>CM060410.1:50184061-52898445 GCA_030545235.1 Helianthus tuberosus | reverse complement strand
AGATTGATGTGAAGAAATCGTTGAAAAGTTGTGGGAGAGCGCGAGGAACCGGCGGTTCAAAGAAACGGTCCGTGTGAGTTGTTTGAATGAAACTGCTGAGAAAAGGGTTTTAACCCGTCTGCAGTTTTAACACGGCCCCGTGCCTCAGAGACACAGCCCATGTCTCTCTTTATTATTATTATTTTTTTGGATAAATAAATTTTGGTCGTTTCTTTGTCGCTTGATTCCTCGGCTTGTCTTACCTGACATGATGACTTTTTGGCATGATCTTTTCACGACAAACCTGCAAGATGGATTATTATAGTGAAGCAAATAAAATATATACATGTTGTTATCATGTTCTCGTCACTTATCTATCTCTTCCAAAGTTATTTCCATTTCTTCATCCTCGAGGAATCCTTCATAGGCCTTTGTCCATTTACTTTAAATGGTTCTCCGTTTGGAAGCTTAATATCTATTGCACCGTGAGAGTAAACTTTGGTGATGGTAAAAGGTCCGGACCATCGAGACTTAAGTTTTCCTGGATAAAGACGTAGCCTAGAGTTAAAGAGGAGTACTTGATCTCCTTCTCTAAATTCCTTAGGTCCGCTTATATATTTATCATGTATTCTTTTTTAGCGTTCCTTATAGATTTCTGAGTTGGAATATGTTTGAATTCTCAGTTCCTCTAACTCATTTAACTGGTTTAGGCGATCTCTTCCTGAAATTTCTTGGTCTAAGTTTACATTTTTAGTGCCCAATATGCTTTGTGTTCAATTTCTACTGGGAGGTGACAGTTTTTTACATAGACTAGCTTATATGGTATGTGAGTGCACGAATGTCTATCGCCTTCGTCAATCCGAATCTTAGCCAAAATCTGTTAAAGATAAGGTTTTGTATTGTTAAATTTAGGGAAAGGTCTAGTTTTAATGAGGAGTGGCAAACTTGTAAATAAGGAGATCTTACTTATACCATTGCCTATAAATAGGAGCCTTATGGTTCATTTTAAGGACTTTTGCAACATTTGAAGACTAGAGCTTCTAGAGAGAGAAACTAGTGTTCAAGGTGATTCGTGGTGTAATTCTTGTCAAATCATTGAATAGAATCACTATTAATTACGTTCTTGTGTTCGGTCCACACACGTGCACGGATTCCGCACGTCGTACGTGTTCTTCGCAATCGTTCGAGAGTCAAAACTGATCCTACATGGTGTGGTAACTATTGGTGTTTTATAAGCTGTTCGAAATGCCCATAAAGCATCGTCTAATTTGTGTGTCCATTCTTTTCGATTTTGACCCACAGTTTTTTCTAGGATTCTTTTTAAACCTCGATTCGTTACTTCGGCTTAACCATTATTTTGAGGATGATAAGCGGTCGAGAGACTGTGATAAACCCCATATCATGTTAGAGTTTTCTCCATTTTTAGATTGCGAAAGTGAGTTCCTCTATCACTAATTAGGGCTTTGGAGTTCCAAAACATGAGAATAGCTTTTTCTGGAATTTTACTACTACTCTCCTGTCATTGGTGGGAAGAGCTTCGGCCTTGGCCCATTTAGAAACGTATTCGATAACCACCAAAATGTATTTGTTTCCTCTCGAATGTGGGAATGGTCCCATAAAATCCAATCCCCAAACGTCGAAGATTTCACAAATAAGAATGCTATTTTGCGGCATTTCGTTTCTTCTTGATATGTTGCCTGCCCACTGGCATGCATCACATGTTTTGACCAATACATAAGCATCTTTGTGTATTGTGGGTTAGTAAAATCCTGCATCATACACCTTTTGTGCGGTGCTGGCTATTCCATGGCGTCCTCCACCTGGTCCTTCGTGACAATGGCGAAGAATTTGTCTTGCTTCACGACCATGGACACATTGTCGAATGAGCTGGTCAGCACATATTTTGAAAAGATATGGGTCTTACCAAAAATAGTG
This sequence comes from Helianthus tuberosus, assembly GCA_030545235.1. Classification (NCBI taxonomy): domain Eukaryota; kingdom Viridiplantae; phylum Streptophyta; class Magnoliopsida; order Asterales; family Asteraceae; genus Helianthus; species Helianthus tuberosus. Next base: position 52,896,531 of record CM060410.1, on the reverse strand, counting down.
TTTTACAATAGCGAAGAATTTTTTTCTCTGATGAAATGACAACCCTTTAACAATAGTACCACTAGCTAAGTAGTTAGCATAATCTGCGTACCAGGGTTCTTCTCTATATTCTACCATTTCTAAGGATTCTATGGAGAATTTTTCATTGATGAGTTCTTCTCGAGTTCCTTCCAGATCAGGGTCTTCAAGACGAGACAGGTGGTCAGCAGAAGTGTTTTCTGCTCATCTTTTGTCGTTTATTTCTATGTCAAATTCTTGAAGGAGAAGAATCCATCTTATGAGACGGTGTTTTACATCTTGTTTCTTGAAAAGGTATCAGATGGCAGCATGGTCTGTGTAGACTATAGTTTTGGAGAGCACAAGATAGGAAAGAAACTTATCAATTGCAAATACTACAGCTAGAAACTCTTTTTAGTGGTCGTGTAATTTTCTTGAGAGTCATTAAGAGTTTTTCTACCGTAATATATGGGATAAAAATGTATTTCTTTTCTTTGTTCCAAGACTGCTCCAACTACAAAATCGCTTACATCGCACATGATTTCAAATGGTAGCTTTCAGTCGGGTGCAATCATGATTGGTGCTTTGACGAGCATATCTTTAAGAGCAAGAAATGCTGTTGTGCAATACTTGTCAAAGATGAATGGGGCATCTTTTTCAACTAGCTTAGTTAGAGGTTGAGAGATTTTAGAGAAGTCTTTGATAAATCGCCTATAGAATCCGGCATGTCCTAGGAAACTTCAAATGGCTCAAACGGATGATGGAGGAGGTAATCGGAAATAGTATCGATTTTTGCGCGATCGACTTCCATTCCTACGTTGGAGATTTTATGACCGAGTACTATTCCTTCCGTGACCATGAAATGGCACTTCTCCTAATTACGGGCGAGGTTAATCTCTTCACATCCAGATAGATTTCGTTCAAGGTTATCGAGGCATTGGTCAAATGAATCACCGAAGATAGAGAAAAATCCATGCAAACTTCCATGGTTTTTTCTTATATATCATGAAAAATGGCTACCATGCATCGTTGGAATGTTGCAGGTGCGTTGCATAGACCAAATGGCATGCGTCGATATGTAAAGGTTCTGTAGGGACAAGTGAAGATGGTTTTCTCTTAGTCCTCTAGGGTGATAGGAATTTGGAAGTACCCCGAGAATCCATCTAGAAAACAATAGAATTTGTGACCAGATAATCGCTCTAACATTTGATCAATGAAGGGTAAGGGAAAATGGTTTTTTCTTATGGCTTCATTGAGTTTCCTATAGTCGATGCAAACTCTCCATCCGGTGACGGTTCTTGTTGGTATGAGCTCATTTTTTTCGTTGGTTATAACCGTCGTTCCACCCTTTTTTAGTACGACTTGGACGGGACTTACCCATGGACTATCAGAGACGGGGTAGATAAGTCCGGCTTCTAAGAGTTTTAATGACTTCCTTTTTTACTACCTCTTAGACGTTAGGATTAAACCCCTTCTTTGTGGTTGGATTACTGCTTTCTAGTCGTCCCCCATTAAAATTTTGTGTGTACACATGGAAGGACTTATTCCTTTGATGTCCATCAATTTCCATGCAATTGTCATTTTATGTTTTTTTAAGTAGATTAAGTAATTTTTCTTTTTATTGAGAAGTGAGATACGAGGTAATGATGACGGGAAGTTTACCTTTATTGTCTAAGAATACGTATTCTAAGCCTTTTGGAAGATCTTTGAGTTCTTCAATAGATGGCTTAGTCTTTGGTTCGTCATCGCGGTTGATGGCCGAAACGATTTGGTTGGTGGTAGCTTCTTCTTCAACGAATTGGTCATTTTCTTCCTCCTGATCAGGTGGCTCAACTTCATCTTCCAACAATGGGTCGTCATTGCTGATTGGATATTTCATTGATTTATTTATATCAAAATTTCGTTTGTCGGCCCCAAGTTTAGTGGGAAGATCTTGATGTTTTTGTTTGAGTAAAGCTTGATGGGTTTTAATGAAAGGTTGTCCCAATACGAGTGGATCATCATCTAGGATGACGAAGTCGGTTGGTACAATCGTTTGGTTTGTTTGAATGAGAACATCTTCAACCACTCCCGTAGCATGTTTACTTTTTCGATTATGTATGTTCATTTCGGATCGATTTCGTAATCCCGATGACTGCAAATATCTCGTATCACGTGCGGAATCTGTGTACGAGAGTGGATTAGACACAAGAATGTAATTAAATGTTAATTCTATTGATAATCTTGACAATTACAAACACCTTGAATCAATCTCTCACAAGTTCTCTCTCAAGTGAGCTAAAAGTTCTAAAATGTTAAGACACTCCTCCTATTTATAGGACTCCTCTAACTAAGGATGGACTCCTTTCATACAAATGAACTCCCTTTCGTACGAATGGACTTTCTTTCCTATATTAACATTTCTAAACCTTGTCTTGATCATTTCTCAGCTACGATATGTGATTGATGGAAGAGATAGACATATTGCACTCACAGACTCCCTCTCGGATATTGTTGCAGTCAATCTCGTAGCTTTCTATCTTCTCTCTCTCTGAGTCTTCTTGAAGCTTTGACATCTTCAGCACCACAGACTCCTCATATCATTAACAAACCCCTCTTGATTCTGCGTTCTGAATCAGCTCTTCCTTTCATCTGACTCTTTCTCCAGGCTCCCCCTTTCTTTAAGCTTCCGGATTTTCAGGATCGTCACCTGGCTCTTCGATTGCAAGCTCCCCCTTGCTTTGAGTTTTTCTTCAGACTCCCCCTTAGCCTCAGCTATCAGGATCATAAATCACAAGTATTTAACAGTGAAAGCCTTTTAAGTCACTCAGAATCGGTAACTTGGCTCTAAGCACAGATGTATGACATTTAAAGCTTTTTAGATTACCAGGATCATGAACCAAGCTCTATGAAAGATTGACAATGTAAAACTTTTTTTGGTTCAAGATCGTTTCCTAGCCCTTTAAAAACTATTATTTCCCAGTAACAAACCCTGGCTCTAAGAAAACCATTTGACAGTTTTAAAAACTCCAGGATTGAATACTGGCTCTCTCCCCCTATCAAGTAACTATATATTTGACAGTGAAAGCATCCTAAACCCTCTTAGTTAATCATCCAAGTCCAAATTAATGACCTTGGAGATTTCACAAACTGTTTTTGGATTTTTCAGTTTATTTTTAGAAACATGTTCAGCATACTCAAATTTTGAAACTCAACTTTCAGACATCGATTGTCGAAAATAAAGTTGAAACAAAATCTTTTTGTATTTTACAAAGTTTATGCTAAAACACACTCAAAATCTTTTGGTGATTTTTTTTTCAATGAAATGCAGTAAAGAAATATTTACAGACATATTTTTGTTTGAGTTTGCGTTAGAGGGTCATATCAGTTTATGACGAATCACTAGCACCGTTGACCTTTTATAGACTTTAAGTTCTAAATGATTCACTTAGATTGTCAGTATACTGATCCACTTAAATTTCCACACAGACTTCAATTGATTCAAGATACGAGATCAATGTTTTAAGAACGTAACTTATTCACGTGTCCCACCTCAGAATATACTCTCGTATCAAGATTCCCTAGATTCAGTCTTACAGGTGAGTATACTATATTGATATCTGTACTCTGGGTTAGTGCGAGGCCTTGAGAGCTCAGGTATGAACTACCATTCAGTCAAAGAGATGAAGGCTCCACTTTGAGGTGTGTCCCACTTAGGGATCTTCTTTACAACTGCACTTGATATATATCTTTCGATATTTTCTCAATTTTTATGCAGAAGGAAAGCTTTTTAAGCACGCAAATGCATTATACAAGGTCTAGGCCATTGCTGACGCAAAATCAGAAGACCAAGTATAATTCCCCAGATATCAATAAGTATAAAGGCCTAATAACTCAGAATCAGGCAATCTCTCAAACGAAATTTCAGAGTACTAAGTCCATATATCCGAGAGATGTTCCCCACGAGATAAGTAGGTTATTGATATTTAGGTTTATATCTCGAAATCAATTTACTGGGCGTGTAAAAACCTTCTGGCATATCATCAGTGAGATCGTTTATCACATTTTGACATTCCAATTCTTTAGCATGTTGTGATTCTCTTACTGATATATATTATCATTTCCTCTTTTTACACAAAATCTCTTTTCTAATTTTTCATGTTTTTTTACTTTTTCAAATTTTCAAATGTTTTTGTATTTTCAAAATTTTTACTCCCCCTAAAATTCATAACATTTAACAAAATTTGATAACCGATGTAGATAGCTTCATCTCGCCATCCATTTTCTGCAATAACATGCTTTGTTTTGCATAAAGTACCCCTATGATTTACAACACATTGATTTTTAACAATATTAAAATCATTTTCAACCACTTACGAAATTAATCATGTTTGTTCAGCCGTGAGGGTTTCGACGTCTTCAATCAACATATTTTTTTCAAAATTTTTTATTTTTTGACAATTTAAAAAACAAACATTTTTTATGTTTTTCTGTTTTTCTATTTTTTAAGGATTTTGATTTATTTATTTACAAAAACAAACAAACACTCCCTGAACTCAACCACAGGGATCTCCCTCCTGTGCCCGGCTACTCCTCTGCTCATCTTGACATTCAGCTGACTGCTGGAGCACCTGCAGATTCAACTAACTCAATCATTTGAATAGTGTAACCCAGGCCTGTTTGACCTTGGGTATTGTGACACAATACGAATGGTTCAACTTCGGAAAATCTTTGTCATTTTTAACAAAAACTTTTTCGTTCTTATTTTCAACCTTCTTGGTTGAATCGATTTTCCGTTTATCGTCACTCACAGAAGTCTTTTGTTTCTTGACCACCCAAATTTGTCCTTTTCAAACATTCCTTTGATAAAACCTTGATTAATTTTGAATGTTTTGTTTTGACAAATCAGCTTTAGGTTTCCAAAATTGGTTTGGCTTTGTCAAATCAGCCGTTGATTTCTAACTTTGTTTTGCCTCAAATCTGGGTGTCTTTGATTTCCAAGTTTGTTGTGATTCATCCTTGGATATTTTCGGCTTCCAAGTTTGTTTTGACTCAAACTTGGTTAACGTTTGTTTCACAACATCAGACTTCTTTTCCTCTTGAACAACATCAACAGGCTTCAGATTTTATGGACATTTTCGACTAACATGTCCCACTTGTTGACATTTAAAACAGGTTTTCTTTGACACATCTTTGGCATGTTGTTGTTGTTTCTTTTGAGCATAGAACTCTTCATTAGTTTATCTCCTAAATTTGAGTTCTTTCTCTTCTTCTGAACTTGTTCCGTGAACAAAGTTCGTCTTTTTCTGATAATTTGTCTTTTCAGCTCGTTTTCTTTTACTTTGTTTCTTTTTATAACCCAACCCAGCCTTCATGTTTTTCTTTTTGTAACCAGGTTTGTTATAAAAAGTTTTCTTGCTCTTACCAGCAAATTTTGCAATTTCAGATTTCTCAATTTCTACCAATTTGAAAACTTTGTCAATTTTATCCGAAATCACATTTTGAATTGGAAATTCAGCATCTGAGAATAATTTGTCCAATCCAATCATGGTATATGCCAATCCTATTGGATCATCACTCGCATTTTTCTCAAATTTCGAATTTTTTAAATAGTTTTTGTGAAAACTTTCCTCATCTTCATCCTGTGATTTGGACTTACCATTTTTGGTAGAATTATCTCTCAAAACGTTTTCAAAAACCTTAATTACCACCTCTGAATCACCAGCATCATCAGATTTGGTGCAAGTCACATCAATGTTTTCAGGTAATTGGTCAACCATGTTCAAACCTTTTGCCACCTTTTCGTCATCATAGAACGTGTAATTATCCTTCAACAGTGGTGGCACCTAATGATATTCTGAACCAATACCCTTTTTGTTCTTTTCAGAATCTTTATCATCTGGTGTGATGTTGAAAATACGTTTGAGAATATATGAAGAATTATGATAACTTTGAAGTTTTTTAACATATTTTTCTTTTTCAGCCAATTCTTGTTTAAGTTGAGCAACTTCATCAATACATTTATTTAAATCCAGTTGCTTACTTGCATATCTGGCCTCAACGATTCGTGTTGTTTCTAAACATGCTAACAACCTACCATCCATACTTTTAACTTGTCTATTCAAAGTATCATAAGCTTCTTTTATGTTATGATTTGCAAATTTTATTCTATCATATTCTTTCTGTAATTCTTGAATGATATTATCTTTTTGAACACAATCATTACATTTTTCTGAACACTTTTGTTTTAAAATCTTATTTTCTTTTTCAAAATCTTGACATTTCAGTGTTAGCTTTTCAACTTTTTGTTTCAAAACTTCTTCATGTTCTAACATTTCTTTACATTTTGTTTTGAAAACTGATTCAATTTTTGTAAATTCAATATCTCTTGATTTTAAATTTTCGTCTTTCTTAGTACAGGCTTTGCATGTTTCCATGCATTTCCTGCACTATTCTTCAGTTTTATCAACAGATTTTTCATTATTTAACGATTCAGAAGATTCAGTTTGAATTTTTACCTCAGTTTCATTTGGCACCTTAGATTCTTCTGGCGTCTGCTTCTGTTCTTCTTTAATCTTCTGCTGGTTTTCATCAGCTTCTCCTGCTGTCTTCTTCAATTCATCAACCAGCTTCTCAACTGCTTCTTCTTTCTTCTTTTTCAGCTCCATCACCTTCGTTAGAGTTGTGTAAAACACTTCCTTTATACGCTTATACAGATTCTCCTCGTAATCTTTCTCTATCATCCTCCTCGTATAGAACTGTTGACAGGTTAGAATGACAGCTACCACTGCATTGAAATCCACCTTATTGGGATCAACCACCGGATTACCTTGTGGATCCAAGTAGCATTCTCTTTCAGCATCCTATCTTTTTGCTTCCTTTGCTTCATCAAAAGGATCATACAACTTATTAAGTTCATATCGAGCAAAATCTCTCTGCCATCGATTATCTGCCGTAGCAACCAACGCATGCTTTTCTCTTGGAATGTATTTATTCCAATTGAATCCTTCGTCTTCTTGAGTTACCACCATAGCTTGTCTTCGATCTTTCGATGAACCTTCACTGGTCTGCTTTTGATTCACCTTTGGTGGCTCACTGATGCGATGGTAGATTGCTTTCTGATAATAATTATCTCTAAACGGATTCACAGCTTCATCTGTTTACCTGTTTTAAGTATCTTGATTCGTGCTATAAACAAGGTTTAATCCTTAACTAATGTGCAACAAACAACAACTTTTAACAAACTTCTGGATTTGTGTGAATCAACACCAGGTAGATCTGTTGATTCGTGCCAAATCTATGAATAATTTTCTGATTCGTGAACAAAGAATCCTGTGTTGATTCATTCACTCCAGCGCAGATCCGTATGAAATCAAAACTCAAAGTTGTTTCTTGATTCGTGGTTATGCACTGTTGATTCGTTCGGACTAAACTTGTGTTGATTCGTACAAAACAACCAGATCCGTAATTAGTTTGATTCGTATGAACTGATTCTGTCTCGGTTCGTACGAACCCAGATTCCAGGTTCGTAATTAAATTGATTCGTAAAAACTTCCAGGTCTTGAACTTGCAGTTGATTCGTATGAAACAGATCCGTAATTAAGTGATCCTTCTTGATTCGTACGAATCAACGCTGATTCGTATGAAAATTTAATTCGTGAAGAACCTGCTTGTTTCATCTCAGATTCGTAGGAATCTACTAATCCCAAATTCATAACAACTGTGATATGTTGATTCGTATGAAATGATGTCGATTCGTATGAGATTAGTCACTTGATTCGTACGAATCAAATAGATTTGTTCAAAACATCATCAGCAAGCAACATAACCATTTCCAGATCTGTTCTAATTCAGATTTCCAGATTCGTAACAAAACTTCCTGGATCTGTATGAAATTTAGTAGATTCGTAGAAATGGTGACCTTGATTTGTATGAATCAAGGTTGATTCATACTAACAACTACCAAAAATCCAGATCCGTAAGAACAACTCAGCGTGCAAAACACCTTCTGTTCGTCATATTTTTCATCAAATTGACCAAGATTGCCTTTGAATTTGAACTTGAAACTTTGGAGGATTGTTTAACACCACTTTTCACACAACATATCCGAAATTCAGCCGATTCTAACTGTTAAAACTCCGTAGATCTGAGTTTAAAGTTCAAAAAAATGAAGAAAGTGAGTAGAAGAAGAAATATGAAGAAATTGATGCAATTTAGCTCCGATTTTGATGAAATTTCTTGAATTCTTGTATCTTGAATCTGTGCAATCGATCTCTCACTCTGATACCACTTGTATGTTCGTTTCTGGATCGATTTCATAATCTCGATGTCACACCCCGACCACGTGGAACATACAAAACGTGGCGGAAACGTCGGGGAGTGTTGTAACAGAATTAATTGTTTCAAATCCATGGCAATTGAAGTTTCGTTTTATAAATCAATCATGAAAGTTTACATTGTTTTAAACAAGAAACAAAGAGTATATAACAAAAATTAACTAGATCTTGTCTCGTTTTAAGTCACTAAGGCACAGGTCCGCCTAAGTATGTCTTGATAAGTCCTACGCATCATCTCCTGAAAACACATGTGAAAATAGGTACGTCAGCATAAAAATGCCTGTGAGATACATAGGTTTTGTGAAAACAGAATTCATGACTTATGTTTGAGAAAATGTTTAGTCATGAACCTTGTAATTTGCTTTGTCTTGTAAATCATTTGAAAAACGATAAGATCAGATGATATGTATAAATAAGAGAATAATGTATGGTTAAATGAATAACCATGTAAAATAAGTTTGTATAAGATAAGTTGTTTGTAAAACAATGTCTTGTGAAAAGTATGTTATTTGTATAATATGTTATATGTCTCAAATTGAAATGATTCAAATAACGCTACGATATGTAATATCATACAAACACTTATATATAGGAAGTACCAGCGGCGTATCCACCATGCTTGTATCATATTACACACGCATCGTTACTTAATCACTTAATCAAACCAAACCACCAAAGTAATGTTTAACAATTGTAGAAATGTTTATGTATTGTCAAATGTCTATTGTCAAATGTCTATTGTCAAATGTAAATCCTGTCAACAGATACAAATGGTTCACACGGTTCAATAGTTACAAACGGTTCATATAATCAAACGGTTACGACGGTTCACATAGTCAAAAGGTTACAACGGTTCAAAATGTAGTATAATGTGTTCACATGCTGGATGAGCGTATGCAACAGAAATGCAATGTAAAACAATGTACTAAGCATGCACACAATGGACATACATAGCATAAGTGTAATGTAAAACTATGTACTAAGTATGAACTAAATGGACATACATAGCATAAAATGTAAGGTAAAACGATGTACTAAGTACGCACACAATGGGCATACATAGCATGAACACAATGAAATCATGTACTATAATGTACTAACGAACATAACAGGTATATGATGTGAAAACATGGAAAGCATGAAAGTAACAAGTAGGCACATGTGTTCCACCCCAAAACGTTTGGAAAACAGTAAAAGAGGGGTCTATGTACTCACTTGAGATTGCTTAGTAGTCCTTGAGTAACAACCAAACAATGCTAAAGATCACGGATATCAAACGGCACCTAATATAGGTAACTATGTTAATAAACCGGACCTATATCGGAAGATCGGATAGAATGAGGGTTCGTAAACCAAACGAGTGTGGAGACTCGTGTAATATGGTTTAACAAAGCCTACATACTAAATGAAACCTAACATATGTGCTTACGACCCGTTTAGGTAGCTTATGCTGCTTTAACGCGTCGTGCGCGCAAAAGTGCACTCGAGACGTCTAACTAGCCCTATGACAAGTGTTATATGCCTAAACATGTTACATAATCAGTTATGTGGCAAAAGTTTAGGTTACATATGCTTAATTACCAATTATACATGAAAAGGGTATTCTGGTAATTTACCTAAGGCATATAAACTACCTATCATACAACTACTCAAACGATGTGACCATAGGGTATAACCTCGGAAGGTTATTCCTTATACACTATGGTCACCTAATGTATTTGGTCGGATCCTAATGATCGACCAAATGGGTCGGGTTCGAAGGTATAAGCGATTTATTAGATCGCTTACCCTACGACCCTAGACAACGTGGAAATCAGTAGGCATAGTCCCAAGGGACTATAACCAACGTGATTACACTCACGTTGCGAAGTTCAAACGAACTTCGCATTGACCATAAACTGGTCAACGCAGAAAGTCAAACAAAGTTTGACTTTTAGACTCGAAAAGACTCGAAAATCAATAAAAGAACAAAAGAATACTTACGAAGGGTCCCCGAATGCTAATCCTGATCCAAGTAGCTCAGGTATGAAACAAAGGTTTCAACTTAGAGCTCCTCAAATCAGAATTCTTGTGGGTTTTGCAATGGGGTGGGTTGGGTATTTATAGGATTCGGAGAACCGTTAAGATCGTTTCTCGAATATTGTGCTTTGATCTTGTCCATACATGTGCACACATGGTTTTGTAATACCATGTGCCCTCAATACCAGCCCATAGATTCCCCAAAACCATTTGCAACAAGTGGAACGGACCAGATTCGACGTTTCTGCATGTTTCTGCTGTCTGGGAGGCTGATGCGGCCCGCTTCAGGATCAGGCAAAACTCAGGCGGGCCGCCTGGCCTTGTCTGATCAGAACAAGTTTGCAGAAATTACAGTTTTGGTCCCTGCACATGTTTAAGGCCATTTCCGACACTTCTAAGGCCCGTAAAGCCAACTTTAAGGCCCTAAAATGATGCCTAAACATTGTGGACATGAAACATGCTCAAAAATATGTCGGATTTCGGTTCGTTTGGCCGTACGATCGCGATGTTCGCTTAATTACGACGGAATACGCATAAGCGCGAAAACGATCCAAATGACGCGACGAATAGATTTTTCTTATGCCAAACACTAGAATAAAATATTTTAGTGCTTACATAAATTTTTGGATGTCCGGATGTATTCAGAACGTAAGTTATGCGTGAAAATGCAAACTTGTGCACTTTTTGACACTTTTAGTCCCTGAATGTCCCAAAAGTATATTTTAGCACACCGAACCCCTCAAAGCCTATTTCTAAGCTATGTAAAGGATATTTAAGGTGTGTTTAACTTATGGTCATGTTCCGGAATGTTCGTTACAGTTCAAATTGGCATACTTTCGCAGTTTGTCAACTTTAGTCCCTATAAGCGATTTAACTTGGTTTCACCATACCAAACCTTCCAAAACTTATTTCTAAGTTATGTAAAGGTTATTTAAGGTATGTTAAGCCTATTTCACTATTCCGGAGTGTTCGTTGGATTAAACTGGCTATATTTACGCATCAGTGCGTGTATAACCTTCCAGAAGGTGATTTAGAGCTTGTAATCGAACAAGAATTGATATGTGCAAAAGATACACATATTTATACAAGTCCAAAGTATGAAATACAATATTTCATTGGTTTGGCATTTGTTGGATGGTTGAAGTGACACAGGTGTCACACTCGATGACTGCGAATATCTCGTATCACGTGCGGAATCCGTGTACGAGAGTGGATGAGACACAAGAACGTAACTAAATGTTGATTCTATTAATAATCTTGACAATTACAAGCACCTTGAATCAATCTCTCACAAGTTTTCTCTCAAGTGAGCTAAAAGTTTTAAAATGTTAAGACACTCCTCTTATTTATAGGACTCCTCTGACTAAGGATGGACTCCTTTCGTACAAATGAACTCCCTTTCATACGAATGAACTCCTTTTCATATGAATGGACTTTCTTTCCTATATTTAACATTTCTAAACCTTGTCTTGATCATTTCTCAGCTATGATACATGATTGACGGAAGCGATAGACATACTGCACTCACAGATTAGCCAAGAGGATCGGAATTTTCGTTGGAAGAAATTCACCAATACCTAATCTTTCGAATACATATCTAAGCATTATATTAACACAAAGATCTTTATCTATTGAGATGTTACTAATATATATGTTTTGAATAAAACATGTTATCGGTTTTATGTTTAATTTAGTTTGTTCATATTGTATTAGTGATGTTTGACCTCTAGTTAATTTAATACTTACTATTTCTTTGATGTTAGGATTAGTGGTTAACTCTTTTAAAAACTTAGCATGAGATGGAATCAAACTATGATTTTCAAAAGAAGGTTGTAGGATGTGTATTGTAAGATTAAATATATATTATTTTATATTTAATCTAGTAGCCATTATAATCATTTACATTATATGGATCAAAATATATAACAACCTATTAAATAATTAGTTGGTAATTGTTGATGGACCAAATTACCCTTATTAACTAATTAGGGTTTCCTCTTGGGTGCATATATAAGGAGACTTATGTTGAGGTTCTAGGGTTAGACACATAACCTAATAATCATAACATCAATATCGACCTCCATCTCCATAGCCGAACTCCCTTATTCAGTTTTCATAATCACCATCATTAGATTGCACCCTAAGGAGGAACCAAACCAAGCTGACAATCATGTCAAACACTGTTGCTGCGTCTCCATCTGGATTCTCTGCTGGCCTCTGCTGATGCAATCAAAGGTATGTTTTCATGTTTTCCATTATGTCTAAACAGAACTGACCAATATGTATTTCTTGGAGGTCTTTTTGTTCCTCTTCGAAATTTACCTTTAAGAGCTTACCTTCCGAATGGCTTGGTTCGAGTTTTTCATCTTCGTGTGTTGAGATTTCTTTGAATGGTTCCTCTTTCATTGGCTCTTGAGGTTTTACCTCTTCTATTATTACCTCTTTAGTACAAATGGTCTCTTCTTTTGCACGAGATTGCTTGATCAAGAATTCTAAGTTCTTGAGACTTTGTATGAGGCTTTCGGCTTCGGGAACAATTGTAGGTGGTGTCTCGTACGTTTCAAACGCTGGAGTATCCCAATGAAAGCTTGATTTTGGAAGCTCAAACCTTGGTTCCTCATATGTTGTGTATGAGTTTGATGGTTGAAAAAGGTAACAATTTTGTACCAAATGGGATTCACCACATATGGTACAATAAGGTTCCTCATAATCATCATAACCGTAGTAGTCATAATCTCCCATGTAATAATCCATTGTTTGGATAGTATTCAGAAGATTACGGCTTCCGAAAATTAAAACTTTTTGTGAACACAGAAGGTTTACACGGCCTCGTGCCTTCTGAGCACGGTCCTGTGCTTAGGATTGTGTTTTATTCGGTACTGGGCGTTTTTACACGGCCCCGTGTCGAATGAAACACGGTCCCGTGTGAGCCTTCTGTAAAAAGTTTTTTAGTTACTGCAGACTAGACACGGCCCCGTGTCTATACAGCACGACCCCGTGTTAAGCTTCTTTAACTGAAGTTTTTAGAAAAACGAACAGAAATTTGGACAGAAAAACTAAAGAAAATGACTAGGCCGTTGATTTTAAGCTTTCTTAAAATCCTTGTGTCTCGGCAACGGTGCCAAAAACTTGACGTGATGCGAGTGCGTATTGATTTTTTATTATAATTTTTAAGCACGTTTTACTTTTTTTTATCAAGTTTTAAATTTATGAAACTTGATATAACACTATCACTCTCTACAACACGCTAGGGCAAGTGCACCATCGTTGGCGTAGTATAGTGATGGTAAGATACCGAGCTCGTCCAAGGACACAAGAGCTTTTAATACCGGATTATCGCCAACGTCTAATCGACCCAAATTTTGAGAAAAAAGTTTTTAACAAGTAAAAATAAAGAAAGAAACTAAAGTAATAAAAGAAACAAATAAACAAGAGAGAATCAATTGGTTTCGACTCATCTTTTATGCATCCTTTGATGATTTCCGCACTTTGGATTTTTAAGAGATTATCTTAGTTATAGTGGCATGTCCCTCTTTTGGAGACAACGCTACCCAGAGCCATATTGGTCGGAGTCATCAGGGATACAGTCCCGTAAGGCCGGAACATTGAAAGATAATTAAGTAAGTTATTAATGCAAAATGTGGCATGTCCCTCTTTTGGAGGCAACGCTACCCTCGGCCATATTGGTCTGAGTCAGCAGGGATACAGTCCCGCAAGGCCGGTTTAAAATTTTAATAGTAGTTTATTTTAACGGATTCAAGCCGTTCTTACTTCCCCTGATTTGATGTTATCTTCCTCAAAGGAAGTCCTAATAAGCTTGAATCAAGTCCTCGCAGGATCTATACACTAAACGAGGCAAGAACTTTACCCAAACCACCCTTCTAACCCCTTTTCGACCGTAAAGACACGAATGAGTGAATCAACAAAACATGAAGAGATAATAGGATAAAATTCACTTTCAATATAAAAAAACTAGTTATTAAAGTCATTAATACATACCCAATTAAAAAGTTAATCAAAGATTGGAAATCAAAAGTAATACATAAAAGATTTTGTCTTCACCAAGTGATGTAAGAGTTAGCCAAGCATGGCCATAGTTTGACAGAAGCACTTACTATCAATCTTGGATCCCGAGACTAGTACACACTCTGACTCTAATGATTGTGATGGATGATGGTGGTTTTGTGGTGGTGGATGTGAGAGAAATGGTTTGCCAAGGGATGAGTTGCAATTGAGCCAAGCACCCCTATTTATAGCTGAAAACAGATAATTTACATGACCCCGTACCTGGTAGGCACGGCCATGTACCCTCCTTCTTCTCTGTCTTCATTAAATGAGCTTGTTAGTCCAGATGCTCACACGGCCCCGTGTGTCCACGTCCCTGTGTCTCTTGTCTGCTTCTGTTTGTCATCTTCTTCCATGAATCTTGAGTGGGGCACGGCCCCATGTCTTAGTGGCATGGCCAGTGCTTGTCTTCTGATTCGTTGTTTTTGGTCTTGAGGTGAATCTCAGAGGGTTAGTATGTTGTATCAACTTCCCTTCTTTTGCATTCATGCTGGTTTTTGCCGTTAATTTGTTCCTTTTGTACATTTAAGCTCTATTAATCCTGAAAATCAAAAGTATACAAAGAAACGCACTTTTTCCAATATTAGTACTAAAAAGGGTTGTTTTTATACCTTATTTGATATAATTTATATGTTGCATTTGGCGCATATCACTCACACATATATATATTATATGTACATACCGCAACCGGGGCTGAAAAGAAAATAAATGGATTAAAGGCCTATGTTGTTAATTTATAATATAACTAGTATTATGCCCCCAATAGACAGGGGTGTAAAAGTGTAAAATAGTAGCGTTGAAACGTTTTATCATACTCGTGTATTGAAGGGGTCGTTGAACTTGTGCTTTGCGGCCTCACTACTAAACCAAACGACCCGCTTGTTATAGCGGAAACTCGATTAGTTTCGATTTACTTCGTTACCACTACAGTACCAACGCTTTATTAATGAAATAACGTTTATAGAAATACTTGGGGTTATAGTTTTAATAATAATACTAGTTAACAAAATAATATTAAAGATCTAAGCTATATATATATATATATATATATATATATATGATGTAAGTATATGAAGAAAACCATCCTAAATGAGAAAACCTTGCAAACCTTGTTTGTGTGGACAAGATACATCCACATCATCCACTAGAAACACATGGATAAAGGGCATTTGTGTCTTTTGTTCAACATGTACCCTAACAACCAACACTCTTCCATAAATTCAATTGATTACCCCCCACCAAACCATCACCTTTTATTCAACCTTGTACCATCACCTTTTTGTACAATCATCTATTCCAAATCTCTTTGTGTCCACCATTGTTGCTTATCTTTACATTCCTTCTGCTCACAAATTCTCTGGTTGTTTTTTTTCTTCCCCGGGTTTCATGGGCGGCCCACACGATTTCATCACTAATCTTGAGGCTTATTCCCCTAGTCTTGTTTTCTAAAACAACTTCATCGGTGATCGGAGCCACCATCGAAGATCGAAGCCACCATCAAAGATCGAAGCCACCGTCGAAGATCGAAGCCACCATCGAAGCTCTCAAAGAAGATGGGAACCGGTACCGGATATACCCGGTACGGTTCAGTACCGGTACCCAGTACCAAATGCTCATCCCTACTTGGACATGGGATAGACCCATCAATATAGCCAATGAGGTTATTGGTAATCAAAAACAGCTTGATCATAGTTTTCCAATAGCCATAGTTAGTAGGGTAGAGAGTAAAGGCAAACTTGTGTGATTTATGGGATGCCCTTTAAGTTGATGTAAAAGTAGTAATTGTTGTCATTGTGCACGAGAAATGGTCCCTATTATTTGAAATATTATTATTATTCTTAATATTATTATTCTTATTATTATTTTAGTGTCGCAAGACTATCGCGAAAGTGTCACAAAATTGTCGCTAGCAATAGTGCTAGTTAGAACTTGCATTCAGAAGAGTGTCACAAAAGCGTGGCAGAAGTATCGCAGAACTATCGCATAAGGTACTGTTCCAGAGTGTTACATAAGTATCGCAAAAATGTTGTAGAAGTTTCACACAGAACACAATGTTGTAGAAGTGTCACACAAATCAGATCTACGAAACAAGTCCAAAAATCAATTTGTGGACCAGAAGTCAATCTCATATTCAAAAACCGGTCCAATAGAAAGCTTTGTAATGATTGGAGATCGATTTGTGACAATCTAGGTTGAAAAACAAACTCTGATGTCTCCGGGGTGTGGTGGTTGTCGGCAGTGTTTGCTTTGATACCAAGCTAAAACGCCTTTATGTGTGTAATTGTAAAAAAGTTGTACTAATTTTGATTAGGTTTACAAATAGGAGGGGGTTATATACTATACATATGTAAGACCCAACTCGTATAATCACGTCAACTTAATAAATCTTGCAATTATAAAGATGTATTTGTGATAATACATAATCATTCCAAAAAAAACGAATTAATTTAAACTTCGTTTGTACCGAAGTTAATTCATAAAACGACAATTTATCTATCTAGAATTATAGTCCGAATTGAATAAATGCGAAAGGGTTGCTTCTTGACTTGTGTTCGGTTCGTTACGTGACTTGATCGTCATCCGTTTATCCTTGGTAAGCAACCTGGGTCACAACACCATCAAAAACATCAATTATAGGATGTTTAAATAAATATCAAAAAGAATCCATATGCAAAAACAAGCAAAATAAACAATTTTTGTCAACACAAGACCCACCGTAAGCTACGGTATGTTGCCGTAGCTTACGGTATGCATATTCTGAAATTTGTATCATTGTCTGCCGTAGGCTAAGGCTCAGTGTTGTAGCTTACGGTTCACTTGTTCTGTTCGAGTCAGCAGCTCCCTACCGTAGCTTACGACAGCCTGTTGTAGCTTACGGTAGGCTAAAAGCTACAAAATTCCAGCAACGTACTTTTTCACGAAAAGTTCCGTAACTTCTCCAATTCTCATATGTTTCACTTGAAACTTGTTTCTAAATGTCCGTAAAACATATACCTGCGTATTTAACTGTCACACCCCGATTCCTGGTGGGCCCAGATGGGTATAATCGTGATGGTTGGATAATAGTTATCACAATATAATACTATGTAGCGGAAGTATTGGAGTAAAATTATTAAATTCAATAAAGCTTGAATATAAAAAAGTATTACAAGTGTTTTAGTATAAGCCCACAGGCGGGATCTAATAAATAGAGCTTTAGACATCATAGGCCTTAAGCTTCAGGAGTTGTGAATTCCTTAGCCTTCATTCTAGTCGACCCGGATTCCCAGCCTATAATAAGGTTCTGTACCTGCGGTTCAATATTTTGAAAATACGTCAGCTTAAGTTGGTAAATACAATTAACTGATTCGTTTTGAAAAAAAAATTTCAAAAAGAATTTTATACATAGAGAAAACTCGTAGGTAATCTTTTAATATTTCTTGGGATTTATTCTTGTCACCAGATTTACATACTTGTCAAACAACCGGGAACCAGAGATCAGATCCGGTCATTTTCAGTGCTCTAATGATTAAGGTACACACCAAAGTTGAATAAAACGCGTCTTACAGTTGGTATGCCTACCCCTGCACGCTATTCCGTATGGCCATAACAGTTAACGAGTCGGGAGGTCCGGACACGGTACCATTAACCCCCAATTGTTTCAGTTATCAAGTAAAACGGATTAAACCGGGTTCTTACATTTATGAGCAGTCGCAGTTGACCCATTTATGTAATACCCGATCTAAGTGGCGTATTCTCCATACCCTAAGTTTAAAAACAAAATAAGTTAAGAGTATTTACCTTTTTGCTAGCTTCCAATCAATATGATTATAATTTATCAAAATATCGCAAGTCTAAGTATTATTGACCCATGTCCGATTAACTAGGGGGTTCTATAGTCTGGAATGAACAGATTTATTATTTGTTAGAATGTATACGGGTCAAAGGTTAGTCCCTTTAGATATGACTTGTTACTTAACAATAGGTTCGCTAGATTAAGCGTAAATCGAATAGAATGTGGTTTATACCTATCCGAGTGCAATGACTCATTGGATAAAGGTTATTTAACCAAACATTCTGATTTGGAAAGGTTTAATAAAGTTTTGACCCGTTATGCGTAGTTTATGCGAACTAGGTTCGTATAACTAGTTATGCGCATAAAGATGGTTTTGAAGGTCGGATGGGCATACGACAAGTCCAAGTAGTAAATTACATTTTTAGTTGAAGTATCTACTAACTTAAGGTCAGATTATAAGTTTGGTTTAGTTTAAAATCATTCACTTAGCAACTTTGACCATACAAGGGCATTGTAGTCATTTTTTATAATAATTACAAGACTTGTCGTTTAACCCATCAAACGAACTGACCATGTGGTATAACTTCAGAGAGTTATACTCAATAATATCATGGTCCTAAAACTAATTTAAAACAGGCCTAAACGTTGACCAAACGGGTCAGAATCAAAAGTCAAAGCAAAAGTCAAACTACTTGACTTTCGATATAGAATTAAGCTCTAAACAAGAAATGACGAGTTGGACATGTTTATACATGTCCTAACATGTTTTATAAACTAATATAATGTCGAAACTTCAAGTTTTAATAGTTAGAAGCTTGATTAACGTAATTTGCAAAGTTTACGTTTTTGATCGTTTATTTAATATAAAGTTGACTCTTCATTTCGCCTACTTAACGTGATCTTTAGAAGGTATGATCCCAGTGGATTATAAGCTTCATTATTACGATCGTGTAGCCATGTTTGAATTGAACATTGGCTTGACCATAATGGTCATAACCGAAAGTCAAACTGTTTGACTTTTGGCTATTAACTAGCCTATAAAATGAAATAGACTATGAAAGAACACTTACTTTTGTTCTAGGAGAAGTCTTGAACTCAGAGGGAGGCTTCCTTGAATCAGGAAACACTCCAAGAGATAACAGAGAAGAAATCAAAGAAATTAGCAATTTGGAAATGAATTCAAGCTTGCTATTTATTGTTATAGAGGATGAACAAGATCAAGACATGTGTCCAAGCTTATTCTAGGATCATGGCAGGTGTTAATGAGGTGTAAAGACCAGGTAAATTGGTGGCAAAACGAGCTAGATGTCACCATGTGCATAAAAGCCTTGGGCTGCAAGAATGAATCTGCCAGCAGAACCCTTTCGGACCATAATGGTCACGGTTTACGGTCCGTAAGGACCTTCAGCGCACATTTTTGGTTTTAAACCCTTGCAGACTGTAAGGGCTAAGCCTTGCGGTCCGTAAGGGACCTTCAGAGCATAAATTTGAGATTTTTACATTTTAAGTCCTTGGACTTTACATCATTTGCCATTTGGCAATTATAGTGCCTCTCCTTTCTCATAGTTGAGATTAGTTGGAGATCCGGGATGCGTTTTAGTTAACGTATGATGAAAGTTTCTCTCCTTCCTAGAATCGGGATCAGCCGGAGATACGAAACACGTTTCAATAAGCGTTGAATATAATTTCTTCATCCTTCCACATAGTCAGGAATAAATTGGAGGATTGGATATGTATCGTTACATATGTGAACGAAAAATTCCCTCTCCTTAGTCGGAGATTCGGGACACGTGTCGTCTCATAGTTGGACGGAAATTTACGGCTGTTACATCCTCACCCCCTTAAAGGAAATCTTGTCCTCGAGATTTTTTCAAAGTAATATTGTTAGTCCCGTTTCATAACAGATTTCAACCTCTCAAGTGTATTCTGGGCCACAAAGGGAATCCCATTTCACTTTATCGGTGGAAACTTATATCTTAGGGAGCTTTTAGATTTCATGGTCTATAAGGGACAAGGTTTTTCAATAAACCTTCAGCTCTCGTTCAAACGTCATGGAGAGAAATGACAAGTGCTATCAGCGAAGCACTTTTCAGATTTAGAGATAGGGAATACACTACGGATTCCACTCAGTTCTATAGATAGCTTAAATCTAAAAGTTACTTTATCGACACATTTTGTTATCTCGAATGGTTAATATATCTAGGGTTCAGTTGCCCTTAATCAGTAATATATTATCCTCGAGGCTTTCTCCTTTTATAACTCTTCTGCCTATCATGGGCAGCCTTGAGCATATCTCATATTCGTAAGATTCTTTTTAGTTGTTTCATGGACAATCTATGGTCCAAAGAGTTGGTTTCTACCAACTTTAGCCCAACAGACGGGTGTTCTACACTTTCTTGTGTATATACATGCACATAGCATGTTTTCCAGAGTTTGGATGGTACGCTCACTCTACCCATTAGTCTGGGCGGTAAGTCGTACTTAAATTTAAGAGCGTACTAAGCGCTTTGCTGGATATTTTCCAGAAATAAGAATACATTTAGTATCTCAAGCCGATACTATAGACAACGGTACTCCATAAGGAGACTAGATGTTGTCTTTAAGTTGCTTAACTTGTCGGAATTATAAGTTTTCCTTAATTGACAAGAAGCGCTGACTTAGTCAGTCTGTCGACTACAACTCACATCGCGTCATTGCCACGATTGATCTTAGGTAACTTGGAAATTAGATCCATTGTTACCATTCCCATATCTATGTGGGAATTTCCAATTTATTGATGCATACCAGACGGTCTATGATGTTCGACTCACTTGCGAACATTTCAGGCAATTTGCTTCATAGGTGGCTATGGACTGCTCATGTCCACCCACCAAAAGGTCTTCAGCCTTCGACCCCAGTTCTTCAAAAGTTACTTGTGTCATTTAGATGACACATTCTCCTTTCAATCACTTGGACGCCTTAAGCATAAAAGCTTTTTCGGGCAATCCGTAGTGTTGATCTTCCACAATAGTGAGTATATCACCAGATGGGGATTTAGTTTCGATAAGTTTCTTAATGAGTATAATGTATCTATCGAGAATTGTGGAAACTATTTCCATTGGCCATTTCACCTTATAAACAATAATTAAGCCTCAAAAGGGCAAATTCAAAATTTATTAGATTTATAGTCGACGAAGCTTTTACTAGCTCCAGAGTTTAAAACAAGTTTCTAGTAAATAAATCATTTATGGGAAACAAATCCGTAATGATAATTATATCTTTAACTGCTTCTCATGCAGCGAATTGAAAGGCTCAAGCATTGCCTTTCTTGCCATATGTGGCCTTGTTCTTCCCATCAGTCCCCCACTTCGGGCAGTGGGTCTTTATATGCCCTTATTCACCACATCCATATGTAACACCTCGCAAAATCATGTCCAATAGAGTGATGACACGTGTCATAAGCACTGATCATGTAAAAAGATAACTTGGAGGGACTAAAGTTATCAATCAGTGTAAAGATGTATGTGGAAGGATCAATAGTGTCAACATGCCAAACTTGTGCCTCTGATTGACCTCACTCGATGTTCATATTCTTTGTTGAGTAATCGTCAAACGCAAGAAGCCGTTTGTGCTTAAAAATTTAGAATTTACAAAGCATAGGGGTTAAATGTGTCAACATGTTAATTGTTACCTCTGAGTGACCTTTTAACAATCCCGAAGCATTGTAATATTTTATTATACTCTCACAGATGTCGGATATTGATTTCATGGAGTTTCGATGCAAACAAAGACTTTTCGTGTGATCCCGTAACTAACCGGGAGCTTAACGGTGTTTATTTTATGACCCAAGACTCTTAAAAGTTAACTATGGGGGTTAATATTGCAATAAACGAAGGTTATTTAAACTTAAAAAGGACCAGGGACTAAAAATGCAAAAGTTACAAACTTTTTACCGGAATAAGGGGTCTTCGCGGGGCGCGTAGACTTTCCCTGATGTCTACGCGGGCCGCGACTGAGTCACCAGCGACAATTCACTGGACAGCTGCATGTAGCAGCTCCTCCACCACCATTGCATGCTAGTTTTCGATTCTAGGGACTGTGTTAATGGTTTTCCCTGACACAAAGACACTTGTGAACATCTGGTGACCTCCATTAACAGTTGGAATGATCCTAGAACATCCAAAATCCTATATAAAGGAGCTAGTTTGTTCATGTGGAACTTGCACACTTCAAGTTTTCACTCTCAAACACTTCTCTGGAGCATCCTGGTCATCTAAGAAGCTTTCTCAAGTTTAATCTTCGTGCTAAGGACCATTGTAAGTGTTCTTAGCTTCTGTAGTTAAGTTTTTATTAGCTTAATGACCGAAAGTCAAAGATATCGTAACTATACTTTGACTATGTGATTAATCACTAACAGTCCAGCCATTATTCGAATTGAAAGTGGCTATGTGTTGGTAATTAAGTAGGTGATAATCCCTCAAAAGGGCACCTTCTAATTATCACGTTATCTCAGTCAATTGTCGGGTCAATGCAACTAGTCAAAACAGTCAATTTTTCAAAATATAATTAAAAATGATAATACAGAAGTTATGAAACATGTTTTTACACTTAAATAACTTGGTAAATATTATAAGAACATGTTTAGACATGTTCAACCCGACAATTCTGAGTTTAGGCTCGGTTCACAACCGAAAGTCGCAAAAGTAGACTTTTGCTTTGACTTTCAGTTCTGACCCGATTTAGCTTAGTTTCTTTGTGCCTTAGGGTTCCTTTGTGACCATATTATATGTTAGCATAACCCTCTGAGGTTATACTTCATGGTCCATTAGAAATCATAGTTCATTTGCATGTTTCCGTTAAATGCTTAAAAATTGACTATTATGCCCTTATGTTATAAAAACGATATTTTTCAAAATGTGAGAGGACAAAAAGTTTTATTACTGATATATAAGTATGTCAGAAAAATTTGACATCAATTTCTGGTCTCAAACTAAAGTTATGCAAGATATCGTAAAATGAAACTTTTTGTTAATTAAATTACATTTTTAGCATAAATCATGTTTAAACCCAAATTTTGGCACCAAAATCATTACCTACTGTTTTGATATTATTTTTAGGGATTTTTGGAATTTTTGGTCAGATTTTAAACTGAACATATCGTTGAGTTCTCGTATAAATCGGCATTTGACGATAATACCCTTTTTGTTAATAAAATGAGTTTAACATATGATTTGTATACCAAACCTTTTCCTACTGATGTCATATGTTAAATAAAATATTTTAAACAGTAGAGGCTGACCAAAACCTCAGGATTTCATAAACATCTCAAATATCGTCAATTACCGACTTTTACGATAATTAGGTGCATAGTATGGTTTGAAACCATAACTAACACCTAAGACTTGTTACCTACTGATTTTAAAAATAAATTTTAATATTTTAATAGTAAGTATAAGTCTTAAACTCAGACTTCCAAATTTGACCTTAAAAGCATATGTGAAATGACCAAAATGCCCCTACGGTGCATAGTTTGGCCATAAATGGTAAACCTCACATATGTATGATATCTTACTGATGTAACATGATAAAATAAATATTTTTACTGAAAATTTTAGACTAGAACCTCATTTTATTATTAAATCTCTTTTATACACTTTAAAAAAATGACCAAATTACCCTTTCGGGACTTAATTTGGTTTTAAATTCATTTGGGGCATAATTATTGATATCCTATTGATATCATATTATATTTAAAGCATATTAACTTGTGAAACTTGTACGTGACTCATTCGGTTACCCATTATGCATATACGCGTTCGGTACGATTTATGTAACTAGTTTGCATAAATTTGCCGAAACGGGTCAAACATTATCATTTTTACTTCAAAATCTAGAATGTATTAAGTTTACCCATTTTATACAAGTCTTCATACTTGTCGGGTCTAAATTACATTGCAATCCGGTCACCGCTTAATCTTGCGTTTCATACCGTAAACTTTTCTTTAAAACTAACCGGTCTAAGTTACAACTTAAATAAGACCCGTTAGGAATCTGATAGGTTATTAAAACCTTCGTTCTAGATTAGGAGCCCAGTAAAAGCTACCTACACTTGCTGAATAGAATATACGGCTGAGATTAAATTACATTTCTAAGCTCAGGTAAATACTTTTAACTTATTTTTCCTTATACGGGCTTGGGATACGGTAATTTTTACCGCTTGGTCGGGTATTGAATATTTAATCGATTAGTGGTTAAATCATTGAGATAACCCGTTGTAATCTGTTTTGTTTGATACAAAGCATTTGGGGGTTAATATGACCGTGTCCTGGATATCCTCGGCTCATTCATTTGAAATTGCCATGACTTAAGCACGGGGTGTAGGCATACACCTGACAGTTGCGTATGTAAAACGGTATCTCACTCGTGAGGAAACTTCTTGTGGGCTTATACTAGTGGTGTGTCTATTAATCTTGTCTCGGCTTCTATCCCGGGCCCTGAACGTACGACAAACATGTAAATCTGTATACAAGATTATTTTATATAATTATCCTAAGTTATAAAAGAATATTTGAGCCTTGTGCATTCAAATCAATTTTCATAAATGTTTTCAAAAGAGTCGGTTAATTGTATTTACCAGTGTAAACTGACGTATTTTTCAAAAAGATTAAGTTGCAGGTACTACGCGAAATTGGCTAGAAGCTCCTGAGTATTAGTTAAAGAGTCTTGCAAGCTCTTAATACTTAAAGTCTGTCGAACAATATTTTACTTTATGTTTTAGATCCGCCTGTGGATCCACTTACAACCTCTTGAATAATATTTAATTATACTTTTCATTTCGGTTTGTATTATTATTTTCTACCAAGACTTCCGCTGTGCATTAAACTGTGATTATTTGACTATGATGATATCAACTACGTCACGATACTCCCCGCCGGGCCCACCGGTAATAGGTGGAAATATCGGGGTGTGACACCATATGTCACACCCCCAAAATCCACATGCGAAGTACTACCGCTTGGAGGCGCGACTGACCAGGATCCAGCCACCAATTATACTGAGCATTGGATAATAGTAAGAATGATCACCAACCATAATGGTTAGTAAACACCATAGTTTAAAGTTCAAATGTTTAGGTTCAAATAACAGTTAAGTAAGTAGCGGAAGCATAGATAAAATAGTTTAAACAAAGTTCATAGTTCAAATTAATTAGAACCCAACATGCGGGTTTAGGCGACCACTACACTTCCCAAGCTGCAAACTCCTGAGTCACTGGGTACCTGCAAAGCATGCAGTAGGGTATCAACAAAGATTGTTGGCGAGTTCACGAGTTGTCCAGTTTTAATTTCCAAAAACTTGTTTCACCAGTTAATTTATCCGTTTATACATGCGATGGGGAGCTACCCCACAAGTAAGCGACTAAACTGTTTTTACAATACCGAATACTATTCATCCGTACGTTTCCGTAGAGTGCCCCGTTTGTCAATGTTCTATCATCATTGACGGTTTCCAGAGTACATTAGTTCACGCCCGATCCCATACGCGGGCACGGTGTGAGGTTGGTAAGACCTAAATAGCGCTATCAACTAATAACCCGTTCGCCTGACCCCGGCGACTAATCGGTATTAAGAAGTGAGGACTTGAGTGATAGAGTTTTGTTTAGTGTTGCTTGTTGCATCCAGTATAAACAGTAATTAACTAAAAGTCCCGTTTAAGGGGAGAGAAGTAGGTTTGTATCCCTTACGAGGGGATAGCGTTGCTTAAGTTTTCGTTTCCCAACCACCGGGAACGCATGCTTTATTAGTTGTGAACTCACCTTGGGTTGCTCGGTAGACAGTTTACTTGGTCAAATACGTTGGTCACCACGTCCTAATATGGTTACCAGTATAGGTCAGGTTTGGGTACGGAGAAGGCACGTATATTCTACACGTATCTAACACATAGCATGCACGACATAAAATTAACAGTAATCAGCACGTGGCATATTTGAACAGATACAAGCCCAAAACATATAGGTCACCTATTCCAGTTCAAATAGTAACAAGCATGAACAGTTCATACATTTTGGCCCAATAACGGAAACAGGCAGCCCAGTCGAGACCAGGAGGTCTCGACTCGAGAACACACAGTTTCGAGTCGCAACCGGATGTTTCGACTTGTCATGGTCTGGTCTCGAGTCGCAACTGGAGGTTCCGACTTGTCATGGTCTAGTCTCGAGTCGCAACCGGGCGGTCTCGAGTCGCAACCGGGCGGTCTCGAAGAATCACGTTTTGGTTTCGAGTCGCAACCGGGCGGTCTCGAGTTGTCATGTTTTGGTTGCGAGTCGCAACCGGGGGTTTCGAGTCGCAACCTTGGATACGTGCACAAGAATCCTTCTAGACCCTGTTCCAATGTACTATCCAATAGAATTCTGTTTTCATGTAATTTTGTACTAACCAACCATATTGCAATAACATGTTTTGTTGTCTAATTATTAATAAAAATGGATCAAACACAGCATATTCAAATATCCACATGATATTTAACCCACATTCATCCAGTTCATCATTTGCAAGCATGTTCACCCAAAACAAAATACCATTTAGTCATCAACATCGGCCCTATATCTAGCACATTATCACCGATTTAGTCATCATCAACATACACTCGATATTTGTGGTTTTGTATATCATTATTCAAGCCAATTCATAGCTAATATTCAAGTAACAAGTCTTAACAAGTTTCATATCAATATGGCAAGAAATATCATCATTTTAAACAACATTTTAAACAACATAACATACAATCATCGGTTAGCATATCATGTAAACATATCATGTAAATATTTATTCTAAACATCGAACACCCTATCCTAACCATCATTTATCATTCAAATGTCTTATTACTTTGTTATCATGCAAGAGTTCACATATTTCATTCATCACTTCAATTCTTCAAGGCAAATAGCAATAATATACATATAAACACATAGTGATGATCTAAGGTACTAACCGGTTGTGGAAAGACACCGATTACAAGGAAGAAAGTGAGGAAAAGAAGCGTCCGAGTGGTGATGATGAGCTTGACCGATCTTCCTTGTTGTTGTTGATTGAATCCGAGAGAGAGAGGTGAGGAGGTGAGCTTGATTGTTGGGGTTTTGTTGAGAGGGTGAGGGAGAGTGTGTGGGAGTGAGTGAATGAGGAAATGTTGCAAATGGTGAAAAGTGGCAAAGTTGACCCCTCTTGTGGGTTTTATATCCGGACCGGCTTGGTGCACCCTAGTGGGTTTCCGAGCGGCATGGCCCAACCGGCCCAATCGTTCACTCGAGACCGAGTGGTCTCGAGTTGGTTCATGGTTTCGGTTCACACACATATACATACACATACATACCACACATAGCACATTAAGGTAAAACGCTACTTTTCATTTAATAACACATATATACGCACAACGTAATTACAAGGTGCTTGCTCGGAAAACCTAGAGTGTCACATTATCCCCAAGTTTTAAGAACTTTCGTCCCGAAAGTTAAGGCAGCCACTGACAAGCTAGTGTAAGTGAGAACGTTTCAACGGGGTGTCACATCATCCCCCCGTTAGTTTGGAATTTCGTCCCGAAATTCGGTTGTAGCTTCAGTGCTGGGAGTTTCATTAGGGAACAACTGGGGATACTTGCGCTTCATCTGGTCTTCCCGCTCCCAGGTAAACTCTGGGCCACGGCGTGAGTTCCAACGAACTCGCACGAGGGGTATCTGGCTACGTTTGAGGGTTTTGATCTCACGATCCGTGATCTCAACCGGTTCCTCAGTAAAGTGTAGCTGTTCGTCAATAGTAAGTTCCTTGTAAGGAATGACGAGTGTTTCATCTAACAGGCACTTCTTCAGATTAGACACGTGGAAGACATTGTGCACAGCACTCAGTTCTTCAGGCAGATTCAACCTGTAAGCGGCCGTACCGATCTTTTCGGTAACTTCAAAGGGTCCGACATATCTTGGATTAAGCTTGCCCCGTTTTCCAAAACGAACCACACCCTTCCAGGGTGAGACCTTAAGTAGAGCCCGTTCACCAACCTGGAACTCTTGCGGTTTCCTATCCTTGTCAGCGTAGTACTTTTGACGGTCACGAGCTGCCGCCATGCGTTGCCTAATCTGGGCAATCTTTTCTGTGGTGTCGACTACATGTTCCGGGCCCGTGATCTGGCTGTCACCAACCTCCGCCCAGCAGAGAGGCGATCGACATTTACGACCATACAACGCCTCAAAGGGTGCTGCCTGAATGCTGGTGTGGTAGCTGTTGTTGTAGGAGAATTCCACCAACGGTAGGTGCTTCTCCCAATTCTTGCCAAAATCGATCACGCATGCCCTAAGCATGTCTTCGAGGGTTTGGATGGTGCGTTCAGACTGCCCATCTGTTTGCGGATGATAAGCGGTGCTCATGTCTAAACGCGAGCCAAAAGATTTGTGCATAGCTTGCCACAATTCAGAAGTAAAACGTGCATCTCGATCGGAAATAATAGAGGTAGGCACTCCGTGCTTCGAAACCACTTCTTTTAAGTATACCTCTGCTAGGGTAGAGAACTTGTCTGTTTCTTTGATAGCCAAAAAGTGTGCAGACTTAGTTAAGCGATCCACTATTACCCAAATAGTGTCATTTCCGCGTTGAGACCTAGGCAGGCCAGTAACAAAATCCATGGAAATCTGCTCCCATTTCCATTGCGGGATCTCTGGCTGTTGGAGTAGGCCTGATGGTTTCTGATACTCAGCCTTGACTCTTGCACAAGTTAAGCATTTTCTGACATAGGTTGCTATGTGGGCTTTCATGCCAGGCCACCAATAGGTAGCCCTCAAGTCGTGGTACATCTTATCTGACCCTGGATGTACTGAGTAACGGGACTTATGAGCTTCATCCATCACAAGGTCACGTAAATTTCCATAAAGCGGAACCCATATGCGTCCGGCTACGTAGTAAGCACCGTCTTCTTTTTGTTCCAATCGTTGTCTCGATCCTCGCAGGGACTCAGCCCTGATGTTCTCGGCTTTCAATGCTTCAACCTGAGCATTCCGAATCTGATTAGGGAGGTTCGAGTGGATAGTGAGCTGTAAGGCACGAACACGCTTGGGTTTGGTCTCCTTTCTGCTGAGGGCATCGGCTACCACATTAGCCTTGCCTGGGTGATATTTGATTGCACACTCGTAGTCATTTAGGAGTTCGACCCATCGGCGTTGCCGCATATTCAACTCCTTTTGTCCCATTATGTGCTGGAGACTCTTGTGATCAGTGTAAATCGTGCACTTGGTGCCGTACAAGTAGTGTCTCCAGAGCTTGAGCGCGAAGACCACAGCTCCAAATTCTAAGTCATGCGTCGTATAGTTCCGTTCGTGGACCTTGAGTTGTCGCGAGGCGTAAGCAATAACTTTCTCGCGTTGCATCAATACGCAGCCAAGTCCCTGAATAGAAGCGTCGCAGTAAACGACGAAGTCGTCGGTACCTTCGGGTAAGGAGAGGATAGGAGCACTACAAAGGTTCTTCTTTAGTTCCTGGAAGGCAGATTCCTGAGCATCACTCCATTTGTAAGCAACACCCTTCTGAGTGAGTGTCGTAAGTGGTTGAGCGATCTTAGAGAATCCCTTGATAAATCTTCGATAGTATCCCGCCAATCCCAAGAATTGGCGAACTTCGGTCGGAGTCTTAGGTACAGGCCAATTCTTAATGGACTCAATCTTAGCGGGGTCAACATGAATCCCTTCCTGATTGACGATGTGCCCAAGGAAATGGACTTCTCTAAGCCAGAAATCACATTTCGAGAATTTGGCGTACAGTTGTTCATTGCGAAGGAGTTCGAGAATAAGACGTAGGTGTTGTTCATGCTCCTCTTGGCTCTTCGAGTAGATTAGGATGTCGTCGATGAACACGATTACGAACTTATCGAGGTAGGGTTTGCATACTCGGTTCATGAGATCCATGAAGATTGCAGGTGCGTTGGTCATTCCGAAAGGCATAACAAGGAATTCGTAGTGACCATAGCGGGTTCTGAAAGCAGTCTTAGAGATGTCCTCATCGCGGACTCTCAGCTGGTGATAACCCGATCGCAGATCGATCTTGGAATAATAGCTCGACCCTTGCAACTGGTCGAACAGGTCGTCGATACGGGGAAGTGGATAACGATTCTTGATGGTAACCTTGTTAAGTTCGCGGTAGTCAATGCACATTCGGAATGAGCCATCTTTCTTTTTGACGAAGAGCACTGGGGCTCCCCAGGGTGATGAACTAGGGCGGATAAAACCTTTGTCCAAAAGTTCTTGTAGTTGAGTAGAAAGCTCCTTGAGCTCCGCGGGGGCTAATCGATAAGGTGCACGAGCTATAGGCGATGCTCCGGGAGCTAGCTCGATTTGAAATTCGACCTGACGGTGAGGAGGGAGTCCAGGTAGTTCCTCCGGGAATACCTCAGGATAGTCGCGTACAACTGGAAAATCTTCAATCCTGTTTTCCACTTTCTGTGTGTCGGTAATGAGTGCTAAGATAGCGGTGTGCCCTTTTCGTAGATACTTCTGGGCCTTTAAGAATGAAATGATGCCCGTGACTTCTCCGCTCTTGTCGCCTTGAACTATAAGAGGTTTGCCAGGGGGACGGGGAATGCGAATAGCTTTCTCTTGGCAGAGGATTTCAGCTCGATGTTTGGATAACCAATCCATACCAATAATGACGTTGAAGCTTCCAAGAACGATGGGGAAAAGGTCGATACGGAAGGTCTGACCAGACAACTCTAATTTGCAGTTACGAATTATGTGTGAGGCCTCGAGGTTTCTACCATTAGCTATTTCAACGGTGTGCTTAGAGCTTAGCGGCGTAAGAGTGAGTTTAAGTTTCTTACTAATACGTAGGGATACATAACTAGCATCTGCTCCGGAATCAAATAGCATGGAAACATAACGATCATTAAGTAGGAACTTACCCGCCACAACGTTGGGGTCATTCCTTGCTTCCCCAGCTCCAATCACAAAAGCCTTTCCTCTAGCACCATTTCCAGCATTGTTGTTATTGTTCCCAGCACCCTGATTGTTGTTGTTTTGATTCAGTTCAGGGCAATCCTTTCGTATGTGCCCCGTTGCTCCACACTTGAAGCACCCACGGTTGTTTCCTTGTTGCTGTGGTTGTTGCTGATTCTGCCTAGCTGGGAACTGGCTTCGGCAGTCTTTGGCTTCATGCCCCATCTTGTTGCATCGCTGACATTGACCTTTTCCGCATGGCCCACTGTGATGTCGGTTACATTTGTTACACTTAGGGTGGTTTCCTCGATAGCCACCCTGTTGCTGAGGGCCCTTGTTGCTTTCAGTCTTCCTTTGTTGAACTGGGGCCTGAGTGGGGTTAGCATCCTTTCCCTGATTTCCATCCCACTTTCGCTTGTTATCGCCAGAAGTTCCAGCAGTAGCACCGATCCTCTTGGGCAGCTTGCCCTCTTCCACAGCCTGATTGGTGAGTTTGTGAGCAAGACGAACCACGGGCTGTATGGTATTGAGGTTGGCTGAGGTCACATGACTTCTGATTTCAGGGACCAAGCCTTTGATGTACAATTCAATCCTTCGGTACATAGGTCGGGACATGTTTGGGCAAAGTGCAGCGTAGTCGTTGGACTGCTTAGTGTAGGTCTCAATCTCTGATCCGACCATCTTGAGCGCATAGTACTCGTTCTCGAGTTTGTGGATGTCATCCCTGTGACAGTACTCCTCTTTGATCATGTCCTTGAAATCTTCCCATGCAGTAGCATTAGCAGTTTCCAGACCAAGCATCTGAATCTGTGCTTTCCACCATGAAAGCGCGTTTCCTTCAAGCGTACCAGTTGCGTACTTAACCCAGTTAGCAGGGGGACACTCACAGACAGCAAAGACAGCTTCGGCCTTTTCAATCCAGTGTAGAAGGCCTATGGCACCCTCAGTGCCGTTGAAAGGGAGAGGCTTGCCATCCATGAAGGTTTTGAAAGTACAAACACGTGGTTGCGCAGGCGCAGGCTGACCTGTTGTGAGAAATGGAGCGAATAGGTTTAGAGGTGAAAAGACGATGTGGGGGTAGGGTCTAAACATCCTATAGCAACGGGTTTACCTCCAGGGTGTGCTGCGAAAGCTGCAGCCACCGTGTTGAGCAAGTTAGCGAATTGAGCCTGAGTCATGTTAACGCTTCCTCTTCCGCGTCCACTCATCGTCTTCATAACCAGAAAACACAGTATGAGTGTGATGTTGTAACGTATCGAGAATGAGTTAGAAGGGAGACGTGTATCTATCTAATCAGGCACACTAGTATGTATAATAGAGCAGTCAACATAGGATAAATAAGCATGTAAGCACAAGTCCGAGCTATGAGGTCTAATATGCCGAGTCTTGCCCTTGGAGTGTAGTGTCGTCACGAGTCACGGGTTATAGTCTGGTTTTTCTCAAAAAGACTTTCCTTTTTAAAACCAAGTTCACTATAACCAATGGCTCTGATACCAATCTGTCACACCCCCAAAATCCACATGCGAAGTACTACCGCTTGGAGGCGCGACTGACCAGGATCCAGCCACCAATTATACTGAGCATTGGATAATAGTAAGAATGATCACCAACCATAATGGTTAGTAAACACCATAGTTTAAAGTTCAAATGTTTAGGTTCAAATAACAGTTAAGTAAGTAGCGGAAGCATAGATAAAATAGTTTAAACAAAGTTCATAGTTCAAATTAATTAGAACCCAACATGCGGGTTTAGGCGACCACTACACTTCCCAAGCTGCAAACTCCTGAGTCACTGGGTACCTGCAAAGCATGCAGTAGGGTATCAACAAAGATTGTTGGCGAGTTCACGAGTTGTCCAGTTTTAATTTCCAAAAACTTGTTTCACCAGTTAATTTATCCGTTTATACATGCGATGGGGAGCTACCCCACAAGTAAGCGACTAAACTGTTTTTACAATACCGAATACTATTCATCCGTACGTTTCCGTAGAGTGCCCCGTTTGTCAATGTTCTATCATCATTGACGGTTGCCAGAGTACATTAGTTCACGCCCGATCCCATACGCGGGCACGGTGTGAGGTTGGTGAGACCTAAATAGCGCTATCAACTAATAACCCGTTCGCCTGACCCCGGCGACTAATCGGTATTAAGAAGTGAGGACTTGAGTGATAGAGTTTTGTTTAGTGTTGCTTGTTGCATCCAGTATAAACAGTAATTAACTAAAAGTCCCGTTTAAGGGGAGAGAAGTAGGTTTGTATCCCTTACGAGGGGATAGCGTTGCTTAAGTTTCCGTTTCCCAACCACCGGGAACGCATGCTTTATTAGTTGTGAACTCACCTTGGGTTGCTCGGTAGACAGTTTACTTGGTCAAATACGTTGGTCACCACGTCCTAATATGGTTACCAGTATAGGTCAGGTTTGGGTACGGAGAAGGCACGTATATTCTACACGTATCTAACACATAGCATGCACGACATAAAATTAACAGTAATCAGCACGTGGCATATTTGAACAGATACAAGCCCAAAACATATAGGTCACCTATTCCAGTTCAAATAGTAACAAGCATGAACAGTTCATACATTTTGGCCCAATAACGGAAACAGGCAGCCCAGTCGAGACCAGGAGGTCTCGACTCGAGAACACACAGTTTCGAGTCGCAACCGGATGTTTCGACTTGTCATGGTCTGGTCTCGAGTCGCAACTGGAGGTTCCGACTTGTCATGGTCTAGTCTCGAGTCGCAACCGGGCGGTCTCGAGTCGCAACCGGGCGGTCTCGAAGAATCACGTTTTGGTTTCGAGTCGCAACCGGGCGGTCTCGAGTTGTCATGTTTTGGTTGCGAGTCGCAACCGGGGGTTTCGAGTCGCAACCTTGGATACGTGCACAAGAATCCTTCTAGACCCTGTTCCAATGTACTATCCAATAGAATTCTGTTTTCATGTAATTTTGTACTAACCAACCATATTGCAATAACATGTTTTGTTGTCTAATTATTAATAAAAATGGATCAAACACAGCATATTCAAATATCCATATGATATTTAACCCACATTCATCTAGTTCATCATTTGCAAGCATGTTCACCCAAAACAAAATACCATTTAGTCATCAACATCGGCCCTATATCTAGCACATTATCACCGATTTAGTCATCATCAACATACACTCGATATTTGTGGTTTTGTATATCATTATTCAAGCCAATTCATAGCTAATATTCAAGTAACAAGTCTTAACAAGTTTCATATCAATATGGCAAGAAATATCATCATTTTAAACAACATTTTAAACAACATAACATACAATCATCGGTTAGCATATCATGTAAACATATCATGTAAATATTTATTCTAAACATCGAACACCCTATCCTAACCATCATTTATCATTCAAATGTCTTATTACTTTGTTATCATGCAAGAGTTCACATATTTCATTCATCACTTCAATTCTTCAAGGCAAATAGCAATAATATACATATAAACACATAGTGATGATCTAAGGTACTAACCGGTTGTGGAAAGACACCGATTACAAGGAAGAAAGTGAGGAAAAGAAGCGTCCGAGTGGTGATGATGAGCTTGACCGATCTTCCTTGTTGTTGTTGATTGAATCCGAGAGAGAGAGGTGAGGAGGTGAGCTTGATTGTTGGGGTTTTGTTGAGAGGGTGAGGGAGAGTGTGTGGGAGTGAGTGAATGAGGAAATGTTGCAAATGGTGAAAAGTGGCAAAGTTGACCCCTCTTGTGGGTTTTATATCCGGACCGGCTTGGTGCACCCTAGTGGGTTTCCGAGCGGCATGGCCCAACCGGCCCAATCGTTCACTCGAGACCGAGTGGTCTCGAGTTGGTTCATGGTTTCGGTTCACACACATATACATACACATACATACCACACATAGCACATTAAGGTAAAACGCTACTTTTCATTTAATAACACATATATACGCACAACGTAATTACAAGGTGCTTGCTCGGAAAACCTAGAGTGTCACACCATAGCAGGTGGCATCCTTCAAATTCTTGTATTCATGAGATTTGTGGTCCATCTACTTACAGATGCCACAACCTTTGTGTTGCTCATGGAAACATTTTCTAGAATGTCGCTTCCCGCAGGTTTTGCACTCAGGTTTTGCCTCATTCGGCTTGGACTGGTGATAACTCAGACCAATCTTACTCTTTTTAAAATCCTTACTAGGAGCGTCATCACGCTTTCGTTTGTGATTCTCCTCAGCCTTAGTCGCTTTTACTCTTATTTTGTCTTTAGTAAGAGATAAAGCTAGATCCACAGTGGATCTGAAAGTTGTAAGTTTGGAGGATTTAACCATCCCTTTGATTTCTAGAGCTAGTCCTCCAATAAATCGCGCAATGCGCTTAGACTCAGGGGTAATCAGATAAGGAACAAGTCTCGATAAAGAGTAGTATTCAGATACATAGTGTCACACCCCGACCACGTAAAACAACAAATCGTGGCGGAAACGTCGGGGAGTGTTGTAACAGAATTATTGTTTCACAACCATGGAATACAAAAAAGTTTCGTTTTATTTATTCATTAAGTAATTTACATTGTTTTAACACAAAACAAACGAGTTACATATCGACTATCAGTGTTATTAAGTCACTAAGGCCTCGTCTAGTCCTATGTGAGCATGCATCCTAGCAATCAACATCATTCAACAACACCTGAAACATATGTGAAAACAAAGTCAGCAAAGAAATGCTGGCGAGTACATAGGTTTTTGAGAGTGTCGGATTCATGGCTAGTTTACATGTTGCAATACTTAATTAAAAACCTTGTTTTGAAAAGTATAGTATTGCGACATAATTAACCAACTCAAATCAAGTTGGTTATAATTTATAAAATCTCGTAGCCATGATTCTTAACCCAAAACATTTATTTAATTAAATCAAATTGTAAAACATCTCGTAAAAACTTGTTAATAAATCTCGTTAATAAAATTCGTTAATAAAACTCATTAATAAATCTCGTTAATAAAACTCATATGGTTTATATCATTTCGAAAACCTCGTTTGTGTGACATCGTTTCAAAATCGTTTACCCAAGTGAACTAAATAACGCCACGGTATGTAATACGATGAAAACACTTATATATAGGAAGTACCAGCGGCATATCCACCATGCTTTCATCACATTACACCCGTCCCGTTATCTAAACACTAACCAAAAACCAATCGTTTACCCAAATTATTTAATTCGTTAAAAATCGCTTTAGTCGTTTAAATCACTCTCGTTTTAAATTGTGAAAACTACTTTTGATCGTCTCGCTAATAACATCCAAACCTTCGCAACTCGCCTATCGCTTCTCGCATTAATAAACCACCAAAGGGTAAATTAACAATCACAGATTCAGTCGTTACCCACCTAACCCACACATAACCATGGGTGCAGTCTGATAACGGGATTTGTCAGATCCTATGGTACCATAACCTAATACTGGTCGGTTCGGCCAAAACTAATGAATGTTATTCGTTATGTAATTACAACCAACAAGTTTATCCACATTATCGAAATCGTTATTAATTTAATATAAACCATTTTAATCATTTTCGAAACCATCGTTAAAAACATCAAAATCATTTAACACATATGAATCACCCCAAAAACAATCGAAAACAGTAAAATAGGGGAACTATGTACTCACCTGAGAATGCTTAGAAGTCTTGAACAACAACCAAGCAAAGCTAGAGGGAGCACGGAATCAATCGGCAACCTAATAACTATATAAATAAACCGGACCTAAGTCGGAAGATCGGATAGGATGAGGTTTTGTAAACCAAATGAGTATTGGAACTCATATGACATGGTTTAACAAAGCCTACATTCTAAATCGAAACCTAACCTAAGTGCTTTCGACCCATTGCGACCCATTAAGGTAGCTTACGCAATTTTAACGTGTCGTTCGCGCAAAGCGCGTTCGAGACGTCTAACTAGTCCTATGACAAGTATTATATGCCTAAACATGTTGCATAATCAATTAAGTGACAAAAGTTTGTGTTACATATGCTTAATTACCAATTATGCATGAAAAGGGCATTTTGGTCATTTACCTAAGGCATATAATGTCACACCCCCAAAATACCAGCCATGGAAACCCTGTTAGGCGTGTGACGTACCAATAACGAGCCACTAATCATGTTGAACTCATAACAAGTTTTCAAATGAAATTTCCAATTATTAATGCAATGTACCAACAATAAGTTTAATGAGAATCCAACAAGTTCAGCGGAAGCAATAAGTAAATAGTAGTTTAACTGTTTCAAAGCAAATGTGTATAATCAATGAAATAAACCCATCATGTGTATCAAATCAGTACAACCCATGACCACTCCAGCTACTCCAGACAGCAAGTTCCAAATCCAAGAAATCTAACGACCTGCGAGCATGCAACAAGTGTATCAGACAACGCTGGTGAGTTCATAGTTTTTACGAAAACGTTAGTTACCAAGTGTTTAGTTAATCCATTGAATTTAATTCCGAAAGTAATGTTGATAATAACCCGAATACAAGACGGTTCCTAATTATTTTGCCCTTTCTCCAATGCTCCTATCAAAGCATTTGTCATGACTAGGTCATTAGTTCAACACCCGTCCTCCCAGGTACGGGGTGAGGTTACCAAACCTAAGTAGCGCTACTAACTAATACCATGTTACCTCCCCTGTAACCAAACAACACGGAGGGACTTTAAAGGTGATAGGAAGAGTATATTATCCAACATTCCCGTTTTTACCCAAAAGACTTATCCCTCCCCGGGATACCCACTGACTGTCCCAACCACCGGGACGCATGCTCAAGAGATGAACTCACCTTGGTTTTGCTCGGTTAGACTAGTTACGTGTTCAAGTTGCTCAAAACAATCCTAACATGGTTACCATTAATCAATCAGTCGGGTTTCACATAATCTTATATTCTATACACACGTTGCACAGGTAACACTGAAATAACATCATGTAAGTTATCGAGTTATGCAATTTAACAACTTGCAACAGACACCAACATTTAACATGTAAACGAACACTAGTACTAATTCCTAGGCCCTATCCCGAATGCCCAACACGTAATGCGAAGCCCAATTCTAATGGCCCAACTGAAGTGTTCGGTAGTGCCCAATTTATTTACATTGTGCGGCCCAAAAGATTCCAGCCCAACTGGTTCCGTATGCAGCCCACACACTACCACATTTGCTTACTAAAGTACACCTGAACAACAATTAGGCCCAACTCCACGTAATCATGCATAATCTCTATTTTGTTGTTTTAGTCCAAACAACTATCCAAATCTCGGCCCACTTAACTTGCCAACCCAAAATGTGAGTGTGTGTGATCCAATTAACCGACTGTTATGTTCCATTATTCAACTCCTAATTATAAACCCAAACCTTTAATCCAATTTATCCCTCATGTGTACATATAATTAACATAACCATTATCATAACAGTGTATCATCAAAACAGTAGCAAGCAATTCAACAATATTATACAGTCTTAGACATTAATTAACAATGATTGCACACAATCATAATACCTTGAATAATAACCTACGTATCATATTGATCGGCTAACCTTAACCGGGTTCAACATTAAAAATCGTTAAAAGGCTTATCGTTAACATCACCATTTATACAAATCATTCTCACACTCAATAATAGTCATATAATCTTAACACATCAATACGAATTATCGACTATCATTACTAACAACATACGCCCGAACCTGATACGATTTACAAACTGATTCCAAGATCATACTTAGTCTACGCACCCACAAATTCACGTATTATATTTATAATTCAATTTAACAACTAATACCAATCATATGGTGAAAAGACATACCGATTGAAAGATTATAATTGGTGCAGAAGGTTACGAGAGAGAAGGGGGGTATCCACAGTCGCCGCACTATCTTGATGGGGGTAGGGTTTTGTTTGAGTCTTTGTGGTAAACAGTAACATGTTACGTATACATATCTAACAATAGCTTGGGCGGTTTATCTTTGGCCAAGGTAATGGGCTTAAGCCCAAGTAAATGGCTGCCAATGCTAATGATCAAGGGGGGCTCGGATTGGGTGTGCATGATAAATGTGGTAACCGGCCCAATGTAATATATAATCAAAACTAAATTTCTACAATCCTGATTCCTAATAAAAGGAGTTCGATCAATGCAGGGAAAGTATACTGACCATTCTCAATATAACGTGCGTGTATAAGCTCGGATCAGGTAAGCTGGACCCATCTGGCCTTCGTGTTGGCTCAAGGAGACTGGGTCGAGGGTTATTTAATTAACAAGAAGAGAAGTGTGCGACTAGGAATAGAGTGTGTGACCCGAACCTTTATGCGACTAAATTACACTACCAACCACATTCGCATTTAACATTTCACATATCACGTACAACCATTTAACGGTTCACATATCACGTACACACAACTCATAAATATTCAATATAAATTTATACGCTAACTTGTCATATAAAGTTCGTATAGGTTACAACAGGGTGCGGTGAAAGGCTCTAAAGCACGGGTTGTCACATATAAACTTCCTATCATACAACTAATTAAACCTAAGTGACCATAAGGTATAACCTCGGAAGGTTATTCCCTATACAACTATGGTCACTAAACATGCTTAGTCGGATCCTAATGATCGACCAAACGGGTCGAGTTCGAAAGTCTAAGTGGGTGTTTAGTCTGCTTGACTTACGACTCTACACAAGCACTAATCTAAAAGTGACGAGCCAATCGACTCCCGATCCAAACAACCTTCCCAAGAGTTTCGAGTACCAGTACTGGACCAATAATTAAGTTGTCAACCATCTCAGTCTGACAAGGAGGTTGGCATTATTGTCTATGTAATGCCTCAACAGAGCTGTCTGGTTACCAGGATGATAACTGCCGCAGTAGTACTCAACCATAGGTAAGAGTCCTTCCAATTTGCACCAAAGCCAGTCACACACATGCTCGTAGCATGTCTTCGAGTGCCAGGAGAGTTCGTTTTCTCTGATCGTTTGCCCGACGGCGTTAAGAAATGCTCTGGTCCTGACGTGGGCCAAGGGTGTTGTGTATTGCCTGACATAAATTATGCATAGATCAAATTCAGAGGTAACAGGAGTTGGCACCTCGTACCTAAGAGCCGCCTCTCTCAGAAGAACATTCACAACTGTGAAGACTTGTCAGTTTTCTTGATTGTAAGAGAGTGTGCTGGTAACTTGAGTCCATCAATGATCACCCAGGTGATAATGTTTCCATTTCGAGTTGTAAGTAGACTAATGACAAAATCCATGTCAGGTTGTTCTCATTTCCCTATGGGTATTTCCGGTTGCTGATGTTCCACCTTGACTTTCCCACAAGTCAAACATCATTCACAATCATAGCTAGGTGGACCTTCATGCCCGATCACCAGTGCCAGATTTATAAGTCCCAATATCTCTCATCAAAACCCAGATGACCAGAATATCGAGGCTGGCGTGCCTTGCTCAACACGAGTTCCCTAAAGTTTCCGTATAACGAGACCCACATTCGTTATTTAACTTGAAAATCCTCTTCCTTCAGTCCTCCAGTTTGAATAGAGCGAGTCTGATCGGGTAAGTTAGAGTTGATACCGAGCTGCAAAGTTCGTGCACGTTCATGTTTCACAGTCGTCATCATTCAAAAGTTCCATCTAGCGAGGTTATTATATGTTTAGCTCTTCCGAAACAAAGATACACGGGAGGCCCTTGTGATCGGTCTAAGTAGTGCATTTGGTACCGTCCAAGTGATGCCTCCAACTTAAGTCCAAGACCACGGTTTTCACCGCCGGTTGTGTGTCGTGCAATTCCTCTTTGTAACTCCACCACGGAAGTCATCGCTCTCTCGTGTTGCGTCGGTGTGTAATTGGGACTCTGATTCGGACCATCATGGTATACCACTAAATCACCAGTACCCTCGGGTAAAGACGATGCTCAGTGCATTGCAGAGTTGGAATTCGAAAGCTGAAAAGAAGTCCTCCTGCTTTGTCTTCCCCGAACACAGCACCCTGCTGTGCTAAAAAGGTTACAGCGGCTCAATTTTCGAAAATTCCTCGATGAATCTGTGATAATATCTAGCGAAACCAATAAATTGCTGTATCCCCTAAGGAATCTTTGGTGTCGATCGGTTTTAACCAAAATGGATCTTAGCGAGATCCATGTGTATTCCCACTTCTTTGGTTACATGATCAAATGCATCTCTCGAATCTAGATGTCACACTAAACAAGACTTCTCACGTAATGGCTCCTCCCTCAGGAGCCCTAAAATAAGATACAGATGTCGTCTATGATGTTCCTTTCTCTCAGAAATGATCCAAAACATCATCGATAAACACGGTCGTTTTATGTGATCCATAAAGCTGCTGGTGTGTTGATTAACTCAATGGTCATGGTGTACGAAGTCGCAATGGCCGTATTGTATTCACTATGCCGCTCCAAGAACATTCTCCCCTTGGACTTCCATCTGATAATAGCTCGTTTCGTTAATCAATCCTCGAATGGAAGCTTGCCCCTCACAACTGGTCAACAGGGTGTTACTACATGGTCGAAGCGAACGGTTCTTGACTGCCACCTTGCTGCGTTCTCGGTAACCAGTACACATGTCCAACGGTAAGGCTTATCTTCACGGATATAACTGGGGCTCCCCAAAACGAAAAGCTAGGTCCGACAAAACTTCTGTTCGACAGTTCCTGTAGTTAATTAGACAATTCTTGCAACCCTCCTGGTGCAAGACGGTAAGAGTATAAGTATTCAGAGCCGCCACTGGCGTGAGGTCAACCGAAATTCTGACTAACAGTTGTGGAAGTAAACCTGGAAGTTTCTCAAATAGCACACCGAAAGGAATCACGAACAATTGCTGGATCCTCGATCCTCTCTTTCTCATTCAGTAACAGTTGTTAACGTAGCGGGGTAATCCTCCCGTAGACTCTTCTGGGCCTTCATAGCTGGAATGGCGCTAACCCTGGCCCCACTCTGACGCTTTAGAACAGACAATGATCCTCCACTA
The DNA here is from genome assembly GCA_030545235.1 of Helianthus tuberosus. Lineage (NCBI taxonomy): Eukaryota > Viridiplantae > Streptophyta > Magnoliopsida > Asterales > Asteraceae > Helianthus > Helianthus tuberosus. The sequence continues at coordinate 52,854,403 of CM060410.1, read as the reverse complement.
GGGAGAAGGGTACGCAAAATCTTCTCCTCACAGGGTATATCTACGCGATCTCTGGACAACCAATCTACACTAACTACTGCATTAAGACCATCAATGATAGTAGAAGGAAGGTCGATTTCGAACACTTATCCCATAAGATCGAGCTTGCATCCCAACAAACATATGAGGTCTCAGTTGGCCTGTCATCAGCCGATTCCACCACAGGTTCGGTTTCAAGAAGCATCAGGGCTGAACAGAACGGAGACGAAGCGATCAATTATCAGGAACGTGCAGGCCTCCATGTTGTTATAGTCCTGGCGTCGCCCATGCCAATCCCAAATGTCCCTCCACAAGCACCACTACCGGTGTTGTGGCCATGGTTACGAGGATTACCAATGCTGTCATTATTCCCTTTGTTGTTGTCGTCTTGACTTATCAACAGTTAATCCTTGTTGACGTCACCTTCATTCCTATGCTGTAGATTACGAGTACCTTGATGTTGTCACGACTGTTGCCTCTAATGTCGTTGCTTGTGACGGTGTCCTGCGACCCTTCACCAACACGGTCCATCTCTTCGCTTTTCGTGCCACGTCCTAAGGCACTACTCATGGTGAGGGCAGTTACACATTTCACTCTACAGTCAATTGTCATCGAGTATGTCCCGATTGGTTCATAAGAGTTGGCTCCCATGAGCTGCTGACTAAGGTTAAGAATTCGATTAAAGCCAATTTGCTGGTGTACATTGCCAGTAATCAGGGTCGTCCTAACACTGAGATCGGTGAGGTACTACGCTCATCCTCTTGTCCATCGTTCTTGCAAGTTGATCGAGTATTACATGGTATGTAGCTAGAGTGTTGCGGAAGTGATCGCACTTTGGAATCCAAGGCGTCAATACGTTGAGTTTCAGTAAACGAAGGTAAGTGAGAAAGGTATATACAAATCATTCCATGATGCGGCATCCAACTCAGGGACGTTCATACAAGCACCTAACGTCCCACACAGTTCGATAGGCATTCAGATGGGTTTCAGGTAATACTCGATAGCATCGAGATTCGAAAGGATTCAGAGATAAGTGAAAAGATCACGTTCAAGTAAGAGTCAATCACTGCTATGACTCCTATAGATTTGTTACGTTTCTCATTGATTGAATAACGGAACAGAACCCCTTTTTCACTTGTTAAGCCTCACTGGGACTTACATGCACCCCACATTATTATTATGTGTGCACCCACAATAATATTGTGACTTGCATGCTCGTCTCAGCTCCTCCTAACTCATGTCAAACGGTTCATCAAACTCAGATGTCAAACGAAGGTTATCAAAGCGATAAGATCATAGAAATCCAAAGATTATGACAAACTATCAACGCGTCATAATGTAAGCAAGCAATTCATGTAATCATGCTATAGTGACAAGTGTGTGTTCGTACGCTACATCATAAACAAATGTGTACTAGTCATGTAAGGTATGCAGTAGGTGAAAAAGACGAACCTTGCAATCTGGAGCTGAGTGTCATGGTCGTATTCACGTATTCAAAATTGTTCGGTTATAGTCTGGTTTTATAAAAACATTTTTAAAACCAAGTTCACTATAACCAGTGGCTCTGATACCAAACTGTCACACCCCCAAAATACCACCCATGGAAACCCTGTTAGGCGTGTGACGTACCAATAACGAGCCACTAATCATGTTGAACTCATAACAAGTTTTCAAATGAAATTTCCAATTATTAATGCAATGTACCAACAATAAGTTTAATGAGAATCCAACAAGTTCAGCGGAAGCAATAAGTAAATAGTAGTTTAACTGCTTCAAAGCAAATGTGTATAATCAATGAAATAAACCCATCATGTGTATCAAATCAGTACAACCCATGACCACTCCAGCTACTCCAGACAGCAAGTTCCAAATCCAAGAAATCTAACGACCTGCGAGCATGCAACAAGTGTATCAGACAACGCTGGTGAGTTCATAGTTTTTATGAAAACGATAGTTACCAAGTGTTTAGTTAATCCATTGAATTTAATTCCGAAAGTAATGTTGATAATAACCCGAATACAAGACGGCTCCTGATTATTTTGCCCTTTCTCCAATACTCCTATCAAAGCATTGGTCATGACTAGGTCATTAGTTCAACACCCGTCCTCCCAGGTACGGGGTGAGGTTGCCAAACCTAAGTAGCGCTACTAACTAATACCATGTTACCTCCCCGGTAACCAAACAACACGGAGGGACTTTAAATGTGATAGAAAGAGTATATTATCCAACATTCCCGTTTTTACCCAAAAGACTTATCCCTCCCCGGGATACCCACAGACTGTCCCAACCACCGGGACGCATGCTCAAGAGATGAACTCACCTTGGTTTTGCTCGGTTAGACTAGTTACGTGTTCAAGTTGCTCAAAACAATCCTAACATGGTTACCATTAATCAATCAGTCGGGTTTCACATAATCTTATATTCTATACACACGTTGCACAGGTAACACTGAAATAACATCATGTAAGTTATCGAGTTATGCAATTTAACAACTTGCAACAGATACCAACATTTAACATGTAAACGAACACTAGTACTAATTCCTAGGCCCTATCCCGAATGCCCAACATGTAATGCGAAGCCCAATTCTAATGGCCCAACTGAAGTGTTTGGTAGTGCCCAATTTATTTACATTGTGCGGCCCAAAATATTCCAGCCCAACTGGTTCCGTATGCAGCCCACACCTGAACAACAATTAGGCCCAACTCCACGTAATCATGCATAATCTCTATTTTGTTGTTTTAGTCCAAACAACTATCCAAATCTCGGCCCACTTAACTTGCCAACCCAAAATGTGAGTGTGTGTGATCCAATTAACCGACTGTTATGTTCCATTATTCAACTCCTAATTATAAACCCAAACCTTTAATCCAATTTATCCCTCATGTGTACATATAATTAACATAACCATTATCATAACAGTGTATCATCAAAACAGTAGCAAGCAATTCAACAATATTATATAGTCTTAGACATTAACTAACAATGATTGCACATAATCATAATACCTTGAATAATAACCTACGTATCATATTGATCGGCTAACCTTAACCGGGTTCAACATTAAAAATCATTAAAAGGCTTATCGTTAACATCACCATTTATACAAATCATTCTCACACTCAATAATAGTCATACAATCTTAACACATCAATACGAATTATCGACTATCATTACTAACAACATACGCCCGAACCTGATACGATTTACAAACCGATTCCAAGATCATACTTAGTCTACATACCCACAAATTCACGTATTATATTTATAATTCAATTTAACAACTAATACCAATCATATGGTGAAGAGACATACCGATTGAAAGATTATAATTGGTGCAGAAGGTTACGAGAGAGAAGGGGGGTATCCACAGTCGTCGCACTATCTTGATGGGGGTAGGGTTTTGTTTGAGTCTTTGTGGTAAACAGTAACATGTTACGTATACATATCTAACAATAGCTTGGGCGGTTTATCTTTGGCCAAGGTAATGGGCTTAAGCCCAAGTAAATGGCTGCCAATTCTAATGATCAAGGGGGGCTCGGATTGGGTGTGCATGATAAATGTGGTAACCGGCCCAATGTAATATATAATCAAAACTAAATTTCTACAATCCTGATTCCTAATCAAAGGAGTTCGATCAATGCAGGGAAAGTATACTGACCATTCTCAATATAACGTGCGTGTATAAGCTCGGATCAGGTAAGCTGGACCCATCTGGCCTTCGTGTTGGCTCAAGGAGACTGGGCCGAGGGTTATTTAATTAACAAGAAGAGAAGTGTGCGACTAGGAATAGAGTGTGTGACCCGAACCTTTATGCGACTAAATTACACTACCAACCACATTCGCATTTAACATTTCACATATCACGTACAACCATTTAACGTTTCACATATCACGTACACACAACTCATAAATATTCAATATAAATTTATACGCTAACTTGTCATATAAAGTTCGTATAGGTTACAACAGGGTGCGGTGAATGGCTCTAAAGCACGGGTTGTCACATATAAACTACCTATCATACAACTAATTAAACCTAAGTGACCATAAGGTATAACCTCGGAAGGTTATTCCCTATACAACTATGGTCACTAAACATGCTTGGTCGGATCCTAATGATCGACCAAACGGGTCAAGTTCGAAAGTCTAAGCGGGTGTTTAGTCCGCTTGACTTACGACTCTACACAAGCACTAATCTAAAAGTGACGAGCTAAACATGTTAAGACATGTTTAGTTTAGTTAGAAAACAGGTTTTGATATCAAAACAAACGGTTTTGATACCCAAGAGTAGTTTGGTTACAAAATACTCATAAATACGCATTTTGACCGAAACTACGACTCGTCACTACGCCTAGTCAACGTGGTAATCAGTAGGTATAGTCACGAGGGACTATAACCATCGTGATTACGCTCACGTTGCGAAGTTCAAACGAATTTCGTGTTGACCATAAACTGGTCAATGCAGAAAGTCAAACAGAGTTTGACTTTTGTGCTAAAACGCATAAAAGAACGAAAGAATACTTACAAAGGGTCCACGCTAGGAAGCTTTGATCCGAATATTCTCAGGTATGAAGTGATAAACACATCAACTTAGAGAACCAATTCAGATTCAAAGGTGTGAGTTTGAGAATGAAGTGGGTGTTGCTATTTATAGAGAATCAAGAACCGTTGAGATCGTTCCTCGATAAAAGAGCATCAATCTGGACCGTACACATATGGCCTATGGTTTTGGGATACTAGGGGTGCCCCAAAACCAGTAAACGGTATTGAAAATGTTACAAAATAACCCCTAAACTTCAAGTTAAGTGCTGAAAATGGACCTGCAAGTGCAAAAATGGAGTTTCTGCCCAGATCAGTTGCTCGCGTCGCGCCACAGGATAGACAGAAGGTGGTGGCGCAGCGCCACCAGGTGACCAGTTCCAAACTTTTTGCCAAAATGGCAGAAATGGTCCCTGCACATATTTAAGGCCTTTTCCGATGCGTTTAAACCCCGTTAACCTCATTTTAAGGCTCTAAAATGAAGTTAAAAAAGGGGACATGAAACATGCTCAAAAACATCTCGGATGTCGGTTCGTTTGGTCGTACGGTTACGTTATTCGGTTAATTACGACGAAAGTCGTAACGGACGCAAAAACGATCCAAATTAAGCGACGAATGGAATTTTATCAAGCCAATCACTAAAATAAAATATTTTAATGATTACATAAATTTTTGGATGTCCGGATATATTCAGAATGTAAGATATGCGTGAAAATGCAAACTTGTGCACTTTTTGACGCTTTTAATCCCTATTGATCAATAAAGTTTATTTTAGCATACCGAACCCCTCAAAGCCTATTTATAAGCAATGTAAAGGATATTTAGGGTATGTTTAACTTATGATCAAGTTCCGGAATGCTCGTTACTATACAAATCGGTATAGTTTCACAGTTTGACACAATTAGTCCCTGTGATCGAACAAACTTGATTTCGACACACCAAACCATCCAAAACTTATTTATAAGTTATGTGGAGGTTATTTAAGGTATGTTAAGCCTATGTCACTATTCCGGAGTGTTTGTCGCGTTAAACTGATTACGTTTACGCACCAGTTTGCGTATAACCTTCCAGAAAGCGATTTAAAGCTTGAAATCGAACGAGAATTGATATGTGCAAATGATACACATATTTATACAAATCCCAAGTATGAAATACAATATTTCGTTGTTTTGGTATTTGTTTGATGGCCGTGGAGGCACAGATGTCACAGTCTCCCCTACTTCAGGAAATTTCGTCCCGAAATTTATTTAGAGGAAACTTGTGAGAGCTTGAAACATGAAGTCGAAAAGATAAAACTACACTGGTTAGAGTTCTGAACTTCTAGTAACTTTAAATAACATCATGCTTGCAATGTAAGAGGGACACCTATATACAAGTATATGAAGCGCCATTGGTGCGTCCACCGTACCTCCATTACATTGTTCACGTTTCGTTATTGTTGTCACTATCGGTTCTTACACATGATAAATCTTACTGGGGTTCCTGTGCACTGAATTTCATAATTATGTACGTGTCCATAATTACGTAATTCTTTGCATAGTCCACACAGTGCATTTGATAATGTGTAGGGGAAAACCAAATAAACGAACCTGTGATGAGTGTGACTGGACCACCATAGGGTCCTTTCAGCTATATCATCACATGCCATTCTTAACCAGATTCTGAATCAATCTTTTAACTAGACTACTCAAGGGGTCTCCTTCGAATCATGGAATGGTACTATATATTCCAAGGGTCTTAACTACCACGTAGAAGCCCAATAAGGATTTAGGGTAGTACCTTTTGAATATCTTACTATGAATCCCTCATATGAAGATATGGAAGATTCTACGAGGATTTGGATAACGAAAATCGGATCACACAATAAAAGAGAGCACATAAACACATAATCGCATAATCGTTTAACTTGACCTTTAATTTGTTATCTTTGGACACGGGTATTTAAAGCATACCAGGAATCCAATCCGTGGATTTCATTTGGCACTTTAAATATTTTCAAGAATCTAACTATGAAGATAGGAAGATCTTAATAGGAATTCGGTTTGTCCTTATTGAATTGTAATGTACGTATTAAGGTGTACAAGGAATCCAATCAGGGCTCTGATTTGGGCGATAATCATCCTCAAGGATCTAATTGTGAAGATAAGAAGATCCTATAGGGATTTTGGAATTCGAAGAGTGGGAGACGCTTCGAAACCGTGCACTAGACGTGCTTAAGTCGATACACGAGGTAGAATGCTCATGAAGTTGAGGTGCTAGATATGCCAAGGCGACATATGAAGCAGAATTTGAAGGTTGGGTAATATGAGCAGAATGCTTTTCGAAAATTATGCAGGGGGTTCTTTTCAAAAATATGTTTAATGTTGTTGAAATCTTACATAATACTTTTGAAATCATAAAGTAGGCGTATTAGGTAAGTATATTTATAAAATGTTTTAAAATCATGCGAGGTAAATTTTGAAATTATGCATAAGGATTTTGAAAATATGGATAAAGCCTTTGAAATTATGCATTTGATACATTAAGTAAATATACTGTGTTAAAAATCGTTTTCAAACTATATGAAATATTTTGAAATTATGAGGGTCGTTTTGAAAACCTATACTATGTATGTTGTTATGAAAAATCAGAATGAAATGATATGAGATTGAAGATAGGTATCCTTAGTTATCTAACCAAGGAATTAAAGTGATTACTTAAATTGCCACTTCGTTTCTTAGAATGAAACGAGCACTTAGAATTTTCGAGGAAATCATGAGCGATCATATGAACGAGAGAACTACAAATACGGTTCTTTGGTGTAGGTATCGTAGGGGTATGCCATACACACATGCAACTATATTTGTACATCAGAATTGCAAATAAAGATTTATTGATAAACAAAATCGATTGTTTCAGAGTTCAAAGGAAAACACTAGAAACATAAACATAAGATTCGGATTATTCAAGGCAGCAGCTTCTTCTAATCGGCCAAATGCTCATCCGTGGGTCGGATTTACATTAAAAGTATTTGGGTATCTGTCCCTGACATAACTTGTCTCGCCATAGGTGTAGCAAGTACCAGGAGGAAAATGAGCCTGTGCTGAATCTGCTTGAAATTGAACGGGGTTCTGAAAAGCTTGGTTTAGCACAGTGACTGAACGACAGTCTCGTGCCAAATGACCAATGAGTCCACAGTTGAAACATTTCTGACATTTGACACTGGCATAGTGGTGGAGGTTACACTGATTGCACAAAGGAGAAGTTCCTAAGTACGGCTTCTTGGCTGGTGGTGCTGCCACCTGGCTAGGTTTTGCTTGATTTGGTGTAACGGCTACGGGATCCTTTGGAGCTTTACGTGTGACACCCCATGAAAACAAGGAAAACAACGCAACTTAACTAGCTTCCTCAGTAACCACGCGCTAAATTTCGGGACGAAATTCTCTTAACAGGGGGAGAATGTGACAACCCTCAAAATTCCATGTATTCCGTACAATTTATTAATAATAATTAATGTGCTTGACGACTGTGTGGAATTACGTAACTGCTTTCTGATATCTGTGTTATATTTACATGCGCCTGTTAACACACTAGTAATGTACAGAAAAGTCATTAAATAGTCTGTTATGATTTCCTGAGTATTGAAAAGTAAAAACGTCACAAAAAAAAATATATATATAGGACGCTTTACGGATTAATTAAGCGCTTTAACGGAACAGTATCCAACCGAACAACCGAACTTAACCCGGAACCTAAAAATATTGGCATGACATTATTTTTCTTTTTCTGAGCCAGTTAGGGTCCCCGAGTACCCTAACACCCGTTACAATTTACAACACACTAGTAACTAGTCTTAACCCTCCTAAACTAACTAACTAAACTACTTAACTAATTAGTTAAAACCCAACCAAAAGCCCCCTTCCCTTGACCGATCGGTCACCATAATGGTGACACACTTTTGCATTGTTGGATTATTTTAATCACCTTGTTTAATATCTTGAGGACATTAGATCCTTTGGATAATTAGAAAGGGAATTGTCTATAAGAACAAGTATAAGTCCACCACTCATTTTACAAACCTCATAACAAAAACCAACTCCTCTCTTCCTTCTCTTGAACTCACGGCTGCAACCACACACCCACATCCATCCATTTTTCAATTTCATTCAAGGCATTCTATTTATCTACAAGTGTGAAGGATCTCATACGAGGAAGCCCGGTGCTTACGGAATCGCGAGGACCTCACCACAACGCTATTAACCACCCGTTTTTCGACTAGTTTCTTCCCTAGCCTCGAGCTAGTAGTAAGTGACTCTAAACGCCTTCTTGATCTATTCTAAAGTGGTTAATAAGAAATTTGTCGGATAAAAATTATAAACACTAAAGATCACAAACTAAAAGTCTTGTAAGAAGATGAACATGGTGGATAAAGAAAAGTTATGTGTGTAAATCATGTAGATCTTGTGTGGTTATGATTATTGGTTGATTATCTGATGTTTTGCTGGTTGGTACTGATGTTTAATGTTGTTGTGATTAATAAACTTGCTAACGGAAATCAATCGAACACGAACTAGGAAGTTAAAGAGTGAAAGCAGAATCTGTCCCGGTTTTACAGCCAACTTCAGTTGGCTGTAAACAGGTCATAAACTCAACGAAAAACCAATATTTTGAATCTAAAATATGTTATTATGAAATACGGTTCTAATGGCATCGGAATCGTAATTTTTGGACTTCGTTTACTATTTTTAATGTGTCGATTTGTAACAACAGCTTAAGCTGAATTTGGACAGCAATAAATGGGTGTCATACTTTCAGTCATAACCTGAGTTTTGTGATGAATTGGACCATGAAATTTGTACAGTAGATGACAACCGATGCATTTGTAATTACCCCACTGGAATTTCGTAAATCGGACGCTCGATGAATTTTTAATAAATTGTTCCGTGGACTGTGGTCAGAAATATATAAATCTGAGTTCAGTCCGGAATATGAATTTTTATAAAATATTGGTAATGAACTGGACCCCGATATTTTTAGGTTATAAAATTTGGAACGTTTAAGATATCGTGTAAAAATTTGAGAATTTTTGGAATAATTTAACTATTTTATTAAAATGTCCGAAAACAGCCGGTTTTGAATATAAATGCTGAAATGACATAAGTTGTGACTCGCGTGTCTAAATGTCGAGTATGCTATATGTGAATGATCTAACATGTTATATATGTTATGTGCATTATCGTATGTTTGATTTTGAGTGGGGAATGGATGGGAAACTTAGATGGGCATAAACCGTTAAAGTGATGCATGTTGTGTGATAGATACGTGTAGGAACTTTGTGTTCTATTTGAAAGCCACTAAATGACTAACTGGTAAATCATACTAGGACGTGATTGACCGACCTTGACTGTTAGCTATATTGAGAATCTAACCGAGCAAACCGAGGTGAGTTCACACTTTCTAAGGCATGGGATTCCCGGTGGTTGGGAATGGGTTAAAGAAATTAAAACGGGATCTACATATTCTCCTTGGGTAGGATATGTACGGCCATCCTCCATAGGCAGGATGCCATTATTAATCCTACGAATTCTCCTGGTGCAGAATACGTACGTTCGTCCTCCTTGGGTAGGACAACAACCTTAAAACTAGCTAGACAAAACTCTATCATGAAGTCCCTCAAATTATATCGACTTAATCTCCGAGGCCAATGGCGAGCGGGTCATTAGTTAATAGCGCTATTAGGTTTAACAAACCTCACACCGTGCCAGTCGGACGGGCGTGTACTAATGGACTATGGCAGATTGTCAGTGATGATAGACACTGATATAGGGCACAACTTATTTGCGTAGCAGTCGATATCATACCGTCTAGTAGTTCAAACGGGGAGAGCCCCCACTGATTATGGTTATGGTTTGGGTAATGAAAAAGGAACTGGTTAAACATACTTTCAACTATGGGGTAACCCCCACGGCAATTACGCCAACGAAAGTCAAACCACGTTTTTTAGAAAACAACTTAAAACTAAACAACCAAACGTGAACTCACTCAACTTTGTTGTTGACTCGTTGTTACATGCCTTACAGGTCACTAAACGCTTGGAGCTTGCACGAGGAAGGAGTCGTTGTGGTGTACGGACTGTTATGTTCCGTACTTATTATTTAAATCCTTATGAACTTATTAAACTAGCGTTTTGAACTTTAACTTATAAACTGTGAACTTGTGCTTTTGGATTTACTTTCATGCTTCCGCTGATTAAACTAAACATGGTTAACTGGCTTTGGTCACCAATCGTATTGTGGTTGGTCTTATTTACTTAATTACGATGTTCGATATGATTGGTGGCTCGATCCTGTTCACGTCACGCCTCCAAGCGGTGATACTCCGCATGGTGGAATTTTGGGGGTGTGACATTACGCTTCTTTGACTTTTTCGAAGGCTCGGCTTTTGCTTCTTTCGATGCTTCTTGGGTGGCTTCATTATTGAGACGAGACATGGCGACACCTAAATCCACAGTCTTCAGGATTACTTCGCCTATTCGCTGGGCAAATTTGGCAGTTTGCTCGGACATTTGAGTGTCGTTGCAATGAAGAGACATTCTGGAGGAAATGAAAGACATAGGAAGAAAACAAGTGAAATGTGATCGGATAATTAAAACAGAACGACAACGCATAGAAATTGCGATCATTTGTTTGTTACTTAAGGCAAACAAATGAGACGGTGATTAATCAAAGTAAACGGGTCATATTAATGTATCACTGAAGACATGCTCGCCTATAAGTGAACACTCACCCCAAGAGTTCCCAGGTAAGAGTGACTGGTCCGATACTGCGGATTTGTACGAACACTCTAGCCTTAGATAGAAAACTCTGGGTAGAGGCATTCACCCTTCCAGTTTGCACGTGTTCACATTATAAGACCCAAACTTTGACGAGATTTCAAAAACTTAGAGGGTTCAAAACCTAGTAATCAATCATCCTAGAACAGATGATTGGTTTTCAAAGGAGGTTTGAAATTTATGTTCTTGTTGTGGTCGTCACCTAAGGATAAGTGACGGTATTGTTTTAAGATCTAAACACAAGAATCTTGTGTTAGGGTCCTAGGAAGGTTATAGACTAGGTCAAAGCATTACTAATAACCTAATTCCCTATAACCATGAGCTCTAATACCAACTTTTCTGTCACACCCCGACCACGTAAAACAACAAATCGTGGCGGAAACGTCGGGGAGTGTTGTAACATAATTATTGTTTTACAACCATGGAATACAAAAAAGTTTCGTTTTATTTATTCATTAAGTAATTTACATTGTTTTAACACAAAACAAACGAGTTACATATCGACTATCACTGTTATTAAGTCACTAAGGCCTCGTCCAGTCCTATGTGAGCATGCATCCTAGCAATCAACGTCATTCAACAACACCTGAAACATATGTGAAAACAAAGTCAGCAAAGAAATGCTGGCGAGTACATAGGTTTTTGAGAGTGTCGGATTCATGGCTAGTTTACATGTTGCAATACTTAATTAAAAACCTTGTTTTGAAAAGTATAGTATTGCGACATAATTAACCAACTCAAATCAAGTTGGTTATAATTTATAAAATCTCGTAGCCATGATTCTTAACCCAAAACATTTATTTAATTAAATCAAATTGTAAAACATCTCGTAAAAACTTGTTAATAAAACTCGTTAATAAAATTCGTTAATAAAACTCGTTAATAAATCTCGTTAATAAAACTCGTATGGTTTATATCATTTCGAAAACCTCGTTTGTGTGACATCGTTTCAAAATCGTTTACCCAAGTGAACTAAATAACGCCACGGTATGTAATACGATGAAAACACTTATATATAGGAAGTACCAGGGGCATATCCACCATGCTTTCATCACATTACACCCGTCCCGTTATCTAAACACTAACCAAAAACCAATCGTTTACCCAAATCGTTTAATTCGTTAAAAATCGCTTTAGACGTTTAAATCACTCTCGTTTTAAATTGTGAAAACTACTTTTGACCGTCTCGCTAATAACATCCAAACCTTCGCAACTTGCCTATCGCTTCTCGCATTAATAAACCACCAAAGGGTAAATTAACAATCACAGATTCAGTCGTTACCCACCTAACCCACACATAACCATGGGTGCAGTCTGATAACGGGATTTGTCAGATCCTATGGTACCATAACCTAATACTGGTCGGTTCGGCCAAACTAATGAATGTTATTCGTTATGTAATTACAACCAACAAGTTTATCCACATTATCGAAATCGTTATTAATTTAATATAAACCATTTTAATCATTTTCGAAACCATCGTTAAAAACATCGAAATCATTTAACACATATGAATCACCCCAAAAACAATCGAAAATAGTAAAATAGGGGAACTATGTACTCACCTGAGAATGCTTAGAAGTCTTGAACAACAACCAAGCAAAGCTAGAGGGAGCACGGAATCAATCGGCAACCTAATAACTATATAAATAAACCGGACCTAAGTCGGAAGATCGGATAGGATGAGGTTTTGTAAACCAAATGAGTATTGGAACTCATATGACATGGTTTAACAAAGCCTACATTCTAAATCGAAACCTAACCTAAGTGCTTTCGACCCATTGCGACCCATTAAGGTAGCTTACGCTATTTTAACGTGTCGTTCGTGCAAAGCGCGTTCGAGACGTCTAACTAGTCCTATGACAAGTATTATATGCCTAAACATGTTGCATAATCAACTAAGTGACAAAAGTTTCTGTTACATATGCTTAATTACCAATTATGCATGAAAAGGGCATTTTGGTCATTTACCTAAGGCATATAAACTACCTATCATACAACTAATTAAACCTAAGTGACCATAAGGTATAACCTCGGAAGGTTATTCCCTATACAACTATGGTCACTAAACATGCTTGGTCGGATCCTAATGATCGATCAAACGGGTCGAGTTCGAAAGTCTAAGCGGGTGTTTAGTCCGCTTGACTTACGACTTTACACAAGCACTAATCTAAAAGTGACGAGCTAAACATGTTAAGACATGTTTAGTTTAGTTAGAAAATAGGTTTTGATATCAAAACAAACGGTTTTATACCCAAGAGTAGTTTGGTTACAAAATACGCATAAATACGCATTTTGGCCGAAACTACGACTCGTCACTACGCCTAGTCAACGTGGTAATCAGTAGGTATAGTCACGAGGGACTATAACCATCGTGATTACGCTCACGTTGCGAAGTTCAAACGAACTTCGTGTTGACCATAAACTGGTCAATGCAGAAAGTCAAACAGAGTTTGACTTTTGTGCTAAAACGCATAAAAGAACGAAAGAATACTTACAAAGGGTCCACGCTAGGAAGCTTTGATCCGAATATTCTCAGGTATGAAGTGATAAACACATCAACTTAGAGAACTAATTCAGATTCAAAGGTGTGAGTTTGAGAATGAAGTAGGTGTTGCTATTTATAGAGAATTAAGAACCGTTAAGATCGTTCCTCGATAAACGAGCATCAATCTGGACTGTACACATATGGCCCATGGTTTTGAGATACTAGGGGTGCCCCAAAACCAGCAAACAGTATTGATAATGTTACAAAATAGCCCCTAAACTTCAAGTTAAGTGCTGAAAATGGACCTGCAAGTGCAAAAATGGAGTTTCTGCCCAGATCAGTTGCTCGCGTCGCGCCACGGGATAAACAGAAGGTGGTGGCGCAGCGCCACCAGGTGACCAGTTCCAAACTTTTTGCCAAAATGGCAGAAATGGTCCCTGCACATGTTTAAGGCCTTTTTCGATGCATTTAAACCCCGTTAACCTCATTTTAAGGCTCTAAAATGAAGTTAAAGTATAGGGAACATGAAATATGCTCAAAAAAATCTCGGATGTCGGTTCGTTTGGTCGTACGGTTCCGTTATTCGGTTAATTACGACGAAAGTCGTAACGGACGCAAAAACGATCCAAATTAAGCGACGAATGGAATTTTATCAAGCCAATCACTAAAATAAAATATTTTAATGATTACATAAATTTTTGGATGTCCGGATATATTCAGAACGTAAGATATGCGCGAAAATGCAAACTTGTGCACTTTTTGAAGCTTTTAGTCCCTATTGATCAATAAAGTTTATTTTAGCATACCGAACCCCTCAAAGCCTATTTATAAGCTATGTAAAGTATATTTAGGGTATGTTTAACTTATGATCAAGTTCCGAAATGTTCATTACTATACAAATCGGTATAGTTTCACAGTTTGACACAATTAGTCCCTGTGATCGAACAAACTTGATTTCGACATACCAAACCATCCAAAACTTATTTCTAAGTTATGTGGAGGTTATTTAAGGTATGTTAAGCCTATGTCACTATTCCGGAGTGTTTGTCACGTTAAACTGATTATGTTTACGCACCAGTTTGCGTATAACCTTCCAGAAAGCGATTTAAAGCTTGAAATCGAACGAGAATTGATATGTGCAAATGATACACATATTTATACAAATCCCAAGTATGAAATACAATATTTAGTTGATTTGGTATTTGTTTGATGGCCGTGGAGGCACAGATGTCACACATAGGCTCGACACTCGAGGCCTTTCATAGTCAGCTTCAGAAAATCTGATTCAACTTTCTCCACCTCGTGAGGTGGGTAGTAGGTCTCGCGGATTAGTTCCAAGAACTTAGACCAACTCAGGTTGTACAATGCAACCTTGCCAGTGGATTGGATCAGTGTCTTCCACCAAGTTAGAGCATCCTCTTTGAAGAATTGGGATACGTACTTAATAGTGTCCTTAGTTGCACAATCGCTTATATCAATAACGGTTTCCATCTCATCTAACCACTTTAGAGCATCAATGGCTCCATTCTCACCCGTAAAGTTATGGGGTTTACAAGAAACAAAGTACTTATAAGTATACCCCTTCTTAGAGTCTCGTGGCTCAGTTCTCTTGATACTCTTGATACTTTGTTCACTCTTAGTTGAGGAGCGATGGGACTTTTCAGTCTATTGAGTATTAGAACAAGGTTTAGAAACAGACTCCTCTTTTTGTACTGATGGCTCTGGCCCTTTAAGTGTGGCCATAAATCCAGCCAGGGCTTTATCGACTTCATCGGCAATCGGGGATCGAAGATTATTCTCTTCGTCCTTACAGTTTTGGTGCTCTAAGTCGTCACCACCGTTTTTCTTACTTGCTTCGCCAATATTAAGTCTTGCCATAAGTTTAACTGAGAGATATATGGCCATCAGTAAGATTTTTGAGAATTTAATAGCAAATCAATTTATTTGCATTAGATCTTGCAGATCTTTACATATCAGATTTACTAGCCTCACTTGCCGCAGCTAGTAATGGGCTTTCATATATATTTAGCTATATAGCTCAAGGATTTATAGTTTCTCTCCTTCCGCACAGTTAGGATTATTTGGAAATTAGGGACACGTTTTAGTCAACATAATTGATATAGATACGTATTAGATGTAGTCAACGTATTTGGAATAAGTATTGTCACATAGTTGGACGAATATTTTCTCCTTTCCACATAGTCGGGAATTAGGTGGAGATTTAAGATACGTTTCATTCGACATTTTAATATAGATACATATTCAGAATGAGTAATGTCACATAGTTGGACAAAGATTTTCTCCTTTCCACATAGTCGGGAATTAGCTGGAGATTTAAAATACGTCTCAGTCAACGTTTTAATAGGGTTCCTCTCCTTCCGCATAGTTGGTATTAGTTGGAGATTTGGAACAAATGTCGTCTCGTAGTTGGACGAAAATCTTTTCCTTTCCACATAGTCAGGAATTAGTTGGAGATACGTTTCAGTCAACGTAATAAATATGATTTTTCTCCTTCCGCATAGTTGGGATTAGTTGGAGATTTGGAACAAATATCGTCTCATAGTTGGACAAGAATCTTCTCCTTTCCACATAGTCGGGAATTAGTTGGAGATATGTTTCAGTCAACGTAATAAATATGGTTCCTCTCCTTCCGCATAGTTGGGATTAGTTGGAGATTTGGAACAAATATCGTCTCATAGTTTGACGAGAATCTTCTCCTTTCCACACAGTTGGGAATTAGTTGGAGATTTGAGATAAGTGCCATCGCTTAGTAGGACGAAAATCACGTATAGATCATTAAGATTATATTGGTGTGAGGAAAATAGTTTTCCACTACTATCACCTCTTCAACCACTACCATTGGTGGGATTATATGTTTAAGACAAAGTCTTTTATCATGGTCTATTTACTAGTCTTAATTACGTAAGAACTAGTAGACCGAATAAATTTAAAAGGAAACATATTTGCTTGATTGCTCACGGGCTTTCAACCAATTTGTCTTACCCTATAGATTTTGGCATTTTTAATCCTTCTCCTTCCACATAGTTGGGATTAGTTGGAGATTCCAGGACACGTCTCAGTCGACATTTAAATATTGGTCCCTCTCCTCATTTGGAGATTTGGAACATGTCCTCTCATAGTTGGACGAAAATTTTATCTCCTTTCTACATAGTCGGGAATTAGTTGGAGATTTAGTATACGTTTCAGTCAACGTATTTAATATTGGTCCCTCTCCACAATTGAAGATTTGGGACACATATCATCTCATAGTTGGACGAAAATTTACACTTTCTCAACCACTCATTGGTGGGAACATGTGTTTTTAGCCTTCGTCTATTGAGCAATCAAGAGATTTGTTTGATATGGCAGGAGCAATAAATGCGACCTTCATAACATTTGAAGGAAAATAATAAAACGGGCTCCATAAAATCATTGATTATTCTTATGGCAGTGATATCGCCAAAATATATTTGGATGCTTACTATTCGCTGATATCAGTACAATATGATCGTTGGGAGATCTTAGAGGTTCCATGCATTAAACCTTCATACTGGTCAGGCATGAAAGCAATCTATGGGACACACTAAGACACTGCCAATCATCATATGGCACTTTTATCATACTAAGTTTGGCATTTATAGTTGTTAAAGATCAATGAAATAGAATCAGTGGTGTACTCCAGATGGAGAACTTACTAGCGAGATTTGTCGGATTTATATAATACAATATACCCAGATGGGTTTGAATAATCGAGTTCCAAGACTCGAGATTATATGCTTTAAGCAAGAACCAAAAAAAGCGATTCCTTTTTCTGCTTGTTCTCTAGAATGAGAGAACATTTGAATTAAAGAATAGAATTTTGTGCAAAAGTGCACAGATATCCTTGTCATGTTGTTGTTGCTTCAATCAGCTGGTGAGATATCACCGGAGTGTCTATCGAATATGATTGCTTCAGATAAATGATATTAGGTTATCACAAAATTATCAAAAGAAATAGTATCTGGTGACGAGGTTTAGCATCCTCGTATCGGAGTTATCATCTCCAGAATAGTGTAGTTCACCATATGGAACTTCAAGCTACTCAGTGGTAGAGATTATCAAGTCCGCGATCCATCATAAATTCTTCATCTTATCTGTGACATCTTGCGGCATTTACGGAATATTCATAAAATCAATGACTACTATATATATAAATAAGAGTAGTCTTATGTTCGGGTCTAGACTCGTAGTTTCTTAAGGAATCTGCATTTATGATATTTGAGACTAGACACAAAAGGCTAGTGTCTAATTCACTCAAATTGTAGCTCTGATACCAACCTGTCACACCCCGATTCCCGGTGGGCCCGGATGGGTATAATCGTGACGGTTGGATGACAGTTATCACAATATAATAATACGCAGCGGAAGTATTGGAGTAAAATTATTAAATTCAATAAAGCTTGAATATATAAAAGTATTACAAGCGTTTCAGTATAAGCCCACAGGCGGGATCTAATAAATAGAGCTTTAGACATCATAGGCCTTAAGCTTCAGGAGTTGCAAAATTCCTTAGCCTTCATTCTAGCCGACCAGGATTCCCAGCCTATAATAAGGTTCGGTACCTGCGGTTCAATGTTTTAAAAATACGTCAGCTTAAGCTGGTAAATACAATTAACTGACTCGTTTTGAAAACAGTTTTTCAAAAAGAGTTTTATACATAGAGAAAACCCGTAGGTAATCTTTTAATATTTCTTGGGATTTATTCTTGTCACCAGATTTACATAATTGTCATACAACCGTGAACCAGAGATAAGAGCCGGTCATTTTCAGTGCTATAATGATTAAGGTACACACCAAAGTTGAATAAAACGCGTCTTACAGTTGGTATGCCTACCCCTGCACGCTATTCCGTATGGCCATAACAGTTAATGAGTCGGGACATCCGGACACGATACCATTAACCCCCAATTGTTTCAGTTATCAAGTAAAACGGATTAAACCGGGTTCTTACATTTATGAGCAGTCGCAGTTGACCCACTTATGTAATGCCCGTTCCAAGTGGCGTATTCGCCATATCCCAAGTTTAAAAACAAAATAACTTAAGAGTATTTACCTTTTTGCTAGCTTCCAATCAATATGGTTATAATTTAGCAAAAAGCCGCAAGTCTAAGTATTATTGACCCAAGTCCGATTATCTAGGGGTTCTATAGTCTGGAATGAACAGATTTATTATCTGTTAGAATTTATACGGGTCAAAGGTTAGTCCCTTTAGATATGACCTGTTACTTAAGAATAGGTTCGCTAGATTAAGCGTAAATCAAATAGAATTTGGTTTATACCTATCCGAATGCAATGACTCATTGGATAAAGGTTATTTAACGAAACACTCTGATTTAGAAAGGTTTAATAAAGTTTTGACCCGTTATACCTAGTTTATGCGAACTAGGTTCGTATAACTAGTTATGCGCATAAAGATGGTTTTGAAGGTCAGATGGGCATACGACAAGTCCAAGTAGTAAATTACATTTTTAGTTGAAATATCTACTGACTTAAAGTCAGATTATAAGTTTGTTTTAGTTTAAAATCATTCACTTACCTACATTGACCATACAAGGGCATTGTAGTCATTTTTTATAATAATTTCAAGACTTGTCGTTTAACCCATCAAACGGATTGACCATGTGGTAAACTTCAGAGAGTTATACTCAATAATATCATGGTCCTAAAACTAATTTAAAACCGGCCTAAACGTTGACCAAACGGGTCAGAATCGAAAGTCAAAGCAAAAGTTAAACTACTTGACTTTCGATATAAAATTAAGCTCTAAACAAGAAATGACGAGTTGGACATGTTTAGACATGTCCTAACATGTTTTATAAACTGATATAATGTCGAAACTTCAACTTTTAATAGTTAGAAACTTGATTAACGTAATTTACAAAGTTTATGTTTTTGACCGTTTATTTAATATAAAGTTGACTCGTCATTTCGCCTACTTAACGTGATCTTTGGAAGGTATGATCCCAGGGGATTATAACCTTCATTATTATGATCACGTAGCCATGTTCGAATCGAACATGGCTTGACCATAATGGTCATAACCGAAAGTCATACAGAAAGTCAAACTGTTTGACTTTTGGCTATTAACTAGCCTATAAAATGAAATAGACTATGAAAGAACACTTACTTGTGTTCTAGGAGAAGTCTTGAACTCAGAGGGAGGCTTCCTTGAATCAGGAAACACTCCAAGAGATAGTAGAGAAGAAATCAAAGAAATTAGCAATTTGGAAATGAGTTCAAGCTTATTATTTATAGTTGTAGAGGATGAACAAGATCAAGACATGTGTCCAGGCTTATTCTAGGATCATGGCAGGTGTTAATGAGGTGTAAAGCCCAGGTGAATTGGTGGAAAAATGAGCAAGATGTCACCATGTGCATAAAAGCCTTGGGCTGCAAGAATGAATCTGCCAGCAGACCCCCTACGAACCGTAAGGGTCACGGCTTACAGTCCGTAAGGACCTTCAGCGCACATTTTTGGTTTAAAACCCTTGCGGACTGTAAGGGCTAAGCCTTGCGGTCCGTAAGGGACCTTCAGAGCATAAATTTGAGATTTTTACATTTTAAGTCCTTGGACTTTACATCATTGGCCATTTGGAAATTATAGTCCCTCTCCTTTCTCATAGTTGAGATTAGTCGGAGATCCGGAACGCGTTTTAGTTAACGCATTATGAAAGTTTCTCTCCTTCCCAAAACCGGGATCAGTCGGAGATACGAAACACGTTTCAATGAACATAGAATATAATTCCTTCCTCCTTCCACATAGTCGGGAATAAATTGGAGGATTGGATATGTATCGTTACATAGTTGAACGAAATATTCCCTCTCCTTAGTTGGAGATTCGGGACACGTGTCATCTCATAGTTGGACGGAAATTTAAGGGTGTTACATTAACATAAAATCCTTAACCCGGATTCTTAGTTTTTATGAATTACGCATTTGTTACCTAATTCGCGCATATAAATTATTTGACCCGTTTCAAGATTTGTGTACCAAACATCAAATCTTGCTTATTCTTTTCATACGTCCTATTTCCGCACTAAGACTTCCATTTATATTCCACCACAACTATATTTGTGGTGAATTATTTTAGTGAAAACATTATATGTCGATTCTACCCTCCGGATCGGCAATTTACGAAAATGACCCGTTAGGCGCATTTAGCTAAAAAGGCTTACGCCTTTCACTTTTATACCACCCAATGGGTCCACCGAAATATAAAATCCATTTTTAAACTGCCCTCAAGGGTTATTTGCTCGATTTTCTATTCGGGGGCGTTTTAGTCAAATTTTAGTCCTTTAACTACGAAGGACATTTTAAAAGCTTGTTTTGACCAAGTTTACTCTTTTAACTCGCATTTCATTTTAAATTCCTTATGTCTCTAAGAACATAACATCTCAAACTCAAATCGCTAGATATACCTCACTTTGGGTGAATCCAATGTTCACCCATGACTCAATTAGCTCTCCTCGACCCTAAGACCTCATTGAGAGTTTAACCCATTACACATGTCTGGCTCGGGTCAAAGCATTGACCCGTTTTAATACCTTGCTTTAATAGTTGCTAATTAATAGCAACGCAATCCCATACGCTATTCACCCTGTGAGCGTAAGACTCGACAAGCAATCATTAGTCGTTATTGTCCTAAACGACCCGTTTGGCCTAAACGACCAAACATTATATATATATATATATATGGAGGGGCTCATGCGAGAACTCCATTTATTGCGAGAACCGCGAGAACCAATGTGAACACAACCTAAAATAGCTAAAAAAACCTAACCCCCACCCCCCCCCCCCCAAAAAAAAAACCTAAACCCCCCCCCACCCCCCCCCCCCCCCAAAAAAAACCTAAACCCCCCCACCCCCAAGCTAACCCCCCCCCCCACCCCCAAGCTAAATGCTAAAAACTAAAACCCCCAAAAAACCTAACCCCCCCACCCCCCAAGCTAAAATGCTAAAAACTAAACACCCAAAAAACCTTAAAAAATCAAAAAAAAATCTAAATTTTTTTTTTAATATTTTTTATGCTCAAATCGCTACTTTTAGTGGCCAAAAAAAATTATTTTTTTTTTTTTGCTTCGAAAAGTAGCGATTTTTATATAAAAAATATTAAAAAAAAAAAAGTTGTGTGATTTTTAGCTATTTTTAGGCATTTTTGGTTGTGTTCACATTGGTTCTCGCGGTTCTCGCAATAAGAGTTGGTTCTCGCATGATCTTCTCCCTATATATATATATATATATAGGTAAAGAGTACGGTACAATATTGCTTATCGTACATTACGTACGCTTCAATCTCAGCCGTCAGATCATCTTCCCGCATTTTAAAATCGCATGTTGTTTTTTTATAACAATTTCGCATGTGATAATTTTTTATGAATTCGCATGTTGTTTTTTTGTACCAATTTCGCATGTGATAATTTTGATGAAATAGCATGTTGTTTTTTTTATAACAATTTCGCATGTGATAATTTTTGATGAATTCGCATGTTGTTTTTTTGTACCAATTTCGCATGTGATAATTTTGATGAAATAGCATGTTGTTTTTTTGTAACAATTTCGCATGTGGTACAAAAAAACAACATGCGAATTCAATGCGGGAAGATGATCGGACGGCTGAGATTATAGCGTACGTAATGTACGATAAGGGCATTTGTATGATAACCGGCCTCTATATATATATATATAGTAGAATCGTATTTATTTACCATTTCATTCATTTGACCCATTACGGTTTTTCACCATATGGTCATATTTTTTAAAGTCTTTTCCTTACGCGTTTGACCCATCATGGCTTACGCCATAGGGTGTGTTTTAAAAACTTCAACCTTTATTCGTCACTTGTGACTAAATTACCATTTTACCTTTTTTACCCTTACGGCTTACACCATAAGGTAACTTTTTCAAAAACTCATTGTTTATCCGTCAACGCGTGACTAAATTACCGTTTTACCCTTTTTACCCATTATGGCTTACACCATAAGGTAACTTTTCAAAAACTCATTGTTTATCTGTCAACACGTGACTAAATTACCGCTTTACCCTTTTTACCCATTATGGCTTACACCATAAGGTAACTTTTCAAATGCTAAGATGCTTTGTCCTTAATCAAATACATAAGTGATGTTCTATTTTAAAGATGTAAGCTTAACTTACATTGCATCCGATTATGCTTCTCTTGCGTATTCGATCCGTTTTACCCGCTTCTTTCCCAAGCTTCCACCTAGCTTGTCAAGTGTCAAACTACCATTTATCATTCGGAAGATGGTTAGATTAGTCATCATCTATCACGACTCTCCCACCTTATGGACTTTAAACCAAAATCACCATTTAATCCTATTATAGGTGATCTTGACTTTTAAAAGTCATCTGTCTATTAACGTATGCAAATCCACAAATAAGTTCAATGACTCATTTAGGCATTTCACTAATTACCCGGTAGGCGCTATTTTTAGGCCCCTATTTTAACTACATTCATCAACCTAGTTCATGTGATTGTTAACATCAGGTTAACATAATTTATAATCATTGTATGCTAATCTATCAATCATTATATAAAAACATTGGAATTGTTTCATCACCATAAAACAACCCATTGCATCATGTGTATGTATGAAATTTACCCAAACATCAAACTTGGCCAAAGACTCAATCATTCATATACACATGATGATTTCAAACATACATTAATATAACATCAATTTCATCTTATCATACAAAACCCATTTCATGGCTAGTATGAATATGAACTCAAACTCATTGATCGTTCAAATATCTTCCTATTACTATCGTTCATGATGATTATAAACATAAATATATCATCAACTCAGTCATATTATCAAAACCCACTTCATAATCTACTTGTTAATCACTTACAAGTAACCTTACATCAAATATTTCATAATTTCATTATGTCTAACGAAATTAAGCATACATATACACCTAGTTTCATCTTTGGATCATAATCCAACAATCTAATTGCAACTATTCTACTTGTCTCAAGTTATGACTTTCACCAAATCTAGGTGTTTAAACATACCTTATGATCCCCTTGTCTAGGTGATCGATAATACGCATTCAGGCACTGATTTAGAGCTCGAATTGATCTTCAATTTGATGGATTAAGATTGAACAAGGGTTTTGCTCCCTTGTTCTTTCTCCTGGTCGTTACACACACACACACCTAGTGTGTGTTGTGTTTTGTTTTATTTTTATCATTCAAGTTTCAACATCTCCTTTTGGTCCCTCATGTTTGAGATTTTAATTGTATATGGATATCATCCAATATTTATCACTTAACAATACGAATAATCAACTAGGTTAATTATGCCTAGTTGCCTACTTCCCGTCAATTATCAATAAACATGATAATTCAATTTACTAAGTTCGGGGATGCTACAACCCAACTTAGATCACGTACCGATAGCCTCGGGCTTTTTATAAACTTTGTTCAAAAGGAATTCATCTATCTTTTATTTAAAATTAGGTTTATTTAATTAAATCTTAATGTTTACCGGGGTTAGTTTTTATCTCTAACGGTATTTTACCCGCTTTTCGATATTCACATGGTTTAATTACCAGACCCGTTTTTGCGGTATTACAACATATTACATCTAGCTCACTGTAATTACATTATGTCTAAGATAGAGATATAGGAATGACAGAAAATGTGTATGGAAGAAAGTTCTTGGGGGTTGTCACTCTAATAAAGGAGTGTGGTCGGTTTTGCCTCTCAATAGAGCTATTATAGGAGGAGGTGGAGTTAATATAGTTAAATTGGAATTCAAGCTTAATATTAATGGTCTCAAAATTCACAGATTAATTAAAGGAGTGGTGGAAATTGGAAAAAGCATGAGGTTTTGGATTGATCCTTGGGCTTGCAAATTGCAATGAGCCTTTTAAAGATATAGTACCGAATTTATTCAATTTGGAAGAAGATAAAAGATGCAAGGTTGCGGATCAGGTTGATAGAATATCAGAATTTTACGTAGAAATGGCATTGGAAATGGGTCCCTTCGACATACTTGGAGTTATCAGAATGGCAATGTGCAACAATCTGTTGGATACGGTAAGATTTGAGGAAAACAAAGATCGTTGGGAGTGCTTGGGAAAGGATTCGGGACCTTTCTCAGTTGGTTCGGTTAAAAGGTTACCAAATTAAGATTATAATTCGAGTTAGGATTATATTTTGGATAAGTGTAAGTGGGTCCCGGTGAAGTGCAATATCTTTGCATGGAGAGTGGATATGATTCGGATCCCAATGTTGATGACTTGAAATAGGGAGAATGTCTAAGTGGGCTCGCAGAGGTGTGTGCTATATGATTCAGATTTGGAAACAGTGGAGCATGTGTTTACATCGTGCTTAGTGGTACGGTCTTATGGCAACACATTATTTCCTAGTGCCAGATGACCCAAATAGAAACATAATGTTGTTTTTCGAGAAGTATATTCATTCACAAAACTGCACTACCAAAACAGCAGGAGCAGCAGACAACATAAGCATGATGTATGTTTCATATTTACATCAGATTTGCAGGTAGCTAGGCAGACAAAAGAAGATTCGTTAAAGCCAGAGGCTTTGAATCTTGTCGTTTCTAGCAAGGGAAGAAAAACGGTAGAAGCGACAAGCTTGTTTTTTTTCTTTGGTCGTTGGTAAAGAACAGGGTTGTTCTTGTGACCTGGGAAAAGGTAGATCCAAAAGTGGTCAAGTGGGATTGAAGTTGTGGATAAGAGGATATGACATTGGTAAAATAGGGAAGTTCTATGGCATATCAGTTTCATGTTTTGACTCCTACAAATTGCCCGGTGTGGGTTGTCAAAGTTAAGACGATTATGATGGATGTGTATGTCATATTAGAGGTGGTCGAACCAAGCGGATTAGGGGTTGCGGTAGATCTAAAATCTCCATGTAACTTACAATGAGGGACTAAGCCAATAAGCTATAGCTCAACTGGCATTGGAGAAAAATGAAGATTCGGGGTTGAAGGCCACAGGTCTCAAGTTCGAATCCGATCCCAACCGGGTTTTATCACAGTGGGCCTTCGGCGGTGGATTTTCCCCGGAACTGGAGATGGTGGGCTTGTGCTACTACGATCACATACATATGGGGTCGCCTTTTGTCATTGAGTTACCCAAAAAACAATTATGTTGTGTTCCCAAGTTTCATATAACGAAGGAAGAGAAAGAATTTGGAAAGATGTCAGAAAAAGGAGTTTTTTAAGAAAGAAAATAGAGAGAAATAAAAGGAAAATTTAGGTTTAATTCCCTCGTTCTAAATACACTATAGTTAATTAAATATTTCATTTCCACTCTATTTCTTTTCTCTAGTTATGTGGGAACACAGGGGTTACTAATGTTGTAATTGGCTCCAAATGGGCAAGTCCCATGTTAACACCTTCTCTTCGATTTTCTTTTCTTTCCCCAAAGTTTACGCAGGTCCGAAAGACAATGCGATTTTCATGCACTCCCCCTCCATTCACAAAACCATAATCAACTTGCAACCCTACGTCAATTCTTGGGCTTCTTCGATAATATGGATTATTACTATTGACCCATGATCAATCTTGTTAAGGTTTTGTTATCTGTTTTCTTAATAATCATGTGATTCTTGATGGTAAAAATCCAATCTTGCCATTCGTTTTCTTGAAATCTTATGTGAATAGATCATTTCAGACATTAATTCATCTGGGTTGGTTGTAATTCGCCAATTCATGCCAAAAATCTGTCTGATTGTTTAATCTTGGTTGATACATTTCAAGATTTGCTCAACTCGGAAAACGAATGAAAGATGTCGACTTTCGAGGGTGTCTTTGTGAATGATCAATGGCTGCAAAGCCAGTTTACGCAAGTCGAGCTTCGTAAACTTAGAACCAAAGTATGACATTTCATGTTTATACCTTTGCTCATTGATTTGATATGAATCTAGATGTTGATTGATTCGCATATAGTTTGTTTCAGCAAGAAATGAATCTGGGACAGTCACAATACAGGATTTGCCGCCGGTTTTGGCAAAACTAAAGCCCTTTAATGAGGTAGCAAGCCAGGATGAAGTTAACCGAATGCTAAGCGACTCATATTCTAACTTGGCCAAAGAGTTGGATTTCGAGGGCTTCCTTCGGGTGAGTGGATCAACTATAGACAGTCTAGTTCGTTTAAGGGGTGTTTGGCATTGCGTTTTCAAGTTGCGGATAATCAATATATAGTGTTATTTGCGTTTAGAACGCAATGCCAAACACCTCATATTTCTTTAAGTGATGAAAAGACGAAAGGGTTTTATAGAACTTTTTTATATAATTATTATAGGTATATCTGAATTTACAATCTCGAGCAAGTGCGAAAATGGGAACTTCAAAAACTTTCAGAACGACTTCATCGTTTGTGAAATCGGGGACAACTCTCCTTCGCCACAGCATTAGCGAAACAGAAAAGGCTTCATATGTTTCTCATATTAACAACTATCTTGGAGAAGATAAATTTTTGAAGCAATTTCTTCCTTTAGACCCTGCCACCAATGCTTTATTTGATCTTGCTAAAGATGGAGTCCTATTATGGTATTACTAATTACTAATAATTCAAATGTTCGACTATATATTCGTTTGTTTAACAATAGTTATGTTGATTGATACTCTTGTTTTTGTAGTAAGTTGATTAATGTGGCTGTTCCCGGTACAATAGATGAGCGAGCTATCAACACTAAAAAGGTTCTTAATCCATGGGAACGAAATGAGAATCACACTCTTTGCCTTAATTCTGCAAAGGCTATAGGCTGCACCGTTGTAAACATTGGCACACAGGACTTGGCTGAAGGAAGGGTAAGTTGAGAACATGTGATCATAAATGGGCAAGTCGAACAGGCTGGGTAACGGGTCAAAACACGGTCATTCTTGATACAAGTTGAAACGGGCTACGTTGGGTTGACCCAAAACCTTTTTTGTCCATAATTTTAGTACCTTATATAAATAAGACTTTGGGTGATTTCAACCTGTTTCCATATAAAGTAATTATTTTCTTGACCTGTTAGAGATGAAGCATAACCTAGTTCGTCGAAATTGCGCCACTTAAGTAAAGCAAAATAAAGTAACTCTTGAGATATTAAACTTAAGTTTTGTACCAACTTTTCTTTTGGTTCATGTTTGCAGCCACATCTATTACTCGGGTTGATATCTCAGATAATTAAGGTAATTTAGGGGATTATTTTTGTCAAATTAATTCAAGTTTTGTATTAGTATATATTTCTAACTTAATGTTGGCACTGCCAGATACAACTTTTGTCAACAGTCGATCTAAAGAAAACCCCTGAGCTCGCAGCAATGGTTGAAGATAGCAAGGTCCGATGGCTTGTTTGGTTGCTTACCGACTTTTATTTATTTATTTATGTATTTATATATAGTTTTATACGCGTGATTTACATCTCAACGCGATGTTAAATCTACAGGAAGCTGAAGAACTCATGGGTTTGGCACCAGAAAAAGTGCTTCTAAAATGGATGAACTTTCAGTTAAAGAAATCAGGCTACAAAAAAGAAGTTACAAACTTTTCATCTGATCTAAAGGTACTTGTTTATGATTAATATTAAAAATGCTGTATACACACACTTTTAGCTGATTTATCTAAGTCGCGTGTAGGACGGAGAGGCATACGCGCATTTACTTAACGTTCTAGCCCCAGAACACGGTACCACTAAAACTTTGGAAACAAAAGATCCCACAGAAAGAGCAAAGTTGATTATCGAACAAGCGGAGAAATTGGACTGTAAAAGATATGTTACATCTAAGGATATTGTTGAAGGGTCCACAAATTTAAATCTCGCATTCGTTGCACAAATATTTCAGCATAGGTGAGTCTAGTTACTTCTTTTCAAGTGTGTAAAATATTAAAACCTAGATAAAATGTTTAAATATGAATCATATGTAACTTGAATAACAGGAATGGGCTTACTATAGATAAAACTAAGACTTCATTTGCGGAGATGATGACCGACGATGAAAGCACATCACGGGAAGAAAGATGTTTCAGAATGTGGATCAACAGTCTTGGAGTCGAAACACATATTAATAACGTGTGGGAGGATGTCAGAAACGGGTGAGCTTAAAATAAAAAAATAAAAAGAACGTGTTTGCATGATAATGGATTAACGGTAAGCGATTATGATTTTCATACCTTTGAACTTTTTTTTTTTTTTTTTTTGCATTCAGATGGGTTCTTTTAGAAGTTCTTGACAAACTCGCTCCAGGGTCGGTTATGTGGAAGCAAGCAACAAAACCTCCAATTAAGATGCCGTTTAGAAAAGTCGAGAATTGCAATCAAGTTATAAGGATTGGGAAAGAATTAAATTTCTCGCTCATCAATATTGCTGGAGCCGACATTGTTTCAGGAAACAAGAAGCTTATAATAGGTTCGTTTTTTAAATGGACGTTCAATACAGAACCAATTTGAAAGTAGAGAAATGTGAGAAACGCACCAGTTACAACTACACATATTGCTTTAAATATGATACATAAGACAGTTTATGTGGATGCCGCGGTTCTCTACTTAAAATCAGTTATGTATTGAACATTTGATCGCACCCTTTCTTATATTAAACATGATCATATCTATCGACAAATGAATAAAATAACTAACTGTGTTTGGTCTTGTTCGCAGCATTCTTGTGGCAGTTGATGCGATTTAGCATGCTCCAACTTCTCAAAAATTTACGAACTCATGGTCAAGGAAAAGAGATAACCGATGCTGATATTCTCCAATGGGCTAACACGAAAGTCAAACAATCGGGAAAAACACAAATGGATAGCTTTAAGGTAATCTTAATACGGTTATTGCTTTATCGGATAACAATTTAACCGCTTTCAGTCTGATTGTCTTGAGTAACCATCTTTATTTTCACCTATAAATGACTTCCGAAAATTCAATTTAAGGTAGCTTGTAGTTTGTACAGGTTACCAGGTCAAACTTATGATGTTTGTAGGTTTGACCTTGTTGACTTTTTTCTGTCATGTTGCTAACAAGATAAAGGAATACCTGAAACTGAATTTTGAAAAGTTGTTACCCTGTTATGGGTGAGAAAGCAAAGATGATTACTCAAAACAGAAATCAGACAAAATAGTTAATCATGAATTTATTTTTTTATTTTTTTTGAATTTTTAGGATAAACGACTATCAGACGGTATTTTCTTTCTCGAGCTTCTTAGTGCAGTGGATAAAAGGGTTGTAAACTGGGGTCTTGTTACCAAGGGCGAGAATGGTAAATTTTTAACCTTTTATCATTTTTACGCGTTAAATCTTTAAACTTTATGAAACTAGCATTTTCTAGTTGTTGTTGAAATGCAGAGGAGGATAAGAAGTTAAACGCAACGTATATAATTAGTGTTGCAAGAAAGCTTGGATGCTCCATCTTCTTATTGCCTGAGGACATTCTAGAGGTAAAATAAAATTACTCTTTCAAATCTAAAAAGATAACAGACCTTTTAAACAGCAATGAATTGAAGTTCAAATATATGTTGACAGGTTAACCCGAAGATGATCCTGATTTTGACAGCAAGCATCATGTACTGGAGCTTGCTACAGAAGGCTAAGATTGAAGAAGAAGATAGACCACCCGAAGAAGAAGCGAACGCAGTGATGGATGAAGCCGCTAGCAAAGATGGTAGCACCCAAGAGAAAGAAGAAACGGTTGCGAACGATAATGAATGATTGTCAAAACACAAGTGTAATATAAATTATTCATATCAATAAGTAAATTTTGGTTTTTTTGGAATTAGAATTGTATTTGGCGAATGCATGTAAATTTTACTTGATTTTTTTTTCAACAACTTAACGCGTATGTGGTATTATTGATAAGTTCTATAATATTTCAACATGTCAAAAAACAAAATTACTCATCATCAGCTACAGATTGTTCTTGTTGTGCAACCAACATAAGCATCTCAAGGCGTTTATCAAAAAGTAATGCGCTTTCGTCTCTTGTATCGAGTTCTCCAGCTTCAACTTCCAGCCACTTTTCACGCAAATCATCTAGAACGTTCCCTTCTGTCATCTTCATTTCCGCTCCAGGAGCATTTGGAACAGTGGTACGAAGTGATGAATCACCAGATGGCGGTGGCAACGTTAAAAGCATTGCTCTAAATTCCTTAGTATCTGCAAATGTCTCAAAGTTGCAGGCTATCATATCCAGACAATATTCCCGTATCTTCAAAACACCGTACCTACAACACAAGGTTTTGTCGTAAAATATAACGTGTGATATTAAACTTCAGAATTGATAAAATAAGCACATGGTAACGGTAACGGTAACATACATGTCGGATAATATCAACCAGTGGCATAATTGTGAAGGAGGGACCATTTGTAGATGAGGTAGTAGAGCATCAGCAACCGCGCGTTTAAGAGGAAATAATAAGTATCTTGAAGCAGCATCAAACATTTCTTCAGCCTGGTCAATAATATATCAGTAAATGACAGTTTTTAAGAGTTGAAAATTACATTTTTAACATTTTTAGTTCATTTTTTAAATCTATAAAGATGTATGTAGAATAACTACCTGTTCAGGGTTGATATCCTTCAAACCGTCAGTGTACCTGTGAAGAGCAAAAGGACGTTACACAAAAATTATGTTTTTAAGTCCATTATACAAACAAATCATAAATAAAGAAAAAGAAGAAGCTTACATGTACTCTATCATCTTCTCAAAAGCTTCCATGCTAAGATCGTGTTCGTTAATAAGCGGAAGATTGTAATCAGGCAACCCATCTTTCCCTTCAAGAAAATCCTCCATACGCGATAATCTAGTTTTAAAGTATTCCGATCTTGAAGCCAAAATAACTTGATGACAACGAAAAACTTTATCATCAACTTTTATATTAACATCCGCAAGATCATCTTCAAATTCAAAACCATTTAATTTCATCGAACCAAATCGTGACACAAGATCATCTTCATGTTTTCCCTCTTGAATCGAATTATTAAGAGATATTTGAAGAACACGCGATAAGGCAGTGGGGAGACGATCTTCCTCAGGTAACGAACTACCCTGTAAAATATACCGTCGCTGGGAATTATCGATATCTTGTAACGATTTATAATCTGCGTACTTTTGATGCCTCACTTCTTTTTCTATAACCTTTTGTAATGATTCGCACTTACAAACTTTGCATATTCTAACGAGATCTTCCATGTCATCAACAGCGATCTCGAGTCTATCGGAGTAAAAGAAGTGAACAAGGCTGTAAAATGCAGGGTAAGATAACTTTTCTCTCGAGAATCTTATTTCTTTACGGTCCCTCCAATCGGTTTCGAACTTTTTCTTGAAGTAGGGTGACCTGGCACTCAAGATTACTCTATGAGCTTCGATTGGTCTTCCATGAAGATAAAATGTAACGTCTGGAGGAAAATAGCTGGGACTGGTTCCTCCGTTAGACAAATTACCTGTTCAGCGTTCATACCCACCTTCAAATTAGATATCAAGATTAACAATCAAGCAAAGATTGGTTCTTAAAGTGCAGATTATAACATACAAGAATCAAAATCAGACAGCTGATGATAAATCAACATGATTAACAATAAAGTTCCATTTTTTTAATAATCCATACTTAAAGTGCAGATTATAACATTAAACAATCCATACTCAAAGAATCAAAACCAGACAACTAACTAACAATCATGGTTATTAATGGCGCTAGGCGCACTCAAGGCGCATAGGCTTCGCCTGGGGCCTAGGAGCAAAGCGCAAAAAAGCGAGCGCCTGAGAAAAATAAAGCGCATAATGAAATAAAATTAAAATATATTATGTATTAGAAAAAGTAAAACTATTCTTCAAACAAGATAAACAAAATCTTTTATATAACACCGTATATCATCTATTTAATACCAAAAGTTCTAAAATATTAGTGTAGAAAAGTAGTTTTCCTTGGATGAAAGTAGAAATTTGGCTAAAATCTTGTCGGAATTTAGAGAATTTGGCCGGAAACTCTCCGGAATCTAGGAATCGCGCCGGAATGTGCGTGATACGATCCCAGTAGGCCCAATCCAGTGAAAACCCAATCCAATAGTTAGAGACAGAGAGCAGTTAGGGATGTGGGCTGAAATAGTGGAACGATTGTTAATTCACTTCGTGGGTATTAGAAATAGGGTTTTCAGTTTATTAGGGGTGGTCGATTTTTATGTTTTATTTCTCTGGTTCTATTCCAGTATTTGGAGAATTGCCATCTCGAATTGGCTAATTTGTATTTCAGTTTCAGTAATTTAATCAGTCAGTTTTTAGTTCCTATCAACTGGTTCCATTGCTGGGAAAATCATGGCGCCACAAACCCGGAGTAACCCCGATCCAAATCCATCAAACCCAGACCCTATGACTGCTCAACTAGCGGCAACAGCATCTTCCATGGAGTCCCTGCAAAATGATGTTGCTGCCCTCAAAATGCAAGGCCAAAAGAAAAACAAATCACGCACCGAGTTCAACCAATTTGATGATGAAGAGTCCTCTTGGGTCCCTACAACAAAATCGAATTTCCCAAATTCAGCGACGGTGATCCACAGGGGTGGACACTTAAGGCTGAGAAGTATTTCCGGTATTATAAAATACCGGAGGAGGAGAAGGTGGACGTGGCCTCCATGCATTTGGAGGGGGATGTGTTAGACCTTTATTCCTGGTTATCTTCTGATTAGGAAATCGAATACTGGGAAGACCTTGTTCGCGCTCTACAGAAAAATTTTGGACCTGCTGAGTTTCAAAACCCAGACGAACACTTGTGTAGCATCCGACAAACCGGTACGGTGCAGGAATATCGCCAAGAATTTGCGAAGCGTTCTTCTCGAGTCACGAATTGGCCTGAGCACTGTCTTTTAGGGGTATTTCTAAACGGCCTCAAAGAGGACCTCAAAGCTGATGTTAGGATTCATAAACCCAGAACTGTTTACAAGGCTATGAGTATAGCTCTTGAGTTTGAATCCAAAGTTAGCCCTATTTTGTTCAAGACAGAATTGACTCCAGCAGCTTCTAACACAACAGCTTCTCACACAGCAGCTTCTAACACACAGGTACCCGCTGCTTCAGCCCAAAAGGCAACAGAGACTCGTATTTCTGATGCAGAAAAACAGAATCGATATATTCGGGGAGTGCTTCCGATATGGAGAGAAATACGGACCAGATCATCGATGCAAAACGGGTACTTTCAAACTATCGGAGGCAGCAGATGGAATGTAGAAACAAACCGATTGCATAGTGGAGCAACTTGCCGATTCAGCCACTGAACTAGCCGAAATCAGTCTCCACGCCCTCTTTGGTAAGCCCAATCTGACTACTATGAAGTTGCAAGGTATTCTGGCGGATACTGAAATCATAATTCTGATAGATAGTGGATCGACACACAATTTCATTTCGGACACTCTTGTGCGAGAATTGAAACTTACCTCCCAGTTGGTCACCCCTTTTGGTGTCCAAATTGGCAACGGTGACATCATTCGCTGTAGTCGACTTTGCAAGAATGTCAATTTCCATATTGGGTATCTTCAAATCACCCAAGAATTCTATCCATTCTCGTTAGGAGGAGCAGATGTGGTACTAGGCGTCCAATGGCTAGCTTCCCTAGGTACAGTCCAAGCTAACTGGAACAAGATGTTCCTTATATCACCATTGATGGTCAGGAATTCAAGCTTCAAGGAGTACCACCAGACATAAAAAATTCTGCTACTTTCCATCATCTCCAACTCAAACCAATTTGGAATACTTCAAGTGCACTTGCTGCCCAAATGCTTCCTGCTAGGCGACTTGAGGACAAGTCTGTTCTCCGGGCAGGCTGTATTGATACGATCCCAGCAGGCCCAGTAGGCCCAATCCAGTGAAAACCCAATCCAATAGTTAGAGACAGAGAGCAGTTAGAGACAGAGAGCGGTTAGGGATGTGGGCCGAAATAGTGGACCGGTTGTTAATTCACTTCGTGGGTATTAGAAATAGGGTTTTCAGTTTATTAGGGGTGGTCGATGTTTATGTTTGATTTCTCTGGTTCTATTCCAGTATTTGGAGAATTGCCATCTCGAATTGGCTAATTTGTATTTCAGTTTCAGTAATTTAATCAGTCAGTTCCTATCAGTGCGCCTGAACCATCACCTGGAGAATTAAAGCGCAATTTCTTCTACTTAAAGCGCAACTGCCTCGCCTCGCGTAAAAATGGGCCTAGGCGCAAGAGGCGATGGCTTTTAACAACTATGCTAACAATAAACCAACATGATCAACAATAAAGTTCTAATCTTTTCAAACAATCCATACTTAAAGTGTAGATTATAACATTCAAGAATCAAAATCAGACAACTACCTAATGATAAATCAGAATGATTAACAATAAGTTCTAATATTTTTAACAATCCATACTTAAAGTGTAGATTACACCATTCAAGAATCAAAACCAGTCAAATAACTAATGATAAATCAACATGATCAACAATAAAATTCTAATCTTGTTAAATAATACATAATGCAAGTGTTGACTACACCATCAAGAATCAAAACCAGACAACTAACTAACAATAAACCAAGTTGATCAACAATAAAGTTCTAATCTTTTTAAACAATCCATACTTAAAAGTGTAGA
Source organism: Helianthus tuberosus (assembly GCA_030545235.1). Classification (NCBI taxonomy): domain Eukaryota; kingdom Viridiplantae; phylum Streptophyta; class Magnoliopsida; order Asterales; family Asteraceae; genus Helianthus; species Helianthus tuberosus. The sequence goes on along the minus strand of CM060410.1, from coordinate 52,818,927 downwards.
TTACACCATTCAAGAATCAAAACCAGACAACTAACTAACAGCAAACCAAAATGATCAACAATAAAGTTCTAATCTTTTTAAACAATCCATACTTAAAAGTGTAGATTACACCATTCAAGAATCAAAACCAACATGATCATCAACAAACTTCTAATCTTTTTAAACAACCCACACTTAAAAGTGTAGCTTACACCATTCAAGAATCAAAACCAAACAACCAACCAACAATAAATAACATGATCAACAATAAAGTTCTAATCTTTTTAAACAATCCATACTTAAAGTGTAGACTACACCATTCAAGAATCAAAACCAGACAACTAACTAATAACAAACCAACATGAACAACAACAAAGTTCCAATCTTTTTAAACAATTCATACTTAAAGTATAGATTACACCATTCAAGAATCAAAACCAGACAACTAACATGATCAACAATAAAGTTTTAATCTTTTTAAACAATCCATACTTAAAGAATCAAAACCAAACAACCAACTAACAACAAACCAACATGATCAAAAACAAAGTTCCAATCTTTTTAAGCAATTCATACTTAAAGTGTAGATTACACCATTCAAGAATCAAAACCAGACAACTAACATGATCAACAATAAAGTTTTAATCTTTTTAAACAATCCATACTTAAAGAACCAAAACTAAACAACCAACTAACAATAAACCAGCATGATCAACAACAAAGTTCCAATCTTTTTAATCTTTTCAACCAACCCATACCTTCAAACTGTGACTTCCCATCCAATTGCTCCAAATACCCTCTATTCCCCACACACCCAAGAAAAGTTTCCCTCAAAGCCCCCTGCAACGGCCCCAACGGAGGCGGGCGCGCCTCAAACGCCTTCAAAAGCTTCCTCACCTTCAAATTCAAAGCAGCATAATGACACCTGTCACCATCAAAAGTATGTTCTGAACAAATTGCACCACTTTCAAGCAACATCTTGGCTGCATCAAGATGCCCTGCTAAACAAGCATAGTATAGAGCCACAGAGTCCCATTGGTCACGTGCGTTGACATTAACACCGGACTCTAATAAGTATTTCAGCCGGTGAACGTCTCCGGCACGTGAGGCTTCGAAAACGTCGCCGTATGGGACCTTTTTTAGTGGGACTGATGATAAAAAGTCTTCTGGGTTGAGGTCAATGTCGTCCAAATCGGACATAATGATTGTGGGTTTCGGTTCAAGATGAATAAAGTTGCTGAATTTGGTGAGGATGATGATGATGATAAAGAGGATAAGATCGTTGTTTGTTCATTGTTTAGTTAAGGGTGTTTGAGGAGTTTGAAGATGGAGGCGGTTGTTAAAAAATATCAGCATTTTTCTTGGTGATTAGGATGTGATTAGGGTTTATGATCAGGTGATTGTAGGGAGAAAGGGGTTAAAGGATGAAGATGATTAACAAAATGGACAATTATGATTCATTGGCAAATATTTTAGGTGACCCAGATAGGGTGTGAAAAAAAAAAACAAATTAATTAACTGATAAAATCGATCCAAATCAAAATCCGGTGAGTCAATTAGTTGTTTTTTCGAAAATCGAAAATAGCAGGTCGGTTATGATTATCGATTTTCATACTCACCATAACCGAACTGACATGTAGTAAAATCATATCATTTTTGATACACATATATATACATTTTATTTCAATGGAGAGTTGACATGAACACTCATGTGTTACTAATCAACCCTCTGATGTGCCGCTGATATGGGACCTAAAGAGCAACGGATGTGCCGCTGATATGCGCAAAACTTAAAATTGATAGCCACTCAGGTATGTTACATTATACGTCACGCTTGTATTGAGGTATACGACCCATGTACGTATGTTATTTTATAGCATATGACTGACGCGTTGACTCGATGACTATAAGATGTTCATGCAGCATGTTCCCCTAAAAGGGTGTATTTTTAGCAACACCCTTGATAAAAAGTATAAAACTATTAGAAAATCAAGTTACTTATAATATTAAAAGAAAAAAATTAGTGGATAAAGAACACTGATTTATGGGTCAATACTGAAATATCATAGATAACAAAACATAAACTCCAGCCAGAAACAGGCACCAGGAGCCAACAACATCTCAATACATAAGCTACAAGATTTGAACACAAATCCCTTGTGAGGCAAGTTACCTCCTAAACATAAATAATAATAGTCTGAAAACAAACATGCTAGGCATTGCAAGCCTTTTTAGCATTTGTACAACATGTCCAAGTATATTAAGGTTTATTAAGCTTAAATGATAGATGTCAGCTGTTCTCGTCCGAATTACTAGAATTTAGCCGTCTTAACCTTTGATCAAGCTCCGCCATTACCGCTGGTTCTTGCTTTTTCCTTTCCTTGGATATATTCGTGCTCATAAACCCGAGTTTATCAAAAGCAACCTGCACCCATAAGTACCAATATATAATGTTATTTTCTCCTTGAACCAACAGCCTAAACACATTTATAGAGGGTACACTTACTGTCAATAGGTCATCGGGATCAAAGAGATGATGAGTGGTATTCTGTATAACATTGATTACATCCCCAACATGATTTGCCATTAGCAACTCATCTTCCTTCATCTGCAATAACAGTAGAACCACAAGACTTGTTACTTTTGCAAATTATTACCCCTCCATTTTCCAGAAAAGATTTATAACACCTGGATCTTTTATAAGATATATGTGCTTTCAAAATCCCACTTTTGGAGTATTATAGTTTAACAAGGGTGTTTATGACTTTATGTATGAAGTATGAATGTCGTAGCATAGTATTTAGTTGGGCATTATTGTTATTTGATATTTTTGAAAAATAAAAGAAAATATGGAACGACCATGTTGATAAAACTCGTGAATATCTCTCATTTTCCTTGCTTATACGGTTTAATGACTAGCGAGTAACAAGCATCTAATCAAGATATCAAAGTGAAGACATCTGTGTGGAGTTGAGTAGCATGTGTTGATACTGTTTTACACAAATTGTTGTTGTATCTATGTTCTTTATACAGCTTTACACAAATTGTTGTTGTGCGTGCCAATACTGCTTGTGATTAATTACATAGAATGTGAATTATCGTTAGGTACGAACTGAATGTTAATTTGTTGAGTGCTAGTTAAAGTGTTTATCATAGATGAATAAACATGTGGGAATAGGTGGGTGCGATACGAAACAAACTCAAATGGAAATTCTAATCCGGATAACCTAAGCAGTCAATAGTGGTGGGATAGCGGTTATCGGGCCTTCCAAAATAGCATTGTCAAACAGCGGTCCAGAATAGCGGAACCGCTATTAGCGGCACTTTTGAGTTTTGACTTTTGATATTACTATTAATATTATATATGTTTTAAGTTTTATATATGTATATATAGATTCTGCATGATACAAAATTACCGATGTCCCACCGATATCCCACCACAATAACCTATATCTCAGATATCGGCTCTTGACCGCTATTTAATTTTAGACCGCATTAACTGCATAGCAGATAACATTGCTAGAGTAGTAGGCTGGATGGGTTCCTATAAAGCATGTTAATAGTGACTATGGGTAAACAGGCCCTTGATGTAATTCACTACTGGAAATTGCCATTTCTAGACGTTTGACTGTTAATCAATTCTTTTTCCTAAAACCAAGTCGTAATTTCTATTTTTAATGAATTAATGGACTAGTGTTACTCGTATAAGTCTGCAAGTAAAGACATAAATAAGTGAATCACCTTGAATATAGCAAGAGCCATGTTAAGTAAGACCTGTGCTCCTTCATAAAAGAGAACATCCCAAACTCGCAACGTTGTCTGCATTTGTACGAACATAACTATTAGATATATACATACATGTACATGTACATGTGCATATTCATGATTTACGTATGTCTACAGTAATCGTAACCTCTGAAGGCAAGCTCTTTGAAAAGAGGCAAAGGAACCACTCGGTGGCAACAAGGGAGACATCGAACTCAAGAGCTTCTAAATGAGCATGTATACTGCATTCCAGAATACTCAAAGTTTAAAAGCCGTAACTTCATGATAAATATATAAAGCAATACATTATTACCTTGGGCATTTCTTTTTCAGCAAATCTTTAAACACCCTTTGTTCTACATGACAGCCTGATAAATTATTTGAGTAGCAATCATTGACTAATACATTTTCCAAAAGAACCGCCAACATCCAAAATGCTTCTTCTTCTGTTTTCATCACGAGTAACAATAACGCAGCCACATAATTTAAACCCTGCAGTAAATACAACTCAGTCACCAAAAACAAAGACCTTTATTAGCATTTTTAAATGGGCCTATAGATACATACCTGACAATAACCAACATCAGAATCACGAAAAGAGTAACCGACAAGAACACGTCTCAGCGAAGCGTGACCTTCCGGAGTGTCCAACCATGGATGACCCGGGAAAGTTCGTGGCAGATCCTGCATTCCAAAAAAATAATAATAATAATAAATCAGCTCGAGAGTACAGTGTACTGTATAAACCAATATTTAGTAATTAAAAATGTGGATTGAGTACACTAAAACTTAAAGTAAACAAACTGAAGTGTCTGAATTTAAAAGCAACCATATTACACCATACAATTATTATATATCCCTTCAGTCATACACATAATCATGTGAATGACCTTTACAAACTCTGGATCATGTAAAGAACTAAAGATACTTATCGCATAACAATTTTTATTTTATTTTTTGGTTTGAAACATTTTCTTTTTTATATAAGCAATCATAGGCCAATTACAATGGGCAACAAGCTGCGCCTCAACCCCTTTTGGATAACAAAACCGATCCTACTAAAGACAAAGATATGGGTCTTAGCCTCTTAGGGGTCGAGAAACTACTATGCACGACCCGTTGGACCCTGTTCGAAAATTCCACAAAATTACACATCCGCGATGATAAAACACAAAATTATAAGGCATTTAAGTTGCAATTCACATCCCAGAACAAAAAATTGCTACAAAAACAGAACAGATAAAATTTAGCGAAAACATATTGATATAACATGAACAAAGAACTTGTAAAACTCACATGATCGATCTGCTTTGTCGCAGGGGTGACCTTACCCTCAACAGCAATTATCAAATCATTATAATAGCTATCCGGCACAGTCGATTTCTTCTTCGCAGCACCCGACAAAGAAAACCAAACTTTCGGTCTCAAAACCGGAGGTATCCCCTTTCTAATCAGCTTCTTGAGGGTGATAGCATTCACTAAAGCCGAAAACTTTAGGGAAGATTTAATAGCAGAAGTTACATGAGTCTGTAAATACCAATTTGCCCCTTTGCTAGCTTCTAAAGCCCACCAAACCCTACCCTGTTCCCTCACTTTCTCCCTCACCTCATTCAATATATTTGCATCATCAACATTACCCTCAACTGTAAACCCATAAAGATCTTGAAATTTCACAGTGATATTTGCCCTTCTGGCATGAATACTTGGTCTCAAGATGGGTATTTGTGATTGAATTTCAAGAGATAGATCCCTCTTGCTTTGAGTTCCAAACATTTCTTATGGATGTATAAATTATAATCAATCAAGAAACATAAAGATTCAATCTTTATACAATTAAAAGATCAAGAAAGCTCACATGGGCTTACTGGGTACAAGATTGGATTCACAGATCAAATCTTTACAACATATCTCCAAATGGGTGCCTGAAAAATCTCAACTTTCTTGTATAAAACTACAAATTATTGAAAATACATAACAGCAAGAAGGTAAAGATGATAATAAAAGCAAGAAACAGAAGAACAGAAGAGAAAAGATGATGTTGATCTTGAAATGGAGGTGTGGGAATTGACAGATGAGTAGGAAACCCTATGTAATTAGGGGGGTATAAGTATAACGCGTTTGAATTAGATGAACATGGTGTGTTAGATGCAATTTATTATTGTAATTTAAAGGGGAGAACTGACTTGAGTAACATTAGTACAAAGATTTTTTAATGAGGGCCACATAGGTTGATTGAAGAAATGTTGAATTGTTGGTGTTTAGTATTTACGGATTAAAAGGGATTGGGTGGGGAACTTGTGTGGTAGGTGTGGTAGGGTGGTGAAGCACACTTTTCTTACATTTTATATTTTGAAAATTTAAATTGTAAGAAGATATTGAAAGAGAGTGTTGTCTATATGTTCTACTAGGTTATAACCCGGAAACTTTCCGGGTAGGAAAATTTAATTTACAATAAATAAATGTATATAAATAACATTTTTAACCTCTAAAGTATCATCTTTCCCTTATCTCCACCACAAATTTTTAATTCGGTTTTTTAAAGTTTTTCTAGTTGTAAAGAGCCATAAAAACATACAAAAGCAAGATGAGTATATGTAATGTTTTTTTTTTGTATATATAAAGGATAGGTTATAACCTGAGAACTTTCCGGGCAGGAAAATTTAATTTAAACTAATCATAAATGTATAAATGAAATAACAATAACTATACTAATCAAAAGATGAATACCGATATAGGTTCCGATTATAACAATACCGATAGCGATCTCAGTATCTATTTAACTTGGTTCATCACGCTATTATCTTGGTTATTTTTTTCCATATATAAACCAAAATTGTAAAAAATGGAAGTTAGATGAATATACTGCCAATTTACGAAATTGAGTAAGGAATAGAGGAAGAGATTGAATCTAAATATGTATTTTTAATCACTTTTATTAAAAATTTATTTATTTTTCCTTGTTTTTCTTAATTTGTGTAAAATTTAAGCTAAGAAGAAAATGAATGGATTGAGTTGCCACATATAAGGACCGAGTTTGTTAAACTTGTGTTTTAAAATTAAATCAAACTTTTTTAAGTAATTTTAATAAATAAGGTAAATCAAATTTTGGATTCATTATTATAGAATTTATTTAAAATTAAGTGATTTATTACACAATTTAGGAAATATACAATATTAATAAAAAGGGTTTCTAATATACAATTTTCAAACATCCATCTCGAATGGCAATGTAATATGTAAAAGATGATATCATTTAAGACATTGAACTAAATTTGGTTTTGATGTGAATATATGATAATCATGGGTAAATGGGTAAGTTAGTTATTTTATTAATAAAAATGTTATAGTTTCATAATATATCTTTTAAATTTGAATCAGTTCCTTAATATCACTACACTTAAATAGGGCAATGAAGAAATTATTAAATTTCACATATACATTTTGGTAACTTACTACCGTTAAAAGAAATTTAGAAGTTATTAGTCAGCCATATAATATATGGTTACTTTTTTTTAAATGCCAACAAATCTATTAGTGGGAAACAATAGTTAACCCAATATTCATACAAAGTCCACCAAAAAACCACACAATATTACACCAAAAACAACATTACATCAAACCCCCGAGCGGGCTAAATCGAAACTGCACCAGTCATCCCAACTTAAGTCACCCGTTTGACCCTATGCTTAACACAAAGATACCCCAAAGTTTTTACATCTTTCTTTAACCTTGAAAAATCCGACTACTTGTCAGTAACACAACATTGTTCCTGTTTTTCCACAAAGCCCACACAACAACCTGAAAATACTGTGTAAAATTTTAAATCGATTTCGAATAATATAATCTAAAATGTATTACATACTCTTATCAGCAAATTCCGGAAATGCAAAGCGTAGACGTGACAGTGGATCGCCTCAAATTCGACAGTCCAGAACCGGCATACAAAATGTTGAAATAATCAATTCGACATAAAGTTAAAAATAATAAAGTAAATTTAAAGCAAAAAGGAGTTACTTGCCCATATGTGCTAAAAAGAGCGGCAAGTTGATCTTTGGTGACCTAAGGAAAAGAACTCGGTTAAGGCTAAATGACATACCGTGCAAGATTTTGAAACGTTAAATACAGAATTCGTCAAGTTTTGCGCCATAAGACACCACTTGCAATTTGGTATATAGATAAAAGACAAAACTTGTAATTTACTCTAATATAAATTGTCATTTCATCTCTTATGATGCGAACGTCTTTTTGTATGACTTTTGATGTCTAGCCGTGATAACATATGATTTGCGATAACAATTAACACTAAGTTCAATCGTTGATTTGGTGATAAAAGTTAGAACGCTGGTCAAAAAAGAAAACTAAATAAACAATTAATATAAGCATTAAAAAACTTGAACGGTAAAAATTCAAAATAAATCAAATTAAGTAAAAAAATCATTGATGATAATTTAAACTAAAACAAAAGTCATATACATAAACAATTAATATAAGATCAAACGGTAATGGAATTTTGATGAGAAATTCAGTTTTTAAATATAAAATCCTATATATGTAAAACTATTATGATATATAATTGGATAAGTTTAATTATAAATTATTGATAGAAGTTTCAATAGTGATATCAAATTCATTTCAAACTTGAATGAGATGTGAATTAAAAAAATAAACAAAATAAAAAGTTTGGTTGTATATATTTTAAAAGTTAACGGAAGGGTTACCCCGTAGTAAATCCCTAACTCCTAAGAACTGTTGTTAGCATGATTCCAGCGACTGGAACTTTCCAGTGACCATTTAGAGTTATGGCTAGTTGGTTAATACGCGAGCTCAGAACTAAACGGTGACTTATAAATTTTATAATCACATATTTCTTCTAAAACAAACAATTAACATAATAAGTCACCATGTAGCTCTGAGATATGCTTATAAAAAAATAGATGAGTTAGCCAAAGTATAAAACAAACAATTAACACAAAAACCATAACTCTATATAAGTGCAATACTATCTCCCTACTGGTACATTAAGAACTAAAAAATTGTGATTAAATTCATCAAAATCTACATCAATTTGGGGATTTTAATACTTACCAGATAGTTGCCCTTCAAATGTGAGACTGGCCCTCCAGATCTCCTCTGATTCTACTTCTGAACAGACTTCCTCAATCCACCAGTCGCAAACTACCTAGGAGAAGCCCATTTAACCGCCGTATACGAAACCAAGCATTCACTATTGAAAACCTCTGATAATCCAAACTCAAATCACCAATCAAACTCACTCTCTTATCTTCTGCAACACACACTTATACACACACACTGAACCATTATCCTGCAAATCCAAACGCAAAATCAGTCTGAATGAAGAACAATTATTGCAACATAAACCGACAAAATTTACTGTTGCGTTAACCATCGGTAAAAAAACAGTGCTCAAAGCCTCAAACGATACTTTCAAACAGATAACATAATGAAACGTTAATGGGAAGGCAACATAACAACCGAACAATTGGAAAACACCTAACATTCAAGCACTATAAACCATTTAACTCTATGTAAAAAAAACATTTAACTAAATCATAACAAACCCCTCTTCATCTCCCGTGCTAGTGCTGGATGGATAAATTCAAGAGAGGATTTGAATACAACAAACAAATCAAAACAATAGAAGCATACCTCTGTTTCAATTGAGTTCTCTAAAAAAGAAGCGGCATTTGATTCGTTTAGGGTTTGGAGAAAAAGCGACAGTGAGAATGATAAGAGAGATGAAACATTAAATAAGATCCAAATTTTAAATGTGGTTTACCCGAATTCACAACCCGGTTTTGTGGACGGACCAGAAAGTTCCCCAATCTGCTCAAAAGCAAACATAATTGAAATAAAAAAGCAAATGGAGCAAAAAAACTACAGGTGCCAATTTTGAAACGTTTGGTTATAAATGAGTCTTTGTGCGATAAAGATAAGATCAACACCTTATTATGATCCCAGATGTTCAAGACTCCATCTTCTGCCGAACTGCCAAAGACGGATGATTTGTCTGGAGACCACTGAAATATAAATATAATTTTGGAGGTATCTTTTAACAATACAAAACTTAAATAAAAAACATGTAATGAAAACAAACTTACTTTTGGGTTATACATGTACACAAAGAACAGCGGCCTTGTGATTCTCAAATATGTGGATGGGTGATCCAATCCCATTTGCAGTGAGATTGCGACGATCAAACATGTGAAGAGTGTTATCAGCAGACCTAAATTTTTTTTATTGAATTAAGCTCAGGAACAGTTTATGTAGAATCTAGGTTTATGGTTCATACCTTAGTATGTAGAAATTTCTAATGAGCAAATAATATAGTAAAAGACAGTTTGTAGAATCCAATGAACAGTTTATGTAGAATCCAATGCGACACCAGTCGCGAATTAGGGCTTTGTTCGAACGATAAGCAAAAGGAAACTCAAAAACTTACCCTTGAAACTCCTATCAGAACCTAGTTCATCGCTGCCCTTCATCCTTCTCTCGATTATGAGAAAATCGACGCCTCTTCGCCTCTTGTCCATTCGATTGTAGGCCTGTAACAAAGATCAGATCGGAAGTCCTTCAAATGAACTCAGCATGATAACAATATTCACTACCAATAGCTAAATCAAATGAAACCTATGATGTAGAAGAACCCTAGATCCAGATCTGGAATCGCCAGAGAGAGAGAGGAGTTTACCACCAATAGCTAAATCAACATCAACATAATACATAGATCAACACCCGGTGTTATTATCTTCACTAATTCACCCTCATAAAGCCTCAATCAACAACACCTATAGGCAATTTCATTCACTTTTAGGCAATTTTCTCCTAAATTCTCAATAATCATTAACAATTGAATAATGAGACAACTAAAACGAAATCAAGAAAATGAGCATACCTAAAATTAGCGGTATGAGAAGAGGCTCAAGGGGGGTTATGTGCAGTTCTAACTGTACCAGTTGCAGAAGCCTCTGATCTTGCTGTCAAAAACATGATTACCCCAAAAAGCTAAATCGACAACATTTAAAGGACACACATAAACTAAATCTTGCAAATCGCAAACCTGATTACGGAATCTCAATAGCCTTACTGTCTCCAATCGATTTGGGTAGCAATCAAAATTGTATAGCAATGAATGAAAAAAAAAAAAAAAACCCTAGATCAATACATGTCAGAGATGGAATCCACCTCCTACATCTTCTGAATTTCCGGTATATAAATCTCCATTAAAAACCCTAAATCTAAGAAATAGGAGAAGATAATAAGATGAACGATTTGATTGCTCTTGATGGATTTCACAGGAAATCACCGTTCCGTTGAAAGAGCAATTAGGGTTTGATCTAGGTAATGAAAGATGGAATGAGAAATTTGTCGGATAGAAATGTATTTAAAGGATCCGACATTAATCAAACGGGTCATCAAAGTCGGGTTCTGTAACACCCGTTCTTGTAAACCAAGGTTTAACGTATCTTTTGAAAGATAATCATGTAATTAATCACTATCATATACATCGGAAATACGGGTTTATTAAAACTTTTGCAAATCATAAGTTATTCTACGTAACGTGGTTGAATTCGTTGTTTAAAATTTACAATGTGTCAAAGTGCGGAAGCGTGTGTCTTTATCGTGTTCGGTTCTTCGTTGAGCTTGATCGTCTTCCGGCATCCCAAAGTGTACCTACATTTCATTAAACATGAAATGCTTTAGTCTTACGGGGTCTAAAACGTATTCAAACAATCAGGGAAACAATTTATTCTAAAAACAAGAAATTGAAAATAACCTCCACCGTAAATTACGGTGGCACCGTAATTTACGGTGGCCCTTTGGTTCTTATTCTTCTGCCGTAAATCAGAAGGTTACTACCGTAACCACATCAGGTCCACCGTAAATTACGGTGGCACCGTAATTTACGGTGGCACCTGCATCCCACCTTTCCATTTCGCCGTAATTTGACACGAAATCTTTCGTATCTTTCAAACCGCTTATCCGTTTGACCTACCGTTTCTTCCTACATGATTGTAATTTAATTCTCCATCATATGGAGTTAAAATCCGACATCGACTTAACAAATTTTAAGACTTTTAAGTCTTCGGCTTATTACCCTTTTTACCAAATTTTGACCCATTCGCGGTATTACCAAAACAAACGTATTTGTTTGATTCCTATGTCACATGAATCTTGTAATTTCAATGTTGTCTAACATATTAGGTTCAATTCACGAGTTTATGTATATTCTTAAACCCGTTTATACTCAAATGCTTATTTTGACCCGTTAAGGGTATTTAAGCACTTCTCCGCATAATTCATAATTATTTATTTCTAGCTTCTTAATTTCGCAATATTTGCCAAATGATCTTCCACCACAACTATACTTATGGTGAATTTACTAAGGTAATCTATGCAAACCGAGTTTTACCCCTCAACTCATTATTTTACGGCAAAGACTCAAATAGAGCCGTTTGACTAACATAATACATCTTTCAACTTCCATACTTGTCCTACGTATTTATTTAATCGTAATAATCATTTCCAAACAACTTTTAAAGGTTGTTTGTTCAATTTAGCCTCCAAGGGCGTTCTGGTCCTTTTTAGTCTTTTATTAACAATGAAGGATTTTTTTGAAAGTATAATTGACCCATAATCCCTCTTTTAACCTATGATTTTGTTTGAAAAGTCATTAAGCTTTCCAAACGCTATGTTCATTACTTAAAACATTTGGTTTACTTATCAAGTAACCAAATGTCCATTTTGACCTCTTTTAACACTCTTGAACCACATGTTCTAAATGAGTGTTGCCCTATTTCACATACCTGGCGCAGATCAATCTATTGACCCGTTTTTAATACCTTGCTTTTATAACCGCTAGTTCATAGCGTTGCTAATACCCGTTTGACATTTACACCTGAAATAATATAGCTCGACAATAATCATTAGTCGTTATTGTCAAAGGGTGATATTTTTCACCTTTTGACCCATTTGGTCTAAGTGACCGATTATGTTGGCGAGATGATATTTATTACCATCTCGTCTATATGACTCGCTTCGGTTTACACCGTGTGGTCATTTCACGTATTAATCGTTTTCTTAACGCTTTTTGGCCTATCATGGCTTACGCCTTACAGTGTCTTTCAAAACAAATAGTTATGGTCAACGCATGACCAATTTACCATTTTAATCCCTTTTAAACCATCAACATGGTTTCTTGTCATGCTCGGCTACCTTGTTCCGTACGTTTACACGTCGGAACATCATACCTAAATTATGCATTTAACTTACTCGTAACTAATACGATAAGAGAATATTCTAACATATAAGACTAGTGTAAGCTATACTTACCTTGCATCCGAATTATGCTTTTCCTCCATTCTTGATTTGTTTGACCCGCTTCCTTTCCCAAGCCTCCACCTAGCTCGTTAGGCGTCAAACTATTTTCAATCATTTGCAAGGCGGTTAAATTAGTCATATAAATCACGACTATTCCACCTCACCTATTTACTATGCCGAAGCTACTATTCGACTTCATGATTAGCTAACTTAGCTTATCAAAGTTTAACTACTTTTTGATCACATGTTTTGCACAATTAAGTCAATTCAACATTATGATTAGAACCCGCTTTACCCCATCTTTCACGTAATTAATCTAACAAGGAAATTACGCGTTTCATTCGAACTCTCAACTTACAATCATTCACTTAGGCATTTTAACAAACACCTTGTGGGCATATTCTATAAAATCAACAATCGGTTTTCATAACTAGTTATTTAGCCAAGCTTAACATCAATTAAGCATGTTTAAATCAATTTTTCATATTAACAAAATATGCATTCACTTCCTAGAGCTCAATTACACTAGAACAACAATCAAAATTCTAGTGTTTAACATATTCTTACAAAACCCACTTATCACCTTCAATGGTGATTGTGAATTCTCAAGAATTAAACAAAATTTCTACAAGTAATTGACTAGGGTTTATCCCTAATCACTATCTCATTCCTATTTCATCCAAGCAACCATCATGCATCATAAATTTCGAGTTTCAAGTATTGGTTCAGAATTTCAACTAGAATCATTCAACGAAATTTAACATACCTTATGATCATTTCGCTGAGGTGATCATTAATCCATGCTTGGATTTCAATTTGGGTGTGATTTGCCCTTCCAATTGCTTGAATTTTTGCTTGTTAGGGTTTTGAAGATGAGAGCTCCTGGCTCCTCTAGAAATGTCGACCAGAACACACACTTTGAGTGTGTGTTTTGGTGTTTAACTTTTATTTTAATAAAACAAGTTTCCCCACTTGACAATATTAGTCCCTCATGTTTCCTTTTGATCAAATGAAGCTATAACTCACCATTAGTCATTTAATCACAGGCTACTAACTAGGTTAATTATTCCTTGTTACTTTAGCGGGTTCGGAAAGTTATAACCCGTTATGTTTTTAAGTCCCGTTAAATCTCGGGCCTTTTAAGCTTTTATTTCTTAAAAGCTTTTATTCACTTTTTTATTTATTATTAGGATTAATTATTTAAATCCTAATATTTACCGGGTAAATTTTGCCACTAACGGTACTTTACCCGTCCTTCAGTATTAACGGAGTTTAATTACCAAACCTGTTTTCGGGGTGTTACAGGTTCGGATCCCGCGTTTTCTCATAAGATTTAACACGGAAGTTTTTGGAGCCAAAACCAATTTCTAGATTGTCTTAGGTGATGCCACCTCATTTTCCAAGCCCTCATAACATGACACATAAGCCCTTATTTATCATGTTTATATATATATATATATAGATTTTTGTTTTGTTATTTTCTTTGATTGTTTTTAAATATTTTATTTGTGGTGATGCTTTATAGTTTATACGGTTGAGTTTATGCCATTTGTGTTTTTTTTTAAATGAAAATATTTTTTTTAAAAACCACACAAGTTTTCAATATTTTTAAAAAATTATAAATGTTAATTTTTTAAAGCTAAATGGAAGATATATGAATACGGGTATTATTTAGAGGCTCTTTTTCTAGCTCTTAATGGGACTTTTAATAGTTTAACATTTAACGGTTCAGACTGTTTTTTCGCGAGTAGATGTCTGAATAGTTTAGACATTTGCATCTAAATGATTAAGTATTATAATGAATCTGAATGGTTAAATCTTTAATCTGAATTGGATAAACATTTGTCTCTAAACGGTGAAGCATTAAACTAGTTTTTAATTGTTCAGATATATTACTGGTTCAGTACTTAACCATTCAGAAGTTGACAAACAGCCCCTTAATGATTATTGTGTTTCAACTTTTAACTTGAAGTGAAACGTAGTAGTGAGTAAAGATTACTAAATAATAATTGTGTTAAGTGATTGTTTAGATTAAGTCAAGATGAAAAAAAGTAATTTCTAATTTCTAGTTTATAATCAAGATTCATTTGTGTTTCATTTAGATCACTTGGTTATAAAATTGTTTAGCATTCATAAAAAAAAAGTTCACAGGGTTGGAACACGTATTGAAAGTTGAGTGGGTTTTTGTTATAAATAAAAAATTAGTATATAAATTTACTAGGTTATAACCCCGTGTATTACACGGGTTGAATAAATGAATTTTATATACCAAATAATAAAACATTATCTTTTTAAAAGCCTCATTTATTGCACAGGTTAAAGAAATGTAATTTTATATATTAAATAATAAAATAAGTTATATCTATAAGAACCATATGTATTGTACGAGTTGAATAAATGTAATATTATATACCAAACAATAAAAAAATTATATCTTTAAAACCATTGTATTACACGGGTTGAATAAATGTAACATTGTTTATCAAATAATAAAAAAAGTTATATTTTTAAAAACCCCCGTGTATTACATGGGTTGAATAAATATGATTTTATATACCAAATAATTAAAAAATATATTTAAAAAAACTAAAGGATTTTTTTATATTTAAAGTAGGATAAGATTGAATATTAATCTGAACAAACGGATTTTTTATATATTTAAAGTAGGATAAGATTGAATATTAATCTTTATTTATTTAGTTAATATAAGATTGAAAAATCATATAATTGAATAGGTGGGAGGTTGTATTATGATAAATCGGTTAACTGTACTGAATGATAAAGATAACAGTGATTATTGAACAAATTAATTAATCGAATTTAACAGAAACATTTGTGATGTTAGGCGGATTTTTTTTAATTATTTGAAAGTTAATATCAACTTTGGAATTCATATGAATTCTTATTAGATTAGATTAAATATTAGAAACATTTGTGATGTTAGGCGGATTTTTTTTAATTATTTGAAAGTTAATATCAACTTTGGAATTCATATGAATTCTTATTAGATTAGATTAAATATTATTGATAATAAAAAATTGTATTAGATTAGATTTTAGATTTGATTAAATTAATATTATTAATAATAAGAATTTTAATAAAAATTGATGAAATCTGTTAAAATTATCCATGGAGCTAAAATGGTTATCTATAGTCTATACTATATAATAAAAGAAACCAAAGAAACCATTTTAGGGACACTTGTCATCATATTAGGCCATGTTTTATAGATAAGTATTATTTTAGTTTAATCTTTTCTAATTAATTATAGATAATCCTCCTACTAAATATTATTTAGTTTAATTTCTTATGGATAATTATTATTTAGTTTAATCTCCTTCTCATTTATAATATTATTTATTTAACTAATAGAGTAAATTACGATTTTGGCCCCTGTGGTTATATCACTTTTACTCTTTTAGCCCAAAAAGAATTTTTTACATCTGAGCTCCCTGACGTCTTTTTTTCTAATCTTTTTGGCCCCTAACGTCTTTTTTCTAACCCTTTTGGCCCCTAACATTTAATGGATGGGGTTAGTGTTAGGGGCCAAAAGGGTTAGAAAAAAAGACGTTGGGGGCTCCGATGTTAAAAAGTTCTTTTTTGGGCTAAAAGGGTAAAAGTGATATAACCACAGGGGCCAAAATCATAATTTACTCTAACTAATATTATTTATCATTTTTACATTTACGGAGTTTTAAATAATGGGTTAAATTTATTGAGACTTCGTCAACAAATTTTGCTACAACAAAATAATCTATTTATATCAATCTAAATTTTTATCTATACTATACTATATAATAAAACATTAATGTGTGACACATGTCGTTTATTGTAGGTATTTATTTTATGATTTTCTCGCCTCACTTCCAAACTTATCTTATATTAATTAAATAAATAAATGAATAATGAGCTAATATTAAATTTTATCCTATTTTAAATTTCAAATACCATTCTTCTATTTTTCTAATAAAATATTATCCGAAATTGTAAATTGTTAATTTAAAACATTTTAAATAAAACAAATTATTTATCACGAAAACCAAACTTTGTATTAATATATTAAATATTTTTATTTTCACTATACAAAATTACATTTACTAACTTTTTTATTATTTGGTATATAAAATTACATTTATTTAACTCGTGTAATAAATGAGGTTTTTTAAATATGTATTATTATATTATTTGGTAAACAATATTACATTTATTCAACCCGTGTAATATATGTGGTTTTAAAGATATAATTTTTTTTATTCGGCATATAAAATTACATTAATTCAACCCGTACAATATGATTCTTATATATATAACTTTTTATTATTTAATATATAAAATTATATTTATTCAACCCGTGCAATAAAGAAAGTTTTTAAAGATATAATGTTTTATTATTTAGTATATAAATTTATTTACTCAACCCGTGCAATACACGGGGTTATAACCTAGTTAAATTATATATACGTAAAGCATCTAGTTTGAATTAATTTAGATTTTTATTTTAATCACGGTAATTATATATATATATATATATATATATATATATTTATTCATAATAAATATTTAGATAAGTATATTAAACAAAACATTTTAATATATATCATATACATATTAAATATATTTAACCATCTTTAATACACGTAATACATATATAGGTAATAATTTATAAATATCATAAAATCTTATCATATTTTAATATTTTTAATCAATTAAATGAGAGAATGACAAGTGTCCTAAAACAGGTTTCTTTTATTATATAGTATAGATATATTAAACTAAAAATATTTAGTAGGAGGATTATTTATAATTAATTAGAAGAGATTAAATTAAAATAATAATTATCTATAAGAGATGGCCTAATGTGATGACAAGTGTCCCTAAAGTGGTTTCTTTTATTATATAGTATAGATATATGAGATATTGTAAAAATATGTTGAATATTTCAATCTGTATGTTTTACGTATTCACTCATTCATATGTTGAATGAGTTGCTTTGCACTACTAATGTGAAAGATAGTTGTGAAAAGGGGGCAGAGTTGATCAAAAGATAAAAGCTAGAGGGCTTGAGATGAAAGAAGTCAAAAGATGAGGACCAATGCTGCTCATATTGATTCCAATTTTTTTTTTTTTAAATATTTTAGTTAATCACAAATGCACTTTACATCAATATCGCAGGTAAGCGAGCAACAAGCTGCGCCGCTACCCCTTTCTGGATGGCAAACCCTAGCCTATTAAAAACAAACCCATGCCCCTCTGTTGATGAGCCACTGCTGTGGACAACCTGTTGGACCCTAGTCAGCAAACGGATAGCTTCTGGAGCCAGGGATCCAAAGGTGTCGAAGGTGAAGGGGACAAAAGCATGTTGGTTATCAGCACATGCTTTAGCGTGTTTGTCCACCTTTTTAGATTCCAAATGGCTTTTTTATAAATAAAACACTAAATATACAATGATTTTTCATTTCTTGAGAAATAATTCATCTCAATATAATTTTTATCTCACAAACGTGCTCTCATCTCTTTCGGGTGAAGCTTCGTTCATAATGATTCCAGTTAGGCTTTTACGTTTCATGTGTGACTCATTATTCTTTATTGTGATTTTAGTGTCAATGATTTAGGGTACGTGGTGGAATGTGAATCGTAGGTCAATTTCTTTTGTTTGATGATATTTTAGAGTTGATATGGTCATTCAACCATTAATAATCATATATGTATCCTTTTATTTCTTTTGGTGATAAACGCGTAATGATCCTTGATTCCTTGTTAAGCCTTGTCGTAATATCTCGATAATTGTTTTGTAGGCTACTAAAATCTTTACTAAACAAAACGTGTTGGGCGTTCGGATATAAACCGTTTGGTTTTAGTTTTGGACCAAAACGTGTTTGATGAATGGTTGGGTTTTCTAATGTTTTGGGCTTTGATAGTTAAGTTAAAGAAGCAACATAGTAAGTTTAGCCTATGAACTTTTAGTGTATGCTCGTTCTCAAACCGATTTTGTTACCTTAAGTCGAATCAACTTGGATACAGATTACACTCCTTCCAACATTAGTATTTTTGGGTACAAGGTTAGCTATTACACGATTCATCTTATTGATAGGTTTTCTTTTAATGATGGAGTAAACTGCCAGTTTGGTCCCTGTGGTTTGGGCACTTTTGTCATTTTAGTCCAAATCTCAAACTTTTTACATCTGGGTCCCTATGGTTTGCATTTTGTTGTCATTTTAGTCCAAAATCCAAAAACCCTCTATTTTGACTGTTGAAAACTGATTATTTTGTCCTTTAGTGCAGGGGCATTTTGGCCCATGTAAATTTATTATAACATTTCAATAATTAATAACATCATCTTCAAGAACATCATCAAACATCATCATCAAAACCCAGAAAATCAAGAACATCATCTTCAAGAAAATCAAGAACCCAGAAAATCAAGAACATCATCAAAACCCAGACCTCGTTCATCTTCAAACATCATCATCAAAACCCAGAACATCATCTTCAAGAACATCATCAAAACCCAGAGATCGTTCATCTTCAAACATCATCATCAAAACCCATAAAATCAAGAACATCATCTTCAAGAACATCTAAAACCCAGAAAATCACCATCCACTGCAACCACCACACGCTTCCACCGCAACCACCACCGCCTCCATTACCACCAGACATTACCATTACCATCACCCCCAACCACCATCCCGCACCAACAACCCCGCACCACCACCACACCGGCAGATCTGAACCACCATCTCTCACGGCGCACCACCACGCCAACATATCTGAAACAAGCACCATCCACCCACCACCATTCTGCACTAGAAAGAGAGAGAGAGAGAAACAGGAGAGAGAGAGATAGAGAGCCGAACGAGAGAGAAACATGAGAGAGAGAGAGAGGAACGCAGAGATGACGATCATGATGGTGGATCTGAGTTTCGGTAGGGTTTCGAGCCAAGAGCTATAGCTCCTGCGAATTTACACACTCAAGTTATGTGGTGGTGCTCAGGTGGGACGACGCCGGAGTGGCGGTGGTGAGAAGGGGGAGGAGGTGGCGATGGTGGTGGTGCTATAGAGAGAGAGAAGAGAGAGAGAGGGAGGAGGAGGTGGCGGTGGTGCTATAGAGAGAGAGAGAAGAGAGAGAGAGAGATGATTATTTTGGGGATGATGATGATTTATTTGGGTTTTATTGTTAAAAAAAACTAAACATTTAAATGAATTTACAATAAATGAAATTTAAAAAATGACCAAAATGCCCCTGCACTAAAGGACAAAATAATCAGTTTTCAACAGTCAAAATAGAGGGTTTTTGGATTTTGGACTAAAATGGCAACAAAATGCAAACCACAGGGACCCAGATGTAAAAAGTTTGAGATTTGGACTAAAATGGCAAAAGTGTCCAAACCACAGGGACCAAAATGAAAGTTTACTCTTTAATGATGGTATCAACTATACATAAACTCTCAGGCCCAGTTTTTGGGTTGGGCAGCCCGGGCGATGGTCGAAGCCCAAAACTAAAAAAGGCACAAAATTTAAAATTTTGTTTACGTATATTACATGTAGGGCTGTAAACGAGCCGAGCCGAATCGAACCGGGGTGGGCTCAGGCTCGGCTCGTTTAAAAATCGAATCGAGCCGAGCCGACTCATTTTTCTTAACGAGCTGGAAAGTTAGGCTCGGGCTCGGCTCGTCAAAAGCTCGAGCCAGCTCGTGGCTTGTCACACCCCAACCAATGGCGGAAACATCGGGATGAGACGAAGTGTGAAGATTGCAAGAGACTTCATAACGCTATTTGTGATAATATTTAATAAACCGATTTCATTTCATAAAGTAAATTGTCAACATTACAAGAAATTCAAATACAACAAGTTCAAAGAAGTACATAACAACATAAGCAAAATTGATACCACATATTAAATCTAAACGTCTATATGTGTATCTAGGCATCAACGCTACTTCTTTTCATAGCATAGCATCGTCATCATCAACCTGTAACATGTTTAAAATACAATTCAATGCAAAAGCAAAGGCGAGTATACAAGTTTGGTACGTACATAACAAATGATAAGTTTTAAACAATTCCTCATAGCAAGCATGTGATTCAAGATAAACAATAAATTTGGCATGTGTCTAACATATCAAACCAATAATGAAACGGAAGATGCTCATGACATTACCACAAGTTTACGGGCGGGTCGTTAATCCTATAGCGCTACATATGTCACGGTTAGGCTCATACGAAGTTAATGATAAGTTTAACACATAATGTCCTCAACCCAAGTTTAAAGTATCAAGCAATCACGTATACAAGCATGTTATAGGAATGTTCATGTGTTTAAGCAAAAGTTCATGTGTAAGTTTTGATAAGTAAACATGTTACACCCCAAAAGTGGTAAAAGTAAAAGAGGGGAATACGAGTATACTCACGGTTTTGCAAGTCTTGAACTCGAGAATCCGAGAGTAAGTTGGTTGTTGGATTAGCTAGTTGGAGCACCTTGTCCTTCTACACAAAGGAACAAAGTGTATGAGTTTGGGGAAATCGGAAGATCCTAAGGATTCGGAAAATAAAAATGATATGAAAGTATTATATCAAAATAATCATCTTTAGTGCACAACACCTGTATGACACTTGGTAACCACGAGGGTTATAAGGATTTCATGAGTTGAACACTCATAAGAATCATAACAAGGTTTAGCCTTAGATGATGTTCTACTACTTTGAGAAATGAATATGAATTCAACATCAAGGGTTCGAATATACATAGATATTATATTATTAAGTCCAAATATTTAAGTATTTCAAGCATGAGGTAGAAGATTACATCTTCGTTTAGGTACCTCGAAATGTGTCATAGAAGTCATGTAGGAGGTAGGAAGAACAAGCTTCCATTTAGGCACCTCGTATGCGTTCACCACTACACTTCTTGTAATAACAAACAAGGAGGGTCATGAACTTAAGATTAGTACATTAATATAAACAATCTAAACTATGGGAAATCATCAAATCATGTGGGGATTTTATGTTGGAAAAACCCAAGTTGTTCCATAATCACTCCTATATCAAGATGAGACTTGAACATGACTTGTGGGTTAAAAACCCTAATCAAAACAGAATTTATTTAAGGTTTAACCTCTGATGTTGTTTGTCTCAACCTTGTTTTTAAGCTTAACCAACCACAAGATAGGTTGTAAGCATTAGGACATAGGTTTGAGATGAGTTAGACTCAAGTTTGATAAGTTTAAACAAGTTTTGAAAGAACTTTAAACACAACAGAAAGTTTATGGACATTTTTAGGGCAATTCCAGGTCTGATTTCTCCAGGGAGAGATCAAGGAATCAAACCCCATGATTATCCAAGCAAGTAGGAAGAAGAATCAAGTAATTTGGTTGAGTTTTGAGCAAGTTATGCTCACTTTTGTATGAAGGTATGAATCTGTCCGAATTCCAGAATCTTGCAAGAACTTGAGAGTGATTTTGGAGAGATTTGAGAGTGTTGAAAGTGTTTAAGTGCTTGGAGAAGGTGGGTATTTATAGGGGATGAGTTTAGGGTTGATTGGAGGTGTTTAATGGAGGTTTAGAGCTGATTGGAGGAGGTGAGAACTTGGGATTTCGTGCAAAAACGCGGAGTTTGCAAGCTGCTGTCCCGCCAGACCCCCTTACGAACCGTAAGGGGTGTCTTGCGGTCCGTAAAGCCCAACCAGGAAACACAACAATTTTATTTTGTGTTTTCTTGTTTTGCAACATATCCCAATGTTATAAGTTACGGGTTTTAGGGTCATTTAAGGGTATTTTAGTATATGTAACATGTACTAAGGGTAACACAAGTATCAAAAGAATAATATTAAGTATAAGACTCGTATGTAATCAAGGTATCAAGTGTGTATGTTACATATTTATGGATCCAACGTATGTTTGTAAGCATCACGAATATGCACCAAATTGTTTCACCATCAAATGTATAACTATGCATGAAGTATGTATAACACGTATTTAAAGAAATGCAAGTTTTCATTCATGATTCAAGTCTCGAGTTTACAACGATTAAAAGAAAGAACGATTACAAGAGTACAAGGTTTCCAAAAATGGAAATACAAACAAGACTTGCTATAAAAGGAAAGTACAAATAAGCAGGGCATTACATGGCTCGTCTAGCCGGCTCGTTTGTTTAAAAAGGATTTATAATTTTGTATTTTTTACACATAACTATACACATAAAACCAAGAAATAATAAATTAAACATTATTTAGGCTAATAGAATAGTATTTTTGGCAAACTATAAATAACACAAAAAAGAAAAGATTCTATGTTACTTACCGTAATCTATTTTTTAAATCAATATTACTAATTAATACTTTAGCTTAACAATCTATTTCTTTCGATAAAAAATAACAATGGTACTAATTAAACATGTCTTAAATATATTAGAATATACACTATAATTTGTGGTTTAATTTAAATGAGCCAAGCAAGTGAGCCAACTAACGAGCGAGACACGAATCGAACCTACCTTGGCTCGGGATCGACTCGTTTACAAACCGAGCCGAGCCAGCTCGTTTAAAACCAAGCTGACTTCGAACCGAACTTTTTTCGAGCGAACTTCAAGCGAGCCTCAATCCACGGGCTTTTTGAACGGGCTCTAATTATATGGATAATAGAGGGTTGGGCCATGTAGTATGGCAGCGAGTATTCTAGTTGGTTTGTATTTGAGTTTAGTTTACAAAGGTTGTGTGTTCGATTCTTTGTTTTGCCACTTTTTCTACCTTTTTAAATTTTTTTTATAGCTGGGCCGGTTGGCCTTTTTTGTATTTATTTACTCGTTTCAAAATTTTTTGTTTGTGATGCAACTTTCCATTTTCTATTTTTACACATTAAATATAAGTTTCTCCTAAATTAATACTAGAGCTTTATGCTCAGAATTAG
This sequence comes from Helianthus tuberosus, assembly GCA_030545235.1. Lineage (NCBI taxonomy): Eukaryota > Viridiplantae > Streptophyta > Magnoliopsida > Asterales > Asteraceae > Helianthus > Helianthus tuberosus. Next base: position 52,794,940 of record CM060410.1, on the reverse strand, counting down.
TAAATCTTGTTGCTAGCAATATTAGAGGTGTAAAAAAAACAGGTTTCTAATCGAACAGAACTACCGGTTTGTATATAGGTTAGTATGTTTGATCTCTCTAACCGGTTTAAAAACCGAAAACATAATAAAAAAAACGGTTTTTTATCTAGTTAACCGGTTTTTTGGCCAAAACTGGTTTTAAACCGAACCGAATCAAGTAGACCAGTATGGGTTCCCACCATGTAAAACCGGTTTTTTAACCGAACCGGTTATTAAAAAAACGGGTTCTTTTTCAACAAAAAAAAAAAAAAAAAAACGGTTCGGTTTAAAACCGGACCGGTTATTCCAAAAAAAAAAAAACGACTTATACACCTCTAAGCAATATTGCTTGTATGGATCTTAGATGTTTGATTTTTTTAGCTATTGAATGTTTATGGGTGATGTAGTTGGTGCAAATGGTTTTATTCAAAAACGTTAGAAGAACCATACCATTCGCTTAAATAAATTCAATCATTTTGGAGAGTGTTTGGGGTTGAGTTTTGAAAATAGATTATGCGTTTTGAGTAATCAGATAATTAACTGTAACAAAACGTGATGTTGAAAGATAGTATTTGGATTTGATTATGTTGCTTGATATCACAATACTTTGATAATCAACTATTTGAGTGTTTGTCAAATATATATTTTTGGGAAATAAACAAATGAAAATCCTTTTCTAAACGCAAATAATCAATTTTTGGAAAACTGTGTTTTGTTGCAGTAGGGGGAGATGCTTTTGAAAAACAGCGTTTTGTTGCCGTAGGGGGGAATTGCTTTTGGAAAACTCCGTTTTGTAACTTTCTAAACGCAAATAATCAATTTTTTAATTTTTTTTACCCAAACACTCAAAACTGATTATTTACGATTTCAAAACTCAATAATCTAAAAATCTCTTTCAAAACTCAACCCCAAACATCCCCTTGCTATACTACCATTTTTTTGTTTATTTTATTACAATTATTGTCGTGTTGTCATTTATTAATATATAATTGATGAGTTTATATTATAAGGGGTGAGCTCAATTTTTTATCTCGCCCGAGGCCCAATTTTTTTTAACATTCTCGAAGACGGCCCCGTAAACTCTAAGTCTAGTAAATAAATCCGCAACTATTCATTTGCTTTTTTCGATTGCTTTCTTGTAATTCAGGTAGAGTAAAAATATTGTTTTTGTTATATAATGGTTCGGTTGTGACTAGGGGTGTTATTCGGGTTATTTTTTCGGGTTTCGGGTTTTTCGGGTCGGGTTGTTCGGGTCGGGTTGTTCGGGTTTTTTGTTAGGAAAAAGTGACCCGATAATCAACCCATTTAAAGTTTGGGTTGTTCAGGTATGGGTTATTCGGGCTCGGGTTAGTTCGGGTCGGGTTATTCGGTTTTCGGGTTTAGATGTAAAATGAAAAGAAAATAATGTTTTTAGAAAATATCATCATATATATCATGTGTTAAAAAAATATCATCACATATTCAAGCATCATTTAACAATATGGTATGATAATATTCAAAAGTCTCAAAACTTAATATTTCAAATACAAAACACTTAAAATCAAATCGCATCTATAAAAAAAGACAACTAATGTTCGGGTTTTTATTCGGGTTGAAGGGTATGCCCGTCGCGTCACGCGACAGGCAGGGGCGCAGCATGTGAGGGGCGCGGGAGGGGGGGGGGGGCGACCCCCCGAACTTTTCGGTTAGTAGTGTTACGTATGTGTTTTTCGTATAGAAATTTTTAGGGATATACGTCTCCGACCCCCCGGTTTAAAAAAAATTATGTATATACGTGTTCGACCCTCCGGTTTTCTAAAAAAAATTATGTATATACGTGTTGACCCCAGTTTTCTAAAAAATAAATTATATAACCCAAATAAAATACTAAATTAGCCCAAATAAAAGAGTGTATTATGTATGTTTATCATAGCCCAAAATCCCCAAATCAATTATTATAAACCCAATTTACCCAAACCATTATATAGAGGCCCAAACTCATAGCCCATTTATGAAATTAAACCCAATAATTCAGCTGGTGTGGGGATTACGACCACCACAGCCTGCTGTGCGCAGACAGAAGAAAACGCAGGGGGGGAAAGAGGCAAAGAGCGACATCGGCTGCTGCCTGCTGGCCTGCTGCTTGTTCGAGACTTCTTGTTCGAGACTTCTTGTTCACTTGTTCAATCATCCTCAGGTATGTTATTTTTTATGTTTAGGTTTGATTTAGGGCTTCAATTTACATGAATTAGGTTGAAATTAGGTGTGAGTTTTAGCCCTAAACTTGTTGAATCTTTCTCTAGCTATTACCGACACCGAATCGAATCACCGACACCCGACCCGAATCGAATCACCGTTGCCCGACCTGAACGTAGAATTTTTTTTAGGTCTAATGCCTTCCGACCCCCCCGAAATTTTTTTTCAAGCTTCGCCACTGGCGACGGGACTCTAGCTCGCCGAAGGTTGTTTTGGGCCCCGAGTTTGACCTAATATAACCTAATTTCGTCTCTAAAACATCAACAACACCACATGGACGAACATTAAGCATGTTGGAGGTGATTTTGGAGCAGGAGAAGCATCTGGTTGAAGGTTTGAAGCTACGGGATGGAGGTTGCTTGAGTTTTACCATTCGGCTTTCCTCGTTTCTTAGTTTATCTTGTTTCAACCATGTTTATTGAATGTAAATTGCTATTTGTTTTTGTTTTAAAGATGATTCTAGGCTAAATACTTTGTTGCTACCTAGGTTTAAAGATGAATATTTGTTGAAGATTGTTTTTTCTTTCGGTTATTGGTAACAACTTTAATGGATTAATACTTTAGTAACGTGTCTTGTTCATGAATTCAGATGTTATGCATGCTTATTACTGATTTAAACTATTTCATAAGTTCCGCTTGCGTTTTTGTGATGGTCAGTCATGTATGAATGCTAGTTAGGTCGCCTAGTGTGTGTTTGCGATTAGTTTACGGTTAATAGTATACGTTACCCGTAGGAACTGTGATTGAGGTTTTAGAGGGTTAAAATGTTCTTACTGGTCTAAAAGCTGTGAGGTGAGGATTAGTTAGGTTTGTCTTTGTCCATAGACGATTTAGGTGTTAATTACCTGTGAGCAGGTCCTCTTTAATTGTCTTTTGATAGTTGCCTACTTAAGTATGATCTATGTTGTCAAAAGCGCGTGAGGCGCGCGCCTAGGCGCTCAGGCGCAGCGAGGCGGGGCAATAGCGCCTGGTGGTTGCTCAGGCGAGATTTTGGGCTTTTTGTGTAAAAGCGCTGCTCAGGCGAGCACCTAGAGCCAAGCGCAGGCGAGAAAAAGCGTGGCTCAGGCGCAATAAAGAAGATAAAAGAGAAGTGACAAACCTGTGAGCTGCAACAATCACTGCCGTCTTCGTTTTTTCTTCTCAAGTTCTTCTATTTTACAAGAACGGCGTTTTTTCTTGCTGTTCCCCTTTTAGGGTTTTATTATTTAGGTTTCCTTTTCTTATTTTTTGTATATTTGGTTTTCCTTTTACTTTGCTACTGACATTTAGGTTTCCTTTTCTTATTTTTGGTATATTTGGTTTTCCTTTTACTTTGCTACAGACACATTATACCTACGATTCCTTGCTTAAAACTACTAATATCATTAACATATTGTTTTGCTATAATTTATTATTATTAACTTCAGAATTTTGACTTGTTTAGAATTTATTTTCTTATTTTTTAACAACTTTTATTTTTCTTATATACATATATTAGATTTTATTATATTTGTAAAACAGTTTTAATGTAATAGTTGTTGACGCTTATTATTAAACTAGCCCTAAATAAGTCTAAAACATGTCTAAAACCCCTAAAAATGGTATTAATATACTATGCGCCTCACTTTAAAAAAGCCCTCGCTTTTTAAGCGCCTTGCGCCTAGGCTCCGGGCGACCACTATGCGCCTTGAGTGCGCCTTGCGCCTTGAGTGCGCCTTGCGCCTTTGACAACATAGAGTATGATGAATTGTTATTAGATTACCCCTTTACATTTTAGGGTGCATTGAGATTGTCGCGCTCTAAGATAGACCGTCTTTTGGGTACTTTAGTATTGTTGGATTCGTTGTGAGGTTATTCGGCTAACTGGTGAGTTTAACAACTTTTAGGGTTTTCTTAGTTGACATCCTTGAGAAGGGTCGAGGATACTCTAGGAATTCCTATTCATCTAGTTACCGATACCGTTAGAAAATCATGATTCACGAATAGGATTCCACACCTAGGTAATACTTTTATTATTATCTGATTGCACATGCACTCATAAATCGTGTCAGTGTTCGCGTTAGTTAATATTTTAATTAATTGCATTTGGTTGTTAGAAAACCCCCTCAATACATTAAAACAATTAAACCGAGTCAGTTTAGATAAGTAATCTAGTCTAGTATACGTTTTCAACAGAGTCTCGTGGTTTCGATACTCGGGCTTCTTAGGCTGTACTACATTGATCTATACACTTGCCGATTGTGTGGTCTAGATTTAGAGAGTCTTAATTTATAAATCTAGAACTTAGAATGTCTAGGTCAGATTCAAATTAGTTAGTTTTTATTAGAACACTTCAAAAACATAAAAACCCCTTGGATATATTAAAATTTGGATACACACAAGCAGTATATTAATGTATATTAAGTACATTTTGGTTCATATATAGGTGTCACATAAGAAATTTTGCCGGTTTCATGTTGAATTTTTGTCTAAAAATGTGTGATTGTAATTTTCTTTTTACTAAATGGGCGTTGTTTTACAGCTATCTATCAAATGGGCGTGATTGGAAAAATTAAAACATAATTACTCTAATACATTTTAGTATTCATCATCATCATCATCATACTCAGTATATCCCACCAATAGCAAAGCTAAGGTAGGGTCTGAGGAGGGTGAGATGTAGACAGCCTTACCTCTACCCCATAGGAATAGAGAGGCTGCTTCCAATGAGACCCCCGACTCGATTGTAGTTTTGCATCAAGCCTTGGACATAAGGCACATAACACTCGGCAATTGAGACAAACACCGATTAGTGCATGTACCCCCTTGTCTTTTGGCTATCAACGCCACCACATGATACATTTTAGTATTATTATCCTAAAATATATAAAAAATGCTATACATAACGTTCTCATATATAGAGTGAAAGTTTAAACATTAGAATATAATACTAGTGTAAAAATTAAAATACAAATAAGTGCAAAATGCATAATGTTTAGTTGCAAAATGCAAATAAAAAGAAATCATGCATTTCTATTAGAGTAATTATGTATTTACTATAGAGTAATTACATAATTACTTTACTAGTGTAAGTACACCATTATTTTTTAAATTCTTGAACTAAATTACTAAAACACTTACTTGACACCATTATATGTTAAAACTCATTTGTATTAGAACCTTAATCTATAAAACTATTTATCAAATTTATAATATTTTTAATCTCTAAAATCTGTATAAAAATGATAGTAAATTCATAACTTTTCCCCCCTCATTTGATTGAGAATTTTAAAGCGAAAATTACTTAAATAGCCTTAGTTGACTAAAACAAAATAAACATTGATAAGTTTTCAAAAATAAACATTGATTGTTTTTGCCGGTTTTTTTCTCCCAATTTTAAATCTTTGATTTTTTTTAGAGCTGTTTAAACTTTAATTACAGAGGGCTGAATTGTAATTTATTAATACTTGGGTTATATATTCTCTGTACCCATTTTCTTCTGGTGAAGCTGAAGCGAGCGAAAACTAAAGTCTTGTAGCGGTCTGAAACCCCCATCGGAACCACAAGCGACGGCCTGCTGTAAGTCTCCGGCACCGGTTAGGAGGTAAGCCACCGAACTTGCCCCTGTTTTAATTTCAGTGTAATGTCGGTTACCGTTTTTATAACCATGTCCTCACCGAAACCCTAGATTGGTAGGTGTGCGTTTCTTTTAGTTAATTCACTCAGTGTTCGCCACTTATCACTTTGCTGTATTTGCATATAATATAATTGTTAATAAGTGTTTTCAAAAGTGCTGCTAGTAGATATCTAGGTAATTGATAAATTCGGTTTATTTTGCTTCTATCGAGCCTCGAATTTTCAGTTTTTTATTTTTGTTCGGTTGATTCTATTAGCGTGATTAATTGTTCATAGCTGTTAATGATCGTTGAATGGTATATACGGACCTGAAGAGGCTTGTGAAATCTAGGTTTAGTGAGATCAATAATTCGATACGATGAATGGATGAAATTGCGTGTTTTAGTTTTTTGTAATTTTGGATTTTAGTCTGTCTATGGAATCTGAATTCGGTGTCAAAACTACTTCTGATTGTTACTGATTGAATGATTTTCAAACTTTTTTCCATGATTTGAATCTTGTACAAAGTGCATCGTTGAGAAAAACCTGCGGTTGTGATAGGAATTTTGTGTGTTTTTAGTATATTTTTGTTTGAAATTGGCTTTGGAGTTGAATTCCATGTCTGTTAGTTTTGTTTGATTAGAATGAATATGCTAATTTTGTGTTGTTTTAGACTTGCTTTACACCGGTCTTTTAAGGTTTGTATTCTTTCTGTTTGATTGGATATTGCGTATCCTTGCGACTATGCATGTGTACGTCTATGTTTATGGTGTGTGACACTTGATTAGTTGACGTGTTTCGTGTCTGTTTTATCTCATAATAACTTTTCTCCACACTTCTAACATGCTAAGAATAAAACTAATGTCAAACCTGGATGACAAGAGTTGGAACAATGTTACTTCTTGTGTTCATAACTAGTTGCTAAAGATGGTTATCTTAGTTCAGCTCGGGAATCTTAGTGCCATAATTTTATTAAGCTCGCTTGTGTGGGATGTAGTTCGTTTTATAATTGTATAATGGAAATGTTCTTTGTATGCCATGACAGAAACAAAGCTAAACAATTAGCGGTGTGGTTACTTGGTTGTTGAATTGGTCTAGGGTGAATGATATACAATCCTCACAAGTCACAACAACAACAACCATACCCACTAAAACTTCACCTGTTAGAACTCACAAGTTCTAGGAGCACAAACTTGTGTTTAGTGAAGAATTAATGAAAATTATTCTATTACAAGTCAGAAGGAACTTGTTTCTCTATTCTATTTCTCAATGTTCATAAAAGCCACCATCGGAGCTGAAACACTCGGGGATTCATACTTTAAATCACAAGAAGGTCATCTGAATCTATAGATTATAACACTGTCTAGATCACGTAAGCATCAAACGTAGAGTTTTGATACTATGCTATATCAATATAATCCCTTTTTGAGTTAGTTGTTTCATTGCTTCATTGACCAAATTTCTCATAAAGATATGCAACCTTTTCTCTACATTGAGAGAAGTTAATTCATGAACACAAGTTGTGAAAAGTTGGTTAATCATTCCTTTTACTTTTCAGATATTTGTTTTTTTTTTTTTATTATCTAAGGTGTAAGACATCTTTCTTTGTGCACATGCTGATTGTTTAATGTATAAAATGGCAAATCTGTAACTCAATTCTTCTTGTGCCTTGTAAATAGTAATATCGTATTTCAGTATTTCTGATCTCCCCTGTGATGTCACCATATTAAAAAGAGGAAAATGAGCATCGTACCAAAAGAGACAGTTGAGGTGATAGCACAGAGCATCGGCATAAATAATTTGTCTCCGGATGCTGCATTGGCTCTTGCTCCTGATGTTGAATATCGTATCCGTGAAATAATACAGGTGATTGTTGGTTATAAAGTTCCTTTCGTTTCCTTTCAGATTATAATCGCTGTGGCCATTACGTTTTCTTTTAAACTAGTATAGTATAATAGTAATAATATTTGAAAATAATACGTACCATTTATGGCCATCAAATTCATGAGTTAAAACTGCAGGAGGGCATCAAATGCATGCATCATTCAAAAAGGACTACATTGACTACAGATGACGTGGACAGTGCACTTAGCATGCGAAACGTTGAGGTAAATTACTAGTTTTTATTTGCAATTTTTAAGGTTAATCATAAGTTTTCATTTCAACTTTGAAAGTTATTGACAAATTATTATCGTCAGTTCAGCCAATCTACGGATTCGCATCTGGAGACCCGTTGAAATTCAAGAGAGCCCTTGGACACAACGATTTATTTTACATTGATGACAAGGATGTAGATTTCAAAGATGTAAGAAATAATAAAAATAAACCATGCAATTTTCTCTAGTTTAAATAAGTTATATTTATTTTTTTCTATCATAAGGTTATTGAAGCTCCATTGCCAAAGGCACCGCTAGATACTGCACTTTTCTGTCATTGGCTTGCCATTGAAGGCGTACAACCTGCCATTCCCGAAAATGCTCCTGTTGAAGGTTTGATTTTACAAAACCCTTGCTCGATGAAGTTAAGAATGCTTTATTTTGAACTTCTGTACGAAAATAAAATCAAAGTTTATGTTCTATATATGGGTTGACTGTGGCAGAGCTGACATTTGGAGATTATATGGATCATCTGCAGTTATTGCTGCTTTACCCGAGACAAAAAAAACCGAGCAAAAGAGTGACGAGCTGCCCGTTGATATTAGATTGCCTGTAAAACATGTCTTATCCAGAGAGCTTCAGGTATGTATATATAGTGTGTATTTACATATTCTCCACCATTTTGAAAATTTAATTTGTTACTGCAGTTATATTTCAATAAAATTACTGAGCTGGCAGTAAGTATGCCTGATTCTGTTCTGTTCAAGGAAGCACTAGTGAGTTTGGCCACAGATTCTGGACTGCATCCTTTAGTTCCTTATTTCACATGCTTTATCGAAGATGAGGTAGAGATCTAATTTCCATGACACAAAATGAAAGGCTGCACTAGATTATTCTTTACATTTATTATATTTTCAGTATTTTTTGTTATCATATGTTAAATACTAAATCCACTCTATGAATTGTTCAGGTTTCTCGTGGTCTAAACGATTTTCAACTGCTTTTTGCATTAATGCGCCTTGTTTGGAGTCTTCTTCAGAATCCACACATAAATGTCGAATCTTATGTAAGTCTATTGTTGACTTGTTAGTTTTCAGTACAGGTGCAAACAAGCTGAGCTCGAGCTCGTTTAACTTTGAAAGCTTGAGCTTTGTTTCTAAATCTCGAGCTCGGTTCATCGGTAGTTTTTCAAGCTCTAGCTCTGCTCGTTTATTATTTTTAATTAATTTATATTAATCATAAGTATTATTTTATATATAGTTTAGTTATTTTTTCATAATTTTATAAATAGTAAGTATTATTGTTTGAATTTATATTTAATGTATTGGTTAAAAATTATATAAACAGTGGGCTCGTTTAGGCTCGTGAGCCGGCTAGAGTTCGATAAGCTCGGGCTCGTGCACTACACGAGCTTGTTTTTAGGCTCGGGCTAGTTTAAGCTCGGTTCGTTTCAAGCTTTTTTCTTGAGCCGATCTCGAGTAGCTCGCAAGTAGCTCGGCTCATTTGCACTCCTAGTTTCCAGCATTACAAAACATGATTATGCTGTTAATTTTAGCTAATTTGTTGCATATTCAATGCAGTTGCACCAACTGATGCCACCTGTCGTAACATGCATTGTTACAAAAAAGTTAGGAAATCGAATTGCTGACAATCACTGGGAGCTTAGAGACTTCACTGCCAAGCTTGCTGCCACTATATGTAAAAGGTCAAACCTTTTAGACTTATTTTGTTATCTGCTTATGTTGTTAAGCTGATGAAGATGTCGATGACATGCTTTAAAAGTTTAAATAGCTGATTGCGATATATTTTTTCAGGTTTGGGCGTAATTATAGTAGTCTCCAGACACGTCTGACTAAAACGTTGCTTAAATCGTTTTTGGATCGAAAACGGACATTGACTCAACATTATGGTGCTGTTCAAGGACTAGCAGCTCTTGGACCTCACGTGGTAAAATAACAAAAGGTTTAGTGTTTGCTACATATAAAAAACACTGATGTTAGTGATTGATATATTTTCAACTCTTTTTATGCAGGTTTGCCTTCTTCTTTTGCCAAATCTTGAGAGTTATTTAGGGTTTCTTGAAGAAATACTTCAGAATCAAAAAAAGGAAATCACAAGACATGAAGCTTGGCGTGTATATGGTGCATTGCTGGTCAGTTTTTTTACAAAACAATCTTGTTTCTTTGGTAAAATATTTATATTAAAAAAGTAGAATATTATTGAAACTATTTAGTTATAGATGATGTAAGCTTTATTGGACAAAATAAAGTGTTTCGGGTTGATACATATAAAAAATATTTACCCGTTTTTGATGTGAACCCTTTATGACCATTTATATATATATATATTTTTTTGCAGCGTGCTGCAGGTAGATCGGTGTATGATCTGCTGAAGGATTTCCCAATATTCCCATCACCGCCCCCAAGTACTTACTGGAGGATCAATACGAAGGTCATCGGTACAAGTGAAACACGTAAACTTCCAACAAGTTTTCTGTTTTCATGGACACTGATCAACAAAAGTCATTAATTCTAACAAACATTTATATTCCTTTTTTGAATAAAGATAAACGCAAGGCAGGTACAGAAGAGTTGGAACAACAGCCGTCCCCAAAGAAAACGATTACTGACGGACCCGTGGTTTCACCATCTAACAATGTCAGCATAGCACCAGGTGAAACTGAAACTGGTGCGAATGTTGGTGAACCCGAGCCTGAAACTTCATCGGCTCAAATGCAAACGGGTGATGATGATGATGATGATGATGTTAAAGACAATAATAATAATCACACACAAGGACGGAAAGATAGCAGCTATGGATTGAGGACGTCTGCATATCTTAAGCAGGTTTGGAAAGACGATCTGAATTCGGGACAAGTTGTTATTTCACTATTTGAAGTGTTTGGTGAAGGCATTATGTCCTTCATTCCTGCCCCTGAGATGTCTCTATTTCTGTGATTTTAGTTTTGCAACATTGTTAGTTTAAGATGAAGAAGCTAGCTAATCAAGAGTGTTACGATTTGGATGTTTTTTTTCCGTATAATATTGGACTTTGGTTTTCTAATTTTTAGGTCTAATAATGCAGTAAGTTGTTATATTTTAAAAGTTGTAACTGGATCAAACTGACTGATTTGAGACTAAACCTGTCTAGTATTCGGTCTCGATATATTTCAAAAAACGGGTTTGGTTCGGTTTTGTTTTTAGCCCATGATTGAACCTAGTCATGTAAAAGCATCTCAGATGATATCTTAACTGTTTATACAAAGCCTCCACAAATCGTTTAAGTGTGTATAAACATTAATGTACTATCACATAGCATCTGCCTTTTAATTTATTTTAGTCACTTATGGTTTATTTTATGTTTTTTTTTATGCATTCAAATATTAATTTAGTTAGAAATTAGGATACAAACTATAATAATCCATTAAATCTTGTAACGTATAATACCCAAACAATACAATAACTTAATAAAACTAGTAATCTACAAGTTAATAGGTGTTTTTAGATATTTAGTTTTGCTGAAAATGTAAATAGAGTAAACTTCCGTTTTGCTTCCTGTGGTTTAGTTACTTTAACGGTTTTGCCCCAAACCTTTAAAAATAGTCATTTTACTCCCTGATCTATGAAGCATTTCATGATTTTACTCCCCGCCCTAAACGTAATCCATTTTAAATGTTAAAGTCTGTCACGTGCAAAACACCTGATGGGCAATTATGTCTTTTCCCGACCCTTATTAATGAATTACCTTTTAAAACCCTAACGGTTAAAGTGGATGACGTTTAGAGGCGGGGAGTAAAATCATGAAGGGCTTCATAGATCAGGGAGTAAAATGACTATTTTAAAGGTTTGGGGCAAAAACGTTAAAGTGACCAAACCACAGGGAGCAGAACGGAAGTTTACTCATGTAATTATGATTGAATGAAACCATCGTATATACACCACTATGTCATACAATGCAATCCTACTTGCAAGACAAAAAAAAAAGAGACATGAACTTAAAAAGTGGTTCTCTAATTGTTGACTAACCCTGATCACTAGTCTAAATATGTATTGAAACACGGTGACTTGAGGCATGTTGTATATGAAAGGCGAGGAACGAGGCAATATTTTCACACAAGACGACAACTATTCAAGAAACCATTGGTCAAATTAAGTCGCTTGGATATCTATGGATTAAAAATAGGTCCCGGTTTAAGTCCTTATCTTGGAACGATTGGTGTAGTTTTTCTTTGTAAGTTTTGTCTCGCTAGCTCCTTGCTAGTTGTTTTAATGAAAGTTGCCGTTCAATAATAATAATAATAATAATAATAATAATAATAATAATAATAATAATAATAATAATAATAATCCTTTATGTGATAGTCATGTTCATATTACAAGTACCCTTTTATATATATTCGGTTTTACAAATATAACAGACATTGGTTTGTTTGTTACCGAAATGTCAAATCGTCAATCCATAAATACTATCCATGTGAATCACTTTCCAAAAAGATAATATACTATACGAACAAATGTTATAGAATAACAATAACAATATATAGATATATATATATTAAGACGCAGCTTGCACATATAGAATAGTTGTAGGTCATTTGAGTTGACCAGGGTATTACTCAGGATTTTCCATTGAATTATAAGACATGGATGCGAGGACCTACGTAAACAAGACAATTGCTAGCCCCCTGAAGAACCAAAGAATCGAGTTTAGGCCGGAGCCTGTAATCGAGGGTTTGGATCTTGTAAATGAACTGGAGAATCGTCCTGCAAAACAGAAAACCGTTAGGCTCGCCGCAGAGATGGGAGGGCCCCTCTGCGACCACCCTCCGGCGTGAGGATAAGTATTGGTAGAGAGAGAAAGTAGAGAGAGAAAATAAGGACGAAGGTTCAGAAAATCGTACTTGGCTTTGTACTTGATGGGGTATTTATAATGGTCAACTGAGATGACGTCATTCGTCCAGACGCACTTAAATGGAGGTCCGTCCTCGGAGTTATGGGGAATGGACACATTAGAGATGTCCGTTCAGGTATAGTCCGGTTCGTCCTAATGGATCATGTCCAGCCTCGGATATGTATCTTCACCCCATGTTAAAAGATGAGAATGGACCTGACACTTGTCCCCATACTTTTAACACCAGTAGTTTCCAAGCAACTCTCTCTCTTTCTCTACACATATATTTTTATTATTTGAGTTGTAAATATAATTTCAACATTCTAAGGTTGCATGGTATGGGGTCCGTCCCCCTCTGTTCTGGTGCGGCGCCGCAGCTCCCTCCATTTCCCCCCACCCCGTCGTCGTCCTGACCGGCTTCCTGCAGACGTTGAAGACGTCCCACTAGAGGACAAAACCCCCTCACACACACATATATACATACAACATATACATATATTTTAGCCCCATCCCCTATTTTCATACTTCCATCATCTTTGCCTCATCATCACACCCGATCTACGTGACGCCTACGTGGCGGATCATCCTCCAAGGGAGGACCATCACCTTACCGCATAGCCTAATTTCAACAAAACTAATCCTGACAAACAAACACATTAATAAATGAAATTCAAATTCAAATTCCAATTACATAAAGTCCATTAAATTTCGTGAAACAAACGCAATCTTAGCATATGACATGCTAAGATTTGCACTTATCTGTCTCAGTTTGTTAATCTTATGTGTAATCATATGATTGTTGAGAATTGTGTTATCCAGTCACAATGGTTTGATTTTCTTCTATCCTTGTAATTGCGTATGATATAGGAAGACATATTTGGAGGTATATGGTACCGGAGCATGTAAGCTACTTATACGGAGACCCTTGACTAGCTAGACATGATAACAGGGGCGGATTTACTCTCAGTTAGGGGGTTCCCAGGAACCCGTTCGGTTCGTAATTTATAGTGTTAAGTCACATACAAAATTCTGAAGGAACCCCTTTATATTTTGTAAGGGAACCTTATAAACAAATGAGTCAGCTGGTCCACTGGTAAATCTACGCGTTTATACTGAGGTCACGAGTTCGAGTATGCTTAAACCTGTTTTTCCATGTTTTTCCATGTTTTTTGTGGTTTTTTTAGTTTTTTTTTAATTCGAAAACGAACTAGATCTAGGGTTTAATAAGTTAGTTTGCCCTTTCCCCAGCCCCTTTCTTTAGACAACACCCACCCAAAGCAAACACAACAACGGACGGGACGCCCTTCTCTCCATTTTCCGGCCACCGTCGGCCGTGGCACAACCGTCGTCAGACGTCGGAGTTCCTTCAGTCTCCACGCAGCCCCTATAGCGTCCTCAGTTCTCACTCAATCACTCTCTATCTCTTCAGGCTTCAACCATTCAGGTTCATTTAACTTTCAATTTTACATGTTTGTTGATTTTCAATATTACATGTTTATTGATTTACATGTTTTTGTTGATGTTAACTTTCAATTTGTTGATTGAAAGTCTCAATTTATATAATAGTTTCATTCTACTAAAGTATGCTAGCAAGACAATTGCAGATTTATATACCTTAAGCAATGAATCTTCCAAATTAGATAACCACTTAATGTGTTGTACTATATGTAATTGTTGTGATTGATTAATTAATCCATCAAGTAGGAAACAACTGTAGGTATGTTTTTTTAATTCGTAAAGACCGTCTTATTTATGTTAGGTGTTTTTTAAATTTATCATGACGATGTGTTTTTCATTATTATATCGTATTTTTATTTTGTGATGAACCTTACCCGACTCGAACCGTCAAACCGACCGGTATATTTTTATGTTCGGACATAGTGAACCCCTTGGCAAAAATTTCTGGATCCGACACTGCATGATAATCCATAGGCTGGAGGGTGTGGAAGGGGCTTCATCTCAATCAAACAAAAACTGGCGCTACCATGTTGAAACCACAACAATGGCGCCCCCTCCTTAAATGCCTGGGTATGGGTGGTGACGCCTCACAGGCGCCATAGATGGTGACGTGGCGTTGATAAAGCCCCCATACCCTCCGGCCTTATCTGACCCCAAGGATATTCATCCACCCAATACATTATGAATCAAGTAAATGAATGATTATTATATAGAGATATCCATGTCTTTATAGCCTAGTGGTTTTTTTTGGGTGAGATAAAGTTTTGGGACTAATAGGTTCTGGGTTCGATTCCCACATTGGGGTTTTTTTCCCATATTTATTAGGTTTCCTTCTGAATTGGTGTATAGGTATCCAGTGTGGTCTGTACATTAAATAAGAAAAAAGAGTGTGAGGTGTGTGTAGGGAGTGTAGGGATGAGTAAATGGTACCGGTACCGAATTTCCCAAACCGAGTTGATTTTCGGTACCGAAATTTAGCGTTTTCGGTACCGGTCCGTTATCAGTATAACCGTACTATACCGGGTATTTTCGGTACCGATGCCTGTTTTTTGAGATTGTCGGTACCGGTATTGGTTAATACCAAGCTCATCCCTATATGGGTGTCGTTTGGGTTTTTTAAAACCTTTTTCTTTGGTTATGCAGGTTTTTTTTTTGTTATAGAAATCCTACCTGTTTACCAACCCAAATAACATTCGGGTAATTGGTTTCGGATCGAGTTAATCAGTATTCAAGGTTTTAAGTACAAGTTACAATGTATACTTTGCAGTTTAATTTAAGATGATGTAGGATCATTTTACCGACCAAACGAGTCGTTCAGAAGAGTTTTTGCTCAATACGAGAGGCGGAAACAAACGTATCGAGGTAATTCAGCTTGCAATTCACTTTAAACTGTCTTTTGATTGATTTGACAAAGATTTACAGCGAGTAGACACTTCGGCAGCAGTTCGGTACTGAAACCGGAAAGTTACAAATGACTTGGCACACCTAGTATTTATAGGAGAGCTAATTTCGCACGGACCTGCTCAAGCGGAATTAGATTCATGCGAAATCTAATTTCGTGCGAAATTACTATCTAATTTCGTGCGAAATTACTATCTAATTTCGTGCGAAATTACTATCTAATTTCGTACGGAATAACCTATGTGTTATTTCGTGCGAAATTACCCCAAACACACTTTTCTTGTTTTGCGTGCCCTGATCTATCTAATACAATACAAGACTCGATACAAGAAGAAGTCGACAGACGTATGCACCAACAGACTCCCCCTCGGATGTTGACGAAGTCTTCGGTGTCGAGTCTTCAATCTTCAGTCTTTATCAGTCTTCTCGACTTCTCCCGAAATATCTAACAATGTAAAACATCCTCAATCTTTCTCTTATCTTCTTTTTCAGGATCTTGACCTGGCTATATCTTCTCTTGATCAAATCTCTTGATTTCTTAAGTTCATCAGCATCCTCAGATTCATGATCAGAACCTTGCTCTAAACAACTTCAGACTCCCCCTTAAATTGTGCTTGGGATCGCAGTCTGGCTTCCACAGGTTCAAAATCGTGACCTGGCTCACATCCTGCTCAGGATCGAAATCTGGCTTACCTGCACAATCTCTACTTCACAATAAATTTCACAAATTTAAAATTTGACAAATTTAGATTCTTTGCTTACCACTTGTAGAAATTAATTTCAAAAATGATTTAAAACCTCTTGCAGGAATCAATCAATCAATAAATGATTTTACAATTTTAATCTCTGATGAATCACTCGAATGAATAGAATGATTTATCATTTAAACACTTCTAATAACCACTTGTAGGCAAACAATCAAAATTTTTCAGTTTAAACAAATTCTCCCAAACCTGTTCTTCATGTTTAGCACTCGGAATTTTGAAAATCAGCTCTTCAACATCAGTTGTCGAAAATCTTTTTGGATTTTTCAAAATTTTATGCTAAAACACATTCTTTTTGGAATTTTGATTAAAATGAAAATGCAATAAAGAAATATTTACAGACAATATTTTTGTGAGTTTGCGTAAGAGGATCATATCAGTTTCTGAGACATATCACCAACACCGTTAAGCTTTAAACATTTTAAGTTCTAAACGATTCACTTAGATTGTCAGTATACTGATCCACTTAAATTTTCACACAAAGTTCAACTGTTTTGAGATACGAAATTAATGATTTAAGCACTTAAACTTATTCGCGTGTCCCACCTCAGAATATACTCCCGTATCCAGATCCCAATATTCAGTCTTACAGGTGAGTATACCTAGATGATATCTGTAAAGGGTTAAATGCGAGGGCCGTGAGAGCTCAGGCTATTGCTTCGTCAAAATCAGAGAGATGACAACTTCGACTTTTGGTGGGTTCCCTTTAGAGAATATTTTCTTCAACAGCACATGATTAGCATTTTGCAATGTTTCATCATTTTTTATGCTGAGGGGGTGCTATATTTCAAGCAAGCAGAAAGTATTATACGGGGACTAGGCCATTACTTCCGCAAAATCAGAAGTCCCGGGATAATACCCCAGATATCACTAAGCATAAAGACCTAGTATCTCAGAAAGAGGGACCTTTCAAACAAGATTTCGGGGGTTACCCATATACCCGAGAGATGTTCCCCACGAGATAAGTAAGTTTGAAATTTAGGTTTATATCTCGAACACAATCTACTAAGCGTGCGAAAACCTACTGGCACATCATCAGTGAGACCGTTTAACACTTTTAAACTTTCCAATTCTTTAGCGTGCTGTGATAGTCCACTGATGTATTATCATTTCCTCTTTTTCACAACAAAACTCATTTTTGATTTTATCATGTTTTTGAATTTTTCAAATTTTCTAATGTTTTTGGATTTTCTGAAATGACTTACTCCCTCTAAAATTCAAAAGCATTTAAAAGAAATTTGAAAACAAACTGTACAATAAAATGAAAACTGTTGTGAATTGCTTCAATTCGCCATCCACTTGGCATAAACAATCAGAACTCCCCCTTACAACAAACTATTTTCCCATTAAGATTTCAAAACACCTAAGTTTGTTTTAATCAAAAATGGTTTTTTCGGAAAATAAATTTTGTTGATTTTACAAAACCACTTGTAGGTTAGGGGATCAATTCATCACCTTGTTATTTCATTTTCAACTTTTTGAAAAATATAATAGTTTCAAGTTCAATCAACATATACCAATTGTAGAAAATCAAGTACAACTTAATGTCCCTGATTTACCACTTGTAGATCGAAATATCACCAGAGTGAATTTCTCAAGAAAGATGCCGATTCATGCTCCACTCTTACCAATCTGGGAGCTCCGGCAAGTCAGGGTTTTCAGTTGGAGAGATTCTCCCAAGCCCGACAGTCCTTGGGAGATTCCGAGTTATAAACACTCGGTTTCTTACCTTTCATCTTCTTCTCATAAAATTCCTTAACCCCTTTTACCTTCCCATCAAACATTTTTCCAAAAATGTGTTTCACTTTGGGGTTAAAGACTTTTTCAACATCAAATTCTTTCTTTTCTGAGAAAAATTGACTTGAAATCTCAATTTTACCAACTTTTTATTTAAAATTCTCAGCCCTCAATGGTGGAAAGTTGACATCATCCATTGGCGGAACTGATGTTTCCAATTTCGACTCAACACGTGGCTCCTCTGACTTTATGGAATCAGATTCATCACCTGACGATAGCTCCTCTGATTTTGATGAATCAGAATCATTGCTAGAACTATCATCAGATTTCTTAACAACCCATTTTTGATTGTCAAGATTTGCTTTTCTCTTGTAAAACATTTTTGAACATTCACCAACCTCAAATTTTGAGTTTTTGAAACCTATAAAAGATTTGGTTGGCAGTTCATTTTCAATTATCTTCTCTTTCAGTTTACGAGACACTTCCTGTTTTGATTGAATTGCCTTAGGACAATTCTTGGCTATATGACCAATTGTTTTGCATTGAAAACAAGTTCTCGTTTCTTTCTTTTGAGCAATTTCATTCTTCATTTCTTCTTGCTTTTTAGCAAGGAATTCTTTGTTCGTCTGCTTTCTGAACAATTGCTCCTTTTCTTCTTCAGATGATGTTCCTGAAACAAACACAGTTTTTGTTTTATAAGTTTTCTCATTTTTATGATTTTTCGGTGGAATAAATCAAAGACCTTTCCTTTTGAAATTACCGTTATGGTTTGGTTTCTTTCGATAACCTGAACCAGAACTGTAACCCTTTTTCTTGTTTTCTCTTTGTTGTACTCTTGAGATGTATTTTTTAGGTTTTTCAGAAAGATTTACATCTTTTATTTCAGAAATATTAATTTCTGTTAGTTTGAAAACCTTTTTGATCATTTCAGATTTAACACCTCTTATTGGAAATTCTTCATCAGAATATAATTTGTCAGAATCATTCAAAGTATATGCTACTTTGAACAGTTCGTCATTCAAATTAGATTTTGATAACAAAAATTCTTTATTATAAACCCGTTTGTCCTTTTTGACTGTTGACTTTGATTTGTCAGACTTTGACTCTGAGTTTGACTCCGACTTTGACTCCTCGGTTTCATCGTTATCCAACATCTGATCGACCACTTTCTTTATTAATTCGGACTCATGATCAGTGTCAGATGATGTGAAAGTGACATCGATGTTGTCTGGCAAATTTTCTGAAGATTCAGACTCCCACTGTAAATTGGTCGCCTTTTTGACTCTTTCTGAATTTGGATTTCGTGGAGAATATCCATTTTCAAGTGGGGGTGGACACTTGTGGTAACTGGCACTATGTTTCTTACCAGAATCTTTCATTTCAGTATCCTTCTTCTTTTCAGAGCTCATGTCTTCAGATACATCCTCTTCATCAAATGCCTTCATGCCTTCAACGGTTGGATAAATCCTGTCAATAACATAAGAAGTACATGAGTAACTTTTTAACAACCTATTAACTCTTTCTGTTTCAATTCTTTGTGTTTCCAGCTTTTGTTCCAGCACAGCACACTTCTCAATATAATTGTTAACAACTTTCTGCTTTGTCATGAAAGCTCCTTGAAGTGTTTTCATTGATGTTGCTTGTTCACTGCTTGATTGATTGTACTGATTCATTGCTTTGTTTAAAACATCATAGGATTCTTTCAATCTGTTCATATTATGAATCAAAGTGTTGTTTTGCTTCTTCACTGCTTCACAATTTTCACATTTCACAGGAATCTTTTGTGCATCAGCTTCAGCTTCAACTTTAAAGACTGGAATGTCTTTTATTTTCTTCCTTATCACACGAACTTCTTCATCATCACTGCTAACAGGTTTTTTAACCTTCTTCTTTTTCTTTTTAGCTTTTTCATCATCACTGTCACTCTCCTCTAGCATTCTTAAGTGCTCTTCCATTCTTCTTGCATAATAATCATCATCATTATCACTGTCTTCAGCAACTCGAGCAACTAAAGCTTTATGATTTGAAGTTTTGTTAGGATCATAATCATCCCAACTGAAATTTGCCCAACTAAAACCTTCTGGTAATTTTTCATCATCTTGATTTATCAGACATGCTTTACTATCAGCTGAAACATATTTGTCCCAACTGAATCCTTTTAATGATTTTTTATCTTCTTGATTCACCATACAGGCTCTCTTTGATGATTCTTCAATCTCCTTCCTGGTATGAGCAGTTTGTGGTTGTTGAGCAACTTGATGATAGATTGCTTTCCGATAATAATTATTGTTGTTGAAAGGATTTTGAGCCCCACTTGCTTCGCGGTTTGTGCACTCTCTCTTGAAGTGTCCTTTTTCCCTGCAATGAAAACAAGTAACTTTAGATTTATCAAAACCTAAAGTAGAAACATTAGCATCACGGAAGTCATCTCTTCCTGTGATCTGTTTGAATTTCTCAGCTCTTCTCAACACACTCGCCAAACACCACATTATGTCCATTAATTCCATCTCCTCAGCATCGATTTGATTGTAATCCTCCTTTGTCAACATTGGATTCTGTAACAACTCGCATCAAAAGTCCTAATTATTATTTTATTTTGTCCAATAGGAAACCCTAATTGAGACCCCCAAGTGATTCTGCATAAACCCTAAAATTTTTAGAACAATCAGAATCAGGATCAGAGCCCCTAAAACTCAGGGGGGGTATTCCCTAGTTACGATTATCCACAAAATTTGCTGTCAAAATCGAATTTTGACATTTCGTCAACTCAGCTAAGCTAGTTAGGGACGTGGCTACTCTATGGTAGAGTATGGCCCCTCGCGTCACGCGACGCCCCTACATGGACCCCTCGCGTCACGCGAGGGGGTCAAATTTTAAGTATAAATAGAGGGGTTTGGGACTTGAATTCTGGCACTTGTTCGACGAAAAAATTCGTTATATACACTGAGTTATGGTCTGATTACTACAAAACACACACACAGCACGAAACGCTGCCGCAATACAGGGTAATAACTCGATCGCTGATACGATTTAATGTCCAATCGATAGAAATCATTCCAATGGATGTTTAAGTGCTGCCCAAATAAGGGTTATGCTTTGTCATTCGTCGTAAATTCGATGGATGTTTAAGTATCGCACTTTGTCATTCGTTGTGAGGATTTTAATCTCGTGAGTTATCGTAAATGATGTATTAGTTACTGACCTAGTTTGTGTGCATTGATATTTTAATTAGGTTACAAGGCTAATCAGTAGGCTAGACTCTGCCCGTATTAAATCTGCAATGTGAGTCATTCTCTTTTTTATCAAATGTTTTACAATACTCCATTTTCAAATGTTATAATTACAGGGATTAAGTCGTGGTTATCTTAAATCACTGGCTAGTGGGGTATTGTGCACATTACTAATTTCTCACGGGTTAGGCTAATAAATCCTCACCGTGATAAACGTCACTACTTGGGGAAGGACCCAATAGTGGTATGACCATCGTCACACGGGTGACAAGGCGCCAGATAAAAATAAGATAGAAGCCATTGTAATCGCTCTTATGCTGTAAACTATAACTATGTGTCATTTTGTCAAAATGAATGATTCACCAGTATTTCCCCGCTGACAAAAATATTTTTTAAACATGTTTCAGGCGACCTGCTGTAAATCAAGGAAAACGTGCTACGGAGCACTAACCAGCTTGAAGAGGTGGCTCAGTTAAAATGAATAAACATGTTTTAATAAATCAGGGAATTTCCTAGTAAAATTCCTCTATTGTAAACTACGGGGTTTATCCCGAATTATGAAATAAAATAATCGGGCATTTCAAGTTGTTAAAAAGATCCTGTTAAAAATCTTCCGCTGTCGCATTATAAATACCACGGGTTCCTGTCCCGCGGCTCCTGACCGGGTCAAACCGGGGCTGGGGCCGTGACAGGAAAAGGTGGTATCAGAGCCACTGATTTAAGCCAATTAAGTATTTAGAAAATACTTAATTTTTACTGATTGCCATTTTTGTGTTTAAGTATTTTATTATTTGAATATTTGTTTACAGTATGGGTAAACAAAGACTTTCGGATATCTACCATAAATTAGATACTTCACCAAAAGAAAAAGGAACTTCATCCTCAAAATGCCCAACAAATACTGAGTAAGGAATATTTGTTCGAAAAGCACAATATGAGGAACCTCTTTCTCCTAATAAAAGAAGTTTGATTATTAGGAAAAGTCAGGAGAAAATAAAGAAGTCACAACCAAAAGAAGTGAGGGTTAACCAGGAAACCCAGAAACTAGACAATCACCCACCATGGGAAGACGAATTAGATGAAAAATGGGCTGACCTCTATATGTTAGCCACTGTAGCAGTAAATGCTAACATTTAAATACCATGATCCAGTTCTAGCAACCATATCCTCTACAATCCAGAAACTCTAAAAGAAAACTTTACCCAGTAAATAAATAAGTTACAGTAAACCCTAGTATATTTTAATTATCAGTTGTCCTTTGTATTAAATTAGTCGCATGATATTCAATAATACTTGAATGTTTATCTGTGAAAATTTTATTATAAAATTTTAACTTAGCATTTTGTGTGCATTTTGCATATATGCTAAACAACATGAATGAGTTATCTGAAGCTCTTCAGAATCTCAATCTTATCCGGTGAAAATAGAAGTTTCCAGAGACTTTACTGGTTACATACCCGATATAGAAGAACCTATGGAATTCAACGCTTCACCACCGGAGAAATCAAAGCCTAAGAAAAGGAGAAGATTTGTAGGATGGAGGCGTGTACGCAGAAGAAAACCAGCAACTAGAAAGGTTCCCAAAATAGAGAATCCCATAGATAAAGGAAAATGAATTATGATCGGGGAAGGTGTTAGGCAAACAGAAATGGAAATTGGGGAGAGTTCTAAACAAGTCGAGGAGTTGCTATTACAAGAGGAGTTGGATCGCATATTGGCAAGTTGTGATATTATTAGACCTATCAATACCAACCTTTACCCTTATCCTGCTGAAACTCAACTTCCAATAAATTTGGAACCAGCCATCCCAGAACCTTTAATCCATACTCAACCTCTAGGAATGGACGAGTGGTGGACCAATGACTGGCAGTTTCAAAACCTCCTCAATAATCCTTATACCTTTTCCCCTCAGTTTGACCCAGAACCTGTACCAAACCCACCAATGAGTAATGAAAACTTAGCTGAACTCCGTGATGTGCGATAAAGTGTCGTATATTTTAGGTGTATATTTTAAGCCCTTTTTAACACTTATTTTAGCCAAGTTTTAAATTTATAAAACACGATATTTCACTAACACTAAACACACATATGGGCAAGTGCACCCATCGTTGAGTGTAGTATAGCGTTGGTAAGATACCGAGGTCGTCCAAGGACACAAGAGCTTTTAATACCGGTTTATCCTCAACGTCTAATCAAAATAAAAGTTTAGAAAAATATTTTAAACTAAGAAAAATAAAAACTAACTAAAATGCTGAAAATAAAAATAAAATAAAAACAGATAGACAAGATGAATCACTTGGTTCCGACTCGTATCTAGTATAACCTTTGATTATTTCCGCACTTTTGCACATAATTAAGAGATTATCTTAGTTATTGTAGTAGGCCCCTCTTTTGAAGGTGACGTTACCCTCACCCCAGTAGTTTGAGTCAGCAGGGATACAATCCTAAAGGGGTGGATTATTGGAAGATAATGAATTAAGTTATTAATGCAGTATTGTGGTAGGCCCCGCTTTTGGCGGTGACGTTACCCTCGACTAAGTAGTCTGAGTCAGCAGGGATACAGTCCTAAATAGCCGGGTTATAGTATTAATAGTAGTTAACTTATGAGGGGATCAAAGAGTTTGGACCCCCGCCATCCAATACCGTGAAGTATTGAAGGAGGTCCTACTAAATTTGACCCAGGTCCATTGCAGGACCTCTAAACGCTGAACAATGGCAAGACCTTTACCAAACCGTTCCCTTAACCCCCTACCAGGTAGCCAACATACCTCCATATAGACCGTGGAGATATGAATGGTGAAAATCCTTTATTTTATATAGACAGTAAAATAATGCCAAGACACCACGGACAAACGATAAGGAAAGATCACCTTCAACATAAGTAACTAGTTATTAAAGTCATTAATACAAAACCAAATAAAAAGTGCAAAAGATTAGAAATAAAAAGTATTATACTAGACACTTTGTCTTCACCAAGTGATGTAAGAGACTTAGGCAAACATGGCCTTGATTGTCAAGAACTCTTACGATCAATCTTGGATCCCGAGACGACTCACACACTCTATGATGGACAATGGATGATGGTGGTGGATGATGGTGTTGTGATGGTGGTGGGTGGTGGATGAAGTGTGAGAGAGGTGGTGTGCCAAGGGATGAGATGAAATGAATCCAAGCACTCCTATTTATAGGCTGAACAGAGAGCTGGACACGGCCCCGTGTCCGCTGGACACGGCCCCGTGCCCGTCTGACACTCTCTCTCCTCATTAATTGTAATTCGCAATTACAATAAATGCGCCTGCTGTACTTTCGACACGCCCCCGTGTCCGCTGAGCACGGCCCGTGGTGGGCAATAGAAGCTTCTATAGGTTTGTCTTTTCTGCTGCTTCTTGGGCACGGCCCCGTGCTGGCTGAGCACGGGGCGTGTTCAGCCTTCTGTTTTCTCTATTTTGCTTTGGAAGGTGCCGTTGAGGGTTTGGGCAATCCACTAATGTTCCTTTTCTTGTATTTATGTTGGATTTAGCTGTCTTTTTGCTTCTTTTGCGTTTTTGAGCTCATTTAATCCTGAAAATACAAAAGGAAGACAAAAACACTCTTTTTCCAATATTAGTACTAAAAAGGGTTAGTTTTATGCCTCATTTGATGTAATTTATATGTTGCATTTTACACACATCAAATACCCCCACACTTGAACTTTTGCTTGTCCTCAAGCAAAACTCTTTAATATTTGGCTTACACTCCCAAATGGAATAGGTAGAAGAGAAGGTTTTGGGCTTGTCATAGAGTGTCGGGATTTCCAAGATCTCTTTGGGTTTTATTTTTATTTATTTACACTCCTATTCGTAATGATTTATTTAGAACTGTTCATAAAAGAAATTACTTATTTGGGCATAACATGCCTTTTTAAAATTCTATTTATATACAAGTTCACATACCTCGCGGGGAAATCACTCACACTCGGCCGAAGGTGTATTTTTAGTGAATCACTCGAGAGCGGTCCTGGAACTTATTCCTACCATAGGCTTGCAAAAAAATCAATCCTCCTCCTTTTTAACTTTTATACCTTTGTAGATATCAAGAGGACTTTGTGGGTTAAGGGTTGGCTAGGGTTAAAGGTAGGTGGTTGGGTTAGTGGTTAGTAGAAAAAGGGCTAAAAAGCGTAACAAGTGTCGGTTTTCGTATTTTTGCAACTTTTTATTTTTGATGAAGCTTTTATTCAAACAAAGTTATTTTTGATTACTTTGTTTGTTTATTTTCTTTTTGCTTCATATTTTTTTTTTTTTTTTTTTTTTTTTTACGAAGAACCGAACTTGTTACTAAAATAAATGGTTAAAAAATGAAAAAGGTTTTGGTGGGTGAAAGGGTTTTTGTTTTGGGTGATGAAACGAAAAGGTTTAGGCTCAAAGGGGCTAACTAGGGGGATTTTTGGGTAGGTGGTAAAAGAAAAAGAAAAATAATGGTGTAGAAAAAAATGTTAGTCCTAATGCCTCCATCATTTACTTACTCAGGTTTAAGTTGATAAGGACCGGGAATGTATTGTTATGGCAAGTTCTAGAGTCGTAAGAACCAAGCGGCTATTCACACAAGAAACGAAAAATGAGCATTTAGTCAAATGATATGGAATTGTGTGCTCAATAAAGGCTCAAAACTCACTTTTGTGGGAATGGGTTTTTATGTGATCAAGTATATATAATCAAATTTTAAATAAGTTTGTCATGCCTTTTCATAATTTTCTTATGTTGGTTCTTTTTATCACTACGCTATCGGTTGTAAATTTTTAAAATATAACCTTTTTGAGAGCTTGAATTTCCCGAGTTAAACCTAGACAAGTAAAAAAAAATTGAAATTTTTGAAAAAATTTGGGGTGATTAGCGGTTCCAATAGAGTTTTGTGTAAGGCTTGTATTTAGGACTTGCAAAATTCAAGGTTTTAGCATCCCCCCCACACTTAAATTACACATTGTCCTCAATGTGTCCCAAAAATAAATTTTTAGGTTGATTAGATGTGTAAAATAGTGTTTAAAAAGCAAAAATTTGTGTTACTGGGCACTGAACACGGCCCCGTGTTATCCGGGCACGGCCCCGTGTTCAAGTGCCAGTAACAAAATTGAAATAAGAGAAACAGAAGTCTGGACACGGGGGCGTGTTGGGTGAACACGGCCCGTGTCCAGTTACCTGTACTGGGCGTTTTCTGCAGGTGGTTCGACACGGGGCCGTGTTGGTTGGGCACGGCCCGTGTTGAACCTTCTGAAAGGGAGAAAATTGTCGGGTTGCCTCGTTCTTGTGCATGGGATCATTTTTCTCGTTCCCCTTTTCATCCTTTACCACCATGAGTGTGTTTTATTCCTGAAAATTAAACTAACTAGAAAACATAAAAATTAATCTAAATTAAACTAAGGATAGTTCCGTGGAATGCCTCCATGGTGCGCCACGTTTATAAGGGTCCTTGGCTAGACCCAATGCCTGGTCATATGTTACCCAAGTGGGATGTGTTGCATCCCATGTTACACCGTCGGAGAGCGTCATCCAAGCTTGAGTCTATGACCTTCATGTAGTTGACCGGATCTTCTTCCTCTACTCTCTTTCCACATTCAAATTTCACTTCCTCATCCCCAAACTTCAATGTTAGAGTTCCGTCATTCATATCCACCACTGCTTGAGCGGTGGCTAAGAATGGTCTCCCGAGGATGAGGGGGACCTCGGTGTCTTCCTCCATGTCTAGGATAACAAAGTCGGTTGGAAAAACGAATTTGTCGACCTTGACTAGCAAATTTTCGACGACCCCATGTGGGAACTTGACGGACCTGTCGGCGAGTTGTATGCTCATCTTTGTAGGGCTTGTTGCTCCTAGGCCGAGTCGCTTGAACATTGAGGTGGGCATGAGGTTGATGCTAGCCCCAAGATCGGCTAAAGCATTTCGGACGGGGGACTTCCCAATCGAACAAGGGATTGTGAAGCTCCCGGGGTCGATTTTCTTTTGTGGAAGTTTGTTGAGTACTAGAGCTGAGCATTCTTCGCCTAGGTTAACTAATTGCAACGATTCAATTTTCTTTTTGTGAGTGAGGAAATCCCTCATGAATTTTGCATATTTAGGCATTTGGGTTAGGACCTCAATAAAAGGAATATTAACATGCAATTGTTTTAGTAAACTTTCGAACTTTGCGAATTGCTCATCGGTCTTTTGACGATTTAACCTACCGGGGTACGGGATTGGAGGATTCTTGGTGGGCTCTTGATTCGGTGTAGAAGCCTTTTCTGGCGCAGGAGGAGTCACAGGCTGGCCAGAATGACTTCTTCCATTTGGCGGCAATGGAGCATCCTCGGGACCCACGGTTCGATTTCGTAATGTGATGAGATGGACTTGTGCCTTTGGGTTTGTTTCGGTATTACTGGGTAATGCGCCTTGTGGTCTCTCGGAGAAATTTTGAGCTAGTTGATTTAATTGTTTTTCAACGTTTTGAATGCTAGCTTGTTGATTTCTGAAATTCGATTCCAATTGTTGAAATCGATCCGAGTTTTTCTTTTCAGTGTCAGAGATGAGGCGAGATACAGTATCTTCAAGCCTTTCTCTTCCACCTTGTTGTTGAGAAAAATTTTGCGGTTGTTGAAAATTAGTTCGTTGATTTTGTTGGTTACTACTATTGCCGGGATCTCTCCAACCAAGATTTGGGTGGTTACGCCATCCTTGGTTGTAGGTACCCGTTGGAGGACCCGACGGCCTAGGTCTATTATCCATGTAGTTTACCGTTTCAGTTTGTTCATCTAATTCTTTCATACAACTCCAATTTTCATGTGACCCACCACACCCTTCACAAGCCATAACCGAGGCCGTTTTTGTCATTTCTAGCCTTTTGATTTTTGAAGAGAGGGCCTCGATTTGGGCTTGTAAAGAGGTGCTTTCATCAACCTTATGGGCGCCCGGGGCAATAGATTTATTACCTCGGGGAGTGTGCCATTGAAAATTGGTTTGAGCAATTTCCTCAATTTGGTTATATATCTCATTTGGGCGACGATTACCTAAGAGTCCCCCGGAGCTTGAATCAAGTGTTTGTCTTGTGTGCGGCAACAATCCATTGTAGAAAGTGGATACTTGTTGCCATACCGCTAGACCATGGTGAGGACACTTTCTTAGAAGCTCCTTGAACCTTTCCCAAGTTTCATATAAGGATTCCCCATCCTCTTGTGAGTATGTATAAATTTCAGTCATTAATTTAGCCGTTTTAGCAGGAGGGAAATACTTATACAAAAACTTTTGGGCGAGTTCATCCCAAGTGTTTACCGATCCAACTGGGAGGGTGTTAAGCCAAGCCTTGGCTCGGTCTCTTAGTGAGAAAGGAAACATTCGAAGGCGGATGGCGTCATTTGATGCTCCATTGATCCGAAAGGTATCACATATTTCTAAAAAGTTAGTAATATGTAGATGGGGATCCTCGTCCGCAAGCCCGTGGAAGGTTGCGGAGTTTTGGAGCATTTGTATCAAATGCGGCCGAAGTTCGAAGTTGTTGGCCTCGACATTCGGTGCATTGATAGCAGCGCCAAGATTGCCTACGGTAGGCCGTAGGTAATCCATGAGGGTACGTTGGTCCGCCATTGGAAGTGGGTCCCCCGAAGCTTTCTCTTGATTTTTAGCTTTTAGTCTTTTTCTGAGAAAGCGCTCGGGTTCTTCTAGGGGTTCTTTTATGTCTCTACTAGAACTGGAGCTCATGCACTACGTAGGAGGTTCAAATGTGGCGCCTGGGTTCCAAGTCCTGTAACAAAAACAGAAAAGAACGCTGGTCAGAATGTTCACCACGGCCCCGTGCTCAGTGAACACGGCCCGTGTTGAGAGATACAGTAATTGTTTTCTGGATTCCCAGTTACTGGGAGTTGGACACGACCCCGTGTTGCACCGACACGGCCCCGTGTTCAGCTCTCTGTAACTCAGAAAATAAAAACTGCCAGTGATGATGCTGGGCACGGCCCGTGTCTGACCGGGCACGGCCCGTGCTGAGCTCTGCAGAAGCTGAAAAACTAAGAAAATCCTAAAAGATAATAAAAAAAAAGAAAAATAAAAGATGATTAGGCCGTTGATTCCTAACTTTCTTAAAATCCTTGTGTCCCCGGCAACGGCGCCAAAAACTTGATGTGCGATAAAGTGTCGTATATTTTAGGTGTATATTTTAAGCCCTTTTTAACACTTATTTTAGCCAAGTTTTAAATTTATAAAACACGATATTTCACTAACACTAAACACACATATGGGCAAGTGCACCCATCGTTGAGTGTAGTATAGCGTTGGTAAGATACCGAGGTCGTCCAAGGACACAAGAGCTTTTAATACCGGTTTATCCTCAACGTCTAATCAAAATAAAAGTTTAGAAAAATATTTTAAACTAAGAAAAATAAAAACTAACTAAAATGCTGAAAATAAAAATAAAATAAAAACAGATAGACAAGATGAATCACTTGGTTCCGACTCGTATCTAGTATAACCTTTGATTATTTCCGCACTTTTGCACATAATTAAGAGATTATCTTAGTTATTGTAGTAGGCCCCTCTTTTGAAGGTGACGTTACCCTCACCCCAGTAGTTTGAGTCAGCAGGGATACAATCCTAAAGGGGTGGATTATTGGAAGATAATGAATTAAGTTATTAATGCAGTATTGTGGTAGGCCCCGCTTTTGGCGGTGACGTTACCCTCGACTAAGTAGTCTGAGTCAGCAGGGATACAGTCCTAAATAGCCGGGTTATAGTATTAATAGTAGTTAACTTATGAGGGGATCAAAGAGTTTGGACCCCCGCCATCCAATACCGTGAAGTATTGAAGGAGGTCCTACTAAATTTGACCCAGGTCCATTGCAGGACCTCTAAACGCTGAACAATGGCAAGACCTTTACCAAACCGTTCCCTTAACCCCCTACCAGGTAGCCAACATACCTCCATATAGACCGTGGAGATATGAATGGTGAAAATCCTTTATTTTATATAGACAGTAAAATAATGCCAAGACACCACGGACAAACGATAAGGAAAGATCACCTTCAACATAAGTAACTAGTTATTAAAGTCATTAATACAAAACCAAATAAAAAGTGCAAAAGATTAGAAATAAAAAGTATTATACTAGACACTTTGTCTTCACCAAGTGATGTAAGAGACTTAGGCAAACATGGCCTTGATTGTCAAGAACTCTTACGATCAATCTTGGATCCCGAGACGACTCACACACTCTATGATGGACAATGGATGATGGTGGTGGATGATGGTGTTGTGATGGTGGTGGGTGGTGGATGAAGTGTGAGAGAGGTGGTGTGCCAAGGGATGAGATGAAATGAATCCAAGCACTCCTATTTATAGGCTGAACAGAGAGCTGGACACGGCCCCGTGTCCGCTGGACACGGCCCCGTGCCCGTCTGACACTCTCTCTCCTCATTAATTGTAATTCGCAATTACAATAAATGCGCCTGCTGTACTTTCGACACGCCCCCGTGTCCGCTGAGCACGGCCCGTGGTGGGCAATAGAAGCTTCTATAGGTTTGTCTTTTCTGCTGCTTCTTGGGCACGGCCCCGTGCTGGCTGAGCACGGGGCGTGTTCAGCCTTCTGTTTTCTCTATTTTGCTTTGGAAGGTGCCGTTGAGGGTTTGGGCAATCCACTAATGTTCCTTTTCTTGTATTTATGTTGGATTTAGCTGTCTTTTTGCTTCTTTTGCGTTTTTGAGCTCATTTAATCCTGAAAATACAAAAGGAAGACAAAAACACTCTTTTTCCAATATTAGTACTAAAAAAGGGTTAGTTTTATGCCTCATTTGATGTAATTTATATGTTGCATTTTACACACATCACTCCGCCATTTTGGCGAGGAGCTGATAGGTGCAGGGAATAGGATCCGGGAGGTGGGAGAACAAATCTCCTAGAAATACGACGAGAGGGAACGTCGCTTCTAAGGTGCCCAGGGATAGGATGATTGTGAAGCTGTGATTGTATAATAGTAATAGTAATAATAAAATAAGTCTGTAAAATAACCTACAAATAAAACCTTTGTAAGATAACGGTATGTAATGATGCAGAACATATATATAAAATGGGAATCGAGAAATCGATAATTTTGGCTATATGTGTATTGTGAAATTTGCATGATTGTTTTGTGTATAATTGCTATTTACTTTATACTAATAAATTATATATATTAATTATCAGATGGAAAACGCTAATAATGAACCAGTTAACGAAGTTAACCGATCTGAGCAACGCCAGGAGGATCAATTTATGACTAGGCAAGATATCGAGAATATCGTTGCTCAAGGAATAGCCAATGTTATTCCAGCAATCCTTGCTGCTGCCCAGAAACCTGTTGAGCCTCAACAAATTATTCCTAGCAAACGTACTTCTGAAGATAACTTCAGTAATAGCGTAAACGGAGGCGGTAATCATACTAACAACGATAATGATCCACGGCAGGCCCCGCTCCTTAAGAAAATGAAAGCTGCAACGTCTGGTTGCACTTACAAAGAATTCCTTGCCTGTAAACCTGTTGAATTCGCAGGCAATGAAGGGGCGACTGCGGCACTGCGTTGGTTGGAGAAAACTGAAGCAGTACTCATGATAAGTAAATGTGCTGAAGAAGACAAGGTTATGTATGCGTCGCATCTTTTTAAAGAAGGGGCGCTAGAATGGTGGAATACGGTACTTCAAGCCAAAGGAAGAAACATGGCCTATGCCATGAGTTGGGAAGAATTTAAGCAGATAATGGAAAGAAAATTCTGTCCCGAATATGAAAAAGAACAAATGGCAAATAAGTTCCTGAATCATCGGATGATGGGTGTAGATTGTCGAGGATATACTTCGACATTCTTCGAATATGCGAGAGTGGTACCAACCCTGGCTTCGCCAGAACCGGTGCTCATTTCCCGCTATATTTGGGGATTAATTTGTGAAATCCGTAATATCGTTAAAGCTGCGAGACCTCGCATTATTGACGATGCGGTAGAATTAGCTAAGACCCTAATTGATGAATTAGTACGCACAAGTGAAGAAAACCGGAAAAAGGAAGTAGCCCAAAAGATTACCCAAGGATTCTGTATGGGTAACCGTAGTAATTTCAAGAGAAGAGGAACCGGGAAATCTTCCACTGTTCCATTTTGCAATGCCTGTAAAAGAAAACATTTTGGAAGATGCAAAGGATATTGCAATTTCTGCAAAATTCCGGGGCATCAAGAAGAAGATTGCAGAAAGAAGAAAGCAACAGTCTGCTACAACTGTGGAGAAGCTGGACACTTTAGGCCAGATTGCCCAAAACTGGTCAAACCAGCTGATAACAAAGCCAAACCTGCAGAAGGAGCTACCAAGAAAAACGCAAGAGCCTTCAAGTTGACTACTCAGGAAGCAGAATTAATTCCTGACGTAATAGCTGGTACGTTCTTAGTTCATGACGTCTATGCAAAAGTATTATTCGACTCTGGTGCAAACCAAAGTTTTATAAATACTTCATTCTGCCAAGCTCTTGATTTACCTTTAACCAACCTTAGGCAGATTTTTACCGTTGAAACGGCAGATGGAAATTCTGTTAACATAGATAAGGTTTTGCAAGAAGAAAAGATAGAACTTTTAGGCCACAAATTCTCTGCAAACCTGTTACCTATGAAGTTAGCCGAATTCGATGTGGTATTAGGAATGGATTGGTTGGTAGCCAACCATGCTCGAATTCTCTGTGATAAAAACTCCATAGAAATTCATGCACCCACAGGAGAATTAATAGTAATTACAGGAGATAAGCCACGAAAGCCACTAAAGTTCATTTCAGTAATGAAAATTGCTAGTTATGAACGAAAGCAAGGAATAGTGTATATGATTTCAGTAATCATTAACACTAAAGGTAAGGAACTTAAGGAAATTCCTGTAGTATCAGAATACCCGGATGTCTTTCCGGAAGAACTACCTGGATTACCACCCAACAGGGAAGTAGAATTTAGGATTCATCTAATTTCTGGAACTACACCGATAGCCAAGGCACCTTATCGGTTAGCACCCACCGAAATGTTAGAATTGAAGAAACAATTAGATGAATTACTAAGTAAAGGATTTATACAACCTAGTTCATCCCCGTGGGGAGCACCAGTATTGTTTGTGAAAAAGAAAGATGGTTCAATGCGAATGTGTATCGATTATAGAGAATTGAATAAGGTTACAATTAAGAATCGATACCCATTACCTAGGATTGATGATCTTTTCGATCAACTTCAAGGAGCTAGGTACTTTTCTAAGATCGACTTACGCTCTGGATATCATCAATTGAAGGTACAAGAAGAAGACATACCTAAAACTGCTTTCAGAACTAGGTATGGTCATTACGAGTTTACAGTCATGCCCTTCGGACTAACGAATGCACCTGCAGCATTCATGGACATGATGAATAGAATCTGTAAACCATACTTGGATAAATTTGTAATTGTCTTCATCGACGATATACTTATTTATTCCAAAAGTCAGGATGAACACTGTAAGCACCTGCATGCACTCTTAATATTGTTAAGAAAAGAAAATCTTTACGCCAAATTCTCGAAGTGTGAATTTTGGCTACAGGAAGTGCAATTTTTAGGACACATGGTGAATCAAGAAGGTATTCACGTAGATCCTGCTAAGATAGAAGCAATCACCAAATGGAAGGTTCCACAAACAACTATGGAAATTAGAAGCTTTTTAGGATTAGCTGGATACTATAGGCGCTTAATTAAGGATTTTTCTAAAATAGTTGTACCATTAACTAAGCTAACCTGTAAAGCGGTTAAGTTTGAATGGGGACCTAGGCAAGAAGAAACCTTTAGGATTCTGAAGCAAAAGCTAACAAACGCACCAATTCTAGCCTTACCAGAAGGAACTGAAGATTTTGAAGTATATTGTGATGCTTCAAAGCTAGGATTAGGATGTGTGCTAATGCAACGCAAAAAGGTGATTGCATATGCATCAAGACAATTGAAAAAGCACGAGGAAAACTATACGACTCATGATTTAGAGTTAGGAGCCATAATTTTTGCCCTTAAGATTTGGAGACATTATTTGTATGGAAGTAAATTTACTATCTATACGGATCATGAGAGCTTAAGATATATCTTTGGGCAAAAAGAGTTAAACATGAGACAAAGGAGATGGATGGAGATACTAAGCGACTACGACTGTGATATTCAGTATCACGAAGGAAAAGCAAATGTAGTTGCAGATGCCTTAAGTCGTAAGTATCATGAGAAACAACGACGGGTTCGTGCTCTTAGATTAAATCTACAGTTAGATTTAGTGGAACAACTAAAGAATGTTCAAGAAACAGCAATCAAGGACGATGCTGAAGGAATGAAAGGAAGAATAAAGGAAATGGAGCAAGGAGCTGATGGAATTTGGAGATTCCACAAGAAAAGGATTTGGGTACCTAAACAAGGAGAATTAAGAAATAAGATTTTAGAAGAAGCTCATAAATCTAGGTATACCATGCATCCAGGTAACAATAAAATGTACCAAGATTTAAGAAATAATTTCTGGTGGATAGGAATGAAAAAAGACATAGCTAGATATGTTTCTAAGTGTCTTACTTGTTCACAAGTTAAGGCGGAACACCAGAAATCTTCGGGTCTACTACAACAATTAGAAATGCCAGTATGGAAATGGGAACTCATAACAATGGACTTTGTTACTAAGTTACCCAAAACCAGAAAAGGTAATGATGCGATTTGGGTAATTGTGGATCGATTAACCAAATCAGCTCATTTTCTACCCATGAAGGAAACCTTTAGCATGGAAAGGTTAGCCAAGTTGTATGTAGACGAAGTAGTATCCCTACATGGAGTTCCACTCTCCATTGTATCGGATAGGGATAGTCGTTTCACTTCCCATTTCTGGAAAAGTTTCCAGGAAGCAATGGGAACCCGACTAAATTTAAGTACGACATATCATCCACAAACAGATGGGCAAAGTGAAAGGACGATACAAACACTGGAAGACATGCTCCGAGCATGTGTGATAGATTTTGGTGGAAACTGGGATGACCACCTACCCTTAATTGAATTCTCCTATAATAATAGTTATCATTCAAGCATCGAAGCTGCCCCATTTGAAGCACTGTATGGACGAAAATGCAGAACTCCAGTTTGCTGGGCAGAAACAGGAGAAAGTCAATTATCCGGTCCTGAAATAGTACAAGAAACTACCGACAAGATCACTCAAATCAAGGAAAGACTAAAGACTGCTCGAGATCGTCAAAAGAGTTATGCCGATAATCGACGCAAGCCACTGGAATTTCAATTCGGGGATAAGGTACTTTTGAAAGTTTCTCCTTGGAAAGGAATAGTTCGATTTGGTAAGAAAGGAAAGCTAAGTCCAAGATACGTAGGACCATTTCCAGTAATCCAACGTATAGGACCAGTTGCTTATCGCTTACAACTACCAGAAGAGCTAGCTGGAGTACATGATGTATTTCATGTATCCAATCTCAAGAAATGTCTATCAGACAAATCCCTGATGGTACCTCTTCAAGATATAGAGGTAAATGAGAAGTTAAAATTTGTAGAGAAACCACTACAAATAGAAGACCGAAAAATCAAGTTTCTCAAGCACAAACGACTAGTGCTGGTTAAAATCAAGTGGAATTCAAAGAGAGGGCCTGAATACACTTGGGAGCTGGAATCAGAGATGAAGAGAAAGTACCCCTACTTATTCCAGTAAATCTCGAGGACGAGATTTTTATTAAGGTGGGGAGGATGTAACAACTCGCATCAAAAGTCCTAATTATTATTTTATTTTTTCCAATAGGAAACCCTAATTGAGACCCCCAAGTGATTCTGCATAAACCCTAAAATTTTCAGAACAATCAGAATCAGGATCAGGGCCCCTAAAACTGTGTCTCACGTGTACGTATCATCACCCGCCGGAAGCTAACTGTCGCTATTGCGTAACTTGCAACCGGTATGGTCATCTTACCCAGCACTGCCGCACGGGGCCGCAGACTTGAGGAATTTCAGCAACAATCGCAGTCTCCGTTGAAGTCCTCTACAGCAACATCAATTATGCTTCTAATGTTGTTGTAATGATACGATCTTTGCCGTTAATTCCTTTTACGTGATGAATTTGTTCTATTTCTCAACGAAACGTGAACTCTATTTATTTCTCATTCTCTCGCCCTCGTGCACAGACTATATACTAGCACTATATACTATATAACATGTTTTACCCTTACTATGCATTCTTGAAATAAGGTACGATAAACGTGCAAGGATCAAATTAAACACGGGTGCACACGGTATTACTGTGATCAGTGCACGGAGATCGTAATGAGTTTCAATGATGCCATAACGTTAAGAGCATGGTTAAGCGTGGTGGATACGCCGCTGGTACTTCCTATATATAAGCGTCTTGACCATGTCAACACAGTGTGACATCTATTCACAGGGCAGAGGCGTGTGGTTGAAGCGTGGTGGATACGCCGCTGGTACTTCCTATATATAAGTGCTTCGCCATGCTAACCAATGTCTTGTGAAGAAAGTGCCATACAAGTTGAACGTTATTAGACCAAGTATACTATTGAATCTATTTTCGACACACTACACTACATCGCAAGGCGTAACAATCTCAAATCGCAACTCAAAGCGTGTCATCACTAGACTTTTTGTAAGTCTACACGCTCGCAATCGCATTATCGCTGGAATATATCTCGCAATCTCAATCGCTTATTATGTGTATCGCGCTACCGCTTACCGTGTGTATCGTTCTATCGCTTTGAGCATTATTCTATCGCTCATCATGTATCGCCTAACGTTTATTGATATCGCTATCGCTTATCGTTATCTAAGTTATCTATGTTATGATAGCACACATGACCTCATTTCACGAGACAAAGCTGATAGGGTTAAAACATGGTGGATACGCCGCTGGTACTTCCTATATATAAGTGTTTTAGCCATATCAGCAGACTTTCGTGGAAAAAGGCCATATGGGGCTTAATGTTAGTTAAAATTTGTGGTGATGTTGAATCTAGTCAAATCGCATGTACTCATCGCTTGCAACGCATCGATCGTCGCTTATCGCTCGACGGTTGTCGTTATCGCTCGTCGCTTATCGCTTTTCGCTTATCACCGCCGTCTTCGCTTACTATGTTTGTGTTTGTGTTATCAGTTATCGCGTACCGCTTATCGCACTCGCTCGTATCGCTAAACTGAGTTCGTAAACGACTTCATCGCTCAGTTTGCTCAATCTCTCTCCTACACTTGGTCCAACCATCTTCCGCTTGGACCGAGGGAATCGAAATCTATCAGTGCTATGTCGACACACATGACACTGCCTCACGGAACGGAAGCCATATGGCTAAAGCATGGTGGATACGCCGCTGGTACTTCCTATATATAAGTGTTTTAGCCATATTGTCAAACTTTTGTGGGAAAGTGCCATGTGGAGCCGACTTTAAATTTAAGATCTTTTATGTTATTTAAAACCTTTGTGTAAACAAAGCTCTTTGTTACAAACATTTTCAAAAAATTTAATCAAAATCCTTGTACAAAACGAGATTTTCTTGTAACGTTGGTGTGACCATCGACTCAAGTTAATGCCCCGTGACGAGAAAATTTCGTAAAACGGGTTTTAATCACCCCAAAATCTTTTAGTAACCTAATAAAACTCCTCTCATGGCGCTGGTATGAACATCGAAACAGTTTGACACCACACAGTGGGAAGATTTTTCATAAATAAGTTTTCTCCAACCTTTCGAATTAATCAACCTTTTCGAGAATTCAAAATACTTTTGGATCGTTTTTCGTGTGTTGCCATATTTTGTTATACAAATCGCCTTACTCGCTACCATTGTCAGTCATCGCAACGCGCTCGCTCGTCGAATTTCAATTGATCGCTCGTTTATTTAGACGCTCTTATCGCTACTCTCGCTCGCATTAATTCTCGTAACCCTTCTTCTGGATTAATTTCGGGATGAAATTTCCTAAAGCAGGTGAGACTGTAACAACCCGCACGTTCGTGCGCTGTTACTACTCGCTATACTCGTTACGCCTAGCACTAGAGATTCGGATCATAATGTAGCCATATCAAATACATTGCTACCTCGCAGTATTTTCGCATATTACGCATACTTTATTGCTATAACACATCACATCGCATGTACTAACACTCACGAATCACGATGACGTTGAGTGAGGACCTATTCTACCCTCCTCGATAGCCGTGATGTGTCGTAACGCAACGCATATTCGAAACGCGTAACTTGATTATCGCAACGCAGACTTTGAAATGTGGATATTTATACGACCCTATGTGACTAATTATAATAAATATATGAATGTGGGTATGAAAATGTGTGACCAAATTATCGCAACGCTTAACGAGTGAAACGAAACATCAAAACGCAAATCGCCAAAGACCACCAATCGAATGACCATTCATTTCGAATGGACATCCGATCGGATTGCCATCCGATCCATGGCACTCCATCACCTCCTCTCCTCTCCACCTATAAATAGCACTTGTCACATCACTTGAACAGTGATGTGACAGCTCTCACTCGACCAGCACACTTTGGGGCTATTTTCTCTCGATTTCTCGCGATTCTTGTAAATTTCAACCTCAAATCTTGTACTTCTATGGTCTACACGCACTCCTTCATCTTTTCCAACATCAAATCTCACTTTTCCACCGTTAACACCTCGGATTTGGGGCGTTCTAAGGTGATGTCATCATGGAGTTCTTAGGAACAAGGAAGTGTGACCTCATCTCATCAAGAACAGTTCAGATCTAATGGATTCCACAGCGTGTAAGCACTAATCTCACCTAGATCTAAGCCGAATCTAAGTATTTCAAACTTTCTTCAAACTTTCTTAACTTTTTACTCAAAACCGATAGAATCGGAGCTCGTTCAGACCTTCAACTCATTCTATAGTAAAGTGTCGGGTTGAGAACTGATTTCTATCGACGAGATGACCGGCTAACAGGTTGAACTCGAACAGCCATCAAGGACAGTTGACTGGTCAGACGGGGTGATTCCCATCCGATCTGATGACTTAGCCTTGGTGGAGTTCCATTGTTTAAAACGTTGTCATACCATCTCGATCAAACCGCAAACTTTCAAAATAATCAAGTTCAAAACGATCAGATTCGTTGGGATGGATTGCCGTCTGTAACACCTCGAAAAAAAATCATGTCCAATATAGTATCGAAACGTGTCATGGACTTTAAACGTGTTACAAATTGAATATGAGGGACTAAAGTTGACAAACGAAGAAAGTATATGTATATAAGGGTTCAAAGTGTCAACATTTGATAATTATGTCTTTTAACAACCCTACACGATCTTTATACCCTTAAAACGAATGTATCATGAAGCATATGAAACCATTTGTGGAAGAAAGTGAGAGTTTACAAGACGCGAGGGTTAAAAGTGTCAACATGTTTAAGTTATACCTCTGAGTGACCTTTTAGCGAACCCGGAGCCTTGTAATGATTAATTATACTCCCAAGAAAAAGTGATAAAAATTTCACAAGGTTTCGATATCGTATGACGAAGATACGTTAACTTTCGTAATTAAGGGGTTAAAAGCATCAACGAGGCAAAACTTGTGTTTTCGTTTATCATTTAACGAAACCGGACCTAACGATGTTTGCTTATATCTCATAGATCATAGAAATATAAGTTATATGGGTTAATTGTGCCTAAAATGAAAGAAATTACGTTTTAGAAGGTCCAGGGGGTGAAATGTCATTACTTGAAACTTGAAGATCAGGTAAGCCACTTGCTGGCATCGCGCCACCAGCATCCCCCTCTGCCGTCGCGCGACGCGACGGCCTATGCTGGGCAGATTCCATGCACAGGTGCGAGTACAGCCAGTTCCACCGCCTTTGAAGCCTTGTTTTTCATTCCAGGGGCTGCACCAGTGGATTTTCATGCCTAGGGACACCTGGAACTGATCAAGGAACACCTGTAGACTTGTTTGGCATGATCTTGTTGCATCAAATCCACTATATAAGAAGAACACTTGTTGCAACATTTTGACATTCACTTGAAATCATCCAAGACTCTTCTCTGGAGCTCTCTGGTCAGCAAACAAGTTTCCTTAAGTTCAAAAATCATGCTTAGGACCTTTGTAAGCTTCCTTAACCTTTCTTAATTCAGTTTTATTAGTTTAATGGCCTAAAGTCAAACCCGTCGTAATTAAGGTTTGACTTAGTAATTAATCACTAATGGTCCAGTCAATTCTCGAATTGAAAGTAGCTTTGAGTTGGTAATTATATGGGTAATAAACCCTTAAAAGGGCACCCTCTGATTCCCACTCTAACTAGGTCAATTGTCGGGTCAAAGTTAATTATAAAAAGTCAACAGAAAGCAAATTTTCGCATAAACACATAATTAACAATGTAGAAGCTATGAAACCTGTTTTATCACTCATATAACTTGGTAATCAATGTAAGAACATGTCTAAACATGTTCAACCCGACAATTTTCAGTTTAAGCTCGGTTCGGAACCGAAAGTCGCAAAAGTAGACTTTTGCTTTGACTTTCAGTTCTGACCCAATGTAGCATATTTTAGAAATGCCTTAGAGCTCTATTAGGACCAGGTTATAGATTAGTGTAACCCTCTGAGGTTATACAACTTAGTTCATTAGTTATTCGATTCATGTACATGTTTCAGTTATATGCCTAAATGTTGACCATAATGCCCTTTTGACCTTAAAACGAGATTTTTGAAAATGTGAGAGGACAAAAACCTTTATTACTGATTTATAAACTTGTCCTAAAAAAATTTGACATCAGTTTGAGGTCTAGATTAAGAGTTATGCTCAATATCGTAATTAAGAAGCTTTTTATTAATTAAACGGCGTAATTAGCATAAAGCCTATCTAAACCCAAATTTTGACACCAAACTTTTTATCCACTGATGTAATATAATATTTTGGGATTTTAGAAGATTTTTATTTATTTTTAAGCTGAGCATAACATAGGGTTCTTGCTATAATTCGGTAAATGTCGATTATACCCTTTTCTTGAATAAAATGAGTTTTACATAATATTTTGATACCAAACTTTTTGCTACTGATTTTATATGATAAATAAAATATTTTGAACTTTATAAACTGATCAAAAACTCAGATTTCCTAATTAAACCCGAAAATCGCTTAAAACCGACTTTTACGCGTTTTAAGCGCATAGTATGAGTTAAAACTATTTTTGGCATATGAAACTTAATACCTACTGATGTTTTAAGTAAATTTTTATAATTAAACAGTAAGCAAAAGTTTTGAACTCAAATTTCCAGATTTGACCTTTAAAGCTTAGGTGAAATTACCAAAATGCCTCTACGGTGCATAGTTTGGTTATAAAAGATAAATTTCACATATATGCAATACCCTACTGTTAATACTTATAAAATAATTATTTTTACTGATTATATCAGACCTGAAACTCAGATTAGTATTTAAACTCTTTTATAACCTTTAAAATGACCAAAATACCCCTACGGGGCATAATTTGAGTTCAAATCCATTTTGGGCATTATGGAAGGTATCATACTGATATCACAACATATTTAAGGTATATTAACTTGGGAAACCTGTTCATGACTCATTTGGTTACCCGTTACGCATTATTCGCGTTCGGTGCGGTTTATGTAACTAGTTTCCATAAATTAGCCGAAACGGGTCAAACCTTATCGTTTTTTTCTCAAAATCCAGAATGTGTTTAGTTTACCCATATTATACAAGTATACAAACTTGTCTGGTCTAAACCACATTCTAATCCGGTCTTCGCTTAATCGTGCGTTTTGAACCGTATATCTTCTTTCAAAACTAACCGGTCTAAGTTTAGGCTTAATTAAGACCCGTTAGGAATCTAATAGGTTATTAAAACCTTCGTTCCAGATTAGGAGACCAGTAAAAGATACTTGCACTCGCTGATTGTGATATATACTTGCTCAGGTAAATACTTTTAACTTATTTTCCCTTATACGGGCTTGGGGTACGGTATCTAAAATACCGCTTGGTCGGGCATTGAATTTTTAATCATATAAAGGTTAATTTATTGAGATGACCCGTTTAAACTGTTATGTTTGCTTAAAGCCTTTGGGGGGTTAATGACCATGTCCCGGATATCCTTGGCATCATTCATTGAAATGGCCACGACCTAAGCACGGGGTGTTATATACCTGCCGGTGCATATAAATGACAAGGTATAACCGTATGTTCGAGAATAACTCGACGCGGGATTATATCATGTGGTGTGTCTATTAATCTTTAACCCGGTATTCAACTCGGGCTACTGAACGTATAACGAACATGTAATTCTCTTACAAGTTTATATATAAATAATTATCCCAAGTTATAAAAGATTATTTTGTGCCATGTGCATTCAAATCAATTTTCTTAAACATTTTCAAAATGAGTCGGTTAATTGTATTTACCAGTGTAAACTGACGTATTTTCCCAAAAGGCTAAGTGCAGGTACTAAACGGAATAGGCTGGCTACTCCTAGCATCAATAAAGAGTCTTGCAAGCTTAGATGTTAATAAATCTGTTGAACAATGATCTTTTGAACTTTGATCCGCCTGTGGATCCTTACAACCGTTTTGTAATACACTTAATATTACTTTTTATTCGGTTTGTAATGATTTATCTTTCGACTTCCGCTGTGTATTAAACTGTGATAATATAAATTGTCTATGATATCAACTACGTCACGATACTCCCTACCGGGCCCACCGGTAAGACGTGAAAATATCGGGGTGTGACACCGTCCGATCGGATTGCCATCCGATCAGATTGCCATCCGATCGAACTGCAATCCGATCGGATTGCACTTGGTTCAACACTTAAACTTT
The DNA here is from genome assembly GCA_030545235.1 of Helianthus tuberosus. NCBI lineage: Eukaryota > Viridiplantae > Streptophyta > Magnoliopsida > Asterales > Asteraceae > Helianthus > Helianthus tuberosus. The sequence continues at coordinate 52,751,717 of CM060410.1, read as the reverse complement.
TTATTCAAACTTGCAAGGCTCTGAACGTCGAACGGATTGTCGTCCGATCAGATTGCCATCCGATCGAACGACCATCCGATTAGCTGACATTTGGAACTTCCAAACTTCAACATTTTCAATTTTTCAAAGAACAATGGCTTCCAACGGATTGCTATCCGATCGGATTGCCATCCGATCGAGTAACCATCCTGTTGTGAACTTGTTCTCACTAAGTGTCTTGCCAATCGGATCGCTATCCGATCGAACTGCCGATCGATCGACCTGAAGGGTAGAGATACTTCTCTGTTTTCAAAATGCTACAACAAAAACTTCAAATCCATCATACACAAACACATCCTTACCAAACGAATGTCAATCCGACCGAATGGCCATCCAATCGGATGACCATCCGAACGGATTGACATCCGATCGAGTGACCATCCGATCGGATTGCCATCCGATCGGATTACCATTCGACACTTGGTCACTTTTCACCGCTTTATGCACCGCTCTTCGCTTATGCTTATGCTATCGTTAACTGTTCAAGCCAATCACTCTAGCGCTCCCTTCAATCCATTTCCATCGCTGTGAGTATACTCGAACCGTTTTTATCGCCTTTTGGGTGTAACATACGTTCCTATCAAATCAAATTATCAAAACGAATTATTCAATCAAACTTTTTATCACTTGCAAATAACTGTTATGCATATTTACACGTGATGCTAGTTACATATGTGTTAGGACTTATACTCGCGAGGTCCCGCGTTAACTAGTATAGTACTATAGTACCCGACGGGGTCTAGTTAGGATGAATAGCAATCGCAATCGCAGCTCGAGAGACTTAGCTGGTAGTATCTGTCTAATATATGTGTTGAGGTATCTCGTTTATGTATGTGGTAATTCGCATCACTTTTTTTATCTAGTATGTTTCGCTATCAAAACTTGTATACTCGCCAATACTTTTGTATTGACGTTGTTTTAACGTATGTTGCAGGTTTAGTCGCAGTCTACATCAAATCGAGCTAGGAAGTCTAGAAACTCACCTAAAATCTAGGTTGTCGGATTTGTATTGTTCGAGAGGACAAGAAATCTGTGATAACTCATGTGATTATATTGTTTGTTAGTATGGGATAACAAATGTAATAAATATTGTCGCTTTATAGTTGTTATGGATTCTCTTGAGCAATCTGATTCGCCTAGTGTCGCGCCCCGATGATTCCGCCATCGGTTGGGGTGTGACAAGTGGTTTTCAAACAACTGTCATCCATTATCATTATCAGGGCAGAGTTTCTGACGTGGACAGATGTTAGCCATCAGATCTTTGTAACTTCTGACACGTCAGCATTCACTTTTTCACTTTATAAACCCCTGTTTCATCCCCAAACAGAGGTTTTACTTTCGTCTTGAGTTTAAAATTCATCAGAGCGGTTTCCACCTTCTTCTTCAACACGTCTTCGTTAACCTCTCACAACTTTCAATTCCGATCATGGCTTTGATCATGAAAACTCCGCATAACTACCTGGCTATTTTTGAGAAAACCGAGAACAATACTCTTTATCATTCAATGATTGATGTTCTTACATCATCAAAATATAAGGTCATTCTTACCGCCGACGCACCCATTTACCAAGAGACGCTCCGCGATTTTTGGGCAAATGCGAATATTGAAGAACAAGACAATGTCGCGATAAGTATAACTTCAAAAGTCGGAGGTGAATCGGTTGTTATTACCCCCACTACCATATCAATAACATTTGAGGTAAACGACTTGGCAGGTAAGACATCTTTCCCGAAAAATGAGATTCAAACATACTTGATTGGGAGGGGATATGATGGACAGTTGAATCTGGCAACTATGTTTAAAGGTAATTTTCCACCACCAATGAAATTCCTGTTCCATACACTCTTAATCTGTCTCTCAAATAAAACTACTTCTTTTAATGAAATACCATTGAAAATTCAGTCATTGGGGTATGCAATTTTGACAAATACTGATTTTAACTACTCCAAGGCACTGTTTGTTGATTTGGTTGCAAATTTAAAAAACATTAAAAAGGGGAAAACTGCTGCTATTAAAAAGGGGAAAACTGCTGGTTTTCTTATGTTTCCTAGACTATTAAGCTACTACCTGCAAAAACATGTTTCTCAAAAAGCTTTTGAAAAAGGTAAAGCTATTAAAATGAATAGTCTAACATATGAAACTTTTACTCGCCTTATGGCTAAAGAGTCGGGTGTTTCCAAAACTGAAGCAGAGGGGAATGAGTAAATTTTAGATGAGTCCACAACTGCTCCTCAAACCTCTGTTGCTGAGCCCACTGCTCTTGGTGATCACAGCACTACAACCACTGCTGTGAAACCCCCACCAATAAAACTCAAAAAGACCAAAACAAAATCCAAAAGGCCCACCGAAACCAGCAAAACGGGTTCTATGGAAGATGAGATCCTAGAGGTTAACCCTGTGACAACACAGATGTCACTACAAACCACTGTTGCTACTTCCTCACAACATGTAGAAAGATCTCAACCCATAAACCAAACTCCTCATGATTCCTCACAAAAGGAACATGTTGTATTCACAGGGACACCACAATACCCTCATATGAGAGTATACTTAAAAGCCCTTCTCCCGGGGCAATGTGTCTTTCGACAGCAATCCCTTCATCTTCTATTCCACCAAAGTTTGTAACACTGCTTCAAGTTATTGACATTCAGACTGATAGCAATCCCTCCCACGAACACTTTACTGAGAGTTTAACTTCAACAATAGCTATGTCTGAACCTTTTCAATTACCTAACCCAGAAATAGTTGAGGAGGCTACACCTATTGAATTTCAGCAAATTCTTGATGGTATTTCAAGTGGAGCAGCTACTACAAATGTCAAATCCACTGATTTACATTTGGACAGTAGTTTCATCAGTCAGACTCCCTTGAAGGCAACCACTGCTGTGTCTATCAAGGTATCCACTGGTGAGTTCAAGTTAACCACGGGTGAGATCACTAAGGTAACCACTGATGCAGAGGGAAGTCCCCAGAACCAAGAACAAGGGGCATCTGCTAATGAAAATTTGGAGATACCTCCTCTTTCAAAAGTAGATACAACCACCTCTGGTAGGAATTCAGATGATCCTATTAAGTTAGGTGATGGATTAAAATACCAGGATTTGACGGAGAGGATATCTAACCTGGAAACAATTGTTGCTGATATGAAAGATCAATTGAAGCAGTTGGTGGATGCTTTCAAAATTCGACCTTCTCATCAGTAGTTATGCCAAGAGCTTTGGAATTTGGTACAACCCATTCTTGCAGCTCAAAGGGGGCTGAGATTCAACTTAATTCCCACATGAAGCTAATTAGAGTTATGGATGAAGCAAGATACAAAGACACACAGGCTGACATCAAGGGCATAAAAGAATGCATTGCAAAGTTAACTGGTACTACCCTTGTACCTGTGTTTGAAAAAGACGATGAAGATGATGCTGAAAAGAGGGAAAAGGATTCCATGAAAAACTTTGGCAAACCAACACCAAGGAGTCAGCCAAAACAAAATACAAAGCCTGCCAAGCAAACTTCTGCAAAATCTCCTGGAAATCTGATACTGGTAAGAAAAAGGGAATTGATGATACCGTTAACAAACAGTCAGATAAGGAGATTGAACGAAAGCAGAAGAGGAATCATACAAAAGAGGAAGATGAAGTGCTCAACATTGGAACCTCAAATAGAAGAAAATCACACAAACACAACAAATCTCCTATTGTCATATTTCCTAAACCAATATCACAACCAGAAAAACCAACCACTGCTGCGAAACTTAAAACCACCGCCGAACCTAAGAAGCCAGATTCTGATACACCTAAAACAAAACTCTCACCAAAAAAACCACCTGTAAAAAAGTAGAATACAAAATCCTCATCACCACCGCCAACGTCCACTGAAACAATTGTTGATGCAACAAATGTTTCAACACATGTTAAGACAACAACGGTGAGACACCAGTTGTTTCAACAGTTGTTAGTCAATCCACTGATTCTACCCAATTTCAATTCCCATCGCAATCAACCCTTACACTCATAGGACGTTTTTCATCCCTAACTCCTCCTTCTCCAAAATCTGTTTACACAAGAAAGAGAAAATTCATGGTGCATGAAGAAGAGAAGGAAGAAAAAGATATACCCGCACCAATTCCGTTATCAGCTACTCCATTCATTCAAACTTCACCCAAACCATTCATCCCACCTCCATCAACAAAGATCAACCCATTGGCAGTAACTTTCCCTCTGGAACTGCTTGCAGTTCAAGATGAAATGACTCAATTTTACACAGAGGATGATCCATCCAAAAGAACCTTCCCATCTCTTCATGGATTCGAAACTCCAAAGAATATTTATGAATATCTGAAGCTAAAGGGCAAGCAAGCAGAAGATAAGGCAAAAGAAGAGTGTAAAGGGCTAGGATACATTAAGTTATCAGGTCGCATGCAACATTGGCTTGGTGAAGTCAAGAAGTTGGAAGATTTTGCTAGAGACCTGAGCAAGAATATGTCAAATCTGTCACCAAATGCTGAGCTACAAAAGACATTAAGGAATGATTTCTTGAACATTATCATGGATACCAAGCCCTACGAAGCCTACAGGTCTGATTTCAAATACTGGCCCCTTGAAGAACTTAATGAGGAAGTTAATAGAATTGAAAAGATGAATAAAGATCCTCAAATGCAAAAATCTGCTCCCAATTGGAAACAATACAAAAAGGTTGAAGTGGATGCAATGTTGAAGTACAAGAGAATGAAGGCAGAACTTGTAGCAGCTAAGTTTGGGACTGCTAGACAAATTGGAAAATGGTCTAGGCAGTATATTGATCGAGCTTACAATAAGTTAGAAGAGCGAATAAAGACAGATCCATCCCTTCCTAAAAAGCTAGTATACAAAGATGAAACCACTGTTAGACGTCGGCAGACCATTACATCTAAAAAGTTGTTCTCATCAGCAGATGTATCCATCGCTGCCTTGAACTAAAGAAAAAGACAACAACTGATGGATGATGAAGATGAAAAGAGAGAAGCTGAGTACAGAAAAGAGTCTATCAGAAATCAGTTACGATTGGATGATGCTTCGTTGCAATTACAAGCTCAAGTTGCCCAAACACTTCAGAAGTTGGCAAGCAGGCCTCAATCGCCAAACTCCTCTCAAATAAAACTTCTCCCAAGAAATCCATCAGACCCAAAAATACTAAAGTGGAAGTCTGACAAACAGAAGCATGAATTGACTTTGATCAAGCCTGATGGTAGTGTTGAAAAGATATCAAGGGAGAATGCACTTGGTCTGAATCGAGTTGACCTCCAAGATCTTTTTAACCTTCAGCTTGATAGGGATGAAGATGATACTGATTCCTTGGATTTTGAGCTCCAATTCAAAGGGCAAATCCGGGAAAGGTTGATGAGAGAATAAAGATCTTCTGATTTCTAAAGTCTGCTGATTCCTTGATTTAGTTTTGCTGAAAGTTGTTGAGGCAGGTGATTGTGTGTTTGTAGTTAACGTTTGTTGAACCTTAAGTTGTATTCAAATTCTATTAAGTACCTATGTCTATAAAAAGTTTATATTGTCTTTTTGGGTAAAAAGTTAAATTGTATGTAACTGATATATTAACCGATAATCTATGTTTATAGTTGTCTTTTAGCTATAATAGATAACACGTTTGGGTACAATATCTATACACGTATCTATATGTTCTATTAATATGTGTTATGCATGGTTTTCTAAGAAACGACCCGTGTTTGCACACGGGTCTTACCGCTAGTACTATATAATAAAAGAAACCAATGGGAGAACACATGTCATTTAAATAAGTCATCAATTAAAAGATAATTAAAAATTTTAATTTAATATAAATTTAAACGATTCGTATAGGAGATAATCTAATATTTTAAAATATTTATCGGATTTCTAAATTATTTATTCTGAAATTAACAAAAGATGTACACTAAATATAAATTAATATTATGTTAGATTTTATATTTTAATGACAAGATATTCGTATGTTTTTATCAATAAAGCTAAAAGCATGATATTAGTTTCGTTATCTAGTAGAAGATGATGGCTATGGAGTTAGATCTATTATTATTATTAGTATTAAATTAAGTCTTACACTTTGGATATATATATGTATCGCAAAACTTCAACTTTTATATATAACCAAAAAGGGGACGAATAAATGAATAAAACCAAGTCATATGTATAAACTATTAGTCGAACTAATAAGAACCATCATCGCAATCACTTCATCCATCGTATATCGAGTATATTCGTTAGTTTTTTTAAAGATATACATTTTTATCAGATTCATTCAACCCATGTGATAAACAAGGTTTTTTTTAAATATATAATATTTTTTACTATACAAAATTACATTTATGCAATTCGTGTAATACACGGGGTTTTTAAAAATATAACTCTTTTTATTATGTAGTATATAAAATTAGATTTATTCAATCCATATAATACATAGGGTTTATAAAAATATAACCTTTTATTGTTTGATATATAAAATTACATGTGCTCAACCTGTATAACACATGAGTTTCTTAAAAATTTAACTTTTTTCATTATTTAATATATAAAATTAAATTTACTCAACCCGTACAATATACGGGTTCTTAAAAATACAACATTATTATTTAATATATAAAATTACATTTATTCAACACATGTCATAAACGAGATTTTTAAATATATATTGTTTTATTATTTGATATATAAAATTATATTTTTTCAACCCGTGTAATAAACGAGATTTTTAAAGATATATATATATATATATATACATAGGGTAAGGTTCATGAGAGAACCACATTTATTGCGAGAACCAATGTGAACACAACAAAAAATAGCTAAAAAAACCTAACCCTCACTCCCCCCCCCCCCCCCCCAAAAAAAAAAGAAACCCCCCCCCCCCCAAAGCTAAATGCTAAAAACTAAACCCCCCAAAAAAACCTAAAAAAACCTAACCCCCCAGCTAAAATGCTAAAAACTAAACCCCTCAAAAAACCTAAAAAAATAAAAAAAAAAACACAATTTTTTTTTAATATTTTTTACATTAAAATCGCTACTTTTAGTAGCAAAAAAAAATATTTTTTATTTTTTTTTTTGCTACTAAAAGTAGCGATTTTTTGATAAAAAATAAAAAAAAATTGTATGTGTTTTTTAGCTATTTTTAGGTATTTTTGGTTGTGTTCACATTGGTTCTCGCAATAAAGGGTGGTTCCTAACGGATCCTTATTGCGAGAACCGCGAGAACCAATGTGAACACAAAATAAAATCTAAAAAAAAAATCAAAAAAGCACTCAAATTTTTTTTTTTCGCTATATTTCGTTACAAAAAAAAACTTTTTTTTTCGAGTAACATTTATCCATGCACATGTGCATATGTATCATTACTTAGACAAATTCGGTAATACGTTATCAGGAATAGAAAATTGCATTTTAATTTACAATATCATCTGTAATACACTACTTTTTACATTACCAATATTCAAAATGCACATGTGCATCATTAGGTATAGCCATGATATAACGTGTTTTGATACAAAAAATTTATGATTTTGAATGGAGAAGTAGGCACATGCATTTGTATAATTTCTTTGACAAATTCCGTAATTCATTACAAATATTAGACAATTGCACTCTCATTTACACTAACACGTGTAATACACTACTTTTTACGTTAACAAAATAATAAATACACATGTGCATCTATATGTATCAACATGAAATAAGGTGTTTTGGTTCACTACTTTCTCTTTCATCTATCATTCCATCCATAATACACAAACATGCACATGTGCATTTTTGTCATTTCTTTGACAAATTCCGTAATTCATTACAACTATTAGACAATTGCACTTTCATTTACACTACCATGTGTAATACAATACTTTTTACATTACCAATATTAGAAATGCACATGTGCATCTATATTTATCAACATGAAATAAGGTGTTTTGGTACACTACTTTGAATACACTTTCCCTTTCATATATCATACCATCCATAATACACCACCATTACCTCCTACCATCAATAATACAATACCATTACCTCCTACCATCCATAATACAATATCATTACCAATATTTTCACTTTATTACATGTATGTAAACACCATTTATACCATCCAATAAACATATTACATCATAAATTGACAACTATAACCAAACCATCAACCACTAGATATAACTAACCAAAAAACATGTATATGGGCCTACTTCTCCATTCAAAATCACAAACTTTTTGTACCAAAACACGTTATATCATGGTTATACCTAATGATGCACATGTGCATTTTGAATATTGGTAATGTAAAAAGTAGTGTATTACAGATGGTATTGTAAATTAAAGTGCAATTGTCTATTCCTGATAACGTATTACCGAATTTGTCTAACTAATGATACATATGCACATGTGCATGGATAACTGTTACTCGAAAAAAAAAGTATTTTTTATGGTAACGAAATATAGCGATTTTTTTAAGAAAAATATTAAAAAAAAATTGAGTGCTTTTTTGATTTTTTTTAGATTTTATTTTGTGTTCACATTGTGTTCACCCTTATTGCGAGAACCGCGGGAACCAATGTGAACACAAAATAAAATCTAAAAAAATCAAAAAAACCCTCAATTTTTTTAATATTTTTTTAAAAACAATCGCTATATTTCGTTACCATAAAAAAAATTGTACTTTTTTTTTCGAGTAACAGTTATCCATGCACATGTGCATATGTATCATTACTTCGACAAATTCGGTAATACGTTATCAGGAATAGATAATTGCACTTTAATTTACAATACCATTAGTAATACACTACTTTTTACATTAACGATATTCAAAATGCACATGTGCATCATTAGGTATAACCATGATATAACGTGTTTTGGTACAAAAAGTTTGTGATTTTGAATGAAGAAATAGGCCCATATACATGTTTTTTTGGTTAGTTATATCTAGTGGTTGATGGTTTGGTTATAGTTGTCAATTTATGATGTAATATGTTGATTGGATGGTATAAATGGTGTTTACATACATGTAATAAAGTGAAAATATTGTTAATGGTATTGTATTATGGATGGTAGGAGGTAATTGTATTGTATTATGGATGGTAGGAGGTAATGGTAGTGTATTATGGATGGTATGATAGATGAAAAGGAAAGTGTATTCAAAGTAGTGTACCAAAACACCTTATTTCATGTTGATACATATAAATGCACATGTGCATTTCTAATATTGGTAATGTAAAAAGTAGTGTATTACATATGGTAGTGTAAATGAAAGTGCAATTGTATAATATGTGTAGTGAATTACGGAATTTGTCAAAGAAATGACAAAAATGCACATGTGCATGCTTGTGTATTATGGATGGAATGATAGATGAAAGAGAAAGTAGTGTACCAAAACACCTTATTTCATGTTGATACATATAGATGCACATGTGCATTTCTAATATTGTTAAGGTAAAAAGTAGTGTAAATGACAATGCAATTGACTATTATTTGTAATGAATTACGGAATTTGACAAAGAAATGATACATATACACATGTGCATGGATAACTGTTACTCGATATTTTTTTGAATTTTTTATTAACAAAATATAGCGATTTTTCCAAAAAAAGAGTAAAAAAAAAAAAAATTTGGGTGTTTTTTAGATTTTTTTAGAAATTACTGTTTGTGTTCACACTGTTTCTCGCAATAAAGGGTGGTTCCTAACGGATCTTTGTCCTATATATATATATATATATTGTGTTCACACTGTTTCTCGCAATAAGGGTGATTCCTAACGGATCTTTGTCCGATGTATATATATAGGAGAAGGATCCGTTAGAAACCACCCTTTATTGCGAGAACCGCGAGAAGCAATGTGAACACAAAAAAAAATACCTAAAAAAACACACACAATTTTTTTTATCAAAAAATCGCTACTTCTAGCAGCAAAAAAAAAAAAAAAAAAAAATTTAATTTTTTTTTTGCTACTAAAAGTAGCGATTTTAATGTAAAAAATATTAAAATTTTTTTTGTGTTTTTTTTAGGTTTTTTTAGGGGTTTAGTTTTTAGCATTTTAGCTTGGGGGGGGGGGGGGTTAGGTTTTTTTAGGTTTTTTGGGGGGTTTAGTTTTTAGCAAGGGGGTAGGTTTTTTTTTTTTTTTTGGGGGGGGGGGGGGTAAGTGGGGGTTAGGTTTTTTTAGCTATTTTTGGTTGTGTTCGCATTGGTTCTTGCAATAAAGGTGGTTCTCGCATGAACCTTACCCTATATATATATACAAGGTTATTACCCGGGATTGCTTCCCGGGCTCGGGAAACTTAGTTATATCAATTATTATTTGTTATTAATACGACCTCATTATATTAAGCATCTCATTGGATTCAACAACAATGTCTTCACATCACCGGATTAGAACATAAACCCATATTCGAAGTCAAACAAAAGCACAACAGAACCACATGAATAACATCATTTCCACTTTTACTTCAATTCACTTACGTGATCGGGTGATTTGGGATTTTGTAAAAATGTTTGTTCTTGTAATTCTTAACAAAATTATATTGAATTCAAGAAAACAAAACAATGACTTAAAGAACTATAGTTTAACACCCAACCTGATCGGGCAAACAGATGTTGACTAAAAGTCAAACAGTTGTTGACCAAAAGTGAAACAGATGTTCAACCAGATCCACTGTCTTCTTATATTTTAGCACTGTTTTCCTCTTCAAAACACTATTCAACCTAACATGGGTTTCCATGAACTGTTGACCAAAAGTCAAATAGATGTTAAAACCACTGTTTCAGTTATTCAAACGTCTGTTGAATAATAAATGAGATGTTGGCCAAAAGCCAATCAGATGTTGACCAAAAGTTAAGCAGATGTTCACCAAAAGTCAAACGAAGTGACCCATACATGATTTCTTATACATATTTAACATGTCTCATTTGATCAATTTCAGTTTTAGTTTGGAAATTGTGGACACCAGTCCAAGGAAAAGGCGATATGTTTCTTAATATAATCGAAACTGAATGTGTTTCTATTTGCTTGAAATGATTATCAGAGAATAGAACTCGATGTTTTTATTCCTTTAATGGCATAATTAACCAGCTTATCATTGTCAAAGAATAGCGCTTATAACTTTGAACATGATTTTGCTATTAGTTTGTACTATATTTTCAATTAAGGAATCGTTTCAACCGAGTAACCGAGTATATTGTGTTAGGATCTGAGGCTATCATGATTGTGTTTGTTTGTCATAATTGAACAAATGAATGAAAGTAAAATGAGATTAGATGCAGCGGAAATGGAAACAAACTTTGTAAACACTACAGACACTGATTATATTCTAACCACTGATACATAAACACTGATTCTACATTCCACTGCTGTAATCTAAGCACTGATGTTGAGCATCAGTGCTTTCTTCAAAGGATGATCAGACCTTAAATGGACAGTGCTTTGATCTTCAACAGTGCTTGGATCCCATCAGTAGTTTGAGCTTCAATCTTTATGCTTCATCAGTGCTTTGACTTAACAGTTGTTTACAGGATCAGCAGTTGTTAAGAAGGGCAGTACTTGGAGTATATCAGATGTTGGAGCCACTGTCAAGGGGAAAGATTTAATACAAACATCTGCTTATTCTGGATCCACTGCTCTGATCCAGTTTTGGCTTTAATCAGTTGTTCCTCTGTAGGGTTCAATCCCAACAATCTCCCCCTGGAACAGATGATGCCAAAACCCTTCATTATTGTGGATCTTTATTGTCTCATCAATAATTCCCTGAATTGCCCTTTAAATTGTAATTCAAAGTCTAAGGAATCTGTATCATCCTCATCCCTGCACAGTGTAAGATCAAGGAGTCTTGCAGATCTTCAACACCGAGGCCCAGTGCTTGTTCCCTTGATATTTTCTTCACTTCACCACTGGATTTGATCAAAGTCAATACGTGGGTCTGTTTGTCAGATTTCCACTTTAGTATTTTTGAATCCAGTGGGTTTCTTAGGAGAGGTTTTATTGATGATAAGTTTGGAGATGGTGGTCTGGTAATGAATGGTTGAGCAGTACTTGTAGTTTGTATCAATTCAATATTTTCTGCTATCATCTGCTTAAGGCCTATTTTTATAAGGTAATCCCCTGCTGCTTTATCTGCTGCTGTTTCTGCATCCATCTGCTTTTGTTTCCTTCTTTGATAAAGGATGGCAGCAGGTGGAGCAGTGGATCTCCTGATTTGTAGCTTTTGTGGCTTAGCTGGAACCACTGCTTCAGGGTAAACAGACTTTTGAGGAACATTAGGATTTTTCTTTCTTAGTTCTTCCAGCTTTTCGTAAGATGCCAACACTTTATCTTCTTTCCACCTTGTCACCTGATTCCTTGACCCAAAACCAGCAGTAATGAGTTCTTCTTTCATTCTCTTCAGCTTTAACACCTTATCTGGTACATTTTTCATGTACTTTGACCAAACAGGAGGAGTGTGTTTCACTTTGTCTTTGTTCATCTTTTCAATTCTTTCTAACTCCTCTTCGAGCTCACTAATAGTCCATTCTTTATATTGAGCCTTTTCTGCCTTGTATTTCTTGAAAGCCATGATGTGTTCAATGTAATCTTTTCTCATGCTTTCATCATCTCTTTCTGATAGTTGCTGACAGAGATTTTTTGAAAACCTTTCCAAAGTATTGACCTGAGTGAGCAGGTATTGATAGTATCTTTAAATCTCCTTGTCAGATTTTCCTTCTGTATTTCTTTTAGAGATATCCTTTGCTTGTTGAGCCTTTAACTTCAAATATTCTTCTATGTTATTAGGCCTAGGATATCCTTGAAGAGATGGCAAACTCCTTTTAGCAGGGTCATCTTCAGAGTAGAAGGATTTGATCTCCTCTCTAACTGCTGGAAGATCTAATGGATACTGGACACCTGGAGGAGTAATGGCAGTGTTTGGATTAAAGGCTTGTGCTGAAGAGAGTGGAACAGGGTTTGGAATGGTAACAAGTGTCAATGGTTGTGAAGATGTTGGAGATGGTGAAAAGTCATCATTGAGTATCATCCTTCTCCTTTTGGGTTTAGGAGAGGTTGGTGGTGTGTTGGTGGGTTGAGTGGTGGTGATTTGAGTAGTAGATGGCTGACTAACAATTGTTGAAACAACTGGTGTTTCAACTACTGTTGTCATTACAACAGATGATGTGTCACCTAATATCTTCTGCTTTTTGGCAGGTGGTGTTGGTGGTTTTGAGGATGTTTTTGGTGGTGATGTGATTTTTGGTATGGCAGTGGATGTGTGTGTTGAAGTGGTATTGGTGGCAGTTGTTGGGTTAACATCTGCTGAAACCACTGAAGTACCAACAGCTATTGATACAACAGGTGTTCCAGCATCTGTTGGTTTGGAAGATTGATGAGTGGAGCTTTTGGGAGGTTTGGGAGTATGTTTTGTGATTCTGGAAGGTGTGGATTTGGGTTGCCTCACTTGTCTAGTGGGCTGTTTTCTTTTTGGCTTAGGACTTTCTTCATCCTTGGGCTCAGAAACACCCCGCACTTCCATTTCCATAAAGACTTTCTTCTCCTGCTCAAACCTTGATTTTCCCTTTGCCTCCATATCCTTTTTCAGCCTTGCTTTTGCATCAGCAATAACATTTAAGGTTACATCAACCTTTTTGGTACCATCTGGCTTAGGGATGTCTGCAAGCATGCTGGAATTATCTGGTGCAATGTACAGACCATCCTCATATCCCTTTTTCTTTAACTGCCTCATTTTCTCCCCCTTTTTGGCATCATTGGGTGGAGGATTATCAACAAAAATTATTGTAGCAGGAGCAGTGCCAGTGCTTTTTCAACAGATGGGCCTTGATTGCCTTGATGTCTGCTTGTGTATCTTTGAACCTTGCTTCCATGAGATTTCTGATCTTTTGAACTTGAATTTCAGGTTGCTGATAACTTTCATTTATTATATATAATAGATAGAATAGATAATAGATAATAGATGTTTGAAGACAACAGATGTCCAAAGTGCTGCTTCATTGGAAGCATCCAGGAAGAATTACATGAGAATACCACTCAATTTATCGAAGCTGTAGAATGAGATCTCCATCGTTGGGTTATCATCTTTCAACCTCACTTTCCCTAAATTTGTCAATTCTATTTTTCAACAGGGATGTAATGCAATTATTACCTTATTTAAGATACCTTCAACTGCATCTTCTGATAAATCAACATTCATTTCACTCAAATGATAGCTTCAACTGCATCTACAATCATGAACTATCTAAAGAAATGGATGAAATCATCCAAAATTACCCAAAATAAAACTAATTAAACCATCCAATATTCTTGAGTACTCACCATTAATGTGATGACCAATATAAAATCAAACCCTAAAAGCATACAAATCATAATGAAATATGAAATCAGGTAGTTATATAACAAATCATTATTTTATATGAAATAACGAAGACGAAGAAGAACTGACTACAAAGTGTATTAACAATTAGCAAAAGAATAACAATTATCTGATTTATGTGCGGCTCTTAACTACATTCCGTAGAATGTGTACATCTAACAAATAAATAAAGAACTAAGAAACAAACCAAAAAACTTGTTGGGCGATTAAAATTAAAAGGATATCATACGCAATATTCAGGTAATTAGAATGGTCATTTTTACCTTACTTGACAACAATAGCAAACAACATCAAACAATAATAGCAAATGACCAATCAATCAACCTCATAATCATATAGAAGCCTAAAAATAAAATGAAAATTAGATAAGTGAACATCAAAATTGAACAGGAAACCTGACCAAAAATTAACCAAACACCTGATGTTGAATCCACTGTAGATGTTGAATCCACTGTAGATGCTGAACCACTGGTGTTACAAACAGATCATACCTCGGGAACTGGAAATTTAAAAGGATCGGCTTCAAAGGCTTCAACAATTGGAAGATTCAAATCTCAAGCAAATGAAACCCTAATTTCAAAAAGAATAATCGGTGAACATATTCACAGATCAATAATCAACAGATGTTGTACTCATATCATCACCGTTAAGAAAAAAACCCTAGGTTTCTGAACATATTCAAACATACCAGTTCATGGCGGAAATCTAGCGGCAGGTAAGCGGATCTGAACTTTGATAACCATCGATGACAACAACCTTGGAACCATATGATGAGATTAGGAGTAGAAATTAGGGTTTAATTAGAAACTTTGTATGAAAATAAGAAGAAATCAACACAGATCTATAAACATACAAATCAAACCTCAAATGGAAGAACATTGCCGACGAAGAAGATGAAAGAATCTTGTAAGAGAAAAACCGCAGAACCCTTAGCCGACGCCCCATCTCTCGATCTATCTCTCGATCTATCTCTCGAATCTTGTCTCCTTCTTTCAAGATGAAGAGCAAAAAGAATTCTGGTGAGTTTAGGGTTTATGGAGAATAAATGTGAGAAAGAAGAATCGATGATGGAAGAACTAGATGAAAGAAAGGATCTTTAGGGTTTGGAGACAAGAGAAATCATAGATCTGAAGAAGAGGAATCACAGATCTAAAGAGGAATCGCATCTGCTCTTCTTGAATCGCCAGAGAAGGGAGAAGAGAAGAGTACGGAAGAAGAATTAGAAGATTAGGGTTTTTAGGAGTGAGATAAAGGGACGGAACACTGTTGGGCGGGAAAATGGGATTGAGGATGCCCTAATCAAGTGACACGTGGCCCAAATCACTTTCATTTATTATATATAATAGATATATATATATATCTTTAAAAATCTCGTTTATTACACGGGTTGAAAAAAGTTTTTTTTTGTAATGAAATATAGCTATTTTTAAAATAAAAAAATTTGAGTGCTTTTTTGATTTTTTTTATATTTTATTTTGTGTTCACATTGGTTCTCGCGGTTCTCACAATAAGGGTGGTTCTCGCATGAACCTTACCCTATATATATATATATATATTATATGGTGTATAAAATTATATTTATTCAACTCGTGTAATACACGGGGTTCTAACCTAGTATATAAAATAAAAAAAACTTCAGTAAACTAAATGATAAACGAAATAGTAACAAACTAACTAAACTAATAAAAAACAAAATCATATTTAAGATAAATTAAATTGTTAGACTAAAAATAAATAAGATATTAAACTTGCTCACTGTTTCATGCTGATATACGGTTCAAATGTGTTTTGTCAAATATTGTTCAGTTATTAGTTATAGATTAGATGAGCACTAAAAATTAAAAAAAAATCCTAAAATAAACATAAACAATAAAAATAATAACGTAATTAAGTGTTTCTCATTGGGCTACCTTTAAAGCCCAGTATGACAAAAGTAAAAGTAAAAGTCCATCCGCCCATCATTTTCTTTCAATCGTCTTCTTCAAAAAATGTATCAGTGGCGCCGTAGAGCTGCAGAAGACACCGCCGGCGATGGCCGGCTAAAAAATCCGGATTCATTATCTTCACCCTGTTTCCTTCACTTCAGCTATTCTGTAACAACAATTTGAGAGGGTCAAAACGTCAAAAAGGGATTCATAGTGAGTAACCTTCTTAATCGGAATATGGCTGGCCGGAGGGTCAACTGTCCTTCCTGACACCCCTGTAGTTACATCCCTGGGTGTGACGCACCCCAAGTGCCTACGTGATTGAGATATTACTTGTTAGATTTGGTTGTAATTGAAATTTGAAAACATAAAGCTACAAAGGTTTGAGAAGTGCGGAGATAGCAAATATTTAAACAAGATATTCGGATTATCTTAAATTTTAGTACACACTTAGAATTTTTTTATATTCCTTTTAGAAAGTTTCAAGTCTTAAAGATCGCCTAAAAATTCAAAAATTGTATGACATGCTAATTATATGATTAAAATGCAAAAAAAAAAAAAGGTAATCTCATGAGAGTAAACTTCCGTTTTGCTCTATGTGGTTTGATCTTTTAACGGTTTTACTCCAATCCTTTAAAAATAGCAATTTTACTCCTTGGTCTATTTAACTTATCTCCATTTCACTCCACGCCTCTAACTCCGTCCAAAATTTTTGTTAAATGTGAGTCCAAAATTTTTGTTAAATGTGAGGGTATTATGGTCAAGGTTGGAGAACTCGCTAGTCGCTAGCGGGTCGGTGAGGTAGGGACTAGCGACTACTCGGGATTAATCGGGATTAATCGGATCGGACTTTTTATGTATAATTTTAAGTTTTTATACATGTATACATATATTTTTATACGTAATTTTTTTAAGTGGACAAGTTTTGACCGGAATCTGGGAGGTTTTGGTCGGAATATGTGTTTTTTTTCCGATTTTTTCTGATTTTTTCCGATTTTTTCTGATTTTTTTCCGATTTTTTTTGTTTTTTCCCGACTTTTTCCGATTTTTCCCGACCGACTAGTCGCGATTAGGGCCGACTAGGGCCGATTTGGGCCGACTAGGCCGACTAGCGATTTTTTCACTGATTAGTGAAAAATTACTCAGTAGAGGTCCGACTAGCGACTAGTCGCCGATTAATCGCCGACTAGTCGCGATTTTTGCAACACTGATTATGGTAATTCTACATATAAAATTTTAAATTAATTTCCAAAATCCATTTTTTTTGTCTTTACCCCCTTCACCCACGACACCCACTTCCTAGAAGCACCACCACAGCCACATCCTACAATCACCACCACAGCCCCCTCCTATAACCACCAGAATCACCCTCATCTTTTTTTTTTAAGGTAAAAAAAAAAAACTCTCTTCTGACCACCACCGTTCTCACCATCACCCTTAAAAACTCTCTCTATCTCTGTAACAACAACTTTCACAACCCAAATCTGACCTCCTTCGCCTAAAAAACAAACTTTTTCGTAACCCATATACGACCACCTACAAAATCATAACACCTATCGGATCTGAACTTACCATTTTTGTTCTTCACATATCTGAACGGTTTCAAATCAAACGAAATCCCGTCATCGCCGCTCTCTGACATGTTTGGGGCCAACGCAGATTTAGGGTTCAGATCTGAGAGTGTTCCGATTGACCAATTAGGGGCGGTTGGCTGGTGGTGTCGGAGAATTGATAGCACATCAACGGGGGTTCATCTTTCAGACTATGTTTTAGGGTTTTGGTGGCGGTGGTCGCTACTGGCGGTGGCGGCAGTAGGTGGTGAATGGTGGTGGTGGCTGGGAGAAAGACTTGGAAAGATTCAAGGGTGATGGTGAGAATGGTGGTGGTCAGATGGGGGTGGTTCTGGTGGTTATAGGCGGTGGCTATGGTTATAGTCCAACAGTGATGATTCCAAGAAAGCAAAGAGGGAAGAACACAGGATTGATATTGCAGATGAGAAATCTTATTTGTTGGGATATGAAGTGTTATCTGGAAAGCTAGTTTTTGATAAAAGAAAGACCGTTAAAGCGACTAATGCGCAAAATTCAACATAGTTTTTCACTTGGATCCTGTTGATGCTAAGCTTACAAGCAAGGCTTTGGTAGTGGGGATTGGTGGTGGCTAGCCTATAGAGAAGGTAGAGAGAGAGAGAGTGGTAGTGAGAGAGAGTTTTGATTTTCTAAATTAATAAATAAAAGACAAAAACAGATTTAAGGAATTAATAATATATAATTAATTACTTATATATAAAATTACTGAAATACTCCTACCCTTAGTTGAATGATTTAACTGAGTTAAGAGTCGGGGAGCAAAATAGAAAAAAAAACATGGTAAACTATTGGAGTAAAATGACTATTTTTAAAGGATTAGGACAAAACCATTAAAACAACCAAACTACAGGGAGTAAAATGAAAGTTTACTCATTTCATAATATTGATTATCAATACCATAAATTAGTTAGACCACAACTTCAACTTTGTAGTTATTGCCTCTATACAATTTACTAACTTTCTATCCTCACACATATTTAGGGGTATGCACGGTTCGGTTTTTGGGCAAAATCAAAACCGAAACCAAAATGTCGGTTTTCGGTTTTTCAAAACCGTTCGGTTTTGGTTTTTTCAGTTTTTACACCGGTTCGGTTCGGTTTCGGTTATTTCGGTTTTTGAAACAAAAGCAAGTAAGATTCAAAAATAAAAAAGTATAATTCAAAATTTAAGAATCTTTCTTATATGGTTACATTTAAGTTATTATACTTAATCTTTTTAACTAAAAATGTTTACATAAAACTAACCTTCTAATCTATGTGGGCAAACTGTTACGGAGGAAGATATGTTGGAGAAAACTTTCTCCACATTTCATGCATTAAATATAAACTTGCAACAATAATATCGTTTGCAAAGGTTTCAAAGATATTCTGATCTAAATTCATTTCTTCTCGTAGCAGAGAAAAACAATAAGCTACTAATGAAAAATCATCAAGCTCGTCCCACTGGATCATTAGCCATTCCAGAAGCAAATGTTGTTATTAATGATGATACTAAAGACTCTGGAAGAAAATGGGGCCGAGGCTGTGGCCGTGGCCATTTTGGTAAAGGTAATGGTCGTAACCATTTCTTCAAAGGAAATAATAATTTTCGAGGTAATTCCCATGGTCGTGGACGTGGTCACGGTCGTGGTCGAAATCAAAGAACCACCAATTACCACACTCCACAAAATACCAATTCCAACAAGTATAACAAAAGGAATGAAGTTGGTAGGTCCGAAAACAATGGCACTACTTGTTTCAGATGTGGATGTACAAACCATTGGTAAAAGGCTTGTCGTACACCTTCACATTTATGTGAACTTTACCAAGCCTCTCTCAAAAGAAAAGAAAAGAAAAGGAGGTGAAACATGTGGATAATTTTAATGATATCAACGTCGAGCTGAATGTCGCCGACTATACCAACGACATGGAACTCTGAAACAAATGTTGCTAAGCCGTAATAATTATATGCAACAATTATGTAGTTTCTTTATTATAACTATCTTTATTATGTTTCATTAGTCTTTTTTTTTGTTCATGTAACGTTTTCAACTAATAAATAAACTTCTTATTAAAAATAATTTCTTAATGCCTTCGTTATACACTTATTATTATTTCTCTTTATATTTTCAAGATTGAGATGAATACCACTGGAGCACAAGAGCAAACAAATGATGCAGATATATGTATAGCGGATAGTGGAGCCACACACACTATACTTAAATCTAAGAAATATTTTTATGAGTTGAAACCAACAAAAGGAACCATTGATACAATATTAGGTCCTACAAACTTGATAGAAGGAGTGGGAAAAGCTAATTTAGTATTACCAAATGGTACAAAGCTCTTAATAAAGAATGCTTTATTTTCCCCAAAATCAACGAGAAACTTGTTGAGTTTCAAAAACATATATCATAACGGATATGATACTCAGTCAAGGACTGTTGATAATAAAAAATATTTGCACATCATGAGCAAAGATCATATATTGGAAAAACTGCCAAATCTCCACTCTGGTTTGCATTATACACGCATTAATGTGCCTCAAGCACATATGGCAGTAAAAGAAAGTTTTTGTGATCCTGAGACATTTAACTTATGGCATGACAGATTAGGCCATCCAGGATCTACAATGATGAAAGTAATTATTGAAAACACACATGGACATCCATTGAAATATCAAAAGATCCCCCAATCAGATAAAATGCCTCTATGTACCTCTTGTTCACTTGGAAAACTAATTACAAGACCTTCGTCTTTAAAAGTTGAAAAGGAATCACCAATGTTTCTTGAAAGAATTCAAGGTGATATATGTTGACCAATTCATCCACCATGTGGACCGTTTAGATATTTCATGATCTTGATAGACGCATCCAGCAAATGGTCTCATGTCTCTTTATTATCAACTCATAATGTTGCCTTTGCAAAATTTCTTGCTCAAATTATCAAACTACGAGCACATTTCCCTGATTACACTGTTAAAAGGATGAGACTTGATAATGCTGGTGAATTTACATCACATGCTTTTAATGATTATTGCATGTCTGTCGGAATTGTTGTCGAACACCCTGTTGCTCATGTACACACACAAAATGGCTTAGCTGAATCATTGATCAAACATTTACAACTAATCGCTAGACCATTAATAATGAGAACAAAACTTCTTGTGTCAGTTTGGGGTCATGAAATTTTACATGTTGGATCGCTGATTCGTGTGAGACCAAGTGCAAATCATAAGTACTCCCCACTACAACTTGTTTCTGGCCATGGGCCAGACACTTCCCACCTTAGAATTTTTAGGTGTGTGGCATATGTTCCTATTGTACCACCACAATGCACAAAAATGGGACCTCAAAGAAGGCTGGGAATATATGTTGGATATGAAACAACCTCCATCATACAATATCTTGAACCTTTAACAAGTGATGTATTTACAACACGTTTTGATGACTGCCATTTTAACGAGGCAATGTTCCTAGCATTATGGGGAGAAAATAAAAAACGAGAAAATGATGTCTCATGGTGTGTGCCTTCACTGTCTCATCTTGATCCAAGAACAAAACAATGTGAGACAGAGGTTCAAAAGATAATAAACTTGCAAGAAATTGCAAATCAATTGCCTGATTCTTTTACTGATATAAACAGAGTTATTAAATCTCATATACCAGTTGCTAATGCTCTGGCTCGAGTTGAGATCCCAAGTAAGGCAATAAATAATAAAATGACTCATGAATCTCAGAAATGTTTAAAACGTGGAAGGCCAATCTGGTCGAAGGATAAAAATCCTCAAAAAAGAAAAGCACTTGTAAAGGAAATTGACCATAAAGAAAATGATCTTGATAAAATGGTGAATACCAAAACCTCCCATGAGGAAGATGTTTATGATACTAACAAAGAGATATCAATCAACTATGGTCATACACATATCATATGGAACCGATATGAAATGGAAAATATTGATGATATATTTTCTTATTGTATAGCAAGTGACACCATGGGTGGAATGATGACCCTGAACCAAAATCTGTCAATGATTGTCAAACTAGGCATGAATGGGATAAATGGAAAGGCGCTACGCAAGCTGAATTAGATTCACTTAACAATCAAAAAGTTTTTAGATCTATTGTTATTACACCTAACGCTGTAAATCCTGTAGGGTATATATGGGTTTTTGTACAAAAACAAAATGAGAAAAATGAGGTTACAAGGTATAAAGCGAGATTTGTAGCTCAAGGTTTTTCACAAAGGCCAGGTATTGACTATGAAGAAACATATTCTCCCGTTATGGATGCAATAACCTTTAGATACTTAATCAGCTTAGCAATTTCTAAAAAGTTAGAAATGCGTCTTATGGATGTCGTTACCGCTTACTTGTATGGATCACTTGATAGTGACATCTATATGAAAATTCCTGAAGGATTTAAACTCCCTAAAACGTCAAGTTCAAAACCCAAAGAAATGTATTCAGTCAAATTACAAATATCTTTATATGGGTTGAAACAATCTAGAAGGATATGGTACAATCGTTTAAGTGAGTATTTAATAAGTAAAGGTTATAGAAATAATCTTATCTGTCCATGTGTCTTTATTAAGAAGACAACGTCAGGGTATGTGATCATAGCTGTATATTTTGATGATCTAAATATAATTGGGACGCAAAAGGACATTCATGAAGAAATTATTCTTTTAAAGAAAGAATTTGAAATGAAAGACCTTGGAAAAACCAATTATTGTCTTGGTTTACAGATTGAACATTTGAGCAAATAGAATACTTGTGCATCAAACGAATTATACTGAAAAGCTGTTGAAACGCTTCAATATGGACAAGGCAAATCCTTTGAGCACTCCAATGGTCGTTAGATCACTTAATTTCGCAAATGATCCATTTCGTCCTTGTGAGGACAACGAAGAAGTTCTTGGTCCAGAGGTACCATACCTCAGTGCAATTGGAGCACTTATGTATCTTACGAATTGTACGAGACCTGACATTTCTTTTGCAGTGAACTTGTTAGCAAGATTTAGTTCAGCTCCTACTAAAAGGCATTGGAATGGGATTAAACATATTTTTCGATATCTTCGAGGTACTATTGATTTAGGCTTGTTTTATCCCAACGATTCAAAAGAAGGGTTAGTTGGTTATGCAGAGGCAGGTTATTTATCTGATCCTCATAAAGCAAAATCTCAAACTGGATATGTATTTATGAATGGAGGAACTGCGATTTCATGGCGTTCTCGGAAACAAACACTTGTCGCAACATCCTCAAATCATGCTGAAGTCATTGCACTACATGAAGCTTTAAGAGAATGTGTATGGCTAAGATATATGTCACAACGCATAGTGACTTATTGTGGGCTAGAGAAAGATCGAAGTCCAACTCCTATCCACGAAGATAATGCCGCTTGTGTCTCTCAAATGAAAGAAGGGTATATCAAAAGTGACAGAACAAAATACATACCACCAAGATTCTTTGCATATACTCGGGACCTTACTAAAGACAATCAGGTCGAGATAAGATATGTCCAATCCAGCAACAATTCAACCGATCTTTTCACAAAAGCACTACCTACAGCAACTTTTAGGAAACACATTCATGACATTGGCATGCGTCACGTACGGAGAATGTGATTCCTTACAAATTGCAACTTGAGGGGGAGCTATAGACTGCACTCTTTTTCCCTTAGCTAAGATTTTTTTCCACTGGGTTTTTCTTTTGCAAGGTTTTTAATGAGGCAATACTTAAAGACCCCGAAGTTTGCAAACTATCATCCAAGGGGGAGTGTTATGAATATTATATAAAGTTTACCATGTAGATCAAGATTTACCTCTAGATTTACCAAGCAAATGGATAACTCTTTGTCAAACTTATGGATAATGTACCATAATACTTGTCCATCAAATAGTTAACCTTGTCTACCAAATAGTTAATCTTTTTGTAGTATAAATACTAGCTCAAGGTAGAAGAGAAAATGCACCTCATGTATATACTTTCATAAGTTATACAATTCTCTTCTTCTTTCTCTTATAACATTTCTAAAGTTATTAAAGTTTTAGCACCAATCTTGTGTTAATTCTTGTTATATTATAACAATAAATAAATATACAGAAACCCCTATGTTTATTCGGGATCATGTTCGACCACGTCACTTTTAAAACACTGAATATTTAAATACCAATAAAAATTTTGAAATTAAAAAACACATATTAAAATATAATTCAATATTTATTGTGACAAAATATTAATCACTCCACCAGATTTCCCTAGTCACAAGGGCTTAAACAAAATTGGAAGCCCATGTTTTAAAAACAATGTGACTAAAAATTATAACCTTTATCATCTTCCCTATTGTAAAATCATTGCCGCTGCAATTATTAAAACCAAATTATAATAATTTCCTATATTCACAGTTATGCTTCAAATAGGTTTCGAGGTTTACCCGTCATGGAGACCGACTAAAGAACACAACGGAACTTTTGATTTCAATGGAAAACATAACAAAATCAGAATGTTTGTTTAGGTTTATGGATTTCTCAGTTTATTGTTTTCCTCTTCAATGAATTAGTATTACGGTAAAATCAATGCATACATAAAAGAAAGTCTAAATTAATTTGGTCACCTGGAATTCTTAGTGCCAAGCCGAGATGGCTGGAGTTGAGAAGGATGGCTGACAGCCAAGACTCCGTTTAGGCCGGATATATTGATCTTGAATCCTCTATCAAATCACATCAATCTAAATCATTTTCTTGGTGCATCTACGGGCCAAGGTTTTCGATGAGAGCACTCTCATGCTGATAACGTGTTGTGAAACAACAAGCCTAATAGCTAAACAATATGAGAAAGAGATGTAGGGAGAAAGATCTTTATATTATTCATGATCCGTGTTTACAATAAAATACAAGGAATATATATAGGATAGGGAAACTTGGTAAACAAGATACATCTATATATGGAGTTGATAATCATAATAATATTTATTTATAACAGTTTTCGACTTTTTTATTCACATTAAACATAAACTAGTATGCATATGAAAACCATAACAACAAATGTGAATTAATATATAAATAGTGAGATTTTATCAAGCGCCACAATGAGAATTCACTTCTAGTCGGTATCGGTTTGATTTGTTACGACATTGGTACGGAAAGGCACTCAATATAGTTTACAATACCAAATTTTAATACAACTCCACCCGAAAGAGAAAACCAAAATAATAAAGCCATATTTATATCGAAATGCCGAGAGAAAAAATTAAACATGCCACGCGCCTGCATATTCAACATTTTAAAAAAAGTTAACGAACGTAAGTTATATGAAAACAATTTTAAACTAAACGAAAACTAAATGGGTTAATGATGTATATTATTTGAAGCATAAAAGGTGAAACTGAAACTTAAAAAAATAATATTTTATAACAAAGTTATTCATAGCTCATACAACATGTTAAAAACAACCCCACATATATAGGTTTCAAAAACATGTACATTTTAAAACAAATTATAAAACCCTTTTGTGCTCCTTGTTTGCAACTTGTGGAAGTTTATAGCAACAATAAGACCATGCGTAGTCGTTAGCCCAATAATGCCCCCACTCTTGGGCGTTTTCTACCATGTGGCAGTCCAGTCAGCATGGGTGCATTATTGGGCGTTATTGCAAAAGTGTCGTAGTGGAAATAATGTCCAATAACGCCCATCCAATCATTAGACAATTATTTATATTTTTAAATTTAATACTTAAAAAACTTCATTAATTTAAAAAAAAAGTACACTACTAGAAATAAAAAAAAACCAGAATTAAAAAAAAACTGAAAAAAAAATAAAGTTAAAAAAAGATGACGATCTAGAGTCAGTATTTCTCCCGATTTTTTTGGCGATGTATTTGCGCAAGGATCAACGCGTCGCCTTGGAGGTGGTCGATCGGTTTGGATAAAAACTCAATGTCCTTTTCCATTTGCCTCGCCGCTTGCATCTCGTTAAACCTTTTGTTTTCGGCGACGCGTTCTTTCATAGTCTCCAAATGTTGGTGGCCGAGGTCACGATTGTCTTGGAGACGACGCTTCATCTTCTCGAAATCTTCCTTCAACTCGAGATCGGAAAACGACTCCACCGGTTTGTAACACTCATGTTATAATTCCATTAATAAATAAAAAATACGGACTTTTAAAGATACGAAATACATAATTAACAAAAAACTTAGTTAATAAACTAAGTTGTACTACATTATAGTGTTAAACGTAGTCAACTAACTAGCTTAAATTATCCAACATTCAGTAGTGTTTACAAAACAACAAAGTTCAAACTAGATTAGATTAGCGCGGAAGCAATTAAAACTTGTGTTCGGTTCTGGATTTCCTTGCTTGATCGAAATCCGCAACAAACGAGCATCACCTACGGTCAAAACCACGTCAATAGTTAGTTTTGACTTTCTTAATATCAAGTAAATACAAGTTCTGTTGCTTAAATAACGAAAAACAAACAAATTTGCTGTAATTGGGGCTGTCACGCCCAACGACGAATTAAAGGCAATCTTTCACGGCCCGCGACGGCTGTCGCGTCGCACGACGGCTAGAGTAGTTCAGCTTCGCGTAGCGCGAATGCATTATTTCGGCAGAAGGTTCATTATCTGGTGCTGTATGTTTGCCCCAGCAACCTTATTTTCCATTGTCAACTTCAAACTTTCATAACTTACAATTTATACATCCATTTTGGCCGATTCTTTTTCCTATACGTCTGTATTAAAATTACGGATCTAACCATGTGAATTTCATTTAATGAAAAGCAGTTTACGAACAAATGGTTTACAGATTCTATGATTCAATTATTCGACCCGTTAACTAATGTGCATATTGTTCAATATACACTTCTTGGGCATTCTAGTCTCATTCACCCATATCCCGGACTTGTAACTTTTGACATATCCTAACTATTTCACGGCTTTACGCTCGCATTCAAGTTTCATGCTTATTTTCTAAAAAAAATACAAGCATACCACTTTTATGCAAGTCTTACATTTAACTCCTACCAATCGACCCGATATCATGGATTCATAACTTGGCTTAATGTAGCCATTCATTGCTAAATTGCTACCTAGCATTAGCGCATTATGAGACTTTCAATTTTCTATGCACAAGATCGTTCTATGAACATGGTTTTGACCCGTTTGGTTGACAAGTGAAAATCCTCACCTTAATGTCGAACCAAACTGTTTATAACTAATATTTTGACCCGTTTGAGTGTCGAGTGAACTACGCCACTTCAATGACATGTCAAACGCATATTCTACAATTCTCCACCATTAACAAACTAAAATTAAATTTATATTCATATTATGACGGGACCAAAGTCACGTACCTTTAGAGCGCACCCTTCAAACGTGTATCCCCTCCGGATTGTCCGCTCGACGATCCGGATTATTTGCCCAAAGAGTTCAAATCACAATCAATTGAATTTATAGCAAATATACCTGAAACCACATCGGGTTCCTTTTGCGCCTAGGCTGCTGTTAACTGGAAGGATCTGGCTTTTGCTTTTGGAGTCTCTGTATATGAATCCTTGCCATCCTTCTTTCCGACTAGCTCCGGGCATTCGGATTTCTTGTGACCCGGCTGGTAGCATTTATAACACACCGACACTTTCCCCGGGCATAATGCAGCCGTGTGCCCTGTCTTACCACATATAGGACACGACTTATCTTTAAACCGGCACTCGCCCTTGTGCCCTTTCCCGCAAACCTTACAACTTGGCGAACCACTTTTCCCTTCCTGTTTCTTTGACGACTCCGTGGTTCGTGCTTTCTTTGTAGGGCTTGGATTAACAACTTGTGCCCTTCTTTCACCTCTTTCTACTTGCTTCTTCAGCTCTATCTCCCTCTCGCGAGCAGTATTTATAATTTCAGTGAGAGTCTCGTATTTCGAGGGAGTCATAAACTCCTGATACTCTGCGCTTAGCATATTATAGTAATAATACACTTTCTGTTCTTCGGATGTTACCAACTTATCACAAAATCTCAGTTTGTCAAGAAAGATTCTCGTGATCTTATCGATAGATTCGCCTTTTTGCCTTAGCTGAATAAATTCCTCCTTGATTCGGTTAATAACTGCTTTGGGGCTGTGGTGTTTAAGGAATGGCACCTTAAACTCGTCCCATGTCATCGCTCTTGCCGCTTCGCTTCCAATCTCCTTTTTCTTATTATCCCACCAGTCTTTTGCTTGACCTCTCAGCTGACCCGTGCCATAAGCTACGAAGTCATTTGCGTCACAGTGGGTTCTCTCAAACACCCCTTCAATATCACTTAACCATCGCTGGCATACTATCGGATCCACCTCTCCGTTGTAAAGTGGCGGTTTACATGCCATAAATTCCTTGTATGAGCAACCCTTGCGCTCTCCCGATTTTTCCTTTATTGTGTTGGTACTATCTTCCAACTTCTTGATTCTTTCTTCGACTAACGAAAGTACCGTGTTTTGAATCTTATCTATCAAACCGGATAAGCTATTTTCAACTGCCTTTCCTACTTCCTCGGCAATCACTTCTTTCATTTGCTCGGTGACTCTCGGCACCGCGTCATCATTACCTTTATCCGTCATCTTTGAAACTGAAATGTTTACACCAATCATTAAACATTTCATCTATAACATATACTTTATTTGCTTTGGTTTAGCCAAGTTTGCGACTTTCTTTAACCGTTTTCGTTTAGTGCACTTTCCGGGTTTGAGTGTGTTAGCACGCTCTTCCCGTGCAGGTCACTTCATATTTTTCTTTTACATTAATAAACCTACTAACATGATTAATTCTTACCGGATGTTGATCAAGCTTGAACCAAACACATTTTGTTAACAACCTTGAGCTCTCATACCAACTTGTAACACTCATGTTATAATTCCATTAATAAATAAAAAATACGGACTTTTAAAGATACGAAATACATAATTAACAAAAAAACTTAGTTAATAAACTAAGTTGTACTGCATTATAGTGTTAAACGTAGTCAACTAACTAGATTAAATTATCCAACATTCAGTAGTGTTTACAAAACAACAAAGTTTAAACTAGATTAGATTAGCGCGGAAGCAATTAAAACTTGTGTTCGGTTCTTGATTTCCTTGATTGATCGACATCCGCAACAAACGAGCATCACCTACGGTTAAAACCACGTCAATAGTTAGTTTTGACTTTCTTAATATCAAGTAAATACAAGTTCTGTTGCTTAAATAACGAAAAACAAACATATTTGCTGTAATTGGGGCTGTCGCGTCCCGCGACGAATTAAAGGCAATCCTTCGCGGCCCGCGACGGCTGTCGCGTCGCGCGACGTCTAGAGTAGTTCAGCATCGCGTAGCGCGACGGCATTATTTCGGCAGAAGGTTCATTATCTGGTGCTGTATGTTTGCCCAGTAACCTTATTTTCCATTGTCAACTTCAAACTTTCATAACTTACAATTTATACATCCGTTTTGGCCAATTCTTTTTCCTATACGTCCGTATTAAAATTACGGATCTAACCATGTGTTCTTGTTTATTTAACGCTTCATAATTCCAATATATAGTTTTATATTTTCGGGGTGTTACAAGTCCACCCCCTTAAAGAGGGGTCCCTGAAACCATAGTATGTACCAAATAATGTAGGGTAGAGTCGTTGCATCTCTTCCTCGGACTCCATGTGGTATCTCAGCCCTTTCTGTGTTCCCATTTGACCTTTACTTGATTAATCACTTTGTTCCTCAAGCTTTTCACCTTACGATCTAAAATCGCAATCGGCTTCACCGCGTAGTTAAGACTATTATCCACTTCAATGTCATCGTAGTGGATATAAGCTGTTTCGTCAGCTAGACATTTCTGGAGATGTGATATGTGGAATGTGCTATGTATTCCACTCAATTCTTCGGGTAATTCGAGACGGTACGCGACTCTACCAACTCGTTCAATGATTCTAAATGGCCCAATAAACCTTGGGCTTAATTTCCCCCTTTTTTCTGAACCGGATTATACCCTTCCACGGTGATACCTTCAGCATCACCTTATCACTCACTTGAAACTCAATCGGTCACCTTCGTTTATCCGCATACGACTTTTGTCGATCCTGAGCTGCTTTCAAGTGAGCTCGGACCAAGTCGATTTTCTCATTCGTGATTCGGACTACATCCTTATGTGCTAGTTCACGCGGACCAACCTCCTCCCAACACACCGGGGTTCAGCATTTTCTTCCGTAAAGCATCTCGTACGGTGTCATACCGATGCTTGCGTGGTAACTGTTATTATATGAGAATTCAACCAATGGTAGGTAAGCATCCCAACTACCCCCGAAGTCGATAATGCATGCCCGTAACATGTCTTCCAACGTCTGTATTGTTCTTTCACTTTGTCCATCCGTTTGTGGATGGTATGCGGTGCTAATGAACAATTTAGTTCCCATTCGCTCTTGGAATTCTTTCCAAAAGTTCAAAGTAAACCGAGTATCTCCGTCGGACACAATAGATATCGGTACCCCGTGGCGCGCCACTATTTCATTGGTATACACCTCTGACATTTTTCAGATGTATAAGTTTCACGAATCGGAATGAAGTGGGCACTTTTTGTCAATCTATCCACGACTACCCATATAGCATCGTATCCGCGGTTGGTTTTGGGCAGTTTGGTCAACAAATCCATGGTGATTTGCTCCCATTTCCATACTGGGATGTCCAACGGTTGCAGTTTACCATACGGCTTTTGGTGCTCAGCTTTGACTTGTAAACAGATCAAGCACTTCTCTACATACTTTACGACATCTCTTTTCATTCCGGGCCACCAATAATTTTGCTTAAGGTCGTTATACATCTTGGTTGCCCCCGGATGGATAGAATAACGGGATTTATGGGCTTCGTCCAGTAGAAGTGCCTTGGCTCCGCATGAATTTGGAACCCATATTCTCCCAAATCGAGTTTTCAACCCTTGGTTACCATCTAAAAATTCTTTCAATTGGTCAACTATTCTTTCCTTCTTCACATTTTCTTCCTTCATCGCTTCAACTTGAGATTTCCGGATTTGTTCAAGTAAACCCGAAGTCACAATTAGTTGCATTGATCGCACTCGAATGGGCGTATAATTTGCCTTTCGGCTCAACGCATCAGCCACCACATTAGCCTTCCCCGGGTGGTAATGTATATCACAATCAAAATCTTTGACAGTTTCTAACCACTGCCTCTGTCTCATGTTTAATTCCTTCTGATCGAAGAAATATTTCAAGCTTTTATGGTCGGTAAAGATAGTGCATTTTACCCCATACAAATAATGCCTCCATATCTTTAAGGCAAACACTACCGTCGCCAACTCGAGATCGTGTGTATGATAATTCTTTTCATGAGTCTTTAGTTGTCTCGAGGCATAGGCTATAACATTGCCCCGTTGCATCAATACGCACCCAAGACCCGAACGTGACGCATCCGAGTAAACTACCATGTCGTCAACACCATCCGACAATGTCAATACCGGAGCGTGGGTCAATTTTTCTTTAAGCGTTTGAAACGCTTTCTCTTGATCTTCGCCCCAAATGAACTTTTCATCTTTATGAGTTAGTTTGGTCAATGGCGTGACAATCTTGGAGAAATCTTGTATGAATCTCCTATAATATCCCGCGAGCCCCAAAAAGCTTCTGATTTCCGAAGGATTCTTCGGTGTATTCCATCTCGCCACAACTTCTATTTTTGACGAGTCTACTAACACCCCGTTTGCACTAATGATGTGCCCAAGAAATTGCACCTCTCGTAACCAGAAAGCACATTTCGAGAATTTTGCATACAACTTCTCTCTTCTGAGCGTCTCCAACACTTCACGTAAATGGCTTGCATGCTCTGCTTCATTCCTTGAATACATTAAGATGTCGTCGATGAACACTATCACCGACTTATCCAACATTGGTTTGCAAACCCGGTTCATGAGGTCCATGAAGGCCGCGGGTGCATTGGTCAACCCAAAGGACATCACAAGGAATTTGTAATGCCCGTACCATGTACGAAAGGCCATCTTCGGTACATCTTCTGTAACACCTCGTAAATTCATGTCCAATATTATATTGACACGTGTCATGAGCATTAAACGTGTAAATAATTACTTTAGAGGGACTGAAGTTGACAAACAAAGAAAGTATGAGAATAAAAGGATTAAAAATGTCAACATTGGATAAATATACCTTTCAACGATCTTACACGATGTCTATACCCTTAAACGAATGAATTATGAAGTCGTTTGTGAAAGAAAGTGAGAGTTTACACATCGCAAGGGTTAAAATTGTCAACATGTTTAATTTATACCTCTGAGTGATCTTTAGCAAACCCGAAGCCTTGTAACGATTAGTTATGCTCACTAAATTACGTGATAAAAATTTCACAAGGTTTCGATATCATATGAAGAAGTTATGCTAACATTCGTATAAGAGGGGTTAAAAGCGTCAACGTTGGAATTTATGACTTTTCGGGTGATCATAAAGTTAACCAAGGACTTAACAAAGTTTGGTTATGTCTTGGGGCCCTTAAAAGTCAATTTGGAGGGTCAAAAATGCAAGAAATAAAGTTAAAACCACGTTTATAAGGACCAGGGACCTAAAGTGCAAAAGCTGAAACTTGTTTAACTTGTTCTGGACTCTCACGCGGGCTGCGTAAGACATATGGGGAGTCTTACGCGGGCCGCCTAAGCATGCCAGCGATAGAAACTCTTGGAAGCTGTCTGTTTCAGCTGTGTAACCGACTTAAAAGCCTGTAAAATGATACCAGGGGCTGTGCAAATGGGAATACATGCACTAGGGACACTTGGGCATGATCTAACATCAGTTGTAGACCTATTTGTCATGATCTTGATGAATTAAACCCACTATATAAGAAGAACATTTGTTGCAACATTGGACTTGCACATTCAAAAATCATTCAAGGCATTCTCTGGAGCTTCTCTGGTCTTCTTCAAGTTTCCTAGTGATCATTAGTCGTGCATAGGACTTCAGTAAGTGTTCTTAACCTTTCTTAATTCAATTTTACTTAGTTTAATAGCCTAAAGTCAAACCGTCGTAATTAAAGTTTGACTTCGTGATTAATTAAAATTTTTCCAGTCAAATCTCGAATTGAAAGTACCTATGAGTTGGTAATTATGTGGGTAATAAACCCTTAAAAGGGCACCCTCTGATTCCCACTCTAACTAGGTCAATTGTCGGGTCAAAGCTAATTATAAAAAGTCAACAGAAAGCTTATTTTCAAATAAACGCATAATTAACAATGTAGAAGCCATGCAACCTGTTTTATCACTCATATAACTTGGTAATTAATGTAAGAACATGTCTAAGCATGTTCAACCCGACAATTTTCAGTTTAAGCTCGGTTCGGAACCGAAAGTCGCAAAAAGTAGACTTTTGCTTTGACTTTCAGTTCTGACCCAATGTAGCATGTTTTAGAAATGCCTTAGAGCTCTATTAGGACCAGGTTATAGATTAGTATAACCCTCTGAGGTTATACAACTTGGTTCATTAGTTATTTGATTCATATGCATGTTTCCGTTATATGCCTAAATGTTGACCATAATGCCCTTTTGACCTTAAAACAAGAATTTTGGAAATGTGAGAGGACAATAATCTTTATTACTAATATATAAACATGTCCCTAAATTTTGACATCAGTTTGAGGTCTAGATTAAGAGTTATGCTCAATAGCGTAATTAGAAAGCTTTTTATTAATTAAACGGCGTAATTAGCATAGAGCCTATCTAAACCTAATTTTTGATACCAAACTTTTTACCTACTGATGTAAAATAATATTTTAGGATTTTTGAAGATTTTTATTTATTTTTAGGCTGAGCATAGCATAGGGTTATAGCTTTGATTCGGTAATTGTCGGTTTTGCCCTTTTGGCCTATAAAATGAGTTTTACATAATATTTTGATACCAAACCTTTTCCTACTGATTTTATATAATAAATAAAATATTTTGAGTCTTCTGGAATGATAAAAATATCAGCTTTTCTTTAAAAACCTGGAAATCGCTTAAAACCGTCTTTTTACGCGTTTTTAACACATAGTATAAGTTAAAACTATTTTTAACATATAAGGTTTGATACCCACTGATGTTTTAAGTAAATTTATATATTTTAACAGTAAAGAAAAGTTTTTAAACTCAGATTCCCTATTTTGACCTTTAAAGCCTATGTGAAATTACCAAAATGCCCATACGGTGCATAGTTTGATTATAAAAGGTAAATTTCACATATATGCCATACCCTACTGTTATAACTTATAAAAATAAGTATTTTTACTGATTATATCAGACCTGAAACTCATATTTATATTTAAACTCTTTAAAGCTTTAAAATGACCAAAATACCCCTACGGGGCATGATTTGAGTTTAAATCCATTTTGGGCATAATGGAAGGTATCCTACTGATATCACAACATATTTAAGGAATATTAACTTAGGAAACCTGTATATGACTCTTTTGGTTACCCGTAACGCATTATTCGCGTTCGGTGCAGTTTATGTAACTAGTTTGCATAAATTAGCCGAAACGAGTCAAACCTTATCGTTTTTATCTCAAAATCCATAATGTGGTTAGTTTACCCATATTATACAAGTATACAAACTTGTCGGGTCTAAACCACACTCTAATCCGGTCATCGCTTAATCGTGCGTTTTGAACCGTATATCTTCCTTTAAAACTAACCGGTCTAAGTTTAGGCTTAATTAAGACCCGTTAGGAATCTAATAGGTTATTAAAACCTTCGTTCCAGATTAGGAGCCCGGTAAAAGCTACGTGCACTTGCTGTTTGTGAATTATACTTGCTCAGGTAAATACTCTTAACTTATTTTCCCTATACGGGCTTGGGATACGGTATTATAATAATACCGCTTGGTCGGGTATGTAGTTGTTTAAATCGGATTGTGATTAATATATTTACATAACCCGTTTTTATCTGTTTTATTTGGTATATGGCCCTTGGGGGGTTAATGACCATGTCCCGGATATCCTTGGCATCATTCATTGAAATGGCCACGACCTAAGCACGGGGTGTAGGTATACACCTGACAGTTGCATATGTAAAAACTGGTAATCCACTTAAAGGAATCAACCTTGTGGGCATTATACATGTGGCGTATCAGTTAATCTTGTCCGGCTCTTCTAACCGGCCCTAACGGACGACAAATAAGTAAAACTGTATACAAGATTATTTTTAAATAATTATCCCAAGTTATAAAAGATATTTTGTGCCTTGTGCATTCAAATCAATTTTCTTAAATGTTTTCAAAAATGAGTCAGTTAATTGTATTTACCAGTGTAAACTGATGTATTTTCCAAAAAGGCTAAGTGCAGGTACTAGACGAAATAGGCTGGCTACTCCTCGCATCATTAACCAAGTCTTGCAAGCTTTAGATGTTAAAGTCTGTTGAACATTAATATTTTCATCTTTTGATCCGTCTGTGGATCCATTACAGTCCGTTTGTGATACTTTGATATTACTATTTTATTCGGTTTATACTGTGATTCATCTTTTGCTTTCGTTGTGCATTTAAATTGTGTTGTTTGACTATGATGATATCAACTACGTCACGATACTCCCCACCGAGCCCACCAGTAATACGTGGAAATATCGGGGTGTGACATCTTCCTCCTTGACCTTTAACTGATGATAACCCGACCTAAGGTCAATCTTTGAGAACCAACTCGATTTTTC
Organism: Helianthus tuberosus; assembly: GCA_030545235.1. Taxonomy (NCBI): domain Eukaryota; kingdom Viridiplantae; phylum Streptophyta; class Magnoliopsida; order Asterales; family Asteraceae; genus Helianthus; species Helianthus tuberosus. The sequence goes on along the minus strand of CM060410.1, from coordinate 52,716,153 downwards.
ACCGTGAGTTTGTTTAACTCGCGGTAGTCGATACACATGCGCATACTTCCGTCTTTCTTTTTCACGAATAGCACCGGTGCGCCCCACGGAGACACACTCGGTCTAATAAACCCCTTGTCGAGCAGGTCTTGGATTTGAGACATCAATTCTTGTAGTTCCGATGGCGCGAGCCGATACGGGGCCTTGGCCACAGGTTTTGCTCCCGGAATTAATTCGATTCCGAACTCTACCTCCCGTCAGGCGGTATTCCCGGTAAATCTTCCGGAAATACATCGGCATATTCACGTACCACTGGTACGTCTTCAATCTTTGGCGATCCTTTGTCTGGTTCGTTTGCGTATATCATGAACGCTCTACATCCACGCCTCATGAGTTTGTGAGCCTTTAGCATCGAGCACATAATGGGATTACCCCCTTTTTCGCCATAAATGGTAACGTGTTTTCCACTTGGAGATGTCAGTTTTATCTCTTTGCGGAAGCACATCACTTTCGCGTGATGTCGGGATAACCAATCCATCCTGACCACTACTTGAAATTCTCCCATTGACATCGGGATCAAGTCTATTGAGTATTCTTCACCATCGATACTTATCTTACAATCTTGACATACATCACAAACAATGAAACTTTTGTTGTCACCTATTTCTACTTCTAATGGCATAGGTAATTTCGTCAGTACAAAGGAAGGATGTCGAATAAATCCATGTGAAATAAAGTATTTATTCGCACCCGTATCAAATAACACATGTGCGGGAATTGAATTTATAGCAAATATACCTGAAACCACATCGGGTTCCTTTTGCGCCTCGGCTGCTGTTAACTGGAAGGATCTGGCTTTTGCTTTTGGAGTCTCTGTATATGAATCCTTGCCATCCTTCTTTCCGACTAGCTCCGGGCATTCAGATTTCTTGTGACCCGGCTGGTAGCATTTATAACACACCGACACTTTCCCAGGGCATAATGCAGCCGTGTGCCCTGTCTTCCCACATATAGGACACGACTTATCTTTAAACCGGCACTCGCCCTTGTGCCCTTTCCTGCAAACCTTACAACTTGGCGAACCACTTTTCCCTTCCTGTTTCTTTGACGACTCCGTGGTTCGTGCTTTCTTTGTAGGGCTTGGATTAACGACTTGTGCCCTTCTTTCACCTCTTTCTACTTGCTTCTTCAGCTCTATCTCCCTCTCGTGAGCAGTATTAATAATTTCAGTGAGAGTCTCGTATTTCGAGGGAGTCATAAACTCCCGATACTCTGCGCTTAGCATATTATAGTAATAATACACTTTCTGTTCTTCGGATGTTACCAACTCATCACAAAATCTCAGTTTGTCAATAAAGATTCCCGTGATCTTATCGATAGATTCGCCTTTTTGCCTTAGCTGAATAAATGCCTCCTTGATTCGGTTAATAACTGCTTTGGGGCCGTGGTGTTTAAGGAATGGCACCTTAAACTCGTCCCATGTCATCGTTCTTGCCGCTTCGCTTCCAATCTCCTTTTTCTTATTATCCCACCAGTCTTTTGCTTGACCTCTCAGCTGACCCGTGCCATAAGCTACGAAGTCATTTGCGTCACAGTGGGTTCTCTCAAACACCCCTTCAATATCACTTAACCATCGCTGGCATACTATCGGATTCACCTATCCGTTGTAAAGTGGCGGTTTACATGCCATAAATTCCTTGTATGAGCAACCCTTGCGCTCTCCCGATTTTTCCTTTATTGTGTTGGTACTATCTTCCAACTTCTTGATTCTTTCTTCGACTAACGAAAGTACCGTGTTTTGAATCTTATCTATCAAACCGGATAAGCTATTTTCAATTGCCTTTCCTACTTCCTCGGCAATCACTTCTTTCATTTGCTCGGTGACTCTCGGCACCGCGTCATCATTACCTTTATCCGTCATCTTTGAAACTGAAATGTTTACACCAATCATTAAACATTTCATCTATAACATATACTTTATTTGCTTTGGTTTAGCCAAGTTTGCGACTTGCTTTAACCGTTTTCGTTTAGTGCACTTTCCGGGTTTGAGTGTGTTAGCACGCTCTTCCCGTGCACGTCACTTCATATTTTTCTTTTACATTAATAAACCTACTAACATGATTAATTCTTACCGGATGTTGATCAAGCTTGAACCGAACACATTTTGTTAACAACCTTGAGCTCTCATACCAACTTGTAACACTCATGTTATAATTCCATTAATAAATCAAAAATACGGACTTTTAAAGATACGAAATACATAATTAACAAAAAACTTAGTTAATAAACTAAGTTGTACTACATTATAGTGTTAAACGTAGTCAACTAACTAGATTAAATTATCCAACATTCAGTAGTGTTTACAAAACAACAAAGTTTAAACTAGATTAGATTAGCGCGGAAGCAATTAAAACTTGTGTTCGGTTCTTGATTTCCTTGCTTGATCGACATCCGCAACAAACGAGCATCACCTACGGTCAAAACCACGTCAATAGTTAGTTTTGACTTTCTTAATATCAAGTAAATACAAGTTCTGTTGCTTAAATAACGAAAAACAAACAAATTTGCTGTAATTGGGGCTGTCGCGTCCCGCGATGAATTAAAGGCAATCCTTCGCTGCCCGCGACGGCTGTCGCGTCGCGCGACGGCTAGAGTAGTTCAGTGTCGCGTAGCGCGACGACATTATTTCGGCAGATGGTTCATTATCTGGTGTTGTATGTTTGCCCAGCAACCTTATTTTCCATTGTCAACTTCAAACTTTCATAACTTACAATTTATACATCCATTTTGGCCGATTCTTTTTCCTATACGTCCGTATTAAAATTACGGATCTAACCATGTGAATTTCATTTAATGAAAAGCAGTTTACGAACAAATGGTTTACAGATTCTATGATTCAATTATTCGACCCGTTAACTAATGTGCATATTGTTCAATATACACTTCTTGGGCATTCTAGTCTCATTCACCCATATCCCGGGCTTGTAGCTTTTGACATATCCGAACCATTTCACGGCTTTACGCTCGCATTCGAGTTTCATGCTTATTTTCTAAAAAAATACAAGCATACCACTTTTATGCAAGTCTTACATTTAACTCCTACCAATCGACCCGATATCACGGATTCATAACTTGGCTTAATGTAGCCATTCATTGCTAAATTGCTACCTAGCATTAGCGCATTATGAGACTTTCAATTTTCTATGCACAAGATCGTTCTATGAACATGGTTTTGACCCGTTTGGTTGACAAGTGAAAATCCTCACCTTAATGTTGAACCAAACTGTTTATAACTAATATTTTGACCCGTTTGAGTGTCGAGTGAACTACGCCACTTCAATGACATGTCAAACGAATATTCTACAATTCGACACCATTAACAAACTAAAATTAAATGTATATTCATATTATGACGGGACCAAAGTCACGTACCTTTAGAGCGCACCCTTCAAAGGTGTATCCCCTCCGGCTTGTCCGCTCGACGATCCGGATTCTTTGCCTAAAGAGTTCAATTCACAATCAATTTAGAACTCTTTTCATAATCATTAACGCATAATTCGCTATAATAATCAAATCTACGTTTTTATCCGATTTTTAACATTTTAATCCTCATTAGGCATTTTAACAAACGCCTAGCGGGTCAAATTTTTACATAGTTAGAACCAAGTTCATGACTTGTTATTTTCATCTAAATCAACGTCAATTAGGCAAATTTACACATGTTTTAACATCAATATTTCAGGAATTACCTCATAAAACTCAGATTACAGTAGAACAAGAATCATAATCCTAGTGTTTACCAAGTTTCTACAAAACCCTTTAATCACCTACAATGGTGATTATGAACCCCACAATTATCATGCAAAATTTTAACAAGAGACCATCTAGGGTTTATTCCTAGACATCATATCACTTCCAATTTCATCTATACAACACATAATCAAGCTCAATTTTGATTTTCACAATTAACCTAGAATCTAAGATGAATCAAAACATCAAGATTTTGCATACCTTATGATCCCTTCAACAAGGTGATCACTAATTTGTGCTTGAAAATCGATTTAGAACTGATTTGAACTCTCAATTTGATCAATTTTGACAAGAACTAGGGTTTGGTGGGGAGCCTTGTGTCGCCCCTGTGTTCTTGTTCGACCAGACACACCTAAGTGTGTGTTTGGTGTGGGTTATTTTTGTTTTAATCTCTCAAGTTTTCCCATTTTACAACTTAGGTCCCTCAATTATTGTTTTATTTATAATTTAGGAGTTTCCATCCATTTATTTGGTATCTCAAGACCCGTATCTAACTGGGTTATCTAATCCTAGTTAGTTTGTTCTTGTTTATTTAATGCTTCATAATTCCAATATATAGTTTTATATTTTTGGGGTGTTACATGGTTTTTGCCCGATCCGCTTATCTTTTCTTCTACCGGGCGGTCGGGCCAACTCTTCTTCAACTTGCTCGTCAACGTCCACAACAACATTTAGATCGACATTGCGGGCATCGGAAGTTGGTGTGTCAGGGTCAACGGATGATGACGTTTTTGACCGTTTAGCTCGACGTCTACTACTCGACGTCATGGTCACTACGCCCGCCCACTTTGGACTTTTTCGTAGTAGTTCCCAACACTTACAGTACGGGAAAACGCCTTTCGTTTCGTACTCTTCCATAGTCCTCGTTAAAACCCCGATGTCACTTTCTCCGCTCTATCGATTATCGTAGTTATGTTGATAAATTTCTTGGAAGGAGTGACACTTGTTGTTGACGTCGGTCCATTTGCTAGAAATGGAATCCTTGTCACGATGTTCACCCTTACCCCACGTGCTGTAAAAGAGTGCACGAATCCTATTCCAAAATTCGAGACCCGTTTGAAAGTTTGCTACAAATAGAGAAAAAAATTTGTACGTTAAAAATAAAATAAAATCGACGTGTAGGAAAAAAGTTAAAAAAAAAAAAAAAACTTACCAATATCGGGGTCCTCCGAAACATCCACCCACGACCGAACCAACGTGAATTCCTCGTCCTTCATCCAAATAACGTAAGTATGCTTACGACGAGGTTCGTTCGGTTCCTTCTTTTTATGCGACCTTTTGCCGTGTTTCGATGTCTCTCGCGGTTCGGGTTGTGTCTCCGGCACGATATCCACATCGGGTTCGGGTTGTTGTTGTGATGGTTGAGAGCCACCGGCTTGGCCAAAGCCGAAAGTGGGTGGCATGAAAGGAGTAGAGCCACTCAAGAAAGCCGCGTACTATAACATGTTCGGGTCCATGTCTTGAAGGTTAAAGGGTTGTTGCGGTTGGGTTGTGTTCGGGTTCCCGGGTCTTGAGGGGACACCAAATGGGGGTCGGAATGGGTTCATGGTGTTATAAAATATAAAAGAAGTATAGATAAAATAAGACTGAGAATGAGTATTTTTTTTAAAAAATTGTGGATGTAAAGTGGGATAAAAGTGGGTTTTTATAGTGTTTAAATGGAAAAAAAATATTAAATTAAGTTACCGTTGAACGGTAAACTCGACAATCAAGGCAAGATTCGACGTTTTTCAAACCACGTCAAGGGGGCATTTTTCGCGAATAACGCCGGATAACGCCCAGGGGGGCGGACCTGGGGCGTTATTGGGCGTGTTTGGTCAATTTAAAAAAAAATGCCCGACTACGGGTGATCTAAGACAGAATATATCATATCACTAATGATGTACCCAGATAACAACCATAACTAACATCCTAACTCTTAAGAGATCCTCATCTCAAAGTCCTCAGAGACCATCGTATCAAAGTCTCCTATGAGTCGAGAGATGCATTGTTATTGAAGTAACCCGGAGACAAACTTGCACATGACCAACTTTCAAAGGTAAAATTACATGATCACAAACTTTAACAGACAAAACATACAAAGGTACAACAACAAGGATTGCCGTTAGATTTTGTCTCAACAATGATGTATATTATTTGAAGTATAAAGGGTGAAACTGAAACTTAAAAAAATTATATTTTATAACAAAGTTATTCATAGCTCATACAACATGTTAAAAACAACCCCACACATATATATGTTTTAAAAACATGTACATTTTAAAACAAATTATAAAACCCTTTGGTGCTCCTTGTTTGTAACTTGTGGAAGTTTATAGCAACAATAAGATAGAATGAATCATATCACTAGTGATGTACCCAGATAACAACCATAACTAACATCCTAACACTAAGAGATCCTCATCTCAAGTCCTCACAGACCATATAACCCGGAGACAAACTTGCACATGACCAACTTTCAAAGGTAAAATTACATGATCACAAACTTTAACAGACAAAACATACAAAGGTACCACAACAACAAGGATTGGTGTTAGATTTTGTCTCACCAAGTGTGATAATTGATAAACCACGTTAAAGGAAAACCACAAGAGAATCTACAAGAATGTAGTTAGATAACATAATAACATCAATGACAAGAGAATCTACAAGAATGTAGAAACGAGATGGCGTTCCAAAACATAAAATATAATCCGTAAGATGTCACGGGTGAAGTCAAGTCTAGAACTTTCGTTTGGTTAAAGAATAGGTCTTTTTTAAGTCCCTTCTATGGAATGAGTTGTGTAAATATTATATGTATATGTTGTAGTTGTTGACCTCTTGCCTGTTTGGGTTGGGGGCATTGTGTATGTATTGCCTTTTGCCAGTTTAAGTCGAATGCGTATTTTAGTGAAGTTTAATTTAAAACAGAAAAGATAACATCATCATCATCATCATCATCATACTCAGTATATCCCACCAATAGCAAAGCTAAGGTAGGGTCTGAGGAGGGTGAGATGTAGACAGCCTTACCTCTACCCCGTAGGAATAGAGAGGCTGCTTCCAATGAGACCCCCGGCTCGATTGTAGTTTTGCATCAAGCCTTGGACATAAGGCACATAACACTCAGCAATTGAGACAAACGCCGATTAGTGCATGTACCCCATTGTCTTTCGGCTATCAACGCCACCACATGATGCATGATTAACCATCCCCCTCTTTTAACGTTATTTTCACGAAATTAGTAAAATAACGTTAAAATTAGTGCACATTTTTTTTTTTTTGAAAAATCAACTTCATTAAAATAACTAGGTATAAGATTGCATCGTGTGATTAATGTGTCGTTGTTGATTGGGTGGTTAATGGTCTACATGAAGATTCAACGCATTATGATAGGTCTCATTGATGTTATCTTTTCATCATCATGCGTTGAATCTTCATGTAGACCATTAACCACCCAATCAACAACGACACATTAATCACACGATGCAATCTTATACCTAGTTATTTTAATGAAGTTGATTTTTCAAAAAAAAAAAGTTATTTTTTAACAAATTTAAATATTATATTTTTTAGTTATTTTAGTTATTTTAGTATTAGTAAATATAATATTTGTCGTAGAATCTTGGCTGCAATGTATTAATAAAACATCTAATGACATATTAATTACAGTTCTACCATTGAGACTTTATTTACAAACAACTCCTTCGTAATTTAGCCATTTTTTGGTCTGTTTGGTGTTAAATGGTCCATCAAGGTTTTTCTTTTTTTAACGTCTTTAACTTAAATTTATTTTACTCTTTTTTAACTTTCAAAGTTATTGTATTTCCCGTCTCTATATTCTAAAACTTTTTTACACTCTCGATCATTTTATACGTGTTAGTATAAATGCAAGTTCGTCTATGTTTTCACTTCGTGTTATAAGTTCATGTTTTTTTAAGTTTTTCCCGGTTTAGTCGTTGTTGGCCTGCTACTTAACACGATTCTCACAGCCCCCTAACACTAGTAGAACGGTTTACGCCCCCTACGTCACAACAAAGGAGGCTTCAAACTAGTTAAATAATTTTACAAATATGAACAGTTATGAACACTCTTAGGTAATTCAGTCAAATCCCAAACGTTATTCGAACACATAAAATCAGTTTTACTAGAAAACTGTTTTATTCCATTCAGAAGATTAATTGACGCTAATGGCTTAATTTGAAGAGATAGGATCAGCAAACATTTCCAAAATCCATTTCAACTTCAGTTAGGGAGGTTATGTAATCATCAAAGTTGGTAGGCTTTTAAACCTAGATGACCTCCTGAGTTGATTATTGGGTTCATTAGAAGTTTTAGTTTTATGGATTAGCTCTTGGTTAGGTTGCTATCATTTTCCTTCTAAGTTTGAAAGAGTTGGTGCAGTATGGTGTACAAGAGGTGTAATCGGAGTTAAATTCAGAGTGAAATTTAATGACACTCTTCCCCCCCGCCTCTTGTATTCCTTGCAAATTATGATAAGGACTTTGACTGCTCCCACTAACCTTAGAAATCTTTAGGAACTCAGCATGCTTAGGGTCAATACTTAGCGACCAACTAATTCTAATAGAAAAACAAATTAATGACGTTAGTCGTTGTAGTTTCTCTGCTATAGTACTTGTTTAAGGCTAAAATGAGTGTTAACTCCTGATCAGGCTTATCTAATACTCATAGTAAATGATTACTCGGCTAAGTGGGAGAATGTAAGATTAAATATATTATGTATTAATATTTAATCTATAGCCATTATAATCATTTACATAATATAGATCAAAATATATAATAACCTATTAAATAATTAGTTGGTAATTGTTGATGGACCATATTACCCTTATTAACTAATTAGGTTTCCTCCTGGGTGCTTATATAAGGAGAATTATGTGGAGGTTAAGGGGTTACTCAGTTACACAATTAGACACACCCCACTAGTCATAACATCATCATCGAACTCCATTACTGGATTCTCCAACGCACTGTCTGCTGTAACAGGTATGTTTTAATGTTTTCCTTCATGAATAAAGAGAACTGATCCAACATTTCCAACTTATAATTTTCTACTTCTTTCATCGTCACAAACTTTTTGGTGCTAATCAATATATACAATACACCATGTGCCATAACATCCCTGAAAAAGAAAAAGAACCTTTGAAAACTATATACAAATGTTATGAAAACTTGTATCATACGCAAAAGGATTGTACAAAGACCAAAAAGAAAATACAATACAATACATGCTCAAAGAATGGTTGATAAAAGAAAAAGTAGTCATATAAATGGATAAACTTACGACAAATGTGATTAAAGTGAGGGTACCCTATCTAACCTCATCCAAACATCCACATCCAAGGCTATTGTTATATGTCTATCAAAGGGTCAATTAATACTTGCTTTTGTGCCATGGTCAAGTCCATCTTGGCACATACTTCTAAAAGTAGACCAATTGTTTTTCTTTTATTTAGACCGTGGGGTATGGTGGGGCTTGGGTTGGGGCGTGGGTTAGACATTGGTTGACACGTGGAATGGATGGCAGACATGGGCTAAACCCACATTCAACACGGTATGGTGGGGCGGGGGTTTGGGGCGTGAGTTTGGTGGGCTTCGCTGGGCTGACCCGCTGGGCTATTTCAATATTATTTAAAACAACAAATTTAATTTTTTTAATATTTTTAAATAAAGAAAATTACAAAAAAAATAAATTCCTAACTTTTATATTTGTTTTTTATCTCTTTTCTCAACGCCAAGACTAGTTGTAACTCGTCACCCTGTAGGTGATCAATGGGCTGGGATATAAATTTCAAATCATCCCATTTTTGTTTCTGGGCATCTCTAGCGGCATCTCTAGCTTCTTTGCTACTTCGTATTTCGGCCCTTTGTTGTTGGAATACGTTGAATGTATCCAACTTGCATGAAATGTCATCCAACTGCTCGCTGTATATTCCCCTACGCGAGCCAGAACTCCCAGCTGAAGGCGATGCCGTATCAGATCTAGATTTTTGAGCACACCTTCTTGAGGCATTTCTTCCATACTCAGGCCGGTTTGGGCTTGGCGAATCATCCAAAAGGTCCTCAAACTCTTGATCTCGTGCATCAGATTGGGCTTGGGACGAGGCCCTTGACCTTTTGGAAGACGAGTTAGTTTCGCTACCAATGGGGATAGTCGCCCACTTTGGATGGAACTTACAAATCTCCCAACAATGCATGAAACGGAAGTCGGTCTTCACATTTGATTTGAAGTTGACCACTGCATTTGTCAAAATGTCGGCTTCGGTTTCACCACTTTTAGGGTTTTGCTTTGCTTTATTTAAAAAACCACTAAATTTTGTAAGTTGGGTGCTTATCTCGCTCCACTTTGAGGATAAGCTATCGTTTTCACGATAAGTCTCCCTATCCATTTCTTCATGGAATAGTCTACTAACCGATTCCCACAGGGCGGTTCGATGTTGCGAATTTCCTATTTTAATAAAAAAAATTAATATATTACAAACTTATATAAAAAATAACCATTAATAAAAACAAAGGTTAAGAATACCTAAAGTTGAATGTTGAGATTGTTCACACCAAGCCCTCGCCAATGCAACTTCTTCAGCAACGACCCATTTTTGTTGTTTTCGTTTGGCGGTTTCAACTACTTTATCCTCCTCGGTTTTTTTCTTATGACTTCTCTTTTTGATGGGTTTCGATGCGTAAGGACCATCATTGGGTGGTTGAGTTTCGGGAACGGATTCGTTTTGTGAAAGGTCGATGGAGGTTGGTGAAAGGTCGATGGGCGATTGTGAAAAGGGGGTAGGTATCGAATCATCGGTGTTTGGGAAGTTAGTAAACACACGATTCCCGATATACGATGCATAACCCGCAAAGTCTGGCATAGGAGAGTGTATGAAAAATGGACGAGCTATTGGACGAGTGGGTGGTGGGCTAGGATTATTTTCTTGGAATCCATACGGGTTGCTCGCGTCAAAAAGACGGTTGTAAGGATGCATTTTTTCGTTTTGTAGAAGGAGAATTGAACATGTATAGAAGATGTGGTTGAATGTGGTAAAAAATGGAAGAAAAATGTGAGTTTTATAGTGAAAAAATGGAAGAATTTTTTTTTTTTTTAATATAGCCGTTGGCCAACGGCTCTTTTCTTTTGGCCATACACAGCCCGCCATATCAGCTCGCTTCCCCCGCCCCACGTCCGGCTTGAAACCCAAGCCCCAAGGGCCACGCCCCAACCCAAGCCCACCCGGGATGGTGGCTTGGACGTTTTCCCCCAACCCACGCCCCATACCCCATGGCCTTATGGCACACATTATGCAACTTGTTATAAATTATAACTTTGCTAATCCAATAGCTTAAAAATTAGATACGATAATTTTAACACGCTTTAAATCGTGTTTCCATTAATTTTCTGTCATAACTATTTAAAGGCAACTTGTCCAGTGTATACTGCGATTTACCTGATCTCATTGATTAACATGACATTGACGGATCAAATAAGTTTGTTAGTAACAGCTCTGATAGTATTAAGAAAACAATTAAATTCGAGGGGAAAGAAAGAAAGAAAACATGGGCATGTGGATCGACTAAAAGGGTCCACCGATCTCCAATCACCGATCACGTGATTTAATCAGAATAAGTCGATTTCATTAGAACTCTTTATAAAAGATAAAAGTTTAAATTAAAGTTATCACCAACCAATAAAAGAAATTAAACGTATTGACGACTTTTAACATATAATTTGTTTGTTTACATAATAAAAGATTAACAAAAAGATGATAACCTTTTGACTCTAGGGTTACCTAACTAAAATCCCAAATTTCACGATTAAACGATAACAAACCCTGATTTCATTCCATAAATTCAAGAAACAAGACATATCATATATCTTCCCAATTTACATCTTTTATACGTAGTCCCCGAAGCCCATCTCTGTGAAAACCTTTCCAAGCCAATATAATATTCAATATTAACACATACCCAGTTCAAATCACCCTTCTACCCATCTGGGTTTCCATTGATTTTGATCTAAACCCATAAAAATCATAGCTTTACATACAATCAAGATTCAAGAATGAGGAAGAGGGAGAGAGAAAACCCATGTGGGATTTGCGGCCACTACCACAAATACGAAGAGGGTGAAGTTTGTGGGATTTGTGGGCATCGTATGCCGGTCGGAGTTGAGAAATCTTTGGTGCAAGTTAGCGCCTTTCCGTCGGAAATCTTGCCGGAGTTCTTGTATCTTGGTAGCTATGATAACGCCTCTCGGTCGGAGCTTCTTAAGACTCTTGGGATTTCTCGTGTTCTTAATGTGAGTGTTGTTGTTTTTCTTGATGTTTTAGTTTATGTTTTGTTTGTTGTGTTGATCAGTTGATGATCTTTTATATGGGTTCTTGATTTTGATGAAGTGGTTGATTATTGTTGTGTTATTGGATGATTTTGATGTGGGTTTTGTTGATACCTTATGTTTTTGCATCTTGAATTTCAACAATCTTTTCTTGACTACTTTAGCACTTCTGCTTGATTAAGTTACCTATCTTGATGTTTTAGTTTATGTTTTGTTAATGGTTTTCATGATCTTTTATATGGGCTCTTGATTTTGTTGATTATTGTTGGGTTATTGGATGAATTTGATGTGGCATTAGTTGTTCTTATTATTGGATTAAATTATTGCATCTTGTTTTTTCAACACTTTAGTACTTCTATAATCTATATGTTTTGATCTTTTTTTTTTAAATTTTGAATTATGAGTTACTGGTAGATTTATATGTTTTTTTATTAATGCATTTGATTTGAAGCTTACTGGTTGATCACTGCTGTAACTTTTTGTGGTATGAGCTTCGATTAACTTGTCATGCCATCGGCAATCCGGCATTCTATAAGAAACATGTATAGGCGAAATCGCACACAAAGTCTTGAATTATATATACAATTATGTAAACATTAATAATATGAAAAGTGAACACTGGTGGCAACTTCACAAAATAGTTTTTTTTTATGGTAGTAATATGTAAGGAAGAAGATATAGTGTGTAAATCTTCGGTGGGCATTAGGTGTTTTTGAAATAACTGTGAATGAACCTTCTCATTAGTAAACAGGGCATTCGATGTAAGACACTATGTAAACGCATCGTAACTTTTCGGTGGTAAATCATACTTAGTAACTGGTGCCATGGTGTGTTAATAGATTGTACAATATGTATTGATGTTTTATAAGTTTGTGGTTGTACACTTTTATCACTACTGGTCACCGCGCTTTGATTGTATGACAGAGTGACATCATCGTTTGATGTATGAACATAATACCTGTTGAACATTTATTGCTCATTTATGTAAGTAAAGATCTGAAATAATCAGTGGTGATATTATGTATTTTTGCAGACTGTACCAGCATGTCAGAATCTCTACAAGAACTCATTTACTTATCATTGCCTTCCTGATAGCCCAACTCTAGCATTTGATAATGCAGTTGAGTATCTAGGTACGTATGTTATTGTTCTACATGATTATGTTTGTTAGTTTGTTTTTACTATGTTAAAGAGACATCATTGTCTTATACATAAACACAAGAATGTTAAAATAATTATATGATATGATATCTATAGTTTATTCAATATCATCTTCGGTATATGAAGTAAATGAAGCATAGTTATTAAAGGCTCTAGGCGCACTCAAAGCGCATAGGCCTCGCCTGGGCCTTGCAAGGCGCAAAAAAAGCGAGGGCCTGAGAAAAAAAGAGCGCACAATGAAAAAAATAAAAAATATTTTATGTATTAGAAAATTAATACTATTTTTTAAATAAAATAAACAAAAGCTATCATATAATTTTTAATATCATCTGATTAGTACCAAAAGTTGTAAAATATTATTGTAGAAAAGTAGTTTTCCTTAGATAAAAGTAGAAATCTGGCTGGAATCTTGCCGGAATTTAGAAAATTTAGCCGGTAACTTTCCAGAATCTAGGAATCTTGCCGAAATCTTTGCCTGAACCATCACCTAGAGAATTAAAGTGCAATTGCCTTGACTTAAAGCGCAATTGTCTCGCCTAGCTTGGAAAATGGGCCTAGTCGCAAGAGGCGATGGCTTTTAACATCTATGAAATAAAGTGTGATAATTTTAAGTTTTTTAGTTCCCATTGTGTTTATAAAGTTACCTAAAACAACATGGAGATCTGGAATAATATCACAAAATGCTTTCTTGTTTTAGATGAGTCAACTGTTAAAATCCCATGGAAACCTTATAATTTGTGATCAATATCCTTATTGTATATTTTAATGTGTGAGGCCCTTATTATTATTAGTTTGTTTATAATTAGTTTACTATGTTTACTTGGGGTATAAATCAACGAAGCTGAGTTTTATTTTGTCAATTTATTTTGATAATGTTATGATTTGTAATGTTCTTTTGAATAAATTGCTTGGATAGTTTCTTATCTATATTTTATATGATGAATATTAAATGAACTAAATTACTTGTTGTAACACTTCCAATATGGTGTTAAACTTGTTCTACAGAGCAATGCGAAAAGGATAAAGCTCGAGTTCTTGTTCACTGCATGTCAGGAAAAAACAGGTGACCTCTTGCTGCAAACTGAAATTGTTTCGGTGCTCTTTTCTTAATTTTATTTTTGTATTTGCCAATAGGTTGGTTGTTAGAAACAAAGTGCTAACTACAATGATTTGAAATCATTGTTCGTGTACTTGTATTATAATTCATGAGAAACATGTTTGTATATATTCTGACAGGTCACCAGCTGTGGTTATGGCATTTTTAATGAAGAGCCGAAGGTGGACTTTCGATCAGAGTTACCAATGGGTCAAAGAACGCAGACCGCCTGTTGAGTTGAATCCAGGTAAACCATCCTTTATATGTGTTTATTATAGTTAAATTACTCGTGTTTGATCATGTATGTTTTTGCCACTTGAAGATGTAGTAATCAAATAATCAACTATTAGAATGTTTGAGAAATTTGATTGATTTAAGTAACTAAAAGATAATATGATAAAAGAAAAGTTATTTTGTATTTGTTTAAACTTTAAAGTATGACAATTACATTTTGTCAACTATAATCATATTTAAATGAATTATTGATGACTTTATGAAACATTTGTGGTCTCTTATTCTAATTTTTCATTATAATACCAATACGAAATATAAGTGCGGTCATCAGCATAAGTTAACAAGGGGTGTATAAGTAATTTCAGTTTATCTTTAAATAATTTGTTGCAACAAGTATGGAACTGATCATGCAAAATAGATTATAAGTTGCTTCATAACACAGATCCTAAATCCTGTCATGAATGTTTTTGCAGACATTTTGCAGCAACTAAAAGAGTACGCACAGAACCTTCAG
The DNA here is from genome assembly GCA_030545235.1 of Helianthus tuberosus. Taxonomy (NCBI): domain Eukaryota; kingdom Viridiplantae; phylum Streptophyta; class Magnoliopsida; order Asterales; family Asteraceae; genus Helianthus; species Helianthus tuberosus. Next base: position 52,701,036 of record CM060410.1, on the reverse strand, counting down.
GCGCAAGTGGAGGCCAGTGGTGGGGCTCTGCCGCCAATCTCAGGCGGTGGAGCTCCGTTCAGCTTCGGGTTTACAAACACACCTAACGTGCCGCCGCTAGCGTTCCCCGCTTTCAACACTACCGCACCCGCCACCTCCATTTTTACTCGCGCAGACATCCCTCCCCCAACCGAGTTCACTTTCGGAGCCGCTGTTCAAAGTCAGAACACCCCACAAAATCCGGTGTCTTCTGGGCCAAGTTCTGTGAACCCGAATGCTACAGACGTATCAATGGACGGATCTTAAACTGTTGTTTCTGGAGGTTTTTCTTGGATTTGGGTTATTTGTGCAAATCTTGTGAGAAACCATGAATGAGTTTGATGAATGTAAATGGTGAATGAAAGCTTTAGGTTTGTTAGACCTCACACACCTGAGATATTATATTACTAGGGGTACCTTTTTAAGCTTCCATTTCATTGTTATATTCGTTACCACTTTCCATTTGCACCTTTTTCTTTTCTTTGCATAATTTTTGTTTCTGTGGGTTCAAAATGCAAGTCATGAACAATCATTCTATGAAATGTTAGAAAAAAAAAGCAAATTACCATTATCATGATCGCGTTGATGTTCTGTTGATTATTTCTTATTAAGTTTCGGTTTTGTTGGATGTATAGCGAAGTAACTGCTTGTTTTTGAATGCTTTTAACGTCGTAGTTAGCGTGTTTTGCAGATATGAAAAGGATAAAGTTCTTGTAAACTGAAATTGTTTTGGTGTAATTTCATTTTTACAGATTCATGAGAAACATTGATCCAGATGACTCAAACGATACGTAATTTAAGTGTTTACTATAGTTGCATTATACAATCTTTTTGATGTTTTACATGTATTTCTAGGTGGTTATAGACTTATAGGTGCATTTTTGAAGTAAAGCAGACTGATATTTTAAATATTTAGAATTTTAGCATGGAAATGTGAAAAAGAAAAGTGTTTCATCTAAGCAGAGGGGATTTCATATTTCACACTCAAACCCTCTCTTGTGGTGAACGACGATCCCCTTGTGCCCCGCCCCGCCCCCTCCTTACAACGTTCACATTCTTCCCCACACGCGTGTGATGGCAGCCCCATCCCTTGCTCCTCCACGCCCGACTGTGGCAGTGTTCAGCGCATGCGCCCTCCGATGTAAAGGTGTACAAATCATTTTTTAATCGGTCCGTTTTTTAACTGAACCGGTTTGAAAATGACACTTAAAGGACCGTTTGTGAACAGGATGGGACGAACTGGTTCAGCCCGGTTTGGATCGGTTTACAAAACCGGGTTGTAAAAAGCCGATTTGTTTTCAAAATTACATGGTCTTCTTTCCACTAATATTTTATTTTTAGTGGAAGTAAATAAGTAAAATACTAAATCTTGAAAACCGGCTTATAATCTTCGCCCAAACCAGAGCTGTTTCGAAGGTATTCATCAAATACGGTTTTTTCGTCGGTTATTGTGGTTGTCAATCCTCCATCTACATCGTCCTCGTACAACTTGGCTTCTTGTACTCTCTCGGCCGCAACCATAATCCTTGAAGCAAATGGTCATTTCTACCGCCGGAGAAGTTAGTCGAGTTCTCCTTATCAATAAGACCCTGCCACTAATAGAAAAAGTAGATTCCGAAGCTACCGTGGAAGCTTGGACTGTTAGTAAATCTCGGTCCATGGTGGCTAAGATGGGAAATTGAGTTTCCTTACTTTTCGCCAATGAGGTAGTATGGAGTGGTTGGGGAAAGAATTGGTGTTCCTTGTGACTCAGGTTCGATTCCCACTATCCTCATTATTTTCTGCAGCATCCATGTGAAGAGCGAATACGGGTGGCGCCGGTTCGACTTGGATGGGAGGCGAGGTTTTACCGATTATTCCACTGTCGTGCCTTCGGGTGGGTGGAGGTCGGGTTTCCGCGCATCTGGGGAGAGCCAAGGAGCTGGCAGCGGTCGAGTAGTCGACCTTGGCCACAACGCCCGGTGTCACGATGGTTGGCACGTCGTTCCTTGCCGTTCAAAAAAAAAAGTTTCCTTACTTTTCCACTAAGCCAACAAATCAATATTTTTAAATTTTTGTGGAGTCAAAGTCGTTAAAAAGTTTGACCCACCATATCTCCCGAGTTCGCTACTCACAGTGTTACTACGTTGACGTCTAGTAGACTCATCCCATAAATGGATATACAAAGCAAAATCCGGATCACTTGATCTTTCGACGAAAACCGTATTTCTCATTGACTCATGAATGTTTGAGGTTGTAGAATATTGTGTTAAATAAACCTCAATCAACTTGTAAGATAGTTGTTAAATCGGCTTATAAACCTAAACTAAAAATGGGTCTTGAGGGGTGTTTCAATCCAACTCGTTAGCAATTTTTTTCAATTAAAGATTCAACCCGCATTATATTTAAGCAAAGGTTAAGTGAAAATCAAGGATAGTTCTTTAAAATATTTTTAAGCTTTTCATTCATTGGATCTACCATATCGCAATATGTTCTACCTCTAACCTTCAACTCGCTTAATTTTAAATAGTATATATTTTGTGAAGTGTTAAAGAACTTATTGGATAGTTAACTCCGAATAAAGCGGTTGTTGCGGTTTTGAAAAATTGAAGCATTTGGATAACAACTTCAATAGTAGCCCAACCCGAAGGATGGTAAGGCGAAACCTTTCCAAGACTCAACAAAATATCATGAAAGGTTATTAAATATCTTTTTGCTCGCCTTTTCAAACATATTACAAGTAGAATTCCAATCTTGGATGGCAATCCCAATTCGGACCTAAGAATATGGAATTCGCGTCTTTATAAAACTTGATATATTTACAGTATCTTGCATTGTTGCTAAAAATCTCGCGTAACATTTTTTTAAAAGCATTTTTTTGTGTTTCAATTATTTTAAACCGTCATAAACGACAAAATTTATGATGTGTGCAACACATGGCTATGGGAAAATCCAGTGTCACAAACAAACAAATAGGTTGATATTTTAATTTTAAATGTGGTATCGTAGTAGCCATATTGTTTGAGGCTTTATAAAAAGATATTGAAAAAACTTTGTTTCGCAATTTATAAGTTTGAATAACTTTGTCCGTAACCTTATTTATATTTTCACGGTGTGAGGATAATCGAACAATTCAAATGCAATCGTATGCTTCATCATTCGATGTCGGTTCATCCAATGCGCGATGACACAAATGTACAAGTCGGGTGAACTGTGCAGCGTCGACCAAACATCACTATTTAAGTTAACACCGGTTTGTAAGTTTTTAAAATAAGAAATTAATTCGTTTTTAGCTTGTTTCCATCTTTTTAAACAATCCATTCTAAGAGTAGCACATCTTACATGGGTGTAGCACGGTTGGAGAGTTCATTGAATAAGCCGAGTATAATGTTAGTTGTCGAAATGGTTGAAAGGTTGATCGATGTTTAAAGGTTGGTCAAAAATAAGTCTAAAAATTGATCCTAATTAGTACCTTCTTAGGAAGGGTAAGTAGGCCATCTCCACAAGGAATTCGTGGTTATTGTTTAATTGTAAAAGCCTATATTAACTAAATACTAAGAAAAAATATTGCTTTGATTGAGTTTGAAAGTTTTGATTGATTATGATTAAGGATATTATCAAATTTAAAGAAAAGTAACCCCTCCAGGATTTCTGGTTCAATGATTCACCCAAACCTGTTTAATAATTTAGATACCAAAAGGCCTTGTTAATAGTTTAATTCGAGTGATACTTGAAGACAATTTTTAATAATAACTCATGCAATTCAATTATCAAATCATAAGTGCCAAAACCCCACCCAATAACTAAGCTACTCATGATGCAAGAAAACCGAATGCGAATAGTAAAAGGTGAATAATTGCAACACAAACAATTCTTTTAAACAAAACAAAACCACAAGTATTCTTCAAGTCATGAAAAATAATCAAAAAAACTAAATAAACAAGGTTGAGTTTCACATACATAAACCATCCACCTGGAGGTGGTCACAAAAGATTCTAGCCACTCATCATCATGATTTGATCTTCTTAGTTGTTGTGGATCTTGATTGCATGAAAGATTTGATGAAAATTGAGGTTGAGAACTTGGAAATTCTTCCTTGGGAAGCCAAAAATGATTAGGGTTGAAGTTCTTTTCGCTTGGGGCTGAAGATATCTTTAAATAGGGTGAAAACCCAAATTTTCACATGCATATATGATGTGTGACACAAAGCTGCGCCCCTGACTGGTTCCCTTCTATTTTTCGCGTTTTCAACTTCTGTCTAGCGTGTAAGCTATCAATCCTTCATAATGCTTCCCGAAAACCTCCCGTTAAGCTCCGGGTACCTGTAATTCAAATCAAACTCAAAAGTAACCATGTTTTATGATAATAAAAAATTAAAACCAAATACTTACACATGTTAAAACACAGTTATTTACCCTTCTATCAATGGTAAGCTTTCTTGGATCTCAATGTAACGCCTCGTTTTTGTAACTTTCCTTAATTAGAAAGCTTGTCTTTTATTTCTATTTTCGGAAACTTGTAATCTATTGTAATCGTATTTCATTTCGAAACGTTGTAAACCCGAGGCTTTGATCATAATAAACTTGATTATTTCATACGAATTATACTTTGTTTATCTATATATGCTTATACATTTAATCCATATATACATTTGATACATATTTGTGACTCTCGTAAACACGTGTTAACTTACAAACAACTATTGTAATTATGTGATTTCATACGTTTATTTCATATAAATGATTGGTTATTCGTTACAATACTTAATCCACCATTTACATACTTGATTTATACTTAAATGTACGTTTAATATACTTAAAAGATCATAGAATACATTATTATGTGCCACTTAAAAAACCTTAAGGACCATTTGTGACAAAAAACGAAATCAGCACGGGTAACCATGGCCCGCGACTCGCGGCCCGACTCTTACACACCTTGCGCGACCCGCGGCAGATCACGATCTGCAGCCAGATTGTTTCTGGTTGTGCATTTGTCCATTTTTGGCACTTAACACTCACCTAACTTCAATTAATTCACTTCTAAACACTAACCCTAATACTTCACTATATATAGACACATTCTAAGCCCCATTTTCACTTTCCAAACCTCTCAAACACTCCCAAATACTATAAAGAATCCTCTAAATTCTCCGATTTGAGCAGAAAGTTCTAAGAGTTCAAAGTGAGTTCTAGCTCACTTCCTCATCTATTTTCTTCGTGGTTCTTCTTCCATATCACTTGAATAACCTCTAGGAAGCTTTTCACAAGTTTGCCATGGCAAACTAAGGTGAAACCTCACCATATTTGAGGTCCAAAGTGAGTTATATTTTCTGTTTGTACATTCTTCTTGTAACTTCATTTTCATTGATAAAACTTGGTGGAATGTTGTACCCACCAAGCTCACAACTTATCCTATAGTTGTGGGTTTGTGTTGAGGTGATTTCCATCAAGTTATGAGTTCAAAACTCTTTAATTTTGGTTTATACATATCATAATCCAAGTGTTGAAAGCAAGCATGATTCATCATCTTTCATATGATGAACTTGTGACTTGTGAAGTGTGAACCATGGGAGCTTGGGCTTTCCAAATCTAGTTCCGCTCCTTCACTTGTGAACTATCTAGTTCCACTCCTTCACTTGTGAACTTTGTGTATAAACACTCAAGTGACTTCCTAGTATCAAAGTGACATAACCCCTCCTAGCCCCCGACACTTAGGATTACCTTTCAATGTCGAGGTGGTTCACCCGGGTTAGGATTTATTTGGTCACTTGAGCATGCATTAGTTAGTCTTAATTCTTGTTATTCATGACCCTCCGAATCATCCTTGTGATGATTTGAGTAGCGATGAATCATTCTTGTTATTCATGACCCTCCGAATCATCCTTGTGATGATTTGAGTAGTGGTGAATCATACAAAGAGGTTAAATCCTCCATGCTTGACTTATATGAAAATCTATGATGGACTTAGTTTTAGGTTATTAATATAACTATATACATATACATATATATATATATGAACTTGGCCAAGTTTGTGATAATAATCAGATTATGGTTATTCATCATAAACTAGGGCTAACTTATCTATGATTCTAAGTCAATCGTTATTGATTCTAATAGGCAAACTAGGACCCATGAAATCACACTTAACTTAGTGTAAAAAACGAGTACTTAGACTAGATAACACTTTCATACTTATATACTTTTGTACTTTAAATTCCAATCCGAATCTCCCGTTTAAATTCCATTACTTACACACATTTGTTTCCCCCATGTAGGGTGACTTTGGCGTTACATCCTCCAACTAATAAAACTCTTCACGGAATTACAAAGGAAACTTTGCAAAACCGTGAGTACACTTGACCCTTTTACGCTTTAACACACTTTTGGGTGTAACATATTTTACTTATCAAAATACACAATTCACACAAACAAACATATTCACTCAATCCGCCATACGTGCTATTTGTTATGCTTAGGTTGTTTATGCTAGAATACATACATGCACTCTATTTGTCATTAAGTTAGCTAGCCCGCCTTGACAAATATAGCGCTATAGGAGTAGCACACCGCCCGTCGGGGTATTGTTAAGTTATTATACATAATGGTCTCGTTCACTTTGGTGGCGAGGGATGCACATTATTCTTGTGGACACTCGGGTTTGACCTTTAGTTATGCATGCTAGTTCAACCTTGTATATAAATTGCCATGTTGGATTTGAGAAATCTTTTATACTTATGATACATATTTAAACTTGTGTACTCGCCAATGCTTTTTGTGTTGAACTATACTTTTAAAACATGTTGCAGGTTGATGATGATGACCATGATGAATCTAGTAGGGATGACTTAGAAACGCATAATGAAATACTAGATTTGATTATTTCATTTTGTTAAACTTGTCGTATTTGTCTTTCAATGTTGTACTTTGATTTTCATGATGTATCTAACAATTGTTGTTATGAAATGAAATCGGGTTTGAATTAATTATTGCCACATAGTGTTATGAAGTCTTTGAGCAATCTCGTTCGTCTCACTCCGATGTTTCCGCCATCGGTTGGGGTGTGACACTCAAATATCGCCATTCCTCCCAAGCGGCTTCAATATTGTAAGCAAACAAATTTCCTTCACTTGTCATCGAAGGATGATCAGTAGCCAGTTCTTGTTTCAACGCCTGACAATATGGCTTTTGGATGTGGTTTCTCAAAGTGGAGTTTGTGCCTTTTGTGTAAAATTTAGAACAATACTTGCAACGAGCGTTTTTCAGACCCGTCGTCATCTCACATGAATCAACGTGTTGCCAAATATCTTGATTTCACTTCGTAGGAATAACCCGAACCACCACGTTGCTTGAAGAAACACCAACATTAACCGAACCTTGACCACCAGCGGTTACCATTTGAGAGTTTTCGAGATTAGTGAGCGTTTTTGAGAATTTAGAGTATAGATAGTGGTGTAATTGAACCAAAACGATCACAATCTATTTATACTGCTTTGTTATGGCAAATTGGTGAAAAAAAGGCCCAAAAATGGGCAAAAACATGCCTAATGGTAAAACACGGTCATATTACCGTTATAAAGAAGCAACGATTTCCCGGTTTAAACAGTGGTTTCTTTAAAAACCGGTTTTTGATAAGGGGATATCGAACTGGTTAACAAATCGGTGGGTCGGGCCGGGTTCAAACCGGTTTTACGAAAAACTGATTTAAAAAATCCTGAATCGGGTTTTTTTCTAGTTTTTTTTTCAGGAACCGGTTCTTTTTGCCCATGTCGATGTGGCACCAAGCCGCGCCCCACAACATCTGGCTCGATAATTTTGGTTTTTCCTTAAATAAATAGTTGCAACCAAAACTGAATATTTTAAATAATCAAGGGTCAAATTACTTCATTCAACCACTAAAATAAAACAAACAATTGAAATTAATAATGTCAAATTTATTTTTTTGGTAATAAAAGAAAAGAAATTTCATAATGTTCAAATTGTACTCTTAAAAAACATTTGGTCACTACTCACTACCACGCCAATAGTGTAGTGGTCCTCCAATTTTAAAGCTTTTTTACGATATCATGAAATCTGCCAATCTGGTGTGTTATGTTCCAAGCTATTTGAGTCCAAATACAGTACACCTATCTATCATAAAGACTTGAGGGTATGGAGAGCCTCATCCCCAAGGTGATGGGCGGCCACGTCACCGTCACGTAGGAGGGGCTTGAAGGGGATGGACCTAGGGGGTGGGGATGAGCCCCTTTTATGTATATATATGTATGTATGTATAGGTATATGTGAGAGAAGGAGGCCTGTCAAGACCGGCGAGTGGGAGCCGAATCTGCCTAGCCGGCCCGAGGGGGGCGGTGTGGGGGACCGGCGCCGGGCCTCAGCCGGCCCCCATACCCTCTAGTCTAAGTTTATGTTGTTGTTTTTAAGATGTCTTTTGTCATGTAATGAGATACACCATAAAGAAAGACAAATAAAAAAATCTAAAACTCTTACCTATACAATTTTATACATTATTACACATTTACAGTTTGAACAAGAAACAATCAAGCATTCAATCTTGAGAGAAAATCATTAAAAGGGATGAACATAAGCCTTTCATGAAGACGTTAACATATTGCGAGCTTGATGGAACAAGAATATCAAGCTGATGTTGTACTAGATTATTCGAAAGGTACGTAAAGGACTATGACATTGGCACAATAGCAATTTCATTAGCAACTAAATGCATGAACCTTGTTTTTATTGGTCGAACCACATTAACAACTAGTGGTTCGGGAATGAGAATCCAAGTCTCATTCTTAATAAAAAACATTGTATTCATTAACAACTAGTTGTGTTCCAGACTTCCAAGGCTTGGTTATCAATGATTATCCTTTAGGCAAAACAATTAACGTCACCTCCAATCCATGACTTATTCAAAACGCTTGATATACAATCTTGAATTTGATCTTCCTAAACGACACGATACAATGCCTATATGGTTCGAATGTACCTAGACATGTTTCATGTGGCGTTCCATGGTTACTACGGGTTGGATGTAGAGATTCATTGTACCTAGAGATCTATGAATAAACAACCCTCTAATGGATCCTACAAATACAACTTTATTATTAAGCATAATGCTCAATTTATTTATTGACAGATCCCACTAATAATCTTGTTTACTTTAAGAGTTCGTGTCTTTCTTTCTCTATACATCTCTAAGAGTAAAGGGTATGGGGGCCGGCTTAGGCCCGGCACCGGTCCCCCACACCGCCCCCCTCATGCCCGGCTCGTCCCAACCGGCTCCCACACGACGCATACGACGGGCCTCTCTCCTCTCTCCTCACACACACACAGCTATACATACATACATACATATATATATATAAAGGGGTTCATCCCCCACCCCCTAGGTCCATCCCCTTCAAGCCCCGCTTACGTGGCGGTGACATGGCGGCCTATCCCCTTGGGGATGAGGCTCTCCATACCCTCCAGTCTAACATAAACAAGATAAATTATACATCAGATGTTTTATCGTGTTTAAACTAACACTGTCATGTTTTAAAACCTGTAATCAGATGTTTTATTGTGTTTAACTATTATTGTCATGTCTTAGAACTTGTAAGTAAATCTTAAATGGTGGTCGAAGTTTCATTCTCATCAAAGTTAATTGTTACTATCTGTTGTATTTAAACTTCTACTATCAGTCATCAAATATCAAATTGAAAATTAATGTTAACTACTCTATAAATGGATGTGATCTTTTATAATGCATATATTGAGCCTGCCACCTTGGTGATCTAATCACAAGTTATATAATTTATAGTATTAAACAACCAATAGGATTTTCTGTTTAAAATATATGAATTTATGAAGAAAAATGTTTTTAGTGAGATATCGATTTTTCATTCACTAGTACAAAAATTGTTTTATGGGCCGGTTGAAATAATGAGTTTGGAGCGGTTTAGAAAAAACCATGTCAAAAAACCCGAAGAAAGCCACGGTGTACAAAAAAAGCGGGTCAATAAAAACAATTTAATATTGGGGGTCTAAAAAAATCGAGTATTTGGGCCGGTCTAAAAAATAATCGAGTTAATTAAACAATTTAATATTGGGGGCGGTTAAACTTTTGGGTTGTGGGCACGTGTGGTATTTTGATTTTAAAATCAAACCAACCTTATCTTATTAAACCTAAACTAGGGTGTTACACCCGCGCTTCGCAGCGGGGCGACCCGATTTTTGATGCGATACAAAAGTATGTCGACACATGTCTTACATCAAGTGGGAAAGTCGATTAGAAAAGTATTTACAAAGTAAAAATGTTGTCAGTGTCAATGCTAATCAACTTAGGTTTATAGCGACACGTAAATAAAAATAAAGACGTCAAAGTTGATTAAAAAGTATTTAGAAAGTTAAGATGTTGTAAGAGTCAATGCTGAAAATTAAAGGTTACAAGTAAAAAAACAAAACCACAAAAAAGAAAGAAAAAAGAAAGAAAAAATTGTGCAAGGGGTAAAAGCGTAAAGTTCAAACGTTGACAAAAACTGTAAATTACAAAAGAACTTGATATTTAAGAAACAACAAACAAAACATAAGGGCCGAAAACGTACACTACAAGAGATGGGAAAAAATACGTAAAAAAACAAAACCACAAAAAATTAGTGCAAGGGATAAAAACGTAAAGTTAAAAAGTTGATGAAAACTGTAAATTGCAAAAGAAGTTGGTATTTAAGAAAGAACACACAAAGCATAAGGGCCGAAAACCTAAATTAAAAAAAAGAAAAAAAAAGAAAAGTCAAAGGTGGCTAGGAAAAGACAAAAAAAAAGGAAAAAAAATTTAAAAAATAGTTCCCACCGACATAGCGTTTTTATAGTTATACAATATACTCCCAATCACTCACCAATTAGGGCATGTTTGGTTAAGCTTTTTGAAACAACTTATTGACTTATTGGCTTTTTGAAAAAGCCTATTGGCTTTTTCCCTCACATACATTCTCATTGCCAAACATTATTTTGGAGCTTATGACTTTTTAAAAAGTCAATAAGTTGTTTCAAAAAGCTTAGCCAAATATGCCCTTAATTCTGTTTTCATTTTTATAAATCATCAGTCATTCTCAAATCTTCAACTTCAAATACATTCAACAACCATTGTAGTTAAAAATTGAAGAATCATAGTTTCTTCAATTCTCCCTTCTATCATCATTGAAATTAAAGGTACGGAAAACCTTCATCTTTAAGCTAGAAAATTTTATTTTTTTTCACATATATAATATTTTTTTTTTACTTTTAGTTAATTTCATTTATATATTAATTTTTTTTTTTGAAAGGTGAACTTCATAATGGTGACCATTGTCACACCCGCAAATCGCGGGCCCTCGCCAAGATTAAGGGCCCAGATAGCAAGGCCAGCGCTGGGTTTACCAACCTTGGGTCGAAGGCTTTCCCCCGGAAACCGTACTGCCTCTACACAAGTTGCCTCGCTAGAGTAACAGCCGGATTAAAACCGGGGTGACGCTCAGGATCAAACCCTCCTCGGTGGGTTTTTCACCATCATTGCGCACGGGTGTCCTCCCCCCTAAAGCCACAAGTGGGAGTCGAACCGGTGACCTCCCAAAGGAGGGCCGGCCAAACTAAACCCAATGGGAATACCCACTGGGCCACAGGAGGAGGACATTTATATATTAATTGATTATATGTTGTTAATTGTAGTAAAACATTGAAGAATTCTTCAGTTCTATCTTCTATCACCAAAGGTACGAAAACTTTATTCATATTGCAACTAATGTTGATAAATTCTATTATTTTTCAGATTTATATATTAGTTGTTTGTTTATACATTGTTATCGGCAATGGCGGAACCAAAACGATTTAGTTAGGGGGTCATCATAAGCTTATATTTTATACTGGTTCAAATTAGGGGGTCCATCTCTAAGTTTGTTCTTCAAAAACTCAAAATTTATAAATAAAAATTCAAAAAGTTCCGGTAACCGGAGGGTCAACGGACCCTCTTGACCCCCCTCTGGTTCCGCCCCTGGTTATCGGTATATATTGTATAATAATATGTATGTATTATATGTGTTATATATACCTGTCCGAAATTTATCTAATAGAGATAAATTTCGGATTGTCCCCGTTTTGGGAATGCTTTTTGAAGATTCTATCTCATTAGGATGTGTATATATTTTAACGGGTTGGTTGTTTAAGAAAAAATCGGTAGCATTTCGCCTTAGCTCCTTCGAGTTTGCGGGTTATACGCATACTTGGGGAGTTAAGGCGAAATGCTGTCAATTTTTTCTTAAATAGTCAACTCGTTAAAATATATACATATGAGATAGAATATTCAAAAAGTGGGTTAGGATCCACCGCCTTAGAACACTAGTTTGCACCATATGTGTGTGTGTATATATATATATATGCAATTATATGATTTATTTGTTTATTTTAATTTGCAGATGGATCGTACTCACTGGATGTACCATACCACACGTACAAGCTCGATATATACGGATGGCATTCGAAATTTTCTTAGGGTTGCCGAAACAAATCGGTTGAATAGTGGAAGTGGATTGATTTGTTGCCCTTGTACTATTTGTAAAAAACTTAAAAGATTTAACGATATCAAAGACATACAGTTTCATTTAATTACACGTGGTTTTATGCCTAGATACACATGTTGGTCAATGCATGGGGAATCACTGACTAACACTAGCACAACGTCAATCAATCAAGATGATGATAATATGGAGAACAATGACTCAAATATTGATGACGATAATGACCATTTTAATGACCCCAATGACAACTTAAATGAAATGTTTCATGATTTAGAGACTAATATTGGTGCGGATGATCAAGAAAAATTACAACAACTCTTTGAAGAAGAAGGAAAACCGTTATATCCCGGTTGTGAAAATTTGTCGAAACTTAATGCTGTGTTAAAGTTGTTTCACTTAAAGTCAAAAAACGAATGGAGTGATAAAAGTTTCACAAATTTATTAGTGCTTTTGCATGACATTCTTCCGAAAGGTAATGAGTTACCGCTTTCGACATACCAAGCAAAAAAGTTGATGTGTCCTATGGGATTAGAGATTAAAAGAATACATGCATGTCCAAATGATTGTATGTTGTATAGAAATGAGTTCGAGAATGAACATAAATGTTTTAGATGTAATGCATCGAGGTATAAACGTAAAAAAGAAACTGATGAAGTTGATGATGGTGTGACAAAAAATGGACCATCGGCTAAAATGTTGTGGTATTTTCCCATCATACCGAGACTAAAACGTCTGTTTTCAAACGAAAAAGACGCTAAACTATTACGTTGGCATTCGGATGAGCGTGTAAATGATGGAAAATTAAGACATGTGGCGGATTCACCTCAGTGGAGAAACATTGATAATATGTATCCAGAATTTGGAGAAGAGATTAGAAACATATGGTTTGGACTTAGTTCAGATGGAATCAATCCTTTCGGGAACATGAATAGTCTCCATAGTACGTGGCCGGTTGTTTTATGCATCTACAATCTTCCACCGTGGTTAGCCATGAAACGAAAATACATTATGATGTCTTTGTTGATTCAGGGTCCGAAACAACCTGGTAATGATATTGATGTTTATTTGTCTCCTTTAATTGAAGACTTAAAACTCTATGGAGTTCAGGTGTAGATATGTATGATGCTTACAAGAAAGAACAATTTAAATTGCAAGGCCATGATTTTTTGCACCATAAGTGATTTTCCTGCGTACGGTAACTTGTCAGGGTATAAGATGAAAGGTAAGAAAGCTTGTCCTATTTGTGAAGATGAGACAAGTTCAGTATGGTTAAAAAAATTGCAAAAAAAAACTGCATACATGGGACATCGAAGATTCCTTCCTGATGGTCACATTTATCGAGAGAAAAAGGAAGAGTTTGATGGTAGTACCGAGCTCCAAACGATAAGGAAACGATTTGATGCATTTTCACGAGTTAAAAATTTAAAAACTGTATTGGGAAAAAGAACTCGCGTTGAGAAAGATGTTATCTGGAAAAAGAAGTCAATTTTTTGGGAATTACCTTACTGGAAACATTAAGATGTTAGACATTGCCTAGATGTTATGCATATCGAAAAAAACGTATGTGATAGCTTGTTGGGCTTATTGTTAAATATTCCTGGTAAAACGAAAGATGGGATAAATGTCCGTAAATACATGGTAAGTATGGGAATACGTAAAGAGCTTGCCCCTGTTGAGAGAGACAACCGTATTTTTTTGCCACCTGCATGTTATACTATGTCAAGAGAAGAAAAAACAAAGTTTTGCAAATGTTTACATGATATTAAGGTACCATCAACTTATTCTGCAAACATTAAAATGATAGTGTCAATGAAAGAATGTAAACTTATTGGTATGAAGTCTCATGATTGTCATGTTTTAATGACACATATGATTCCTATTGCAGTTCGTGGATTGTTACCAGAGAACATCCGACATACAATCACAAAACTTTGTTTATTTTTTAACACGATTCACTCGAAAGTTATTGATCCCCACTCACTGGATACATGGCAAAAAGAAGCTATCATCACGCTCTGTGAACTAGAGATGTACTTTCCACCGTCTTTTTTTATGTTATGGTTCACCTAGTATCCCATATAGTAGGAGAAATTAAGGCTTGTGGCCCTGTATTTCTACGTTACATGTACCCTTTTGAAAGATATATGGGTTTTTTAAAAGGTTATGTAAGAAACCCTACCCGACCTGAGGGTAGTATTGTTGAGGGATATGCTTCCGAGGAAGTGCTTGAATTTTGTAAAGGTTATTTGGAAGATGTGGATAGTATTGGTGTACCTCAATCTCATCACTCGGGTAAACTTGAAGGGGTTGGAGGTGTTGGTATGAAAAAAATCATCCCAAGTCGCGCCACTTTACAAATTGCACATTTATTGGTCCTAAAACACATGACTTGTCTTGCTCCATTTGTTGAAGAACACATGAACATTTTACGGTCAACATACCAGGGTAAGGACAATATGTGGTATATAATAAAGCATAATAATGAGTTTTCTAGTTGGATGAAAACTAAGGTAACAACAACTAAGGTTGACAGAATTATGGAAAAGTTAGGGCAAGGTCCAGATTTTAAAGTTAAATCTTACCAAGGGTATGACATTAATGGTTACACGTTTTATACTAAAGATCAAGATGTAAAAAGTACAATGCAAAACAGTGGAGTTACAATAATAGCATCAACGACTGAATTTGATAGGATGAATCATGATACAATGATAAGAATTGCTAAAGATTCTTATTACGGTGTAACACAAGAAATTTGGGAATTAGACTATTATGATTTCACTAAAACTGTGTTTAGATGTAAATGGGTGAATAACCGTACAGGTGTCAAAGTTGATAAATATGGTTTTACTCTTGTAGACCTTAAAAGTGATGGCTATGCATCTGAACCATTTGTTCTCGCAAAACATGTCAGACAAGTGTTTTTTGTCAATGACCCGAGCAACCCAAGATACCACATCAAGTAAATTGCAATCATTAAACCCCAATTTCAGGTATAAGGCTACGGGGTGTGGGGCGTTGGTTGGGGCGAGGGTTGCCAAGCAACGTTGGCCATAGCGTTGCCCCGCTGGCGTGGGTTTGAAGCCTGGCGTGGGGCGGGGGGAGAGGTGAGGTGGCTGGTGAGAGATGACCGTTTGGGCTAGCCGTTGCCAAACGGCTACTTTATTTAAAAAAAATTATTTCTTTTTTAAACATTATAAGTACTCACCCATTTTTTACAATTTTTACCACTTCTCGTGATCAAGAGCTTGATCTTAATTTGGATGATTTTGATGAGTCTCCTTCCCGCCCACCCGGTAGAGACACATCAAAAAAGCGGATTCAAAGAGGGAGATCGGGTTCGACCTCAGGTAAAGGGTTTTATACCGACCAGTTGGAAGAAATTAGGACGAAAATTGACAAATTCAATTTCATCCAACAAAGGATTGAAATGAGGAAAAATATCCAAGCGTTGTACTATAAAAAAACATCTCAAAAAGAAAAACGCGAAGATATGAAATGTAACACCTCGAAAATTCACGCCCTATAATGTATTGACACGTGTCATAAGCTTGAACGTGTGAAAGTATACTCTAGAGGGACTAAAGTTGACAAACATGGAAAGTATGTGAAAATAAGGATTCAAAATGTCAACAAGGGATAAATATACTTTACAGTAACCCTACATGATGCTCATACCTTCAAACGAATAAATCATGGATCATACGAAGCTAAATATGAAAGAAAGTGAGAGATTACAAACTACAGGGGTTAAATGTGTCAACATGTTTAAAGTGTACCTCTGAGTGACCTTTTAGCAAACCCGAAGCTTTGTAACGGTAAATTATGCTCACTAGAATGCGTGATAAAAATTTCATAAAGTTTCGTTATCGTATGAGAAAGTTATGATCAAATTCGTATACGAGGGGTTAAAACGTCAACGATGAAGTTTATGACTTTTCGGGTAAACATAATGTGACCAAGGACTTAACAAAGTGGGTATAAGTCTTGAAGCCCTTATAAGTCAAGTTGAGGGGCTCAAAATGCAAGAAATAAAGTTGGTTGCCCTTTGGAAAGACCAAGAGCCAAGATACAAAAGTTGAAAAAAACTTTAGACCTGAAGTTAGGCTCCAGGCGGGCCGCGTAAGGTCTTGGCAAGCCTTACGCGGGCCGCGTCCGGTCCCCAGATGCAGAAACAACAGGCAGCAGCCTGTTCAGCCCCATAACCGACTTAAAATCGATTTTCCTCATCCAAGGGCGACCCCTACATGCTTTTTAGTCCTTAGGGACACTTGTTGGAGATCAGGAGTCCATGATAGACTTATTTGTCAATGATCTAATGAGATCCCAAGCACTATATAAGGCCCTTATGTTGCAACATTGCAACCACACCTTCCATCTGCATTCTTGAAGACTTCTGGAGCTCCAAAGCAGACCCAAGTCATCACTAATCGTGCATAGGACTTTGGTAAGCACACTTGACCTTTCCTAATTGAGTTTTACTTAGTTATTAGCTTAAAAGTCAAACCGTCGTAATTAACGTTTGACTTAGCGATTAATCATTAATGGTCTAGTGATTAGTCGAATTGAAGGTAGTTATAAGTTGGTAATTATGTGGGCAATAAACCCTTAAAAGGGCACCCTCTGATTCCCACTCTAACTAGACCATTTGTCGGGTCAAAGTTGATTAGAAAAAGTCAACAGAATGCTAATCTTCGAATTAACGCATAATTAACAATGCAGAAGGCGTGTAACCTATTTTATCACTCATATAACTTAGTAATAGGTATAAAAACTGGTCTAAGCTTGTTTGATCCGACAATTTTCTGTTTAGACCAGGTTCGGAACCGAAAGTCGCAAAACTTTGACTTTTGCTTTGACTTCAGTTCTGACCCGATTTAGTATGATTTGGAAATTCCTTAGAGCTTCCTTAGGACTAGGTTACGTGCTAGTATAACCCTCTATGATTATACACCTTGGTTCATTAGTTATCCACTTAATATGCATGATTCCGTTAATTGCCTATATGTTGACTATTATGCCCTTTTCACCATAAAACGTGATTTTTAAAAATGTAAAAGAGTAGAAACCTTAGTTACTGATTTATAAACTTGCACCCAAAATTTGACATCAGTTTGAGGTGTAGATTGAGAGTTATGCTCTTTAGCGTAATTAGAAAGCTTTTTAGCGATTAAACGGCATAATTAGCCTATAGCCTATTTAAATCCACTTTTTGATACCAAACTTTTTACCCACTGATGTAAAATAATATTTTGGGATTTTTGAAGATTTTTAATTAATTTTAGGCTGAGCATAACTTAGAGTCATAAGCTTGATTCGGTAATTGTCGGTTTTGCCCTTACGGGCTATAAAATGAATTTTACATATCTTTTTGACCCCAACCCTTTTGCTACTGATTTTATATGATAAATACATTATTTTAAAGCTTTTGGAATAATAAAAATATCAGCTTTCTATATAGAACCCGGAAATGGCTCCTAATCGCCTTTTTAAGCGTTTTTAACGCATAGTATGTACTAAAACTATTTTAAACATACAAGGGTTGATACCTACTGATATTTTAAGGTAAATTATAATATTTTAACAGTAAGCAAAAGTTTTTTAACTCAGACTTCGGTTTTGAGCTTTTCGGCTTATGTGAAATTACCAAAATGCCCCTACGGGGCATAGTTTGGTTATAATTGATAAATTTCACATATATGTAATACCATACTGTTATAACTTATCAAATTAAGTATTTTTTCTGATTATATCAGACCTGTAACTCAGATTTTTGTTCCAACTCTTTTATAACCTTGTAAATGACCAAATTACCCCTACGGGGCATAGTTTGTGTTAAATTCGTTTCGGGCATAATAAAAGATATCCTACTGATATCACAACATATTTAAGGCATGTTAACTTAGGAAACCTGTATATGACCCTTATGGATACCCGTTACGCTTCTTGCGCGTTCGGTTCGGTTTATGTAACTAGTTTGCATAAATTAGCCGAAACGGGTCAAACCTTATCGTTTTTACCTCAAAATCCAGAATGTGTTTAGATTACCCATATAAGACAAGTATTCAAACTTTTCGGGTCTAAATCACATTCTATTCCGGTCTTCGCCTTATCATGCGTTTGAACCGTATCTTCCTTTTGAAAACTAACCGATCTAAGTCAAGACTTAATTAAAGACCCGTTAGGATTCTAATAGGTTATTAAAAACCTTCGTTCCAGATTAGGAGCCCAGTAAAAGCTATTTGTACTTGCTGAATTGATATACGTCTGGGATTTAATTTATATTTAGCTCAAGTAAATACTTTTAACTTATTTCCCTATACGGGCTTGGGGTACGGTATATAAAATACCGCTTGGTCGGGCATTAAATCTTTAATCGTATGGAGGTTAATTGATATTAATCGGCCCGTTTAAATTGTTTTGTTTGCTTAAAGCCTTTGGGAGGTTAATAACCATGTCCCGGATATCCTTGGCATCATTTTACGAAATGGCCACAACCTTAGCACGCGCGTGTAGGCGTACACCCGCTAGTGCCTTTATAAATAACAAGGTATAACCGCTGGTAACGGGAACAACCCGCCGCGTGACTATATCATGTGGTGTGTCTATTAAGCTTTAACCCGGCACGAACCGGGCTACTGAACACATAGGAAACATGTAATTCTTTTACAAGTATTATATTCAAATAATTGTCCCAAGTTATAAAAGATATTTTTGCCGAAGTGCATTCAAATCAATTTTCAAACTCTTTTCAAAATGAGTCAGTTAAATTGTATTTACCAGTGTAAACTGACGTATTTTCCAAAAAGGCTAAATGCAGGTACTATACGTAATAGGCTGGCTACTCCAGGCATCAATAATCAAGTCTCGCAAGCTTTAGATGTTAAAATCTGTGAACAGTGTTATCTTTCTATTTTAGATCCGCCTGTGGATCCTTTACATTTCGTTTGTAATACTTGATATTACTTTATATCGGTTTGTAATATATTTATCTTTTGCTTCCGCTGTGCATTTATATATTGTGTTGTTTGACTATGATGATATCAACTACGTCACGATACTCCCCACCGGGCCCACCGGTAATACGTGGAAATATCGGAGTGTGACAGGTTGGTATCAGAGCCAACATTGAGTGAATTAAACACTAGTCTTTGGTGTTTCATCTCAGTGACACAGTAGCACATTCCTTGACCTTCTGAGTCTAGACTTAACATTGGAATACCCTTATCTCTATTCGGAGAATTTTTGCTTTAAATTCTATATTCTAATACGTCGCTAAGCAAAGAAGCCGTAGTAGAATTTATCCCCAATTGGAGCCTAGGGAAGGCCGAGCTTCGTGCTGCGACTAGGATGAAACGTGCATCCAGGGAGAAAACATTCAGGAATAAAGCAAGGAAGAAAACTCCTTCTGCTAAAGATCGTTTCTTTAATAGTCCTTATAAGGACATATTTATCTTCCAGTCCCTTCGAGGACAACATTATTCCTTTCAAGTCCCATTTAGGGCAAACCTGAACTTTTTAAATTTTATAGTGGAATGATTAAATTTAAATTTTCATTCTAAACATGAAATATGAAATAAATGAAAAATAACAATACTTTTACAAGATCTACCATTATAATAAAATGGCAAAATCTAAAAAGGACAAGACCTAGCCGCGTGTTATTTTAAGACAGGGCCAAGACGGTAGTTCCTCAATTAGATTCAGATCCTTATTAACATCTCGAATTAGAATTTGTTCTGCATTAATTATTAAAAAGAATCTTAAGGGTAAACCTAGCCTATATTACAAGGCCAAGATGGTAGAACCTATTCAAGAGATTCGAATCCCTGTTAACACCTGTAACATGTTAACATTCCTGGCAGACGTGGTTCGATAAAACCGCATGAGTCATCCTTAAATTGGATTACTCCACTTTTCCTTATTAAAATAATCATCCCTTAAGGGTGAAGTGCCCACGGGCTATAATTAACGTCCTCTGAGACTAAAGACAGTGGTAACCTACAACTCCCTGTCAAGAAAAGGCAATGAACAACGTTCGAGCCTAAATACCTTGATTCTACGAGAATCATGACTTATAAATTAAACTTGTCCACACGACTAAGCCTTTTGTGCTATTACTAACTTATAATTTGGGATTAATAGTGAAAATCCTGAATAAAATAAATATCATTCCTTTCCTGCCAGTATAAATATTAAAAGAGAATCTTAAAAGGTATAACCTAGCTCGAAAGTCTTTAAAGACCTAGCTAAGATGGTAAAACCTGTTTAAAAAGAGATTCAGATCCTGGTTAACATCTGCAAACATGTTAACACTCCTGACAAAGGTGATGCAATAAAATCACGCTTGTCATCTTTATATTAGGAACTTCCAAACCCCTTTTAGCATAAGCGATCAATAGGAATCATGGCTAATAAACGTCGAACACGATGTACGCATCAAAACATCCATTCGAGATGTATACCTACGGGCAAAGATGAATGCATGAAAAAGATAGTTTTATTTCATAACTTCTTGTCAAGACAATGAACTATGAAATTTTCCGATCCAAAGGAATCATCGATTATGTTTTAAATTTTTCCCTAGTGACAAGGCCCCTGTGCCATCAAAAGTCCTTTGGAACAAGCCCTTGTGCTATATATAAAAGATGTCAGTATGACATTGGCAGTCGTGACTTATGTCCCCTGTCTAATAAATATGAATGATTATATTCCGTTTAAACGCCAAAGATGGTTTATTTAAAAACATTAGGCAAAACATAATCAAATAAATTAAATACTATCTATTGGCCTATATGGTTTAATTTCACCATGGCTATTTATTCATCAAATTCGACAATTCGCTATATGATTAAACAAATTATTACTACTTGGTTTGTAGCCCTCAAAGCTTCACCATGGCTGACTCCTCTGAAGCTCACAATCATCCAACTGATCAGAATGATGATGCAAGACTAAACTTAACAAGCACCGAGTTGCAGGCTATGATAGATACAGCCGTAAACAACGCTGTGGACCGTGTATTAAAGGATCGTAAGCGAAAGAGCGATAATACCCCAAATAAGGGTTACAAAAAGGGTAAGATCGGTTCAAGCTATAACCAGTCCAAACCAAAGGAGGCAAAACCCGAATGTAAAACCTGCGGGAAGAAGCACTTCGGAAAATGTTTCTATGATCAGACCGGGGGATGTGTCATCTGTAAGGAGACGGATCACAAGACCCATGAATGCAAGGATTTGAAGGACAAACAGCAGACCGGTGAAAAGACCAGATGCAAAACCCGTAGGAAATACCACCTCGGGAAATGCAGATTTGAATCTCAACCTCTACCCTGTGGAATCTGCAAGTCCAAGGAGCATAAGACCTTGGATTGCAAGAGATTGGGAGACGCAACCTGCTATGGTTGCAATGAGAAAGGGCACATTAAGACCAACTGCCCTAGATACGCTAAAAAGCCTGAGGAAGCTAAGAAGATCAAAGCTGGAAGCTCTCAACTGGATGCTCAAGAGACTGTCCAGGATAACAATGTCACAACAGGTACTTTCTTTATCAATAACGCTCATGCTAGAGTATTATTTGATTCAGGTTCAGATAAGTCTCTCGTAGACAATAGATTTGTAAATCATTAAATCTGCTTGTTAAAACTCTAAGCGTTAAGTATAAAGTAGAATTGGCCGATAGTACCTCAGAGACTGCTTCAGCAATATTAGATGGATGTTTTATATCCATTAGGAATCATTTTTTTCCGATGTCCTAGTTTCCGTTAAAATAAGAAGGGCTCAATATAGCGGTAGGAATAAATTGGATGTCTTGAAAATCAAGCCCATATTGTGTATAATGAGAAGCAAGTAGTTATCAAGACTCCTTATGGGGAACCTTTGACCATTCAAGGAGATACTGGGCATGGGGTACCCAAGCACTTGTTGAATTTGGTATTTAATACCAAAACTTCGAGTATGGAAAACTCAGAAGAGACAAACAACAGTCGCGATGCTGGGGATGCGACAAATGTTAATGGTGCATCCGATGTGAACCTCAATGTTAATGGAGTTAATCTCCAAAACTATAATTAACGCAGCTATTAGAAAGGCTATGAGAAAAGTCATGAAAAGGTTTAACAAGCCGAATGATGTTCGTTTTAAATTACATGTCGCTGCTCATAAGAAGAACTATATTCATACTTCAAATGCGAAGAATAACCCAAACGAAATCATATGTGGCAAGAAGCCCCTTTCCTTTTAGGATGTACTTAAAAAGTACTTCGTCTCTCAGAAGTCAAGAGACTTCAATAGTAAAAAGGGGCCATCGATTTCAGGAAATTGATGGATGAAGTAGAAACCATTAGGTATATCAGCGGTTATGCTGGAAAGGACATGGTAAGGTATACATCACAGCCATTCGATAACAATATTCTTAATTAGTGAGGACATTATTGAAGTCCACAAGAAATATCCCCTTATACATCATGGGATGGTCCAAGTTTTTAGGACCTTATTAGAAAAACCTAATATCCGTTTCACGAAATGAAAGAAGATGAGATAAGAACTTTCTGACTCTCGTCATAAAAGTTCTAGGCTGTGCCAGTATGTTACAAATTTTAACTCATTGGCTGAGATAGTGTCCTATTCAGTTTACCCAACATCTAAGCTTAAATGCAAATAATTATTGGTGGTGAACATCGGCAATAAGAAGGCACATTAAGGTTTCAAAGCCTGCTTGTTATAAATCCATTATGGATCTACCTCAGCTACTCACGTTATATAGATTAAGAAACGACCAGTCAAAGCTGAGATTGCCCTGAATTTGTCATACATTTTGCAGCTAAGTTTAAAAAGGATTAAGAATGGAGGCGCTTAACCCTCCCGATGTATGAATAGAGGCAGTTCACATTAATAATGACACTAGATAAATCCCTTATTGTGATTTATTTGCTAAGAGTTACGTTTGGGTTCAGGTGCTGCTAAGTCTCTCATAAGACCATAAGCTTAGCAAACTTTTAGAAAAAAAAAAATTTCGCTAAGAAACCCAGATATTAAGTATAAGGTAAAACTCACAGGCAAATCATAAGAACCATTTCTTCTGTTCCTGTCAAAAACCTTCAGTCGTAGAATTTTAGAAGTATCCTCTCTCTAAAAAGAAGTGTGTCAGCATACGTAGTTGATATCTCTTTGATCTCTATCGATTCCGAGTACCCGATGGTATGATAAAAGCGTCATATGAGGATTGGTGTATCTTAATAAGTTCCATAGATTGCTTCCATGCCTGATCAGTATGGAGGTTTAATGCATGGGACCACAAAAATACTCCGATAGGTCATATGGTGCTAAAGTCAACTAATGGTATTCAAAGGAGATATCCAGAGTGGAATTGTCAAGTAAATGTTCCCGATTAAGGAATTCGTGGACTTGTAACATAAATGTGTCACTTATTTGACACGAGCAATGATGGATGAATTGGAGCCTGAGATTTGTAAAAATCTCTGTAACCTCCTTGTATCTTGATTATCTTTTCCTAAGATTACCCTATTTACCCCTGAGAGGCAGGTAGAGTTAAGATCGATATCTCATTTAGGGCTGTATTATTACGAAATCTCCAAGGCAGCTAGTACCATCATGGGAAGAATCGAAACCCTGATTAAGTAAGTTTTAAGATATAGATTCATATAGCCTAATTCAATATCCTGAGAATTCGGTATAGTTAACTATGAAAGACGGTTCATTTTGCTTATGCATTATTTACCGCAACCCTAATTAGGCAACGATTAAGAATCGCCCTCAGCTGCCCAGGATCGTCGATTTGTTCGACTAACTGTAAGGATTAGCTACTCCTTAAGATTAGTTTTGAGCAATGGTTGGAATAACCATCTCACCTTAAAATAAGCTTTTCTATAATAGTTGATATATAAGCATCAAGGCTGCTCCTTTGGAGTCCTTGTATAGATGGAATGTTAAAAATCTATTGTTAGGACAATAGATTGGTAAGTCCAATTATCAGGATCTGGAAGTTGCATTGGAAACAACAAATAAGATCATACAAATCCCTAATCATCTGTAAGTTGCCAGTATTCGGCAGAAAATCAAGAATTAATGAAAGTAGCAACCCTCCTAAATTCTTGTTAAGGAATAAAGTTCAAACAAGAGATATCACCCAGGAAGGGTGTGCCAAATTTGTTAAATTATCAGGCTAGTTAAGCTCTGAATATATAGAATCACTCGAAAGAAATCGAATGTATCAAGATCAAGTATCTTATAAGCTAAAACCTATTTAAGGAGCTTGGCGGAGCTCGAAATACATTACGCACTAGTTACTGAAGGATGTGTTTCGCCAATAAGTCAAGAAACACTATCACATAATGATATGCAGATTTATGATGTGATGAGTATCCTGTATTGATTGAGGATCGACAGGTTAAGAAGCCCCAAAATGGATACATGTGCCTAATATAGGGGTCACTTTGGGAGCTTGGAAAGACTCCAAATATGTTATAGAGGTTAAGTCCATTATGCGACAAAAAGTACTTCCATCATCTTAACAAATCTCGCGGTCGAGATTTATTTTAAGGGGGTGAGGATGTAACACCTCGAAAATTCACGTCCTATAATGTATTGACACGTGTCATAAGCTTGAACGTGTGAAAGTATACTCTAGAGGGACTAAAGTTGACAAACATGGAAAGTATGTGAAAATAAGGATTCAAAATGTCAACAAGGGATAAATATACTTTACAGTAACCCTACATGATGCTCATACCTTCAAACGAATAAATCATGGATCATACGAAGCTAAATATGAAAGAAAGTGAGAGATTACAAACTACAGGGGTTAAATGTGTCAACATGTTTAAAGTGTACCTCTGAGTGACCTTTTAGCAAACCCGAAGCTTTGTAACGGTAAATTATGCTCACTAGAATGCGTGATAAAAATTTCATAAAGTTTCGTTATCGTATGAGAAAGTTATGATCAAATTCGTATACGAGGGGTTAAAACGTCAACGATGAAGTTTATGACTTTTCGGGTAAACATAATGTGACCAAGGACTTAACAAAGTGGGTATAAGTCTTGAAGCCCTTATAAGTCAAGTTGAGGGGCTCAAAATGCAAGAAATAAAGTTGGTTGCCCTTTGGAAAGACCAAGAGCCAAGATACAAAAGTTGAAAAAAACTTTAGACCTGAAGTTAGGCTCCAGGCGGGCCGCGTAAGGTCTTGGCAAGCCTTACGCGGGCCGCGTCCGGTCCCCAGATGCAGAAACAACAGGCAGCAGCCTGTTCAGCCCCATAACCGACTTAAAATCGATTTTCCTCATCCAAGGGCGACCCCTACATGCTTTTTAGTCCTTAGGGACACTTGTTGGAGATCAGGAGTCCATGATAGACTTATTTGTCAATGATCTAATGAGATCCCAAGCACTATATAAGGCCCTTATGTTGCAACATTGCAACCACACCTTCCATCTGCATTCTTGAAGACTTCTGGAGCTCCAAAGCAGACCCAAGTCATCACTAATCGTGCATAGGACTTTGGTAAGCACACTTGACCTTTCCTAATTGAGTTTTACTTAGTTATTAGCTTAAAAGTCAAACCGTCGTAATTAACGTTTGACTTAGCGATTAATCATTAATGGTCTAGTGATTAGTCGAATTGAAGGTAGTTATAAGTTGGTAATTATGTGGGCAATAAACCCTTAAAAGGGCACCCTCTGATTCCCACTCTAACTAGACCATTTGTCGGGTCAAAGTTGATTAGAAAAAGTCAACATAATGCTAATCTTCGAATTAACGCATAATTAACAATGCAGAAGGCATGTAACCTATTTTATCATTCATATAACTTAGTAATAGGTATAATAACTGGTCTAAGCTTGTTTGATCCGACAATTTTCTGTTTAGACCCGGTTCGGAACCGAAAGTCGCAAAACTTTGACTTTTGCTTTGACTTCAGTTCTGACCCGATTTAGTATGATTTGGAAATGACTTAGAGATTTCTTAGGACTAGGTTACATGCTAGTATAACCCTCTGTGATTATACACCTTGGTTCATTAGTTATCCAATTAATATGCATGATTCCGTTAATTGCCTATATGTTGACTATTATGCCCTTTTCACCATAAAACGTGATTTTTAAAAATGTAAAAGAGTAGAAACCTTAGTTACTAATTTATAAACTTGCACCTAAAATTTGACATCAGTTTGAGGTGTAGATTGAGAGTTATGCTCATTAGCGTAATTAGAAAGCTTTTTAGCGATTAAACGACATAATTAGCCTATAGCCTATTTAAATCCACTTTTTGATACCAAACTTTTTACCCACTGATGTAAAATAATATTTTGGGATTTTTGAAGATTTTTAATTAATTTTAGGCTGAGCATAACTTAGAGTCATAAGCTTGATTCGGTAATTGTCGGTTTTGCCCTTACGGGCTATAAAATGAATTTTACATATCTTTTTGACCCCAACCCTTTTGCTACTGATTTTATATGATAAATACATTATTTTAAACCTTCTGGAATAATAAAAATATCAGCTTTCTATATAGAACCCGGAAATGGCTCCTAATCGCCTTTTTAAGCGTTTTTAACGCATAGTATGTACTAAAACTATTTTAAACATACAAGGGTTGATACCTACTGATATTTTAAGGTAAATTATAATATTTTAACAGTAAGCAAAAGTTTTTTAACTCAGACTTCGGTTTTGAGCTTTTCGGCTTATGTGAAATTACCAAAATGCCCCTACGGGGCATAGTTTGGTTATAATTGATAAATTTCACATATATGTAATACCCTACTGTTATAACTTATCAAATTAAGTATTTTTTCTAATTATATCAGACCTGTAACTCATATTTTTGTTCCAACTCTTTTATAACCTTGTAAATGACCAAATTACCCCTACGGGGCATAGTTTGTGTTAAATTCGTTTCGGGCATAATAAAAGATATCCTACTGATATCACAACATATTTAAGGCATGTTAACTTAGGAAACCTGTATATGACCCTTATGGATACCCGTTACGCTTCTTGCGCGTTCGGTTCGGTTTATGTAACTGGTTTGCATAAATTAGCCGAAACGGGTCAAACCTTATCGTTTTTACCTCAAAATCCAGAATGTGTTTAGATTACCATATAAGACAAGTCTTCAAACTTGTCGGGTCTAAATCACATTCTATTCCGGTCTTCGCCTTATCATGCGTTTGAACCGTATCTTCCTTTTGAAAACTAACCGATCTAAGTCAAGACTTAATTAAAGACCCGTTAGGATTCTAATAGGTTATTAAAAAACTTCGTTCTAGATTAGGAGCCCAGTAAAAGCTATCTGTACTTGCTGAATTGATATACGGCTGGGATTGAATTTATATTTAGCTCAGGTAAATACTTTTAACTTATTTCCCTATACGGGCTTGGGGTACGGTATATAAAATACCGCTTGGTCGGGCATTAAATCTTTAATCGTATGGAGGTTAATTGATATTAATCGGCCCGTTTAAATTGTTTTGTTTGCTTAAAGACTTTGGGAGGTTAATGACCATGTCCCGGATATCCTTGGCATCATTTTACGAAATGGCCACGACCAATGTTGTAGAAGGCGCTAGGCGCTAGTCGGGCGGTGAGGTACAGCCTAGGGATTAATCGGGATTAATCGGGATTAATCGGAATGGGATTTTTATATGTATTTTTGCAAAATTATATATATATACCCAATAATATAAAAATAATACTTCAAAATTCACATAAAAATTCAAAAATTAACCAACTTTTGACCAACTAGGACCGATTAATCCCGACTAGGACCGATTAATCCCGAGCAGGACCGATTAATCCCGACCAGGACCGATTTTGAGCAAAAAAACCATGGTCCGATTAGTCCGACTAGACCGACTTTTGACCGACTAGGACCGACTTTTGACCGACTAGGACCGATTTTGACCTGGACCGATTAATTGACCGATTTGCTCAGATTTAGGCGATTAGTAGCCGACTAGCGCCTAGGCGGCGATTAATCGGCCGCCTAGGCCGATTTCTGCAACAGTGGCCACGACCTTAGCACGCGCGTGTAGGCGTACACCCGCTAGTGCCTTTATAAATAACAAGGTATAACCGCTGGTAACGGGAATAACCCGCCGCGGGACTATATCATGTGGTGTGTCTATTAAGCTTTAACCCGGCACGAACCGGGCTACTGAACGCATAGGAAACATGTAATTCTTTTACAAGTATTATATTCAAATAATTGTCCCAAGTTATAAAAGATATTTTTGCCGAAGTGCGTTCAAATCAATTTTCAAACTCTTTTCAAAATGAGTCAGTTAAATTGTATTTACCAGTGTAAACTGACGTATTTTCCAAAAAGGCTAAATGCAGGTACTATACGTAATAGGCTGGCTACTCCAGGCATCAATAATCAAGTCTCGCAAGCTTTAGATGTTAAAGTCTGTGAACAGTGTTATCTTTCTATTTTAGATCCGCCTGTGGATCCTTTACATTCCGTTTGTAATACTTGATATTACTTTATATCGGTTTGTAATATATTTATCTTTTGCTTCCGCTGTGCATTTATATATTGTGTTGTTTGACTATGATGATATCAACTACGTCACGATACTCCCCACCGGGCCCACCGTTAATACGTGGAAATATCGGGGTGTGACATGAAATTTCTCGACATGCCCATCAATCACCTTACCGGCCCAGAATTGGAATTGACGTTACAAATGAAACAAGAAATCTTGAAAAAATATGACATGGATAAATCATGAAGTTTTTAATTTTTTTTTTTGTTTTATGTAGCTTTTTTTACTTTATGTAGTTTTTTTTAATTTTGTTTGTAGTTTTTGAAAGAAAAAAAAACATGCAATATTCTATTTTAGTTAGTGTGTTAATTTAATTAAATGAAATTTTAAATAGTTAAAAAAATATCAAAATCTACATGGCTGGCCACGCCAACCGAGACCACGCCACCCCACACCCCTTTGTTTAAAGAATTATCTTATGGACCCCACGCACATCACGTGTCGAGCAATGCCCCAACCCAACCCAAGCCGCCCACATCCCGCGTTCTAATGTTTGAAATGATTATGATTCCTATAATCGACTCATCGTTAATATTTTGTTAATATTTTTAAGTGATATAATATCATAATAAATTTATCAGAAGTTGATTATTTCCTTTTGAGTTAAATGCTTGGTTGGTCCCTGTGGTTTGCAAAAATTTCAAACTTGGTCCTACTGGTTCACTAATTACACGCGTGGTCCCAAAAGTTGTCAAAAATGCACTCGGTTGGTCCCCATCCCTAACCTCTGTTAAATTTCTCAGTTAACTATATGTGAAATGACTATATTACCCTTGAACAATTAAAACCCATCTTCTTCAACCTCTAATTCCCAGTACTTCCCCCTCTCTTTAAAACCCACCAAGCCACCATCTCCACCTTCAATCCATCACCACCACCTCCACCTCCACCGTCACCTTCAACCCAGCCAACCCCCAGCCTTTCAGTCACTCACTGTCATCTAATCTCAAATTTGAAATATAATTAAAACAATAACTGTGAAATTAGAGTTGACTGATGAATGATTATCAACTCGCACTTAAATCTACAAAACAAAATAAATCCACATCGTAATATGTAAAACGTAATATTCAATAAAATAAACAGAAATTCGATTTCAGTTGTAACGGACCGTTGAAATTGCAGACAGATCGAGAAAACGATCGGTGAAGCTGAGCAAGTAGATCCTCACAACTAGAACCTGATCAATCTGTGCAAATTGTTCTTTCTTCTGCAGATCGATAGTTGAACAATGTCAGTTCAATCGCCTGCTGACGAATTTCAGAAGCAGAAAACGGTGAAAACGTCGGTTATGGAGCTATTCGCAGCAGTGTGTCGGTGTGAGTTTTGTGTGTGTGTAAAGTAGTTGAAGAGCAGTAGTCTGCAATGGCGATTTTGCGTATGACAGTGAGTGCCTGAAAGGGTGGGGGTTGGCTGGGTTGAAGGTGACGGTGGGGGTTGGCTGGGTTGAAGGTAACGGTGGAGGTGGAGGTGGTGGTGATGGATTGAAGGTGGAGATGGTGGGTTTTAAAGAGAGGGGTAAGAACAGGGGATGGGATGAAGAAGATGGTGGGTTTTATTTCTTTTAATTGTTCAAGGGTAATATAGTCATTTCACACATAGTTAACTGAGAAATTTAACAGAGGTTAGGGCTGGGGACCAACCGAGTGCATTTTTGACAACTTTTGGGACCACGCGTGTAATTAGTAAACCACTAGGACCAAGTTTGAAATTGTTGCAAACCACAGGGACCAACCAAGCATTTAACTCTTTCCTTTTACCAAAGTTTATTTATGTTTCTGAAACTTGAACATTAAAATAATAAATATATTTAGGTGACTTTAAAATTGGTAAATTAACTATGGAGGAAGCCCTAAAGCCAAGCACTCACCACTACCGCTCCACCTCCCACACCGTTCTATTCCGCCACCAATCCTGATTGTCTCATTCATCTCCCCGTCTCCACTATACCGATTCCTAGAATGACCCTACTCCGGTGGCGACGCAAGCCGGTTTGACTGAGCATCAGCTGATAATGTGAAGCAAAGGCGACCTCATAATCCATCCTCCACATGAGATTTATCTACTACGTTGGCGTCGATTTAGGCTTTTCACCACAGATCCGACGAATTAGAGTATGTATAAGGTATAACTGAGTTTGGTTCTCCGGCCTCGTCTCCGACGGAGATGGTTTTCCGGCAATTAAAAAAAGAAGCCCTTTCTTCTTTTTTTTTTTGGAAAAAAATGGGTGAAAAACGGCTTGAACCCGCGTCCTTTCTTTATGAAAATTCACAAGTGCACCAAACCATTTGAGCTGCACCCTGAGACCCTTATATATTCAGGTTTGTATTTATATATACAAACTATAGATCTTAAGATCAAAACCGTTTCAGAAAATCAAAATTTTCTCATAAAAAAACCCACTCCCCCATTTTATCATAAATTTCTTATAAAAATACCCGCTCCCGCCCTATTTAGCATAGTCCCGCGTTGGTTTTCAACCTAGCATTCTTCTCCAAACCGTCCACGTTCGTAGGTTCTTCCCTGTTTTGCCATATTAAAATAGTGAACGAGGTAGCTTCTTCCCCATTTCCCCCATTTCCCTCATTTTGATTTGTAAGTATCTTTGCATGTTAAAAGCTTTATAGTCCTCTTTAATATGATGATTTGCATTTTTGACAGGTTTAATGTTTCTTATTGTTACCTTGTGTATCATGATTTATTTGACTAGTTGTTATACATATTTTGTTAGACATTTTTGTTAATTCTGCAATTTTGAT
The DNA here is from genome assembly GCA_030545235.1 of Helianthus tuberosus. NCBI lineage: Eukaryota > Viridiplantae > Streptophyta > Magnoliopsida > Asterales > Asteraceae > Helianthus > Helianthus tuberosus. The sequence continues at coordinate 52,669,180 of CM060410.1, read as the reverse complement.
TCCTGAAATTAGGGCGTGGATCCAGTTCTTAGATTTTTTATCATACACTTTTGATTTGATGATTTTAAATTTGTGATCTTAAAATAGGAAAGGGGTCTCTAAAGTTTACTGGAAATTGCAAATTCACCATTTTAATTGGATTTATGAATTTCAAATGCAAGATATAGCTTTTCATTTTGTTTCTTTTGTGTTATATCCATATGCTTTCAAATAAATCAAATATTAGTTAACTAATATAATTAACATAATTACACCTGTAATCAAGATGTTGATAGCATTTATGTCTTCTTAGAAACTGTTATTTGTTCTGCAATATCACTTTCTGAAGTTATGGTGACCTTTCAGTTCATACTTTATGTTTAAACTGATGGTTGGTTGTTGACTAGGGCAAATATGTTTATTGGTTTTGTAAGTATGTATGTATATGTATCTAATTAAATAACTCTAGTTATTTTATTTTTGCTTAATTGTAATCTATAGCTATGTCGAAAAGAGGCAAACGTGGTGTTGCTTCTTTTCAAAAAAATTATAAAGAGGAGGATTATAAGGTAGATTTTGACAAAAATAATCGCCCGGTGGGTGCAACGAGTTCTCCATTTATGTCATGGTTTGGGTTGAAAGTTAGACAAACGTTTCCATACCATATTGATACGAAGGATTTTGAAAGAAACCGGTGGGAAGAATTATGGTTGGATAGCAAGGTATGGTTTTTTTGTTTTTTTACACATTATCATAAGATGAAATATTTGTTTAGTATTATATTTAACCTTTTGTTTTGTAAATTTTTAGATGTTATGGAATATTCAAACTGATGGGCCAAAAAAAGTTTATGCTTAGAAAAGCAAAAAAGCTTTGTACAAAATTCAGAAGCAAGCTTGTTATCAACTATGTTAATAAAGAAAAAGGGCCTTTTGAGAAATATGCATATCTTGATCCTACACATTGGGATGAATTCGTTCAGAAAAAGCGAAGAATTTTTGGTATGTATGAATTACTTATTATTGTTATTATTATTATTATTATTATTATTATTATGTTTGCAAGTATTAATTGTATTTTGTTGATTTGTGTGAAGGATATAAGTGAGAAGGCCAAAGCAAGTGCAAACGCGAACACAAACTTCTCCCGACTAGGACGAACTGGGTTCGCGGGATTGGATGCTAAAACCGATACCATATGGCCTCTACTTGAAGCAAAGTATCCATATCTTAAAACCATACTTAAAATGCTTAGTTATTATCTTTTAGTTTGGTTGTCTTGAATTTATTGTTTATTAATAATTTTTTATCTTGATTGATTTTGATTTTAATTTTGTCAGGTGTGGTAATGGAAACTAAGAAGAGAGCAATGCACAACAAAAAAAAAAAGTAAAAGTTGGAGGTCCACAATTGGATTGGAGTTGGAGTTTTTCGTTTTATGTTTGAACTTTTGGTGGCAAATTTGTTTCTTTAGGAGTTAAAGTTTTTTCATTTTGTGTTTGAACTTTTGGTAGGAGATCCGTTTCTGTAGGAGTTCAAGTTTTTTTTTTTTTTTTTTTTGTGTTGAAGTGAGAGTTCGACTATTATCATTTGGTAGCAAAGTATTATGTTATATGCTTGTTTCGAATCTATCGACTCTTAACTTTTCTTTTGTTATGGTAATATAAAAAGTTACATGTATTGTTATTATTATTGTTACTATTATTATTATTATTATTATTATTATTATTATTATTATTTATGTACAAGCACTTTTTTGTTTCTATATTTAATAACGCGGTTGTTTTTATTTATTGACGTGGTTTCTTGACCGCGCTAAAAGATAGTCTCATTTTTGACTCCCTGTTTGAAGTGGCTTTGGACGCGGTTGTTTGTACTTACTGACGCTATTATTTCTCTTTAAAGACGCGTTTTCTTAACCGTGCTTAAAGATAGCCCTATTTTTTGACTCCCTATTTGTTGGGGCGGTCCATAAACCATGTCAAAAAACGATTTTAAACGCCTCAATAAACCATTTATGTACTAGTGATTAGATACTATGGGGATGTTTGGGGTTGAGTTTTGAAGGAGATTTTTGGATTATTGAGTTTTGAAATCATAAATAATCAGTTTTGAGTGGTTGGGTAAAAAAAATTATAAAAATGATTATTTGCGTTTAGAAAGTTACAAAACGCAGTTTTCCAAAAGCAGCCCCACCCCTACTGCAACAAAACGCATTTTTCCAAAAATTGATTATTTGCTTTTTGAAAAGGATTTTCACTTGTTTATTTTTTTAAATATATATTTGCCAAACACTCAAATAGTTGATTATCTGATTATTGTGATATCAAGCAACATAATCAAATCCAAACACTATCTTTCAACATCACGTTTTGTTATAGTTAATTATCTGATTCTGATTATTCAAAACACATAATCTATTTTCAAAACTCAACCCCAAACACCCTCTAAACCGGTGGTAAATCTGATTTTATATATCATATCTAAATAATAACAAAACGTGTGTTTGGTTATGTATTATAGGAATAAAGTATTTGCTAAGTACTTTTTTTGAAAGGCTAACAAACTCAATCCCGAGCACTCTCGGAGCACCCACTGGACAAACGGAGTACTCCGAGAGTAATCAGAGTCCACCACCAATTCCGGGGAAAACTCGGTAACCCACTCGCCCGTAGGCACGACGGTGAAATTACCAGTAAAACCCGTTTGGCTCAAGGATCCAACCCAGGTTTCCCTGGGTCTCATATCATTGCCCACCAGTGCCTCACTCTGCACCAAGTGAGAGTCGAACTTGCATCTCTCAAGAGAAATGCAAGCCCTCACCACTTGATCTAGAGATCATTGGCTAAGTACTACTGTGGCATTGACACTTGTAGGGGTGTTCATCGAATCGAATATCGAATTTTCGAATTATTCAAATAATTTTTATTTTTCCTTGAATTCGAATTCGATTAAAACCTACCCAATTCGATTCGAATTCGTATTCAAATAAAAAACCCAATTCGTATTCGATTAAAAATTCGAATACATTCGATTTGATTCAATTTCTTTTAAAACATGTGAATAACTATTAAAATGAAACATAAGTTTTAAAGCAGCCATAAAAAATTTCAAATAAAGTTCAAAACGAGAATTCGGGAATAACCACTACAAGTTAATATTTTTAGGGTTAGAAATATACCGGTAGATTTGCTACTTAGATTTTAGTTATGGCCATGTAGTGGGTTTGATAATGGGTAATTTTAATACTTGGAATAAATTTTCAAAATAATTTATAGTATAACCCAATAAAAGTTATATATGTATTATATATAAAAATAATAAATAAAATGTATAATTTTTATTCGAATTTTGAATCGAATAGAATTTGAAATTATAAATTCGTATTCGATTTACTTGACTCGAATTGAATCGAATTCGAATTCTTATAATCGAAACGAATTCCAGATAATCGAATCGAATGTAACCGAATTTCGAATTTTTCGAATTCTAAACACCCCTAAACACTTGATACGTAAGTACTAACGTGGCATTAATAATTAATAGGTAAGTTTCTTGACTTCTTCGCGTGGAACTTTAAGTGGTTTAACTTTTGCTTTTGATAAACTTGAGGTTGTATGTGTGATGCGGTGGTAAATACGGTAATTACGTAATAGAGTAAATTACAAGTTTTGTCCTTTATGTTTGTCCCAAATTTCAGGCGCTGTCCTTTACCTTTAAAATTGATGAGTTTTGTCCTTAACGTTTCAAAATCCTGCAAGTTACGTCCTTTAGGACAAACCTAGTTAATTTTCAATGTTAAATCTAGTTACATAGACCCCACATAAGGGCAAATTTGTCTTTTTACCATTTCAATAAAAATATTAAATATATATTTATAAAGCTTCATCTTCTCTACTTAGTCACTCTCCCTCACCTCTCTCTCTATATATCATTCCCTCTTTAAAAACACCACCTACCACCACCATCTACCACCCACAAGCACCGCCTTGTACCACCGCTTTCTACCACCCACCCTCTCTTTATCCATCGCCCACATCCAGCAACCGCCACTGAAAAGACAACACCACCGTCGGCGATTTAACTCGACTTCAACAACAACCAGCAGATCTGACCCGATCCACCTCCCACAACCATTGATGGTAACATACTTGAATGTGATTTGTATCTGATTTGTATATGTATTTGAATGTGATTTTCGAGGCGATTCTTGTGACTTTGGATATTCAGAATCTGTTAATCAGTTGCTTAAGGTTTGGATAGTTACATGATCCAATAGCTATCTCAATAATTAGGTTTCTTATAGAGTTACAGTTGCTTTGCTTCAAACCTGATTCTACATGAATCGCCTCGAAAATCTGATTCTCGCGGTTTAAAATCACAATGATCGTTATAAAACATTTTGATTGGCAAAAAGCTTAGCTTAATAGCGGAATCTTCGTAATCATATTATGCATTATCATTTATCAACATTTTTCTAAGTATTAAAATTTCTTCAAGCTCCTAGTTTGTTTATGCTACCTTGTTTATAGGCGTTGCAGATAGTTGCACCAAGAAAGGAGTCAAGCATTTCACTGATCTTTTAAGCGAGTGGTCTAATATTCAAGGATATTGCATTTCACTGATCCATTGATGGTAACATACTTGAATTTCAATTGAAGTTATGCATATAGTAAGTGTTCTAACCCTGAATTTGGGGATTTTTTGTTTGTTCAGATGATTTGGGAATTTTTTGTTTGTTCAGGGATTTGGGGATTTTTTGTTGAATCTGGTTCAGGCGATGTAATTGATGGTGATGTTGGAGACATTGGAGTGGTGATGGTGGGTCAGGCGATGGTGGAGATAGTGAGTGGGTAGTCGACGACATGTGAGGGTGGGAGGTGGTGGTGTTCGGCGGCAGGTGAGGGTGGGAGGTGGTGGCGGCAGGTGATGGCAGGTGGTGGGTCTGCAACTTTTGAAGATGGTGGGGTATTTATTTTAAGTTAATTACATAAAGAGTAAATTACAAAGTTAGTCCCTGTGGTTTGCACAAAATAACATACTTAGGTACTAATAGTTTAAAATCACCTTCTAGGGTATTAACTTTTCATTTTGTAACGTTTGAAGGTATTGACTTCTAGGGTATTAACATAGTTAGTCCCTGTGGTTTGCACAAAATAACATACTTAGGTACTAATATAATGTGATTTTAAACCTAAAAATAACGTTAATACCTTCAAACGTTACAAAATGAAAAGTTAATACCCTATAATGTGATTTTAAACTATTAGTACCTAAGTATGCTACTTTGTGCAAACCACAGGGACTAACCATGTAATTAACTCTTACATAAATTTCCATAAAAAACGAAATTACAAAAATGCCCTCATGTGCCTTGCACATGATTAGATTTAACAAAAAAAATTAACTTGGTTTGCCCTAAAGAACATAACGTGCAGGATTTTGAAACGTTAAGGACAAAACTCATCAATTTTAAAGGTAAAGGACAGCGCCTAAAATTTGAGACAAACATTAAGGACAAAACTTGTAATTTACTCTACGTAATATATGAATTATTCAAAAAGAAAACTATAGCAAAATTATATCCAAATTAAAGTGAATAAAATGTCAGTTTTTATTGTGTATTTTTCTAAATATCAACATAGAAAAAATTATGACCGTTTAAAAATTGTAAGCGGTGTTTAGATTCAAAAGTTAACAATATGTTTTAAAATATTGTACCATATATTTTAAAAAGTTGTATTACTTAAAGTCTTAAAAATATACAAAATTACCTTTTTGTTCTCTTTATATGTATTATAATTACGACCCTAGTTACTATATATAAGGGAATATTAACAATGTCTATGATATTTCTTTATTTAATTATCTTTTTTTTTTACTTTTAAGATACGATATTTTATAAAATTCAAAATATGTCGTTGTGACGTTCCTATTTTTATCTTCGTATTGATAGAAGTTTTGTTAGAGTCAAACAAGTCAACTATAATTGAGTTCTTGTTTTGTTTTGTACAACTGAATAGAAGTTGTATGAACAACTTCGGTAGCAATATTGGTATTTATTTTTATTATTTCTTGCATGAATTTCGTTAACGAAGTTTTATTCAACTTAGAGTATATTTTCATATCGTAAGTTATAGTGACGGTAACGTAACGAACCAAACTAATACTGTCCCTATACCATGTCGATTCTGACCGAGCGTCAGTTTTGATATCGGTACTATCAAAACCTTTACTGATATTCATTTTTATAGTTGTTGATTGATGTAAAACATGAGAGAATATCATGTTTGGCATATTATGACTCTATTTTTAAGTCTTATCTTTCGGTTGACATAACAAGTGCCATATTCGTACCGATACCATAATGACTCTAATGATACAGATCGAATTCCGCTGCAATGCGTGGGAATTCAACCAGTTACTATCCAAAACACAACTTTTAATCAACTTTTTAAAAGAGAAACAAAATAAAACAAAACAAAATAAAGTTATTTTAAACTTATATCACTTTAGGGTGGATGGGAACACATCACCCATCAAACTATTTTTCTACTGTACTCAATCACAATTACCTTTTCACATCCCATCACATCTCATTCATTACACTTACAACATCCATCACATTCTACCACTAAATATTTTTTTTAAATAAAATATAAGCTATCAAACACATTTTTATTACATAAAATTAAATATCCAGTCAGTGACGGACCCAAGAATTTTTCCATGGAGGTGTGGACCATTTTTTAAAATTTTAGGCCCCAAGGTATATAAGTAAAAAATCGGTTCGTATCGGGTCGGGTCGGGTCATGTAAAACAAAAGAACATCGAACTAAATTTATATAATCATCAAAAATATGTCAAACCATGTTACAAACATAATTAAAACGTCACCCTACGTGTTTTCATTTTTTGAAATCTATCCAAAACATGGCTCCATAACATATTACATAATATATCAACTATTCAAGCCCTAGAAATCATAATGTAAATAATCCTAAAAATCATCTAAACAACATATACACCATAAAATGAAAAAGCCAAACATTCTTCACTAACAAATATACCCCACCAGATTTACTGTATGGTGTATGCGGCTATAAAAAAAGGCAAAATATCATCACTAACAAAATATAACCCACCATATAACATAATGAAAAACAAAACGAAGCACGTGTCTACTGTCATGGTTAGTATGCGGCTAATATCAACCAAAAAATCAACCAAAATTCATCAAAAATAACAAAGAAATTTACCCGTGTTCGATCGTCGGTGGTATGGTGGCTGATTACGGTGGTATAGAGAGAGCGGGAGAGAATATGTAAGGGTTTTGGGCTTGTTTATTTTATTTTAGTTTGAAATATTGTTGATTTGTTGGGTTTGTTTATTGGGCTAAGACTTAGTAGTGGGCTAGTTAAAGGTATTGGTTATTTGGGTTTAGTTATTTAGGTATTAAAAGTCATATAGTTTAGGTAGTATTTAAAAAAAAATAAGAGTTTACTAAAAAAAATTTAAAATATAAATTGATAACACTTTTTACCTAAGGGGTGCGGACAAAAAATTCCAAGGGGTGCGGACGGGATTTTCGACGGAACTTAGCACTAATTTTTTTTTTCCCGGGGGTGCGCCCGCCCACCCTGGCTTTATCTTAAGTCCGCCCTTGTATACAGTCTAAATAAATAAAGAAAAAAATGTTATAAACATAGAAATGTTTATCTTTTTATACGTAAAATAATTAAAAAAGAAAAATGTTATCATTTTATATATTTTTCAAAAAAGTTAAAAGAAAAAAAAGAGTAAAATGCACGGATAGTCCCTGTGGTTTTGCAAAATAACACCTATAGTCCCCAACTTTTGAAAATTACATCGGTGCTCCCTGTTAGTTTTCTCCGTTAAATGAATGTAAAATGACAAATTTACCCTTCATATTCTCCACTCTATAAAAACGGAACAAAACAACCCCACCCACCCCCACCTTTCTCTCTGTTTCCCCCACCATTAATCACCAACCACCACCCACCTCCCACCTACACCACAAGTAACCATCAACACGATCCAAACTCTTATATAAGACGGTGAAGGTGGTTTAACTACAGTTTACAACTCATCCATCTGCCATGAACACCAATCATGTCATCATCATCATCTCCACCCTCCTTCTCCTCCGACCACCACCGTCTTCTGTCGTAGATTTCATCCTCAACTCCTTCAACTCCACCACCATCTCCTTATACGGCTACGCCACCGTCCAATCCAACATCCTCACCTTAACAAACGCCACCCCTGTCCAAATCGGTCGAGCCCATTACCCCCACAAAATCCCCACCAAAAAACAACTCAACTCTCATCCCATTCTCCACCTCTTTCATCTTCTCAATGGCACCCACAATACACCTTCTTCCAAGCCACGGGTTCGTCTTCCTATTCACCCCTGTTACCAGGATCCAAAACGCCAACGCAGCTCAGAATCTTGGCCTTTTTAGCTGTACAGTTGATCGGAACTCGAGTAATCATGTGTTTGGAGTTGAGTTTGATGTGGTTAGAAATGAAAAGTTTAGGGATATTAATGATAACCATGTGGGGATTGACATGAATAGTTTGAGTTCTGTTGATGCTTCTGAAGATGGGGTTATGGGGATGAAGAAGGGTTTAAGGTTTTGAGGATGAATGATGGTGGGAATTATCAGGTTTGGATTGATTTTGATGGGTTTGTTGTTAATGTGAGTTTGTGGTTATAGAGTGTTGAAGATAAAGGGTAAATTTGTCATTTCACATTCACTTAACGGAGAAAACTAACCGTCATCCACTTCAGGGACTATCCGAGTAACAAACTGTCAAACCATAGGGAACACCAGTGTAATTTCTAAAAGTTGGGGACTATAGTTGTTATTTTGTAAAACCACAAGGACTATCCATGCATTTTACTCAAAAAAAAACAAATGATGTTATAAACTAGACTGGTTATTCATGTTAAGATAAAAAGTTGAGAAATTAATTTTAATTAATTGTTGAGGGGCTGATTGTGTCAACTTAAAAAAACAAAATGTCTTCTTCTCCATCTGATTCAAACCTGTAATTTCTTCAAATCATTCTAACAATCACATTCCAATTCCAACCTGCAACTTCTTCAAAGCATCATCAACAATCACACTCCAACTCCAACCTTATTTAACAAATTAAAGAAAAAAGTTGAAATGGTTCTTCACGGTCACAATACATATCATGAAAACCACCATCACCATGTGACAAACACCGCATGTGGCGGTGCATCACGCCATCACAGCCGTGATAGGGCTTCATCATGTTGGCGCCCCTCAGTGGCGGACTTACAATGTTAGCAGGGGTAGCACGGGCTACCCCTCAACCCCGTCTCCGTAGTGGAAAAATGCCCCTTAACTCCGTTTTCGTAGTGTAAAAATACCCCGCAACTTCGTCTCTGAAGATCCAAAATTTAGCGAAGGCCGGAGCCTGTAAATCTAGTTTGGACCTTGGAGAGATTTGGGACTTGAACCTGCAAAAGAGAAAACCGTTAGGCTCGGCCGCTGAGATGGGAGGGCCCCTCTGCGACCACCCTCCGGCGTGAGAATAAGTATTTGATAGAGAGAGAAAGTAGAGAGAGAAAGTAGGGACGAATGTTCAGAAAATCATACTTGGCTTTGTACTTGAATGGGTATTTATACTAGTCAACTGGGATGGCATCATCCGTCCAGACGCACTTGTTCGGTTGTCCGTCCTCGGCGATGTGGGGTACGGAGGTCTTTAGAATGTTCGTCTTTAGGTGATTCGGTCCGTCCCTCAGGATAAGGTCCGGATACGGATATGTATCTTCAGTCTCCGTTATACAAAGGATACCCCTGGTGTAAAATATAAAAAATTGGGATACCCCTAAATTTTTGGGCTAGTTCCGCCGTTGGTGCCCCTTGTAACCATCATACACAGCAAATCACACAAATAACAAAGTTATAGTTATTTGTAGGGTGTAGGCAAAACTTGCCTCTATTGGTAGTAGACGGGAAAAGTGGGTACCGGTACTTACCGGTGTTTTACCTGTAAATACCGGTACTGGTACCAAAAAACAGAGAAAGTGGGTACCGGTACCGAATGTACCCGACCTTGTCCACAGCGTCCGGTGTTACAGCAGTTGGCATGTCATTCCTCGCCGTTCAAATAAAAGATATATATATATATATAGAAAGTGATTATAAAACAAACAAAAGGTAGAGAGGAGTAAGATAGTAAAATATAAACAAGTATACAAAGTCATAAGAATATATATGGACATAGTTTAAAAAAAGACAATTACATGCAAATTGTCCACTTAAAGTTCAGGGACTTTAAAAGTCCTTTACGGTTAATCTGACGTCTCCATAGATCTGTATATCATACCATATTCTTAGAGAGGTGTAACTTTAACTAATCCCTCTCATCTTAAGTCATTTTGAGCCTACGTCTAGTCATCCTCCCCTCTATGGTTACGGGTTTCACTACTCTAATTGGGGCTGTCAATCTTCCCTTATGTATCTTACATGACATACTAACAACCACTCCTAATCTTTCATTAAGAACCTCATTTCTTATCCAATCTAACCTCATATGCCTATACACCATCTTAACATCATCATCTCTGTTACGAACTTTTTCTCTTCTCGACGAGCCAACAATATATTCCATACAACAAAACAAGTATAACTACCAACTCTATAAACTTTCATTTTAGTTAAGAAACATGTTACCCACCTACCGTAAACAAATACATGAAAAGTTGACTTGCCAAGAAAGGAGGAAAGTAAGACATAATTAATCAGTTATCTAGCTAAAATAAGTTTGTTAGTTATTAAAAAAATAATAACATTCGTTTCATCGTGGTTAATGTTACAAAACAAAATACTTTCAAGCTTGCGGATAGAACCAGGCTAACTCACCCCCATCGTGTGTAGGGGTATCACTGCCACGTGATACACCGTGAATAGCACGAGATGTTAACCTATCCTTTCATGCTGCTGTGATGTTGTACACTTGTACTCTTCCAAACGCCGTTTCATTTCACTATTCACAGTTGTAATCATTTATCACGCACGTTCTCCAAAACAAAGACTACATTCAGTAACGACAAACATGACGCCGTTAATACACTTCCCCAAGTTTCCTCCTCACCTTTTGTCGCCTTCTCATTTCAGTTTTTCCCCAGCTACATATATATACACATATGTAGCACCCTCTGGTGATACAAATCATACAACAAAATCACTAAATTCATAAAAGTTCATGGTTACTAAACAATTTTGAGTTCTCAAGTTCGAATCTACAACTTATAAAAGGAATTCAGAGAAAATGGCGGTGAGATTCAAGAGGATAACAACGGCTTTAGATGACGACGCTAGGGCACGGTTGTGCCAGAGCAGTGGAAGCGAGCATTCCGCTAACTCAGTCACGGATCTTTCAGATCTAGTTGACTCGTTTTTCGAAGGAGAAGATGATGATAATGATCGAGGTAAGTCCTACGTTGAACACGATGATCTGGAAGAGACGGAGTATCAGAAGACGGAGAGTTTTTATGGTACGGATTCTGACGTGAAGGAGATGTTGATGGATCTCATCGGCGGTTGTACGGATGACGACGATGACCGTATGAAGCGTGCGATTCGTTTCGAGGTGGAAAAAGTATGCCGGAGTTTTGAAAATACTTCTTCGGAGGGGTTTAAACGGAATCTGATGACTGTACTTCGTCAGAGAGGATTTGATGCTGGTGAGAATTTATTTATTTATTTATTTTAAACACTTATGAATTTGCATAACAAAGTCAACGATAAAGTCAATGATAGGGTTTTCAAAGTTTGGTTAAAAACCGTGAAACTCTTCAAACTGGTCTATTGGTTTAACGATCGGTTATCTTCGTTAACTTTTGTTTAGTCGGTTTAATAATGATTAGGGTTTTCAAAGTTTGGTTTAAAACGGTGAAACTTACTAAACTGGTCTATTGGTTTAATGATCGGTTATCTTCGTTAACTTTCGTTTAGGCTGTCTTTTAAAAAATTTTAATCTGTAACGAAAGATTTGATTTACGGTTTATATAAAAAAATCAACATGTGTAAGGGCTGTTTGACAGTATCTGAATGGTTAAGTGCTTAACCAATAAGAGGTCTGAACCATTAATTATAGAGGTCTGAACCATTAAGAGCCTGTATAACCGTTTAGAGGCAAATGTGTGACCAATTCAGATTAGAGGACTTAACCATTCAGACTAGACTCTGTATAATCCTTAACCATTCAGAGACAAATGTTTGAATCATTTAGATATCTGCACGTGAAACAAACAGTCTGAACCATTAAATATGAGCTCTAAACCATTGAGATACTTATTAAGAGGTAAACAAACAGCCCTAAGAGTATACCAAATTGTAAGATTAATATACACATACTTTTTTGGTAAAAAATGACAAAGTTACCTAGGAACTAAATTTTACCATTTTTTAAATACAAATCAATTAAAAATGGTGCACCATGTCAATAATGAGGGTATGCTATTTGTACTATGTATTAATTTGCAAGAATTTTTTTCTTTTAAAAGGATTAGCACATTTTTTTCTAGTTTGTCATTGACTTTCTAGTAAAGCTTAAATTTCAACAACAATCAAGAATCGTTACGATATGTCCACAGGTCTCTGCAAGTCACGATGGGAGAAAACCGGACGGTATCCTGCCGGCGAGTACGAATACATCGACATTCTGATCTCCAGCAACCGCTACATCATCGAACCAGCATTCGTATCCGAATTCACAATCGCACGACCAACAAAAACCTACCAGTCCTTGCTCGAAACAATACCTAAAATCACAGTTATCAAACCAAACGAGTTGAAGAAACTGGTGAGGCTAATGTGCGCCGCGATGCGAGACTCTTTAAAAGCTAGAAACATAGTGGTTTCACCGTGGAGAAAAAACGGTTACATGCAAACGAAATGGTTAGGATCGTATAAACGTACGACGAACCCGTTGAAATTAACGGAGATGAGGCGTTACGGTAACGGTAACGGTGAGTTTAACGGTGAGAGTTTGTTAGGGTTTGAGTATTCACCGGTGGTGGTTGGTGGTTGGTGGTAAAAGTTATTGAAGGAAGGAGGTTAGGAAAATGCATGTGGTTGGTAATTTGAAAGCGTTAATGTTGAGTGGCATGTCGTAGTAAATAAGAAGTGGATTGGAGGGTGTCATTGTAAATATTTTTGGAAAATGGAATGGTTATCATCGAAGACAATTTTGGATGATTTTATTTTATAATGGCGTTGACGTGACAATGTGGACGTTTTTGTGTTTATCATGTTATCCACTTTGGACACTTGTTTGTTACATTTTTTTTTCTAGTTATATGGATTTGTATAAAGTTGAAAATTGTTGTTTTTATAGTAACTAGTAATAAGACCCGCGCGCGTTGCGGCGCGGGTACATCGCAAACGTCGAACGGATTAGTCCAAGCGTTATGTGATGTGTTAATCATATAATAGTGTGCGTTTCGAAGTATCCGACTGAACTCAATGTAACCTATAGATGTGTTGTAATTCGATTAAAATTTAAAGCAAATCGAGTTTATAGTGTACAATCATAACGTATTATATGCGACTCGACTAACTCCAATTTATACCATCAAGTAAAAACGTATTATATGTGAACCGATTCATATGTAGGAAACATACAAAATAAAGGCCGAAAGCGTATTGAGGGGTCGGTATAAAGCATATGTGAAAAAAACGTAAATTACCAAAGTATAGGTAAAAAATGCAAGTAACAAAAGTAGAGAGTAAATAAAAGGAAAATTATATATGCAAAAAATATGAATTACAAAACTATAAGCTAGGAAATTTTGGAAGTCAAAGAGGAGTGGTTTCACCGACTTTGTACTTTAAGTAATATAGAAATTAGTAAAAAGCTAAGGGCTAAAAATGCCAATTGTTGAAGTAGAAGAATAGTAAAGTTAGATAAGGGACTAAAATTGATTACTCTAAAAGTAGAGGGGTCGTAGCAAAGCTGAGGGGCTTGAAATGAAATATTGAAAAAGTTTAGGGGAGTAGCAAAGCTGAGGGGCTTGAAACGTAAAATGGAAAAACTTTAGGGGTGTAAGGCAATGCCGGTGGGTCACCCCACCGACATAGCCTTTTAAGTTATAGTAGAATAGTAATAAGACCCGCGCGCGTTGCGGCGCGGGTACTTCACAAATATCGAGCGGATTAGTCCAAACGTTATGTGATGTGTTAACCATATGAAAACGAATGTTTTAACGTATCCGATTGAATTCAATGTATCATATAGTTTCATTGCGATTGGATCAAAACGTAATGTAAATCGAATTTATATCGTACAATCATAACGTATTATACGCGACCCGACTAACTCGAATTTATACTGTCAAGGCAAAAACTCTCGAGGGAGTCAAAGTGGTATTTACAAAGTTCATAAAAAGTTAAGTCGTTCAAAATTGCATTTTGTAAGCTTAAGGGCTAAGAAATGGTAAAGAGAAAATTTGATAAAGTTTTGGGGTAAGAAGTAAACTATAACAAAGTTGGGGCTGAAAATGAAACTAACATAAATTTGGGGTGTCAAAAGCAAAGTATTTGTAAAATGAAGTAGTTTTTGGTATTATTATTATATTGGAAAAAGTGAACATTTTCATCATTATAATATTAAGCGTTTTAAAGTTTGGAATATGCCGTTTGGATGTGTTTAATCTTATTTATGTTTCATTAAAAGTTTGGATCAAAATTAAACGGGTCAAGCATAATTGATATTTTTCTTTATTGCGACGAACTAACAATAATGGTACCGGTACCAATATCCGTTTCTATAGTTTTCTCGACGTTTCAGTATAAATTTCGTTAAAAACGGACTTGTATTTGAATAGAGTATGTTTTGATAACATAAGTTATATCAAGTGTCGGTACCGTATCATTACCGTGAATAAAAGAATCGATACCATCTAAACAACATCAATTCTAATATTCGTTTTTATATTTTTCAATTGATATAAAACACGTGCCTATCATTATACCAAATGCTAATATTATACCAATATTGTAACAAACCAATACCACATGAAAACCCGTTCCGTAGCATAGGGACACCACGAATTCTTCATGATATAACAATAGTCAAGTAACTTATAATTCACATATTTGTTAAAAAGGTATTTAGTAAAATCGAAATATATTAGGAAAGTGATACACAAACATAAGATTAAAACAAAAACAGAAAAAAAGAAATGATAAGCATTCCCATAACCCAAAACATTACTGCATGACATATTGTACATGATGAACAAAAACTTGTAACATTATCTGGAACAGCAACACCTATAAAAAGTACCTAGTCAACACTTGATGAAAGAGAGATAGAAAAGGAGATAGAGTCGGTTACAGTTAGAAGATGAAACAAACAAATTGATGTTCAACAAACACACAATTTGGGTCATCAAATCTCCGTCCACAGATCCGTTAAGTTTTCGTCACTTATCAAATCTCCGGCCACAAATCCGTTAGGTTACCGTCTGTTATCAAATCTCTGACCACAGATCCGTTAGTTTTCCGTTTCTTATCCAATCTCTGGCCACCAGATCCGTTCGGTTTTTTATATTTATTAAATCTCCGACCACCAGATCGGATAGGTTTTCGATTAAATTGCCGGCGGCTACCAGATCTGTTAGTTTCCGATATGGAAGACGATGAAGAAACTCACTCACATCAATCCGCCGGATCCGGATCTGGATCTGAAGACTCGCAGCGATCTAATCCACGGATCTCCGATACGTTGCCGTCCGCCGCACCGCTGCAGATGACGTTGACCTTAGTGCTACCGATTCGGTATATCTGAATTGTTTTTGATTTCAGACCGGGCATAATTTGAGAATTGATTTTGTTGAGAATTGACCACGTTTTTACTTTTTAGTCTTCACATTCTTCTTACAAATCAGATGACATGCATATAAGACAAAACAGAGAAGTTGTCGGTGGCAGAAGCCACCGACTTTGTCCTTTAAGAGACGGGTGGAAACATATAGTAAGACAAAACACGATTCATAAAACGCAGTGCGTAAAACACAATTAAAAAAAGTGTAAATCACAAAGGAAGACACAAAGCGTACAACACAATGCCAAAGACATTTCGAAAAACACAATGCATTGGCATTTGCAAAAGTAGGAGTTGTAGTCTAGGGATTACAATTGCAATTTTTTTAAAGTTTGGTGGGTGTAAAAATGGAGTAATAGTGCAAGGGGTAAAAAAGCAAAGTCTTAAAAAGACAAAGTGTAAAAGTATAGGGGTGGTGGCGGAAATGTGTAAGAGCTAAGGGGTGTTGGTGGAAATGTAAAAGAAGAGGGTTGGTGGCGTAACTGTTTAAGAGCTAAGGGGGGTGATGGTGGAAAACTAAAGTACACGGTTGGTGCTGGCAAAGTTTGAAAGATGAGGTTGTGGTTTTGGAAATCCAAAGTAGAAGGTTTAGGGACTAAATTTGTCATTTTATGAAACTTTGAAGATACCAAAGTCAATGGGCTAAAATTGCAACATCGTGAAAATACGGGGGGCAGGGAGGCAAAGCCGGTGGGAAACCCGCGTGCGTTGCAGCGCGAGTACATTGCGAACATCGAATAGATTAGTCGAAGCGTTATGTAATGCGTTAAACATGTGAAAACGCACATTTTTTTTTTGGGTAAATGGGCATCGCCCGGCAAACTATAAAGAAACAAAATAAATTACACCTTTAAGGGAGGCATACCCCCCTCTTCGTCACCCGAAACATGCTCCGGGGACCAAAAATAAGAAACCATAAGACCCACTCTAGGAATGCACAACGCCCTTGCTTTACAATGAATAACAATACGGCCACTACATCTAGAATAAACACTTGGCGGCCCATACATGTGGGGCGGCCTACAAAAATTTGTATCTCTATACAGCCAATGGCGCCCGAAAGCTTCATCAGTCAGCCCATAGGCCCATATGATGGTAGTAGTAGCAGAATCACTATACGGCCCATGAAGCGCCCAATACATCCAAAATTGGGCTATCAGCTCCAGCATTAACCCGAGGCCCAGATGGATAATCTTGGGCCAAAAATTCAGAAGCTGATAGGAGGAAATCACAGTACCCAGGCTAGTAGATGTAAAGTACAGTACCCAGGCTAGTAGATGTAAAGTACCCAGGCTAGGAAAACGCACATTTTGACGTATCCAATTTAAGTCAGTAGCATTGTAGCTGGATAAAAATGTAAAGTATATCGTGTTTATATGTGACCCGACTCATACATAGGAAATGTACAAAAAAGCATAAAATGTGTATCAAGGGAAAAATAACACGTGTAATAAAAAGTGATATTCATATCAACGGAAAAAATTATACCCTTAACGTGTTGCGGTAGGGTCGAAACGTTGGAAACGTACATAAAACAATCAAAAAACAAAATATATTTGACCTGACTTGTTCCCCAAAAAAGTTTACATCGAAACGTATACCAACTCGAATTTATACCGACACATAAATTTTAATATTCATAATACAACCCGCGGGCACATTGCAAACAGATTAGTCCAAGCGCTAAGTCATGCGCAAACCATATGAAAGTGCATGTCTTGACGTATTCAGTTCTACTCAATGTATGATTGAATCCAAACGTTTAGTTTTTAAAAAAGAAATTTAGTGAACGAAAATAATTAAAGAAAGCAATAAGCTATGTATAGATATACGGTACAACGATAAAGTTGAAACATTATAAAATTTTGAGATTAAACATCAATGGTCTAGTATTGCAATGTAATTGAAGTTTAACTTGGAAAGGAAATGGACTCAAAACACAATTTAACAAAACTAAAAGCAAATGGCCAAAATGTATTTTACTCAAAGTATGGGTGAAAAATTGAATTTTAACTTGGAAAGGAAAGAGATTCAAAACACAATTTAAGAAAACTAAAAGCAAGGGGACAAAATGTATTTTACTCAAAGTATGGGCGAAAAGAGGAAATGTCGAAATGGACTCAAAACACAATTTAAAAAAAAAACTAAAAGTAAAGAGCCAAAATGTATTTTACTCAAAGTATTGTGTGAAAAAGGGTTATTGCGATGTGCGAATTATTTAACTTCTAATTGCACCGATTTGTTTAGAAAATATACTACTTATATTGTTTTTATGGTTTTGTTTTGTAGGTACCTGGAAAAAGACAAATTATTGAGCTGGAAACCTTGCAATTGGCTGGAATCAAATAAGTTGACAATTGTATGTGGGCTTTGCATGTGGTCTTGCAATTGGCTGGAATCAAATAAGTTGAAAATTGCATCTGGGCTTTGCATGTAGGCTTGAACGTAAGCAAAGTCGGTGGAAATCCCACCGACTTTGTCCTTTAAGATTATGTATAATATAATGTACATAACTCATAAAATGTTAGATGATCAGTGATCATCTATAAACTTACATACACAAATACACGTATATATTTGAGACGGACATGTAAGTGTAATGTTAGAATATATGTGTATGAAATGTGATTAATCGGCACACTAAATGCCACATTGTATTAAATATATGCCAATATGAATGTAAAAAGTAAAATAAATATGTAACTAAGTTTTTGTAAATCAAAGAGATTCACATGTATAACATATATTGTACGTCAATGAAATGGTAGAACCAGAATTTTATTTATTGGGGTCATGATGACGTTCTTTTTCCTAACGATTACAATTAAATCATCTAAATCATGTTTCTATTTGAACAAATCCTAAGTTTTGCATATTAAAAATCCAATAAATTCTTGTGATATGGATTAGCGAACGCTATTGACCCATGGTAAATCATATTTTCTAACTATGATAAAATACACAACAATAAACCTTATATTCATAGTTAGAGGAAATCTAACACTTAGATTGAAGCAAAAAACTATAAGTATGTAGGCAACTATGCCCAGTGGATGTTCACGGCGGCGATAAAGCTAGGGCACAAGAGCACCAAATGGTGGTGGTACGACACAATTCAAACATAAGAAAGTTGCATCAAATATGTGTAATTGTGTATTTACATGTAAATAAAAACTACACATTAACAAAAGGAGATAGGGAGAAATCATCGATCTTTATTACAAATGAAAATGCATAATATTCATGTAGATACTACTACCAATTGTTTCTTATTCATGTAAATCATACTCTAATTCTAAGGCAGGTGGGTGGGATTTAAAGCCCCTAAGGGCTTTATTATGCAAAGTCAACGCCATCTAGGCGTCCCTTCATACGAAGGGTTTTAAAGACTCTTCCTTTAACATCCTTACAATGGTTTAAATTTAAACAATATAAAAAAAAAAGAAAATCAAAAAGGGGGAAATCTGATTGGTGGAAATAGAATAGGTCCCACATGCATATCCTATAACCATTGGGGTGACGAAATTCCCAATAATGCCCCCTCCCCCATAGCGCCCAGGAAATGGGGGAGGGGCGGGGGGCGTTATGGGCAATTTCGTCACCCCAATGGCTATAGGATATGCATGGGCGCCATGGGGCGCAAAAGAGGTTGAGGTGGCAGGGGGTGCTATACCACACCCACCAGCCTAACAACTAAAAATAATAAAGCGAAAATTCATATCGTTTATTTCTTTAGAGGTTGGATCTTGTACAAGACTACAATTCCATATGAAGCGTACGTGAGAATTAGAGAAGGACAAGTATCATTGGTAGGAAGAGTATTATTGTCCTTTCCCAAGTGAACAACTTCCCCCTTTGATTTTCAAACGGCTATAACTTTTTCATACATTAATATTTTTTTTTTAAATTACACCGTATTAACGAGCATTTCATTCTCTTTAATTCGTATTAAATGTGTAAAGAGATTAAATGTGTAATCAAGTAATGAATTTATATTGAACGTGTAATCACGTAATGATTTATGTTGAATGTGTAATCACGTAATTGGTATTCAAAGTCACGTAGTCATGTTCTGGGTATTCAAAATCACGTAATGGACTAGTGGGTATTAAAAATCATGTAAATTTTTTAAAGAAAACTATACCAATAGGCTCGTTAATACGATGTAATTTTTTTAAAAAAATATTAGCGTATGAAAAAATTATAGCCGTTTGAAAATCAAAGGGGAAGTAGTTAATTAAGAAAGGACCAAAATACTCTTTCTCTATTTGTGTCTTCAATTGTTTGAACCTCATAATTACGAAAATGTCACCGCCTAGTTTTGAGTCATTGATCTTGAGAGTTCAATGGTTGAGTTTGTCTTCTACACTCCGTACAAAAATTTTCACTTGTACATGATCTCTAATATATTTCTTTATTACAATTGTTTTTATTTTTATTTTTACCCTTTTCTTGTATGGTAAGGAGATTTACATTGTGAGTCTTTCGGAATCCATCTAGGTGTTACCCTTTCGTATATCAAGATACCAAACGTGACATAACAAAGTCACTGACGCCCCCTCTTGAGAATCGAACCCAAGACCAAATGATTCTTAAGTCTTATCTCACCTCTAAAATGTCACTAAGCTATAATGTCATGGGCCACATCAAATCTTGTTAGCAAACCTAGTAATTAACTAGACAACATACGACATTGGATTTTCCAAACACCTACACATGCCTTAAAACCAACACAATATCTAGATTCTATACCAACCATGTTAGGGTGAACGAGGTGGGTGTGGGGTGAAGGGCGGTAAACCCCTTCACCGCGAGGGGAACACCGCCGCCGTTCCCTTTCACCGTGCGGCATTGGATCATTTCGGGGACTCTTCACCGAATTGAAAATTTTGACCGTTGGACATCAATTGGACCGTTGGAGCATGATTTCAACAGCATTATAGCCGTTTAACTTACAAAAAACAAATAAATGCATTATAAATATTACCATTTTACATTCTATTTTTCCAACAAGCTTCAAGAATACAAATTTATGAAACAAGAGTTGGTGGACATTAAAAAGAAACGAGAGGAAAAATTTATGGAGTTGGCGGATGAACATCGACAGACGTTGAGATCGATTAGGTTTGATAAGGATCTGAAGACGTTTAAAAGGTCACACAACAATGTTCCACCGAAGATGTTAGAAATCACACTAGCCCGAAAACGCGAGATCACAAAAAATATAATTGGCCATGTAGTTTCTAAATTTTTTATGGTTTTATTTTTTTAGTAGGTTTAATTTTATGTAATGTTTAATGTACTTTTTTTGTTAAAATTAGGTTTCATTTATTAATTAAAAAAAAGGGAAAAAAATAGTTTACCCCATCTCATGAGTGATGACCACTCCTTATGGTTTTTGAGCAAGAGAGGAGTTAGTAAAGGGAATTGACATGACAATATATGATTGGGTCGGTGAAAACTTTACCTGCAATGGGTGCTGTTTTGGTAAAAAATTATCTAAGCAACTAAGTGATCAAATTAGTTCTGTGAGGTAGTGTGCTAACAATGTTTTGAAGAAAATGTGTCGGTTTGTTAATTTGCAAAAACAGTTTCAGGATATAGCTTAGGATACCAAACTATATCAACAATCAAATAATGAGCAGAAATGTAAAGGTTGACTCGAGATGTACGAGGAAAGCCCTTGATCAATTTAGATCGCCGGCACAAAACCTCGGGAGCTGACAATCGCAGCTGCCTTGTTCTTCTTATTACTTCAAAATTCGGGATACAATGCAGTATATTGTACGGATCAGCTATGTTTTACAATGAATTTCAACTGTGAGTGTTTGTGAAGGTGATTGCGAGTGATTGCAGCTTGTAGAGAATGTGAGAAAGTGAGTGAAGTTGTTTGTGTCTATCGATCCGTACATTCCTTTTTATAGTGAAATAGAAACAACAAACTATCCTATAAAACCGGGATGCTTCGAATATTCCCTCTTGAACGTTGGAGACCCCTTCTTCCGGCTTCAATGTTCTCTTTTCAACTGATTAATCCGAGTCTCCAGGAGAACAAGTCCACTTGAACGTTACAAGCTTGTCTTCCCATTCTGCATGTGAACAATTAGTAACTACCAGGATACTACATCAGGATGTTACCAATATCCTAATCCGGTATCCTGGTCACAAACAAAAGTAATAAAGTCAGGATATAATTCAGGATATGGGTTCAGAAAACCACCCATAACAATTGTCCCTAAAATATATCTGTTGGAATTCTAAATTCAAACGGATATATTTTAAAACTTGTCGCTTATATCGAGGTAATTAAGATGAAGAGACGCTTGAAGTGATAGTGTGCAACTTCCCACGCGGTTTATACTCGATGCCTATCTATCAAGCCGCTATATCTTCTCTCTTCTTGTTTCATAATCAACCATCCTCATCAGAATCTCCAGGTAACCACTTATCCCTTGTTTCTCTCTTGTGATTTTCTCTATTCTTCTCTCAATGGCTACCAGAACTCGTTCTCAAACCGGTGAATCGTCCGAGACCTTCGTCCAACAAAACCTTCTCAAAAACCCCGAGAAGGAGATCTGCTCCTTCGACAACGCGGATATCGCGGCATTGAGGGTCTCCGGTGCCTTCTCCGATAAGGCAATCATCAGACCGTTTGATCGGTTCTTTCGCAAAACCGGTCTTAGTTTTTCTCAAAACCGAATTTATGATACCCCTTTCCCGAATTTATGTTGCAGTTCTTTCGCAAAACCGGTCTTAGTTTTTCTTAAACGATGCCCATGGTTTGGAGGGTGTTGATTGTGCTTAACTAGATCAAGACCCTTCATATTCCTGATTTGTGTATCGAGGATATTCCCATAGCTTATCGTCTCCGATCTCATGGTTCTAGCCGATTCTTACTTTTTTCCACCTCCAGTAACCCCCTCATCCTCAAAGAGACCAAGAATGAGGACGGATGGCAACAAAAGTTTTTCTTTGTCAGGCGACATTCCATCGCGAGAGTAACAGTCTTCCGGTGAAGTGGTTAACCACCGGTAGGGTTTAGGGTTTTAGGAATACCCCCAAACGTATCTTGAGTCTATATCCTGTTCTGACATTCTCTTATTTGTCTTTTATGCAGCGAATTTCAGAGAACTAGCTCCTCCTACCGAAGAATCTGAAGAAAGAATCAAAGCAGTCTACCGACTGGCAGAAAGTGACAGAAGCTTTTCATCACATCTTCCAAGTTTCAGTCAATACTCCTCATCCGATATGTCTGGTAAGGGTTATTTAATTCTCCATGTGCTTAATTAGTTTAATATAATGTAAGAGTAAAAAGAATTTAGAATCTCTCCCTTTGTGCAGCACCAGTCAAAACCCCGGAATTTTTTGATCTCGAAGAGCTGGACTGTTACTCCGGTCCCGTTCAGGTAAAAAAAGAGCCAAGTCCCAAGCCAGCTACTTCATCCAAGCCTACCAGCTCCAAAGCCGCCGCCATTCCCAAGCCTTCACCAGCTACTAAGACCCGGGCCTCTAGTGCCCGAAAGAGGAAGGAAACTGATATTCATGCCACTCCCGAAACATTTCCTTATGAGAATCATGGGTTTGCCGAGGCAAGCTGGTTCATGACCTCCTTTCTCAACCAGGTACATATCCCTATCCCGTATCCTGCATATATATGTTGAACCAATATCTTAATCAGTATATATTAATACCTGTGTCTTTTATTGTAGGGCCTCGAACGTTTAGTTCATTTGTATGAGGAATCATGCGGGCTCAACAAGATACTAGAGTCCAAGTTGAAGAAAGCTGAGGTCACCATTGCTGGCTAGGGGATGATTGCTGCCGCCAAATCTCAGCATTACGAGGACAAGTTCAAGGCAATGACCCAGGAACACCAGGCTGCCATCAAGAAGGCTACTCACGAAGCTCAAGCCAAATTTGACGCTGCTCAGGTCCAACATGAACATGATATGGCTTCTTACCGGGAAGGCCTTAAGAGCTCTGTCGTCATCTCTCTCCTCCAAGCCAGGCTGAAAATGGCTTATGAAGCCAAGGCCATGGGCTTTGAATGCCCTTCTTGGAACGATGATGCTTGGGAGGTAAAGGTAAGAGATCTCGGTGGTAATCCTGTGGAGAATCCTGCAAAACCTGTGGTTGAGGAGCCTTCCCAAGCGGCTGAAAAGGCGGTTGATGCTGGTGGTGATGCTGAGAAGGATGCTGGTGGCGATCCTGGTGCGGGTGCTGATGAAGCTATGGTTGAAGAGGATGATGCCCCTTGAAGGCAGCGAAGTGGGCGATGATGGATATTCATGCCTAGGCCGGAGCCCACTTTTTTAATCTTGATGGTTGTGGTTGATAAACACTTTACTTTTCCTGTCTTTTGAACAATTTAATTTCCTGCACTTAGAACAATTTGATGGCCAAAGGTGGAGGGATCCTGAGTTTCAGGACGAAGCCCTTGGTCATCAACCTTTAGTATCCTTTTTTGAACAATTAACAGTTGAAGGTGGAGGTATCCTGGGTTTCAGGACGAAGCCTTCAACTGTGTATGTAAACATCTTAAAAACTAATTGTGCTTTGGGTGGATGGATCTCAGTTTGAGATGAAGCCAAAAGTACAATCTTTTGCTATGTTAATAATAAACTAACATTTTTAGCCTTATGCATTGTTGTTTATATTTCCTTTGTAAATTTTGTTGCATGTGTTTATTTTGAATGTAGTTCCAATTTTTATTCCAATACCACATTTCAAATATTCTGATCAAGTATCCTGAGGAAATATCCTGGTCAGGATACTCTTAATATTTTAATAAAAAACGTTCCATTAAAACTTTGTGAAACATAATTCCAAAAACTTAGGTTACTTAGAAAAGATGAAAAAAAGAAAGGTCATACCAAAAACACTTAGGGAATAGATTCCAACTCCCAACCTTTGAACCTTTTGCAACATTTTCACCAAGGATGTCCCCTGTCTGGAACACTTAGGAAATCAAGTTCAGTTTCACCCTTCGAATGTATCAAGATGAATGTCCCCTGTGTACAACACATTTGTAAGCGACTTTAGTACTACATGGGATAAACCCTAAATATCCTGGAGATAGATCCTTAATATTCTGGGGATAAACCCTAAGTATACTGGGGATAAACTCCTGTTTTCGTGCGCTACAGGCGGGAGTGTTCAAACTCCAAGACTTAGAAAGGTGAAAACCTTTAAACCTTAGAGAGTATGAAAATACCCTTTCGTGAGAGAGGGTGATCAATCCTCATATACCTTAAGGATCCAGGATATAGCCAATAATAACGAAATTGTCAGCCACTTTTACATGAACTGGTCCCGCTATCTTAAACTATTGCCGGATAACTTGCGCTCCAGGCGGGGTGTTTAAACCATATTCGAGAGAAAGGTGAATACCTTTAAACCTTTGAAGGGATCAGGATCCCTTAAACGTGAGAGAGGGGGCCAATCCTCTAATCTTTCGGTTTATCCTGAGTGTATATCCTGGAGTTATATCCCGAAGCATATACTACAAAATAGCCTTAGACTAAGGTGGGTGTTAGCTTGGCTAACACCCCTCCGATGCTTAAGTCAGTATTGGGTTCAAAGGATAAAATTAAACATATTTAAAAGAGATAGAATTCATACCGTCCTGAGTTAGAAATTAAATTCTAAACTCACTTGAAATAGGCTTTGAGGTGTATAACATTCCAGGATCTTGGTATCATATCCCCTTCCATATTCTTGAGCCGATATGCTCCTTTTTCTAGATTCTTATTCAATTTCATAAGATCCTTCCCATTTTGGGGCAAGTTTTCCATCAGCAGGATTAGTAGTATTCTGAAAAACCTTCCTTAACACCCATCTCCAACTTGAAACCTTCTAGTCCTTAGATTTTTGTTATATGCTCTGGATATCCTCTGTTGATATGTTACCATCCTTAGCTTTGCCGCATCCCTTGTCTCATCGATAGTATCCAATTCTTGGCATAAAGCCTCAGGATTCTTCTCAGGATCCCGGAGGTTCGATCTTGCTGTAGGTATCACCATCTCTGTTGGGATCACTGCCTCTGTTCCAAATACTAAAGAAAATGGGGTCTGGCCAATTGCACTTTTTACTGTTGTCATATAAGCCCATAGGACAAATGGTAGTTCTTCTGCCCATCTTCCTTTTTTAGCACCTAATCTCTTCTTTAAGTTGTTGACAATTATTTTGTTTGAGGATTCTGCTTGTCCATTTGCTTGAGGATGTACTAGAGTTGATGTGATCATCTTGATCCACCAACTTTTGCAAAAATCAGTGGTTCTATTGCTGATGAACTGAGAGCCAGTATCACAAATTATCTCAGCTGGTACCCCAAATCTGGTCAGGATATTCCTCTTTATGAAGGACACTACTTCTTGATCTCTGACTTGAACAAAGGCCTCAGTTTCAACCCATTTGGAGAAATAGTCCGTCATTGCTAGCATAAAAACTTTTCATGCTGGAGCTTTTGGCAATTTTCCCACTATATCCATACCCCATTTCATGAATGGCCAAGGGGAAGCAATAGGATATAATGGCTCAGCAGGCTGATGTAGTATATTGATGTGCCTCTGACATACATCACATCTTCGAGTATATTCCGCAGCATCTTTCCTCATAGTGGGCCAATAGTATCCCGTTCTTAATACTTTCGAGAATAATGACCTGCCCCTAGTATGGTTGCCACAGTCTCCTTCGTGTATATCCTGAAGTACTTCCTTGGTTTCAGGATCATCCAAGCATCTTAGGTATGGACCTGCAAGAGACTTCTTATACAAAACATCATTTATAATAGTAAAACGAGATACCTTCATCCTGAAAGCCTTAGGATTCTCATCCTTTAGGATGTGTCCTTCTTTGAGATCTTTCACGATCGGGGCCGTCCAGGATTTAGGATTCTCCTCAGGATACTCATCACCAGGATCCTGGATACTTGCTATTTCCTTATCCTGAGACTTGAAGAGTTCCATCGCAGGATACAGGATATGTAGTATTGGTATTTGGGTTCCTTCCGGTATCCTGACTGATGATCCCAAATTTGCCAAAGCATCTGCCTCGGCATCATCCTCCCTTGGTACCTGTTCAAGTGTAAAAACATCGAAATATCCTGCTAATTTTTTGAGAATTTTAAGATACTCGATTAACCTTTCACCTTTGATTGCATAGGACCCATTGAAATGGTTAGTAATTAACAAGGAATCAACATATACTTGCAAACTTTTAATATTCATATTCCTTGCTAATTTTAATCCTGCAATCAAAGCTTCATATTCTGCTTCATTATTAGTGGCAGGAAATTCACACCTAATAGCCTGGAGTAATATGTCCCCCTTGTGGTGATTTTAGTAGTATACCTAATCCTACACCCCTCACATTAGATGCACCATAGTGTATAATGTCCAGGATTCTAAGGTTTCTCCTAGTTGTTGTACTCTAGGTCCACTTCATTTTGAATATCACTACTGAAATCAGCCACAAAGTCTGCTAGAGCCTGAGACTTTATAGCATTTCTAGGTTCATATACTAAATCATAGGCACTTAACTTTACTGACAATTTAGCCATTCTACCCGACATCTCAGGTTTTCTAAGCACATTTTTAACAGGATAATTAGTTTTAACATGAATCCTATGTGTCTCAAAATAATGTCTAAGCTTAGTTGATGCCATAACTAGGGCTAATATTAATTTCTCTACGTGTGAATATCTAGTTTCAGCATCCAATAAACTTTTACTAACATAATAGACAGGATACTGCTGACCTTCATGATCCTTTACCAGAACAGCACTTACAGCGTTCCCTGATACTGCAAGATACAGGGATAATGGTTCACCATCCTCGGGCTTCATCAACAGAGGTGCAGTTGAAAGATATTGTTTTAATTCATGTAGGGCTGCTTCATGCTTCTCTCCCCATTTGAATTTCTTATTCTTCTTCAGGATATCGTAGAATTCCTTGCATTTTTCTGAGGATCTTGATATCAATGAATTTCAAGTGTGAGTGTTTGTGAAGGTGATTGCGAGTGATTGCAGCTTGTAGAGAATGTGAGAAAGTGAGTGAAGTTGTGTGTGTCTATCGATCCGTACATTCCTTTTTATAGTGAAATAGAAACAACAAACTATCCTATAAAACCGGGATGCTTCGAATATTCCCTCTTGAACGTTGGAGACCCCTTCTTCCGGCTTCAACGTTCTCTTTTCAACTGATTAGCCCGAGTCTCCAGTTGAACAAGTCCTTTTTGAACGTTACAAGCTTGTCATCCCATTCTGCACGTGAACAATTAGTAACTACCAGGATACTACATCATGATGTTACCAATATCCTGATCCGGTATCTTGGTCACAAAAAAATAATAAAGTCAGGATATAATTCAGGATATGGGTTCAGAAAACCACCCATAACAGGTGCACCCCTTTCACTGTTAGGAATGGAGATCATTTGTCAACTATAGCTTGTATGGTACGTGGATATTAAAATTCAAAAGCTTAGGTTGTCATTATGTCATGTTTAATGCATGTTAAAAAGGGGTCTATAGTTACATGATGCGACCCAATGTGTCGGCAGGTTTCATTGGATAGTTATCATATCATACATATTGTACATAGGGATTAATGTTGCACACTTTATTGAATATTTGATGATTTAATGAGATGATGCAGTAGACGGTTATGCAAGTTCCTTCTATCGTACATAAAACATAATGTACCAAGTATAGTTGTATTTTTGCATTAATCTACGTCCTGAAGCATGACAATTTTACAATGCATGTTATATATCATATATGGTCCCTAAGTTTATTTAACTTTGTTTACGGTCGTTTATTATATCAAATTTTCGTTGATAATGTATGCATTATATAATACACCACACCTGACATATAAAAATAATATTTATGCTTGACTAGTAGGGCTGTAAACGAACCGAACGAGGCCCGATTCATGTTCGTTCGTTAAGAACTGTTCGCGAACACATCTCGAACATAAGTTTATGTTCGTGTTCGTTTGTTAATAAAATTTAAATTAAACAGACACAAACAAACACAAATGAACAAAAACGAATATTAAACTTGAATTAAAAAAAACACCATTAACCTTAAACATCCGACACAAATAGTCAAATACCATCGTTACTTGATAAGTCATGAATTTCAGATACAAGTTTACTCACTCCTACATTACAACAAATTGGGTGTGGCAGCGACCAATAACCAATAATTGAGGGTGATAAAATTCAATAACCCTTTTTTAAATGACAAAGTTTACTCACTCCTACATTACAACAAATTATTCCTAATCTACACCTTGCTTAGGATTGAACTGTCAGATTTTTAATGTTTCTCTTGTGTGGCTCCACGTATATAAGTTATGAGTCTATGACTATGTTTGTTGGATTTAAATAACTCTAAATTTTACTATTTGGTCGATAGCACTCCTAACTTAAGAATTGTATGATGTCACTCCTAACTTTTAACTTAGAATTTCTCTCTAGCACTCCCAAACTAGCTAACCCCTATGCCATGTCACTAAACAAGTGCCACGTCAGATGCCACCTTGCTAAATAAGTGCGACGGTAGATGCCGTGTCATTAAAAAAAAGCCACGTAACTAAACAAGTGCCACATCAGCAAAAAAAAAAAAAAAAACCTAACTGAGTTACCGTTCAGTTAGTTGGAAGTGTCAGAAAAAAATAAATTAAAAATTTGGAGTGGCGTGGTACAAATCGTAATTGAGAATGCTATCGGATAAATGATGAAAGTTCGGGTTATTCAAATCCAATAACCCTATTTCTTTCACATACTTGATTTCCTTTGAGATGAATATGCAAAATCATAACCCATATCAATGTGACAACTCTAATAAGGAAAATACATTTTTTAACAGGGAGCAGGGGCGGACCCACCCAATATCGTGGATGGGTGAGCGCATCTCTTGAAAAAAATAGTGTTAGATTTCACCAAAAATTCTGACCGCACCCCTTGAAATTTTTCAACCCCTCGCCCCTTAGAAAAAAAATTATTATGAATTTATAAAAAAATTCCGAACACTAATTATTTATTAAAATATGACAGAATTTATATGTGTTCTTTATTTCTTTAAGACTTTAACCTCTTAACCAATTACCCATACACTTGTAACTTAGAAGCCCAGTAAAAAATCCATTGTAATTAACCCAACTATTCAAGCTTAAGCCCAATAAAATTTGAACTTAATAAAATAACCCAACCCAACCATCCTTTACAATTCCAATCCCGCCCCCTAATCCCAGTGACGCTACTAGTAATCGACGAGCAGGCTTTTTGTTGCCGGAAAACCGAAATTCCATCCACCTTCAAGCATCTTATCGCCAGAATCCATTAAAAATCAGGTATACTTTGTTTATTTATAGTTTTTTATGTGTTGATTTGGAGAAAAGAGATGTAAAAGGGTTTAATTTTTTATTTTATTTTTTATTATATTTTTTTTTTTGTATTTTGAAGTGTTTTTTTTTTGTTGTTCTAGACTTCTAATGGTATGATTTTGATGTTTTATTTAAAGTTTTGTTTGTTTAAATGATTAGTTACAAGTAATCAACATTTAAAATTAGAGCTTCAATCTTGATGCTTGAATATTTGAAAATTATGGACTATGGTTGATGATTGTTTAAGAATTTAAGTGTTTAGTGTTGTTTTAAATGATTTTGTTGTTTTATATGTGATAGGAACCATGAGTATGGATGTTATGACGTGATTTCTCAAGAGAAAAAGGGTTGAATCATCTTTCAGAACTCCTGCTGAATTCGTTGATGTGGATACTCTTCCTTCGGACCCTCATGATCGCAAGCCAATTGTATCAGATAACGACTAACGTGAATCAACGAGACGAGATCAGAAGGGTATACCTACTAAGGGTGTAAGGAGTGGTTAAACACTTGAGAGTGGCAAACTAAAAAATCAACCAATCAGAGTGTGCCACATCAATGAGTGAAAAGTGTTTAAACTTTGCTGAAAAGTGTTGGCAATGGTTAGGCACTTGGTGAAGTGGTAAAATTTTTATTAAAAAAAAGGAAAAATGTGTGATTGGTTAAGTTTGGAATGGACCCCACCCCACACTACCCTCTTTCTCTCTCATACACTCCCTTCACCGCACGACAAGCACTCACCGAATTGGCAAATGTTTGATCGGTGAACTTAATTGGCAATGGTTTGCCACTCTTTGCCACTTCGGTAAAGTGGCTTTACCAAATACCACTCCGGACCCCTTAAGAGAACCATGTCAACCTAAGGGTATTGAATTCCCACAATTTGACATGTTTTTATTATTATTATTATTATTATTATTATTATTATTATTATTATTATATTTTAGTTTGATGTTATTTTGTTTTAAATGACCCTATTCGATCTGACCGCCATGAACCGAATTTTTTTTATATAGTTAGGGGCTTAAAAATTCTAAAAATATTCCACAGTCCCGTGAAAAAAATTCTTGGGTCCTCCACTAACAACGATAAAAATAGTCATTAAGGGGCTGTTTGTTTAGCTCTTAATGGTTACCTCTTACTGGTTCAACACTTAATGGTTCAGACTGTTTGTTTCACAAACAAATGTCTAAATGGTTCAGACATTTGCCTCTGAATAGTTAAGCATTATACCGAGTCTGAATAGTTAAGACCTCTAATCTGAATTGATCAGACATTTGCCTCTGAACAATTAAGCATTATACTGGCTCTTAATGGTTCAGATCTCTTACTGATTCAGCACCTGACCATTCAGAAGTTGCCAGACAACCCTAATAAAATGCTGGCAAGGAAAGTACAAACTAAAAAACAAACACCAAGAACAAACATGGGAATCAGAAAAGATCAAGACTAACCAGGATCATCGAAATTAAACTTACACCATTATATTATATTATATATAGATATAATTTGTAACATATTGATGCAATGGTTGTTGTAATCTATGCATTATGGTTTGTATAGTGGTAATGATATATAGATATAACTAGTATTAGGCACCCCTGAGTTGCGGCGAGGACGAACACCAATGCCACACTAATGCCAGCGACCACCAACACTCAAGTTGTTGCGTGTTAATGCGAAGAAATTAAACCGAAACATAAAACACTTAAAAGAATAACTAAGTCGATCTAGGACCCGCGCGTTACGATGAACCTGTCAAACAGGAAAAATAGACGCGGGTTCATCGTAACGCGCGGGTCCTAAATCGACTTAGTTATTCTATTCTATGTTTTACGTTTCGGTTTAATTTCTTCGCATTAAAAACGCCGCAACTTCAGTGTTAATGGTCGCTGGCAGTAGTGTGACATTGATGTTCATCCCCGCTGCAACGCGGGGGTGCGTAATACTAGTTTCACCTAATCTATAGCATCAAATGACTAGGGGTGTAAACAAGCCTAGAGACTCGAGAGCTACTTGTTATCGGCTCGGTTTAGTTATCGAGTCCAAACTCGAGCCTGAAATACAAAGCTCATTTAGGCTCGCGGGCCTAAATAAGCCCAAACAAAAGTTTACTTTTTTTATATATATAATACAATAATAACAATAATGATAATGATAACATTGACAAGCCGAGCTCAAACCAAGTTTTGGCTCGTTTAAGCGATATTGAAACGAGCTCGAGCGAGCCAAGCTTTTAGCTTGTTTGAGGTTGTTCTCAAACATGACGTGCCGAGCTCAAGCCTAATCGGGCTAGGGCTCGGCCCGACTCGTACCCACAAAATAAGAATCATGATCGCAAGTCGCAATAAAGTATCAATTTTTTTTTAATTTTCTAATTTAATATTTCATTCATACTTGCAATGTTACATCAAAACAAAAGGTAGACTGGCAACAAGCTGCGCCGCCACCCCTTTCTGAATTGCAAACCCTAATCTGTCAAAGACAAAACCTCGCCCCCCTGATGTTGAGCAATTGTTGTGGATGACCCGTTGGACCCTGGTCAGGAATTGGATAGCTTCTGGCGCTAGGGAGCCAAATGTGTCAAAGGCGAAAGGGACAAAAACATGCTGGTTCTCTGCACAAGCTTTAGCGTGCTTATCAACTTTCTTCGCTTCTGCCTTTCTTGCTGCTTGTCCAGCTACAAACCCGTTTTCCCTTAACCCAACCAGAGGGGAAACCCCCGTGAGGTAAACACAAGCATGTTTCCCCCTAGCCCAACCAAAGACAAGCAGATCCGCTGGTCGCAGAGTAGATCTCCCTTCCAGAGGGTCCGTAAGGAAATTCACAGGAGCCTCTTTCTTAGCCGAAATCCCAGCTCTTCTCAGGATGTCCCACAAAACATCTCGCACCCAGTCATGCCGATATTTGAACCCAGGGAGCTCTTTACAATGCACTGCATGTTCTCCGTATTTATCCATACAAACTTTACGACATATCGGGCACGTTCCATCTTCTGGATACATAGGGATCATCAGCCGGTATTTAAGGATTGATCTGTATTCTACTGCTGACATACATTGTCCCAGCCCCTCAATTGGGATAACGGTCAGAAAATCCTGAGCATGGGGACCCTTCAGGCACTCCCATACCGCCTTCTGGCGGGATGACAAAACAAAATTTTCTCCCAGTCTTTGAGTGATTTTGCTAAACAGAGCATTCGCCAAAGTTGTTTGTGGTTTCGAGGGGGCGGTGTCCTTTTTAGAGAAACCGCTGATATCAAAGTCCGGGAGATAGACATTTAAGCGTTCAAGCGCCTGCAGATAGTCCCCGTCGAGCCCGACAACCCCACTGTTTCGAAGGATATGATCCTGTAGTTCCCAAAACTGAGCTCTGGACGCCACAAAAGCATAAACCCCAACATCTCGAGCTGAGAGGAGGCCCAAACCACCTAAACGCATTGGCAGAGACGCCAAACGCCATTAGAGGTCCCCAAAGAAAGGGGCACCACCCACGACTATGTCCTCTATAGCCTCTCGGAGGCCATCATCGAACCGGGATGCTGCATCCTCCATCAAATAAGGTTGACAGGTTCGCAGCCTGAAAAGTAACTTAGCAACCCCCATGCAAGACCTTAGCAGAAGGAGTTCACATTGAGGGTCCCTAAGGCAGGGCAAGAGTTTCATGAGATCAACCGCCCCTGCCGCCCGCCGCCCTGCCAATTCGCCAACAAAGCTAGGGTCATGGCTAACAGCTCCACCAAGTAGCTTAACCCCCCTCTCTGGTCTGCCAATCCCTTTCGGGAAAAGCCCGTCCTGAACTTTCTGCCCATCACATGTCGGCCAAAAAACCTCTGTTTTCTTAATGTTAAGGTAAAGTCCTAGAGATGACCCTTCCTCGTTAATAATGTCTAAGGCCCTAGCAACCTCAGTCGCGTTGCCGATAATCGTCCCATCATCCAAGTACCAAGCATGAAACGGGAGGTTACATCGGTCCTGCACCCGGAGAATGAGTGGGTGTAATGCAAGGGAAAAGGGTAGGGGCCCCAAGGGATCCCCTTGTTGCACTCCGGTAGTAGCCCTAATACATTTATTACCAACATACAACCGAGCAGGCTGGGCGTAAAGGAATTGAACCCATCGATAGATTGACGGGCAATGTTGATGAACCTCTTTCAGGAAGGTTGTGCGGTCAACCGTGTTGAATGCATTGGAGAAGTCCACAGTAAGCAAGGCTAAGGAACCATCTGCATAAAAGGAGTTGAGAAACCTGTTCGCACTGTGAAGCACCGCTTCTGCACCGTTTGACGTCCCCACCCCAAACTGAAAGTCTCCCAAGTACTGGGCCATGTTTTCCCGACCTTCTTCATTGCCACCTTGGAAACCAACCTTCGCCATATACCCCCCATAGCAATAGGTCGAATTCCTTTATCGGGTTTCAATAACGGGGTAAGGGGGGCTGAGGCAACAAACTCTGCTAGCACCTTAGGGAAGGATCCTCCAAGCCATAAGTTGACAACTTCAGTAATGGTCGTAAGCAAACCCGAGGAAATCATTGAGCCTTCGCCCTCGATAGCATCTAACAAGTGTTGGGCCCGCATCCCGTCCCTACCACAAGATGTCCCTTTAGGAAAGGATCGGATACATTTGAGCACACACTCCTCATCAACAACAAGAGTGGGTTGGGCGTGAGGGTTGGGAGGCAAGGAAGGGGGCGGCACCACAGGGTGTTTATCAATAAGAGCTTTCAAGGTCGAATCACCTAGAGGGGCAACTCCACTGGAGCTTAGGACCTTGACCGCAGCCGTAAAATGTCCATCCCTAACTTTTCGGAGACATTGCTTAATATTAGGGTCCTTATCTTTGTCTCCCTCCATCCTGCATTCACCCTTAAGAGGCCCCGCCTCCCCCGCGCTATCCAATAGGGACGAGACCAATTCATCAAAACCAACCCATCTTTCCAAACTGTAAGTGCATGCAGGATGTTATTACACTGCAAAGATTTCATGTTCCCTGATCGTCGTTCTTGTCGGGAGGATGGTCTGACCACCCGTAAGGTGCAACGCGGCAGCAGAAGTAATTGGACCCAATTGTCGACTGATCCTGGTGATACAACCACTTTGCGCAAAGCACCTGTTAAAACCTGAGCAAACATCAGCCGACAACTGGGAGGAATGCTTTTAACAGTCTGAATAGGGAGAGAAAAACTCGCTCGAGGAGGTTAACACCACCCCCGACCCTTGCTGGGTGACATGAGTTTGTGTCAACCACCACTTGACATGGTTTCTGGATCCCAACGATGAAATCTTCCACGTCCCCTGAGACTATGGCGAACGACACGACCTCATCATCATGCTTGCACCCTCTACTGAGTGCATGCATTACCATGCACCGGCCACACAACCATTTATCCCCTGCCCTAAGAACTTCCCCAACGTCCAAAAAGAGGTCCAAGTCCCTGGAGATAGCCTCCTTCAAAGTTATCTTTCAGTTTTTAGTCTTGAAGTGGGTGCTTTGCATGTGTTCAAGCAGGCGAAAAAAACCCCCAGACCCCGGCTTTCCATCTTTACATTCGTGAAAAAATTTGAAAGGACAAGTCCTTAGACCGCTAGTAGACCCCTACGCAAGGCCCCCTGACTTAACATCCCTTCCCCTTCTCGTAGGAGCCATACGCGTATTTAAGCTGCCGCTTTTAGAGAAAACACACAAGTGGTAAGCCGAACTCGAGATGAGTTGTGGGAGTGGAAAACCAACGGAGGGAAGCAACCCCGAGTTGCCCACCCTCTAAATGGAACCCCATGTAACCCGTTAGCTCATGGTAGAAGTATTAAAAAACTTTAATGAAGTGTTTGTAAACTCAAACGAACTGGAAATGAATCCGTGCGAACGAGAATAATCTCAATCCGTGCGAACTGTAACTCTCTCAAACGATCTGACCTTAATTCACCTCGTGCGAACTGACGCGATAACAAACCGTGCGAAGTGACTGACCTTTACAAACGAACTGAGGTCAAACGAACTGACTGACCTTTACAAACGAACTGACTGACCTTTACAGACGAACTGACTGACCTTTACAAACGAACGAACTGACTGACCTTTACAAACGTGCGAAGTGATTGACCTTTACAAACGAACTGACTGACCTTTACAAACGAACGGAGGTGTTGTAGGTTAGTAGAGAGAGAGGATATGAAGATCGGAGAAGAAGAAAGAGACCACGGAGAAGAAGAGAGGGTGAACGGAGAAGGAGAGAGAGCGAACGGAGAAGAAGAAGAGAGAGTGACCGGAGAGAGTGAACGGAGAAGATTGAACGGAGAAGAAGAAGAGAGGGTGAACTGAGATTTATGAGAGAGAGGGTGAACGGAGAAGAAGAAGAAGAGTGAACGGAGAAGAAGAGAGGGTGAACCAAATTGGGGTGAACGGAGATTTAGAAAAAAAAAGTGAACGGAGAAGAAGAAGAAGAAGAGTGAACGGAGAAGAAGAGAGGGTGAACCATAAGTGGATTGATTTGTTGGAATACATTGACTTCACATACGAATTTAAAATCATGAAAATTAGGCATACCAGTGGATTGTTTTGAAGAGAAAAACCACCCCAGACCCGGAAATGTCAACCCAAAAAGAAATAAGAGGCTACGACTCTATTTCAAATTCGATAAATATTAATATGCATAGGTGTTATCATGGTTGGAAAGTTCTACATTTGTATAAATAACATGGCTACATGAATTTTTAGAGACGTGCATTTCATCAAAACATATCGAATGAAAATCATTAAAGAATTGAAAGAAATATAAAATCGACTTGATTTTGAAAAGGGATTCGAGTAGAGCATCTTGAATATTGAGAAACCTAATACTTTGGTAGAATTGTATCTTTGTGTCCGAGAACGATTAGCTAGTAACGAGTTTCCGTCTTAGATTAGAGGCGCTTCAACTCAAAAGACGAGCATACCATGGTTTCTTACTAACCTTCTATGCTGGAAAATCAGACCCTTAATCGAAAACAAAGAACAAGAGATCGAACGAACATCGTTCAACGTTTTTTATTATAAACAAAAAACACGCCAATTATAATAGTCTTAACCATCTATTTATTTTAAACTAAACCCAAACCTATTATGGCTCAAACACCAATTAAATAATTATTAAACTCAAACTTGATAAACATATCTCGTTAAATAAAAGATAAATACTTATCAAGACCCAATAACTAATAACTAAATAATAATAAATAAACTAAACTTTATCTTCAACCCTTTTGAATTATCTTGAAGTCACTTCAACTCGGATTAGAATTAACCATTTATTCTATTCAATTGTATTAATGCTTGAATCAATTTTTAAGGGGAACAAAGTCCATCTGGAATTATAGAGTTTGATCAAGTAGAAACGGCATGATTGAAATCATGAAAATGACTTCGAGGTGTACAGCTTCGTTTATTTGCAAGTTTTCGAGGGGAACCTGCAGTTCCTCATCGGCTAGGCATTTACGTAGATTGGATACGTGGAACACTGGATGCACATTGTTTAGCTCTTGTGGCAGGTCGAGTCTGTACGCTACCTTGCCAATCCTTTCGAGTATCTTGAAAGGACCCACATAGCGAGGAGCGAGCTTTCCCTTCTTACCAAAACGAACTACTCCCTTCCAGGGAGATACCTTGAGGAAAACTCGGTCACCAACATCAAATACCAGAGGCTTACACATATTATCAGCATAACTCTTTTGTCTGCTCCTAGCATTGAACAAGTTATCACGGATCTGAAGAATCTTATCCGTTGTCTCTTGAATTATTTCAGGGCCAGTAAACTGCTTGTCACCAATCTCATGCCAGCTGAGAGGAGATCGGCACTTGCGGCCATACAAAGCTTCGAAATGAGCCATCTGAAAACTGGAATGATAGCTGTTGTTGTACGAGAACTCAATCAATGGTAAATGTACATCCCAGTTACCACCAAAGTCGATGATGCAAGAACGGAGCATATCCTCAAGGGTCTGAATAGTACGCTCGGTCTATCCATCCATTTGAGGATGAAAGGCCGTGCTGAGATTCAAATGAGTACCCATAGCGGATTGAAAGGTTTGCCAAAGACGTGAAGTAAAACGACCATCACGGGCGGATATTATGTTAAGAGGTATGCCATGACGGCATATAATCTCATCAGTATAGATTCGAGCAAGTCGTTCCACTCTATAATCTTCACGAATAGGAAGAAAGTGGGCGGATTTGGTCAAACGATCAACAATCACCCAGATACTATCGTGACCAGAAGGTGTTCGAGGTAGCTTGGTAATAAAGTCAATAGCGATGCTATCCCATTTCTAAACTAGGATTTCGGATTGTTCTAAGAGTCCCGAGGGACGTTGATGTTCAGCCTTAACCTTCGTACAAGTAAGGCATTTAGAAACATATACTTCAATGTCCCTCTTCATACCAGGCCACCAGTAAGTTGTACGCAAATCATGGTACATCTTATCAGCGCCCGGATGAATGGAATAATGGGATTTGTGAGCCTCATTCATGATGAGCTCACGGAGATTATCGCGATCCGGAACTCAGATGCGATTGAGGTAGTATTGGAGTCCGTTAGGTTTAGTTTCGAGTTGTTCAACCTTAGCGCCTTGGATTTCCACTACATTTGCCTTGCCTGGATGATAGCGAATTTCGCAGTCGTAGTCGTTAAGTAATTCCACCCAACGTCTCTGTCGCATGTTCAACTCTTTTTGGTCAAAGATATGTTGAAGGCTCCTATGGTCAGTGAAAACCACACACTTAGTACCATATAGATAGTGTCACCATATCTTTAATGCAAACACAACTGCACCAAGCTCCAGATCGTGAATAGTACAGTTTTTCTCATGCACTTTGAGTTGACGGGAGGCATAAGCAATAACCTTGTCCCGCTACATGAGCACGCAGCCCAAACCACGGTTCGAGGCATCGCAATATACCACGAAATCATCATTTCCATCGGGAAGAGTCAGAACAGGGGCATTACACAAAAGAGTCTTAAGAGTTTGAAAATATTCATCTTGTTCGGGACCCCAAACAAAAGGTCTCTCTTTCTGAGTCAACAAGGTGAGAGGGACAGCGATTGTAACACCTCGTAAAATCACGACCAATATAATAAAGACACGTGTCATGGAATTTGAACGTGTAAAGAATTGATTCCGAGGGACTAAAATTGTCAAACGAAGTAAATATATGAAAAAAGGGATCCAAAGCGTCAACATGCCTAATTTGTGTCTCTGATTGACCTCACACGACGTTCGTATTCTTTAATAAATAAAAATATCGAACTTAGAAAGTCGTTTGTGCTTAAATTGAAAGGTTTACAAAGCATAAGGGTTAAATGTGTCAACATGTTTAAAGTTACCTCTGAGTGACCTTTTAACGTTTCCGAGACTTTGTAATACTTCCTTATACTTCCATGATTGTCGGATAATAAATTTGTGGAGTCTTGATGCACATAAATAAGCAAAGTGGTAATTACAAGTAATAAGGGCCAAATGCGTTAATGTTGCATTTCAAGACCGTTCGGGTGACCTCTTAACTAACCGAAAGCTTATTGATAAATATTTAAAGACTCAAGACCCTTAAAAGTTAAATTTGGGGGTTAAAAGTGCAATAAACGAAAGTTAAAACAAGTTTAGAAGGACAAGGGACTGAAATTGCAATATCTGGAAGTTGGATTCCGGTCAAGCATGAGCCAAACGGCCCGCGTAAGACTTTTAAAGAGTCTACGCGGCCCGCGTAGAACTCCCAGATGCAGAAAAACTTGACAGCTGCATGTTCAGCCTGTTGCACCGCCTTTGCATGCTTGTTTTCGAATCCAGGGTCTGAGCCAACAATATTAAATGCATAGGGGACACCTGGGATCATCAGAAATCAGTTGTAGAGGCATGTGGATCAATCTTAGAGCTCTAGAAGTGCTATATAAGGGACTTGTGTTCATGAGTTCACTTGCTCACTTGAATTTTTATTCATAACTCATTCTCTGGAGCTTCCAGAAGTTCAAGCAAGTTTTCTTAAGTTCCAAATTCGTGTTAAGGACCATTGTAAGTGTTCTTAGCTCCTTAAGTTCAAGTTTTATTAGTTTAATGACCAAAAGTCAAAGCCATCGTAATTAAGCTTTGACTTAGTGATTAATCACTAATGGTCCAGCCATTATTCGAATTGAAAGTGGCTATGAGTTGGTAATTATGTGGGTAATAAACCCTTAAAAGGGCACCCACTGATTATCACTCTAACTTGGTCAATTGTCGGGTCAAACTTAATATTAAAAAGTCAATAGAAACTATTTTTGCAAATAAATTCATAACTTGCAATGCAGAGGTTATGGAACCTGTTTTAACATTAAAATAACTTGGTAAATAATATAAGAACATGTCTAAGCATGTTCAACCCGACAATTCTGAGTTTAGGCTCGGTTCGGGACCGAAAGTCGCAAAAGTAGACTTTTGCTTTGACTTTCAGTTCTGACCCGATTTACCCTAGTTTAGATATTCCTTAGGGTTCCTTTAGGACCATATTATAGGTTAGTATAACCCTCTGAAGTTATACAACCTGGTTCCTTAGTAATCTGATTCATTTGCATGTTTCCGTTAATTGCTTAAAAGTTGACCATTATGCCCTTTTGATATAAAAACGAGATTTTTGAAAATGTGAGAGGACACAAACCTTTGTTACTGATTTATAAACATGTCCTAAAAGTTTGACATCAGTTTATGGTCTAAATTAGGAGTTATGCTCAATATCGTAAATGAAAGCCTTTTTATTAATTAAACGACATTTTCGGCATAAGACCTATTTAAACCCAAATTTTGACACCAAATCTTTTACCCACTGATGTAATATAATATTTAGGGATTTTTGGAATTTTTTGTTGAATTTTAAACTGATTATATTATAGAGTTTTAAAGTAAATTCGGTATTGACGAAATTGCCCTTTTATTTGGATAAAATGAGTTTCACATAACATTTTGATGCCAAACCTTTTGCTACTAATTTCATATGTTAAATAAAATATTTTGAGCTTTATAAACTGATCAAAAACTCAGATTTCTTTAAATAACCCAAAAATCGTTAAATACCGACTTTTACGTTTTTTAAACGCATAGTTTGGGTTAAAATTATATTTGACACCTAAAACTCATCACCTACTGATATTTTAAGTAAATTTTTATACTTTAACAGTAAGTAAAAGTTTTGAAATCAGATTTCCAAATTTGACCCTTAAAGCTTATGTGACATGACCAAAATGCCCCTACGGTGCATAGTTTGGCCATAGATGATAAATTTCACATATGTTTACTATCTTACTGATATAACCTACTAAAATAAATATTTTTACTGATCATTTTAGACCAGAACCTCAGATTTTCATTTAACCTCTTTTATAATCTTTAAAATGACCAAAATACCCCTACGGGGCTTAAATTGATTTTAAATTCGTTTTGGGCATAATGGAAGGTATCCTACTGATATCATAACACACTTTAAGCATATTAACTTAGGGAACCTATTCATGACTCATTTGGTTACCCGTTATGCATTTCTCGCGTTCGATGCGGTTTATGTAACTAGTTTGCATAAATTGA
Source organism: Helianthus tuberosus (assembly GCA_030545235.1). Taxonomy (NCBI): domain Eukaryota; kingdom Viridiplantae; phylum Streptophyta; class Magnoliopsida; order Asterales; family Asteraceae; genus Helianthus; species Helianthus tuberosus. The sequence goes on along the minus strand of CM060410.1, from coordinate 52,627,335 downwards.
CCGAAACGGGTCAAACCTTATCATTTTTACCTCAAAATCCAGAATGTGTTTAGTTTACCCATATTATACAAGTCTTCATACTTGTCGGGTCTAAATCACATTCTAATTCGGTCTCCGCTTAATCTTGCGTTTTGAACCGTAAGCCTTTCTTTAAAACTAACCGGTCTAAGTTTTAACTTAAGTAAGACCCGTTAGGAATCTAATAGGTTATTAGAAACCTTCGTTCCAGATCTAGGAGCCCAGTAAAAGATATTTGCACTTGCTGGTTGTTATACGGCTGGGATAAAAAATTATATTTTGCTCAGGTAAATACTTTTAACTTATTTTCCGTATTACGGGCTTGGGATACGGTATTATAATACCGCTTGGTCGGGTATGTAGTTATTTAAATCAGATTATGATTAATACATTTACATAACCCGTTTTTAATCTGTTTTGTTTGGTGCAATGCCTTTGGGGGGTTAATGACCATGTCCTGGATATCCTCGGCTCATTTATTAGAAATGGCCACGGCTTAAGCACGGGGTGTAGGCATACACCTGACAGTTGCGTATGTATAAACGGTATCTCACTTTCTTGTGGGCATATACTTGTGGCGTGTCAATTAATCTAATTCGGCTCTTCTAACCGGTCCCGAATGGACGACAAACATGTAAAACTGTATACAAGATTATTTAAAATAATTGTCCCAAGTTATAAAAGAATTTTGTGCTAAGTACACTTAAATAAATTTTCATAAATATTTTCAAAAGAGTCGGTTAATTGTATTTACCAGTGTAAACTGACGTATTTCAAAAAGGCTAAGTGCAGGTACTAAGCGAAATGGGCTGGAACTCCTGAGTGATTAAATAAAGAGTCCTACAAGCTTTATCACTTTAAGACTATTGAACATTTCCTCTTTTATTTAGATCCGCCTGTGGATCCATCTTACAACTCGTTTTGTAATATGATTACTTTAAAACTCGGTTTGTATAAATTACTTTTAGACTTCCGCTGTGCATTTAAACTATGATTATTGACTATGATGATATCAACTACGTCACGATACTCCCCACCGGGCCCACCGGTAATACGTGGAAATATCGGGGTGTGACAGGTTGGTATCAGAGCCAACGTTGAGTGAATTAAACACTAGCCTTTTGTGTTTAATCTCAATGACACAATTTGCACATTCATTGACCTCCGAGTCTAGGCTAACAACATAGGACTAATCCTAATTTTATTGCTTTCTTTTGTTTGTATTGACAGGATCAACAAAAATGCCGCCACGATTCAGAAGAGGAGGACGAGGCAAGGCGCCATTCACTGCTCCTAACGATCATGAGGCTGGACCTTCGCACCGGCGAACTCCGTCAGCAACTATGAGCAATAGTCCTCAAGAAGACTAGAGGACGTATTTGGAACCCGCGAGGCGATCTGTCTCGCTTAGCTCTTCGCCTTCCTACCTCCACTCCTTTGGGCCACAATCAGAAAATGAGCCCAATAACTCTCACCACTCCTACCTCCCGTTGCAACGAACAGGATCACACTGGGCCTTCCAAGACCCAACCCCCTACTTTCAGAGCCGGTTTAATCTGGCGAACGTCAATGAAGAGCCAATGGGTTACAACCCATTGGGACAAGAAGATCATTTTTCCGGTGATCAAGAGATGGATATGGACGAAGATCCGGATCCTGCCGAGCCACCAACTGGGACGCCCACGCATCCCATAGAGATTTCAGATGGGTCATCTTTTCATGGATCACCTTATCGGGGTCCAGACAGCTATGAAGCAAGGTTTGCCACATACAACTGGGAGTTTACTCCCCCTTTCAACCCACCACAGCAGCAGCAGGATCCCTCTGACGATTCACGTTTCCAGGCAGTTACGCCACCGCCGCCAGAGTAGCAGCCGCCTCCGGAACCACCGAGGCGAAGGAGATCAGGTGCACGGATGTCCGTGCGAGGGGGTTTCTACTTCAGCACCCCCAACACTCCAGTGGCAGCCACTACCCGCCACTATATGAAGACCCGCAGATGGGTGGGCCTTCAAACCCCGTTTCAGAAGTCGACTCAGCTCCGGTCGCACCACCACCAGTGGGTTATGATAACCCAATTCCTTCCTACGCCGGTGCAGCGGCGTATAACTCTTTTGAGCAGCTAGCCTACCCGGGGTACAACTACTACAATGCCCCCGATGTTGACCCGTATCTCGTAGCGGCGAACTACAATGCTCTTCACCCTGAAGGACCTTTCGCAGCTTCATACCAGTCTGGGTACCAAGCATACGGGTATCAATACCCGCCACCTCCTCAGCCTTCGCAGCCGCAGCCGCCTATGATCCAGCCGCTGCAACAACAGGAGATTCTACAGAGGTTGAACCAGGTGGAACGGGAGGTTCAAGAGGAGCGTAGAAGCCGCTGGGGTCTGCTTAAGGGTTTGGCAAATCTGATCAAGGGGAAGAAGAAGAGGGATTTTTGAAGATTCCTTATTTATTTGTATTGTAATTTCTTCCAATCAAGTCCCTACGAGGACATTTTTATTTATGTACTTGGTCCCTGCGTGGACTTGTCTATTTATCTTTGGTCCCTGCGTGGACCTGTCTTTCTTGTTTAGCCCTTGCATGGGTAAGTTAATTATTTAAAAAGTCCCGTTTAGGGCAAATATGTACTTCTTTCATTTATTTATGGAATGTTTTAAATTTAAGTTTCATTTTGTCATTATATGTATAAAAATAATATATGAAATGAATCAAAATATCATTCCTTTTATTAAATCTGCCAATAAATATTAAATGAAAATCTTAAATGCAAAACCTAGTCCATGTGCCATTTTAAGACAGGACCATGATGGTAGTTCCTTTATAAGATTCAAATCCTTGTTAACATCTGAAAAATATGTTAACACTCCTGGCAAATGTGATTCGATAAAATCACATAAGTCATCCTTATATTGGATTCTTCCAATTCCTTTCCTTTATTAAATTAAACATCCATTAGTGATGATGTGCCTGCGGGCCATAATAATTGTCAAATAAGACAAAAGACAGTTGTAGTCTATGACTCCCTGTCAAGAAAGGTAATGAACTACGTTCAAACCTAAATGCCTCGATCCTATAAGATCATGGTTTATAATTAAAATTGTCCTTGTGACTAGGCATTTTGTATGCCACCCTATTATCCTTAATAGTTTTTAACTGGATAAAATATAATAAAATTTAAATGAATTAGATTAACCAATATGGTTTATAGTTGCCATGGTTAATAAATTGTCAAAATGACGAATACCATAATAAGGTTTCTGAATGAATCATTATTAATATTTTATGTAGCAATCAAGCTACATGGCCGAATCAGATGAGGTTAACAGTCACCCGAGGGAGAATAATGATACTACCAGAGTTAATGTAGCTGGTGCAGAACTGCAGACATTAATAGATAATGCCGTTACTCGAGCTCTTGACAGACAGTTTAATGAATCAAGTGGTACCCGCGTCAGAACTCAGTCTGTACCACATTCAAAACCACCCTCCAAGACTCATACAGCTCGCAAGAGCGATTCCCATCATTCATCAAATCAGAGAAGTGTTCCGTCTAGACAGGTTGTGCTTAATCAGGAGCCTCGAGTCAAAACCTGTTCTTATAAGTACTCTGTCTCCTGTAAGCCAAGGGATTTCACAGCGGAGAAAGGAGCCATTGATTGTATGACTTGACTCGACGAGATGGATACCGTGGTTGATATAAGTGGTTGTGCTGATAAGGATATTGTGAAGTTTGTGTCACAATCGTTCAAAGGTGAAGCTCTAGCTTGGTGGAGGTCGCAAATCCAAGCTACGGGGAAGATCCCGTTATATAATCTGACTTGGGATCAGTTTGTTGCTCTTATCAAGGAAAATTTCTATCCTCAACATGAAGTTGAGAAAATTGAGACGGACGTCTTGACATTGGTTATGAAGAACTTAGACTGTCAGTCATATCGTACAAGCTTCAACTCTATGTCACGATTGGTTCCATACTTGGTCACACCAGAACCAAAACGAATAGCTAGTTTATTGGAGGTTTAGCTCCGGAAATTAAAGCAAGTGTGAAGGCATCTAGACCCACCACATTCAAGTCAGTGGCTGATCTACCCCTATCCCTTACTCTCGATGCGGTCAGGCAGAGATTGCTCAAAAATTCTGAAGAGGGAAAAAGGAAACGTGAGGAGGAGAACTCGCGCCGATCTGATAAGAAACATAAAGGGAACTCTGATCACAAGAGGAGTTCAGGGTTTAAAAAGGATGACCAGCAATTGGGTGAGAAGCCCAAATGTAAGACCTGTCAGAAGCGTCATTTCGGGAAGTGTAGACTCGAGTCAAGATCACAGTCACATTCAAAGCCTATTGCGTGTGGGATCTGCAAGTCCAAGGAACATAAGACATTGGATTGCAAAAAGATGAAGGACGCAACCTGTTACGGTTGCAACGAGAAGAGGCACATTAAGACCAACTGCCCAAAGTATGCAAAGAAACCCAAAGATGGTAAGAAGAAAATGCTCGGGTCTTTCAAATGAATGCTCAGGAGGCCATTCAGAACGACAATCTGAGAACAGGTACTTTTCTTATCAATGATGTTTATGCTAGAGTACTGTTTGATTCGGGTGCAGACAAGTCTTTTGTGGATAATAAGTTTTGTAAGTTATTAAATCTGCCTGTTAAAACTCTAAGCATAAAGTATGAGGTAGAATTAGCCGATGGTTCCTTAGAAACCACGTCAACAATTCTAGATGGATGTTTTATATCCATTAGGAACCACTATTTTCCGCTTTCCTTGCTTCCGTTGAATCTAGCTGGATTTGACATAGTAATAGGCATGGATTGGTTATCTCATAACCAAGCTCATATCGTTTATAACAAGAAGCAAGTGGTTATCAAAACTCCTTATGGTGAGCCGTTGACAATTCAGGGAGATACCCAGTATGGGTTGCCTAAGCAAGTGTCTATGCTTAAGGCGTCAAGGTGTTTGAAGAAGGGTTGTGTCATTTACATGGCACAAGTGACTATTGATGAACCAAAGCCCAAGATCGAAGATACCCCTATCATTTCTGAATATCCAGATGTATTCCCTGAAGAACTACCTGGTTTACCTCCAGACAGGCAAGTGGAGTTCAGAATTGACATTATTCCTGGAGTGGCACCAGTTGCAAGAGCACCTTACCGGTTGGCACCAACTGAGATGAAAGAGTTAAGGACTCAGTTGGATGATTTATTGGCAAAGGGTTTTATTTGACCTAGCTCATCCCCTTGGGGAGCACCAATCCTCTTTGTGAAAAAGAAGGATGGCTCGATGCGTCTATGCATCGATTATCGTGAGCTAAATAAAGTGACGATCAAGAACAGATATCCGCTACCCAGGATCGATGATCTATTCGATCAGCTTCAAGGAGCAAGTTATTTCTCCAAGATTGATTTAAGGTCAGGTTACCATCAGCTGAAGGTTAGAGATGAAGATGTGCATAAGACTGCATTCAGGACTCGTTATGGTCACTACGAGTTCTTGGTGATGCCATTCGGGCTCACTAATGCACCAGCAGCGTTCATGGACCTCATGAATCGCGTTTGTAAACCCTATTTGGACAAGTTTGTCATTGTTTTTATTGATGACATACTCATTTACTCAAAGAACCAGGCTGATCATGAAAAGCACCTTCGATGTATCCTTAAACTTCTTCAGCAAGAGAAGCTCTACGCCAAGTTTTCAAAATGTGAGTTTTGGCTTCGTGAAGTCCAATTTCTTTGACATATGGTTAGCGATCGTGGTATCCAGGTGGATCCCGCTAAGATTAAAGCCATCATGAATTGGCAAGAACCGAAGACGCCTACAGAGATTTGCAGCGTCTTGGGGCTGGCATGATATTATAGGCGTTTTATTGAAAATTTTTCAAGGATTGCAGCACCCCTAACTTCATTGAATAGAAAGAATATAAAATTTGATTGGGGTCCCAAGCAACAAGAATCCGTTGAGATTCTTAAGAAAAAGTTGAGCAATGCGCCTGTGTTGACATTGCCAGAAGGGATTGAAGAGTTTGTGGTTTACTGTGATGCATCGCACACAGGTATGGGATGTGTGCTTATGCAGAAGGGCAAGGTTATTGCATATGCTTCCCGTCAATTAAAGGTGCACGAGAAGAATTACACCACCCACGACTTGGAATTGGGTGCCGTTGTGTTTGCACTAAAACTTTGGAGGCATTATTTATATGGTACCAAGTGTGTGATCTATTCTGATCATAAAAGCCTTCAACACTTGTTCAACTAAAAGGATCTAAACATGAGACAACGTCGATGGATGGAGACACTAAACAATTATGATTGTGAAATCCGATATCATCCAGGCAAGGTGAATGTGGTTGCTGACGCCTTGAGCAGAAAGGAGAGGGTTAAGCCCATTAGAATCAATGCCAAGAGCATTGAATTAAAGAATAGCCTGAATGAAAGATTGTTAGCCGCTCAGAAGGAAGATGTATTAGAAGCTAACTATCCAAATGAAAAGCTGGGCGTAACTGCTGAACAGTTATCATATGGCAAGGATGGAATCCTAAGATTGAATGGACGAATATGGGTTCCAATTTATGGAGGACTTAGGGATGTGATTCTTCAAGAAGCCCATAGCTCCAAATATTCTGTTTATCCTGGCTGTGATAAGATGTACCAGGATTTAAAGGCAAATTATTGGTGGATAGGTTGAAGAAATCTATAGCCACTTATGTGGCAAAATGTTTGACGTGTGCTCAGGTTAAAGCTGAACACCAGAAGCCGTCAGGTTTGCTGCAACAGCCTGAACTTCCCACCTGGAAGTGGGAAATAGTAACTATGGATTTTATCACTAAGTTACCAAGAACAAAGCGAGGAAATGATACTATTTGGGTGATAGTCGACAGGTTGACCAAGTCAGCCCACTTCTTACCGATTAAGGAAACTCACAGCTCCGACAAGTTAGCTCAGCTGTACGTGGATGAGATTGTATCTCTCCACGGAGTGCCAGCATCTATTATCTCCGATAGGGATACTAGATACACGTCTCACTTTTGGAAGAGCTTTCAGCAATCATTAGGTACTCGATTAAATTTCAGCACTGCATATCATCCTCAGACGGATGGTCAAAGCGAACGTACAATACAAACACTCGAGGATATGCTACGAGCTTGTGTTATTGATTTAGGTGGAAGTTGGGATGATCATCTTCCGTTGATTGAATTTTCGTGTAATAGTAGCTATCATTCGAGTATCCAAGCTGCGCCTTTTGAAGCATTGTATGGAAGAAAGTGCAGGACGCCAGTTTGTTGGGCGGAAGTTGGAGATGTCCAACTAACAGGACCTGATATAGTCCTGGAGATGACAGATAAGATTGTGCAGATACGTGATCGTCTCAAAGCTGCCAGGGATAGGCAGAAAAGCTACGCAAATAAAAGGCGTAGACCTCTGAAATTCGAGGTAGGTGACAAGGTGTTACTTAAGGTATCACCCTGGAAAGGGGTGATGCGATTTGGCAAGAAAGGCAAGCTAAGCCCGAGATACACAGGACCATTCGAAATCATCGAATGTGTCGGAACTGTAGCTTACAAGCTAAATCTGCCTGAAGAGCTCAGTGGAATTCATAATGTATTCCACATCTGCAACTTAAAGAAGTGTCTAGCCGATGAGTCACTAGCAATGTCGCACAAGGACGTGCAGATAGATGAAAGCTTAAAGTTTGTTGAAAAACCCTTGTCGATTGAGGATCGACAGGTTAAGAAGTTTCAAAAGAAGCACATACCGATTGTGAAGGTTAAATGGGATGCCCGTAGAGGTCTAGAATACACGTGGGAGGTTGAATCCACAATGAAACAGAAGTACCCTCATTTATTTCAGTAAATATCGAGGTCGAGATTTCTTTTAAGGGGGTGAGGATGTAACACCTCGTAAAATCACGACCAATATAATAAAGACACGTGTCATGGAATTTGAACGTGTAAAGAATTGATTCCGAGGGACTAAAATTGTCAAACGAAGTAAATATGTGAAAAAGGGATCCAAAGTGTCAACATGCCTAACTTGTGTCTCTGATTGACCTCACACGACGTTCGTATTCTTTAATAAATAAAAATATCGAACTTAGAAAGTCGTTTGTGCTTAAATTGAATGGTTTACAAAGCATAAGGGTTAAATGTGTCAACATGTTTAAAGTTACCTCTGAGTGACCTTTTAACGTTTCCGAGACTTTGTAATACTTCCTTACACTTCCATGATTGTCGGATAATAAATTCGTTGAGTCTTGATGCACATAAATAAGCAAAGTGGTAATTACAAGTAATAAGGGCCAAATGCGTTAATGTTGCATTTCAAGACCGTTCGGGTGACCTCGTAACTAACCGAAAGCTTATTGATAAATATTTAAAGACTCAAGACCCTTAAAAGTTAAATTTGGGGGTTAAAAGTGCAATAAACGAAAGTTAAAACAAGTTTAGAAGGACCAGGGACTGAAATTGCAATATCTGAAAGTTGGATTCCGGTCAAGCATGAGCCAAACGGCCCGCGTAAGACTTTTAAAGAGTCTACGCGGCCCTCGTAGAAGTCCCAGATGCAGAAAAACTTGACAGCTGCATGTTCAGCCTGTTGCACCGCCTTTGCATGCTTGTTTTCGAATCCAGGGTCTGAGCCAACAGTATTACATGCATAGGGGACACCTGGGATCATCAGAAATCAGTTGTAGGGGCATGTGGATCAATCTTATAGCTCTAGAAGTGCTATATAAGGGACTTGTGTTCATGAGTTCACTTGCTCACTTGAATTTTTATTCATAACTCATTCTCTGGAGCTTCCAGGATTTCAAGCAAGTTTTCTTAAGTTCCAAATTCGTGTTAAGGACTATTGTAAGTGTTCTTAGCTCCTTAAGTTCAAGTTTTATTAGTTTAATGACCAAAAGTCAAATCCATCGTAATTAAGCTTTGACTTAGTGATTAATCACTAATGGTCCAGCCATTATTCGAATTGAAAGTGGCGATGAGTCGGTAATTATGTGGATAATAAACCCTTAAAAGGGCACCCACTGATTATCACTCTAACTTGGTCAATTGTCGGGTCAAACTTAATATTAAAAAGTCAACAGAAGCTATTTTTGCAAATAAATTCATAACTTGCAATGCAGAGGTAATGGAACCTGTTTTAACATTAAAATAACTTGGTAAATAATATAAGAACATGTCTAAGTATGTTCAACCCGACAATTCTGAGTTTAGGCTCGATTCGGGACCGGAAGTCGCAAAAGTAGACTTTTGCTTTGACTTTCAGTTCTGACCCGATTTACCTTAGTTTAGATGTGCCTTAGGGTTCCTTTAGGACCATATTATAGCTTAGTATAACCCTCTGAAGTTATACAACCTGGTTCCTTAGTAATCCGATTCATTTGCATGTTTCCGTTAATTGCTTAAAAGTTGACCATTATGCCCTTTTGATATAAAAACGAGATTTTTGAAAATGTGAGAGGACAAAAACCTTTTTTACTGATTTATAAACATGTCCTAAAAGTTTGAAATCTGTTTATGGTCTAAATTAGGAGTTATGCTCAATATCGTAAATAAAAGCCTTTTTATTAATTAAACGGCATTTTCGGCATAAAACCTATTTAAACCCAAATTTTGACACCAAACCTTTTACCCACTAACGTAATATAATATTTAGGGATTTTTGGAAATTTCTATTGAATTTTAAACTGATTATATTATAGAGTTTTAAAGTAAATTCGGTATTGACGAAATTGCCCTTTTATTTGGATAAAATGAGTTTCACATAACATTTTGATGCCAAACCTTTTGCTACTGATTTCATATGTTAAAAAAAATATTTTGAGCTTTATAAACTGATGAAAAAAATCATATTTCTTTAAATAACCCGAAAATCGTTAAATACCGACTTTTACGCTTTTTAAACGCATAGTTTGGGTTAAAATTATATTTGACACCTAAAACTCATCACCTATTGATATTTTAAGTAAATTTTTATACTTTAACAGTAAGTAAAAGTTTTGAAATCAGATTTCCAAATTTGACCCTTAAAGCTTATGTGACATGACCAAAATGCCCCTACGGTGCATAGTTTGGCCATAGATGATAAATTTCACATATGTTTAATATATTACTGATATAACATACTAAAATAAATATTTTTACTGATTATTTTAGACCAGAACCTCAGATTGTCATTTAACCTCTTTTATAATCTTTAAAATGACCAAAATACCCCTACGGGGCTTAAATTGATTTTAAATTCATTTTGGGCATAATGGAAGGTATCCTATTGATATCATAACACACTTTAAGCATATTAACTTAGGGAACCTGTTCATGACTCATTTGGTTACCCGTTATGTATTTTTCGCGTTCGGTGCAGTTTATGTAACTACTTTGCATAAATTGACCGAAACGGGTCAAACCTTATCATTTTTACCTCAAAATACAGAATGTGTTTAGTTTACCCATATTATACAAGTCTTCATACTTGTCGGGTCTAAATCACATTCTAATCCGCTCTCCGCTTAATCTTGCGTTTTGAACCGTAAGCCTTTCTTTAAAACTAACCGGTCTAAGTTTTAACTTAAGTAAGACCCGTTAGGAATCTAATAGGTTATTAAAAACCTTCGTTCCAGATCTAGGAGCCCAGTAAAAGATATTTGCACTTGCTGGTTGTTATACGGCTGGGATAAAAAATTATATTTTGCTCAGGTAATAATTTTAACTTATTTTCCGTATTACGGGCTTGGGATATGGTATTATAATACCGCTTGGTCGGGTATGTAGTTATTTAAATCGGATTGTGATTAATACATTAACATAACCCGTTTTTAATCTGTTTTGTTTGGTGCAATGCCTTTGGGGGGTTAATGACCATGTCCTGGATATCCTCGGCTCATTTATTATAAATGGCCACGACTTAAGCACGGGGTGTAGGCATACACCTGACAGTTGCGTATGTATAAACGGTATCTCACTTCCTTGTGGGCATATACTTGTGGCGTGTCAATTAATCTAATTCGGCTCTTCTAACCGGTCCCGAATGGACGACAAACATGTAAAACTGTATACAAGATTATTTAAAATAAGTGTCCCAAGTTATAAAAGAATTTTGTGCTAAGTGCACTTAAATAAATTTTCATAAATATTTTCAAAAGAGTCGGTTAATTGTATTTACCAGTGTAAACTGACGTATTTTCAAAAAGGCTAAGTGCAGGTACTAAGCGAAATGGGCTGGAACTCCTGAGTGATTAAATAAAGAGTCCTACAAGCTTTATCACTTTAAGACTGTTGAACATTTCCTCTTTTATTTAGATCCACCTGTGGATCCATCTTACAACTCGTTTTGTAATATGATTACTTTAAAAATCGGTTTGTATAAATTACTTTTAGACTTCCGCTGTGCATTTAAACTGTGATTATTGACTATGATGATATTAACTACGTCACGATACTCCCCACCGGTAATTCGTGGAAATATCGGGGTGTGACAGCGATCTTGGAGAAATCCGAAATGAATCGACGGTAATAGCCCGCCAATCCTAAGAAGGAACGAATCTCGGACGCAGATTTAGGTGTACTCCAATTCTTCACAGCTTCGAGTTTAGACGGATCAACATGAATACCTTGCTTACTAACAACGTGACCAAGAAATTGTACTTCATTAAACCAAAATTCGCACTTAGAAAATTTAGCATACAGACGTTCACCACGTAAAAGTTCAAGCATCAAGCGTAAGTGTCGAGCATGATCAGCTTTAGTTTTAGAATAAATTAGAATATCATCAATAAAGACTATCACAAAACGATCCAAATAGGGCTTACAAACACGATTCATGAGATCCATGAACACAGCGGGTGCATTAGTCAATCCAAAAGGCATGACCATGAACTCCTAGTGCCCATAACGAGTACGAAACGCGGTTTTGGGTACATCATGTTTGAGAACTCGATTCTGACGGTAACCAGAACGAAGATCGATTTTTGAGAAGCAGGATGCGCCTTGTAGCTGGTCAAATAGATCATCAATACGAGGAAGAGGATAACGATTCTTTATAGTAAGCTTATTAAGTTCACGGTAGTCGATGCAACGGAACGAACCATCTTTCTTCTTGACGAATAGTACGGGAGCACCCCACGGGGAGGTACTTGGACGAATAAATCCCTTGTCGAGTAGTTCTTGAAGCTGGCTAGATCGCTCTTGCATCTCGGAAGGTGCAAGACGATACGGGGTCTTGGCAATAGGAGTCGCACCAGGTATAAGATCAATACGAAAATCGACGGTTCTAGGAGGCGGAAGACCTGGTAGATCCTCAGGAAAGACATCGGGGAAATCACACACCACTGGAACATCGCTTATGTTCTTCCCCTTGCTCTTTTGTTCCACCACGTGGGCCAAGAAAGCAAGGTTCTGCTTACGTAAGCATCTGCTCGCTTGTGTGCATGACATCAGCCTCAGTCCTTTCGAAGGTCGGTCTCCATAGACATGCAAGATATCACCAGACGGTAGAGGTAAACGAACAAACTTCTCGTGACAAGCAATCTCCGCATTGTTCTTACGCAACCAATCCATACCGATAATGACATCAAAACTGCCCAATTGCATGGGTATAAGATCAATAGTAAACATGTGGTCGTTAAGAATCAAGGAACAACCACGGAGAATAGAATCAACTAGAATAGACTTTCCATTGGAAATCTCCACTGAAAACGACTTAGGTAACATATAGCGTGCACAGTTTAGCAAAGATTCAAATTCCACGGACACAAAACTTCTATCAGCACTAGTATCAAATAGGATCGAAGCATAAAAGTTATTCACGAGAAACGTACCATTCATGATATCATTGTCGTTACGAGCTTGGTTAGCATTGAGATTGAGCGCTCCTCCACGAGCGGCTGGCTGCTGGTCCTGGTTCAGCTGAGGACACTGATTATGGAGGTGAGTAGTATCTCCACACTTGTAGCATGCACGAACGGCGTTGACTGGCTTAGGGTTCTGCGGAGGAGCTGGGAGAGCTGGTAGGGCTACCTAAGCTGGGGCTTGCTGAGCTTGTTGAGCTGGGTTAGCTTGACGATAGTAAGGAGTCGTGTAACCATAGCGATTACAGTTGGTGCACAAACGACATGCAGAAGCAACAAGATGATGAAAATTACAAGTGGTATACTTGGGGTAAGACCCCGTGTACTGTTTCTTGACTTCAGGGGCAGCAGTCTTCTGAACGGCAGCAGCAGGAGCAGGCTTAGCAGTAGGATTCGCAGTAGGAACAATAGCGTTGCATCCTGAACCCTGAGAATTTCGCCTCTTGTTCTTGCTGCCACTCGGCTGCTGGGTAACTTGATGTGCAGACTTGGGGGGAGCAGGGTTAGCAAATTGCTTATCGCGAACGAGGTTGTTGTTGAGACTAGCTGCAAGACGGTAGACTTCCTCGATATTTCTGAGTTGAGCTGCTTCCATAGAATCACGCACAGCAGGAGGTAGACCATTGAGGTACTTGGTAATCATTCGCTTAGGAGTAGAAACCAAGTGAGGAACAATCAAGCTGAGGTGCTTGAAATGGGTAGTATAAGCCAGATTATCGTCACCAATTTGCTTCAAGTGCCAGAACTCTTCTTCAAGCTTCAGTTGTTCATGAGGAGGGCAAAATTCAAGCATCATCAATTCTCGCACCTCAGCCCATGGAAGAGCATAGGCTTCTTCGTTTGAACGGATGTTTCTCTCATTTGTCCACCACTCCAATGCTCTGCCTTGAAACATTCCAGTCGCACTCCTAGTCTTTAGATGATCTGGGCATTCGATGTTAATGAAGGTAACCTCGATGCTGTCAAACCACTCGAGAATAGAAGTCACACCATCACTGCCTGTGAAGGACTTTGGTTTGCAAGAGATGAAATGCTTATAGGTGAATTTGGTAGACTTTTCTTTCTCCGTTTTAGAGTCAACAGAAGAGGGCGGAGTGTTAGATCCTTGGATCTCAGAGACGATCTTTGGCACGACTCGAGCGATCTGGTCGGCCATGAAGGACATCATCTTTTTCTGAGACTTCTCCCTGGATCTCTTGAGAGTGTCGGAGAGCTTTCGAGAAGACATCCTAAAGATCCAACAAGAGGATCATATAAGTCTAGATTAATATAGATCCACACATGATAGACTAAGACTCAAGATTCACATAGATACCGCAACCCACGACCTTCGCATGGCACGTTGTACGAAGTCTGGCGACATGTCAGAAACGTTTATATATAGGAAGTACCAGCGGTGTATCCACCACGCTTCGGGCATAATCGCTTCGTCCTCGTACTCAGTGTCATGTTACGTGTCGCAAAACACACTCATCGTCATTATCATAGATTCACATAGATTTCAATAGATTGCGATAGGTTTAAAATAGTCTTCAATAGATGCAATAGTCTTCTATAGACTTCAATAGACTTTCAATAGACTTTCAGTAGACTTCCAATAGACTTCAATTGACTTCAATAGACTTTAATAGACTTCATAGACTTTAATAGACTTCATAGTTTTCCATAGATTTCAATAGATTAGTGTTAACAATCCTTAAACAACGAAATCCCGCATGGCACGTGCTACGAAAGTTCGGCAACATGACGGAAGCACTTATATATAGGAAGTACAAGCGGCGTATCCACCATGCTTCAATCATTCCACGTCCGTGTCACACCCCGATATTTCCACGTATTACCGGTGGGCCCGGTGGGGAGTATCGTGACGTAGTTGATATCATCATAGTCAAATTATCACAGTTTAATGCACAGCGGAAGTCGAAAGATAAAATATTACAAACCGAATAAAAGTAATATCATTTATTACAAAAACGGTTGTAAAGGATCCACAGGCGGATCAAAAGTTAAAAGGAACATTGTTCAACAGATTTATAACATCTAAGCTTGCAAGACTCTTTATTGATGCTAGGAGTAGCCAGCCTATTCCGTTTAGTACCTGCACTTAACCTTTTTGGAAAATACGTCAGTTTACACTGGTAAATACAATTAACCGACTCATTTTGAAAATGATAAAGACAATTGATTTGAATGCACAAGGCACAAAATATCTTTTATAACTTGGGATAATTATTTATATATAAACTTGTAAAAAGAATTACATGTTTATTATACGTTCAGTAGCCCGGGCTGAAAACCGGGTTAAAGATTAATAGACACACCACATAATATATCCCGCGACGAGTTATTCTCGAACAGGCAGATATATTATTTTTACATACACACCGGCAGGTGTATGCCTACACCCCGTGCTTAAGTCGTGGCCATTTCGATGAATGAGCCGAGGATATCCAGGACATGGTCATTAACCCCCAAAGGCTTAAAACAAACAAAACAATTTAAACGGGTCATCTCAATAAATTAACCTTCATATGATTAAAAATTCAATGCCCGACCAAGCGGTATTTTATATACCAAACCCCAAGCCTGTATAAGGGAAAATAAGTTAAAAGCATTTACCTGAGCAAATTATACAATTTATCCCAGCCGTATACAATCAAGCAAATGCAGATATCTTTTACTGGGCTCCTAAATCTGGAAATGAAGGTTTTAATAACCTATTAGATTCCTAACGGGTCTTAATTAAGTCTAAACTTAGACCGGTCAGTTTTATAGGAAGGTATACGGTTCAAAACGCAAGATTAAGCGAAGACCGGAATAGAATGTGATTTAGACCCGAAAAGTTTGAAGACTTGTATAATATGGGTAAACTAAACACCTTATGGATTTTGAGATAAAAATGATAAGGTTTGACCCGTTTCGATTAATTTATGCAAACTAGTTACATAAATCGCACCGAACGCAAAAAATGCATAACGGGTAAACAAATGATTCATGAACAGGTTTCCTAAGTTAATATGCCTTAAATATGTTGTGATATCAGTAAGATATCTTCCATTATGCCCAAAACGAATTTAAAATCAATTTAAACCCCGTAGGGGCATTTTGGTCATTTTAAAGGTTATAAAAGAGATTAAATATTAATCTGAGGTTCAGGTCTGATATAATTGGTAAAAATATTTATTTTTATAAGTCATAACAGTAGGGTATTGCATATATGTGAAATTTATCTTTTATAACCAAACTATGCACCGTAGGGGCATTTTGGTAATTTCACATAAGCTTTAAAGGTCAAAATTTGAAATTTGAGTTCAAAACTTTTGCTTACTGTTAAAGTATAAAAATTTTACTAAAACATCAGTAGGTATTAAGTCATATATGTTTAAAATAGTTTTTAACTCATACTATGCGTTTAAAACGCATAAAAAGTCGCTTTTAAGAGATTTTCGGGTTATATAAGAAAAGTTGATATTTTTATCATTCCAGAAGGCTTAAAATATTTTATTTATCATATAAAATCAGTAACAAAAGATTTGGTATCAATATGTGATGTAAAACTCATTTTATTCAAGAAAATGGTATAACCGACAATTACCGAATCAAAGCTAGAACCCTATAATATGATCAGTTTTAAAAATAAATAAAAATCTTCAAAAATCCCAAAATATTATATTACATCAGTGGGTAAAAAGTTTGGTGTCAAAATTTGGGTTTAGATAGGCTTTATGCTATTTATGCCGTTTATTTAATAAAAAGCCTCTTAATTGCGATATTGAGCATAACTCCTAATCTAGACCTCAAACTGATGTCAAATTTTTAGGACAAGTTTATTAATCAGTAACAAAGGTTTTTGTCCTCTCATATTTTCAAAAATCTTGTTTTAAGGTCAAAAGGGCATAATGGTCAACATTTAGGCATATAACGGAAACATGCAAACGAATCGGATAAATTAGGATTCAAGTTGTATAACCTCAGAGAGTTATACTAATATGAATCATGGACCTAATGGAAGCTTAAGGCATTTCTAAAACAATCTAAATCGGGTCAGAACTGAAAGTCAAAGCAAAAGTCTACTTTTGCGACTTTCGGTTCCGAACTGAGCCCAAGTTCAAAATTGTCGGGTTGAACATGCTTAGACATGTTCTTACATTAATTACCAAGTTATACAAATGATAAAACAGGTTTCATGGCTTCTACATTGTTAATTATGTGTTTATTTGAAAATTAGCTTTCTATTGACTTTTTATAATTAAGTTTGACCCGACAATTGACCTAGTTAGACTGGAAATCAGAGGGTGCCCTTTTAGGGGTTTATTACCCACATAATTACCAACTCAAAGCTACTTTCAATTCGAGAATTGACTGGACCATTAGTGATTAATCACTAAGTCAAAGCTTAATTTCGACGTTTTTGATTTTAGGTCATTAAACTAATAAAACACTAATTAGAGAGGTTAAGGAAGCTTACTGAAGTACTTAGCACGATTTAGAAGCTAATGGAATCTTGTGTGAGGTCTAGAGAACTCCAGAAATTTAGTTTGAATAATTTCTCAAGTGCATGCAAAAATGTTGCAACCAAGGGTGCTTATATAGTGATTTTGATTGAACAAGATGATGCCAACAAGGTCTAGGATTGATCCCAGATGAGTCCAAGTGCCCCCTATGCATGAAAAACCACTGGTGCAGCTCCTGAATTCAAAAACCAGGCTTTTAAGGCGGTGGAACTGGCTTTACTCGCAGCTGTGCAGAGAATCTGCCTAGGTCAGGCCGTCGCATCGCGCGACGGCAGAAGGTGGTGGTGGTGGCGTGACACCACCATGTCTATTACCTGATCAGCAAGTTTCAATTAATGACATTTCACCCCCTGGACCTTCTAAAACGTAATTTCTTCCATTTTAAGCACTTTTAACCCATTTAACTTTTATTCTTGTGATCCATGAGATATAAACAAACACCGTTAGGTCCGGTTTCGTTAAATGATAACCGAAAACGTAAGTTTTGCCTTGTTGACGCTTTTAACCCCTTAATTACGAAAGTTAACGTATCTTCCTCATACGATATCGAAACCTTGTGAAATTTTTTATCACTTATTCTTGGGAGTATAATTAATCGTTACAAAGCTTCGGGTTTGTTAAAAGGTCACTTAGAGGTATAAATTAAACATGTTGACACATTTAACCCTCGCGTCTTGTAAACTTTCACTTTCTTCCACAAACGGCTTCATATGCTTCATAATTCATTCGTTTAAGGGTATAAGCATTGTGTAGGGTTGTTGAAAGGTATAATTATCCAATGTTGACACTTTGAATCTTTTGACACATATACTTTCTTTGTTTGTCAACTTTAGTCCCTCATATTTAATCCATTATACGCTTAAAGCTCATGGCACGTGTCTTCATTGTATTGGTCGTGATTTTACGAGGTGTTACATCCTCACCCCCTTAAAAGAAATCTCAAACTTGAGATTTACTGAAATAAATGAGGGTACTTCTCTTTCATTGTGGACTCTACCTCCCACGTGTACTCGGGACCTCTACGGGCATCCCATTTAACTTTTACAATTGGCACGTGCTTCTTTCGAAGCTTCTTAGCCTGCCGATCTTCAATCGACAAAGGCTTTTCTACAAACTTCAGGCTTTCATCTATATACACATCCGTATGTGGCATGACTAGTGATTCATCAACTAGACATTTCTTTAGATTGCAGATGTGAAACACATTATGAATCCCACTGAGCTCTTCAGGCAAGTTTAACTTGTAAGCCACTGTTCTGACACAGTCGATGATTTCGAACGGTCCTATGTACCTTGGGCTTAACTTGCCTTTCTTGCCAAAACGCATTACCACTTTCCAGGGTGATACCTTAAGTAGAACCTTGTCACCTACCTCGAATTTTAGAGGTTTACGCCTCTTGTCTGCGTAGCTTTTCTGCCTATCCCTGGCAGCTTTGAGACGATCTCTTATCTGTACGCTCTTATCTGTCGTCTCCAGGACTATATCAGGTCCTGTTAGTTGAACATCTCCAACTTCTGCCCAACAAACGGGCGTCCTGCACTTTCTTCCATATAAAGCTTCAAAAGGTGTAACTTGGATGCTCGAATGATAGCTATTGTTGTATGAAAATTCAATCATTGGAAGATGATCATCCCAACTTCCACCTAGATCAATAACACAAGCCCTTAACATATCTTCCAGTGTCTGAATTGTTCGCTCGCTTTGACCATCCTTCTGAGGATGATATGTTGTGCTGAAGTTCAATCGAGTGCCTAGGGATTGCTGAAAACTTTTCCAGAAATGCGATGTATACCTCGTATCCCTATCAGAGATGATAGACACTGGTACTCCGTGGAGAGATACAATTTCATCCATGTATAGCTGAGCTAACTTATCTGAGCTGTGTGTTTCCTTAATTGGTAAGAAGTGGGCTGACTTAGTCAACCTATCAACTATGACCCAAATAGTATCATTTCATTGCTTTGTCTTTGGTAACTTGGTGATAAAATCCATAGTCACCATTTCCCATTTCCAGGTGGGGAGTTCAGGCTGTTGTAGCAAACCTGACGGCTTCTGGTGTTCTGCTTTAACTTGAGCACATGTCAGACATTTGGCCACATAAGTGGCTATAGACTTCTTCAAGCCTATCCACCAATAATTTGCCTTCAAATCCTGGTACATTTTATCACAGCCAGGATGAACAGAATATTTGGAACTATGGGCTTCCTGAAGGATCACTTCCCTAAGTCCTCCATATATTGGAACCCATATTCGTCCATTCAATCTTAGAATTCCATCTTTGCCATAAGATAACTGTTCAGCAGTTACTCCCAACTTTTCATTGGGGTAATTAGCTTCTAATACGGCTTCCTTTTGCGTGGCTAACAGTCTTTCATTTAAACTGTTCTTTAATTCAATGCTCTTGGTATTGATTCTTATGGGCTTTACCCTTTCCTTCCTACTTAAGGCATCGGCGACCACATTTGCCTTGCCTGGATGGTATCTGATTTCACAATCATAGTTATTTAAAGTCTCCATCCATCGACGCTGTCTCATGTTTAAGTCCTTATGATTAAACAGATGTTGAAGGCTCTTGTGATCAGAATAGATCACACACTTGGTACTATACAAATAATGCCTCCAAAGTTTGAGTGCAAACACAATGGCACCCGACTCCAAATCGTGGGTGGTGTAATTCTTCTCGTGCACTTTTAGTTGTCGAGAAGCATAGGCAATGAACTTGCCTTTCAATATGAGCACACACCCCATACCAGTGTGTGATGCGTCATAGTATACTAAAAATTCCTCTATTCCATCAGGCAACGTCAACACAGGTGCATTGCTCAACTTCTGCTTGAGTATGTCAAAGGATTCTTGCTGCTTAGGACCCCAGTCAAACTTGATATTCTTGAGGGTTAGTGAAGTTAGGGGTGCAGCGATCCTTGAGAAATTTTCAATAAAATGCCTGTAATATCCTGCCAGACCCAAAAAGCTACGAATCTATGTGGGCGTCTTCGGCTCTTGCCAATTCATGATAGCTTCAATCTTAGCGGGATCCACCTGGATACCACGCTCACTAACCACATGTCCAAGGAATTGGACTTCACAAAGCCAAAATTCACATTTCGAAAAGTTGGCATAGAGCTTCTCATGCTGAAGAAGTTTAAGAATACAACGAAGGTGCTTCTCATGGTCAGCTTGATTCCTAGAATAAATAAGAATGTCATCAATGAAGACGATGACAAACTTGTCCAAGTATGGCTTGCAGACACGGTTTATGAGATCCATGAACGCTGCTGGTGCATTAGTGAGCCCAAAAGGCATCACCAAGAACTCGTAGTGACCATAACGAGTTCTAAATGTGGTTTTGTGCACATCTTCATCCCTAACCTTCAGCTGATGATAACCTGACCTTAAGTCAATCTTGGAGAAGTAACTTGCCCCTTGCAGTTGGTCGAACAGATCGTCGATCCTGGGCAATGGATATCTGTTCTTGATTGTGACCTTGTTAAGCTCGCGATAATCGATGCATAGACGCATCGATCCATCCTTCTTCTTTACAAACAGGATCGGTGCTCCCCAGGGAGATGAGCTAGGTCTAATAAATCCCTTTGCCAATAAATCATCCAGTTGAGTTCTCAACTCTTTCATCTCTGTTGGTGCTAACCTGTAAGGTGCTCTTGCAATAGGTGCTGCTCCAGGTATAATGTCAATTCTAAACTCCACTTGCCTATCTGGTGGTAAACCAGGTAGCTCTTCAGGGAATACTTCTGGATATTCGGAAATGACGGGGATGTCATCAATCTTGGGCTTCGTTTCATCAATAGTCAGTTGTGCCATATAGATGACATAACCTTTCTTTATACACCTTGATGCCTTAAGCATAGACACTTGCTTAGGAAACCCATACTGAGTGTCTCCCTGTATGGTAAGTGGCTCACCATACGGAGTCTTGATCACCACTTGTTTCTTGTCACAAACAATCTGGCCTTGGTTATGCGATAACCAATCCATGCCTATCACTATGTCGAAACCAGCTAATTTCAAAGGAAGCAAAGATAATGGAAAGGAGTGGTTCCTAATGGATATAAAACATCCATCTAACACAGTTGAGGCAGTTTCTGTGGTACCATCGGCCAACTCTACTTCATATTTCATGCTTAGGGTTTTAACAGGCAGATTTAGCAATTTACAAAACTTATCATCCACAAATGACTTATCCGCACCCGAATCAAATAATACCCTTGCATAAACATCATTAATAAGGAAGGTACCTGTTATCACGTTATCATCCTGCACCGCTTCCCGTGCATTCATCTGAAAGACCCTAGCATTGGTCTTTTTGCCTTCTTCGGGTTTCTTGGCATACTTTGGGCAGTTGGACTTGATGTGCCCCTTCTTGTTACAGTAATAGCACGTTGCATCCTTTATCTTCTTGCAATCTAGAGTCTTGTGCTCATTCGACTTACAAATCCCACAAGCCCTGGGCTGCGATTGGGACTTCGATTCGTACCTGCATCTTCCTAGATGACGTTTCTTGCAAACTTTACACTTGGGCTTTTCACCCGACTGCTGATCATCTTTTCTAAACCCGGAACTCTTCTTGTGATCAGAGTTCCCTTTGTGCTTCTTGTCTGAACGGTGTGAGATATCATCCTCACGTTTTCTTTTCCCAGAATCGGAATTTCTAAGTGATCTCTGCCTGGCCGCATCAACGGTAAGAGACAAGGATAAATCAGCTACAGACCTAAAGGTAGTAGGTTGGGAGGCTTTCACGCTTGCTTTGATCTCCGGGGCTAAACCCCCAATGAAACGGGCAATCCGTTTTGGTTCCGGTGTTACCAAATATGGAACCAATCGAGACATGGTATTAAAACTCGTAAGATACGCCTGACAATCTAAATTCTTCATAACCAATGTCAGGAAGTCGGTCTCGATCTTCTCAACCTCATGTTGAGGACAGAAATTCTCCTTGATCAAAGTCACAAACTGATCCCAAGACAGATTGTACAATGGGATTTTCCCAGTAGCTTGGATTAGAGACCACCACCAAGCTAGTGCTTCTCCTTTAAACGACTGAGATGCAAACTTCACAACATCCCTATCAGTGCAACTGCTGATATCAACCACGGTGTCCATCTCGTCTAACCATGTCATGCAGTCAATAGCTCCTTTTTCCCCAGTGAAGTCCCTGGGTTTGCAGGAGACAAAATATTTATAGGAGCAGGTCTTTGCACGTGGCTCATGATCAAATACAATCTTCTTAGATGGAACACTATGCTGATTTGATGAGTGTCGGTCATCATCCTTCTTTGAGCCATGCTGTTTAGGAGGTGGCTTACTATGAGCCTCAGAGTGAGTCTTAGGGTGTGATTTAGAATGAGGTACCGATAGGGTCTTGCTTCGAGTACCACTTGATTCATTGTCTCGTCTATCCAGAGCTCGAGTAACGACATTGTCTATCAATGCCTGAAGTTCTGCACCAGCTATGTTGATTCTGGTGGTATCATGATTTTCCCTTGGGTGACTGTTGATTTCTTCAGACTCTGCCATGTAGCTTGATTGCTACATAAAATGATGACAATGATTTCTTAGAGGTTTATAATAGATTTGTCATCTTATTAATTTATTAACCATGGTATTAATAAACCATATTAGTTAATTTGTTAAGTATTTTTATTCAGGATTTTCATTATAATAATCCTCAGTTATAATTAAAATATAACAATAGCACAAAAGGCCAAGTCACAAGGACAGTTTTAATTTTAAACCATGATCTTATAGGATCGAGGTATTGAGGCTTGAATCATAGTTCATTACCTCTTCTTGACAGGGAGTTATAGGCTACAACTGTCTTTTTTCTTATATGACAATGATCATGGCCCGTAGGCATTACATCACTAATAGATGTTTAAATAATAAAGAAGGAATTTGAAGAGTCCAATATAAGGACGACATGTGTGATTTTTACGAATCACATCTGCCAGGAGTGTTAACATGTTTTCAGATGTTAACAAGGATTTGAATCTTTTAAACAGGTTTTACCATCATGACCAGGTCTTATAATGACATGCAGGCTAGGTTATACCCTTTAAGATTCTTATTTAATATTTAAAGGCAGATCTTATAAAAGGAATGAGATATTTTGGATTTATTTATTTCATATATATTACATTTTATGCATAAAATGACAAAATGAAATTTAAATTATAACATGTCACTAAAATTTAAAAGAGTACATGAATGCCCTAAACGGAACTTTAACAGAAAAGACATGCCCACGTAGGGGCTCAACTGGAAATACAAGTCCTCGCAGGGACTGAATACAAAAATAGATGTCCACGCAGGGACTTGATACAGAAATAAATGTCCACGCATGGACTTGATTGAAAAATTAAAGAAATACATAATAAACAATTAAGTAATTTAATGATCCCTTTTGCTCTTTCCCTTGATTAAGCTTGCCAAATCTTTAAGAAATCCCCGGTGGCTTCTACGTTCCTCTCGAACCTCCCGTTCCACCTGGCTCAACCTATGTAGAATCTCTTGTTGCTGTGGCGGTTGGATTTGCGGTGGCTGCGGCTGTAGAGGTTGAGGAGGTGGCGGGTATTGGTACCCATAGGTCGGGTATCCAGTCTGCCAGGGACCTCCATAGGGTCCTTCAGGATGGAGAGCATTGTAGTTCGCCGCTACAAGGTATGGGTCAGCCTCGGCGTAGTTGTAGTTAGTATGGGCTGGCTGCTCGAAAGGGTTATACGTCGCTACACCGGCGTATGCAGGAAATGGGTTATCATAACCCACTGGTGGCGGTGCGACTGGCGTAGACTCCACCTCAGAAACAGGGTTCGAAGGCCCACCCATCTGTGGGTCTTCATCTGGTGGCGGGTAATGACTGCCACTTGAATGCTGGGGGGTGCTGAATTGGAATCCCCCTCGCACGGACATCCGTGCTCCTGATCTCCTATGCCTCGGTGGCTTCGGAGGCGGTTGTTGCACTGGTGGTGGTGGCGGTGGAGTAACCGCTACAAAACGCGAATCCTCAGAGGGATCCTGCTGCTGCTGCTGCTGTTACTGTTGCTGCTGCGATGAGTGGTAACTGGGAGTAAACACCCAGTCGTATTGGGCAAATATTGCCTCATAACTATCTGGACCACGATAAGGTGATCCATGATATGATGACCCATCCGAAATCTCGATGGGGTGAGTAGGTGTCCCAGATGGTGGCTCGGCGGGATCTGGGTCATCATCCATATCCATTCCCTGAGCTTCAGGGAAATGGTTTTCAGGGCCCAATGGGTTGTGACCCATTGGTTCTTCAACCTGGTTTGCCGGGTTGAACCAGCTCTGAAAATAAGGTGTCGGGTCCTGAAAGGCCCGATGAGAGGTTGACCGTCGCAACGGCAAGAAGGAGTGGTGCGAATCTTCGGGCTCGTTCTCCGATTGCGGCTCGAAAGAATGAAGGTACGAGGGTGATGAACTTAGCGAGACAGATCGCCTCGCTGGCTCCAAATAGGTCCTCCGGTCCTCTTGAGGACTGGTGCTCATGTTAACAGACGGGGTTCGCCGGTGGGAAGGTCCGGCCTCGTGATCATTGGGGGCGTTGAATGGCCCCTTGCCTCTTCCTCCTCTACGAAACCTTGGTGGTATTTTGTTGAACCTGTCAAAGCAAACAAAAGAACAACAAGGAAAAAATAAAGGACAAAATTAAAATAAATTAGGATTAGTCCTAAGTTCTTTGTCTAGACTCGGAAGTCGAGGAATGTGCAAACTGTGTCATTGAGATTAAACATAAAAGGCTAGTGTTTAATTCACTCAATGTTGGCTCTGATACCAACCTGTCACACCCCGATATTTCCACGTATTACCGGTGGGCCCGGTGGGGAGTATCGTGACGTAGTTGATATCATCATAGTCAAATTATCACAGTTTAATGCACAGCGGAAGTCGAAAGATAAAATATTACAAACCGAATAAAAGTAATATCATTTATTACAAAAACAGTTGTAAAGGATCCACATGCGGATCAAAAGTTAAAAGGAACATTGTTCAACAGATTTATAACATCTAAGCTTGCAAGACTCTTTATTGATGCTAGGAGTAGCCAGCCTATTCCGTTTAGTACTTGCACTTAACCTTTTTAGAAAATACGTCAGTTTACACTGGTAAATACAATTAACCGACTCATTTTGAAAATGTTTAAGAAAATTGATTTGAATGCATAAGGCACAAAATATCTTTTATAACTTGGGATAATTATTTATATATAAACTTCTAAAAGAATTACATGTTTATTATACGTTCAGTAGCCCGGGCTGAAAACCGGGTTAAAGATTAATAGACACACCACATAATATATCCCACGGCGAGTTATTCTCGAATAGGCGGTTATATTATTTTTACATACACACCGGCAGGTGTATGCCTACACCCCGTGCTTAAGTCGTGGCCATTTCAATGAATGAGCCGAGGATATCCAGGACATGGTCATTAACCCCCCAAAGGCTTAAAACAAACAAAACAGTTTAAACGGGTCATCTCAATAAATTAACCTTCATATGATTAAAAATTCAATGTCCGACCAAGCGGTATTTTATATACCGTACCCCAAGCCCGTATAAGGGAAAATAAGTTAAAAGTATTTACCTGAGCAAATTATACAATTTATCCCAGCCGTATACAATCAAGAAAATGCAGATATCTTTTGCTGGGCTCCTAAATCTGGAAATGAAGGTTTTAATAACCTATTAGATTCATAACGGGTCTTAATTAAGTCTAAACTTAGACCGGTTAGTTTTATAGGAAGGTATACGGTTCAAAACGCAAGATTAAGCGAAGACCGGAATAGAATGTGATTTAGACCCGACAAGTTTGAAGACTTGTATAATATGGGTAAACTAAACACATTCTGGATTTTGAGATAAAAATGATAAGGTTTGACCCATTTCGATTAATTTATGCAAACTAGTTACATAAATCGCACCGAACGCGAAAAATACATAACGGGTAAACAAATGATTCATGAACAGGTTTCCTAAGTTAATATGCCTTAAATGTGTTGTGATATCAGTAAGATATCTTCCATTATGCCCAAAACGAATTTAAAATCAATTTAAACCCCGTAGGGGCATTTTGGTCATTTTAAAGGTTATAAAAGAGATTAAATATTAATCTGAGGTTCAGGTCTGATATAATTGGTAAAAATATTTATTTTTATAAGTAATAACAGTAGGGTATTGCATATATGTGAAATTTATCTTTTATAACCAAACTATGCACCGTAGGGGCATTTTGGTAATTTCACATAAGCTTTAAAGGTCAAAATTTGAAATCTGAGTTCAAAACTTTTGCTTACTATTAAAGTATAAAAATATAACTAAAACATCAGCAGGTATTAAGTCATATATGTTTAAAATAGTTTTTAACTCATACTATGCGTTTAAAACGCGTAAAAAGTCGTTTTTATGCGATTTTCGGGTTATATAAGAAAAACTGATATTTTTATCATTCCAGAAGGCTTAAAATATTTTATTTATCATATAAAATCAGTAGCAAAAGATTTGGTATCAATATGTGATGTAAAACTCATTTTATTCAAGAAAATGGTATAACCGACAATTACCGAATCAAAGCTAGAACCCTATGATATGATCAGTTTTAAAAATAAATAAAAATCTTCAAAAATCCCAAAATATTATATTACATCAGTGGGTAAAAAGTTTGGTGTCAAAATTTGGGTTTAGATAGGCTTTATGCTAATTATGTCGTTTATTTAATAAAAAGCTTCTTAATTGCGATATTGAGCATAACTCCTAATCTAGACCTCAAACTGATGTCAAATTTTTAGGACAAGTTTATAGATCAGTAACAAAGGTTTTTTTCCTCTCATATTTTCAAAAATCTCGTTTTAAGGTCAAAAGGGCATAATGGTCAACATTTAGGCATATAACGGAAACATGCAAACGAATCGGATAAATTAGGATTCAAGTTGTATAATCTCAGAGAGTTATACTAATATGAATCATGGACCTAATGGAAGCTTAAGGCATTTCTAAAACAATCTAAATCGGGTCAGAACTGAAAGTCAAAGCAAAAGTCTACTTTTGTGACTTTCTGTTCCGAACCGAGCCCAAGTTCAAAATTGTCGGGTTGAACATGCTTAGACATGTTCTTACATTAATTACCAAGTTATACAAGTGATAAAATAGGTTTCATGGCTTCTACATTGTTAATTATGTGTTTATTTGAAAATTAGCTTTCTGTAGACTTTTTATAATTAAGTTTGACCCGACAATTGACCTAGTTAGAGTGGAAATCAGAGGGTGCCCTTTTAGGGGTTTATTACCCACATAATTACCAACTCAAAGCTACTTTCAATTCGAGAATTGACTGGACCATTAGTGATTAATCACTAAGTCAAAGCTTAATTACGACGGCTTTGACTTTAGGTCATTAAACTAATAAAACACTAATTAGAGAGGTTAAGGAAGCTTACTGAAGTACTTAGCACGATTTAGAAGTTAATGGAATCTTGTGTGAGGTCCAGAGAACTCCAGAAATTTAGTTTGAATAATTTCTCAAGTGCATGCAAAAATGTTGCAACCAAGGGTGCTTATTTAGTGATTTTGATTGAACAAGATGATGCCAACAAGGTCTAGGATTGATCCCAGATGAGTCCAAGTGCCCCCTATGCATGAAAAACCACTGGTGCAGCTCCTGAATTCGAAAACTAGGCTTTTAAGGCGGTGGAACTGGCTTTACTCGCAGCTGTGTAGAGAATCTGTCCAGGTCAGGCCGTCGTGTCGCGCGACGGCAGAAGGTGGTGGTGGTGGCGTAACGTCACCATGTCTATTACTTGATCAACAAGTTTCAATTAATGACATTTCACCCCTGGACCTTCTAAAACGTAATTTCTTCCATTTTAAGCACTTTTAACCCATTTAACTTTTATTCTTGTGATCCATGAGATATAACCAAACACCGTTAGGACCGGTTTTGTTAAATGATAACCGAAAACATAAGTTTTGCCTTGTTGACGCTTTTAACCCCTTAATTACGAAAGTTAACGTATCTTCCTCATACGATATCGAAACCTTGTGAAATTTTTTATCACTTATTCTTGGGAGTATAATTAATCGTTACAAAGCTTTGGGTTTGTTAAAAGGTCACTCAGAGGTATAAATTAAACATGTTGACACATTTAACCCTCGCGTCTTGTAAACTTTCACTTTCTTCCACAAACGGCTACATATGATTCATAAGTCATTCGTTTAAGGGTATAAGCATCGTGTAGGGTTGTTGAAAGGTATAATTGTCCAATGTTGACACTTTGAATCTTTTGACACATACACTTTCTTTGTTTGTCAACTTTAGTCCCTCATATTTAATCCATTATACGTTTAAAGCTCATGACACGTGTCTTCATTGTATTGGTCATGATTTTACGAGGTGTTACAGTCCGTCTCGTCATCGGTGTCATGCTTCGTTAACCACAACATTAGAATTCATCATAAGATCTCCACATAGATTGACCAAATAGTTTCAACGACATAGATTAACCCAAATAGATTTCACAACCTCAACCCGAGCCTACAAAACTACGAACTTCACTTAGCGCGTGGTACGAAGACTCGGTAACATGCCAGAAACAGTTATATATAGGAAGTACCAGCGGCATATCCACCATGCTTCGGGCATGCCACTTCCTCCTCGTCTTCGGCGCTAGGCTACGTTTCGTATTTTGTTTCTCACAACATCACATACGTAGCTTACACATAGATTTCACTAGAGTACACAATAGGTTTCACATAGGTTTCACATAGATTACACAAATAGTTCTTCCATAGCTTTAGAATTCAACATCCTTATCGATCCACAAACACTAAGTTTCGCTTGGCACTTGGTACGAAAGTTGGTAACATGTCGGAAACACTTATATATAGGAAGTACCAGCGGCGTATCCACCATGTTTCGGACACGTCACTTTTCCCTCGTATTCCATGCCATGTTACATCTAGTGCCTTACAACCATAATATCACATAGATTGCTCAGATAGATTAACATCGTAGGTAAACTTCTTAAATTTAGTTCGATCCTGAGAGATTAGACATAGTATCAACCGAATCAGACATAATCATTGTTTTCTAAAGTTTCTAGAATTAAACTAGGCGAGTTTCTAAGCATAATTCCTAGCTTGTTTCCATAGTTCCAGCATCTATCATCCTGCAACATGTATTAAAATAGGGTCAGTACAAAAATGTACCGGCGAGTATACAAGTTTGAATAATAGCATAATAGAATAAAACAACTCATATCCGTATGTAAGTGTAACAAAATAGTTTCAGCCATGCTAGTGTTCGCAGTCCAACAAGTGATAGCCCAAGTATCCCGATGCTTTGTTGTTTTCCCAAGTCTCAAGGAAAACTAGAATCCTCCTAACAATACCCCCGAGAATAATGGGGAGGTGCATCTCCTATAGCACTACTATTGTTAAGGCGGAACTACACACCCTGGATTAAACGTTCACATAGCACAAATAGAATACAAGAATCACAAGTTTCACATACAAGTAGGATAGAGTTTAGTTTGCAAAAAGTATCAAGTACCGTAGTTTAGTAGAATACATGTTACATCCCAAAGTTTTAAAGCAAAAAGGGATCGAGTATACTCACAGTGATTGCTTAACAGTTAAGACCGTTATTGGATCAAAGGGCGCTCTTTAGGTTTAGCCTGATTAAATTACAACAGATAAGTTTCGGAAAAAATAACGAGATTGCACAAGTGCCGGATTAGTCACTCGATCGGATGGTCGTCCGATCAGATGGCCATCCGATCGGATTGCCAATCGATAGAGATGACATGAGTGTGGTAGGAACGAATGGTTGTTCAATCGGATGACTATCCGATCGAGTTGCCACTCAATTCAAATGATCAAAGTGTGAAGGGATCGGATGACTGTCCGATCGGATGGCTATCCGGTCGGGTCACCACTCGATCCGTGTTCCAGATTCAAGGTTGCCTCGGTTGGAAGGCTGCTCGATCGGATGGCTATCCGATCGAGCTGCCACTCGACGATCAGGACTTCGAAGTTTCAAATATTGTAACAATCCTCAATAAAACCGACACCCTTGATTATTTTCTGGCACCCTAATATATTTTAAAAATATCCCAAAATGTCCCAAAATACACCCCATATGCGAATACGGGCATCAAATATATTAAATAGTATTAAAAATAAATAAAAATTTAAATTTTGGGCTGAGGCGGGCCGCGTAGACCCACCCCAATCCTTTACGCGGGCGGTATAGAGGTTTAAATCAGATTTCATTGATTTTTAAGTTGAGGCGGGACGCGTGAACCCCACCTTAACCTTACGCGGGCCGCGAGAGACCCAAAATGTGGCGCAGCCCTGGGCCGCCACGTGGCCCAACACCCGGCGGAGCTAGTTGTCGACTCAGCCCAGCTACGCATTGACCGGAGGTCAACGCGGGCCGCGTAGGCCCTGTGCTTGTGTTAATCGGGCCTCGAGAGGACCAAGATCAGCACCTATATAAGAAAGCAACGGGTTTTCGTCTTCCGTCGTTCATTTCTTTCGTTTTTTTCTCAAATTCTGAGTAGTAGAGATAATACGCGGGTATTATATCCCCGTAAATAGCGAAGTTCTGCTCTGTTGTAAGTATTATAACCCCTGGATACGTATTAGATACGCTGCCCGATTGATCTTGGGTTCCGTAACGGCTGTCGTGGTTCTGCCCGACGTAGTCGTTGGAATGGCGTCTCGGGGAGGGTATTACTAATGTTAAAATGGGTTATTATACTAACACGTGTGCTTTTGTGTAAATTATAGATTGTCAGCAGGAAACCCTTACGAAAAATCTTAGACAGCAATGTGAGTAATCTCCTTTTTGTAAACAGTTTTTACAAAACCTTAACTACTTTACAATGCAATTTAGCAGTGATTGAGTCTTTGTAATTCTTCAATTACTGCCAGTATGTTGGGGTTTTGTATACAAAATTTACTACACTGTGAGTAGTAAGTCGGGATGACAATACGTTACCATTGGACAATGATTCAGCCAATGTGTAATATGACCCACAAGTCAGGATTGACAGTACTAAATGGAGTAATTGTGTAGATATAAACATTGTAATCGCTCTCAATACGGTTTAAATTAAATTAATGTTTCTTGATTAAACTAGGATTCACTCACCAGTATTTCCCACTGACAAATGTTTTTAAAACGCGTTTCAGGTAACACAATGTGAAAGCCAATAAGAAGCCAGCTGGACAGCACTGAAGGCTTGGAAAAGTGGCTATAAAAGTTACCTAAATAAAGAAGGCATTTTAATTCAAATAAAATGGGATTTATCCCTGTAAATCAGCTTGTAATAAAAACATTGGGTTTCATCCCAACATGTTTATTTATATATAAATGGTGGTTTTACTCTGATAAACATTTCCTAACTACGGCCCTGATGAAAAAAATTCCGCTGCCAAATTGGACAATACGAGATACCACCGAAACTGGCTCGCGGTCGCCCGTTCCCGGGAATCAGGGATCGGGGGTTGCGACAAAAGGTGGTATCAGAGCTAAGCCACTGATTCAGCCACAGAGGTGTTCTGCTGACATCAAAATACAAAGTGTTAGGAAATAAATTACGAAAATACGTGCATAACTGTATTTAATTGTTATGTGTTATTTGACTATCTGTTAGTTTACAGTATGAGCGACCAAGGACCATCTGACGCGTACCGTCAATTGTCTGGTTCGCCTAGAAGCGAAGGCACCTCCTCTTCTCAGCCTGCCCTCTCAGGGTACTCTGCTGATACGAAAGAAGGAATCTTTGTGTTTAAGGCTCAGTCAGAGGAGCCATTTCCTCAAAAAAATAGGGGATAGTTCAGTCGATGGGCACACGAGCGTAGAAAACGTATGAAAAAGTTACAAGACCAGAGAGCACTAGCAGAAGCCAAAAGAGAGACAGATGCCTATGCCCAGGACATGATAAATAGGGGTATAGCCAATATTCACATCCTAGCCACCACTGCAGCTGACCCAAATCTGGAGCAAATAATAGCACCCCAACCACAACTGCCAATCCCTGACCAACCCATGAAGATAGAAAACCCTGAAAACCAAGTAGAGATGCATAACTTCAATCCAGAAGAAATCCCTAGGGTACCAGCACCAAATCCCCTAGACCCAAATTACGATCCCTGGTGGGATGACGTTAGGGACTATGTGCAACGTTACCGGATACATGAAGACACACCCATGCAGAACATAGGAGCCTACCCAGGTATGGACCCATTAGATCCCTATTACCATGATGAGTACATTAGGGAGATCTTAGAAGATCCTTACCAATTTCAGGCACTTTCACCCCCATATCAGGAACCCGCACCCCACATTCCGAACCCAGTCCTAGAACCTGCACCCCCAATGAGTGCAAAAAACGTCCAAGAACTTAGGACATTTGGTGAGGAAATTTTAGAGAGTAGTGAGCGAATGCGACAGGTGGGAGAGCGTCTCGTCTGGAAGTATGACGAACGCAATATGGATTTCTGGATGAATCCATATCCGTGAATGTGGTGGAGGAAACGGTAGTAGTAATAATAATAATAAAATAATTAAATAATAAAATAAAATATGTGTGTATGGATGCCTATTACTATTAGTGTAATTTTCTTTCTGTTGGTATTGTAATCTTTATTTCAGTACTAGTGTGTAATAGACGCATAGTATATGGAATTAGAGTAAAAGTCGCAATGATCGACGTTTTTGGCAAAAAAAATGCGTGTCATGTGATTGACGATATTAAATATTATTTTGTGATATTAATACGGGGTAAATGTTTAAAATTCAGATGGCCGACGAAGGAAATCAAGGAAATCTGAATAACGATAACCAGAGTAACATTAACGTGGTTAATGAAAATCCGAGTATCAATAACAATGGAAACCAAGTGGATAATAGTGCTATCCAACACATAGTAGCACAAGGAATTATAGATGCAATGCCATTTATTCTTCAAACAGTGCAGGAAGCGAATAATAAAAGTAAACATAGCAGTAAGCGACCAATTGAACCAGAACACAGCGTGAACAATGGACCCGTACTTCAGGTGCCCATTCCCAAAAGAAGAAGAACCATGCCTTATGGTTGTTCTTATAAAGAATTCTGGTCTTGCAAACCAATAGAATTCTCGGGCAATGAAGGACCCATTGCAGCTCTACGCTGGATAGAGAAGACTGAGGCAGTTCTAAAAATAAGCAAGTGTGCTGAAGAAGATAAGATAATGTTTGCTTCTAATCTGTTTAAGAACTCAGCCTTAGAATGGTGGAACACTATCCTCCAATCAAGAGGAAGTGATAGGATTTACAACATGGAATGGGAAGAATTTAAGAATATGGTAGAAAGGAAATTCTGCCCTCCCAATGAAAAGGAACAGATAGCAAATAAGTTCTTAAACTTAAGAATGACCGGGGTAGATAGTAAGGGTTATACTACCACATTCTTTGAATATGCTAGAATATTGCCAACCCTTGCATCACCTGAACCAGTGTTAATCTCCCGTTACATCTGGGGATTAATCGGAGAGATTAGACATGTAGTCAATGCAGCTAGACCACAAACCATAGAAGAAGCTGTAGAACTAACCAACACCTTGACAGATGAATTAGTCCGTACTAGAGAAGAAGACCAGAGGAAAAATCTAGCACAGAGGCTTACCCAAGAATTCCGTTCTGGGAATTACAACCGTAGGAATATGGGTTCTACCTCTGCACCTTTCTGCAAGGTCTGCAAGAAAAAGCATTCGGGAAAATGCTCCACTCTTTGCAATTTCTGCAAGATGCCAGGACACAAGGAAGAAAATTGCAGGAAGAAATCCAGTAATGGATTATGCTACAACTGTGGAGAAAAAGGTCATATCAGGCCAAACTGTCCAAAATTGGCTCCAGCTGTGAACAACAGGAACACTAAAAATGCTAGAGCATTCGTTCTGACTGCAGATGAAGCCAAGATGATTCCAGACGTGATAGTTGGTACGTTTTTAGTTAATGATGTATTTGCTAAAGTATTATTTGACTCTGGTGCAAACCAAAGTTTTATTAATACTTCGTTTTGCAAACTTCTAAATCAGTCATTAACTAAACTACCACAAGAATGTCGAGTAGAGACAGCTAATGGAGAAACTGTTAGGATTTTTGAAATCTTGCAGGGAGCAAGAATAGAAATTTTAAATCAAAAGTTTATGGCAAACCTTTACCCAATGAATCTGGCAGGATTCGATGTTGTATTAGGAATGGAATGGTTAGTAGCCAATAAAGCCAGTATTTTATGTGATCAAAAGTCAATCCAAGTAAATTCACCAAAAGGTAAAACGATCACAATTAAAGGAGATAAACCATCTAGATCCACAAAATTCATCTATGTGATGAAAACTGCAAGTTATATAAGAAAAGGTTCTATAGTGTATTTGATTTCCATAATCACTAACACTAAAGGAAAAGAACTAAAAGACATTCCAGTAGTGTCCCAGTTTTCAGATGTCTTTCCAGAAGAATTACCAGGACTACCACCAGACAGAGAAGTTGAATTCCGAATTCACCTACTGCCTGGAACAGCACCAATAGCCAAAGCACCTTATCGTTTGGCACCAGCCGAAATGCAGGAACTGAAGAAACAATTAGATGAATTGCTGGAAAAAGGATTCATACAGCCAAGTTCGTCGCCATGGGGAGCGCCGATACTGTTCGCTAAAAATAAGGACGGATCAATGCGTATGTGCATTGATTACCGTGAATTGAACAAAGTCATGATTAAAAACCGGTACCCATTACCGAGAATCGATGATCTGTTCGATCAACTGCAAGGAGCTCGATTTTTCTCTAAAATCGATTTAAGGTCAGGATATCATCAATTAAAGATACAGGAAGAGGATATTCCTAAAACCGCATTTAGAACAAGGTATGGTCATTATGAATTTACTGTCATGCCATTTGGTCTAACCAATGCCCCAGCCGTATTTATGGACATGATGAACCGAATATGTAAGCCATATTTGGATAAATTCATAATTGTCTTTATAGATGATATTCTGATTTACTCTAAGAATAAAGAGGAACATGCAAAGCATTTGCACGCACTTTTAAGTCTATTAAGAAAGGAAAAGCTTTATGCTAAATTTTCAAAATGCGAGTTTTGGTTAGAACAAGTACAATTTCTTGGACATTTAGTGAACCATGAAGGAATCCATGTGGATCCAACAAAGATCGAGGCAATTACCAAATGGAAAACCCCTGAATCACCAACCGAGGTTAGAAGTTTCTTAGGATTGGCCGGTTATTATAGAAGATTTATTCGAGATTTCTCTAGAATAGCCATTCCTTTGACTAAGTTAACCTGTAAATCCATTAAGTTTGAATGGGGACCAAAACAAGAAGAAGCATTTAGAATTCTTAAGCAAAGATTAACCAATACACCCATACTAGCGTTACCAGAAGGAACTGAAGACTTTGTTGTCTATTCTGACGCTTCTAAATTAGGTTATGGATGTGTATTAATGCAACGTCAAAAGGTTATAGCTTACGCCTCTAGACAACTTAAGAATCATGAAGAGAATTATTCAACCCATGATCTAGAATTATGAGCTATAATTTTTGCCCTTAAGATTTGGAGATATTACCTTTATGGTAGTAAGTTCACCATATTCACTGATCATAAGAGTTTAAGGTATGTTTTCGGGCAAAAAGAGTTAAATTTGAGACAAAGACGTTGGATGGAAATGCTTAGTGATTATGATTGTGATATCCAGTACCATGAAGGAAAAGCTAATGTAGTGGCAGATGCTTTAAGCCGAAAGTATCACGAAAAGCCAAAAAGGGTACGTTCTCTTAAATTAAATCTGCAAGTAGATTTAAATGATCAAATAAGAAAAACACAAGAATCAGTAATCAAGGATGACACTGAAAAATTGAAAGGAATGATTAAGGAATTAGAACAAGGAAAAGATGGAATTTGGAGATTCCATGAAAAGAGAATGTGGATACCTAAATTAGGAAATCTACGTCATCGTATATTAGAAGAAGCCCATAAGTCTAAGTATATGATGCATCCAGGAAGTGATAAAATGTACCAGGATTTAAGGAAAAATGTCTGTTGGATAGGAATGAAGAAGGATATAGCAGCCTATATTTTTAATGTTTAACTTGTTCGCAAGTTAAAGCTGAACACCAGAAACCCTCAGGTTTATTACAGCAATTAGAAATGCCAGTGTGGAAATGGGAATTGATAACAGTGGATTTTGTTACCAAATTACCCAAAACAAGGAAAGGTAATGATACAATCTGGGAGATTGTAGATAGACTAACTAAGTCAGCTCATTTCCTACCAATGAAGGAAACTTTCAGTATGGAACAGCTAGCTAAATTATATGTAAATGAAATTGTTTCATTACATGGAATTCCTTTATCAATTGTTTCTGATAGGGATAGCCGATTTACCTCTCATTTTTGGTCAAGTTTCCAAAAAGCCATGGGAACCAAGTTAAATCTGAGCACAGCTTATCATCCTCAAACAGACGGACAAAGCGAAAGAACAATTCAGACAATGGAAGACATGCTTAGAGCTTGTGTAATTGATTTCAGAGGTAATTGGAATGATCACTTACCTTTAATAGAATTTTCTTATAATAATAGTTATCACACAAGTATCAATGTTGCACCATTCGAAGCACTTTATGGACGAAAGTGCCGAACCCCAATCTGTTGGGCAGAAATTGGGGAAAAGCAACTATCTGGACCTGAGATAGTACAGGAGACAACTGATAAGATCATTCAAGTCAAGGAACGACTGAAAGCAGCACGTGATCGACAAAAGAGCTATGCCGATAACCGACGCAAGCCATTGGAATTTCAAGTAGGAGACAAAGTATTGTTGAAGGCCTCTCCTTGGAAAGGAGTGGTAAGGTTCATCAAAAGAGGAAAGCTAAGTCCCAGGTATATTGGACCTTTTGAGATTATTAGAAGAATAGGACCTGTAGCCTATCAGCTACAACTGCCAGAGGTAATGGCAGGAATACATGATGTGTTTCATGTATCTAATCTCAAAAAGTGTTTAGCTGATGAATCGCTAATAGTACCTCTTAAGGATATAGAGGTAAATGAACAACTCAAGTTTGTAGAAAGGCCTCGACAGATTGAAGACAGGAAAGTCAAGAATCTCAAACATAAGAGATTAGTTCTGGTCAAAGTGAAGTGGGACTCCAAAAGAGGACCTGAGTACACATGAGAGCTTGAATCTAAAATGTAAAGGAAATATCCACACTTGTTCCAGTAGATATCGAGGACGAGCTCTAAAACAAGGTGGGGAGGATGTAACAATCCTCAATAAAACCGACACCCTTGATTATTTTTCGACACCCTAATATATTTTAAAAATATCCCAAAATGTCCCAAAATACACCCCATACGCGAATACAGGCCTCAAATATATTAAATAGTATTAAAAATAAATAAAAATTTAAATTTTGGGCTGAGGTGGGCCGCGTAGACCCACCCCAATTCTTTACGCGGGCGGTATAGAGGTTTAAATCAGATTTCGTTGATTTTTAAGTTGAGGAGAGCCGCGTGAACCCCACCTCAACCTTACGCGGGCTGCGAGAGCCCCAAAATGTGGCGCAGCCCTGGGCCGCCACGTGGCCTAACACCCGGCGGAGCTAGTTGCCGACTCAGCCCAGCTACACATTGACCGGAGTCAACACGGGCCGCGTAGGCCCTGTGCTTGTGTTACGCGGGCCGCGAGAGGACCAAGATCAGCACCTATATAAGAAAGCAACGGGTTTTAGTTTTCCGTCGTTCATTTCTTTCGTTTCTTTCTCAAATTCTGAATAGTAGAGATAATACGCGGGTATTATATCCCCCTAAATAGCGAAGTTCTGCTCCGTTGTAAGTATTATAACCCCTGGATACGTATTAGATACGCTGCCCGATTGATCTAGGGTTCCGTAACGGCTGTCGTGGTTCTGCCCGACGTAGTCGTTGGAATGGCGTCTCGGGGAGGGTATTACTAATGTTAAAATGGGTTATTATACTAACACGTGTGCTTTTGTGTAAATTATAGATTGTCAGCAGGAAACCCTTACGAAAAATCTAAGACAGGAATGTGAGTAATCTCCTTTTTGTAAACAGTTTTTACAAAACCTTAACTATTTTACAATGCAATTTAGGAGTGATTGAGTCTTTGTAATTCTTCAATTACTGCCAGTATGTTGGGGTTTTGTATACAAAATTTACTACACTGTGAGTAGTAAGTCGGGATGACAATACGTTACCATTGGACAATGAGTTAGCCAATGTGTAATAAGACCCACAAGTCAGGATTGACAGTACTAAATGGAGTAATTGTGTAGATATAAACATTGTAATCGCTCTCAATACTGTTTAAATTAAATTAATGTTTCTTGATTAAACTGGGATTCACTCACCAGTATTTCCCACTGACAAATGTTTTTAAAACGCGTTTCAGGTAACACAATGTGAAAGCCAATAAGAAGCCAGCTGGACAGCACTGAAGGCTTGGAAAAGTGGCTATAAAAGTTACCTAAATAAAGAAGGCATTTTAATTCAAATAAAATGGGATTTATCCCTGTAAATCAGCTTGTAATAAAAACATTGGGTTTCATCCCAACATGTTTATTTATATATAAATGGTGGTTTTACTCTGATAAACACTTCCTAACTACGGTCCTGATGAAAAAAATTCCGCTGCCAAATTGGACAATACGAGATACCACCGAAACTGGCTCGCGGCCGCCCGTTCCCGGGAATCAGGGATCGGGGGTTGCGACAAATATGCTTAGGGTTAAGGGCAAATGTCACTCGATCGGGTGGCTGTTCGATCAGATGGCTATCCGATCGGATTGCCACTCGACCGGGTTAACTTGTCCCGTTGTAAATTTTGTAAAAACTCTAAGTTTCTGATTTAAGCAACGGCGACGTGGTATGTACTAAGACAATCGGTGAACCCCTCAGTGTACATCCGATCCGATCGGGCGTGAATCACCCCAGTCCGCTCAGTCATCCGTTCGTGACGGTGTTCGTGTCAGAATCCGTACTCCGGTCATCTTCTCCGGTAACAATCCCTTTCCAAGCCGACTCCAGACTAATAATCAAGTCTACAGTCTGTTCAGATCCGAATCGTACCGTTTTATGTAAAATTTCAAGAACAGATGAAGGTAAACATAGGTTTTAGCTTGAAAAGTGTAGATCTAGCTTAGATTTCGTGTAAAACGCATGAAATTCCTTAGATCTAAGCTAGATTTCATCAGGAGTGAAATCATAGTAGTTTGTACAAACCACCATTGATGACATCATCCTTAAAAACTCAGATCTAAGAGATTTCACGGTGAAAAGTGAGATTTCAAAGGAGAATCTCGTAGAGAATGTTGTGTAGATTAAGAAAGTACAAGAATCTAGTGTAAAACGTACCGAAATTGCCGAGAAATCGAAGAAATGTGGTGTGCGTGCGTCTGGTTCGAGTGAGGCTGTCACATCAGTGAGAATGGTGATGTGACAGGCCTATTTATAGTGTCAGAGTGTGTGAAGTGGGGCGGTGTGCACGAATCGGATGGTGGTCCGATCAAGTGGCCATCCGATCGGATTGCCACTCGGTCAATCCCATCTTTCCGTTCCACCGTCTTGATTCGATTTGCGAGTTAGACTAAGCGTTGCGTTGCGTATTTATTGGGAAATAGTATAACTAGACAATAGCACAAAAGTTTTCAAAGTTTCATAGTTTCCGCCAGTGACAAGACTCCAGTCCCTCGTTCAACCAAGTCTCAAGTTTCACGAACCTTAAGAGTCAAGCACCAAAGTATATAGATTTAGACATTCCAAGTATATAGAATTAGGCATTTCCAAGTATTTAGATTTAGACATTCCAAGTACATAGTATTAGGCATTCCAAGTATATAGCATATGACATAGAATTCACCAAGTATCAAAGTATTAATGGCTACATAGTTCAGGGACTAAATTGACAATCAGGCAAGGTCCAGGGACTAAACTTGCCAATATTCTAAAGTTTAGGGACGCAGGGCGTTACAACAAGCTTGTCATCCCATTCTGCACGTGAACAATTAGTAACTACCAGGATACTACATCAGGATGTTACCAATATCCTGATCCGGTATCTTGATCACAAAGAAAAGTAATAAAGTCAGGATATAATTCAGGATATGGGTTCAGAAAACCACCCATAACAGGTGCACCCCTTTCACTGTTAGGAATGGAGATCGTTTGTCAACTATAGCTTGTATGGTACGTAGATATTAAAATTCAAAAGCTTAGGTTGTGTGGTTGTCATTATGTCATGTTTAATGCATGTTAAAAAGGGGTCTATAGTTTTTTTTTTTTGTTGTTTATTATAAAACCTTAATCAAGATGCCCGTACAAATAAGAAAAAAAAAACGAAAAAGGGGGTCTATAGTTACATGATGCGACCCAATGTGTCGGCAGGTTTCATTGGATAGTTATCATATCATACATATTGTACATAGGGATTAATGTTACACACTTTATTGAATATTTGATGATTTAATGAGATGATGCAGTAGACGGTTATGCAAGTTCCTTCTATCGTACATAAAACAAAATGTACCAAGTATAGTTGTATTTTTGCATTAATCTACGTCCTGAAGCATGACAATTTTACAATGCATGTTATATATCATATATGGTCCCTAAGTTTATTTAACTTTGTTTACGGTCGTTTATTATATCAAATTTTCGTTGATAATGTATGCATTATATAATACACCACACCTGACATATAAAAATAATATTTATGCTGGACTAGTAGGGCTGTAAACGAATCGAACGAGGCCCGATTCATGTTCGTTCGTTAAGAACTGTTCGCGAACACTTCTCGAACAGAAGTTTATGTTCGTGTTCGTTTGTTAATAAAATTTAAATTAAACAGACACAAACAAACACAAATGAACAAAAACGAATATTAAACTTGAATTAAAAAAAACACCATTAACCTTAAACATCCGACACAAATAGTCAAATACTATCGTTACTTGATAAGTCATGAATTTCAGACACAAGTTTACTCACTCCTACATTACAACAAATTGGGTGTGGCAGCGACCAATAACCAATAATTGATGGTGATAAAATTCAATAACCATTTTTTAAATGACAAAGTTTACTCACTCCTACATTACAACAAATTATTCCTAATCTACACCTTGCTTAGGATTGAACTGTCAGATTTTTAATGTTTCTCTTGTGTGGCTCCACGTATATAAGTTATGAGTCTATGACTATGCCCGTTGGATTTAAATAACTCTAAATTTTACTATTTGGTCGATAGCACTCCTAACTTAAGAATTGTATGATGTCACTCCTAACTTTTAATTTAGAATTTCTCTCTAGCACTCCCAAACTAGCTAACCCCTATGCCACGTCACTAAACAAGTGCCACGTCAGATGCCACCTTGCTAAATAAGTGCGACGGTAGATGTCGCGTCATTAAAAAAAAGCCACGTAACTAAACAAGTGCCACATCAGCAAAAAAAAAAAAACTGAGTTACCGTTCAGTTAGTTGGAAGTGTCAGAAGAAAATAAATTAAAAATTTGGAGTGGCGTTGTACAAATCGTAATTGAGAATGCTATCGGATAAATGATGAAAGTTCGGGTTATTTAAATCCAATAACCCTATTTCTTTCACATACTTGATTTCCTTTGAGATGAATATGCAAAATCATAATCCATATCAATGTGACAACTCTAATAAGGAACATACATTTTTCAACAGGGAGCAGGGGCGGACCCACCCAATATCGTGGATGGGTGAGCGCATCTCTTGAAAAAAATATTGTTAGATTTCACCGAAAATTCTGACCGCACCCCTTGAAATTTTTCAACCCCTCGCCCCTTAGAAAAAAAAATTATTATCAATTTATAAAAAAATTCCGAACACTAATTATTTATTAAAATATGACAGAATTTATATGTGTATTATTTATTTCTTTAACACTTTCACCTCTTAACGAATTACCCATACACTTATAACTTAGAAGCCCAGTAAAAAATCCATTGTAATTAACCCAACTATTCAAGCTCAAGCCCAATAAAATTTGAACTTAATAAAATAACCCAACCCAACCATCCTTTACAATTCCAATCCCGCCCCCTAATCCCAGTGACGCAACATACTAGTAATCGACGAGCAGGCTTTTTGTTGCCGGAAAACCGAAATTCCATCCACCTTCAAGCATCTTATCGCCAGAATCCATTAAAAATCAGCTATACTTTGTTTATTTATAGTTTTTTATGTGTTGATTAGGAGAAAAGAGATGTAAAAGGGTTTAATTTTTTATTTTATTTTTTATTATATATTTTTTTTGTATTTTGAATGTTTTTTTTTTTTGTTGTTCTAGACTTCTAATGGTATGATTTTGATGTTTTATTTAAAGTTTTGTTTGTTTAAATGATTAGTTACAAGTAATCGACATTTAAAATTAGAGCTTCAATCTTGATGCTTGAATATTTGAAAATTATGGACTATGGTTGATGATTGTTTAAGAATTTAAGTGTTTAGTGTTGTTTTAAATGATTTTGTTGTTTTATATGTGATAGAAACCATGAGTATGGATGTTATGACGTGATTTCTCAAGAGAAAAAGGGTTGAATCATCTTTCAAAACTCCTGAATTCGTTGATGTGGATACTCTTCCTTCAGACCCTCATGATCGCAAGCCAATTGTATCATATAACGTGAATCAACGAGACGAGATCAGAAGGGTATACCTACTAAGGGTGTAAGGAGTGGTTAAAAACTTGAGAGTGGCAAACTAAAAAATCAACCAATCAGAGTGCGCCACATCAATCAGTGAAAAGTGTTTAAACTTTGCTGAAAAGTTTTGGCAATGGTTAGACACTTTGTGAAGTGGTAAACTTTTTTTTTTTTTAAAAAAAGGAAAAATGTGTGATTGGTTGAGTTTGGAATGGACCCCACACTACCCTCTTTCCCTCTCATACACTCCCTTCACCGCACGGCAAGCACTCACCGAATTGGCAAATGTTTGATCGGTGAACTTAATTGGCAATGGTTTGCCACTCTTTGCCACTTCGGTAAAGTGGCTTTACCGAATACCACTCCGGACCCCCTAAGAGAACCATGTCAACCTAAGGGTATTGAATTCCCACAATTTGACATGTTTTTATTATTATTATTATTATTATATTTTAGTTTGATGTTATTTTGTTTTAAATGACCCTATTCGATCTGACCCGCCATGAACCGAATTTTTTTTATATAGTTAGAGGCTTAAAAATTCTAAAAATATTCCATAGTCCCGTGAAAAAAATTCTTGGGTCCTTCACTAACAACGATAAAAATAGTCATTAAGGGGCTGTTTGTTTAGCTCTTAATGGTTACTTCTTACTGGTTCAACACTTAATGGTTCAGACTGTTTGTTTCGCAAACAAATGTCTAAATGGTTCAGACATTTGCCTTTGAATAGTTAAGCATTATACCGAGTCTGAATAGTTAAGACCTCTAATCTGAATTGATCAGACATTTGCCTCTGAACAATTAAGCATTATATTGGCTCTTAATGGTTCAGATCTCTTACTGATTTAGCACCTGACCATTCAGAAGTTGCCAGACAACCCTAATAAAATGCTAGCAAGGAAAGTACAAACTAAAAAACAAACACCAAGAACAAACACGGGAATGAGAAAAGATCAAGACTAGCCAGGATCATCGAAATTAAACTTACACCATTATATTATATATATATATATAATTTGTAACATATTGATGCAATGGTTGTTGTAATGTATGCATTATGGTTTGTGTCCGAGAACGATTAGCTAGTAACGAGTTTCCGTCTTAGATTAGAGGCGCTTCAACTCAAA
Organism: Helianthus tuberosus; assembly: GCA_030545235.1. Classification (NCBI taxonomy): domain Eukaryota; kingdom Viridiplantae; phylum Streptophyta; class Magnoliopsida; order Asterales; family Asteraceae; genus Helianthus; species Helianthus tuberosus. The sequence goes on along the minus strand of CM060410.1, from coordinate 52,583,045 downwards.
AGACGAGCTTACCATGGTTTCTTACTAACCTTCTATGCTGGAAAATCAGACCCTTAATCGAAAACAAAGAACAAGAGATTGAACGAACATCGTTCAACGTTTTTTATTATAAACCAAAAACACGCCAATTACAATAGTCTTAACCATCTATTTATTTTAAACTAAACCCAAACCTATTATGGCTCAAAAACCAATTAAATAATTATTAAACTCAAACTTGATAAACATATCTCGTTAAATAAAAGATAAATACTTATCAAGACCCAATAACTAATAACTAAATAATAATAAATAAACTAAACTTTATCTTCAACCCTTTTGAATTATATTGAAGTCACTTCAACTCGGATTAGAATTAACCATTTATTCTATTCAATTGTATTAATGCTTGAATCAATTTTTAAGGGGAACAAAGTCCATTTGGAATTATAGAGTTTGATCAAGTAGAAACGGCAGGATTGAAATCATGAAAATGACTTCGAGGTGTATAGCTTCGTTTATTTGCAAGTTTTCGAGGGGAACCTGCAGTTCCTCATCGGCTAGGCATTTACGTAGATTGGATACGTGGAACACTGGATGCACATTGTTTAGCTCTTGTGGCAGGTCGAGTCTGTACACTACCTTGCCAATCCTTTCGAGCATCTTGAAAGGACCCACATAGCGAGGAGCGAGCTTTCCCTTCTTACCAAAACGAACTACTCCCTTCCAGGGAGATACCTTGAGGAGAACTTGGTCACCAACATCAAATTCCAGAGGCTTACACCTATTATCAGCATAACTCTTTTGTCTGCTCCTAGCATTGATCAAGTTATCACGGATCTTAAGAATCTTATCCGTTGTCTCTTGAATTATTTCAGGGCCAGTAAACTGCTTCTCACCAATCTCATGCCAGCTGAGAGGAGATCGGCACTTGCGGCCATACAAAGCTTCGAAAGGAGCCATCTGAATACTGGAATGATAGATGTTGTTGTACGAGAACTCAATCAATGGTAAATGTACATCCCAGTTACCACCAAAGTCAATGATGCAAGAACGGAGCATATCCTCAAGGGTCTGAATAGTACGCTCGGTCTGTCCATCCATTTGAGGATGAAAGGCCGTGCTAAGATTCAAATGAGTACCCATAGCGGATTGAAAGGTTTGCCAAAGACGTGAAGTAAAATGACCATCACAGGCGGAGATTATGTCAAGAGGTATGCCATGACGGCATATAATCTCATCAGTATAGATTCGAGCAAGTCGCTCCACTCTATAATCTTCACGAATAGGAAGAAAGTGGGCGGATTTGGTCAAACGATCAACAATCACCCAGATACTATCGTGACCAGAAGGTGTTCGAGGTAGCTTGGCAATAAAGTCCATAGCGATGCTATCCCATTTCTAAACTGGGATGGTTGTTGTAAGAGTCCTGAGGGACGTTGATGTTCAGCCTTAACTTTCGTACAAGTAAGGCATTTAGAAACATATACTGCAATGTCCCTCTTCATACCAGGCCACCAGTAAGTTGTACGCAAATCATGGTACATCTTATCAGCGCCCGGATGAATGGAATAATGGGATTTGTGAGCCTCATTCATGATGAGCTCACGGAGATTATCGCGATCCGGAACCCAGATGCGATTGAGGTAGTATTGGAGTCAGTTAGGTTTAGTTTCGAGTTGTTCAACCTTAGCGCCTTGGATTTCCACTTCTAGACTTCCTTCATTTGCTGACGAATACTGAGCGTCACGAATACACGCATGAAGATCATTAGAGATACGGATAGCATTCACATGAGTTTTACGACGAAGAGCATCGTCCACTACATTCGCCTTGCCTGGATGATAGCGAATTTCTCAGTCGTAGTCGTTAAGTAATTCCACCCAACGTCTCTGTCGCATGTTCAGCTCTTTTTGGTCAAAGATGTGTTGAAGGCTCCTATGGTTAGTGAAAACCACACACTTAGTACCATATAGATAGTGTCGCCATATCTTTAATGCAAACACAACTGCACCAAGCTCCAGATCGTGAGTAGTATAGTTTTTCTCATGCACTTTGAGTTGACGGGAGGCATAAGCAATAACCTTGTCCCGCTGCATGAGCACGCAGTCCAAACCACGGTTCGAGGCATCGCAACATACCACAAAATCATCATTTCCATCGGGGAGAGTCAGAACAGGAGCATTACACAAAAGAGTCTTAAGAGTTTGAAAATATTCCTCTTGTTCGGGACCCCAAACAAAAGGTCTCTCTTTCTGAGTCAACGAGGTGAGAGGGACAGTGATTGTAACTGTGACAACCCTAAAAATTACAGGTATCCGTACAATTAATTTATATTTAATTTGTGCTTAATGACTGTGCTGATTACAACTGTTGATTTAACTGCTTACTGTTTACTGATACATACATACATACTCATGCATCACATTTTATTATTGTCACTCTACTCATTACACAAACAATAGTGACAAACTTGATGCACAAAAGCACAGCTAGCACAGTGAGCGGATAACCCAGTATACATGCTGACATTGCCAGCACTAGACAGACATTGTCTCTGAGGCCAGTATGAGCCGGGAATAGATTACTACACTAGTATGGAGTGTAAGGAGGTGAGAATTGTAAAACTGCGTCACTAGGTGATAGTTATAGTGCCGGGAAGTGCCTAAAACACACCATAAATGCATAATTCTGTATTTATTAATAAAAATTCAGCATTTCAGCATACTAGTAGAGTGCAAAAATATGGTAGAATGGTCCTGTATACTTTCCTAAGTGCCGGAAATAAATTGTGAGGCAAAAGTATTTATAAGAGACACTTTACGGATAATTAAACACTTTAACGAAACGGTATTTAACCGGACAACCGGACATTACCCGGGACACTAAATTTTTGACAAATACATTGTACTATTATTTTTGACTAGTCATGGTCCCCGTTTACCATAACACCCGCTAAAAATCAAATAAATAACATATATGTGAGAACACTTGTTATCTAACTATCCATTACATCTTAGTCACCAAAGTTACACCCAACCGCCCCCCCCCCCCTTGGCTGATTTCGGTCAAGCATGGCCCCACAAGATTGTTATAAATCTTCTTCATATCTTTCCATAATCTCCTAAGATCTTGCTTGATAGATTAGACAAAATATATGAAGGATATGATTTCAAGCATGGTGTGTAAGATCCTTTATATCTTTAACATATCTACACCATTACTTCACACATCTTCACTCACTATCTCTCCCTCTCACGGTTACACCACAACCGCCACCTTCACCACCATTCCACCACCACCTTCTTGCAATTTCAAGTTCCATTCAAGTGTAGAAGGTGAATCAAAGGAGGTTACAACTTGTAGAGCTTCAAGGGACTTGGTTTCTTGCTTTTTCTTCATCTTACAACATCATCTTCTTCACTAGAGATTCATCCCTAGCTTCAAGCTAGTAGTAAGCTCTTGTTTAAACCCTTGTTCATCCTCTTGTTATGATTAAAAGTTGAAGTATGATGTTTGTCACAAGAACACTAAAAAGGTTAAACAAGATCATGAACATAAGAACTTTACATAAAGGTTGTGAGATGAAAGATAATAATACATTGTAAATCTGAAATAAACAAACCATAATCTGCTGTAACAGGCTTATGATCTGATTTTAATCGTATTAGAAAGAATGGCGAACGTATGTGTGCGTTTTAGTAACATTTAACCTTTAAACAGCATGCTGATTTGCACTTTCAGCCGACTTTAACTGGCTGTAACAGGACCTTAATAAAACGAAAAATGTATTTTATGAAGTCTATGTTTATGTATTATGAAATACGGTTCTAATGGCGCTGGAATCATAATTTTTGGACTTCGTTTACTATTTTTAAAGTGTCGTTTTGTAACAGCAGCTAAAGCTGCATTTTTACAGCAGTAAATGGGTGTTGTATTTTTCATCATAACTTGAAATCGGTGTAGGACTAGGTCATGAAATTTGTACTGTAGATGATCACCGATGTATTTGTAATTCTCTCACTGGAATTTTGTAAATCGGACTCTCGATGAATTTTAAATAAATTATTCCGCGGACTGTGGTCAGAACAAGATAAATCTGATTTTTGTCCGGAAAATGATTTTCTATAAAATATTGGTGATGATTTGGACCCCGATATTTTTACACAATAACTTTTGGAACGTATAAAACATTCTGTAAACATTTGGGAATTTTTGTAATAAGATAACTATTTTATTAAAATACCCGAAAACAGCCCAGTTTTGTATATTGAAATTGAAACGATATATGTAATAGTTTGCATGCCTAAATGTCGGGTTGGTTATTTGAAAGCGATCTAACGTATTTTACAAAAGAAAATGATACGCTAGTAAGCATGGACGCCTCCGTTTACAAAGGAAACTCTAGCGAAATTTTCCTAAAAATCCAATACTTAGAAAATATTTGTTCTAAACAAGTGTTACTAGTATATCTTATAACTTGTGTTTCAAATACAAACTTCGCCATAAATTTTGTTACAAAATACAAAGTATCGGAGGTTGGGTTTTGCAAATAAAAGTAGGTAAATATATATTTAGAATATATATTTTATGCTGAGACACTTGTGTGATTGTTTGTTATTTTGTGTACTAGATATATTATTTTTAGGGTAAAAATAATATTACTTGGAAATATCATGAAAATACGACTCCAAAATAATACCAACGCTATCACAAATAAATATTTAAGTTACGCCGGTATTGTTATTACAACACGAATTTTGAAACGTAACTTATGTATTTTCGGAAAATACTCTAAATGTGTATTTTAATAAAGTATTATTTCGGAAATGGTATGAGATAAAATATAATATTTTTGGGAAAAATATGTATATTTTGAGAGTTAAAATATTTTGGACAAGTGAATTAAAATATATTTTTCAAGTGAGACTTAAAAATATATTTTCGGTTTTATAAAGCAAGCATGTATTAAAACCCCCATCCTTGGGAAGGAATTTACTTATTAGATAAATAAGAAGTGTGTATACGGAATAGTTACCTAACTATTTCTCCAACAAAAACGTTAAACCCTAAACCAAGGCACGGCCACCCGTCTAATAGGAATTAGTACGTGTAGGTCGTCACGCAGCAGATAGAGTTGGAGATTGACGTTGCTGGATACGCACTTCAGTGAGTTCATGTCCCCCCTTTTCTCTTAACTATTTTCAGTTTTTATACTTCGGGGGTGGAATACATGTTACAATATTTACAGACTTTGATATACATGGTATGGTTAGCTTAAGGAGGGTTTACTACTTAGATCATGTGAGTGGGTAGGCGAGAACTGGAGGCCATTAATCCTCATTGTAGGACCGAGGGTCATTAGCGGTAGATCTATCTGGGTGTAGCGAGCCCAACTCCAGGCCCAACAGAATGGACCTCGGGGTGACTTTGAGCCCGACGCAAAAATCTGCTAGGTTTGAGTCTTCCTACTGCACTTCACACATATCAATGGCCTTGCAAACCATTGGTGATCTCTTTATTTCCTTATTTGCTACATACCAGGGATTTTATACTTACAAAGGTTTATACATACTCACTTACACATGAACTCGCTCAACTTTTTGTTGATTTTTCAACTTACATGTATTTCAGGAAATTAACGGATCTGGCCAAGTATGCAAAGGTGTTAAGCTGCGTAGGTGTAATGATGTCATCTAAGTTTAGGAAATGTGATCTATGCCTGGACGGGTCACAAGTCTTAAACTGTGTTTTCCCTTATGTCTTTTAGTTGTGTCTTATGAATAAAGTTTTTATTATGTTGTAAACTCGTTGCATGTGTCAACTCTAAAACAATGATGTCGTATTTTACTTTTAAGAACTTGAAGTAATGGATGATCATCAAGGTTTTACTTTCATATAGCTTTGTTGTGATTAAGCTATGGTATTAAGAAGTCACACCAAATAAACCCACGCTTCCGCAAAGCCAGGGTGTGACAGCTTGGTATCAGAGCCTCGATCATAGCGAACTAGGATTCCTTCTCGAGTCTAGACTATGATCACTAGGGCTCTCACGAAAACATTTTTACATTGCATACACTAAACGTCCAGATCCAGGGCACAAATATTTTTTTTTACAAACAAAAAGGGCACAAATACACTTTCCAAAATGTATAGCTCAGTCGGGGAGACTGAGGGAATCCAGTCGGGGAGACTGGGGAAAAAGAATTAGGTCGGGGAGACCAGGAAAAAATTAGGTCGGGGAGACCAGGAATTAGGTCGGGGAGACCAGGAAATTAGTCGGAGAGATTGGGAGATTTTAGTCTGAGAGACTAGGAAGTTCAGTCTGAGAGGCTGAGAGGATAGTCTGGGGAAGACTAGGATGATTACATGCTTACATTGTTACTGCTTAATTGATGATTATTGATATACGTGCACACGTGGTGAATATTTGCATACACTAACTGTTAATAACTACTATGGGTATACGTACTATGACCATTATGAACTGACACACACGTCGCACTACCTAGAAGGCGAGTTGTCAGACATTGATAACCCTACAGCCGCCGTCACAGATGATGAAACTACATCTGCGCCAGAGATGTTTCCGTCAGACACTGAGAGTGACCCTGATATGCCGACCAAGGACGAGAACGACTTCCAACAGTCCACGCTATCAGATTTTGGTGATACTCTACCCTTACTGATGGTTTCTCTGACAAGAATCCTTCAGTCACTCTTATTTCAGTACATGACCCCTTCGTCACTGGACATCCTGGTGATGAGCACGCCATGGATCTGAATCCTAGACAATGCGCCTCTTGTGGACATCCCTTCCGAAGGATGGTTACTCGACGAACAATTGATAACGATATCGACGTGATACTGATGATCCTTCTGATAATGCCCATGATGATGGAAAGTTAGATGAGGACATTATTACTGATTATACACTTTGAGATCCCTGTTGTCAAGCTACCCTCTGATTCTAGTATACACTCGGTTTCAGACTCCTTTGAGTCTGTGACATTTACATCTTTCTACTACTGACGCAGACGACGACGCCGCTTTGACTGCTGCACTAACACCTGTTCGAGGCACCACACCGTTAGACGCCCCTGAGCCTGCTCCAGAGCTAGCTTATGCACCTTTTGTGTCCGCTTGACGTTGCACCTGCTAAACTTGCACCTCTACTTGATCATGACCCTGTTCCTTTTGACTTACTGGACATTGCACCCCTACTATGTAACCCAGTACCAGCACCTGACAATTTCCTTATTGGTTGAAACGTTGTTTTTGCACCCATAACCGCTGGAGTTGCTCTTTTCCCTATAAAGACCAACTTCCATTGTGTTAACATACCCATCGCTTCCTTTCAAAACATACCTGCGCCCCGGAGAGGTACTCCAGGTCAGTACCCACGTAACGATCCTTTTGCTACAGCAGCATTTTCTACGGCCTTACAGGCCGCACCATTTACTACTTTCACTTCTACATCGTCGGACGAGCCAATTTGATGGTTCCTATAATACACTATGCTGACTTTAGACCCTTACCATCCCTCACATTATGGAGGCCACGCACGAGATGAGTTGCTCCTGTAACATCAACTACAATTTAAGGATATGAATCGCAAAATGTTGGAGCTTGAGCTGACGCCACAATTGGCAACTTCAAATGCAAAACACTACATAATCGAAAACATGATTTAAGTGTCTACATCACAAGACAGCATATTGTCTGAAAAGTTTATGCAAGACACCACGTCCTCCACCCTGTCTATTACCAGCATAATTGGATCCACCACAAACCTCAAGGTTCCTTTTGCACTCTTGACCGTTGCAACTACACCATTCCCAGAATTCTGATGCTCGTTTCGTTACCGCCAAGCGGCAGATCAGCTAATTGCTTCGACGTGTATACAAGCTCGAGGAGGATTTCACGTAGGATAACATTTTACTTTTCTTTCCTCCTCCACCTTAGTCACCAACATAGTTGGTTTCTGGATTACGCGGATTATATTACATTTGGGTAAAGACATCAATGATGAGCCAAGATTATGGAGATTTTTGAAGACCACATCTGACTACGTAATTTTGATATGTTTGTTGGGCAAGGGTAGGGTGACCCTATGTCCCTTTTTGTTATGATACACTTTGTAAGACAATGCAATTGCGGTCGGAGAATAATGAGAGCCAATCATCATTAAACATGCGACAACACTTTGCGGCCAATAGCCAATGAAAACTCAGTCGCTAGGTCTTCGCTAAGCACGTTATTGATCTATGTGTGTGTGCTATAATTATACTACTACGTGCTTACTTGCTATGCTCTCATTAAACATAATTACCAAACTACTTGATTACACTATGACTATACTACTGCTTGATGGGTTGATGACCTATTATGTGTGTGTGCACATGATCTCTAAACAACTATATGCACTCCCTGAATGAATAAGACCTGACTTAACCAACCTTCTTCTCAGAAGATGTCGATACGAGGGAACGTCGATACCAACAACCCTCTGCCAACAACAGCAGGGTCAGAACTGTATGGGCACCTATCGCAAGCCATCGCACACCTTGAGGCCTTTCGCTCCGAACACAGCGAAGGTACCTCAAGGAGAAACCTATCTAACGGTAATGTTTAAGTCATCCAAGACACATTACGACACGTTTGGAAAATCCCCAAAGTGCCTTGCTAATACCTATTGTGATGATGATTTCTTGAGTACAGGTTGTACCTACCAGCATTTTCTAGAATGCAAACCCCTGAACTTTGGTGGCACAGGAGGTGCCATAGCTTTTGTAAAATGGGCTGAGAATGTGGACGCCGTTGTACGAACGAGTGGTTGTACGCCAGAGCAACAAGTCCCATACGTTTCCGGATTGCTACAAGATGGGGCTCTGTTATGGTGGGACCTTAAGGTTCGAGAAATGGGCGAGGCTGTAGCATATGCGTTAACATGGAGTGAGCTGAAGGAACTGATGCGTGAAAGATTTTGCTCTAGGGCAGAAGTCCAGAAGTCTGAAACAGAGCTATAGAACTTGAAAATGGGAGGTACAAAGATAGCTGAATATGTGCAGATATTTAACGATTTATCACAAATTGCTTCGCGTTTCGCGGAATCAGAATCTAGGAAGATCGAATGTTTCATAGGAGGACTGGCACCCCAGATTCCAAGCCTGGTAACAACATCTAAACCTTCAACGGTCACCGAGGCTATCAACATGGCGCTCACGGAAGAGGCAGTTAGACGAGGAGAATCTTCCACTGTGAAGGAGGAAAAGGAGACTCCTGTAGAGTCATCTGGGGATAACAAGAGAAAGCTCGTAAACCTCAAGACGGTTACTCGGGGGAGTAGCAAGAAAAAGGCCAATAAGGGAAAAGAGTACATGGGTAAATTACCCCAATGCGACAAGTGTCGACGACATCATACCGAGCGATGTAAAAAGGAGAAGTGTGACAATTGTGGCAAAGTGGGGCATAGCAGGGAAACGTGTTGGCATGAGACGAAATGTGGAAAGAAAGGTAAGGGATGTTATAACTGCGGTGATATGGGGCACTTTAGGAAAGACTGCCCAAGGAAGATTAAACAAAATCGTGGGGAGAATGTCTAACGCCGGAGCCAGGGAGGCACGCCAGGAGTTCGAGCATGGATATTGGTACGTCCATATTACTCAATATTATGCATCCGTACTGCCTAATACTATTGCAAATTTTACAACTCGCATCTCCAAAGTTTGAGAGCATACTTGGTTTAGTAACAGGTAAATTAGATAATCAGCGCACGATAGTACTAGCTAACGGGAAGCTAGTGGAAGCCAACGAAGTGATTGGAATCGGCAGGATAGAACCTGGAAAGCGTAAGATTACACTTGATCTGCTGCCCGTTGAATTGGGAAACTTCGACGAGGTAATTGGGATGGATTAATTCCCAAGTGATCGAGCGGAGATTGATGTCCGCATCTCGATGGCGAATAAAGGAACGATCGTGACTCATGAAGCAGGATACACCCTTACAATCTACCAATTGCCTGAAGGCACAGGAAATTGTTGTGTAAAGGATGTGTTGTTTTCTTGGCTCATGTCGGGGACAAGGGAGCCGAAGAACCAAAACTCGAAGATATTCCTGTGATAAGGAAATATCCTGAAGTCTTCCCGAAGACTTACCAGAATTATCTCCTCAACAACTAGTCGAATTTCGCATCAATTTGATTCCAGGCATCGCGCCTGTAGTCGATGCACCTTAGCGACTCACACCTTCGGAGATACAAGGATTGGCAGTAAAGCTTTAGGAGTTGATAGAGAAGAAAGATAACAGACCAAAACTTTTGTTTTGGATAACCTCAGTTCTGCTCGTTAAAAGAAAGGACGAATGACTTTCAAATGACCGGGAGTCGGACGAGCTAGCAAACCAGAGTCGGTGGCTCTTGCTAAGGATTGACGAATTACTTATTTGATTAACTGCGAGGATCCAACCAGTAGTGTCTGACTGATCGATGATCAAGTAGCTATAAATTCAGGAAGAGAGTGTACCGGGGAGATTGTAGGACAATAATTTGATTTAAACATACACAAGAATGGCGTTTCCTACACAATGCACAAAACGATCTTACACCGAATACGAAACTTTGAGAATTTAGAAAGCATATACTTAGGACCTTTGGGGAAACCAGGTCCAAACTCGTAAGAGTTTTTATTTAGTAACCATATCTGTCAACTCAATCAACCATCATTAACCTGGCGCATAGGCCGGTTCCGTTGATCAAACAGAGAGTACTTGGATTTCTTTTACCTCTAGCGAGTAGATGTTTGCATCTCTACTCCCCTTGATGGTAGTTGCATCGCGTTAATTTTCTTCGCTGAGAGCGAACACACATTTGCTTCGAATACTTGGTCAATTCTTCACCATAACAGATACTCATTGATTCATTACTTGGGAACTTATATGTTACGCATGCACCTTTTGCTACGCATGCGGTTGCATTTCGAATAAACGCTCTATGGAAGTTCAAATATTATTTTGTTAAAAACTAATTGCTGATTTGTGATTCGAATGACCTACATCATTGTAATTGTTGGCTCCTTTGTTAACAAGCCAACACACTTTCTTGAAGCTTCTTTCATTTCAGGCTACATTCATGGTTTATCTTTGTAACCATGCCGAGATTCCTTTGTTAATACATACGTTTATTGTCGGGTTACGCTAAAACCAAGTTCAATTGCTTGAACTTATCCATTTTACGTGTTTGATTTGAGACGCTATATGATGTATTGAGAGCATCACATTCAAATATCTTTGCAGAGATCCTTTTCATCACGAGTCGTAGTAGATTCGGTTGGTTTACGACTCCAGTAAATCGTTTGATTGATTTCGATACATTGCGGTGATACTTTCACAAGATTGAAGCTTGCGCTAATTTGGTTACTCACTTCATACACGGATTTAAATTATTTGCTAATTTTCTCTAAATCCGTCTTATTTATTTCAATTAAAGCAGACTCTACATAGTTGTGTGTTAAGACAAAGGTACATAGACTCATTTCATATCACAATGTACCTCCTAACGATTCTTTCATGGTCGATCGAATGCCTTGCGATACATATTTACTTTTCATCTTCGATCAAAAACAGTGATTCTTGGATGTTTCGTGTTCAAGTAGAAACCTTACGGCATTGTATAAATCAAGTTTTTGGACTGTTTCAGGACACTTTCATTTGACTTCGGGCACGGTGAACTTGTTCGGTCACCACTATTATCGAATCTCGTCATTTCAACACCTTGTGGTGTCATTACCTTGTGCTAATCATGGTCAACTGTTTCACACGAAACTACATATACTTTGGTTTGACTGGTCATTTAAACGTTTCTGATGCAGCTACGAATCACGACAATGATACACCAGATTCGCTTGTATTTCATTCGGTGTACCTTCGAAATTTAAAAATGTCAATACACTAAACCTTACCAGACATTTATTCAGGAGTTGACAGATCATTTTACTATTCCATTTGAATTGCTGATTTTGAATTCACATAGCGGATGCTATGGTTTGTGAAAAAAACTCGTTTGCATATTGCAACCGATCGTTTAAAAAAAATCTTATTAGTCAAAACTCCACTTTTGTGGAACCCCCTGCTAGCTGGATTACACTAGACTATACGTCAAGTACGTCTTGTACCTTTGACAACAAGTGCTAAAAGCACATACCTTTTAACCATAGGGTTCAAGTTATTATATATTCTTGGACTCACCTAATGTGAGTAATGTTTGTTTCGGTTTGACGATTATCTACTTCGATATTATTCATATACATACGAGTGTGACTTAACCATAAGGAGTTAAGGTAGTACAAATTTCGAGGACGAAATTTCTTTAACGGGGGGAGAATGTGACAACCCTAAAAATTACAGGTACCCGTACAATTAATTTATATTTAATTTGTGCTTAATGACTGTGCTGATTACAACTGTTGATTTAACTGCTTACTGTTTACTGATACATACATACTCATGCATCACATTTTATTACTGTCACTCTACTCATTACACAAACAATAGTGACAAACTTGATGCACAAAAGCACAGCTAGCACAGTGAGCGGATAACCCAGTATACATGCTGACATTGCCAGCACTAGACAGACATTGTCTCTGAGGCCAGTATGAGCCGGGAATAGATTACTACACTAGTATGGAGTGTAGGGAGGTGAGAATTGTAAAACTGCGTCACTAGGTGATAGTTATAGTGCCGGGAAGTGCCTAAAACACACCATAAATGCATAATTCTGCATTTATTAATAAAAATTCAGCATTTCAGCATACTAGTAGAGTGCAAAAATATGGTAGAATGGTCCGGTATACTTTCCTAAGTGCCGGAAATAAATTGTGAGGCAAAAGTATTTATAAGAGACCCTTTACGGATAATTAAACACTTTAACAAAACGGTATTTAACCGGACAACCGGACATTACCCGGGACACTAAATTTTTGACAAATACATTGTATTATTATTTTTGACTAGTCATGGTCCCCGTTTACCATAACACCCGCTAAAAATCAAATAAATAACATATATGTGAGAACACTTGTTATCTAACTATCCATTACATCTTAGTCACCAAAGTTACACCCAACCCCCCCCCCCCCCCCCCTTGGCTGATTTCGGTCAAGCATGGCCCCACATTAAAGTGTCGTTTTGTAACAGCAGCTAAAGCTGCATTTTTACAGCAGTAAATGGGTGTTGTATTTTTTGTCATAACTTGAAATCGGTGTAGGACTAGGTCATGAAATTTGTATTGTAGATGACCACCGATGTATTTGTAATTCTCTCACTGGAATTTCGTAAATCGGACTCTCGATGAATTTTAAATAAATTATTCCGCGGACTGTGGTCAGAAAAAAGATAAATCTGATTTCAGTCCGGAAAATGATTTTCTATAAAATATTGGTGATGATTTGGACCCCGATATTTTTACACAATAACTTTTGGAACGTATAAAACATTCTGTAAAAATTTTGGAATTTTTGGAATAAGATAATTATTTTATTAAAATACCCGAAAACAGCCCAGTTTTGTATATTGAAACTGAAACGATATATGTAATATTTTGCATGCCTAAATGTCGGGTTGGTTATTTGAAAGCGATCTAACGTATTTTACAAAAGAAAATGATACGCTAGTAAGCGTGGACGCCTCCGTTTACAAAGGAAACTCTGGCGAAATTTTCCTAAAAATCCAATACTTAGAAAATATTTGTTCTAAACAAGTGTTACTAGTATATCTTATAACTTGTGTTTCAAATACAAACTTCGTCATAAATTTTGTTACAAAATACAAAGTATCGGTGGTTGGGTTTCACAAATAAAAGTGGGTAAATATATATTTAGAATATATATTTTATGCAGAGACACTTGTGTGATTGTTTGTTATTTTGTGTACTAGATATATTATTTTTAGGGTGAAAATAAGAGTAAATTGCCATTTTAGTCCCTGAGTTTTGTCCAAATTTGCCATTTTGATCCAAATAGTTTTTTTTTTTTTGCATCTGGGTCCCTGACTTTTCACTTTTATTGCCATTTTGATCCAACCCACTAAAAATGTTTGGATCAAAATGGCAAATTTGGACAAAACTCAGGGACTAAAATGGCAATTTGGACAAAACTCAGGGACTAAAATGGCAATAAAAGTGAAAAGTCAGGGACCCAGGTGCAAAAAAAAACTATTTGGATCAAAATGGCAAATTTGGACAAAACTCAGGGACTAAAATGGCAATTTACTCTAAAAATAATATTACTTGGAAATATCATGAAAATACGACTCCAAAATAATACCAACGCTATCACAAATAAATATTTAAGTTACGCCGGTATTGTTATTACAACACGAATTTTGAAACGTAACTTATGTATTTTCGGAAAATACTCTAAATGTGTATTTTAATAAAGTATTATTTCGGAAATGGTATGAGATAAAATATAATATTTTTGGGAAAAATATGTATATTTTGAGAGTTAAAATATTTTGGACAAGTGAATTAAAATATATTTTTCAAGTGAGACTTAAAAATATATTTTCGGTTTTATAAAGAAAGCATGTATTAAAACCCCCATCCTTGGGAAGGAATTTACTTATTAGATAAATAAGAAGTGTGTATACGGAATAGTTACCTAACTATTTCTCCAACAAAAACGTTAAACCCTAAACCAAGGCACGGCCACCCGTCTAATAGGAATTAGTACGTGTAGGTCGTCACGCAGCAGATAGATTTGGAGATTGACGTTGCTGGATACGCACTTCAGTGAGTTCATGTCCCCCCCCCCCTTTTCTCTTAAGTGTTTTCAGTTTTTATACTTCGGGGGTGGAATACATGTTACAATATTTACAGACTTTGATATACATGGTATGGTTAGCTTAAGGAGGGTTTACTACTTAGATCATGTGAGTGGGTAGGCGAGAACTGGAGGCCATTAATCCTCATTGTAGGACCGAGGGTCATTAGCGGTAGATCTATCTGGGTGTAGCGAGCCCAACTCCAGGCCATTAATCCTCATTGTAGGACCTCGGGGTGACTTTGAGCCCGACGCAAAAATCTGCTAGGTTTGAGTCTTCCTACTGCACTTCACACATATCAATGGCCTTGCAAACCATTGATGATCTCTTTATTTCCTTATTTTCTACATACCAGGGATTTTATACTTACAAAGGTTTATACATACTCACTTACACATGAACTTGCTCAACTTTATGTTGATTTTTCAACTTACATGTATTTCAGGAAATTAATGGATCTGGCCAAGTATGCAAAGGTGTTAAGCTGCGTAGGAGTAATGATGTCATCCAAGTTTAGGAAATGTGATCTATGCCTGGACGGGTCACAAGTCTTAAACTGTGTTTTCCCTTATGTCTTTTAGTTGTGTCTTATGAACAAAGTTTTTATTATGTTGTAAACTCGTTGCATGTGTCAACTCTAAAACAATGATGTCGTATTTTACTTTTAAGAACTTGAAGTAATGGATGATCATCATGGTTTTACTTTCATATAGCTTTGTTGTGATTAAGCTATGGTATTAAGAAGTCACACCAAATAAACCCACGCTTCCGCAAAGCCAAGGTGTGACAGTAACACCTCGTAAAATCACGACCAATATAATAAAGACACGTGTCATGCAATTTGAACGTGTAAAGAATTGATTCCGAGGGACTAAAATTGTCAAATAAAGTAAATATGTGAAAAAAGGGATCCAAAGTGTCAACATGCCTAACTTGTGCCTCTGATTGACCTCACACGATGTTCGTATTCTTTAATAAATAAAAATATCGAACTTAGAAAGTCGTTTGTGCTTAAATTGAAAGGTTTACAAAGCATAAGGGTTAAATGTGTCAACATGTTTAAAGTTACCTCTGAGTGACCTTTTAATGTTTCCGAGACTTTGTAATACTTCCATGATTGTCGGATAATAAATTCGTGGAGTCTTGATGCACATAAATAAGCAAAGTGGTAATTACAAGTAATAAGAGCCAAATGCGTTAATGTTGCATTTCAAGACCGTTCGGGTGACCTCGTAACTAACTGAAAGCTTATTGATAAATATTTAAAGACTCAAGACCCTTAAAAGTTAAATTTGGGGGTTAAAAGTGCAATAAACGAAAGTTAAAACAAGTTTAGAAGGACCAGGGACTGAAATTGCAATATCTGAAAGTTGGATTCTGGTCAAGCACGAGCCAAACGGCCCGTGTAAGACTTTTAAAGAGTCTACGCGGCCCGCATAGAAGTCCCAGATGCAGAAAACTTGACAGCTGCATGTTCAGCCTGTTGCACCGCCTTTGCATGCTTCTTTTTGAATCCATGGTCTGAGCCAACAGTATTACATGCATAGGGGACACATGGGATCATCAGAAATCAGTTGTAGGGGCATGTGGATCAATCTTAGAGCTCTAGAAGTGCTATATAAGGGACTTGTGTTCATGAGTTCACTTGCTCACTTGAATTTTTATTCATAACTCATTCTCTGGAGCTTCCAGAAGTTCAAGCAAGTTTTCTTAAGTTCCAAATTCGTGTTAAGGACCATTGTAAGTGTTCTTAGCTCCTTAAGTTCAAGTTTTATTAGTTTAATGACCAAAAGTCAAAGCCATCGTAATTAAGCTTTGACTTAGTGATTAATCATTAATGGTCCAACCATTATTCGAATTGAAAGTGGCTATGAGTTGGTAATTATGTAGGTAATAAACCCTTAAAAGGGCACCCACTGATTATCACTCTAACTTGATCAATTGTCGGGTCAAACTTAATATTAAAAAGTCAACAGAAACTATTTT
The DNA here is from genome assembly GCA_030545235.1 of Helianthus tuberosus. NCBI lineage: Eukaryota > Viridiplantae > Streptophyta > Magnoliopsida > Asterales > Asteraceae > Helianthus > Helianthus tuberosus. The sequence goes on along the minus strand of CM060410.1, from coordinate 52,566,259 downwards.
TGCAAATAAATTCATAACTTGCAATGCAGAGGTTATGGAAACTGTTTTAACAATAAAATAACTTGGTAAATAATATAAGAACATGTCTAAGCATGTTCAACCCGACAATTCTGAGTTTAGGCTCGGTTCGGGACCGAAAGTCGCAAAAGTAGACTTTGCTTTGACTTTCAGTTCTGACCCGATTTACCTTAGTTTATATATGCCTTAGGGTTCCTTTAGGACCATATTATAGGTTAGTATAACCCTCTGAAGTTATACAACCTGGTTCCTTAGTAATCCGATTCATTTGCATGTTTCCGTTAATTGCTTAAAAGTTGACCATTATGCCCTTTTGATATAAAAACGAGATTTTTGAAAATGTGAGAGGACAAAAACCTTTGTTACTGATTTATAAACATGTCCTAAAAGTTTGACATCAGTTTATGGTCTAAATTAGGAGTTATGCTCAATATCGTAAATGAAAGCCTTTTTATTAATTAAACAGGATTTTCGGCATAAAACCTATTTAAACCCAAATTTTGACACCAAACATTTTACCCACTGATGTAATATAATATTTAGGGATTTTTGGAAATTTTTATTGAATTTTAAACTGATTATATTATAGAGTTTTAAAGTAAATTCGGTATTGACGAAATTGCCCTTTTATTTGGATAAAATGAGTTTTACATAACATTTTGATGCCAAACCTTTTGCTATTGATTTCATATGTTAAATAAAATATTTTGAGCTTTATAAACTGATCAAAAACTCAGATTTCTTTAAATAACCCGAAAATCGTTAAATACCGACTTTTACGCTTTTTAAACGCATAGTTTGGGTTAAAATTATATTTGACACCTAAAACTCATCACCTACTGATATTCTAAGTAAATTTTTATACTTTAACAGTAAGTAAAGTTTTGAAATCAGATTTCCAAATTTGACCCTTAAAGCTTTTGTGACATGACCAAAATGCCCCTACGGTGCATAGTTTGGCCATAGATGATAAATTTCACATATGTTTAATATCTTACTGATATAACCTACTAAAATAAACATTTTTACTGATCATTTTAGACCAGAACCTCAGATTGTCATTTAACCTCTTTTATAATCTTTAAAATGACCAAAATACCCCTACGGGGCTTAAATTGATTTTAAATTTGTTTTGGGCATAATGGAAGGTATCCTACTGATATCATAACACACTTTAAGCATATTAACTTAGGGAACCTGTTCATGACTCATTTGGTTACCCGTTATGCATTTTTCGCGTTCGGTGCGGTTTATGTGACTAGTTTGCATAAATTGACCGAAACGGGTCAAACCTTATCATTTTTACCTCAAAATCCAGAATGTGTTTAGTTTACCCATATTATAAAAGTATTCATACTTGTCGGGTCTAAATCACATTCTAATCCGGTCTCCGCTTAATCTTGCGTTTTGAACCGTAAGCTTTTCTTTAAAACTAACCGGTCTATGTTTTAACTTAAGTAAAAACCCGTTAGGAATCTAATAGGTTATTAAAAACCTTCGTTCCAGATCTAGGAGCCCAGTAAAAGATATTTGCACTTGCTGGTTGTTATACGGCTGGGATAAAAAATTATATTTTGCTCAGGTAAATACTTTTAACTTATTTTCCGTATTACGGGCTTGGGATACGGTATTATAATACCGCTTGGTCGGGTATGTAGTTATTTAAATCGGATTGTGATTAATACATTTACATAACCCGTTTTTAATCTGTTTTGTTTGGTGCAATGCCTTTGGGGGGTTAATGACCATGTCCTTGATATCCTCGGCTCATTTATTAGAAATGGCCACGGCTTAAGCACGGGGTGTAGGCATACACCTGACAGTTGCGTATGTATAAACGGTATCTCACTTTCTTGTAGGCATATACTTGTGGCGTGTCAATTAATCTAATTCGGCTCTTCTAATCGGTCCCGATTGGATGACAAACATGTAAAACTGTATACAAGATTATTTAAAATAATTGTCCCAAGTTATAAAAGAATTTTGTGCTAAGTGCACTTAAATAAATTTTCTTAAATATTTTCAAAAGAGTCGGTTAATTGTATTTACCAGTGTAAACTGACGTATTTCAAAAAGGCTAAGTGCAGGTACTAAGCGAAATGGGCTGGAATGTGACAACTGTAAAAAATCCAGGTATCCGTACAATTTAATTACCATGATTAGTAGGGATGAGCATATGCCAATGAATACCGATCCCATACCGATCCCGTACCGATCCCGATCCCGATCGGTATCCACTTTTTGGTGTTTTCGGTATCGGTACGGTACGGTATCGGTATTATACCGATACCGACCCTCAAAATACGGTATAATACCGATACCGTACCGTACCGATACCTAACCGACATGTTTCGGTATCGGTACCTAGTTTGGGTGAAATTCGGGATCGGTATTAGGCGGTATCGGTATCGGTTCGGTATCGGATACCGATATGCTCATCCCTAATGATTAGTGCTTAATGATGGTGCTGAATTACAATTAACTGCTTTTTTATTACTGCATCATACTTACATGTGCACCACATATTGCATACTGTCACATCATTTTTACATACAAACTTTGATTGACATAAACGATGCACAAAGCACAGCTAGCACAGTTAGCGGATAACTCAGAAAAATGCTGACGAGGTTCAGTACATAGACAAACAGTGTTTTGAGACCCAGTATGGGCCAGAGACAAGGTACTACACTAGTATAGTGTGTAGGGAAGTAAGGATCACAAAACTGCTTCACTAGGTGATAGTTTAAGTGCCGGAAAGTGCCTAAAACCCACTTAAAGTGCTGAATTCAGCATTTTTCAGCAAAAATCAGCATTTTAACAAGTTGGTAACATGTAAAAACATGACTAAATGGTCCTGAATGCTTTCCTAAGTGTCGGAAATTAAAAGTGTGACAAAAGAGTACATAAAGAACACTAAACGGTATAGTTTGACACTTTAACGAACCGGTATCTAACCAAACAACCGGACACTACCCGAAACACTAAAATTATACTAGAAGCGTTGTTTTAGTGTTTCTGAGCTAGTTATGATCCCCGAACACCCTAACACACTATATAACACATCATACACTTAACACCTAAACATTATACTTAGAAACTAACTAGATCTCATAACTTACCATTTAACCCAACTAATAACCCCCCCCCCCCCTCATGTTCACGGCATCAAGGGTGTGGCCCACCCTTGATCACACTAAATCTCCTTTGATTTCCTTAGATCTTGCAAGATTTTTTGAAGGATTTGTTATGTACTTAACAAGCACATTATCCATTGGTTAAAAGCTTAACATGGTTATAAGATGGACTAATGCTCATTATCTCACACCCACCATCTTCCTTCCTTCTCCTCTTCTCTCGGCCGAGAACAAGCAACAATAACACCACCATCATCAACTCACTTCCATCCAATCCAAGATCACCACAAGGTGCTAGAAGGTGTTTAAGGAAGTGTGGAGCTTGTGGATCTTGAAGGACCTCTCCCAATTGCTTTTATCCAACACATTTGTCATCTTCAACATCTTGTGTTCATCCCTAGCCATAGAGCTAGTAGTAAGGCCCTTATGATCCCTTATTACTTCATATCTTGTTGGTTAAAAGATGATGAACATTGTTAATCTTGATGAACACTAAAGAACATAATCATGAAACCTTAACATAAGCTTAATAACATATGAATACATGTTGAATAGTGTTTATTTGCTTCTTGATGATTGATGATTTGTGTTAGTGATTTTAGACATCTTAAGGAACCTACTAGATTGTGATTAAACACATGATCTAGTAAGTTAAGGTGATGATCTTGTGAAAGACCAAGATCATCATGCTTTATGTTTTCATGAACTTGAAAAATGAACATGATTTTAGGAATGATGGAACATGTAACATGATTACTAGACATAAACTTGAATGATTTCAAAAATAGTTTTCCAAAGAAACCAAGTTAAATCACAAGATTTACATGAACATTGTTTTTAAAGAAACTAACCATGTTTCTAGTGGTGAAACAAGTATAAGAATACATTGTTTACAAGAAAAATTTAAGAGAATGATTTTTGGAAAAAAATCATCTAGTAAGTTATAAACACCTAAATCTTTCAAGAGTGAAGTTTTTAAAGAAGTAAACACACTTTAAAGGGTAACTAAGTCTACTAAACGCACTACCAAGTTACTACAAGTTTTTATGAAATTTCAAGTTCATGATTATTATGTAAATAGCATAGTTTTGGCACTTGGTAAGTGTAAGTTGTTAGGGTTGATTGTTTGTGATGATTTTAAAAAGGAAATGATATGCTTTGGTAGCATGGACACCTCCACTTTTAAGGGAAACTATGGCAAAATTTTCTAAAAATATAAACACTTAGAAGAATATTTTCAAATAAATATTTACAAGTGTATTTTGATCATGAGTTTTCAATATAAACTTTGCCATAGATTTTATTTCAAAAATACAAATATTGGAGGTTGGTTTTTGTAAATAAAAATAACTAAATATATATATTTTGAAAGGTATATATTTAGAAGACATGTGTGTGAATATTTGTATACTTTGTGTAATAGTTATATTATTTTGGGGTTGAAGTAATATAACTTAACAAAAACCAAGAAATTTACAGTCCCAAAATACTACCAAAAATCATAAGGAATAAATATACAAGTTACACATGATATTGTGGAACCGAACGATAGAACGTAACTTACAAAGTATTCCGGAAAATGCGTTTATGAACATATTTTTGGTAAATATTATTTTGGATACGAAAGAAATGAAAATATGATTTTTATTATTACAAAGTATATCATATTTTTGAAAAGGAGAAAATATATTATTTTTGGAAAGTTAAAATATATTTTCTTGGAATATTTAGAAGATATATGATTTTTGGGAAAAATATATATTTTCTTGAAATACATTATTTTTGGACAAAATAAGTTTATATATATTTTATAAGTTAGACTTAAAAATATATTATTTTGGAACTACAAATACAAGAATACGAATACACATGTATGAGAATACCCCCATGCTTGGGAAGGAAATACTTGAGAAGTATTGATACAAAAATATTGTTTAAACAATTATTCCAAAATTAAATATAATTTAAAGTTAAAATAATTATTATTTTAACAAGGAATTATAACTTGGAATAATATTGGAGACATAAAAGTAAACGTAACTCAAAAACGTAAATACTAAGGCAAGGCACGACCCGTTCGTCTAATAGACCCTACCCAGTGGCGGATCTAGGATTCCGACCAAGCGGGAACGTTTTATAAATAAGCGGTAACGAAATCGAAAAAACGTTAAATTTTTCCAAAATTTACACTAAAAACGTCAAAAATTTTCCGACCAAGCGGTAGCGGGCGCTCCCCCTTGCAATGAAGTAGATCCGCCCCTGACCCTAGCACATTGTAGGTAGCCGTGTTTGCTGAAGAGATTTGAGTTACGAGTACCGAAGACGCAAAACTGTGAGTTCATGTCCCCCTTTTCTTTTAACTGTTTTCAGTTTTATAACTTCGGGGGTGAAATACATGTTACAATTGTTTACAAACGTTTTATACATGGTATGGTTAGCTAATGAGGGTTACTGCTTGATCATGTGAAAGGTGGGTACAACACTTAAGGCCATTAATCCTCGTCGTAGGACCGAGGGACATGAGTGATAGATCTATTTGGGTGTAGCGAGCCCACACCCATGAGGACCAGGGTGGCCCATGTGGTGACTATGTCCACATACTAATGCCGTGGCAAATTCCGCTAGGTTTGAGTTTTCCTTCACCATTTCACACATACCATTGGCCTTGCAAACCATTGGTGATCTGTTTTTCCTTATTGCTACATACCAGGGACATACATACATACATACATACTTTAAAGGTTTATTCATACACAAACACATGAACTCGCTCAACTTTTGTTGATGTTTTCAAATTACATGTATTTCAGGGAACTAAGTGGATCTGGCAGGTGTTGCATGTTTTCAAGCTGCGTCATGAATAAAAGATGTCATCCAAGGTCATTAGGGTTTAGGAGACGTATCTTAATCCTGGACGAGATACGTGGTTCTAAACTCGGGTTTGTCTAAAATCTTTTGTCGAGTCTTTGTGAACTCATTAAAACATGTTGTGGTTTGTAACTTGAAATTGGTGTCAACGTTTCAGACAAGTATGTTATGTTGTTTTCAAACTTAATTAATGGATGAACATCATATGGTTTTTATCATATAGCGTTGTTATGATTGAATGCTATGGTATTAAGAAAGTCACACCAATAATCACGCTTCCGCAAAAGTCAGGGTGTGACATGGAACTCCTGAGTGATTAAATAAAGAGTCCTACAAGCTTTATCACTTTAAGACTGTTGAACATTTCCTCTTTTATTTAGATCCGCCTGTGGATCCATCTTACAACTCGTTTTGTAATATGATTACTTTAAAACTCGGTTTGTATAAATTACTTTTAGACTTCCGATGTGCATTTAAACTGTGATTATTGACTATGATGATATCAACTACGTCACGATACTCCCCACCGGGCCCACCGGTAATACGTGGAAATATCGGGGTGTGACAGGTTGGTATCAGAGCCAACGTTGAGTGAATTAAACACTAGCCTTTTGTTTTTAATCTCAATGACACAATTTGCACATTCCTTGACCTCCGAGTCTAGGCTAACAACATAGGACTAATCCTAATTTTATTGCTTTCTTTCTTTTGTTTGTTTCTTTTGTTTGTATTAACAGAATCAACAAAAATGCCGCCACGATTCAGAAGAGGAGGACGAGGCAAGGTGCCATTCACTGCTCCTAACGATCATGAGGCTGGGCCTTCGCACCGGCGAACTCCGTCAGCAAATATGAGCAATAGTCCTCAAGAAGAATGGAGGACGTATTTGGAACCCGCGAGGCGATCTGTCTCGCTTAGCTCTTCGCCTTCCTACCTCCACTCCTTTGGGCCACAATCAGAAAATGAGCCCAATAACTCTCACCGCTCCTACCTCCCGTTGCAACGATCGGGATCACACCGGGCCTTCCAAGACCCAACCCCCTACTTTTAGAGCCGGTTTAATCCGGCGAACGTCAATGAAGAGCCAATGGGTTACAACCCATTGGGACCAGAAGATCATTTTTCCAGTGATCAAGAGATGGATATGGACGAAGATCCAGATCCTGCCAAGCCACCAACTGGGACGCCCACGCATCCCATAGAGATTTCAGATGGGTCATCTTTTCATGGATCACCTTATCGGGGTCCAGACAGCTATGAAGCAATGTTTGCCACATACAACTGGGAGTTTACTCCCCATTTCAACCCACCACAACAGCAGCATGATCCCTCTGAGGATTCACGTTTCCAGGCGGTTACGCCACCGCCACCATCGCCGCCAGAGCAGCAGCCGCCTCCGGAACCACCGAGGCGAAGGAGATCAGGTGCACGGATGTTCGTGTGAGGGGGTTTCCACTTCAGCACCCCCAACACTCCAGTGGCAGCCACTACCCGCCACTATATGAAGACCCACAGATGGGTGGGCCTTCAAACCCCGTTTCAGAAGTCGAATCAGCTCCGGTCGCACCACCACCAGTGGGTTATGATAACCCAATTCCTTCCTACGCCGGTGCAGCGGCGTATAACCCTTTTGAGCAGCCAGCCTACCCGGGGTACAACTACTACAATGCCCCCGATGTTGACCCGTATCTCGTAGCGGCGAACTACAATGCTCTTCACCCTGAAGGACCTTTCGCAGCTTCATACCAGTCTGGGTACCAAGCATACGGGTATCAATACCCGCCACCTCCTCAGCCTCCACAGCCGCAGCCGCCTATGATCCAGCCGCAGCCGCCTATGATCCAGCCGCTGCAACAACAGGAGATTCTACAGAGGTTGAACCAGGTGGAACGGGAGGTTCAAGAGGAGTGTAGAAGCCGCCGGGGTCTGCTTAAGGGTTTGGCGAATCTGATCAAGGGGAAGAAGAAGAGGGATTTTTGAAGATTCCTTATTTATTTGTATTGTAATTTCTTTATTCCAATCAAGTCCCTGCGAGGACATTTTTATTTATGTACTTGGTCCCTGCGTGGACTTGTCTATTTATCTTTGGTCCCTGCGTGGACCTGTCTTTCTTGTTTAGCCCTTGCATGGGTAAGTTAATTATTTAAAAAGTCCCGTTTAGGGCAAATATGTACTTCTTTCATTTATTTATGGAATGTTTTAAATTTAAGTTTCATTTTGTCATTATATGTATAAAAATAATATATGAAATGAATCAAAATATCATTCCTTTTATTAAATCTGCCAATAAATATTAAATGAAAATCTTAAAGGCAAAACCTAGTCCATGTGCCATTTTAAGACAGGACCATGATGGTAGTTCCTTTATAAGATTCAAATCCTTGTTAACATCTGAAAAACATGTTAACACTCCTGGCAAATGTGATTCGATAAAATCACATAAGTCATCCTTATATTGGATTCTTCCAATTCCTTTCCTTTATTAAATTAAACATCCATTAGTGATGATGTGCCTACGGGCCATAATAATTGTCAAATAAGACAAAAGACAGTTGTAGTCTATGACTCCCTGTCAAGAAAGGTAATGAACTACGTTCAAACCTAAATGCCTCGATCCTATAAGATCATGGTTTATAATTAAAATTGTCCTTGTGACTGGGCATTTTGTATGCCACCCTATTATCCTTAATAGTTTATAACTGGATAAAATATAATAAAATTTAAATGAATTAGATTAACCAATATGGTTTATAGTTGCCATGGTTAATAAATTGTCAAAATGATGAATACCATAATAAGGTTTCTGAATGAATCATTATTAATATTTTATGTAGCAATCAAGCTACATGGCCGGATCAGATGAGGTTAAAAGTCACCCGAGGGAGAATAATGATACTACCAGAGTTAATGTAGCTGGTGCAGAACTGCAGGCATTAATAGATAATGCCGTTACTCGAGCTCTTGACAGACAATTTAATGAATCAAGTGGTACCCGCGTCAGAACTCAGTCTGTACCACATTCAAAACCACCCTCCAAGACTCATACAGCTCGCAAGAGCGATTCCCATCATTCATCAAATCAAAGAAGTGTTCCGTCTAGACAGGTTGTGCTTAATCAGGAGCCTCGAGTCAAAACCTGTTCTTATAAGTACTCTGTCTCCTGTAAGCCGAGGGATTTCACAGGGGAGAAAGGAGCCATTGATTGTATGACTTGGCTCGACGAGATGGATACCGTGGTTGATATCAGTGGTTGTGCTGATAAGGATATTGTGAAGTTTGTGTCACAATCATTCAAATGTGAAGCTCTAGCTTGGTGGAGGTCGCAAATCCAAGCTACTGGGAAGATCCCGTTATATAATCTGACTTGGGATCAGTTTGTTGCTCTTATCAAGGAAAATTTATGTCCTCAACATGAAGTTGAGAAAATTGAGACTGACTTCTTGACATTGGTTATGAAGAACTTAGACTGTCAGGCATATCTTACGAGCTTCAACACTATGTCACGATTGGTTCCATACTTGGTCACACCGGAACCAAAATGAATAGCTCGTTTATTGGAGGTTTAGCTCCGGAAATTAAAGCAAGTGTGAAGGCATCTAGACCCACCACATTCAGGTCAGTGGCTGATCTATCCCTATCCCTTACTCTCGATGCGGTCAGGCAGAGATCGCACAAAAATTCTGAAGAGGGAAAAAGGAAACGTGAGGAGGAGAACTCGCGCCGATCTGATAAGAAACATAAAGGGAACTCTGATCATAAGAGGAGTTCAGGGTTTAAAAAGGATGACCAACAATCGGGTGAGAAGCCCAAATGTAAGACCTGTCAGAAGCGTCATTTCGGGAAGTGTAGACTCGAGTCAAGATCACAGTCAAAGCCTATTGCGTGTGGGATCTGCAAGTCCAAGGAACATAAGACATTGGATTGCAAAAAGATGAAGGACGCAACATGTTACGGTTGCAACGAGAAGGGGCACATTAAGACCAACTGCCCAAAGTATGCAAAGAAACCTGAAGATGGTAAGAAGACCAATGCTCGGGTCTTTCAAATGAATGCTCAGGAGGCCATTCAGAACGACAATGTGATAACAGGTACTTTTCTTATCAATGATGTTTATGCTAGAGTACTGTTTGATTCGGGTGCAGACAAGTCTTTTGTGGATAATAAGTTTTGTAAGTTATTAAATCTGTCTGTTAAAACTCTAAGCATAAAGTATAAGGTAGAATTAGCTGATGGTTCCTTAGAAACCGCGTCAACAATTCTAGATGGATGTTTTATATCCATTAGGAACCACTGTTTTCCGCTTTCCTTGCTTCCGTTGAATCTAGCTGGATTCGACATAGTAATAGGCATGGATTGGTTATCTCATAACCAAGCTCAGATCGTTTGTGACAAGAAGCAAGTGGTTATCAAAACTCCTTATGGTGAGCCGTTGACAATTCAGGGAGATACCCAGTATGGGTTACCTAAGCAAGTGTCTATGCTTAAGGCGTCAAGGTGTTTGAAGAAGGGTTGTGTCATTTACATGGCACAAGTGACTATTGATGAACCAAAGCCCAAGATCGAAGATATCCCAATCATTTATGAATATCTAGATGTATTCCCTGAAGAACTACCTGGTTTACCTCCAGACAGGCAAGTGGAGTTCAGAATTGACATTATTCCTGGAGCGGCACCAGTTGCAAGAGCACCTTACCGGTTGGCACCAACTGAGATGAAAGAGTTAAGGACTCAGTTGGATGATTTGTTAGCAAAGGGTTTTATTCGACCTAGCTCATCCCCTTGGGGAGCACCAATCCTCTTTGTTAAAAAGAAAGATGGCTCGATGCGTCTATGCATCGATTATCGCGAGCTAAATAAAGTGACGATCAAGAACAGATATCCGCTACCCAGGATCGATGATCTATTCGATCAGCTTCAAGGAGCAAGTTATTTCTCCAAGATTAATTTAAGGTCAGGTTACCATCAGCTGAAGGTTAGAGATGAAGATGTGCATAAGACTGCATTCAGGACTTGTTATGGTCACTACGAGTTCTTGGTGATGCCATTCGGGCTCACTAATGCACCAGCAGCATTCATGGACCTCATGAATCGCGTTTGTAAACCCTATTTGGATAAGTTTGTCATTGTTTTTATTGATGACATACTCATTTACTCAAAGAATCAGGCTGATCATGAAAAGCACCTTCGATGTATCCTTAAACTTCTTCAGCAAGAAAAGCTCTACGCCAAGTTTTCAAAATGTGAGTTTTGGCTTCGTGAAGTCCAATTTCTTGGACCTATGGTTAGCGAGCGTGGTATCCAGGTGGATCCCACTAAGATTGAAGCCATCATGAGTTGGCAAGAACCGAAGACGCCTACAGAGATACGCAGCTTCTTGGGGCTGGCAGGATATTATAGGCGTTTTATTGAAAATTTTTCAAGGATTGCAGCACCCCTAACTTCATTGACTAGAAAGAATATAAAATTTGATTGGGGTCCCAAGCAACAAGAATCCTTTGAGATTCTTAAGCAAAAGTTGAGCAATGCGCCTGTGTTGACATTGTCAGAAGGGATTGAAGAGTTTGTGGTTTACTGTGATGCATCGCACACAGGTATGGGATGTGTGCTTATGCAGAAGGGCAAGACTTGGAATTGGGTGCCGTTGTGTTTGCACTAAAACTTTGGAGGCATTATTTATATGGTACCAAGTGTGTGATCTATTCTGATCATAAAAGTCTTCAACACTTGTTCAACCAGAAGGATTTGAACATGAGACAACGTCGATGGATGGAGACACTAAACGATTATGATTGTGAAATCCGATATCATCCAGGCAAGGCGAATTTGGTCGCTGACGCCTTGAGCAGAAAGGAGAGGGTTAAGCCCATTAGAATCAATGCCAAGAGCATTGAATTAAAGAATAGCCTGAACGAAAGATTGTTAGCCGCTCAGAAGGAAGCTGTATTAGAAGCTAGCTATCCAAATGAAAAGTTGGGCGTAACTGCTGAACAGTTATCATATGGCAAGGATGGAATCCTAAGATTGAATGGACGAATATGGGTTCCAATTTATGGAGGACTTAGGGATGTGATTCTTCAAGAAGCCCATAGCTCCAAATATTTTGTTTATCCTGGCTGTAATAAGATGTACCAGGATTTAAAGGCAAATTATTGGTGGATAGGTTGAAGAAATCTATAGCCACTTATGTGGCAAAAGGTTTGACGTGTGCTCAGGTTAAAGCCGAACACCAAAAGCCGTCAGGTTTGCTGCAACAGCCTGAACTTCCCACCTGGAAGTGGGAAATGGTAACTATGGATTTTATCACTAAGTTACCAAGAACAAAGCGAGGAAATGATACTATTTGGGTGATAGTCGACAGGTTGACCAAGTCAGCCCACTTCTTACCGATTAAGGAAACTCACAGCTCCGACAAGTTAGCTCAACTGTACGTGGATGAGATTGTATCTCTCCACGGAGTGCCAGCGTCTATTATCTCCGATAGGGATACTAGATACATGTCTCACTTTTGGAAGAGCTTTCAGCAATCATTAGGTACTCGATTAAATTTCAGCACTGCATATCATCCTCAAACGGATGGTCAAAGCGAACGTACAATACAAACACTCGAGGATATGCTACGAGCTTGTGTTATTGATTTAGGTGGAAGTTGGGATGATCATCTTCCGTTGATTAAATTTTCGTATAATAATAGCTATCATTCGAGTGTCCAAGCTGCACCTTTCGAAGCATTGTATGGAAGAAAGTGCAGGACGCCAGTTTGTTGGGCGGAAGTTGGAGATGTCCAACTAACAGGACCTGATATAGTCCTGGAGACGACATATAAGATTGTGCAGATACGTGATTGTCTCAAAGCTGCCAGGGATAGGCAGAAAAGCTACGCAGATAAAAGGCGTAAACCTCTGAAATTCGAGGTAGGTGACAAGGTGTTACTTAAGGTATCACCCTGGAAAGGGGTGATGCGATTTGGCAAGAAAGGCAAGCTAAGCCCGAGATACATAGGACCATTCGAAATCATAGAATGTGTCAGAACTGTAGCTTACAAGCTAAATCTGCCTGAAGAGCTCAGTGGAATTCATAATGTATTCCACATCTGCAACTTAAAGAAGTGTCTAGCCGATGAGTCGCTAGCAATGTCGCACAAGGACGTGCAGATAGATGAAAGCTTAAAGTTTATTGAAAAACCCTTGTCGATTGAGGATCGACAGGTTAAGAAGCTTCGAAAGAAGCACGTACCAATTGTAAAGGTTAAATGGGATGCCTGTAGAGGTCCAGAATACACGTGGGAGGTTGAATCCACAATGAAACAGAATTACCCTCATTTATTTCAGTAAATCTCGAGGTCGAGATTTCTTTTAAGGGGGTGAGGATGTAACACCTCGTAAATCACGACCAATATAATAAAGACACGTGTCATGGAATTTGAACGTGTAAAGAATTGATTCCGAGGGACTAAAATTGTCAAACGAAGTAAATATGTGAAAAAAGGGATCCAAAGTGTCAACATGCCTAACTTGTGCCTCTGATTGACCTCACACGATGTTCGTATTCTTTAATAAATAAAAATATCGAACTTAGAAAGTCGTTTGTGCTTAAATTGAAAGGTTTACAAAGCATAAGGTTTAAATGTGTCAACATGTTTAAAGTTACCTCTGAGTGACCTTTTAACATTTCCGAGACTTTGTAATACTTCCTTATACTTCCATGATTGTCGGATAATAAATTTGTGGAGTCTTGATGCACATAAATAAGCAAAGTGGTAATTACAAGTAATAAGGGCCAAATGCATTAATGTTGCATTTCAAGACCGTTCGGGTGACCTCATAACTAACCGAAAGCTTATTGATAAATATTTAAAGACTCAAGACCCTTAAAAGTTAAATTTGGGGGTTAAAAGTGCAATAAACGAAAGTTAAAACAAGTTTAGAAGGACCAGGGACTGAAATTGCAATATCTGAAAGTTGGATTCCGGTCAAGCATGAGCCAAACGGCCCGCGTAAGACTTTTAAAGAGTCTACGCGGCCCACGTAGAAATCCCAGATGCAGAAAAACTTGACAGCTGCATGTTCAGCCTGTTGCACCACCTTTGCATGAATGTTTTCGAATACAGGGTCTGAGCCAACAGTATTACATGCATAGGGGAAACATGGGATCATCAGAAATCAGTTGTAGGGGCATGTGGATCAATCTTAGAGCTCTAGAAGTGCTATATAAGGGACTTGTGTTCATGAGTTCACTTGCTCTCTTGAATTTTTATTCATAACTCATTCTCTGAAGCTTCCAGGAGTTCAAGCAAGTTTTCTTAAGTTCCAAATTCGTGTTAAGGACTATTGTAAGTGTTCTTAGCTCCTTAAGTTCAAGTTTTATTAGTTTAATGACCAAAAGTCAAAGCCATCGTAATTAAGCTTTGACGTAGTGATTAATCACTAATGGTCCAGCCATTATTCGAATTGAAAGTGGCTATGAGTCGATAATTATGTGGGTAATAAACCCTTGAAAGGGCACCCACTGATTATCACTCTAACTTGGTCAATTGTCGGGTCAAACTTAATATTAAAAAGTCAACAGAAGCTATTTTTGCAAATAAATTCATAACTTGCAATGCAGAGGTAATGGAACCTGTTTTAACATTAAAATAACTTGGTAAATAATATAAGAACATGTCTAAGCATGTTCAACCCGACAATTCTGAGTTTAGGCTCGGTTCGGGACCGAAAGTCGCAAAAGTAGACTTTTGCTTTGACTTTCAGTTCAGACCCGATTTACCTTAGTTTAGATATGCCTTAGGGTTCCTTTAGGACCATATTATAGGTTAGTATAACCCTCTGAAGTTATACAACCTGGTTCCTTAGTAATCTGATTCATTTGCATGTTTCCGTTAATTGCTTAAAAGTTGACCATTATGCCCTTTTGATATAAAAACGAGATTTTTGAAAATGTGAGAGGACACAAACCTTTGTTACTGATTTATAAACATGTCCTAAAAGTTTGACATCATTTTATGGTCTAAATTAGGAGTTATGCTCAATATCGTAAATGAAAGCCTTTTTATTAATTAAACGGCATTTTCGACATAAAACCTATTTAAACCCAAATTTTGACACCAAACCTTTTACCCACTAATGTAATATAATATTTAGAGATTTTTGGAAATTTTTATTGAATTTTAAACTTATTATATTATAGAGTTTTAAAGTAAATTCGGTATTGACGAAATTGCCTTTTTATTTGGATAAAATGAGTTTCACATAAAATTTTGATGCCAAACCTTTTGCTACTGATTTTATATGTTAAATAAAATATTTTGAGCTTTATAAACTGATCAAAAACTCTGATTTCTTTAAATAACCCGAAAATCGTTAAATACCGACTTTTACGCTTTTTAAACGCATAGTTTGGGTTAAAATTATATTTGACACCTAAAACTCATCACCTACTGATATTTTAAGTAAATTTTTATACTTTAACAGTAAGTAAAATTTTTGAAATCAGATTTCCAAATTTGACCCTTAAAGCTTATGTGACATGACCAAAATGCCCCTACGGTGCATATTTTGGCCATAGATGATAAATTTCACATATGTTTAATATCTTACTGTTATAACATACTAAAATAAATATTTTTACTAATCATTTTAGACCAGAACCTCAGATTTTCATTTAACCTCTTTTATAATCTTTAAAATGACCAAAATACCCCTACGGGGCTTAAATTGATTTTAAATTCGTTTTGGGCATAATGGAAGGTATCCTACTGATATCATAACACACTTTAAGCATATTAACTTAGGGAACCAGTTCATGACTCATTTGGTTACCCGTTATGCATTTTTCGCGTTCGGTGCGGTTTATGTAACTAGTTTGCATAAATTGACCGAAACGGGTCAAACCTTATCATTTTTACCTCAAAATCCAAAATGTGTTTAGTTTACCCATATTATAAAAGTATTCATACTTGTCGAGTCTAAATCACATTCTAATCCGGTCTCCGCTTAATCTTGCGTTTTGAACCGTAAGCTTTTCTTTAAAACTAACCGGTCTAAGTTTTAACTTAAGTAAGACCCGTTAGGAATCTAATAGGTTATTAAAAACCTTCGTTCCAGATCTAGGAGCCCAGTAAAAGATATTTGCACTTGCTGGTTGTTATACGGCTGGGATAAAAAATTATATTTTGCTCAGGTAAATACTTTTAACTTATTTTCCGTATTACGGGCTTGGGATACGGTATTATAATACCGCTTGGTCGGGTATGTAGTTATTTAAATCGGATTGTGATTAATACATTTACATAACCCGTTTTTAATCTGTTTTGTTTGGTAGAAAGCCTTTGGGGGTTTAATGACCATGTCCTTGATATCCTCGGCTCATTTATTAGAAATGGCCACGGCTTAAGCACGGGGTGTAGGCATACACCTGACAGTTGCGTATGTATAAACGGTATCTCACTTTCTTGTGGGCATATACTTATGTCGTATCAATTAATCTAATTCGGCTCTTCTAACCGGTCCCGATTGGATGACAAACATGTAAAACTGTATACAAGATTATTTAAAATAATTGTCCCAAGTTATAAAAGAATTTTGGGCTAAGTGCACTTAAATAAATTTTCTTAAATATTTTCAAAAGAGTCGGTTAATTGTATTTACCAGTGTAAACTGACGTATTTTCAAAAAGGCTAAGTGCAGGTACTAAGCGAAATAGGCTGGAACTCCTGAGTGATTAAATAAAGAGTGTTACAAGCTTTATCACTTTAAGACTGTTGAACATTTCCTCTTTTATTTAGATCCGCCTGTGGATCCATCTTACAACTCGTTTTGTAATATGATTACTTTAAAACTCGGTTTGTATAAATTACTTTTAGACTTCCGCTGTGCATTTAAACTGTGATTATTGACTATGATGATATCAACTACGTCACGATACTCCCCACCGGGCCCACCGATAATACGTGGAAATATCGGGGTGTGATAGCGATCTTGGAGAAATCCGAAATGAATCGGCGGTAATAGCCCGCCAATCCTAAGAAGGAACGAATCTCGGACGCAGATTTAGGCGTACTCCAATTCTTCACAGCTTCGATTTTAGACGGATCAACATGAATACCTTGCTTACTAACAACGTGACCAAGAAATTGTACTTCATTAATCCAAAACTCACACTTAGAAAATTTAGCATACAGACGTTCACCACGTAAAAGTTCAAGCATCAAGCGTAAGTGTCGAGCATGATCAGCTTTAGTTTTAGAATAAATTAGAATATCATCAATAAAGACTATCACAAAACGATCCAAATAGGGCTTACAAACATGATTCATGAGATCCATGAACACAGCGGGTGCGTTAGTCAATCCAAAAGGCATGACCACGAACTCGTAGTGCCCATAACGAGTACGAAACGCGGTTTTGGGTACATCATCTTCGAGAACTCGATTCTGATGGTAACCAGAACGAAGATCGATTTTTGAGAAGTAGGACGTGCCTTGTAGTTGGTCAAATAGATCATCAATATGAGGAAGAGGATAATGATTCTTTATAGTAACCTTATTAAGTTCACGGTAGTCGATGCAACGGAACGAACCATCTTTCTTCTTGATAAATAGTACGGGAGCACACCACGGGGAGGTACTTGGACGAATAAATCCCTTGTCGAGTAGTTCTTGAAGCTGGCTAGATAGTTCTTGCATCTCGAAAGGTGCAAGACGATACGGGGTCTTGGCGACAGGAGTGGCACCAGGTATAAGATCAATACGAAAATCAACGGTTCTAGGAGGCGGAAGACCAGGTAGATCCTCAGGAAAGACATCGGGGAAATCACACACCACTGGAACATCGCTTATGTTCTTCCCCTTGCTCTTTTCTTCCACCACGTGGGCCAAGAAAGCAAGGTTCTGCTTACGTAAGCATCTGCTCGCTTGTGTGCATGACATCAGCCTCAGTCCTTTCGAAGGTCGGTCTCCATAGACATGCAAGATATCACCAGACGGTAGAGGTAAACGAACAAACTTCTCATGACAAGCAATCTCTGCATGGTTCTTACGCAACCAATCCATACCGATAATGACATCAAAACTGCCCAATTGCATGGGTATTAGATCAATAGTAAACACGTGGTCGTTAAGAATCAAGGAACAACCACGGAGAATATAATCAACTAGAATAGACTTCCCATTGGAAATCTCCAATGAAAACGACTTAGGTAACATAGAGCGTGGAGAGTTTAGCAAAGATTCAAATTCCACGGACACAAAACTTCTATCAGCACCAGTATCAAATAGGATCGAAACATAAAGGTTATTCACTAGAAATGTACCATTCACGACATCATTGTCGTTACGAGCTTGGTTAGCATTGAGATTGAACGCTCATCCACGAGCGGCTGGCTGCTGATCCTGGTTCAGCTGAGGACACTGATTACGGAGGTGAGTAGTATCTCCACACTTGTAGCATGCACGAACGGCGTTGACTGGCTTAGGGTTCTGCGGAGGAGCTGGGAGAGCTGGTAGGGCTGCCTGAGCTGGGGCTTACTGAGCTTGTTGAGCTGGGTTAGCTTGATGACAGTAAGGAGTCGTGTGACCATAGCGATTGCAGTTGGTGCACAAACGACATGCAGAAGCAACAAGATGATGAAAATTACAAGTGGTACACTTGGGGTAAGACCCAGTGTAATGTTTCTTAACTTCAGGGGCAGCAGTGTTCTGAAGGGCAGCAGCAGGAGCAGGCTTAGCAGTAGGATTCACAGTAGGAACAATAGTGTTGCATCCTAAACCCTGAGACTTTCGCCTCTTGTTCTTGTTGCCACTCGGCTGCTGAGTAACTTGATGTGCAGACTTGGGGGAGCAGGGTTAGCAAACTGCTTATCGCGAACGCGGTTGTTGTTGAGACTAGCTGCAAGACGGTAGACTTCCTCGATATTTCCGAGTTGAGCTGCTTCCATAGAATCACGCATAGCAGGAGGTAGACCATTGAGGTACTTGGTAATCATTCGCTTAGGAGTAGAAACCAAGTGAGGAACAATTAAGCTGAGGTGCTTGAAACGGGTAGTATAAGCCAGATTATCATCACCAATCTGCTTCAAGTGCCAGAACTCTTCTTCAAGCTTCAGTTGTTCATGAGGAGGTCAGAATTCAAGTATCATCAATTCTCGCACCTCAGCCCATGGAAGAGCATAGGCTTCTTCATTTGAATGGATGTTTCTCTCATTTGTCCACCACTCCAATGCTCTGCCTTGAAACATTCCAGTCGCACTCCTAGTCTTTAGATGATCAGGGCATTCGCTATTAATGAAGGTAACCTCGATGCTGTCAAACCACTCGAGCATAGCAGTCACACCATCACTGCCTGTGAAGGACTTAGGTTTGCAAGAGATGAAATGCTTATAGGTGAATTTGGTAGACTTTTCTTTCTCCGTTTTAGAGTCAACAGAAGAGGGCGGAGTGTTCGATCCTTGGATCTCAGAGACGATCATTGGCACGACTCGAGCGATCTGGTCGGCCATGAAGGACATCATCTTTTTCTGAGACTTTTCCCTGGATCTCTTGAGAGTGTCGAAGAGCTTTCGAGAAGACATCCTAAAGATCCAACAAGAGGATCATATAAGTCTAGATTAATATAGATCCACACATGATAGACTAAGACTCAAGATTCACATAGATACCGCAACCCACGACCTTCGCATGGCACGTTGTACGAAGTCTGGCGACATGTCAGAAACGTTTATAGATAGGAAGTACCAGCGGCGTATCCACCACGCTTCGGGCATAATCGCTTCGTCCTCGTACTCGGTGTCATGTTACGTGTCGCAAAACACACCCATCATCATTATCATAGATTCACACAGATTTCAATAGATTGCGATAGGTTTCAAATAGTCTTCAATAGATCCAATAGTCTTCTATAGACTTTCAATATACTTCAATAGACTTCAATAGACTTTCAATAGACTTCCAACAGACTTCAATTGACTTCAATAGACTTTAATAGACTTCATAGACTTTAATAGACTTCATAGTTTTCCATAGATTTCAATAGATTAGTGTTAACAATCCTTAAACAACGAAATCCCGCATGGCACGTGCTACGAAAGTTCGGCAACATGACGGAAGCACTTATATATAGGAAGTACCAGTGGCGTATCCACCATGCTTCAATCATGCCACGTCCGTCTCGTCATCGGTGTCATGCTTCGTTAACCACAACATTAGAATTCATCACAATATCTCCACATAGATTGACCAAATAGTTTCAACGACAGAGATTAACCCAAATAGATTTCACAACCTCAACCCGAGCCTACAAAACTACGAACTTCACTTAGCGCGTGGTACGAAGACTCGGTAACATGCCAGAAACACTTATATATAGGAAGTACCAGCGGCGTATCCACCATGCTTCGGGCATGCCACTTCCTCCTCGTCTTCGGCGCTAGGCTACGTTTCGTATTTTGTTTCTCACAACATCACATACGTAGCTTACACATAGATTTCACTAGAGTACACAATAGGTTTCACATAGATTACACAAATAGTTCTTCCATAGCTTTAGAATTCAACATCCTTATCGATCCACAGACACTAAGTTTCGCATGGCACTTGGTACGAAAGTTGGTAACATGTCAGAAACACTTATATATAGGAAGTACCAGCGGCGTATCCACCATGTTTCAAACACGTCACTTTTCCCTCGTATTCCATGCCATGTTACATCTAGTGCCTTACAACCATAATATCACATAGATTGCTCAGATAGATTAACATCGTAGGTAAACTTCTTAAATTTAGTTTGATCCTGAGAGATTAGATTTTAGGCTTTAGAATGTGGACATACTTGTGATTCGTATAAAAAGCTTCAAGTAATCAAAGAATCGAGATAAACGAAGAATCGAGTTTAAAACCACATGAAAAATCAAGGTAACATAAAAGATTGGCTTATAAAACATAGAGTGTTCCGGGTAGAAGAACCGTGACTAACCAAAGTGATTCGAACCCCTTTCGAATTGAGATAGCGTGTCTTGACTTACTTAGACAAATACGTCATCAATGTTAGGCCTACGATATTCGTCTTTTTGGTCATTTCACGTATCCAATTGAATGGAATTTCGAGACTTTGGAGAGACATAAATAAAACATCAAGGAGTGGGACTAGTTGTCAAGGTCTGAGTTTCACCTCTAACTTGACCACATCGCGCCCTAATAGCGTTGGTGCTTATCCGCAGACAAGACCTGTTAGAATAGTATGGAGATTTTCCATCAAGGTTCGGATGTCACTCCTGACTTGAGGGTAAGTCTCGTGAAAAATACTAACACCAATTGACAGTGTTATCAAGTGTATATTGTGTCAGCCTTAGGAAAGGCATGTAAGCTTAATCTGGAAAATGTGCTGCTAGGAAGCAGATACGGTAGAATGCATAAGTCTTAAACAACAGATAAGAATCAAGATTCCTAGAACTATAGACTAGGGAAAGTATTCCTGCTTATCCTAATTCCCTATAGTTATGGCTCTGATACCAATCTGTCACACCCCAACCGATGGCGGAAACATCGGGGTGCGAGCACTAAGCGTTCAGATTGCTCATGAATATCCATAACACTAAATAGTTTCAATATAAATTAGATTAAATTCAAACAATTGTCTAAACAACCATCATTCATCAAAAGCATAGTATCAACCGAATCAGACATAATCATTGTTTTCAAAAGTTTCTAGAATTAAACTAGGCGAGTTTCTAAGCATAATTCCTAGCTTGTTTTCATAGTTCCTGCATCTCTCATCCTGCAACATGTATTAAAATAGGGTCAGTACAAAAATGTACCAGCGGGTATACAAGTTTGAATAATAGCATAATAGAATAAAACAACTCATATCCGTATGTAAGTGTAACAAAATAGTTCCAGCCATGCTAGTGTTCGCAGTCCAACAAGTGATAGCCCAAGTATCCCGATGCTTTGTTGTTTTCCCAAGTCTCAAGGAAAACTAGAATCCTCCTAACAATACCCCCGATAATAATGGGGAGGTGCATCTCTTATAGCGCTACTATTGTTAAGGCGGAACTACACACCCTGGATTAAACGTTCACATAGCACAAATAGAATACAAGAATCACAAGTTTCACATACAAGTAGGATAGAGTTTAGTTTGCAAAAAGTCTCAAGTACTGTAGTTTAGTAGAATACATGTTACATCCCAAAGTTTTAAAGCAAAAAGGGATCTAGTATACTCACAGTGATTGCTTAACAGTTAAGACTGTTATTGGATCAAAGGGGGCTCTTTAGGTTTAGCCTGATTAAATTAGAACAGATAAGTGTCGGAAAAAATAACGAGATTGCACAAGTGCCGGATTAGTCACTGGATCGGATGGCCGTCCGATCGGATGGCCATCCGATCGGATTGCCAATCGATAGAGATGACATGAGTGTGGTAGGAACGAATGGATGTTCAATCGGATGACTATCCGATCGAGTTGCCACTCAATTCAAATGACCAAAGTGTGAAGGGATCGGATGACCGTCCGATCGGATGGCTATCCGATCGGGTCACCACTCGATCCGTGTTCCAGATTCAAGGTTGCCTCGGTTGGATGGCTGCTCGATCGGATGGCTATCCGATCGAGCTGCCACTCGACGATCAGGACTTCGAAGTTTCAAATATGCTTAGGGTTAAGGGCAGATGTCACTCGATCGGGTGGCTGTTCGATCGGATGGCTATCCGATCGGATTGCCACTCGACCGAGTTAACTTGTCCCGTTCTAAATTTTGTAAAAACTCTAAGTTTCTGATTTAAGCAACGGCGACGTGGTATGTACTAAGACAATCGGTGAACCCCTCAGTGTACATCCGATCCGATCCGATCGGGCGGGAATCACCCCAGTCTGCTCAGTCATCCGTTCGTGACGGTGTTCGTGTCAGAATCCATACTCCGGTCATCTTCTCCGGTAACAATCCCTTTCCAAGCCGACTCCAGACGAATAATCAAGTCTGCAGTCTGTTCAGATCCGGATCTTACCGTTTTATGTAAAAGTTCAAGAACAGATGAAGGTAAACGTAGGTTTTAGCTTGAAAAGTGTAGATCTAGCTTAGATTTCGTGTAAAACGCATGAAATTCCTTATATCTAAGCTAGATTTCATCAGGAGTGACATCATAGTAGTTTGTACAAACCACCATTGATGACATCATCCTTAAGAACTCAGATCCAAGAGATTTCATGGTGAAAAGTGAGATTTCAAAGGAGAATCTCGTAGAAAATGTTGTGTAGATTAAGAAAGTACAAGAATCTAGTGTAAAACATACCGAAATTGCCGAGAAATCGAAGAAATGTGGTGTGCGTGCATCTGGTTCGAGTGAGGCTGTCACATCAGTGAGAATGGTGATGTGACAGGCCTATTTATAGTGTCAGAGTGTGTGAAGTGGGGCGGTGTGCACGGATTGGATGGTGGTCCGATCGAGTGGCCATCCGATCGGATTGCCACTCGGTCAATCCCATCTTTCCGTTCCACCGTCTTGATTCGATTTGCGAGTTAGACTAAGCGTTGCGTTGCGTATTTATTGGGAAATAGTATAACTAGACAATAGCACAAAAGTTTTCAAAGTTTCATAGTTTCCGCCAGTGACAAGACTCCAGTCCCTCGTTCAACCAAGTCTCAAGTTTCACGAACCTTAAGAGTCAAGCACCAAAGTATATAGATTTAGACATTCCAAGTATATAGAATTAGGAATTTCCAAGTATTTAGATTTAGACATTCCAAGTATATAGTATTAGGCATTCCAAGTATATAACATATGACATAGAATTCACCAAGTATCAAAGTATTAATGGCTACATAGTTCAGGGACTAAATTGACAATCAGGCAAGGTCCAGGGACTAAACTTGCCAATATTCGAAAGTTTAGGGACGCAGGGCGTTACAACAAGCTTGTCATCCCATTCTGCACGTGAACAATTAGTAACTACCAGGATACTACATCAGGATGTTACCAATATCCTGATCCGATATCTTGATCACAAAAAAAAGTAATAAAGTCAGGATATAATTCAGGATATGGGTTCAGAAAACCACCCATAACAGGTGCACCCCTTTCACTGTTTGGAATGGAGATCGTTTGTCAACTATAGCTTGTATGGTACGTAGATATTAAAATTCAAAAGCTTAGGTTGTGTGGTTGTCATTATGTCATGTTTAATGCATGTTAAAAAGGGGTCTATAGTTTTTTTTTTTTTTTGAAAGAAAGGGCGGTGTATTATAAAACCTTAATCAAGATGCCGCCCGTACAAATAAGGAAAAAAAAAAGAAACGAAAAAGGGGGTCTATAGTTACATGATGCGACCCAATGTGTCGGCAGGTTTCATTGGATAGTTATCATATCATACATATTGTACATAGGGATTAATGTTACACACTTTATTGAATATTTGATGATTTAATGATATGATGCAGTAGACGGTTATCAAGTTCCTTCTATCGTACATAAAACAGAATGTACCAAGTGTAGTTGTATTTTTGCATTAATCTACGTCCTGAAGCATGACAATTTTACAATGCATGTTATATATGGTCCCTAAGTTTATTTAACTTTGTTTACGGTCGTTTATTATATCAAATTTTCGTTGATAATGTATGCATTATATAATACACCACACCTGACATATAAAAATAATATTTATGCTTCACTAGTAGGGCTGTAAACGAACCGAACGAGGCCCGATTCATGTTCGTTCGTTAAGAACTGTTCGCGAACACATCTCGAACAGAAGTTTATGTTCGTGTTCGTTTGTTAATAAAATTTAAATTAAACAGACACAAACAAACACAAATGAACAAAAACGAATATTAAACTTGAATTAAAAAAACACCATTAACCTTAAACATCCGACACAAATAGTCAAATACTATCGTTCCTTGATAAGTCATGAATTTCAGACACAAGTTTACTCACTCCTACATTACAACAAATTGGGTGTGGCAGCGACCAATAACCAATAATTGAGGGTGATAAAATTCAATAACCCTTTTTTAAATGACAAAGTTTACTCACTCCTACATTAAAACAAATTATTCCTAATCTACACCTTGCTTAGGATTGAACTGTCAGATATTTTTAATGTTTCTCTTGTGTGGCTCCACGTATATAAGTTATGAGTCTATGACTATGCCTGTTGGAATTAAATAACTCTAAATTTTACTATTTGGTCGATAGCCCTCCTAACTTAAGAATTGTATGATGTCACTCCTAACCTTTAACTTAAAATTTCTCTCTAGCACTCCCAAACTAGCTAACCCCTATGCCACGTCACTAAACAAGTGCCATGTCAGATGCCACCTTGCTAAATAAGTGCGACGGTAGATGCCGCGTCAATAAAAAAAAACCACGTAACTAAACAAGTGCCACATCAGCAAAAAAAAAAAAAAAAAAACTAATTGATTTACCGTTCAGTTAGTTGGAAGTGTCAGAAGAAAATAAATTAAAAATTTGGAGTGGCGTGGTACAAATCGTAATTGAGAATGCTATCGGATAAATGATGAAAGTTCGGGTTATTTAAATCCAATAACCCTATTTCTTTCACATACTTGATTTCCTTTGAGATGAATATGCAAAATCATAACCCATATCAATGTGACAACTCTAATAAGGAAAATACATTTTTTAACAGGGAGTAGGGGCTGACCCACCCAATATCGTGGATGGGTGAGCACATCTCTTGAAAAAAAATAGTGTTAGATTTCACCGAAAATTCTGACCGCACCCCTTGAAAATTTTCAATCCCTCGCCCCTTAGAAAAAAAAATTATTATGAATTTATAAAAAAATTCTGAACACTAATTATTTATTAAAATATGACAGAATTTATATGTGTATTCTTTATTTCTTTAACACTTTAACCTCTTAACCAATTACCCATACACTTATAACTTAGAAGCCCAGTAAAAAATCCATTGTAATTAACCCAACTATTCAAGCCCAAGCCCAATCAAATTTGAACTTAATAAAATAACCCAACCCAACCATCCTTTACAATTCCAATCCCGCCCCCTAATCCCGGTGACGCAACATACTAGTAATCGACGAGCAGGCTTTTTGTTGCCGGAAAACCGAAATTACATCCACCTTCAAGCATCTTATCGCCAGAATCCATTAAAAGTCAGGTATACTTTGTTTATTTATAGTTTTTTATGTGTTGATTAGGAGAAAAGAGATGTGAAAGGGTTTAATATTTTATTTTATTTTTTATTATATAGGTTTTTTTTTTTTGTATTTTGAAGTGTTTTTTTTTTTTGTTGTTCTAGACTTCTAATGGTATGATTTTGATATTTTATTTAAAGTTTTGTTTGTTTAAATGATTAGTTACAAGTAATCAACATTTAAAATTAGAGCTTCAATCTTGATGCTTGAATATTTGAAAATTATGGACTATGGTTGATGATTGTTTAAGAATTTAAGTGTTTAGTGTTGTTTTAAATGATTTGTTGTTTTATATGTGATAGGAACCATGAGTATGGATGTTATGACGTGATTTCTCAAGAGAAAAAGGGTTGAATCATCTTTCAAAACTCCTGAATTCGTTGATGTGGATACTTTTCCTTCGGACCCTCATGATCGCAAGCCAATTGTATCATATAACGTGAATCAACGAGACGAGATCAGAAGGGTATACCTACTAAGAGAACCATGTCAACCTAAGGGTATTGAATTCCCACAATTTGACACGTTTTTATTATTATTATTATTATTATTATTGTTATTATTATTATTATTATTTTATATTTTAGTTTGATGTTATTTTGTTTTAAATGACCCTCTGACCCGCCATGAACCGAAGTTTTTTATATAGTTAGGGGCTTAAAATTTTAAAAATATTCCACTCCCGTGAAAAAAATTCTTGGGTCCTCCACTAACAACGATAAAAATAGTCATTAAGGGGCTGTTTGTTTAGCTCTTAATGGTTACCTCTTACTGGTTCAACACTTAATGGTTCAGACTGTTTGTTTCGCAAACAAATGTCTAAATGGTTCAGACATTTGCCACTGAATAGTTAAGCATTATACCGAGTCTGAATAGTTAAGACATCTTATCTGAATTGATCAGACATTTGCCTCTGAACAATTAAGTATTATACTGACTCTTAATGGTTCAGATCTCTTACTAATTCAGCACCTAACCATTCAGAAGTTGCCAGACAACCCTAATAGAATGCTGGCAAGGAAAGTACAAACTAAAAAACAAACACCAAGAACAAACATGGGAATCAGAAAAGATCAAGACTAGCCAGGATCATCGAAATTAAACTTACACCATTATACTATATATAGATATAATTTGTAACATATTGATGCAATGGTTGTTGTAATGTATGCATTATGGTTTGTATAGTGGTAATGATATATAGATATAACTAGTATTAGGCACCCATGAGTTGCGGCGGGGACGAACACCAATGCCACACTAATGCTAGCGACCACCAACACTCAAGTTGCGGCGTGTTAATGCGAAGAAATTAAACCGAAACATAAAACACTTAAAAGAATAACTAAGTCGATCTAGGACCCGCGCGTTACGAACCTGTCAAACAGGAAAAATAGACGCGGGTTCATCGTAACGCGCGGGTCCTAAATCGACTTAGTTATTCTATTCTATGTTTTACGTTTCGGTTTAATTTCTTCGCATTAAAAACGCCGCAACTTCAGTGTTAATGGTCGCTGGCAGTAGTGTGACATTGGTGTTCATCCACGCTGCAACGTGGGGGTGCGTAATACTAGTTTCACCTAATCTATAGCATCAAATGGCTAGGGGTGTAAACAAGCCTAGAGACTCGAGAGCTACTTGTTATCGGCTCGGTTAAAAGCTTGAACGAGCCGAGCTTTAACGAGCTCGAGTCTGTTATAGAGCTCGTTTAGTTATCGAGTCCAAACTCGAGCCTGAAATACAAAGCTCATTTAGGCTCGCGAGCCTAAATAAGCCCAAACAAAAGTTACTTTTTTATATATATAATACAACAACAATAATAATAATAATAATAATAATAATGATGATGATGATGATGATAATGATAATATTGACAAGCCGAGCTCAAACCAAGTTTTGGCTCGTTTAAGCGATATTGAAACGAGCTCAAGCGAGCCAAGCTTTTAGCTTGTTTGAGGTTGTTCTCAAACATGACGTGCCGAGCTCAAGCCTAATCGGGCTAGAGCTCGGCCCGACTCGTTTACACCCCTACAAAGACCCACAAAATAAGAATCATGATCCCAAGTCGCAATTAAGTATCAATTTAAAATTTCTTGAGCAATTGATTTGTTGGAATACATCGACTTCACATACGAATTTAAAATCATGAAAATTAGACATACCAGTGGATTGTTTTGAAGAGAAAAACCACCCCAGACCCGGAAATGTCATCCCAAAAAGAAATAAGAGGCTACGACTCTATTTCAAATTCGATAAATATTAATATGCATAGGTGTTATCATGGTTGGAAAGTTCTACATTTGTATAAATAACATGGCTACATGAATTTTTAAAGACGTGCATTTCATCAAAACATATCGAATGAAAATCATTAAAGAGTTGAAAGAAATATAAAATCGACTTGATTTTGAAAAGGGATTCGAGTAGAGCATCTTGAATATTGAGGAACCTAATACTTTGGTAGAATTGTATCTTTGTGTCCGAGAACGATTAGCTAGTAACGAGTTTCCGTCTTAGATTAGAGGCGCTTCAACTCAAAAGACGAGCTTACCATGGTTTCTTACTAACCTTCTATGCTGGAAAATCAGACCCTTAATCGAAAACAAAGAACAAGAGATTGAACGAACATCGTTCAACGTTTTTTTATTATAAACCAAAAACACGCCAATTACAATAGTCTTAACCATCTATTTATTTTAAACTAAACCCAAACCTATTATGGCTCAAACACCAATTAAATAATTATTAAACTCAAACTTGATAAACATATCTCGTTAAATAAAAGATAAATGTTGGTTCAGTTCTGTTCTAAACATGATGAAAACATGAAATCATACCTGTCACAGCAGAAAGTGCAGTGGAGAATCCAGTAATGGAGTTCGACATGCTTGTCATCTTGATCTGGTTCCTCCTTAGGGTGCTGACTGATGATGGGGACTTAGAAAACCGAAAAGGGTATCGGCTTGGAGAGGGAGGACGAAAATTATGATGTTATGCTTATGGGGTGTGTCTAATTGTGAAACTGAGTAACCCCTTAACCTCCACATAATTCTCCTTATATAAGCACCCAGGAGGAAACCTAATTAGTTACTAAGGGTAATATGGTCCATCAACAATTACCAACTAATTATTTAATAGGTTCTAATATATTTTGATCTATATTATGTAAATGATTATAATGGCTATAGATTAAATATTGTTACATAATATATTTAATCTTACATTCTCCCACTTAGCCGAGTAATCATTTACTATGAGTATTAGATAAGCCTGATCAGGAGTTAACACTCATTTTAGCTTTAAACAAGTACTATAGCAGAGAAATACAGCCGTTGAATCATTATGCGACTCAGGACCCCCATTAATCATACTATAGCCTTAATTTAAAACCTAATCGTCATGATCAAAATACGCATAAGCCCTTTGTTTGATTTGTAACTTTATTTGTCTATATGCCATTATACCGGTTGAACATATTCTAACAGACATACAAAAATCAAACTGAGGAAATTTCATTAACATAAAACATAAGCTAGTACAATATGCTCAAATAAGGTCTTTACTAAATCCCATATTCCGAACATGTTCTTCATAAACCTTAGGAGGGAGACCTTTAGTCATCGGATCCGCAAGCATATCCTTAGTACTAATATACTCGATACAAAGATTATTTTCCTCAACTCGTTCTCGTACGAACAGATATTTTGTATCGAGATATAAACCAGCTCCTGTCGAACTGTTACTGTTCGAGAAACTAACGGCAGCTGAATTATCACAGTAAAGCTTCAATGGTCTGGAGATGGAATTTACGATTTTGAGTCCAGTGATCAGATTTCTAAGCAACATTCCATGATAGGTTGCGTTATAAACAGCAATGTACTCTGCCATCATTGTGGAAGTTGTGGTCAACTGTTGTTTATGACTCTTCCATGAGATAGGGCCGCCTGCTAACATAAAGATATAGCCCGAAGTGGATTTCTTGTCATCTTTGCACTTTGCAAAGTCAGAATCAGAATAGCCCACCACTTCTAAATGATCACTTCTTCTATAAGTCAGTTTATAGTCTTTCATCCCTTGCAGATATCGAAGTACCTTCTTAGCTGCTTTCCAGTGATCTAGGCCAGGATTAGTCTGATAACGGCCTAGCATTCCAGCAATATAAGCGATATCTGGGCGAGTACAGACTTGAGCATACATCAGGCTCCCGACTACTGACGCGTAAGGTATCTGGCTCATTTGCTCCTTCTCAACCTCTGTTGTCGGACACTGGAATGAACCGAAAACATCTCCTTTAACTACTGGAGCGACTGAGGGTTTGCACTGTTGCATGTTATATCGCGTAAGGACACGATCTATGTAGGCCTTCTGGGACAATCCTAAGATCCCTTTGTGTCTATCTCGGTGAATTTCGATGCCAATGACGTAAGAAGCCTCTCCGAGATCCTTCATGTCGAAGTTATGCGAAAGTAACCGCTTCGACTCATGCAACATGTCTAAACTATTACTTGCCAATAGAATATCATCTACGTAAAGGACAAGTATAGTAAAGTCGCTCCCACTTATCTTGAGGTAGGTGCATTGATCCACTTGATTCTTCATGAAACCTTGCTTCTTCATGACTTCATCAAACTTGAGGTACCACTGACGTGATGCTTGTTTTAACCCGTAAATGGATTTCTTCAGCTTACAGACTAGATGCTCCTGACCTTCAGGTTTAAAGCCTTCAGGTTGTTTCATGTAAACATCTTCGTCCAAATCTCCGTTAAGGAAAGCGGTTTTAACGTCCATCTGATGTAACTCTAAATCAAAATGAGCTACTAGGGCCATGACGATCCTTAATGAATCTTTACGAGAGACAGGTGAAAACGTCTCTTGATAATCAATTCCCTCTTTCTGAGTGTAGCCCTTTGCAACCAATCTCGCTTTGTAGCGTTCAACGTTACCATTCGGATCCAGTTTTGTTTTGAATACCCATTTACATCCTATGGGTTTGGCTCCGTTGGGTAATTCTACCAAATCCCAAACGTCATTTTTCTTCATGGATTCAAGCTCATCAATCATCGCTTTATTCCATTCAGAAGACTGATCACTGCTAATGGCTTCATTGTAAGAGATAGGATCATTGAGCTTTCCAGGATCCATTTCAGTCAGGTAGGTAACATAATCATCCCAATTAGTAGGCCTTCTTTGCCTAGATGACCTCCTGAGTGGATTATCGGGTTCAGCGTTCTCTTGGTTTTGAGCGTTTGATGTGCCTTCGTCATGAGGTATAATGGGTTCTGATTGTAGAGGTGAATTTGGAGTTGGTGCAGTAGCTTCAGGTACAGTAGTTGCATTGGGTACAAGAGGAGTAATCGGAGTAATGGTAAGCGACGAGTCTCTCCCCCCCGCGTCTTGTACTTCTTGCAATTCTTCGTAAGGGTTGGTACTGCTCCCACTGACCTTGAAATCCTCCAGGAACGCAGCACGCTTGGTTTCAACAATACGGGTGACATGGGAAGGACAATAGAAACGATAACCCTTAGAGTTCTCAAGATACCCGATAAAGAAACAGGTAACTGTTTTAGGGTCAAGTTTCCTTAGGAAAGGATTGTAAAGTTTTGCTTCAGCAATGCAGCCCTATACTTTCATATATTTAAGACTCGGTTTCCTTCCTGTCCAAAGTTCATAAGGAGTTTTAGGGACAGACTTAGAAGGAACTCTATTGAGTATATGAACAGCTGCTTTTAACGCTTCAGTCCAGAGGAATAATGGTAAATTAGTGTTGGCTAACATACTGCGCACCATGTTCATAAGGGTACGATTTCTTCTTTCAGCTACACCGTTCTGCTGAGGTGTACCAGGCATGGTGTATTGGTTCACAATCCCCTGGCCCTTACAAAACTCATAAAATGGACCAGGAGCTTGACCCACATCAGTATGTCTTCCATAATATTCACCGCCTCTATCTGATCTCACAACTTTAATCTGACGATCTAATTGCTTTTCAACTTCAGCCTTATAATCTTTAAAAGTTGTTAGAGATTCAGACTTTTCCTTAATTAGATACAAGTACATGTAACGAGAATAATCATCAATGAAAGTGATAAATGAAGTATGTCCTGTTATGCCAGCGATTTGGTAGGGACCACTAATGCCAGTATGAATGAGTTCTAATAAATTAGAGCTCCTAGTGGCACCTTTCTTATTCGCTAATGTCATTTTACCTTTAAGACATTTGACACATGTTCCAAAATCAGAGAAATCGAGAGGAGGTAAGACTTCATCCTTTACGAGACGATTTAATCGTTCTCTTGAGATGTGGCCTAGACGCTGATGCCACAACATGGATGAAGTTTCTAAGTCTCGTTTCTCTTCCATCTTTGTGAGTGATTCATTAATGTTATATGACAACAAAGATTTGGAAAAGTTATCTTCTAGTTCTAATCTATAGAGACCACCATCCAGAATACCAGTACCATAAAGAACAGAATCATAAAGGATAGAGAGTTTGCGATGACCATGGGAAACAATAAAACCGTCCATGTCTAACTTTGGTCCTGATACAAGGTTCCGAGTTACCTCAGGAACATATAAGGTATCATAAAGTTTAATACATAAACCAGTTTTCATAACTAATTGTAATGTTCCAATGGCCTTCACTTCTAATTCTCGATCATCCCCAACCTTAAGCGTTCTTTGGTTTCTTTCCAGCTTCCGGATTGACAGGAATCCCTGAGTTGAATTGGTAACATGAACCATAGAACCAGAATCAAACCACCAAGAATTAGCATGAACACTTAAATTATAGGACTCAAGTATCATAAAATAATCGTTACCTTTCTTAGCCAGCCACTCCTTAAAATCAGGGCATTCCTTCTGCATGTGTCCTGTCTTTTTACAGAACTTGCAGCGGATACTGCCTAAGGAGTTCTTAGAGCTGGAGGGTGCACTTGTATTAGGATGAGGGTTAGGCCTTTGGACTTTTGAAGCATCCTTCCTCTGATAATTGTTCTTCCTCTTCTTAGAGTTGGAGGTAGTGAAGTTGGCAACATCAGTATGGCGATCCATCCTCATACGCTCTTCCTCCTGTACGCACATAGCGACCAGCTCACTCATCGTCCATTTGTCCTTCTGAGTGTTGTAATTGATCTTGAATGCTTCAAAAGACGAAGGAAGCGAAGTAATGATGAAATGAACAAGAAAACCATCACTGATTTCCATTTCCAGCCCCTTCAGCTTATTGGCCATGTCATTCATCATCATGATGTGCTCGCGAATGCCGCTCCTCCCATCATACTTAGTTGTCACCAGCTTGAGAATAAGAGTACTAGCGTGTGCTTTAGACGTCCCTTTGAACTGCGCCTCCACAGAAGCCAAGTAGGTTTTATCATCTTCAGAATCAGGAATGGCTCCCCTTATTGCATTGCTTATGGACTGCTTCATAAACATGAGAGACATGCGGTTACACCTAGTCCACTTGTCATGAGTCAACTGCTGAGCAGCAGTACTTTGTGGAGTAAGGTCCGCTGGCTTATCCTCTCTTAGAGCATAATCGAAATCCAGCAGCCCGAGAGTGAGCATGGGAGCATCCTTCCATGCAGCAAAGTTATCACCAGTCAAAGGTGGAATCCCACAATTGGGCGCTGATAGTGGAAATAAGATGAGCAAGTTATGATACTAAGGAAGAAGTCCTAATGTGATCTAAGGGCACGTTAAACTAAGGCAGGCATAAATAATGACCATTTTACATTATGAAGCTGTGATATTGTCTATTACTAACATCAAAATAATAGACTTAGTTAAAAATTCTACTTAAATGAAGACAAAACAGCTTTGGCCAGAAGTGTAATCATTCAAGCATATGTGCAAAGTGGTTGTAACAAATCAGCTTTGGCCAGAAATTGAGACAATCACTTTAGTTATGCACTTGTTGAGTATGCCATCTATGAATGAATTAAATCAGCTTTGGCCAGAAATTAAGACATTCATGCTTATGATGCACACACAACATAGCTTTCGTAATACTTGAACGATAAGTAGATGTATCAAGTCAGCTTTGGCCAGAAATGATATATCAAAAGCTCATTCAAGTTAAGCTATTCTGGTTTTGCAAAACATTCTCTGATTCTGATTAATTAACTAAGTAAATTACAAAACCATGTATTTAATAGCAAACCACCCGTTAGCGCGGATCGAGTCACAACCTTGTTGTCTCGAGTCGAGACCTTTGTCTCGAGTTAACACGTTATGGTCTCGAGTCGAGACCTCTGTCTCGATTTGACACGTTATGGTCTCGAGTCGAGATCTAATGGTCTCGAGTCGAGACCTCTGTCTGAGGTTGAGAAGGTTTAATGGGCTGATGATTTCGAATCGAGACCTTGTTGTCTCGAGTCGAGACTGATGGTCTCGAGTCGTAATCTGATGATCTCGAAACTTCCTGTTAACAGCTGTGAATGTGGAAACATAACTGAAATTCGAAATCTAAGGGATTATGTGATAATGTTTCCTATTTCAGTGCTGATCTAATTTTACCAAATATTTCGAAAATCATAATCTGTTTATCTAATAACAGTTTTCGAAAATTTTTAGTTGACAAAACAGATCAAAACAGGAAAAAACACTTAATAATCCGAATCATATTCCAAAACTTATAGAATATTTCGAATTTCAACTAAGAACATGATGAACCCTAAAACATAAAACATGATTCTGGAACCCGAAACCTGAATTTTTAAGCCTTTTCTAAACAGATTTCGGTTATTAGATTATCCAGTTGATTTCGAACAAACATATAAGTGATCTTTTATCCGAAAACAGGGATTTCGGTCCAAGATCCAAAACCATCAGTTATGTTTACGAATTTAATCAAAAAATTCTGTTTTCATGATTTCAATTCCAGAATAATGAATACGAAAACAAAACTGACTAATCAACATATGCTCTGATACCACATGTTGGTTCGGTTCTGTTCTAAACATGATGAAAACATGAAATCATACATGTCACAGCAGAAAGTGCAGTGGAGAATCCAGTAATGGAGTTCGACATGCTTGTCATCTTGATCTGGTTCCTCCTTAGGGTGCTGACTGATGATGAGGACTTAGAAAACCGAAAAGGGTATCGGCTTGGAGAGGGAGGACGAAAATTATGATGGTATGCTTATGGGGTGTGTCTAATTGTGAAACTGAGTAACCCCTTAACCTCCACATAATTCTCCTTATATAAGCACCCAGGAGGAAACCTAATTAGTTACTAAGGGTAATATGGTCCATCAACAATTACCAACTAATTATTTAATAGGTTCTAATATATTTTGATATATATTATGTAAATGATTATAATGGCTATAGATTAAATATTGTTACATAATATATTTAATCTTACAATAAATACTTATCAAGACCCAATAACTAATAACTAAATAATAATAAATAAACTAAACTTTATCTTCAACCCTTTTGAATTATGTTGAAGTCACTTCAACTCGGATTAGGATTAACCATTTATTCTATTCAATTGTATTAATGCTTTTTTTTTTTTTTTTTTTTTTTTTTTTTGAACAGCGAGGCGTATACAACCCTATGGAAACCCACTCTTGTATAATTCTCCGCATTGCTTAAGGAAATGCAGCACCTTACTCAGGCCTTGGGATCGAACCTGAGCACCCGGGCAGGAACCTCCGAAGGAGTAAAACCTTCCCACCTCCTCTTTGCTTGGAGTGGGGATCGAACTTGAGACCTCTCACAAGGTCTAAGTCTTTTCCACCACTCCACCAAAGACTCATTGGCAATTGTATTAATGCTTGAATCAATTTTTAAGGGGAACAAAGTCCATCTGGAATTATAGAGGTTGATCAAGTAGAAACGGCAAGATTGAAATCATGCAAATGACTTTTGAAAAAATTTCCTAATAAAATGAAATAGTTTTAATTAGTTTCGCGTTAGATATCTTACTACACTCTTTTCAAAAAAAAAAGATATCTTACTACACCGTGTTACATATAAAAATCAAATTCAAAGAGTTACAAAAAGTTCTATTTGATGTAAAAAAACTATTTCTTAATTATTATTATTATTATTATTATTATTATTGCTCAGTTATATAACTCTTTTTTGGCAATATAAAAAGTCTTGTAACAGCTACCATTACTTAAAACGTACGTTTAAACTGAAAAAGTCCAAGAATTTCTTAAAAAACTGCATAATTGCGTATTTATCCAATTTAAAATTAAAATTGCATATATCTCATTTCTTAACTAATATAATTGCAAATTTACCCATTTTAATTTATTTTATTAAAAACAAGTTATATAATGACTTTTTACCCTTATTTTTACTAAAACTTTAAAAAATACATATTTATTTATTTTTACTAGTTTTTGTAGATTTTTACTAGTTTAGCGGTATATTTTAGTGTCCAAGTTTTAGTCAAAATAGTAAAAATGAATAATTATGTATTTTTTAAAGAATTGTGAAAAATCCACAAAATCTAGTAAAAATGAATAAATATGTATTTTTTTAAAGTTTTAGTAAAAATAAGGGTAAAAAAGTCATTGTATAACTTGTTTTTAATGAAATAAATCAAAATGGGTAAATTTGCAATTTTATTAGTTAAGCAAGGGGATATATGCAATTTTAATAGTTAAGAAAGGAGATATATGCAATTTTAATTTTAAGTTGGATAAATACGCAATTATTTAGTTTTTTAAAGAGAAATATACAATTGTCCCTTTCTTCATCTTTTGTTATATAAACTTTCCAATTTACCTTAAATTATTCATCCATCCGAAAATCACAAACATTAAAAATACAAAGGATGTAAAATATTAGAGACAAATTTGTCACTCGTTAAAATGTAAGTGGATTAACGAATTTAGTAAACTCGTAAGTTAACCATGCAGTCAAAACCAGCCGCCAAAGCATATGTGGGAGCCCAAAATTTATTCGTCACTTTAATAGCTAATGGGGGTCCAATAAACGAGGTGGTGAGGCCCAAGACAATGGTGAATAGGTCCGTCCAAGTTTTGGTTGCTGTTCAGTAAACTGTGGATCTGTTCTGTGATCCATCACCATTCAGCCTAGAGGCATAAGCTGGTCTATAAAACAGTTTTCATGATTAGAGGTGTACAAAACCCGGTTAGGGCCCAAACCGGTTCGGTTTATAAACTGGCCTGATTTTTTTTTTCAAGTTTGGTCTTAAACCAGTTTAGCACAAACCGGTTCAGGTAAGAACTGGCTAACCCCAACCCACCCAAATCAATTTGGACGGCTCTAAAACCGGTTTAGCGTTTAAACCGGTTTTTTTGACGGCCTCAAACCAATTCGGGTTGGAACCAATTCTCAACACAAAAATCTCAGACATGTACTACACCTCCTAGTCAGGTGGACCCAACCCGGTTTTTTACCAGGTCGTTTTTGGTGCCCAAACCTGTTTTTTTTTTACACCTTTAATCATGACCCAAAATTATTTTAGCCGAGACCATCGTCTTCGCTATCATCGGTGTCAATTGTCAAATCACGGGGAACACTTTGTGGCATGATGGTTGGTGCCTGTTATTACCAACCAATTTAACTCTTCCTCAAATAGAATGTTATTGTAATTAGAAGTCAAAAAATGTAGCGTCGGGATTCACTACAAATAGAAAGAGAACAAAATGCAAATTCTTATAGTTTTTGCATTCATGCAACCACATTTTCAACACCACTTCCTCCTCATGTGGATTGGCTTTTTCGGGGTAAACTCGTGATTCTGGTCGAGTGTGAGAGAGATAGGGATTGGTGATTTTGATGTGAGAGAGAGGGTGAGTGTGTATAGAAAGTGGGTTTTGTTGGTATATTAATTAATGAAGGGGATGAACCACTATACCATTTCACCATATGAAATGACTTAGGTGATGTGGCTGACACGTGGCGAAAAAGAGCATGTAGTTCGTCATACCACTACACATGGTCTTAGACCGTGGGGTATGGTGGGGCTTGGGTTTGGGGCATGAGTTGACACGTGGAGTTCAAGCCCCCCCCCCCCCCCCCCCCACCCCCACCGGTGAGTGACGTGTCCGTGGGGTATGGCGGGGCTTGGGTTGGGGCGTGGCTTGGCAGTTTATTAAAAAAAATTACAAAAAATTAAAAAAATACACACCACGTTAAAAAAAAGCCTAAAATTTTATTAAATTATTAAAAATTACATAATTCCTAAAAATTACCCCGCCCCGCTATGACATGGCCAACAAAACGAATAGGAGCCCGCCACATAGGATCGCTAGCCCGTCCCACGCCCGGCTTCAAACCCCCGCCCCTTGGGCCACGCCCCAACCCAAGCCCACCCGGGGTGGTGGCTTGGGCGTTTTCAGCCAACCCACGCCCCAACCCAAGCCCCATACCCCACAGTCTTAGAAGTCGAAAAATGTAGCGACGGCATTCAATACGGATAGAAA
Organism: Helianthus tuberosus; assembly: GCA_030545235.1. Taxonomy (NCBI): domain Eukaryota; kingdom Viridiplantae; phylum Streptophyta; class Magnoliopsida; order Asterales; family Asteraceae; genus Helianthus; species Helianthus tuberosus. The sequence continues at coordinate 52,527,654 of CM060410.1, read as the reverse complement.
GATAACAAAATGGGATTTCTTATAGAATTTGCATTTTTGCAAAAAAGTTGTTGATTTTCATATCTAGGAAGCTTTATCTATGATGGGCTATCAATCAACAACTTTAGAGCAAAAGCAATGAACACACAATCCACTAGATATCAAATGTGAGAACAATTATGACTAGATACAAACCCATTATAAAGCAATATAAAACGTCTACGGGGTTACAATATAACAAAAGCCAAAAGGGTCATACATCATAGATTGCTTACGAAGAGCAATCATATTTGTTTTTTCTTTTTTTCATTTATCTAAATAAATTATTAGAGACAACTTTTAAATAAATTATAACAACCTAACAATCCGTTTGATTATACCAATTACCTATCAATTTACCAACCCGCTAACAATGCAAGGAAATCGCCAATACACTTGATAAACGACAAACGATTCAGATATAATAAACGTTTCACAAAGATCAACACAAGTGGTTAAAGTTACCAATTAATAAGAATCAGAAACAAAGTTTAATCATGTAAAACGTAGCAAACGATCAGATCTTTTACAGTTCAATTACCATATTTACTAGTGTGAGTCAACTTACTCTGTGTCACCCAACAAGCTACTAGGTTTTCCCATTAACCGAACAAGTTGTAAAGCAAGAACTCAAAACACATGCAAATGGTTTAAATAAACCCATACATCAATTGTTTATAAAACGTTGTCAATGTCAAAAACAAATCCAAATATGAATAAAACTGAGAAAAGTACTAAATCTTATGAATCGTTCACGTGAAGGAAGCCACGCAAAGCCTAGCCGCTCATGCTTGTTGTGCGATAATTCCTACTCCTTTCGTCCCAACCCTCTTTTATTCTAAAATTTGAACCGACGTCTCTTTTCATTGTGTTGGCCTGTTGGGTTGTTAGCTGCTACTTATTTTCCTCTTGGGCTTTGCGACCCACTATGTTGTTTTAATTTTCTTGTTGGCTCGTGGGTGCCTTTTCAGTTGAAGTCCAAGCCCCTGTTTACAAGTAAAAAAGAATATTTTCTATGAATACCTGATGCACATTAATTCATTTAGTGAATTTAAGATTAAATGGCCATTCTTTCATTTTATACTTCAACGTCCAACATGTATATTTTAGCTTTAATCTCTTTTTGACCATTAATATTTTTTTATCTCATATTGTATTGTTTAAGCACATTTTTCTTTATAGTCTATAGAATACAAATACTAGTAAAAATAGTATATTTAATATTAATACCAATGCATTTTACTAAATAATTAATATTAAGTGAAGCGTACCTAAAATGCATGGATCAGTATCCACAACCAATGCGACTAAAAAGGGTCAGTTACGTTTGAGTCGGAGCATTCGTGGCATGGTGTCTTTCATTTGGACATAATTAAACAATATGAGATGGTGCCAATTAAATTTAAAGGTGTTCTCTTTGACATCATTTTATACTTGTAGCCAGTGGCGGAACTAGCCCAAAAAGTTAGGGGTATCCTAATTTTTTTTAGGATCAGGGGTATCCTTTATATAACAGAAACGGAGTTGAGAGGTATTTTTAAACTACGGAAAGTGAGTTAAGGGGTATTTTTACACTACGGAGATGGGGTTGAGGGGTATCCCGTGCTACCCCTATTTGTACTATAAGTCCGCCACTGCTTGTAGCGATTTAGGACATTAACCTTTTTATAAGCATTTTTCTTAGCATCACTTTCTCCTCTAGCAATAACGTGGGGCGGGGCATCTTCGATAAACATTTATTTGTCACCATTTTTCATCAACGTAGGATGATATATTTTTTTAAAAATTCTATAGGCTTACCTAGTATAAACTAATTATGAAAAATTTATTCAACAATGTGTACAATAAAGCTAGAATAATAATAATAATAACAGTAATAATAATAGTACTACTACTAGTACTAGTAGTAGGGTTTAGGGTTTGGTTATTTGCACACCCAACCATTTTATTTCAACACCTAGCAGTCACTCAAACGTTGTAAGGGTCTACACGGGGTGTATGAACACCTGTATGCTTTATATACACCTATATGAGGCATATGGACACTAACCATAAAAGTCAAAGTTGTATGTGTTAGTATTTATCTGGTGGCTGGGCTATAAACTTCTTATAGGTCTATACGGAGTGTATGACCACCTATATGCCTCGTATATACCTCTATGGGGCGCATAGAAATACATTATAAATATTATAAACATTTTATACAATATTTATCGTTTTAGTAAGTTTTTTAAAAAAATGGGTAAATTTTTTATTTTTCTATAAAAGTATAAGTATTATCAAATTAACAATTTTATATAAGAACATTAGATATAAATTTGTTACCATTAGATAATTTTTTCATGGGAATGATAACTTTGTTAATTAATTGAAACTAAACTATCATATGATACGTAACCAACCAACAACTAACCATTGTATACAAACATTACAAATATAAACAACCTAAAAAATTGTACTATACTGTAGCACCTAGTATAGGGCTATATACACATAAAATGAGGGAGTTAATTACATAGTTAGTCTCTGTGGTTTGCACAAAATAACATACTTAGGTACTAATAGTTTAAAATCACCTTCTAGGGTATTAACTTTTCATTTTGTAACGTTTGGAGGTATTAACTTCTAGGGTATTAACATAGTTAGTTCTTGTGGTTTGCACAAAATGACATACTTAGGTACAAAATAACATACAATGTCCCCTTACTCCTCAAGAGAGTTAGCAATTTCACATCTTAAGGCATATCCCACATCCAAAGAGGAAGAAGATTCCAACAAACCACCTAAGCCTTTAATCCATACCATCCTGTAGAGAGATTCCTATCGCCATTGGAACCTAAACCCTTCCGCATTGTGCCTATAAACCCAAGTAGCCCTATAAGTATACATAGTCCTTGTAAAACATTATGTTTAAAAGGAGAAACCCAAAAAATGAGAGCCATGCGAGTTAGAGATTGTGAACTGGAGGTTAACAAATGTAGAAGCTCAGAACATGATAGTTTAGCAGGAACCAGATTTAGCTCGAGCCTGGGGAAAGCGGTAAATTTCCATTTCTGTGGGTTATATTTGACAATGTGTTGTACTATGTGTATTATGTGCACTTACTATTGTAACTGCTTGTTATTGAATAAAATGTTGAAGTTGTATTTTCTTGAAATTACAGAAAATTATCCACATAACACCTTTATCGAGTGGGGTGTCATAGTTGATGAGCAGCGATCATGCCTCATCACTTGTGACTCATGCTTAAAAAGACACGTCAGCTATAGCTATTGCTGGTGACTTCATGAATATACACGAGTTATAAACTACATTATTTCACCATGACTCTGTATCCACCCATATCATCATAACCCAACGTCATCACGCGACACATCGCCATACAGTCAATGCCCTCTACACCACGTGTGTAAACCAAACAAATCCCATTGTAGCGGCACCTATAAGGGACCACAAATATCGTGTGTATGCATGCACAGGTTATGTATATGCATACAACAGTCATGCATTAATATTACAGTTTGGGACAAGCATGTTCGCGTATTGAAAATATTCATAAAACTCACATGTGTAACATTTGCTAGCATAAGAAAGTAGCAATTGCTAGTACAATCTGATAACAGTTGCTAGCATAATCAAACAATATCTCTGGGTCCTGATACAACATAAGCAATCCTAAGATAGGTTATCGTACATCTAACTAGTTATTATCAGGGTTGGATATTGGTTAACGGTGCCTTATTTAAGGCCATGCCTAACTAAGGCCAGGCTATTCAATACCCGCCCCTAACAGTAACCCTGATACCTAATAATAAATACTAATAATATTAACTACTAATAATAAATAACTAAACATAAACTTAAACGAGAAAATACCCTAAAACTATCTACGACAAGTAGTATAGAGTCTCCCTACTCGTGCTCCTACTCGCTCTAAAAACGACTACTAGCAACACCTAAAAAGGTAATGCGTACTCGAGATTCTTTATACGAGAGTGTTCCCAAAATAAGTAATGCTAAAATATAAAACTATGAAGTTCTATATATAGAAAAGAGTAAACAACCAAAATGGTCCCTGAGGTTTGGTCACTTATGCCACTTTAACTGAAAAATTTGACCAGATTTTGATTTTTGGATGAAAATGGCAACAAAGTAGCAAAAGTGACCAAACCTCAGGGACCAATTTCATATATTGTCTAGCGAGAAAGTAACAAGTAAGATGATCATTGGAAATTGATAGTATTTAGACGTGTATTTAATATTATAACAGAACGTATAATAATAATAAGACCAAAATTGAACAAATCAACCTTTATATTATACCTAAACTACACTTCATACCTTTCACTATGAAATCGGCCAAACCCAACCTTTATGTTCATGTTTTGTTACATCATATAACCTTTACAACTAACATCGTCTAAAAACTCAGTTAAACACCCGGTATTATTGTCAACACACTTTCAAGTTTCAGCCACGATCATAATTGCAGGTTTTTGTCATTTTCATCCTCCTTTTACAACTAAACCTTAATTCTTCCAATATAACCGGTCTGCTACTCCATGAACTCAATAAATATTAAATAGGACTCAATAAAGCACGATTGAGCATCCAAAGATTCCCAAAGTTTATAGGTATAGTTCCGGATTCAGTTAGTGATAGATTTCGGCATTCTACCGGTGATCCAGTTATCGTCGCCGAAAAATGGTTGAGTTTTTCGATATCGAATGGAATCTCGCTGGAGATTTGGTTTCCAATGAGATCTAAAACAAGAAGAAATAGTAGAGATGTGATACATTTGAGGATAATACCGGTGAGACAATGTCGTCGGAACTCTGAGCCCTCAAAATTCGCACCAAAGCACGCCTGTTCTGAACTTTGAACTCGCTGAAGAAAAATTTGACTCGCCGGAGATGTGAACCTGGTAATCTTTTTGCCAGAGAAAACTTGTGTTTAACTATTTGTGATATTTCTTCATTGTTTCATGAATTTATATTTTCTTCTAATCTTTTTCCTTTTTTTTATTTCTATTTGAATTTATCATCAGGAATAGAGCAACAGATCAGTTCTTAATATTCCACTAAAACAATGCAATTTATTTTCTTGTGGATATGGGTTTTTATTTTATAGCGAATCTCGATTTTGCTAATCTTTTTTCCTATTTCTTTGTTTTTGTTCACATTGGATCCTCATTATTATTATTATTGTTGTTGTTGTTTATTATTATTATTATTATTATTATTATTATTATTATTATTATGGTGGTGGTGGTGGTGGTGGTGAATGTGGAATGCGTGGGATGTTAGAACTAAAAAAGGTGGTGGGTGTTGGGCACTGTAAACATTTTAATGGATGGAGAAGGTGGTTTACGGTGGTTATTGAAGATAATGATAGTGGGTTTTTGTGGTTTTTGTATTTTTAAATATATACATTTAAACAAGGATTTAAAAAGACTAACATACCCTCACATGCAAAGCATGTGAGGTGATTTAACTAAGAAATCTAATGGTGTTAGGGTTAAAGGTTGACCACTGTAACAAAACATGAAGATAAAGGTTGGGTTTGGCCGATTTGATAATGAAAGGTTTGGAGTGCAGTTTAGGTATAACATAAAGGTTGATTTGTGCAATTTTGTCTTATTTTTATTTTTTGCTACATAACGGGGTGTTACAAGTATAGGGCTATACTAGACTGTACTCTATGTATATGTGGCGTATAGCACTATACTACATATATAGGATTATAGCTACATGTGTCGTATGGCTTAAGAATTTAGCAAACAAACTCAACAACATGAAAAAAAACTATATGTGGCGTACAGGGCTATACGTCGCATATAGCCCAACTGCCATGCATATTCCGACACTTGTCTTTGTTGGAAAATGAAAAAGATATATATGCACCACGTATAGATTAATACATTATGTATAGAGAGTATCAAAATATAGTTGTGGGTGTCTATATAGGAGAACCGTATATATATCTATAGGGCATGTCTATTGGCACACTGGGGTTTCTATCCCCACACTTTTGCTTTTTCAATATGGATTGTATAGGCCTATACAATCCGTATAGGGTTTTCTTTTAGACATGGCAGACTCATAGGTTCGGTCTTTGTCTGACGGCTGGGCTTATACGGGAATATTTTTTTACATGCGTTTAGCATGGCTTGGTCTCTGTCCTTAAGAATTACCTGTGACTCCATACACTTGTGCAACATAGACCTGATCCTCTCCAGGATCCAGACGTACGTTACTTCCTGCTCATTTGAAAGAAATGTATGCGCAACACAAAAGGTATGGTTTGTTGACGTCATACCTACAATGTGCAAAAATGGAAGATTGTACATGTTAATTTTGTAGGTCGCGTCGGTCATAGAACATAACACAAAACATGACTAACATCAAAATGCCATAAGAACTGGATTTTAGAAAACTTATCTTTTCCGAAGATAATCCACTAATTGAATATGTTCTCCAAACATTAATCTTATCAATACCATCTACTATTTCCTCCATCGCCTATTGGGAATTAACTTAAACCTACGCCGGAAGCGCCTGTAACAATACTAGTTTCATTAATTATGACTTTTTGATTTTATTCAGTGGTTGTTGGTTGTTTTGTAGATTGAAAAGTTGAAATTGGTTATCAAGGAGTTTTTTAAGGAAAATGATGAAGAAAAAGAAAGATTAAATGAAATTATTGTAGGGTTGTTTGTTGTAAATGAAAAAGATAAGGTGGATAAAGATGCCATGCTCAATAGGATGTCATAAGTTGAAGCTATCAAAGTTCGAAAATATGCTATAAACACTTGTTTTTGAGTGTTTTGATGCTTATTGTATTAGGATGGTTTTAGTTATTTGATGTTTTAGCTTGTATTTTTATTAGAATGTTTTATATGATTTTGAAACAGAGATGTTCTATATACATTTTTTGGGTTTTGTAGTTTTATTGAGTGTTTTATATAATTGTAATTTTATTGAAATGTACTTTTAATAAAAAAACAGGGAAATGAGGAATTTGTATGGTGTATTTGAAAATAATCAATGCAAGTGGTTGCTAAATGGTAGTGGCAAAAAAAAAACGCAAATAGTCAATGAAAGAGGTGGTTAAATGGTGACAATATGGGTGGCTAAATGGTACCAATATGGTGGCAAAAAGTTCGTCGTAACGCGGCAGCAAAAAGACCCGGTAGTGTAGGTCGCAAATAATTTTGACGGTTTTTGTGGTGGCAAAAATTTAGTAGCAAAATATAAAAGTGGTGGCTATTTGGTGACAATAGAGCAATTGACACGGGTGTTTTTGCCACCGCATATTCGGTTGCAAAATGGTGGCAACAAGGCAAATGTGATTGTTTTGCAACCATAAGTGCGGTGGTAAAAGCTCTATTTTCTAGTAGTGTCATTCATACCTGGTCGGTTTTGTACGAAACTTCCGTGTAAGTGGGTTGCTCGTCACCTAATGACTCTTGGGCGTAAGAAGACCCACCAACGTCTTTTCGTGCATGTTGCTCGTCAATCAATGACTCTTGTGCGTAAGAAGGCTCATCAATGTCTTCTTGTATGGGGTAAACATCACTAACGGAAAAGTTGTTGCCATTGTTTTCTTGTCCATATGAGGCATGACCCGGACAACCATAATCCTAATCACCGCTAGGCACAACAACCTGAAAAAAACTGACGGATAAAAGATGACAGTAAGTCTAACACCTAATTCAAATAAGTAAATAAAGGCTTACCTCGTTCAGGTCTAGCAACAACGGTCTGCTAGGCACAATAAACTAAAAAACCAACAGGTAAAAGATAATGGTAAATTTAACGTCTAATACAAAATAAGTATATAAACGCTTACCTCATTCAGGTCTGGCAACAACGATTGCTTGTGATAAGAACGAAAGTCGGACATGACCTCCTCCACGTGATCATCTTTTATTCTTCCATCGTAAGAATCAGTGTAAGACCCTTACAAAACATTGTACTTTTTGTATAATATATCATGGATTTATATATCAAAATTTACCATATTTCAACTTTGAATATAAAACGACTTTTACTTCTCGTGCAAAACCTTCAAACGATATTTACCCAAGTTTACCAAACATTCAAAAGATGGTTATACAAGTTTTGTAACGAAAACGACTAATATAATAGCGGAAGCTCCATTGATTTGTGTGTTCGGTCCTCATTCAAGCTTTGATCGCCATCCAAAAAAGACTCCATAGTTACCTATAATCCAAAATGGTCATAAAGGTTAGTTATAGAAGTGTATAACTTAATAAAACGAATCTGCAGCTCAAAACGACTGACTAAACAACTTTGCTGAGTTTATAACCCGCCGCGTGCCGCGACCGGAAGTTAAATCATTGTCGCGTGATGCGACATCGGTTGCGGGCCGCGAAGACAAACGGTATCCTCGGTCGCGTGACGCGAGGACCCTATTTCGACAGTAAGATTTGATTTCAGACCTGCATTATTCCAGCAACACTAATTTATACTAAAACGACCATAACTTATTCGATATTGATCCTATTTACGTCACGTTTCTTCCTACATGATCGTAATTCGATTCTTTATAATATGGAATCAAAACCCAACATCCGAATTAACAAAATTCTTAAATTTAAGCTCTCGACTTATAATAACTTCAAGTTATTTTGACCTGTTTAGATTTTTAGACCACAACTTGTCTTATTACTTTCATTTTTGTATAAGATTGATCTATATGATCATTTCTAAATTTTCGGGATGTTACCCGTGAAGTTTATGCATCGTTATTTATATGTGTGTCCTTTATTCGACCTGTTTAACTGTAACTAGTTAAACGAATTTAACACGAATCCTATATTTGGAATTCGCGCATATTATAACTGAGTTTATGACTTATATTCAGCATTACCCTTTCTCGGCTAACGACTGTAATGCATATTATTCTAAATTTGGCATCATTTTCAACGTCTTTAATCGTGCAACCTTCCCGGTTTGCATCAAGACATCCGATTGACCCGTTTAGCTTTCTTAGCGATATCCATCGCTTTATTTCACTAAAGTTTCATTACTTTGGTTGTTTTAACCCGTTTGGTTTTGTTAGCGACATCCATCGCTTTATATCACCAAATATTCGTCATTTGAGTCAAGTTGACCCGTTTGACTATTATAGTGAAATCCATCACTTTTATTTTCTAACATAATGTTAAACTCTTATTTAATCCGTTCGGTTTGTCTATACGGAATCCACCGTTTTAATATCAACCGAACTTCATAATGATACTTTTATCATTCAATAGAAATGAACGTAAAATAATAACTAAATCTACGAAGCGTATAGCCACCTACCTTTAAAGCTTTCCTTTTAAGCGATTATCCGTTCCGCTTTGATTACTTGATGATCCACCCAAATTACCTATAAAATTCAATTCGATCATATCGTTTAGAACTCATGATTCAATATTTGACACACAATGCATTTAACTAATCAATTAAGTGAATCTTTCATATTTATCAATATTTCAAGATCACTTAAACATTTTGTCGAACATCTTGTGGGCGAAATTAGTATACTAACATTACCATGTTCATGATTAACTAGTTAACCATGTCAAACATCATTTTCATACTTATATGTCAAGAATACCATAAACAACACTTGAATTTGCATCATAACAATCAAATAACATCAATTAACACACTGATTCAAGTATTTATCACAAAACCCATACAACACATATATGAAAATCTTGAATTCACTAAGTTATGACATGAATTTATTAAATTCTTATCTAAGACTTGTTCTTAGATTTGTAAACATCCTAATTTTGCCATAGCTTCAATCAATCCTTCAATAATGCATTTATAAGAATTCATGAAGAATCAAAACATCAACAAAGATCAAAATTTATACCTTGTGATCCCCTATATATAGTGATCACTAATTTAGCTTGGAATCAAGTTCAATTATGTTTCTCTCTTTGATTTTGAGTAGTATTTAGTGAATTGGGGTTTTAGAAGAAGAATTTCTTGGTCCAGGGGTTTTGATCGAATAGGGCTTTCACACACACTATGTATGTTTTGAGTTTATCCTGTGGTTTTAAAAACAACTTTCAAATATGTCAAAATTAGTCCCTCTAGTTTTAAGACATATAAAATGGTTAAAATCCCTTGATTCCCATCTTTCTATAACATAATTTTAACTAGGTTAATTATTCATAGTTTTATTTTTCACTATTTTATTATTAATATTATTATTATACATGTATACACACGTATATAATTTAATATTTTTGGGGTTTTACAATCAGGGACAACATATCACTCCTAAAACAACTACGTAGTAAGTATTTCATAAACAAAACACACAAAACAAGTTAATAAATACTATACCACGCTGCTTTTCGAAATAAACGTGCTTGTGCTGTTGTCGGATGACTCGCCAAAATAGTAATTGAGGTCGAACCAAGACATGGTGGAGTTTGTCGAGAGAAAGAAAGAAGCAAGGAATAAACAATCAAATTGATTGTCTCCTTCGCCATTTATAAAGGCAGAAAGCTGAACTCAATTTCCAATACATGTCGTATAGCCCTATACGATGCGTATAGGGCTGACGTAATATCACATACATCACTTTTTGTCACTGTTGAGTGATAGAAGGACTACCTCGTACTTAATACGGGTCGTATAGCCATATATGTGTCACACCACAACCGATAGCGGAATCATCAGGGCGCGGCACTGAGCGAAACAAATTGTTCGAGAGAAATTCCATAACAACTATTTTACCGAATAGTTAATCATTACGTCCCATACCGTAACCTATTAAGCAAGCAAGTTATTACAGACATAAGTATCTCCAAAACAAATAAAACTGTTCCGACAACTCAGATTTCAAATAAAAATAAATTGTCTTTGTTTGTTTCTAGACTCTCCTAACTCGGTTCCATCAAATAGCAAGCAAAGCACAACATCCTAAACACCTGTCATATATGTTAAAATAAAGGTCAATACACATATTGTAAAGGTGAGCATACAAGTTTGATAATAGCATATAGAGTTCGAAATCGTTTACGCATAACCAGCATGTATAACGTATAATGTGAAACATGTAAGTTATCGACAAAAATCCTATCAATACCAATGACTGCGAGTTGACTGCGAGTAGCGAGTGCGCAACACATGTTCACCACTGCGAACATGTGAAGTAATTGTCCTTAACAACCCCTGAGTAAACAGGTGCTGAGTCCAAACTATAGTACTATCGTTGCTAAGGCAGGTAGACAACAATCAATGTGTTAACATAACAAACAGGCATTCATCGAGTCACGTATAACATGCATTAGAGGTCAACATATAAATAGTGTTTGCGTTGTGTGTTCGATTGTGATTTAGAATAAGTAACGTATGTAACACCCAAAAGTGCATAAAGCAAAAATGGATCGAGTATACTCACAGATAGCGATTAACTTAATAAACACTGTCTTGGATTAAAGGGAGCGCTTGAGAAATTAGCCTGAACAGTTAATGATAGCATAAACAATGAGCGGCGCGTAAAAGGTGCAAGTGTAACAAGGATCGGATGGCCAGTCGATCGGGTGGGAATCCGTTTGGATGGTCATCCGATCGGATGGTCATCCGATCGGATGGCCATTTGATTGGATTGTCACCTCATTTGGTGAGGATGTGTTTGTGTATGATGGTTTGTCCTTTGAAGTTTTCGTTGTAGCATTTTGAAAATAGAGAAACATCTTTACCCTTCAGGCCATTCGATCGAACGGTCGTTCGATCGGATGACGATCCGATTGGCAAGGCTTCTCAGTTTTGAGAACAAGTTCATAGCAGGACGGTCACTCGATCGGATGGCTATCCAATCGGGTGGCAATCCGTATATATTGAACATGTTGAGAATTGATTAAGCATCAAAGTCCTAACGTCACACGATCGGGCGGTCGCTCGATCGGATGGCTATCCGATCGGGTGGCAATCCGTTCAACGTTCAGATCTTTGAAAAGTCTGAATAAAAAGTTTAAGTGTGGAACCAAATGCAACCCGATCGGATGGCCAGTCGATCGGATGGCAATCCGATCGGACGGCAATCCGTCCCAACGGTCAGATCGTCTTGACACTTGATTTCGTTTGAAGTTTTGTAGATTTAAACAAGACGTTATGATAACTTGCTTAAACAACAGGAACCCCGCCTCGACCCAAGTGATCCGACCGGACAGGAATCACCCTAGTCCGACCCGGTTTACGGTTCGAGTCGGTTGTTCATGTTCAAACCCGAAATCGGTGGTCTCTTAGATAGAATCAGATCTGGAACTAAAACATCACTAAGAATGAGTAGAAGATCAGAACAAGCTCCGATTCTATCGGTTTTGAGTGCATTGAGTGTAAAAGAGTTGAAAGAAAGTTAGAAAACCTTCTCTCAATCCTTTTAACCATGAATTTGTGTAGATCCATGCAAAAACATTGATTATTCTTGTGGAAATCCTTCAGATCTAAGTTGTTCTTAGTGGGATGAAGCCAAACCTTGAAGTTCATAAGAACTCCATAATGACATCACCCTAGAACACCTCAAATCCAGTGATTTCACGGTTAAAAGTTGAGATTCAAAGGTGAAAATGATGTAGAAGTGCGTGTAGATCATAAAAGTACAAGATTTAGGTTGAAAAATTACAAGAATCGAGAGAAATCGAGAGAAAATAGTGCTTGAAGTCGGCTGGTCGAACAAGAGGGCTGTCACATCACAATGATGTGACGGGTGGGTATTTATAGGGTTTCCCAAAAAGGAAAGTGGGGAAAATGGCTGGTCAATCGGGTGGCAGCCCGATCGGGTGGCAGCCCGATCGGGTGACAACTCGATCGGATGGTAACCCGATCGGATGGCAATCCGATAGGATGGCCACTCGATCGGTTGGCCACTCGATCCATGAGTTCGGCGCGATGAGTTTTGCTGTTTCGATTCGCGTGTTGAGCGTTACGATGCGATTCGAGGGAGCGATGCGATAGTATTACCCATTAGTTACACCAATATCATAACTACTATATCTAACATACAATCACTATAATTAACTTGCGTTTAGCGTTTTCGATTCGATGCGATGCGATAGATTGCGATTAACACCTCAACATAAACATAACATGCACAAGTAACACATAGGTAGCACACACACGTAAAACAATATCCAGAACACATAATTCGAATTGCGATTGCGATAGCGATAAGCGATAAATTGATTAAACATGCGATTAATAACGATTAAACCTCGATTATTAATAGATACTCCACATAGTACAACTAAAGTGATTAATAAATAAATTCGATTACAAGTCAAAGAAGTCAAAACAGGAGTTGAGCAAGGAGTGACAGATCGCAATTAGCAATCTTTTCTTCCTTTGACTTCAATATTGACTTTGACTTTCGAAACACGTGGTGTTACAATATGATGCGTATAGAGTTTGCATGTGACGATAGTTTCAACCTTTGACTGACCTTGGGAATTGTTATTAGCCCTATACAGGTCGTATAGACCCACGGAACCCGTATTGAAGGTATCGATTTAAGAACGGCTGGTATGCCAGTAATACAACCCTATCTATAACATAATATATTATTTTTTTAAAGGCACGAGGTGGTCGCAATGTTATTTCATTTATGTTGTATACTTGTACACCTTGAAAGTACGACATCAACATTTACTTAGATTATATCTGACTTTGCATTATATAAATTAAAAAATATTAGAAAATTTTCAAATTGCATTATTATAAACTCAAAACTCTTCTTTATTCATGTTTTAGACTAACTATAATAAGCTAAAAATATTTATACTTGGCAAAATGAACTTTCCTTAAGTTATCAGGGAAGGTTTAAATGAGAACGCTAAATATTGCGAGAACCGTAAAACGAAAGAAAAAGCCACGAGAACTTGGTCAAAAACAAGTCTAATTCAAATTTTTTTACACTTATCATTATTATTCAAATACAATATTAGAAATTTAATTAAATGTTTAAATTTACGTAAATTCGTAAATAAAGAAATTTTACATATGTGTAAATTTGCCATTTACACGTGTGTAAATTTGTTATATTTGCACATGTGTAAAAAATCTAATAAGAGTAATTTTGAGAGAAGAAATGAATTATTTGATGTTGTATTCTAATTACAATGAGGTTTGTATTCAAAAAATTGGTTTTGATTGATTTTTTCATTCGTTCTTAGGGTTCTCGCAATATTTAGCGTTCTCAAGATAACCCTCCCATATATATATATATATATATATATATATATATATATATATATAGAAGGATCCGTTAGGAACCACCCTTTATTGCGAGAACCGCGAGAACTAGTGTGAACACAAACAGTAATACCTAAAAAAATCTAAAAAACACTCAAATTTTTTTTAGTATTTTTTTTTTTGAAAAAATCGCTATATTTTGTTTATAAAAAAAATTCAAAAAAAAATTTCGAGTAACAGTTATCCATGCACATGTGCATTTGTATCATTTCTTTGACAAATTCCGTATTTCATTACAAATATTAGACAATTGCATTTTCATTTACACTACCACGTGTAATACACTACTTTTTACGTTAACAATATTAGAAATGCACATGTGCATCTATATGTATCAACATAAAATAAGGTGTGTAGGTACACTACTTTCTCTTTCATCTATCATTCCATCCATAATACACAAACATTTTTGTCATTGATTTGACAAATTCCATAATTCATTACAAATATTAGACAATTGCACTTTCATTTACACTACCATATGTAATACACTACTTTTTACATTACAAATATTAGAAATGCACATGTGCATCTATATGTATCAACATGAAATAAGGTGTTTTGGTACACTACTTTGAATACACTTTCCCTTTCATCTATCATACAATCCATAATACATTACCATTACCTTCTACCATCCATAATACAATACCATTACCTCCTACCATCCATAATACAATACTATTACCAATATTTTCACTTTATTACATGTATATCAACACCATTTATACCATCCAATCAACATATTACATCATAAATTGACAACTATAAACAAACCATCAACCACTAGATATAACTAACCAAAAAACATGTATATGGGCCTACTTCTCCATTCAAAATCACAAACTTTTCGTACCAAAACACGTTATATCATGGTTATACATAATGATGCACATGTGCATTTTGAATATTGGTAATGTAAAAAGTAGTGTATTACTGATGGTAATGTAAATTAAAGTGCAATTGCCTATTACTGATAACGTATTACGTAATTTGTCGAAGTAATGATACATATGCACATGTGCATGGATAACTGTTACTCGAAAAAAAAAGTTTTTTTTTTTGCTAACTAAATATAGCGATTTTTTTTTTAATATTAAAAAAAAAATTTGAGTGGTTTTTGAATTTTTTTTTTTTTAGATTTTATTTTGTGTTCACATTGGTTCTCGCGGTTCTCGCAATAAGGGTGGTTCTCACATGAACCTTACCCTATATATATATATATATATATATATATATATATAGGGTAGGGATAGTGTACATTAATTCAGAAGTGTGAGAAGTGTATTATAACACTATATATAACACTATATAACACCATATAAACACCGTATAACACTATGTAACACTATATAACAATATATAACACTATACATCTATCATAGACATGCTATCAGACAAAATATAGTGTTATATTTGTTATATGGTGTTACATTGTGTTATACGGTGTTTATATGGTTTTATATAGTGTTATAATACACTTCTCACACTTCCCACACTTCTGGATTAATGTACAGGATTCTCTACCTGTGTGTGTGTGTGTGTTTGTATGCTTAGTCCTTCCGTAATCGAAGGTTGTAGCACGCCTAACCCCTCCATAACGCCCCATGGCGCCTTCCCACACCGCCCCGATGAGTGCTATACCATTTGAACCCGGTTGCCTTGTGAAAATTACAATGGGGTGAACACATTTGCCTCTCTCACACACATATATATACAAACATATATAATCTCATATCTACATAATCCCCTACTATACACACGTGTATAACCCCTATAACCCCCACATTTCATTTTTTTTTTACCATTTATCACATAACCCATAAAGGGGGTTATGTGATGTTACCACCACTGCACATGGTGTTATATGTTTATAAAGTCTTGAAACTCAACTCTTTTTACATGTTACTCAATCCACCAATGTTCTTAAGTAGAATTAAAATCAGTGGATTAAAAAAGGTCATGTAAAAGGAAAAAAAGGCTTACAAATCTATATCTATATTACTATATTACTATATTAAGCATATCATTAGGATAGAAATGTACTTTAAAAAAAAAGATGCCTATTACAAATGTTAAAGCATAGGTACAAGTGATTAATGCAATACTTCTTTATGTGCTCCTATTTAATAAACTATAATAAATATATGGGGCCATGACATTATAGTCTAGTGGCATCTTAGGGGTGGGATAAGGCTTTGAGACCATTAGGTCTTGGGTTCGATTCTCACAAAGGGGGGTTTTTCTAGATTTATTGAGTTTTCTCCTGAATTGGTGTATAGACATTATAGCCTTGTGGAGATGGATATGATCGGGTGATCCTGCTGGTGACACGATGATACTCCAGTGGTCTGTCAGTGATCCTAATTTGCCGTTAAAAAAAATATCTTGGTAATAAATGTGAAGATTATTGAATATAAAAGTGGAAATTTAATGATACTATTTTAATTAAATCTTTTGTGTTTTATTCGTATAATTAATGTTTGTCATCTTTTTATATAATATAACTAATTTAATTACCCGTGTGTTACATCAAACCGGACCAGTCCTAGTCATCCTCTACAAGGTGGGGGTGGCCCAAAATTGTTGGTTTGCTTTTTAACTGGATTTTAGACCACTATGACGTGGAAGCTTTTATTAACGAATTCGTTCATATTTTACCGACGACTAGAGCCCGACTGTACTAAGATAACCGGATTTAAAATAGGCTATTTAGAGGGTGTTTGAGATTACGTTTTGAAGTGATTATTTGATTACTGTGTTTGTAAAACATAAATAATCTAAAAAAATGTTTGGGTTTTGGAGAAGCATGTACCTACATGCTTTTTCAAAACGCAGAATCTATATTGAAAACGCATAATCTATTTTGAAAACGCAACACCCAACACCCCCTTACATGATGAAACCAATCGAACTGATATTGGGATAAAATAAGTCGAACTTTATATTAATTAGTGTCGGTTTTTAGTGTATTTAATATGTTAATTTATACTATGTGTTATGTATTTATTGAGTATTAGTGTTTTGTACGATTAATAGGTATTAAAATAAGTTTAAAGAGAGAAACAAGGTTGAAAACGGATTCGACGGGTTAATGCAAGATGTGAAACAAAAGAAAATCATTCTAATCTTGCCCTCGACACGCGGCAGTGATGTCGTGCCTTTCCGCGACCCGCCGAAGGTTTAACCGTCAAGTCGGTCAAATTAAAACGTGACGCGCAAGTAGGTGACCCCCGCGACACGCGGTGGGTGGTTTGAATTAATCCGCGACGCACGAAGGACCCAATTACGGGAAATCCTTTTAAATCGACCCAAAATATGAATGTAGAGATGTTTTTTATATTTTTTTGAAACCACAACCATCATATTAATTGAGTTTTTTCCCAAAAGAGTGTTGGTGGAAATAATATTTACCAAAATAGTGTTGTTTCAAAAATATTTAGCAAAATGGTGTTTTAGTTGTAAAATTCAAGGATTTAGTTACCATTGATTTAGTTAGTGTTTTTTAATAAAAGAAAATTGTTATATACAAACGTTATTTTTCCTCTTGTTGATTTAATTAGTTTTTTAACTGAAGAAAATTGTTATATATAAACGTTATTTTTTCTCGTCAGTTTCTCATAGAATTAAAACTATCACGATCACTGTGACCACAAAGTATTGTACTTTAATTTGGACTTAACCATGTTGTTTTGTATTAGGTGTATAAAAAACAATGACGAAAAGCATATCAATATTATATATTTAAAATTTTAAATTTCATATAATTGACACAGGAATATTTTTGGGGCACCCACCTCCTACTCTGTTTTTAGAGTAAACTGCAATTTTACACCCTGAGGTTAGGGGTCATTGGCAGGTCTACCCCCCTAAGGAAATAATTGCAATTTTACCCCCCACTGTTCACTGTTATGTCGCAAGATTACCCCCGGAGTCAATTTTGCCTAACAGTCAACATAACAAGGGATGAGTCAAAGGGTAAATAGGTAATTTTGCCAAACCATTATTATTATTATTATTATTAGAGTAAACTGCTTCCATCGCCACCATACAAACCCAGTTCATCATCATCATCAGGTTCATCATCATCATCAGTTCATCACCACCACCCCATCTCCATCTCCATCTCCATCCCCATCCCCATCTCTATCTCAACCTTTTCTCTGTTTCTCTAATCACAAGACCAACACCACCTACCCCTACCACCACTACCTACTTGCTTCCATCGCTACCATACAAACCCCAATCCAATTCAAATAAACCCAGATCCAAATCTGAACTCCGTCACTCAGTTCATGGCGGTCACCGACTTTATACCCTTGATCCCTTCTTCTTGATGACCTGCAACTGTCACCGGAGAAGCTAGGGTTAGCCGGAGCAACGGAGTCAGAACGAGGTCTTCGATTGCAAAAATAGATTTAGGGTTCCCACGTGATCCAAATCTGAACTCCATCACTCAGTTGAGTGTTGAATCAGAAGTACATGTCTCAAAGCTCCGACGTGAACCACCATTCTAACCCAACCCGTTACCTATTAGTTTTGGTCAAAACGAGGTCTTCGATTGCAAAAATAGATTTAGGGTTCCGACTAGAGAGATTTAGTAAGGAGCGATACTGGAGTAATCTGGAAAAACGAGGTCTTCGAAGACGTGAGAGGAATCTGGAAAAGCTTAGGCTTCTTCCAAAGGAAATGCATAGAACCCCAATTGGCCAATTCTTCTTTCTCTATCTAATTCGTTCTGATTTACCTTCATAATCTGATTGGTTGATATGTGTGCTGGTGGTCAACTTGAAGCCAACAAGAAAGCTATGAAGATCTAGGTTAGCTCTGATTAATCCACAACTATTTCAATCTGTTTAGGGTTTTATGTTTTAGCAGATCTGTTTCTGAATCAGATGGAGTGTTTGTTTCTGATGGTATACATGTTGATTTGGTAGGTGATATGGCTGAAGCAATTGATTTGACTGGATATGGAGGTGTTTTGAAGATGGTTGTGAAGTGCAGAGTGCTAAAAACCTGATACTATTGCTCCTTCAGAGAGTCTTCCTCTTGTTGATGGTAATGTTATTCTACACTTCTAGACTAAAACTGTTTGCTAATCTGGATCTGATCCGAGGGCATTTTGAATGATGAAATGGAGAAGATGACGATGATGGATGAATATACATTTGGTGGATTTGTTGGTGATTAGTTAGGGTTTTGAATGGAGAAGGAGGTGGTGGTGGTGGTGGTGGTGATGAATTGATGATGGTGAACCTGCTGATGATGATGATGAACTTGTTTCGTTGATTTTGTGATTTGTGTTGTGGATCTGGATTTGTTGTTGTTGTTAGGGCACTTAGGGTTTGATGATTTGTGTAAATTTGATGTTGAATGAATTATGGATTTGTTGTTGTTGTTAGGGATCTAGCTTCCAACACCCAGAATGAACTGCTGATGATGATAATGATGATGAAGAATGAATTGCTGATGATGAATGATGAACATGATTCTTGATTTTTTATATAATTTTAATAAGACAGGGGCAAAAACGACTTTTCACACATTATAACAGTCAAAACAAACGTTGATTGACAGAATTGGGTGTTAGGGGGTAATCTTGCGACATAACAGTGAACAGTGGGGGTAAAATTGCAATTATTTCCTTAGGGGGGTAGACCTGCCAATGACCCCTAACCTCAGGGTGTAAAATTGCAGTTTACTCCTGTTTTTATTTTCCTTTTTTTCCCTTTTGCTACTTATTTTGAAACTAGTTTACAGCATACAATTGATATATTGCAAGTTTTACATTTACTGACTTCGTATATTTTATTATCATGAACAAGATATATGTAATAACATAAAAATTATGTTAGCCTTGCAAAAGAAAGGTTTAATACAGGACTCTGTGTGTATGTTTGCTATTTCATTTTGTAAAATTACTTTCATATGTTTTTTTATAGTTCTTACATTGGTTTATTGATACCCGAATTCGATTTGGTTATTCGAATTTAGTTCAGTTTAGATTTCAACATTTCGAGTCTAATTCAAGAATGAACACCTCTAATTGACTACATAGATAATTTTTGTTTACTAAAAAAAATTCTAAAGAATTGTTCGCCGAAAAATAAAAAATAAAAAACACAAAAAATATAATACGTTGGTTTGAAAAAATATATAGGTTGATAATCCGAACCAAAGTCTGAGTTGCGAATTCAGTTTTTGAATTAATCCTACCCTGTGAATGTTGAATTGACACGATAATTATAACTTTTATTTTATTATATATATACACATGAATAAATTTATTTATATATATTTTCCCCTGTTTTTGGTAAATATTTACGTAGTAAAAATGACATTGTTTTTTTTTACAATTTTGAGGTCACGATTAACAGAAAATATTTGAGGTGAAATGTTGAGTATAATAATTTTTTTTTGAACGGCATAATTTTATTAGAAAAAACCAACTAGCAAGATGCTAGAAAAGGAACATAAAAAAGAAAAGATTACAAAATATTGAAATTACACCAATTTGACCAATCAAGCGTATGCATCTTTGCTCTGTGTTTGATCCATAAAAAACTTGTAGCTTTAATATCCGTCCATAATCTTGAGATATCAACTCTAATGCCGGAAAAAAAAAACAACATCATTGCGTAATTTCCATAAACTCCGGCAGGTTGTTAGGATGACGGCATGCACCAATTTCTTCATAGGTGCCGGCCTGTTAATGTGATTATGAACCCGAAGGAGATCCGAAATGCTGAAAGCGTAGATAGGGGAAATTGAGAGTCATCTAGACACCATATGCCATATCACTGAACTGATATAACATGATCCAAAAATGTGCTCGATTGTTTCTTCTCTATCACCGCATAATGGACATGTGGTCGAAGCCATGGTTATGTTCTTCTCAATACTGTCGTTCTCGTTGGTAGTCGATCAAGGTACATTCGCCACCCGAAGATGTTGACCTTACGAGGAACCCATCGATTCCATTCGTAGTTGTCCGAATCATTATTTACGTTGTTTCTTTGGAGTAGTTTTTTAATTTCCTTTACCGAAAATTCTTTTGAGTGTTCAGACGACCAACTCCAAACATCGGTGGAGTTGGATAAAGAAGCCTGAGAGATGGTGTTACTGAGCTCTGCGAGTTCCGTCAATTCCTGTTGTGAAGCCGGTTCTTGAGCCCAGTTCCACTTGAGGCCGATTACTTCTCCATGCTCCGATACTTCTAATCTTTCCGAAACATAGCATCCTTTAAACTTTTCCAAACTGAATAGAGCCGGAAATCTTGATTTCAGTGGACTTCCCGTGACCCAAGTATCCGTCCAGAACTGAGTATTGAGGCCATTACCCGCTTTGCACACCAAGAGGTTACAGAGATGAATATCTTTATTTCTGAGTGTTGCTTCTTTTTTTTGATGATGTTGTTCCACACGCTAGACAGACCTTTTTTGGAGGGTAGGAAGTTACCATGCTTCGGATTGTGATGGATAGACATGATGACTTTCCTCCAAAGCCTTCCCGGTTCCGTTTTAAAACGCCAAGCCCATTTTGCTAGTAAACTGGAGTTTGCGTCTTGAAGAGAAGATAAGCCGAGCCCCCCCCCCCCCCCATTGATATCGGTTGCGTGACAATTTCCCATCGAACCCAATGCATTCTTGTGCGAGTATCGGTATCTCCCCATAAGAATTTCCTTCTAAGTTTCTCGAGCTTTTCAATAACATTCCCGGGTGCTTGGTATAGAGAGAAATAATAAAGTGGTAGAGAGTCAAGAACTGATTTAATTAGCGTCAATCTACCACCGATGGATAGGGTATTAGCTTTCCAAAGAGAAAGGCGATGCTGGAAGGTTTCAATAACCGGGATCCAGTTTTGGTAACGATTCATGTTCCCCCCCGACCTTAAGACCAAGATATGAGAATGGTAGAGACCCGCAATTACAACCAAGAAGATTTGCCATGTGATTAACTTCTTCCGTCGATGTGCCAATACCATAACGACAGGACTTGTGAAGGTTAATATTTAGTCCAGAGACTAGATAAAAACACCTCATTAGTCGATTAATGTTAGTGACATTTCCTTCCTCCCATGTTCCAAGAAGCATGACATCGTCCGCAAAGACAAGATGTGATACGATTGGCCCATTGTTCGGAAGAGAAATACCATTAATGAGGCCCGCCGATGTTGCACTAGTCATAAAGCTGGATAGGGCTTCCATAGCAAGAATGAAGATAAACGGAGAGAGAGGATCGCCTTGTCTAACCCCCCTAGAACACTGAAATTCGGTAGTTGGTGAGACATTAACTAAGGCCGATGATCGAGATTGTGCAAAAATTCCATTTATCCAAAGCCTCCATTTGTCGGGAAAGTTCATTTGTTGGAACACCGAGTTGATAAAGTTCCAACTTATGGTATCAAAGGCTTTCTCAAAGTCGATCTTGAACAAAAAGGCCTTAGCTTTGCGTTTTTTGGTCCATGGGATGATTTCATTTAAAATGAGGGGCCCGTCCAAGATGTTCCTATCCGAGAGATAGGCCGATTGCTCCTCTGAAATGATCGAATTGATGACTGATTTGAGACGATTTGCTAGGACCTTGGAAATCACTTTACTAATGCAACCAATTAAAGTAATTGGCCGAAATTCGCTAAGATTGACCGGGTCATCAACTTTAGGAATGAGAGTGATGAATGATGAACTGCAACCTTTTGAGATTACTCCCGAAGAATGAAAGCGTGACATAATATTAAAGAAATCAACCCCTAATATATCCCAGTAGCGTTTAATAAAGGTGAAGTTGAAACCGTCCGGTCCCGGTGCTTTATCTCCTCCACAATCCCAAACTGCATTTTTTTATTTCATTGAGTATGATAATTGATATGGAAAAAAATAACGTAACTATATCTTAATAAATTTTCTTGTATTAAAAATAAATTAAATTGATAATTATTTAACGAATTGAATTTACCCAATGGAATCAGGAGTGAGAAACTTAAATTAACAACCAAAACACTATTTTGATAAATACTTTTGACACAACACCATTTTAGTAAATAATTTTCTCATTAACACCATGTTTGGAGAAAACTCCATATTAATTTATATAAAGACAAAAAATTGTCAAACTTGGAGGGAAATTTTCAATTCAGCCGTCAAGTTACAAAAGGAGATTTGCTGTATTATTTGAATTGGGCCGTTGAGTGTAAAATAAGTTTGGGCTGCATCACATAATTTTGGACCGTGGTGTAGAGATAGGAATTAATTGAGAAGTTTGGGCCGTGGCGTAGAGATAGGAATTAATTGAGAAGTCGGTGAAACAAAATTTGAATATAAAATCGTAAGGTTGAACATTTTTCTCAGATTTCTTTATATTTGGATTTGTTTTGATATTGACAACATCGTATAAGCAATTTGATGAGTTGGTTTATTTATACTATTTGCATGTATTTGAGTTCTTGCTTTACAACTTGTTCGGTTGATGACAAGACCTTGTAGCTTGTTGGGTGACACAGGGTAGGTTGACTCACATTAGTAAATATGGTAATTAAACTGTAAAAGATCTTATGACAAAGACCTGTTTTTTATTACCACTTAAATTAACCGACTTTTCAGTACCATGTCTATGTGGTGTCCAATTAATGATTAAACTGAGTTTGGTGTGGCCTAAAATCTGAAACTTGGAGGACTTTACCTTTATCTCTTGTGACTTTCCTTGGATGATTGATTTCTAGATTTTCAAATTAAACTATGTTTTTCTGATAATTATTAACTGGTAAATCTTGACCACCTGTGTTGATTTTGTGAAACGGTTGTTATATTTGATTTGTTTGTCGTTTATCAAGCGTATTGGCAACTTTCTTGCGTTGTTAGCAGGTTGGTAAATTGATGGGTAATTGGTATAAATCAAACGGGTTATTAGGTTGTATGGTGAATCTTAAAAACTATCCCTAATAATTAATCAAAGTCATTAATTCCAAGGTCATGTCTATGTGGTGTTATGAATCTATAAACGAGTTTTTGTGTTAAACTTGCAATCGGGATTCTGGGTGAGAGTTGCTTTTCTTTAATATATAATAATTCTCTAGTTAAACACTAACTACAAATTCCCTGTAGATATGATACCTTACTTACGCTATCTATGTAGTTTAATTAAGTTTTTGATTGATCCTTAGAAGAGTCATAACGAACCAAGGCATTTGAATATCGCGGAAATATGAAAAGGAAAAAGAATTGGATTTGTCAAAATGGAATTAACTATTCAAGTCAAATTCAAAGCTAAAATGGCTCGATGAGTACGTGGAATTTTATTAAAAGGTGGTCACACTATCATTAGTCACTCTCAAATGCACAAGCTCTCGACTCATTCAAGGATGAAAGTGTAAACGATCTTACTAATAAACTGAATCAGTCAAACGTTTGAAAATTGACACAAGGAGAAGAGTATACAAAATTGCATATACGATTTGAACCAAGAACGTATACCTTACTACTATTTCCCATCATATACTTTTGGCTCATTAAAAATCATTGACTCTTTTGTTTTTATCTTAACACAATATTTCATATACGAGTAGTCGGTTAACTTTTACTCGGTAAATAGAAAACGTAACCAAGCTAAGAGTATCTATCGGTTTTTCAGATTTTTAATGCTAAATTCGTCATCTAGTGTGTTTCAATGTTTTAAAATCCGGTTTTTATATCGTACCGGATTTGGCTCATATACAGTTTAACCGGGTGTATTGGGCGGTTTAACCGGGTGTACCGGACGATTTAACCAATTCTACCGGACAGTTCAACCGATACAACCGGTCGGTTTGAACCGGTTTTTAAAACATTGGTTTGTTTTGCTTACAGACTCAGATTCAACTTAACCTTTTAGATGGACTAAAGTGAATTAGAGGATCCAGCTCCTTTTTCTAAAAAAAAAGAAAGTATTTTTTTTAAGGGTAGCTTTCATTAAACACACAAGCCGACCCAAACCGGGCCGACCAGAAACACACTACAAAATTACATATCTATAAAGGAGCTCCATTTCTCCCAATCAATCCCTTTATGTCTAGACCTATTAGAAAACCAAATAAAACCCAACGCTTTAACTTCACTCACAATTTTATCTATTTTTATCTCTATGTTCGAAAAAATGAGATTATTCCTAGCACGCCATAAACTCCAACAAACTGTCATGATGATACCTTGCACTGCTTCTTTCTTCATATCTGACACTCTAATCTCCATGTAGATTCCGAGGAGATCCCTAATAGAGAGAGCGTACATATTAGGAATCTTGCACCACGAGCTAACTTCATTCCATATGATCGACGCGACCTGGCAAGCAAAAAAAGAAAGTATTTGTTTGCTTAAAATTTTAATGTGTGAAATATGATGTCATTTTTTTTTTTTGTATGCGATTTCTAAAGACACACAATCATACATCTTAGAGTGAGGGTAATTTTTGAAAGAGTTAAATGTTATTTTAGTCCCTTTGTGGTTTGATTATTTTGTCAATTTAGTCCAAAGGTTTTATTTTTCTCATGTGAGTCCAAAAATTTTCATTGTTGTCATTTTAGTCTATTGGGTTAACTTCAATCATTTTTTCTGTTAACAAGAAGGACAATTCGGTCATTTTATATGGCTGAATTGGCCTTCTAGACTTCTAGTTAACAGTATTACATATAAAATGACCGAATTGCTCTTCTCGTTAAAAGAAAAAAATAGATGAAGTTAACCCAGTGGACTAAAATGGCAACGGTGAAACCTTTTTGTACCCACATACGAAAAATGGAACCTTTAGACTAAACTTGCAAATAACCCAAACCACAAGGACTAAAATTATATTTAACTCTTTTAGAAAAAAAAAAAAGAAAAGTTTTTCAAGTATGTTGATTGTTTATTTGTTTTATCAAACTTGACAATTAAATGACGCTAAACCCTAAATCACCTATTAACATCCAATTTATGAAAGTGAAAAAAAAAAGTAAAATATATATCAATTCCAACCAAGCTTTACAAATTTTTGGGTGCCCTAAACGCTGTATATTTTTTACACTCAAAGCCACAATTGCTATTTATTATCAGAAATGATACAAACGAAATATAATACATAAAATAATCTAAATAATAACTAATAAGATCACCTTAATAAAAAAACTTATATAAGTTAAATATTTGAGTTGTCTTAGATATTCTCTCTATTTTCAACCGTATTGAAAAAGAAGGTCGGGGTTTGGATTTTATTATTTGGATCTTATTAAAATTGTTGCATTAAAATATTGTTTATGGTAGCATCCGCAGTTTATGTAAAGCATCTGCTAGACAAAATTTCCTCAAATACATCAAAAGGTGGGCATGCTTTTCCATGAAATGAAACTAGGTTAACTAAGTGCTTAAGATACTTTATTTGGTGTTTAGATTTAAAAAAAAACTAAACGTAATGTCTTTTTAGACCCATTCCAGCAAAGTTTTAACTTTACTTGTTTCTTTTCGTAATAAAACACAACTTAAAGTGATTGTTAACGAGGAAACTAAAAGTTATTTGATAAATAAACTAGGTTATAACCCCGTGTATTACACGAGTTAAGTAAATAAAAAATCAAATAGTCAATAACGAAAATTTAACAATTAGAAAACGATATTTTTAAGACGCGTTTCTGATATCCAAACAAAATTTTGTGTCATGTATGATCAAAATGTGTGATGTTTGTCGAGTTTACAAATATGAAAGCATTTGAACCATCGATTAGAAGACCACCTTTATCATCGACTTTCTCACGAGTTTTAACAGTCATGTGAACATACATTTAATAATCCAAGTTTTATTTAAATAATAGTGGTCTTAATTTGTTAGTTCTAAAAAATGTTGAAATGTCCAGATTAGGCATATAGCAATTAGCCAAATAGATAAACTTATAGCTACAAAATAATATTTAAATTTAAATTAATCAGATAAGTATAAATTATCGGTAATTATTAAATTCTATAACTTTAAAATTTAATATTTTATGAAACTTTATCCGTAATTTCTTAAATGTTTAAAACATATATTAAATTTAATAATTTAAATTAAATAATAATTATCTACAATTAATGATGGTCTAGAATAATGACAAGTGTCCTTTTATTGGTTTCTTTTATTATAGAGTATAGATAATGTTATAATAAATACTTAAACACAAGTGTATGAAGCATATCAAAGAACACAATATATTTTATTTGAAAGGCTACAGTAATTTCTTTGGAAAATATAGTCAGGAGACAGAATGCTAATACACAACCGGAATACAACTAGTGTTGAAAAAGCTCGTGGCTTGAAGCTCGCTCAGATTTAATTGGAAAAAGCTCACTGGATATGGATTGGTTTGAAATTGAGTCGAGCCGGCTCGACTCGGTTAGAAAGTTAGCCTAACTCGGCTCGGCTCGTAACAAGCTGGATTGGCTCGGTTTGGCTCGCTTGCTAGCTCGGTTCGACTTAGCTCAAATTATTTTAGTTTTAATATATTTTATTTTTATATACATTATAATATATGACAAAAAACTGATAATTATTTACATGTATTTAAAAGTGTAATTTGATATCTATAACATATTTGAAGGTTGATTATGATGCTTACAAACTTATATTGTATTTTGTTGAAATTTAGAACTTGTTTATGTTATTGAACTTGATTTTGACTTCTAATGTATTAGGTTAAGCTTATTTCGGATACGTTCTTTTAAACTATTAAATAATAATTTAGACTACTAAATTTTGAAATCTATTTATTAATTTTTCTTTTCAAAATTGAGCCAAACCAGGCCAAGTCCGAGCTTAGATTTCCAGCTCGGTTTTGAATCCGATCCAAGCCATCTCGATTTATAATCGAGCCAAGCCGAGACAGCCCTGACTCGGCTCGGTTCGGCTTGTGAAAAGCCCTATATAGAACATTACTCAAGTCCCAATCGATTAATTAAACACACGAGTTTTAGGAATTAGCTCTCCTTTATTCAGAAAATTGGCTCAAAACTGAATATCACTCATAACCACAATAATCCCAGATGGATTGGTTATATAGTGGTAGAAATCCTAATTGAAACATGATCCTAATTCTAGTTAAACATAAACATCCTTTTCTATATCTAACTAAAAAAAGGAATTAGATAATTATCTCTAACTCTTATAATTATCTTCAATTAAGATTAACATTAAACACCCCTGCTTCTTTAGAGACGTTCATGTTTGGCCCGACCCATTAGCTCGGGTTCGGGTATTATGCAATACGGTCCAACAATCACCCCCCTAATACCCGAACCGGGCTAGGGAAGCCTTCGACTCCAAGTAACTCTCGCAATTCAATAAACTTGATCCTCCCGAGTGCTTTAGTTAAAATATCGGCCCTTTGCTCTTCTCCGCTTACATACTCGATCTCCACCAGATCATCTTCAACACATTCACGAATGAAATGGTAGCGCGTATCAATATGTTTGCTCCGACCATGAAAAACATGATTTTTCATCAATGCTATGGCCGATTTATTATCCACCCGAATAACTATCTTTTGCATCTCTCCACCAACGACTTCATTGTATAAGCTCCGAAGCCAAATTGCTTGACAAGCCGCTGAAGTTGCTGCCATAAACTCCGCTTCACAAGATGATAAAGCAACCGTATTTTGTTTCTGTGAACACCAAGAAACGGGTGTTTCACCAAAATAAAATACGTGCCCTGTAGTGCTCTTTCCATCGTCCGTTCTAGTATTATGGCTACTATCACTGTAACCTACAATCTTGTGACTTCCACCCCGCTTATACCGTAACCCATAACTCGTAGTACCGGCAATATAACGAAGAATTTGTTTAACTGCAACTAAGTGAGATACCATAGGAGTTTGCATGTACCTGCTCGCAATCCCCACAGCAAAAGATAAATCCGGTCTTGTATGTAATAAATAACGGAGACATCCGACCATTCTTCGATAATTTGTTGGATCAACCGGTTCGCCTTTCTCGTCTTTTGTTAGTTTTAATCCCGGATCCATAGGATACTTTGCTGGATTACACCCTAACAAACTTGTTTCTTTTAAAATTTTCTTCGCGTATCCCTCCTGCTTGATCGTTATTCCCTTCTCAGTTTGCATCACTTCAATACCAAGATAATAAGAAAGTAACCCGAGATCGCTCATCTCGAATTTTTGCTCTTTGTTTCTTGAATTCTTCGATCTTCTTAAAACTCGAACTTGTAACAATTAAATCATCTACATAAACACCCGTAAGAACTAAATCATTCCCCTCGCGTTTCGTGTAGATTGCTTGTTCTTTAGAGCACCGCTTAAAACCGAGAATTTTTAATGTACCATCAAGCTTGAGATTCCAAGCTCGTGGTGCTTGACGAAGCCCATACAACGCCTTGGTTAACCGGTAGACTTTATCCTCATGTCCCTTTTTTATAAAACCTTCCGGTTGACTGACATATACTTCCTCCTTCAAATCTCCATTCAAAAATGCTGATTTGACGTCTAAGTGATGAACTTGCCATCCTTTGCAAGCCGCATGTGCAAGTAATAAGCGTACCGACTCCATCCGTGCAACTGGTGCGAACACATCATCAAAATCAATTCCAAACTGTTGAACGTACCCTTTTACAATGAGCCTCGCCTTATATTTAATAATCTTCCCGGACTCGTCACGCTTGACTTTAAAAACCCATTTCAACCCAATTGGTTTAACTTTATCTGGTAGTTTCGTTAAAGTCCATGTTTTATTTTTTTCAATGGACTCTAACTCTACACGCATTGCTTTTTCCCAAAACACGTTCCCTTTGGCCTGAGAATAACAATTCGGCTCATCTTCCGCTGCGAGTAACAATTCTTCCGGTTCTTCTCAATTAATTCCATCTTGAATAATAAAATCATTAAATTTTACCGGAACGCGTTTCTGTCTCGTTGAACGCCTTAGGGGAGTTTCAGTTTCAAAGTTAGCATCGAACTCGGGCATATGCTCACCCGGGTCAACTTCTCCAGAACCTGAAATATATGCTGACACGGCCGAAGCTGCTGGTGATGTTGCGGTAGCGTCCTCCGTTTCTGATTGCGATTGCTGATGACATGCGGTCGCACCCCCCGGATGCTGTGGGGTGTGCACCGGTTTGTTTTCTAAGTTGTCGGTTGTCTCGGTCACAATCTCGTCCTGACCCGAGTGAAAAACAACCGTGAAAATTTCTGGTTCAATTGTATTTTTCTTCCATTTCCAGCCACGTTTCTCGTCACACTTTACTGTTCTGCGAACACAAATCTTGTTCTGAACTGGGTCGTACATACGGAAACATTTTGACCCAGGTTCTGAACCGAAATAAACCATTGGAATTCCCCTATCATCAAGTTTATGTAGGTTAACTTTCGGTTCTGTAGCATAACCCACGCAACCGAATACCCGTAAATATTCCAAATCTGGTTTTTCTTTCAGCAATGCCTTGTATGGTGTTTTTGAATCGACCGCTCTCGTTGGACTTCGATTTAGAACATAAACTGCATGCTTTGCGGCCTCGCCCCAAAATCTTTGTGGAACATTTGTTTGTTTTAGCATACACCTTACCATACCTACTACTGTTCGGTTTCTTCTCTCAACGACCCCATTTTGTTGTGGTGAATATGGAGCAGTAAGATGTCTTCGGATAGCTTGAACTTCACACCAATCATTGAACTCGGTTGATGTGAATTCACCTCCGCGATCTGTTCTGAAAGTTCCAACCTTTTCTTTTAAATCCTTCTCGACCAAAGCTTTAAACCGCTTGAATACTTCGAACGCTTGATTCTTGGACTTCAAAAGATAACACCACATATAACGTGAGAAATCGTCTACAATTAAGAACATGTACCTGCAGCCTCCCGGAGTAGCTGGCGTGATAGGACCACATAGATCGCCATGTAGTAGCTCGAGCGGTCTTGTGGCTCTAAAAAGTGTTTTCTTTGGGTACGGCTTCTCGGTTTGTTTTCCAATCAAACAACAGTCACATATGTTTGATGGATGATTAATCACGGGCATCCCATGAACCATATTTTTCGAACTCAGTCTCTTCAAAGAATCAAAATTTAAGTGCCCTAGACGAGCATGCCAAAGCCAAGATTCGTCATCAAGCTTAGAAAGTAAACATACTGGGGAACCAACCGTCAACTTGATCTTGTACAATCGGTTACTGGCGCGAAATACCTTTATTGACAGGTTTCTTGCTTTGTCATAAACGAGCAAGACATCATCTTCCATCACAACCTTGCAACCCGTCTCCGTAAGTTTCCCGAGACTGATTATGTTGGAACGCAGGCTCAGTATATAATAAACTTCCGTTAATATTTTATGTTCGCCAGTTTTGCTTGTGAACAAAATCGAGCCTTTTCCTGCAATTTCAACACAAGAATCATCACCAAAACGTACCTTACCATTTACTCGCTCGTTTAGCTCTGAAAAGATTAATTTGTTCCCCGTCATGTGGTTTGAAGCTCCATTATCTAAATACCACAAGTTCTCCTCCATATGCTTGGATTCAAACCTCTTGGGAATCACCTT
This sequence comes from Helianthus tuberosus, assembly GCA_030545235.1. NCBI lineage: Eukaryota > Viridiplantae > Streptophyta > Magnoliopsida > Asterales > Asteraceae > Helianthus > Helianthus tuberosus. The sequence goes on along the minus strand of CM060410.1, from coordinate 52,495,830 downwards.
ATCTTCATTTAAATAAATCGTCTCACTTGTACATTCTAGCATAAAACGATTTGGATCCAGCTTTTCGGTTTCTGCTAAGTTTGCCTCTTGATTCTTCCTTCTTTCTGGACAGCTGGACGCGAAGTGACCCATCTGATCACATCTGAAACAATGAATTTCAGATTTATCTTTCTTCGGTCTCTGTCGGTTGTCAGTATTCTTTTGACCCGAGCCCTTTGCACCACGGTTCTGACCATTATCTCGGTTCTGACTCGTATCTCGCCCTTGACCCGAACCACGTCCACGACCCCGACTCCTATTATTAGAACCTCCTCGCCCACGCCCCCCTGAATTATTATAGGATTTGTGACTAGAGGAACTTTCACCACCAGCGAACATCAATTTGCTCTGATTTTCGCCTGCAAATTCAATATTTTTAATTCTGTCTTCAAAAGTCTTTAGCCTCCCTATAGCTTCCTGAAACGTCATGGCTTTCAAATTTGCGAACTGCTCAATTGATGTGACAATTGGAACATACTTTGCTGGAACAGAGCCTAATAACTTTCCGGTTAGCTTTTTGTCGTCGTAGGTGGTTCCCAAACTGCCTGCCTTGGTTACCAACTGACTTATTCTGCCCGCGAAAGAATCAACTGTCTTCGTCTCTTTCATCTTCAAGGATTCAAACTCATTTTCCAGTTGCTCAATCTTTGCCTCTCGAGCCTGTTCAACCCCAACATACCGTGTCTTCAATGCTTCCCAGATTTCCTTTGCTTTCTGAAACACGAGCTCTTCGGGTATTGCTTGAAGAAGTAGTGCTACCGCCATGTCATCCTTTTTGGCTTCTACCTGTTCCTCACCAGGTTCCAAAGCTTGCAGTATTCCATGAACTCAAAAAACCGCCTTGATCCTAATTGCCCAGATGTTGTAATTAGTTGAAGTCAACATCGGACATTGTAAGCTTGTAGAAGCCAGATCTCTTGCTGCAACCGGTGGTGGTCTCGAACCTTCGCCTTCCGCCGTGTTTCTCCTCCTAGTTCGTTTGTAGGTAAGAGGAGTTAAGGGACGCTGATCCAGTCCTTTGAATTCAACAGCTTAGTTAGTTCTGAATACTGCTCTCAGAACCGAACCCCTTAGTTGCTTGTTCCAATAACTTCCAAAAAAGAAAACCCACTGAATTACTAAAAAAAAAGCCCACGTGACCTACTTCTAAAACACAAGCCTTCTTTGTGAAAAGCTTTACGACCTAGGATGTTCTCTTTCACGTAGATCTTCTCTTCCAAGAACAACTGGCTGCCTTGGTTGCTGCCTCTTGCCGCCGCCGGTGTTCTTCCCGTCGGTTCCTTTGATGACGAAAAACAGGTTTGTTTTCCTCCGATTCAGTTGATGTCGAAGGTACAAACACAGTCGTTGGGATGTTGAACTGGCTCTTATACCAATTCAAGTCCCAATCGATTAATTAAACACACGAGTTTTAGGAATTAACTCTCCTTTATTCAGAAAATTGGCTCAAAACTGAATATCACTCATAACCACAATAATCCTCCCAGATGGATTGGTTATATAGTGGTAGAAATCCTAATTGAAACATGATCCTAATTCTAGTTAAACATAAACATCCTTTTCTATATCTAACTAAAAATAAGGAATTAGATAATTATCTCTAACTCTTATAATTATCTTCAATTAAGATTAACATTAAACACCCCTGCTCCTTTAGACAGTGGCGGATCTAGGATTCCGACCAAGCGGGAGCGTTTTATAAATAAGCGGTAACGAAATCGAAAAAACGTCAAATTTTTCCAAAATTTACACTAAAAACGTCAAAAATTTTCCGACCAAGCGGTAGCGGAGGCTACCCCTTGTATAATGGTAGATCCGCCCCTGCCTTTAGAGACGTTCACGTTTGGCCCGACCCATTAGCTCGGGTTCGGGTATTACGCAATACGGTCCAACAATTACATACTTGTAACCAGCTGAACCATTCTAGCGGCAGTCGTTTTAATCACTTCAGTAAATCAGTTAGCTTTGCAACTGGAACCCTCATTTTTTTTAGAAAACGAATACGTTACGGGTTTTCAAAATACTCTTAACAAAAGATAAAGGGTTTTCAAAATACTCTAACAAAAGATAAAAATGATTTAAAGAACCGAACCATATGATTTTAGTTCATAACTAAAGAAAAAAAAGGTTTACAAACCCTAGGAATAGAAACCTTGGAAATTTCAAAAAAGAGTTACGGTGAGACATATGAAAGAAGACGGTGGCTCTGTTAACTTATGTTGTGTCCCGCCGAAAGGCATCCATTTACTTTGGTCGTTCCTCAAAAATGTTTGATTCCCTCCTCTCACTCTCACTCACACTCCACTCACACGCACCACCACTTAACGTTTCGTTTCACGCGCCAAACCTTTATATTACATAAATAATAACTTTTAATCACTTTTCTAATAAAAAAGCTGGTTTGTAAGACTGGTTATGCAAAACAATTTTTTATATATAATTTGTTTACCGTATACGCTTTAAACCGTATCATAATTTCTGACGCTAGTTGAAAATATTTAACCTGTTTAGAAAGTGGATTGTGCTTCGGTTGACATGTTTAACCCGTTTAGTTTAACTAGGTCCGCTCGTCAATCTAACTAAAGAGGTTAACTCACTAACCCGTTTATGACATGCTTAACCCATTTTTAAACTCACGAACCCAATTTACACGTTTATCTCTTGATTATTAACCGTTAATTTGCTTGACACGTTTAGATAAACTGGTTAAATGAGTTGTGTTCGAGTTATATAATTTGAAGCAAGTGTAGGTTAGAGTTACTGCTCTTTGATGAAATAAAAATATGAATCATGTTGAAATCGTCAACTTACAACCCGACACAATTAACTCCCCAATAATCACTAAGGTGCTGTTTGTTTTTGCAGACAAAAACTGTCTGCAGTCTGATTTCAGCTGATTTTATGTCTGCAACTGAAGATGTGGTCTAAAGGTCTGCAAGCTGAAAATATAATATTGTTTGTTTTATAAACTGGATATCGTCTGTATAACATAAAAAAAAACATAATACAACCTCCACCTCCACCACCACTACACTGCCCAAACCACCAGCACCACCACTCAAACCCGTCGAAAAAAAAACGAATATGTCTAGAAAAAAGATAACAACTTCAATATCCACTCATATCCACACACTATAGTTGTTTAAATGAAATTAAAAAGAAAAAAACAATTGAGGCTCAAATTAACACATTGATGAAATCAATCAGCATACTCTGATACCAAAATATGAAGTACATTATATGAGAAAAGAAAGAAGAAAAGGATAAGACAAAATACCTGAAGCCCTAGAGAGGAGGATCCGGCAATGAATGCGCGGTTGGATTTGAAATCCGAATGGAAGACAACAGCAAAGCTGCTGCTGCTACAGTGCTTGGAGAACCACCGCCCTTAGCCGTCTTTGATGTCGTCATTTCCGGCGGCTACAGCCGCCGTCGGCCACCACCGAGCGGGTGGAGAGGGGTGTGGGTGCTAGCAGAAGAATAAGGGGGGGGGGGGGTTTGGGGGTGCTTATCAGACCAAAGGGAGGGGCGCCGGGATCCATCTCCGGTTGCCGGAGGTCAGACCAGAGGAGGGGATGGGTGTGCGGTTGAGAAACAAGGAGAGGAAGGAGGGGAGGTGGAGGTGGTGGTGGTGCTAGGTTTTAAAGAGGGAGAGAGAGAGGAGGAAGATGGGTTTTGAAGATCTGATTGTTAATGAAGATGTTAGACATAGGCTATTTTTTAAGCTAATAAAAGCAATTTTCAGATCTTCTTTTTAAAAAAAACAAACAGTCTTCAAGGTCTTATGTCTGCCCGCCTGAAGACATAGACTCCCTGCAGATGTTTTAAGCAAAAACAAACAGCACCTAAATGAAAAAACAGAAAACTTATTGTCTTAATAAAAATCCACATGCATTAAACACTCCTAAACCATAAGTTGTTACGAATATAAAAAGCTAAATTTTATCCTATACAGAGGATAAATACCAAGTAACTTAGCTATTTTTTTGAACGGTCAAAGAAACTTCTATTAATGTGGGGCTAGCAACAATCTTAAACCCTGAAACATACAAAGCGATTACTGAAGGGGTATGGTCCCAAAAAGCCGCGCAGACCCTTCTAGGTCGCGCGCTGGACCATACTCCTTACTCAACAAGCTGATTAATCTTAGACCCGCGCGGGCTACTCAAACAGAATATGGCCCCGCGCGAGGTCCAAACAAGAGATAACATCAGTTTTCATACTTAGTGTTCTGGATGTCACACCCTGGCTTTTGCAGAAGCGTGATTATGGTGTGACTTTCTTAATATCATTGCATTCAATCATAACATCAACTATATGATAAAACCATAGATCCGTCATCCATTAAATAAGTGTAAAACATAACGACATTGTTTTTAAAACGTAGACTTCAAATTCAAGTTTTACAAACTGTACAAATTGTTTATGAGTTCCTTAAGGACTCATCAAAAGATATTGAATAACACCAAGGTTTGGAAGACGTGTCTCGTGCAGGAATAAGACACACTGACCAAACTTAAGACCATGGATGACATCTTTGTTTCTAACGCAGCATAAAAACTTCCAACGCCAGCCCAGATCCACTTACAAATTCCCTGAAATACATGTAGTTTGAAAACATCAACAAAAGTTGAGCGAGTTCATGTGTTTGTTTGTGTGTATGAGTAAACCTTTGAAATCATTGTAAGTATGTCTGTAAGTTTATAAGTCCCGGTATGAAAGCAACAAGGAAAAGATCACCAATGGTTTGCAAGGCCACTGATATGTGTGAAGTGATACAGGAAGACTCAAACCTAGCAGATTTTGTCAGTAAGACATAGTCACCACATGGTCCACTCAATGGACTCAGGGGTGGGGTTCGCTACACCCAAATAGATCTATCACTCATGTCCCTCGGTCCTACAACGAGGATTAATGGCCTCAAGTATCCGCCTACCCACTCACATGATCTATGGTTCTTTCCTAGGCTAACCACACCAATTGTGTTTGTATGTAATCCTTTTGTAACATGTATTTCACCCCCGAAGTAAATAAACAAAACAGTTTAAAGAAAAGGGGGACATGAACTCACAGTTTTGCGTTCCTTGTATCCGATGTAACTCAAAGCTTCCTCTAGAACGCACGACTACCTACATGCGTACTAAGGTCCATTAGACGAGCGGGTCGTGCCTTGACTTGGTATTAATTAGTGCCTTTTGAGTTACGTTTTAAAATGTCTTCGTTATTATTCCAAGCATATAATTATTTGTTAAAATAATTAATATTTTAACTTATATTATATTTAATTTTGGAATAATTGTTTAAACGATATGTTGTGACAATACTTCTCAAGTATTTATATTTGTATTTCCTTCCCAAGGATGGGGGTATCTCATACATGTGTATTCGTATCTTGTATTTTGTATATCTTGCCATGGGTTGGCGTCGTATTCCAGTGAGTACGTATTTCTTAATAAATATCCAATATCTATTTCCAAAACAATATATTTTCAAGTCCCACTTAGAAAATATATATAAACTTATTTTTATCCAAAATAATGTATTTCAAGGAAATATATATTTTCCCAAAAATATTATATTTCTTAGTAATTCCAAGAAAATATATTTTTACTTCCCAAAATAATATATTTTCTACTTGTCAAAAACATGATATAACTTGGTAATAATACTAAAAATCATATTTTCATTTCTTTTGTATCCAAAATAGTATTTACCAAAAATATGCTCATAAATGTATTTTCCGGAATATTTGGTAAGTTACATTTCTTGTTTGGTTTCAAAATATTATGTGTGTAACTTGTGTATTTATTCCTTGAGACATTTGGTAATATTTTGGATTGTAATATCTTGGTATTTGTTAAGTTATATTATTTCAAATCCTAAAATAATATAACTATCACACAAAGTATACAAGTAATCACACACATGTGTCTTCTAAATATATATCTTTTAAATACATATTTAGTTATTTTTATTTACAAAAACCAACCTCCAATACTTGTATTTTTGTAACAAAAATTATGGCAAAGTTTATATTGAAAACTCATGGTCAAAACACACTTGTAAATACTTGTTTGAAAATATTTTTCTAAGTGTTTATATTTTTAGAAAATTTTGCCATAGTTTCCCCTAAAAATGGAGGTGTCCATGCTTTCAAGCATATCATTTTCTTTTGTAAAAATCATCCCAAACAATCATCAATTCAATCAATACTTGCCAAGTGCCAAAACTATACAATTTACATAACAACATGGACTTGAACTTTTCATAAAAACTTGTAGTAACTTGGTAGTGTGTTTAGTAGGTTTAGTTACCCTTCAAAATGTATTTACTTCTTTATAAACTCCATTTTTAAAGAAGTTGGGTGTTTACAACTTCTAAACACATTTTCTAAAAATGCTTCTTTAAGTAATCTTCTTATTACACAAGTGTTTCTACACTTGTTTAGCCATTAAAAATAGTGTTTGTTTATGTAAGAACCAAGTTGATATAGATCTTGATTCTCAACTTAGTTTCTTGATAAAACTATCTTTGAAATCATCCACTTACAAGACTTATATTGTTCTTAAATCATCATCTCTTATGAAAATAATTTTATTATTTCAAGTTCATGTTCACATAAGGTATGATCATCTTGGTCTTTCACAAGATCATCACCTCAACTTGCTAGATCATGTGTTTAATCACAATCTAGTAAGTTTCATATGATGTCTAACATCATAAACACAAGAATTAAACATCAAGTATCACATACATTAAACAACATAGTTTCATCATGATTTCATCATTTTTCAAGCTTATGTTCAAGATTCAAGATTATGCTCCTTAGTGTTCATCAAGATTAACAACATATATGATCTTTTAACCAACTAAATACGAAGTAAATAAGGATTATGAGAGTCTTACAACTAGCACAAAGGCTAGGGAAGAACACTTGAAGATGAGGATGACAAAAGTGAAGGATAATAGCAAATGGAGGAGGTCCTTCAAGATCCACAAGCTCCACACTACTTAACTTAGCTTCTAACACATTGTGTACACCTTGGAATGGATTGAAGTTGGATGAAAATGGTGGTGGTGTGGGTGCTTGTTTGGGCCGAGAGCATGGAGGGGGAGAGAGAGGAAGAAGGTGTTGATTAGAATGAGCTCCATTACTTCCTTGTATCTCTTATATCCAACTTTAGGGATTAATCTATTGGGTAATGTGTCTCAATAGTACCATACATGATCTTTCATCAAATCTTATAAGATCAAGCAATATCACAAAAGATCTCACAATTAGGTCATGTGGGCCGTGAGCTAGGTGGGGGGGGGGGGTCCTAAGTGTAAATTCCAACCATTAAGTTAGATTATAGTTCAAAACCAAGTATAGTTGTAAGTGTTAGTTACTTAGATATTTTACATAAGGTGTTACGATGTTCGGGGATCATCACTAGCTCAGAAATAATAAAACAGTGCTTCTAGTATAATTTTGGTGTTTCGGGTAATGTCCGGTTGTTCGGTTAGATACCAGTTCGTTAAAGTGTCAAACTATTCCGTTTAGTGATCTTTATGTACCCTTTTGTGACACTTTTAATTCCCGACACTTAGGGAAGCATTCAGGACCATTTAGTCATGTTTTTGCATGTTATTAGCTTATTAAAAAGCTGATTTTTGCTGAATTATGCAGAATTCTGCACTTTATGTGGGTTTTAGGCACTTTCCGGCACTTTAACTATCACCTAGAAAAGCAGTTTTGTGGTCCTTACTTCCCTACACACCATACTAGTGTAGTACTTAGTCTCTGACTCACATTGTGTCTCAAAACAACGTCTGTCTATGTACTGAACCCCGTCAGCATCTTTCTGTCTTATCCGTTAACTGTGCTATCCGTGCTTTGTGCTTCATGTATGACAATAAAGTTTGCATTTAATAATGATGTGTCACTATGCAATATGTGATGCACATGTAAGTATGATGCAGTAATCAGAAAGCAGTTAAGTATAATACAGCACAGTCATTAAGCGCTAATCAAGATTAATTAATTGTACGGATGCATGCAAATTTGGCAGTTGTCACACTGGATAAGAGCCTTCAGCTCCTACAACCCTGCGCAGACCAGTTATGTGCACAGCAAGGGTAGCACAAGAGTTAGGGCGCAAGGGCAATTCAGAGAGTACACAAGGTACAAGTGGCAGAAGAATGAGCCAATCAACGTCCACCAGGCTGTGCTCTATCGTGCTCCACAATCGACTGACGTGCAGGAGACAGAGAGTACACAAGGACGCCTACGTGGCACCAATCAGGGGGTGGCGACAACTGCCCCATGATCTCCCCTTAACGGCCGATGGCAGAAGGACATCAAGGCCGACAACTGTGACACGTGGCTCCAATCAAGGTGCGCCAGCACCGGAGAGCTTCTAGAAACCATTAACGGTCGACACCAGTGAGACAAGGAGGATATTCCTTGTTGTCGCCTTCCGGCCCAAGCCCCATCAGCCCATCTCCTCTTACACCTCTCCGACTATAAATAGAGACCTCCATACACAGGTTAACCATTCCGTTCTCTCTACTCTCACTCTTAACACACACTTATTTCCTCAAAGCGGTTACTTATTCTCACACCGAAGCCTGGTTAAGAGGGAAACCCCCATATTCCTCTCTTAACGAGCTAACGGTGTTGCTGTTTTGCAGGAAGATCGGAACACATCGGAGCTCAGGAAAGTTAAAGAAGCTTAACCCTCATGTTTGAAACATAAACCCCCTAATTAACCCTAAAATTAGATATGTGTTTCTTCATTGGCGCCCACCGATTTTTACAATCACCTCATCTTCTATTTTCTGAGTTTTTTCTGAGGTTTTTGTCCCCTTGATCATGGCTGGTCAAGGGATAATTCCAGATTTCGGTTTCGGTACTATCTCTCAAGCGGGAGGACAACTCGCACGTCCAACTCCATCCCATTGACGAGATCGCCGAAGAAGAAGGAACTAACACCGGGGGACCCCGCGCGAGTGTCACTCGCATCACTCAGACGGGCACCCCAGGAAGTAATGTTGCTAGTCCGTCAAACCCAGCTCCAAATCCGAACATTTCAGCGCGAAACCTTAGCCTCTTGGTACGCCAAGAAAATTGCCACTATAAATGTTGTGTATCAGTCTTTGAACGCACAACAAGCAATTTTGAAAGCAGAACCATCCTTGGTTACACCTTCGGGTCCAACTCAGGGGGCGCGCCAGATCCCCTCTCAGCAAAATATTCAAGGGCAAGTTAACAGACCTCCTCCACAAATAAGGATGAGCGTGCATGACACGCGCTACACGTACGGAGAAACAGGCACTTACGGTGATCACCCATCCTATGTTCAACACAAACGTCCAGTTCTTAGCCGTCTAGGGCCGCGTAAAATGAACAACGAATGGGATGACATAGACCCAAATGATCCTACTTGGCAAGATGACGAAGGTTCGTCGGTCTTCAACCGTCTGCAGAAAAATCATGAGTCTTACAACTAAGGTAGCGCATCGCATACAACGAAGAAGCAGAACGGGATTTCAGCCTCGCCTATAGGCCAGCTGAAGCTACCGAACACTCTAAGTTCATTCCAAAGATTGCTCTAGCCCCGCTATCAAAAGAAAAGTTGCCTCCAACAGTGAGAAAGTTCAATGGTCTAACTGACCCTGACGATCATGTTCGAGTATTTACAAGCGTTGGTGTTATGGGAGGATGGAACATGCTAATGTTGTGCCATCTGCTTATCCAGACTTTCACAGGGGCTGCTCGCGCCTGGTTCGACAGCCTTCCGCCTGGAAAAATCACGTCATGGGTTGACTTCATAACTCAATTTGTAAACCATTTCAGCCAGCAAAGACGTTATAAGCGTGATACATCTGAAGTAACAAACATCTGGCGCAGAGAAAACAAGGGGTTAGAAGACTTCATTACTCGCTTCAATAAGGAGTGTTTGGAGATCGGTGGTGTAAGCAGACAACTAATGCGCGCTCACTTCAAGAAAGCCATCCGCTGTGATAGTCTCATCAGGACTATCACAGGAAAAGACGGTATGCCCAAAGAATGGGACAAACTGATGGCAGCTGCAAAGATTGTAGCGCAGACTGAAGAATCGTTGGCTAGAACCAAGAGCTCTTACACCGAAGATTGATTTTCGAAAGGCAATTCGCGCGACTATGGCAAGCGCAACAAGAACAAAAACCCTGGATGGAAGTCAGGACAATCCAACGGTTATGAGGAACGACCACGCTACAAAGAAGACGCGCGAGGAACAATTGACAGAATTGGCTACCGAAAGGCCGTCAAGAACGAGAATCGTGAAAGGCATTGGACTCCGCTCATTAAAACACCCAAAGAGGTGCTCATGACAGAAAACCACGATTTCAAGGCACCAAAGCCTATGACCAACAAGAAGGGGCAGGATCCCAATCTTTATTGCGATTTTCATAAGGATACAGGTCATTTGACGGATGACTGTATCAGTCTTAGGTAAGAAATCGAGAAAGCTCTGAAGAGCGGAAAGCTAAGCCACTTGGTTAAAAACGTGCGCAAAGAGACGCGTCAAATACAGAGAAACGATGACGGAAACCAGAAGAAGGTAAGGCGCCTGGAAACCCATATGGTTAATGGACCAAGACTTAGTGCAAAGAGCAAAGACAAGCGCCCTTTCGAACCAGCATGGCAGGAGCAACAGGTCATTTTTCCGGTGGTGCGCGGAGGACCACGCGACACGCGCCCCATCTTCATTACAGGCATTATCAGCCACTATGAAACAGAGTACGTCTTCATTGACCCAGGAAGCACAGCTGATATTATCTACGAACAGTGCTTCAATCAATTTGATCTAGAGGACAAAGCGCGCCTCGAACCTGTTGATTATCCTCTATCCGGATTTTGCAACGAGATAATCTTCCCGTTGGGACAGATCAGCTTCCCCGTCACGCTGTCTGACGGGAAGCATTCAAGAACCACGGACGTAAACTTCATGGTAATGCCGGTCAAGTCGAGACACGATGTACTAATTGGCAGAGAAACTCAAGGTGAAATGAATATGATAACTTCCACACCCCACTCAGTGATCGGTTTTCCAACCGAAATAGGGGTAGCGATTATCTATTCAAAGAAGGAAGTAATGTCAGCAGAAGATGCGCGACCAGTCAAAGCAGCTAAAGTCTCAACAACAGAACCATAAAAGTGGGTCTTGAACCGCAAATACCCAGAACAAACGGTGACAATTGGTCACGCAATTTCACCAACGATCAGAACGTACCTCAAGCAACTGCTATTAAGAAACATGGACATCTTCGCCTGGACCCCGTCAGATATGACAGGCGTCCCGCGCGACATAACAGAGCATTGCTTAAACACATATCCATCTGTTGAACCAAAGGTCCAGAGAAAGCGCAGCCTTAGATCAGACAAGACAAAAGCCATGAATGAGCAAGTGTGTGAACTACTTAAAGCAGGCATATTGCGCGAGGTGCGGTATTAAAGCTGGGTTGCAAACCCTGTGATGGTTGAAAAGTTCACGGGCGGATGGCGCATGTGTGTTGATTACACTGATCTTAACAAGGCGTGCCCAAAGGACTGTTACTCTTTACCAGAAATCGATAAGAAGATAGACTCCCTCGCGCCGTTTAGATGGAAGTGTTTTCTAGACTGTTACAAGGGATATCACCAAGTCCAGATGAACCTGGAGGATGAAGATAAAACAGCATTCCACACTGATTTCGGAATCTTCTGCTACACGAAAATGCCCTTTGGGCTAAAAAATGCCAGCGCAACCTACCAGCGTTTAATGGACAAGATATTTGGTGATGACATTGGTAAACATATTGAAGTATACATTGATGATCTCGTAATCAAAAGTCCAGAGGAAGACCAAATGCTAAAGGATATAGAGAAGACATTCGATTCTCTCAGAAGCGTGAACATGAAGCTGAATCCAGCAAAATGTTCTTTTGGCATGGAGGAAGGCAAGTTTTTGGGTTTCGTGGTCACGAACGGCGGTTTTAGAGTCAACCCCGAAAAAGTTCAAGCAATCGAACGAATGCCTTCTCCGAGCACGATCAAAGAAATGCAAAGATTAGCCGGCCGCTTAGCCGCGCTTAATCGTTTTTTGTCGAACCACGCAGTGAAGTCATATCTGTTTATTAGTACACTGCGCAACTGTGTCAAGAAACAAGAATTCAAATGGACGCCAGAAGCGGAAGCAGCCTTCCAGTAAATGAAACAATGTTTAATCAAGCTCCCAACACTAACAGCTCCTTTTGAAAAAGAGCCACTCATTTTGTATCTGTCCTCCTCAGACAAGGCAATTGGCTCGGTACTACTGGTGGAAAGAGACGAAATTCAAACGCCGATCTATTATGTTAGCAGAGTATTTACGGATCCAGAAACAAGATATTCCACCATGGAAAAATTAGTGCTTGCGCTACTATACGCCTCCAGAAGGCTGCGCTGATACTTTACAGGCCATGTGATCACAGTATTAACTAACTTCCACATCGGCACGATCTTGCAAAAACCAGAAACCTCAGGCCGCTTGGCAAAATGGGCAATCGAACTTGGAGGCCACAACATACTGTACAGGCCACGCCCAGCCATCAAGTGCCAAGTTTTAGCAGATTTCATCACAGAAGTACCCGAGGACAAGATCAAAGAGTGCGAGGCAATAGACACTCCAGTCAAAGATACAACAGATGAGCTATGGCTGCTGTTCACTAACGGAGCCTCAAATGAAGACGGCGCAGGAGCCGGCTTGCGCCTCGTCAGCCCTGAGAAGCTGAGTTTACCTACGCCATCAAGTTGGATTTCAAAAATACCAACAACGAGGCGGAATATGAAGCGTTCTTGGCAGGCTTGCGCCTGGTCATAAAAATGGGAGCTCAAAATCTACAAGCGCATGTAGATTCTCTTCTGATCGCGAGTCAGATTAATGGATTGTATGATGCGAAGGGCGAAGTCATGGCTTTGTACTTGAAACAAGCGAAAGAACTACTCCAGAAGTTCAAGTCATTAAAGGTTGTTCATATCAACAGATCAGAAAATAAGCCAGCCGACACGCTAAGCAAGCTCGCTTCAACAGCTTTTCAACACCTGGCCAAGGATGTAAGAATTGAATTTCTGAAAAACCCATCAGTGTTATTGCGCTAGGTCAATGTGATTGAGATAGGGCCACCTTCATGGATGACCCCCATCATCCAGTATCTCCAAGAGGGAATTCTCCCCGAGAATAAATCGGAAGCAAGAAAGATTCAGAACAAGGCGCTGTTCTATGAAATGAACGGGGGCATCCTATATAGAAGATCCTTCTTAGGACCACTACTGTGTTGCGTGGACCCTCAAGATGCAAATTACCTGATTAGGGAGATTCATGAAGGCATCTGCGGCATTCATGTGGAACCACGCATGGTCGTAGCAAAGATAATGAACGCTGGTTACTATTGGCCAGGGATGCACGTTGACGCTCTAAAAGAGATGCGCAAATGCGACTCCTGTCAAAGGCATGCTCCAAAAACCCTACGCCCGAAGAATGATCTCATCCCTGTGTCCACTGCCTGGCCTTTCCAGTAGTGGGGGATTGATATGGTGGGACCTTTCCCTGAAGCGGTGAAGTTCATAATTGTTGCCATTGATTATTTCACCAAATGGGTGGAGGCCAAAGCCCTTGCTTCAACTTCCGCAATGATGGTGCGCAAATTCATATGGGAACACATCATTTGCAGATTTGGTCTCCCACTCAAGATCGTACCCGATAATGGCATCAATTTTGCTTCTGAAAACCTTCAAGAATGGATGAAAGAGCTGAATATCGAGCAGACTTTCTCTTCCGTTGCGCACCCTCAGGGCAACAGTCTAGTAGAAAGTGTCAACAAAAGTATCATCGAAGGTATAAAGGCCCGCCTGGGCACCAAGAGAAGAGGATGGGTAGATGAGCTCCCTAGCATCCTATGGGCTCATCGAACCATGCCAAAAACAAGCACTGGAGAAACCCCTTTTAGCCTGGTCTACGGCTCAGAGGCGGTTATCCCAGCTGAGATAGGCCTCCCCTCGCCGCGCTTATCAGCAGTCAACAAGATTGATAACGAGGCGGAGCGCCGTCTAGACTTGGACCTGCTCGAAGAAAGGCGCGAAATATCACGAATCAAAGAGGCCAAGTATAAGACACAGCTGGAGAGGTACTACAATGCAAGAGTGCGCATTTGTACCTACACTCCAGGTGAATATGTTTTCAGAGATAATGAAGCCTCCAATGTTGAACGCCCCGGGAAACTAGCACCTAAGTGGGAAGGCCCATACTTAATACATTAGGTGCTAGGAAAAGGGGCATACAAGCTGCGCACCTTGGATGGACACATCATACCGCGCACATGGAATGCGCAACAACTGCGCAAGTGTTACATATGATTACCCTCGGCCATGAGCCTTTTGTCTACTTATGTTGGCCACGCGCCTTTTTAATTACCTATGTTGGCTATACGCCCTTCTATTTCGATTATGTATGTTGGCCTAGCGCCTGTTTTTAAAGCTACTTAACGCAAGCATTGACTATGCCTTGTTTCTATCATCATGACTCCTACGTTACAAATGCATGTTAAACTTTTGATTAGCACGGAAACACTTCAGTAAATTACGAGCTCTTGGGTTATGCCTCCAAGGTCCTCCGCGAACATAGCGCGAGACCGAGCAGTAACACTCATACACGAGCCACACTTACATTTATTCGAGCTAACTTAACCAAAGTTCCTAACAACAATGCAATAATTGTAACTTGGAAAATAGAAAGCAAACATAATGTCGTATTTCAAAAGCGCAACAGCGCAATGATTACATCAAAGTCAAAAACAAAATTACAAGGCACCAGCCTACAAACACTATCATTTACTCATAACCATCACCATTATCTCCATGATCATCGCCATCGCCGCTGGCTTCCTCCTCTTCGTCAGTTAACTCTACAGTTTCCGGAGGGTCGAGAATAGATTTGAGCCGTGCGCACCAGTCATCGTGCTTTAAAGCTTTGGTGACCAGCTCCATAATAGGCAGCGAAAGATGGTTATAGACTTCTTCAGTGCGGGTTAGCACAACATCAGCCTGATCTGTCACCGAGCGATGACTGGTATCAAACTCCTGGCCAAAGGCCTCTTCCACGTGATGAGCGCATTCTAGATAACCATCGCGATGCCCAACCGTATCCATCTCAGAAGCGTTCAGAATAGAGTTAGCAATCTACAAAAGAGGCAACTGATGAGAACAAAACAACAATAAATAAAGCCTAAGTTAAAAGAGGAGACACTCACCGCAGCTACTCCTCTAGTGCGCATCCATTCAGATTCAGAGACTAGCATGTCCACGATTGATTGAGCTTCGGCATAATTGTTTTGGGCTACGTTAAGGGCAGAGGTGCTAATATCTCGCGCCTCGTCGGGCCTCTGTTTGGCCTCCTCGGCGGTAGCAGCCTTCACCCTCTCAGCCTCAAGATCAATCTCCAATGATTCATTCTTGTCATAAGCCTCATGCAATCGACGCTTTAACTCCGCAATCTCCACATCCTTGCTGGCAACCTGCGCCTTAAACTCAGTCTGCAACGGATAAAACGACTTAACAATATTTTGACAAATACAAAACATAAAGAAGGAAGGGGTTAAGATTGCTGAACCTCAACGCGCCCTTTGTCCGCCTCAGCTTCCTCAACCTTTCCTTTTAATGTGGCAATCTGAGCCTCAAGGTCGGTAATCTTGGAGCGAGCAGCATACATGCGCTGGTTATCTTTCTTGCATACCTCTTTCCATTCAGCCCGCTCCTTCGACAAAAGCTCCTCAGCAGCACGCAATTTGCTCTTTAGGCCCTCGCGGCCACATTCTTCAGATTTTTTCTCCGCATCAAAGGCGGCTTTTTCCTCAGTAAACGCATTCTTCATCTTCTCAAAGCCTTGGACTTGTTTCAGCAGGCGCTCATGGTACTTCTCCCAATCTGCCCGCTCCCTAACCATTGTGCGCCACTCACGCAGGCGCACGCACAATTTTATGGTTAGCAGCACGGGTGTTGGCCTCCCCAACAATGTAAGCGTGGTACAACCCATCATGGGTTCGCGCTCTCTGTCTGTTCACTTCACCAGGGGGGATAGAGCCCAAATACCAGTCCCGACAAGCAGCAAACTCCATGAATGTATCCTTCTGCTTTAAGCCCCAAACAGGTTGGTGGGGGCATAGCCTCGCGCCTCTTCAGTATAGGTCTTGTAGTAAATGTCTCCCAAAGTATCCTTAGAACCAATAGGAGTTTGTGGCATTGACCCTCCAGCACCACCAGTCGCGCCTGTACTTCCACCACCACCACCAGTACTTGCACCACCTGCAGTAGTGGTAGTTTCTCTATGCGCCGCCTGCTCGGGTACAGCAGCAGCTGACCCCCCGGCAGTAGTTGTAACCTGCTTAGTTTGGAGGGGGATATCAGGCTGCGCAGATTCCACGGGCTTAACAACTTCGGGCCCTTTTCCCCGAGTAGCTTCCTTCTCCTTTTCATGAAAGGGCTGGTCAAGCCCCGTGATATGTACAACCTCTGGACCCTGCGTTTTATCTTCTTTAGCACTAGCAGCGGTGTCGGCTTCCTTCGTTTTCTCCTTCTCAACCACTCTCTTTTTCTTCTCCTTTTATTTCTCTTTTTCCTTCTCTTTCTCCTTCACAACCTCCAGTTCAGCAGATCTGAGAGGCTTGATTATAAACTTGGTCTTTTTCGGCGCTGGCTCTTTCGGGTCTTTCAACTCGATACCCTTAGTTTTCTCAGGGGTCTTCTTCTAGGCCTCTGTAAAAATCAAGTGTTAGAAAAGTTTTTTGCCAAAAGAGAGTATTAAAATCCTCCACTAACCTGGAGAGAACTTGTATAGAGAGCGCAGCTTGCTCTGTTTTCCTATCACTGGGGCTCCCCCAGCCACCTGCGCTGCCTTGATCCCAGCAGCAGCTTCCTCTCTACTTCTTTTCCTGCTCAACAACTGAGCAGCAGGTTCTTCATGTTCTTCTTCCTCTTCTTCATCAAGCGCGATCGAAGAGTGAGTAACGCCAGCATCAGGGTTCATTGACCCTGAGCTTCCAGAGCTTTTTGAGCCAGCAGCGCTGGTTTTCTTCTCACCTATACGAGACAAACCCTCAAGTGAGTCACTCGCAATAACGTAATCTTCCAGGCTACTCTGCCGAAATCGAATAGTACCTTTATCAGAGGCTCCAGCAGTCGCGCGGCTACTTCTGCCCTTCTTGCTGGTCGCTTCAGCATCAATGGTTATCACTTTCTTATTCTTCTTGCTCGGTTTCTCCTTCTTCTCCTCCGGATCTATGCCAAGGTCGCGCAACACACCTGCAAAGATGTTAGACCAGGAACTTAGCTCCCCATTTGATGACCCTACAGAATCCTCGCTGGAAAGATAAAGAATCTCTTTCCCAGCGGAAGTCACAGCACGCAAGGGCCTGGGGTTGGGTAGATGCGCACCTTCGGTTGCAGTGGGAGGATTGGCAAAGGCTCCAGCAGGGGGTAAAGAAAAAGGCCTTTGATCCGCTCGTACCAATAAGGCTCCCCTGATTCTAGCGGGCGCATACCCATAGATCCACCGAATGTGGGGAAAACAGCTTGGTAAAGGTGCGCCTCTGCAATCAAATCCAGCAGTTAAGCGCAGATAAATTACAAAGGAAGATAAAAACAAAGAAACAACATACATCTATCTTTA
The DNA here is from genome assembly GCA_030545235.1 of Helianthus tuberosus. NCBI lineage: Eukaryota > Viridiplantae > Streptophyta > Magnoliopsida > Asterales > Asteraceae > Helianthus > Helianthus tuberosus. The sequence continues at coordinate 52,478,086 of CM060410.1, read as the reverse complement.
AACTTCAGAATGGGTACTTCATTGCTAGTCTCCGGCCACTTGTCACTCATTTGCACCGCAACCAAGACATTTTCACCGAAGATGCGATTCGGCGTCGCAGTAAGCTTCAAGTACCAATCAGCCCCTTTGGGGATGGGGAGTTCCTCCTTGTCAATTGTATCCGGCTCGCGGAAGATTATTGTGATCGGCATAACTTACTCCCTGATAAAGAAGAACTTCTGCTTCCAATCATGAAAGCTCTTAGGAGGATTCATCAGAATTTTCTTGGCCGAACCACGGTTGTCGAAAGAGTAAAACCCAATATTTCAGATCAACTAATAAAACGCCCGAAACGTCTCGACTGTGGGATCTAACCCATGAGATCAGCATAAGAACTCGAAGTGTCTCACCCTCACCATGCCGGGTGGACTCATTTGAGATATATGAAAGCCATAGTAATGGAGTATATGTGCAATGAACTCCGTGGCCGGAAGCCTGAAATTTCCTTGAAGGAAAAAGTCTTCGAAGAGGGTAATATACCCCGGCGGTGCGTTGGCGGCAGTCTGACCCTGCCGGGGATATTGGGCATCCCATTCGGGTGGGAACCGGAACCCTCTGGTTATCTGCTCAAACAACCCCTGATCCCATTTGAGAACAGGGAGGGGACCTTCTTCAACTTGTGTTTTTTCTTCAGCCATTTATAAAAAGAGAATGAAAATAAGATGGAGATCGTCTAAACTTCTGGGAAAGTTTGAAGATCACTTCCAGAAAGTTGAAGATCTGCTATAAGATCTTTGAAGATTTGAAGAGTTTTTGAATATTCGAGAGAGAAGAGAAAGCAGATGAAAGATTGTGCAAGTTCTCTCTCCTATCGTCAGATATATATACCCATCGCATTTAATGCGATGGGTAAACGTGCCAATCCGCCGCGCGCGTAACCAATCAGTAGCCGCCACGTAGGGCGGGTTTCTCGGGGTGACGGTTACCACGCGCGCGTGGTCCTCACTCGCCTGACAAAAGGTGAACCATCAGTGACAGCATGATGATTGCCATGTCAGCAGTCAACTCAACCGTCGCCATCAACGACATTTGCACTAACCTGTCAGAATTCAAATTTCGAGACTTTTCCCGCCCAAAGTTGCTACGAAACTTCATGCAGAAGTTAGCAAAGGTCGCGCCGCATTCATGACTATCCATAATGCTGCGCGACAACATTGAAAAGCAAAAACTGCCAGCAAGCAATCCTGGTAACCGCTCCGTAGTAACTGACAACCACTTACACGCGCGCCGACTACCAAGACCTAGCAAGCATCTTTAAAGGTTAACACAATTTCCTTTTTCTAAGTCCAGAGCTCCAACCATTTACTTCGCGCATGGAGCAACACTGGACTGGTGGACTTGAAGGGGTATGGTCCCAAAAAGCCGCGCAGACCCTTCTAGGTCGCGCGCTGGACCATACTCCTTACTCAACAAGCTGATTAATCTTAGACCTGCGCGGGCTACTCAAACAGAACATGGCCCCGCGCGAGGTCCAAAAAAGAGATAACATCAGATTTCATACTTAGTGTTATGGATAAGAGCCTTCAGCTCCTACAACCCTGCGCGGGCCAGTTACGTGCACAACAAGGGTAGCACAAGAGTTACGGCGCAAGGGCAATTCAGAGAGTACACAAGGTACAAGTGGCAGAAAAATGAGCCAATCAATGTCCACCAGGCTGTGCTCTATCGTGCTCCACGATCGACTGACGTGCAGGAGACCGAGAATACACAAGGACGCCTACGTGGCACCAATCAGGGGGCGGCGACAACTGCACCATGATCTCCACTTAACGGCTGATGGCAGAAGGACAACAAGGCCGACAACTGTGACACGTGGCTCCAATCAAGGTGCGCCAGCACCGGAGAACTTCTAGAAACCATTAACGGTCGACACCAGTGAGACAAGGAGGATATTCCTTGTTGTCGCCTTCCGGCCCAAGGCCCATCAGCCCATCTCCTCTTACACCTCTCCGGCTATAAATAGAGACATCCATACACCGGTTAACCATTCCGTTCTCTCTACTCTCACTCTTAACACACACTTATTTCCTCAAAGCGGTTACTTATTCTCACGCCGGAGCCTGGTTAAGAGGGAAACCCCCATATTCCCCTCTTAACGAGCTAACAGTGTTGCTGTTTTGCAGGAAGATCGGAACACATCGGAGCTCAGGAAAGTTAAAGAAGATTAACCCTCATGTTTGAAACATAAACCCCCTAATTAACCCTAAAATTAGATACGTGTTTCTTCAATTACAGAGCTAAAGAAACCGAAACATCTAACCTCCAAATAAAATTACATACTTATCAGCCAATACCAACAGGACACCAAAACAACGAATTCAAATTGATTAACTGTCTCATAACACTCACCACAAAGCTTGCAAGCGGTGGAGATCTCCATGATGTTCCTACTTGCTAGCGCTACCAGCGTCGGATAAGTAAATCAACTACTAATATGTCTACATACTAATATTTGTATTATGTGTAAACTACTTAATATGTCTACATACTAATATATGTATTATGTGTAAACTACTTAATATCAAATTGTTAAAATTTTTATTTAATAGAGCTTAAACGAGTTCAAACCAAACTATAACATAAACTAGAGAATGGAGCCTGAATCCCAACTTCAAACATAAACTGTTCGTGGTTTAAATACGCTTATTGTTTATACAAATATAACAATATCTAAATAAAATCATATACACATAGCAGATATTTTTTTGGACGAACACACCACCATATAATATCTACTTCTAAAATTACCTAAGCCCAAGATTCCCATAAAATTTTCAATAGAGATAAACACCCGACACCACTAAACCAAGAGTCACCCGAATAATAAATAATTAAATTTAGGGCTGTAAACGAACCGAACGTTCAGCGAACAGTTCGCGAACTGTTCGGCGGGAAGTTCGCTTATGTTCGTTCGATTAGCTTAACGAACGAACACGAACAAAAAAAATCGTTCGGTTAGCTTAGCGAACGAACACAGGTCCCGTTCGTTCGACTGCGTTCGTGAACGTTCGGTAATATGTTCGTTTACGTTCGTTCGTGTTTGTTTGATTATATAAAAAATAATAATAATAAATGATAAACCTTTTATCTAAACGTGTTGAAAACTTGAAACACTATTTTTTCTAAGTAGCTAAAATTTGGACATTCTAAGACATTTTTAGGAATAATTATGCCTAAATTAGTTAAACTTGATTAATCGTTTGGTGGTCTAGTAGACTTCTTGTGTTTTGATTTATCATTTGATGGTTGTATTTAACTACTTATATTCAATGTTTAAGGATAACGATGTTTTTATTTTTTTATTTTCAAGTTAAATGTTCATTTGCGTTTGTTTTTATTTGCTTGCGTTCGTTTGTGCTCGAGACCAGTGTTCACGAACTGTTCGTGAACAACTAAATTTCCTTAACGAACGAACACGAAAATAAACTTATGTTCGGTATGCGTTCGTAAACAGTTCACGAACATGTTAATTTCCTTAACGAACGAACACGAACATGGCCTTGTTCGTGTTCGTTCGGTTCGTTTACAGCCCTAAATTTAAATTTCCCGTAAAATTATTTGACATTGATGCTCACACTCCAAGTAGCGAGTGGGTGTGTCCTTACCTACTCATTATTTTAATTCGATATCTAACCCTCCTATAAAGCTCTTTATTTGGTAACCTAAAAAAAAAAAGTTAAAGCATTATAATTCCTCCACAAAATTTTCAAACAATCCACCACCACAATGAGAAAGCTCTACAACCACACCAAAGGCAAAATCCACCCTTCACCACCACCCACCACCCCCCCTTACCACCACCTCTCCCTCCTCCCTCTCGCCATCGCCACCCTCGCCGCCACTCTCCCACCACAAGACCAACAAGTCCTCGCCTACCTCCTCTCCATCTCCGCCACCACCACCACCACCGGAAAACCCTCCACCAAGTCCGCCGGAAAACCCACCACCGCCGCAGACCACCCTCCACAGTTCAACTGCAACTGCTTCAGATGTTATACAAGTTTCTGGGTCCGTTGGGATGCTTCACCAAACCGAAAAGCTATCCATGAAATCATAGACGCTTATGAAGATGGGTTAGTTCACAACAAGAAAAACGGTAAGAACAAAAAAGAAAGAAAAAATAACAAGTCTTTATCTTCTTCTTCAAGTTCTTGTTCTAGTTCCTCGAGTGGTTTACACGCGCCGCCGGCTGCGACGGAGAACATGAGTTGTGAGCCGTTAAGAATGGAGCAAAGTAGGATTGAGGGTGAAGATGAAGTGGTCACTGGGTCGTCGGAAAAAGGGTCTGTAAGAAATATTGTTAACTTTATTGGGGAAAGGATTTGGGGTGTTTGGGGTGTTTGATTTTTGTACTAGTAGACATAATCAAGAGAAACGTATTGCCTGTTTTTGTAAATTTCCAGAAGAAAAGGCATTTAATTCGTCTGTTTGGATACAAGTATAGTGTTGTTCGCCATTATTGTTCTTGTTGTACAGAGCCAAACACTGCCCAAGGCAGTTTTTTTGGTTCGTAGTTAGAGCATGTTTGACTAAGCTTTTCCAACCAACTTATTGACTTAATCAAAAAACTAATAAGGAGTTTTAGTGTTTGGCAAATGCAAAAGTCCTTTTCAAAATGACTTTTTGAGAAGGAGAAAAAGTCATCAAAAAGTCATTTTTGAAAAGTTAGAATGTTGTGACTTTTTGAACTAACTTATTGACTTAATAGCTTTTAGTCATTTTACATCAATAAGCTAAGCCAAACACTTTTTAAAAAACAACTTATTGACTTATTGGCTTTTCCCACCCCATAAGCTAATCCAAACACTTTTTTTAAAAAGTCATTTTCAAAAAGTCATAAGTCAATAAGTCCTTTTCCCAAAAGTCTTTTTTAACTTAAATAAGCTTTGCCAAACATGCCCTTGGTTATAAATATAAATAGGGGTAACTTTGTAGAATAGTAACCAAGTTCTAAAAGTGTTCCAATTAGGTCACTCAAGTTTTAAAAGTGTTCCAATCAGGTCACTCAACATTCATTTTTCATAAAAATTAAGGGTTTTTTCATCCATTTCATAAGTAACCATGGTGATGGGGATTTTTGTCTCTTTTTTCCCTTTTATGTGATGCTAACTTTGAGTGATGACGTGAATTGTAACTTGTTTTTTTAATTTATAATGTAATTAAAGTGTTTTTATTTTTAATAAATATAATTTCATATATTAAAATAATCCGACCCCAACATCTTATTCTTCATTTTTTTCTTGACACATAGAAAAAAGGACATGACTCGATTTGAATGTTAAGTTATCTAATTGGGACAAAAATGATACGAGTGACCTAATTAGAACACTTTTGAAACTTGTTTACTATTCTGTGACATATTCCCATATAATAGGGGTAACAATAATAGTTTTGATTAGAGTTAGAAAATTAACTACAGATAGCAATGTTTTGAATTTTATTTTAGGAAAGTAGTTATTTAAGTGGTTATTACTTATTATTATATATAGGATTTTAATTTAATTTCCATATTTAAGTATAGCATTGTTTAATTATTTGTTTTTGTGCTAAATTAATTCAGAACTTTTTAGTTACAAAACTGTGGTAGGGACGTAGGGCTAACGTTTTTGCTAATCCCTTGACTTCTTCATGACTTGGTAGTCAATGTGGGAACGTATGTCACACACTCTATTTTTTATTTTCATGTTATTTGTAGAAAAATAATCATAGAAGTCTTTTGAAATTAATGCTCTTGCTAAGCCTATGTGTTGCGGGCTTGGACTCAACCACGCCCACCTTTACTGCGCTTAGGATGAGAACACAAGGCGTGGCTGGGCTGGCTGGGCTTAAGGCGTCCGGCAACTTTTGTATTTTTCTTAAATATACAACCAATCATATGTAGCTATCTTAAGTTAACTCAATACCACATTTCTAATATAGTCTCCCAACACTCCTTTTAGTGTTCATTTTAAAGCTCCTTTAGAGCCCTTCTTCCAAGCCTACAACAATTAGTCTAGGCAATTTGAAAACTTCTTCCAAGTCTAGAACACATAGTCTAGGCAATTTGAAAACAAGATCAGAAATCACGGGTGCCATATGTTTGACTAGCTAATGAACCGGTTAATTTTAAGTAATCCGGATAAACCCGATGGCTAACAAAATTGGGCCAACTGGTTAAGTTGGTGAACCGTTAGAGCTACTTTCGATTCTGTTTTTAAAACATTGATGATAAGGTATAATGTGGGAAATAATTGTTATATGAAGCACTAATAACTTAGGGACATTTGTTTAAAATATCAAGTTGTGTAATACTTTTGTGAGGTTGAAGCTATCAAGTTTAATAATATGTTTTGAATCATTTAGTTTCCTGAAGTGTCAAGTCCTAAAGGAATTGAAAATATCGAGTATGGTTGGTGTCTTTGAGACGACTTTCTTAACAACAAAATTTTAAAATTGGGAATGATTGATACGTTATTTATGTTTAAGCGGGTAAGCTTGGAGGAGATAAGGTCAAAGTGAGGGGTGAGCTTGGAGGAGAAAAGGTCAAAGTGAGGTGCCAACCTTGTCGGGAAGTTTTCCTATCTTGACTTTATTTACTTGGCATTTGTTTTTTTTAAGCAAAAAATAAAAATTCTATCTTTTTATCGTATAGAATTTTAGAAAGTTTAGTGTGATCTTCATATATTATTATTTTAGATTGATTAGATTAGATTTAGATTTAGATAGGGGTCCTTTATTCCCACATACCCTATATCTTATTTTCACATCCCCTATTGTATACGGGCCGTATACAATTTTACGGCTCGTATAGAATATTTTTGAATAGGAAAATGCGCAGGGAATGTTTTTTTTTTGTTTTATTATATACGGCCCGTATATAGTTATACGAGTCGTATACATGTGTATACGATTTGTAAAACGTATACGGCTTAATGGATTTATTTTTGTAGGTTTTTGATGTTACCACATTTATACGGGCCGTATGCCCGTATATAATGACGTTTTTTCAAATATCACGATTTTTTCCCGTAAAAACACAATCATTCTAGGGTTTCTAAACTTTTCATCACCTTTAACAATGTCGATAAACGTTGATCGGAACATGCCGCTTAAATCGGAGCACAAGTAGAGTAACGTTACCGATCAGTCCGTTGATGGAAACCTTAGCGATCGCAGAGATCTTCGTGTTGGTTATTTATCGATTCCGAATAAATATCAGAAGAACCCGACACAAACAAGTTCTCCACAGTTTGTTATTCAGATCTCTATTCGGTCATTTTTCCAAACTACAACACACGATAACTTTAAACTTTATATTGTGTGATTTGACCAGGAAATGATTGGAGGCGATTGCTACTTTTAATAAGCTGTCATAGTTGTCAAATTCGATTTCAACAAATTTTTTCCTTTTCCTTCAATTTCTAAAACATTCTCCGGTACATGAAGACGTGTCGGGTTCTTGTACTGGTATTTTAATGAAGTATTAAAGATTGAATGTGCAAACCCAACCATTTTTCACTACGGAAACGGTGGCTATGCGAAATACAAACCGTAATCTTTTATGACTATGGGAAACACAAGTTTTCTTTTTGAGCTTGATGGATGTCCGTTATCTCAGTTGAGGCGGGCATTGTTTAAATCTGAATATAACTAGATGTTACGTGTATCAGCGTTGTTTATCACCCTGTGTGAGCATTGGAAACCCGACAAACAGTCTTGACAACTGTGACATTTTATCTATCTATGTGTGTCACATCCATCATGTTATAGCAATCGATATGATTAATTTTACAGATTTTTTTCTAATTAGCGTTGTTAACTACCAAAAGAATGCATACACAAATAGTTCTAGTGGACGAAGCAAAGAGACCGTTGTGTATCTGAATCAGGTTCTCAAACAAACACTACCAAAGATGAGTTGGTGATAAATACCGGAGCTGTTATCTCGGTTGTTCAGTACTTTCGTGATAATAAAACAAGCAGGCATTGATTTTGCCAAGATTGAAGGAAAGAATCTGGCCATAAGCGTTGTGGATTCTCAGCGTTATTCGAATGTAAGTGGATCGAGTGATACGCTTATCTATAACAAAAGACGGATGCGGTTTGCATATTCAATCTTCATTGCTTCATTAAAATTACAACACACGATAAAATGCTTGGAAAATTGCATCAACTATCCTATATCAACTTAAACGGTTGATGGTTACAAGGATCGTTCTAATAGATTAAAGAGAATAAACCATTTTTTTACCAATTTTCACTCCAGTAGTTGAAACTTGAGCGCATGAATCAATTCAAAACCCTCACCCTCAAAATCAACTAGAAACCAAAGGAAAAAAGGGCTGATAATGGCTGATGGTTCTTCGTTGAGGAAACCAAACGTAGACGGAGATGATAGGCCTGGTAACTGGAAGAGAAAAAACCCAGTGACGTCGTCGACGATTATGAACGGATTATTGGCCATTATTCGACCGATGCAAGAGAATGCCGAGTTATTTTCAGTTATTTCTGTTGATCCACAAATTCCATTGTTTAAATCGGAATTAGGTTCTCAAGACAAGGATCGTTCTAATAGATTAAAGAGAATAAACCATTTTTACCCATAGTATACGAGCCGTATAATAATATACGTCTCGTATACAATCATCGTATACATTGTATACGATCGGTAAATATGTTTTTTACCGAGAGTATACGGCCGTATAAACGGTATACGGCCCGTATACATATGGTAACCGGAAGAGAAATCAATTGTATTTTTTTAGTTGCTTCTCTTGTTAAGTTTCTGAACCAACCGAAATCCACAAATTCCAACAGTTTCTTCATAGATTCCGTCCGGTTTCCAAACTCTTTCACTCAAAGTTAATATTCACTGTGGTGGATGCAAGCATAAAGTTAGAAAAATACTCAAGAAGATTGAAGGGTACACAACTGAAGGTTTAGTGCACGAAAAGTTTCTTACGAACGATATGTATCAGGAAGCTCAACTTGAACGGACGATATGTATCAACAACTTGTGAGTGGGAATATGGCTATGAAGAATAGTATGGATAAACAATCACCGGTACGGGTTTTGGTGTTTTGGTAGGTTGAAAGAGGTGAATGGTCCTTGTTTTTCCATGTATGTGACAAAACAAGGATCGTTCTAATCATCACAGAAGACGTGTCGGGTTCTTCTGCTAGTAGTATGAGTCTGAGTCCATTGTGGTTCGTGAATGTTTCGAATCATCACAGAAGACGTGTCGGGTTCTTCTATCATGCGACGGACACAATTCTTGCAAGTTAAATCCACAATCAACGTATACAGGTGCAAGAGAATGGCGAGTTATTTTCAGTTATTTCTGTTGATCCACAAATTCCGTTGTTTAAATCAGAATCAGGTTCTCAAGACAAGGATCGTTCTAATAGATTAAAGAGAATAAACCCTTTTTTACCATTTTTTACCCATAGTATACGAGCCGTATAATAATATACGGCCCGTATACAAACATCGTATACATTGTATACGATCGGTAAAAATATTTTTTACCAATGGTATACGGCCGTATAAACCGTATACGACCCGTATACATATGGTAAAAAATGGGTAAAAACCTCTTTAATCTATTAGAACGATCCAATAAACGAAGAACAAAGCCTATTTTCAAAACACAGGTTCATACAGTGCTGTAATAGGTTGTGGTTCAGCCAAAATGACATCTAGCATTACTAACGGTTCAAGTAAGTGTCTAAAATTTTGAAAATTAAGGTTTACCTTGTTAGTTTCTCAACATCAAGGGTTGTATCAGAATCAGGCGTTGGAAGGATTGTAGTAGTAGGACATTGGTACCATTATGAAAATTGCATCAGGAAGCTCAACTTGAACGGACCTGTTATTCGACCGAGTAATCAATTGTATTTTTTTAGTTGCTTCTCTTGTTAAGTTTCTGACCCAACCGAAATCCACAAATTCAAGTCAAGGATCGTTCTGATACAATAAGGATGTTGGGAATTCGCATAACATATATTCGTTTCATAACCTCCTCTTATAATCAACCACAACTGACAAAGAGCCTGTATTAGAAACCATCCTATGTCTTTTACCAACCGAAGGGGCAGCAAGGACAAATAATACTTCATTTGTCGAGAATGGCGAAACGGATTATTGGCCATTATTCGACCGGTGCAAGAGAATGGCGAGTTATTTTCAGTTATTTCTGTTGATCCACATCATTCTGTCACTTTGTGTGTTGACGAAGCTGACAAACACATTGGTATTTTCTCAAAATGTGCAAACTTGAAGAATCTCACATTAAAGGAGTTTGCAACAACGGGATCAGATGGTTTGAGTATCTTTCATCCTCGTTTGGCTAATCTCACACTTGAAAATGACAACTTTGTGAGGGTGAGGGCCGTATATTGTTATTTCTGTTGTTCAGTACTTCCAAGATCTGACCCAACCGAAATCCACAATTCTTTTACTCATAAACCCTTGAATCCCAACGCTTCATTTGTAACCGTAAGGATGATGCAAATTTGTACGTAAAGATCTCTACACAAACTTTTCTACATCTTTTAACCAGTTGTCCATCACTTAAGACCTTGAAAGATTTGTTGAAATCGAAGCATTCACGAACCACAATGGACTCAGACTCATGTTCAAGTAAGTGTCTAAAAATCTGAAAATTCAGGTTTACCTTGTTAATTTCTCAAAACAAACTCTCGTTTCTTCATCTTCATCTTCAAGAACAATGATGAACAGATGATGTCAGATAATACTTCATTTGTCGAGAAACCATACTGTCAAGAAACTAACATCTTTTAATACTTCATTGCGTATGTGCTTGTGCTATAGAAACCGGTGATGAATTTGTGTATCTAAATCAGGTTCTCTGCCTTAGATCGGTCATTCCTTGTGATACATGAACGTTGTATTCTTGTCTTTCAGAAGAGTTTGTATTGAACCAAGAATACTTCAAACATTCTAAACCCTACCTGGAAACAAACCAACAAAATCCTGATAGTCTTCTAGCAGAACCCGACACGTCTTCTATCATGTGACGGACACAATTCTTGCAAGTTAAATCCACAATCAACGTATACAGGTGCAAGCGAATGGCGAGTTATTTTCAGTTATTTCTGTTGATCCACAAATTCCATTGTTTAAATCAGAATCAGGTTCTCAAGACAAGGATCGTTCTAATAGATTAAAGAGAATAAACCATTTTTTACCCATAGTATACGAGCCGTATCAGAATATACGGCCCGTATACAATCATCGTATACATTATATACGATCGGTAAATTTGTTTTTTACCGAGAGTATACGGCCCGTATACATATGGTAAAAAATGGTAAAAAAATTATTTCTTTCCTTTTCATGAGGTAAAACCGGTTTCAACATCAAGGGTTGTATCGGAATCAGGCGTTGGAAGGATTGTAGTAGCAGGACATTGGTACCACTGTGAAAATTGCATCAGGAGGGGAGAGAGTCTGATACAATAAGGATGTTGGGAATTAAACGCATGTACGTGACAAAATAAGGATGTTCGCATAAACATATATTCGTTTCATAACCTCATCCTATAAATCAACCACAACTGACAAAGAGCCTGTATTAGAAGCCATCCTATGTCTTTTACCAACCGAAGAGGCAGCAGAAGACGTGTCGGGTTCTTCCAACATTCACGAACCACAATGGACTCAGACTCATACTACTCACCCTCCCCTGAGGAAAAGTTTTCCCGACGACTCAAGAAAATCCACAATCAATGTATACAGGTGCAAGAGAATGGCGGGTGATATAGTAATTTTCAATGATGTAGGAAGGATTGAAGTAGTAGGACATTGGAATCTGGTTCTCAAACAAACCAACAAAATCCTGATAGTGAAAAACATCAGCAACCATTTTTTCTTTTCCTTCAATTTCGAGAACATTCTCCCTGTGTATGTGCTTGTGCTGTAGAAACCGGTGATGAATTTGTGTACACAACTGAACGTTAATTGATATTGTTTTAGACAACAACAGATAATGAACGGATTGTTGGTGGATAACGCAAACAAGTTCTCCACAGTTTGTTATTCAGATCTATATTCGGTCATATTTCCAAACTACAACACACGATAAGTTTAAACTTTATAGTGTGTGATTTGACCAGGAAATGATTGGAGGTGAAGGTTCAGTGCACGAAAAGTTTCTTACGAAATGTACGTGACAAAACAAATATGTTGGGAATTAAACGCATGTCCGTAATCCCGCGTTGATAGCTTCCATTTTATTCAGACTCCTTACAACTCTCATCAAATGCCTCACCCTTCCTTTTATTCTATAAATATTAAATAAAGAATAACACCATGCCTGTAATCTCGCGTTGATAGCTTCCGTTTTATTACAGTCATACGACACGTTTTCTTGTTCTTCAATCTTTGTTACTTGTTAATGTTTTATTTTTTTCTACTTTTAGAAAGGTTTGAGCACCTCACGACTGTAAAATATCTAGTGTGATTTACACCTTAAATCCCTTAAATACTTGAAAAATCAAATTTTCGTTCCATACGGGCCGTATAAGAGTATACGGCCCCGTATACACGTTCGTATACATTGTATACGACCAGGCAAACTTATTTACACATGGTGTATACGGGCCGTATACTGTTATACGGCCCGTATACACCATGTGTAAATAAGTTTTCCCATGTGTTAATATTAGGACCCTTTAGATATGTAGATATGATAGGTGACAAAAGAAAGTGTTTAATTGAAAAGAGTGAAACAGTATACGTATATGCCAAACTTTTTATCATTCACTGAAGGGGTATGGTCTCAAAAAGTCGCGCAGACTATTTAGGTCGCACACTGGACCATACTCCTTACTCAGTAAGCTGATCGATCTTCAGACCCCGCGCGGGCTGCTCAAGCAAAGCCTGACCTCGCGCGAGATCCAAACAAGAGATAACACCAGTTTCCACACTTGGTGTTCTGAATAAGAGCCTTCAGCACCTACAACTCTGCGCGGGCTAGTTACGTGCTCGGAAAGGGTCGTGCAAGGGTTACGGCGCAAGGCCACTTCAGAAAGTACACAAGGTACAAGTGGCAGAAGAATAAGTCAATCAGCATCCACCAGGCTGTGCTCTATCGTGCTCCACGATTGACTGACGTGCAAGAGACATAGAGTACACAAGGACGCCTACGTGGCACCAATCAGGGGGCGACGACAACTGCCCCATGATCTTCACTTACCTGCTGATGGCAGATGGACAACAAGGCCGACAACTGGGACACGTGGCTCCAATCAAGGTGCGCCAGCACCGGAGATCTTCTAGAAACCACTAACGGTCGATACCAATGAGACAAGGAGGGTATTCCTGGTTGTCGCCTTCCGGCCCAAGGCCCATCAGCCCATCTCCTCTTACACATCTCCGGCTATAAATAGAGACATCCATACACAGGTTAAACATTCAATTCTCTCTACTCTCACTCTTAACACACACTATTTTCCTCAAAGCAGTTACTTATTCTCATGCCGGAGTCTGGTTAAGAGGAAAACCCCCATATTCCCCTCTTAACGAGCTAACGGTGTTACTGTTTTGCAGGAAGAACGGATCACATCGAAGCTCAGGAAAGTTAAAGAAGATTAACTCTCATGATTGAAACATAAACCAAATTAATTAACCCTAAAATTAGTTCCGTGTTTCTTCATTCACCAAGTGTAAAATAACATGATTTTCTAATTACATGGATTGTAAATGTAGGATTTTTTTTAACGACAAATTTAGATCACTGACGGACCATTGGAGTATCATTGTGTCATCAGCGGAACCATTCGATCATATCCATCTCCATTAGGCATACCACTTTAGGAGGAAACCCAATAAATTTAGGAAAAATCCTCTTTGAGAATCGAACCCAAGACCTATTGGTCCCAAAGTCTTATCCCACCCCAAGATTCCACTAGGCTATAAAGCCATGTGCAAATGCAGGAAGTTAAAGTTTCACTTTTCCTTTCAGGTGTAACTAGAATTTAGCCCATGTCGCGCGTTGCAGCAGCAACATCATGTTTGTTACTTCGTTACATGTGATACGATGATGATATTAACGTGTGGTGCTCACACGTGATGTGAAGTGTTTTTTACTTTGTTATACACATTACATAGTGACACTAACTTGGTTAGAAATAAATAAAAGATGTATAAATTCTGCAATTTAATTTTGTTTTGTTTTAGTTAAAGCAATGTTAGGTAAGTAATTAAATAAAAAGTAATTGGTAAAGGAGCACATGCTTTATTTTTTTTTACAGTTTATTAATTAATGGCATGAGTGGAATATTTCTAGAAAAAATAATTTTGTTTTGTTTTAGTTAAAGCAATGTTAAGTAACTAATTAGGTAAAACGTAATTGGTAAAGGAGCACATACTTTATTTTTTTACAGTTTATAAATTAATGTCATGATTGGAATATTTCTAGAAAAATTCATGAGCTGTTTACCATCTAACCGTCATAGTCGCACAACACCACCAACACACAACCTTCACCACCTCCGACCATCGCCTATAACCAACCACCGCAACCTACATCTAACCGCCACCATTACAACACCACCATATAAATGCCACCGCCTCGTTTCTCTGTTTGCGCTAGTGTAGATTTTAGGTTTCTAGATATGACCACTTAAGTTCCTAACTTCATGATAGTGCACAACCAACAAAGAGAATGGGATTTCTACCCAAGGAAGAAAAAGAGACTACCAAAGACCTGCTTCAACCAAGATCCTTGCATCTTTCATCCAACCTTCAAAACCATACATCTGAACACCCTTTGTTACCGCTGACGCTGTAACATCCGTCAAAAACGGATATCCAAAATCCGACCCGTTTTGAAATTCGTATCCAAATCTTTCAACTCGAAATCTTCGCAAAATAAATAATCATTAAAAGAGTTTCATCGTTAATCTAATCCGTTATAATAATGGATTATTTATTTATTTTATTTAATTAAACAAATTAATTAATTTTACAATTTAAAAGTTTTATTCCTTCTATTTTTATAAATAAATAATCTAGTTAGACTCGTTAGGTTTTAAAGTTAGTTTAAAGGCGGAACAAGTTAACCTAGTTATTAAACCAAGTTAAGTCACCTAGTTAATTTTGTTAAGGATTCAAGTGAGATTTAAGGCTTTATAACTTAACCAAGTTAACATTTCAGTTAGACAAGTTTTAATAGTCAAGGGTGTTCTTTGTAATATCACATATTCATTTAAAAAAATATATTAATAATATGGTGGAGACGGGGATCGAACCCGGGTCTCCACCTAAACAAACAACTCGCACAAACCGTTCCGCCACAGACTTCATATCAATCGATATTCATATCTTTAAAATTTAAATAGACGATAATATCGGAAACCTTTCATTTTGCCGCCAAACATGCCAGCGACATCACAGCCATTGTTTCCTTCTTCATTTCTTCACTGATTTTTCGATGATTGATACGATTCTGCGTATCCTAACTCTGTTACGCTAATTTCTAACTTACCATGTTTACAAAGAAAGTGAACCCAGACTTATATTACAAGACACATACAAATCGGTCTCAAATCATTTCCATACTCTACGACTTACGAGTCAATCCAGAGCCGGCCCAATGGGCTTCCAACCCTAGGCACAGGCCTAGGGCCACCCAAAATGAAAGGCCTCCAAAATTTTTGATGGTTCTTTATATACTAGGCCCATTTTTTTATTTTATACTAAACAAAAAATAAGAAACCCACTAAAATAAAGGTCTGAATCGTCAAAAAGGCCCAAAGAAAATAAAAGGCCCAAACTAAAACTGAAAAGGCGCTGCTACTCGGTCTCCCACATAGTTCACGAATCGTCGCACAGAGAGAACGAGAGAAGAACATAATGAGGCGGCTTTGCAGGTTGGAATCGTCGCCTGAATCGTCGGTTGATTACAGGTATTGATTGTGTTTTGATATCGTCGCCTAATACGTTTATAAATTCTTCTCGATTGTGTTTTGTCAGTCACTTAGTCATCAAACAAATTAACAACCGATGAAAGAGATGCATTAATGGATTTGTATCGTGATAGTACCGAGGCTAATGTTAAGAGTGAAGCTAAATCTTTAGTTGAAAATGAGTTGGAAAAATTTGAATTTTTATTAGCGATGGTTATTTGGTATGAGGTTTTACATGCTATTAATGAAGTTAGTAAAAACTTACAATCAAAAGATATGTGTATTGATATTGCTATAAAACAACTAGATGGACTTATTATTTATTTTAAAAAGTTTAGGGATGGAGGATTTGAAAATGCTATGATTGAGGCTAAAGAACTTGCTTTAAAGATGGGCATTGAACCTAGTTTTCGTGAAAAACGTGTTATTCGTAGAAATAGAAGATTTGATGAAAATGTTGATAATGAGACTTTGAAAACTCCTATTGATTGTTTTAGAACGGATTACTTTTTATACATAGTAGATCAAGCTAGTGTTTTACTCGAAAGTAGATTTGCTCAGTTTAAAGAGTTCGAACAAATTTTTGGTTTTTTGTTTAGTATAAAAAAGTTAAAATCTTTAGATCAAAAAATTTTAAAAGAGAAATGCATTTATCTGGAAAAGTTTTGGAACTATGATAATCATATTGATATTGATGGTTTAGATTTATTTGAAGAACTAAAAATGCTAAGAGAAATTATACATGTAGAATCTGACAAACTTACTAATATATTAACTTATATTAAAAACTTTACTTCTTTTCCAAATGCATATATAACCTATAGAATTGTGTTAACCATTCCTGTAAGCGTTGCTACAGCAGAACGTAGCTTTTCCAAATTAAAATTAATAAAAAAATACTTAAGATCTACAGTGTCACAAGAAAGATTAAACGGTTTAGCTATTATGTCAATCGAAAAAGATTTTTTAGAAGAACTTGATTACGATAATTTCATTAAACAATTTACCTCGGTTAAAGCTAGAAAAGTAGATTTTATTTAAACATATACTATAATTATAGAAAACATATGACTTTCAAAAAAAAAAAAAAAATTTAACTACGCCAATTATAAATTTTTTAGTTTATAATTGCCGGTCCCAAGTCCGGTTAAAGGAGGAGGGTTTTGTTACTAATTATGTTGAAAATGATAATTTTGCAAAAGGGCCACCACTTCGTAGTTCGATTACGGCCTCCGAAAACGTAGGAACGGCTCTGGTCAATCGAATGCTATAAATACCGACACCCTACATATCTCGACAACACCCATTCTGTTTCGACACAAACAACCACTCCCTGTTCGCTTATCACCTGCACAGTCACCGGAACCCATCGGAAAAACCTCCTAGTCTCGCCGGAGAAGAACTCGCAGCGTCGGAAGGCGAAGACGTCGCCAGAACCGAAACTCGACTCAACGTGTCTCGGTATAATTCCTTGTCCTTTTTTTTTCGTTTAATCATCAGTTGTTACATATATCATTCTAGCTCTATCCAATGTTCAAACAACTAAAATCTATAAGTTTCGTATTGTTTTCTATAATGAAGAAGATGACTGTGGATCAATGTATAAATGAAATATTGGTTCAAATCCTTTCAATCTTTTTGCTGTGTACTAGTGGGTGTTGTCGTGTTATGTGACCCGAAGGTCGCAGGTTCGACCCGGACCTCCAACAAACTCGCTGCATTTTTTTCTAACCATTTGACTTCTTATTTAACTAAAATACTGTTTATTTCTTTCAAAAACATAATTGCTATATTTCATATATAAGTATAATTGATAATTTTAAATGTTTAATTCTTTTCTTCTTTATCTATTTATTTCTAACTAATACCTTTAAATGTAACTATAAAATCGAATGATATGGGATTTATACAAGATCTCTTTTATAATACAAAAATACCAAAAAGATTAGTTAAATTCTAACTAATTAGGGATGTAATTAACTTATAAACCTCAAATATTAGGATTATCTACTTAATCAATAAATATTAAGATTAATTTATTTTAACCAATAAATAATAATGAATTCGTTATGTGCCATATTTCAATATCTAGGATAATCGCTTTGCTCGTACTCTGGGATTCCCAATCTTACTCGTGTGTTACTTACAAGAAATCGCAAACGCAACCAATGTGAGTATACTTGATCGCATTTTTACTTTTAAACACTTTGGGTGCAACATGTATTCTATACAAAAACATGCAGCGCTTGAAACTTGTTATATTCACACTCTATCCATATTTAAACACGAAACATTTTGCTGCTTGTTAATCTCTTATACTATGCAAGTTGATCGTATTGAACAAGTTGATCGTATTGAACAAGTTGATCGTATTCAACAAGTTGAACGTGTTAACTTCCCGCTAGTCTATTGGGAAAGGCAAAGTAGTAACTTGGATCATGTTATTCGTGTTGGATATGAGTATTTAAACGTTTATTCTACTTTATGCTATGTATTAAACTTGTATACTCGCCAACATTTTTGTTGATGTTATTTTAATACATGTTGCAGGTTGATAGACGAAGTGATCAAGAAAACAAGCTAGGATGAACCTAGAAACCATCTAGAATAAACAATGTTTTGAACTATTTATGATACAATGTTTGAATCTTGTATGACATTTTAGCATTTATGAAATTTGATTTAATCTATATTGTCACAACTAGTGTTATGATGCTTTTGAGCGATTTGTTCGTCTCATCCCGATGTTTCCGCCATCGGTTGGGGTGTGACAGACGCCATCTAAGATCACCGCGGAACCCTATCGCGGCCGTCGGAGTTGTGGTCATCAAAGCAAGCCCAAGCCCCCGCAAGAAGGCTTCATTGTCATGGAAGCTCTTTCATTACTCCTCAATATAGTTTGTTTTTCTGACCAACTCTCATGGCTTTAGGAGGGGGCGGTATACATTCTCTCTACAAAACTTGTCTGCCGCTACATAAACACCAGCTAGGTAACCAAAAAGTCAAAGTGAAAAAAGCTTTGGTCGAGGGTAGGGCATTTTTGTAAATATGTCGCTGCACTATTGCACCGCCATTTCTCTTTAAGATTATATAAATTGTTAAACAACAAACATGTATAAAGAAAAAGTGACTAGAGTTTTATTATAATTGAAAAACATCAAACAAAACAAATAAAGACTATATGTACAATATATAGATATGCTACTATTCCTAGCTAAATAGGCCAAACTATAAGACCGGAGGGTATGGTGATGGAGGATGGGCCGCCACGTCACCCGGCCACGTCACCGGAAGTGAGGATGGGCCTAAAGGGGATGGACCAATGGGGTGGAGGATGATGCTATATATATATATATATATATATATATATATATATATATATATATATATAGCTGTGTGTGTGAGGAGAGAGAAGAGAGGCCGGTCGAAAGCGTCGTGGGGAGGACGGAAGGGACGTGCCGGGCCATAAGGGGGGCGGTGTTCCGGGCCGGCGCCGGCCTCGCCGTGCCCCATACCCACCGGTCTAAGGGGGTAGGGGCGCTTCACTAGTGATGGAGTTTTATCATTCACAACATCCAATTAAGTTCCGCCACGTAATCGAGCTTTATTCCATCACTAGTGATGAATTTTAGTGGAAATACCCATCACTCACCAAACATCTACTACACAAAACATCATTTCATAAATCAAGTTTCCACGCATGAAAACCACCACGCGTTGCCACATTCACGTGTGGTGAATGGCAACAACGGTGGTGTTCCACGCCATTCAACGCGTTGCCAAATCTCCACCACGGGGCGCCCCGGCTACCCTAAACACAATACAAAAGAAGCCAACTAACTTTAACATATGTTTACTCAATCGTCACACTTTACACCATAAAACATGATATTTGTTTTTGGTGTCCGGTTTCGTAAATATGACCATTTTACCGTGTAGCTTTGATCAGACATGATTTGATTTGATGGAGTGTGGAAAACACCTGCGTTTTGATTTCCAATCATTTGTGGGGTTTTGGAAACAAAGTCTTTGACGTCAATTTGAAATTTTAGATTACTCGCTTGTTCTTATTGTGTGTCCCACTAGAGAACTTGGACCTTTTTTTTTTACGATGGTATGGTTGCATATGAGGGTCACGACACCGAACATCGGGGAGGATGAAGACCGAGAATAGGAGGGGAGTGATGGGTAGCTGGGGTGGCGGGTTACATCAAGACATTTATGTTTTCTGTTATGCGGAGATGATGTAGCTCGGAGATACCATTATTGGCACCGGTGAGCAACAAATGGTTAACCGAACCGAAACAGAAAAACGACAAAACTAAACTGAAATAACAACTTAAACTAATATCCAACGGTTCAGATTGTTTTCTTTTAAAACTGAAAATTACGGTTTGGTTTTGGTTATACCTCGCTCCAAAACCAAAGCGCCCTATAAAATCAAACCGTATCAAACTTGTTTGAATATTTCTTATTGGAATTATGCCCCCAAATTATTTATTCTGAGCCAAAAGTTTCATGTCCAAGATCACTAAGTGGTGGTTAACAAAAAGTTTCATGTCCAACTTCGTTACTTTGGGCCAATTTTTTCGGGACCCAAAATGGCAGATCCCAAACGTAAAATCGAAAACCAACCTATAACCGAACACATACAAGACATAAAGACTCAGTGGCGGAGCTAGCCCAAAAATTCAGGAGTATCTAATTTTTTTTGAGGGATTAGAGGTATCCTTTATATAAAAAGATAAAAAATTTACACTACGTAGACGGAGTTGAAGGGTATTTTATTATAGTACGAATACGGAGTTGAGGGGTAGCCCGGGCTACCGCTCCTTATATATTGCATCCGCCACTACAAAGATCGAAAAAACAGAAATGGCGGCTTTGATACAGTTTGAACCCAAAACCGACCCACACCCTTGATTGTGGAACGTTACTTTACGCCAATTTTTTCAAGACCTTAAATTCTGGAAGTTATGGCCGAAAAGAGAAGTCTTACAACCAGACCATATATGTAATTCGCTTTTACTATAAAAATAGGCTTGTACTATTTTTACACCTCTATTTTCTTATTTGCACATCCCTAGGTGTATACGGGCCGTATAACCTTATACGGGCCGTATAGAATGTTGTTGAACAGAAATAAATGCACTGTAATGTTTTTTTTTTGTTTTACATGTATACGGGCCGTATAACATTATACGAGCTGTATACAATTGTATACGAGCAATATAATGTTATACGACCTAATGTGTTTTTTTGTGAGGTTTTACCAGGTTTTTGGGTTTTTAACAAATGTATATGCGCCGTATAATGTTATACGACACGTATATTATTATTATTATTATTATTATTATTAATATGGGACGCATTTGGGTTCCACTTTTTGGCGGTATTCGAGAGGTTATTTTTGATGAAGCACATAAGTCAAGGTACCCGATCCACCCAGGATCGGACAAGATGTATCAAGACTTGAAGGAATACTATTGGTGGCCTAACCTCAAAAACGACATCGCTACTTATGTCAGAAAGTGCCTAACTTGCGCGAAAGTTAAGGCCGAGTACCCGAAACCCTCGGGCTTGCTGCAACAACTCGAGATTCCCGTTTGGAAGTGGGAACAAATATCTATGGACTTCATAACAAAATTACCCGGAACCTCGAGAGAACACGACATGATCTGGGTAATAGTCGATAGGCTAACCAAGTCCGCACACTTCCTCCTAATACGGAAAAAAGATAGTACGAAAAAGCTTGCTGAGCTGTATCTGAAAGAAATAGTGGCTCGTCATGGAGTTCCTATTTCGATAATCTCAGACCGAGACGGTCGTTTTGTATCAAGGATTTGACAATCTTTTCAACAGGCCTTTGGATCTAGTGACATGGGCCCGACTATACACATTTATTTACAGCGTTTTCGCACCCAGGGAAATGTGTTTTATATTTATAAAAATGGTTTATACCTTAACATTAAAACACACACAACAAAGGACAAGTGTATCCCGTCATATATGCAGCAAAGTATTGGTAAGAGCCAGATATCGATCCATGGAACATGAGCGTTATTAGATACTAAATCTTTGTCATTATTTTACCAGATAAAAGGAAAAGTGAATGGTTGTTTTACTAAGTTATCTAAATTACATCTAAGACATAAACATATTATTATCTTGTTTCACGAACATCCGAAACATGTTATCTATGTTACATATGTCACAAAAGCACTTAATCAATTTTCCAATTGCAAGATAGCTAGTTACCGGGTCTGGAATTCTAGCATCATGATTCTTCGGAAAGTTAACGCGATGGTCACACGTTAACCACCTAAAATCATTCATTAGCGAGCTATTGATATTTATTCATGCGAACCTTTAAAGATAGGTTATTTACCGGGTCTGGATTCCTAACCTCACTTATCAAAGAAAGCAATACCGATGGTCACAATACAGCCACGAGGATAAGCAATTAAGTAGATCATATAACAAACCGTTTCACCTTTACAAGTCTTGAACACAAATCTACCATGTCAGTAATTTCAGACCAAAATTACTAAACAAGATATAATTCATTAGAACCCTTACGTGCAAGAAAGCATTCCTAATCAAAATAAGATATATCTTGTATAAAACCAATACCCTGGTCCGGTTTCATGGTGTAAACAAAGTCTACAAATAAGTGACTAATCAAGAAATAGTTACCATCCTACTAACTACAGATTCATTATCCAAGATAATCAAACATAATCAGGAACTCAACATCAATGAAACATTCATCATATAATCATGAAGATTCAAACATGAAAAAGTACTAAAGATTCATATAAACAAGATTACAACATAAAGATTATTCAAGAAACAAGTACATTACTACTATTACATAAACTACATTAAACATAAACTAACATTAGCTCATAACTTGCAAAATGATCAGAATACATGTTCCAGAACAAGGAATCGAACCATAAACAAGCAGGGAATTGATGGGTTGGATCGGTTATGCTTCCATTCGATCTTTAAGCTTAAAATGGGTCTGATCAGGACTGCTTCGGAACCCAGAAATCGCCCAGAAACATGGAGAAAAACCCAACATTTGAACCAGTAGCGAATGCTGCTATTTATAGGCAATTTTGTGATCGGCACGGTCGTGCCACAGGTCGCACGGTCGTGCGACAGGTGTTGTCGGGTGACGTCATTTTGCCCAATTCGAGGTCAGCCAAGTGGATTCAGATCGGCACGGTCGTGCCGTTGGTCGCACGCTAGTGCGATGTCATCAGAAACTAGATCAGGAATCTTGGTCAAGCTTTGGCACGGTTATGCACGGCCCGGGAACAGATCGGCACTAGCCTTTGCACTGGCAGTGCTTCTAAGATCGAATCAATCGGCACGGTAGTGCCGTCAGATGGCACGGTCGTGCCACACCTGGCAGTCATCAGAATTTGTTCTTTTTATCAGAAATGCATCAGAATTTGTCTGTTTTCATCAGATTTTTCTTTTGTACTCTGTTTAAGACCTGAAAATATAAAAGTACCAAATTTGGTACCTAAACGTTGCTGTTTCGGTCAAAAATGTTTAAAACGGAAGTGTTTTGGGGTATAAAAACATGTATAATTTAACGTGTATCAAACATCCCCACACTTGAACTTTGCTTGTCCTCAAGCAAACTTAAAATAAAACACGGAATCAAATCTGAATATTTACAAGGTTTACTAATTTGTTTGGTGGTCAAATTGGTTTTCAAAAAGTCATCATTAAAGATTTAAAACAAACAAGCTTTGTTAGATGTATGAAAGGATAACCATAAAGCAATGATTCTACGTTCGATTGACTTAGCATGCAAATCTTTATATTTCTCACAATGTTCACACACACTCGGTTAAATTTCTGAATCATACATATAATGTGTATGTAAAACACTCGATGCCTAGTCAATCAATCATGCAATATCATAAGCTTTTCAAAAGATCTAATCTCCACCAATTAGTGTGTGAAAAACATAAATCAAGAGGTCTTTGATGGGTTGTAATGTTAGGCTATGGTTAAGGGTATGGAATGGATATTTGAAAGTGGCAAGAAAGGTTAAAACTTGACGATTTATTTTCTAGGATTCTGATCACGTTGCTAAGCTACTTGTATATGTGTTCAGAGTTTATTCTTTTTATACTTCCACCCTCTATTTGTATATGTGTTCAGAGTTTATTCTTTTTATACTTCCACCCTCTATTTTCTTTCTTTGATAATTTTTCCATAGTTTCCTTAGAGAGTTTTGACAAACGGATTTTTTTTTTGAAAAACTGGATAGCTATGGCCAAATTTTAACGAAAAATAAGGGTAAATGTGAAAAGGTTAAGTTTGGTTAAGTAGGCTTTAATATTTGGGTAAGAAAAATACGGAAAATAGGCTCAACATGGCAAACTAATGGATAATGTTGGTTGCGGGATATAAACAAAGAAAACGGCTGACAAAAGGGTATCCTAAATGCCTCTATCATTTCTATGTAATTTCACACATTCATGATTTTGAAAAGTATACAAATGACTTGTTCTAAATTACATAAAACATCCGGCTCACTCATTTTTCCGCAAAAACAAAGAAGCATTTGACAAGAAAGCTGTAAAGGCTCAAAAATATGCTCACGTAAATGGAAGGAATGAGTATAAATATAAAGATAAACATGCAAGTCTTTCTTTGTTTTATCACGCTTTTTAGTTATCTTCTTCAAAAATCAATTTGGCTTGTCGGTTTTTATCAAATTTGATGCTTTCTAAAGAACACAATTGACCCTTTTTGTTTTATTTTTCGTAAAAAAATATGTACAGAAATGAGAACAACCTAGGACAACCAAAGTTTCAAAACCTTTTTATCCCCTCCCCACACTTGAACTTCACATTGTCCCCAATGTGAAGTACATATTAGTTAAGCAATTATGAAGAGCTAAACTAATAATGTGAAAAGGGAAAGATGTACTCCCTCAGAGTTGGAGTTGACTTGCTTGAGTAGAGTTTGATTGAAGTCGTCTCAACTCTGTGTGCATTGCTTTACAACTCTGCCAAGTATGTCACTTGTTAAAGCAGTCAATATTACCATTGATCAAAATGTTCGATAACCAAAACCAAATCCATTATTTAAACAAAGCAAACATACTAGTTAACCATTAAAAACAGACATAAAGTTTTTAAAAATCCCAAATAAAGTACTAAATAGAAATTAGATAAAACATCAGTTTCTGAACTGTTCCGCTCTACCTCCTCCTCCTCCTACTCCTCATCATCATCATCATCATGGTGGCGTGTTCCAGATGAACCCGCCCCATAGTTACCTGTGTTTCCAAACGGAAACTGTGGAGGGTTGCCGAAGTGGCTAGGATATATGCTTTGTAGCCCTCCGAAGATGTAGGAAAAACCTGCATACATTTCCTCCCTCATTGTGTTTTGAGTCACCCGCATAGCCTCCTGGTCGGCTCTCATAGCGTCTTGAGTTGCTCGGATAGCTTTCTGGCTGTCTCTCATAGTGTCTTGAGAAACCTGCATATGTTGGAACTGCTGGTACAACTCTGGGTAGGAAGGTATACCTGGAGGCCAGTTTGGCGGATATTGATACTGGTGTTGTTCGTGCTCAGGTTGATCATGTGGTGGCTGGTCGTGTGGTGGTGGGTCTAGGACCTGATGCTCTTCCATGTTAACGTCTTCGTCCTGTTGGGGTATCGGATCCCATATCTCCCCATTCAGTCTCGGGCCATTGTCTGTATCCACTACTAGACCCATTGCTCTCAAAGATCTCATGTCTACGTCTCCTCCTGCATGAACCATCGTGAGACCACTGACTACATCATCCGTTCATAATACCTAAATTGTATGCCAGCTGAGTCACATATTCACCACCATGGATTTCACTGCTTGTAGTTCTCCCCGCGCTGTTTACAAAAAAATCAGCCATTCTAGCTGCGAGGTTGACGTGCACTCCATTCACTATGGAATATAAGAAAAGAAGATCCGGAGTAGGACAGTTTCCTGCACTGTCCATGCGTCCACAAATGGTGTGACTCATGACCTGATGAATAACCCTAAGTAGCGGGTCTCGTAGTCGTGAGGCTTTAGCTTTTCTAGCCTTATAGGGTGGTCCAACTGCCACCTGTGCCCAAAAGTTAGCCCGTTGCTGCTCATTATCAAACTTGTAGATATCGGTGAAAAGTTCCGAATCGATGTCTTCAGCTGAGTATATTCCCAGTCTTCTCCCAAGTCTTTTAATATCAAAAGTCACGTGCTCGTCATTTACTCGAAGCGTGATTTGGCCAGCTGCCACATCAACAATTGTCCTCGCAGTATTGAGGAATGGGCGTTCAAGTATTAAAGGTACTTTTGAGTCTTCGTCCATGTCAAGAATAACAAAATCCACAGGGAAAACAAATTTTCGATTTTAACGAGCATGTTTTCAACAAATCTACGCGGATACTTGATTGAACGATCTGCAAGTCGAATGCTCATTCTAGTGGGTGAAGGTTCACCCATATCTAATTTAGCAAAGACCTTATAAGGCATAAGGTTTATGCTTGCTCCTAAATCGGCTAATTTGTGACTGACAGACATGCTGCCAATGAGACAGGGAAGAGTAAAACTGCCTGGATCTCCCATCTTTTCAGGTAGACGGTTTTGGAGAAGGGCTGAACAATTTTTATACATCAACACACAAGACAAGCTTTCGAGTTTCTGCTTGTTTGTGAGGATGTCTTTTAAGAACCTGGCGTATTTTGGCATTTGAGCCAATGCCTCAACGAATGGTATGTTTATATGTAATTGTTTAAACATCTCTAAAAACTTACCATGTTGTTCATCGTTCTTCTGCTTCTTCAATCTACTCGGATATGGAACTGGAGGAATGTATTCTGTAACTGGCTCCTGAAGCTGTGCTGTGCTTGCTGGGACTCGCCTAGCGTGCACCTCGTCCAAAGCGTCAGTTTGGACCGTGTCAGTGATCGGTTCCGATTTGTCAGGTTCCATGGTTTTACCACTCCTCGTCATTACTGCATTAACATGCCCTCTCAGGTTTGGTTCTGTGTTACCTGGAAGACTACCTTAGGGTCTTTGAGTCTTTCAGACAACATCTTGGCCAACTGGCCGACTTGATTCTCAATGGTTTGTATTGAAGCCTTCTGGCTTCGCATTTCCCCTTCTTGTGCCATAAAATGCTCCTCATGCTGCTGGTATCATTTCTCAGATATTTGATTGGCATTATTGGAGTTGTTTAACAGCTGCGCCATCATCTCCTCTAGTTTCGAGTTGTTTTGAGAGGTTTGTGGTTGGGAAGTGCTTCCTGAACCTAAATTATTGTAACGTGGCTGAAAGGTTTGCCCTGATGGCTGAAAAGATTGTCCTTGGGGCTGAAAGGATTGCCCCTGAGGTTGTTGTGGTGCGGAAGCGCGTTGAGCATATTCGAGTGGGTTTTGATTATTGGAATTAGCTTTCCACCCAAAGTTTGGGTGATTTCTCCAACCCGGATTGTACGTGTTGCTATAGGGGTTGACGTGCACTCCATTCACTATGGAATATAAGAAAAGAAGATCCGGAGTGGGACAGTTTCCGGCACTGTCCATGCGTCCACAAATGGTGTGACTCATGGCCTGATGAATAACCCTAAGTAGCGGGTCTCGTAGTCGTGAGGCTTTAGCTTTTCTAGCCTCATAGGGTGGTCCAACTGCCACTTGTGCCCAAAAGTTAGCCCATTACTGCTCATTATCAAACTTGTAGATATCGGTGAAATGTTCCGAATCGATGTCTTCAGCTGAGTATATTCCCAGTCATCTCCCAAGTCTAGCAACTGACCACTTGTGCCACTTTCTACCCAACCTGAACTGTATCGTCTCCCTGTTCTTAAAGTCCGAATTTTCGCTTCTTGGTTTTTCATAAGTGTATGAAGCGAAAAATTCCAATGTTAGCTCAAGATATACGGGTCGTTCAATATTGAACAACCTTGACATTGGATGCGACAACATGTCGGATAGCCTTTCTTCTTGGTTCAGAGCTGTTAGTGTTGCCCAATTAATCCTTCTTGGTTCACCAATTTGTCCCCTTCGATTCCATAATGCTTATAATCTTGCAATACAGGGACGTTCTTTCGTTTTGTTTTTGCTGAACTGGAGGAATCTGTGGTTCATCTGCATAAAGAAGTATAATAAAATAAGAGCAGAATCAAAAATTTTCATTGCCGCCACTGGAACAGACTGTTTACGACGTTCTGTCGTTGTTTCAGCAACCGCACGGTCGTGCGGCTTGTCGCACTACCGTGCCAATCCCTGATCAGTGAGTGGCTTATTTCCGGTAAATCATGTCGCACTGTCATGCTGAATTGGCACTCCCGTGCGTCTCGGCATCGCAGTTTTCTGACCGGCACTGCCATGCCGTTTCAATCGCATGACCGTGCGGTCGTATTTTTCATCAGAAATCAGTCTAACTTACTGATTTTAATTTGTATCTTTCAAAATTTAACTTGTAATCAGTGAATAGACTCCGAATCAAGGACCAGAACTACCGATTTAGCATCAAACAATCAAGAACAAAGGTTTATTTAACTTTATGAAAAAAACCCCTAAATTTCTTGATTTAAACCTCAGATCTACATCAGAAATTAAGTTAAATCTACAAAACAAGTAGGAAACATACCTTGGTGGATGATTGGAGTGAAATCTAGGCAAAAATTGGTTGATTTTTGGGTGGGGGCGACCTGGAACTCTCGTGCGGCCATTAGGGTTTCGAAAAAGTGATTGGTTTTTACTGTAAAATCGTATTTATACCCTGTTTTTACTGTGCAGATTTTTACTCGCACGGTCGTGCGGCTGGCCGCACGGTCATGCCATTCTGGATCGCTCTCTTGGTTCGACTGTTGTTACCGGGTTGCATGGTAGTGCAGCGGCTCGCACTGGTGCACGAGTTATGAGTTGATTCGATTACGAAGTGCATGACCGTGCCTATTTTGGCACGGCCGTGCAACACCTGGGCCTTTTGGGTCATTTTTTAACATTAAGTGTTTAACTTCGTATTTTCACCAAAATTTTCCATTTTTGCAAGATTTTGGATTTTTTAACAATAAATCAATTTTCAAAATTGCAAAAGTTATGAATCAAACTTGTATGTACCTATGTTTAAAACCGAAAAATTAGCGAACTAGGAAATAAATATAACAAAATAATATGTACAAAATTACCCTTAGCGTGTGAAAACACGCTCGCTAAATTTGTCAGCGAGTCGATAGCTAGACTCATTATCCCCACACTTGTTTTAAGTGTGCGGGATGTGGAGTTCGAGAACCTCCACCGAGTCAACCGGTCCGTTGATGTAAACTTTTAAACGATGACAGTTGACTTTGAAACTTGCCTCGTTTGGATCCTCGATAGTTACGGCCCCGTATGGAAATATTTCCCTAACTGTGTATGGACCCATCCATCGAGATTTTAGCTTTTCGGGTAATAAACGCAGTCTTGAGTTATATAATAAGACAAGATCTCCTACACGGAGATCCTTATGGTCTCTCAACCTTTTGTCATGAAATCTCTTGACTCGCTCCTTGATTATTGGAATTAGCTTTCCACCCAAAGTTTGGGTGATTTCTCCAACCCAGATTGTACGTGTTGCTATAGGGGTTATTTTGGGGCCTAATTTGATTGCCCAAATAGTCTACCTCTTTATGTCCTGTAAACATAACACCCTGCTCACATGTACCTGGCTTGTGTGACACTCCACACAGCTCACATGATGATTGTATTTTTGAAACGTTCTGAGCTTGATCAAACCTTGCTGCCAAAGGTCCAATCTATGCTGCAAGAGCCGTATATGTATCCACTTGATGAACTCCTGGAATAGATAAAGCTTTACTTTGTACTCCACTGTGACGTGAACTCGACTTCAAGGTAGCTTTCTCTATAATTGCGTAGGCTTCATTGGGTGTTTTTGTTCAAGATCGCCTCCTGCATATACATCTAAACGTTCTTGTGAGTCGTAGTTGAGTCCTTGGTAGAAGTTCAACACAAGTTGTCTTTTGGACAACCCATGATGTGGGACATCGATCAGAAGATCTTTGAATCTCTCCCAAGCTGCATGTAGAGATTTTCCTTCGTCCTGTTTGAATGTCATAATACGATTCTTCAACTTGGCTGTCTTTTCCGGTGGAAAATATTTTTGCATAAAAAGATCTGCCATCTCATTCCAAGTTGTGATGGACCCTGCTGGAAGTGACAAAAGCCAAGATCGGGATTTGTCTCGCAAAGAAAATGGAAAGAGTCGCAAACGAATTGCATCTTCAGAAACGTCTCTAATCTTGAAAGTCGAGCACACTTCGAGAAATGATGCGATGTGCCGACCTGGATCTTCGTGATCCTTTCCATCAAACTGCACAGAATTTTGTAACATGTTAATAATACTAGATTTAATTTCAAAACTCGGTGTTGCTATTGTAGGTCAGGTGATGCTCGGTAGCAAACCCTCTCCTCCTGGACGGCCGATCTCGTTTAAAGGCTGGTCATCCTTTGCCATAATGCCCCCTGTTTCGTCCTTTGAACTCTCGCTGTCAGAAAGTATCACTAGTTCGTCTATTGCGGCCGCAATCCTTTGTGCAACGACAAGCGATCTTTCTCGGAGCCGCCTGCTTCTTCTTAAGTTATTTTCTGGTTCGTTGGCTAGCTCATCATTAGCGGGTGCAGGGCTCGTGGACATTAGCCTGCACGTAAAAAGGAAGGCATTATACAGAAAAAAAGAACATAATAATAATGTAAGAAATAAGTGTAAATAATAATAATACTTATATATAATATACAAATATATACAAGTTACGAAACAAATCTATTTAACTTTTTACTTATTTACATCCGAGAACTGTTTTTATTTGTTTACCAGAATTTCTGATGACAATCATCAGAAATCTGAAGAAACTTTTTAGTTTTTTTTTATATATCAGAAAATCTGATAAGATCTGATGAAAATTTCGTTTTCATCAGAATTTCTGATAAATCCATCAGAATTATCAGAAAATCTGGTAAATTCATCAGAAATGTTTATTGTTGTATCAGAAAGTCTAACGAGTTTATCAGAATCCATCAGAAAACCGGATAAATTCATCAGAATTTATCAGAAAATCTGATGATTTTATTAGAAAGTTATATTTTTAATTTTGTGGAGTAAATAAATATACAAATGAGTGCATTAATTAAATGGAACAACGGTTAATTTAAATTAATAGTTGGACATAAATAAATAAACGAATAACTGAACGTATGTTAGTGCGTTAGTAAAGTTAGTCGGTTAGTTGGTTAGTAGTTAGCTGGTTAATGAAACAGAAAAAGAAAAGTTAGTCAAACAGTTAAATGTTAACAGGTTAGTAAATAGGCAAAAAACAAATAAATACAAAAATATACAAGTATTCACAGTTTGTACACCGGTAAAATAATGACTCGGATTGTTCCGTTAATTTCGCTGTGTCCCCGGCAACGGCGCCAAAAACTTGACATGGGCGCGACTATACACATTTATTTACAGCATTTTCGCACCCAGCGAAATGTGTTTTATATTTATAAAAATGGTTTATACCTTAACATTAAAACACACACAACAAAGGACAAGTGTATCCCGTCATATATGAAGCAAAGTATTGGTAAGAGCCAGATATCGATCCATGGAACACGGGCGTTATTAGGTACTAAATCTTTGTCATTATTTTACCAGATAAAAGGATAAGTGAATGGTTGTTTTACTAAGTTATCTAAATTACATCTAAGACATAAATATATTATTATCTTGTTTCACGAACATCCTAAACATGTTATCTATGTTACATATGTCACAAAAGCACTTAATCAATTTTCCAATTGCAAGACAGCTAGTTACCGGGCCTGGATTTCTAGCATTATGATTCTTCGGAAAATTAACGCGATGGTCACACGTTAACCACCTAAAATCATTCATTAGTGAGCTATTGATATTTATTCATGCGAACCTTTAAAGATAGGTTATTACCGGGTCTGGATTCCTAACCTCACTTATCAAAGAAAGCAATACCGATGGTCACAATACAGCCACGAGGATAAGCAATTAAGTAGATCATATAACAAACCGTTTCACCTTTACAAGTCTTGAACACAAATCTACCATGTCAGTAATTTCAGACCAAAACTACTAAACAAGGATCATAAACCGCATGCAAGAACATGTAATCAACACCATATAATTCGTTAGAACCCTTACGTGCAAGAAAGCATTCCTAATCAAAATAAGATATATCTTGTATAAAACCAATACCCTGGTCCGCTTTCATGGTGTAAACAAAGTCTACAAACAAGTGATTAATCAAGAAATTGTTACCATCCCAATAACCACAGATTCATTATCCAAGATAATCAAACATAATCAGGAACTCAACATCAATGAAACATTCATCATATAATCATGAAGATTCAAACATGAAAAAGTACTAAAGATTCATATAAACAAGATTACAACATAAAGATTATTCAAGAAACAAGTACATTACTACTATTACATAAACTACATTAAACATAAACTAACATCAGCTCATAACTTGCAAAATGATCAGAATACATGTTCAAGAACAAGGAATCGAACCATAAACAAGCAAGGAATTGATGGGTTGGATCGGTTATGCTTCCA
Source organism: Helianthus tuberosus (assembly GCA_030545235.1). Classification (NCBI taxonomy): domain Eukaryota; kingdom Viridiplantae; phylum Streptophyta; class Magnoliopsida; order Asterales; family Asteraceae; genus Helianthus; species Helianthus tuberosus. The sequence goes on along the minus strand of CM060410.1, from coordinate 52,445,493 downwards.
TTCGATCTTTAAGCTTTAAATGGGTCTGATTAGGACTGCTTCAGAACCCAGAAATCGCCCAGAAACATGGAGAAAAACCCAACATTTGAACCAGTAGCGAATGCTGCTATTTATAGGCAATTTTGTGATCGGCACAGTCGTGCCACAGGACGCACGATCGTGCCACAGGTGTTGTCGAGTGATGTCATTTTTCCCAATTCGAGGTCAGCCAAGTGGACAAGTTGCCTGAGTCTTCAGATCGGCACGGTCATGCCGTTGGTCGCACGGTAGTGCGATGTCATCAGAAACTAGATCAGGAATCTTGGTCAAGCTTTGGCACGGTCATGCGGCGGGTCGCACGGTAGTGTGGCCCGGGAACAGATCGGCACTAGCCTTTGTACTGGCAGTGCTTCTGAGTTCGAATCAATCGGCACGGTAGTGCCGTCAGATGGCACGGTCGTGCCACACCTGGCAGTCATCAGAATTTTGTTCTTTTTATCAGAAATGCATCAGAATTTGTCTGTTTTCATCAGATTTTTCTTTTGTGCTCTGTTTAAGACCTGAAAATATAAAAGTAACGAATTTGGTACCTAAACGTTGCTGTTTCGGTAAAAAAACGCTTAAAAAGGAAGTGTTTTGGGGTAAAAAAACATGTATAATTTAACGTGTATTATCTAGCCTAGATCTAAGCACGATTTTCCATCCACAAACTGATGGCCAGAGCAAACGAACCATTCAAACCCTTGAAAACATGCTTCGTGCATGTGTGATGGACTTAGGCGGCAATTGGGATACTCACATACCCTTGGTTGAGTTCTCCTATAACAACAACTACCACACAAGCATACTAGCCGCACCGTTCGAAGCTTTTTATGGTCGGAAATGTCGCTCTCCGCTATGCTGGGCAGAAGTTGGAGATAAACAATTAGTCGGTGCCGAGTAAGTCCAAGACACGACTGATAAAATCTTTCAGATCCGAGACCATATCAAGGCGGCTCGTTATTGACAAAAGAGCTATGCCGACAGGAGATGAGATGTAACAACACACAAAAACACCATAAAGAACCGAAACCGAGATTCCAAACACGTACAATGAGACGCAACACAAGAAACGAGGAAAATCAGATTTTTACCTCGTCACGCTACGCGACGACTTTAGCATATCCCGACCGCGTAACGCGACGCCCTTAGATTCGACAGAGACACTTGGCAGCCACATGGCAGGTCTACAGTAGTGGCTAAGGCCACCTAAGCCCTAGCTAGTGCCTTCACGCTACGCGAAAGTGATGAGGTAATCTGGTCGCGTAACGCGACGGGGTTGAATTTCAGCTATAAATTTAGTGTTCACGAGACATTTCAAACCGTTCAAAACTTTCTTTCTCTCAAACTTTCTGCTCAAGTTATTATACCCCAAAATACTACGAAGCTTTGCCCTGTTGTAACTATTTTAACCCCTAATCACTAATTCAATACCCTGTCCGATCGATCCTAAACCCAACAACGGCTGTCAAGGTGCTGCCTGAATAAGGCTACACTTTGCTAACTACGTTGGGGTTTTGATCTCGTGATATATCGATAATGTTGAATTGGGTTATTATACTAACATGTGTGCATTGTATATTTTATTAGGAACTCAGAAAAATTCACCAGGAAATATTACCAGGAAGCTTATAGTTAAATCCTAAGTTTGCAATATGAGTCATTCTCTTTTTCTCATAGTTTGTGAGTCATTCTTCTTTTTCTCACATTATTGTGAGACATTATTTAAAATGCTTTACAAAACCCTAAATGTTTTCAGTTATACTTACAGTGATTAAGTCTTTGTATTCTATAATTATTGCCGGTAGTTGGGGGTTTTGTATACATCACTAGTCAATAGTCACCAAGGGAGTGACAGGAACCGTTACTATTGGGTAATAAGACTCAAAGTAATATGACCACGAGCACAGGGGATTTTCCGCAGTCGCATACTGTGTGGAATAATTGATAGATATAAACATTGTAATTCCCCTTGATACTATGAAGTTATAACAATGTGTCTTTTTATAAAATGAAATGAATTCGCCAGTATTTCTTGCTGATAAAATGTTTTCAAAACGCGTTTCAGGTAACCTGTTGTAAAGGTGATAAAAGCCAGCTATGGAGCACTGAAGACTTAAATAAGTGGCTATGATTACCTAAATAAAAGATGAATTTATATTTTTCAGTAATTAGGGTTTATCCCTATAAATACATTTGAAATGGAATATGGGTTTAGCCCATTTGTTTAATATTAAAAGTTTGGTGTTTTACAAACTCTGAAATTATTTCCTAGCTACGATCCTGATGATTTAATTCCGCTGCAAATTTAATAAACATCGCTACCACCGTTAGGGGTGTTCATCGAATCGAATATCGAATTTTTGAATTATTCGAATCGAATTGTTCGAATAATTTTTATTTTTCCTTTAATTCGTATTCGATTCGAATTCGATTAAAACCTACCGAATTCGATTCGAATTCGTATTCGAATAAAAAACTCAATTCGTATTCGATTAAAAATTCGAATTCGAATCGAATTCGAATAAATTCGATTTAATTCAGATTCTTTAAAAACATGTAAAAAACATTCAAAATGAAACATAAATTTTAAAGCAGCCGTAAAGCACGATATCACATTAAAAAGTTCCAAATAAAGTATCACAAGTCTAAAATTCAAAACGAGAACTCGGGAATAACCACTTCACGTTACAAGTTAATATTTTTATGCTTAGAAATCTATTGATAGATTTGTTAATTAGGTTTTAGTTATGGGCCATGTAATGGATTTGGTAATGGGCAATTTTAATACTTGGAAAAAAATTTGAAAATAATTTATATTATAGCCTAATTAAAGTTATATATATTATATATAAAAATAATAAATAAAAGTGTATAATTTTTATTCGAATTTCGAATCGAATCGAATTTGAAATTATAAATTTGTATTCGATTCGTATTCGATTTACTTGAGTCGAATTGAATCGAATTCGAATTCTTATAATCGAAACGAATTCTTGATAATCGAATCGAATTTAAACGAATTTTGAATTTTTCAAATTCGAAACGAATTCTGCACACCCCTAACCACCGTCAGCCTCGCGAGCACCCACTCCCAGGATGGGGTCGGGGGCTGCGACAAAAGGTGGTATCAGAGTCACTGGTTTAAGCCATTTCGGTGTTCTTTTAATACCTAAAATGTAAACAATTATGTTAGGAAATTAACGAAATAAGTTATGTGTTATTCTGTGTAAATAAATCTTAATATTTATATTATGATTTTTATGTTATTTTGACAATTTTTGAGTTCATAGTATGAGTGATCAAAATACATCTGATGCCTATCGTCACATGTCCGATTCTGAAATGGATGAAGGACCATCCGGGATGGCATCCGGATAAGAGGCTAACACCGAGGAATCTTTTGTCTTTAAGGCAAAATCAGAGGAAGCCTTTCGACCCAAGAAGAAAAAAAGGGAAAAGAGAAAAAAAAGGAAAAACCAAGAAGCAACAATAACCTTAGTAGAAGGGACTGCCCAGATGCCCGTAACAAGACCTCTGTGGGAAGAACTAGATAGGAGATTAGCTAATTTTGATATGTTCCGACCCGCAGAAAATGAAATCAACCTTAATCTCTTAGAAGAACCAGAACCCATAGCACCAATACCAATGCACCCTGGACCAAATCAAGAAAACCCACTGCCAATACCAGCGTTCAACCCGGAGGAAATACCCAGGTTACCAACACTGGACCCACTAGAACAGTGGTGGACCAATGACTGGTCCTTTCAAAACCTGATAAACGACCCAAGTCCCTACATGCCATATGGAGAACCCATACCAGCCTACAATGAGCTTATACTAGCCATACTCCCTCATATGAGTCATGAAAACGTAGCTGAACTTCGTCACTATGGAGAAAAACTTATTGATGAAGGAAACAGGATACGCCGCATAGGAGAAAACCTCGTTTGGAAATACGACGAGAGGGAGATGCTGTTTTAAGAAACCACAAACCCAATATACTATAATATAATATATATATTTTTACTTTAATTTTGATAAAAAAGATATAAAATCCATAATATATAATGTATAATGTATAATGTATGTATCACTTATATATATATATATATATATATATATATATATATATATATAGGGTGAGGTTCTAGAGTGAACACTAGTGTATGTCACACCCTGACTTTTGCGGAAGCGTGGGTTATTGGTGTGACTTCTTAATACCATAGCAATCAATCATAACAATGCTATATGATAAAAAAAACATGAGATGTTCATCCATTAATAAAGTTTAGAAAATACCACAACATACTTGTCTTAAAACATCAACCCCAAAATAAGTTACAAACCATGACTTGTTTAAATGAGTTCATAAAGACTCAGCAAAAGACCTTAAACAAAACTAGGTTTAGAGATATGTAACCCGTCCAGGTAGAGATTACACCTCCTAAACCCTACAACCCTGGATGACATCTTTATTCAAACGCAGCTTGAAATACATGCATACCGTGCCAGATCCATTAGTTCCCTGAAATACATGTAGTTTGAAAAAAATCAACAAAAGTTGAGCGAGTTCATGTGTAAGTGAGTCTGTATAAACCTTTGTAATGTGTCTGTATGTATGAAAGTCCCTGGTATGTAGCAATTAAGGAAAAAGAGATCACCAATGGTTTGCAAGGCCATTGATATGTGTGAAGTGATGCAGGAAGACTCAAACCTAGCAGATTTCGCACCGGGCTTCCGGCTGTAAGACATAGTCACCACATGGTCCACTCAGCGGACTCAGAGGTGGGGCTCGCTACACCCAAGTAGATCTATCACTCATGCCCCTCGGTCCCACAACGAGGATTGATGGCCTTAATCGCCCTACTCATTCACATGATCTAAGCGTATAAACCCTCCTTAAGCTAATCATACCATGTATAAAAGTGTCTGTAATAATTGTAACATGTATTTCACCCCCGAAGTATAAAACTGAAAACAGTTAAGAGAAAAGGGGGACATGAACTCACAGTATTGCGTCTTCAGTATGTGTAACCCAAGTCTCCTCAGCAGACACGACTACCTACAGAGTACTAACGTCTATTAGACGAACGGGCCGTGCCTTTGCTTAGTATGAAGGTTTTTGAGTTACGTTTCTTGTGTCCCCAATATTATTCCAAGTTATATAATTAGTTGTTAAAATAATAAATATCTTAACTTGGATTTTTGGAATAATTTGTTAAACAATGTTTTTATAGTAATACTTCTCATGTATTTGTATTCGTATTTCCTTCCCAAGGATGGGGGGTACCTCGTACATGTGTACTCGTACTTTTGTATGTGTGTCTTTAGCCATGTATTGGCGTCGTATTCCGGTGTGTTATTCCAATTAAAAATATACCAATCTATTCCCAAAACAATATATTTTCAAGTCTCACTTAGAAAAATATATTTGACTTATTTGTCCAAAAATAACGTATTCCCAAAATATATGTATTTTTCCCAAAAATAATATATTTTTACTTCTTTAGTTTCCAAAATAATATTTTACCAAAAATATATGTGCAAGAATATTTTCTGGAATATTTCATAAGTTACGTTTTAGCGTTCGGTTTCACAATAACAAGTGTGTAACTTAAATATGTATTCCATGTGATTTTTGGTATTATTTTGGAGTTGTAATTTCCATAGTATTCGTTAAGTTATATTATTTTATCCTAAAATAATATAACTAGTTCACAAAATATACCAATATTCACACAAGCGTCTTGATCTTAAAATATATATTCTAAATATATATTTATCCATTTTATTTATAAAATCGTCCTCCGATACTTTGTATTTTGTGACAAACCCATGGCGAAGTTTATATTCGAACACAAGTTGTAAAATATATTTGTAATATTTGTTAGAAAAATGTTTTCTAAGTGTTGGAATTTTAGAAAATTTCGCCAGAGTTTCCTTTGTAAACGGAGGTGTCCATGCTTATTAGCATATCATTTTCTTTTCAAAAATCCATTCAATCAATCAACAACAAATTATTAAACAACATACACTAACCAAGTGCAAAAACAATGCACTTTACATAATAACATGAACTTGGTTTTTCGTAAAAACGCGTAGTAACTTAGTGGGGTGTTTAGTGGGTTTAGTTACCCTCCAAAGTGTGTTTACTTTTATTAAAACCTCATTCTTAAAGATTTTAAGTTTTTACAACTTGTAAACTAGTTTTGCAAAAATGTGTATTTATTGGATCTTCTTACTTTTAAAAGTATTTCCGCACTTGTCTTGTTACTAAAAATAGTGTATGCTTAATAAAAATCATAATCTTTCAAAAACCATCTTTTTAAACTTAGTTTCCTTGGAAAATCATTCACAAGTCTTGGATTTACAAGATTCCTAGTTCACTTTGTTTGTTATTTTACAAGAAATTTTTTTTTTCTTTCAAGTCCATGTTTAGTTCTTAAAAGATGATTATTTCTTGTAACACATAACCACCTCTCATCTTGTTAGACCATGTTTTTAATCATGACCTAACAAGTTTACTATGATGATCATTCATCATATCATCAAGAAATCATCAAATACTCATCATATATTCAAAACAACTCTATATCATCAAGATTTCATCATCAAGTTAGCTTATGTTCAAGACTTATCTTTATGATTTTTAGTGTTCTTAAGTTTTCATCATGATTTAACTATTAACCACCATAAACAAGAAGTAAATGAGGATTCAAGAGACTTACTACTAGCTTTTAAGCTAGGGAAGATCAAGAGTAGAAATGAGGTGGTTAATAGCAAATAGAGAAGGTCTTTGAACTTCCGAGAACACCAAGCTTCGCTGTATGACCCTTATCACCTTTGTATGCTCTTGGAATGGTTGATGATGATCGAATGATGATGATGGTGATGGTGTTTGGGTTCGGCCGAAGCCAAGGAAGAGAAGAGAGAAAGAGTTTGGTGTGAAGTTGTGAATGGATAATATGAATGGATGTCTAGTGGTTATATAAAGAGGACTTCCAACATTGCTTAATCCTTTAGTCCATGTGCCTTCCAAGTACTTAACAAGATCCATTAAACAATTAAATAAAATCATGGGGGGTCCCATGTTTCATAACCGGTTTGGGGGGGGGGGGGGTTGGTTTAGTTGCAATGTAATGTTAGTTAGTTTAGTCTAGTTAGAAGGTTAAGTGATTTAGTTAAAGGTCTAGGTGTTATGTCACAATATAGTGTGTTATGATGTTCGGGAACCATAACTAGTTCAGAAAAATAGAAACAATGCTTCTAGCATTATTTTAGTGTTCCGGGTAATGTCCGGTTGTTCGGTTTGATATCGTTTCGTTAAAGTGCTTAATTATTCCGTAAAGTGGTTTTTATATAGCTTTTTGTGTCACAATTAATTCCCGGCACTTAAGAAAGCATACAGGACTATTTTGCCATATTTTTGCAAGTGACTAGCATGTTTAAATGCTGAATTTTGTTTATTGATGCAGAATTCTGCACTTTAAGTGGGTTTTAGGCACATTCCGGCACCTAAACTATCACCTAGTGACGCAGTTTTATGGTCCTTACTCCCCTACACTTCATACTAGTGTAGTACCTTGTTCTTGGCTCATACTGGGCCTCAATATGGTGCCTGTCTATGTGCTGGCATTGTCAGCATGTGTCTGAGTTATCCGCTCTCTGTGCTTTGTGCATCAAGTTTGTCACTAAAGTCTGTGTGTAATAAATGGAGTGACATTATGAAATGTGATGCATATGTATGTATGATGCAAAAATCATAAAGCAGTTTATATCATCAGTTTGTATTTAAGCACAATCATTAAGCACAAATTAATATTAATTAATTGTACGGATGCATGCAAATTTGACGGTTGTCACAGTGTATTTGCGAACTGAGTGAACAAATCTTGGCCATTGATTTACACACGTGGATGGGTAGGATTTCATCATCAAATTGTAAAACACACTAGTGTATTTCATCATCAAATCCTGGCCATTGATCTACACACATGTATGGCCAGGATTAGTTCACTCAGTTCGCAAACTACACTAGTGTTCACTCTTGAACCTAATCCTATATATATATTCGACACATATAGTTTCTAACGTTTAGAATTTCAGTTGTAATTTGTATGGATGCATATCTACATATAAAAAGAGTAACGTCCAATGTTCGACGATTTTGGTTAAATGTGTTTGAATATTGTATGTTTAAATTATTCTGTGATATTAACATTTGATAATATTTGCAATTCAGATGTCAAACGAAGTAAATCAGGAAGTTCAGAATAATAATAACAATAACGGGAACTAAGAGGATAAAAGTGTCATAGAACACATTACCTCAGGGAATAATAGATGCCATGCGATTTATTATCGACACTATAAATAAAAAGGCAGTAAACGATAATACCATAATAGGTAGTAAACGAACGCACATCGAGCCAAGTCACAGCGTGAATGGAGTTAACGGTATTTTTATCAAAGCTTCGATTCCAAAACTAAAGAAAACCATCTCTTATGGTTTTTCATACAAAGAATTCTTGTCGTGCAAACCAATCGAATTCTCATGCAATGAAGGAGCTATTTGTAACACCCCAAAACTCGAATTATTAAATTCGTTAGTAGGTTACCATGTGTAATTAAATGGAATACAATAACTAAGTTATTAAACTTAGTTAAATGCCTAATAAATAAGTAAAGGAATGAAATTTGTGGCAACTATGACGGTGTGATAAACTTGAGGGACTTAGATTGCCAAAATGGAAACTGAAATTAATAAAAAGAAAAATAAAAGCACACACACTATGTGTGTGTGTGTCTGGTCGATCGAACAAGGCAAGGGAAAAAGGGGTAACCCTAATTCACAAGAAATCACCAAATTGAAAAGGAAAATGATGATTTTTAGGATGCATGTATCAAGATTTTCGATCTCCTAAGTGTTCTTCTCAATCAAGTAAGTTAAATTTTATGATTTGGTGATGTTGGGTGAAGTGGGTTTCGATGAGTTCGTGAATCTAAGTGAAGTTAGGATGGATATGTGTTAGAATTACCTTATGAAACTTGAATTATTCTTAGATTTCTGATTGTTATGTATATTTATGAAAAACCCACTTGTAGTGGCTCTTATATAGGATGATGATGATGTACTTTATGTCAATTTGGTAATGCTTGATCTATATGACAATGGATATTATAGGTTATTGATTTTGAATCTAAATTGAAGTGAAAGTTATGTGAAAAATTGATGAATAAGATGATCTTGAAAAGATTTGATGAAAACTAAATCTGTCTAGAAAGTTACAGCCGAATGTAATCGGCTGTAACTGGGTCAAATCTTGTCAAAAACTGATGTTTATTTAGTTTGTGATGAACTCCCAGGAAAAACCTTTCAAACCCAAATGGAATTGCATTTTTTCGACAAAAAATGAACGTTTTATGAAATTTTCCGTATCGAAGGTTCAGGTTGCATTTTATGGCAGAATTTGCAGCCTATTACGAATGTCATAACTCAATTTAGGAATTGAGTTATGATCTCAAATTTTTACTATAGGTAGCTTCAGGTGATTCCAAAAATCTCCAACTAAAATTTCATCAATCGGATAAACGAGGAATTTTAAATGATTTTTTCGTAAGCTGTATTCAGAAGTGACGAATCTGATTGCAGCTTAGTAAATGAATTTTTATAAATTTTTGGTAGAGAGTTAGACTCTAAAAATTTAACACAAGGATAATCCCTCCAAGGGGCACGTCACAGAGAAAGATTGTAACTTTTGCAAGCTCCTAAGTACAGTAAACGAACGTCCCAAAACAACCTATTATGATGTCATGAGTATATGAGATTAAGTCGAAAGTTAAAATGATAAATCGTTGACTCTGAAAGTCAACTACGCATAAGGAACATGGCTAGACTTGTGGTTGTGATTATAAGATTATAGATAATCGTATGGTACATGGTTTTTAAATATGTGATAAATGGAATGACATGATGGATTATATGGGTTTGAGAGGATGTGAAATCGGGTACATGTCGTATGCTTGTTAGGAATGATTAATGCAAATTAAATATGAAATTATGCAAATGTATGCTCGTTATCAAGTACAATGATGTATGCTAACAAGAATGTGTTGATGATAACCTGCAAGCGTAGGAGCCATGTCAACATGGACACGAGCATGGAAGGGCAATGGGTCAAAGGTAAATACGGAAGCTATGCACGAACTCGGACGCACGAGGTAAGTGACTTCCGACTCACTTATTAGTATGTGTAGGGAATTATTTAATAATTACGAATGTGAGGAAATCTTGTATGATTAAGTAATAATTGGAATTACTAAAGTAGGAATGATTGTTGGAGCTGAAAGTAGTTAGTTACGTCGGAACTAAAAAGGTGAAATTAAACGGGTCAAATAATGGCATGAAGGATCTATAAGTATTTTCTTATAATTCAGATTTTGATGTCCGTTAGGATGGTAAATGGATCTGTAATTAAATTACGGACGCGTAGAAACAAGGATTACTCAAAACGGACGTCTGGATCAAAAGTTATATAAGTTTTAAGTTGAGATTTGGTTAGAATACATAGCTGGGCAAAAAGTGTCACACCCTGACTTTTGCGGAAGCGTGTTACGTGTGACTTGCTTAATATCATTGCATTCAACCATAACAAACAACTATATGATAGAAACCACAATGTTCATCCATAATTAAGTTTCAAAATAATACAACCATAATTGTTTAACACCAAACCAAGACTTCATGTTCATAATACAAACCAATCAATTGTTTAAAGTTCCATACCGGACTTCACAAAAGACACTAATAAAACGAGGTTTTGAACCATGTATCCTATCAAAGATAAAATAGACGTTTCAAAAACCCTTCAAAGCTGGATGACATCATCTATTGTAGACACAACTTGAAAATCCTCAACGCCCGCCAGATCCATAATCAATTTCCTGAAATACATGTAGTTTGAAAACATCAACAAAAGTTGAGTGAGTTCATGTGTTTTGTATGTGAGCTCGTAATAAACTTTGTAACCATAGTATGTATGTATTTGTAAACCGGTATGAAAGCGTCTATGAACAGATCAATTAATGATTTGCAAGGTCATTAATATGTGTGTAATGGTGTAGGAAGGCTCAAACCTTTGCGTATTTCATACCGGGCCTCCGGGCTGGAACGACATAGTCACCACATGCGGTTAACTCGAGGACCCATGGGTGGGGCTCGCAACACCCAAATAGATCTATCACTCATGCCCCTCGGTCCTTAAACAAGGATTAATGGTCTCAAGTTAACGCCTACCCATTCACATGATCTAACAGTTCATTCCTTAGCTAACCATACCATTTATAATCATTGTATCATTTGTAACATGTATTTCACCCCCGAAGTTATAAAACTGAAAACAGTTAAAAGAAAAGGGGGACATGAACTCACAATATTGCGTCTCGTAACCAGGTGTAACTCAAAGCTTCTTCTCGATCGCACGACTACCTACACACGTGCTACGGTTTATTAGACGGATCGGTCGTGCCTTGACTTTTAGTCTTAGTTGTTATAACTTAGTATCTTTAAGTTACATTTCTTAGTGTCATAGATCTTATTCCAAAGTATATAATTATTTGTTAAATAATATATTTAACTTATTTGTTAGTAACTCTTCAAAGAATATTTTCCCCAAGGATGGGTATACTTTTACATGTATTCTTAAACTTGTGTATTTTTTCCAGGTATTGGTGACGTATTCCGGTGTTTTTTATACGTACGAGAATACATATTTTCTTGTATTTATTAAGTATTCTTATACTTAATTTTTGTATTTATATTTTCTGGAATATTATTTTTAATTAAATAAAAATTCACCAATCTACATTCTTAAAATATATATATTTTAAGAAAACTTTTATAGAAAATTATTCATAGTTCTCCCTTGGCTAAAATATTTATATTTTCATATAAACCTCAGAAATAATATATTTTCAAGTTTAACTTAGAAAATATTTATAAATCCATTTTCACCCCAAAAATAATATATTCTAAATTTGTTTAAGAAAATATATATTTTCCTCAAAATAATATATTTTCTAAAAATTCAAGAAAACATATATATTTTTATTTGCTCAAAAATAATATTTTTTCTTCTTGACAAAAATATGATATATTTTGTAATAATTATAAAAATCATATTTTTCATTTCCTTGGTTTCCAAAATACCGTTTTACCCACTTGTCAAAATATATATAAATTTAATTCCGTGATATTTCTGTAGTTATAATCCTTGTTCGGGTTGTCCAAATTTTGAGTATAAATCATATATTTATCTTCTTGGAATTTTGGTAATATTTTGTATTGTAATTTTTGGTATTTTGGTGAGTTATATGATTTCAAGTTCTAAAATAATATAACTAATACACATAGTATACAAGTAATCACACAAATTTTGACATCTAAATATATATTTTCCTAAATACATATTTAGTCATTTTTAATTATCAAAAACCAACCTCCAATATTTGTAAATTTTGTAACAAAAATTATGGAAAATTTTATAGGAAAAACCATGTTTAAAATTTACTCATAAACACTTGTTTAAAAATATTTTTCTAAGTGTTTAAATTCTAGAAAAATTTTGCCATAGTTTCCCCTTAAAAATGGAGGTTTCCATGCTTTCAAAGCATATCATTTTCTTTTAAAATCATCACAATTCAACAACAAATCAAACAACACTTACCATAAGCCAAAATCATGCCATTTACAATACTTCATGAACTTGAAATTTTTGTAAAAACTTGTAGTAACTTACCATGTTAATTAGTAGACTTAGTTACCCTTTAAAGTGTGGTTAATTGTTCTTAAACATCATTCTTGAAGATTTTAGACTTTCACAACTTGTAGATTGATTTTCTAAAAATATTTCTTCTTGAATTTTTCTTGTTAATAACATGTTTCTACACTTGATTTAACACTAAAAATGTGATTAGTTTCTTTAAAAATCATGGTTATGTAAATCTTGTAATTTAACTTGGTTTCTTGAGAAAATCATCTATGAAATCATCCATGTTCATGACTAATAACATGTTTCATACTTCATCATTCAAGAAAACCACTTAATCTTTCAAGTTCATGTTTACATATAAGGACGATCATCTTGATTTATCACAAAATCATCCACTCACTTGCTAGATCATGTGTTTAATCACAATCTAGCAAGTTTCATATGATGTTTAACATCATAAACAATAATAATCAACAATCAAAAAGCATACATACACTTAAACAACATAGATCATTATGATTTTGAGCTTTATGTTAGAGATTATGTTCTTGATCTTTGATGTTCTTCATGTTTAGTTACTTATATCATCTTTTAACCAACATAATAAGAAGTAAAATGAGATTAGGAGGGTCTTACTACTAGCACAAGGCTAGGGAAGCGATCATGGTTGAAGATGATGATAAACTTGGTGGTTAATAGCACTTGAGAGAGGTCCTTCAAGCTTCAATGGCACCAAGCTTCCTATCCTAGCTCCTTACACCTTTGTATCACTAGAGAATTGGATGATCATGACTTGAAGGTGATGGTAGTGTGGTGGTGGTTCTCGGCCGTGAGGGAGGGGAGGAGAGGAGGGAGTTTGAGTGGTGTTTTGTGAGAAATGAGAAGTGTTATGAGGAACTAATGGTTTATAAACTTGAACTCACAACATAACTTAAACATTGTATAAAGTGTTTCAAAATATCTAACATGATCTAATAAACTAAGCAAAGAAAATCAAGGGTGGGCCACACCCTTTGTGACCATCACCATGGGGGGGGGGGGGTATAGGGTTGGGTTTCAATGGAAAGTTAAGTTAATTGGTTAGATTTCAAATGTCTAGTTAGTGTTATAAGTTGTTATATGATTGTATGATGTGTTATGATATTCGGGGACCATAACTAGCTCGGAAATGATGAAACAATGCTTCTAGTGGAAATTTGGTGTTTCGGGTAGTGTCCGGTTGTTCGGTTGGTTACTAGTTTGTTAAGGTGCTAAATTACGCAGTTTAGTGTGCTTTATGCTCCCTTTTGTGACAGTTTTGATTCATGACACTTAGGAAAGTATTCAGGACCATTAAACCATAATTCTGCATAATATTAAGTTGTTTAAATGCTGATTTTTGCTGAAAATTATAGAATTCTGCAGTTTGTGTGAGTTTTAGGCACTTTCCGGCACTTAAACAATCACTAGGAAGGCAGTTTTATGACCCTTACTTTCCTACACACTATACTAGTGTAACTCTTGGTTTCTGGCTCATTCTGTGTCTAAATACCATGTCTGTCTGAGTGCTGAACTCCTGTCAGTACTTCTAATTTGTCTGATAACTATGCTAACTTTGTTTCGTGCATCATTTGAATCATAAAGTGTTGCATGCAATAATGATATGACATTATGCAATATGTGATGCACATGTATGTATTATGACAATAATCAGAAAGCATTCATGTCATTAATTTAAATCAGCACATTCATTAAGTCATCATTTACTGTTTAATTATTGTACGGATACATGGAATTTTGACAGTTGTCACATTCTCCCCCCGTTAAGAAAATTTCGTCCTGAAAATTTAAGCTGCGCTATCGACTGCAGGGGAGTTAGGGAACAAATGCGGATACTTTGATTTCATTCGATCTTCACGCTCCCAAGTAAACTCCGGGCCGTGAGTTCCAACGAACCTTGACAAGCTTAACACTACTCCTCCGAGTCTTGTTAACTTTCCCATCTGTAACCTCAACGGGTTCTTCAGTAAAGTGGAGAGTGTCGTCAATATGCACTTCATCCACGGGGATGATAACTGTCTCTTGAGTTTGACTTTTCTTCAGGTTTGATACACGAAATGTATCTTGAACACCGTTTAGTCCCTCTGGCAATTCCAACTTGTATGCAACGGTAACAACCCTTTCCAATATTATGAATGGCCAGATATAACGTGGGTTTAACTTGCCACGTTCCCAAATCGTGCTACACCTTTCCAAGGTGAGACTTTTAACAAAACCATGTCACCTACTTCAAATTCCAAGGGTTTTCGTCTTTGATCCGCATAACTCTTTTGTCGATCACGAGCCGCCTTGATGCAACAGGATTAGGAACCTGGCTCAAATCTGCATATCTTCAGGAGTCTAAACCTGGCTATCCTGCACAAACTCTACCTCAAAATAAATTTCACAAATTTAACATTTGACAAATTTATATATCACTTGAAAAATCAATCTCAAAACATCACTTGTAGATATCATCCAAAATGATTTAATATTTATAATAATTTTGATGACCACTTGTAAGAATAACATTCAGATTTGATATTTTCATTTCGAAATCTTTTCACATGTCAAACAAACTTTCCCAACATGTTGTTCATCATGTTTAGCAGTCGGAATTTTGAAAATCAGCTCTTCAATTATCAGTTGTCAAAAATCTTTTTGTATTTTCAAAAATTTTATGCTAAAACACACTGAAAATCTTTTTGGATTTTTTATAATGAAAAGCAGTAAAGAAATATTTACAGACAATATTTTTGTGAGTTTGTGTAAGAGGATCATATCAGTTTTTGAGACAAATCATCAACACCGTTAAGCTTTAAACATTTTAAGTTCTAAACGATTCACTTAGATTGTCAGTATACTGATCCACTTAAATTTTCACACAAAGTTCAATTGCTTCGAGATACGAGTTTAGTGTTTTAATGAACTTAAACTTATACGCGTGTCCCACCTTAGAATATACTCCCGTATCCAGATCCCAATATCCAGTCTTACAGGTGAGTATACCTAGATGATATCTGTAAGGGGTTAAATGCGAGACCATGAGAGCTCAGGCTATTGCTTCCGCAAAATCAGAGAGATGATGGTTCGACTTTCGGTGTGTTCCCTTTAGAGAATCTTTTCTTCAACAGCACATGATTAGCATTTTTTAATGTTTCATCATTTTTATGCTGAGGGGGATGCTATTATTTCAAGCAAGCGAAAAGTATTATACGGGGACTAGGACATTGCTTCCGCACAATCAGAAGTCCCGGGATAATACCCCAGATATCACTAAGCACAAAGACCTAGTATCTCAGAAAGAGGGGTCTTTCAAACAAGATTTCGGGGGTTACCCATATATCCGAGAGATGTTCCCCACGAGATAAGTAAGTTTGATATTTAGGTTTATATCTCGAACACAATCTACTAAGTGTGTAAAAACCTACTAGCATATCATCAGTGAGACCGTTTATCACATTTGACTTTCCAATTCTTTAGCGTGCTGTGATAGTCCACTGATGTACTATCATTTCCTCTTTTTCACAACAAAACTCGTTTTTGATTTTCTCAATGTTTTTGGATTTTGATATTTTATCATGTTTTTGGATTTTTCAAATTTTCGATTTTTACTCCCCCTAAAATCAAAAATATGTTTCAATTTTTGATTTTCAAGGAAATTTTGAAAAACAAACTGTACAAACAAACTGACAAACTGATTTTCAAGCTTTAAATCGCCATCCACTTGGCTTAAACAATCAGAACTCCCCCTGACAACAAACTATTTTCTCATTGTGATTTCAAAACATTTAAGTTTGTTTTAATCAAAATGGTTTTTCCGAAAATAAGTTTTGTTGATTTCACTTGTAAAATCGGGGATTCATCACATTGTTTTCTCAACCATTTGTATAAAAGTTAAATCAAGTTCAACTTAATGACCTTGATTAACCACTTGTAGGTGAAAACCTCTTTTTCAACCACTTATAGGTTCACTTATCAACCGTACTATTTGTAAATCGAAATATGACAAATCTACCACTTGTAGGTCGAAATATCAAGAAAGATGCCGATTCCTACTCCATAATTACCAACCTGGGAGTTCCGGCAAGTCAGGATTTTTACATATGGAATACAGACACCCAAGCCTGACCAGCTTTGGGTGTGACCTTTTCAGTTTCACTTGGGGTTTCAACATTTCTTTTTGATTCATAAAAATCTTTCACCCCTTTGGCCTTACCCTCGACCATTTTCCCAAAAATATGTTTCACTTTTCCATTAAAAGCCTTTTCGATATCAAATTCTTTCTTTTCAGAATAGAATTGATTCGAAATCTCCACTTTACCAACTTTTGATTTTAAATTTTCAGCCCGCAATGGTGGAAAGTTAACATCATCCATTGGCGGAACTGAATTATCACTTTTAGCGTCAACTTGTGGCTCCTCTGACTTTGACGAGTCAGATTCATTGCCAGATTTCATATCTGATTTCTTAACAACCCACTTTTGGTTGTCAAGATTCACCCTTCTTTTATAAAATCTTTTTGAACTCTCACCAACTTCAAATGTAGAATTTTTAAACACTTTGAATTTTTCAGTTGGTGGTTCAGTTTTATCAACAACTTTCTCTTTCAGTTTAGAAACAACTTCCTGTTTTGTGTTGGTTGCCTTTGGACAATTCCAGGCAATGTGACCAACTTCTTGACATCTGTAACAGGTTCTTGTCTCCCTTTTCTGATTAGCTCCAAACTTCTCATGTTTTTGTTTTTTCTGTATAGAACGCTTTGTTCGATTGCTTCCAGAATGAGCTTTTCTTATCTTCCTCAGAACTTGACCCTGAAACAAATACTGTTTTTGTTTTAGAAATTTTCTCATTTTTATGATTTTCGGGTGGAATAAAACCTAAGCCTTTCTTTTTGAAATTACTGTTATGGTTTGGTTTCTTTTGAAAACCAGAACCAGAACTGTAACCCTTTTTCTTGTTCAATCTTTGTTGAACTCTTGAGGTGTAATTTTTTGGGTTTTTTAGTAAGATTTACATCTTTTATTTCAGAAATATTAATTTCTGTTAATTTGAAAACCTTGTTAATCACTTCGATTTTAACACCTCTTATTGGAAATTCCTCATCAGAATATAATTTGTCTGAATCATTCAAAGTATATGCCACTTTGATTGATTCATCATTCAAATTAGATTTTGACAACATAAATTCTTTATTGTAAACCCGTTTGACCGACGATTTTGAACTGTCAACTGATGAACTCGAACTCTTGAATTCGGACTTTGACTCTGACTCCTCATCTTTATCCAACACCTGATCGACCACTTTCTTTATTAACTCAGACTCATGATCAGTGTCAGACGATGTGAACGTAACGTCAATGTTTTCTGGCAACTCATCAGTTGTTTCAGACTTTAACTTTATATTGACAGCCTTTTTGACTTGTTCCACATTTGGTTTTCTGGGAGAATAACCTTCCCAGATCGGAGGCGGACACTTGTTATAATTTGCACTTTGTTTCTTACCAGTATCCTTCTCTTCAGTATTCTTATCTTGAAATGCTTCAAAACCTGCAACAGTTGGATAAATTCTATCAATCAAATAATCAGAACTTGAATAACTTTGCAATAATCGTCTGATTCTTTCATTTTCTATCCTTTCTGTCTCCAACTCCTGCTTCAACTTTGCACATTCTTCAATATAGTGATTGATAGCCTTTTGCTTAGACATCATCACTGCATTCATCATGGTTAAAGCATCTTCTCTTTCTGAGTTGGTCTTTTGCAGACTATTCACCGTTCTATTCAACACATCATACGATTCTTTCACATACTTAACATCGAACAATAATTTTTCTTTCATCTTGTCAAGCTCACTAAATTTCTCATCTTTCTCTTCACACTGTTTGCATGGTTCCAAACATTTTAGACAAGGTTTCATGATCTCAACAATTTTTTTAACTTCGATACTCTTCTCAGCTTCTTTAACTTCTTCACTCTGTTCATGCTTCTCTTCCTGAGCAACATTCTTGCATTTTACCTTTTTCTGATCTTTTGCTGCTCGTTTCTCCTTTAGCTTCTCCAATCTATCTGCAAAATAAAATTTGAAACTTTCAGGAGATAATTGAGATTTTCCAATGTTTATTTGTATTTCTTCTTCATTATCACTGCTATCAGTTGATGATTGATCAAAGACTGTTGTCTTTTCTGAGCTTTCTTCTGAAGACACATATTCTTCATCCTGATTTTTCTCATCATTAACAAACACATCCATCCACTCTTTCATCAAATCTGGTTCTTGAACTATTTGTGCAATGAATGCTCCAAGTTTTGAATCACCAGGAATGTATTTGTCCCAGCTAAAACCTTCTGCCATTTTTTCATCATCTTGATTAACCAAATATGCTTTCTTCTTTCCATCTTCAATAGCATGGGATGATGACGGTTGTTGAGCAACTTGTTGATATATAGCTTTCCGATAATAATCATTATTCCCGAATGGATTCTGAACTCCACCTGCTTCTCGATTGGTACATTCCCTCTTGAAATGTCCTTTTTCCCTGCATCGAAAACAAGTAACTTTAGATTTATCAAAACCCAAAGTAGAAACATTAGCATCACGGAAGTCATCTCTTCTTGTAATCAGTTTAAATTTCTCAGCTCTCCTTAATACACTTGCTAAACACCACTTAATATCCATAAGCTCCATTTCCTCAGCATCGATTTGATCATAATCTTCTTTTGTCAACATAGGATTTCCGATCCTTCCCGCAACCAAACCCTCATATGATTCTAACACTGTAGCTAGTAATGCCATATGACCTTTAGCGACTTCTTCAGAGAAATTTTGACCATTTTGAAGATGCAACGCAATGTTGCAGTGTAACACATGACCATTACTGTGGTTTGAGCTTTGGAACTGATGACTTGGAGTTGAAACATTTGGATTAACACTCGAGTATGAAGAAAATCCACTGTTGCTGATTGGACTTTGATTAACTGATCTGGATGAGTTTTCTGCACTAAAAGCGGTTTGGACCTTCGGACTTGCTTCAACATTCTGAACATTCCCTTTGTAATACATCTTGATGTCTTGTTGACCACTTGGATTGTTCATTCTAGCAATCTTTTGTTGTTCAAGATCTTGTCCTTCAAGTTTTTCAATGAACTGAGAGATTGTCAATTTATCATATTCTCCAGTGTTCTTTAAGATCATCAGATATGTACCCCATTCTTTCTGAGGTAAAGCATCAGCTAATTTGTCAACCCATTCTTCTCGATCTTTGTTGATATCCAACAGGGACATTGAACGTACCAAATGACAATATCTTTCTATGAGCTTCTTTGTAGATTCACCCTACAAGCTAGTAAACAAATCAAATTCTTTCTTTAATAATGATTTCTTACTCCTGATCATCTCCGTACTTCCCTCAAACTTAATTCTTAGCGCTTCCCAAATCGAACGTGAAGTATTATCATGTTGAAGTAATATGAAGATGTCTTCTTTCACAACTTGCTGAAGTAGACTGATCATCATTTTTCTGCTTTGTACATGTCTCTCTCTTTATCCGACAATTCAGATATAGTTTTGATAACTCCCACATCAGTACGCGGTTTAACATACTTTTTCTCAATACATTCCCAAGACCTCAAATGATTTGCTTGAACCCAATTTTCGAATCGGTCTTTCCAACCATAGTATTCTTCAATGCCCATCAACTTTGGAGGTTTCTGTAACGTTCCTGTTTCATTTTCCATGTTCACATTCTGAGCAATGGTAACAGGAGTACTCGGGGCAGTAGCAAACGCATTATAAAACTCCTCTTCCATGTTTCGGTAAAATGTTTCACAAACTCAGACACTTTCAAGCGAAATGATATCAAGTCTCAAATGAAATGGAGCCTTCAAACGAAATGGTTTGGTGCGAAATGGCTCTTTCAAGCGAAATGACCTGCTGAACTACTTCGTACGAAATGACTCACATGAAATGGAAACTTTCAAACGAAATGAATGATTTCGTGCGAAATGGACCTAATCACAAGCGAAATGGATCACAAAACTCATTTCGTGCGAAATGGAAAGTTCAATCCATGCGAAATGATGCTGATGTCATCCAGTCGGCCATGTTTTTGTCAAATTAATCAAGTTTTAGATTGATTTTAGGTCTAATTCTTTCAAGGATTGATTAAAACAGTGTTTCGCACATTATTTGTGAAATTCAATCCATTTTAACCGTAAAATCTTGTTAATTTTGAAAAAGAAGATGTAGAAGTCAGAATTTTGATGAAATCAAGCTGAATTCGGTAAGAATTCTTCCTCCTGAGCTCTGATACCACTTGTAGGATCATATGCACGACCAAAACGAGTCATTCAGAATAGTTCTTGTCAATACAAGAGGCGAAAACTAACATATCGACTTCGAATAAGCTTGATATACACTCTAATTGTCTTGTTTATTGATATAACAGCGTTTTACAGCCTGGAGACACTTCGGCAGCACCTTGTTACCAGAATCACAAAGTTACAAATGAGATCATCATGGCACCTATATATAGGCTAGCCATTCCGCACGAAACCAGCTCACACGAAATGGCCTATGCCATTTCGTACGAAATGACAATTCCATTTCGTGCGAAATGGACTTCTCCATTTCGTGCGAAATGCCTCTATCCTATATGTTTCTTGATTTTCTCGTACTACGTGCCCTGATCTATCATACTAGTTACAAGACTTGATACAAGACGAAGTCGACAGACATATGCACCAACAGTAAGCATTGCGTGTATGAGTAAAAAGGTAGAAATAAAACTTCAGGTATATGTGAAACTATTAGGACTAATACTAACGGTGCAGTGTGTTAGTAAGTTGATATGAACTTCAAATTGTTGTAATGTAAATCATGGCATTATACCCTTTAGGATGCTACTAGTTTGCACACTTTAGTTTAAGTACGATAATGTGATGAGTTAAAAATTTAAGAAGAAATTGATAAAGAATGGAAGTGTAAAGTATGTGTAGTTGACCGGTTACGATCGGGTCGATGTGATGTAGAAAGCATAATAAAGAAATTGTATAAGTAGTGACTCGTTGTAATGGGTCGCAAGGGATGAAATTAGGATAATGATGAAAAAGGTATGTATTAACCCGTTATGGATGGGTCAATTAAGACAAGCATGATGGGCTAGGATATTGGTCAAAACTTTGACCCATTATGAACGGGTCAGATGGATTATACGCTTAATGTTAAAGAAACGTTACGTACAAATATGGGCATGCTGAGTTGTTGAAGGAATGGAAAAAGGATTTACTAGAAATGATGATCTTAAAGTTATGACTTTACTAATAGTTAAACCGATATTGATGAAGTAGGTTTTGGGGACGAAACCTTCTTTAAGGGGGTAGATTTGTAACACCCAAAAACTCGAATTATTAAATTCGTTAGTAGGTTACCTTGTGTAATTAAATGGAATACAATAACTAAGTTATTAAACTTAGTTAAATGCCTAATAAATAAGTAAAGGAATGAAATTTGTGGCAACTATGATGGTGTGATAAACTTGAGGGGCTTAGATTGCCAAAATGGAAACTGAAATTAATAAAAATAAAAATAAAAATACACACACTGTGCGTGTGTGTGTCTGGTCGATCGAACAAGGCAGGGGAAAAAGGGGTAAACCCTAATTCACAAGAAATCACCAAATTGAAAAGGAAATTGAAGATTTTTAGGATGCATGTATCAAGATTTTCGATATCCTAAGTGTTCTTCACAATCAAGTAAGTTAATTTTATGATTTGGTGATGTTGGGTGAAGTGGGTTTCGATGAGTTCGTGAATCTAAGTGAAGTTTGGATGGATATGTGATAGAATTACCTTATGAAACTTGAATTATGCTTAGATTTCTGATTGTTATGTATATTTATGAAAAACCCACTTGTAGTGGCTCTTATATAGGATGATGATGTACTTTATGTCAATTTGGTGATGCTTGATATATATGACAATGGATATTATAGGTTATTGATTTTGAATCTAAATTGAAGTGAAAGTTATGTGAAAAATTGATGAATATGATGATCTTGAAAAGATTTGATGAAAACTAAATATGTCCAGAAAGTTACAGCCGAATGTAATCGGCTGTAACTGGGTCAAATATTGTCAACAACTAATGTTTATTGAGTTTGTGATGAACTCCCAGGAAAAACCTTTCAAACCCAACTGGAATTTCATTTTTTCGACAAAAAATGAACGTTTTATGAATTTTTCCGTCTCGAAGGTTCAGGCTGCGTTTTTTGGCAGAATTTGCAGCCCATTACAAATGTCATAACTCAATTTAGGAATTGAGTTATGATCTCAAACTTTTACTGTAGGAAGCTTCAGGTGATTCCAAAAATCTCCAACTGGAATTTCGTCAATCGGATAAACGAGGAATTTTAAATGAAATTTTTCCGTAAGCTGCAGGCAGAAGTGACGAATCTGATTGCAGCTTAGTAAATGAATTTTTATAAATTTTTGTTAGAGAGTTAGACTCTAAAAATTTAACACAAGGATAACCCCTCCGAGTTGCACGTCACATTGAAAGATTGTAATTTTTGCAACTCGTAAGTATAGTAAATGAACTTTCCAAAACAGCCTATTATGATTTCATGAGTATATGAGATTAAGTCGAAAGTTAAAATGATAAATCGTTGACTCTGAAAGTCAACTACGCATAAGGAACATGGCTAGACTTGTTGTAGTGATTATAAGATTATAAATAATCGTATGGTACATGGTATATAAATATGTGATAAATGGAATGACATGATGGATTATATGGGTTTGAGAGGATGTGAAATCGGGTACATGTCGTATGCTTGTTAGGAATGATTAATGCAAACTGAATATGAAATTATGCAAATGTATGCTCGTTATCAAGTACAATGATGTATGCTAACAAGAATGTGTTGATGATAACCTGAAAGCGTAGGAGCCATGTCAACATGGACACGAGCATGGAAGGGCAATGGGTCAAAGGTAAATACGGAAGCTATGCACGAACTCGGACGCACGAGGTAAGTGACTTCCGACTCACTTATTAGTATATGTAGGGAATTATTTAATAATTACGAAT
Source organism: Helianthus tuberosus (assembly GCA_030545235.1). Classification (NCBI taxonomy): domain Eukaryota; kingdom Viridiplantae; phylum Streptophyta; class Magnoliopsida; order Asterales; family Asteraceae; genus Helianthus; species Helianthus tuberosus. The sequence goes on along the minus strand of CM060410.1, from coordinate 52,421,595 downwards.
GTGAGGAAATCTTATATGATTAAGTAATAATTGGAATTACTAAAGTAGGAATGATTGTTGGGGCTGAAAGTAGTTAGTTATGTCGGAACTAAAAAGGTAAAATTAAACGGGTCAAATAATGGCATGAAGGATCTATAAGTATTTTCTTATAATTCAGCTTTTGATGTCAGTTAGGATGGTCAACGGATCCGTAATTAAATTACAGACGTGTAGAAACAAGAATTACTCAAAACAGACATCTGGATCAAAAGTTATATAAGTTTTAAGTTGAGATTTGGCTAGAGAATACATAGCTTGGCAAAAAGTGCAGCAGCAAAAGGAACGATTCTGTCGAAAAAAGGCTGTCGCGCTACGCGACAGCAAACCAGTTTCACAGTCGCGCAACGCGACCACTGTCGCACCCCGCGACCGCCCGGGGATGTATCTGTCGCGCCCCGTGAGAGCCAGATAGCTGGCAAAACTTGTTTTCTAGTTCGTTTCAGCATCTAGATTCGATTTTAAACGCTTACATGTTGCGCATGATTATCTTATTTCATCGTTTATGATGTTGGTTTTGTTTATAAATGAATGTTATGATTCTCCTCATAGTAAAAGTACGGAATTACCCTCGTGTACAAGAAGGAAACATATAAGTAAATGTACCTAGAAACAAGTAAGTCTGTAGGTCGATATGTATAATGCCTATATTATGTAAAGATACAAATTTTGATATGTTAGCATAAGTGTATGTAAGTAAAAGTAGTAAGTAAGAGCTCATAACCGTATATGTACGAATATAGGTAAATAAGATTGTATGTTCATATGTAGTAATGTATGTATGTACGAAGGTGGGTTGCTATGAATATACGTAGAAATGGTTTCAATACTTTGAGTATTGATAATTACTAATGATGTTTCTCGAGTATGAAACGAGAATGCAGGTACACCATTAAGGACCTTGTGAAGGTTTAAGGAATTGGAATGCATGATTATACATGGAAGCCAATTTGAAAAGATGAGCGTGAGAAGAAGGAATACAGAGTGCTTATTTGATTGCGTATGTTTAATTTAAGAATAACGTCACCAAATCTTAATGATGCGTATGTATGTGGTGAATGCAAGTTGTGTGGGCTTAACATCATTATGAAGAATAGAAGGATCGAAGATCGAGTCAAGAACAAGGATTGTACGGGAAGAGTGGTCACTCAATTGGAGCTTTTATATATTGTAAATTAATGTGATTAATAAAGAATGAATGTTGTAAATCTTTTTAGTAAAGTGTTAACTATTCTAGTAATAAACCTTCAAGTATGTTACATGGCTAATAAAGAAAGAATTTTTTGGGCTCATATTTCCGTTGCGTCATTTTCAAGTTATTACATGTTAGGACGTTTCACTATTCCAGCCTTACGCTGGATAGAAAAGACCGAAGCAGTCTTAAAAATTAGTAAATGTGCTAACGAGGATAAGATCATGTATGCTTCTAATCTTTTCAAAGATGAAGCATTAGAATGGTGGAATACCATTCTACAATTAAGAGGAAGTGACATGGTCTATAACATGGAATGGAATAACTTTAAGGAAATGGTTAAGAGGAAATTCTGTCCTCCTCACGAAAAGGAGCAGATTGCCAATAAATTCCTAAATCATAGTATGATTGGGGTAAATTGTAGGGAATTTACTACCAAATTCTTGAGTATGCTAGGATAGTACCAACACTGGCCTCTCCAGAGCCAGTATTAATCTCCCGTTATATATGGGGATTAATAAGTGAAATCAGAGATATAGTCAAAGCAGCTAGACAACAAAGCATTGAAGAAACAGTGGAGCTTGCTAACACTCTGACCGGCGAACTGATACGCACTCAAAAAGAAAACCAGAAGAAGAATCTAGCCCAGAGGATTACCCAGGAACTATGTTCTGGTAATTCCTACTGTGGAAAAGGAGCAGGTTCATCCTCTTCTTCACCTTTCAACAATTCCTGTAAAAAGAAACATACAAGAAAATGTCCTGTATTCTGCAACTTCTGCAAGATACCAAGACATAAGAAAGAATAATGTAGGAAGAAACTTAATGCCAAAATATGCTACAACTGAGGAGAGGCAGGTCATATACGACCAAATTGCCCAAAACTAGCTACATCAACTGACAACAAAGCAAAGGCAACAGAAGGACCCAAAAAGAATGCCAGAGCATTCGTACTGACATCTAAGGAAGCCGAGTTGATTCCTGATGTAATTGTCGGTACGTTTCTAGTTAATGATGTCTATGCTAAAGTATTATTTGACTCTGGTGCAAACCAAAGTTTTATAAATACTTCTTTTTGCTAATTACTTGATCAACCACTAACTAAACTTCACCAAGCTTGTACGGTGGAAATGGAAGTTTTATCAACATAAGCGAAATTCTTCAGAAAGGAAGGATAGAATTTTTAGGTCATCGGTTTACTGCTAACCTTTTACCAATGAACCTAGCTGGATTCGATGTCGTATTAGGAATGGGTTGGTTGGTAGCCGATCATGCACTAATTTTGTGTGATCAAAATTATGTAGAAATTCATACGCCAACTGGCGAAAGGATCACAATTCAAGGAGACAAGCCAAAAACATCTACAAAGTTCATCTTGGTAATGAAAGCTGCAAGTTATGCACGAAAAGGAGGAATGGTGTATATGATTTCGGCAATCATTAGCACAAAAAGAAAAGAGTTAATAGATATTTCTGTAGTATCTGATTTCTCAGACATTTTCCCAGAAGAATTACCTGGACTACCGCCAGATCGCGAGGTTGAATTTAGAATTCACCTAATACCAGGAACTGCACCGTTTGCCAAAGCACCCTATCTCCTAGCACCGATGGAGATGCAGGAACTGAAAAAACAATTAGACGAATTATTAAAGAAAGGTTTTATACAACCTTGCTCATCGCCTTGGGGAGCACCTGTGCTATTCGTCAAGAAGAAAGATGAATCAATGCGTATGTGTATTGATTACAGAGAATTGAATAAGATTACGATTAAAAACATGTATCCACTACCGAGAATTGATGATCTATTTAATCAACTCCAAGGAGCTCGATTTTTCTCAAAGATCGATTTATGCTCAGGATATCATCAACTGAAGGTACAGGAAGAGGACCTTCCTAAAACTGCTTTCAGAACAAGGTATGACCATTATGAATTTACGGTTATGCCATTCGGTTTAACAAATGCCCCAGCAACATCTATGGACATGATGAACATGATATGTAAACCATACTTGGATAAATTCATAATTGTCTTCATAAATGATATACTAATTTACTCCAAAAGTAAGGGAGAGCATGCGAAGCACTTACAAATACTTCTATCACTGTTGAAAAAGGAAAAGCTTTATGCTAAATTCTCAAAATGTGAATTCTGGTTGCAAGAGGTACAATTTCTTGGACATTTAGTTAATCATGAAGGAATTCATGTAGATCCTACGAAAATCGAAGCTATTACCAAATGGAAAGTCCCTCATTCACCAACAGAACTAAGGAGTTTTCTTGGATTGGCAAGATATTATAGGCGTTTCGTTTAAGATTTTTGGAATAGTCATTCCAGTAACTAAACTATCATGTAAGTCAATTAAGTTTGAATGGGGACCAAAACAGGAGGAAGCTTTCAAGATTCTGAAGCAAAGATTAACTAACGCACCAATACTTGATTTACCAGAAGGAATTGAAGACTTCATAGTCTATTGTGATGCATCTAAGTTAGGATTTGGATGTGTGTTGATGCAACGACAAAAGGTAATTGCTTATGCTTCTAGACAACTTAAGAAGCATGAAGAAAATTATACAACGCATGATCTAGAACTAGGAGCAATAATTTTTGCCCTCAAGATTTGGAGACACTATCTTTACGTTAATAAGTTCATTGTCTTCACAGATCATAAAAGTTTAAGGTATGTTTTCGGACAAAAAGAATTAAACATGAGGCAAAGACATTGGATGGAAATCCTTAGCGATTATGATTGTGATATCCAATACCATGAAAGAAAAGCTAACGTAGTAGCTGATGCTTTAAGCCGAAAGTATCATGAGAAGCCAAAAAAGGGTACGTGCTCTCAGATTAAACCTGCAAATAGATTTAAATGTATAATTGAAAAAGGTACAGGAAACAACAATCAAGGATGATGCTGAAGGATTGAAAGGAATCATTAAAGAATTAGCAAAAGGAGCAGATGGAATTTGGAGATTCCATAAGAAAAGAATTTGGGTACCCATCCAAGGGAACCTACGAAACCAAATTGTAGAAGAAGCTCATAAATCCAAGTATATGATGCATCCTGGAAGTGACAAGATGTATAAGGAAAAACTTTTGGTGGATAGGAATGAAAAAGGACATAGCAAATTATGTTGCTAAATGTTTAAGTTGCTCATAGGTGAAAGCTGAACATTAGAAACCTTCAGGATTACTACAACAATTGGAAATGCCAATTTAGAAATAGGAATTGATAACAATGGACTTTGTTACCAAATTACCCAAGACACGAAAAGATAACGACACAATCTGGGTGATAGTAGATAGATTGACAAAATCTGCACATTTTTACCAATGAAAGAAACCTTCAGTATAGAACACTTAGCCAAGCTGTATGTGGATGAAATAGTCTCACTACATGTAATCCCTTTATCAATTGTGTCTGACAGAGATAGTCGTTTTACTTCCCATTTCTGGAAAACTTTTCAAAAATCAATGGGAACCAGATTAAATCTAAGTACAACTTATCATCCTCAAACAGACGGACAGAGCGAAAGGACGATTCAGACTATGGAAGATATGCTCAGAGCCTGTGTGATAGAATTTGGTGGAAGTTGGGATGAACATATACTTTTAATAGAATTTTCTTACAACAATAGCTATCATACAAGCATCAATGCTGCACCATTTGAAGCACTCTATGGACGGAGATGCCGAACACCTGTGTGTTGGGCTGAAATTGGAGAAAAGCAATTTTCAGGACCTGAAACTGTACAAGAAACAATTGACAAAATCATTTAAGTCAAGGAATGACTGAAAACAACACGAGACCATCAAAAGAGTTATGCAGATAATAGGCGTAAGCCATTAAAGTTTCAAGTCAGAAACAAAGTACTATTAGAAGTCTCACCATGGAAAGGAGTTGTCAGATTTGGTAAGAGAGGAAAGTTATGCCCAAGGAATGTTGGACCTTTTGAAATTATCAAACGAATTGGACCAGTAGCTTATCAGCTATAGTTACCTGAAGAAATGGCAGGTGTACATGATGCATTTTATGTATGTAACCTAAAGAAATGTTTAGCTGACGAATCATTGGTAGTACCGCTTCAAGACATAGAGGTAAATGAAAAGCTTAAGTTTGTGGAAAAGCCAATACAAATCGAAGATAGAAAGATCAAGAATCTCAAGCATAAAAGATTAGTACTGGTCAAAGTAAAATGAGATTCTAGAAGAGGACCAGAATATAAATGGGAACTAGAGTCTGAAATAAAAAGAAAGTATCCTTACTTGTTCCAGTAAAATCTCGAGGACGATATTTAAAACAAGGTAGGGAGGATGTAACAACACACAAAAACACCACAAAGAACCGTAACTGAGATTCCAAACACGTACAACTAGACCCAACACAAGAAACAAGGAAAATCAGATTTTTACCTCGTCGCGCTACGCGACGACTTTAGCATATCCCGGTCGCGTAACGCGACGCCCTTAGATTCGACAGAGACACTTGGCAGCCACGTGGCAGGTCTACAGTAGTGACTAAGGCCACCTAAGCGCTAGCTAGTGCCTTCGCGCTACGCGAAGGTGATGAGGTAATCTGGTCGCGTAACGCGACGGGCTTGAATTTCAGCTATAAATTTAGCGTTCACGAGACATTTCAAACCGTTCAAAACGTTCTTTCTCTCTCAAACTTTCTGCTCAAGTTATTATACCCCAAAATTCTACGAAGCCTTGCCCCGTTGTAAGTATGCTAACCCCTAATCACTAATTCGATACCCTATCCGATCGATCCTAAACCCAGCAACGGATGTCAAGGTGCTGCCTGAATAAGGCTACACTTTGCTAACTACGTTGGGGGTTTTGATCTCGTGATGTATCGATAATGTTGAGTTGGGTTATTATACTAACACGTGTGCATTGTATATTTTATTAGGAACTCAGGAAAATTCACCAGGAAATATTACCAGGAAGTTTATAGTTAAACCCTAAGTTTACAATGTGAGTCATTCTCTTTTTCTCACAGTTTGTGAGTCATTCTCCTTTTTCTCACATTATTGTGAGACATTATTTAAAAGGCTTTACAAAACCCTAAATATTTTCAGTTATACTTACATTGATTAAGTCTTTGTATTTTATAATTATTGCCGATAGTTGGGGTTTTGTATACATCACTAGTCCATAGTCACTAAGGGAGTGACAGGAACCGTTACTATTGGGTAACAAGACCCAAAGTAATATGACCACGAGCACAGTGGATTTTCCTCAGTCGCATACTGTGTTGAATAATTGATAGATATAAACATTGTAATTCCCCTTGATACTGTGAAGTTATAACAATGTGTCTTTTTATAAAATGGAATGAATTCGCCAGTATTTCTTGCTGATAAAATGTTTTTAAAACGCGGTTCAGGTAACCTGTTGTAAAGGTGATAAAAGCCAGCTATGGAGCACTGAAGTCTTAAATAAGTGGCTATGATTACCTGAATAAAAGATGAATTTATGTTTATCAGTAATTAGGGTTTATCCCTATAAATACATTTGCAATGGAATATGGGTTTAGCACATTTGTTTAATATTAAAAGTTTGGTGTTTTACAAACTCTAATATTATTTCCTAACTACGATCCTGATGATTTAATTCCGCTGCAAATTTAATAAACACCGATACCACCGTCAGGCTCACGAGTACCCGCTCCTAGGGTGTGGTCGGGGGCTGCGACACGAAAGCCGTTATCCTTCGAGGTAGAAGACAAAGTCTTGTTAAAGGTCTCGCCTTGGAAGGGTGTAGCCAGATTTGGAAAGTGTGGAAAGTTTAATCCATGATATATTAGGCCATTTGAGATCTTGGAAAAGATCAGTACTGTTGCCTATAAGTTGAAGCTACCAGATGAACTGAATGGTGTACATGACACATTCCATGTGTCGAACCTCAAAAAGAGTCCAAAACAAGAGACGGTTATCATCCCTACGGATGAGATACATATCGACGACAAACTCCGATTCACTAAAGAACCTGCTAAGGTTACAGACTGTAAGTTCCAGAAACAAAGGAGAAGTCGCATCAAGTTAGTCAAAGTCCGTTGGAACTCTCGACATGGACCTGAGTATACTTGGAACACGAGGATCAATTCAAAGCCAAATACCCCCACCTGTTCGAGGAAACTCCTGCAATGGATAACTCAGCTTGAATTTTGGGACGAAATTCTATTTAACGGGGGGAGTATGTGACAAATGGCACAAATTCGGTAACTTTCGTACCCTTTAGTAATTAATTGTTGTCTGCAATTATGTGTTTTAAACGTCAACATTTTATGTTTGCATGTTTGTCATACATTTAAATCATGCATGTTATACATTTCATTCATCGCATTGTGAAACAATTAAGCGTTGCGTCGAAACAATTAGTAAACTCACGGGTTAGATAGGCTATGTCAGCACGGCCACAGTACTCAGCTAAATGGTAGATTTAGGACTTAGATGTAGGTCCGACATCAAAATATATCAAATCCCAAACGGGAAAACAAGTATAATAGTTAACACTTTCCAGAAAAATTTAACGAACTTAAAAGTGTCCATTTTAGACCATAAATGACAATTTTTCACAGGATTCAGAAACCGACAAATTGTACAAGTCCAGAAATATGTTTAAACATGAAAAATAACTTAAAAAGTATTGGGAATACTTTTAAAACAAAAAAACATATAATACCTTATAAATTACATAACTTAACCTTTTAGCAAACCGACAACGAAACAAACACCAAACAATTATCCGAACATTATCAAAACACCAAATAGGGCTAGTAATATTGCTTTAATGTTGTAACATTAATAATGGCCATATGTTACTTAGTTATACATAAAAACACTTAAAATCCCTGAACCCCTAGATTAACCCCCCCTTTCATAAGCAAGTCCCTCAACTATTGAATTTTTGACACAACCCCCCCCCCCCCCACTAGCATGTTGACGACACCAATGGGGGGCCCCACAAGCCCCTTACATGTCTCAAGTTGTTGGAAGATGTATGTTGGATACTTGGGTGCATAATGGAAATGATGGATGCAAGAGATTATAACTAAAGATCTAACCTCCTTCCTTATCACTTTCACCCAAAATTTCAAACTCATTTTCTCTCTTCTCCTCCTCCATACTTTCGGCCAAGAGCACCAAGAATCACCTTCACTTTCCTTTCATCATCAAGCCATTCCAAGTGTACTCTAAGGTGTAAGAAGGTTAGCTAAGAAGGTTGCAAGTGCTGGAAGTTCAAGGACCACTCAAGGGAGCTATTAACCACCATCTTCATCTTCTCACATTCTTCTTGTTCATTTTGCCACTTCCGTAGCCACTAGAGCTAGTTGTGAGTCTTCTAAACCATTGTTTTGATGTTCCTTAGTAGTGTAATGATAATGTACAAATTAAACCATCAAGAACACTAAACTTTAAAACATGAACATGTAAAGAAATAAGAAGATCTAACATGAACAAGTAATTTTTAGTGTTGTATGAAGATTGTGATGAAGTTGTTGTTGTTTGTTTTGTGATTTTGATAAGATCCATCACATACATGCTTGTTAGAAGCATAGATCTAACATGTATACACTTGGATCTTGAAAGATCCATGATGAGCATCTTAGTAAACTTGAAGATCTTGAAAATGAACTTGTAAGTTTGTTAAAAATGAAATGATCATGTTCATAAACCTACTAACAAAGTGGATGAACAAGTTTTCAAAATAAAGTTTCAACAAAGTTTATAAAAATTAACAAGTAAGCTTTGTTTTAAGTAGATCTACATGTTTAAAGTATAGATCTAAATTATTACAAGTTTATGTGAAACTTCAAGTATGTTATAACATGAAAAATATGGATGATTTTGATGATTGTTACTTGCAAAGTTTGTTGTTGTATGAGTTTTGAGATTAAAAAGAAAATAAACACATGTTTTTAAACATGGGAAAACCTCTATTTTTAGTGGAAACTATGGCAAAATTTTTGTAGTATTTAAACACTTAGAAAAATATATTTTCAAGACTTTTTACAAGAAATTGTTCAAAGTGTTTAGCCATAATTTTTCCCAAATTTTTATGCAAAATATAGGTTAAGAAAATAGTGTTTTTCATAAAGATTAAAATTGATATAAATATATATAATTAGGGCAAGTTATATATATATTTAGATGTCACCCAAAAATTTATGTGTTTATGTGTATATTATGTGTAATATTTACTAGTATACAATTAGGGCCAAAAATTACAAAATATACACAAAGGAAGCACATATAAAATACACCCAAAAATACCATAAAATATAACTAAGTATAAAAATACTTATACTTGCCCAAGTGGGTGTCTGGACAAAAATACAAAATATATACCTACATATATTTCCTTACCAAGAATTGTGGACATATGGACTTTGGACTTTTTGGACAATTATATATATGAAGGAACAAAATATATATATTTAAAAAGTGTGATACAAATATATATATTAAACAAGCCTTAAAAATATATTATTTTTAAGAAATATAATTCCGGAAATTATAAAAACCATAAGAAATGATTTTTGACATTAAACACAAAATACATAAGTGTTTACACCTAAATACATGTATACTTGTCTAAGTATACATTTGGTAAAATAAAAAAATATGTTTATACTAAAATGATAGTGAAAACATTATTTATTAAGGGTATTAATCGACGTTGACTTGGTCAAACTAATACAAATACATGTATACTTGCCTAAGTATACATTTGGTAAAATTACAAATATATTTATACTAAAATAATATTGAAAGTATTATTTATTAAAAGTGTAAATCAACGTTGACTTGGTCAAACCAATACAAAGACAAGTATACACAAATAATACAAGAATACATATACAAAGATAAGTTAAAAATATATTATTTAATTTTTTACACATATCGTTTACAAGAATTCAATATTTATATTTATTCTATTTGAGAATAAACATATATATTTACAAGTAGAAAATACAATTTAAATTAACAATAACGCGACGAACGGGTGAAACCCGACTACAATGGGCGCGGCCCACACATGTCTCGGACATGCACATCTTACTCGTGCGAGACACAAAGCCGCAAGAAGAACTAGATCCGTTAACACAACTCACAAGTATACAAAACTATATATATTTGTAAAATAGATATTAACAACTCAAGAACATATACATCTAAGACAAAACAAATACATAAACAAGATGGATAACTTGTACATAGTAAATCACAAGTTTAGGTGATTAACATATTTAGAACACTTATAGGTTACGTGATGTGCACAAAATGCAACATATAAATTACATCAAATGTGGCATAAAACTAACCCCTTTTTAGTACTAATGTTGGAAAAAAGTGTGTTTTTGTCTTCCTTTTGTATTTTCAGGATTAAATGAGCTCAAATGAACAAAAGAAGCAAAAAGACAGCTAAATCTAACATAAATACAAGAAAAGGAACAAACATGGCATGCCCGACCCCCCGACAACATCTTCCCAAGCAAAATCAAGAAGACAGAAGGCTGAACACGCCCCGTGCTCAGTGAGCACGGGGGGTGTGCCCAAGTGTCAGCAGAAAAGACAAAGCTGTAGAAGCTTCTATCACCCACCACGGGGGCGTGCCCAGCAGACACGGGGCCGTGGTCAACTCTAAGATTCATAGAATCTGGGGAAATCTTGATAGTACAGATACGCTTCTCAACACGGGGTCGTGCCCAGTGGACACGGGGGCGTGGTCAACTAATGCAGACAAACTGCAATTAATGAAGAAAGAGAAGGAAGGTGGACACGGGGCCGTGCCCAATGGACACGGGGCCGTGCCCGAGCCTCTGTTCAACCTATAAATAGGGGTGCTTGGCTCATTTGCAAACCATCCCTTGGCACACCACCTCTCTCACACTTCACCCACCACCCACCACCATCACAAGACCATCATCCACCACCATCATCCATTGTCCATCATAGAGTGTGTGAGTCGTCTCGGGATCCAAGATTGATCGTAAGAGTTCTTGACAATCAAAGGCCATGTTTGACTAACTCTCTTACATCACTTGGTGAAGACAAGTGTCTAGTGTAATACTTTTTATTTTTAATCTTTTCGCACTTTTTATTTGGTTATGTATTAATGACTTTAATAACTAGTTTCTTATGTTGAAGGTGATTCTTCCTTATCGTTTGTCCGTGGTGTCTTGGCATTATTTTACTGTTTATATAAAATAAAAGATTTTCACCATTCATATCTCCACGGTCTATATGGAGATATGATGGCTACCTGGTCGGGGGTTAAGGGAACTGTTTGGTAAGAGTCTTGCCTTGTTCAGTGTATAGATCCTGCAAGGACCTGGGTCAAATTTAGTAGGACCTCCTTCAATACCCACCGGTATTGGATGGCGGGGGTCCAAACTCTTTGCTCCCCTCATATGTAAGCTACTATTAATACTTTAACCCAGCTACTTAGGACTGTATCCCTGCTGACTCAGACTACTTAGCCGAGGGTAACGTCACCTTCAAAAGAGGGGCCTACCACATTATGCATTAATAACTTAATTAACTATCTTTCAATAATCCGACCCCTTAGGATTGTATCCTTGCTGACTCAAACTACTGGGTTGAGGGTAACGTCACCTTCAAAAGAGGGGCCTACTACAATAACTAAGATAATCTCTTAAAAGTGCAAAAGTGCGAAAATAATCAAAGGTTACACTAAACACGAGTCGGAGCCAAGTGATTCATCTTGTCTATCTGTTTTTACTTTTATTTTTTTCAGCATTTTAGTTAGTTTTTATTTTCCTAGTTTAAAACCTTTTTCTAAACTTTTGATTTGATTAGACGTTGAGGATAAACCGGTACTAAAAGTTCTTGTGTCCTTGGACGACCTCGGTATCTTACCAACACTATACTACGCTCACGATGGGTGCACTTGCCCATATGTGTGTTTGGTGTTAGTAAAATATCGTGTTTTATAAATTTAAAACTTGACTAATGTGTACAAAGGGCTTAAAATATACTTAAATATATATACACACTCGCACACATCAAGTTTTTGGCGCCGTTTCCGGGGACACAATGATTTTAAGAAAGCTTAAAATCGACGGCCTAATCAGTTTTTCAAAACCTTTTTAAACGCGCGCATTTTTCTGCATTTTAGTTATATTTTTGCATTTACAGTAGCCTGAACACGGGGCCGTGCTCACTGAACACGCCCCCGTGCTCAACGAAATCAGTAACTGTAATTAAAACGCCCAGATACAGATTCTGTACACGGGGCCGTGTCCACTGAACACGGGGCCGTGTCCAGCCTCTGTTTCCGTTTTCTTTTTTTGTTTTCTGGTCTCGAGACTTTGTTGTGGTCTGCTGAGTGATTCTTATGGATCAATACTCAGGAGGTTACAACTACACCTATGAGGAGGATGATTATAGGGAAAACTATTGCACTAACTGTGGTGACCCGCATTCGGTTCAATATTGTGACTTATATCAACCATCCACTTCATACACCTACTATGAGGAGCCCAGGTACGAGCCATCAACTTCATATACATCCTATGAAGACCAAAGGTATGAACCTTCTCCCTCATACTCATATTTTGATGAACCAAGGTATGAGCCTTCATACTCATACTTTGAGGAACCAAGATATGAGCCACCACCTTCATATGCTTATTATGAGGAACCATGGCGTGAACAACCCACCTCATACGAGTATTATGAAGAACAAAATTACGACCCTTATCCATCATATACTTACAATGAAGAACAATGGTGTGAACCATCTACTTCATATGGGTATTATGAGGAACCAAGGATCGAACAACCGGATTCAAGCTTTGAAAATCCCGATCCTTACTGTATCACCGAAGTGACCGATAGGATATTAGAACACCTTAAAACTATCGAGCGATACATAAAAGAATCTCGCGCAAGGGAAGAGGAGTCCCGGGCAAGAGAAGAATTAAATAAAGAAGAGATAGTTGAAAGTGTAAAAATGGAAGAACAAATAAGTGAAAAACCGACACATGAGTTAAACAACGAAAAAGGTGAGTCCGTCAACGTTAAAATTCAAGAAGAGTCAAATTTTGAAGAAATTAATCTCTTATCACCTTCTTTTGAAAATCATTGTTTAGTTCCCACTCATGCTAAGTTTTTAAAAGAGTTAAACACTAACACTAAAATTGACGAAACGGTAAGCGTTAAGTTAACTAATGATCAAACTTCGCTAATAAAAGAAGACCCATTTGAAATCAACATTACATCGGTTCCATGTTTTTTTCAAAATTCATTTATTAGTAATGTCACAATTGATAAAGATCTTTGTGTTAACATAATGCCCAACTACATTTTCAAAAAATTAAGTATTAGTGATTTTTCTCCATTTCAAATACCCATTTTTCTATCTAATCGGAAAGTAATAAAATCAATCGGTGTAGTTGAGGATGTTTTGGTTCAAACAAATCAAATGGTAATCCCAACCGACTTTGTCATCCTCGATGACGCTCCTCTAGTGTTGGGACGACCCTTTGTAAAAACCCACGAAGCTTTGAAAAACCGGAAGTACAACAATCTATCAATTCAATTAGGGGCATTTAAAAAGAGTGTCGATCTAGAGCGGTCAATGAAATATCCATTCGGCAATAATGACCCCCTAATTGAAGATGAAGATGAACCACCCGATACAAGTGAAAAGATTGACCACTTTGTTGAAGAAGAGGTCACCATAGAACAAACTTTTAAAGTTCTTGATCAAAATGAGCAACCAAATAAGGAGTCTCCTAAAGACCCACCTCTTGAGCTCAAAGAACTTCCGAAAGGTTTGGAATATGTTTTTCTAGACAAAGATGGTAAATCACCTGTAATTATTTCGTCTAAATTAGGTAGTTTAGAAAAAGAAAAATTAATCAATCTTTTGAAAAAACACAAAAATGCGATCGCTTGGAAGCTTGTAGATATTAAAGGAATAAGTCCTTCCATGTGCACGCACAAAATTTTAATGAATGATGACTACAAATCAGTAATACAACCACAACGTCGAGTAAATCCAAATGTTCAAGAAGTGGTTAAAAACGAAGTCATCAAATTACTTGACGCCGGACTTATTTATCCTATCTCCGATAGTCCTTGGGTAAGTCCCGTCCAAGTAGTTCCAAAGAAAGGAGGTATGACGGTAATAACTAACGAAAGAATGAATTAATACCAACGAGAACCGTCACAGGATGGAGAGTATGTATAGATTATAGACGATTAAATGAAGCAACAAGGAAAGATCACTTTCCTTTGCCCTTCATTGATCAAATGTTAGAAAGATTATCCGGTCATAAATTTTACTGTTTCTTGGATGTTTTTTCAGGTTACTTTCAAATCCCGATAGCACCCGAAGACCAAGAAAAGACAACCTTCACATGTCCCTATGGAACTTTTGCTTATCGACGCATGCCATTCGGTCTATGTAATGCCCCCGCAACCTTCCAACGTTGCATGGTAGCCATCTTCCATGACATGATAGAAAAGACAATGGAAGTCTTCATGGATGACTTTTCTATCTTTGGGGATTCATACGACCAATGCCTCGATAACCTTGAACGAATGCTATCCCGATGTGAGGAAACTAACCTCGCCCTTAACTGGGAAAAATGCCATTTCATGGTAATGGAGGGAATAGTACTCGGTCACAAAATCTCAAGCGAAGGAATGGAGGTTGATCGAGCAAAAATAGACACTATTCCTCGATTACCACCCCCATCCTCCGTTAGAGCAATCAGAAGTTTCCTAGGGCATGCCGGATTTTATAGGCGGTTTATCAAAGACTTTTCTAAAATTTCAAGACCTCTAACAAAATTACTTGAAAAAGATGCCCCTTTCATCTTTGACAAGGATTGCAATCAAGCATTTCTAAACCTAAAGGAAATGCTAGTCAATGCACCTATCATGATAGCGCCTGACTGGAAATTTCCTTTTGAAATCATGTGCGATGCAAGTGACTTTGCAGTTGGAGCTGTCTTGGGACAAAGAAAAGAAAAACATTTTCACCCAATTTATTATGCTAGTAAAACACTTAACGATGCACAAGAAAATTACACAACAACTGAAAAAGAATTACTAGCTGTGGTATTTGCTTTTGATAAATTTCGTTCTTATCTTGTTCTTTCCAAAACAATAGTCTATACAGATCATGCAGCCATTCGACATCTCTTCAAAAAGCAGGACGCAAAACCACGTTTGATTCGGTGGATTTTACTCCTCCAAGAATTTGATATTGAAATCAAAGACAAAAGAGGAGCAGAAAACACCGCAGCGGATCATCTTTCACGCTTAGAAGACCCAACTTTGGTGGCAACCAGGGACGAGCAAATCAACGAAAAATTTCCAACAGAGTCCCTAGAAATGGTGGAATACAGAGAAGAACCATGGTACGCCGACTATGCTAACTACCTAGCTAGCGGTATAGTCGCCAAAGGATGGCCACATCACCAAAGAAAGAAATTCTTTGCTGATGTAAAGCATTACTTTTGGGAAGATCCTTATCTTTTCAAAATGTGTGCCGACCAACTCATCCGACGATGCGTACATGGGAGCGAAGCACGAAGAATTCTTCGCCATTGTCATGAAGGTCCATACGGAGGACATCATGGTGCCGCTAGTACCGCACGAAAGGTATTTGATTCAGGATTTTAATGGCCTACCATTTACAAAGACGCCCAAAGTCTTGTCAAGACATGTGATGCTTGCCAAAGAACAGGTAATATTTCTTCCAAAAACGAAATGCCCCAAAATGGCATTCTTGTTTGTGAAATTTTTGATGTGTGGGGACTCGACTTTATGGGACCTTTCCCACCGTCAAAAGGAAACAAATATATACTTGTGGTGGTAGATTACTTGTCTAAATGGGCCAAGGCCGAGGCACTTCCAACAAACGATGGAAGAGTCGTGGTAAGATTTCTGAAAAAGTATTCTCTCGTTTTGGAACACCTAAAGCATTAATAAGTGATAGAGGTACCCATTTTTGCAACCATCAACTTGAAATTTTTTTAACAAGATATGGGGTCTATCACCGGGTCTCAACAGCATATCACCCTCAAACAAACGGACAAGCCGAAGTGACTAATAGAGGTTTAAAACGAATACTTGAAAAAACCGTAGGGTTAAATAAAAAGGAATGGGCCGATAAATTAGATGATGCTTTATGGGCTTTTCGTACTGCTTATAAAACAACAGTAGGTACAACCCCATATAAGCTCGTCTATGGAAAAAGCTGTCATTTGCCAGTAGAAATTGCACACAAAGCCTACTGGGCAATTAAAAATGTAAACTTAGATTTAGAATTTGCTGGTAGAAATCGATTTTGTCAATTAAATGAATTAGACGAACTTAGGAATTATGCATACTCAAACTCCGAAATTTATAAGGAAAGAATGAAAAACTTGCATGACAAACACATTAAACCTAATGAATTTCGAGTAGGAGATCAAGTTCTTTTGTTTAATTCACGACTTCGACTATTCCCTGGTAAATTAAAGTCTAGGTGGTCAGGACCTTTTTCCATCACCCATATTTTCCCACACGGTGTAGTAGAAATTAAATCTCGGAATGGAATTCCATTCAAAGTCAATGGCCAACGGCTGAAGCTCTATCAAGGATTCATTGAGGATGAAGAGGAAGAGATCTCGCTTCAAACGATTGAAGAATAAAAGCATCAACATCATACCTGGTAAGTTACGAACAAACGGGATGACATCTTAATCGGTAAGTCTTCTATTCAAGTTTTTGGGAAACAAGGGCACTCACACGAGCACTTAAAATTTTTTTTTTGCTCCGCACGAGGCCGTGTCCGCTGGACACGGGGCCGTGTCCGCGCGACTGTCGGGATAAAACCCCTTTTTCATAACAGTTACTTCATTCCACACGCCCCGTTTCCTCGAAAACTCTCTGGTTCAGGTGATTTTTCCGCAGATTTTCGACGTCTCCTCTACTTCTAACAACATCAAGGTACGATTCTATCATCATTAGTAGTTAGATTAAGCATTTGCATGTAGTTAAAACATCAAAAATTTGGGGAAAAATCTAGGGTTCTTGAACTTCGTCTGGATCGAACCTCAAATTTTTGCATAAATCTGTTAGCATTAGTTTAGATTAATGTTATAGGAAGTAAATCCACTTGTATTGTTCATAGATTCGCCCGATTTCTCACAAAAACCCCAAACCCTTGTTTTTAAACTGAAAAAGATAAAATTGAAGGGGTAAACGGTTTGTTTTGGGAAAAACGGCACTTGGGTTTCATTTTCGTGGGAAACCGCACCTACTGGACCAAATATTTTCAAGTTTTCGGAACCGGGGCCGTGTCCGCTGAACACGGGGCCGTGTCCAGCTAGCTGTTTCGTGCTAACTTTTGGTGTACTCTTTCAGATGTCAAAGAAATTCACAAGGTTCAATGCAAATGAGCTCGATGCTAAAGCAAGATACGACGTGCTTTGAACCAGACCGGAGGAATACCCAAGACAAGTGTGCACGGATCTTTTGGGATTAGTGAACCAAAGGGACCGCTTCAACAACCTAGTCACCGGGCCGCTGAGAGTCGCCCTTACTACTTGCCTTCGCTCGGTCCCCGAATATACTCTGGAATTCTATAGCACATTCGTGTTCAATTCAAGGTGCGACCCATTTGACAATGAGGGGGTAGAATTCCGATGTGGGGGAACCAAGTACTCAATTTCGATGTCACAATTTGGGTCGATGGTGGGGTTGTATGCGGAAGAAGATGCGGGTAATGAAGAAAACACCGGAGGAGTGCGAGAGTTGGATGAAAACGAGTGCCAAGCCACTTGGGCTCAAATAGGAGAAGGGCACTACAACCCGAGCAGCACTAAGAGCACTAAGTTGAGGGACCCACTTTACCGTTACATCCATAGGGTCCTCACTTACTCTCTTAGCCAAAGGCATGACAGCAGTGGCGTTGTTGGATTGAGAGATCTGGTGGTCCTTCATTGCATTCATACCCGCTTCCGTACCTCCTGCTCCGCAACATGCATTGGAACCGGCTTGCTACTCCACCAACCCCTATCTTCTTCGGGGGGTGGATATACCGTCTCTTCAAACGCTTCGTGGACATGCCTCGATCTTTCCGAAAGAGCCCATGGTCGGGAAGAGTGGACATACACATCTGCCGCTCCATGAACTTGATCTATGAAGCCGAAGACGGGTCGGTTAGCTTCCAAAGAGTCCAAGGGCATGCATGGAACCCGCAAGAGGCACTCGTACTTCACGCTCCATAGTTTCTACAACCTCCTCAGTACCAGTACCAGCCCCACGGTGATCCGGGCCAGTCCTCCTCACAAGGAGGCGGTTTTCCTAACTTCCAAAGTTTACATGATTTGTTGCAGGAAAACCTCATGTGCACCAGGAACACCTATAACATGGCGAGCAACACGTACACCTGGGTCAGAGCAATTGAGAGAAACATATCCGACATTCAGGATGACATTGGGAACATCCGGGAGTACATGGCGGGGCACGGAGGAGGAGGTGATGATGAGGATGAGGACATGGACTAGGCGGGTGGAGTAGAGGCAGGAGCAACTGGTAGGAGGTCCCACAGGTTAACCCTCTTTTATCTTGAAATATTTCTGGCCTGCGTGCCGTGTGTTGAATAATTTACTTTTCTTTAACTCTTTTTACTTTCTGCATTTGTTTTTCTTTTTAACTTTGTGATGTGGATGTTGAACTATGGTAATTTAGGATGTTTGCTATGGTTTGGTGTAGTGTTTATTGATAAAACAGGTACATACGAGGCTTAGAGCACTGAACATTAGTGCTACTAAAGCCGGGACAGGAAAACCGGAGCCAGAAACCTGTTTTTCACCTTTGCAGATTGTCTACACGGGGTCGTGTCCAACCGACACGCCCCCGTGCCCACTTCCCCAGACCTGCTGTTTGTTTAATTCTGCAGACTTTTGCCAGACACGGGGTCGTGTCCAGCCAACACGCCCCCGTGTCCACCTTCTGTAAGTTTTTGTTACTGGCACTCTGACCACGGGGTCGTGTCCATCGGACACGGGGCCGTGTCCAGACGCCTAGTAACATAAAATTTTGTTTTTTTTTCACATCTTTTTACACATTCAATCAACCTAAAAAGTTATTTTTGGGACACATTGAGGACAATGTGTAATTTAAGTGTGGGGGGATGCTAAAACTTTGAATCTTGCAAGTCCTAAATACAAGCCTTACACAAAACTCTATTGGAACCGCTAATCACCCCAAACTTTTTCAAAAATTTTTCATTTTTTTTACTTGTCTAGGTTTAATTTGGGAATTTCAAGTTCTAAAAAGGTTATATTTTTACAAATTTACAACCGATAGCATCGTGATAAAAAGAACCAACATAAGAAAATTATGAAACGGCATGACAAATTTACTTAAAATTTGATTATATATACTTGATCACATAAAAACCCATTCCCACAAAAGTGAGTTTTGACCCTTTATTGAGGATACAAATACATATATTTAAACTAAATGCTCATTTTTCATTTCTTGTGTGAATAGCCGCTTGGTTCTTACAACTCTAGAACTTGCCACGACGATACATTCCCGGTCCTTACCAACTTGAACCCGAGTAAGTAAATGACGGAGGCATTAGGACTAACCCTTTTTATTTCTACACCATTATTTTTTCTTTTTCTTTTACCACCTACCCAAAATCCCCCTAGTTAACCCCTTTGAGCCTAAACCTTTTCATTTCATAACCCAAAACAAACACCCTTTCACCCACCAAAACCTTTTTATTTTTAACCATTTGTTTTAGTAACAAGCTCGGTTTTTCTTATGACTTTCAAAAAAAAAAAAAAAATGATGATGATGATGATGATGAAGCAAAAGAGAAATAAACAAACAAGTTTATCAAAAATAACTTTGTTTGAATAATGGCTTCATCAAAATAAAAAAAAAATTCAAAAATAAAAAAGTCTTACGAAAACCGACGCTTTTTACACTTTTCGCCTTTTTTACTAACCACTAACCCAACCACCCACCTTTAGCCCAAGCCTAACCCTTCACCCAAAAGTCCTCTTGATATTTACAAAGGTATATAGTTAAAAAGGAGGATGATTGATTGCTTGGCAAGCCTATGGTAGGAGTAAGTTCCATGCCGCTCTCGAGTGATTCACTAAAATACATCTTCGGCCGAGTGTTGAGTGATCCCCGTGAGGTATGTGAACTTGTATATAAGTGGAATTTTAAAAAGGCATGTTATGTCCTAATAAGTAATTTATCTTATGTAATGTTTTAAATAAATCATGACGAATAGGATTGTAAATAAATAAAAAAATAAAACTTAATGAAGAATCTTGGAAATCCCGACACTCTATGACAAGCCCAAAAACCTTCTCTTCTACCCATTCCATTTGGGAGTGTAAAGCCACATTATAAAGAGTTTTGCTGGAGGACAAGCAAAGATTCAAGTGTGGGGGTATTTGATGTGCACAAAATGCAACATATAAATTACATCAAATGTAGCATAAAACTAACCCTTTTTTAGTACTAATGTTGGAAAAACTATGTTTTTGTCTTCCTTTTGTATTTTCAGGATTAAATGAGCTCAAATGAACAAAAGAAGCAAAAAGGCAGCTAAATCTAACATAAATACAAGAAAAGGAACAAACGTGGCATGCCCGACCCCCCGACAGCATCTTTCCAAGCAAAATCAAGAAGACAGAAGGCTGAACACGCCCCGTCCTCAGTGAGCACGGGGACGTGCCCAAGTGTCAGCAGAAAAGACAAAGCTGTAGAAGCTTCTATCACCCACCACGGGGGCGTGCCCAGCGGACACGGGTCCGTGGTCAACTCTAAGATTCACAGAATCTGGGGAAATCTTGATAGTACGGATACGCTTCTGCACACGGGGTCGTGCCCAGCGGACACGGGGGCGTGGTCAACTAATGCAGACAAACTGCAATTAATGAAGAAAGAGAAGGAAGGTGGACACGGGGCCATGCCCAATGGACACGGGGCCGTGCCCGAGCCTCTGTTCAGCCTATAAATAGGGGTGCTTGGCTCATTTGCAAACCATCCCTTGGCACACCACCTCTCTCACACTTCACCCACCACCCACCACCATCACAACACCACCATCATCCATTGTCCATCATAGAGTGTGTGAGTCGTCTCGGGATCCAAGATTGATCGTAAGAGTTCTTGACAATCAAAGGCCATGTTTGCCTAACTCTCTTACATCACTTGGTGAAGACAAGTGTTTAGTGTAATACTTTTTATTTTTAATCTTTTCGCACTTTTTATTTGGTTATGTATTAATGACTTTAATAACTAGTTTCTTATGTTGAAGGTGATTCTTCCTTATCGTTTGTCCGTGGTGTCTTGGCATTATTTTACTGTCTATATAAAATAAAAGATTTTCACCATTCATATCTCCACGGTCTATATTGAGATATGTTGGCTACCTGGTCGGGGGTTAAGGGAACGGTTTGGTAAGAGTCTTGCCTTGTTCAGTGTATAGATCCTGCAAGGACCTGGGTCAAATTTAGTAGGACCTCCTTCAATACCCACCGGTATTGGATGGCGAGGGTCCAAACTCTTTGCTCCCCTCATATGTAAGCTACTATTAATACTTTAACCCGGCTACTTAGGACTGTATCCCTGCTGACTCAGACAACTTAGCCGAGGGTAACGTCACCTTCAAAAGAGGGGCCTACCACATTATGCATTAATAACTTAATTAACTATCTTTCAATAATCCGACCCTTTAGGATTGTATCCTTGCTGACTCAAACTACTGGGTTGAGGGTAACGTCACCTTCAAAAGAGGGGCCTACTACAATAACTAAGATAATCTCTTAAAAAGTGCAAAAGTGCGAAAATTATCAAAGGTTACACTAAACACGAGTCGTGTAGGATCGTTGTATGACCCGAATTAGCCAATCAGAAGAGTTTTAGATCCGAATCAAAGGCGGAATCAATGAAACGGACAATATAACTGCTTGATTCACTTTAAATGTCTCTTTGTATTAATCTAATAGAGTTACAGCACCTAGAGACAGTTCGGCAGCACTTCGTTACCGAAACACACACACCTAATTCCGTTCCAAATGAAACGAAATCACACCTATTTATAGACATTCTAATTCCGCATGAACCTAACTCAAACGAGATTATATTACAAACGAAATTACAATATTAAACTTGATTAGTTAATTCCGTGCAGAATTACTTGAAGTCCTTTTCAAGTGGAATTAGCTTCTTCAAGCGGAATTAACTTTTTGTCTTGTTTTCTTGAACTTCGTGCCCTGAACAATGCAAGACTTGATACAAGACGAAGTCAACAGACATAGTGCACTAACAGACTCCCCCTTGGATGTTGACGAAGTCTTCAGTGTCTAATCTTTAGCATGACACATCTTCAGTCTTGATCAGTCTTCATGCTCTTATCAAATTGTCTAACATTGTAAGCATCCTTCTTCACAAGTTCAGAATCTCATCCTGGCTCTATCTTTATCATTCTACCAGAATCTGTCTCTGGCTCTTGCTTTATCTTCTTCAGGCTCCCCCTTTCATCAAGCTTCCGTGCTTTAGGGATCGAACCTTGCTTTCTGGTTACAAGCTCCCCTTGCTTTGAGCTCGTCTTCAGACTCCCCCTCAGACACAGCTGTCGGGATCGTAGTCTGGACTAATATCTGCAACACTCATACATTTATAAGTAACAACATTTTGTACATTCATCTACCAGGAATTACAACCCTGGATCTATTCAACTTTCTAAAACTCTCCCCCTATCGACAATCTTTATTTATCTGGCAGTATTAGGAAATCAGCTTCAAAAATTTCAAAGATTTAGCAAATTCAGATCGGAACCTAGCTCTATTTAAAAATGATTTTAACAATCTGAGCATCCAAATCCCTCACAGTTAATCATCCAAGTCCAAACTAATGACCTTGGTGATATCACAAACTGTTTTTACTTTTTGAGTTTTAGAAACTTTCAAGTTTCAAATTAATGAACTTGTTTTATTTTCAGAAACACAATCAGCATACTCAGATTTTGAAACTTAGCACTCAGACATCGGTTGTCGAAAATAAAGTGAAATCAAAATCTTTTTGTATTTTTCTGAAACATAAAACAGTAAAGAAATATTTACAAACATATTTACAAGCAATATTTTTGTTTGAGTTCGCGTTAGAGGATCATATCAGTTTATGACAAGTCACAAGTACCGTTGAGCTTTAAACACTTTAAGTATTAAACAATTCACTTAGATTGTCGATATACTGATCCACTTAAATTTTAACACAAATTTCAACGGATTCAGGATACGAATTAGGTGTATTAAGAACTTAAACTCATTCATGTGTCCCACCTCTTGAATATACTCCCGTATCCAGATCCCAATATTCAGTCTTACAGGTGAGTATACCTAGATGATATCTGTAAGGGGTTAAATTGCAAAGGCCGTGAGAGCTCAGGTCAGAACTTCCGTTCAGCAGAGAGATGACGGCTCGACTTTTGGTGAGTCCCCTTTAGAGGATCTTTTCTTCAACAACACATGATTAGCATTTTGCAATGTTTCATCATTTTTGTACTGAGGGCGATGCTATATTTCAAGCAAATAGAAAGTATTATACGGGGACTAGGCCATTGCTTCCGCAAAATCAGAAGTCCCGGGATAATACCCCAGATATCACAAAGCATAAAGACCTAGTATCTTAGAAAAAGGGGTCCTTCAAACGAGATTTTAGGGGTTACCTATATATCCAAGTAGTGTTCCCCACGAAATAAGCAAGTTTGAATTTATGTTTATATCCCGAAAAAGTTTACTAAATGTGTAAAAACCTATCGGCATATCATCAGTGAGACTGTTTAACGCTATATAATCATTACATTTCTTTAGCATACTGTAACTGTCTACTGATGTACTATCATTTCCTCTTTTTTCACAAAAAACTCAATTTTCATTTTATCATGTTTTTGACTTTTTCAAATTTTCTAATGTTTTTGGATTTTCTGAAAATTCTTTCTCCCCCTAAAATGCAAAACCATTAAAAAGAAAATTTGATAACCGATGTAGATAGCTTTATCTCGCAATCCATTTTCTGCCTAATGTGTACCAAAAAGCATGAAAAGCAGTAAATACCCCCATGATTTACAACACATTGATCTTTTACAGTTTGAAAACCGTTTTTCAATCTTGTGAAATTAATCATGTTTGTTCCGCCGTGAGGGTTTCAGCATATTCAATCAACATATTTTTGTATTTTTGACAAATTTAAAAATAAACATATTTTTGGTTTTTCAAAATTTTGATAAAAGAAAAACATATTTTTGGTTTTTAAATTTTTAGGGTTTTTTGAAATGTTGTTTATTTATATACAGAAAACAAACAAACTCCCTGTTTCAACCAACACAGGGTCCAGCAGCCTTCTCTTCCTGTTGTGCCAGGCTGCTCCGAATTCCATTTTTACAATCTTCAGTTTTCTTGAGCACCTGCACAATCAACTATTTGATTACTTAAACAATTTAGCCCAGGTCTGTTTGACCTTAGGCATTTCAATACAATATGCATCATGCAGTTTCGGAAAATCTTTTTCATCAAAGACTTTTTCAATTTTTATCTCAACATTTTCATCTTTTCCCAAAGTTGTTTGTTTCTTAACACTCCATGTTTGACCTTTCGGAGTACCTCTTTTGTAAAAATTTGAATCTTTTTGAACATTTTGATTCTTAACAACATTTGGTTTCCAAAACTGTTGTGATTTTGTAGCATCAACATTTGTTTTCCAACTTTGTGTTGTTCTAAATCTAGGTGTGTGAGAATTCCAGGTCTGTCTTGAATTGAATCTGTTCGAATTTGATTTCCAATTTTGATTTGAAGCAAACTTGTTTGTATTGTACCTCCAAGTTTGTTTTGAATCAAATCTGGTTGACCTTTGTTTCACATCCTCAGATTTCTGTTTCTCAACATTTTCAGATTTCTTTTTCAATTCAACATCCACAGGTTTCAAATTTGGACACTTGCGTGCAAGATGTCCAATTTGATCACATTTGAAACATGTTATCTTGGACACATCTTTGACCTGTGGTTGTTGCTTTTTCTTTTTAGCCTCGAATTCTTCATTAGACTGTCTAAATTTGATTTCTTTTTCTTCTGCTAAACTTATTCCTTGAACAAAATTCATTTTTGATTGATAATTTGGTGTTTCATTTTTCTTTCCATTTTGTTTCTTCTTATAACCCAACCTGGCCTTCATGTTTTTCTTCTTCAAACCAGGTTTGTTATAAAAAGTTTTGTGACCTTTTCCAGCAAACTTTGAAGTTTCAGATTTTTCGATTTCAACCATTTTGAAAACTTTGTCAATCTTTTCTGAAATCACATTCTGAATTGGGAAAACAACATCTAAGAATAATTTGTCCGATCCAATCATGGTATAAACTAATCCTTTTGAATCAACATTCAAATTTTTCTCGGATTTTGTGTTTTTCAGATATTCATCATGAAAATTACCTTCATTTTCATCATGTGATTCAGAATTACCTGTTTCAACTGACTCTTCTTTCAACACACTTTCAACGACCTTACCTACCACCTCTGAATCACTAGAATCATCAGATTTGGAATAGGTTACGTCAATGTTGTCTGGTAATTGATCTACCATGTTGAAAGCTTTTTCGACCTTTTCATCATCATAAAATACAAACTTTTCTGGTGGTGGAACTTGATGAAACTCTGAGCCAATACCTTTCTTGTTTTGCTCAAAATCTTTCCCATCCGGTTTTATGTTGAAAATTCTTTCAAGCACATATGACGACGCATGGTAACTTTTTAATTTGTTGTTATCCTGTTCTAAATCAGCAATCTGACGTTTTAACTTAGCAACATCTTCAATATATGAATTTACAACATCTTGTTTAATTTCATACATTCGTTTTAGTTCCTTTGATGTTTCAGAACAGTAATTCAATCTTGATTGAACAAATTTCATTTCACCCTTCACCTTTTCATAAGACTCTTTTGTAATATGATATGCCAATTTTATTGAATCATATTCTTTTTTCATTTCTTGACAAACATTTTCTTTGTGATCACATTCTTCTGTCTTTTTCAAAACATTTTCTTTCAAAATCTCATTTTCTTTTTCTAATTTTTTATATTTTTCTGAAAGTGTTTCATTATTTTCTTTTAAAACTTTTTCATTTTCTAACATTTCTTTACATTTACTTTTGAAAACTTCTTCAACTTTTATAAATTCAAGATTTTTTGTTCTGAACTTCTCATCTTTTTCAGTACAAGCACTGTATGGTTCCATGCACTTCTTGCACTGTTCAACAATTTTTAAGATTTCAGAATCAGAATTTACCTCAGTGATTGACACTTCAGTGTTTACTGCAACTTCCGATTGATCAGCATCTTTCTTTTTCTCATCACCAGCACCAACATAACTCTTCACTTCACCCGAACTTTCTAGCTTCTCCTTAGCTTCTTCAACAACAAACTGTTTTTTCAGTAACAACTTTTTCTTCAACAACTTCTTCTTCTATCTTCACAACCTCAACTTTAACAGCTTCAATTTTCACATCTTCAACAACCTTCTTCAAATCGTTCACCATCTCATCAACACTCTTCTTCATTCTTTCTTCATCCCTCTTCCTCAAGCTCGATATCATGACATGCCTTATGTCCTTTTCAAGCCTTTTTGCATATGTTTCATCTTTTTCAACATTTGTGTAATATTCAACTGATCGAGGAATTATGAGAAGAACATCTTCAAAGATTATGTCTTTCTTTGGAACAACAGGTTCACCCATTCTGTTGACATAGCATTCTCGCTTCTTATCCCATCTCTTATTGATCACTGCACTTTCATACTCCTCTTGCATTTCATCCATCCTGTTCCAAGCAATGTTCCTTTCTCTGTAAGTTTTCTCACTCAGAATCTCTTCTCTGGTTTTCTCTTTGACCTCAGCAACAACATTTTCTTCTTTGTTTTCCTCTTTAATTTCAGCAACGAAAACATAATGATTACTCTATGATGGGTTTCTGCCATGAGCTGTACTTCTATTATCAACACGATCTTCTTCTGGAAGAATCTGGCTCCAATCAAATCCTTCATCATCATGGATTACAACACAAGCTCTTGACTTATCTCTGGGTTTATCTTCAATCATTTTCGGCTCTTCTTTGCTTCGGTGGTAGATTGCCTTTCAGTAATAATCATCATTGAACGGATGTTCATTTCCACCAACTGCAGAATTATTGCATTCTCTCTTGAAATGACCTTTTTGCTTACATTTGAAGCAGGTCACTTTGGACTTGTCAAATCCAAGTTTTGTTGATGCACCACCTAATAATTGTTTCCCAGTAATCTCCATGTATCTCTAAGCTCTGTTAATGCAACTTGCCAAACACCAGCGAATGTCTATGAGCTCCATTTCCTCTGGATCAATCTGGTCGTAGTCTTCTTTGGTTAACTCTGAGTTTCCAATTTTTGCCAGCTACAAGACCTTCATATGATTCCAGAACAGATGCAAGGAAACTCATTTGCTGTTTAGCTGCATTGATGCTCATTGCAGGAGAATTTTTTAACTTGAGAGCAATGTTGCACAATATCTCCTCTGATTCTTCAGAACTAGCTTTTGAAGAAGATGAATGATAACCCGGATTGTAACTTGATGAGCTTTTCTGCGGCTCTTTTGTCCTCTCACCACTGAATGCTGTCTTTGGTGATTCACCAGCTTTCACCGAAGGTAAATTACCTTTGTAATACAGACCAACATTCTGTTGATGTGAAGAACTGCTCATCTTGTTCTGCTTCTGCAACTCCAGTTCATGACTTTTAATTTTTTCTATCAAGACATCAAGAGAAATTTCATCATACAAAGCATCATTTTTCAGAATAAAAACAAACGTTTGCCACTGATCATCTCGTGGTAACGCTTCTATGATCTTATCTATGATTTCCTCTCATGTTTTAATAATTCCAAAACAATCAAGTTCAATTTTCAAATGACTAAATCTCTCTATCATTTGTCTAACTGATTCATCTTTCAAAACTATCAAACAAATCAAATTCTTTCTTTAATAATGCAATTTTATTTTTCTTGATTTGTTTACCCCCCTCAGCTTTTACCCGTAAAGCTTCCCAGACAGATTTAGATGACCCGTCATGTTGCAATAAAGCAAACATGTCATTTCTGATTGAAGATTGAATTAACGCAATCATTCTCTGTTCAGCTGAGAATTCTCTTTTATCTTCTGCTAATAAATTTTTGAGTGGGGTTTCTTCTCCTTTATCATTAGTCGGCCTTTTATAACCAAATTCCAAACAGAACCAGCTTTCATGAGCATAAGCTTTTGCCCAGTTGATGAACCGATCTTTCCACCAAGTGTAGTCTTCAATACTTTCTAGAGTTGGTGGTTTTGAATGTGTGCCGTAAAAGTTATCATGTTTGATGTTTTCATTTATAGCTTTTGTAACGGTTTTTGGTGTGACAGTTGAGATTTCGGAAGACTCGGATGTAAACGCGTTGTAGAACGTATTGTAGAACTCTTCAACCATGATGTGAAATTCTTGAATTAATATTCCTGGAGACAAACAAACAAGCAAACACAATCAGTTTAATCAATATCAAACAACTTGAAATAAACTGACACTCGGTTGACGTGAAATGATCTTGATGCAAAAAGTTCACTTTCAAACGAAATCAAGTCTCAAACGGAATTACTTTTGGAGCGGAATAACCTTCTCAAACGAAAATACTAATTCCGTGTGAACTCGTCCAAACGAAATATAATTCCGTATGGAATTATCTTTCACTCAAACGAAATTACCTGATTTGAAATGAAATTATAATTTCGTATGAAATTAACTTCAAGTTCAAACGGAATTAACCCAAAGTAGCTAATTCCGTGCGGAATTAAGAACCTGTTTCAAACGGAATTATGATGACGTCATTTTGTTCGAACAAATTTTCAAACGGAATTACTGACTTTGTCAATTTTATATCAAATTTTAGTCCAATTCTTTCAAGGATTAGTTAAAACACTGTTTCGCGTGATATATGTAAGTTTTAAGCCATTTCAACCGTTAAATCTTGTTCAATTTAGAAAAGAAAGTGTAGAAGTAAGAAAATCTGATGAAATCAAGCTGAATTTGGTAGAACTCCTCCTCCTGTGCTCTGATACCACTTGTAGGATCGTTGTATGACCCGAATTAGCCAATCAGAAGAGTTTTAGATCCGAATCAAAGGCGGAATCAATGAAACGGACAATATAACAGCTTGATTCACTTTAAATGTCTCTTTGTATTAATCTGATAGAGTTACAGCACCTAGAGACAGTTCGGCAGCACTTCGTTACAGAAACACACACACCTAATTCCGTTCCAAATGAAACGAAATCACACCTATTTATAGACATTCTAATTCCGCATGAACCTAACTCAAATGAGATTATATTACAAACGAAATTACAATATCAAACGGGATTAGTTAATTCCGTGCGGAATTACTTAAAGTCCTTTTCAAGCGGAATTAGCTTCTTCAAGCGGAATTAACTTTTTGTCTTGTTTTCTTGAACTTCGTTGCCTGAACAATGTAAGACTTGATACAAGACGAAGTCAACAGACATAGTGCACTAACAAGTCGGAGCCAAGTGATTCATCCTGTCTATCTGTTTTTACTTTTATTTTTTTCAGCATTTTAGTTAGTTTTTATTTTCCTAGTTTAAAACCTTTTTCTAAACTTTTGATTTGATTAGATGTTGAGGATAAACCGGTACTAAAAGCTCTTGTGTACTTGGACGACCTCGGTATCTTACCAACACTATACTACGCTCACGATGGGTGCACTTGCCCATATGTGTGTTTGGTGTTAGTAAAATATCGTGTTGTATAAATTTAAAACATGACTAATGTGTAAAAAGGGCTTAAAATATACTTAAATATATATACACACTCGCACACATCATTACATCGTGAACCAAGAAGAGTACCAGAGTAGTACGCATCAAGACGCAAAATAGTGAGTTCATGTCCCCTCTTTTAAACGTTTTCTAGTTTTCTAAACTTTTGGGGAAAACACATGTACAAATGTTATGTTAGACTAAGGAATGATACATTAGATCATGTGCGAATAGGGGATACGTAAGTGTTGTGGGCTAATTTCTGAGCTCATATCCTGACAAATATCTTGGTTTATATCTTGATTATATAATATCTGTTCACATCCGGGATGCAGATTCAAGATATTGGTAACATCCTGAATGATATCCTCAGGATCACTAACGGATTATGTGCAGGTGCGTGGGATAGAAGCTAGCAACGTTCACAAAGACTTATTCCGCGGAAGACTCGGTCCAAGTCGTTCAAATAAAGACGTTGAAGCCTTATTACTCGGTCTACAATGTTCATGGTGGAATATTCGGAGCATCCCATATTTATAGGAATATTTGTTTGTATTTCGTTACTATAAATAGGAGGAACATCAGATCGAATAGGACACTACAATCACACTCACTACACTCTAACACTTAGTCTCTCGCAATTCGCACGCTCACAGAAAATCATTGTAACACTTAGCGATCTGGTTGATATCCTGCACTGTATCTTGAAGTTTAAAGTAATAAGAAGAACAAGGCAGCTGCGATTGTCAGCTCCCGAGGTTTTGTGCCGGCAATCTAAATTGAACAAGGGCTTTCCTCGTACATCTTGTGTCGTCCCCTTTACTTTTTGCTCATTGTTTGATCGGAGATACAGCTCAATATCCTGAGCCGTATCCTGAAAACTGTTTTTTCTAAACAACTTAACCAGCATATTTTTAACACACTTTTTAGCACACTACCTCACTTAACTAATTTGATCACTTAATTGCTTCGGTAATTTTTGACCAAAACAATTTGGCGCCCACCATGGGGCAAGTGGTGCTCTCTCTACTAAAAATTTTTGTGAAATCGCTAATCGGTTTTCTTTTTTCAAAACTTTTTGCCACATTGTCTACAATGGCCTCAAGATCAAACATGAGCTCCTCTACTGTGTCTGCTATGACTTCTGCTACTACTGGTTCGGTGCTTCCACCACCTCCTCCAAGAATGCCAACCTCTTCACAACCTCAGGATATTATCCCTACTCGGAGTGTTCAGGGATCTGCTCCCATTTTAGCTTCTAATGATGAAATTTTAACCTTATTTGGAAGTGTGCAGGAACAAATGAGGCAGCAACAGGAAACAAACCAAATGCTGTTGAGGGAAATACAACTCTTGAAGTCTGGTTCGAGCAGATCTGTTGAGGATATCGTCACTCCACTACAACCCAGAACTCTAAACTTTAGTTCGGCTGTGTATACTGAGGATACTAGGGGGAATATTGTGCCCAGCCATCCTCAGAATCATACTCCTGAAATACCCTCCTCGGTCAGGATGGCAACTGTGAGGAGCTCAGGATATGCTTCAGGATATGGGCAGAATCAACAGACTGGTAACGTGTCAAATAATAATAATACTCATACTGCTAACAATAGTGGATCTTTGCAGGATACAGGTGTAACATCAGCATTTACTAGGGAGCTTCAGAAGTTAAAGGACATGATATCCAGTGTGCCTGGAGTGGTCCAGCCAATCCCGGAAGTGTCCCAAGACAGCCACAGGATATCTCGCTTTGCATATCCTATCTGTGATGCTGAGATTCCGAAGAGATTTCAAACCCCTAACATGAAGCTTTATGATGGAACTACGGATCCTGAAGAGCATATTGCCCAGTATAGGGAAAGGATGGAGATTAACCCTATCCCTCCGGAGCTCAAGGAAGCATGCTTGTGCAAGGGTTTTGGTTCTACCTTAACAGGATCGGCCTTGAAATGGCTCCTGAATGTTCCTCCTCATTCGATTACATCATTTGCTCACCTAGTGAATTTATTTAATAGTCAGTTTTCTTGTAGTAGAAGCTTTGAAAAACTAACAAGTGATCTCTACAGGATAACTCAAGGACCACAGGAATCCTTAAGAGATTATGTGAACAAGTTCAGCCGAGAATCCTTAGACATCCCACATCTTGATGTCGCAACAGCTGTTCAAGCTTTCAAGATGGGGCTGCAAAAAGATTCCCAATTTTACCAAGACCTTGTGATGAACCCGTGCAGGAACTTGGATGAAGCCCGGAACAGAGCTCTAAGATATATTCGGTTAGAGGATGATAGAAAGATGCAAGAGAGAATGAACTCATCCAACACCTATGATTCAACTAACAGGAAGTCTGAATCCTCATTTAAGCCATATCGCTCTAAGCCATATGGTAGAAATGAAAACAAGAAAGTGAATGCTGTTGAAGATGAGGATCCTGAAGAATATCCTGAATTATCTGAGTATTGCTTTTCTGTTAACATTCATGAATTGATGTATGCCATGCAGGGTTTGGGAGACAAGGCTAGGTGGCCTCGAAAGAATCAGCAAAAAACTGATTGGAAAGATAAGTCAAAATGGTGTGCCTTCAACGAAGATTTCGGACATGTGACTGAGGATTGCATTGCCCTAAGGAAAGAAATAAGCTATCTTCTGAGCAAGGGGTATTTGAAAGATCTCTTGGGAAGAAAGAAGAACAAGGGTCAAGATACTGAGAAGGATCCTGAACGAGCAGCCTCGCCTCCCGCGGATGCTAAGATAATCAACTTCATTTCGGGAGGATCCGATATTTGTGGGACTTCGTATTCGGCGGCGAAGAGACATGCAAAGGAAGCTAAAGCTGAAAGAGGAGACAAACCTGTCAGGATGGCCACCCTCACAACTGACAAAGTGATCACATTTGACGCTGATGACAGAGATACTGTTCAGGATCCTCACCATGATGCTCTGGTAATAACCTTATATGTGGCTAACCATTTTGTACGCAGGATATTGGTGGATAATGGCAGCTCCGTCAACATAATCCAGCTCGAGACTCTGAAGAGAATGAATGTATCTCCAATGGATATCACTTCAAAGTCCACCGTGCTTGTTGGGTTCAGTGGAGAGGCTAGGAACACAGTGGGAGAGATAAAGCTACCAGTATATGTGGAAGGGGTCAACTCAATACAACGTTTCTGTGTGATGGATTCTCTATCCTGCTATAACATCATACTGGGAAGACCATGGATTCACGATATGAAGGCTGTGCCATCAACATATCACCAATGCATCAAGATCCCTACTCCTTGGGGGGTTGTTAAGGTTGATAGTGACCAGCAGGAGGCGAAAGAATGCTACACATCCTCGATGAAATCCTCAACTAAACCTAGTACAGCATAGCAATTAAAGATGCGGGACCAGGATATCGTGGAGGATCCGGAGCAGGATGTGAAGAAAATTATCCTGGACCAGGATAATCCTGATATCTCGGTGCTCGTGGGAACCAATATCCCTCAGGATATTGAAGAACAATTAACTAACTTTTTGAAGTGCAGGATGTCAACGTTTGCATGGAAGCATGAGGATATGACAGGCATATCCAAAGACATTATCACTCACAAGCTTGGAATTGACAAATCATTCAAGCCTGTTCACCAAAAGAGAAGGAAATTTGCTCCTGAGCGGAATACGATTATCCAAGAAGAAGTTGAAAGATTGTTGAAGTCCAGGATGATCAGAGAAGTTAAGTTTCCAAGGTGGCTAGCGAACGTAGTTGTGGTACAGAAGAAAAATGGGAAGTGGAGAGTCTTTGTAGACTACACAGACCTGAACAAGGCTTGTCCTAAAGACCCATTTCCTCTCCCCCACATTGATGCAATGGTAGATGCAACTGCTGGGCATGAAATGTTGACCTTCATGGACGCATCCTCAGGATTTCAGCAGATCCAAATGGAACCTTCTGACCAGGAGGATACTGCCTTCATGACACCAACAGGTATTTATTGTTATACAGCTATGCCTTTTGGTTTGAAAAATGCAGGTGCAACATACCAAAGATTGGTAAACATGATGTTCAAAGACAAACTGGGGGACACCATGGAGGTGTACATTGACGATATGGTGGTAAAATCAAAGAAAGCTCAGGATCACCTCCAGGATATTAAAGGAGCATTCGATATCCTGGATCAGTATAACATGAAGCTAAATCCTG
Source organism: Helianthus tuberosus (assembly GCA_030545235.1). Lineage (NCBI taxonomy): Eukaryota > Viridiplantae > Streptophyta > Magnoliopsida > Asterales > Asteraceae > Helianthus > Helianthus tuberosus. Next base: position 52,387,297 of record CM060410.1, on the reverse strand, counting down.
CTAAGTGCCATTTTGGAGTGGGGGCAGGAAAATTTCTAGGATATATGGTGACCAAAAGAGGAATAGAGGCGAGCCCGGAGCAGATTAAAGCTATCTTGGATATCAAATCACCTTCGAATATGAAGGATGTTCGACGATTAACAGGGCGAGTGGCGGCATTGAACAGATTTATTTCAAGATCCTCAGAGAAATGTAAAGAGTTTTATGATATCCTGAAGAGGAACAAGAAGTTCGAATGGGGTGAGAAGCATGAAGCAGCCCTGCAGGATTTAAAGCAATATCTTTCAACCGCACCTCTACTAATGAAGCCTGAGAATGGTGAACCACTATCCCTATACCTCGCAGTATCAGGAAATGTTGTAAGTGCCGTCCTTGTAAAGGATCATGAAGTTAAGGGTGAGAAATTAATCGAATACCTCGATATTCTCAAAAAATTAGCAGGATATTTCGATGTTTTTACACTTGAACAGGTACCAAGGGAGGATAATGCTGAAGCAGATGCCTTAGCAAACCTGGGATCATCGATCAGGATACCAGAAGGAACCCAAATACCAATATTACATATCTTGTATCCTGCAACGAATCCTCAGGATAAAGAAGTAGCGGGTATTCAGGATCCTGAAGCAGAATATCCTGAACCGGATCCTATATCCTGGACGGCTCCAATCATGAGATATCTCAAGGAAGGACATATCCCCGGAGACGAAAATCCTAAGGCATTTAGGATGAAGGTATCACGATTCACTATTATAAATAATATTTTATATAAGAAATCCCTTGCAGGACCGTATTTGAGGTGCTTGGAGGATCCTGAAGCAAAAGAAGTACTTCAGGATATACATGAAGGGGATTGTGGTAACCACACTGGGGGCAGGTCATTGTTCTCCAAAATATTAAGGACAGGATATTATTGGCCAACGATGAGGAGAGATGCTGCAGAATATGCTCGAAGGTGTGATGCATGTCAAAGGCATAGTAACATACTACATCAACCAGCTGAACCACTATATCCTGCAGTGTCCCCTTGGCCCTTCATGAAATGGGGGATGGATATAGTAGGGAAGTTGCCAAAAGCTCCGGGAGGAAAAGTCTTTATGCTAGCAATGACGGATTATTTCTCTAAGTGGGTTGAAGCTGAAGCATTTGTCCAAGTTAGAGACCAAGAAGTAGTATCCTTCATAAAGAGGAATATCCTGACCAGGTTTGGGGTACCAGCTGAAATCATTTGTGATAATGGGTCCCAGTTTATAAGCAAGAGAACTACTGACTTTTGCAAGAGTTGGGGAATCAAAATGATCACGTCCACTCCGGTACATCCTCAAGCAAATGGACAAGCAGAATCCTCAAACAAGATAATTGTCAATAACTTAAAGAAGAGACTTGGAGCCAAAAAAGGAAGATGGGCAGAATAATTACCTTTTGTTTTATGGGCTGATAGAACGACAGTAAAGAATGCAACCGGCCAAACCCCATTCTCTTTGGTATTTGGAGCAGAAGCAGTGATTCCAACGGAAATGGCGATACCTACTGCAAGATCTATCCTACAGGATCCTGAACAGAATCCTGAAGCCTTATGTCAGGATTTGGACACTTTAGATGAAAAAAGAGACGCGGCAAGACTAAGAATGGCAGCATATCAACAAAGAATATCCAGAGCATATAACAAGAACATAAGGACTAGAAGATTTCGAGTTGGTGATTGGGTGCTAAGAAAAGCTTTTCAAAATACTACTAATCCTGCCGATGGCAAGCTAGCTCCAAAATGGGAAGGACCATATGAAGTTGAGTCAGAAGTAGGGAAAGGAGCATATAGACTCAAGAATATGGAAGGGGATATGCTACCAAGATCCTGGAATGCAATACACTTAAAGCTCTATTTCAAGTAAGGATAGAATTTAGGTTACATCTCAGAATGGTATGTGTTCTATCTCTTTTAAATATATTTGTTTCTTGTCTTGAACCCAATACTGACTTAAGCATCGGAGGGGTGTTAGCCAAGCTAACACCCACCTTAGTTTTCAGTTGTTTTGCAGCATATGTTTCGGGATATAGCTCCAGGATATGTACCCAGGATAACTAGAAAGATTAGAGGATTGGCCCCCTCTCTCACGTTTAAGGGATCCTGGTCCCTTCAAAGGTTTAAAGGTATTCACCTTTCTTTCGAATTGGGTTTAAACACCTCGCCTGGAGCGCAAGTTGTCTAGGTATAGTTCAAGGTAGCGGGACCAGTTCATGTAAAAGTGGCTGACAATTTCGTTACTGTTGGCTATATCCTGGATCCTGAAGGTATATGAGGATTGATCACCCTCTCTCACGAAAGGGTATTTTCATACTCTCTAAGGTTTAAAGGTTTTTCACCTTTCTAAGAATCAGAGTTTATACACTCTCGCCTGTAGCGCATGAAACTCAGGGTTTATCCCCAGGATATCAGGGTTTATCCCCAGGATATTAAGGGTTTATCCCCAGTATGCTAAGGATTCATTTCAGAATATCAAGGGTTTTACCTCGAGGTATTTGGAATTTATTCAAGCTAAAGTATGAATACATTTGCATTTCTGTGTCATACACAGGGGACATGCATTATACTATTCAAAGATTGGATCCAAGTTTATAAGTGTGCACTGGGGACATTTCTAAGGTGGAAGATTGGAATTGACTCTCTAAGAGTCTTTGGTATGATCTCTCCTTTTTTCAAATGATTTAAGTCTTCTAAGTTATATGACGATATCCTGACCAGGATATCCATGAGGATACTTGTCAGGATATTTTCAGAATGTGTTCCCATAATATTATTAGAAATATTCAAACATAACAATTTTCATAAATAAAATTTGTACACTAATAACAACAATAATAAAGTCAAAAGGGAAGTTATATTATTAACATACCAAAAGATGTGCTCTTAGTTTCACCTCAAAACAAGGCCCATCCACTAAGAGCACTAGTAGTTCCTTACCATATTTACCCAACAGTTGAAGGTTTCATCTCAAACCGAGACCCATCCACCTTCAACTGTTGTATTGTTCAAAAAGCATGCAGGAAATGTAAATTGTTCAGGTGCAGAAAAGTAAAGTGCAGAAAAGTAAATTGTTTAGGATTACAGACCAACATTCAAATTTAAAAAGGTGGGCTCCGGCCTTGGCACGTATATCCATCATTGCCCACCTGAATGCCCTCACTTAGCGGCATCTTCTTCAACCTTCTCTGCCTTCCCAGCTTCAGCATCCTTGGCAGCATCCTCTCCAGCATCCTCACCAGCATCCATTTCAGCATCCTCTCCGGTGTCCTTCTTATCTCCAGCTTTGTCCACCACCTCTGCCGACTTAGAGGATTCACCAACTTCAACAGGAAGGGGCACAGCCTTTCCTCCAAGCTCTTTCAGCTTAGCCACCCAGGATTCAACCGGCCAGGATGGGCACACGAGGCCTGTCTCCTTGGCCTCATAGGCCATCTTGATGCGAGCTTGCAGCAGGGAGACGATAGCAGAGGCTTTGATTCCTTCCCGGAAAGAAACCATGGCCTGTTCGTGGTCCATCTGGACGGTGGCAAGTTTCAGATCAGCATCTTGGATGACCTTTTTCAGCTTGCCTTCATAGTGCCGAGTCTTTGCTTCGGCAATGGCTCCTTGGTCGGCAACGGTGGTTTCGAGCTGTTTGATCCTGGCTTCATGGAGTGCGGCAGTACCACAAGCATCATTGTACAAGTGGAGCAAATGCTGGAGGCCCTGCATATCGAATTCAGGTATGAGTTAGAATATGTTAACCAGGATATCCTGTCAGGATATTCTATCAGGATATATATGAAGGATATGTATCAGGATATTACCTTGTTGAGGAAGGATGTCATTGGCTCCAAGGAATCAGAGAAGCTAAGTTCATCGTAGGAGAACCCTTCTGGACCTGGAGTACTGGCTTCAGGAGCTTTCCTCTTCTTTGCTGTGGATGCACGAGTTCTTGGGTTAGTCTTGGGAGCCGGGAGTGGCTTGGAGCTGGTGGCAGCAGGGGTCTCTTTCTTGACTATGGCTGGAGTTGGGTAGCTATCGAGTTCGTCGAGGTCCAGATAGATTGGAACCTTGCTGGAATCTGCACACAGGGAGTAAAATTCTAAATAAGTCCTATGACTATCAAATGAAAACATGTATGTACAGGATATTTTGCAGGATCCTTACCAGACATGTTTGCACTTGAAAGAGGACTTGGAGTTGGTGGAGATGGATTGAAACTTCTTTCAGCCTCTGGAAGGAGTCTGATGGCGTCTATCCTTTTTTGAGAATCAGCAAGAGGAGGTGCGATCTTCCTGAAATCAGCTGCATGCACAACAGGGAAAATAAAGTTGGTCAGTTCAGGGTAAGAAGCAGGATAAGAAACAGGATCATCCTTAAACCCTAAATCCTACCCTTTTTCAACCATTGTACCGGATATTCCGTCCCACCAGGGATTGAGTCCCTTTTTACAAAGAAAAACTTGGATTGCCAACCATCCTCGTTCCTGGTGGCACGAAGTATCAATGGGTCACCGGAAGTAGAATAAAACAGAAATCTACATGATCCATGGCATCTAAGCTTGTAAGCTAGGGGGAGATCATGGACGGAAAGATCAGGAATGTGGTTTCTCTTGATCTGGTCAAGAACAGACAGAACACGCCAAAGCATTGGCATTGTTTGACTGAAAGAGATTTTAGTAATGTTAAAGAATTCAGCGATGAAATCCGGAAAAGGGGAATTGTAACCCTAAGGTGAAGGGAAAGGCACTAAAGCAGATCCACTCATTGGAGACCATATCTGACCGGATTTCTCGGTCAAATGGTCGAAATACAGTTCCTTCCGGGAAGATACCGGAGGATTTCAAGGCTGACAGGTGAGCACTATCAAAGGTACATATTTCCTTCTCCGGTTCTTGGAGAAGGTTCTGCTGGATGAATGTGGGAGCCGAGTCACCTGAACTAGATCTCGTTTGTCGCGGCATTTGATCGCCTGAATTTTTCGCCGGAGAAAAAGGATGAAGATAAGTATGAAAATTAGAGAGAAAATGTTACCTTTTCCTTGTAGATTATGAATAAAAAAGGGATGAGGATGAGAAGATATAGGGTATAATGAGTAAATATAGGCTGAGTAGTTGCAAACGGTCACATCACAGGTCTTATCTCTTAATTGCCTTGGTTTGCGTGAAAAATGTAACCGTTAGTATTTAGGATACTAAACGGTAACATTTTTGGGGACAATTGTTGTGGGCTAATTTCTGAGCTCATATCCTGACAAATATCTTGGTTTATATCTTGATTATATAATATCTGTTCACATCCGGGATGCAGATTCAGGATATTGGTAACATCCTGAATGATATCCTCAGGATCACTAACGGATTATGTGCAGGTGCGTGGGATAGAAGCTAGCAACGTTCACAAAGACTTATTCCGTGGAAGACTCGGTCCAAGTCGTTCAAATAAAGACGTTGAAGCCTTATTACTCGGTCTACAACGTTCATGGTGGAATATTCGGAGCATCCCATATTTATAGGAATATTTGTTTGTATTTCGTTACTATAAATAGGAGGAACATCAGATCGAATAGGACACTACAATCACACTCACTACACTCTAACACTTGCTCTCTCGCAATTCGCACTCTCACAAAAAATCATTGTAACACTTAGCGATCTGGTTGATATCCTGCACTGTATCCTGAAGTTTAAAGCAATAAGAAGAACAAGGCAGCTGCGATTGTCAGCTCCCGAGGTTTTGTGCCGGCGATCTAAATTGATCAAGGGCTTTCCTCGTACATCTTGTGTCGTCCCCTTTACTTTTTGCTCATTGTTTGATCGGAGATACAGCTCAATATCCTGAGCCGTATCCTGAAAACTGTTTTTTTCTAAACAACTTAACCAGCATATTTTTAACACACTTTTTAGCACACTACCTCACTTAACTAATTTGATCACTTAATTGCTTCGGTAATTTTTGACCAAAACAGTAAGCACCATTAATCTAAGTTTAGACCAAGGAACGAAAAGGGTAGATCTATTGGGTATTGGCAGCCCCACTCTTGGTCCACGTTGACCCACACGGAAGAGTGCTTTTGTATCCCAATTGAAGGGTAATCGACACATAAATCGCCTAGGTTTGGATGCTTCCTATGTCGTCACCCATATTAATGTCCTTGCAAAACATTAATGATCTCGATTTCCTAATACGTTACATACCACTTTTCATACAAATACATCTTACATTTTACAAGTGCACAACTTATTACAAAATAACTACATGAATTCACACCAACTTTGTTGATGTTTTTCAAACTTACATGTGTTTCAGGAAATTAGTGGAAAGCCTTGCATTGATTACCGAGAATTGAACAACAAGACGATTAAGAATCGGTACCCACTACCGAGAATCGATGATCTGTTTGATCAACTTCAAGGAGCTCAATTCTTTTCGAAGATCGATTTACGCTCAGGATATCATCAACTGAAAGTACAGGAAGAGGACATTCCTAAAACTGCTTTCAGAACAAGGTACGGTCATTATGAATTTACCGTCATGCCATTTGATTTAACCAATGCCCCAGCCACATTTATGGACATGATGAACAGGATATGTAAACCATACTAGATAAATTCATAACTGTTTTTATAGATGATATTCTAATTTACTATAAGAGTAAAGAGGAACATGCAGCGCATCTGCATACACTTTTGACCTTATCGAGAAAAGAAAAGCTTCATGCTAAATTCTCAAAATGTGAATTTTGGTTATAAGAAGTGCAATTCCTTGGACATTTGGTTAATCATGAAGGAATTTCTGTGGATCCCACAAAGATCGAGGTGATTACTAAGTGGAAAGTCCCTGAGTCGCCAACAGAAGTAAGAAGTTTTCTTGGATTGGCAGGATATTATAGACGGTTTATCCGAGATTTCTCTAGAATAGCCATTCCATTAACCAAACTGACCTGCAAATCAGTTAAGTTTGAATGGGGACCAAAACAAGAAGAAGCCTTTAGAATTCTTATGCAAAGGTTAACCAACGCACCCATACTCACATTACCAGAAGGAACTGAAGACTTTATAGTCTATTGTGATGTGTCTAAGTTAGGATATGGATATGTGTTGATGCAACATCAAAATGTTATAGCTTATGCCTCTAGACAACTTAAGAAACATGAAGAGAATTACACAACCCATGATCTAGAGTTAGGAGCCATAGTTTTTGCCCTTAAGATTTGGAGACACTGTTTATATGGAAATAAATTTGTTGTCTTCACAGATCATAAGAGTTTAAGGTATATTTTTGGGCAAAAAGAATTAAATATGAGACAGAGATGCTGGATGGAAGTTCTTAGTGATTATGATTGTGATATTCAGTATCATGCTAGGAAAGCTAATGTAGTAGCTGATGCTTTAAGTCGAAAGGATTATGAAAAGCCAAAACGAGTACGTTCCCTCAAATTAAATCTACAAGTAGATTTAAATGATCAAATTAGAGAGGTACAGGAAATAACATTCAAGGACGATGCTGAAGGATTAAAATGAATGATTAAAGAATTAGAACAAGGAATATATGGAATTTGGAAATTCCATAAGACAAGGATGTGGATACCTAAATAAGGGAACCTACGCCACAGAATTCTAGAAGAAACTCATAAGTCTAAATATACGATACATCCCGGAAGTGATAAGATGTATCAAGATCTAAGAAAGAATTTCTGGTGGATAGGAATGAAAAAGGATATAGCAACCTACGTTGCTAAATGTCTAACCTGTTCACAAGTTAAAGCTGAGCATCAGAAACCCTTAGGATTATTAGAACAGTTAGAGATGCCAATATGGAAATGAGAATTGATAACAATGGACTTTGTTACCAAATTACCCAAGACAAGAAAATGTAATGATATAATCTGGGTGATTGTTGACAGATTGACCAAATCTGCTCATTTCTTACCGACGAAGGAAACTTTCAGTATGGAACAATTACCCAAGCTATATGTAAATGAAATAGTTTCATTACATGGAATTCCTTTATCTATTGTATCTGATAGAGATAGCTGTTTTACTTCTCATTTTTGGACAAGTTTCCAAAAAGCAATGAGAACCAGGTTAAATCTAAGCACAACTTATCATCCTCAAACAGACGGACAAAGCGAAAGGACAATACAAACAATGGAAGATATGCTTAGAGCCTGTGTAATTGATTTTGGAGGAAATTGGGATAACCAATTCACCATTTAAAGAATTTTCCTACAATTACATCTATCATACTAGCATTAATGCTGCACCATTTGAAGCACTTTATGGACGAAAGTGCCGAACTCTGGTCTGTTGGGCAGAAATTGGAGAAAAGCAACTATCTGGACCAGAGATAGTGCAAGAAACAACGGATAAGATAATTCAAGTCAAGGAAAGACTAAAAGCAGCACGAGATCATCAAAAGAATTATGCAGATAACAGACGAAAACCTTTAGAATTTCAAGTAGGAGATAATGTATTGTTAAAAGTTTCTCCATGGAAAGGAGTAGTCATATTCGTTAAAAGAGGAAAGCTAAGCCCCAGGTATGCTGGACCATTTGAGATTATTAGAAGAATAGGACCCGTAGCTTATCAGCTACAACTGCCAGAGGAAATGGCAGGAATACATGATGTGTTGCATGTTTGCAATCTCAAAAAGTGTTTAGCAGACGAATCATTAGTGATACCTCTTAAAGACTTAGAGGTAAATGAGAAACTTAAGTTTGCAGAGAAACCCATTCAAATTGAAGATAGAAAAATCAAGAACCTCAAACACAAGAGACTAGTTCTGGTCAAAGTGAAATGGGATTCCAAGAGAGGACCAGAATACACTTGGGAGCTCGAGTCAGAAATGCAAAGAAAATACCCACATTTTCCAGTAGACCTCGAGGACGAGATCTAAAACAAGATGGGGAGGATATAACAACCCTCCTAGAACCATTAATGTGACCCTAAATGTCCTAAATTATACATCGGATGCGAGAAACGGACCCAAAAGACCCTTATATTTATAGAAATCAAGAAAAACAAGATTTGGGAGTTGCTTGCGGGGCCGACCCCCTTAACCTGATGCTTCATGGGCTGCGACTGGCTTGGAGTGCCGGTCAAGGCATACCGCAATGTGTCCAGTGACTCGGCAACCCTACACGCTGACTCAATAAAACTATAAACGACACGCAGTCTCTCGCGGGCTGCGAGAGAGTTAGTGTTGTGCTTCGCGGGCAGCGAGCCGCCTTTGATCAGGCCTATAAATAGAGGTCGACGAGTTCATTTGTTCAATCGTTCAAAATCGAATTCTCTGTCAAACTTTCTGTAGGCAATTATTATACTCGGTATTATACCCCTATAAAGCGAAGCTCTGCCTCGTTGTAAGTATTATAACCCTGTTGTTACCCTACACGATTAATTTAGGGCTCCATAACACATGTCAACGCTCTGCCTGACTTAGACGTTGGAGTTCTCTCTTTTGTTACACCTGATTGATCTAGGACTCCGTAATGTATGTCAAGGCTCTGCCTGACTCAGTCATTGGAGTTCTGTCTCGAGTTGTACGGTTAATGTGATTTGGGTTATTTTACTAACACGTGTGCATTGTTTAATTTTAATATATAACAACCAGGAGATTCACCAAGAAGCTATAGTAGTATCACCTAAGTCAACAATGTGAGTACATTCTTCTTTTATAAACACTTTTTGTGAGTCAAAATGTTTTACCAAAACCTCAAATGTTTTCAAATACAATTACAGTGATTAAGTCTTTGTAATTCTACAGTTGATGCCAGTATTATGGGGCTTGTATACAGTACTTGATAACCTTCACAATTAGGCACGGGTATCCAATGTGTGATATGACCATAGTCACAGATCCATCGAGTGACACGTACTGAACGAGTAATTGTGTAGATATAAACATTGTAATCGCCCTTAATACTGTAATGTGTAACACTGATGCTTTACAAAATGGAATGTACTTGCCAGTATTTCTTGTTGATAAAATGTTTTAAAACGCATTTCAGGTAACAAAATATAAAAGCCAATAGAAGCCAGCTGGAGAGCACTGAAGGCTTGGAAAAGTGGCTATAAAAGTTAGCTAAATAAAAAGGAGTTTTTGTTTTCAATAATTAGGGTTTATCCCTACAAATGTATTGTCAAATGAACTTGTCGTTGACCTTAATCTCCTCGGCTGGAATGACTACCGTTTCCTGAGTAGGACTTTTCTTAAGATTAAACACGTGAAATGTGTCGTGTACACTGCTAAGTTCTTCTGGAAGCTTTAGCTTGTATGCAATAGTTCCGATCCTTTCCAGAATTTCAAAGGGTCCAATGTAAAGCGGGTTCAACTTTCCACGTTTTCCAAACGGCACTACGCCTTTCCAAGGCGAGACTTTCAACAAAACCATGTCTCCAACCTCAAATTCCAATGGTTTACGTCGTCTGTCAGCGTAGCTCTTCTGCCTATCACGAGCTGACTTGATACGATCACGTATCTGAACAATCTTATCGGTGGTTTCCTGAACTAACTCTGGACCGATGAGCTGTTTATCTCCAGCCTTCGCCCAACAACGAGGATCGACACTTTTGTCCATATAAAGCTTCAAACAGGGAGGCCTGGATGCTGATGTGATAGCTATTATTGTAGGAAAACGCCACTAAAGGCAAGTGAGTATCCCAACTTCCACCAAAGTCCATCACACAAGAACGTAGCATGTCTTCCAGAGTTTGTATCATTTGTTCACTTTAGTCATCCCTCTGAGGGTGAAAGGTCGTGCTAAGATTCAACTGAGATCCAAAAGCCTTCTGAAATGTTTGCCAAATCCTTGACACAAAATGACCATCCCGGTCGGATATGACAGAAACAGGCACTCGATGACGTGCAACAATCTCCTTGAGATATATTTCCGCCAACTTCTTGGTGCTATCTTTCTCGCTGATCGGTAGGAAATGCGCGGACTTTGTGAGTCGATCAACAATTACCCAAATCATATCGTGGCCTCTTTGTGTTCTTGGTAGCTTGGTAATGAAATCCATCGATATCTGTTCCCACTTCCACACGGGAATCTCAGGTTGTTGCAGTAGCCCTGATGGTTTCTGGTATTCCGCCTTAACTTTGGCACAAGTAAGACAGTTACCCACATATGTAGCAATATTGGCTTTCATTTTAGGCCACCAATAACAATCATTCAAGTCTTGGTACATTTTATCTGATCCGGGATGTATAGAGTACCTTGACTTATGAGCTTCATCCAAAATAAGCGCGCGTAGATTGCCGAAGAATGGAACCCAAATTCGCTCCATGAAGTACAACGTTCCGTCTTCTTTTGGCAACAATTGCGCTTCCATTCCACGCAATGATTCGGCTCGCAGATTCTCTGGTTTAAGCGCTTCTTATTGAGCTTCACGAATCCGAGTAGTGAGATCAGTTTGTATGGTCATCTCTAAGGCTCGCACCCTTAGAGGCTTTGCACGCTCCTTGTGGCTCAAGGCATCCACTACAACATTCGCCTTGCCCGGGTTATTTTATCTCACAATCGTAATCATTCAACAACTCGACCCATCTTCATTGTCTCATCTTTAAGTCCTTCTGGTCGAAAATGTGTTGCAAACTCTTATGGTCTTTAAAGATCGTGCAAGGAGTACTATACAAGTAATGACGCCAAATCTTCAATGCGAATATCACCGCACCAAGCTCAAGGTCATGCGTGGTATAGTTCTTCTCGTGCATCTTCAACTAACGAGATCCGTACGCAATGACTTTGTCCCGTTGCATCAACACGTAACCAAGACCTTGTCGAGACACATCACAGTAAACCACAAAACCATCGGTACCATCAGGTAAGGACAAGATAGGTGCGTCGCAGAGTTTATCTTTCAACATTTTTAAAGCCGTTTCTTACTCTTCGCCCCAATCAAATCTATTATCCTTCTGGGTTAGGGTTGTTAATGGTTGAGCAATCTTCGAAAAATTCTCAATAAATCGTCTGTAGTAGCCCGCTAATCCTAGAAATTGTCGTATCTCGGTTGGGGTTCTAGGTGCTTCCCTGTTTTTGATCGCCTCAATCTTGGTAGGGTCAACATGAATTCCATTTTCATTCACCACATGACCTAGGAATTGCACCTCGCGAATCCAAAATTCGCACTTTGAAAGCTTCACGTATAGTTGTTCCTTCTTTAGGAGTTCCAAGATAGCTCGCAGATGTTGCTCGTGTTCCTCCTTGGTTCGCGAGTATATAAGGACGTCATTAATAAACACAATCACGAACTTATCCAGATATGGCTTATACACCCGATTCATGAGGTCGATGAATACCGTTGGTGCGTTTGTTAAGCCAAACGGCATGACAAGTGATGCGTGTGAAGTGTTATATATATTAGGTGTATATTTTAAGCCCTTTTTTAACACTTATTTTAGCCAAGTTTTAAATTTATAAAACATGATATTTCACTAACACTAAACACACATATGGGCAAGTGCACCCATCGTTGAGTGTAGTATAGCGTTGGTAAGATACCGAGGTCGTCCAAGGACACAAGAGCTTTTAGTACCGGTTTATCCTCAACGTCTAACCAAAATAAAAGTTTAGAAAAATGTTTTAAACTAAGAAAAATAAAAACTAACTAAAATGCTGAAAATAAAATAAAAATAAAAACAGATAGACAAGATGAATCACTTGGTTCCGACTCGTATCTAGTATAACCTTTGATTATTTCCGCACTTTTGCACATAATTAAGAGATTATCTTAGTTATTGTAGTAGGCCCCTCTTTTGAAGGTGACGTTACCCTCACCCCAGTAGTTTGAGTCAGCAGGGATACAATCCTAAAAGGGTGGATTATTGGAAGATAATGAATTAAGTTATTAATGCAGTATTGTGGTAGGCCCCGCTTTTGGCGGTGACGTTACCCTCGGCTAAGTAGTCTGAGTCAGCAGGGATACAGTCCTAAATAGCCGGGTTATAGTATTAATAGTAGTTAACTTATGAGGGGATCAAAGAGTTTGGACCCCCGCCATCCAATACCGTGAAGTATTGAAGGAGGTCCTACTAAATTTGACCCAGGTCCATTGCAGGACCTCTAAACGCTGAACAATGGCAAGACCTTTACCAAACCGTTCCCTTAACCCCCTACCAGGTAGCCAACATATCTCCATATAGACCGTGGAGATATGAATGGTGAAAATCCTTTATTTTATATAGACAGTAAAATAATGCCAAGACACCACGGACAAACGATAAGGAAAGATCACCTTCAACATAAGTAACTAGTTATTAAAGTCATTAATACAAAACCACATAAAAAGTGCAAAAGATTAGAAATAAAAAGTATTATACTAGACACTTTGTCTTCACCAAGTGATGTAAGAGACTTAGGCAAACATGGCCTTGATTGTCAAGAACTCTTACGATCAATCTTGGATCCCGAGATGACTCACACACTCTACGATGGACAATGGATGATGGTGGTGGATGATGGTGTTGTGATGGTGGTGGGTGGTGGATGAAGTGTGAGAGAGGTGGTGTGCCAAGGGATGAGATGAAATGAATCCAAGCACTCCTATTTATAGGCTGAACAGAGAGCTGGACACGGCCCCGTGTCCGCTGGGCACGGCCCCGTGTCCGCTGGGCACGGCCCCGTGTCCGTCTGACAATCTCTCTCCTCATTAATTGTAATTCGCAATTACAATAAATGCGCCTGCTGTACTTTCGACACGCCCCCGTGTCCGCTGGGCACGGCCCCGTGATGGGCAATAGAAGCTTCTATAGATTTGTCTTTTCTGCTGCTTCTTGGGCACGGCCCCGTGCTGGCTGAGCACGGGGCGTGTTCAGTCTTCTGATTTCTCTATTTTGCTTTGGAAGGTGCCGTTGAGGGGTCGGGCAGTCCACTAATATCCCTTTTCTTGTATGTATGTTGGATTTAGCTGTCTTTTTGCTTCTTTTGCGTTTTTGAGCTCATTTAATCCTGAAAATACAAAAGGAAGACAAAAACACTCTTTTTCCAATATTAGTACTTAAAAAGGGTTAGTTTTATGCCTCATTTGATGTAATTTATATGTTGCATTTTACACACATCAACAAGGAACTCGTAATGTCCATAGCGAGTCCTAAAGGCCGTTTTAAGGATGCTTTCTTCCTGTATTCTCAGTTGATGATATCCCGATCTCAAGTCGATCTTGGAGTAGTAGCTAGAACCTTGTAGTTGATCAAATAGGTCATCAATCATTGGCAAGGGATACCGATTCTTGATGGTTAGTTTGTTTAAATCCCTGTATTCTATGCACATACGAAGACTGTCGTCCTTCTTCATAACAAACAACACTGGAGCTCCCCAAGGCGAGAAACTTGGCCTGATAAATCATTTGTCTAGCAACTCTTGCAGTTGCTTCGAAAGCTCCAGCATCTCTGATGGAGCTAGCCGGTATGTCGCCTTTGCCACTGGTGTCGCTCCTGGCACTAGATCTATTCGAAACTCCACTTGTCATTGCAGAGGTAGCCCAGGCAAGTCTTCGGGAAAGACTTCTGGAAATTCTAGCACAACGGGGATGTCTTCTAACTTTGGCTCCTTGGTCTCCTTGTCAATGACGTGTTCGAGGAAAGCTACACAACCTTTTTAGAGACACTTCTACGCCTTCATACAATTTATGACTCGTAGGGGCGTCTCACGTTTCTCCCCGTGGACTATGAGTGTTTCTCCATTCGGCAACGGGATGCGAATGGTCTTCTCATGACAAACCACTTCCACTTGGTTGTTTACAACCAATCCATTCCGAAAACCACGTCAAAGCTACCTAAACCAACTGGTAGAAGGTCGATAGAGAATTCCCCTTCCCCAAGTGCAAGTGTACAACCTTTAATAACTTCATCCACTTTGACTAATTTCCTATTTGCTAACTCTATATAATATGGTGTGTCTAGCTTACTTGCTTCTATACCAAGTATATCCTTAAATTCTATAGATATAAAGCTAAAGTTGGCGCTAGTATCAATCAAAATGGATGCATAGTGTTGGTTAATAGGGAATGTACCCGTAACAACATTCGGGTCTTTGCGCGCTTCACGTGCTCCAATCGTGAAGACTCTTCCACGTGCTTGATTTTCCTTAGGGCAATCCTTCCTAAAGTGCCCCATGTCTCCACAGCTAAAACAACCTTGGCCTCGACCATTACCATTTCCTCCCTGGTTGTTATTGTTATTGTTGTTGTTGTTGTTCCCTCCCTGATTGTTGGTGTGGTTTCCGCCCTGATTGTTGTTACCACCTTGGTGGTAGTTACCATTTCCTCCTCGGTTGGCATTTCTTACTCCTGTTCCTATCCAACAAGTTTCTTTGTTGTGCCCCTCCTTTCCACATTTGTCACACTTAGGTCTCGGGCATCGACCATCATGGTGAAACTTGCATCTATCACACCTGGGCTTGGAACCCAAATAACCTCTACCACTGGCTTCATTAGTGGCTCCATAAGCTTTCGTGCAACGAGGTGGGTTTGCTTCCCTTTGCTTGTTTGCATTTGAGTTATCATTGCTTGCTTGGGTGCCTTTCTTCAAGTTTGAAAATTTTCTTTTGTTGTCGCCTGAAGACTCCACATGAGTCTCTTTCTTGTTTGTATCAGATTTCGAGAATTTTCCCATACGGAGTGCCTCTTCAGTGAGTGCGACACTCAAGTCAATAGCCTCTGCAGTGGTCGGAGGTTTTGAGGCAGTAACCATGCTCAGGATCTGAGGAGCAAGACCCCAAATGAATCTCTCGATTCTCTTAAATTCAAGCTTAACCAAATAAGGAACAACCCTAGAGAAGTCATGAAAGCGCTGGATGTACTCAGTAATCTTTGGTCCATCCATTTTCAAGTTCTAGAACTCAGTTTTAAGCTTCTGGATTTCGGCCCTGGAGTAGTATTTCTTTTGCATCAGTTCTTTGAGCTTGTCCTAGCTCATTGCGTAAGCAGCAGCTTCACCCTTGGTTTGAACATGAAGGTTCCGCCTAGAGAGTGCACCATCCATAAACAAACCTGAAATGTAGGTAACTCTTTGCTCAGGAAAACATTTACTCATCCTTAGAACTAAGTCAGTCTTTTTAACCCACCGAACGAAAGCAACGACACCTCCCGTGCCATCAAATTTCAAGGGCTTACAGTCTAGGAACTATTTGTAGGTGCAGTCTGCAACATGTGCAACAACAAATCACGAATAAGCATTGGTAAAGCACAAATGGAAATACCCAAAAGATTTGTAATGTGTCTTAGGTGACTTAACATTACCAGTTGGAGGATTACTCCTTTGAAGTGACATCGTTTTGTTCAGAGCGGAGGGCTTCATGTTGCGCTATTGCCAGTGATATGCGCTTGTTAAGTTCTGCCTCAGTTCTTGGTAACGGGTTTGTGTTTGTGTTCCGTCTGGGCGACATTTTCTTCTATCAAGAAGTATCGGGTAGGTTAGACAATATTCACCAAATAAATATCTATGAGGTATATATATATATGAATATACATATAACATAAATGACCATCATATCATCCAAACAAACAATCACACCAGTAACATATGCACACATAAGCAACAATGTATAATAAAGAAAACAACCACTGAGCTTTCATATATATGACTGACAACTTGATACATTGTTTTTGTAGAAGAAAAATAAAAGGGACTCAAGGTTACATCACCTCGGTCGTACAAGTTTCATAATACAAAAGTAGCAACTATTTTCTCCTACATTGGTTTTCAAAGTCTTCAAGTGTCTTTAGCTCAATCCTGGTCTTCATGTATACATGCTAGTGGCTTGGGAGCTTCCAAACCCACTTCAAAAGTACCTGCAAATAAAAAGGGTCTAGGGTGCTGGAGGAGGTGGAGGACTAGGAAAAACCAAGCTGCGAAGATGAGCTACCTCATCCTCGAGCTCGTGAACTCAATGGATCAAGAAACTGACCTGCTACTCTAGAGTCAGAAATCAAGCAACGTGACCCTCAACGGGGACTTGAACAGGTGGTGGTGGTGGAGACACTGGTGGAGGTGAAGATGGTGGTGGTATGACTGGTGGGGGATTAGCAGGTGGTGGAGGTCGTCTAGCATCGGCCTCACTCTCTAACTCATAAACCCTACGGCATAGTATCTCTACCTGTAGCTGAAGAGACAATAAAAGATCATCCCTGGTGTAACCATAATGATGGGAAGGATGGTATGGATCAGATAATGGCATGGAGTATTGTAACACTCATTCTAAAATATAACACTTATAACAAAATAGAACTACTTTCCATGGTATTAAACAAAAACATTATCATCAATGTTTAATGTAGTAGTTACTGGTTAACAAACATTCAAAACATAATTAGGATACATAAGTATTCCCTTGACTACACAAGCTTTACTAACTACATGTAATAACAAAAGTTGTGGAATAAGATCTTGAATGTGTTCGGTTTGGTAGGAATAGCTTGATCATCATCCACGTGCTTGCAAACATCCTAAAAGCTGAAAATTTTAATAATTATTAGTATTAGGATTCTTAGAAATTAGCAGAATAAAAAACTATGCTCGGAAACGGATTTAATTAGCTACAATAAGAAAAACTCAACATAAATGGCTGGGCACTACCGTAACTTACGGTAGCCACCGTAAGCTACGGTAGCCACCGTAAGCTACGGTAGCCTCTGGGCAATATGGAACTGCCGTAAGGCAGTAAAGAATTAGCGTAGCCTCTGGGCCTCTGGGTAGTCACCGTAGCTTACGGTAGCTCCCTCGCGCCCCGTGTAAGACCAGGGCTTATCTGTCGTGGCCCGCCAGGGACTCAATCTGCAGCAAAGACTTTGCTGTTTTGCCGTTTTGATCTGTTTGTTCCATTTCGTATTTTTCAAACATCGAAACACGATAGGGGACATTCTAAAATCACTAATAAAAACCTATATTTTCTGTTTTCAAACAATTAACATTTTCGTAACAAAACTTATAACAATTATGCATCTTTAGACACATGATCATGCATATATATTTATTCAACACCTTTGCCAATTTTACCCTTTAGTTCATTTTACCCAATCCATACGAACGGGATTTAATTCACAATATGTTGACCCATTCTCGGGTTCCTTATCTTACTTATCTCGCGCTCCCATTACCGGGTTTGCACTTTTCGTATTTGACCCGTTAGTGATCTAAGTATCTAAACTTGATCACTTATAAAGTATACCTTGGGATTATGCACATCCCTTTTTACCCAATCCCAGGTTCGTCAAATATTTCTCTTACGTTTACGCTTCCATTACCGGATTGCGTATTCAATAATTCATTTCCCGCATTCACGGGTTTATTTTCTATGGATTAGTGCTCCCGTCAACCCAGTTTGCACATAACTCCTCATTTAACCCGTTTGGTTCACTCCCATTAAATCCTTGCTTTGGGGTAAACCAAACAATACCAAATCTCAAGTTCTAAAACACAAATTTATATCTAACATCGGCATGTCAAAACTAGTATTAATTAAGCGTTAAAACGCGTACCTTAGTGCTTTTCTTTTTGTCGATTATCAACTCCGGCTTGGTCTCCGGGCTTATCCTTCGAGTCGCCTATATTGCACAACCCGTTTATCATTAATGCCACTTATTCACATACTCAAAATATGTACGATTGTGCATATTTTATTCATAATTTCGCATCAACGTTACTTGGAAAAATGTTAGAATCAACATTTCACTTAAGCGTTTTGTCAAACACTTTATGTGCATAATTTACAATTAGCCATGTCCTTCAAGTTGTTGAAGTCTCTAACCACTAGAATCCAACTTAACAAGTAGACATGTTTACTATAACCATTTTATATCAAATTTTATGATTATTATATGTTCAACATCTTTATTAATCTACCAAATTTCATGAGTTCGATTTACACATAAAAACCCATTTGTTCATACTTGTGCATTCAACTCAATACCTAGTCATAACATTTGTTCTACTTATATTCATCAAAATTTTACTTAGAATCACGTAGATTTCAACATCATTCTTTCTTACAATTTTCCACATACAAAATCTCATTTAGGCATTTTATTGTAACACCCCAAAACCCGAATGTTTACATTCAGTAAATGTTCTGATATGGTATATCATGAAATAAACAACTAGGCTATTTAACCTAGTTAGGAATGTGGTAAAAATCAATTAAAGGATGATAGTTGTGCCAATATTATTTAGTGGCGAACTTGAGGGACTAAAGTAGGGCAAAGTAAAAGTTGAATTTAATATATGAAAAACATACACAAACACACAAATCGTGTATGTTCTAGAACGAGCAGGAGCTCCATGAGCTCAAGAAACCCTAAGCATGAAGAATCATCAAATTGAAGGGTGAATCGAGGTCTAAATTCATGAATAAACATGGATTAATGATCACCTACATGAGGGGATCATAAGGTATGTCTTAAAAGTTAGATTGGTGATCTTTCACAAAGTGGGTTATGATGTAAGTTGCGAATTTGTATGAAATTAAGAACGGGTGTGTGTTAGAATCATCATATAGAACATGGATTATGCATGGTTTAGGTTAATTTGATGTTTAAGGGTGAACCCCATTTGTTATGGTGAAGATGATGACATGGGTAAATCATCCATGTCCAAATTCTTGCTTATTATTGATGTATTTTGATATATATGATGGATTCTTGTTAGAGGGATTGAAAGAAATGTGATACTAGTAGGTCGATGTTTATGTATGGATGATTCATGTTGATTAGAATGAAGAATTTGATGAATTATGTGTGAGATTAGAAAAATATGCATGAATTAGTTGTATACTATGCTTAGGAGGTAGTATACACACCAAATGTATGATGAACTTATGAGGAATTTGAGATTAGATCACTTGTAAGTGATTAACAAAGTAGTTATGAAGTGGGTTTTGATGATTTGATAGAAGTAATGATATGCTTATGTTAATGATGTTTGAAAATCATATATGTGTATGTATGTTTAAAGAAATTGGATAAGAAGTGATGAACTAACATGTTATAAGGTTAAATGATAAACTTAATATAAGATCCGTGTGATGAAAAGGTTGTGATGAATGATAAATAAGCTAACTATCTTGATAATGATATATGATAGTTGATGCTTGATAAGCGACATGGAAGCTTGGGAAAGAAGCGGGTCAATCGGGACTAATGCGCACGGGAAGCATATTCGGATGTTAGGTAAGTAAAGCTTACCCCTTTTTATTCGTATTAGAATATCTACTCGTTGAATAGATTATGAACATGGTAAGTGTATATGTGAAGTATGATGTTCCGAAAAGTTTTGATACGGGTCGGAACATGTGGTCATGGTAAGAAACTAAGTTTCATGGTTAAAAAGGGTAAAAAGGGTAGTATGGTAATTTTAGTTACGAGTTAATGAAGGGATAAGTTACATGGAGGGAATAATGACTAATTAAAGATCTCATAAGGATGAAATGGGCATTTAGACTAGATGAGCCAAATGGTGAAGATATCACCATTTGGTAATATCGACTAATGAATTGTTTGGCAAGTATTACGAATTTACAGAATGAATAGCGGAAGGATTTCGTTGAGATCATTTAACATGGTGGATGAAGTATTAAACGGATCTTCGCTTTGATCCGAGCAAGGTATGTGTGTTAGAATTGTAGTTAAGTGGTAGGATTGGTTAAATATGCGATGAAGTCCTTGGTTGTAAAGGATGGAGCAATGTTGACAAAAACGCCCTTGATAGGTATATCGGGCAAACGACCTTAAATGTCAATTGGAAACAAGCTAATCGATTAGAGTAATGTTTTGGTCATGTGTGAAAGGGAAGGGTATGGTTTTGTATGTCATAGACCATTTAATGCGTAAATACCCATAACGGGTCAAAATAGGCTTTTAGCATAAATGGGTTAAGAGGATGCAAGAAATCCAAGAATTTAATCTTTTATGATAAACAACGTTGAAATTATAAAGCTCATGAGAAATTGAGGTCAAATAAACAGATTATTTTGATAAATGCATGAACGGGTCGAAACTTAGTAAAAAGGTGATAAGTCGATAGCTTAAAAGTCTAGAATTTTGTTAATCCGGATGTTGGATTTCAAGTTCACATGATAGAGCATCAAATTACGATCATGTGGGAAGAAACGGGAGGTTAAACGGGTAAACGGTTTGAAAGTTACGCAAGTTTTAGCGTAAACGGACGAAACAAAGGCTCAGGTGCCGTAAATTACGGCCCAGGTCGTAATTTACGGCCTCCCCTGCATCAGCATCATGTTTGAGGCCCGTAATCAGTAGGCAGGCCGTATTTTGGGTCGTATTTTACTGGATAGGCCGTAATTTACGGCCCCTGGGGGTTTGGACGGTTTTCTTTTGTAAGATTTTGACCGAATGTGTTATACATGCGAATGGATGGAACTTGTTTATAAGTAAGTCTATTGTCGGATGATCATATGCATGACTAAGGAGGTGTGTTAATTAAGTTTAAGTGATTATGATGGTCTGTAGATATGAATATTTGGAGTTATAGTGAGTTTAAGTCGTATGAACTAGTATGCGTGATGTGTATAGAAGATATATATGTATGTACATAATTATGCGAAAGGCATGTATGGAAGTAGTTATGTATTAACGTATACAAGTATGTAGTTAAGCTTGAAAGTATGTATGTATGTGGGTATGTATGTATGCATGTAAGCAAGTAAGTATGCATGGTTGTACGCAAGTTTTCCATACGATCGAATATCGACATTATTAATAGTGTACCTTGTGAATGAAGTGTAACGTAGGAATAACAAAGAAGTCTCACCGCGGATTGTATGATCGGATGGAAAGCCGGAATGTAAAGAGTTAACGGAACGAAAAATAAACGTGAGTAAATCTTGTATGTTTATGATGCGTGCTAATGTTATGAATTTTATGTGGTGAGCGCAGGTAGTACGAAACATGAGGATCATCAAGGGATAGAGATCTAGGACCGAGTCACTTGAAGGATTGTACGGGATTGCCTGAAAATGTAATTTGATACACATAAGTTATGTTTTATTCTGTAAATGAGTTAGATTGATGTATTCAATATAAAAGAGTTGTTTTAAAAATGAACTTTCAAGTAAGGCATAAAGTTTATAATAAAAGAAATTTTATGGCACGAATTTTCTGCTGCGACTTTTTGTCAAATATGAACTAGGGCCTTACATTTATCATACATCTAGTGTGCAAGATTTTCCAATCTTTTCTTTTAACTAGGTTTATGCATAATCTATGCCCAAATTATAACATTGTACACAATTTATTACTAGAATTCAACAATGCACATTACTATATCCTTTAACTTCGTTGTATGAAACTAATTCGCATACAAATTTGGGGTTTTTCCCTTCTGAGAATCAAAACCCATTCCATTCATGATATGAACAAACACTAATTTCTAATATTCCGAAATTACTTCATATAATCAGTGATTTTCACTCAACAATAACACTTATATTGTTATAATATCACCAAATTCACAATTTCATCTACAATCTCATATCTCTATGGATTTCCACAACACTAGAATTCATATAATTCATAAAATTTCAACATACCTTTTGACTAGATGATGTAGTAGACTCTAATCTAACAACATGCAAGCAGAATCGTTTTGATTTAGGGCTGAATTTGATGGATTTGGTGGTGAAGAACATGAACTAGGGTTTGCCCTTGTTCTTCCCTTTCTGGTCGCACACATCAGTGTGTGTATTTTTTTTATCTAATTTTTATTAAATCAAGTTTCATCCTTTACATATTCAGCCCCTATAGTTTCTTTATTAGTCTATTGTAAAATAAACTAATACCTATTCACTTATATTCAAGTGTATGGTATTTGAATTATTAATTATTTTTGGGGTGTTACAAGTCCACCCCCCTTAAAGAGGGTTTCGTCCCCGAAACCACCGCATGCATATAAAATCATAAACACATATACATACTGAAAAGTGAAGGGTAGAGTCATCTCATTTCCTCTTTAGACTCCCAAGTGGTGTCTGATCCTTTTCGGTGCTCCCATTTGACCTTTTCTTGGTCAATTTCTTTGTTCCTCAAACCCTTAACCTTACGGTCGAGGATTGCAAGAGGCTTTGCTATGTAGTTAAGTTTGTTATCGATTTCTATATCATCATGGGAAACATAAACCATATCATCCGCTAGACACTTCCGTAGTTGTGAAACATGGAACGTGTTATGCATTCCGCTCAACTCTTCTGGTAATTCTAGTCAGTAAGTCACCTTACCCGCCCGACCTATGATTTGAAATGGCCCTATTACTCGCGGGCTCAACTTTTCTTGTTTTTCTAAACCGGATAATTCCCTTCCACGGGGACACCTTAAGCATCACCTTATCACCAATCTGGAATTCAATTGGACTTCGTCTCTTATCCGCATATGATTTTTGTCGATCTTGAGCTGCCTTCAAATGGGCTCGGATCATGTCAATTTTCTCGTTTGTAACTCAAATTACATCCTTGTGAGCAAGCCTTCAAGGGCCTACTTCATCCCAGCATATCGGTGTTCGACATTTTCTATCATAAAGCATTTCATATGGGCCCCCTACCAATACATGAATGGTAGCTGTTGTCATATGAAAATTTGACTAACGGTAGATGCGCATTCCAGCTGCTGCCGAAATCTATTATACATGCCCGAAGCATATCTTCTAATGTCGTTATCGTTCGCTCGCCTTGCCTGTCGGTTTGCGGGTGATAAGCGGTACTAATCAACAGTTTGGTACCCATCTGTTCTTGAAAGTCACACCAGAAATTCGATGTAAACCTGGTACCTCTATCGGACACAATTGTCGCCGGCACTCGTGGCATGCTATGATCTCATTTAAGTATACCTCCGACATCTTCTTAGAGGTATAGGTCTCGCGAATAGGAATAAAATGAGCGCTCTCGATTAGTCTATCTACGACTACCCAAATGGCATAAAATCCCAAGCCGTCCTTGGTAGTTTTTTATTTATTTTTTTGTCAGCAGGTCCATGGTAATATGTTCCCATTCCAAACTAGGATATCCATTGGTCAAAGTTTGCCATAAGGCTTTTGATGCTCCGCTTTGACTTGTAAACAAGTTATGTACTTCTACATATATTTAACCACATCCCTTTTTATTCCTGGCCTCCAAAAGTTTCGCTTCAATTCCTATACATTTTGGTCGCCGCAGGATGAATCGAATAGCGAGACTTATGAGCCTCGTCAATTAAAAGATCCTTAACACCACATGTGTTTGGGACCCAAATCCTGCCCGACCGGTATTTCATCCTATTACTTCCTTTAATGCTCCGATCTGGGCTTCTCGAATTCGTTCGAGCAAGCCTGAAGTTACTATCAATTGCATGGCCGTACCCGAATGGGGGTGTATTCTTCCTTTCGACTAAGGGCATCCGCCACTACATTAGTCTTTCCAGGGTGTTAGTGGATTTTGCAGTCATAGTCCTTCACAACCTCCAACCAATGCCTCTATCTCGTATTTGACTCCTTCTGATCGAAGAAGTATTTTAAACTTTTATGGTCTGTGAAAATAATACATTTCACACCATACAAGTAATGCCTCTAGATCCTTAAGGCGAACACTACCGCTGCTAGCTCGAGATCATGAGTCAGGTATTTTGTCTCGTGCGGCTTTAATTGTCTCGAGGCATACGCGATTACCTTTCCTCTTTGCATAAGCACGCACCCAAGACCTAAGCGATGCATCTGAATATACTATCATGTCATCCGGTAAAGTTAACACCGTGCACAGGTTAACTTTTCCTTTAATGTTTGAAATGCCTATATCGATGTGTCTTCTTATTTATGAATAATACCAACGCTCCCCACGGAGAAACGCTTGGCTATATTAACCCATTGTCGAAAAAGTCTTGCAATCTGAAAACAATTCTTATAGTTCCGATGACGCTAATCAATACGGAGCTTTGGCCACCGTCTTCGTGCCCGGAACTAATTCAATGCCAAATTCCACCTCGCGTATGGGTGGTATTTTCGTTAGATGTTTCTGGAAAACATCTTCAACTCACGTACAATGGTTGCGTCTTAAATTTCTAGAGATTCTTAGTCAAATCGTGTATGTAAGTCAGTTTCGCCTTACATCCATGCTAAATAAGATTATAAGCTTCAATAAATAAGCAGATTAGGGGACTACAACTTTTCTCCCTATAATAACATGTTTCCGCTCGGAAACATTAATTATATTTTCTTATGATTACATATTAATTTTTGCGTGATATCGAATTAGCCTATATATATACCGATTATCACTTGGATTTCTCCCATTAACATGGGAATTAAATTGACGAAGTAATCTTCATCGTTAATTCTCAATTTACAGTTTCAACACATATTATAACCAACAAAACTTTTTATTATTACCTATTTCTACTTCTTTCCGCATAGGTAATTTTGTTAATGTGAATGTAGGGTGTTTAATAAATCGATCAAAAACAAAAGATTTATTTGCACCCGTAGCAATTAAAATTCGTGCTGAAATTGAATTTACAAGAATATACCTAAGACAACATCAGGTTCATCATTAACCTCTGTGGCTATCATGTGGAACGACCTTGCCCTAGATTTCTGGGCATCAGACCTTGTATTAGTTATTCCTTTAGTTCCAAGCCGCTCTGGACATTTAGACTTCTTATGTCCTGGCTTATAGCATTTACCCTTGTGGATTTTTCCACATGTTCTACACTTATGTAATCTTCTTTTTGTACTTTCTTTCTTGGGAGCTTCATTATACTTTAACTTCGTTACGGGACTTGGATTCACATCCAAACCCTCCTTTCTTCTCTTTTTTTTTTGTAAGATACTGTCTTTCAGTTCAGTCATCATATCGTCCACCACCAGCACGATTTTGGTTTGTAATCCATCGATAAACTGCGATAGACTATTTTCTAAAGCCTTTCCGACATCCTCGGAAATTTTAGCTTTCAATTCGTCGGTCGTGAGGGATACGATATTGTCACTAGCACCTCCCGACATCTCCTTACTGAAATGTTGAAGGTAAATTGATAAATAATTCATTCAATCATTCTCACACTTTTTCATGAGAATTTATACTCACTATTCGGCCAAGTATACAACTTTACCTTAATCGTTTATGCTAAGTGTACTTCCCGGGTTCGAGTATATTATTATACTCCTCCCATACACTTTAAATAACTATTCTTTCTAGTCTTTGTATTTAGGATTTACTTCAAATAAATTCTTACCGGATGTTTGATCAAGCCTTGAATCGAACACATTTGTCTTTAACCTTAGCTCTGATTACCAACTTGTAACACTCATTCTAAAATATAACACTTATAACAAAATAGAACTACTTTCCATGGTATTAAACAAAAACATTATCATCAATGTTTAATGTAGTAGTTAGTAGTTAACAAACATTCAAAACATCATTAGGATACATAAGTATTCCCTTGACTACACAAGCTGTACTAACTACATGTAATAACAAAAGTTGTGGAATAAGATCTTGAATGTGTTCGGTTCGGTAGGAATAGCTTGATCATCATCCACGTGCTTGCAAACATCCTAAAAGCTGAAAATTTTAATAATTATTAGTATTAGGATTCTTAGAAATTAGCAGAATCAAAAACTATGCTCGGAAACGGATTTAATTGGCTACAATAAGAAAAACTCAACATAAATGGCTGGGTACTACCGTAGCTTACGGTAGCCACCGTAAGCTACGGTAGCCTTTGGGCAATATGGAACTACCGTCAGGCAGTAAAGAACTAGCGTAACAAACTCACTCAGCACCGTAAGCTACGGTAGTCACCGTAGCTTACGGTAGCTCCCTCGCGCCCTGCGTAAGACCAGGGCTTATCTGTCGCGGCCCTCCAGGGACTCAATCTGCAGCAAAGACTTTGCTGTTTTGCCATTTTGATCCGTTTGTTCCATTTCGTATTTTTCAAACATCGAAACACGATAGGGGACATTCTAAAATCACTAATAAAAACCTATATTTTCTGTTTTCAAACTATTAACATTTTCGTAACAAAACTTATAACAATTATGCATCTTTAGACACGTGATCATGCATATATATTTATTCAACACCTTTGCCAATTTTACCCTTTAGTTCATTTTACCCAATCCATACGAACGGGATTTAATTAACAATATGTTGACCCATTCTCGGGTTCCTTATCTTACTTATCTCGCGCTCCCATTACCGGGTTTGCATTTTTCGTATTTGACCCGTTAGTGATCTAAGTATCTAAACTTGATCACTTATAAAGTATACCTTGGGATTATGCACATCCCTTTTTACCCAATCCCAGGTTCGTCAAATTTTTCTCTTACGTTTACGCTTCCATTACCGGCTTGCATATTCAATAATTCATTTCCCGCATTCATGAGTTTATTTTCTACGGATTAGTGCTCCCGTCAACCCAGTTTGCACATAACTCCTCATTTAACCCGTTTGGTTCACTCCCATTAAATCCTTGCTTTGGGGTAAACCAAACAATACCAAATCTCAAGTTCTAAAACACAAATTTATATCTAACATCGGCATGTCAAAACTAGTATTAATTAAGCGTTAAAACGCGTACCTTAGTGCTTTTCTTTTTGTCGATTATCAACTCCGGCTTGGTCTCCGGGCTTATCCTTCGAGTCGCCTATATTGCACAACCCGTTTATCAATGATGCCTCTTATTCACATACTCAAAATATGTATGATTGTGCATATTTTATTCATAATTTCGCATCAACATTACTTGGTGAAATGTTAGAATCAACATTTCACTTAAGCGTTTTGTCAAACACTTTATGTGCATAATTTACAATTAGCCATGTCCTTCAAGTTGTTGAAGTCTCTAACCACTAGAACTCCCACTTAACAAGTAGACATGTTTACTATAACCATTTTATATCAAATTTTCTGATTATTATATGTTCAACATCTTTATTAATCTACCAAATTTCATGAGTTTGATTTACACATAAAACCCCATTTGTTCATACTTGTGCATTCAACTCAATACCTAGTCATAACATTTGTTCTACTTATATTTATCAAAATTTTACTTAGAATCATGTAGATTTCAACATCATTCTTTCTTACAATTTTCCACATACAAAATCTCATTTAGGCATTTTATCATACATCTAGTGTGCAAGATTTTCCAATCCTTTCTTTTAACTAGGTTTATGCATAATCTATGCCCAAATTATAACATTGTACACAATTTATTACTAGAATTCAACAATGCACATTACTACATCCTTCAACTTCGTTGTATGAAACTAATTCGCATACAAATTTGGGGTTTTCCCTTCTTAGCATCAAAACCCATTCCATTCATGATATGAACAAACACTAATTTCTAATATTCCGAAATTACTTCATATAATCAGTGATTTTCACTCAACAATAACACTTATATTGTTATAATATCACCAAATTCACAATTTCATCTACAATCTCATATCTCTATGGATTTCCACAACACTAGAATTCATACAATTCATAAAATTTCAACATACCTTTTGACTAGATGATGTAGTAGACTCTAATCTAGCAACATGCAATCAGAATCGTTTTGATTTAGGGATGAATTTGATGGATTTGGTGGTGAAGAACATGAACTAGGGTTTGGTCTTGTTCTTCCCTTTCTGGTCGCACACAATCATACGCACACATCAGTGTGTGTATTTTTGTTTATCTAATTTTTATTAAATCAAGTTTCATCCTTTACATATTCATCCCCTATAGTTTCTTTATTAGTCTATTGTAAAATAAACTAATACCTATTCACTTATATTCAAGTGTATGGTATTTTAATTATTAATTATTTTTGGGGTGTTACAAGTATGGAGGAAACAATCGGGGTGACTGATGACATGGATCAGACTCGAG
Source organism: Helianthus tuberosus (assembly GCA_030545235.1). Lineage (NCBI taxonomy): Eukaryota > Viridiplantae > Streptophyta > Magnoliopsida > Asterales > Asteraceae > Helianthus > Helianthus tuberosus. Next base: position 52,358,436 of record CM060410.1, on the reverse strand, counting down.
TGGAGAAAAGTAGGGTGCAGTCATGAAATCAACAGGTGCTCGAGTGTCTAAGTAGGGAGGCTGTTGGGACGTACCCTCCCCAGGATGAGGTGTGGGTATCTCATGAGAAAAGATCATGGGTAGATCAACATGGTGGGGATCAGCAGTGGGTGGTGTAAGTGGACGTCCTGGAATAGGAGTGACAGGAGTAGTGTGTGGAGTCTGTGCATCAAGTGCTGCAACTGGGAGTGAATCAACAGGAGCTGAAACGGGAACATGTGTGTGATCGGGTGGCGGGGTAGCAATAGGGATGGTATCAAAACTGCTATCGGTCGTATCCGCGTGTACCTCGGCTCGACGGATTTCAGTGGAAGACGCGTCGTCGCTAACGTCTGAAAAAGAAATGTCGATGACTGAGACAACGAGTGAAGACACCTCTAGAATAGCTATGTCCAGAACCTCTCCGTCATCGATCTCATTATCAGGATGATCCACATGAATGACAGGAATGTCGACCTCGTCATCGGAGACGACAATGTCTCCAGGAACATCGGCTAATGGAACGGCATCTAGTGGTATGTAATCGACGATATGAGCTCCGTCGGGGTGGCCGATAATGACGAACTGGTTTAGCTGGGGTCCCGCAGCTAGAACGTCATCCACTAAAGGCTTTCCATCATGAACATGGTCGGGCATTGCGAAAGGCTGGAAGTCATCCAGATCCTCGTCATCGGATGAGACTATCTCTACGATGGGCTTGTCATCGGAAGATATATCCATGTGGGCATGGTCATCGTACACTCCACTACTAGCTGAGGAGGCCATGTCAATCCTGTCAAAATAATTTGTACACATATATGCATATATATCGATGAATAATACTATTACTTAGTATATACAGGAAAGTAAAGGCTACATATCACATGCATTCACGTTGTTCCTACGTGGGTCAGTTCTAGTTCGGAAAGTCTACCCCATATAGACTATACCATCAACTTATATCCTTGCTCGTTTTTCCTTTGCAAAAGGTTTGGTTCATGGATCTTGGCATTTTTGTAAATGCAATGTAAAACATTTTGTTTGTTGTAGAAATGTTTTCGTGAGAGAATCCTACTGATTGTAGTCTAGACTCGAGAAGGAATCCTAGTTCACTACAATCGAAACTCTGATACCAACCTGTCACACCCTGTCTTTTGTGGAAGTGTATGTGTGTGACTTGATCATTTTTCATTACATTCTATCATAACAAACAACTACATGCATTAAATTAGGCGATGTTCATCCATACACAAGTTTAAGCATCACAAACACAAGTTGTTTAAGTTTCCAACCAACACAAGTATTAAGTTAAATTACAAACCAACACAAATTTTAAAGTTCCATCAAGGACTTGTTTTTAACAAAAGATAAGTTTCATAAGGCTTTGCATTCTATATCCCATCTAAGATGAGATATATGAACCAAACCCTCCAAAATGCAGATGACATCAAGACTTGAAACCCAAAAACTTGTAGACAACGCTGCACCAAGATCCATTTATCTTCCTGAAATACATGTAAGTTGAAAAATCAACAAAAGTTGAGCAAGTTCATGTGTTTTATGTGTATGCGCATCAAATAAATCTCAAAAACATTTGAAAGTTCAGTTTGTAAGTAGGTATGTAAAGCGTCTATGAACATGTTAATCATTAGTGTTTTGCAAGGACATTAATATATGTGACGACATAGGAAGTACTCAACCTGAGTAGACGATTTTTAGTGTCGATTCACCTCAACTGGGACACAACAGCACTCTAAGTGGTCACCCATGTACCGTGAGTGGGGATCGCCCTTACCCATTAGATCTAACCTTTGTTCTGTGGTCCTCAAAATGATTAATGGCACTTCAGTTAAAGCATATGCTCACATGATCTAATAGTTCATTCCTTAGCTAAATCATACCCAAGTTGACATGTATTTATAACACCCCTCCTAAAATAATTCCGACACTCCTAAATTTATTAGAACGCCTCGATACGCCCTAAAATATACCTCGTATACGAGAAACGAACCCGAAATACCTTAAAATTAACAAAAATCAAATAAAAATAATAAAATACGTCTGTCGCTGGGCGCGACAGACTTCACTTAATCTGTCGCGGGGCGCGACCTAGTGCCACCAGGCTCAACCCGGTTACGATACGTGGCCTATGACTCGACCTGGCTAGGGTTTTGACTCAGCCAAGCTACGCCCTAGACCCCTAGCTCGCGGGCCGCATAAGAGCGGCCCTTGTCTTTCGCGGGGCGCGACAAATGGCCGATCAGGCCCTATATATTTGGAGTTCAGGCTTCAGTTTCATTCGTTCATTTCTCTCAATCTCTCTCTCAATATTTCTACATAGCAATTATAATTTCAGGCATTATACCCCCTAATTAGCGAAACTCTACCTCGTTGTAAGTATTATAACCCCCGGTTACGTATTAGATACGCTGCCCGATTGATCTAGTGCACCGTAACGGCTGTCGAGGTTCTGCCCGACGTAGTCATTGGAGTTCTGTCTCGGGGAGGGTATAACTAATGTAAAAATTGGGTTATTAATACTAACGCATGTGCATTGTTTAATTAATAGATTATAACCAGGAAGTCACAAAGGAAAAACCTAAAATAGCAATGTGAGTAATCTCCTTTTTGTAAACCTTTTTGCAAACTGTTTTTACAAAACCTCAATGTTTTAAATTATATTTCACAGTGATTGAGTATTTGTAATCTACAATTATCGTCGGTATGTTGGGGTTTTGTATAAAAATTTTGTTACTACACTGTGAGTAGTAACATGACCACAAGTCGGGTTGATAGTACCGTGGGTGGTAATTAAAGTAGAAATATAAACAAATGTAATTGCTGGATTGCCCTCAATACTGTACAATGATAAAACCTGTTTTGATTAAACTGGGATTCACTCACTTGTATTTCCCACTGACAAATGTTTTTAAACGCGTTTCAGGTAACAAAATGTGAAAGCCAAAATAGAAGCCAGCTGGAGAGCACTAAAGGCTTGGAAAAGTGGCTATAAAAGTTACCTAAATAAAGAAGATGTTTTAATTAAATAAATTGGGGTTTATTCGTATAAACATGTTTGTAATGGAAACTTGGAAATTTCCCATGTGTTTATTATTATAAAAATGTGGTATTTTAATATGATAAAATATTTTCTAACTATGGTCCTGATGTAAATTCCGCTGCCAAACTGATAAACACTGATACCACTGAATCTGAGCTCGCGGCCGCCCGTTCCCAGGAGATTAGGGGGCGGGGGTTGCGACAGAGAGTGGTATCAGAGCTACAACCACTTATTTCAGCCACAGAAGTGTTCTGCTGACATTGAAATTGTCAATTTTGTTAGGAAATAATCAATGAGACTATGTGCATACGTGTAGATTATTATTTTGTGTTATTTGACAATTTGTTAGTTTACAGTATGAGTGATCAAGGACCATCGGACGCTTATCGTCAACAGTCCAGTTCTCATAGAAATGAAGAAACTTCTTCCCAGCCTACCCCCTCGGGATATTCAGCTGACACAGAGGAAGGGATTTTCATATTCAAAGCGCAATCCGAAGAGCCATTCCCTACCAAAAAGAGAGGATAGTTCAGTCGGGGAGCTCATGAGCGTAGGAAAAGAATGAGAAAGTTACAACAACAACGAGCTTTAGCAGCTGCGAATAGGGAGATGAACTCTCAAACTCAAGATATACTCAATAGGAGACTAGCCAACTTTCACATCTTAGCTACCACTACTGCAGACCCAAATTTAGAACAAATCATAGCACCACAGCCACTACCCTTGTTTCCAACACAACCCATGGAAATAGAACTGAACCCAGGATACCAGATTCCCTTACATGCCTTCGACCCAACCGAAATCCCTAGAGTTCAAGCACCCCATCCTCCAGATTATGACCCATGGTTTGACGACCATAGATATTACCAGGAACTCCACCCATTAGAGGAGCCCATGCAAAACCCAGTAGCACCTTACCCTAACCTTGACCCTCTGGATCCCTATTGGGATAATGACCAGTATATCCGGGAGATCCTAGAGAACCCATACTGTGACACCTGTGTCACTTCAACCATCATACGAATACCAAACCAATGAAATATTGTATTTCATACTTGGAATTTGTATAAATATGTGTATCGTTTGCACATATCAATTCTTGTTCGATTTCGAGCTTTAAATCGCTTCTAGAAGATTATGCGTGATCTGATGCGTAAATATAATAAGTTTAATGCAACAAACACTCCGGAACAGTGACATAGGCTTAACATACCTTAAATAATCTTTACATAACTTAGAAAAAAGTTTTGGATGGTTTGGTGTGTCGAAATCAAGTTTATTCGCTTACAGGGACTAATTTCGACAAACTGTGAAAGTATGCCGATACGTACTGTAACGAACATTCCAGAACATAAGTTAAACATACCCTAAATATCCTTTACATAGCTTAGAAATAGGCTTTGAGGGGTTCGGTATGCTAAAATAAACTTATTTGATCAATAGAGACTAAAAGCGTCAAAAGTGCATAAGTTTGCATTTTCGCGCATATCTTACGTTCTGAATATACCCGGACATCCAAAAATTTATGTAATCATTAAAATATTTTATTTTAGTGATTTGCATGATAAAATTCCATTCGTCGCGTAATTTGGATCGTTTTTGCGTTCATTGCGATTTCCGCCGTAATTAACCGAACAACGCAACCGTACGACCAAATGAACCGACATCGGAGATGTTTTTGAGCATATTTTAAGTTCTCTATACTTTAACTTTATTTTAGAGCCTTGAAATGGGGTTAACGGGGCTTAAAAGTGCAAAAATAATCAAGTTTTACAAGTGCAGGGACCATTTTTGAAATTTCTGGCAGACACATTGAACTTGGTCCATTTTTGAGATTTTGATGGTTTTAACCCATGGTTTTGCACCCTATGGGCTGGTATTTGATGGTTTTACATGTTCCCATGGTATTATAAAACCTTGGGCCCAAGTGTAAGGCCATGATTAAAGCACGGTTCTCGATAAACGATCTTAACGGTGGACCGAATCCTATATATACCCACCTCATTTTCATTCTTTCCTCACACATGATCTAATTTTCTCTAAGTTGAAGCTCAAATGCTTCATACTTGAGAATTTATAGATCATATCCTCCATTTCTTGGACCCGTTGTAAGTATTCTTTCGTTCTTTTATGCGTTTTTAAGCGTAAAAGTCAAACAGTGTTTGACTTTCTGCTTTGACCAGTCTATGGTGAACACGAAGTTCGTTTGAACTTTGTAACATGAGCATAATCATGATGGTTATAGTCTCTTGTGACTATACCTACTGATTACCACGTTATTTAGGCGTAGTGACGAGTCATAGTTTCGCTCAAAATGCGTATTCTTGCGTATTTTGCAACCAAACTATTCTTTGGTATCAAGAACCTTTGTCTTGATATCAAACTTGTTTTTAAACTTTGTTAAACATGTTTTAACATGTTTAACTCGTCACTTTTAGATTAGTGCTTATATAGGGTCGTAAGATAAGCTGTCTAAACATCCGCTTAGACTTTCGAACCCGACCCGTTTGGTCGATCATTAGGATCCGACCAAGCACATTAGGTGACCATAGTTGCATAGGGAATAACCTTCCGAGGTTATACCTTATGGTCACTTCATTTAGTTAGTTGTATGATAGGTAGTTTATATGCCTTAGGAAAAAGACCAAAATGCCCTTTTTATGCATAATTGATATTTAAGCATATGTAACCCAAACTTTTGTCATTTAACTGATTATGCAACATAATTAAACATGTTTAGGCATATAATACTTGTCATAGGACTATTTAGGCATTCCGAACGCGTTTTACACGAACGACACGTTAAAGTAGCGTAAGCTACCTAAACGGGTCGAAATGGGTCGTAAGCACTTAGGTTAGGTTTCATTTTAGTATGTAGGCTCTGTTAAACCATATCATATGAGTTCCCACACTCATTTGGTTTACGAAAGCTCATTCTATCCGATCTTCCAATTTAGGTCCGGTTTATTTACTTAGTTACCTATATTAGGTGTCGTTTGATTCCGTGATCCCTCTAGCTGGCTTGGTAGTTGTTCAAGACTTCTAAGCACTCTCAAGTGAGTACATAGTCCCCTCTTTTACTATTTTCAAATGTTTTGGGGTGAAATATGTGTACCTATTTGTTATGTTCTTGTTTTCAAAAGTATAATTGATTATACATATTAGTACTTATCTTTTTACAAACTGAATGATTATTTTTGGTTTAAACACTAATTTTTCCAAAGATTATAAAATTAAATTGTTGGATAGTACTTATTTTATGTTCACCAGACCGGTTGGTAGTATGATATAGCGCTATAGGATTTGACACCCCATTCCTGTTGTCATGGAATGTCAGAAACCGATATTTTATCCAAATAGGGATTGCCTTCGTGGTATTTCTATAGTCTCCTAGGTGTATTTTGATGCACTAGGTTTGGTTGAATTCTTAAATCACATTTTTATTGTATATTTAGTTATACTCCAAAAAGTATAGTTTGATATGCTCTCATGTGTGATATTGTATAAAACTAACATATATATATATATTGTTAATTATCAAAACATAGTTTGATATGTTATTTATAAAACCAAAACATAGTTTAATATGTTATTTATAAGACCAAAGCATAGTTTAATATGTTATTAATAAAACCAAAGTATACTTTTGATATACTACTGAAAATTATTATTTTGACGACTAAAGTATAATTAATATACTTTTTTAACGATTTTGGAACTGAAATATATTTTAATATATTACTTAAGCGACTTTCTTAAAACCAAAGTATATATATATATATATATATTACAAATCTTTTTATCAAAATGTTGTTTTACAAACAATATATTTTATACAAACTCATTTTTACTTAATTATTTATTCATGCATTATTCTGTTATATTATCTGATTTCTTATAAATTTTAGTATAATTTATAAAAGAAAATATTTTAAGGTTCATGACTATTTTTGATTAAATATTTTTCTTTAAACTTATAAATCATGAATCCTAATTATAATAAAACCTATGTATCTCACATGCATTTTTATGCTGACGTACCTATTTTTACACATGTTTCAGGTGCTGTTATGTGATGATCGTTGATGCATGCTATACATAGGATGGACTCGTGCCTTAGCGACTTTAAAACTAGAAAGATAATATTTGTATTTATCTGATTGTAATAAAAAATGAGTTCAATAATTCAATAAAACGAAGTTATTTAATCCATGGTTGTGAAACAATGATTCTATTACGACACTCCCCGACGTTTCCGCCATGATTTGTTGTTTTACGTGGTCGGGGTGTGACAGAAAAGTTGGTATCAGAGCCAATGGTTATAGGGAATTAGGTTATTAGTAATGCTTTGACCTAGTCTATAACCTTCCTAGGACCCTAACACAAGTTATCTTGTGTTTAGTTTTAAAACAATACCGTCACTTATCCTTAGGTGACAACCACAACGAGAACACGAATTTCGAATTCCGCTTTGAAAACTAATCATCTGTTCTAGGATGATTGATTTCTAGGTTTTGAACCTTCTAAGTTTTCAAAATCTCATCAAAGTTTGGGTCTAAATAATGTGAACACATGCAAACTGGAAGGGTGGGTACCTGTACCCTGAGTCTTCTGTCTAAGGTTAGAGTGTTCGTACAAATCCGCAGTATCGGACCAGTCACTCTTACCTGGGAACTCTTGGGGTGAGTGTCCACTTATAGGCGAGCATGTCTTCGCGATACATTACGAAGACCTATTTACTTTGATTCAGCTTTTGTGCGTCATTTGTTTGCTTCATCGTTCGAACAAATGACCATCACCCATGCCTTTTGGTTGGTAATTGTAATATTCTTACCCAATGCCGTTTCACTTGTTTCCCCTCATGTTTTCTTGTTCCTTTTAGACAATGCCTCCTCGACGAGAAGCACAGCCTCAAACTAATGAAGAAGTCGCAGCCCTTGTCACTCAGCAAATGGATGTTGTGCTTCCGGGCCTAGTAACCGAGATCTATCAGATATACAACAACAATAACAACAACAACAATGCTCTGTGTAATTTCAAGACCTTAAACTCTGCTAAACCTTTGAAGTTTTCTGGGACTCAAGGAGCAACCGCGCTCCTGCAATGGTTTGAAAGTTTGGAGAGCACATTCTGGCATGTGCAATGTCCGAATGAGCATAAGGTTGAGTTTGCATCCAGTGTGTTTGAGAAGCGTGCTCTTACATGGTGGAACAAGGTGATGCATGATAGGGGTGCCGATGTGGCACTAGCTCAAACTTAGGAAGAGCTTCGAGCTCTAATGATGAAGGAGTTCTGTCCTCATCATAATCTTAGAGCGTTGGAAAGAGAATTCGACGATTTAAAGAAAGACAGTGGTGAACATCGAGCCTATACTGACCGTTACGAGGAGCTGAGCCTGTTATGTCCTGCTATGGTTTCGCCTGTGGAGAAGGCGATTGAAAAGTACATTGATGGTCTTCCTGACTTAGTTCAGGATATCGTTACTGGCAGCAACCCTACTACTGTCAGACAGGCCATTGAATTGTCTACCACCCTGACTGAATCCCATATCAGGAAGGGTAAGCTTTCTCGAAAGGGCGACCCAAGACCATCTGACAAGACTGCTCAAGTTGAACCAAAGGAAAAGCAGGCCGAGACACCCAAGAAGAAGAAGCGCAAGGCTTCTCAAAATTTTTCCATAACTGCTCAAGACAATTAGGTTGCACCAAACCAGCCAGCCCAACCTCGCAAAAGGCAAAATTATGTTGGTACCGCACCTTTGTGCAACAAATGCAACCGTCATCATCTGGGGCAAGTGCAATGTCACAAATGTACCCACTGTGGGCGATTGCGACATTTGGTCGATACCTGCCGTTATGCAAATCCTGTTGCTGTCCAAGCACGGTTCCCACCTGGGTCATGTTATAACTGTTGTGATGTTACTCACTACAGAAACAATTGCCCAAGACTTGTTAACGCAAATCCAGCGCGTGGACGAGTGTTTAACATTAATGAGGCGAATGCGGGCAACGATGCAGCAGTGAACAATTAGTCTTTTGAAATTCCTTGGTTGTAATCTTTTGATGTTTGAATCAACTCAGTTGTTTTATAAATAAAATTTGTTGTTTCAATTTTTATTTTGTGAAACTGATACGATTATGTGAATGTTTGATGCAACCTTATAATGCCGACACCAAGACGAACTACTCGTGTGGTTCTGTCATTTTTAGGATCACTTGTGATCTCCCCAAAAAATCTTAAATGCTCGTTTCTTTTCAAGAAACAAAGATGAATTCCTATTAAGATCTTCCTATCTTCATAGTTAGATTCTTGAAGATGTTTAAAGTGCCAAAAGGAATTCACATATTGGATTCCTGGTGTGCTTTGAATACTCATGTGCTTAATTAAACAAGAAAATTAACAAATAAAGATCAAGTTAAACAATTATGTGATTAAATGTGCTTATGTGATTCCTTTTATGTCTTGTGTTTTTGTGTAATTTGAATTTTCAATATCCAAATCCTCGTAGAATCTTCCATATCTTCGTATAAGGGATTCATAGAAGGATATCTGAAGGTACTATCTTAAATCCTTAATGGACTTCTACGTTGAAGTTAAGTCCCTTGGGTTATGAAGTATTATTCTATAATTGGACCCCTTGAGTGGTCTAGTTAAACAAATTGATTCAAAAATCTGGTTTGGAATATCATGTGATGATATAATTGAAAAGATCCCTTAAGTGGTCTATTTAAGGAGATCGTACGACGGTCTAGTTAAGGAGATCATATGTTAATCTAGTTAAAAAGATTGTTCGTTGATCTAATTAAAAAGATCCTTTGGTGGTCTAGTCAAGTCACTTCATGTTTATTCGATTGATTTTCCCCTGTGCATTATGAAATGAACTGTGCGGACTGTGCAAGAAATTACGTAATTATGGATGCATACATAATTATGGAATTAAGTGCACAGAAACCACAGCAAATTTTGTCAAGAGTTAAGACCTATAGTGATGAGAATAACGAAACGGGAACAATGTAAAAAGGGGCATGGTGGATACGCCGCTGGTACTTCCTATATATAAGTGTTCCTTATTACATTGCGAACATAGCGTTATTTAAGTTACTAGAAGTCCTGGACCTTGACCAATGTCATTTTATTTTACACTCTCCGACTCTGATTTCGAGCACACACAAGTTTCCTATGATAAGTCTTCATGAGAAACGTTCTTCTGTCCGTAGTTCGAAACTCCATGTTTTGTTACTACAAGGACTTCACTTTGACGGTTGACAATTTCGCTGGAAATCCAAACATGGCCCGGAGTTTTACTTAGGGTTCGAGGGATTCATTCAAAAGCGAAACCATCACAGTTGTCTTCACAAGTTTCCTCTAAAATTAAATTTCGGGACGAAATTTCCTAAAGTAGGGGAGACTGTGACACCTGTGTCACTTCAACCATCATACGAATACTAAACCAATGAAATATTGTATTTCATACTTGGAATTCGTATAAATATGTGTATCGTTTGTGTTGGTGCATATGTCTGTCGACTTCGTCTTGTATCGAGTCTTGTGTCTAGATTGGATAGAATGGATCTCGGTAGGCTAGATAATAGGGTGTTAGTGATGATGGACCATTCCGCACGAAATGGCAAGAGCCATTTCGCACGAAATGGACATTGTCCATTTCGCACGAAATGGATCTTGTCCATTCCATGCGAAATGCCTCACCTATAAATACCTGGGCTGTCAATTCATTTGTAACTTTTCTGATTCCGGTACTGAGGTGCTGCCGAAGTGTCTCCAGGCCGTAAAACGTTGTTATATCAATAAAAAAGACAATTAAAGTGTATATCAAGCTGATTCTACATCAATACATTTGCTTCCACCTCTTGTATTGATTAGAACTCTTCTGAACGACTCGTTTGGTCGTGCAAACGATCCTACAGTTTGCACATATCAATTCTTGTTCGATTTCGAGCTTTAAATCGCTTCTGGAAGATTATACGCGATCTGATACGTAAATATAATCAGTTTAATGCAACAAACACCCCGGAAAAATGACATAGTCTTAACATACCTTAAATAACCTTTACATAACTTAGAAATAAGTTTTGGATGGTTTGGTGTGTCGAAATCAAGTTTATTCGCTTAAAGGGACTAATTTCGACAAACTGTGAAAGTATGCGGATTCGTACTGTAACGAACATTCCGGAACTTGATCATAAGTTAAACATACCCTAAATATCCTTTACATAGCTTAGAAATAGGCTTTGAGGGGTTCGGTATGCTAAAATAAACTTATTTGATCAATAGAGACTAAAAGCGTCAAAAGTGCATAAGTTTGCATTTTCGCGCATATCTTACGTTCTGAATATACACGGAAATCCAAAAATTTATGTAATCATTAAAATATTTTATTTTAGTGATTGGCATGATAAAATTCCATTCGTCATGAATCCTAATTATAATAAAACCTATGTATCTCACAGGCATTTTTATGCTGACGTACCTATTTTTACACATGTTTCAGGTGCTGTTATGTGATGATTGTTGATGCATGCTATACATAGGATGGACTCGTGCCTTAGCGACTTTAAAACTAGAAAGATAATATTTGTATTTATCTGATTGTAATCAAACAATGTGTTCAATAATTCAATAAAACGAAGTTATTTAATCCATGGTTGTGAAACAATGATTCTGTTACGACACTCCCCGGCGTTTCCGCCACGATTTGTTGTTTTACGTGGTCGGGGTGTGACACATACCCACATGAGGAACCGATGCCACAGTACCCTAACCCGATACCAGCACCCGCACCACCCATGAATACCGAGAACATACAGGAACTCCGCACTTTTGGCGAGGAGTTGTTAGATGAAAGTGAAAGGATAAGACAAATAGGGAAGAGGCTCATGTGGAAGTACGACGAGCGTAATATGCAATATTGGATAGATCCCCACTAGTAGTAGTAGTAATAATAATAATAATAATAATAATAATAATATAAATATAAATATATATATATGTGTGACTTGAAAAAAATCAACAAAAATAGATAATCTTATAGCTACTGATGCATACTAGTATTATATTTTAAATTCCAGTTGTGGTTTGTATTAGATGCATATATATAAAATAGAGTAAATGTCGCAATGTACGAAGATTTTGACCAACCTGTTTGTGTTTGTGAGAATGTTTGCATTAAATATTGTTTTGCGATATTAATACTTGGTAAATGTTTATAATCCAGATGGACAACGCAGCAAATCAGGAAAACCAGAATAATGATAATCAATTAAATAACAGTGCAATTCGACACATAGTAACCCAAGGAATTAGAGATGCTATGCCATATATCATCCAAAATGTTAAAGAAGCGGAAAATAATAACAGTAATGGTGGAAGTGAGCGAACACATACTGAACCTAGTCATAGCATGAACAATGGACCATTACTTCAATTGTCTATTCCAAAAAGAAGAAGAACCATGTCTTATGGTTGTTCTTACAAAGAATTCTGGTCCTGCAAACCAATAGAATTCCCAGGCAATGAAGGAGCAATTGCAGCTCTACGTTGGATAGAAAAGACAGAGGCAGTCTTAAAAATAAGCAAGTGTGCAGAGGAAGATAAAATTGTGTTTGCTTCCAATTTGTTTAAGAATGCAGCGTTAGAATGGTGGAACACTATTCTCCAGTCTAGGGGAAGTGACAGAGTCTATACTATGGAATGGACTGAGTTTAAGAATATGGTTGAAAGAAAGTTCTGTCCTCCCAATAAAAAAGAACAAATAGCTAATAAGTTCTTAAACCTTAGAATGACTGGAGTAGATTGTAAGGGTTACACTATTGTATTCTTCGAATATGCTAGAATAGTGCCAACCCTAGCTTCACCAGAACCTAATCTCCCGTTACATCTGGGGATTAATCAGCGAAATTAGACACGTAGTCAAGGCAGCTAGATCACCAACCATAGAAGAAGCCGTAGAACTAGCAAATACCTTGACTGATGAATTAGTACGTACACAAGAAGAAAACCAGGGAAAGAACCTAGTCCAGAAACTTACCCAGGAATTTCGTTATGGTAATTCCAACCGAGGGAGAAATGTAGGTTCTACTTCTGCACCTTATTGTAAGGCTTGCAAGAAGAAGCATTCAGGAAGATGCTCCACCTACTGCAACTTCTGCAAGATACCAGGACATAAGGAAGAAGATTGTAGGAAGAAACCCAGTAATGGAGTGTGCTTCAACTGTGGAGAAAAAGGGCATATCAAACCGAATTGTCCGAAACTAGCTCTAGCCATGAACAACAAGACTACTAAGAATGCTAGGGCATTTGTTCTGACAGCCGAAGAAGCAAAGATGATTCCGAACATGATTGCCGGTACGTTTTTAGTTAATGATGTATTTGCTAAAGTATTATTTGACTCTGGTGCGAACCAAAGTTTTATTAATACTTCATTTTGCAAACTTCTCAATCAACCATTAACTAAACTTCAACAAGAATGTTTAGTAGAGACAGCAAATGGAGAAACCATTAAGATTGCTGAAATCTTGCAGGGTGCAAGAATAGAAATTTTAAACCAAACGTTTATTGCAAATCTTTACCCAATGAATCTGGCTGGATTTTATATTGTATTAGGAATGGATTGGTTAGTAGCCAATAAAGTCAGTATTCTATGTGATCAAAAGTCAATCCAAGTAAATTCACCAAAGGGTGAAAATATCACAATTAAAGGAAATAAGCCATCTCGATCCACGAAATTCATCTCTGTGATGAAAACAGCAAGTTATGCAAGAAAAGGGTCACTAGTATATATGATTTCCATAATCATTAACACTAAAGGAAAAGAATTGAAAGATATTCCCATAGTATCTCAATTCTCAGATGTTTTTCCAGAAGAGTTACCAGGACTACCGCCAGACAGAGAAGTTGAATTCAAAATTCATCTGCTACCAGGAACAGCACCAATTGCCAAGGCACGTTACCGTTTGGCACCAGCAGAGATGCAAGAACTAAAGAAACAACTGGATGAGCTTTTGGAGAAAGGGTTCATACAGCCAAGTTCATCGCCATGGGGAGCACCGATCTTGTTTGTCAAAAAGAAAGACGGATCAATGCGTATGTGCATTGATTACCGAGAGTTGAACAAGGTCACGATTAAAAACCGGTACCCATTACCGAGAATCAATGATCTGTTTGATCAATTGCATGGAGCTCGATTCTTTTCTAAGATCGATTAACGCTCAGGATATCATCAATTAAAGGTATAGGAAGAGGATATTCCTAAGACCGCTTTTAGGACCAGGTATGGTCATTATGAATTTACTGTCATGTCATTTGGTCTAACCAATGCCCCAGCCGCATTTATGGACATGATGAACCGAATATGTAAGACATATTTGGATAAATTCATAATTGTCTTTATAGATGATATTCTCATTTACTCTAAGAGTAAAGAGGAACATGCAGCACATCTGCATGCACTCCTAAATTTGCTGAGAAAACAAAAGCTTTACGCTAAATTTTCAAAATGCGAATTTTGGTTAGAAGAAGTGAAATTTCTTGGACATTTAGTTAATCATGAAGGAATTCATGTGGATCCCACAAAGATTGAGGAGATTACTAAATGGAAAGTCCCTGAGTCACCAACGGAGATTAGAAGTTTCCTAGGACTGGCAGGTTATTATAGAAGATTTATCCGAGATTTTTTTAGAATAGCCATTCCCTTAACAAAACTGACCTGTAAATCTGTTAAGTTTGAATAGGGACCAAAGCAGGAAGAAGCCTTTAGAATTCTTAAGCAAAGATTAACCAACGCACCCATACTAGCATTACCAAAAGGAACTGAAGACTTTGTAGTATATTGTGATGCTTCTAAGTTAGGTTATGGATGTGTGTTGATGCAACGTCAAAAGGTTATAGCATATGCGTCTAGACAACTTAAGAATCATGAAGAAAATTATTCAACCCATGATTTAGAATTAGGAGCCATAATTTCTGCCCTGAAAATTTAGAGACATTACCTTTACGGTAGTAAGTTTACCATTTTCACCAATCATAAGAGTTTAAGATATGTTTTTGGGCAAAAAGAGTTAAATATGAGACAAAGACGCTGGATGGAAATTCTTAGCGATTATGATTGTAGTATCCAGTATCATGCAGGAAAGACTAGTAGTGTAGTAGCCGATGCTTTAAGTCGAAAGTACCACGAAAAGCCAAAAAGAGTACGTTCTCTTAAATTAAATCTACAAATAGATTTAAGTGAGCAAATTAGAGAAGTACAAGAATCAGTAATCAAGGATGATACTGAAAAATTAAAAGGAATGATTAAGGAATTAGAACAAGGAACAGATGGAATTTGGAGATTCCATAAGAAAAGGATTTGGATACCTAAACTAGGAAACCTACGCCACCGAATATTAGAAGAAGCCCATAAGTCTAAGTATACGATACATCCTGGAAGTGATAAGATGTATCAAGACTTAAGAAAGAATTTCTGGTGGATAGGAATGAAAAAGGATATAGCAGCTTATGTTGCCAAGTGTCAAACCTGTTCATAGGTTAAAGCTGAACATCAGAAACCCTCAGGTCTATTGCAGCAATTGGAAATACCTGTATGGAAATGGGAATTGATAACAATGGACTTTTTACCAAATTACCCAAAACACGGAAAGGTAATGATACAATCTGGGTGATTGTAGATAGATTAACTAAGTCTGCTCATTTCTTACCAATGAAGGAAACTTTCAGTATGGAACAATTAGCCAAGTTGTATGTAAATGAAATAGTTTCTGTAACATCTGTGTTTGTAATCATTGTGAACAGTTCAGTTATCAATAAAACAATGTTATTTGATCCCAATGTTTGTTTGGTTGTGTTTTACATTTTTCATGTTTTGACTTTTATTCAATTTCAAACTCTACATCGCTTTCTGGAAAGTTATACGCAAACTGGTGCGTAAACGTAACCAGTTTAATGCGACAAATACTCCGGAACATCAACATATACTTAACATACCTTAAATAACCTTTACATAACTTAGAAATAAGTTTTGAAGGCTTTGGTATGGCAAAAACAAGTTAATTCGCTTACAGGGACTAAATTTGACAAACTGCGAAAGTATGACGATTCGTACTGTAACAGACATTCCGAAACATGACCATAAGTTAAACATACCATAAATATCCTTTACATAGCTTAGAAATAGGCTTTGAGGTGTTCGGTATGCTAAAACAAACTTTTGGGTCATTCAGGGACTAAAAGTGTCAAAAAGTGCACAAGTTTGCTCTTTCGCGCATAACTTACGTTCTGAATACATCCGGACATCCAAAAATTTATGTAAGCACTAAAATATTTTATTTTAGTGTTCGGCATAAGAAAAATCCATTCGTCACGTCATTTGGATTGTTTTTCGCGCTTGTGCGCATTCCGTCGTAATTAAACGAACATCGCGATCGTACGGCTAAACGAACCGACATCCGAGATATTTTTGAGCACATTTTTAAGTTCCCTATACTTTAACTTCATTTTAGAGCTTTGAAATGGGGTTAACGGGCCTTAAACGTGTCGGAAATGAGCCTATTACACAGCAGGGACCAAAACTGTAATTCTGCCAAACTTGGTCCTTGCGCACCGCAACAAATATTTGTTACGGTGCGCAAGCAGTCTCCAGCACATCAGAAGCTTCCTAAACAGCTGTTAACAGCTGCAAACCACTCCTAATCCCTTTGCCACATGTTGATACCTTATGGTGAGTGGCCAAATGAGCTTCCATAACATTCCAACAAGTGTACGCATGAGATTCGAGCACGGTTTCCAGGAAACGATCCTAACGGTGGACCATTTACTATAAATACCCATCCATCCCCAACCTCTAAACCCACTAGAATCTGATCAATTGTGCTCTAAGTTGAAACCTTTGTTTCATACCTGAGCTATTTTGATCTAGATTAGCATTCGGGGACCCTTCGTAAGTATTCTTTCGTTCTTTTATTGCTTTGCGAGTCTGAAAGTCAAACTTTGTTTGACTTTCTGCGTTGACCAGTTTATGGTCAATGCGAAGTTCGTTTGAACTTCGCAACGTGATTGTAATCACGATGGTTATAGTCCTTTGTGACTATGCCTACTGATTACCACGTTGTCTAGGGTCGTAGGGTAAGCGATCTAATAAATCGCTTATACCTTCGAACCCGACCCATTTGGTCGATCATTAGGATCCGACCAAATACATTAGGTGACCATAGTATATAGGGAATAACCTTCCGAGGTTATACCTTATGGTCACGACGTTTAAGTAGTTGTATGATAAGTAGTTTATACGCCTTAGGTAAATTACCAGAATACCCTTTTCATGTATAATTGGTAATTAAGCATATGTAACCTAAAATTTTGTCACATAACTGATTATGTAACATGTTTAGGCATATAACACTTGTCGTAGGACTAGTTAGGCGGTCCGGACGCGTTTCACGCGAACGACGCGTTAAAGTAGCATAAGCTACCTAAACGGGTCGTAATGGGTCGTAAGCATTAAAGATAAGTTTCATTTAGCATGTAGGCTTTGTTAAACCATATTACATGAGTTCCCACACTCATTTGGTTTACGAACCCTCATGCTACCCGATCTTCCGATATAGGTCCGGTTATTAACATAGTTACCTATATTAGGTGCCGTTTGATTCCGTGATCTCTAGCATTGCTTGGTGGTTATCTTAGGACTTCTGAGCAATCTCAAGTGAGTACATAGACCCCTATTTTACTGTTTTCCAAACATTTTGGGGTGGAACACATGTGCCTACTTGTTACTTTCATGCTTTCCTGCTTTGATATCCTATACCTGCTATGTTCGTTAGTACATTATAGTACATGATTTCATTACATTTCATGCTATGTATGCCCATTGTGTGCGTACTTAGTACATTGTTTTACATTACATTTCATGCTATGTATGCCCATTGTGTGCATACTTAGTACATTGTTTTACATTACATTTCATGCTATGTATGCCCATTGTGTGCGTACTTAGTACATTGTTTACATTACATTTCATGCTATGTATGTCCATTGTGTGCATACTTAGTACATTTGTTTCACGTCACATGCTATGTATGTCCATTTGTTACATACTTAGTACAGTTGTTTTCATCACATGTTTACATTTTGGTATGACATTTGGGTTGTTTACAATGGAACAATACATTCATTAACATTAGCTACGCCGTTCGTTAGTAGGTAGTGGTACCATAGGAATTGACAACTCCCGTTCCTGAAATCCTGGGTTTGTTTGGATTGGAAGGAATGACCGAATTCGATATACATAACTTAGATAAACCTTTAATTTGTTTAAGGGTTTATCGCCACAGTCTCAAGGCTTGGATGTATGCATTTTCACAATACCGCATAAATGTCTGTATCAGTATAGCATGCATTTGTTCCACAAAACATAACTTTGATTTAAACCATGTTTTACTTCAATACCTTGTTTTTGTGCATTTTACATATGGTTTAGTTGATATATTTCGCTTGCCATACATGACAGTTTGGTTACACATTACATAATTGACATTTGACATAAACATTTTGACATTGATATACACATTTGGTGGTTTAACATTAGACATGGACATTTTGATATGGTTTACACAACAACACTTGACAAGTGATATATACATGAACAATTTACAATGGTGGTTGGTTTGGGTAAGAAATTTGAGTAACGAGGCGTGTGTAATATGATACAATCATGGTGGATACGCCGCTGGTACTTCCTATATATAAGTGCTTGTATGATATTACATGACATAGCGTTACTTAAATCACTTCAATGTTTGACATATTACATTTTACATAAACAATTTATTTCTCACAAGACATTGTCTTACAAAAGAAGTTTATTTTACAAACTCATTTTACATGGTTACTCATTTAACCTTACATTTATTTATACATATCAACTGATCTTATCGTTTTTCAAATGATTTACAAGACAAAGCAAATTACAAGGTTCATGACTAAACATTTTCTTAAACACAAGTCATGAATCCTATTTTCACAAAACCTATGTATCTCACAGGCATTTTTATGCTGACGTACCTATTTTCACATGTGTTTTCAGGAGCTTTTCCATAGGATGTTGATCGTGACACTAGGGCAGACCTGTGCCTTAGAGACATAAAATGAAGATAGATTTAGTTTAATTATGTTCTGAACTCTTTATTTACTGTTTAAGACAATGTAACTCTTATGTTGATAAATAAAATACAACTTTGTATGCCATGGTTATGAAACAATTAATTCTGTTAGAACACTCCCCGACGTTTCCGCCACGTTTTGTATGTTACACGTGGTCGGGGTGTGACAGAAGAGTTGGTATCAGAGCCGATGGTTATAGGGAATTAGGTTATTAGTAATGCTTTGACCTAGACTATAACCTTTCTAGGACCCTAACACAAGTTATCTTGTGTTTAGATCTTAAAACATGTACATCACCTATCCTTAGGTGATTAACAAAATAAGAACCAAATTTTTCCGAAACGATTTTTGAAAAACAATCTTCTATTTTTGGATAATTTATTACAAGGTTTTGAACCCTCTATTGTAAGGTTTTGAACCCTCTGTTATATGGTTTTGAACCCCTTTGAGTTTTCAAAATCTCGTCAAGGTTTTGGGTTTTAAATAATGTGAACACGTGCAAACTGGAAGGGTGAATGCCTGTATTCTGGGTTTTCTGTCTAGGCAAGCACTTCGTATATATCTCATCAGACGCGAGACCAGTTGTGCTTACATGGGAATTCTTGGGATGAGTGTTCACTTATAGGCGAGCATGTCTTCGTAAAACATTATTTTTGATCCATTTACTTTGATTAGTCACTGTGTGTCGTTTGTTTGCTTGGTAATGCGGACGAATGACCACCATCTTTGCTTTTGTTGATTTTGTTTCATCTCATTCTCTTCATCCAATCATCTCACTCATTTCCTTTCATGTTTTCCTCTTTTAGAATGCCTCCTCGACGCGAAACCCAGATAGCGACTGCCGAACTGGCAGAAATCATTGCGCAGCAGATGGCTGCTCAATTCCCAAATCTCTTTGCTCAATGGAACCAAGCCAACAACAACAACAATGTTCCATGCAAATACAAGGATTTTAACCAGGCTAAACCACTCAAGTTTAGTGGTTCTGAGGGAGCGACTGGGCTTCTTCAATGGTTCGAGAGCATTGAGAATACTTTTCGCCCCGTGCAGTGTCCTGACAATCGCAAGGTCGAGTTTTCTTTGAGTGTGTTTCAGAAGAGGGCTCTCACATGGTGGAACGGGGTTATGAGAGACCGGGGTGCAGAAGTTGCTCTCGCACAGACATGGGCTGAACTTAGAGCCCTTATGATGAGGGAATTCTGTCCTCGTCATGAGCAACGAGCGTTGGAGAAAGAGTTTGATGTTTTGAAGCAAGATAGTGGTGAGCACAGAGCATATACTGATAGATTTGAGGAGTTAAGTCTGCTTTGCCCGACTATGGTTACCCCACTCGACAAGGCTATCGAAAGGTATATCGACGGCCTACCTGACTCAGTGCAAGACATCCTTACTGGTAGTAATCCTGCCACACTCCGTCAGGCTATCGAGTTAGCAGCGACATTGACTGAGTCGCAGATCCGGAAGAACAAGTTACACAGGAAGGGTGACAAGGGCAAGAAACAGTCGGCTGACAAGAAAGATAGCAAGAAAGGTCAAAACAAGAATGGAAAGAATTCGGGTTCTTCGAGAGGGTCAAGGAAGCGTAAGGCTTCCCAAAATTTTGCTGTCACTGCTCAAGCTAACCAGGCAGCTCCCAACCAACCCGCACAGCCTCCAGCAAAGAAACCCTATTCAGGGAATGCACCTTTGTGCAATAGATGCAACAGTCACCATCAGCCGCAACATCAGTGCCGTTTCTGTAATAACTGTGGGAAGTCGGGTCATCTTGCCAATGTTTGTCGGTTTGCTCAGAATCAGGTAGTTCAGAACCCGGCTCAACAAGTTGCTCAGCCTCCTGCTCAGCAACAGGGTCAAGCTGCACGACCACAATACCCACCAGGTGCTTGTTACAATTGTGGGGATCTGACCCACTACAGAAACCGGTGCCCAAGGCTAGCCAACCAAAATCAGAATGCAAACCAGAATCAGGCTCAGGCCCCGGCTCGAGGCCGAGTCTTTAACATGAATGCCCAAGAGGCGCAGGCGGACGATAATGTGGTGAACGGTACGTTCTTTATTAATAATCAGCCTGCATCTGTTCTTTTCGATTCTGGTGCCGACAAGAGTTTTGTGTCATTGTCTTTTGAGCCAATGCTTCGCGTGTCTAGAACGAAACTAGGAAAACCCTTGACAGTAGAAGTTGCTAGTGGCGAACCCATTGTTCTTAATTCTGTTCTTCGCAACTGCCAGTTGAACCTTAACGACCATCTTTTTCCTATCGACCTCACGCCTATGCAACTTGGAAGCTTCGACGTCATTGTGGGTATGGATTGGTTATCCAAGCATCACGCAGAGGTAGTTTGTTTCGAGAAGATCGTTCGTGTGCCACTTTCGACAGGCGAGATCCTACAGGTTCGTGGTGAGAAACCTGCCGGTGGTCTCAAACTCATGTCTTGTTTTAAAGCTCGGAAGTATCTGCGGAAGAACTATGTGGCTTTTTTAGCACATGTTACAGCAGATAAGGGCAAGGGTAAGTCTATTTCAGATATTCCTGTCGTTCGGGATTATTCCGAAGTATTCCCTGAAGACTTACCTGGTCTACCTCCTGCACGCCAAGTCGAGTTCCGTATTGATCTCGTACCTGGTGCAAATCCCATTACCAGAGCTCCATACCGTCTTACACCGTCTGAGATGCAAGAGTTGTCTAAGTAGCTTCAGGAACTCTCTGACAAAGGTTTTATACGTCCTAGCTTTTCACCTTGGGGTGCTCCCGTTCTTTTTGTCAAGAAGAAGGATGGATCCTTTAGGATGTGTATCGATTATCGCGAGCTTAACAAGCTTACCATCAAGAATCGATATCCCCTACCTCACATAGACGATCTCTTTGATCAGCTACAGGGTGCTTCTTATTTTTCAAAGATTGATCTACGATCTGGATATCATCAACTTCGGGAGCATGAAGAAGATATTCCCAAGACAGCGTTCCGTACTCGATATGGGCATTATGAGTTCACAGTCATGCCATTCGGTTTGACTAATGCTCCTGCTGTTTTCATGGATTTAATGAATAGGGTCTGCAAGCCTTATTTGGATCTTTTCGTCATTGTTTTTATTGACGACATCTTTATATACTCTAAGACGCGAGCTGACCACGAGCAACATCTTCGTCTTACTCTGGAACTCCTAAAGAAAGAGCAACTTTTCGCCAAATTCTTCAAGTGCGAATTTTAGCTTAAAGAAGTTCAATTTTTGGGGCATATTATCAACAAACGAGGTATTCATGTAGATCCCTCCAAGATCAGTGCGATTAAGGGTTGGGATACACCTTCTACTCCTACTGAAGTTCGTTCTTTTCTTGGTCTAGCGGGTTATTACCGCCGCTTCATTGAAAACTTCTCAAAGATTGCAGTTCCTCTAACTGCTCTAACTCAGAAGAACAAACCCTTTGATTGGGGATTTAAACAAGAGGAAGCTTTTCAACACTTGAAGCAGAAGCTTTGCGATGCGCCTGTTCTATCATTGCCTGAGGGTGATGATGATTTTGTCGTGTATTGTGATGCATCGAAATTAGGCCTTGGTTGTGTTCTGATGCAAAGGAACAAAGTCATAGCATATGCATCGAGGCAGTTGAAGATACATGAGAAGAACTACACCACTCATGATCTTGAGTTGGGTGCAGTTGTTTTCGCTCTCAAGATCTGGAGACACTACTTGTACGGTACAAAATGTGTGGTTTTCACGGACCACAAAAGTATTCAGCATATCTTCAATCAGAAAGAACTCAACATGAGGCAACGACGTTGGGTTGAACTTTTAAACGACTATGACTGTGAAATTCGCTACCATCCTGGTAAGGCGAATGTCGTAGCCGATGCATTGAGTCGTAAGGAACGTACTAAGCTTCATTGTGTACGTGTTCAATCTGATATTCAAGCTCGATCCGATATACAAGCACGCATTTCTCATGCTCAACACACTTGTGTTTCACAAGGGTTGATGGATAAGGAATTTCCCTATCACATAACACCTGCTCTGGAACTGAAGGACAATGGATCATATTACTTCATGGACCGTTTGTGGGTCCCAAGCCAGGATGATCTTCGTACCTTGCTTATGGATGAAGCCCATAAGTCTCGTTATTCTATTCATCCGGGCTCAGATAAGATGTATAAGGATCTTCGTATTCAGTATTGGTGGCCTGGTATGAAGAAAGACATTGCCTTATATGTATCAAAATGCCTTACTTGTCTTAAGGTAAAGGCTGAACATCAACGTCCTTCGGGTTTATTGGTGCAACCAGAGATCCCAGTTTGGAAATGGGAAAACATTACTATGGATCTTGTTACCAAACTTCCACGCACAAAGAAAGGTCATGATGCCATCTGGGTAGTCGTTGATCGTCTTACAAAGTCAGCGCATTTCTTGCCAATCCTTGAGGATTTTCCTGCTGACAGACTTGCTAAAATCTATGTGGATGAAATTGTAGCCCGACATGGTGTTCCTTTGAACATCATTTCTGACAGAGATGCTCGTTTCACTTCTCATTTTTGGAGAACCATGCAATCTGCTATGGGGACCCAACTTAATCTGAGCACAGCTTATCATCCACAAATGGATGGTCAATCGGAAAGAACAATCCAGACTCTGGAGGATATGCTTAGAGCTTGTGTGATTGATTTTGGTGGTAGTTGGGATTCACATCTTCAGTTGATTGAATTCTCCTACAACAACAGTTATCACACCAGCATCAAAATGGCTCCTTTCGAGGCTCTCTATGGTCGAAAACGTCGTTCACCAGTCTGCTGGAATGAGATCGGCAAGGCTCAACTTACTGGACCTGCCCTCATTTTAGAAACAACAGATAAGGTTAAGAAAGTTCGTGATAACCTTCAGACAGCTAGAAGCCGTCAAAAGAGTTACGCGGATCCAAAACGCAAACCCTTGGAATTTCAAATCGGTGATCGAGTATTACTTAAGGTCTCACCTTGGAAAGGTGTGATCAGATTTGGAAAGAAAGGAAAACTTGCACCTAGATACGTTGGACCATTCAAGATCGTCGAAAGAATCGGAAAGGTAGCCTACAGACTTGAGTTACCTCCTGAACTTGGAAATGTTCATCCAACTTTTCACGTGTCCAATCTCAATAGGTGTTTAGCTGATGAGAACCTCCACATACCGCTTGACGAAATTCGTGTTCACAAAACACTGAAATTTGTTGAGAAGCCTGTGGAAATCATGGAACGAGAAGTCAAGTGGCTCAAACGCAATTGCATTCCTTTGGTCAAAGTTCGCTGGGAAGCTAAACGTGGACCCGAGTTTACTTGGGAACGCGAAGATCAAATGAAGGCGAAATATCCGCATCTTTTCCCACGAGTTTCCTCTAAATAAATTTCGGGACGAAATTTCCACAAGTAGGGGAGACTGTAACATCTGTGTTTGTAATCATTGTGAACAGTTCAGTTATCAATAAAACAATGTTATTTGATCCCAATGTTTGTTTGGTTGTGTTTTACATTTTTCATGTTTTGACTTTTATTCAATTTCAAACTCTACATCGCTTTCTGGAAAGTTATACGCAAACTGGTGCGTAAACGTAACCAGTTTAATGCGAAAAATACTCCGAAACATCAACATATACTTAACATACCTTAAATAACCTTTACATAACTTAGAAATAAGTTTTGAAGGCTTTGGTATGGCAAAAACAAGTTAATTCGCTTACAGGGACTAAATTTGACAAACTGCGAAAGTATGACGATTCGTACTGTAACAGACATTCCGGAACATGACCATAAGTTAAACATACCATAAATATCCTTTACATAGCTTAGAAATAGGCTTTGAGGTGTTCGGTATGCTAAAACAAACTTTTGGGTCATTCAGGGACTAAAAGTGTCAAAAAGTGCACAAGTTTGCTCTTTCGCGCATAACTTACGTTCTGAATACATCCGGACATCCAAAAATTTATGTAAGCACTAAAATATTTTATTTTAGTGTTCGGCATAAGAAAAATCCATTCGTCACGTCATTTGGATCGTTTTTCGCGCTTGTGCGCATTCCGTCGTAATTAAACGAACATCGCGATCGTACGGCTAAACGAACCGACATCCGAGATATTTTTGAGCACATTTTTAAGTTCCCTATACTTTAACTTCATTTTAGAGCTTTGAAATGGGGTTAACGGGCCTTAAACGTGTCGGAAATGAGCCTATTACACAGCAGGGACCAAAACTGTAATTCTGCCAAACTTGGTCCTTGCGCACCGCAACAAATATTTGTTACGGTGCGCAAGCAGTCTCCAGCACATCAGAAGCTTCCTAAACAACTGTTAACAGCTGCAAACCACTCCTAATCCCTTTGCCACATGTTGATACCTTATGGTGAGTGGCCAAATGAGCTTCCGTAACATTCCAACAAGTGTACGCATGAGATTCGAGCACGGTTTCCAGGAAACGATCCTAACGGTGGACCATTTACTATAAATACCCATCCATCCCCAACCTCTAAACCCACTAGAATCTGATCAATTGTGCTCTAAGTTGAAACCTTTGTTTCATACCTGAGCTATTTTGATCTAGATTAGCATTCGGGGACCCTTCGTAAGTATTCTTTCGTTCTTTTATTGCTTTGCGAGTCTGAAAGTCAAACTTTGTTTGACTTTCTGTGTTGACCAGTTTATGGTCAATGCGAAGTTCGTTTGAACTTCGCAACGTGATTGTAATCACGATGGTTATAGTCCTTTGTGACTATGCCTACTGATTACCACGTTGTCTAGGGTCGTAGGGTAAGCGATCTAATAAATCGCTTATACCTTCGAACCCGACCCATTTGGTCGATCATTAGGATTCGACCAAATACATTAGGTGACCATAGTATATAGGGAATAACCTTCCGAGGTTATACCTTATGGTCACGACGTTTAAGTAGTTGTATGATAAGTAGTTTATACGCCTTAGGTAAATTACCAGAATACCCTTTTCATGTATAATTGGTAATTAAGCATATGTAACCTAAACTTTTGTCACATAACTGATTATGTAACATGTTTAGGCATATAACACTTGTCGTAGGACTAGTTAGGCGGTCCGAACGCGTTTCACGCGAACGACGCGTTAAAGTAGCATAAGCTACCTAAACGGGTCGTAATGGGTCGTAAGCATTAAAGATAAGTTTCATTTAGCATGTAGGCTTTGTTAAACCATATTACATGAGTTCCCACACTCATTTGGTTTACGAACCCTCATGCTACCCGATCTTCCGATATAGGTCCGGTTATTAACATAGTTACCTATATTAGGTGCCGTTTGATTCCGTGATCTCTAGCATTGCTTGGTGCTTATCTTAGGACTTCTGAGCAATCTCAAGTGAGTACATAGACCCCTCTTTTACTGTTTTCCAAACATTTTGGGGTGGAACACATGTGCCTACTTGTTACTTTCATGCTTTCCTGCTTTGATATCCTATACCTGCTATGTTCGTTAGTACATTATAGTACATGATTTCATTACATTTCATGCTATGTATGCCCATTGTGTGCGTACTTAGTACATTGTTTTACATTACATTTCAGGCTATGTATGCCCATTGTGTGCATACTTAGTACATTGTTTTACATTACATTTCATGCTATGTATGCCCATTGTGTGCGTACTTAGTACATTGTTTACATTACATTTCATGCTATGTATGTCCATTGTGTGCATACTTAGTACATTTGTTTCACGTCACATGCTATGTATGTCCATTTGTTACATACTTAGTACAGTTGTTTTCATCACATGTTTACATTTTGGTATGACATTTGGGTTGTTTACAATGGAACAATACATTCATTAACATTAGCTACGCCGTTCGTTAGTAGGTAGTGGTACCATAGGAATTGACAACTCCCGTTCCTGAAATCCTGGGTTTGTTTGGATTGGAAGGAATGACCGAATTCGATATACATAACTTAGATAAACCTTTAATTTGTTTAAGGGTTTATCGCCACAGTCTCAAGGCTTGGATGTATGCATTTTCACAATACCGCATAAATGTCTGTATCAGTATAGCATGCATTTGTTCCACAAAACATAACTTTGATTTAAACCATGTTTTACTTCAATACCTTGTTTTTGTGCATTTTACATATGGTTTAGTTGATATATTTCGCTTGCCATACATGACAGTTTGGTTACACATTACATAATTGACATTTGACATAAACATTTTGACATTGATATACACATTTGGTGGTTTAACATTAGACATGGACATTTTGATATGGTTTACACAACAACACTTGACAAGTGATATATACATGAACAATTTACAATGGTGGTTGGTTTGGGTAAGAAATTTGAGTAACGAGGCGTGTGTAATATGATACAATCATGGTGGATACGCCGCTGGTACTTCCTATATATAAGTGCTTGTATGATATTACATGACGTAGCGTTACTTAAATCACTTCAATGTTTGACATATTACATTTTACATAAACAATTTATTTCTCACAAGACATTGTCTTACAAAACAAGTTTATTTTAAAAACTCATTTTACATGGTTACTCATTTAACCTTACATTTATTTATACATATCAACTGATCTTATCGTTTTTCAAATGATTTACAAGACAAAGCAAATTACAAGGTTCATGACTAAACATTTTCTTAAACACAAGTCATGAATCCTATTTTCACAAAACCTATGTATCTCACAGGCATTTTTATGCTGACGTACCTATTTTCACATGTGTTTTCAGGAGCTTTTCCGTAGGATGTTGATCGTGACACTAGGGCGGACCTGTGCCTTAGAGACATAAAATGAAGATAGACTTAGTTTAATTATGTTCTGAACTCTTTATTTACTGTTTAAGACAATGTAACTCTTATGTTGATAAATAAAATACAACTTTGTATGCCATGGTTATGAAACAATTAATTCTGTTACAACACTCCCCGACGTTTCCGCCACGTTTTGTATGTTACACGTGGTCGGGGTGTGACAGTTTCATTACATGGAATTCCTTTATCTATTGTGTCTGATAGAGATAGCCGTTTTACTTCTCATTTTTGGACAAGTTTCCAAAAAGCAATGGGAACCAAGCTAAATCTAAGCACAGCTTATCATCCTCAAACGGATGGACAAAGTAAAAGGACGATTCAGACAATGGAAGATATGCTTAGAGCTTGTGTAATTGATTTCAGAGGAAATTGGGACGATCATTTACCATTAATAGAGTTTTCCTATAATAACAGCTATCATACCAGTATCAATGCTTCACCATTCGAAGCACTTTATAGACGAAAGTGCCAAACACCTATCTATTGGGCAGAAATTGGAGAAAAGCAATTGTCTGGACCCGAGATAGTACAAGAAACAACGGATAAGATTGTTCAAGTCAAAGAAAGACTAAAAGCAGCACGCGATCGACAAAAGAGTTATGCTGATAACAGGCGAAAGCCATTGGAATTTCAAGTAGGAGACAAGGTATTATTAAAAGTTTCTCCTTGTAAAGGAGTGGTAAGATTCATCAAAAGAGGAAAGCTAAGCCCCATGTATGTTGGACCTTTTGAGATTATTAGAAAAATAGGACCAGTACCTTAACAGCTACAACTGCCAGAGGAAATGGCAGGAATACATGATGTATTTCATGTATGTAATCTCAAAAAGTGCTTAGCCGATGAATCACTAGTAGTGCCTCTTAAGGATATAGAGGTAAATGAGAAGCTTAAGTTCGTAGAAAAGACTCTTCAGATTGAAGACAGAAAAGTCAAGAATCTTAAGCACAAGAGATTAGTTCTAGTAAAAGTAAAATGGGATTCTAAGAGAGGACCAGAATACACTTGGGAGCTCGAATCAGAGATGCAAAGGAAACACCCACACCTGTTCCAGTAGACCTCGAGGACGAGTTCTAAAACAAGGTGGGGAGGATATAACAACCCTCCTAAAATAATTCCGACACTCCTAAATTTATTAGAATGCCCCGATACGCCCTAAAATACACCCCGTATACGAGAAACGACCCCGAAATACCTTGAAATTAACAAAAATCAAATAAAAATAATAAAATACGTCTGTCGCGGGGCGCGATAGACTTCACTTAATCTGTCGCGGGGCGCGACCTAGTGCACCAGGCTCAACTCGGTTACGACACGTGTCCTATGACTCGACCTGGCTAGGGTTTTGACTCAGCCAAGCTACGCCCTAGACCCCCTAGCTCGCGGGCCGCATAAGAGCAGCCCTTGTCTTTCGCGGGGCGCGAGAAATGGCCGATCAGGCCCTATATATTTGGAGTTCAGGCTTCAGTTTCATTCGTTCATTTCCCTCGATCTCTCTCTCAATATTTCTACATAGCAATTATAATTTCAGGCATTATACCCCGTAATTAGCGAAACTCTGCCTCGTTGTAAGTATTATAACCCCCGATTACGTATAGAGACGCTGCCCGATTGATCTAGTGCTCCGTAACGGCTGTCGAGGTTCTGCCCAACGTAGTCGTTGGAGTTCTGTCTCGGGGAGGGTATAACTAATGTAAAAATTGGGTTATTATACTAACACGTGTGCATTGTTTAATTAATAGATTATAACCAGGAAGTCACAAAGGAAAAACCTAAAATAGCAATGTGAGTAATCACCATTTTATAAACCTTTTTGCAAACTGTTTTTACAAAACCTCAATATTTTAAATTATATTTCACAGTGATTGAGTATTTGTAATTCTACAATTATCGTCAATATGTTGGGGTTTTGTATACAAAATTTGTTACTACACTGTGAGTAGTAACATGACCACAAGTCGGGTTGACAGTACCGTAGGTGGTAATTAAAGTAGAAATATAAACAAATGTAATTGCTGGATTGCCCTCAATACTGTACAATGATAAAACTTGTTTTGATTAAATTGGGATTAACTCACCAGTATTTTCCACTAACAAATGTTTTTAAACGCATTTCAGGTAACAAAATGTGAAAGCCAAAATAGAAGCCAGCTGGAGAGCACTAAAGGCTTGGAAAAGTGGCTATAAAAGTTACCTAATTAAAGAAGATGTTTTAATTAAATAAATTAGGGTTTATCCCTATAAACATGTTTGTAATGGAAACTTGGGAATTTCCCATGTGTTTATTATTATAAAAATGTGGTATTTTACTCTGATAAAATATTTCTTAACTACGGCCCTGATGTAAATTCTGCTGCCAAACTAATAAACACTGATACCACTGAATCTGAGCTCGCGGCCGCCCGTTCCCAAGAGATTAGGGGCCGGGGGTTGCGACAGTATTTCCGCCCAAAAGTTGTAAACCAAAAACGTTAAAAGAAAAAGGGGGACATGAACTCACAGGTTTGCGTCCGTAGTCGTGTACACTGAAAGATGATGTCCGCGAGTCGTGCCACTACCTACACATGTGTTATGTTTTATTAGACACCTTGGTCGTGTAACGACTCTTAGTCTTAATTATTTATTAGGACTTGTTTTGAAATTTTGTATACTTTGAGGTACACTTTCGGTGTATGATGTATATATAATTTTTATAATTATATATAATTTCAAATGTAGTACATTAGTTAAAATAATTATATTTTAACTTATGTTATTTTCATGCAAATATTTGGGGGTTTCGTTAAAAATAATGTATTTTTAACTCGTTTTGTCATATGGTTCTCATATACGTATGGTTGTAGTTTTCAAAGCCAACATACCATTTATTGAGTATTACACATTTATACATATTTACAAGTATAGATATAGTTGTATTATGAACATGTTAAGTTTGTCACTTTGTATTCTCATACTTATGTATGATACTTGTATGAGGGTATTTTCCCAAGTGTCGGTAGTGTATGTTGGTATGTATTTGTCACACCCCGACCGCGTAAAACAACAAACCGCGGCGGAAACGTCGGGGAGTGTCGTAACAGAATCATTGTTTCACAACACATGGTGATTTAAGATTAGTTTTATTTCATTAATCAACTCAATGTCTTATTACAAAACAGATAAATTCAAATAATTGTCTTTCAAGTTTTAAAGTCACTAAGGCACGGGTCCAATCCTATGTGTAGCATGCATCAATAATCATCACATAGTAGTACCTGAAACATATGTGAAAATAAAACGTCAGCATAAAAATGCCTGTGAGTAACACAGGTTTTGTTGTTTTAGATTCATGGCTTTGGTTAACATAGAAAAGGTTTTATGTTTTACAAAAAAAAAAAAAAAAATAGCCATGAATCCTTGTAAAAGTTTTGTTTCTAAAATGCATTGTTTTGATAAAAAGGTATGTAGTATATACGAAAATATACTTTGATTTGAAATAGTTTAACAGATAGTATATCGAAATATACTTTGGTTACTGAAATAGTGGTTTAAGAATGAAAACATCGGTAGTATATCAAATTATACTTTGGTTTGAAAATAGCATATCAACTAGGCTTTGGTAGTATATCAAAATATACTTTAGTTTATGAAATAACAAAGTCGGTAGTATATCAAACTATACTTTAGTAAAACAGTATCATGTTTGTAGTATATCGAAATATACTGAAATCATGATTTGGTAGTATATCAAACTATACCTTAGTAAACAATAGCATATCAAACTATGCTTTAGCAAAACAGTATCACGTTGGTAGTATATCGAAATATACCATATATCGCGATTTGGTTATACATTCAAACCTTAGTGCATCAGACTACACTTTAGAGACTATAGAAATACCACAAAGGCATATTCCATTTGGTTAAAATTTGGTTTCTGACATTCCCTACAACAGGAATGGGGTGTCTAGTCCTATAGCGCTATATCGTACTACCAATCGGCTTGATCATTGTTAATGAATGTATAAATAATAGTATAAATGAACAAATAGTTCTAACAAGTTTTGGAAAACAATGTTTAAGCCATGGATAATAGTTCAAGTTTGTCATAGTATAAGTACTAAGCATGTGTAAACATATAGTTGGAAATCATGAAAATAATGCATAGGCACATATGTATCACCCCAAAGTATTTGAAAGCGGTAAAAGAGGGGACTATGTACTCACTTGAGATTGCAAGTATCCTTAATTAAGTGTCCTAACGAAGCTCGGGAAATCAAGGAATCAAGTGGCACTTGGTGTTCAAAGGCTAGAAGGATGATCATAGAACTCAGGTAGGTGGTTCCTTTGCAGGGATTCCTCCACTTAGAGTTCCAAAATTGAAATGAGAAGCAAATGAGGAAGAAGTGGAGGGTATTTATAGTTGTGGTGAGGCTCTAGGATCATTACAAGTGGTTTGTTTGGCCACCAAGCAAGAAATCCTAGCCATACATGTGTAAATGGCAGCTATACATTGCTTGGAGAGGTGTTAACTTGGCTACCACACAAAGAAATTGCAAGAATGATCCCTGAATTAACAAACTGTTGCTGAAACTGATGTTTCTGTCCAGATGTGGTGGTGGCGTGGCACCACAGCACAGCCTCTAGGCTGTGGCGCGACCCGAGGGTGATGCTAGAAGTTTCAGAAAATGACAGAAATGGTCCCTGCACGTATTTGAACTTGTTTTCGACGTTTTTAACATCCGTTAAGCCATTTTCAAGGTTCTAAAAGGTCATCAAAGTGTTGGGGACCTGAAATATGCTCGTAAATATCTCGGATGTCGGCTCGTTTGGTCGTACGATCACGTTGTTCGGTTAATTACGACAAAACTCGAACGGACGCGAAAATGATCCAAATCAAGCGACGAATGCTATTTTTGCATGCCGATCACTAAAACAAAATTATTTTAGTGTCTACAAAAATTTTGGATGTCCAGATGTGGTCAGAACGTAAGATATGCGTGTAAATGCAAACTTACACTGTTTTTGACGCTTTTAGTCCCTCTTGATCAAATAAGCGTATTTTCGCATACCGAACCCCTCAAAGCCTATTTCTAAGCTATGTAAAGGATATTTAGGGTATGTTTAGCTTATGATCAAGTTCTGGAATGTTCGCTACTATACAAATCGGCATAGTTTCACAGTTTGATGTAAATAGTCCTTGCGATCAAATAAACTTGTTTTTGCCATACCAAACCCTTTAAAACTTATTTATAAGTTATGTAAAGGTTATTTAAGGTATGTTAAGCTTATGTTGCCATTCCGGAGTGTTTGTCGCGTTAAACTGATTACGTTTATGCATCAGTTTGCGTATAACTTTCTAGAAAGCGATTTAAAGCTCGAAATCGAACAAGAATTGATATGTGCAAATGATACACATAATTATATAAATCCCAAGTACGAAACACAATATTTCATTGGTTTGGTATTTGTTTGATGGTCGTAGCGACACAGGTGTCACAGTCTCCCCTACTTTAGGAAATTTCGTCCCGAAATTTAATTTTAGAGGAAACCTGTGAAGACAACTGTGACTGTTTCGCTTCGAATGAATCCTTCGTACCCTAAGTAAAACTCTGGGCTACGTTTGGATTTTTAGCGAATTTGTTCATTGTTAAAGTGTTGTCGTTGTTGTAACAAAAGCATGGAGCTTTAAACAACGGATAGGAGAATGTTTCCTATGAAGACTATTATAGGAAACTTGTGTGTGCTCGAAATCAGAGTCGGAGAATGCAAGATAAAATAACACTGGTCAAGGTCCAGGACTTCTAGCAACTCAAATAACGCTACGTTCTCAATGTAATAAGGAACACTTATATATAGGAAGTACCAGCGGCGTATCCACCATGCCCTTTTTACATTGTTCCTGTTTCGTTATTCCTATCACTATAGGTCTTAACACATGACAAAACTTGTTGTGGTTTCTGTGCACTGAATTCCATAATTATGTATGCATCCATAATTACGTAATCCCTTGCACAGTCCGCACAGTTTATTTTATAATGTGTAGGGGAAAATCAATCGGACAAACATGTAATGACTTGACGAGACCACTAAAGGATCTTTTTAACTAGATCAACGAACAATCTTTTTAACTAGATCAACACATGATCTCTTTAACTAGATCGTCGTACGATCTCTTTAAATAGACCACTAAAGGATTTTTGCAACTTTGAATCAAATAATCATTTTGAAACAGCACATTGGAATCCAAAGGTCTGACTATTTGCATAGAAAGCTCCTTAAGGATTCAAGATAGTACTTTGAGTATCCTTCGGAGAATCTAACATATGAAAATACGGAAGATTCTACCAGGACTTAGATAGCAAGCTTTAGAAATTACACATAAACACAAATCACAAAATTGTGCATTCGTTAATTTAGTTATTAGCTCGTTCGTTAATTTGAATTAATGCATTTAAAGTACACCCGAAATCCAATCATTGACTTTAATTAGTACTTAAAACATCCTGAAGAATCTAACTATGAAGATAGGAAGATCTTATAAGGATTTGGAATTTGTGTGGTGAAAATGTTTTGAAATCCACATACTAGGCATGTTAAGGCAAACCACGAAGCAAAAATGTACTTGATAATCGTGTACATAGTCACAGAACATGGGTCCAGTTAAGGACTTATGAAAGTACCTTTAGATATCAAATTAAGGGTTTGAAATGGTACTTCAAATATTCGTTTAAGAATTTGTAACTTGTACCTTGTACTTTGTTTCTATAAAAGAAACGAGTACTTGGGATTTTCAGGGAGATCACAAGTGATCCTAAAATGAAAGAACCACATAAGTAGTTTGTTTTGTAAGGAACACAGTTCCTTGGTGTCGGCATCGAAGAGGTATGTCAAACAGACTCACAATCGTATCAGTTTCGTAAAATAAAATTGGAACAAAAATTTTATTTATATAACAGCTGAATTGTTTCAAATGTCAAAAGATAACAAATAAGGAAATGCAAAAGTCTAATTGTTCACTGCTGCATTGTCATTTTCATTTGCCTCGTTTATGTTGAATGCTCGTCCACATGCTGGATTCGCATTAACAAGTTTTGGGCAATTGTTTCGATAGTGAGTGAGATCACCACAGTTGTAGCACGATCCAGGTGGATATGGTGCTTGAATAGCAGCAGGATTTGCAGCATTTTGGTTTTGGGCAGCATGGCGGCATGTATTGACCAAATGTCCCAATCGTCCACACTGGGTACATTTGTGACACGGTGTCTGATTCACATGATGATGGTTACATTTGTTGCACAAAGGTGCAGTACCAATATAGTTTTTCCTAGCACGAGGCTGTGCTGGCTGGTTTGGTGCAGCCTGATCATTCTGAGCAACTACTGCGAAGTTTTGTGAAGCCTTACGCTTCTTCGACTTCTTAGAGGACTCGGTATGTTTATCCTTTGGTTTTTCTTGTGCAGACTTGTCAGATGGTTTCTGGTCGCCTTTTCGGAAAAGCTTACCCTTCCTGATTTGAGATTCAGCCAGGGTAGCAGACAGCTCGATGGTCTGTCTGACGGTAGTAGGGTTGCTACCAGTAACAATGTCCTGAACTGGGTCAGGGAGGCCATCGATGTACTTTTCAACCGCCTTTTCCAAGGGCCTAACCATGGTAGGACATTGTAAGGACCTGCAAAAATGTCCCAAAATGACCCGTAAGTGAAAACCCGGACCCCTGAAACCCTAATGTGCATGAAAAACCAAGAAATTTGAGTTCCACGCGGGCCACGTAAGCCATAAGAGAAGGCTACGCGGGCCGCGACAACTTATAAAATCTCCGGATAAGCGAACAGGCCACGTGTCGCACACGTGGCGGGCCTACATGTGACACGGCAGCCCTAATTGTAGACTAGGTGGCCCTCACGGGCCGCGTAAGTTCTTGTAAGGGTTTACGCGGGCCGCGTAAAACCCAAAAAGTTGCTATAAATTACTGGTGCATGAGCAGTTCATCTGTGTTCGAAAATTTTGTTCAAAAACGAAGTCTACTGTGCAAAATCTAAATTCTAAGTAGGGAAACGCTGCTACGATACAGGGTATTAACTCGATCGCTGCTACGATTCAATGTCCGATCGATTGAAACCAATCCGATGGATGTTTAAGTGCTGCCCGAATCAGGGCTATACTTTGTCATTCGTCGTGAGGGTTTTAATCTCATGAGTTATCGTAAATGTTGTATTAAGTTACTGACCTAGTTCGTGTGCATTGTTATTTAAATTAGGTTACAAGGCTTATCAGTAGGCTAAACTCTGCCCGTTTAAACTTGCAATGTGAGTCATTCTCTTTTTATCAACAATGTTTTACAATACCCAAATTGTTTTCAAAAGTTATAATTACAGGGATTAAGTCGTGGTTATCTTGAATCACTGGCAAATGAGGTATTGTGCACATTACTAATTTCTCACCTTTAGGTTCACCAACCTAACAGTGATAATCATCACTACTTGGGTGAAAGGACCCAATAGTGGTATGACCATCGTCACAAGGCTGTGACACGGCGCCAAATAAAATAAGATAGAAGCCATTGTAATCGCTCTTATGCTGTAATTCATAGCTATGTGTCGTTTTATCAAATTTGAGTGACTCGCCATTATTTCCCGCTGATAAAATATTTTTAAAACATGTTTCAGGTGACCTACTGTGAATCAAGGAAAAGTGCTACGGAGCACTAACAAAAGCTTGAAGTGGTGGCTCAGTTAAATAAATAAACATATTTTGTAAAACCAGGGAATTTCTCGTGAAATTCCTCTATTGTAAATTACGGGGTTTATCCCGAATTGTGAAATAAAATAATCGGGCATTTTCAGGTTTTAAAAGATCCTGTTAAACTTCTGCTGTCAACTCAAATAATAAATACCACGGGTTTTTGTCCCGCGGCTCCTGGACCGGGTAAAACCGGGATGGGGGCCGTGACAGAAAAAGGTGGTATCAGAGCCACTGATTTAAGCCAATTAAGTATTTTGAAATACTTAATTTTTCTGATTGCCATTCTGTGATTATGTGAAAATTTAATTTGCCAAAATTTTTACTTAGAATTTTGTGTGTTTCTTCATGTATGCTAACAACATGAATGAACTATCAGAAGCACTTCAAAACTTTTCTATCCATAGCTCAGATATGGATACCACCAGTACCTTTACTGGCTACCAGACTGACACTGAAGAGCCAATAGTATTCCAAGCCCAACCTCAGGAGAAACCAAAACCGAAAAAGAGAAGATGACTTGTAGGCTGGAGGCGTGTGCGTAGGAAGAAACCAGCAACATAGAAAGTTATAAAGACTGAGGATCCCAAGGATAAAGGCAAAGGAATAGAGATCGGGGAAAGTTCAGGGCAAGCCCAGGAGATGCCACCCTGGGAGGAGCTGGACCGCCAACTGGCAAATAGCGACCTCATCGGACCTGTCGATGAAACCCTCTTCAATTACCCAGCTGAAGCCCAACTTCCAGTTAATCTGGAACCTGCTATCCCAGATCCCATTATCCACCCCCGACCTCTACCAGGAGAGCTAGAAGAATGGTGGACAATGGACTGGCAATTTCAGAATCTCTTGAATAACCCTAACACCTTTTTCCCCCAATTTGACCCTGAGCCTCCACTAAACCCACCTATGAGCACAGAAAACTTGGCTGAACTCCGCCACTATGGCGAGGAGTTGGTGGACGCAGGAAATAGAATCCGGGAAGTAGGGGAGAGGATATCCTGGAAGTACGACGAGAGGGAACGTCGTTTCTGAAATGTCAGCTGACGAGATCGTATGTGGTTGTGGGAATGTGTGTTTAATAATAATATAATTATAATAATAAAAATATAAAATAACTAAAAATAAAACTTGTGCAACATATCTGGTAATGTACGGATGCATATTAATATATAAAAATATCAACGTCGCAAAGGTCGACAATTTTGGCTATACGAGTTGACGTGATTATGTGAGATTGTTTTATTGTGTTTGGTTGTTATTTATTTTGTGCTAATCACTTATATATATATATATATATATATTAATTACCAGATGGAACACGCTGGTAATGAACCAGTTAATGAGGTTAACTAATCTGAGCAAAACAATGAAGATCAATTTCTTAATAGGCAGGATATAGAAAATATCGTTGCCTGAGGAATAGCTAATGCTATTCCAGCAATCCTTGCTGCTGCCCGAAATCCAGTTGAACCTCAACCAATTATTCCCAGCAAACGTACTCACGGCGACAATTTCAGTAATAGTATAAATGGAGGCAGCAACAATAATAATAGCGATAATGATGGGATGCAAGCCCCATTCCTTAAGAAAATGAAAGCTGCAATGCCTGGTTGCACTTACAAGGAATTTCTTGCCTGTAAATCGGTTGAATTTGCAGGCAACGAGGGGGCGACTGCCGCACTGTGTTGGTTGGAGAAAACCGAAGCAGTAATTAAAATAAGTAAATGTGCCGAGGAAGACAAGGTCATGTACGCGTCGCATCTTTTTAAAGAAGGGGCACTAGAATGGTGGAATACGGTGTTACAAGCCAAGGGAAGTGACATGGCCTATGCCATGAGTTGGGAAGAATTTAAGTGGCTAGTAGAAAGAAAATTTTGCCCCGAATATGAAAAGGAACAAATGGCGAATAAATTCCTGAGCCACCGAATGGTGGATGTTGATTATCGAGGGTATACTTCGACCTTCTTCGAATATGCCAGAATTGTGCCAACTCTGGCCTCGCCAGAACCGGTACGTATTTCTCGCTATATTTGGGGTTTGATTGGCGAAATTCGGGATATCGTCAAAGCTGCGAGACCCTATAGGATCGTTTACACGACCAAACGAGTCGTTCAGCAGAGATCTCAGACTAAATCAGAGGCGGAATTCATTGAT
The DNA here is from genome assembly GCA_030545235.1 of Helianthus tuberosus. Taxonomy (NCBI): domain Eukaryota; kingdom Viridiplantae; phylum Streptophyta; class Magnoliopsida; order Asterales; family Asteraceae; genus Helianthus; species Helianthus tuberosus. The sequence goes on along the minus strand of CM060410.1, from coordinate 52,319,507 downwards.
TCAGTCTTCGTTCAGCTTGTATTACACTAGAATATCATTAATCTGTCTTGTTTATTGACCAATCAACAGTTCACAGGCTAGAGACACTTCGACAGCACTTCGGCGTCGGAATCAGAAATCATACAAATGAAATGACATCACAGGTATTTATAGGCAGGGTATTTCGCATGAAACAGGTTCAAGCAAAATGACCTGAGTCATTTCGTACGAAATAGCAGTTTCATTTCGTACGAAATGGCTGATTCTCATTTCGTGCAAAATCACTATCTTATGCCTTTTCCTATTTTCCTCGAACTACGTGTCCTGATCTATCATTTCTAGTACAAGACTCGATACAAGACGAAGTCGACAGACATATGCACCAACAGACTCCCCCTTGGATGTTGACGAAGTCTGTGGTATCGAGTCTTCAGTATGCCGATCCTTCATTTCTAGTACAAGACTCGATACAAGACGAAGTCGACAGACATATGCACCAACAGACTCCCCCTTGGATGTTGACGAAGTCTGTGGTATCGAGTCTTCAGTATGCCGATCCTTCTGTCTTTATCAATCTTCTTCTTGTCTTCAGAATCTCACCCTGACTATTTCTGGATTATAACTGGCTCTCCAAAAACTTTATCAGGTCTTTTGATTCCTTAAGCATTTAAGCATCCACACTTTCTATCTTCTCTCTCTCGGCAACTAATCTCCCTCTTGAATGTTGTTCCAGGATCTAATCTCTAGCTCTAACACCATCAGACTCCCCCTTTCATCAAGCTGGGATCGCAGTCTGGAATTTGCTATCACCTTGAGATCGAATCCTGGCTCATACTCTGTTCAGCCTTTCACAGGATCTGAAACATCTCCTGGCTCTTCCATAGCAACAGGATCAGAAACCTGGCTTTACTCTACACACACCTCAACCACTTGTAAGATAAACAAATTTTGACATTTGATAAATCTTTCAAATTTGAAACATTCAAAATTTTGATTCAAATTAATGAACCAATTAAAATCATTTAAAAAAATTATACTTCAAACAAATTCACCCAAACCAATGTTCATCATGTTTAGCACTCGGAATTTTGAAAATCAGCTCTCCAACATCAGTTGTCGAAAATCTTTTTGATTTTTCAGAAATTTATGCTAAAATACAATATTTTTGAGTTTTTGTTTTTAATGAAAACAGTAAAGAAATATATACAGACAATATTTTTGTGAGTTTGTGTAAGAGGATCATATCAGTTTTTGAGACATATCACTAGCACCGTTAAGCTTTAAACATTTTAAGTTCTAAACAGTTCACATTGATTGACGATATAGTTGTCCACTTAAACTCAATCTAAAAACTTTCGAAATGCTTTCTGATACGTTAAGGTATATTAATTTTGCACTAAATTCTTATGGACCCCACGATCTCAGCATATTCCCTCATCACGTAATACACTAACTCAAGTAATGCCTTTAAACTTTCATCAACTGTGATATGTGCTAAAACAACGCAGAATGTTTAAACATTAACAATCAGGTTGATCTTTCGATACGCAGAGAAAGTCCAATGTTTAAACAAAATAAGAAATAAAAACAAGTTGAATATGTTTAGATCTTAACCACCAGATCGATATTCACATATACGCAGAGGTGATCCAAGATTTAAACGAAACACCAAGAAAAATAAAGCAGAACGTTTAGGCACTAACATCCAGTTCGATACTCACGTACACGCAGAGGATGTCCAATGCTTAAACAAAATAAAGAAACAAACAAGTTTAACTCTTTTGCAAAATAAAATGCACAATCATAGTGACTTTTTCAGCAAGTTGTGAAAGTTCACAAACTAATCGGTTTTATGTCCTAAGACAATCAGCGATTACTGAGCAGGCACACAATCAAGAAGGACAAAACTAAGTACTATGCTTTCAACCGTGTTTCCCACTAGAACTAGGCTTTTTCATTTAAGTTTGTATCGTTATCGCAAATCTACTAGTCTTGCTGAGCCTATCGTCACATCTTTAGTGAGACCGTTTATCACATTTGACATTTCATTTCTTTAGCGTGCTGTAACAGTCTAACTGATTTACTATCATTTCCTCTTTTTTCTACAAAACTCTTTTTTTTATTTTTCAATGTTTTTGACATTTTCAAATTTTCTAATAATTTTTTAAAATTTTTACTCCCCCTAAAATCAAAATTATATTTCAAATTTTGATTTTCTGGGAAAATTTGAAAAACACTTGAAATTGACAACTGATATGGATAGCTTCAAATCTCCATCCACTTGGTGTAAACAATCAGAACTCCCCCTGACAACAAACTATTTTCCCATTATGATTTCAAAACACTTAAGTTTGTTTTAATCATGGTTTTTCTGGAAAATCAGTTTTGTATGTCATTTCACAAACCATTTGTAGGTTAGGGGATCCATTCATCACCTTGTTTTTTTTTTCATCCATTTGAAAAGTTTAACACTTGTCGGTTTAATCAACAATATCACTTGTAGGAAAGATAAATCAAGTACAACTTAATGTCCTTGATTAATTCCTTGTAAGTCGAAATATCACAGTTATCAACCTGTGAATTTCTCAAGAAAGATGCCGATTCCTACTCCACACTTACCAACCTGGGAGTTCCGGCAAATCAGGATTTTTATTTAAACAAATCCACCCAAGCCTGACGAACCTTGGGTGTCTTTGAGTGATCGTCACTCGGTTTCTTTTCAATTTTTTGTTTTAAATTTCCGTTTGACAATGATGGAAAACTTGCATCATCCATTGTCTTAACAGAATTATCATCTTTTACCTCAACAAATGGCTCCTCTGACTTTGACGAACCAGATTCATTGCCCGAACGTGGCTCCTTTGACTTTGATGAGTCAAATTCATCGCCAGGAAGTGAAAATCTCACTTTCTTTGATTTGTTAATCTTTTGATTAACCACTTTTTCTTTCTTTATTATCCCTTTTGTCCTCAGATTTGTATCTGATGAATTCGTTTTGCTTGATTTATCATTTGAGCAAATCGATTCATCAGAACTTTTATCTGAATCATCAGTTGTACCCGAGGACAAAATCTTTTCAAGATACTCCCGTGCTTTCTTCCTTTTCTTTCTCAGTCTGTCTTTCTGCCCTTGTGAAAGTTTTACTTTCTGTTCTTTGGGCTTTTCTTCGACTTTGACTGATTTCTTCATCTTTCCATGAGATTCTGCCCTCGATCGTCCCTTTGATCTCATTGGGCAATCTCTGGCAATATGACCTTTGATTAGACAATTAAAGCATCTTCTTGTCTCAAACATCTGACTCTGGCAGTTAACAGCAATGTGTCCTTGAACACCACATGTGTAACACACTCTGTTATCGTACCATTCACCATTTTCACACCACACACTTAGATCATAACATTGTTTGGCTTTGTGGTAATCATCACTCCTCTTGAAAGCTGGATTTGTCTTCTGAGCATTGTGGTCAAACCTGCACCACTTATTACCAACTTTTTGTGAGTTTTCATTTTCAAATTTTTGTGATTTTTTATCACGATTGGATGATTGAACTGATGACCTTTTATTATCTTTTTGAGAATTTTTCAATTTTTTCTCATTTTGTTTTTGTTCTGCATTCTTCTTCAAGGGTTTTTGCATAGAGCATTCACCCTTTTCAGTAGATTGCAAAACAGTTTCTTGAAATTTTTCTTTTAATTTCAAAAATATTTTCTTTTTCTCTTCTTTATCATCAGATCTATCATCACAATCTTCAATTTTGACTTTGTCAAAATTTATGACATTTTCACTTATTGGAACTTTATTGATCGGTTTTGGACATAATTGATCAAACATAACAGATGAAGTCACAAAACCTTTCAATTTCTTCTCAAGATCATCAATTTTATTTCTCGCAATCTCAACTTCTTTCTCAAGTTGAGTGATTTTCTCAAGATGAGAATTTATTGCTTTTTCATTTTCAATTTTATTCTCTTCAAGAACAAATTTTTCATTTTCAAAAACTCTTATTTGATCTTGAAGTTTTGTTTCTTTTTCTTTTAAATTTTTGTTTTCTAGTTTATCCAAAAATCTTCATTTTCTGAAGACTTTATTTTGTTTTGAAATTCGTTTTCATTTTCTTTTAATTTTTTTTCCAATGTCAAACTCTCCACATCTTTCAAGAGTTTGACATTGTCTGATTCAGATTTTTCACAGTTTGAGCATTTCCCAGGTATCTTTTCAACATCAGCTTCCTTCTCCATCTCAAAAGCTGGAATCTCTTTAACCTGTTCTTTTACCACTCGAACATTTTCTTCAGGTTTGACTTCATCGTTCTGTGACAACTCAGTTGTCTCATTTTGTTCAGATTTTTCTTGATTATCACTGTCAACCTGTTTCTTCTTAGATTTGGCATTTTCTTCAATAAAAGCTGCTTGACACTTCTTCTTTTTCGCAACGTGTTTATCTTTGAGCTTTTTCACAGTTGCTGTAAAAAACATATTAAACAAATCAGGTGAAAATAATCCTTTATAAAATTCAAGTTTTTCAAATTCTCCACTGTCTTCATCACTTTCTTCATCTGAAGAGTGATAAAAAACTGGAGCCTTTTCTGAAACAACTTCTGAAATCTTTTTCAGTTTTTTCTAAATCAACATCTAAAATCTTTTCTTTTGAAACTGGTTCTTTTGAAACTGGTTCTTCCGAAACTAGTTCTTCTGAAACTAGTTCTTCTTTGGTCTTTAAAGGAATCTCTTCTTGAGATACAAGGTAATAATACGCTATTTCCTCTTTAGACTCCATGTTTCGGATTTCAAGAATTCACAAATTTACAATGTTCAAACGAAATGAAAGTTCAAACGGAATGAATTTTTACACAAAATGAAAGTTTCAAGCGAAATAGTCTTCTTCAAACGATATCAACTTTGGTGCGAAATAAATTGATTTCGCACGAAATAGATGATTTCGTACGAAAATGCACTACTTTCAAACGAAATGGACAACTTTGATGCGAAATGAGGTGATTTCGTATGAAATGGAAAAATTTTCACATAAAATAAGCTATTTCGTGCGAAATGAAATCAATTTCAAGCGAAATACTGATTTCGTGCGAAATTAGAAAACTCAATCCGTGCGAAATGAACAACTCTAAGTGATTTCGTGCGAAATGACAATCAGTTTCAAACGGAATAGCAATCTGGTATGAAATGAAGTCTATTTCGTGCGAAATGATAATCTGTTTCACACGAAATGGGCTATTTCGTACGAAATACTGCTGATGTCATCCTGTCGGTGTGTTTTTTGACAAAATTGATCAAGTTCTAGGCCAATTTTAAGTCTGATTTTCTCAAGGATTGATTAAAACACAGTTTTGCACATTATATGTAAAAATCAGTCCATTTTAACCGTTAAATCTTGATTAATTTTGAAAAGAAGGTGTAGAAATCAGAAATTCTGGTGAAAACAAGCAGAAGCGATAAGAACTCTTCCTCCTGAGCTCTGATACCACATGTAGGATCGTTTGCACGACCAAACGAGTCGTTCAGAAGAGATCTCAGACTAAATCAGAGGCGGAATTCATTGATTCAGTCTTCGTTCAGCTTGTATAACACTAGAATATCATTAATCTCTCTTGTTTATTGATCAATCAACAGTTCACAGGCTAGAGACACTTCGACAGCACTTCGGCGTCGGAATCGGAAGTCATACAAACAAAATGACATCACAGGTATTTATAGGCAGGGTATTTCGCACGAAACAAGTTCAAGCAAAATGACCTGAGTCATTTCGTACGAAATAGCAGTTTCATTTCGTACTAAATGGTTGATTCTCATTTCATGCGAAATCACTATCTTATGCCTTTTTCCCATTTTCCTCGAACTACGTGTCCTGATCTATCATTTCTAGTACAAGACTCGATATAAGACGAAGTCGACAGACATATGCACCAACAGACCCCGCACTATTGACGATGTTGTGGAATTAGCCAACACCCTAACTGGCGGGCTGGTACGCACAGGAGAAGAAAACCGGAAAAAGGAAGTGGCCCAAAAGATTACCCAAGGATTCCGTGTGGGTAATAGTAGTAATTTCAAGAAAAAGGGAACTGGGCAATCTTCCATTGCTCCATTTTGCAATACCTGTAAAAGAAAGCATTTTGATAGATGCAAAGGGTATTGCAATTTCTGCACGATTCCAGGGCATCAAGAGGAAGATTGCAGGAGGAAGAAATCAACAATCTGCTTCAACTGTGGAGAAGCTGGACATTTTAGACCAGACTGCCCCAAACTGGTCAAACCAGCTGGCAACAAAGCCAAACCTGCAGACGGAGCTACCAAGAAGAATGCAAGAGCATTCCAGTTGACTACCCAGGAAGCAGAGTTAATTCCCGATGTGATAACTGGTACGTTCCTAGTTCATGACGTTTATGCAAAAGTATTATTTGACTCTGGTGCAAACCAAAGTTTTATAAATACTTCATTCTGCCAAGCTCTTAACCTACCCTTAACCAACCTTAGACAAATTTTTATTGTCGAAACGGCAGAATAGGAATTCTGTTAACATAGATAAGGTTTTGCGAGAAGGAAAGATAGAACTCTTAGGCCATAAATTTTCTGCAAACCTGTTACCTATGAATTTAGCCGGATTCGATATTGTGTTAGGAATGGATTGGTTAGTAGCCAACCATGCTCGAATTCTCTGTGATAAGAATTCCATAGAAATTCATACACCTACAGGAGAATTAGTGGTGATTACAGGAGATAAGCCACGTAAGCCACTGAAATTCATTTCAGTAATGAAAATGGTCAGTTATTCAAGAAAACAAGGAATAGTGTATATGATATAAATAATCATTAACACTAAAGATAAGGAACTTAAGGAAATTCCAGTAGTATCAGAATACCCGGATGTATTCCCAGAAGAACTACCTGGATTACCACCCGATAGGGAAGTAGAATTTAGAATTCATCTAATTCCTGGAACTACACCGATAGCCAAGGCACCTTATCGGTTAGCACCCACCGAAATGCTAGAATTGAAAAAGCAATTAGATGAATTACTAAGCAAAGGATTTATACAACCCAGTTCATCCCTGTGGGGAACGCTTGTGTTGTTTTTGAAAAAGAAAGATGGGTCAATGAGAATGTGTATCGATTATAGGGAATTGAATAAGGTTACAATTAAGAATCGATACCCATTACCTAGGATCGATGATCTTTTCGATCAACTTCAAGGAGCTAGATATTTTTCTAAGATAGATTTACGCTCCGGATATCATCAGTTGAAAGTACAAGAAGAAGACATACCTAAAACTGCTTTCAGAACTAGGTATGGTCATTACGAGTTTACAGTCATGCCATTTGGATTAACAAATGCTCCTTCAGCATTCATGGACATGATGAATAGAATCTGTAAACCGTATTTGAATAAATTTGTAATTGTCTTCATTGACGATATACTTATTTATTCCAAAAGTCAGGACGAGCATTGTAAACACTTGCATGCACTCTTAACATTGTTAAGAAAAGAGAAGCTTTACGCCAAATTCTCGAAGTGTGAATTTTGGCTACAAGAGGTACAATTTTTAGGACACATGGTGAATCATGAAGGTATTCATGTAGATCCCTCCAAAATAGAAGCAATCACCAAATGGAAGGTCCCGCAATCAGCTATGGAAGTTAGAAGTTATCTAGGGTTAGCTGGATACTATAAGCGATTCATTAAGGATTTTTCTAAAATAGTTGTGCCATTAACTAAGCTAACCTGTAAGGCAGTTAAGTTTGAATGGGGACCTAGACAAGAGGAAGCTTTTAAAATTTTAAAGCAAAGGTTAACAAACGCCCTAATTCTTTCCTTACCAGAAGAGACAGAAGATTTTGAAGTTTATTGTGATGCTTCTAAGCTAGGATTAGGATGTGTGTTAATGCAACGCAAGAAGGTAATTGCGTACGCCTCAAGGAAATTAAAGAAGCACGAAGAAAATTATACGACGCATGACTTAGAATTAGGAGCCATAATTTTTGCCCTTAAGATTTGGAGACACTATCTGTATGGAAATAAGTTTACTGTCTATACAGATCATAAGAGTTTAAGATACATATTCGGACAAAAAGAATTAAACATGAGGCAAAGAAGATGGATGGAAATTCTAAGTGACTACGACTGTGATATTCAATATCACGAAGGAAAAGCAAACGTAGTTACCGATGCCTTAAGTCGTAAGTATCAAGAAAAGTAAAAGCGAGTTCGTGCTCTTAGATTAAATCTACAGTTAGATTTAATGGAGCAACTGAAAAACATTCAAGAAACAGCAATCAAGGATGATGCTGAGGGAATGAAAGGACGAATAAAGGAATTAGAGCAAGGAAGTGATGGAATTTGGAGATTCCACAAGAAAAGGATTTGGGTACCTAAGCAAGGAGAGTTAAGAAATAAGATTTTAGAGGAAGCCTATAAATCAAGGTATACCATGTATCCTGGTAACAATAAGTTGTATCAAGATTTAAGGAATAACTTCTGGTGGATAGGAATGAAGAAGGACATAGCTAAATATGTTTCTAAGTGTCTTACTTGTTCACAAGTTAAGGTAGAACAGCAGAAACCCTCAGGTCTACTACAACAATTAGAAATGCCTGTATGGAAATGGGAACTCATAACTATGGATTTTGTTACTAAGTTGCCCAAAACCAGAAAAGGAAATGACGCGATTTGGGTAATTGTGGATCGATTAACCAAATCAGCTCATTTTCTACCCATGAAAGAAACCTTTAGCATGGAAAGGTTGGTAAAGTTGTATGTAGATGAAGTAGTATCCTTACATGGAGTTCCACTCTCCATTGTATCGGATAGAGATAGTCGCTTCACTTCATATTTCTGGACAAGTTTCCAAGAAGCCATGGGAACCCGACTAAATTTAAGTACTGCATACCATCCTCAAACAGACGGACAAAGTGAAAGGACGATCCAAACCCTGGAAGACATACTCAGGGCATGTGTGATAGATTTTGGAGGAAACTGGGACAACCATTTACCTTTAATTGAATTTTCCTATAACAATAGTTATCATTCAAGCATCGAAGCTGCCCCGTTTGAAGCACTGTATGGACGTAAGTGTAGAACTCCAGTTTGTTGGGCAGAAATAGGAGAAAGTCAGTTATCAGGCCCTGAAATCGTGCAAGAAACCACCGACAAGATAACTCAAATCAAGGAAAGACTAAAGATGGCTCGAGATCATCAAAAGAGTTATGCAGACAATAGACGCAAGCCGCTGGAATTTCAAGTTGGAGACAGGGTACTCCTGAAAGTTTCTCCTTGGAAAGGAGTGGTTCGGTTCGGTAAGAAAGGAAAGCTAAGTCCAAGATACGTAGGACCATTTCCAGTAATTCAACGAATAGGACCAGTTGCCAATCGCATACAATTACCAGAAGAACTAGCAGGAGTACATGACGTATTTCATGTATCCAACCTCAAGAAATGTCTATCTGACGAGTCCCTGGTAGTACCTCTTCAAGATATAGAAGTAAATGAGAAGCTAAAATTTGTTGAGAAACCACTTCAAATAGAAGACAGAAAGATTAAGTTTCTCAAACACAAAAGATTGGTATTGGTCAAAGTCAAGTGGGATTCAAAAAGAGGACCCGAGTACACCTGGGAGTTGGAATTGGAAATGAAGCGAAAGTATCCACACTTATTTCACTAAATCTTGAGGACGAGATTTTAAATAAGGTGGGGAGGATGTAAGGACCTGCAAAAATGTCCCAAAACGACCCGTAAGTGAAATCCCGGACCCCTGAAACCCTAATGTGCATAAAAACCAAGAAATCAAGAAATTTGAGTTCCACGCGGGCCGTGTAAGCCATAAGAGAAGGCTACGTGGGCCGCGACAACTTATAAAATCTCCGGATAAGCGAACAGGCCACGTGTCGCACACGTGGCGGGCCTACATGTGACACGGCAGCCCTAGTTGTAGACTAGGTGGCCCTCGCGGGCCGCGTAAGTTCTTGTAAGGGTTTACGCGGGCCGCGTAAAACCCAAAAAATTGCTATAAATTGCTGGTGCATGAGCAGTTCATCTGTGTTCGAAAATTTTGTTCAAAAACTAAGTCTACTGCTCAAAATCGAAATTCTAAGTAGGGAAACGCTGCTACGATACAGGGTATTAACTAGATTGCTGCTACGATTCAATGTCCGATCGATTGAAACCAATCCGATGGATGTTTAAGTGTTGCCCGAATCAGGGCTATACTTTGTCATTCGTCGTGAGGGTTTTAATCTCGTGAGTTATCGTAAATGTTGTATTAAGTTACTGACCTAGTTCGTATGCATTGTTATTTAAATTAGGTTACAAGGCTTATCAGTTGGCTAAACTCTGCCCGTTTAAACTTGCAATGTGAGTCATTCTCTTTTTATCAACAATGTTTTACAATACCCAAATTGTTTCAAAAGTTATAATTACAGGGATTAAGTCGTGGTTATCTTGAATCACTGGCAAATGGGGTATTGTGCACATTACTAATTTATCACGGTTAGGTTCACCAACCTAACAGTGATAATCATCACTACTTGGGTGAAAGGACCCAATAGTGGTGTGACCATCATCACAAGGCTGTGACACGGCGCCAGATAAAAATAAGATAGAAGCCATTGTAATCGCTCTTATGCTGTAATTCATAGCTATTTGTCGTTTTATCAAATTTGAGTGACTCGCCAGTATTTCCCCGCTGATAAAATATTTTTAAAATATGTTTCAGGTGACCTACTGTGAATCAAGGAAAAGTGCTACGGAGCACTTACAAAAGCTTGAAGTGGTGGCTCAGTCAAATAAATAAACATGTTTTGTAAAACCAGGGAATTCCTCGTGAAATTCCTCTATTGTAAATTACGGGGTTTATCCCGAATTGTGAAATAAAATAATCGGGCATTTTCAAGTTTTAAAAGATCCTGTTAAACTTCCGCTGTCAACTCAAATAATAAATACCACGGGTTTCTGTCCCGCGGCTCCTGGACCGGGTAAAACCGGGACGGGGGCCGTGACAGACATAGCAGACTTAAATCCTCATAACGATCAGTGTAGGCTCGATATTCACCGCTGTCTTGTTTAAGATCGTCAAATTCTCTTTTCAAAGCCCTGAGCTCATGACGAGGACATAATTCCTTCATCATTAGAGCCCGAAGCTCTTCCAAGGTTTGTGCCATTGCCACATCGGCACCCTTATCCCTCATTACGCCATTCCATCATGTGAGTGCTCTTTCTAAAATACACTCGACGCAAACTCAACTTTTCGCTCGTTTGGGCATTGCACATGACGAAACGTGCTTTCGAGACTCTCAAACCACTGTAGGAGCCCAGTGGCCCCTTCAGACCCAGTAAATGTGAGTGGCTTAGCTGAGTTGAATGTCTTATAATTGCACTGAACATTGTTATTGTTATTGTTCGCTTGATTTATCTGGGTAATAAGGTTCGGGAGTACAACAGCGATTTGCTGAGTGATGAAGGCTGCCATGGCGGCATCCTGAGTTTGATCACGTCGAGGAGGCATTCTAGAAGAGCAAGGAAATATGAGGGAAAACGAGTGAGATGATATCGGATAGTAAGAATTGAATGCTGAAAGGGATATCGACAAAGCATAAAGATTGTGATCATTTGTTCGTTACTTAAAACAAACAAACGACATTGTGACTAATCAAAGTAAATGGGTTATATTAATGTATCGCGAAGACATGCTTTAGCCTATAAGTGGATACTCACCCCAAGAGTTCCCTGGTAAGAGTGACTGGTCTGATACTGCGGATTTGTATGAACACTCTAGCCTTAGACAGAAAACTCGAGGTACAGGCATCCACCCTTCCAGATTGCACGTGTTCACATTATTTAGACCCAAACTTTGACGAGATTATGAAAACACCAAAGGCTTAAAAGCCTAAATCAAATCATCTAAGGATATATGACTTCCTGTGTTGTTTTGAAAAATTTTGACTCGGGAGAAAGAATTGTGTTTTGTTTTTGTTAATCACCTAAGGATAGGTGATGTGTATTGTTTTAAGATCTAAACACAAGATAGCTTGTGTTAGGGTCCTAGGAAGGTTATAGTCTAGGTCAAAGCATTACTAATAACCTAAGTCCCTATAACAATGAACTCTGATACCAACTTTTCTGTCACACCCCGACCGCGTAAAACAACAAACCGCAGCGGAAACGTCGGGGAGTGTCGTAACCGAATCATTGTTTCACAACACATGGTGATTTAAGATTAGTTTTATTTCATTAATGAACTCAATGTCTTATTACAAACCAGATAAATTCAAATAATTGTCTTTCAAGCTTTAAAGTCACTAAGGCACGGGTCCAATCCTATGTGTAGCATGCATCAACAATCATCACATAGTAGTACCTGAAACATATGTGAAAATAAAACGTCAGCATAAAAATGCCTGTGAGTAACATAGGTTTTGTTGTTTTAGATTCATGGCTTTGGTTAACATAGAAAAGGTTTTATGTTTTACAAAAAAAAAATAGCCATGAATCCTTGTAAAAGTTTTGTTTCTAAAATGCATTGTTTTGATAAAAAGGTATGTAGTATATACGAAAATATACTTTGATTTGAAATAGTTTAACAGATAGTATATCGAAATATACTTTGGCTACTGAAATAGTGGTTTAAGAATGAAAACATCGGTAGTATATCAAATTATACTTTGGTTTGAAAATAGCATATCAACTAGGCTTTGGTAGTATATCAAAATATACTTTAGTTTATGAAATAACAAAGTCGGTAGTATATCAAACTATACTTTAGTAAAACAGTATCATGTTTGTAGTATATCGAAATATATTGAAATCATGATTTGGTAGTATATCAAACTATACCTTAGTAAACAATAGCATATAAAACTATGCTTTAGCAAAACAGTATCATGTTGGTAGTATATCGAAATATACCATATATCGTGATTTGGTTATACATTCAAACCTTAGTGCATCAGACTACACTTTAGAGACTATAGAAATACCACAAAGGCATATTCCATTTGGTTAAAATTTGGTTTCTGACATTCCCTACAACAGGAATGGGGTGTCTAGTCCTATAGCGCTATATCGTACTACCAATCGGCTTGATCATTGTTAATGAATGTATAAATGACAGTATAAATGAACAAATAGTTCTAACAAGTTTTGGAAAACAATGTTTAAGCCATGGATAATAGTTCAAGTTTGTCATAGTATAAGTACTAAGCATGTGTAAACATATAGTTGGAAATCATGAAAATAATGCATAGGCACATATGTATCACCCCAAAGTATTTGAAAGCGGTAAAAGAGGGGACTATGTACTCACTTGAGATTGCAAGTATCCTTGATTAAGTGTCCTAAAGAAGCTCGGGAAATCAAGGAATCAAGTGGCACTTGGTATTCAAAGGCTAGAAGGATGATCTTAGAACTCAGGTAGGTGGTTCCTTTGCAGGGATTCCTCCACTTAGAGTTCCAAAATTGAAATGTGCAAGCAAATGAGGAAGAAGTGGAGGGTATTTATAGTTGTGGTGAGGCTCTAGGATCATTACAAGTGGTTTGTTTGGCCACCAAGCAAGAAATCCTAGCCATACATGTGTAAATGACAGCTATACATTGCTTAGAGAGGTGTTAACTTGGCTGCCACACAAAGAAATTGCAAGAATGATCCCTGAATTAACAAACTGATGCTGAAACTGATGTTTATGTCCAGATGTGGTGGTGGCGTGGCGCCACAGCACAGCCTCTAGGCTGTGGCGCGACGCGAGGGTGATGCCAGAAGTTTCAGAAAATGACAGAAATGGACCCTGCATGTATTTGAACTTGTTTTTGACGTTTTTAACATCCGTTAAGCCATTTTCAAGGCTCTACAAGGTCTTCAAAGTGTTGGGGACCTGAAATATGCTCATAAATATCTCGGATGTCGGCTCGTTTGTTCGTACGGTCACGTTGTTCGGTTAATTACGACGAAACTCGAACGGAGGCGAAAACGATCCAAATCAAGCGACAAATGGTATTTTTGCATGCCGATCACTAAAACAAAAATATTTTAGTGTCTACAAAAATTTTGGATGTCCATATGTGGTCAAAACGTAAGATATGCGCGTAAATGCAAACTTACGCCGTTTTTTGACGCTTTTAGTCCCTCTTGATCAAATAAGCGTATTTTCGCCTACCGAACCCCTCAAAGCCTATTTCTAAGCTATGTAAAGGATATTTAGGGTATGTTTAGCTTATGATCAAGTTCCGGAATGTTCGCTACTATACAAATCGGCATAGTTTCGCAGTTTGATGCAAATAGTCCCTGCGATCGAATAAACTTGTTTTTACCATACCAAACCCTTTAAAACTTATTTCTAAGTTATGTAAAGGTTATTTAAGGTATGTTAAGCTTATGTTGCCATTCCGGAGTATTTTCCGCGTTAAAGTGTTTACGTTTACGCATCAGTTTGCGTATAACTTTCCAGAAAGCGATTTAAAGCTCGAAATCGAACAAGAATTGATATGTGCAAATGATACACATAATTATATAAATCCCAAGTACGGAACACAATATTTCATTGGTTTGGTATTTGTTTGATGGTCGTAGTGACACAGGTGTCACAGTATTTGTACGTATAGGAATACGTATTTTCTTGTATTTATTAAGTATATTTCATACTTAGTATATATATATAATTTTTCTGGAATATTGTTTCCACTAAAAATCAACTTTCTTATATTCTTAAAATATATATTTTAAGAAAATTTTTATAGGAAAATATCAATATTTTGGCCTTGGTAAAATAGGTATATATATTCTTATGCATCTTAAAAATAATTTATTTTTAATATCAAGTTAGAAAAATATAATTTTAGTTTCCACTAAAATAATATAATTTTTAAGTGTTTATGAAAATATATATCTTCTTGTACTCAAAATAATATATTTTCAAGTTGACAAAATATGATGTATTTTTATGATAATTGTAAAAACACATATCTTTTCGTTTGTTCGGTTTTGAAAATAACGTTTACCAAGTTTGTCGTAATGCGAATTAAATTTCCGGAATAGTTATATAGTTTGTCTATTGTGTCCAATGTTCGAATTGTCCAATATTTGTGTACAAGTTATATATTTATTTTCTTGTAAATATTGTAATTCCTCAAATTACAATTTTTAGTATTCATTTGGTGTAGTATAGTATTTTCCAAGTTCCTAATTTTAGTATTACTAATACAAATAATATACACATAGCACATAATTTGTGTGATTTCTAAATATATGTTTTCCTAAATATATAATTAGTCACTTTTATTTTTGAAAATCAACCTCCATTATTTGTAAATTTTTATACCAAAAATTATGGCAATTTTTATACTTAAAACCATGTTTCAAGATTACTTGAAATCAATGGTTAAAACATTTTTTTCTAAGTGTTTAATTTCTACAAAAATTTTTCCATAGTTTCCTTTGAAAAATGGAGGTTTCCATGCTTTAAGTGTAAGGACCTTCAAAAATGTCCCAAACCGACCCACAAGTAGAAACCCGGACCCCTGAAACCCTACTGTGCATGAAAAATCAAGAAATCAAAGTTTTTGGGTTTCAGGCGGGCCGCGTAAGCCTTAAGGGAAGCTTACGTTGGCCGCGTCAACCTTAGGTTTGACCGGATAAGCGTCCAGATCCACGTGTCACCCACGTGGCATGCCTACCAGTGACCCAGCAACCCTAATCTACGAATAGAGTGCCCTCGCGGGCTGCGTAAACATCAAGGGGGGGGGGGGCTCACACGGGCCGCGTGAGACCCAAATTTTTGCTATAAATAGAAGGGGTTACGAGCAGTTCACTGGTGTCAAAATTTCAATCAAAATCACGAAGTAGACTGCTCAAAAGTCGAAAATAAGATTCAAGATAGCTGGACGCTGCTACGATACCGGGTATTAACTCGATCGCTGCTACGATTCAATGTCCGATCGATCGAAACTATCCGATTAATGTTTAAGTGCTGCTCTAATTAGGGTTATACTTTGTCATTCGTCGTGAATTCGATGGATGTTTAAGTATCGCACTTTGTCATTTGTCATAGGGGTTTAATCTCGTGAGTTATCATAAATGCTGTATTAGTTACTGACCTAGTTCGTGTGCATTGTTATTTAAACCAGGTTATCAGGCTTATCAGTAGGCTAAACTCTGCCCGTATAAATCTGCAATGTGAGTCATTCTCTTTTTATCAAAAGTATTTTACAATACTCCATTATTTTCAAAGGTTATAATTACAGGGATTAAGTCGTGGTTATCTTAAATCACTGGCTAGTGGGGTATTGTGCACATTACTAATTTCTCACGGGTTAGGCTAATAAATCCTAGCAGTGATAATCATCACTACTTGGGGAAAGACCCAATAGTGGTATGACCATCGTCACCAGGTGACACGGCGCCAGATAAAAATAAGATAAAAGCCATTGTAATCGCCCTTATGCTGTAATTTATAACTAAGTGTCATTTTATCAAAATGAATGATTCACAAGTATTTCCCCACTGACAAAATATTTTTCAAAACATGTTTCAGGTAACTACTGTGAACCGAGGAACGGTGCTACGGAGCACCAACAAGCTTGAAGTAGTGGCTCAGTTAAAATAAATAAACATGTTTTGTAAAAACAGGGAATTTCCTTGTAAAATTCCTCTATTGTAAATCACGGGGTTTATCCCGAATTATGAAATAAAATAATCGGGCATTTTCAAGTTTAAAAGATCCTGATAAATCTTCCGCTGTCGCATCAATTAAATACCACGGGTTCCTGTCCCGCGGCTCCTGACC
Organism: Helianthus tuberosus; assembly: GCA_030545235.1. Taxonomy (NCBI): domain Eukaryota; kingdom Viridiplantae; phylum Streptophyta; class Magnoliopsida; order Asterales; family Asteraceae; genus Helianthus; species Helianthus tuberosus. The sequence goes on along the minus strand of CM060410.1, from coordinate 52,302,747 downwards.
GTGTAAAACCGGGGCTGGGGCCGTGACAGGAAAAGGTGGTATCAGAGCCACTGATTTAAGCCAATTAAGTATTTAGAAAATACTTAATCTCACTGATTGCCATTCTGTGATTATGTGTTTTTAACTGACTACTTGTTAGTTACAGTATGGGTAAACAAAGAATTGTGGACATCTATCGTCAATTAGATAGTTCACCAAAAGATAAGGGAACATCATCCTCAAGATACTCAGCAAATACTGAGGAAGGGATATTTGTTCGCAAGGCTCAATTTGAAAAACCACTTACCCCTAAGAAAAGGAGTCGGATTATTAGAAAAAGTCAAGAGAAAATAAGAAAATCACAACCAAAGGAAATAATGATTCCTAAAGAAACGCAGGAAATAGGCAATAATCCACCATGGGAAGACGAGTTAGATGAAAAATGGGCAGACCTCTATATGTTAGCCACTATAGCAGTAAATGCTAACGTTTAAATACCCTGACCCAGTATTAACATCTATATCACCTACAAGTCATAAAGAAATGTTACCCTTTAGATAAACCACTTAGTAAAATAAAATAAATTAATGAATATGCAACTCTAGTATGTTTTGAATTTCTATTATCCTTTTGTAATAGACAAATCGCCATTATGCAATAAATAGTTATATTAAATAATTGTCAGTGAAAATTTTAACTTAGCATTTTGTGTGCTATTTTGCATATATGCTAAACAGCATGAATGAGTTATCTGAAGCCCTTCAGAATCTCAATCTTTATCCTATGAAAGTAGAAGTTTCTAAAGACTTTACTGGTTACTTGGCCAATGTGGAAGAACCTATGGAATTCCAAGCTCCACCTACGGAGAAATCAAAGCCAAAGAAAAGGAGAAGATTTGTAGGCTGGAGGCGTGTTCGCAGAAGAAAACCAACAACTAGGAAAATTCCTAAAATATAGAATCCCATGGATAAAGGGAAATGGATCGTAATTGGAGAAAATCCTAGGCAACCAGAAATAGAAATGGGGGAGAGTTCTAGACAAGCCGAAGAATTGCCATTGCAGGAAGAATTGGATCGTATACTAGCAAGTTGTGATATCATTAGACCTACTAATGAAAACCTCTTTCTTTACCCTGCCGAAACCCAACTTCCAATAAACTTAGAACCAGCTATTCCAGACCCTCTGATCCATATTCAACCTATAGGAGAAATGGACGAATGGTGGACCAACTATTGGCAGTTTCAAAATCTCCTGAATAATTTTGATACCTTTTTCCCTCAGTTCGACCCAGAACCTATACCAAACCCACCAATGAGCAATGAAAACTTAGCTGAACTTTGCCATTTTGGCGAGGAGCTGGTGGATGCAGGGAATAGGATCTTGGAAGTAGGTGAACAGATCTCCTGGAAGTACGACGAAAGGGAGCGTCGCTTCTAAAATGCCAACTGACGGGATGGTGTGACGGCATGGTTGTGGTGTATAAAAATAAAAATAATAGTAAAAATACAATCTTGTGAAATAACCTAAGAATAAAACTTTTGTAAGATAACAGTGTGTACGGAAGCATAATATAATATATAAAAAAAAATCAAAGTTGAAGAAATCGACAATTTTGGCTATACATGTGTTATGAAATAGTGTGATTATTTGCATATAGTTATTATTTCTTTTATGCTAATAATTTATATATATTAATTACCAGATGGAAAACGCTAGTAATAATCCAGTTAACGAAGTTAATCAATCTGAGCAAAACCAGGAAGATCAATTCATGACTAGGCAAGATATCGAGAATATCGTTGCTCAAGGAATAGCCAATGCTATTCCAGCAATCCTGGCTGCTGCTCGAAACCCAGTTGAACCTCAACAAATTATTCCTAGCAAATGTACTCATGAAGATAACTTCAGTAATAGTGTAAATGGAGGCGGTAATCGTACTAACAACGACAATGATATACGGCAAGCCCCAATTCTCAAAAGAATGAAAGCTGCAACGCCTGGTTGCACTTACAAGGAGTTTCTTGCCTGTAAACCTGTTGAGTTCGCAGGCAATGAAGGGGCGACTGCTGCACTGCGTTGGTTAGAGAAAACCGAAGCAGTAATTATGATAAGTAAATGTGACGAGGAAGACAAGGTCATGTATGTGTCACATCTTTTTAAAGAAGGAGCGTTGGAATGGTGGAATACAGTGCTTCAAGCCAAAGGAAGAAATACGGCTTATGCCATGAGTTGGGAAGAATTTAAGCGACTAATGGAAAGAAAATTATGTCCCGAATATGAAAAGGAACAAATGGCAAATAAATTCCTGAACCACCGGATGGTAGATGCTGATTGTCGAGGGTATACTTCGACATTCTTCGAATATGTTAGAGTGGTACCTACCCTGCCTTTGCCAGAACCGGTACTTATTTCCCGCTACATTTGGGGATTGATTGGCGAAATCTGTAATATCGTTAAAGCTACGAGACCTCGCACTATTGACGATGCGGTAGAATTAGCCAACACCCTAACTGATGAACTGGTACGCACAAGAGAAGAAAACCGGAAGAAGGAAGTGGCCCAAAAGATTACCCAAGGATTCCGTGTGGGTAATAGTAGTAACTTCAAAAAGAGGGGGACTAGGCAATCTCCCACTGCTCCATTTTGCAATGCCTGCAAAAGAAAGCATTTTGGAAGATGCAAAGGGTATTGCAATTTCTACAAAATTCCAGGGCATCAAGAAGAGGATTGCAGGAAAAAGAAATCCACAATATGCTACAATTGTGGAGAAGCTGGACATTTTAGGCCAGACTGCCCGAAATTGGTCAAACCAGCTGACAATAAAGCCAAACCTGCAGACGGAACTACTAAGAGGAACGCAAGAGCCTTCCAGTTGACTACTCAGGAAGCAGAACTAATTCCTGACGTGATAGCTGGTACGTTCCTAGTTCACAACGTTTATGCAAAAGTATTGTTTGACTCTGGTGCAAACCAAAGTTTTATAAATACTTCATTCTGCCAAGCTTTTAAATTACCCTTAACCAACCTTAGGCAGATTTTTACAGTCGAAACGGCAGATGGAAATTCTGTTAACATAACTCAGGTTTTGCAAGAAAGAAAGATAGAACTCTTAGGCCATAAATTTTCTGCAAACCTGTTCCCTATGAATTTAGCCGGATTCGATGTTGTGTTAGGAATGGATTGGCTAGTAGCCAACCATGCTCGAATTCTTTGTGATAAAAATGCCATAGAAATACATACACCCACAGGAGAATTAGTGGTGATTACAGGAGATAAACCACGTAAGCCAATGAAATTCATTTCAGTAATGAAATTGGCCAGTTATTCAAGAAAACAAGAAATGATGTATATGATTTCAGTAATCATTAACACTAAGGGTAAGGAACTCAAAGAAATTCCAGTAGTATCAGAATACCCAGATGTATTCCCAGAAGAACTACCGGGATTACCACCCAATAGGGAAGTCGAATTTAGGATTCACCTAATTCCTAGAACTACACCAATAGCCAAAGCACCGTATCGGTTAGCACCCACTGAAATGTTAGAACTGAAAAAGCAGTTAGATGAATTGTTAAGTAAATGATTTATACAACCTAGTTCATCCCCGTGGGGAGCTCCAGTGTTGTTTGTGAAAAAGAAAGATGGTTCAATGAGAATGTGTATCGATTATAGGGAATTGAATAAGGCTATACAATTAAGAATCGATACCCATTACCAAGGATCGATGATCTTTTCGATCTACTTCAAGGAGCTAGATACTTTTCTAAAATCGATTTACGCTCCGGATATCATCAATTGAAGGTGCAAGAAGAAGACATACCTAAAACTGCTTTCAGAACTAGGTATGGACATTATGAGTTTACAGTCATGCCCTTCGGACTAACGAATGCACCTACAGCATTCATGGACATGATGAATAGAATCTGTAAACCGTACTTGGATAAATTTGTAATTGTCTTCATCGACGATATACTTATTTATTCCAAAAGCCAAGACGAACACTGTCAGCACCTGCATACACTCTTAACTTTGTTAAGAAAAGAAAAGCTTTACGCCAAATTCTCGAAGTGTGAATTTTGGCTACAGGAGGTGCAATTTTTAGGTCACATGGTGAATCACGAAGGTATTCATGTAGATCCCTCCAAGATAGAAGCAATCACCAAATGGAAAGTTCCACAATCAGCTATGGAAATTAGAAGCTTTTTAGGGTTAGCCGGTTATTATAGGCGTTTTATTAAGGATTTTTCTAAAATAGCTGTACCATTAACTAAGCTAACCTAACCTGTAAAGCAGTTAAGTTTGAATGGGGACCCAGACAAGAAGAGGCCTTTAGGATTTTAAAGCAAAAGTTAACAAATGCCCCAATTCTAGCCTTACCAGAAGGAACTGAAGATTTTGAAGTATACTGTGATGCTTCAAAACTGGGATTAGGATGTGTACTTATACAACGCAAAAAGGTAATTGCGTATGCCTCAAGACAATTGAAAAAGCACGAGGAAAACTATACGACTCATGACTTAGAGTTAGGAGCCATAATTTTTGCCCTTAAAATTTGGAGACATTATCTGTATGGAAGTAAGTTTACTGTCTATACGGATCATAAGAGTTTAAGGTATATATTTGGGCAAAAAGAATTAAATATGAGGCAAAGAAGATGGATGGAAATTCTAAGTGACTACGACTGTGATATCCAATATCACGAAGGAAAGGCAAACGTAGTTGCAGATGCCTTAAGTCGTAAGTATCATGAAAAGCAAAAGCAAGTTCGTGCTCTTAGATTAAATCTACAGTTAGATTTAATGGAACAACTGAAGAATGTTCAGAAAACAGTAATCAAGGATGATGCTGAAGGAATGAATGGACGAATAAAGGAACTAGAGCAAGGAAGTGATGGAATTTGGAGATTCCATAAGAAAAGGATTTGGGTACCTAAGCAAGGAGAATTAAGAGATAAAATTCTAGAAGAAGCTCATAAATCTAGGTATACCATGCATCCTGGTAATAATAAAATGTACCAAGATTTAAGAAATAATTTCTGGTGGATAGGAATGAAAAAGGATATAGCTAGATATGTTTCTAAGTGTCTTACTTGTTCACAAGTTAAGGCAGAACACCAGAAACCTTCAGGTCTACTACAACAATTGGAAATGCCTGTATGGAAATGGGAACTTATAACTATGGACTTTGTTACTAAATTGCCCAAAACCAGAAAAGGTAATGATGCGATTTGGGTAATTGTGGATCGATTAACCAAATCAGCCCACTTTCTACCTATGAAAGAAACCTTTAGCATGGAAAGGTTAGCCAAGCTGTATGTAGATGAAGTAGTATCCTTACAAGGAGTTCCACTCTCCATTGTATCAGATAGAGATAGTCGTTTCACTTCCCACTTCTGGACCAGTTTCCAGAAAGCAATGGGTACCCGACTAAATCTAAGCACTGCATATCATCCTCAAACAGACGGACAAAGTGAAAGGACGATCCAGACACTAGAAGACATGCTCCGAGCATGTGTAATAGATTTTGGTGGAAATTGGGATGACCACCTATCTTTAATCGAATTCTCCTATAATAATAGTTATCATGCAAGCATTGAAGCTGCCCCATTCGAAGCATTGTATGGACGAAAATGCAGAACTCCAGTTTGTTGGGCAGAAATAGGCGAAAGTCAATTATCAGGTCCTGAAATAGTACAAGAAATTACCGACAAGATTACTCAAATCAAGGAAAGACTAAAGACGGCTCGAGATCGCCAGAAAATTTATGCCGACAATCGACGCAAACCACTAGAATTTCAAGTGGGAGACAAACTACTCTTAAAAGTTTCTCCTTGGAAAGGAGTAGTTCGGTTCGGTAAGAAAGGAAAGCTAAGTCCAAGATACGTAGGACCATTTCCAGTAATCCAACGTATAGGACCAGTTGCCTATCGCTTACAGCTACCAGAAGAGTTAGCTGGAGTACATGACGTATTCCATGTATCCAATCTCAAGAAATGTCTATCAGACGAATCTCTGGTAGTACCTCTTCAAGATGTAGAGGTAAATGAAAAGTTAAAGTTCGTAGAGAAACCACTTCAAATAGAAGACAAAAAGATCAAGTTTCTCAAGCACAAAAGACTAGTACTAGTCAAAGTCAAGTGGAATTCGAAAAGAGGACCCGAATACACTTGGGAGCTGGAATCTGAAATGAAGCGAAAGTATCCTCACTTATTCCAGTAAATCTCAAGGACGAGATTCTAAATAAGGTGGGGAGGATGTAAGGACCTTCAAAAATGTCCCAAACTGACCCACAAGTAAAAACCCGGACCCCTGAAACCCTACTGTGCATGAAAAATCAAGAAATCAAAGTTTTTGGGTTTCAGGCGGGCCGTGTAAGCCTTAAGGGAAGCTTACGCGGGCCACGTCAACCTTAGGTTTGACCGGATAAGCGTCCAGATCCACGTGTCACCCACGTGGCATGCCTACCAGTGACCCTGCAACCCTAATCTACGAATAGAGTGCCCTCGCGGGCCGCGTAAACATCAAGGGGGGGGGGGCTCACGCGGGCCGCATGAGACCCAAATTTTTGCTATAAATAGAAGGGGTTACGAGCAGTTCACTGGTGTCAAAATTTCAATCAAAATCACGAAGTAGACTGCTCAAAAGTCGAAAATAAGATTCAAGATAGCTAGACGCTACTACGATACCGGGTATTAACTCGATCGCTGCTACGATTCAATGTCCGATCGATTGAAACTATCCGATGAATGTTTAAGTGCTGCTCTAATTAGGGTTGTACTTTGTCATTCGTTGTGAATTCGATGGATGTTTAAGTATCGTACTTTGTCATTTTTCGTGAGGGTTTAATCTCGTGAGTTATCGTAAATGTTGTATTAGTTACTGACCTAGTTCGTGTGCATTGTTATTTAAACTAGGTTATCAGGCTTATCAGTAGGCTAAACTCTGCCCGTATAAATCTGCAATGTGAGTCATTCTCTTTTTATCAAAAGTATTTTACAATACTCCATTATTTTCAAAGGTTATAATTACAGGGATTAAGTCATGGTTATCTTAAATCACTGGCTAGTGGGGTATTGTGCACATTACTAATTTCTCACGGGTTAGGCTAATAAATCCTAGCAGTGATAATCATCACTACTTGGGGAAAGACCCAATAGTGGTATGACCATCGTCACCAGGTGACACGGCGCCAGATAAAAATAAGATAAAAGCCATTGTAATCGCCCTTATGCTGTAATTTATAACTAAGTGTCATTTTATCAAAATGAATGATTCACCAGTATTTCCCCGCTGACAAAATATTTTTCAAAACATGTTTCAGGTAACTACCGTGAACCAAGGAACGGTGCTACGGAGCACCAACAAGCTTGAAGTAGTGGCTCAGTTAAAATAAATAAACATGTTTTGTAAAAACAGGGAATTTCCTAGTAAAATTCCTCTATTGTAAATCACGGGGTTTATCCCGAATTATGAAATAAAATAATCGGACATTTTCAAGTTTAAAAGATCCTGATAAATCTCCCGCTGTCACATCAATTAAATACCACGGGTTCCTGTCCCGCGGCTCTTGACCTTGTAAAACCGGGGCTGGGGCCGTGACATTAAGCATATCATTTTATTTTTAAAAAATCATCAACATCATCAACAACTTACCATATGCCATAAAACACATCTCTTCATGAAGTCATGAGCTTGAAGTTTTATAAAAACTTGTAATATTTTAACATGGTGCTTAATATGATCCATTAACACTAAAAACATGATTTTTATTCCATAAAAATCATTTTTATAGAAATCCCATCTTTACAACTTATAACTCATTTTTGAAAAAATTCATCTTCTTGAATTTTTCATGTCTTAAACACTTCAAGGGTTTCATTTTCACTCACAAAACAAGTTCAAGTTCTTTCAAAAACCAAATCATGCTAAACTTGAAGTAAACTTTGTTTTCTTGAAACTTTGATTTTCCAAAATCTTCACCTTTAAGATCTACAACTTGTAGGAATCATTTTTATCACAAAAACAAGTTTACTCTACAAGTTCATCCTTCACATAATGTAAGCTCTACATGGGTCTTTCAAGATCTAACATCATACTTGCTAGATCATGTTTTAAATCATCATCTAGCAAGCTCTTATGTGGTGTTTAACACCATACACACAAGAAATCAACAAACAAGTTCAACACATAACACAAACAACTTGTATTCTTATGATTTTTAGTTTGGTTCTTATGTTCATCATCTTGGTTTAGTGAGATCTTGAGATTTTTAGTTCTATATAACCTTTAACTACTAATACAAGATGTAAAATGGGTTCAAGATACACTTACAACTAGCACAAGGCTAGGGTAGATAACTAGAAGAGGATGATGAAGAAAATTGATGGTTAAAAGCTCCTATGAGTGGTCCTTCAAGATCCAAAGCTTGCAACCTTCTGGGATCACCTTTGTGCACCTTAGATGAAGCTTAGAATGGTTAAAAATTGAATGAAGGTGATGGATGGGGTGGTGGTGGTTCTCGGCCGAAACAAAGAGAGAAGAGAGGAGAGTGAGTTGTGGTGTTGAGATATTATGATGATAATGATGATGATTTAAGTTGTTGATAAGGTTCTTTTCTTAACCCCTTGATAATAACTTCCCTCTATAACATAATCCATAGGACAATAATGAAGCATCTTTGACTACATAGATATTTTTCAACCATTAGAGGGGGTGGGGTCCATAGTGGACGGTCAACATGGGGGGGGGGGTTATGATTTGTTAAAATTTTGTTTAAGTTTATAAGATGTGAAGTAAGTGTAATATGTAAGGAGGTTTAGGTGTTTAATGGTTCTTGATGTAAAACATAATGTTTTAGACCATAACTAGCTTCAATGTTGTAAAAATATAGTTAACTAGTTTGTAGGATGCTTCTAGTTATGTTCGGATGTCCGTTTGGTTATCGGATAGTTTAAAAAGTTAACATTGGTAACTTTTATGTTATATTGTGTAACTATGCCATGTTAATGTTTTGAACATCTTTTAAGTCATTCTGAGCATTCTCGCATTGTTTCTGATTATAGCATAAGCTGACAAATGTTGATTTTTGCTGAATTTTACTGTTTAGTGCTAGTTTCGGCCAGTTTCTAGTGTTTACTTGTCACTCGGAACGCAGTTTCACAAACTCTTGTTTTCTCACATAAAGTTCTAGCATATCATGGTTTCTGGGACTCATTCTGTGTCCTAAACATACTGTCTGCCTGAGTACTGAACTCCTGTCAGTACTACTAGTTTATCTGACAAGTGTGCTAGTTATGTCTGTGCACTGTTTAAACTGTTTTGAGTCGCAGTCAATAATAGTAAGTAGCATATGTCATGAAATATTTTTGTGAGTTCTTTGAAAGTAAAACATGAAATCATACATATCATAAGTTCGGAATGCACAACCATATAAAACATGTTCACAATGTACGGAATTACATGAAAAGTGGCAGTTGTCACAGCGTGTGTGTGTGTGTGTGTGTTTTTAACGGCAAAAGTTACACAACACTACTTATAAATTGCACCAAGTTTTACCCCATGCTAGGAATTGAACCCTTATCTCTCCCCAAGAGGCACAAAGCCTCTACCACCCCACCAAAGTGGTGATAGTGTGTATTCATACAAAATCAAAGTTGCAAACCAACATATTGTTTTTCATTATAAACAATTTACCACTTCATTTATTTATATACACTACAAAAACGATGAGGGGGGATAGTTTCAGGCAGCTTTCTGGCACACTCTCATTGGTGGATTCTTTTCGTGTTTAACTTTCAAACCTTCAATTTTGCTAATATACGTGTTTAGTCCCTCTGTTTTAAAATAATATTTTTTTCTTTTTATTTGTTAACTTTGCTTATATGTGTGTTTAGTCTCTCTGCTTTAACTTTGGTTGTGTACATGTTTAGTCCATCTACTTTTATTCTTTTAAGTAATTGATTTTCTCTTTTTTGAATTTTACTTTTAAACCTTCGACTTCGCTAATATACGTATTTGGCCCTTCTGTTTTTAGAACAAAAGCTTTATTTTCATTAGTTAACTTTGTTTATATGCGTGTTTAGTCTATCTACTTTACTTTGGCAATGTACATGTTTAGTCCTTCTACTTTTATTCCTTTTAATATTTCATCTTTTAGCTTTCCACTTGCTGCCGCTACTACTTTTGGACTTTAATAAAGTTACTTTATAATTTCTAAACTTTATTAAAACAAGAATTATTTGACACTTGTTTTTTTATCTATGTCTCAATGTAATTTTTATCGAGATCATGTTATGAGTAGTATGTACAAGTAACCGAAACACAGACTTACATGTTATTAAATTGAGAAATATTTCATTTACCGCCCCGCCACGTGGGCGGGGCATAAACGAGTTATCTTTATTCAAAAGATACTATCGTTCCGTGGATACTACATGTGTTGGCAAACGTTGCAACTTACATCAACTTTTGTTTCATTATATTTTATTAAATAAAATGATATGCTTATATGAATTGTTACATCTCAATTTTGAATTATTTATCACAACCAGAGCATATATATATGACTTATATTGGCATATATACAATTAGCAACTTAACATTGCTTTTAACGCCTTCTTCCTTTCCGTCTCTAATAGCCATTTCACATTTACTGCTTCCGGCCAACCATCACATCACTTCATCAACAAGAAAGTCAATAATTCATTCAGTAACCACTATGCTTAAACATTATCAAATATCACACTTTACTATCAACCATCACAAAAACCTTAATGCAGCATTCGTATTTCCTTCGAACAGGCACGTACAACAACATTAACCGTGATACACATAATCACTCGCATGTCATAAAAAACTAAACTGTGCTAAATGTTTAATTTTAACCTCTTCAAATTAAGATAATAGTAATAACAATAGATAAAAAGAATATTAGAAAATAAAGTTGGTAAACACAACTTGTTATTGATGATTTAGTTTAAATATTATTGGTTACTTATTTAATGACTTTCATAATCAACATCCGGTCGCAACCTGCAAGATAACGTCAACTCGTTTGACACATATAGCAAACCATAACCTGTATTTATACTCTTTTAACGTTAACAATGCGACTAACAAGGTAGATACATAACTTTCAATAATGAATGTATGTCTATCTATGTGCAGCAATGCACACTTTATTTCATACATCATAATAATAAATATTAGACAATTATGTATAAAGTTGTTGCAATAAGCCTAAGATCAAGATGAACAGTGTTCATCCTATACTGATGAATAGGGGTGTTCAAAATCGGGTATCCAAAAATTCGGATATTCGAAATTTTCGAATACCTGATTTCACTATCCGAATTTTTGAAATTTCGGATATACGATCGGATAGTGAATTGGATATCCGAATATCCATTAGTTTAATTTTTATTTTTTTAATATTCCAAACCGGATATTCCAGATAGTTTGGATATCCGAATATAAATTTACGGATTTTTTTTTGGATAGTTTAGGATAATTTTCTGATATTCGGATATTTTCGAATATTCGGATATCTGATAAAAAATAAAAATTAAATTTTCGGATATTTCAGATATTCGAAATACCCGAAAATTTTCAAAATCACTATCCAAATTTTCGGATATTTCGGATTTGGATATCGGATAGTTCGGATCGGATTTTCAGATATGGGTATATTTGAACACCCCTACTGATGAATAGGTCATTCTTTAATTGGTTTTAACATAGAGAGAGCATCTTCCTTGGCCTTCAACTAGGCCTTGGCCTCCACAGCCACTTTTTCCCAATGCTTCACCTCGGCTCTGAGGTTGGCAATTGTCACCATTCGTTTTCGAATATTCTCCTCTGTCTTCTCCGGTACCTTCTCATACTCATCTCCATCCACAAGCCGCTTGTTCTCATACTTGAGCAAGTCCGACTTTAACTTATCCCTAGCTTCTTCAGACTCTCTCACGTGATGCTTCATTAGATAATTCTCATCCTTTAATTTTCTGGTATCCTTGGTCATCTCAGCTAGTTGATGAACGACCTTCATCCACCTATCATGCATCTCTCGAATACCAGCAAACGTGCCTGACAAGTTGGTACTTACAAACTCGGATAGTTCTTTATTGCTTTGTTGAGCATAGTGCCTATAACAACCCTCGAAAACGCCCTAAAATACTCCGTACTTGCAAAACGGAACCCACGTAACATGTATTTTAATTAAAAAAGTTAAAAATAAGATTTTATTACCTGTCGCGGTTGAGGGTAACCGGTCGTGGGGCGCAACGGTCCCTTGACTTGCCGAAGACCCCTGGTGTCACATGGCGTGACATGTGTTGGACCTACTCGATGACTGGTCAAACCTAGCCGTAGCAAGATGACCCTGGCGGGGCGCGACAGACTGGCCCTGGGCCGGTCGCGGGGCGCGAGAGAACACCGAAAATCCTATAAATTGAGCAGTCAGTTGCATTTCCAAACTCGCTCACAACTTTCTTTCTCTCTCAACATATAATCCAAAAATCTAAGTTAAAATACCCCCTAATTCACGAAGCTCTGCCCCGTTGAAAGTATTTTAATCCCCGATCACTAATTCGATATCTTGTCCGATTGATCTGGAACCCAAAAACTGATGCCAACGCGCTGCCTGTTTAGGGCTATGCTTTGTAAACTAAGTTGGGGTTCTGTCTCGTGATGTATTGATAAGTTGAATTTGGGTTATTATACTAACGTGCATGCATTTTATGTTTTTAGTAGGAACTCAAGAAAACAATTAGAAAATATTTCCAGGAAGCCCGTAGAAAAACATAAGTTTACAATATGAGTCATTCTCTTTTTCTCACAGTTTGTGAGCCATTATTTAAAATGCTTTACAAAACCCTAAATGTTTATCCGCTATAAATTACAGTGATTAAGTTTTTGTATTCTACAATTACTATCGGTATGTGGGGTTTTGTATACATTACTTGACACTCGTTAATATTGGACAAAGGGTTAACCAATATTAGCATGACCACAAGCACGGGGGAAAATGGTGCCCCAGTAGTAATATTGTGTTGAGAAATTGGTAGATATAAACAAATGTAAAAACTCTTGATGCTGTAAAATATAACAATGTGTCATTTTATAAAATGGAATGTACTCGCCAGTATTTCTTGCTGATAAAATCTTTTTAAAACGCGTTTCATGTAACTTAATGTGAAAGCTATTAGAAGCCAGATATGGAGCACTGAAGGCTTAAAGAAAGTGGCTATAAAGTTACCTAAATAAACAAATAAATTATGTTTTCAGCAACTAGGGTTTATCCCTATAGTTACATTATAAATGGAATATGGGTTTTATCCCATTTGTTTAATATAAAAGTTTGGTGTTTTAACTCTGAAATTTATTTGATGTCTCATTTTCACTGCCAAATTAATAAACACCGATACCACCGACTCGTGCGCGCGGCTCCCGTTCCCGGGATGGGGTCGGGGGTTGTGACAGAAGGTGGTATCGGAGCCACTGGTTTAAGCCATTTAGGTGTTCTTTTAAATACCTACATGTTAAACATTTATGTTAGTAAATATACATAACTTATGTGTTATTCTATGTAAGTATGTATATTATGATTTTGTGTATTTTGATGATTTTTTTATTCACAGTATGAATGATCAGAATACCTCCGACGCTTATCGTCACCTATCCCACTCTCCAATGGATGAAGGACCATCCGAGTTAGCCTCAGGATATGTAGCAGAATCTGAAGATACCTTTGGTTTTAGAGCTAAATCCGAGGAAACATTCCCACCTAAGAAGAGGGGATGGTTTAGCAAAGAAAAGAGGAAAATGAGAAAAGGAATAAGGCAAATCCAAAAACAGAAACAAGCCATAAGACTAGCTGAGGGAAATGCCCAGATTCCAGTCACTAGACCTTTATGGGAAGAACTAGATAGAAGACTAGCAAATCTGGATATGTTTAGGAATGAAGGAAATGCACCTGATCTAAACCTTGTAGCAGCCCAAGAACCACAACTACTACTACCATTATATCCTGACCAACTCATAAACCTAGAACAAAACCAGGAAAACCCATTTCCAATCCCAGCCTTTGATCCAAACGAATACCCAGACTACCAGCACCAAATCCCTTAGAATATTGGGAGACCAACGATTGGACATTCCAGGAATTAATGAATGATCCCTACCCATACATGCCTTATGAAGAACCAAAACCAGTTTACCCTGAACGTATACCAGCTCAAATGCCACCCATGAGCCATGAGAATGTTGAAGAACTTCGCCATTATGGTGAAGATTTGATCCAAGAAGGAAATATGATCCTCCGTATCGGGGAAAATCTCGTCTGGAAGTACGACGAGAGGGAATTGTGTTTTTAGAAAACCACCGCTTAATATATTATATATATACATATTTTCTTTTAATTTGATAAAATAAATAATAATATAATATATATGCATATAATATACTATATATATCACTTATATATATATGTATGTATTGATGCATAACTACTAACGTTTAAATTTCAGTTCTAGTTTGTAATAATGCATATATATATATGAAAAAGAGTAAATGTCGCATTGCTCGATGGTTTTGGTTTAATATGCTTGAGTGTTTATTTGTTTAATTTATTATGTGATATTAATATATGATAAATGTTTACAATTCAGATGGAAAACGAAGTAAATCAGGAAGTCCAGAATAATAATGATAATGGAAACCAAGTGGACAAAAGTGCTATAGAACACATAGTAGCCCAAGGAATCATAGATGCTATGCCATCTATTATCGACACTATTAATAAAAAGGCAGAGAATAATAATTCCGTAATAGGAAGTAAACGTACGCCCATTGAGCCAAGTCACAGCGTGAATGGAAATCACGGACTATTTATCCAAGCTCCAATTCCCAAAAGAAAAAGGACCATCCCATATGGTTGTTCTTATAAAGAATTCTTATCCTGTAAACTGATAGAATTCTCAGTCAATGAAGGAGCCATTGCAGCCTTACGCTGGATAGAAAAGACAGAAGCAGTTTTAAAAATAAGTAGTGTGCAGATGAGGATATGATCATGTATGTTTTTAATCTCTTTAAGAATGCAGTATTAGAGTGGTGGAATACCATTCTTCAGTCTAGAGGAAGGGACAGGGTTTACAACATGGAATGGAACAACTTTAAGGAAATAGTTGAAAGGAAATTTTGTCCTCCTCATGAAAAGGAACAGATTGCTAATAAATTCCTAAATCATAGAATGATTGGGGTAGATTGCAGGGAATATACTACCACATTCTTTTAATATGCAAGGATAGTCCCAACTCTAGCCTCACCAGAACCAATATTAATGTCCCATTGCATCTGGGGATTAATCAGTGAAATCATAAATATAGTCAAGGCAGTGAGACCACAAACGATAGAAGAAGTAGTGGACCTTGCTAACACTCTGACAGATGAATTGGTACATATGCAAGAGGAAAACCAGAAGAAGAATCTAGCTCAAAGGATTACTCAGGAACTACGTGGGAAAGGAACAGGTTCATCTTCTTCACATTTCTGTAAGTTGTGTAAGAAGAAGCATTCAGGAAAATGCACAAGATACTGTAATTTCTGCAAGAAACCCAGGCATTGGGAAAAAGAATGTAGAATGAAAGCTAACGCCCGAGTATGCTACAACTGTGGAGAAGCTGGTCATATTAAACCGAACTGTCCGAAACTAGCTCTACCGGCAAACAACAAAGTAAAGGCAACAGAAGGACCCAAGAAGAATGCCAGAGCATTCGTTCTGACAGCCAAAGAAGCTAAGATGATCCCATATGTGATTGTAGGTACGTTTTTAGTTAATGATGTTTATGCTAAAGTATTATTTGACTCTGGTGCAAACCAAAGTTTTATAAATACTTCTTTCTGCAAACTTCTCAATCAACCATTAACTAAACTTCACCAAGACTGTCTGGTGGAGACGGCAAATGGAAATTCTATCAAAATAAGTGAAATCCTTCAGGAATGAAAGATAGAAATTTTAAGTCGTAACTTTACTGCTAACCCTTCACCAATGGATCTAGCCGGATTTGATATCGTGTTAGGAATGGATTAGTTGGTAGCCAATCATGCACGTATTTTATGTGACCAAAAGACAGTAGAAGTATGTACACCAACTGGTGCAAGGATCATAATTAAGGGAGACAAATCGACAAGGTCAACGAAATTCATCTCTGTGGTGAAAACTGCAAGTTATGCACGAAAGGGAGGAATGGTGTATATGATTTCCATAATCATTAACACTAAAGAAAAAAAAATTAAAAGATATTCCTTGTCACGACCCCCGACCACACCCTGGACGGGAGCAGCAAGCAGTCAAGTGGTACCGGTGGTTATTTAAAAACATTGCAGCGGAAATATTCATCAGGACCGTGAGTTAGGAAAAATATCAGAGTTTAGAAAACACCGGATTTTATTTATTAAATAGATGGAAAGAAACCCATGTTTTACAAAGGTAGCTTTAATATGGGATAAACCCGAATATATGAAACAACATTTAATTTAATTTAATTTATTTGATAAAATAAGCCACTTCTTTAAGCCTTTCGGTGCCGTATCACAGCTCTTATTCCGATCTACCGTAATCACCTGAAACGCGTTTTAAAAAGATTTGTCAGCAGGAAATACTGGTGAGTTCATTCATTTTGGTACAAAAACACATTTGTTATAATTTACAGCATTAAGGGTTTTTATATTTGCCCCTATCTTATAATTAGCTGGTTCATTTGTCACTCGACCGGATCTATGACTGTGGACATATCACTAAATTAGGCTCGCTCACCTAAAGTGATAAATCATTAGTAGTAATGTGCACAAAACCCCCACATACTGCTAGTAATTAAAGATTAGCAAGATTAACTGGAAAACATTTAGGGTTTTGTAAAGCAATTTGATAAAAAGAGAATGACTCACCTTGTTAGCATATAGTCTTGATTAAACAAGCATCTTGATTCTAAGCATCTACTTTATAGTTCTGAATCTTCTGATGATTGAGCATCTAGTTTGATTGTAAGTGTATAGTGCAGAATTTCGGGTACTTAAACATTTAGTTTAACAGAGTGGAATACGTATTAGTGTAAAACCACATCAAACCTAACGACGGTCACGAGATCAGAACCTTAACGAAATTCACAAGGTATAGTCTTGTTTAGACAGCACTTTGGCATTCGTTAGTTGGTTCCCGAATCGATCGGACAGAATATCGCATCGGTGATTATTGGTTAGAACACCAACGTATAGAGAGAAGAATAGAAGAAATGAGCAAAGAAAAATGAATCCTAAGCTTCCTATTTAAAGGTAGGAAATATGAAATTTCCAGGAAGTTTCCTATATAATTTTCTAGAAAGTTACCTATACATTTTCTAGGAAGCTTCCTACCTACATGTATATCCTCTTACACCTTTCTAGCACCTTCCTTTGATATTATCTATCTCATATTTATTTTCATGTATATCTATCTAGGTGTTTAATTAAATATATTTTACTTAGCTTAATTAATCTTGCTTAATTAATCTTGCTTAGCTTAATTAATCTTACTTAACTTAATTAATCTTGCTTAGCTTAATTAATCTTGCTTAACTTAATTAATCTTACTTAACTGGTTAATTAATCTTACTTAACCGATTAATTAATCTTAACGGTTTAATCAAGTAATTTACTTAGCCGATTAATTAAATAACGTAACTAGCTGATTAATTAACTTACTTAGGTTACTTAACTGCTAAGTTTCCTTTCCTGTTAAGTTTCATTAGCTATTAAGTTTTCTTAACTGCTAAGTTATCTTAATTGCTAAGTTTGATATACTAGTTTAACAGCTTCCTGATTATGAGTTCTAATGCTAGATACAATGGAACTCGTATTAGCGTATTAACCCAATTCAACTTTAACGATAATCATGAGATCAAAACTCACAACGAATGACAAAGTATAGCCGTATACAGGCAGCACTTAAACATCCGTTAGATCAGTTTCAATTGATCGGATAGGGTATCGTATCAGTGATTCGAGTTAGTACTCTAATTACGAGCAGAGTTTTAGGGTTTAGGGGTGTTGTGCAAAGAAACAGAGATACGAGAGGGTAAGTTCGTCAAAATTTGATCGAACTGGTGCACAGACTTCAGTCCCACTGCTGCCCTCTTATAGATGATTTTTCGGTCCCCTCGCGTGGCGCGCCGACCTCCCTTGTCCCTGGCGCGTGGAGCGGGGATGGTTGGCCTAGCTTTGGTCGCCACGTGCCCCACGTAGGTCTGACACGTGTCGTCTTCGCATGACACGTGTCCTTGGCCGCTTTTTCGTCCAATATTGCAATTTCCTCGATTTTCGTGCTGGTATTTATCACGTATGTTTGGGTCTTGATCCTAAATTGTTTGGTTTATAATTGTGAGTCTAATAAGACTATTTCTATGTGATTTAGTTCGTCGAACGCCAAGATTCCTTAACCGCTAAATTTTCCAAATTGAATATACAAGTTTCATCGCGAGCACTTCTGGTTTTGATCACATGTTGTCGTTGGGAGTATTTTTTAGGGTTGTTACATCCTCCCCACCTTGTTTTAAATCTCGTCCTTGAGATTTACGGAAATTTGGAGGAATATTCTTAATTCGACACTGATCCTAGTTTCCAGGTATACTCTGGTCCTTCTTTGAATTCCACTTTACTTTGACCAGAACTATTTTCCATGCTTTGAGATTCTTATCTTTGACTTGTAAGATCTTTCAATGGACTTTTTGTTTACCTTTATATCCTGCCATTTCCTTTGGAAATTTTAACTGATAAGCTACTGGCCCAATTCTTTTAATAATTTCAAATGATCCAACAAATCTCGGGCTTAGCTTTTCTTTCTTACTGAATCTGACTATTCCTTTTTTATGGAGAGATTTTTAGTATATTCTTATTCTAATTCTAATGATTTTCCAGTCTAATGGTCTGATAGTTGATTTTCTCATATTTTTGCTTGACAGAATGAATGGTGCCTTAATTTCATAAAGTGTTTCAAATGGGCAACACTAATACTTGAAGGTTAATTATTGAAAAATCTTATGGGTGATAATCCCACTTTCACCAATATTTATTGCACATGTACTTAGCACATCTTTTATGTTTTGTAGTGTTCCTTCACACTACATCAAAATAGGTCGGGTTAAAATTTTCCTAGAAATGAGAAGTGAAATGACTATCTTGATAGATAACAGGATTCTTTGTAATGAGACTATTTTGTCTCCACATAACTTAACTAAGTGTCTTATACTAAAGGGTTTCCTTCATTGGTAGGGATTGAGCAGACTTGGTTAGTCAATCCACAATCACCCAGATTGTGTCGTTTCTTGTTTTGGGTAATTTGGTAACAATATCCATTGTTATCAATCTCATTTCCATACTGATGTCGTTGAGGTAAACCTAAAGGGTTCTAATGCTCAGCTTTAACTTGCTAATCGATTAAATACTTAGAGACATAACTTGCTACATCCTTTTTCATTTCTATTTATCAGTAATTCAAACCTCGATACCTTATATTACTTACACGATGTATCAAATACTTAGTTCTATGGGCTTCTTCGAGAATCCTTTCTTGCATGTCTCCTTGAATAGGTACCCGAATTCTTTATGGAATCACTAATTTCCATTAGTTCCTTTTTTTGATTCCTTTATTATTTCTTTGTAATCCTTCAGCATCATCCTTGATTGCTGTTTCTTGGGTACTCTTTAATTATTTTATTAAATCTATCCGCAATTTAATCTAAGAACACGTACTTGATTCGGCTTCCTATGAAACTTATTACTTAAAGCATTAACTACTACATTAGTCTTAACTTTGGGATATAACAATCGGTGTTGTTCCTAGTCTCGGATGAATTCTAAGTTTCTTCTCAGGATCGGGTGATAGTCTAAGTAGATCCTCTGGGAAACGTCGTTCGGACTTTCTTGCAGTTCCATGCCTCTAGTGTTAATGAACTCCGAGACCATATACGCTATGTCTTACTTCCGTGCATAACTCGCAGCTTTCCTCACAGAGACGAACTTTGTAGGCTGGTCTGTCTTGCCTCCTTGTGGTCACTTCTCCGGTTGGCTTGCAAACTCCCAGGAGTCATCGTTTCCATTTGTTCCTTTTTATGAAGCAGACATAATTTCCTTTCTGTCAGCTCTCTCCATTTCATGGCATATGTCTTGACCATGTGTTTTGAAGCTCGGGTCTCACTATCTAAATGTCTAAATTTTGAAGCATACATTACTTCATTTTTCTTAACATATATACTAATGGTTATGACACTTCAGTCCTTTAAGCCCATGTATTGTTGCAACAATTCTGTTGTTGCTGGTAATCTTAGTAGGATTATAGGTGAAGAGTCTTTGTAAGTGCATCTAGTCGTGGTCACTATTATCTTCCCAAGAGTTCTTAAAGAAAGTAGAATTATTCTCATTAGCGTAGGTTTTGAGACGTTTAGTGTCTAGCACAACTTTAGCTACAGGTTTCCTAATGCGTTAATAATCTAGGGTAACGCAAAGGGAATTCTTATATTTTCGATGGCATCCCAACATAAAGGGTTCATATACTCCTTGTCGCACGAGTTAAGAGACAGATGATCAAACGAAATAATGTTCGATATCGGAATTATAGATGTATACAAGAGATTCCTAATAAAGAAATCTAGAATTATCATTGACACACATGCTTGTGCTTTATTCTAAATTGTTAATCCTTATGGTTTTTGGATTTCCTTATAGATATACATATCTATATTATCATATATTTCACATACTGTAATATACATACCATTCATAAGGTCAGTGTATTTAACAGATTCATATTTCCAAAGACAAGTCAGAAATCAGGTCATGATACTATTTAGGGAATTCTGTCACTTGTTTGACATATCCTATACCCCATCTTACCTGGTTCTCGCCGGAGAGGTAACCCCACCTTACCCGGACAAGCTGGAGAGTCTGCTACACCATACCCAGTCTTGCCGGAGAGGTAATTGGTATTTCCCATAAATAAATCTTTCTTAAATCATGATTTAAAAATGAATATTTTATTAAGGCTTTCATCAAAGAACAAGGAAATTAGTATTCACGTGACGGATCATATTCCAGAACCAAGTAGTACCAATAAATAAGAAATAACAATGGCCAAGTGTTATCGCTTATTTACCATACTTGCAATGTTCTAGTTATCATCCTCACGGCATACCAACACCCATCACACTTTATTTATGCAAGTAATTAGCTTATCTCGAAACTTATACTAAGGCACCTTTCTTAAGTTCAAGTCTAAATACTATCCTTGTTGCTACCAGTTAATAACAATTTCCTAACTCTTTCGTTTAAGTTTAGGTATTATTACAACACCCAATTGCTTAAACCAGTGGCTCTGATACCACCTCTGTCACGACCCCCGACCACACCCTGGACAGGAGCAGCGAGCAGTCAAGTGGTACCGGTGGTTATTTTAAAAACATTGCAGCGGAAATATTCATCAGGACCGTGAGTTAGGAAAAATATCAGAGTTTAGAAAACACTTGATTTATTTATTAAATAGATGGAAAGAAACCCATGTTTTACAAAGGTAGCTTTAATATGGGATAAACCCGAATATATGAAACAACATTTAATTTAATTTAATTTAATTTATTTGATAAAATAAGCCACTTCTTTAAGCCTTTCGGTGCCGTATCACAGCTCTTATCCCGATCTACCGTAATCACCTGAAACGCGTTTTAAAAAGATTTGTCAGCAGGAAATACTGGTGAGTTCATTCATTTTGGTACAAAAACACATTTTTTTATAATTTACAGCATTAAGGGTTTTTATATTTGCCCCTATCTTATAATTAGCTGGTTCAACTGTCACTCGACTGGATCTATGACTGTGGACATATCACTAAATTAGGCTCGCTCACCTAAAGTGATAAATCGTTAGTAGTAATGTGCACAAAACCCCCCACATACTGCCAGTAATTAAAGATTAGCAAAGACTTAATCACTGCAAAATATAACTGGAAAACATTTAGGGTTTTGTAAAGCAATTTGATAAAAAGAGAATGACTCACCTTGTTAGCATATAGTCTTGATTAAACAAGCATCTTGATTCTAAGCATCTACTTTATAGTTCTGAATCTTCTGATGATTGAGCATCTATTTTGATTGTAAGTGTATAGTGCAGAATTTCGGGTAGTTAAACATTTAGTTTAACAGAGTGGAATACGTATTAGTGTAAAACCACATCAAACCTAACGACGATCACGAGATCAGAACCTTAACGAAATTCACAAGGTATAGTCTTGTTTAGACAGCACTTTGGCATTCGTTTCAGAATGAAATTCATAAAGTATAGTCTTGTTTAGACAGCACTTTGGCATTCGTTAGTTGGTTCCCGAATTGATCAGACAGAATATCGCATTGGTGATTATTGGTTAGAACACCAACGTATAGAGAGAAGAATAGATGAAATGAGCAAAGAAAAATGAATCCTAAGCTTCCTATTTAAAGGTAGGAAATATGAAATTTCCAGGAAGTTTCCTATATACTTTTCTAGGAAGTTACCTATACATTTTCTCGGAAGCTTCCTACCTACATGTATATCCTCTTACACCTTCCTAGCACCTTCCTTTGATATTATCTATCTCATATTTATTTTCATGTATATCTATCTAGGTGTTTAATTAAATATATTTTACTTAGCTTAATTAATCTTGCTTAATTAATCTTGCTTAGCTTAATTAATTTTGCTTAACTTAATTAATCTTGCTTAGCTTAATTAATCTTGCTTAACTTAGTTAATCTTACTTAACTGGTTAATTAATCTTACTTAACCGATTAATTAATCTTAACAGTTTAATCAAGTAATTTACTTAGCCGATTAATTAAATAACGTAACTAGCTGATTAATTAACTTACTTAGCTTACTTAACTGCTAAGTTTCCTTTCCTGTTAAGTTTCCTTAGCTATTAAGTTTTCTTAACTGCTAAGTTATCTTAATTGCTAAGTTTGATATACTAGTTTAACAGCTTCCTGATTATGAGTTCTAATGCTAGATACAATGGAACTCGTATTAGCGTATTAACCCAATTCAACTTTAACGATAATCACGAGATCAAAACTCACAATGAATGACAAAGTATAGCCGTATACAGGCAGCACTTAAACATCCGTTAGATCAGTTTCAATTGATCGGATAGGGTATCGTATCAGTGATTCGAGTTAGTACTCTGATTACGAGCAGAGTTTTAGGGTTTAGGGGTGTTGTGCAAAGAAACAGAGATACGAGAGGGTAAGTTCATCAAAATTTGATCGAACTGGTGCACAGACTTCAGTCCCACTGCTGCCCTCTTATAGATGATTTTTCGGTCCCCTCGCGTGGTGCGCCGGCCTCCCTTGTCCCTGGCGCGTGGCGCGGGGATGGTTGGCCTAGCTTTCGTCGCCACGTGCCCCACGTAGGTCTGACACGTGTCGTCTTCGCATGACACGTGTCCTTGGCCACTTTTTCGTCCAATCATGCATTTTCCTCGATTTTCGTGCTGGTATTTATCATGTATGTTTGGGTCTTGATCCTAAATTGTTTGGTTTATAATTGTGAGTCTAATAAGACTATTTCTATGTGATTTAGTTCGTCGAACGCCAAGATTCCTTAACCACTAAATTTTCCAAATTGAATATACAAGTTTCATCGCGAGCACTTCTGGTTTTGATCACATGTTGTCGTTGGGAGTATTTTTTAGGGTTGTTACATTCCCGTAGTATCTAAATTCTCAGATGTTTACCCAGAAGAGTTACCTCGATTACCGCCAGATCGAGAGGTTGAATTTAGAATTTACCTGATACCAGGAACGACACCGATTGCCAAAGCACCCTATCGACTAGCACCAACGGAGATGTAGGAATTGAAGAAACAGTTAGATGAGTTACTCGAAAAAGGTTTCATACGACCTAGTTCATCATCATGGGAAGCACCCATGTTATTTGTTAAGAAGAAAGATGGATCGATGCGTATGTGCATTGATTACCAAGAATTGGATAAGGTTACGATTAAAAACTGGTACCCACTACCGAGAATCGATGATCTATTCGATCAACTTCAAGGAGCCCGATTCTTTTCTAAGATCGACTTACACTCAGGATATCATCAATTAAAAGTACAGGAAGAGAACATTCCTAAAACTGCTTTCAGAACGAGGTACGGTCATTATGAATTTACAGTCATGTCATTTGGTCTAACCAATGCCCCAGCCGCATTTATGGACATGATGAACATGATATGTAAACCATACCTGGATTAATTTATAATTGTCTTTATAGATGATATTCTAATTTACTCTAAGAGTAAGGAAGAACATGCGGAGCATTTGCGTATACTTCTGACATTGTTGAGAAAGGAAAAGCTTTATGCTAAAATCTCAAAATGTGAATTCTGGTTACAAGAAGTGCAATTTCTTGGATACTTGGTTAATCATGAAGGAATTCATGTGGATCCCACAAAGATCAAAGCGATTACCAAATGGAAGGTCCCTGAGTCACCAATGGAAGTAAGAAGTTTTCTTGGACTGACAGGATACTATAGACGTTTTATTCAAAAATTTTCTAGAATAGCCATTCCATTAACCAAACTAACTTGTAATTCAGTTAAATTTGAATGGGGACCAAAACAAGAGGAAGCATTCAAGATTTTGAAGCACATGTTAACCAACGCCCCAATACTCGCGTTGCCAGAAGGAATTGAAGACTTTGTAGTCTATTGTGATGCATCCAAATTTGGATTTGGATGTGTATTAATGCAACGTCAAAAGGTAATTGCTTATGCCTCTAGACAGCTTAAGAAGCATGAAGAGAATTATTCAACCCATGATCTAGAGTTAGGAGCCATAATTTTTTCCCTTAAGATTTGGAGACACTATCTTTATGGTAGTAAGTTCATTGTCTTCACAGATCATAAGAGTTTAAGATATGTCTTCGGACAAAAGGAATTAAGCACGAGGCAAAGACGTTGGATGGAAATCCTTAGTGATTATGATTGTGATATCCAGTATCATGCAGGGAAGGCTAATATAGCAGTTGATGCTTTAAGTAGAAAGTACCATGAGAAGTCAAAAAGAGTACGTGCTCTCAGATTAAACCTGCAGGTAGATTTAAATGAACATTTGGAAAAGATACAGGAAACAGCAGTCAAGGACGATGCTGGAGGTTTAAAAGGAATGATTAAAGAATTAGAAAAAGGAACAGATGGAATTTAGAGATTCCATAAGAAAAGGATTTGGATACCTATTCAAGGAAACCTACAAAGCCAAATTTTAGAAGAAGCTCATAAGTCTAAGTACACGATGCATCCTGGAAGTGATAAGATGTATCAAGACTTAAGGAAAAACTTATGGTGGATAGGAATGAAGAAAGATATAGCAATTTATGTTGCTAAATGTTTAACCTACTTACAGGTTAAATCTGAACATCAGAAACCTTCAGGATTACTACAGCAATTAGAAATGCCAATTTGGAAATGGGAGTTGATAACAATGGACTTTGTTACCAAACTACCCAAGACACGAAAGGTAATGATACAATCTGGGTGATTGTAGACATATTGACTAAATCTGCTCATTTCTTACCAATGAAAGAAACTTTCAGTATGGAACAATTAGCTAAGTTGTATGTGAATGAAATAGTTTCATTACATGGGATTCCTTTATCTATTGTGTATGATAGAGACAATCGTTTCACTTCTCATTTTTGGACAAGTTTCCAAAAAGCAATGGGAACTAGATTAAATCTAAGTACAGCCTATCATCCTCAAATGGACAGATAAAGTGAAAGGACAATTCAGACAATGAAAGATATGCTTAGAGCCTGTGTAATTGATTTTGGAGGAAATTGGGATGACCACTTACCTTTAATAGAATTTTCTTACAACAATAGCTATCATAACAACATCAATGTTGCACCATTTGAAGAACTCTATGGATGGAAGTGCCGGACACAAGTATGCTGGGCAGAAATTGGAGAAAAGCAATTTTCAGGCCCTGAAATTGTGCAAGAAACAACTGACAGCATTATTCAAGTCAAGGAAAGACTAAAAGCAGCAAAAGATCATCAGAAGAGTTATGCTGATAACAGACGTAAACCGTTAGAATTTCAAGTTGGAGATAAGGTATTGTTAAAAGTTTCACCTTGGAAAGGAGTCGTAAGATTCAGTAAGAAAGGAAAGGAATGCTAAGCCCAAGGTATCTTGGACCTTTTGAAATTATCAAAAGAATAGGACCAGTAGCCTATCAGCTATAATTACTAGAAGATATGGCAGGAGTACATGATGTATTTCATGTATGTAGCCTCAAGAAATGCCTAGCTGATGAATCATTGATGATACCTCTTCAAGATATAGAGGTAAATGAAAAGCTTAAGTTTATAGAAAAGCCAATTCAGATTGAAGATAGGAAGATCAAGAATCTCAAGCACAAGAGATTAATTCTGGTCAAAGTAAAATGGGATTCAAAGAGAGGACCCGAATACACTTGGGAGCTAGAATCTAAAACGCAAAGGAAGTATCCACACCTATTCCAGTGAATCTTGAGGACGAGATTTAAAGAAATGTGGGGAGGATATAACAACCCTCGAAAACGCCCTAAAATACCCCGTACTTGCAAAACCGAACCCGCGTAACATTTATTTTAATTAAAAATTTTAAAAATCAGATTTTATTACCTGTTGCGGGCCGCGACAGGCTTGAGGGTAACCGGTCACGGGGCGCGACGGCCCTTGACTTGCCGAACACCCCTGGTGCCACGTGGCGTCACATGTGTTGGACCTACTCGATGACTGGTCAAACCTAGCCATAGCTAGGTGACCCTTGCGGGGTGCGATAGACTGGCCTTGGGCCGGTCGCGGGGCACCAGAGAACCCTAAAAATCCTATAAATTGAGCAGTCAATTGCACTTCCAAACTCGCTCACAACTTTCTTTCTCTCTCAACATATAATCCAAAAATCTAAGTTAAAATACCCCCTAAATCACGAAGCTCTTTCCCGTTGTAAGTATTTTAACCTCTGATCATTAATTCGATACCCTGTCCGATTGATCTGGAACCCAGAAACTGATGCCAACGCGCTGCCTGTTTAGGGCTATGCTTTGTAAACTAAGTTGGGGTTCTGTCTCTGACGTATTGATAAGTTGAATTTGGGTTATTATACTAATACGCATACATTGTATGTTTTTAATAAGAACTCAAGAAAATAATCAGAAAATATTTCGAGGAAGCCCGTAGAAAAATATAAGTTTACAATGTGAGTCATTCTCTTTTTCTCACAGTTTGTGAGCCATTATTTAAAATGCTTTACAAAACCCTGAATGTTTATCCATTATAAATTACTATGATTAAGTTTTTGTGTTCTACAATTACTATCGGTATGTGGGGTTTTGTATACATTACTTGACACTCGTTAATATTGGACAAAGGGTTAGCCAATATTAGCATGACCACAAGCACGGGGGGAAATGGCGCCCCAGTAGCAATACTGTGTTGAGAAATTGGTAGATATAAACAAATGTAAAAACTCTTGATGCTGTAAAATATAACAATGTGTGTTTTTATAAAATGGAATGTACTCGCCAGTATTTCTTGCTGATAAAATCTTTTTAAAATGCGTTTCAGGTAACTTAATCTGAAAGCTATTAGAAGCCATCTATGGAGCACTGAAGGCTTAAAGAAAGTGGCTATAAAGTTACCTAAATAAACAAATAAATTATGGTTTCATCAACTAGGGTTTATCCCTATAGTTACATTATAAATGGAACATAAGTTTTATCCCATTTGTTTAATATAAAAGTTTGGTGTTTTGAAACTCTGAAATTTATTTCCTAACTACGGTCCTGATGTCTCATTTTTGCTGCCAGATTAATAAACACCGATACCACCGGCTCATGCGCACGGCTCCCGCTCCCTGGATGGGTTCGGGGATTGCGACAGTGTCCCTCCTGATCATAATCTGTATCATCTGCTTTCCTCTTTCCACCCGTAACATGGCATCAACAGCAGTATCACTACAAGAAATTGGAGCACTAGGGGCGAAGACAATAGCGGCGACATGGAGCAATAGGGGCGGCATCAACTCGGGTCGCCCCTATTGCTCCATGTCGCCCCTATTGTCGTCACCCCTAAAGACCTGATTCGTGTGCTTTTGCCAGACCTCATCCTGACCATTGAAAATAGAATGATCCGAGGGTCTTCTTTGTCTCCTTCTCAAACAAACACATATCCCCATCTTATCTTCTCAAACACCACCATCAACCTTCCAACTTCAAAAACACCTCTAACTTCGATCACCTTCAACCACCATTATCATCATCGTCAACTATCATCGTCATCATCCTCGTCACCATCACCGTCAACCACCACCTACAACTTCATCCGCCACCGTCTCCATCAAAGTTGCAATCACCGACAACCACCACAACCATTGTCAAGCTTCATCGGACCACCACCACCGTCAAGCTGCTCCGGACCACAACCACCGTCAAGCTGCACTGAACCACCACCACCACCGTCAAGCTTTACCGGACCACCACCACCGTTAAGCTCCACTGGACCACCACAACTGTGAAGCTGCACCACGACTAGCTAGAAATCATGTAGTGTTTATCTTGCCAATCATGTAGTGTTTATCTTATAATTCATGTTATGTAAATATAATTTTAATGAGAAGTTACGTAGTTTTTTGCTTCATTTTCGAGTTCAAACAAGTTTATTAATAAATTGATGGTGTTTTGTTGGTTTGAAAGTTGATAAAGCTGTCTCCGGTGAATTTTCAGGGGAAACTCCGGCCAAAGAATTAGCAGCGGCATCTCTCGCCGTTATTGAGTCAACCCTTTAGCGGCGATAGGTACCAATAGCGGCGGCATATGGGGCAATACCGGCCAACCTTTAGCTGCGACATAAGGGGTCTCTAACGACGACATTTGTCGCCCCTATTGCCCCGTTTTCTTGTAGTGCATCAGCAGTAGTAGCAGCAGGATGATCCGCTGCCATAGTATTTTATCTTCTGAGATGTATTTAGGATTTAGTTATACTATATTTTTGTTATGTATGTACAAACTAATGTTGTGTGTGTGTATATATATATATATATATATATATCAAACTTAGACAAATATATCATATTCAGTCGTATTGAAACAGCATAGTATTTTAATTTAAACGATATAGTATGAAAACGATGTAATATATTCAAACCGTACCCGGGTATTTCAAAATAATTAACGCTATAGAAATTTAAAGCTGCTATAATATTTTAATTTAAACGGTATAATATGGAAACACGGTAGAATATATTTGAACCGTACTCGAGTAATTTAATAAAATTAAACGGTATAATATTCGAATCGCACCGAGACTTGGTATAATAATTTAATTTAAACGGAATAGTATTGAAACGGTATAATATATTCGAACCATGCCCGGATATTTCAAAATATTTAGCGGTTTTAATTTAAACGGTATAGTATTCAAACGGTATAATATATTCGAACCGTACACGAGTATTTAAAAATAATTAACGGTATGATATTTAAACGTTTATATCATTCGAACCGCACTAGACGTGGTATAATAATTTAATTTAAACAATGACAATATAATATATTCGAACCGTATATACGTTTTTCAAAAAAATTTAACGCTATATAATATTAATGGTATAACATTAACGGTTATATATTTTAAGCGATTTAACGTTGGAACCAGATGAGAATTTATACCACAAAATACATCAAAATAACCAAACACAATTCTGATGGGTTATATACGTTGCGTATAGCTCTATACGTAACGTACATAAACCCTAGTTGTTTGTGCCTATGATTGTTGGGCATGCTCTGAATTATATGCAACCTATACGCAGCGTATATAAACCCTTTTTTAATGGCAAATTTGGATCACTGACAGACCACTGGAGTATCATCGTGCCACCAACAGAACTATCCGACCATATCCATCTCCACTAGGCATATTGCCTATACACCAATTCAGGAGGAAACCCAATAAATATGGGAAAACCCTCCTTGTGGGAATCGAACCCATGACATATTAGTCCCAAAGTCTTATCTCACCCACAAAATGCCACTAGGCTATAAAGCCATGGATGCAGCGTATATAAATCCTAAATGTGCAAATAGGCAGCACTAGTGTGCGAATAGTTTGTGCCTTCTGTAATATTCACACACATAATAATAATAATAATAATAATAATTTAAAAGCAAACGATAAACACAATAAGAAATTAACCCTGTATGGACGACATGTCGTCTCTATAGGCCTTTTTCACCTATAGACTTTTTTTTTTCAAATCAAATTTGGAATGGTGAAAATTTTTGCCACCTAAATGAAAATTATTTTTGACAAGTCAAACTTTTTAGAGACGACATGTCGTCTCTAAAAGTTAAACTTTATTTTTTAGTTTTTTTTTTATTTTCGCATATATATTGATCATTACTAAAACAAAATTAAAAGAAAAATATTTAAAGTTGTATATACAACATGTCATCTCTATAAGTTTAAATGTTTTTTTAGAGTTTCTAATTCAACAAATTAGAGAATAAAAAAAAGAAAAAAAAATATTTTCACCATTATAGAGAGGATTTGTCGTCCCTATAAGGTAACGTGTCTTAAAAAAGCACGAAAATCCTATAAAACGACATGTCGTCTCTATAGGATGATCTATTGAGAGGATCTCTATTATCTCTATAGGGTTTTTTTCTTGTAGTGAAAATCCTTGAATAGAATTTATTACTATAGGACTTGGAGAGTTGGAGTTGAACAATTAATTTGTTAAATTTTATAAACTAAAAATATAGCTCGTGATTACCTAATTATTTACAACCAGGTAATTAGTTTGTATAAATTACAATAAAAGATGATTATCACAATATAGAATAATCACTTATTTATCTATTTTTCTATTTTCTAAACCCAGAACAGAAGAATTTACTCTTATCTAGATTTTGTTTTTTAAGGAAATAGCAAAATAATAATATTTTGGTGTATGATATAAATATATAAAAGTTTTATAAGGTAATGACCACAATGACAGAGGCCAAAAGTTTTATTTTTTTATCTTTTACCAAGTTTTCACCCGAGGCCAAAAGTTACACGACTAAGGTAGTGTTTGGTATGCAGGAATGAGAGATGGAATGAATGATTACGAGTGAATGAAGAAAAAGGATGTTTGGTTGGTCAATGGAATGGAATCACCCATTCCAAAAGACTTTCCATTCCCTCAAAATCATTCCTTCCACGCCCATGTTTTTTTTCCATTCAATCCCTCTTGCACCATTCATCAACAACACCACAACCCACCACCTTCGCCACAACCCACCACCACCACCCACCACCGATGCCATCGACGCCACTCGCCACCACCTCACCCCGACAGCCACCGCCGCCGCCGCCGCCACCCACTCGCCACCGTTATCACCCACAGCTGCGACCAACCGCCACTCGCCGTCGCCGCCCACCACCATCGTCGACGCCATCACCACCGCCACCGCCACCACCAACCGCCGCCGCCACCAACGGCCACCTCTGTTGCCACCCACCACCAACGGCCACCTTGCCGCCACCACCACTCGTCGTCATCGCCGCACCGCCACTCGCCGCCACCACCACCACCCATCGCCGCCACTGACACCCACCACTGCCATCTATAACCACCCACAGTCACTACTACCGACCACCACCACCACTCACCATTGATTTTATTACTCCGTTTTTCTTGCCTACCGAAAAATACACAATAATAATTCATTCCAGTCACATATGGTAACCAAACAAGACATGGAATGGTAATGATCTATTGCATTCCCTCGTCCATTTCATTACCTCGTCCATTCCATTCATTCGTCCATTCCATTACCCCATACCAAACAGACCCTAAAAGTGTTTTGTATATACTTAGGGGTGTTAAAAATCCGAATCCCAGACCGAATCCGAATTATCTGAAATTCTGAATCCGAATTATCTCGGATATCCGAAATTCGGATTCGGATAGTGATATGAGAAATTTTCGGATATCTGATATATGAAATATTAACTATATTTTTAAAATAATAAATATAAATATAACCATATATTTCTAGAAACCCTACCTTCCTGGCTTCCATTCAGCCTCTTTTCTTTATTGAGAGTCCAACCCATTCTTCAAACTTCATCTTTCAATCTAGAACTCGCCGGTTCGTTTCTTCCACATAGTTCCGGTCGCCAGCCTTTCTTCTGACGATGAGTTCAATCCACAGTCAACTTGCGCTTGCTTTGACGAGTTCAATCTACACTTTTCCATGCCTTTCCATCGTTTAATCGGATTTTTAAGAAAGATGTTGTATTTTTACAATTCGATTTGTAAGTATATAACGATTTCTACTAACTGGTTGGTCTAAACTTCATTGAATCTTCTTTAATCCCCTTTACACGATTTATGTAAGCTCATGGGTAACTTTTTGATGAATTGTCAATTTATTAACAAGATTCCTATCTGTTAATACTCTAGAAAATTAGATAAAATATTTACTTCCTTGTATTTGTATATGTTCGTTGTTTGTAGATTGATATAATTGGCTGACTAATTTAGGTGATGACGAAGATGAGGTTTATCTTTAATGAATGTTGGAAATAGATTTTTTAATTTTTATTCAAGAATAAGAATATGGATATCCGATTCAAATATCCGAATCCGTATCCGAAATTCGGATATCCAAAATTTCAGATACGGATATTAAAACACCGGATATCCTAATTTGAACACTGATGTGTGAAAAATGTAACATATAAATTACATCAAATGAGGCATAAAACTAACCATTTTTTAGTACTAATGTTGGAAAAAGTGTGTTTTTGTCTTCCTTTTGAATTTACAGGACCAAATGAGCTTAAACGAGCAAAAGGAACAAATATACAGCCAAAACCAACATAAATACAAAGAAAAAAATAAACGCGGCATGCCCGACCCCTCGGCAGCATCCCCAAAAGCAAAAACTAGAAGCAGAAGACTGACCACGGGGCCGTGCCCACTGGACACGGGGGCGTGGTCAGCTACCTGCAGAAAAGACAAAGCTGTGGAAGCTTCTACGCCCACCACGGGGGCGTGCCCAGCTCAACACGGGGCATGGTCAACACTAAAATACGCAGAATCTTGTAAAATCTTGGTAGTACAGATACGCTTCTGCCCACGGGCCGTGCCCGCTGAACACGTGCGTGTTGAGCCCTCTGCTGACACATGCATTTAATGAAGGAAGAGAAAAGGCTGGCCACGGGGGTGTGCACGCTGGACACGGGGCCGTGGCAAGGGCTCTGTTCAGGCTATAAATAAGGGTGCTTGGCTCACTTCAAAGGCATCTTTTGGCAAACCACCACTCTCCCACTTTGCCACCATTCCACCACTACTATAACACCCACATCCACCACCATCATCCATCATCCACCTTAGAGTGTGTGTAGTAGTCTCGGAATCCAAGATTGATAGTAAGAGTTCTTACCAATCAAAGGCCATATTTGGTTAAGCCTCTTACATCACTTGGTGAAGACAAGTCTTTTATGTATTACTTTTGATTTTTAATCTTTCAGCACTTTTTATTTGGTTTTGTATTTATGATTTTAATAACTAGTTTTCTTATGTTGAAGGTGAATTTTCTTTATCATGTGTCCATGGTGTCTTGGCATTACTTTACTGTCTATATAAAGTAAAATATTTACACCGTTCATATCTCTACGTTCTATATAGAGGTATGTTGGCTACCTGGTCGGGGGTTAAGGGAATGGTTTAGTAAGGTTCTTGCCTTGTTCAGTGTATAGATCCTGCAAGGACCTGTGTCAAGCTTACTAGGACATCCTTCAATACCCACTGGTATTGGATGGCGAGGGTGCGAATAACTTAATCCTCTCATATGTAAACTACTATTAATACACTAAACCGGCTACTTGGGATTGTATCCCTACTGACTCAAACCACTTACCCGAGGGTAACGTCACCTTCAAAAGAGAAAACTATCACTTTTCGCATTAATAACTTAATTAATTATCTTTCAATATTCCGACCCTTTGGGATTGTATCCTTGCTGACTCAAACCACTGGGTTGAGGGTAACGTCACCTTCAAAAGAGAGGCCTATTACTATAACTAAGATAATCTCTAAAAAAGTCTGAAAGTGAACAAATCATCAAAGGATACATTAAAGGCGAGTCGGATCCAAGAGATTCATCTTGTCTATCTGTTTTTTTATTTTTATTTCTGAATTTTTAGTTTTATTTTAATGTAAAAAAATCTTTTCTAAAAAAAGTTAGATTGATTAGACGTCGAGGATAAACCGGTACTAAAAGCTATTGTGTCCCTGGACGACCTCGGTATCTTACCAACACTATACTACACTCACGATGGGTGCACTTGACCAAGTGTGTGTTTAGTGTTATTAGAATATCGTGTTTTATAAATTAGTAGAACTTTTTCATTTACTCATAAAAGGCAAATTACAAATCATGGGTTGGTAGACGGGCAACAAGCTGCGCCGCCACCCCCTTTTGAATTGCAAATCCTACTCGGCTAAACACATAACTATGGCCTACAGACACTGTCGCATGCGCAAGTGCTGCCTTTTGAACCCGCTTCAAGAAACCGGACGCCACAGGGGCTAGACAACCAAAGGTATCGAACGCGAAAGGAAGGAAGGCATGTTGATTATCTATGCAGGCCTGCTCGTGCTTGGATATTTTCCCCGCCTCAGCCTTCCGCGTCGCTTGCCCTGAAACAAAACCACTGCCCCTGAAACCGGCAAGAGGCGACACCCCCGTAAGATCAATGCAAGCATGCTTACCCCTGGACCATCCAAAAACCAGCACATCGGCTGGTCGAAGGGAAGACCTCCCCTCCTTCGGGTCCGTTAGGAAATTAACCGGAGCCTCTTTTTTAGCAGCGATACCAGCTCGCTTGAGAACGTCAAACAACACATCTCTAACCAGATCGTGTCTGTACTTGAAGCCAGGAAGCTCTTTGCAGTGAAGGGCATGTTCCCCGAAGCTATCAAGACACACCTTCCGACAAACAGGGCATGGTTCATCCTCAGGGTACAACGGTATCATCAAACGATATTTGAGGACAGACCGATATTCTACTGCCGACATACATTGCCCCAAGCCCTCGATCGGGATAACAGTAAGGAAATCTTGAGCGTGGGGGGCTCGTAAACAATCAAAAACAGCTTTTTGCCGAGGGGATAACCCGAAAACACCATTGATTTCCTTCACGGTTTTACCATAAAAAGCACTCGCCAAAATAGTTTGAGGTTCATGGGGGGCGGTGTCTTTATTAGCAAAACCGCCAAGGTCAACATCAGGAAGAACAGCTTGTAAACCATCCAACGCAGCCCTAAATTCCGAATCCAAATCACCCATACAACAAGCTCGCAGAATATGATCTTGAAGCTCCAAAGATTGCACTCTGGAGGCCACGAAGGCAAAAGACGAGACATCCCCCGCCGATAGTAATCCAAGCCCACCCTCCTTGATTGGCAAGGAAGCCAATCGCCATTGCAAATCCCCAAAGAACGGCCCCCCGCCAACCACAATATCATCAATGGCTTGCCGAAGTCCTTCATCAAACAAAGTAACAGCCGCTCCAACATAAGATGGTTGGCATGTGCGGAGACCAAAGATAAGCTTGGCAACTCCCATGCACGAACGCAGTAAAAGGAGTTCACATTGTGGATTCTTAAGTTGCGGGAGTACCCTCATGAGATCGACAGCCCGGGAGGCCCTCTTAACAGCCAGGTCACTGATGAAGTCCCGATCACGGCTGACGGCACCCCCCAATAACTTGACTCCCAGCTTAGGCCTCCCAATATCCTTTGGGAACAACCCCGCAGCAAACTTCTCCCCATTGCATGATGGCCAGAACAATTCAGTCTTCCGAACATTTAGTTGGAGCCCCAAAGAAGGGCCTTCCCTTGAGATAACTTCTAAAGCCTTAGCCACTTCACGAACAGGACCAATAATCGTACCATCATCAAGGTACCAAGCATGAAAAAGTAGGTGACACTGCTCTTGGACCCGGGTAATGAGGGGGTGTAAAGCCAGAGCAAACAGTAAAGGTCCTAGCGGATCCCCCTGCTGAACCCCGGTGGTAGACCAAATGCAGTTATCCCCTACGTAAAGCCTAGCAGGTTGACCATACAAAAAATTCACCCATGGGGATAGGGACGGACAAACTCGATGCACCTCCTTTAACATTGCCGACCTATCCACCAGGTTAAACGCATTAGAAAAGTCAATGGTCAGCATGACCAACGATCCATCTGCATGATAGCAATCAAGAAACCTATTTGCACTATGGAGAACCGCTTCTGCCCCATTGGGGATTCCAACCCCAAATTGGAAGTCCCTCAAGTAGATAACCATATCTTCCCTAAGACGTCGCATTGCCACCTTAGAGACAAGCCGTCTCCAAATAGCCCCAACTGCGATCGGCTGTACCCCATTGTCTGGCTTAAGAAGAGGGGTTAGAGGGGCCGAGGCAACAAATTCTGCCAGAGAAGCCGGACACCGTCCAGCCAGCCAAAGATTAACCACCCCCATGATAGCTTGAAGAACCCCACCTGCAACAACAGATCCTTCTCCGCACAGAGCATCAAGAAGATGCTGAGCCCGTAACCCGTCTCTACCACAAGAGGTCCCTTTCGGAAATGATTTAATACCCCCTAAGACATCCTCCACATCTACCACCAACGATTGATCAGCGAACAATGGGCCTGGCAACAAGGGAGGAGGCAAAACAGGATGTTTATCAAGCAAAGCCTGCATGGTAGCGCCATTACATGGGGCTACCCCAGAAGAAGAGAGAACTTTCACAGCAGCCGTGAAATGTCCATCTGCCACTTTTCGGAGACACTGCTTAACATTTACACTGGTCTCCGACCGGGCAGCACCACCTAAAACCTCGTCAGAAGCAGGAGAGGGGCTCCCTTGATCAGCGAACAAATCTCTAATAAGGTCACAACAACCAGCTCCATCCCCCCATACCGAGAGCGCACGCTGGATGGCAGAACACTGCAAAGATTTACGATTCCCCGATTTACGCTCCTGCCTACACGAAGGTCTAAAAACCTTGAGCGTGCAGCGAGGTAGCACCATTAACTTAACCCAAGCTTCGATAGAGTGAGGATGTGCCAAAACCCCCCGTAGGGAAAGGGAGAGAGCCTGTGCGAAAGCCATCCGACAACTGTAAGGGATGCTCTTGACAGTCTTCATAGGGAGGCTAAAAACACGTTCCAAAAGTGACACATCAAGGGCAATACCCCCACTCTCAACGGGTTCAACAGGGGGGACAGGTGGGCATAACCCCACTATGTAGCTATCCGCACAGTCGCGGTCCCCTTGAAATTTGACCACCCGATCAGCATGATGACAAAAACGCGATAGGCCGTGCAAAGACATACACTCCCCGCATAACCACTGCCCAACTGTCTTAAGAACCACTCCCGTAGCCTGAAAGAGGTTCCCGTCAAACTTTATAAATTTAAAACTTGATTAATGTGTAAAATAGGCTTAAAATATCAATAAAAACATATCACACCTTACACACACCAAACATCCCTAGTAATACGTTTCATCCATGTACAATATATACCTGAGTCATACATCACTAAGTGTTTTGTATATACTAATACGTTTCATCCATGCACAGTATATGCCTGAGTCATACATCACTAAAGTGTTTCTAAACGTATTGTGTGTCACTTTTAGGTATATAACACAATAATCACGCACACTTGATATATAGTAAAATTTTAACTTAATATATTCTAAGTTATATTTGATAGTTATACATTAAAATTTTAACTTAATATTCTAAGTTATATTTGATAGTTACACATATATTTGTTATCTTATTAGATAATGTAATACCCATGTACATATTCTTAAAATTTAAAAATTTCATTTTCTTATTCTAAGTGTTCTTTTGACCGTTCACGAAGTTAACGCTTGACCTAACAGTCGACTAGTGGCGTAACGGAATTTTATAGTCATTGGGACAGTCGTAATTCAAAAATGTGCTTTCCATCTTCTCGAACCAACGAAGTAAGACAGTAGCACCCTTGGTACCCTCATAAGTGGGAGGGTCACATGACTTTCAAATGTTTGAAGGAACACTTAGAAGGATTTGCACCACCAGGGTTTACTTGAGTAGTAGGCCCTTGATTGGTAATGGCTTGTTGAGCTTGAACCACTATGTTAGGGATGACGGCGACCATTTCTTTTGCGATTTGGATAGCCACTCGGTGACCAGAGTTTCCAGCGTGGATTCTGGTGCAGTGACGTCTAGCCGACATCAATAGGGATCAACGCAAAAAGTTTGTGAATTTTTGATAAAAATTGATTGTTAAATTATAAACTGATATTTAAAAAAAATGAAATATTAAAAATTCCTAAGTTTGGCACATCATAGAGTTTGGTATGCCTGTCATTTTCATAATCACGTAGGCCCTCGCAATTACCGAGCTTTCGCCTAGTTCACATACGTTTATCTATTGATTAACCCGAAGAAAATCGTGAAATATTGATTAACTCTAACTAGGGGGTTACACCGGCGCTTCGCGGCGTGGCAACCCGATTTTTGATTCGATATAGCAATCGAAAAAGAAAACTTACAAAATAAAGTCGGCGTACAAAAGTATGTCGACACGTGTTTTACATTGATGGAAAACAATAGTAAAAAATACCAGTAATGGTTCTAATAGGACCTATACTGATATAATTTTTTATACACGTATTTAGTTTTTATAAAAAGAACTAATGAACGAACGTTATAAGAGATTTTTTTTTCCTAACCCTTTTGGCCCCCAACGTCTTTTTTCTAACCCTTTTGGCCCCCAAAAGTAAATGAACGGGGTTAGTGTTAGGGGCCAAAAAGGTTAGGAAGAAAAACGTTGGGGGATCAGATGTTAAAAGATTCATTTTTAGGCTAAAAGGGTAAAAGTCATATAACCATAGGGGCGAAAATCGTAATTTACTCTATTATTTATAGTATAAAAGTCAACTTGAATATTGAAAAAGTAAAAAAAAAAGTCACTGTAGCAGTTAAAGAACTAATGAACGAACGTTATAAGAGGAAAAAAAATTTCCTAACACTTTTGGCCCCCAACGTCTTTTTTCTAACCCTTTTAGCCACTAAAAGTAAATGGACGGGGTTAGTGTTAGGGGCCAAAAGGGTTAGGAAAAAAAAGTTTGGGAGCTCAGATGTTAAAAGATTTCTTTTTAGGCTAAAAGGATAAAAGTCATATAACCATATGCGTGAAAATCGTAATTTACTCTATTATTTATAATATAAAAGTCAACTTGAATATTGAAAAAGTAAAAAACAGGGTACTGTAGCACTATTCATCCTAATGTTTGAAATTAATACATACTAGTAATAATGCCCGTGCGCGTTGCGACGCGGGTACATCGCAAACATCGAATGAAATAGTCCAAACGTTATGTACTGCGTTAACCACACGAAAATGCGTGTTTCGACGTATCCGATTGAACTTAATGTAACCTACATAAGCATTGCGATTGGATCCAAGCATTATGTGTTGCGTTAACTACACGAAATCGAATTTAGACAATACAATTATAATGTATTATACGTGACCCGACACATGTTTTTGATTTTTTTAGTTGTAATTTTTATATATCAATATGGTACTCAAATTGAAAATAAAAAATATATTCGATTTATAATGTAATTTTTTATTTTTAAAGAAAAATCTTTATCTATACTATAATAATATGTTAAGCAACACTAATATATGTGTCTTTTCGGTATTAGATGGTTTCACTTTACTCACAAAAATTTTCGAACTTATATTTCCTTTTATGCATATGGTACAAAGTTTATACAGTTGACTGATGCATACTTTTGTTATATATTAAAAGATAACTTACCGCCATAGTACCTACAATTTTTTTGAAATTAATTACAAACATGCCATCCAGCTTGTTGTAATTGACCAATGAGATTTATTGTGGATCAAAGGGTAAAAATGTCAAAGCGCTAAATAATTGGAGGGTTTTTTTTTTTTTTGTTGTTGTAAGTTGAGATCAGATATTGTTACTATAATTTTGTATTTAATAATGGTTTTAAATAATAGAAGAAAAGAGAAGGTGCATTAATTTATTCATTGATTATTTGCAAGTGTTATTTTGAAAAATATCACATTTTAAGTAATGGAATTTACATGTTACTTCACGCTTTCACAAAACCAGCTTTATTTTTTTTTCACAAAACAGTCAACTCTCATAAGAAATTTTATTGAATTAAATGCTTAGTATAAAACCATTAATATTCTCTGTATAGAAAACCATAAGATCACACCCCCATTAGAAAAATCACTTAAGCACCTTTGTCTCTCTCTCTACAACCTCAAGCACTACCACTACAACTACCAAATCACCAACTAACCAGCGTTGTCTTCATCTGTCTCCCGCCGGCATCTCCCTCTCCCCTATCAATCAAAAACTGTCGGAAGGAAGGAGGTGACTGGAGTGCAAAAACGCCGGCGACGGCGAGGCGTTTGGCGGAGGCGCAGGAGCGTAGCCGCCACAGGAAGCCTGAACCCTAGACACCGACGTTGGTGTGGTCGGGTCGGTATCAGAATCCGTTCCTGGTGGTGCGACGTTAGAGGGTGTGCCTAACCATCATCGGCTTCTTCTCACCATAACCCTAGCCACCATTGTTTTTTTTCCGGTGTTGGTGCGATGTTAACCGGCGAAGTGAGGAGACCAGCCGGAGGCCATGGTTGGGTTCTCTTCCATCACTCTACTCTATCTACTCTCTCTAGAAATCTCTCTGTCTCTTTATTTTGTAGGTAATGAAAGTATAGTGTAAAATGTAAAAACTTGGGGGCAAATGTAAAAAGTTGGGTTGGTCGGTGGCTTTTACCGAGTTTTTTTTTAAGATATAGTAGAATATATGAATGAGGCTTCGCCTACTTCGCATATGTTTATACATCCGAATTATATTATAGTATACGATAAAAATATAGTATACGATATTTGTAAGTTTCGCTCAGAGTTAAAAAACCGCGTATACCAACAATCCAAATAAACACAAATCAACCTACAAACCATAACCGTTTTTCATCTTCTTCAGTTCACAACCCTAACCCTAACCCTAACACTCATCAATGGAGCCTGATCAGAAGCAATCACAAGAAACCAGCAAAAAAGCGGCGAAAAAGGAAGCAACAAAGGCCGAAAAGCTTCGCCGTAAGTAGGAAGCCGCAACGGCGTCCGCCGCCGTGTCCGGCGTCGCCGGAGTTTCAATTGAACGGCCGGATCCAATCGCAGCGAGCTACGGTGACGTTCCGATCAAAGAGTTATCGAAGGCAGTTACCGGTCGCGTGTGAACGACGGTGGCTTCGTTGATGGAGGAATTGAAGGATCAGACGGTGTTGATACGTCGACGACCTCAGACGATTCGAGCGGTAGGGAAGAAGATGGCGTTTTGGACGGTTAGAGAGAGAGAGAGAGAGGATATACAGTACTTAGCGCTTCTTCATCTCCCCGTCTGGTTCACTCCTTCGTGTTCATCAATGGCAGGCATCTCCGTTCAGCTCAGGTAAACCTTAGCCCTAATTTCGTCTTGTGGCCGGCTCGTATTAACTTTCCGACTGTGTAGAGAGAGAGAATTTGATATTCATTTTCTCTCGAATTCCGTTGTGTTAATAGTACTGAAGATTTTAATCTATTAGGGGGAGGGGTGGTTCACTAGTGATGAGATTTATCACTCTCATTGTCCAATAAAATCGTGCCATGTCATCAACCAAATTTCTATAACTAGTGATAGAAATGTAGGCGGGGTGGTATCTCTAGTGATAGAAAATAGCTATTTAAATAGCTTCGAAAGTTGAGGTGCTAAATTTGAACTTTTCATCAAAGTTCTATAAGTTCAATTAAGATAAAGACAAATGATATCTCTGCAAGACAACATGGAGGCGGCGGCAACTTGGAACAACATCAAACTTCAACGCGTGAAGGAAATAACGCGTTTCAAAGTTCACGAGTGATGGTGGGTGCGGCGGCGGTGTTCCGTGATGGTTCAACGAGTGATGGGGTGGTATAACGGACCACCCCGTCCCCCCTTAGGACTGAATCTACTTAACCTAGGGTTGATTGGAATCGGTTTTGATTTTTTTTTGAACGGCGATTGACTCCAACAGTCGAGAGGATCACACCCACATTGCATGGGTCCCTAGTCCCCCTCGGGCGAGGCATCCGAGGTTGACCATAGGCGCTCCACGAGAAAATTTCCAGCCGACAACCACTTGACTGCCGTTGCAGCCTCCGCACTCAAGAGCCGGAGTAACCGCACTGTAATGGAATCGGTTTTGATTGAAATTGAAGTGTTGAGTCTGACAATTTGTGAAATTCGAGTTTTAGGTTTCAGATCTGGATACTTGTTGGTGAGAAATGGATGTTGATTCATCAATGGCATCGTCTCCGGAGGTTAATGTAAGTACCAGTGGTCTTGAGCTAGA
The DNA here is from genome assembly GCA_030545235.1 of Helianthus tuberosus. Taxonomy (NCBI): domain Eukaryota; kingdom Viridiplantae; phylum Streptophyta; class Magnoliopsida; order Asterales; family Asteraceae; genus Helianthus; species Helianthus tuberosus. The sequence goes on along the minus strand of CM060410.1, from coordinate 52,260,208 downwards.
GGAGAGGTTGAGAGTTAGTTTTCGAGTTTTCACGAAGTGGTTTTCATTTGAACCATCCCCTATATATATTGCAAGGGGAAGGTTCAAATGAAAACCACTAGTTAACGTGAAAACTAACTAAAAAAAGACTAAAAAACATATCAATTTTTTTTTTACCAATTTTCCCTATTTTATGTATATAAAAAAAACTTTTTATCAATTTTTTTGTAGTGCACATGTGTACTGCACATGTGTAATAGTACACATGTGTACTACAAATTTTTTTTTTGAAAAATTTTTTTTTATACACAAAAACTAGTGACTTTTAATTAAAAAATTGTAAAAAAAATTAATGTGTTTTTTAGTCTTTTTTAGTTAGTTTCGAGTTTTCGCGTTAAAAGTGGTTTTCATTTGAATCATCCCCTTAATATTTCAAAATTCACATAAATACTTCAAGTTTCAAATAGTATGGTTCAAACATAAGCAATTAAACTTAAACATAAGAAAAGTACTTAGAAATTCAAAAATTAACATATAGTTCAAAAACTTCAAAGATCGTCAAGCAAGTCACAATTTACATCATCTTCTCCATATTGGTCAATGATTTGAACACCATCTGACTCGAACTCAACCTCCTCATCTAGTTGCTCCTCAGGCTTCGACTCAAATTCTTCATAAATAAGTTCTCTCGTGACACTTGACCTAGCATTTGTACTTGTCCTAGCACTTGTTCGAGTTCGCAACACTTCGCCAGCACCTGCGGCTTCACTAACCACTTTCCAAGTTAGTCCTAGTTCAACTTCTTCATCGACAAGCCATTTTTAGCCCTACTACAATCTTCTGCCACAAGTACTTCACGATTTCTCAACTTTCTTTTCTTGTTTTTCTCCATCAAATTTTTATTAAACTGAACAAAACAAGATCTTTCATTCTACTCGCCTCTAGTCTATTTCGTCTTTGTGTATGTACCTAAGAAGTTTAAAATAAACAATAAATTATATAACAAGTTTATAATATATTTATTAAATTGTATTTAAAGTCATTAACCCCTTCAAAAATGCTTCAATTTCTTTCACATCCTGACGAATTAGTAGTCAAAGAAAGTATTCTCATTGCAATCCTTTTCAAATTTAGAGTTCAGTTACCATACGTTTCCCACCAATTTGCTATAACGTTAATGTAAACATAATATATTAGTTTGGCATTTATGAAATTTTAAAACAAGAATATTCTTGAATACTAAAATTTGCATTACCTGGATCGAAATAATCGTCATTGACCTCACATGCTTTAAGTGCGACTGGATGATCAAACTTTCCTTGCTTACGCTTGTACATCGGCAAACTCAACTGACAAGATTTATTTTTGCATATCAAAATCTTTCGGAAACAAAACACCAATAAAATCCACTACCGCATCATTGGCTTCTAAATCATCTCGGACATCCGGATTATTATAAAAATAATATGGGTTTAAGATGTAGGCCGTCAAATGTAGAAACGTATCAAGCCTTTGGGATGACTTTTTTGAGATAATATCCATAATAGGCCCGCATGCATTTTTATTATCATTCAAAGCATTGATAATTTCGTTTTTTGCCCTTTAAAGCTCACCATGTATAAAACCCATTGAATGCTTCCAATCTGCATCGACCATTCGGAGGACTTTGACCAATGGTTTAAAAATTCTCAAACATATTTTCACACCGGTCCAAAAGGTAGGAGATACAACTGTTGCATAAAAGTAGGAGATACAACCGTTGCATAAGAGGATATCCCTTTCATCGTTTTAGCTAACTTACAATCTTCCCATTCTTTGCTAGTAAACATATGCCTAAGTTGAACCTTTTTTTTCGACAAACTTTGCAAAGTAAGGAATGCGGAAGCAAATCTTGTAACTCCCGGTCTTATAATATTCCTTTTCTTTGTACATTTTCTCATCATAGCCAATGATTTGTGGTGAGAGTAGATAAACACCGTTAGCTTTTTTGCTTGATCAATAATTCTCTTATACCTTGTTAATCCACCAATAGCTTCAAATAAAAATAAAGTTATTAATATAATTAGACAGCTAACAAAGTAGAAATATATAATATAACACGTTTAAACTTATTACCTTCAAGCATGAGATTAATGGTATATATCGCACACGATGTTCAAAAGAATGTTGGTCTTTTCTCCTTCAACAATTTTGAGGCACCCATATTGTTAGATGCATTATCGGTCACAACTTGAACGACATTTTCCGGGCCAACTTCTTCAATGCATTTATCCACATACTCAAATATGTTCACTTGTGTGCGCCTCATCAGAACATTCTTTAGAAGACAACTTTGAATTTACACATAAATTCATGATGTTTTTTCTTTGTCTATGGGACCATGCATTGGTCATAATAGAGCATCCTATAAATTTCCATTCTTCTTGGTATTTTTTCAAATAGGTTTTAGTCTTTTCGACCTCCTTTTTTAAATAACTATCTCCAATCTCATACCTAGTAGGAGGCATTGCATTAGCTCCAAATTGACCAATCGCATCCATTAATTTTTTGAAGCTGTCTTTTTCAAAGGCATGAATGGAATCGCACATTCATACGCCCAACTACAAATGTATTCTTTTGCCTTGATTAATTGTTCTTTTCGAACAACATTGTTGAGATTAGTTTGTTTGCTATTTTCTTTGCCGTCTTTAAAACTTGAAGTTGAATATCTATCAAATGCACCAAAAGTACGAGGTTCCTTCAAGTCTCTAAAACAATAATCGAGGTCGATTGTTTCATTATTACCAATGTCCACCTCGGCTCTCAAAGATTCATCATCCTTTTCTTTTTCCTTTTTCTTGTTTTTGACCTTATTAAGAGCATTCCAAACACCCATTTGATCATCTTTGGTTGATTTTTTACAACATGCAACATCCCCCCCCCCCCCCCCCCCGCAATATGTTGCTTTAGTCTATAAACTCCCATGGACATAAGTTTGCCACATAAATTACATTGAATTTTGTCTAATTAGTTGCATCCACCAACTTTCCAAATTCCCATCCAATATCATCCGACTTTCGTTTAAGACTTTGACTAGCATTAACGGTTGATTCCATTGATGTAACTTAAGATAAAAAAGAATTCGACATTAATCCTTGTAAATACTCATCCATAAACAATTGTTATTTGATTATAATTTAACAGTTAAATAAAAAAATAAACTAACAAATCATCAGTTATTAAACAATTAGTTAATACCAAAACTAATGAATCATAATCAATTGCTAAATGCTGCACAATTACATTTCTATATAGAGCAATTAAACAACATCTAATAGTCAATTACAAGAACTAAAATTTAACAACATTCTAACAGATCTAAAAGCACATAACTTAAACTATACCAACAGTAACCACAGAACAGGAAATTAGTTCAAAATTCGATCTTGATCTGAATTGTAAGATGAATTAGGGAAAAGTTGTGTGAATCTAGATACGAGATGAGAGAGGTACCTTGGATGAAGGCGGAGCTTGTTGTGGTGGTGTGCGGCGAAGGGGAGGTTGGAGAAGAAGGATGTTGCAGAGCTTTGACGGCCCTAAATATTAGGGTTATAACTTTCTGCAACACTGTTAGAAGGTGAATAACCCTTTAAAACCATGGCCCGGGTCTAAAATTTGGGTTTATTGAGAGTTAAACTTGGTAAAATATTGTATATTGATTGTAATATGATTGTGATTACATAGGAGAAACATATGATCTATATATAGACTAGGGTAACAACATTAGGGCCGACTATAACATTCATAGGGCCGGGCTTATACAAGGAATATATATCGTCTAATACTCCCCCTCAAGCTAAGGCCGGGACCGGACGTTTAGCTTGGACTTCAAGAAAAGGTAACGATCTGTTGATAGAGGTTTTGGGAAAACATCAGCAATCTGGTCATGTGTGGAAATAAACTGCACAGATAACTTCTTTTTGGCAACTTTCTAACGAACTAAATGGAAGTCCACTTCTACATGTTTGGTTTTGGCATGGAAGACTGGATTGGCAGAAAGATATGCAACACCCAAATTATCACACCATCAAATCGAAGGTATCTTCATAGGAACACGAAGTTCAGCCAACAATGTTTCAAGCCAAGTCAATTCAGCAACTGTATTTTGCTAAAGCCTTGTATTCTGCTTCAATAGATGATCGAGAGATAGTCTTTTGTTTTCTAGTTGACCATGAGATAAGAGTCGCCCTTAAATAGATTGCATATCCCCCCGTGGATCGACAGTCATCTGGACAACCAGCCCAGTCTGCATCAGAAAATGCTGTTAAGTTATAAGTATCAGTATAAGCATGCAAGATAGAAGAGGAAGTGCTGGAGATAAGAATGCCATGATCAGTCGTCCCATGCAAGTATCGTAAAATTCGTTTAATAGCAGACCAGTGATTTTCAGTGGGAGAGTGCATGAACTGACAGACTTTGCTGACGACATTAGTGATTTCAGGCCGAGATAGAGTAACATATTGTAATGCTCCAACCATCTGCTTATACTTAACTGGATCAGTAAACGGGGGGCTATCACCAAGAGAAAGTGCAACACTGGTGGCAAATGGTGAAGGAACCAGCTTAGAATGTGATAAGTTCGCATGAGCAAGTAATTCAACAATGTATTTCTTCTGAGAAAGGAGGACATTAAACCCGGCGCGTACGACTTCAATCCCCAAAAAAATAAGATAAGGACCCCATGTCTTGGATAGCAAAAGATTGACAGAGACTCCTGACAACATGATCAATTACACTGCTGTTGTTATCTGTCAAAATAATGTTATCTACATAGATAAGCATATACAAAAGTGTTCCATTGTGGGAGTATATAAAAAGAGAGGGATCCGTCTTAGAACCCCTGAAGCCCAAAGTAGTCAATGCAGCTGAGAGTCTTTCAAACCATGCCCGAGGTGCCTGTTTGAGGCCATAAAGGGACTTGTGTAAAAGGCACACGTGATCAGGTTTTGTAGGATCAACAAATCCATGTGGTTGTTTCATATAAACTGTCTCTTTTAAATCACCGTGCAAGAGGGCATTTTGAACATCCAGCTGACGTAAAGGCCAACCATGGGTAACTGCCAATGAAAGAACAACCATATAGTAGTAGATTTTACCACTGGACTGAATGTATCAGTATAGTCAATGCCCGCCTGCTGATTAAAACCCTTAGCAACCAAACGTGCCTTGTGGCGTGTAACAACCTCATGTTGATTCCGTTTAACCTTATACACCAATTTGCAATCAACTATATTTGTATTAGGATAGGAGCACGAGGAACCAATGACTAAGTACCATTTCGAATAACTGCAGTGTATTCATCTACCATAGCCTTACGCCAGTGAGATGCTTTATTGGCAATGGTAAAGGAGGTAGGTTCAGAATCAGGTGATGGGTCGGGTGTAGGAGTGGATGTATGGAAAGAGGCGGGTTTAAAAGGGTTGGTTTGTTTTGGATTTTGGCGGAGGTTTGGTGGTCGAGGACGGGGTTGAGGTGGCTGGTTTGTAGCAGCTGCGAATGTGATAGTTGAAGCAGGCGTAGGTGGTGCTGCTTTGGTGGTGGTTTGGTAGCGGTCAAAGGCTGGTTAAAGAGTTGTGGGATGAGTTTGGGGTCGACGAGAGTAGGTGGTAGTAGAAGTGGGTTGGGTTTGTGGCTGGTCCGGTATTGTGGGTCGACGGGAGTAGGTGGTAGTAGAAGAGGTCTGGGTCTGGACAGGTATTGTGGACCAGAGATGAGGGTGGCGAGGTGAAAGGTTGCTGGTCCGATTGGGGTGTCGGTTGGGCTTGGGCTGGGCTGTTTTGGGTTGTGGGAATGGACGAATTAGGGTAAGAGGAAACATAGGGGTTGGAAGGTGGGGTAGGGGTGTGGGAGTAGTGAAGAGAAAGATGTGTTCATGAAACCGAACATGTAGAGCGATATAAATGCGCTCGGTGAGAGGGTCAAAACAACGGTAACCATGATGAGAGGTACTGTAACCGAGGAAAATACAAGGGGTGGAACGAAAATCCATTTTATGCGGATTGTAGGGTCGAAGATGGGGAAAACATTGACAACCGAAGACACGGAGGAAGGGGAAATCAGGTGGACGTTATGAGAATTGTGGGAGGTTTTCTCAAGAGTGGTAAATGCAACAATCGGATTGGTGGCTATGTGAAAATCGAACAGAAGGTTGTAAGTGGACAGGTTGTGTTTGTCGAAAAAAAGGGATGCAACATATTTGTGTTTGTCAGCAACAGATTGTAATCAGACAGAAGGTAGGGTTGAAAGGGGGGGGGGGTGCCGGCAGAGGTAGGAAAAACCTAGGCTCTGTTACCAAGTTAAACTTGGTAAAATATTGTATATTGATTGTAATATGATTGTGATTATATAGGAGAAACATATAATCTATATATAGACTAGGGTAACAACGTTAGGGCCGGCTATAACAATCATAGGGCCGAGCCTATACAAGGAATATATCTCGTCTAATATTGAGTAAAAAAACCCGGGTCTGATTAGTCCGACTTGACCGACTAGGACCGCCTTGCACCGATTTTGACCGACTTTGACGTGGACCGATTTGCTCATTTTTAGGCGATGACCAACCGATTAGCGCCTTGGTGCCGATTAATCGGCCGCCAAGACCGCCTTCTGCAACATTGCCTTTTGTAGTTTTGTCATGTTTGCAAAACTAAAAGTTTTAAGTTTTTTTTATGGCCACATACAAGCTCATAATCTGGACTAAGAACTTATATCCTATTCACCCCTTGCTGGTGCAAACGAGCCGAGCCGATTTTGATTTTACCCACCCTTTAAACGTATAACATAACCCGGATACATTTCTATGTTAATGGATTGAAACTAAGGATCTGTTTTAAATCCTTAAATTCTAGGAATGAGTAAGATTCAAATGAACGAACAAACGTCAAGAAGCCATTTTGTGTTCCCTTTGAGGATCACGGGGTGTTGATGCTTTTGGCTTAGGGTGAAATCTGGTTTGATGTTGTAGAGCACAGAGCAACAAGTGCAAGGTGTACTCAACCTTATCGATCTTGCGGGTAGTGAACGTCTTTCCAAAAGCGGGTTAAATGGGGACCGGTTAAAGGAAACTTAAGCCATGGTCTGTCATCATCGTTAATGGTTTTGGCTAATTAGTTTGATATTTATCTTGGAAGATTGTACAATTATGGGAATTTGTATTGTTGAAAATTTTGGGTGTTACTCTATTAGATGTTTTATATGATTTGGATATATTTGTGGATAAGTAAAATTTTAAAATTATAGCAGATGTAAAATAAAAAACAGCGAGACAAGGGGAAACAACATTTTGGTTGCAAAACGGTTGCAACAAGACTGAAACAAGCCCGGTCGCAAAACAGTTGTAACATGACCATAACCAAAACCAAAATGTTGCGACCGTTTCCATAGGGCAATTTCCTTGTCAAGTGTTTTTGCAATAGGGCAATTGCAACAAGTGTTTTTCCAACCTCATTTGCAGTTGCAACAAAGAAAATGCGATCGTTTTGCAACTACAAATGCGATCGCAAAAACCTATTTTTCTAGTAGTGTGATGAAGATGATGTTGGTCCCACGCCTGGGTAAAAGAGAAAGGTTTAAAACAATGAAATTAAAAAAAAGCCTCGTATTTTCATTTCGATTAAGGCCTTCAAAAAGGTTCAGTCGGCTAAGGGTTGTTTTCATGAAAGAAAATCTTGAAGGGCTGATGTGTTGTTGTTACGACATGCAAGTATGAAACTTAGCGACTGATATTAACTACACAAACGAGTGTAGTTGTGGAACTGTAGTAGATTCTCTCTCTCTTACGAGTCCTTACTGGTTCCTTGAATATAAGTATCGTTAATAAATTTTATATTTTCTTCCTTATCCGTCTTTAATCCATCTCAGATATGCATTGGCGCCTAAGTTATGGTTCTTCAATTATTATTAAGTTTGGATCTTGGAGTTCATGCTCTTCGGATTTCCCCTCAGTTAGCACTTGCAAATTAGATTCCTGTTCCTTCAAGAAGGCAAACAGATCTGATCAGGTTTTTTCTTCACATAGTTCTAGGTTTTGATTGCTTTAAAGGTTGACTTTGATGGGTTTTTGTGATATTGTTACTGCATTCTTATTGACTAAAGTTGTATGTATATAAATATTTATTAACTCACGCTATGTTACATATGGTTTTTATTTTACATCAGACATTATCAATATTTGTAAACTCTATTTCACTACTATTACTAGTTTTGTCGCTGCGTATTGATTTGTATTAGTGTTTAGATGCTACATAAAAAATGCCAAAAAGTTGAAAGCTCCTAGAATTGCTAGCATCACATAGAAGTTATCCAACTTTCCTCGATTTAAGTCGTATTGTAGCCAGTTTCCTTGAGTTGCTATGTTTGTACTTGATACTAGCAAACTACTCAGAAAATAACCCATAGCCTGGGTACTTAGAAATAATCCCGTGCCTATAGATTTCATCCTCTCAGGTGTTTCGGTGTCGAAAAACTCTAATTGGCCATAGGAAAAAGCTTCACCGGCATCCACCAAGAGAAGTTGAGGGACTAACCAAAGGGTACTCATTTTAGCACCGTGATGCCAAGCCATTTCTCTTCTTCTGTTTTCACATAAAGCGGCAGCCCCCATACCTACCACCGAGAAGGCAAGCCTAAATCCAGTTTTTTGAAGGCTTGTGAGTTCTTTTCGACCACTTTTTTTTGGCAATATGGACATATGCATGTTCATAAAGAGATGTAAACAAGAAATTGGAAAAGTATAAGAAGACACAAAATGAGCTCGTGGGTATACTCATTATGTCGAGTTTGAAGTTCATCACGGTTGCTTGCTCCATAGTGAAGGTGTCCATTTGATTGTAAACCGTCCAAAACAGAATGCATGTCGACCATATTGGGATAAGCTTTATCATCTCTTTTACGTCTTCTCCTTGAGTTGTGATTATATGCATCCAATCATTGATTTTATCTTTATTTCTAGACTTGCTACCGTCGACTATTATCGCCTTGTCAAGACACCTACACCTATTAAGTTATAAGTATTTGTAGTGGTCGCAAGATGTTTGTAGAAAAATTAGAATTGGTTTATATTATTTACCTGAGTTTCTTGTGTCCATTCAGGAAGCTATGATGGTCGGGGTAGGATAGTTTTCTGTTTTTCCATGCCGAGAGCCACACTCTATATTTAAACGTTAACGGGCTTCCCCGTGGTTTTCTGTACCGGTAAGATCTTTCCTCACGTAGGAGCAGAACAAGAGCAATAGTCATGACCCCAGTACATATCCCTATAACGTAAGTATAGTTTATAAGTTGATATTGCACATATTCAAGTACGGTTATTGCAAAAAGAGACCCTACGTCAACACATAGGTAGAACATCTTGAAGAAGCGGGCCATTGCTTTCATTTTCTAAGGGTTTGACTTGTTAAATTGGTCAGACCCAAACTCCGATGCATTTGACTTTATTCCAGCAGCACTAAATGCTATGCTGTAAAGACCTAGGTAGAGTACCCATATTTCTTTACTACCGATGTCATCTCGCTGCCCATAGGTAACTGTTTCGAATGATGCAAATGCCATACCCTGATTCCAAAAAGAAGATTGGTTACAGATGGTTAAGGCTCGTGAGATGCTTATGATTCAAGAGGTGGCAATTTTGGTGCAAAGTAAAAGGAATTAAAGATTGGATAGTGTAAACTTACAAGGGTACATATAAATGCAAATATAACGATGGCACTGTAACGGCCGTATTCACATCCCCCAAGAAAGCCCATGCAATTTGTCATGATGTTTGCAGATTCTGATGATGAAATATGCAGAGCTCCACGCATAAATGTGACTAAAATGGTAGATTATCCCAAAACACAAAATCGTTGTGCGAGCTCAACCCCTACAAAGGAAAAATATAGTATGCATCAATCTAATGAATTTCAGACCTGAATAAAAAAGTACTAATCAAACATATATCTGAAACTGTTAAAAAGTGAGCACAATTTAAGTTGTTGCCTACAGTTATAAAAGTTCTGATGTTTACATGTCATTAGGGCAAACTGGTTATAAACTAAAAGGTTGTTATGAAAGGAAATCTTCAAGTAGCCAAACATGTCGTTTTCATGTCAACCCAACCCAACGGGTTTCACGGGTTGACCTATTTATAGAAAAAGAGGGTATTGCGTTAACACCATAAAGAGTTGGGTGTTCTAGAATAGAAATAAAAGTAAAATGCGAACTCCAGATTGGGCTGCTGACAATCTGGGTTAATTAACAATTTGTTTTTATGTAAGCTGCTTTAGAAGAAGAAATGAATATTAAAAAGCTAAAAAAACCCCTTAAATTCTAAATCTTAAATGACTCTGTGGTCTCTTCAGGGTTAAGGGTTGTTAAGGATTAATGGTCGATATCGCTGTGTTAAATTAAGGATTTCACTGAGAGAAGTGTTGCTTCACAAGGAGTTCCTTTCATGATTAAGGATCGATCTATTCGAGAATTTGTTTTGTTGTACTTTAGAAAATTTTATGTTAGTGTTTTATTTTAGATATGATTTATATTGATAATAGAGTAGAATATGTCAAAAAGAATATACTAGATACATAGTTATAAGCGAGATAGTACTTAAAATGAGTGTCGCTGCAGGCCAGCCACCTGTTTTGGACTTATCAGCAGGAATGATGGCCTTGGAAATCAAGCGTTTCATGTTCGGAGTATGTACTATTTTCTCGGAGATATTGGGATAATTCATTTCAGCGTCAAAATACGATGATGTATCAATCTCGCCAATAGGATTTGAAGGCGACGATTCAATCTCGTTGGTGTTAGGATTCCCTTGGAAATCCAAAGAGGCTTCACTCTCAATATCATTTGGATTTCCTTGGAAATCTGGTGGTGAGCCTTCACTCTCGTCATAGTCCGATTCCACTTGGAAACCAAAAAAGTCTTCACTCTCGAAGACGGCAGGATTCCTTGGAAATCCTGTGAGATACCACCACCAAAGGTATGAACCTGAAAATTGTGCATAAAATGTTGTAAACAGAGATGAAGCAGTTAAATCAAGAAAATATATAGATTATAAGCCAAGTGGTAAAGTAGCTTATAGGATGATCTTGTTTCACGTCCCACAAGGGAAAAAAATGTTGTCTGATGCAAGCTCATCGTTTGGCCAGAACTGTTCAAATGAAATGGTTTTTTGTAGACCACTAATGATCTGAAGAGGAATTCTGGTGTTCCTCTAATCATTATAATATACCCGATTGTCTACTGAGCCAACCTGCAATTTCCCATGTTTGTGTTAGAATTTTAGACATCTATACATATATGGCTATGCATTATGGGGCTTGGTTGAGAAAAAAAAAATGTCTATTGTAGGAGGGTTTTTGTCTTGGTTGAAATAAAGGTCTATCCTGTCGTTCAAAAAAGTAAACTAAATAAAAAAAATACTTGTGTCTGGTTTATTTGTTTAGGAATTTTCTAATATGTGTTTAAAATTTTGTATGCAAAACTTCTAATATGTGTTTAAAATAGGTATTTTATATGCAAAACTTCAAAAGTGTAAAACCGAATGACATATTCTAAATATAATTGCTTAAGAAAGAAAATTAGAAATTTAAAGTATTGGTCAACCTATATTTTACAAATACACTGGTTTGGTGTAAAATTTCCGAGTTTGTGTCGGGTTCGACTAGCCAACCCACAAACACGACCCCTTTGATGCAATTAAATGAAAACCTTTTATAATCCTATAAAGTAAAGAAAAATTACCTCAATGTGAATGTTAGACCCAGGACTGTAATTGACAGAACGTATGTGAATGAATGGTTATAAGGATTAGAGACATGCTAGTGGTAGCCTTAAAGAACATGAAGTTGGTTTAGAACATTTAAAGAATATTAATGAATGGTTTGAATTGCGCCAAATGTTGAAATGCAAAGAAACAATTGACAAAGTGGCATATGAGGAATTTAAAAAAAGAAAAAGATTATTGGAAACAAGTCATTTTATGGATTGTTGCACTTGTGAAATTTCTTGCAAAATATGGCTTAGCGTTTCGTGGGTCAAATGAGAAGTTGTATAAAAAGGCAATGGAAACTTTTTGGGTTTGGATAAGATGTTGGAAGAGTTTGACCCGATTATGAAAGAACATGTGCATCGTGTTTTGAATGAAGAGTGCCATGTACACTTTCTTGGCCACAACATTCAAAACGAGTTGATACAATTATTAGCGGATAAAGTTAGAACCGAAATCATCAAGAAGGTTAAGCAAGCAAAGTATTACTCCATAATCCTCGATTGCACGCCTGATACAAGTCACCAAGAGCAAATGTCCATAATTGTGAGGTATGTGAATTTTAACTCTAGTTCTGTGACCGTTGAGTAATCATTTTTAGGTTTTTTGGTTGTTGATGATACCATGGGTTTAAGCCTTTTTGAAGTTACATGTAAGGAATTAGAGTCTCTTGGTCTTGATATGCGTGGTCAAGTCTGCAATAATGGGGCAAACATGAGAGGAAAAAACAAAGGAGTTCAAATTAGATTTTTGGAAAAAAAAATCCTAGAGCTTTCTATAGTGTATGTGGTTGTCATAGTCTAAATCTAGCATTGTGTGACATGGCTAACACAATTACTAAGTCTAAAGAATTTTTTGGAACAATACAACAGATATACTATCTCTGCCCATTCTATTAATAGGTGGCAAATTTTGAAAGACAATGCTAAAGGATTAACTCTTAAATCATTGTCTACAACTCGTTGGGAAAGTCGTATAGATAGTATTAAGCCTATAAGAACTCAACTTAGAGATGTAAGAAAAGCTTTGCGAGAAGTTAAGGAGACGGATAGAGATGCTAAAATCATAAGTGAAGCTAAATTATTTGAAGTGTATGAACTTGGTGATTTTGAATTTTTGGCAAAAATTGTCACCACATTCACCTTTAATAATAATTCAAACCAAATGACAGTTTGTGCCAAAAATTCAAAATCACCAAGTCATACTCTTCTAATGATTTAGCTTCACCTATGATTTTAACATCTTTATCCGTCTCCTTAACTTCTCGCAAAGCTTTTCTTACATCTCCAAGTTGAGTTCTTATAGGCTTAATACTATCTAATACGACTTTCCCAACGAGTTGTAGACAATGATTTAAGAGTTAATGTGACAACCCGACTTTCCAAGGTCTTTCCCCGGCACGTTACTTGTCTTCTAGAGTTCTAGTTGTGTTTTCAGGATCTGTTATGTTGTATTGTGTGCATTTTGCTAGATGTTTAATAAACTTGTTTATTGTTTGGATTACTTGTTGGAAAGTTATAAATAGGTTAAAGATATAAACACAACACTCTCCTTCATACACAAACTCGACGAAACTCACTCTTACACGGTGAAACGCTGGTTGGGCTGCCGGCCCAAATAAAGCCCGCACACGACCCAAGTGTTCGTTATTTGTGTTACTTGTGTATGCGGCAGTTATCATTTAGCGAACCCTAATTTCTGTGTCATCTATCCCTCCTCTTTTCAAACCGGCGGCAGTCTTACCTTCCTCAAAGCCCCTTTGTTCTTCATTCTGTTCGGTTAGTACGCTACTGTCACTTTAATCTATGTATAAAAGATGTGATGTTGATAATTGTTTTGTGATATGTGAGGACTATTATAGATTTAGAGTATTATAAGAAACTGTGCATTCATATGTGTGTGTATCCTCTTTCACGTTATCAAATCGGCCCCCACCAAAAAGTCCGCATGACCGATGATGTTTATATGATTGTAATTGATTGTTGTTAATTAATGAAAGAGTGTTGGTAATCATGTGAAATGCTAGGAGGTCGATATCAGTGGGTTATTTGGTTCAATATAATTGAAGGCACATGGCCCATATGAGATTTAATAATATTGGTAATCATTATAGTTGTTAACTTTGAAATTAGACCTTGAAATTAGAATGAATGCCACGTTTAATAGTCACCTTGATTTCATAAATCCATGTGCACCCCTATGTAAATGACGGCCATGTTTAATTGTGATAGTGAGTGCATGAATTCATGTGCACATGTAAGGAGATGGCGGCCATGTGGGTGTGGGTGTAGTCTCAATTTGATCAACCATGTGCACATCTTGAATACATTGTCAAAATAGTCAAAGGCATTAATGTTAAGTAAATTAAGTGATGAAATGATGTTTTGGTTTTGTTGGAATTGGAAATTGTGCATGTAGATTATAGGATTGATAATTCTTATGTTTCATAAATTGGTGACTATGACAACTTGGGTCATGAGACACGATCTTGATTTCAACGGTGGCATTATAATAACTAAGGTTTAGGTTATGATCATGACTTTACCCATGTGCTTTTCTTAAACAATGTAGCAGTTGAGTTATGATTCGTCGTCTTGGAGTTTCGCCATAAGGACTTGGAACTTGTGGACAGACTGTTATTTGATATGATTATGTGAATGTTAAAAAGAACCATGATGACTACTGTTAATGATATTTACTGCCTACTGTTAATGATGTTACTGATAGAGATACTTACTTGATATGTGATACAATCTGATTCTTACACCCAGCATAACACATACAACTGCTAAGCACTAGTTTGGAACACATACGTGTATTGTGTGATTATGTGGGAGGTATAAATGTTGTGATAGTTTGCGTGTACCTTATGACTATACGTGAACATAAACTAATTGCGAGTACTTGAATGCAATAGGGTGTGACTGTTTAAGTGTGAACGAGTAGTTAGTCTTACCGAGCAAATCTAAGGTGAGTTCACTGCATTTCTCAAGCATGCGTCCCGGTGGTTTGGGACAACTAGTAAACATTTGGAAGGGAATCTTGGGTAAACAGTTAAATTGGGTTTTGGTTATTGAACATGGAATCTATCATTATCGGATTGCCTGTAGGGCAATGGGGTAATTAGTTGATAGCGCTATTAGGTTTGATACCTCGCACCGGGCCGTAAGGACGGGCGCGAACTAATTATCTGGGCATCATTACCAATGCTTGGTTAGGGGCATTGGGGACTGGACACACTTCCAGGTTATTAAGGGACACACTTCCCGGATACATATGGGCACACTCCCTAGGGTATCTCAACAAGTCATAAACAGCATCATATCACAACGTTGAATTGGCTTAACATACATCTGGTAACAAAACACGTTAGTAAAACCTTGAACTCACCAGCGTCGTCTGACACACTTGTCTGCATGCTTGCAGGTCGTTAGATTCGTGACGTGGACTTGCTATCTGGGAGTGCTGGAGTGGTCATGGATCGAGGCTCTTGGATTAACATATATGTGATACATTGGTTTTGAGCATTAATATGAAACAATTGTTAAACGATTTATTACATGCTTCCGCTATACAACTCTTTGGGAATTAATATTATGGTTGACATGTTTTATTTAAATATTTATTGTTGGTTCAATGTGATTGGTGGCTCGGACTCTGATGCGTAACACGCCTCGCGGAGTTCCCGCAGGTGGTATTTTGGGGGTGTTACAGTTTGGTATCAGAGCCACTGGTTATAGCGAACTAGGTTTTAAAACGTTTTATAAAACCAGACTATAACCGAATACCTTCGAAGAATCGATCATGACACTCAGCTCCAGATCGCAAGGTTCGTCTTCTGTTTAGTTTGTGCATTACTTCCTTAGTAGTCACTCACTCATAACTTGCATGAAACGATACACTTGATACTATGGTGACTTGATAGTGTGACACTACTCTTCGACTTATGTGAATTGTAAACTTGTGATACCAATCGTTGTGTTGTGTGAACGGGGGAAACTTCGAGCGCAAGCTAAGAGGCACTGAGATAAGCATGCAAATTGCCTTATTATTATGGGTGCACACTTAATAATAACGTGGGGTGCATGCAAGTCCCAGTGAGGCTTATCAAGCGTGAGAAGGGTTCTGCCTTATTATGTGTGAACTTGGTAGTACATAGATATCAACATGATACTTGATTTCTATCTCGTTTCGATTTCCTGAATCGGTTCATCTCTATATATAGAATCATGAGTGGACGAGGACACGGACGTGGCAACATTAACATGACTCAGGCTGAGTTGACTGACCTAATCAACACCCGGGTGGCTGAGGCTTTAGCAGCCTATCAAGCTGGTCAGCAAGCGCATCCCCAGAACAATCAGCCTGTCTGTACGTTTAAAACGTTCATGGACTGTAAGCCACAGACCTTCACCGGGACTGAAGGGGCTGTGGGACTCTTGAGATGGTTCGAGAAAGTAGAGTCCGTGTTTGCTATATGTAACTGTCCCGCTGGGGACAGAGTGAAATATGCTGCGGGTACCTTGGCGGATGGTGCCCTAACGTGGTGGAATGCCCAAGTGCAGTTGCTGGGCATCGAGGCAGCGAATGCCACAACTTGGGATGATTTTAAAGAACTGATCAGGGAGGAGTATTGTCCTCGGGATGAGGTCCAGAAGTTGGAAAACGAGTATTATGACTTGAAGATGGTAGGATCTGAAGTCGAAGCGTATGTGAAGCGATCGTATGAACTGGCCGACATGTGCCCGAATTTGTCCCGGCCTATGTCTCGGAGGATTGAGTTATTCATCAAGGGGCTGCCTCCGCGTGTGAAGAGTTTGGTCACTGCAGCCCATCTCAATGATTTGACACAGATTGTCCGTTTGACCCACAAGATTGTGGATCAAGAGGTAGAGAGTAACTCGTTACCACCGCGTGTTTTAACCACTACTGCTGCTGCACCCACTGCCACTGCATCCGCTAATGATAACAAGCGGAAGTGGAACGATTACGACAAAGCATCTAGTGCGGGTCAGACTCAGAAAAGGCCAGACAACAATAGCAATCGCAGCATCAGCCAGTCGTCTTCTGTCAATCAAGGCCAGGGAGGTAGCCAAAGTCAGGGTTCGTATGTTGGGAGGAAGCCACGGTGTAACAAGTGTGGCTATCATCATTTCGGGCAGTGTGGACGGATATGTAACAGGTGTGGTAAAGCGGGCCACGAGGCCAAAGATTGTAGGGCCCCACAGCCCAAACACCAGCAGCAACAGAACCAGCAGAACCAGAGACAGCAGGGACAACCACCCCAGCAGAATCAGGGCTTTAGAAAGGGGTGCTATCAGTGTGGTGACGAGGGTCACTTTAAGCGGGATTGCCCTCAGTTAAATCAAAACGCTAACGACAACAACCGCCCGAATAACAACAATGCTGGGAACAACAACAACAATGGCAACAATGGGGGTAATGGTGCTCGGGGCAGGGTGTTTCAGCTTGGGGCAGGGGATGCCAGGAATGACGGCAATGTCGTAATCGGTACGTTTCCTGTAAACAATCATATTGCTTCTGTGTTATTTGATTCTGGTGCTGATTGGAGTTATGTGTCCCTAGAATTTAGTCGACGATTGGGGATAACCCCAACACCCTTAGAAGTTAAGCAAGTAGTAGAACTAGCAGATGGTAAGACGATAGAAGCCTCGCATGTCCTTTTTGGGTGCAAACTAGATCTCGTGGGTCAGGTGTTTGATATTGATCTTCTTCCCGTTACGCTCGGTAGTTTCGATATAGTGGTAGGCATGGATTGGCTGTCTAAGCACCAAGCGGAGATTTTGTGTAAGGAGAAGATTGTGCGTATTCCTCTCCCCGATGGAGAGTCATTATCAGTTCAAGGGCATCGTAGTGGGACGATGGTTGGTATTATCTCGGCCATGCATGCGCAGAAGTATCTACAAAAGGGGTATCCTGCAATGTTAGCGTTAGTTACTAATGCTCACTCTGAAGAAAGGAGGATCGAGGATCTGCCAGTAGTGCGAGAATACGCTGATGTGTTCCCTGAGGAGCTACCAGGTTTACCGCCTCACCGTCAAGTAGAATTTCAGATTGATCTTGCGCCGGGAGCGGCTCCAATTGCTCGAGCTCCTTACCGGTTAGCACCTGGGGAGTTGCAAGAACTGTCTAATCAGCTACAGGAGTTATTGGATAGAGGTTTTATTCGACCCAGTTCTTCGCCTTGGGGAGCTCCAGTTCTGTTTGTAAAGAAGAAAGACGGGTCATTCCGCATGTGCATCGATTATCGGGAACTCAACAAAGTAACCATCAAGAACCGTTACCCATTACCACGCATCGACGACTTGTTTGACCAGTTGCAAGGGTCAAGTTTCTATTCAAAGATCGACTTAAGATCGGGTTATCATCAGGTGCGGGTTAGAGAGGAGGATGTTCCCAAGACGGCCTTTCGAACGCGCTATGGGCACTATGAATTTTTGGTTATGCCGTTTGGATTAACAAATGCACCAGCGGTCTTCATGGATCTCATGAACCGCGTATGTAAACCATATCTCGACGATTTTGTTATAGTATTCATAGATGACATTTTAATCTACTCGAAGAGCAAGGAAGATCACGAGCGACATCTGCGTCTTATCATGGAACTCCTGAGGAAGGAGCAGCTTTACGCGAAATTTTCTAAGTGTGATTTCTGGATTCGAGAAGTACACTTCCTTGGGCATATTGTCAATGAGTTGGGGATACATATAGCGACTTATGTCAGCAAATGTTTGACTTGTGCTAAAGTCAAAGCGGAGCATCAGAAGCCCTCGGGTCTACTGCAACAGCCAGAAATACCCACGTGGAAGTGGGAACAGATCGCCATGGACTTCGTTACCGGGTTACCAAAGACTCAAGCTGGGAACGACACTATTTGGGTAATTGTCGATCGTCTCACGAAATCAGCGCATTTTTCTGGCAATCAAAGAAACAGACAAGTTTTTCGCAACTGGCAGCGATTTATCTTAAGGAAGTAGTTTCTAGGCATGGGGTGCCAACTTCTATCATTTCAGATCGAGATCCACGTTTTACTTCTGAGCCATGGCAGTCGATGCATAAATCGTTTGGTTCACAGCTCGATATGAGTACCGCATACCATCCACAAACGGATGGTCAGAGCGAGCGCACCATCCAGACACTTGAAGACATGCTACGGGCATGTGTAATCGATTTTGGGAAAGGATGGGAGAAGCATTTGCCGTTGATAGAATTCTCCTACAACAACAGCTGCCATACTAGTATCCAGGCAGCTCCGTTTGAAGCATTGTACGGGCAGAAATGCCGTTCTCCTCTCTGTTGGCTCGAAGTGGGTGACAGTCAGATCACAAGCCCGGAGCTTGTGCTTGAAACATCGGAAAATATTGTTCAGATTCGGAACCGTATGGCCGCAGCGCGCGACCGTCAGAAAAGTTACGCTGACAAGCGTAGGAAGCCCTTGGAATTTGAAGTTAATGATCGAGTCATGTTGAAAGTCTCACCCTGGAAGGGTGTAGTGAGTTTTGGGAAACGGGGCAAGTTAAATCCTCGCTATGTAGGGCCATTCAAGATTCTAGAGCGAATTGGTAAGGTGGCCTACAGGTTGGAGTTACCTGTTGAGTTGGGTAACGTCCATGAGGTGTTCCATGTGTCGCAGTTAAAGAAGTGTTTGTCCGACGAAACACTGGTCGTACCATTTCAAGAACTGAAGATCGACGACAAGTTGCAGTTTGTCGAAGAACCAATTGAGATTATGGACCGGGATGTTAAAGTTCGCAAGCACAGTCGTATTCCAATTGTGAGAGTTCAATGGAACTCACGACGTGGACCGGAGTTCACGTGGGAGCGTGAGGATCAGATGAAGCTTAAGTATCCACATTTGTTCCCTAAAGACAAGACCAAGCCTGGCAATTCTAGATCTAATATAACTAGCGAATTTCGGGACGAAATTCCCATTCAAGTTGGGGATGATGTGGTACCCGCGGAAAATCCACAGTCATCCTGAGTTACCGCCTTGCTTTTTGGATTGCTTATCAAATTTCGGGACGAAATTTCTTTCAAGTTGGGGATGATGTGACAACCCGACTTTCCAAGGTCTTTCCCCGGCACGTTACTTGTCTTCTAGAGTTCTAGTTGTGTTTTCAGGATCTGTTATGTTGTATTGTGTGCATTTTGCTAGATGTTTAATAAACTTGTTTATTGTTTGGATTACTTGTTGGAAAGTTATAAATAGGTTAAAGATATAAACACAACACTCTCCTTCATACACAAACTCGACGAAACTCACTCTTACACGGTGAAACGCTGGTTGGGCTGCCGGCCCAAATAAAGCCCGCACACGACCCAAGTGTTCGTTATTTGTGTTACTTGTGTATGCGGCAGTTATCATTTAGCGAACCCTAATTTATGTGTCATCTATCCCTCCTCTTTTCAAACCGGCGGCAGTCTTACCTTCCTCAAAGCCCCTTTGTTCTTCATTCTGTTCGGTTAGTACGCTACTGTCACTTTAATCTATGTATAAAAGATGTGATGTTGATAATTGTTTTGTGATATGTGAGGACTATTATAGATTTAGAGTATTATAAGAAACTGTGCATTCATATGTGTGTGTATCCTCTTTCACGTTATCAAATCGGCCCCCACCAAAAAGTCCGCATGACCGATGATGTTTATATGATTGTAATTGATTGTTGTTAATTAATGAAAGAGTGTTGGTAATCATGTGAAATGCTAGGAGGTCGATATCAGTGGGTTATTTGGTTCAATATAATTGAAGGCACATGGCCCATATGAGATTTAATAATATTGGTAATCATTATAGTTGTTAACTTTGAAATTAGACCTTGAAATTAGAATGAATGCCACGTTTAATAGTCACCTTGATTTCATAAATCCATGTGCACCCCTATGTAAATGACGGCCATGTTTAATTGTGATAGTGAGTGCATGAATTCATGTGCACATGTAAGGAGATGGCGGCCATGTGGGTGTGGGTGTAGTCTCAATTTGATCAACCATGTGCACATCTTGAATACATTGTCAAAATAGTCAAAGGCATTAATGTTAAGTAAATTAAGTGATGAAATGATGTTTTGGTTTTGTTGGAATTGGAAATTGTGCATGTAGATTATAGGATTGATAATTCTTATGTTTCATAAATTGGTGACTATGACAACTTGGGTCATGAGACACGATCTTGATTTCAACGGTGGCATTATAATAACTAAGGTTTAGGTTATGATCATGACTTTACCCATGTGCTTTTCTTAAACAATGTAGCAGTTGAGTTATGATTCGTCGTCTTGGAGTTTCGCCATAAGGACTTGGAACTTGTGGACAGACTGTTATTTGATATGATTATGTGAATGTTAAAAAGAACCATGATGACTACTGTTAATGATATTTACTGCCTACTGTTAATGATGTTACTGATAGAGATACTTACTTGATATGTGATACAATCTGATTCTTACACCCAGCATAACACATACAACTGCTAAGCACTAGTTTGGAACACATACGTGTATTGTGTGATTATGTGGGAGGTATAAATGTTGTGATAGTTTGCGTGTACCTTATGACTATACGTGAACATAAACTAATTGCGAGTACTTGAATGCAATAGGGTGTGACTGTTTAAGTGTGAACGAGTAGTTAGTCTTACCGAGCAAATCTAAGGTGAGTTCACTGCATTTCTCAAGCATGCGTTCCGGTGGTTTGGGACAACTAGTAAACATTTGGAAGGGAATCTTGGGTAAACAGTTAAATTGGGTTTTGGTTATTGAACATGGAATCTATCATTATCGGATTGCCTGTAGGGCAATGGGGTAATTAGTTGATAGCGCTATTAGGTTTGATACCTCGCACCGGGCCGTAAGGACGGGCGCGAACTAATTATCTGGGCATCATTACCAATGCTTGGTTAGGGGCATTGGGGACTGGACACACTTCCAGGTTATTAAGGGACACACTTCCCGGATACATATGGGCACACTCCCTAGGGTATCTCAACAAGTCATAAACAGCATCATATCACAACGTTGAATTGGCTTAACATACATCTGGTAACAAAACACGTTAGCAAAACCTTGAACTCACCAGCGTCGTCTGACACACTTGTCTGCATGCTTGCAGGTCGTTAGATTCGTGACGTGGACTTGCTATCTGGGAGTCCTGGAGTGGTCATGGATCGAGGCTCTTGGATTAACATATATGTGTGATACATTGGTTTTGAGCATTAATATGAAACAATTGTTAAACGATTTATTACATGCTTCCGCTATACAACTCTTTGGGAATTAATATTATGGTTGACATGTTTTATTTAAATATTTATTGTTGGTTCAATGTGATTGGTGGCTCGGACTCTGATGCGTAACACGCCTCGCGGAGTTCCCGCAGGTGGTATTTTGGGGGTGTTACAGTTAATCCTTTAGCATTGTTTTTCAAAAATTGCCACCCATTAATAGAATGGGCAAAGATAGTATATAACTGTTGTATTGTTTCAAAAAATTCTTTAGACTTAGGTGCTGTTTGTTTTTTCTGTAGGAAAAGGTCTACAGTCTGCGGACGACATCTGCATGCATCTACAGGAGAAGAGGTGGACCAAAGGTCTGCAGTCTGCAAGGAGAAGAGGGTTTGTTTTTTTTTTTTCTAAAAAACCCTTCTCTTCTCACACACAAACACACACAGACCTCATCTCTTCCCTCTCTCTCTCTGCCTTCATCTACCACCACCACAACCACCGTCACCACTACACCACAGCCACCACCGTCACCACTACACCACCGCCACCACCGTCGACCCTTCACTGTCTCTCTCTCCTCGGCCTCTCTCTCTCCTTGGTCTCTATCTCTCTCGATCTCCCTGTTTCGTCGCCACCCCGCCACAGACGGCGATGGTGGTGGTCGGCGTTCGTCAGTTAGATTAGGGAGAAAGTGGGGGTGGTGGAGGTATAAAACAAGAGAAGTGGGGTGTTTGTCGGTCGGTTACAGGTCATCGGCGCCGGAGATGGAGTCCGGTCAGCGGCTCCCTTGGC
This sequence comes from Helianthus tuberosus, assembly GCA_030545235.1. Taxonomy (NCBI): domain Eukaryota; kingdom Viridiplantae; phylum Streptophyta; class Magnoliopsida; order Asterales; family Asteraceae; genus Helianthus; species Helianthus tuberosus. The sequence goes on along the minus strand of CM060410.1, from coordinate 52,237,403 downwards.
CGACGAAGGGAACACGAGGGAGAGCAGGGGAGATAAATCTGATTTGTTGTGTTTCTTCATGTTTATTTGGGGTGTGTAGCAGAGATCGAGAGGGGGTGTGTGTGGGAGATTTGTTTGGATCGGTGGTGGTTGCAGATGAAGATGATGGTTGGTTGGTGGGTGTCGTAGGTGGAGGTGGTGGCGGAGTGGAGGTGGGCGGCGGAGGAGGTGGTGTCGGAGGTGGAGGTGGTGGCAGAGGAGGTGGTGTCGGCTGGAGGGAGAAGAGGAGAAGAGCTTTGAAGAGGTTTGAAGACATGGGTGAATGTCTGCTTGGGGAAGAGGTGAGGCAGAGGTAAAACGTCTGCAGATCTTCAAGAAAACAAACAAGCTGCAGGACCCTTATGTCTGCGCGCGTCTGCGCGACGCAGACATAAGTGCTCAGAAGAGCTTTTGCTAAAAAAACAAACACCACCTTAGTAATTGTGTTAGCCATGTCATACAATGCTAGATTTAGACTATGACAACTACAAACACTATAGAAAGCTCAAGGATTTTTTTCCCTAAAAATCTAATTTGAACTCCTTTGTCTTTTCCTCTCATGTTTGCCCCATTATCATAGACTTAACCACGCATATCACCAATATCAAGACCAAGAGACTCTAATTCCTTACATGTAACTTCAAAAAGTCCTAAACCCGTGGTATCATCAACAACCAAAAAACCTAAAAATGATTACTCAATGGTCACAGCAACTAGAGTTAAAATTCACATACCTCACAATTATGGACATTTGCTCTTGGTGACTTGTATCAGGCGTGTAATCGAGGATGATGGAGTAATACTTGCTTAATCTTCTTGATGATTTCGGTTCTAACTTTATCCGCTAATAATTGTATCAATTCGTTTTGAATATTATGGCCAAGAAAGTGTACATGGCACTCTTCATTCAAGACACGACGCACATGTTCTTTCATAATCGGGTCAAACTCTTCCAACATCTCAACCAAACCCAAAAAGTTTCCATTGCCTTTTTTATACAACTTCTCATTTAACCCACGAAACGCTAAGCCATATTTTGCAAGAAATTTCACAAGTGCAAAAATCCATAAAATGACTTGTTTCCAATAATCTTTTTCTTTTTTAAATTGCTCATATGCCACTTTGTCAATTGTTTCTTTGCATTTCAACCTTTGGCGTAATTCAAACCATTCATTAATATTCTTTAAATGTTCTAAACCAACTTCATGTTCTTTAAGTCTACCACTAGCATGTCTCCAATCCTTATAACCATTCATTCACATACGTTCTGTCAATTACAGTCCTGGGTCTAACATTCACATTGAGGTAATTTTCTTTACTTTATAGGATTATAAAAGGTTTTCATTTAATTGCATCAAAGGGGTCGTGTTTGTGGGTTGGCTAGTCGAACCTGACACAAACTCGGAAATTTTACACCAAACCAGTGTATTTGTAAAATATAGGTTGACCAATACTTTAAATTTCTAATTTTCTTTTTTTAAGTAATTATATTTAGAATATGCCATTTGGTTTTACACTTTTGAAGTATTGCATATAAAATACCTATTTTTAAACACATATTAGAAGTTTTGCATATAAAATAACATATATTAGAAAATACCCAAACAAATAAACCAGACACCAGTATTTTTTTTATTTAATTTACTTTTTTGAACGACAAAATAGACCTTTATTTCAACCAAGACAAAACCCCCCTACAATAGACATTTTTTTCTCAACCAAGCCCCATAATGCATAGCCTTATATGTATAGATGTCTGAAATTCTAACACAAACATGGGAAATTGCAGGTTGGCTTAGTAGACAATCAGGTATATTATTTTGATTTGTGGAACACTAGAATTCCTCTTCATATCATTAGTGGTCTACAAAAACCATTTCATTTGAAAAGTTCTTGCCAAATGATGAGCTTGCATCAGACAACATTTTTCCCTTGTGGGACGTGAAACAAGATCTTCCTGTAAGCTACTTTACCACTTGGCTTATAATCTATATATTTTCTTGATTTAACTGCTTCATCTCTATTTACAACATTTTAAGCACAATTTTTAGGTTCATACCTTTGGTGGTGGTATCTCACAAGATTTCCGAGGAATCCTTCCGACTACGAGAGCGAAGCCTCTTTTAGTTTCCAAATGGAATCGGACTATGACGAGTGTGAAGGCTCACCACCAAATTTCCTAGGAAATCCAAATGATATTGAGAGTGAAGCCTCTTTGGATTTCCAAGGGAATTCTGACACCAACGAGATTGAATCGTCGCCTTCAAATCGTATTGGCGAGATTGATACATCACCGTATTCTGACGCTGAAAATGAATTATCACAATATCTCCAAGAAAATAGCCCATACTCCGAACATGAAACGCTTGATTTCCAAGGCCATCCTGCTGATAAGTCCAAAACAGGTGGCTGGCCTACAATGACACTCATTTAGGTACTATCTTGCTTATAACTATGTATCTAGTATATTCTTTTGGACATATTCTACTCTAAAATCAATACAAATCATATCTAAAATAAAACACTAACATAAAATTTTCAAAAGTACATCAAAACAAATTCTCTAATAGATCGATCCTTAATCATGAACGGAACACCTTGTTAAGCAACACTTCTCTCTGTGAAATCCTTAATTTCACATAGTGATATTGACCATTAATCCTTAACAACCCTTAACCTTGAAGAGACCACAGAGTCAATTAAGATTTAGGATTTAAGGTTTTTTTTAGCTTTTTAATATTAATTTCTTCTTCTAAAGCAGCTTACATAAAAACAAACTGTCAATTAACCTTGATTGTCAGCAGCCCAATATGGAGTTCGCATTTTACTTTTATTTCTATTCTAAAACACCCAACTCTTTACGGTGCTAACGCAATACCCTCTTTTTCTATAAGTAGTTCAACCAGCAAAACCCGTTGGGTTGGGTTGACATGAAAACGACCTGGAAGATTTCCTTTCATAACAACCTTTTAGTTTATAACCAGTTTGCCCTAATCACATGTAAACAAACATCAGAAATTTTATAACTGTAGGCAACAACTTAAATTGTGCTCACTTTTTAACATTCTCAGATATATGTTTGGTTAGTACTTTTTATTCAGGTCTGAAATTCATTAGATTGATGCATACTATATTTTTCCTTTGTAGGGGTTGAGCTCGCACAAGGATTTTGTTTTGTGAGAGTAACTACCATTTTGGTAACAATTATGCGTGGAGCTCTGCATATTTCATCATCAGAATCTGCAAACATCATGACAAATTGCATGGATTTTCTCAATATTCTTACATTTTTTGGAGGATTCTTGGGGGATGTGAAATATGGCCGTTACAGCGCCATCGTTGTATTTGCATTTATATGTACCCTTGTAATTACACTATCCAATCTTTAATTTCTTTTACTTTGCACCAAAATTGCCACCTCTTCAATCATAAGCATCTCAGGCTTTGCTTGTGAAGAGCCTTAACCATCTGTAACCACTCTTCTTTTTTGAACCAGGGTATGGCATTTGCATCATTCGAAACAGTTACATATGGTCAGCGAGATGACATCGGTAGTAAAGAAATATGGGTACTCTACCTAGGTCTTTACATCATAGAATTTGGGTGCTGCTGGAATAAATTCAAATGCATTGGAGTTTAGGTCTGACCAATTTGACAAGTCAAACCCTCAAGAAATGAAAGCAATGGACCGCTTCTTCAAGATGTTATACCTATGTGTTGACGTAGGGTCTCTTTTCGCAATAACCATACTTGAATATGTGCAATATCAACTTATAAACTATACTTACGGGATAGGGATATGTACTAGGGTCATGACTATTGCTCTTGTTTTGGTCCTACGTGAGGAAAGATCTTACCGGTATAAAAAACCACGGGGAAGCCCGTTAACGGTTGGTTATATATAGAGTGTTGCTCTCGGCATGGAAAAATAGAAAAATATCCTACCCCGACCATCATAGCTTCCTGAATGGACACAAGAAACTCAGATAAATAATATAAACCAATTCTAATTTTTCTACAAACATCTTGCGACCACTACAAATACTGATAACTTAATACGTGTAGGTGTCTTGACAAGGCGATAATAGTCGATGGTAGCAGGTCTAGAAAATAAAGATAAAAGCAATGATTGGATGCCTATAATCATAACTCAAGTGGAAGACGTAAAAGAGGTGATAAAGCTTATCCTAATATGGTCGACATCCATTATATTTTGGATGGTTTACAATCAAATGGACACCTTCACTATGGAGCAAGAAAGCCGTAATGAACTGCAAACACGACACAGTGACTATACCCACGAGCTCACTTTCTGTATTCTTATACTTTTCCAATTTCTTGTTTACATCTCTTTATGAACATGCATATGTCCATATTGCCAAAAAAAAAAGTGGTCGAAAAGAACTCACAAGTCTTCAAAAAACTGGAATTATGTGAAAAGAGAAGAAGAGAAATGGCTTGGCATCACGGTGCCAAAATGAGTTCCCTTTGGTTAGTCTCTCAACTTTTCTTGGTGGGTGTCGGTGAAGCTTTTTCCTATGGCCAATTAGAGTTTTTCATCACCGAAGCACCTGAGAGGATGAAATCTATAGGCACGGGATTATTTCTAAGTACCCGGGCTATGGGTTATTTTCTGAGTAGTTTGCTAGTATCAACTACAAACATAGAAACTCAAGGAAACTGGCTACAATACGACTTAAATCGAGGAAAGTTGGATAACTTCTATGTGATGCTAGCAGTTCTAGGAGCTTTCAACTTTTTGGCATTTTTTTATGTAGCATCTAAACACCAATACAAATCAATACGCAGCGACAAAACTAGTAATAGTAGTGAAATAGAGTTTACAAATATTGATAATGTCTGAGGTAAAAGAAAAACCATATGTAACATAGCGTGAGTAAATAAATATTTATATAGATATAGCTTTAGTCATTAAGAATGCAGTAATAATATCACAAAAACCCATCAAAGTCAACCTTTAAAGCAATTAAAACCTAGAACTATGTGAAGAAAAAACCTGATCAGATCTGTTTCCCTTCTTGAAGGAACAAGAATCTAATTTGCATGTGCTAACTGAGGGGAAATCCGAAGAGCATGAACTCCGAGATCCAAAATTACTAATAATTGAAGAACCATAACTTACGAGCCAATGCATTTCTAAGATGGATTAAAAATGGATAAGGAAGAAAAGATAAAGGATATGAAGAAGATGATGCTTCATGAACGGTAGTCTTCAAGTGTAGAATACCTCAAGCTTGTATACCCCAAGCCTTCCAACAAACACCTTGATTGTAGCTAGGATTTATACACTCATAATCTCACTTGAAATTCCCTCTTGATCAACCATACCATGGCTGATTTTTAGAGATCATTTACTTGAGTTTTGCACTTGAAAAACAAACTTGAAAAACCCTCTTGTATAACCATCTCATGGCCGATTTCTCTAGAGCTCTTTTACTTGATTTTGAAATTTAAAAGAACTTCCCTAATGGCACATACATGGCCGATATTTCTAGAGAGCAAAAGGAAGATTTCTCCAGTTCATCTTTTTTCATTTTGTTATACAAAATAGATTTAAAAGAGTGAGAGAAGGTTGCCACCACAACAACCAATCAAATGCCATCTAACATGTAAGATATGCATGTAATGTGATCGGTGGAAAATCTTTAGGGAAGAACAAAAGGGGGCGGCCCATGTGCCACCATATTCTCACCCAATCAAAATTTTCCTAACTTATTTTTATGTCTTGTATTAAGTTTTATAACTTTTATAAAACATAACACAACATTTTATAAGTTTTTATGCAATAATTCATAACTTTTATAATGTTATTTAACCCATTAAATAACAAAATAAAATATTCTCTCAAAATAAATTATCCATATAATTTATTAGTTTGTCAAGTGCAATTATTTAGAAAACCAATTTCTAAATATTATAAGTGTTAATATTTATTTGTTTGATCATATCATAAATAAATATTATAAGTGTTTGTCTAGCTTGTATTTGGGTATGACTCGACTTGGATCATAACGTACTAGCCACATCAATTTAATATGTGTCTTGGGCATACAGAGTCCAACAATCTCCCACTTGCACAAGTACATAGAAGATTGATGCAAGTAGTAAAGACCACCTAACTATAGTTTACTACCCTTACTTGAATATGATTTAGGTGAATCTATCATTTATCCTTTCGTTGCAGATGTCATGTCAAATCCAGAGACACAGAGTGATCACTCTCTGTTGATTTAACTTTAGCAGGCCTTAGACATCTTACTCTCAACGAATAAGAGGAACAAATCCCTTCTTGACTACATACGTCTCTCACAATCACCTTGTACCACACCTGAGCTTAGCCTTATGTACTCTCATATTACTAACAGCGAAGAAATAAGTCAAGGTACAATATTTGGTGAATATCAAGACCCAATATGTATCTCAGGTCAGAGGATACTATGATATTCTCCTTTACTCAAATTTACTTATGATCAATCACAAATGATTCCATGCAGTAATATTCGAGAGCGAGTCAGTCCAATATTTGTATCCCACAAATATCTATGAACTTTGGCAGCAACGCTTTGCTCTATATTCATACCTAATGAATATCCACCAATCCTAGTTCATAATAGTCTTACATCCATATTTGTTCCCACAAGTATGATCGACTACGGACATTTAGAATAAGCAACTTATTCACGGATTTAAACATGCTAAAATGGAACATAACTCAAAATACCATAAAGAGTTATAATAACAGTTGTTCCAATATCCAAATACAAAATAGATCAAATCCAATCACTAGAATATCGAAGTCCTTAGGCACAAGTATGACCCTTCATACTTTTCCCATTCAAGGAGCTTCGTGAATGGATCCGCAATATTTTGATCAGTGTGAACTTTGCGAATACATATCTTTCCCTTTTTCAACTTCATCCCTTATGTTGTTGAAACTCCGCTCAATGTGCCTTGTCTTTTTGATGTGCACGAGGTTCCTTGATTTAAGCAATCGCACCATCGTTATCACAAAGACCTCTAGGGGTCCTGAATGGTAGGGACTACCCCTAGATCGGCAATAATTCAAGTGGCAGATCCATATGAAATATCTCGATCAATGAAGCGGCGATGTATTCTGATTCTGTAGTGGACAATGCTACCCTGATTGTGATCGAGAACCATCTCGATCAGTTTGGAAACTCGTATCCATGTAACCCTTTACAACGAATTCCGAAACTTGCATCCCTGTAACCTTTTACAACGAGTTCTTTTCACCAGATCCATATATTAGAAATATATCCTTAGTCCTTCTAAGGTATTTCAATATATTTTTAACAGTCACCCAATGACCGTTACTCGCTGGTATCTTCTCGTCATACTTAAAGCTCATAACTTGTCCGGTCTAGTGCATATCATTACATACCTAATGAATCCTATAACTGATGCATATGGGATTCCTTTCATTCTTTCCTGCTCATCCTTTGAGCTTGGACATTGAAACGCTTTCAATATTGTCCCCTTTTGAACAGGTACCAAACCTTTCATAAAGTTCTATATCTTGAACCTTCTCAAGACTTCGTCAATGTATGCACTTTTGTTTAAACCTATCAAGCGCCTTGATCTATCCCTATAGATCTTTATTCCCAAAATATAGGCGACTTCACCAAAATCCTTAATAGAAAACAACTTCTAAGCCAGGCTTTCACACCTACCATGGTTGGAATATCATTTCCATATAGTAGAATGTCATCGACATGCAATACTAAGAAAGTAAAATGCTCCCACTAGCCTTCTTATACACACAAGCTTCATTGCCGTTCTTGATGAATCCATATTCCCTAATCTCTTCATCAAAACGGTGATTGCAACTTCTAGATGCTTGTTTCAATCCATAGATTGATTTCTATAACTTGCATACTTTGTCAGGATGTATTGGATTAACAAAACCTTCAGGCTGAACCATATAGACATCTTTCTCAAAATATATATTAAGGAAAGCCGTTTTGACATCCATTTGCCAAATCTCATAATCATATTATGTAGGTATGGCAAATAATATCCTAGTTGACTTTAGCATCGCCACGGGCAAAAAGGTCTCATCATAATCAATCCCTTGAGTTTGAGTGAAACCTTTTGCTACGAGTCTAGCTTTATAAGTATCCAAGTTACCATGCATATCGGTTTTCTTCCTGAAAACCCACTTACTTCCAACTACTTTGGAGTTAAGAGATTGCACAACCAATTCCCATGCTTGGTTGTTATACATGGATTGCATCTCTACGTTCATGGCTTCAAGCCATTTGTCACAATCGGATTTTGACATTGCATCATGGTATGTGGTAGGTTCACCAGAATCTACCACGTAGCATCCATCCATGAAAAAACCCATATCTTTCAGGTGGACTACTAATTCTACCAGATCTATGAACGTTTTATGTGTATTGATCAACCACTTGATCGTTTTCAACAACCTCTTGTTGATTGCTAGTTTTTAACCAAATGTGTATCGGCTTATGGTTCTTGATCCTCATCAAGTTCCACTGTTCTACTAATTCCTTCCACAAGGAAATTAGCTTCCAAGAACTCAGCCTTTTGAGCAACAAATACTTTTGCTTTGTTGGATCGTAGGGTTAATATCCTATACCATATTTAGGATATCCTACAAAGATACACTTAGTGGATCGTATTACCAATTTATTTGGTGTGTGCTGCTTTACGTAAGCTTCACAATTCCATCCCTTCAAACATGATAATGATGGAGCCCTTCCATGCCATATTTCAAAAGGTGTCTTATCCACTTTCTTGGTTTGGGCCATATTTAATATACGGACCATGGAGAGCAAAGCGTAACCTCAAAATGATAGAGATAATGTGCCCCTAGCCATCATAGATCGAACCATATCCAAATAGAGTTCGATTCCTCCTCTATCGGAACGAACAACTTTGATTGAGTTGATTTAGTACTTTACCTTTTGAAGATTTTGAACATTTCAAAACTTCAACTTTGTGTCTCAGCAAGTACACATAACCATAACTACTATAGTTGTCGGTAAAAGTAATGAAGTATCTTTCACCTTTCCTAGTCATTGGCTTAAAAGGGTCACATACATCCAAATGTATGATACCTAATAAATCTTTTGCCATTTCCCACTAAAGGGTTTCTTAGTCATTTTACCTTGTAAACTAGATTCACATGTATCAAATGAATCAACTTCATTTGTCTCCAAAAAACCATTCTTTCGAAGTGTTTACATGCGACATCTGTTTATATGACCAATGCGATAGTGCCAAAGATAGGTCTCACTCAAATCCATTTTGAGTTTCTTGGTGATTGCTTGGTACATTGAACTATCAAATGATGTATTATTATGAACCAATTCATAAATACCATTTGAAAGCATAGCTTTAAAGTAAAACATGTCATTCATCGATATAAATGTCATTGTTTACAAACTTTAAATCAAAACCATATTCTCTTATAAGGGAAACTTGAATAATGTTCCTAGTCAAACTAGGAGCATTCAAAATATTTTAAAACAATTTCCAAACCATTTGGAAGTTTCAAAACATAGTCTCCTTTCTTTTAATGCTTATTTCTTTTGAACCCTTTTGCAACAAATTGCAAACATGAGTTCCACATCCGGTATCTAATACCCATGTGTTAGAAGAAATAACATTAAGGTCAATATGTTTCATAAAGATTGTACTTGAGGTTTACCTAGCATCCCTCTTGGTTTTCAACTCCTTGAGATAGGTTGGACAATTCCTTTTCAATGCCCTATCTCACCATATTCAAAGCATGGATCGTTCGTGGCAACCTTTGCCTTCTTATATCTTGGTTTCGGTGGTTCCGCTTTAGCCTTTCTTTTCTTTTCCCTTTGAATTACCCGTTTCCATTTGCAAGATTTACTTTGGTGTCGGGGTGATGCCCTTTCTTGTTGCCACCTTCATTGATCGTTAGAATGGATAAAGCCCTTTTATCCATATTGAGCCTTTCTAGGTGATCAATGTGGCTTTTTCGTCTTAAGTACATAAGATGAGACCGATTGGGTTTCCTCTATCCGACATGCATGAAGCGCCCGAAGCGTTCTACCCTTTCTTATTGTAGGAACATTTCCTTCAACTGGGTAATCATGTCGTATGCCCATGATGTTCAAAAAAAAAAAAAACTTTTGAATTTGGGGAATCATAATTCCTAACATGAGACAAGAGGCTTACATAGTATCCTTGATATACTTAATCCAATCATTATAGGCATCCTCATCTTCCATAAGAGGTTCATCAGGATTGCGATCGTTTTTAGTGATAGGTTACGGATGGTTTGGTAATATTGTTAGCGGCCATCTACAAAATTTTAACAAGGTTCAATTTTAGTATTTCCGATATTATTATATTTGAATCATTAATACCTTTTATGTCTCATAGACAATTAATAATTAAAATCTAGAATCCAACTTTACATTTAAATATTGGTTAGGTGACCTTTATCCCATTATTTAAATTAACAAGGTAGTCAACGTTTGACAATTGCAACCCTTTGCAACTTCTAGCATATGGGATACGTTAAACATCTTTATGTTTAGTTGGCATGTTTAATCCCATCAACACCTTTGTTCCCCATGCTTCGGTGACCCTAAGTTCATGGTTTCCAAATCAAGTCATCCAACTTACACACACGTGTGAGTTTATACACATAAGTGGTTAGGTGGCCTTTATCCCACAAACATGGTAAACTCACCTCGAATATACAAGTTCCCTCAAATGTGGTTAGGTGACCTTTATCCCACAAAAGAGTTCCCAATTGATTCGAGTGTTGTATAAAAGGATGGTGTTCGAATTGTTTTATAAAAGGGATTTTTGAGTTTTCAAAATTCTAGTTTAGAAAACTTTATGTACCATATATTTGCATGCATTCAAATCCTTGGTACTTTTGTGAAAACAAATTTTCAAGGTTCTTTTTAATAAAACCCATTTTATTATAAAATCATTAATTTTTAATATAACCTTTTATTAACCAATTTTAATGATTTATTAAGAACCAATTTTAAGCTTGTTGTTGATTATTAGTTTGTTAAGCATGCATATCCAAATATCATCCAAACAATAAAATAAGCAACCACACAAGCATAACATACATAACAATAGGTGCATAACCATAGCCAACTATTTTGACCACACTTGTTAGCCGAAACAAGTGTGTCAAAAGGTCCTTCCTAAGGGTGAATATGGACACAAATAATGTGTCGTTGAACTCCCACTTGATCCCGCATCCAAATGCTTCAAGTCTTTTTCTTGTGTTGTGATTTCTCCACCCTTTTTGAGCTTCCAAATGTCTTTTATATTCAGCTCCAAACTCCTTTGGACTTCAAAAATGTGTTTTGATTATCGTGCTAAAATCCCGTTAAGAACTATGAAGTCCTTTAGGCCCGAAATTAGCCAAAACCAAAACCGCATTTTTTGTGTGCATCTTCTTTTACAAAAAAAAATATCCTAATACATTTTTTTCTAGTAAAATAAAATGCACCTAATCTATTTATTTTACAAACCAAATGAAAATAAATAAATTACATAACTTTACAAGTGGAAGAACAAAAATAATAATTATTACAACCTTTGAAATAATTAAATACAAATCACAACCACAAATATTCAACATATTCACATAAGGTCATGGCTAGGTTATGAACACCAAAAATATATAAATCCAAATATATAAAATTCAAGAAGCAAAATGGTTCCCTTTTACAACCTACAATTTTTCGGTCAAGAATGAAAAACCGAAAAATGTGGGTTTTTGTCCAAACAAAATAATCATCCAAATGAAATAATTTTTCAAGATTCATTTATGCATGTAAGAAAATAATCTTGAAAAACAAAAAGATAACCATATATAAAATTTTGGCCAAAGGGTTTTAACCAAACCTGAAACCCGAAAATTTCATATCCTATGAAGCATGCACTCATATAAGCGGCTCTGATACCATTGTTGGGATTTAGACATGTTTATCAAAGCGATTTCATCCATACGAAATAAAAACGCAGCGGAATTAATATTTAAAACATGTTACTTACAAGATATAAAACCCATTTTATATGTAAAACCCAATCCCGGATCCATATACGAACATGCATGCTATCAAAAGATTAAAACACAACCATAGAGTGTTTAGAATACTACCTTCCAAGGAGTAAAGGATATGAAGAAGATGATGCTTCATGAACGGTAGTCTTCAAATGTAGAATACCTCAAGCTTGTATACCCCAAGCCTTCCAACAAACACCTTGATTGTAGCTAGGATTTATACACTCATAAACTCACTTGAAATTCCCTCTTGATCAACCATACCATGGCTGATTTTTAGAGATCATTTACTTGAGTTTTGCACTTGAAAAACAAACTTGAAAAACCCTCTTGTATAACCATCTCATGGCCGATTTCTCTAGAGCTCTTTTACTTGATTATGAAATTTAAAAGAACTTCTCTAATGGCACATACATGGCCGATTTTTATAGAGAGCAAAAGGAAGATTTCTCCAGTTCATCTTTTTTCATTTTGTTATACAAAATAGATTTAAAAGAGTGAGAGAAGGTTGCCACCACAACAACCAATCAAATGCCATCTAACATGTAAGATATGCATGTAATGTGATTGGTGGAAAATCTTTAGGGAAGAACAAAAGGGGGCGGCCCATGTGCCACCATATTCTCACCCAATCAAAATTTTCCTAACTTATTTTTATGTCTTGTATTAAGTTTTATAACTTTTATAAAACATAACACAACATTTTATAAGTTTTTATGCAATAATTCATAACTTTTATAATGTTATTTAATCCATTAAATAACAAAATAAAATATTCTCTCAAAATAAATTATCCATATAATTTATTAGTTTGTCAAGTGCAATTATTTAGAAAACCAATTTCTAAATATTATAAGTGTTAATATTTATTTGTTTGATCATATCATAAATAAATATTATAAGTGTTTGTCTAGCTTGTATTTGGGTATGACTCGACTTGGATCATAACGTACTAGCCACATCAATTTAATATGTGTCTTGGGCATACAAAGTCCAACATAGCCGACTCAACCTTTTTGAAGGCCTCAATCGAAATGAAAATACGGGGCTTTTTTTTTTAATTTCATTGTTTTAAACCTTTCTCTTTTGCCCAGGTGTGGGACCAACATCATCTTCATCAAATTACCAGAAAAATGGGTTTTTGCGACCGCATTTGTAGTTGCAAACGGTCGCATTTTCTTTGTTGCAACTGCAAATGAGGTCGGAAAAACACTTGTCGCAATTTCCGTATTGCAAAAACACTTGACAAGGAAATTGCCCTATAGAAACGGTCGCAACATTTTGATTTTGGTTATGGTCATGTTACAACTGTTTTGCGACCTGGCTGGTTTCGGTCTTGTAACCGTTTTGCAACCAAAATGTTGTTCCCCTTATCTCACTGCTTTTTTATTTTACATATGCTATAATGTTAAAATTTTACATATCCACAAATATACCCAAATCATATAAAACATCTAAATAGAGTAAACCCAAAACTTTCGACAATACAAATTCCCGTAATTGTACAATCTTCCAAGATAAATATCCAACTAATTAGCCAAAACCATTAATGATGATGACAGACCATGGCTTAAGTTTCCTTTAACCGGTCCCCATTTAACCCGCTTTTGGAAAGACGTTCACTACCTGGCTAGATCGATAAGGTTGAGTACACCTTGCACTTGTGTAACACCTCGTAAATTCGTGTCGAGTTACATAATGGCACGTGTCCATACTCTCAATTGTGTCTATTAATTGGACGAGAAGGACCAATTTTGACAACTTATGAAAGAATGAATGTGGAGAGACTAAAGGTGTTAACATGCTAAATGTATTACCTCTGATTGACCCTTTACGGACCGTAAGCCTTAGTGCTTACGGACCACAAGCAGTTTATTTTTTTGGTTTTGAATAGCGGATACGGATCGCAATGCCTTATGGATTACGATCCGTAAGACGACGAAACCTGTGTGCGCTGAAGGAGCTTACGGACCATAAGCTTAAAGCCCATACGGTCCGTAAGGACTGTATCTGGGTAGATTTTGTTTGGAGGCCAAGGCATTCTACCCTTGTGCCACCTAGCTCACAATGCTGAGCCTTCTAGCTGCTCATGACATGTCCTAAACCACCTCCTACACCTGTCATGATCCTAGTTCATACTCTTCAAGTATAAATAGGGGTCTTAGGATCATTCACAACTTGCACCATTTTTTTCAATTATCTTCTTTACTCTCCTCTGGAAGTTCCTGGTCATATTGGAGCATCCCACTGAGTTTCAAACATTCTAAGGATCACTTGTAAGTGTTCACTTCCAGTTCTTTTCGTTTTTATAGGCTTTTATAAGCCGAAAGTCAAGCAAATTGACTTTTGCTTTGACTTTCGGTTTAGACCATTATGGTCCAGCCATTGTTCGAATCGAACATGGCTACGTGATCGTAATAATGTAGATGTTAATCCCTTAAAGGGGCACCTCCTGGAAATCACGTTAAGTTGGTCAAATGACGGGTCAAAGTTAAGTTAATTAAAAAGTCAAAAGGCAGATTTTCGAAAACTTTATAAAATGAAGGTGTAAACGTTTTAACTTATGTTTTTGACACTAAATCAGTTGGTAACTAATATTAGAACATGTATGAACATGTTCAGCTCGTCATTTCCAGTTTACATGTCGGTTCGCAACCGAAAGTCGAGCAGTTTGACTTCTTTGACTTTCGATTCTGACTAGATTTAGCAACTTTAGCTACTGATTCTAAGTTGCATTATGATCATATTATAGTATAGAATAACCCTCTATGGTTATACTACTTGGTCATAATCAGATTCTGAGTTTTTACACAAGTTCTTATAATATGCCTAATTATGACCAAAATGCCCTTTTTGTGCAAAACATGGTTTTAATCAATGATAAACATATGAAACGAATTACCTACTGATATGGTAATATAATTATAGTGTTTTTGTAGAATGAACTTGTTTATAACATATGTTTTTATACAAGTTCATGAATTATGCCACATTATGACTAAAATGCCCTTATGGTGCATAAATTGATTTTAAAACCATAACGGTTATATAAGTTGATAACCTACTGATGTTACAACTTAAATAAAATATTTTGGCATATGGAACTTGTTAATGACTCATCCGGTCACCCGATAACGCCTATGTGCGTATAGTTAAGATTATGTAACTAGTTTTCGTAAGTTTACCGAAACGGGTCAATTCTTATCATTCTTATTTCAAATTCCAGAATGTATATTGTTTTCCCATATTATACAAGTCTTAGTACTTGTAGGGATTAAACTACATTCTATTCAGTCATCGCTTAATCAAGCGTATCGTGCCGTTTTCATTATTATAAGTTAACCAGTCCAAGTCTATGACTTAAATAGGATCCGTTAACATTCTAATTGGTTATAATACCATTCATTCCAGACAAATGCATTCTAGTAGATTACAACCAAGCTTAGTTAATTGATAATGGTTGTGCTTATTATATTTTCTTTCATTGTAAGACTTGTTTAAGCCAAGTAAATACACTTAACCTATTTTCCCTATACGGGCTTAGGATACGTTAAACTATTACCGCTTGGGGGTATGGGATCATATGTCGAATTGTGACTAGAAAATCCGTATAACCCGTTTTAATCTGTTTTGCTTGATAACTTAAACAATGAGGGTTAACGCGACTGTGTCCTGGATATCCTCGGCTCATTTAAATTGCTAATGGCCACGACTTAAGCATGAGGTGTAGGCATACACCTGACAAATGCTAATGCTATTATAAAATATTTTTTTCTACCTATATTGGGGATACCCCTTTGTGGGTTAAAAGTGGCGTGTCGGTTAATCATGTTATTCGGTTTCTATACCGGACCCCATATGTATTGACAGGCATGTAAAACTATATACAAGATAATTATTATTATCCCAAGTTATTTATAAAATTATATGTGCCTTTGGGCACTTACAACAATTTTGAAATATTTTCAAAATCTGTCGGTTATTTGTATTTACCAGTGTAAATTGACGTATCTTCAATAAACTAAGTAACAGGTTGCAAGGTTACGAAATAGGCTGGAAGTGCTCAGTAATGCTTAAGAGGAATTTGCAACTCCTTGCATAGAAGCCTATAGTCTGTTATCTCATTTTGTACATTTTCGATCCGCCTGTGGATCTTCTATTACAAGCAGTCTGTATTATTATTTTGAACACTCGGACAATTATGTTTGTAACAGTAATTTAAATCCAAGACTTCCGCTGTGCTATTTGTGTATATGGTATCAATCTTGTCATGTATACCACATCCGGGCCCACTGGGCGATGTTATAAATATCGGGGTGTGACAAGTTGGTATCAGAGCCAACGTTTGAGAGAATTAAACACTAGCCTTTTGTGTTTAATCTCAAACATCACAACAACATAATCCTTAGACTTTCTGAGTCTAGGCATTGACCTAGGATTTCTCACATCTTTATTAAGTTATATATATTGTTTTTAAGTCTGACAGGATTTGAAAATGCCGCCAAGATTCCGAGGACTAGGACGAGGAAAAGGTCCGATGAGGGGAGGACCGTCGGGACATATACCTTCCCATTCTCACAGCTCGGATCCTTATTCGTCTTAATCTGCGAGACGTTTTTCCCATCACTCATCACCATCACATCATTCTCACCATTCCTACCATTCCCACAATTCTCCTCACTCACACCAATCCCATCACTCACATTCCCATTCATTTAATGGGTCATTTGATCTAAATCAGTATATCAACACTCCTCCAGCTGCCCAAAACCAGTTGGATCAACCTAACGAACCGGACGAAGACTTGGATCCGTAAATGCCACCATCTGGGTCAAATATGCACCCAACAGAGATTTCAAGTGGTTCTGCATCTTATGTTGGATCACTGTATCAAGGTCCTAATGAGTGGGACCAATGGTTTGGCCAATTTAATTTTGTTCATACTCCTCCCTACCAGCCTCCGATACCGCCACTGCCGCATCTACCAGAGGACGTGCAAATGGAGCCGGTGGAAGAACCACAACCGCCACCACAACCGAGGAAGAAACGTGGCACACGCATGTATGTGCGCATGGGACAACGGTCTGGATCGCTACCACCTTTACCCCAAACATACCCTCTTATCCCTAAGGACCCACAAATGGGTGGACCCTCTAATGCTATACCAGTGGTTAACCCAACACCTCACTTTTGTTCAACCACCACCATCGGGTTTTGTCACACCCCGATATTTCCACGTATTACCGGTGGGCCCGGTGGGGAGTATCGTGACGTAGTTGATATCATCATAGTCAAATTATCACAGTTTAAATGCACAGCGGAAGCAAAAGATAAATATCATTACAAACCGAATGAAAGTAATATCATTTATTACAAGAACGGTTGTAAAGGATCCACAGGCGGATCAAAGTTAACAAAAGATCAATGTTCAATAGATTTCTAAGCATCTAAGCTTGCAAGACTCTTTATTGATGCTAGGAGTAGCCAGCCTATTCCGTTTAGTACCTGCACTTAGCCTTTTTGGAAAATACGTCAGTTTACACTGGTAAATACAATTAACCGACTCATTTTGAAAATGTTTAAGAAAATTGATTTGAATGCACATGGCACAAAATATCTTTTATAACTTGGGATAATTATTTATATATAAACTTGTAAAAGAATTACATGTTCGTTATACGTTCAGTAGCCCGAGCTGAATACCGGGTTAAAGATTAATAGACACACCACATGATATAATCCCGCGGCGAGTTATTCTCAAACCGTCGGTTATACCTTTATATATATATATGCACTGGCAGGTGTATGCCTACACCCCGTGCTTAGGTCGTGGCCATTTCAATGAATGATGCCAAGGATATCCGGGACATGGTCATTAACCCCCCAAAGGCTTTAAGCAAACAAAACAGTTTTAACGGGTCATCTCAATAAATTAACCTTTATATGATAAAAAATTCAATGCCCAACCAAGCGGTATTTTATATACCGTACCCCAAGCCCGTATAAGGGAAAATAAGTTAAAAGTATTTACCTGAGCAATTTATACATTTTATCCCAGCCGTATACAATCAAGCAAGTACAGGTAGCTTTTACTGGGCTCCTAAATCTGGAACGAAGGTTTTAATAACCTATTAGATTCCTAACGGATCTTAATTAAGCCTTAGCTTAGACCGGTTAGTTTTAAAGGAAGATATACGGTTCAGAACGCATGATTAAGCGAAGACCGGAATAGAATGTGGTTTAGACCCGACAAGTATGGAAACTTGTATAATACAGGTAAACTAATAACATTCTGGATTTTGAGACAAAAAGGATAAGGTTTGACCCGTTTCGGTAAATTTATGCAAACTAGTTACATAAACCGTACCGAACGCGAAAATGCATAACGGGTAACCATAAGAGTCATATACATGTTTCCTAAGTTAATATGCCTTAAATATGTTGTGATATCAGTAAGATACCTTCCATTATGCCCAAAGCGAATTTAAAATCAATTTAAGCCCCGTAGGGGTATTTTGGTCATTTTAAAGATTTATAAAAGAGGTTAAATGATAATCTGAGGTTTTGGTCTAAAAGGATCAGTAAAAATATTTAATTTAATAAGTTATATCAGTAAGATATCTCACATATGTGAAATTTATCATTTATGACCAAACTATGCATCAAAGGGGCATTTTGGTCATTTCACATATGCTTTAAGGGTAAATTTTGGAAATCTGAGTTTAAAACTTTTATTTACTGTTAACGTATAAAAATTTATTTATAACATCAGTAGGTATCAAGCTTTAGGTGCCTAATATGGTTTTAAACCATACTATGCGCCTAAATCGCATAAAAGTCTGTATTTGACGATATTCGGTTTAAATAGGGAAATCTGAGATTTTGACCATCCTTTACAGTTTAAAATAACTTATTTATCATATAAAATTATTAGAAAAAGGTTTGACATGTAAAGGATGTATAAAACTCATTTTATTAGCAAAAAGGGCGTTATCGTCAATTACCGAGCTTATGCGAGAACTCTATGTTATGATTATCTTAAAATTTAATAAAAATTTCCAAAAATCCCAAAATTTTATATTACATCATTAGGTAAAAGGTTTGATGTCAAAATTTGGGTTTAAATATGCTTTATGCCGAAAATGTCGTTTAATTAATAAAAAGTTTTCACTTTACGTTATTGCGCATAACTCCCATTTTAGACCACGAACTGATGTGAAATTTTATGGACATGTTTATAAATCAGTAATAAAGGTTTTAGTCCTTTCACATTTTCAAAATCTCGTTTTAATATCAAAAGGGCATAATAGTCAACTTTAAGGCATATAACGGAAACATGAATATGAACTTAAATTCTAAGGGATCATGTAGTATAACTTCAGGGGGTTATACTAACATATATTATGATCACAAAGGAACTCTAAGGCATAATTAAACTAAGCTAATTCGGGTCAGAACTGAAAGTCAAAGCAAAAGTCAACTTTTGCGACTTTCGGTTGCGAACCGATCCTAAACTTGAAATTGTCGGGTTGAACATGCTTAGACATGTTCTTATACTAATTACCAAGTTATACAAGTGTTAAAACAGGTTTCATAGCTTCTACATTGCTAATTATGAATTTATTTGCAAATAGCTTTCTGTTGACTTTCTATTATTAGGTTTGACCCGACATTTGACCAAGTTAGGGTGATAATCAGTAGGTTCCCTCTTAGGGGTTTATTACCTACATAATTACCAACTTATATCTACTTTTAGTTAGACTAATTACTGGACCATTAGTGATTAATCACTAAGTCAAAGTTAAATTACGATATCTTTGACTTTCGGTCATTAAACTAATCAAAACTGAAATTAGGAGGTTAAGGACACTTACAAATGGTCCTTAGTACTGAAAAGAACTCCAAGGAGGTTCCAAATGCTCAGGATCCTCCAAAAAATGAGAAGATAGCAATATTGGAATGAAATGGTGAGCTTGAACAATGAAACCCACCTCCTATTTATAGTTTTTGGAGGATGATTAGATGATGACAAGTGTTATAGAGGGATAACAAGATCATAACAGGTGTAATACTAGCTTTCAAAACCAACAATGGCCCCTAGAATGAAGTGTGTGAGACAAGAAGCAAAACCAAAGCTGGTTTTCTGATTTCTAGAGCTGGGCAACGTATACGGACCGTAAGGGTCCATATATACGGTCCGTAAGGACCAGTACAGCACACACATACTTTCATTTGTTGACAATTTTGGCCCCTGCACTTCCAAATGTCATTTCTGACACATTTAAGGCCCGCTAAACCATTTTAAGGCTATACAATGATGCCTAGACATAGGGAACATGAAACATGCTCAAAAACATGCCGGATGTCGGTTCGTTTGGTCGTACGGTCACGTTGTTCGGCTAATTACAACGAAACACGGACAGACGCGAAAAACGAACCAAATTACGCGACGAATGGAATTTTATCAAGCCAAACACTAAAATAAAATATTTTAATGCTTACATAAATTTTTGGATGTCCGGATATATTCAGAACGTAAGATATGTGCGAACATGCAAACTTGTGCACTTTTTGACGCTTTTAGTCCCTGTTGATCAAATAAGTTTACTTTTGCGCACCAAACACCTCTAAGCCTATTTCTAAGCTATGTAAAGGATATTTAGCGCATGTTCAACTTATGATCATATTCCGAAAGGTTCGATGCCATACGAATCGACAGACTTTTGTAGTCTGACGCAATTGGTCCCTCTAATGCGCAAACTTGCGCATATCATCGTTTAATAGCATCAAAGCCTTATCTAATCCATATTAGGCATTCTTGGGAGTATTATTAAACATCACGATTCTTCGGGTTTGTAAAAAGGTCATTCAGAGGTATAATTAAACATATTGACACTTTTAGTCCCTCTAACTTGCAAAGTTGCGCGTAACTTCACTTATAGGCATAAAAGCCCTTATTGGCCAATATTAGGCATTCCCGAGAGTATAATCAATTATTATGAAGCTCTCGGTTTGTTAAAAGGTCACTCAGAGGTAAGAATTAACATGTTGACGCTTTTAACCCTTCGACGCGAAATCTTTCAATTAATTACGCAAACGGCTACACTCTATCAACAAGTGGCTTATTTGTGAATATAATTACCATGTAATGTTATTCAGAGGCTTGTAATAAGCATATTAACATTTCCAGTCCTCTTATAATCAAAGTTTTTGATTATTCGCAAAATTAGTCCCTCAAATTTAACGTTTGACTTTATTAGGGTTTATTACACGTATCAATACATCATTGGACGTGATTTTATGAGGTGTTACAGGTTTTGATAACCCAATTCTGACGTATCCAAATACAACTGGGTACAACTCGTTTAACCCTACGACGCCAGTAAACTATAACTATCAGGCGCCATCATACGACCCTTATTTAGAAGCGGCCTTACATAATGGTCTCTACTCATCTCCCTTCCCACCCGCATATCCAACTACTGGATATCCGAATTATGGATACCAGTATCCGGTTATGCCTCAACCACAGCCACAATCCCCGCCACAAATAGAGGCCCTTAATCAGGCCTTGGAGAAAGCGGAATAACTTCAGCAAAAGGCTGAAAAGGCTGAAAAGAAGACAAGTAAGATCTTCAAAAAGCTCAACAAGATGTTTAGCAAGAAGGACGAGTAGAGATGCAATATCTTTTATTTATTGTATTTAATTCCAAAAGTCCATGTGTGGACAAGTAGTTTAATTTTATTTCAAAAAGTCCTGTTTAAGGCAAATTATTGTAATCTTTTATCTCTTAATGATAATTTTTGGAATTTTCTATCATATGTATTCATTACATCCCGGTTTCAAGCGACCGCCTCGATTTTATTCGAACTTATCGATCTGCCCAATATATCAACAAGATCTTCTTAATGATTTTTGACCAGCCAAATGGCAAAGCATATATTTTGGAAATTATAAATGACAGTTAGGGATGACTAGCCCTCCTGTCCAGATGTGATGAACTATGTTCAACCCTCATAGCCTTATGGTCAAATGAGACCATGGCTACATATATATTTATTGTCAAACCATTAAGACACTCATTCTGTGTTAACATTCAAGTAATGTTAGTACTCCTGGCAATGTGATACTAAGGAAATCACACTAGCCGTCTAAGTGGTGGACTACGTCCAAGCCTTATAGCCTATATGATCGAATTAGATCATGGCTAATATCATCAATGCGATGATCAATTGTTTTAACAACCTCTGTGATGATTCGCCTACGGGCTATACTTTATTGTTAATAGAGAGAATGATAGTTGTGACCTTATGGTTCCCTGTCCAAGGTGGTGGACTACGTCCAAGCCTTATAGCCTATATGATCGAATTAGATCATGGCTAATATCATCAATGCGATGATCAATTGTTTTAACATCCTCTGTGATGATTTGCCTACGGGCTATACATTATTGTTAATTAAGACAATGACAGTTGTAGTCATATGACTCCCTGTCCAAAGGTGGTAGACTATGTCCAAGCCTCAAAGCCCTTGATTGTCCTATGAGACCATATCTAATTATGCTGAAATGTTAAAATTATATATTTTGACAGTTGTGACATTGTGCACACTGGTCCAAAAGGGTAAAGGATATATATATATATATCCAAACCTTATAGTCTATTTGGATTAATAATACCATGGCTGATAAAATTTTCAAGTTATCAAATTCGATGACTAATTTATTATATTGCAACTAAGCAATTATTTATTTTGGTTTTTAGACCAAGCTTACAAATATGGCGAATTCACATTCTGATGAAGCCAATAGCGGACACAACAATGATGTAAATGTGAACACTAACTGCAACGGCGAAGGAGTTAATCTCCAAGCCATGATAGCCGCAGAAGTCGGCAAGGCTATGAAAAATTTCATAGCCAACTTTAAAGGTTCGAGTTTGACTCAATCCAAGTCCCATTCTATTCCACATTCATCTGCCCGCAAGGATAGCTCGCGTTACTCTTCAACTGCGAAGAGTGAGCCAGAGCGGGACTATAAGGAAAAGTCTCGTTCTTCAAAGGACGGTTGTACATATAAGTACTTTGTCTCGTGCAAGCCCTGGGACTTCAATGGAGAAAATGGGGCTATAGTTGCCATGAAGTGGCTAGACGAGATGGAGACGCTTGTGGATATCAGCGGTTGTGCTGATAAAGATGTTGTGAAGTACGTCTCCCAATCATTTAAGGGCGATGCCTTGACTTAGTTGAAGGCCATGATACAATCTACAGGGAAGATACCCCTGTATAATCTGGAATGGTCCAAGTTTGTGGACCTCATAAAAAAGACGTACTGTCCACCACATGAGGTTGAAAAAGTGGAGTCAGACTTTCTGACTCTCACTATGAAGAACTTAGATTGTCGGAAATATGTGACCGACTTCAACTCATTGTCCATGCTAGTTCCTTATCTGATAACTTCTGAATCTAAGCGCATTGCGCGGTTTATTAGTGGTCTAGCACCGGAGATCAAAGGCATGGTGAAGGCTTCAAAGCCTACCATATATAGGTCTGCGGTGGATGTATCCCTTTCCTTCACTTTGGATGCAGTGAGGCAGAAGTCGGTCAAAAAATGAGACCAACGAGAAAAGAAAACGGGAGGATGATAACTCCCAGAAGTTGAAGAAAAGGAAGTTCAGGTTCAATAAGAACCAACAAAGGTCTGACGAGAGACCTGTGTGCAAGACCTGGAACAAACGACATTGGGGACAGTGTCGTTCAAATCACCAGACGAAGCCTTGTGGCATATGCAGGAGATCAGGTCATAAGACCTTGGACTGTCGGGGTTTAAAGAATGCCGTGTGTTACGAATATGGCGACAAAGGCCCCATTAAAACTAATTTCCCCAAAGTTGCCAAAGAGGGTACTGCAAAGCCCAGGGAGGCTAAGAAAGGAAACGCCCGAGCCTTTCAGCTGACTTCAGGGGTGGCAGTCAATGACACTAATGTCATAACAGGTACGTTCCTCATCAATGATATCTTTGCTAGAGTTCTTTTTGATTCTGGAGCTGATAAGTCTTTTGTAGACTATAAGTTTAGTAAACTACTAAACCTATCTATAAGAACTCTAAATTTAGCATATAAGGTAGAACTAGCCGACAATACTTTAGAAACTGCTTCTTCTATCCTTGTTGGATGCTCTATATCCATTAAGAATCATTCCATTCATATATCTCTTTTGCCAGTAAATTTGGCAGGGTTCGATTTAGTCTTGGGCATGGATTGGTTATCCCATAACCAAGCCCGCATTGCCTGCGATAAGAAACTCATCAAAGTTAAAACCCCATCTGGTGAAATGCTCACCATCCATGGAGATTTACACTATGGTTAGCCTGAGAGGGTGTCTCTACTCAAGGCTTCCAAGTGTCTGAAGAGCGGATGTGTCATCTACATGGCACAAGTGACGATTGACGAGCTGAAGCCCAAGATAGAAGATATCTCAGTCATCTCCGAATATCCTGATGTTTTCCCAGAAGATCTACCCGGTTTACCCCCGAAGAGACAAGTGGAGTTTAGGATTGATATTCTACCTGGAGTTGCTCCTGTGGCAAGAGCTCCATATCGGTTAGCACCTATGGAAATGAAAGAGTTAAAGACCCGGCTTGATGAGCTTTTGGAGAAAGGCTTCATTTAGCCTAGTTCTTCACCTTAGGGAGCTCCTATCTTGTTTATCAAGAAAAAGCACGGATCAATGCGAATGTGCATTGATTACCATGGGCTAAACAAGATAACGATCAAGAATCGTTATCCACTTCCCAGGATCAACGACTTATTCGACTAACTTCAAGGGGCTAGCTACTTTTCTAAGATTGATTTGAGATCAGGATACCATCAACTGAAGGTTAGGAGTAAAGACGTTCCAAAGACTGCCTTCAGAACAAGATACGAACACTAGGAGTTTCTAGTGATGCCTTTTGGGCTCACAAATGCACCTGCAGCATTCATGGATCTCATGAATAGAGTTTACAAACCGTATCTAGATAAGTTTGTCATTGTCTTTATAGACGACGTAATTATCTATTCTGGTAATCAAGCTGATGACGAGAAACATCTTCGGTGCATTCTAGAACTATTAAAGTAGGAGAAGATTTATACTAAGTTCTCTAAATGCGAATTCTGGCTTAGAGAAGTCCAATTTCTTGGACACATGATTAGTGAGCGTGGTATCCAGGTGGATCTCGCTAAGATAGAAGCCATCATGAATTGGGAAGCACCGAAGACACCGTCTGAGATACGTAGCTTCTTAGGATTGGCTAGATATTATAGAAGGTTCATTGAGAACTTTTCAAGATTAGCCACTCCTTTAACTACCCTGACCCGCAAGAATGTCAAGTTTGACTGGATCCCAAGTAGCAAGATTCCTTTGAGATTCTAAAGCACAAGTTGAGCAATGCTCCAGTTCTAACTCTACCTGACGGTATTGAGGATTTTGTTGTCTATTGTGATGCCTCGCACACTGGAATGGGTTGTGTGCTTATGCAGAGAGGCAAAATGATTGCATGTGCATCACGACAACTAAAAGTGCACGAAAGGAATTACACCACCCATGACTTGGAGTTGGGTGTTGTTGTATTTGCACTAAAGTAATGGAGACATTACTTATATGGCAAGAAGTGTATCATATACACTGACCATAAAAGTCTTCAGCATCTGTTTAACCACGGGTTTAGGACTTTTTGAAGTTACATGTAAGGAACTGGAGTCTCTTGGTCTTGATATTGGTGATATGAGTGGTCAAAGCTACGATAATGGGGCAAACATGAGAGGAAAAAACAAAGGAGTTCAAACTAGATTTTTAGGAAAAAAAATCCTAGAGCTTTCTATAGTGCTTGTGGTTGTCGTAGTCTAAATCTAGCGTTGTGTGAGATGGCTAACACAATTACTAAGTCTAAAGAATTTTTTGGAACAGTACAACGGTTATATACTATCTTTGCACATTCTATTAATAGGTGGCAAATTTTGAAAGACATTGTTAAAGGATTTACTCTCAAATCATTGTCTACAACTCGTTGGGAAAGTCATATAGATAGTATTAAGCCTATAAGAACTCAACTTGGAGATGTAAGAAAAGCTTTGCAAGAAGTTAGGGAGACGGATAGAGATGCTAAAATCATAAGTGAAGCTGAATCATTAGAAGAGTATGAACTTGGTGATTTTGAATTTTTGGCACAAATTGTCATTTGGTTTGAATTATTATTAAAGGTAAATGTGGTGAGGAAATGGTTGCAATCAAAAGATGTTCTTGATGTTGCTATTGATGAAGTGGACAAAGTAATTAAATTCTTTAAGAATTATAGAGAAGTGGGGTTCTCTAAGGCGCTTGATGAAGCTAGAGAAATTGCAAATGAAATAGGTGTTAATGTGGAATTCCGTATAAAACGTGTGATATATAAGAAAAAAACAATTTGATGAATCGTCAAGTGTAGAAGACGTAACATTTTCACCCAAAGAGGATTTTAGAGTAAATTATTTTTTATGTATTGTTGATCAAGCTATTTTTTCTCTTGATACAAGATTTGAACAATACCAAAAATTCCAAAAAATATTTGGGTTTTTGTTTCCTAAAAAGTTGAAGACTCTTGATGAAGCCAAGCTTAAGGCGTGTTGTTATCGCCTTTAAGATGCATTGAAGTACGAAGGAGAGTCCGAAATTGATGCTAAAGAAGTGTATACGGAGTTGAAGTTGAAGTTGATTGATACATTTTTACCGAGAT
Organism: Helianthus tuberosus; assembly: GCA_030545235.1. Taxonomy (NCBI): domain Eukaryota; kingdom Viridiplantae; phylum Streptophyta; class Magnoliopsida; order Asterales; family Asteraceae; genus Helianthus; species Helianthus tuberosus. The sequence goes on along the minus strand of CM060410.1, from coordinate 52,210,553 downwards.
ACGTTGACACCCCTTTTGATGTTTTAGACCATATCTTCCAACGCAATACTACTTATCCTAATGCTATAAATGCATATAAAGTGTTGTTGACAAGTCCGGTGACAGTGGCATCGGCAGAAAGAAGTTTCTCAAAGTTGAAGTTGTTTAAGACCAATTTACGTTCTACAATGTCACAAGAAAGGCTAAATGGGTTGCCGACAATATCTATTGAAAGTGAAATATTCGATACTATGGATCACAAGGAGTTGATCGAGAGCTTTGCATCGAAAAACGCTAGGAGAACCACAGTGTTCGCTTAGTAAGTAGGTTGGATACTTGGATCATTTTTGCTACACTATTTTTGTTAATTTGTTTTATCTATTTCATAACAATTATCGTTGTATTATGGGTTTTTAGTATTTATATATTTGATTGAATGATTGATGAGTTTATATTATATGAAGATTTGCGAATAGGGCCCCAATTTTTTAACTCGAACAGGGCTAATTTTTTTTGTGATTTTCGGAGACGGCCCTAATTTAAGTGCTAACAACATTGATATGAAAGCACACATACGTTCTGTTAATTACAGTCCTGGGTCTAACATTCACATTGAGGTAATTTTTCTTTACTTTATAGGATTATAAAACGTTTTCATTTAATTGCATCACAGGGGTCGTGTTTGTGGGTTGGGTAGTCGAACCCGACACAAACTCGGAAATTTTACACCAAACCAGTGTATTTGTAAAATATAGGTTGACTAATACTTTAAATTTCTAACTTTCTTTTTTTAAGCAATTATATTTAGAATATGCCATTTGGTTTTACAGTTTTGAAGTTTTGCATATAAAATTTTAAACACATATTAGATATACCTAAACAAATAAACCAGTCACCAGTATTTTTTTACTTAATTTACTTTTTTGAACGACAGAATAGACCTTTATTTCAACCAAGACAAAAATCCTCCTACAATAGACATTTTTTTTCTCAACCAAGCCCCATAATGCATACCCTTATTTGTATAGATGTCTGAAATTCTAACACAAACATGGGAAATTACAGGTTGGCTCAGTAGACAATCGGGTATATTATTATGATTTGAGGAACACCAAAATTCCTCTTCATATCATTGGTGGTCTACAAATAACCATTTCATTTGAAAAGTTTTTGCCAAACGATGAGCTGGCATCGGACAACATGTTTCCCTTGTGGGACGTAAAACAAGATCTTCCTGTAAGCTACTTGACCACTTGGCTTATAATCCATATATTTTCTTGATTTAACTGCTTCATCTCTATTTACAACATTTTATGCACAATTTTCAGGTTCATACCTTTGGTGGTGGTTTCTCACAGGATTTCCAAGGGAATCCTGCTGATTACGAGAGCGAAGCCTCTTTTAGTTTCCAAGTGGAATTGGACTAAGCGAAGGCTCACCACTAGATTTCCAAGGAAATCCAAATGATATTGAGAGTGAAGCCTATTTCCAAGGGAATCCTCACACCAACGAGATTGAGTCGTCGCCTTCAAATCCTATTGGCAAGATTGATACATCACCGTATTTTGACGCTGAAAATGAATTATCATAATATCTCCAAGAAAATAGCACATACTCTGAACATGAAATGCTTGATTTCCAAGGCCATCCTGCTGATAAGTCCAAAACAGGTGGCTGGCCTACAACAACACTCATTTTAGGTACTATCTCACTTATAACTATGTATCTAGTATATTCTTTTTGACATATTCTACTCTGAAATCAATAAAAATCATATCTAAAATAAAACACTAACATAAAAATTTCAGAAGTATAACAATACAAATTCTCGAATAGATCGATCCTTAATCGTGAAAGGAATCGGACTATGACGAGAGTGAAGGCTCACCACCAGATTTCCATGGAAATCTAAATGATATTGAGAGTGAAGCCTCTTTGGATTTCCAAGGGAATCCTAACACCAACGAGATTGAATCGTCGCCTTCAAATCCTCTTGGCGAGATTGATACATCATCGTATTTTGACGCTGAAATGAATTATCACAATATCTCCGAGAAAATAGTACATACTCCGAACATGAAACGCTTGATTTCCAAGGCCATCATTCCTGCTGATAAGTCCAAAACAGGTGGCTGGCCTGCAGAGACACTCATTTTAAGTACTATCTAGCTTATAACTATGTATCTAATATATTCTTTTTGACATATTCTACTCTATTATCAATATAAATCATATCTAAAATAAAACACTAAAATAAAATTTTCAAAAGTACAACAAAACAAATTCTCGAATAGATCGATCCTTAATCATGAAAGGAACTCCTTGTGAAGCAACACTTCTCACTGTGAAATCCTTAATTTAACATAGCGATATCAACAATTAATCCTTAACGACCCTTAACCCTGAAGAGACCATAGAGTCATTTAAGATTTAGGATTAAAGTTTTTTTTAGCTATTTAACATTCATTTCTTCTTCTATAGCAGCTTACTTAAAAACAAATTGTCAAATTAACCCAGATTGTCAGTAGCCCAATATGGAGTTCACATTTTACTTTTATTTCTATTCTAAAACACCCAACTCTTTAAGGTACTAAAGCAATACCCTCTTTTTATATAAATAGGTCAACCTGCGAAACCCGTTGGGTTGGGTTGACATGAAAATGACCTGTTTAGCTACTTGAAGATTTCCTTTCATAACAACCTTTTAGTTTATTTCTATAACCAGTTATTAAATTTCTTGATATTGTGATAATTCATTTTCAGTGCCAAAATACGGTGATGTATCAATCTCGCCAATAGGATTTGAAGGCGATGATTCAATCTCGTTGGTGTCAGGATTCCCTTGGAAATCCAAAGAGGCTTCACTCTCAATATCATTTGGATTTCCTTGGAAATCTGGTTGTGAGCCTTCGCTCACGTCATAGTCCAATTCCACTTGGAAACTAAAAGAGGCTTCGCTCTCGTAGTAGGCAGGATTCCCTTGGAAATCCTGTGAGATACCACCACCAAAGGTATGAACCTAAAAATTGTGCATAAAATGTTGTAAACAGAGATGAAGCAGTTAAATCAAGAAAATATATAGATTATAAGCCAAGTGGTAAAGTAGGTTACAGGATGATCTTGTTTCACGTCCCATAATGGAAAAATGTCATCCGATGCCAGCTCATCGTTTAGCAAAAACTTTTCAATTGAAATGGTTATTTGTAGACCACTAATGATATGAAGAGGAAATCTGGTGTTCCTCAAATCATAATAATATACCCGATTGTCTACTGAGCCAACCTGCAATTTCCCATGTTCGTGTTAGAATTTCAGACATCTATACATATAAGGGTATGCATTATGGGGCTTGGTTGAGAAAAAAGTGTCTATTGTAGGAAGGTTTCTGTCTTGGTTGAAATAAAGTTCTATTCTGCCGTTCAAAAAAGTAAATTAAATTAAAAAATACTGGTGTCTGGTTTATTTGTTTAGGTATTTTCTAATATGTGTTTAAAATTTTATTTGCAAAACTTCTAATATGTGTTTAAAAATAAGTATTTTATATGCAAAACTACAAAAGTGTAAAACCAAATGGCATTTTCTAAATATAATTGCTTAAAAAAAAGAAAATTAGAAATTTAAAGTACTGGTCAACCTATATTTTACAAATACAATGGTTTGGTGTAAAATTTCTGAGTTTGTGTCGGGTTCGACTAACCAACCTACAAACACGACCCCTTTGATGAAATTAAATAAAAACCTTTTATAATCCTATAAAGTAAAGAAAATTTACCTCAATGTGAATGTTAGACCCAGGACTGTAATTAACAGAACGTATGTGTGCTTTCATATCAATGTTGTTAGCACTTAAATTAGGGCCGTCTCCGAAAATCACAAAAAAAAAAAAAAATTAGCCCTGTTCGAGATATAAAATTTGGGCCCTATTCGCAAATCTTCATATAATATTAACTCATCAATCATTCAATCAAATATATAAATACTAAACAACTATAATTGTTATGAAATAGATAAAACAAATTAACAAAAATAGTGTAGCAAAAATGATCCAAGTATCGAACCTGCTTACTAAGCGAACATTGTGGTTCTCCTAGCGTTTTTTGAAGCAAAGCTCTCGATCAACTCCTTGTAATCCATAGTATCTAATATTTCACTTTCAATAGATATTCTCGCCAACCCGTTTAGCCTTTCTTGTGACATTGTAGAATGTAAATCGGTCTTCAACAACTTCAACTTTGAGAAACTTCTTTCTGCCGATGCCACAGTTACCAGAATTGTCAACAACACTTTATATGCATTTATAGCATTAGGATAAGTAGTACTGCGTTGGAAGATATGGTCTAAAACATCAAAAGGGGTGTCAACGTGTCTCGGTAAAAATGTATCAATCAACTTATACTCTGTATACAATTCTTTAATATCAATATCGGACTCTCTTTCATACTTCAATGCATCTTGAAGGCGATAACAACATGCCTTAAGCTTGGCTTCATCAAGAGTCTTCCAACTTTTTAGGAAACAAAAACCCATTATTTTTTTCAATTTTTGGTATTGTTCAAATCTTGTATCAAGTGAAACTATAGCTTGATCAACAATACATAAAAAATAATTTACTCTAAATCCTCCTCGGGTGAAAATGTTACTTCTTCTACACTTGACGATTCATCAAATTGTTTTTTCTTATATATCACACGTTTTTTACGGAATTCCACATTAACACCTATTTCATTTGCAATTTCTCTAGCTTCATCAAGCGCCTTAGAGAACCCCACTTCTCTATAATTCTTAAAGAATTTAATTAATTTGTGCACTACATCAATAGCAACATCAACAACAACATCTTTTGATTGCAACCGTTTGCTCACCACATTCACCTTTAATAATAATTCGACAAATGACAATTTGTGCCAAAAATTCAAAATCACCAAGTTTATACTCTTCTAATGATTTAGCTTCACTTATGATTTTAGCATCTCTATCTGTCTCCCTAACTTCTCGCAAAGCTTTTCTTACGTCTCCAAGTTGAGTTCTTATAGGCTTAATACTATCTATACGACTTTCCTATGAGTTATAGACAATGATTTAAGAGTTAATCCTTTAACATTGTCTTTCAAATTTTGCCACCTATTAATAGAATTGGCAAAGATAGTACACCTATTAATAGAATTGGAAAAGATAGTATATAACTATGAACGCGTTGTAGGACCGTATATAACTCCCGAACGATTGCGAAATGACACGTGCGACGTGCGGAATCCGTGCACGTGCATGGACCGAACACAAGAACGTATATAAACTGTGATTCGATTGAATATATGACAACGTTTACACCTTGAATCACAACCTTTGCTACTTTCTCTCTCTAGAAGCTCTAAGCTCTCCAAATGGTAGAAATGGCAAAAGTGGCATAAAGTCCCTAAAACTAAACATAAGCTCCTATTTATAGGCCATGGCAATAAGGAAGGTTTCCTTATTTACAATAATGCCATTCCCCTATATTTACAATATAAAACCTTGTTTAAGCTCAGTTTTCTGCTACGTTTTGGATTGACGGAGGCGATAGACATTCGTGCACTCACAGACTCCCCCTTGGATATTTGTCGCAGTCAATCTCGTAGAGTCTTGTCTTTTCTCTCTCTCTCTCTGAGTCTTTATGAAGCTTTAACATCTTCAGCAATCAGAGACTCCCTCTTTAAAATAACAGACTCCCCGTGGATCTGTCTTCAGCTTCAACTGCTCCCCCTGTCGTTTGACTCTTCCTTCAGGCTCCCCCTTTCGTTAAGCTTCCGTGCTTTTGGGATCGACACCTGGCTTTCCGATTACAAACTCCCCCTTACGTCGAGCTCGTCTTCAGACTCCCCCTTAGCCTCAGCTATCGGGATCGTAATCTGGCATAACATCTGCAATATCTCAAACATTTGTAAGAAATTTGACAATATAAGGATTAAAACCTAAATCACAACATAGACTGAAGCATTTAAAATATGTGACTGTAAAATCTTTTTCGGTTTTCTAGGAATAATGACCTGGCTCCACTTCCCCTTTCAACTAGCTTTATAAATTTGACAATTTAAAGTTTCCAAAACCTCACGAACAATCATCCAAGTCCAAATTAATGACCTTGGAGATTTCACAAACTGTTTTTGATTTTTCAAGTTTCAAATTAATGAACTTGTTTTATTTTCAGAAACATGTTCAGCATACGTAGATTTTGAAACTCAGCACTCAGACATCGGTTGTCGAAAATAAAATGGAATCAAAATCTTTTTGTATTTTTCTGAAACATAAAACAGTAAGCAAATATTTACAGACAATATTTTTGTTGAGATTGCGTCAGAGGATCATATCATTTTATGACAAATCACTAGCACCGTTGATCTTTTAACACTTTAAGTTCTAAACGATTCACTTAGATTGTCAGTATACTGATCCACTTAAATTTTCACACAAAGTTCAACTGATTCGAGATACGAGATTAGTGTTTTAAGGACTTAACTTATTCGTGTGTCCTACCTCAGAATATACTCTCGTATAAAAATTCCCTAGATTCAGTCTTACAGGTGAATATACTATAATGATATCTGTTCTCTAGGTTAGTGCGAGACCTTGAGAGCTCAGGTATGAACTACCGTTCAGTCAAAGAGATGAAAGGCTCGACTTGAGGTGTGTCCCACTTAGGGATCTTCTTTACAACTGCAATTTATTTATATCTTTCGATATTTTTCAATTTTTTGTGCAGAGGGTAAGCTTTTAAAGCGCGTAAAGTATTATAAGAGGTCTAGGCCATTGCTTCTGCAATATTAGAAGAGCAGGTATAATACCCCAGATATCAAACAGTATAAAGACCTAGTATCTCAGAATCCGGCAATCTCTCAAACAAGATTTCGGGGGTTATCCATAAATCCGAGAGATGTTCCCCATGAGATAAGTAAGTATTTGATATTTAGGTTTATATCTCGAAATCAATATACTAAATGTGTAAAAACCTACTGGCATATCAATAGTGAGACCGTTTATCACATTTGACTTTTCATTTCTTTAACGTACTGTGACTGTCTACTAATGTACTATCATTTCCTCTTTTCACACAAACTCTTTTTTAAATTTTCTATTGTTTTTAGCTTTTTCAAAATTTTCAAATGTTTTTGAATTTTCTGACAACATTTACTCTCCCTAAAATTTAAAACATTTAAAGAAAATTTGATAACCGATGTAGATAGCTTTGTCTCGCCATCAACTTTCTGCATCACATGCTCTGTATTTGCAGAAAGTACCCCCATGATTTACAACACAATGATATTTGACAGTTTGAAAACCGTTTTTCAATCTTGTGAAATTAATCATGTTTGTTCAGCCGTGAGGGTTTCGGCATATTCAATCAAAACATCTTTTTTGAAATTTTTGACAGAATAAACACATATTTTTGTTTTTTTTAAAATTTTTAGAGTTTTTGAATTATGGTTTATTTATGTACAGAAATGAACAAACTCCCTGTTTCAGTTGCAGGGTTCAACAGCCTCTTCTTCTAGTGTCAGGCTGCTCCTTTCCTCAATCTGACATTCACCCATCTTCAGGAGCACCTGCACATTCACACTACTCAATTACTTGAACAAATTAGCCCAGGTCTGTTTGACCTTAGGCATTTCAACACAAAATGAATCATTCAACTTCGGAAAATCTTTATCATTTTTCTCAAAGAATTTTTCATTTTTTACTTCATCATTGTTTGTTGAATTAATTTTCTGTTTTTCATTTTCAGACACAGTTTGTTTCTTAACAGCCCAAACTTGTCCTTTTGAGACAGTTCTTTTGTAAAAATGTGAATCATTTTGAACATGTTGTTCTGACACATTAACTTTTGGCTTCTAAAATTGATGCCGTTTGATCATATCAACCGATGTTCGCCAACTTTGTATTGTTCTGAATCTAGGTGTGTGAGAATTCCAGGTTTGTCTTGAATCGAACCTATTTGGGTTTGATTTCCAAGTTTGATTCGAAGCAAACTTGTTTGTGTTGTACCTCCAAGTTTGTTTTGAATCAAACCTGATTGCCCTTTGTTTCACATCCTTAGAATTCTGTTTCTCAACATCAACAGGCTTTGGGTTTGGACACTTACGTGCAAGATGTCCAGTTTGATCACTTTTAAAACAAGTTCTCTTTGAGACATCTTTGACCTGTTGTTGCTTTTTCTTTTGAGCATAGAACTCTTCATTAGACTGTCGTCTAAATTGGAGTTCTTTCTCTTTCTCAGAACTTGTTCCGTAAACAAAGTTCATCTTTTTCTGATAATTTGGCGTTTCATTTCTTTTCCAATTTTGTTTCTTTTTATAACCCAACCCAGCCTTCATGTTTTTCTTCTTGTAACCAATTTTGTTAAAAAAAAGTTTTGTTGTTCTTTCCAGCAAACTTTGAAATTTCAGATTTTTCAATTTCAATCAGCTTGAACACTTTGTCAATCTTTTCTGAAATCACATTCTGAATCGGGACTTCATTATCTGAGAATAATTTATCCGGTCCAATCATGGTATAAACCAATCCTTTTGAATCATCATTCGCATTTTTATCAGATTTTGAGTTTTTCAGATAACCTTCATGAAAACTACCTTCATTTTCATCATGTGATTCAGATTTACCTGTTTCAACAGACTCTTCTTTCAAAACACTTTCAACGACCTTACCTACCACCCCTGAATCACTAGAATCATCAGATTTGGAATAGGTTATGTCTATATTATCAAGCAATTGATCAACCATGTTGAAAGTTTTTTCCACCTTCTCGTCATCATAGAATGTGAATTTTTCCTCAAACGGTGGTGGAACCTGATGATATTCTGAACCAATTCCTTTCTTGTTTTTCTCAGAATCGTTATCATCCGGTTTTATGTTGAAAATACGTTCAAGAACATATGATGAAACATGATAACTATGTAACTTGTTGTTATCTTGTTCTAAATCAGCTATTTTACGTTTAAGGTTAGCAACATCTTCAATGTAAGAATTTACAACTTGTTGTTTAATTTCATATTGTCGCTTAAACGTATCAGATGTTTCAGAACAATGTTTCAATCTCGATTGAACAAGTTTCATTTTACTTTTTACTTCTTTATGTGATTCTTTTGTAATATGATATCAAAGTTTTATTGAATCATACTCTTTTTTCATTTCTTGAAACGAATTTTCTTTTTGCAAACACTCTTCAGTCATTTTTGAAACGTTTTCTTTCAAACTCTTGTTTTCTTTTTCTAAACTCTTGCATTTTTGTGTCCGCATTTCATCATTATCTTTCAAAACCTTTTCATTTTCTAACATTTCTTTGCATTTATTTTTGAAAACTTCTTCAATTTTAGTAAATTTAAGATTTCTTGTTCTGAATTTTTCATCTTTTTCAGTACACAAGCACTTCGCATTTCCATGCATTTCTTGCACCGTTCAACATTCTTTTAAGACTTCAGATTCAGTTGAAGTTTTTACCTCAGTTGTTGGCACCTCGGCTTTTTCTGCCATCTGATTCTGGTCTGCTTCTTTCTCTTGCTGTTCCTCATTAACAGCTCTCCATCAGTCACTTCAACCGAACTTTCAAGCTTCTCATCAGCTTCTTCTTTATTCTTCACATCTTCTTCATTCTGTTGTTCTCCTGTTTCTTTACCAGCTGCTTCTTCTTTCACATCCTCACTCTTTTGTTCACCTTCTTCATTACTCGTTGTCTCTTTCAAATCTTCCACCATCTTCTCAACACTTTACTTCATTCTTTCTTCATCCTTTTTTTCAGACTTGCTGTCATTACATCTCTAATTATCTTATCCAGTCTTTTCAGATAATTTTTATCTTTCGCGACATTTGAATAATATTCGCCAGATAGAGGGATTACTGCAAGAACGTCGTTATACACTACCTCTCGTCTATGAATGACTGGATCTCCATTTCGGTTGATATAACACTCTCTCTTCTTATCGTATCTTCCATAATACTTCGCTTCTTCAAACTCTTCATGCATTTTTTTCAATTCTGCAATCTGTAAAAATCTTTCTCTTTCTTTTTTCTCTTTCAGAATTTCTTCTCTTGTTTCTCCTTTATCTCAGCAACAAAAGCACTCTGTTTCACTTCAGCCACTGATGCAAATCCATAATCTTCTTATGGAAGAAAGTCATTCCAGTTGAAACCTTCATCATCTTGGATCACTGCTAATGCTCTCGACTTCTCTTTCACTTGATTGTTTTCAATTTGTTTCATCTTTGATGGCTCCTCTCTGCTCCTGTGATAAATCGATTTACGATAGTAATCGTCTTGAAATGGATTAGTGGTTTATTCAACTGCAGAGTTTCTGCATTCTCTTTTAAAATGACCCTTTTGTTTGCATTTGAAGCAGGTCACTTTTGATTTGTCGAATCCAAGCTTTGTTGATGGTCCACCGATTGTTTGTTTCCCAGTTAATTCCATGAACCGCTGAGCTCTACGAATGCAGCTAGCCAAACACCATCTCAGATCAATGAGTTCCATCTCTTCCGGATCTATCTGGTCATAATCTTCCTTTGTCAACTCAGAATTTCCAATTTTCCCAGCCACCAGACTTTCGTATGATTCCAGAATTGATGCTAGAAAACTCATTTGCTGTTTAGCAGCATTAATGCTCATTGCTGGAGAATTTTTCAGCTTTAAAGCAATGTTGTAGAGAATCTCATCGGGTTCTTCAGAGTTTGAAGTAGTTGAAGATTAATGATACCCTGGATCGTGGCTAGATGTGCTTTTCTGAGAATCTTTTGTCTTTTCAACGCTGAATGCAGTCTTTGGCGATTCACTAACTGTCACTAAGGGTACACTGCCCTTGTAGTAAAGACCCACATTCTGTTGATGTGACGAGCTGCTCATCTTGCTTTGCTTTTGCAATTCAAGCTCGTGACTCTCGATCTTTTCAATCAAAGCATCCAAAGTAATCGTATCATACAACACATCATTTTTCAAAATGAACACAAACGTTTTCCACTGATCAGCTCGTGGTAACGCTTCAATGATTTTATCAATGACTTCCTCACGTGTTTTAGTTATACCAAACCTGTTGAGCTCAATTTGTAAATGACAAAACCTCTCGATCATTTGCCTCAAAGCTTCACCTTTTAAACAATCAAACAAATCAAAGTCCTTTTTAAGTAATGCAATTTTGTTCTTTTTAATTTGTTTTCCTCCCTCTGCTTTAACTCTCAAAGCTTCCCAGACTGACTTCGACGAACCATCCCTGATGGACTGTTGGATTAAAGCAATCATTTTCTGTTCGTAAGAAAATTTTCTTTTATCTTCATTTGATAAGCTATTAAGAGAAATTTCTTCGTTTTTATCATTAACTGGCCGACTATATCCAAACTCCAAACAAAACCAACTTTCGTGTGCGTAAGCTTTTGTCCAGTTCAAAAATCTTTCACTCCACCAAGTGTAATCTTCAATGTTTTTGAGTTTTGGTGGTTTAGAACGTGTTCCGTAAAAGTTATCATGTTTTATGTTATCGTTTATGTCACACCCCCAAAACTACCACATACGGAAACCCCGCTAGGCGTGTGACGTACCAGGATCTAGCCACTAATCACATTGAACTCATAACAAGATTTCAAATAAAATTGCTTTTTATTAATAAAAGTGTCTCAAACATAAGCTTAATAAAATCCAACAAGTTCAGCGGAAGCAATAAGTAAATCATCGTTTAATTGTTTCAAAAACCAATTGTATGAAAATCAGTAAGCCTGTCATGCGTATCCAAGCAATTCGACCCATGACCACTCCAGCAATTCCAGACAGCAAGTTCCATATCCAAGAATCTAACGACCTGCGAGCATGCAACAAGTGTATCAGCAAAAACGCTGGCGAGTTCATAGTTTTGTGAAAACGTTAATTGCTAAGTGTTTAGTTCAGTTTAATAATAATGTTGATAATAACTCGAGTACCGCAAGATGGCATCAGATTGTTTGCCCTGCCCCAATGCCCCTATCAAAACATTGGTCGTGATTTAAGGTCATTAGTTCACGCCCGTCCTCTCAGGTACGGTGTGAGGTTGCCAAGCCTAATAGCGCTATCAACTAATACCCCATTACCTCTCAGGTAACTATTCGGTAGAAGATGGGACTTAAGGTGATAGGAAATGTGTGTATTATCTAACATCCCAGTTTTTACCCAGAAAAGACTTATTCCTCTCAGGAATACCCGTTTGATTGTCCCACCCACCGGGACGCATGCTCAAGAGAAATGAACTCACCTTAGTTTTGCTCGGTATGTTAAGTTACCCGTTCCAAGTTGGTCAACCAAACCCTACCGTGGTTACCAATAAAATCAGTTTCATAATCAATTAAATCACATATTTTCACAAATTGCATTCACCGCAAAGGTCACTGTATAACACATAGCAAGTACTCAATTCTCATACAAGTCCACATCCCACGTGCATGTCACATAACAACACTTAACATGTGAGTTTACTACTCACACGAGTCAAATCAGGTTCCTCATTCCTAATTCATATTATTAACATGCAACAAACAGAATTTTATAAACATAAACATTCACTATCATATACATCATGAACTGTTCGAAACCTTATGATATGTAGACACATTTGTTGTTTTAAATGTTCTGTTTGTTTGCTCACTCACTTGCAGCATCTTCACGAAGAACCAGTTCTTTGTGGGATGCTCTCATGGCGAAGAACCCTATTGGCGAAGAACCATTCTTCGTCGAGAAATGAGTGTGACGAAGAACCCTAGTTGTTCGTCAAAAGACAGTCAACGAAGAATCAGGTTCTTCGTCGACCTGGGTTCTTCGTGGGGAGTCTTTCGTCGCTGCATCTCAACAGGTAATCATGATTTCCTTAAATCATGGGAATCAGTTTCAACAATTTTGGTATCAGTTACGAAGTCAATTAATTCAGTATTTATTACCTTTACACCAATTCGTATGAACCCTAGTTCTGTGCTCGATTATCATGGCATCAATTAGCAACAGTTGAACATCAAAACAACTTTTAAATTGGATCAAACATCTAATGATATCACTTACACACATACATATTCTAACTAACACATAACCCTAATCGTAGCTTACTCGTGAACTAGTTTTTGACATCATAACCGTCGATTCCACTAGATCAAATAACATGGAACTTTATCATCATACAACATTATTCACCATATCAAATTCATGAATCATCGAATGTTCATCAAGGATTCTATCAACACACAATTCTATCATCTCATATCATGCAAGAACACGATAAACACACATCATGCATCGATGATCAACCAGTAACCAAATAGGGTATAATTAGAATGAGGATACTAACAGTAATACAAGAAATATCATGAAAGCTTCGTGAGATGGAAAGAGGTTGCCGTCGAGTATGTAAGGGAGAAGAGGAGTGTTTAGGGTTTGATGTTTATTTTAAGTTTTGAGGGTTAAAATAGCAGTCGGGCCCATTTTGGGCTACGAAAGGATCTGGGCCGAGAGCCCTCTTGGCGAAACACCCTCTTGGCGAAGAACCTTCTTCGTCACGATGTGATTGTGACGAAGAACCCTAGTTCTTCATCGAAAGACAGTTAATGAAGAATCAGGTTCTTCGTCGACCTGAGTTCTTCGTGACTCGAGTGTGGTGTGCGGCCCAAAGTTAAGAAGCATGAACACGTTATGTCTAAACATTAAACAACCCCTAAGTTTTCATCTAACAACCAAACATAACAATACTTTAATCATTCATATATCATGCACATGATACAACGTAAAACGAATTGTGAAAACATGATTGTTAAACAAGTGATGCGTAGAGGAAGGACCTTGAGATCTCGGGTTGTCACATCATCCCCAACTTGAAAGAAATTTCGCCCCGAAATTTGATAAGTAACCCAAAGCGGCAAGGTGTTAGATCAGGATGACTGTGGATTTTCCTCGGGTGCCACATCATCCCCAACTTGAAAGGGAATTTCATCCCGAAATTCACCAGTTGCGTCAGGATTAGATTGAGCAGTTAGGAATAGTTGAGGATACTTGAGCTTCATCTGATCCTCGCGTTCCCACGTGAACTCCGATCCACGTCTTGAGTTCCAACGAACTCTCACGATTGGGATTCGACTATGCTTACGGTCCTTGACTTCCCGGTCCATAATTTCGCTGGGTTCTTCGACAAACTGCAATTTGTCATCGATTTCCAGTTCTTGGAATGGTACCACAAGCGTTTCATCGGACAAACACTTCTTTAGTTGCGAGACGTAGAAGACATTATGAACGTTGCCCAACTCAGCAGGTAACTCGAGCTTGTAGGCCACCTTGCCAATTCGTTCCAAAATTTTGAATGGCCCGACATAACACGGATTAAGCTTGTCGCGCTTCCCAAAGCGTACCACACCCTTCCTGGGTGAGACTTTCAACATAACGCGATCGCCTACAGCGAACTCCAAAGGTTTCCTACGCTTGTCAGCATAGCTTTTCTGACGGTCGCGCGCTGTCGCCATACGATTTCTGATCTAGACAATCTTTTCTGAAGTTTCAAGTACAAGTTCCGCACCTGTGATCTGGCTGTCACCCACCTCAGCCCAATAGAGAGGAGAACGGCATTTCCGTCCGTACAATGCTTCAAACGGGGCTGCCTGGATGCTGGAATAGTAACTGTTGTTGTAAGAGAACTCTATCAAAGGCAAGTGTTTCTCCCAACCCTTACCAAAATCGATCACACATGCTCGCAGCATGTCTTCAAGTGTCTGGATGGTTCGTTCACTTTGACCATCCGTTTGTGGGTGATAAGCAGTACTCCTGTCGAGACGTGAGCCGAATGATTTATGCATCGATTGCCATAAATCGGATATGAAACGCGGGTCACGATCAGAGATAATAGATGTTGGCACCCATGCCTAGAAACCACCTCCTTTAGATAAACGGAAGCAAGTTGTGAGAACTTATCAGTTTCCTTGATTGCTAGGAAGTGCGCTGATTTTGTGAGACGGTCAACGATCACCTAGATGGTATCATTTCCGTTTTAAGTTCTAGGTAGACCGGTGACAAAATCCATGGAGATCTGTTCCCATTTCCACATAGGTATTTCTGGTTGTTGAAGCAGACCAGATGGTTTTTGATATTCCACCTTGACTTTCGCGCAAGTCAAACATTTACTCACATACGTCGCGATGTGGACCTTCATCTTCGGCCACCAATATACGACTTTGAGGTCCTGATATATCTTATCAGAACCCGGGTGAACAGAGTATCGAGACTTGTGCGCTTCATCCATCACGATCAATCTAAGATTACCATACAAAGGAACCCATATCCGTTCCATAAAATAATAGATACCGTCAGATCTCTCTACAAGTTGTTTCTCCATGCCCCGCAAATATTCAACTTCAAGGTTTTCCTTTTTCAACGCTTCAGTTTGAGCAGAACGGATCTGGTCAGGAAGATTAGAATGGATGGTGAGCTGCAGAACGCGGACCCGCTTGAGTTTCTTTTCCTTTCGACTGAGGGCATCAGCTACAACGTTAGCTTTACCTGGATGATACTTGATTGCACAATCGTAGTCGTTTAAGAGTTCTACCCAGCGATGCTGTCGCATATTCAATTCCTTCTGATCAAAGATATGCTGAAGGCTCTTGTGGTCGGTATAAATAGTGCATTTAGTACCGTACAAGTAATGCCTCCAGATTTTTAACGCGAAAACCACGGCCCCAAACTCTAAGTCGTGAGTCGTGTAATTCTTCTCATGAACCTTCAACTGTAGAGAAGCGTATGCTATCACCTTCTCGCGTTGCATTAGCACACAATCGAGACCCTGAATAGAAGCATCACAGTACACCACAAAATCCTTGGTACCTTCAAGTAAAGACAAGATTGGTGCGCTGCAAAGTTTTTGTTTTAGAAGCTGGAAGGCGTCTTCCTGTTTCGTTCCCCAAGAGTATATAACCCCTTTTTGTGTCAACGAGGTAAGAGGTTGAGCGATCTTTGAGAAGTCTTTAATAAATCTGCGGTAGTATCCAGCGAGTCCAAGAAATTGTCGCACCTCCGAAGGATTCTTCGGTGCCGCCCAATTTCTGATAGCATCAATCTTAGCAGGATCCACGTGTATTCCCATTTCATTAACAATGTGACCAAGGAAGTGTACTTCTCGTATCCAGAAGTCACACTTAGAAAACTTCGCGTAGAGTTGCTATTTTCTCAAGAATTCCAAGATAAGACGTAGGTGTCGCTCGTGGTCCTCCTTTCTTTTGGAATAGATCAAAATGTCATCGATAAACACAATGACGAAGTCGTCGAGATACGGTTTGCACACACGATTCATGAGGTCCATGAAAACCGCTGGTGCGTTTGTCAACCCTAATGGCATAACCAGAAACTCATAATGGCCATACCGCGTTCAAAAAGTTGTTTTAGGAACATCCTCCTCTCGGACTCTCATCTGATGGTAGCCCGATCTTAAGTCGATTTTCGAGTAAAAACTTAACCCTTGCAACTGGTCAAATAGATCGTCGATGCGTGGCAGAGGATAGCGGTTCTTAACTGTCACCTTGTTGAGTTCACAATAATCTATACACATACGAAAAGACCCGTCTTTCTTCTCCACGAATAAAACTGGGGCTCCCCAAGGCAAAGAACTGGGTCGGATAAAGCCTCTATCCAACAGTTCTTGGAGTTGATTAGACAGTTCTTGCAACTCTCCTGGTGCAAGACGATAGGGAGCACGAGCAATCGGCTGCTTCTGGCGTAAGGTCAATCTGAAATTCCACCTGACGGTATGGAGGTAAACCAGGAAGTTCTTCAGGGAAAACGTCAGAAAATTCACGGACAACGGGCAGGTCTTCGATCTTCCTCTCTTCAGACTGAGTGTCAGTAACGAGTGCTAAAATAGCAGGATAGCACTTTCGTAGACACTTATGGGCTTTCATGGCTGAGATAAGGTTAACCTTTGCTCCGTTTTGGTGACCTTGGACCGACAGGGATTCTCCAATGGGGAGAGGAATATGTACAATTTTCTCCTTACAAAGAATTTCCGCTTGGTGCTTAGACAACCAATCCATACCAACAACAACGTCGAAACTCCCGAGAGTAATGGGAAGTAGGTCAATGTCGAACACTTGACCCATAAGATCGAGTTTACACCCAAAAAGAATATGTGAGGCTTCAATTAACTTGCCATCAGCTAACTCTACTACGTGTTTGTTTACAAGAGGTGTTGGAGTCAACCCTAGCTGATGACTGAACTCCAAGGACACATAACGCCAATCGGCACCAGAGTCGAATAAAACAGAAGCAAAAAGATCGTTCACGGAAAACGTACCAGTCACAACGTTGCCGTCATTCCTAGCTTCCCCAGCACCAATAGTAAACACTCTCCCACACGCACCATTCCCACCATTGTTTCCGTTGTTGTTGTTCTCAGTGTTGTTGTTGTTATTACCAGCATTCTGATTCAGTTGAGGGAAATCCCGCCTAAAATGACCCTCGTCTCCACACTGATCCGTGCAATCAAGCTCCTGCTCTGATACCACTAGTGAACGCGTTGTAGGACCGTATATAACTCCCCAACGATTGTGAAATGACACGTGCGACGGCGGAATCCGTGCACGTGCGTGGACCGAACACAAGAACGTATATAAACTGTGATTCGATTGAATATTTGACAAAGTTTACACCTTGAATCACAACCTTTGCTACTTTCTCTCTCTAGAAGCTCCAAGCTCTCCAAATGGTAGAAATGACAAAAGTGGCAAAAAGTCCCTAAAACTAAACATAATCCCCTATTTATAGGCCATGGCAATAAGGAAGGTTTCCTTATTTACAATAATGCCATTCCCCTATATTTACAATATAAAACCTTGCTTATGCTCAGTTTTGTGCTACGTTTCGGATTGACGGAGGCGATAGACATTCGTGCACTCACAATAACCATTGTATTGTTTCAAAAAATTCTTTAGACTTAGTAATTGTGTTAGCCATGTCACATAACGCTAGAATTAGACAATGACAACCATAAGCACTATAGAAAGCTCTAGGATTTTTTTTTCCTAAAAATCTAGTCTGAACTCCTTTGTTTTTTCCTCTCATATTTGCCCCATTATCGTAGCCTTAACCACACATATCACTAATATCAAGACCAAGAGACTCTAATTCCTTACATGTAACTTCAAAAAGTCCTAAACCCGTAGTATCATCAACAACCAAAAAACCTAAAAATGATTCCTCAACGGTCACAGAACTAGAGTTAAAATTCACATACCTCACAATTATGGACATTTTCTCTTGGTGACTTGTATCAGGCTTGCAATCGAGGATGATGGAGTAATACTTTGCTTGCTTAACCTTCTTGATGATTTCAGTTCTAACTTTATCCGCTAATAATTGTATCAACTCGATTTGAATATTATGGCCAAGAAAGTGTACATGGCACTCTTCATTCAAAACACGACGCACATGTTCTTTCATAATCGGGTCAAACTCTTCCAACATCTCAACCAAACGCAAAAAGTTTCCATTGCCTTTTTTATACAACTTCTCATTTGACCCACGAAACGCTAAGCCATATTTTGCAAGAAATTTCACAAGTGCAACAATCCGTAAAATGACTTGTTTCCAATAATCTTTTTCTTTTTTAAATTGCTCATATGCCACTTTGTCAATTATTTCTTTGCATTTCAACATTTGGCGCAATTCAAACCGTTCATTCATATTCTTCAAATGTTCTAAACCAACTTCATGTTCTTTAAGTCTACCACTAGCATGTCTCCAATCCTTATAACCTTCATCATCCAACCCACCTTTCAGATGCCCCCTTCTAAAAACTTTACAACAAAAACAATAGAGTTTGTCAAGTTTTTTCGAATACACTAGACATTCTCTATCACACGTCTCCCTATTTGAGAGAATTCTAGCGTATATGGTATTATAAAAATGTCTTCCAACTTTATCCATAGGGCCTTTAACAACATCCATATCTCTTTTTGGACCTTTCGTAACCAACTCTTTAATTATGTCATTACTAAGCCCACCCCAATTTCTAGGATCAAAAATATCAGTACCCGGAACCGGATTAACATCATCTTCACACATAGTAGCTTCTTCATCTACGGTAGCATTAACATTATCTTCACCTACATTCACATTGTCTTCACCTACGTTCATATTGTCTTTGCCCAAATTAGCTTCTTCATCTACGTTCACATTGTGTTCACCCACATTATCGTCACCCATGTCAGAACTAGAATTTTGAGTTTCTTTTGAAAAAAACTTGTTTATCCGGCTTTGTTTTACTTCGTCCGCCTTTTCTTTCTCTTCCTCTAGCTTCCTCTTCTTACGTTTTTGATGGCCAGATAGGTGTTTGTATTTAGGAACGGGAGGCATAATTTCTAAATATTAAAGAAAAACATTCATTCAATCACTCGAAGTCTAATACTAATACATTTAAAGTATTAAACATCAAATAAAGTTTCAACAAGATTTTTCACTTCCCTAAAGATTCAAAATCAAACCCTTACCACAGTAACTAAAGTTACTAAACATTTGTATTTAGGGCCCTAAACTTATGAAATCAGAATCACACAATAAGACTAAAGGTTCTTAAATAAAAAAAAAAGAATTATAAGAATTTTATACCTCAATCTCAAGATTATCCACCCCACAAAACCCTGGATTCGCCCTTTGAAACACCTCCTGCGTCGATGATGATGATATCCTTGATTTCTCACTCGACTTCTGTCGCAACCCCCGTCCCCTATTTGCTCGGGAACGAGCGGCCGCGACCAGTTTCAGTGGTATCGGTGTTTATCAATTTGGCAGCGGAATTTATATCAGGACCGTAGTTAGGAAATATTTTATCAGAGTAAAATACCACGCTTTTATAAGATTAAACACATGGGAAATTTCCAAGTTTCCATTACACATATTTTCATAGGGGTAAACCCTACTTTATTTAAATAAAACATCTCTTTATTTAGGTAACTTATAGCCACTTTTCAAAGCCTTCAGTGCTGTCCAGCTGGCTTCTAATTGGTTTTCATATTTTGTTACCTGAAACGCGTTTAAAACATTTTGTCAGTGGGAAATACTGGTGAGTGAATCCCAGTTTAATCAAGACAGGTAAAACCGTTTTACAGTATTGAGGGCGGTCGCGTAATTACATTTGTTTATTTTTGTACCTTAATTACCACCCACGGTACTGTCAACCCGACTTGTGGTCATGTTACTACTCACAGTGTAATAACAAATTTTGTATGCAAAACCCCAACATACCGACGATAATTGTAGAATACAAATACTCAATCACTGTTTAATATCATGTAAATCATTTGAGGTTTTGTAAAAACAGTTTGCTAAAAAGGAGATTACTCACATTGCTATCTTAGGGTTTTCCTGTGTGATTTCCTGGTGATTATCTATTAATTACACAATGCATACGCGTTATTATAATAACCCAATATTTACATTAGTAATACCCTCCCCGAGACAGAATTCCCACGACTACCTCGGGCAGAACCACGACAGCCGTTACGGAACCCTAGATCAATCGGGCAGCGTATCTAATACGTAACCTAGGGTTAAAATACTTACAACGAGGCAGAACTTCGTTATATTAGTGGGTATAAAGCCCGAGTATTATAATTCCTACGCAGAAATTTGAGAGAGAAATTGTGTGTGAACGATTTCAAATGAACAGCTGATGGCCTGTATTTATAGGTCTGATCGACCATCTTGTCGCGGCCCGCCAAGGTTTCAGCAAGGGGCTACGCGACCCGCGAGGCCAGCTAGGGTAGCCCTAGCTTGGCTGATTCGACCCATAGCTTCCACACGCGTTAGACCACGTGGCATCTCAGGGTGTGGCCCTGGTCCTGAGCTGTCGCGCCCCGCGTAGCCTGAAGGCAAGGCCTTCGCGGCCCGCGAGCGCAACCAGAATTTTGTTTTTATTTAATTTTTATAAAATTAAAGGTATTTAGGGTCAAATTGCGTTATAAGGCGTGTATTTAAGACATTTAGGGATATTCTAACATATATTAAGGGTGTCGAAAATAAAATTTTGGAGGGTTGTTATAATTTCGACCTATAAATCACCTCCTCTGCTGCGATCCCCAAGTCTTCCGTCGTCTGATGTCTGATGATGATGAACGTGAATGTCGACCGACGTTCTGTTTCCCACAATTGCCAATTGGGTTATAATTTTTGAAAAACTTTTGTTTATTAGTCACTTGGGCTTGTTAATTGAGTTTATAAAACTGTGGGTCTTTTAAGTAGACACTTATTTATAAAACTTTTAATTGAGTTTTAAAATTGGGTTATAAAACTTTTAAGTAGGCCCTTTTTTATAAAACCTTTAGGCAGGCCCTTATTTATAAAAACATCAAGATTTATATATATATATATATATATATATATATATATATATATATATATATATATATATTTCAAGCTCTGTATTGATTTGGGCCCTGAGCACAGGCCCACCCTGCATTTGCTTGTAGCCGGCCCTGACTTAAATGTTGCTTTGTACACCATATCCTTACCTGTGAAACAAAAAATAAAGAAGAATATTAGTAAGACCACCCGTAGTGGGGCGGTATTTAAAAAAAAAAAATTGAAAAAAAACGCCCCAAAACGCCCCCCCCCCCCATTACACCCGGCGTTATAAGGTTTTTTTTTTTTTGAAAAAATTGCATGTTGGCGTTTTATTTAAAACACTGAAGTGGTCAAATGAGCAACTGCATGTGGCCAATGGGAGTGTGAGTCTGTCAAGGAGGAGTGGTCCAAGGTTTGACTAGCCAATGAGCAACTAGTTTGCTTTTTTTTTTTTTTTAATGATTGGAAGGGGCATTATTAGGCATTATGCCCACTACACCACTTTTGCAATAATGCCTCATGCTGACTGGGATGACACGTGTCGAATAATGCCCCATGGTGGGGGCATTATTTTGTTTAACCACTACACCCGGTCTAAAAGATGAGCAAGTTACCGGTTAAGAGATTAATACGTCATATATAACTATACTATATTATAATGAATAATAGGAGGGCAATATGGTCATTTCGTCCAAATTTCAACACGTACAAGTATTTCAAGCACATGGTACAAACATTTAAAGCATAAATGTGTTGAAAGCATCTTAAATTTTGTTCTGGCTTCAAACAAAAACCCTAAACATATTTGTCTTTCCTCAGTCTCTAGAAAAACCCTACCTTAACTCTCCCACCACCTCCTTCACTCTCGGCGGCAACCAGGGCCGGCCCTGAGCATGGGCCGGGTGGGCACCGGCTCAGGGCCAAACTAAACCCAAAACTAACACAAATTGGGCCCTGTAGTCCTTAAGAGCATTGTGCTAGAGGTATGTTTACTCACTTATGGGGTATTTTTTTTGTTTAAATTGAGTTACTAATGATATCATATTACAATTATAAGTCAGTCCCATATGGTTGAAAGCTATAGTTGTTTTTCTTTTATATTTTATGTTCTCTAGAAACTAATATCGATTATTTGGGTTTTGTAGTTCGTTTCATATTTTGTAAATCTATAGATTGGTTCTTTATTTTACAACAAAATGTTTTCAATTATAAATAGCTTATGCTAAAAGTAGATGTGTATAATCAGCTAATTCTCACAGATAATTTTCCTGATACAACGAAGATTCTGAAGCTTATAGGGCTGCTAATCCTATAGGAGTAAAAATTAATGCTGTCGCTTTTGTAGGCTGAGTTAGAGTCCTGAAGCTTAGACTGAAGGGAGTGGGGCGACCTCAAAAGAGGGCGTCTTGCGACACGTGGCGTTTGGGGGCGGTTTGGGGCGTCCTCAAAAAAGGGGGCGTGGTGTTCATGGCAACTCAAGATGCCCCTCCAAGACTTATGATTGGTTGTTTGAAAAAGGAAGGTTTTTGATTGGTTGATGAAAAAGGAAAAGATTGAGTTTTGTGCCAAAAGTTGATGTGTGTGAGGATGTGTGTGAGGATGCAGGCGACGAGAAGAGGTCGGGCAAAGGGGGGACGCCCTTGGGGACGCCTATGGGGGCGGTGTTTGGGGCGACCTTGGGCGACTAGGGGGTGGGAGTCGCCCCACTCCCTTCAGTCTTATAGGGCTGCTAATCCTATTATTTTTCTTTTACCAGCCTCCCCAGTTATTGATATTGTACAACCCAAATTGACCCATTTACACATAATTAGTTTTATTATGTATCTGATTTGTGGAAGCAAATATGTTTTAGGGTTGATATTGAGATAATAGTATAGTTATCTACGAATTTCTAGCTTTAATCATTTAAATATTTGATTTTGGGAAGGGGAAGCCATTGGTAAAGGCAAAGCCTTTAAAACACCTAGGTTGGGAAGGGGAAGTTCTTGGGTTCAAGTCCCACATACGACAAAGAATTAAATAAATTAGCCTTTCAAAAAAAAAATTGATTTTGATTATAGTTTACTAGGTTAGAACCCCGTGTATTACCCGGGTTGAATAAATGTAATTTTATATATTAAATAATAATAAAAAGTTATATTTTTATGAACCCCGTATATTGTACGGGTTAAATAAATGTAATTTTATATATCAAATAATAAAAAATAGTTATATCTTTAAAAACCATGTGTATTACACAGATTAAATAAACGTAATTTTGTATACTAAATACTAAAAACGTCGTATCTTTAAAAAAACCCGTGTATAATCGGGTTGAATAAATCTACAAAATAATAAAAATGTTACATTCTTAAAAACCCCATATGTTACACGTGTTGAATAGATCTAAAAAAGAGTTATATCTTTAAAAACCATGTATATTATACATATTAAATAAATGTAATTTTGTATATTAAATACTAAAAACGTCGTATCTTTAAAAAACCCGTGTATAATCGGGTTGAAAAATCTACCATATAATAAAAAAAATGTATCCTTAAAAACCTCGTGTATTACACGTGTTGAATAAATCTAATTTTACATAACAAATGATAAAAACTTATATTTTTAAAAACTTTGTGTATTACACGTTTACATAACAAATGATAAAAACTTATATCTTTAAAAACTTCGTGTATTACACGTGTTATATAAATGTAACTTTGTATAGTAAATAATAAAAAAAGTTATATTTTTAAAAACCTGCATTCTATACGAGTTGAATAAATATAATTTTGTATACCAATTAATAAAAAGAAGTTATATTTTTAATAAATTAGGATAACATTTAATAGTAATTTATTATTTATATATTTAATATAAGATAAGTAGGAAATAAAGGTATTTGTTTTAAAAATATATTAAATTAACAATTTAGATTTGAGGATAATATTTTGTTAAAGTATGATAAGATTTAATATTAATTTATTATTTATTTATTTAGTTAATATAAGATAAGTATAGAATTGAGGATGCCTTCTATGAATGACACATATCCAAAACTTGGTTTCTTTTATTATAGTAGATAGATAAGCTGCAATACTTACTTTGAAACGAAATACCCTTTTTAACCTTCTATAGTTAATGATATTTGGAACCAGAGCGATACAAGTATTGAAAAAAAAGACTTAAAAGTAAAAACTGAACCGGTCACCCTTTAAGAGTTATCTTGATTTGCCACCTATATCCATAGTCCATAGAGTGACGTTAATATAAAATAAAAAATAAAAACCATCTCAAGCAACATGACTAAACATATATTATCCATGGCTTTATAGCCTAATGGCATCTTAGGGGTGGAATAAGACTCTGGGACCTGGGTTCGATTCCCACAAGCGGATTTTTCTTATATTTATTGGGTTTCATTCTTAATTGGCGTATAGACATTATGCCTAGTGGAGATGGATATGATCGGGTGGTTCCGCTGGTGGCACGATGATACTCAAATAGTCCGTCAGTGATCCAAATTTGTCGTTAAAAAATTACATATTCTATATATAGTATTAATCCATAACCTATGGAGAAAAAGTGAACATATAAATGGATTCTACACAACGTCTATTAGATTTCTTATCTTGCTTTTTTTACCCTTTTGTCAACAATGGGAGCTTGAGTGTAATGAGGATTTTTTACCCTCAAGTTTGTCAACAATTGAAGCTTGAATGTAATGAGGAATGGTAAACTTTAGGTGATGTCTACACATGGTCCATTAAGTTTTTTATGAAACTTTTAAAACTAAACATATATATTTTTTATTATATACATGGTAAATAATAGTATTTACTTTCTCATGATTTATACCTTTTCTCAGTTGATACAGAATTTGTTAGTCATATATATTAGTAAAATTACTGGTCCATAAGAACGGTTTAATCATCAACGCAAGCATGCCTCAATCGAGAATATTTGTTTTTATGGTTTTCTCGACGTATCACTGTTTTGGTCAAAAATCACACAAGGACAATGTAACCAAATCTGATTTTTGTGAGGTTAGATGCTTGGTTAATTGAACAAATGTGTAAACAACATATGAATGAAATGAATGATCAACACAAGGATATATACGAGGAAAAAGTCCTTGATCAATGAATGATCTCCGGCATAAAAAACCTCGGGTGATGGAAACTACCGATCACCAACTAAATTAAACAAACAAAGTTTACAACTTCGGATGATAACAAGCTTGGTACAATGATGGCTAGAGTGTAAGTGTGTGTAATCGCCAAGAGTTTGCAGAGAGTTCGAGTGTTGTGTATGTGTGTGTCACTAATAATGCTAAATAAAGCTTGTTATCCCCTTTAAAATTAGAAATTATCCAAGTAACAAACTATCCGAAATAGGTGCAAGCTTCCCCACGATCATCACAACGGCCATGGAGCCAATGCAAGTGCGAAAATGCCAAGCATATTCCCCTGGAATCTCGACAGGACCAAGTCTTATTCGAATACACCTGAAAAACAAGTTCAAAAATGATGGGAACAATTGTTAGTTTAAGATAATAATGAGGATCCTAGATCCTTAGCCTTGCAGCGTCTTCTGAGGATCCTTAATTCAAACTGAACTGAGGATCCATGATCCAGGCTACATTTGAGGATCCGCGATCCACAAGCTATGAAATTCTATCCCTAATAATTGCCCCCAAACATGACTAGTTGATATGCAATTAGATAGTCATGTTTGTACGATTCTCGGACTAGCTGTTGCAAAAAGATAGAGCCGTTACATCACTGATGTCAGCGACAATCATCACCTGCAACAATAATCATTATAAATAGGTTAGAGATAAGGATCAAAATCTGCATTTATATTCGAGACCCTCTCCTTTAAATCTTCATTCGAAGATCGCATCAGGTAATTCCTTCTCTCTTTTCTATTATCTTCTTCTTTCTGATCCTCTATTCTTCAAAATCCATGGCGAGGATGAGCACTCGTTCTTCTCCCGCCAAGAACCCTGATCATAATAGCCCATTAAAGAGTCAGGGTTTAACCAAAAACCTTTCAATGGAGCTTTGCCGATTCACTGATCCTGAAGTTGATCAGTTTCGCCCATGTTTTCCTGATGGTACCATATTCCATCCTTTTGATTCTTCAACCAAAAGTGACTGTATATCGGACACATGGATCACCTTCCCTGCAACCCCTTTTCA
Organism: Helianthus tuberosus; assembly: GCA_030545235.1. NCBI lineage: Eukaryota > Viridiplantae > Streptophyta > Magnoliopsida > Asterales > Asteraceae > Helianthus > Helianthus tuberosus. Next base: position 52,184,052 of record CM060410.1, on the reverse strand, counting down.
GATAGGGTTCACTTATCCTTTCCCTGTTCTGACACAGGGATTCTTCACACTTACCGGCCTATGCTACATCCAAGTTATGCCGATGGTGTGGAGGGTCCTATACACACTAGAGCACATCGTAGAATAGGAAGGCATAGACATAGGGATGTCTGAGTTGATCCAACTGTACAATCTTGTAAGCCATGGTTCCTACCGATACCTTTTCGAATCCAAACCCCAGCAGCCTCACCCGATCTTGAAAACCACCAAGAATGATACCAACTGGAGGAATCAATTCTTCTTCGCGAGGAGGGATTCCATTCCAAACGGGAACCAATTTCCCAAAAAGTGGAACACATATGGTAGGATAAAGAATCCTTAGATTAGGAAAACGGTAAGAATCCTTCTCATCTGTTGAGGATAATTGATCCTTTAATTTTGTCTATGCAGCTATCACCCTGTCGCATATTCAAGAATCACTCGTCACCAAGGAAAGAGTTGAAAGTTTTTGGAAGCTTGACCTTGCAATCAGAACATTTCCTCCAAAGTCAAAGGATCCAGAGGAAATTTCATCCACCTCCTACACCATGTCAAGTAAGTATCCATATATGTATATATAAATATTTAATAACATAAGGATATGAATACTTATCTGTGTGTTATGCTTGTAGGTGCTGCTAAATCCTCAAAGTCTACTTCTAGGTTCAGCGTTGCTGATCTTCAGGATATTGCCTCCCCTCGGTCAATAAAAAAAGAGCTGTCTGCAAGCCAAAGCAATTCGGAGCCTAAAGGCATGAGCACTAGGGGTAATGGAACCAAGAGGAAGAAGACTGTTGAACCCACTGAAGGCCTTCCTCTCATGGAATGTCAGCTTCAAGAGTATGTCTCCGAGTTAAGGATACTGTATCCTGAAATTTGTACTCCTTCTTGAGGATAAAGGATCCTGATTGTTGACTTCCTTTGTGCAGAAATTTGCTGAGGTTCAAATCCTCCTTGATCAGCATGTGGCTGAAGCTGAGCAGAAAAACCTGGACCTCCAAAATATTGCCCTTGCCAAGGACAAGAAGATCTCCTCCCTGGAAAAGGACATCAACATGCTGCAAAAGGAGCTGCTTCTTGCTGAGATGACAGCCCAGAAACAGAGGATGGAGATCATGGACGGGACCAAACTCTCTGCTACCATCGCCATGCTGAAGATCAAGTTGTAGATGGCTAAAGAGGCTGCAGATCCTTCCTTTGATAGGGCTGACTAGGACTTGGAGGCCTGGAAGCAGAGGCTAGCTGAACTTGGAGATGAGGATGAACCTGATGAGGTGCTAGCTCTTGAAGCCGGAGGCATTGAGGTCAAGGATCGTGAGGAGGCGGCAGCTGGTGGCAGTGGCAAAGGTGGTGAAGAGAAGGTCGATGAAGCAGTGAAGGTGTAGGCTGCATAAATGGGCGATGATGGATATTTCTAGACGTGGCCGGAGCCCATTTTTTATGATTTGGTAGTTATTTTGGTTGATGGTGTTTTTATTTTGAACAATTATGGTCTGTAACTAAACAATAGTATTTATGGTTAAGGATCACTGATCCTTAGAACAATAGAGGGGTAGCAAAGGTGGATGGGTCCTTCTGTTTGTGGAGGATGAAGCCTTTGATGCCCCTCATCTTTTGATTTCCTGCATAACTTAGAACTTTTAGTATGGACACCCTTTGCCAACCCAAGTGGACGGGCCACGTTTTGCTGGTAGAAGTTTGGGTTGGCAATTTTAACAACCTTTAAAAGGGTTAAATCTGATAAATAAATAAAACTTTAACTTTGGCTACTTTTGTGTTGTTGTTTTATGCATATTTATTTGTCAATTGTCATTGCATAATTTTATAACTTACAAGTTATTGGTAAAAGTATTAAATGAATGCCAAAAATCAGTTTATGTTAAAAAAAAATTAGGATATGATCAAGGATCACATATCCTCTAATCAAAAGTTTAAAAAACCATATGATCTAGGATCATATATCCTGTTGTCAAAGGATAAGGGTAAGATGAACAAACCATTAATAAGACTAAGGTTAATAAGAATTATACCAGAGAATCCAAGTTAGGATTCTATGTCCTTAACACTTACAACTGTGCCAGTCAAAGGATTAAATCTTGTAGAAAGTTAGGATCCTGGATCCTTAACTGTTTAGCTTTGGAAACCTGCAATAGGATATAACTTGGGACTAAGCCAATTGCAAAAGAAAATGTTAGTATCTGGGGACAAGCCCAACAATCTGGGGACAAGCCCAATAAGCTGGGGACAAGCCCAAAAACTGGGGATAAGCTCAAAACTAGGGACAAGCCCAAAACTGGGGACAAGCCCAAAGGATCTTGTGTAAACTGGAGTATGGCCCAAACTGGCGACTATCCCAACTTAGTGACATAAAGATGCCAAAACCATAGCTAACGTGAAAACATTAGAAACCTTAAGAACGGATGTATGGTACGTCTACCATTATACGTAGGATCCTAAATACAGCCAGTACAATGAAATTGTCAGCCCCTAAAGCGGGTACTGGTCCCATTGCCTTTAACTGCACTAGGATAATCGTGCGCAACTGGCGAAGGTGTAAGAACCTGATTCGTATGTTAGGGGAGGATTTTCTAACAATTAGTGATCCTTATTCGTTATCCTTATTAATGATCCTTACTTCTGTGACAGATAGTGATCCTCAGAAGAGCTTCAGGATCAGGATCATGGATCACTTTAAGGATCCTCATACTAACGATTGTTTGTTTGTGTTTTGTATTACTTCGCAGGAGTAACAAGCTTGACTTGGTCTTGGCAACGTTACTATGGAATATTCCACGGGTATTTCGCACACGTTTGACTGGAAATGGACGTTGTGGAGAACGTGGGAGCTTGGCACAAAAGTCGGATAGTTTGTTAGTGTAGCTAACTTCTATTTTTAAAAGGGGTGACGAGCTAGAATTAAAACACTTAGCCATTTTTCAGCTACACACACTCTCATACAATCGCATTCTTGAAGCTCTCGACGAACACTTATTAGTTTTCACTCACTTTTACACATCTCACAATAGTGATCCTTGTACCTAGCTCGTTACTATCCGAAGTTGTAAACATTTATTGATTTATTTGAACTTGGTGATCGGTAGTTTCCATCACCCGGGGTTTTTTGTGCCGGAGATCAACTCTTGATCAAGGGCTTTTTCCCCGTATAAATCTTTGTGTCGTTTGTGCAATCTACACTAGAGTGATCCTTATTAATGTTCTACATTTAAAGCATCATTCCCCGTAACAAAGAGTTTGGTTGCATTATCCTCATCAGATTTTTTGACCAAAACAGTTTGGCGCCCACCGTGGGGCAATTGGTGCTTCATTCTTAGAAAAATTCGTATTTCTGTGCTCATTTCAGTTCACTGCAACCTAGCAGATGGCTTCCTCTGCGAAGAATGCTTCAAATTTGATGCCCTCATTCAGTTCTTCACAAGGCGTTCCCCCTTTGCCTCCACCGCCTTCTGGATCCCAGAAGAATGCTGAGAATGCTGCAAAGAAACCAACTCCTATTTTCTCAAAACCTCCAACTTCTTCTGCTTCTTACACTCCCACTACTAGTGACATGTTTACTTTGATTTTGCAGATGAAGGATCATATACAGCAACAGGATAAGACCAATGAAAGGATTCTCAAAGAAATCGGAGATCTCAAGAAACAAAAGAAAATGGCAGAGGATCATTCCCCACTGATGCCCAGATCTTTGAATTTTGATACTCCGGTGATTACTTCTCAGCCATCAGTGGTTCCAGATGTTCAATATGTGGGTGGACCAAAAGGAGTGCACTACGGAATAACAACAGTGACCCAGGCATTAGGTCCATACTTCCAGCCAGCAGGATCCTATCCTCAGCATATGGGATCCTTCGTGAATTCAGGAGGGTACTCAGGAGCGCAGCAGATTCAAGGATCCTCGTTTGTTCCAGGATCATCCCAGGTTCAAGGATCCTCCTTTGTTCCAGGATCATCCCAGGTTCAAGGATCTTCCATTGTTCCAGGATCATCCCAGGTTCAAGGATCCTCCATTGTTCCAGGATCATCCCAGGTTCAAGGATCCTCCTTTGTTCCAGGATCATCCCAGGTTCAAGGATCCTCCTTTGTTCCAGGATCATCCCAGGTTCAAGGATCCTCCATTGTTCCAGGATCATCCCAGGTTCAAGGATCCTCCATTGTTCCAGGATCATCCCAGGTTCAAGGATCCTCCTTTGTTCCAGGATCCTCCCAGTTTCATGGATCCTTCCAGATGCCAGGATCCTTGAGGAGTTTGCAAACAGGGAGTTCAGATGTCCAACAGGGAGATTTTATTCCAATGCAGACCAATGCTTCTACCGGTCCTTTGATCATTCCAGAGCCTCAACAATATGGACTTGCATCCACTCTTCCTAACTTGAATTCGATGGGAGGTAACACTTTTAATAATTCCTATGCTACTAACCATGGCCTTATGCAGGATCCAGGTATCAATCATGCCATGGCCAGAGAGTTGCAAAAGTTGAAGGATATGATATCAAGTGTTCCAGGAGTGGTCAAACCTATCCCAGAGATTGCAGATGGGAGCCACAGGATATCTCGTTTTGCACCACCGATCTGTGATGCTGAGATACCCAAGAGGTTCCATGTTCCAACTATGAAGCTGTATGATGGTTCGACGGATCCTGAAGAACACATAGCACAATACAGGGAAAGGATGGAGATCAATCCAATCCCAGAAAGGTTAAAGGAAGCATGCCTGTGCAGAGGATTCGGATCCACTCTTACTGGATCAGCTCTCAAATGGCTGCTAAGTCTTCCCCCTACTCTATTACTTCATTTGCTAATCTAGTTAACCTATTTAATAATCAGTTTTCTTGTAGTAGAAAATTCGAACGATTAACTAGTGATCTATATAGGATAACCCAGGGTCATAATGAATCATTAAGAGATTACATTACCAAATTCAGTAAAGAATCCTTAGACATTCCCAACTTGGATATAGCCACGGCTGTTGAGGCCTTTAAGATGGGATTGCTTAGGGATTCATTGTTCTATGATGATCTTGTTATGACACCATGCAGGAACCTAGATGAGGTAAGAACCCGGGCACTTAGGTTCATCCGGCTAGAGGATGACAAAAGGATCCAGGAGAGGTTAGCAGGATCCTCAAAGCAAGATAAGCAAGGATCCTCGTTCAAGAACAACAAGTTCAGATCCTATAACAGATCTGATAACCAGAACGTGCATGCTGTTGATCAAGAAGAGGATGATGAGGATTATCCTCCAATCTCTGAATATTGTTTTTCTGTTGATAACAATGAACTAATCCTTGCGATGCAGAACTTAGGTGATAAAGCCAGATGGCCCAGAAAGAATGATAGGCCAGTTGCAACTAAGGATAAGTCAAAGTGGTGTGCATACCATGAAGATTTTGGGCATCTCACAGAAGAATGCATTGCACTGAGAAAGGAAATTGGATACTTGTTGAGCAAGGGGCATCTAAAAGAATTGTTGGGAAGAAAAAAGTCAAGGACTCAGGATCCTGAAAGGATCCCTGAGAAGGCTCCAGCCCCTCCAGCAGATGCACAAGTAATAAACTTTATTTCTGGAGGATCAGACATTTGCGGCACATCCTTCTCAGCAGCTAAGAGGCATGCAAAGGAAACTAAAATGGATAATGGAGAAAGACCCGTTCGAACATCAAGTGTCTCCGAAGCAAAAGTCATAACCTTTGATGAGGATGATCGTGTTGATATCCAGGATCCTCATCACGATGGTTTAGTTATTACTCTTTTCATTTCTAACCATTTTGTCCGCAGGATCCTTATAGACGGAGGAAGTTCAGTGAACATTATCCAGCTTGATGTTCTAAAGAAGATGGGTATCCCTGAATCAGATATCATACCAAGATCCTCCGTGCTCGTGGGATTTAGTGGCGAAACTAAGAATACCCTGGGGGACATTAAACTCCCAATATACATCGAAGGCCTACACTCTTATCAAAAATTTTGTGTTATTGACTGTTTATCTTGTTGTAATGTTATCCTTGGCAGGCCCTGGATACACGATATGAAGGCAGTCCCATCTACCTACCATCAATGTGTGAAGCTTCCTAGTCCTTGGGGAATAGTGAAGATTGATAGTGATCAGCAGGAGGCTAAGAATTGCTATACTTCATCGATGAAACCAGCCTCAAAGTCAAGGGAGCAACAGCAATCGAAGTATCCTCCAAGGGATGTCTTGGAGGCAAGAGAGCAGGATGTGGTAGAAATCCTCATGGATCCTCATGATCCTGAATCCAAAATCTATATCGGATCAGGGATCCTCGGCGAAATGAAAGAAGACCTCGTATCCTTCCTCAAGAGGAGAAAGACTACCTTTGCATGGAAACACGAAGACATGACAGGCATATCCAAAGATGTAATCACTCACAAACTTGGCATTGATAGGTCCTTCAAACCAATCCATCAAAGGAGAAGAAAGTTTGCACCGGAAAGAAATGCCATTATCCAGGAAGAGGTAGAGAAATTGCTCCGGGCAGGTATGATTAGAGAGGTCAAGTATCCAAGATGGTTGGCCAATGTGGTTGTTGTTCAAAAGAAAAACGGAAAGTGGAGGGTATGTGTCGATTTTACCGATTTAAATAAGGCATGTCCCAAGGATCCTTTCCCATTACCCCACATTGACTCCATGGTGGATGCAACTGCGGGTCATGAATTGTTAACTTTTATGGATGCTTCATCTGGATTTCAACAAATCCAAATGGAACCATCCGATCAAGAGGATACAGCCTTCATGACTCCAACTGGTATATATTGCTATATTGCTATGCCGTTCGGATTAAGAAATGCAGGTGCAACATATCAAAGGCTGGTGAATATGATGTTCAAGGATCAGATTGGACAAACTATGGAGGTTTACATAGATGATATGGTGGTAAAATCCTTAAAAGCTGAGGATCACCTAAGAGACTTGGAGGAAGCATTCGATATCCTTGACAAATATAACATGAAACTTAACCCTTCAAAATGTCACTTTGGTGTTAAAGCAGGTAAATTCTTAGGATATATGGTGACAAAGAGAGGCATTGAAGCTAGCCCGGAACAAATCAAAGCAATAGTGAACATCAAATCTCCGGCCAATGCTAAGGATGTTCAAAGGCTAACAGGCAGGATAGCAGCTTTGAACAGATTCATATCCAAATCCTCAGAGAAATGCAAAGAATTCTATGAAGCAGAAACCAGAGATGTCAGGAAGGATGGCTAAGTGGGCAGTGAAGCTTAGTGCCTATGATATAAGATATGAGCCTAGGACAGCCATCAAATCCCAAGCATTAGCCGACTTTGTGGCTGATTTCAGTAGTGATTTACAAGAAGAAGCCGAGTTAGAAGTCCAGCAGCTAGAGGAGACCAAGGATCCTTGGATACTCTATACTGACGGATCCTCAAATGTCAAAGGCACAGGGCTTGGAATACTACTAAAATCGCCACAGGGGGACATAATACCCCACTCTATAGCTTGTGAGTTCCAAACCACTAACAATGAGGCCGAATATGAAGCCTTAATTGCTGGTTTGCAAATTGCCAAGCATATGGGGATCAGGTATCTTGAGGTACATGTAGATTCATTATTAATTACAAACCACTTTAATGGATCCTATGCTGTTAAAGGTGAAAAGCTAACCAAATATTTAGAGATAGTCAAAAATTTGGCACTCTCTTTTGTTTCCTTTAGTTTGACACAGGTACCAAGGGAAGAAAATACAGAAGCTGATGCATTGGCTAACCTAGGATCATCTTTGAAGATTCCTGAGGATATCAAGATCCCTATTATCCATATCCTGACCCCGGCTGTCGAGGATCATGTGGCTATGGAGATAGGAAATGATTCTGCAATTATCCCTAGTGAGGATACTCAATCCCATTCAGGATCAGGATCATGGATCTCACCAATTATGAGATACTTACAACATGGAGAGATTCCTACAGGAGAAAACCCTAGGGCTTTCAAAATTAAGGTATCTCAATTCACAATTTTAAATAATATGTTGTATAGACGATCTCTTGCAGGACCATACTTGAGATGCATTGAGGATCCTGAAATCCAAGAAGTTTTAAAAGACTTCCATGAAGGAGATTGTGGAAACCACACTGGGGGCAGGGCATTATTCTCAAGGATCCTGAGGACAGGATACTACTGGCCAACCATGAAAAGAGATGCCGTGGAGTATGCTAAGAGATGTGATCCTTGTCAGAGACACAGCAATATCCTTCATCAACCAGCTGAATTATTGCATCCTATATCCTCCTCTTGGCCATTTATGAGATGGGGTATGGATATAGTTGGTAAGCTCCCTAAGGCACCTGGTGGAAAAGTATTCATGCTTGCTATGACTGATTACTTCTCCAAGTGGATAGAGGCTGAAGCTTTTGCCTAAGTCAGAGAAAAGGAAGTTATATCCTTCATTAAAAGAAATATTATAACTAGATTTGGAATTCCTTCTGAAATTATATGTGATAATGGTTCCCAATTTATTGGGGGCAGAACCACTAACTTTTGTGACAGCTGGGGGATTAAGATGATAACATCAACACCAGTCCACCCACAAGCTAATGGTCAGGCAGAATCATCCAACAAGATCATCATCAACAATTTGAAGAAGAAGCTTGGATCCAAGAAAGGGAAATGGGCAGAAGAACTACCTTATGTGCTTTGGGCTGATAGGACAACCCCTAAGAATGCAACTGGTCAAACACCATTCTCTTTGGTATTTGGGGCAGAATCAGTGATCCCAACAGAAATGGTGGTTCCAACTGCTAGAACAAGTACCCGTGATCCTGAGGAAAATGATGAGAACTTGGCTCAAGACCTGGATACTATTGAAGAAATCAGGGATCTGGCTAGGATAAGGATGGCCAGTTATTAACAAAGAATGGCTGGTGCTTATAACAAAAATGTCAGTATCAGGAAGTTTCAAGTTGGAGATATGGTATTAAGGAAAGCATTTCAGAATACCACCAATCCTGCCGATGGAAAATTGGCTCCAAAATGGGAAGGCCCTTATTTGATTGAAGCTGAAGCAGGAAAGGGGGCATACAGATTGCTAACCATGGAGGGTGATTTGCTACCAAGAGCTTGGAATGCTGTCCACTTGAAGAAATATTTCATGTGAGCAGGATCCTCATGGCACAGATGATCCTTACGTTAGGAGTATCCTCGAAGGATCCTTAAAGTATCAGTGATCCTTACTTTGGTAATATCTTAACCTTGAACTATTTCATTTCTTTATTTTCTCATATAAGGATAAGGATCATGTGTCCTTTATCCATCTCTCACGTGATTTTAAGTTTTGAAAGTTCAGGTGTCCTTAGCATAACATTGGTTATCTGCAGAAGCAATCCGTTCCTTGGGTTTAACCCCAGTTATTTGGGCTTGACCCCAGTTTCGCCTGTAGCGCATGATGATCCTGGTATAGTTCAAGGCAGTGGGACCAGTACTCGCTTTAGGGGCTGATAATTCCATTGTACTGGCTATACCTAGGATCCTACGTATAATGGTAGACGTACCATACATCCGTTCCTAAGGTTTCTAACGTTTTCACGTTGGCTAAAGTTTTGGCATTTTCATGTCACTAAGTTTGGATAGTCGCCAGTTAGGGCCATACTCCAGTTTACATACGATCCTTGGGCTTGTCCCCAGTTATCCTTGGGCTTGTCCCCAGTTGCTAATTCTTATCTTATATTGGCTTAGTCCCAAGTTATGCTCTATTTCAGGTCCTTGAAGATAAGCAACTAGGGATCCTTGATCCTTACTTCTTTCTAAGGTTTATTTTGTAGTTATCCTGATTATGGTTAGGATCCTAACTTGGATCCTCAGAGGTATGATCCTTAACTATTTTTAATTCTATTCATTATTTATTTGAATAACCCTTAAAATTTGACAACTAGACTTGTGATCCTTAGAATATATTACTTTTTGGGATTCTTTAACTATAGGATATTTGATTGAGGATCATATCCTAAAATATTTTTAATCTGACTTGTTCAAAATTGTTTATTCAATAAATGTGCATCAAAACAAAGGAGAATTAAAGAAACAAAAGGATAACAACACAAGATAAGCGACAAAAGGTTAAGATTTTATTTATTAACAAAAGACTAACCCTTAAAAGGTTGTCAAAATTACCTACCCCGAGCATCTACCAGCAAAACGTGGCCCGTTCGCTGGGGTAGGTAAAGGGTGTCCATGATAATAAGTTCAAAAAGTAGTGCAGGAATATAAAGGCGGCAGGATCACAATGGCTTCATCCCCCAAACAGAGGATCCCTCCACCAATTGCAATCCTGCCTATTGTCCAAAGGATCATACATGATCCTTAATCCTAAAAACTATTGTTCAGTACAAACCATCAAATTGTTCAAACAAAACAACCATCAAACTAAAAAAAATTGGGCTCCGGCTATGTCTAGAAGTTTCCATCATCGCCCAATCATGCATCCTAAATCTTCCCTGCATCACCACCTCCGGCTCCACTTGCTTCACCACCTTCACCCTTGCCTCCAGCCTCAATCGCCAAAACTTCTTCACTCTCCTCATCATCTTCAAGATCAGCCAACCTTGCTTTCCAGCCCTCAACATCCCAGCTGCTTTTGTCAAAGTTAGGATCTTGAGCTTCCTGGGCCATCTTCAGTTTTGTTTGATACATTGTGATGGCAGCAGAGACCTTTACACCTTCTATGAGGTCATGCTTTTCATAGTCAAGGTCAATCAGGAGTTTAGCCGTTTTAGTCTTGGCATCTTGGAGTTCCTTCTGAAGGTCAGCAATTTTGAGGTCCTTAAGCACTGCAACGTGTTGGAGGTCAGCAATCTTCTTGTCCTGCTCCTCGACGTTCCCCACATAGTCCTCAATCTCAGCGAATTTCTGCAAAAGAGATAAAAGATAAGGTTAGGACCAAGTGATCCTCAATTCAGCAGGATATGCCAGCAGGATATACAGGCAGATACAGTGATCCTTACATCATTGAAGTACTCGAGGAATTGGTGACGGATCAGAGGCAGACCCTGCAAATCCTCAGCCTCGGAGGTCTTTCTCTTTTTGCCACCCCTTCCTTTAGTGGGTGCCTTGGGAATGGAGATGCTAGGACTAGTAGTGGACCTTTTCTTCCTAGGTCTAACAGAATCAAGGTCAGCCGTGTCAAATTAAGAAGCAGGCTTGGTGGATTTTCCAGCACCTACACAACCAAAACAAGATAAGTATCTTCACTTAACTTATATTTCACTATTTATTTAAATTTTAAACAAAGATACTTACTTGACATTGTGACAGAGCCTGAGGATACCTCCTGAGAATCTTGGGTTGTTGTCTTGAAAGTTCTTGCTTCAGGATCAAGTTTCTTGAAGGCGATGAGTCTCTCTTTAGCAGCAGGAGACAATCTGAGGTGTGAGACGGTGATAGCTGCATAACAAGAAAGCAAAAATATAAGTGATCCTTACATCAAAAGAAAGTTTCTGGTGATCCTTCTCAGGATCCTCCACCCTACCATGGGTAGCCCATTTCTTGGGTAGATCCTTTCCATCCTCAATAGAATCTCTCTTGACGAAAAAGAAACGCCGCTTCCAATTAGCATCGTTCTTGGTGGCTTTGAAGATCGGGTGTTCCTCACCAGGCTTACGTTTAAACAAATAACGATGAGAACCAAAGGTAGTAAGATCATACAGCTCTCCCAGCTCTGACATTCCTAGGTCTATCCTTTCCTGTTCGATGATCCTTTCAAGGGTGTACAAAACCCTCCAAATCATCGGCATGGCTTGGATATAAGAGATGCCGGTTAGGGAAAAGAAAGATTGGGTGAAGGCTGGAAAAGGATATGTATAGCCTATGGTGAACGGAGTGACAGGAAAAGCAACCCACTTGTCGGAAATATGATCACTAAGGGCATTGGGATCAAAAGGTCTGAACTCGGTGTTCGCCGGGAAGCAGTGGCGGATCCTATCAATCTGTGCATCATTGAAACAGCAGCGTTCTTTTATGGAATCTTCGATGATCCCCTGGCTTTTCGGTGGGCTGTTTTTCGGGTGATCCTTAGCAGGGGAATTCCGGAGCAGCATCTTTGATAGAATGGTGAAAAGAAACGGAAAACAGAGCAAGAGAAGGAAGAAGATGAAGAGAGAATACCTGTTTATCTTCGGAATGCAGTTATAAAGGGAGTCTCTCTGAAATTTTAAATGCATTTGATCCTATCTCTATATCCTATTTATAATCATGATCGTGCAGGGTTGTCACTTCTGTGACGTCATGGTTGCAACGGATAGTTCCACAATAACGGCTATATTTACGATAGTTAGTTGCGGATAAGATCAGGAAAATATAATTCGCTTATTTAACATTTCACTCCTTATATTTTGGGGGCAATTGTTAGGGGAGGATTTTCTAACAATTAGTGATCCTTATTCGTTATCCTTATTAATGATCCTTACTTCTGTGACAGATAGTGATCCTCAGAAGAGCTTCAGGATCAGGATCATGGATCACTTTAAGGATCCTCATACTGACGATTGTTTGTTTGTGTTTTGTATTACTTCGCGGGAGTAACAAGCTTGACTTGGTCTTGGCAACGTTACTATGGAATATTCCACGGGTATTTCGCACACGTTTGACTGGAAATGGACGTTGTGGAGAACGTGGGAGCTTGGCACAAAAGTCGGATAGTTTGTTAGTGTAGCTAACTTCTATTTTTAAAAGGGGTGACGAGCTAGAATTAGAACACTTAGCCATTTTTCAGCTACACACACTCTCATACAATCGCATTCTTGAAGCTCTCGACGAACACTTATTAGTTTTCACTCACTTTTACACATCTCACAATAGTGATCCTTGTACCTAGCTCGTTACTATCCGAAGTTGTAAACATTTATTGATTTATTTGAGCTTGGTGATCGGTAGTTTCCATTACCCGGGGTTTTTTGTGCCGGAGATCAACTCTTGATCAAGGGCTTTTTCCCCATATAAATCTTTGTGTCGTTTGTGCAATCTACACTAGAGTGATCCTTATTATTGTTCTACATTTAAAGCATCATTCCCCGTAACAAAGAGTTTGGTTGCATTATCCTCATCAGATTTTTTGACCAAAACATCGTAGAAGGTAATGGATACCTTAAACTGGGGACAAGCCCAAAAACTGGGGATAAACCCAAAGACTTTGGAGAATTGATTGGATACTTGATCCTTTGTTAAGAATACACCTACTTCTGCAAACTCAGAACTTGATGAAAAAGGATAAAGGATCCTGGATCTTTCTCCTTATAATTAAATAATTTAAAGAATAAGAGAAACAATAATGAAATCATTACCAGGATGAGGATCATATATCCTCTGAGGATCCTTAAAATGTACTGGGTATGAGGATAACCAAGGATCCTGGATCCTTCTTACATGAAGTATTTCTTTAAATGGACAACATTCCAAGCCCTTGGTAATAGATCACCTTCCATGGTTAATAAACGATATGCCCCATTTCCTGCCTCAGCTTCAATCAAATAGGGGCCTTCCCACTTTGGTGCTAATTTGCCATCAGCAGGATTTGTGGTATTTTGGAATGCTTTCCTCAACACCATGTCACCAACTTGAAACTTTCTGATCCTGACCTTCTTGTTATAAGCTCCAGCCATCCTTTGTTGCTAGCTAGCCAATCTTATCCTTGCTAAATCCCTAAGTTCTTCTATGGTATCCAGATTTTGAACCAAGTTTTTAGCATTTCCTTCAGGATCACGGATGCTTGTTCTTGCAGTAGGGACTACCATCTCTGTAGGAATCACAGATTCAACTCCAAACACCAAAGAAAATCGAGTTTCACCAGTAGCATTCTTGGGAGTTGTTCTATCATCCCATAACACATAAGGTAACTCTTCTGCCCATTTCCCTTTCTTGGATCCTAGCTTCTTCTTCAAGTTGTTGATGATGATCTTGTTAGATGATTCTGCTTGACTATTAGCTTGTGGGTGGGCTGGTGTTGATGTGATCATCCTAATCCCCCAGCTGTCACAAAAGTTAGTAGTTCTACTCCCAATAAATTGGGATCCATTGTCACAAACAATTTCAGAAGGTATGCCAAATCTAGTAATTATGTTTCTTTTAATAAAGGATATCACTTCCTTTTCTCTGACTTGTGCAAAGGCCTCAGCTTCTATCCATTTGGAAAAGTAGTCAGTCATAGCAAGCATAAACACTTTTCCCCCTGGTGCCTTGGGAAGTTTGCCAACTATATCCATTCCCCATCTCATGAATGGCCAGGAAGAGGATATAGAATGCAGGATCTCCGCTAGTTGATGAAGGATATTGCTATGTCTTTGACAAGCATCACATTTTTTTGCATAATCCACAGCAACCTTGTTCATGGTAGGCCAATAGTGTAACGCCCTGCGTTTTCATGCTTTCCATATTTAGAAACCATTGCTTGAAATTCTATTTTTTGGAAATCTTGTATTCCTTGTAATCGTATTTCGTTGTATCGTTGTAAAATCTGAGACTTCGATCCTAATGAAATGAATTTATACATGTTTATACATTGATACGTGCACTCGTTTGATACATGGTTCATAATTCGTATACACGTAAGCTTAACTCGTAAATAATGATCGTATATTCGTAATCCTTAAATCTTCATACATTTAAACACTTAGTTATTCGATTATAAGATTAAGTTGTATGTTTTTTTTCACTTGATCATACCAAACTATAAACCATACATACCTGTTACATTTCATGTGTTATACACACCTATGTTATCACACTTTTTGCTGAATTAAAACATGACATTTATGCATTTTGGACCTTGTTACAAGTTACATACATACTAGACACAATGTAACACTTTATTAAACATCAAATATATACCTTCTAATGTCAAAAAATAAAATAAAATAAAAATTATAGGGCTGTTAACAGCCTTGCATCAGCCCACTTAATTTCCTTGTTTTGAGTTATTTAGCCCACTAAACACTTCCAAAGCCTAACCCAATGAAACCCTAATCCATCCCCTATATAACCCAAGCCTCCTCCAAGCATTTTTCACTTTCTAAACACTCTCCATTCACTCTCAAACACTCCAAACCGTAGCTGATTGCAGAAGTTCGAGCAGATTTATACCACTTCACTAAAGTGAGCATAACTCACTCAATTCTTATCCGATTCACTCGATTCTTTTTCCTACTACTTTGTATTGACCTTAGCTACGTTTCCATGGATTTTCCCTGGAAAACCAGAGTCTGGAATGTTGCCAAAAGGGCTCCAAAGTGGATTGATTTTTCTGTTCTTGTTTCAAACTTTGATAAACTTGTTTAAACTTGAGGAAACTCATCTCAAACCTATGTCCTTATTCTTATAACCATTTCTATGGTTAGTTAGGCTTAAAAACAAGGTTGAGACATTCAAAATCAGAGGTATAAACCTCACAAACTTTCTGTTTTATTCAAGGGTTTTGTTAGGGGTGGATTTTCTTAATGTATGGATCACGGATCCTCAGTTCGGTTTGAATTAAGGATCCTCAGAAGACGTTGCAGGGTTAAGGATCTCGGATCCTCATTATTATCCTAACATTAACAATTGCTTCCTTTGTATTTGAATTTGTTTTGCAGAGTATTCGAGTGGGACTTGGTATAACCGAGATTCCAGGGGAATATACCTTCTAATTCTGCACGTTCATGGCCTTTGTGACCGTTATGGAGATCGTGGGAAGCTAGCATCTTTTGCGAATTGTTAGTTAGCTAGTTTATTTCTATTTTTAATGGGGATAACAAGCTTGATAGAATTATTATTAGCAACACACACTCCTCTCGTGAACTCTCTACAACTTATTGGCGAATACACATTTTTTGCACACTAGCGATCCTTGTAACAAGCTTGTTATCATCCCGATTTGAAACATTGTTTGTTTAATAGAGTTGGTGATCGGTAGTTTCCATCACCCGAGGTTTTTTGTGCCGGAGATCATACATTGATCAAGGGCTTTTTCCTCGTATAAATCCTTGTGTCCAACATTCATTTCATTCGTACATTGTTCATACATTTGTTCATTAATTCAAGCATCACACCTCACAAAATCAGATTTGGTTGTATTATCCTAGTGTGATTTTTGACCAAAACAGTTTGGCGCCCACCGTGGGGCAATTGGTGCTTCATTTCTGAGAAATTTTGTTCATTTCGATCATTTCAGTTCATTACCTTCAACCACATGGCTTCCCAGGGAAAACACACTTCAAGATCCTTTTCACAGGGCATTCCACCTTTGCCTCCTGCACCTTCTGGATCCCAAAAGATTGCTGAGAACGCTGCGAAGAAACAAACCCCCATTTTTCCAAAACCAACTTCTATTGCTTCTTCTGGTCCTACTAACAATGATCTTTATTCTTTGATTTTGCAGATGAAGGATCACATGAAGCAGCAGGACAGAACTAATGACATGATCCTTCGAGAGATTGATGACATCAAAAAATTGAAGAGATCAGCGGAGGATCATTCTCCATTGGTGCCCAGATCACTAAACTTCGATTCTCCAGCCATAACAGCCCAGCACTCCACAGCATCAGGTACTCAATACCAGGGTGGATTGTCGAGTATACGTTATGGATCGTTGGCAATGACTCAGGCTCAAGGATCCTACTTTCAGCCTTCGGGATCCTCTCTTCAGCCTCAAGGATCCTCCTCCCAGCATCAAGGATCCTTTTTCAGTTCTGGAGGATATATGGGAGCGCAGGCGGTTCAAGGATCCTCATTCCAGGGTCAAGGATCCTCTTCTCAGATTCAGGGATCCTCCTCTCAGGTTCAGGGATCCTCATCTCAGGTTTACGGATCCATGGATTATCCTCCAAGACCCCCAGTCTCGGTGCATCAGGGATCCAACATCTTTCTGGATCAAGGATCCTTAAGGAGTGTACAACCCGGAAGTTCAGAGGTTCATTTGGGAGACTTCATCCCTATGCAGACTATAGCTTCGTCTGGTCCCTTAATCATGCCAGAATCACATCAATATGGATTCACATCAGGAGTTCCACCATTGAATCCATCAGGAGGTAACACTTTAAATACTACTTATAATACTAACCATGGCTTTGTGCAGGATACAGGAATCAACCAAGCTATGGATAGAGAGTTACAGAAGCTCAAGGATATGATATCCAGTGTTCCGGGAGTGGTCAAACCCATTCTAGAAATTCCATATGGGAGTCAGAGGATATCTCGATTTGCACCACCTATTTGTGATGCAGAAATACCAAAGAGGTTTCAAACACCAAACATGAAGTTGCATGATGGCTCAACTGATCCTGAAGAGCATGTAGCCCAGTACAGAGAAAGGATGGAGATCAACCCCATCCCTGAGAGGTTAAAAGAAGCATGTCTATGCAAGAGTTTCGGATCCACACTGACAGGATCAGCTCTTAAATGGATGCTAAGTCTTCCCCCTTACTCTATTACTTCATTCGCTAATCTAGTTAAT
Organism: Helianthus tuberosus; assembly: GCA_030545235.1. Lineage (NCBI taxonomy): Eukaryota > Viridiplantae > Streptophyta > Magnoliopsida > Asterales > Asteraceae > Helianthus > Helianthus tuberosus. Next base: position 52,166,570 of record CM060410.1, on the reverse strand, counting down.
TTATTTAATAGCCAATTCTCATGCAGTAGGAGGTTTGAACGTTTAACTAGTGATCTATATAGGGTAACACAAGGTCAAAATGAATCACTTAGAGATTATATTACTAAATTCAGTAGAGAATCCTTGGAAATTCCTAACCTGGATATAGCTACGGCTGTAGAAGCCTTCAAAATGGGTTTACTTAAGGATTCACAGTTTTGTGATGATCTTGTCATGACCCCTTGCAGGAATCTTGATGAAGTAAGAACCAGGGCCCTTAGATTCATCCGCTTAGAGGATGATAAAAGGATCCAAGAAAGACTGGCAGGATCCTCAAAGCAAGAAAAGCAAGGATCCTACTTCAGGAACAACAAATCCAAACCATACAACAGTTCTGATAACCAGAACGTGCATGCAGTGGAGCAAGAAGTGGATGATGAGGATTATCCTCCCATTTCTGAATATTGCTTTTCTGTTGATAACAATGAACTAATCCTTGCAATGCAGAATCTAGGTGAAAAAGCAAGATGGCCCAGAAAGAGTGATAAGCCAGCAGCAACAAAAGATAGATCCAAATGGGGTGCATATCATGAAGATTTCGGCATCTCACTGAAGAATGCATAGCACTCAGGAAGGAGATTGGTTACTTGTTAAGCAAAGGGCATTTGAAGGAGCTGCGGAAGAAAAAGTCAAGGATCCAGGATCCTGAAAAAGTTCTGGAAAGAGCTCCTGCTCCCCCAGCAGATGCACAGATTATCAACTTCATATCTGGAGGATCGGACATATGTGGCACTTCCTTTTCAGCAGCCAAGAGGCATGCCAAAGAAACAAAGATGGATAATGGGGACAGACCCATTCGAACCTCGATCCTTACACAGGAGAAAGTTATAACCTTTGATGAGGACGATCGTGTGGATATTCAGGATCCTCACCATCATGGTCTTGTGATTACTTTATTTAAATCTAACCATTTTGTTCGCAGGATTCTCATAGATGGAGGAAGCTTAGTAAACATCATTCAACTTGATGTCCTAAAAAAGATGAACATCCCTGAATCAGAAATTATCCCAAGATCATCAGTTCTTGTGGGATTCAGCGGAGAAACCAAGAACACATTGGGGGACATTAAACTTCCAATTTACATAGAGGGAGTTAATTCTTTTCAAAAAATTTTTGTTATAGATTACTTATCCTGTTGCAATGTTATCCTTAGCAGGCCATGGATACATGACATGAAAGCAGTTCCATCTACATACCATCAATGTGTGAAACTCCTTACTCCATGGGGTGTGGTCAAGATTGAAAGTGACCAACAAGAAGCTAAAAATTGTTACACTTCATCAATGAAGCTAGCCTCAAGACCTAGGGAGCAATAGCAATTAAAGTATCCTCTAAGAGATGTCCTGGAGGCAAGAGAACAAGATGTCAAGGATATCCTAATGGATCCTCAGGATCCTGAATCCAAAGTTTTTATAGGATCTGAGATCCTCAACAATATTGAAGAGGATCTAGTATCCTTCCTGAAGAGAAGAAAAACTACCTTTGCCTGGAAGCATGAAGACATGACAGGTATTTCCAAAGATATTATCACTCATAAACTTGGCATTGACAGGTCATTCAAACCCATACATCAAAAGAGGAGGAAGTTTGCACCTGAGAGGAATGCCATCATCCAGGAGGAGGTAGATAAGCTGCTTAGAGCAGGTATGATTAGAGAGGTTAAGTATCCAAGGTGGTTAGCCAATGTGGTTGTTGTTCAAAAGAAAAATGGAAAGTGGAGGGTATGTGTCGATTTTACTGATTTAAACAAGGCATGTCCCAAGGATCCTTTCCCATTACCCCACATTGACTCTATGGTGGATGCTACCGCGGGTCATGAGTTGTTGACTTTCATGGATGCTTCATCTGGATTTCAACAAATTCAGATGGAACCATCTGATCAAGAGGATACAACCTTTATGACCCCTACTGGTATCTATTGTTATATTGCTATGCCATTTGGACTAAGAAATGCAGGTGCTACATACCAAAGGCTAGTCAATATGATGTTTAAGGAACAAATATGAGACACAATGGAAGTCTATATAGACGACATGGTGGTTAAGTCCAAGAGAGCTGAGGATCACCTTAGAGATTTGGAGGAAGCATTTGATATCCTTGATAAATTCAATATGAAATTAAATCCTTCCAAGTGCCACTTTGGTGTGAAAGCTGGCAAGTTCCTAGGTTACATGCTAACAAAAAGAGGCATAGAGGCAAGTCCAGAGCAAATCAAGGCGATTGTCAATATTAAGTCTCCTACCAATGCCAAGGATGTGCAAAGATTGACAGGGAGGATCGCAGCCTTGAACATGTTCATCTCAAAATCATCAGAGAAATGCAAGGAACTTTATGACATCCTGAGAAAGAACAAGAAATTTGAATGGACTGAAAAGCATGAGAATGCTCTCAAGGCCCTTAAGGATTACCTATCCTCAGCTCCTGCCTTAATGAAACCAGAAAAAGGGGATATATTATCCTTATATTTGGCAGTCTCTTCTAAGGCAGTAAGTGCAGTCCTTGTTAAGGATCATGAAGGTACACAACACCCTGTATATTATGTAAGTAAGAGTTTGCTTGATGCTGAATCCAGGTATTCACATTTAGAAAAACTTATCCTCGCTTTGATTATGGCATCAACTAAATTACGTCATTATTTTGAAACACATGCTATTATTGTTAGAACTAACTTTCCAATTAAGAATGTTCTCAGGAAACCTGAAATGTCAGGAAGGATGGCTAAATGGGCAGTAAAGCTTAGTGCTTATGATATAAGATATGAGCCAAGAACTGCCATTAAATCCCAAGCCTTGGCTGACTTTGTGGCAGATTTCAATAGTGATCTACAAAGGGAAGCTGAGTTAGAAGTTCAACAGCTTGAAGAGACTAAGGATCCTTGGATACTCTTCACAGATGGGGCTTCAAACATCAAGGGAACTGGACTAGGAATACTACTAAAATCGCCACAGGGGGCCATAATACCCCACTCAATAGCTTGTGAGTTTCAAACTACTAATAATGAGGCTGAGTATGAAGCCTTGATAGCTGGTTTGCAAATTGCCAAGCACATGAGGATCAGGTATCTTGAGGTACATGTAGATTCATTGTTAATTACTAATCACTTTAATGGTTCTTATGCTGTTAAAGGTGAAAGACTAATCAAATATCTAGAGATAGTCAAGAAATTGGCAGACTCTTTTGCTTCTTTTAGTTTGACACAGGTACCCAGAGAAGAAAATGCAGAAGCCGATGCTTTGGCCAACCTTGGATCATCATTGAAGATTCCAGAGGATATCAAAATTCCCATAATCCACATTTTGACTCCTGCTATTGAGGGTCACACAACTATGGAAATAGTAGAGGATTCTGCAATCATACCTAATGATGATGCACAATCACATTCAGGATCCTGGATCCTCCCAATCATGAGATATATACAACATGGAGAGATTCCTACAGGAGAAAACCCCAAAGCTTTCAAAGTTAAGGTATCTCAATTTACAATACTAAATAACATGTTATATAAATGATCTCTTGTAGGTCCATATCTAAGGTGCATAGAGGATCCTGAAATTCAAGAATTCCTAAAGGATTTTCATGAAGGAGATTGTGGAAACCACACTGGGGGCAGAGCACTGTTCTCAAGGATCCTTATGACAGGATATTATTGGCCTACTATGAAGAAGGATGCTGTGGATTATGCCAAGAAATGTGATGCTTGTCAGAGACATAGCAATATCCTTCATCAACCAGCAGAGCTCCTGCATCCTATATCCTCTTCTTGGCCATTCATGAGATGGGTAATGGATATAGTTGGTAAACTTCCAAAAGCACCAGGAGGAAAAGTGTTTATGCTTGCCATGACTGATTACTTTTCTAAGTGGATAGAAGCTGAAGCCTTTGCTCAAGTCAGAGAAAAAGTAAGTGATATCTTTATTAAAAGAAACATTATTACCGGATTTGGTATCCATTCTGAAATTGTTTGTGATAATGGATCCCAATTCATTGGGAGTAGAACTACTAACTTTTGTGACAGTTGGGGGATTAAGATGATAACATCAACACCCGTCCATCCACAACCTAATGGTCAAGCAGAATCATCCAACAAGATCATCATCAACAACTTGAAGAAGAAGCTCGGATCCAAGAAAGGAAAATGGGCAGAAGAGCTACCTTATGTGTTATGGGCTGATAACGCCAAAATGGAGACATATCATTGAGTTAGGAGTGATTTCCTTTCCTTGACGATTAACTCCACTCCTTCTTTTCTTAAAATGACCTCACCAACGAGTTAGGGGTGATTTCCTCACCTAGGTGATCGTTACCAAAACTTTCCTTCAAAATACTTTATCAAGCAAACACAATCATGTTTCATACCTAAATCATTTATCATTTATCGAAATACCCACTTATATCAATTCCAAAATACATTGTTTTATCAAACATACTTCTTATCCTACAATCTATTTTCACATAACTCACATACACGAAATTCTTAATCATACCTTAAAACGTTTTATTTCCCGTATTTAAAAACCTTACGAAATGCTACCTATCAATTTAATCGGTCCTATGAATCTCTGGCCCATGAACTTCATATTCAACTTAATCACTAAAACACGCACACATTATATCATCATACTAGAGACTTCCATTCTGAATCGAAATCAAACCAACCTTTCTCAATTACTTATAAGATCTTATAGATGTTATATGATCGTTTTACCAAATACTTTTTTCAACATCAACAAATCATTTGTTAAAACTTTTAACAATCACTAAGTCCTTTTGCTAAATTTCTTTTCTAAGGATCCTCGTTTTCACAAGAACCTCCTAAATTCATAATTTCTTGTTTGATGAAATGAACTTACTTTTTATCGAAAACCTTTTTCCTACACCAATTTACAAAACACGTGGGCAAGAAGACTTCATGGGGACCGACCATCTTCGGATTACGTAAACTCTTTTAAAACAAAAGTAGCATTTCCATTCATTACAAAATATATTATGCTTAACCAATGAGTACTTTATATCCTCTTACATATACAAACTATATTCTACCCTTCAAATTAAGCTCAATCTAATTTTGATTCGATAAACTCAACGTTTCGTTTAAACAACTATACATGCATATCATCATACACATTTTAGTCGATATCTCGTGATAACATCATTCATATCGTTCATATTTACATACTCAACCTTTTGAATGCTTTTATACGCTTAAATCCGCTATGTCCCAACGTACACTATATACGTAAATTTTATTATTCGTACCTACACTTATACGCATACGTTTTATGCTTATACTTATACTCATACTACTCATACGTTTTATGTTTATACTCATACTTACGTGCATATTCATACTTAAACTTATACTTATGCTCATAGTTTCATTCATACTCATGATTCATACATTCGTACCCGTACGCGAGCATAATCCGAGTGATTCGCTTACGTGGGTCCCATACATAATTAAGCATGGACTTGCTTATATACTATATTCTTATACGTACACATTCTTATTTTTAAATTATGTATACCCTGATTCATACACAACTAGTACAAGCTATGCGGATCATGCGACGATCAAAATAATCGCAGGTGCACACGGGATTATAGTGATAGGCATATGGAAACCGTAGAGCGTACTACTGTGTATGGTAAGACACGGAACATAACATGACACCGAATAACAAGACGGACATAACATGGTCAAAACATGGTGGATACGCCGCTGGTACTTCCTATATATAAGTGTTTTCACCATGTTACCAAACTTCCGTAAAACGTGCCATGAGAAATTCAGTGTTTTGTAGACCTTTTGACCTAATACAAACTTTAAACAACTCACAAACGCATTATATCCGATTATCCATGACGAGACTTCATCTTTAACACGCTACTTTCGTCTATCTAACACTTATATCATTCATATACTTGCATTCATTTAGAGTCAATCGTTCGCCCCATACTCCTATTATTCTCCATTATCCTTTCTTTCATATGAACCCCGTTCACAATCAAGCTTGTTTAAACATTCAAATCCTAACTTATCTCATTACCTTTAAAACCGTCTTCCTATTCTTTATTCTTGTGTAAATGTACTTAGTATACCTTTAACGCTTTATTCAAAGTACCAAACCTTTTCGTTCCTCTCAATAAATAATTTTTATGAAAGTGTGATTTTTATACTATCCTTAAAACTTCCCCTGTAAACTTCCCCACTTTCCAACAAAATACAAACCGTTTGTCAAAATCTTCCTTCTTAATACGTCCCATTTTTAATACATCTCCAATTTAAGTTATCCAAACTTGTTTAGACTCACTTTACCTATATACGCACCTACAGGTTTTCAACTATGTTTGGTACCTCAAAATATTTTAGACAACGAACTCCCTTGCAAATTTACCTTGTCGTTCTCCAAAGTTTCGTACTTTTCAAACCGTTTCAAAATTTCCAAGTCTCAATTTTTGCCAAAACTTTTTCAAGTCTTCCTCTTGAAAAAAATTCGGGATGAAATTTCCTAAAGGAGGGGAGACTGTAACGCCCTGCGTTTTCATGCTTTCCATATTTAGAAACCATTGCTTGAAATTCTATTTTTTGGAAATCTTGTATTCCTTGTAATCGTATTTCTTTGTATCGTTGTAAAATCCGAGACTTTGATCGTAATGAAACGAATCTTTTATACATCGTTTATACATGTTTGTACATTGATACGTGCACTCGTTTGATACATGGTTCGTAATTCGTATAAACGTAAGCTTAACTCGTAAATAATGATCGTGTATTCGTAATCCTTAAATCTTCATACATTTAAACACTTAGTTATTCGATTTTAAGATTAAGTTGTATGTTTTTTTTTCACTTGATCATACCAAACTGTAAACCATACATACTTGTTACATTTCATGTGTTATACACACCTATATTATCATACTTTTTGCTAAATTAAAACATGACATTTATGCATTTTGGACCTTGTTACAAGTTACATACATACTAGACACCATGTAACACTTTATTAAACATCAAATATATACCTTCTAATATCAAAAAATAAAATAAAATAAAAATTATAGGGCTGTTAACAGCCTTGCATCAGCCCACTTAATTTCCTTGTTTTGAGTTATTTAGCCCACTAAACACTTCCAAAGCCTAACCCAATGAAACCCTAATCCATCCCCTATATAACCCAAGCCTCCTCCAAGCATTTTTCACTTTCTAAACACTCTCCATTCACTCTCAAACACTCCAAACCGTAGCTGATTGCAGAAGTTCGAGCAGATTTATACCACTTCACTAAAGTGAGCATAACTCACTCAATTCTTATCCGATTCACTCGATTCTTTTTCCTACTACTTTGTATTGACCTTTGCTACGTTTCCATGGGTTTTACTTGGAAGACCAGAGTCTGGAATGTTGCCAAAAGGGCTACAAAGTGGACTGATTTTTCTGTTCTTGTTTCAAACTTTGATAAACTTGTTTAAACTTGAGGAAACTCATCTCAAACCTATGTCCTTATGCTTATAATCACTTCTATGGTTAGTTAGGCTTAAAAACAAGGTTGAGACATCCAAAATCAGAGGTATAAACCTCACAAACATTCTGTTTTTGTTCAAGGGTTTTAACCCACAAGTGATGCTCAAGTTCAAGACTTAATGATTGTGTGATTTAGGATTAGCTTGGGCTAACCTACTTGAAAATCCACACATTACTTGATGTTTTCTCATGGATTAGTTGTTCATATTCTATTGTTTCTTATAAGTTCATGACCCTCCATGTTGTTCATAACAACAAGTGTAGTGGTGAACAATAGAGGTACCTAAATGGAAGCTTTGTTCTTCCTACCTCATGTATGAATTCCATGATACTTAGAGGTGCCTAAATGACGACTTTAATCTTCTACCTCATGCTTGACTTATATGATATAATATACACTATGTAATACTTATGTAACAACCAAATAATCGAACTCTTGGTAATGAACTAATGGACATTCGTCAAGCTAGTAGATTGTATCATCTTAGGCCTTGACAACTTGTCACGATTCTAATGGAACTTTGTTCCATGAAAACATTTAAACTCTTTTAGAGTTTCATAGTGTCAAGAATAAGTGTCATAGGTGTTAGATGATTATATTCATATGTTTATTTTTCATGTTATTTAAACTCCAAATCCCTAGAACCATATGTAAACACATCTTAAACTCCAAATTGAACACATTCAACTTCCTAGTCTTAACAACTTCGTCTCAACAACTTCGTCACATGGGATAATCGGAAAGCATATGCAACTTTGTGAGTACACTTGACCCATTTTCCTTTTAATACACTTTGGGTGCAACATGTTTTACTTGTTAAAATGCACGATTCACAAACATGCTTTTATTCGTTCAATCCTTATACATGCTTTGCTATGCTGAGGTTCATGCTAGAATACATACTACTTGTTAACTCGGCTTAACAATTATAGCACTATAGGAGTAGCACACCACCTGACGGGGTTTTGTTGAGTCTTTATTCTATAACGGTCTCATCACTTTTGTGTCGAGAGATGCTAAATACTAGTGGACACTAGAGTTGACATATTGTTATGCATTATAGATTGACCTTGTATACCAATTGCTATGTTGGATTGAAAATACCTTTTTATACATATGACACGAGTCTAAAACTAGTGTACTCGCCAATACCTTTGTATTGAACTATGCTTTTAAAACATGTTGCAGGTTTAGCGATGATGTTGATGATGCATGGAATCTAGTAGGATGCTTAGATACACACTTTAAATTTTGTATTTTATTTGTATTGTATTTCATTATTCATGTTGTATTTGTTTCAAATCCTTGTAATTGACTATTTAGAAATGAAATGAAAATTTATCATTTAAATACTTGTCACAAATAGTGTTATGAAGTCTCTTGCAATCTACTTCGTCTCACTCCGATGTTTCCGCCATCGGTTGGGGTGTGACAAATAGTATCATGTTCTAACGATCCTTGAGAACAGTGCTCTGCCCCCAATGTGGTTTCCACAATCTCCTTCATGAAAATCCTTCAGAACTTCTTGAATTTCTGGATCCTTAATGCACCTTAGATATGGGCCTGCAAGAGATCGTTTATATAACATGTTATTCAGTATTGTAAATTGAGATACCTTAACTTTGAAAGCTCTAGGATTCTCTCCAGTAGGAATCTCTCCATGTTGTATATATCTCAGGATTGGAAGGATCCAGGATCCTGAACTTGACTATGCACCATCACTAGGTATTATCGCAGAATCCTCCACTATCTCCATGGCTGTGTGATCCTCAATAGAAGGAGATAAGATGTGGATAATTGGTATCCTAACATCCTATGGAATCTTCAATGATGATCCAAGGTTGGCTAAAGCATCAGCTTCTGCATTTTCTTCCCTGGGTACCTGTGTTAAACTAAAAGAAGCAAAAGAGTCTGCCAATTTCTTGACTATTTCTAAATATTTGATTAGCCTTTCACCTTTAACAGCATAAGAACCATTAAAGTGGTTAGTAATTAACAAAGAATCTACATGTACCTGAAGATACCTGATCCTCATGTGCTTGTCAATTTGCAAACCAGCTATTAAGGCCTCATACTCAACCTCATTATTAGTAGTTTGAAACTCACAAGCAATTGAGTGGGGTATAATGTCCCCCTGTGGCGATTTTAGTAGTATGCCTAGTCCAGTTCCCTTGATATTTGAAGCTGTTGGTGCATGTTATGTGACAACAGCGTTGGATTGGTCTTTGGATATTAAACGTGTTTGGGCCGCGAAGACTTATGAAGACTGAAAGGAATTCGAGTTTGTTGAAGCCCAATCTAGTCCAAGTTTGTATCAAGTTTAAGTCTATCTAGTTTGGCCCGATTTGTAAACAGAATTCGTATGGGCTTGGCCCAGTTCGAATTGTATGGTTGTGTGTATATAAACAACCTTTACCTAGAGTTTTAGGGTTAGACTTTTGGAGACTTTTAGGCAATTGAGAGAGAGTTCGAATACACAGATTATTGGCTGTGAGTTCGTGAAGATCTTGAGTGATTGTAAACGTTTTCGTTGGATAATCATAGAAGATCAGTTAGTAAATCGGTTCGTGTTCTTGTTTCTGTTTATTTGGTTTATCAAGGGGATTCCGCACCCTTGGTAGATTGTCAGTTTTGTTACGATCCATACGGGATAGGGACCTACAATTGGTATCAGAGCGTTTGCTCTTGTGTACGGTTCAAAACTGATTTTACAGATTCAAGGATTTTGTTCGTTTGAAGATTTTCGGATTTTGTGTGAAGAACAAGGAAGAACATCGAAGAACAGTCAAAATTTCGTGATTTTGATCGGTTTTGGTGTTATTTGGAAGTTGTTTGCTGATTTTTTGGAGTTTTAGTTGGAAAGTTATCAATCAGAAGATTCTACGGTGTAAAAGGTGCTGATTTTTCGGGATTTATTACTGGAAGATTGCTGGTCTCGACAGGGTACTGCTCACTCGCAACAAGGCTCGGTTAGTGGTAAAAGGGTTCAATCAGCAAGAAGGGATAGATTATAATGAAGTGTTTGCACCAGTGGCAAGGTTGGAGGCAATTCGTTTGTTTCTAGCTTTCGCTTCATTCAAGGGCTTTAAAGTTTTCCAACTAGACGTCAAGAGTGCATTTCTTTACGGGAAAGTCCAAGAAGTGGTGTATGTCTCACAGCCAGATGGGTTCGTTGATCCAGACTATCCAGATCGAGTGTACAAACTTGATAAGGCTTTATATGGGTTACATCAAGCTCCTAGGGCGTGGTACGAGACACTGTCTACACATCTGATCAAGAATGGTTTTGAGAGAGGTCAGATTGACAGTACACTGTTCATCAAGAGAAAGAAGGAAGATTTTCTGCTGGTACAGGTATACGTGGATGACATCATCTTTGGGTCATCAGATGAGCACATGTGTAAGGAGTTTGAACAGGTGATGAAGAGTAAGTTTGAAATGAGTGCTATGGGTGAGTTGTCTTACTTTCTGGGATTACAAGTTGAACAGAAGGAGGATGGGATGTTTATTCATCAAACAAAGTATGTGTATGACATTTTGGATCGGTTCAAAATGAATGATTGCTCTACTTTCAACACACCCATTTGCGAAAGTCACAATCTCGGCCCAGATCATGAAAGCACTGAAGATGTTGATCCTACTCAATACAGGGCGATGATTGGTTCTCTAATGTACTTGACTGCTTCAAGACCTGACATCATGTTTGCCGTATGCTTGTGTGCCAGATATCAAGCGAATCCAAAAGAGTCACACATGAAAGCAGTGAAGCGTATTCTTCGTTACTTGAAGGGGAAACCTAAACTTGGGTTGTGGTATCCAGCTGATAGTGATTTGAGGTTCGTTGCTTACACTGATTCAGACTTTGGAGGATGCAAATCAAACAGAAAGTCTACAACAGGTGGTTGTCAGTTCTTAGGAGGCAGGATCGTGTCTTGGCAATGCAAGAAGCAATCCTGTGTGTCTACATCTACGTGTGAAGCTGAATATATTGCTGCGGGTAGCTGTTGCTCTCAGGTCCTCTGGATTCAACAGCAGATGCGCGATTACGGTTTGGATTTCACTCGTACTCCTATTATGATAGATAATAATGCCACTATTTCAATCACAAACAATCCCGTAAAGCACAGTAGAACTAAACATATTGACATACGTCGTCACTTTATACGGGATTGTGCTGAAAAACGACTAATTGAATTACATCGAGTCGACACAGAAGATAACCTTGCTGATCTTTATACAAAAGCTTTTGATCGAGCTCGCTTTGAACACTTAGTCGAACTCAACGGGATGAGGAATCCTGAATAACTGGTTTTTCATAAGAATTTTGTAAATAGTTTACTGTTTTTTCTTAAAAATCAAAAATACAAAAACATTGAAAAATCAAAAACATAAAAAAAATAGAAAATCTAAAATGAGTTTTCACTGTGTGAAAAAGAAGAAATGATAGTACATCAGCACGTTAGACTGTCACACTCGAACTGAATCAAAATGCTTAAGTGTGATAGTAGCTTCATCATATGATATACCAGTAGGCAAAAGCATGAAATAATCAACTTACCAAGGTGATATAAACATAAATGCACTGAGTATGAGTGGGGAACACATCAGTGGTGTATGGTTTAATGACCTTAAATCTTGCGTTGATAGATTGCCAAAATCTGAAGTTTTGGGTCTTTATACTGTTATTTCATCTGGGGATATCAGGGGTGTCCTTCTGCTGCATCCAGATATATGCTGACCTAGACACACCCAGGATATCTTAAAAGAGCTAAAAATGCCAAAACCCTGAAAATGAAGAAGCTCTCATAGAGAGTCATTCAAAATAAGTGCAAAATGCACAAATCGTACCAAAAATGGTATCTGTCTTAGCCCTCGATAAGATATTTTGGTCTCTCTGCTGTACGGAAGTACTGACCTGTTCACCAATTATCTATCGTTGAAAAATAAAACGGATGAATTCAGTATACTCACCTACTACGATGAATCTTTGTGCATACCTTGATCGCGGGGGTATATCCTGAAGTGGGACACGCTAATATCTCAGAAATTAAAATTACCTTAACGTATCATACGGTAATGGTACTTGAAATGTTCATGCATTTGTTTAAGTGGACAAACATACTGGTAATCGTCTTGAACTGCTTTTCATGGAAAATTACATAAAGAATTAACTAATGGTGTGAAACAGTTTGATTGTGCTGATATGATCTTCTTACAAGTGATTCTCACAAAAACAGAGTGTTTATTGCTTTTCGTATTTATTTGTTTTCAGAAAATACAAAAATTCAAAAATAGTGTCTTTTTCTGTTTAAAATTCTTAATGTACGGAAAACTGTTATTCGTGGAGGAATTGTTACTGATAGGGGGAGACGGTGTTAGTAAGTGGGTTCAAAATTTTTGAAATGATGCAGGTTATAAGGTGTTTGTTGAACAATTTGTGCGTGTTGGTTTTGAATTGGAAAGTGCTTAATCTGTTATACAGTTTAACTATCTCTTGAATAATAATAATTTGTTTAACTTATGTTGAAAAATTCTTATGGTTTCTCGAGATGTTTGTTTTATAGTATACAGATTGAAGCAGTTTGTTGATGAGAAGTTGCTTTGAAGAGATGAGGAGTTTGTTGCTGCTTGGTAGAGTCCTCCTTCTACAATGCAGAATGGATGCTGTGAAGACTTACTTGGATTGCTGAATCACAACTTGGAAGATTTGGTGATTGGATACATCAGCTTAGGGGGAGTCTGTTGCTGACAGAATTCATGTTGAAGCTGACGCTATCCAAAGACCAAAGACTTTGATATTCTGAAGACTAAAGTTTCCTTTGCAAGCTATTGTCAAGGGGGAGTTTGTTGGTGCATGTTATGTGACAACAGCGTTGGATTGGTCTTTGGATATTAAACGTGTTTGGGCTGCGAAGACTTATGAAGACTGAAAGGAATTCGAGTTTGTTGAAGCCCAATCTAGTCCAAGTTTGTATCAAGTTTAAGTCTATCTAGTTTGGCCCGATTTGTAAACAGAATTCGTATGGGCTTGGCCCAGTTCGAATTGTATGGTTGTGTGTATATAAACAACCTTTACCTAGAGTTTTAGGGTTAGACTTTTGGAGACTTTTAGGCAATTGAGAGAGAGTTCGAATACACAGATTATTGGCTGTGAGTTCGTGAAGATCTTGAGTGATTGTAAACGTTTTCGTTGGATAATCATAGAAGATCAGTTGGTAAATCGGTTCATGTTCTTGTTTCTGTTTATTTGGTTTATCAAGGGGATTCCGCACCCTTGGTAGATTGTCAGTTTTGTTACGATCCATACGGGATAGGGACCTACAGAAGCCCCATCTGTGAAGAGTATCCAAGGATCCTTAGTCTCTTCAAGCTGTTGAACTTCCAATTCAGCTTCCCTTTGTAGATCACTACTAAAATCAGCCACAAAGCCAGCCAAGGCCTGAGATTTAGTGGCAGTTCTTGGTTTATATCTAATATCATATGCACTAAGCTTGACTGCCCACTTTGCCATCCTTCCTGACATTTCAGATTTCCTGAGAACATTCTTGATAGAAAAATTAGTTTTAACAATAATAGGACGAGTCTCAAAATAATGACGTAATTTAGTAGATGCCATGATTAAGGCAAGGATAAGTTTCTCTAAATGAGAATACCTGGACTTAGCATCAAGTAGACTTTTACTTACATAGTATACAGGATGTTGAGTACCTTCATGATCCTTAACGAGGACTGCACTTACTGCCTTAGAAGAAACTGCTAAGTATAAGGATAATATATCCCATTTTTCTGGTTTCATTAAAGCTGGAGCTGAGGATAGGTAATCCTTAAGGGCCTTGAGGGCATTCTCATGCTTTTTAGTCCACTCAATTTTTTTGTTCTTTCTCAGGATGTCATAGAATTCTATGCATTTCTCTGATGACTTTGAGATGAATCTATTCAAGGCTGCGATCCTTTCTGTCAATCTTTGCACATCCTTGGCATTGGCAAGAGACTTGATATTCACAATCACCTTGATTTGTTCTGGACTTGCCTCTATCCCTCTTTTTGTCACCATATAACCTAGGAACTTGCTAGCTTTTACACCAAAGTAGCACTTGGAAGGATTCAATTTCATGTTGTATCTATCAAGGATATTAAATGCTTCCACCAAATCTTTAAGGTGATCCTCAGCTCTCTTGGACTTGACCACCATGTCATCAATATAGACTTCCATTGTGCGTCCAATTTGCTCTTTAAACATCATATTTACTAGCCTTTGGTATGTAGCACCTGTATTCCTTAGTCCAAAGGGCATAGCAATATAACAATAGATACCAGTAGGGGTCATAAAGGTTGTATCCTCTTGATCAGATGGTTCCATCTGAATTTGTTGGAATCCAGATGAAGCATCCATAAAGGTTAACAACTCATGACCTGTTGTAGCATCCACCATGGAGTCAATGTGGGGTAATGGAATCCACCATGAAGCATCCATAAAGGTTAACAACTCAAATCGACACATACCCCCCACTTTCCATTTTTCTTTTGAACAACAACTACATTGGCTAACCGCCTTGGATACTTTACCTCTCTAATCATACCTGCTCTGTGCAGTTTATCTACCTCCTCTTGGATGATGGCTTTCCTCTCAGGTGCAATCTTTCTCCTCTTCTGATGTATGGGTTTGTAGGACCTGTCCATGCCAAGTTTATGAGTAATAATATCTTTAGAAATACATGTCATGTCTTCATGTTTCCAGGCGAAGGTAGCTTTTCTCCTTCTTAAGAAGGATACTAAATCCTGTTCAATGGTATCGAGGATCCCGGATCCTATAAAGACTTTGGATTCAGGATCCTGAGGATCCATCAGGATGTCTTTAACATCTTGTTCTCTTGCCTCCAGGACATCTCTTGGAGGATACTTTAATTGCTACGCCTCCCTAGGTCTTGAGGTTTGTTTCATTGATGAAATGTAACAATTCTTGGCCTCTTGTTGATCACTTTCTATTTTCACCACACCCCATGGAGTAGGCAGTTTGACACACTAATGATACGTAGAGGGAACTGCTTTCATATCATGTATCCATGGCCTGCCAAGGATAACATTACAACAAGATAAGCAATCTATGACACAAATTTTTTTAATAGAATTTACTCCCTCTCTTTAAATAGGAAGTTTAATGTCCCCCAATGTGTTCTTGGTTTCTGTTCTGGTCAAAAATCACACAAGGATAATGAAACCAAATCCGATTTTGTGAGGTGTGATGCTTGATTATGTGAACAAATGTATGAACAAAGAATGAATGAAATGAATGTTGAACACAAGGATTTATACGACGAAAAAGCCCTTGATCAATGAATGATCTCCGGCATAAAAAACCTAGGGTGATGGAAACTACCGATCACCAACTATATTAAACAAACAATGTTTACAAATCGGGATGATATCAAGCTTGGTACAAGGATCACTAGTGTGTAAAAAGTGTGTATAATCGTCGAGAGTTGTTGAGAGCTCGAGTGCAGTGTGTTGCTCATAATTCTTATGTCTAAACAATCTTTGTTATCCCCATTTAAAAATAGAAATAAACTAACTAACAAACAATCCGAAAAAGGTGCAAGCTCCTCACGATCACCACAACGGTCGAAGAGCTCATGCACATGCAGAACTAAAAGGCATATTCCCCTGGAATCTCGCTTAGACCAAGTCTCATTCGAATACTCCTGCAAAACAAGTTCAAATATAATGGAAACAATTGTTAGTATTAGGATAATAATGAGGATCCTGGATCCTTAGTCATGCAACGTCTTCTGAGGATCCTTAATTCAAACTGAACTGAGGATCCGTGATCCTGGCTGCACTTGAGGATCCGTGATCCATAAGCTTGGAAATTCTATCCCTAACAATTGCCCCCAAAATATGTGGAATTAGTTGTAACTAAATGATTCATATTTTCTGCTTGATTCAGAACAAGTTGGTTAGAGTAAAACTAGCCGTTGAGATAGGACTAGCCGTTGCGAGGGTGACGTCAGTGACAAGACTTCCCTGCACAATCATCATTATATAAACAGGGTTAGAGATAAGGATCAAATTTCATTTAAATTCGAGCGTTTCTCTCCTTTAAATCTTCATTCGGAGACTCCAACAGGTATCTCTGTTTCCCTTCTCTCTAAATTTTCTTCTTTCGATTCCCTGTTCCTTCAAAATACCATGGCCAAGATGAATCTTTGAACCTCCCCTGCCAAGGATCCTAAGAAGGACAACCCTCTGAAAAGCCAGGGTGTAACCAAAAATCCTTCACTGGAACTCTGCCGTTTCACCGATCCTGAAATTGATCGGATACGTCATTGCTTTCCAGCAGGAGCCGTCTTCAGACCCTTCGATCTGCTACAAAGAGCGATTGTATTTCTGATCATTGGATCACCTTCCCGGCAACCCCTTTTCTGATAGGGTTTACTTATCATTTCCCTGCTTTGACACAATCATTCTTCACCCTCACTCGCATGTGCTATATACAAGTCATGCCAATGATGTGGAGAGTTCTTTACACTCTTGAAAACATCATTGAGCAGGAAGGTGTTGAAGTAGGGGTGTCTGAGTTGAGTAAGTTATACAACCTTGTTAGTCATGGTTCTCACCGTTTTTTATTCAAGCATAAACCCGGTCAGCCTCATCCGATCCTCAAAACCACCAAAAATGACTCCAACTGGAGAAACCTGTTCTTCTTTGTAAGGAGAGACTCCATCCCGGATGAGAAAGATCTCCCCAAAAAGTGGATCACCCAGGGTAGGATATGGGATCCTTAGACCAGGGCCAAAGTAGGATTCTTTTTCTGTTAAGGATAACTGATCCTTCTTTTTATTTCTCTTGTGCAGCTATCTCGCTCTCTCATATTCAAGAAACACCTGCAACAAAAGAAAGGATTGCCGCTTTCTGGAAGCTTGATCCTGCTGTCAGAACCTTTCAAGCTAAAACACAGGATTCACAAGAAGTCTCCACCGGTTCCTACACCATGTCAAGTAAGTATCCATTTCTTTGAATAAATAAACGTAAAGTATGAATACTTATCTGTTTTTTGCATTTGTAGGCGCTGGAAAATCCTCTAAATCTGCTTCCAGGTTCAGCGTCAGTGATCTTGATGCATTCTCCTCCTCAAGGTCTGTCAAAAAGGTGCTAGCTGCAAGCCCAAGCATCCCGAACCCTAAAAGCATGAGCACACGGGGCAAGGGTGCCAAGAAAAGAAAGACCTCTGAGCCCACTGAAGGCCTCCCTCTCATCCAACACCAGTTCGAGGAGTATGTATCTGAGGTAAGGATCCTATATGCTTAGGTCTGAACTTTACTTTCTGAGGATAACGGATCCTGACTATATGCTTCTTTTATGCAGAAATTCGCCGAGATCCAAATGCTCCTGGATCAACATGTGGCCGAAACCGAGCAGCAAAAGCTAGACTTCCAGCATATGTTCCTGGCCAAAGACAAGAAAATCTCCTCCCTTGAGAAGGACATCAACCTACTGAAGAAGGAGTTGGTCCTGACCCAAATCACAGCTCAGTAAGAGAAGGTTGAAATTATGGATGGAGCTAAGTTGTCTGCCACTGTTGCCATGCCGAAGATCAAGCTACAAATGGCTAAGGAGGCTGAGGATCCTGCTTTTGACAGGTCTACTTGGGACCAAGAGGCTTGGAGGCAGAAGCTGTTGGAGCTGGATGATGAAGATGAAGCTGAGGAGGTCTTGGCAATTGAGGCTGGTAGTAGTGGGGTGAAGGATCCTAAGGCAGCAGGTGGTGATGGTGAAAAGGTGGTGGAAGCAGCGAAGGTTTAGGCTGCAACAATGGGCGATGATGGATTTATCTAGACGCGGCCGGAGCCCATTTTTAATGGTTTTATAGTTTTTTGGTTGTGATGTTTTAAACAATGCTGGTCTGTAACTAAACAATAGTGTTTAGGTTTAAGGATCACGGATCCTTGGGACAATAGGGGGTAGCAAAGGTGGATGGGTCCTTCTGTTTGTGGAGGATGAAGCCTTTGATGCCTCTCATCTTTTAGTTTCCTGCATAACTTAGAACTTTTTAGTATGGACACCCTTTACCTACCCCAGCGGACGGGCCACGTATTGCTGGTAGATGCTCGGGGTAGGTAATTTTGACAACCTTTGAAGGGTTTAATTACGATAAATAAATGAAGCTTTAACCTTTTGACTATCTTGTGTTGTTCACTTTGTCTCTATTTACCTTTCGATTGTTATTGTACAATTCTTTGGATTTACAAGTTATTAGTGAAGGTGTAAGACTTAGTTTTTATCAAAAGGTTAGGATATAATCAAGGATCAAATATCCTTTAATCAAAAAGTTTAAAAAAGCAAGTTAATTTTAGGATCATACATCCTGTTGTCAAAGAATAAGGGTAACATCGATAAACCAAAAATAAATATAATGTAAATAAGGATCATACCAGAGAATCCAAGTTAGGATCCTATATCCTTAATGAATACAATTGGAACAATCATAAGTCAAACCCTTGTGGAAAGCTAAGATCCAGGATCCTTAACTGTTTAACCTCAGAATCCTGAAATGGGAAATAACTTGGGACTAAGCCAACCTGTAAAAGAAAGAATTAGTGTCTGGGGATGTCACGACCCCCGACCCCGTCCTGGGAGCGGGAGCGGGAGCTGTGAAGCAGCCAAGTGGTACCGGTGGTTTATTTTGAAAAGTATTGCAGCGGAAATTTCATCAGGACCGTGAGTTAGGAAAATATCAGAGGTTAGAAACACCGGATTTTTATTTATTAAACAGATGGGGATAAACCCATGTTTTTCAAAGGTAGCTTTTATATGGGATAAACCCGAATACCTAAAACAACTTTTCTTAATTTAATTTAATTGATAAAATAAGCCACTTCTGTAAGCCTTTTGGTGCTGTATCCAACTCTTATTCCAATCTACTGTAATTACCTAAAACGCGTTTAAAAAGGTTTTATCAGCAGGAAATACTGGCGAGTGCATTCAATTCATACAAAAGACACAGCGTTATAATTTACAGTATTAAGATCGATTACAATGTTTATATATCATCCAATTACCCCAAATCGGTATTTGTCACTCGACCGAATCTGTGACTATGGTCATATCACCCATTGGCTAACCCGTTGTCCAATGGTGAAGGTTATCAAGTAATGTATACAAAACCCCACATACTGGCAGTAATTGAAGATTACAAAGACTTAATCCCTGTAATTATAACTTTGAAAACAAATAGGGTTTTGGAAACAATTTGGTAAAAAGAGAATGACTCACATTATAAGCATGCAGTCTTAATTTAACAAGCTTCTTGATTCTATGCCTTCTGATAACTAAGCGTTTACTTTATTGTTCTGAATGTTCTGATGATTAAATATCTTGTTTGATAGTAAGTTTATGGATCAGAGTTTGCTGATAGTTAAACATATAGTTTAACAGAGTGGAATACATATTAGTGTAAAACCATATCAAACCTAACGATGGTCACGAGATCAGAACCTTAACGAAATTCACAAAGTATAGTCTTATTTAGACAGCACTTTGGCATTCGTTAGTTGGTTCCCGAATCGATCGGAAAGAATATCGTATCAGTGATTATTGGTTAGAACACCAACGTATAGAGAGAAGAATAGAAGAAATGAGCAAAGAATAATGAAATCATAGGCTCCTATTTATAGGTAAGGAGTATGAAATTTCTAGGAAGTTTCCTTTGTACTTTCTAGGAAATTACATATACCTTTTCTAGGAAGTTACCTATACATTTTCTAGGAAACTTCCTACCCACATATATATCCCCTTACACCTTCCTTGCACCTTTCTCATATATATCTATTTTCATGTATATCTATTTAGGTGTTTAATTTACTTAGTTAATTAATCTTACTTAGCTTAATTAATCTTACTTTGCTGATTAATTAATCTTACTTAGCTTATTAATTAATATTACTTAGCTTAATTAATCTTACTTAGCTTAATTAATCTTACTTATCTGTTAAGTTTACGTATGTATTAAGTTTCTTAATTGCTAAGTTTTACTTAACTATTAAGTTTACTTAATTGCTAAGCATTCTAGTTAAACAGCTCCCTGAGTATGAGTTCTAATTCTAGATACAATGGAACTCGTATTAGTGTATTAACCCAATTCAACTTTAACGATAATCACGAGATCAAAATCTGCAATGAATGACAAAGTATAGCCGTATACAGGCAGCACTTAAACATCCATTGGATCGATTTCAATCAATCGGATATAGTACCGTGTTAGTGATTAGAGTTATTACTCTGACAACGAGCAGAGTTTCGGGGTTTTAGGGTATAATACCAAGCTACTAATTTGCTATAATAGAGGCTAAGAGAAAGAAAAGAATTGAATGAATTGAAATGTACAGAGCTCGTTCCATTTATAGCTGAAACAGAAGTCTCTCGCGCCCCGCGTTAAATGTTCTAGTCATCATTCTTACGGCATACCAGTATCTACCATATAATATTTATACAAGTAATTAGCTTCTCTTGAAGCTTATATTAAGGCATATTTCTTAAGTTCAAGTCTAAATACTATCCTGGGTGCTACCAGATAGCATCAATTTCCTAACTCATCGTTTAAACTTAGGTATTATTACAACACTTAATTGCTTAAACAAGTGGCTCTGATACCACTTCTGTCACGACCCCCGACCCCGTCCTGGAAGCGGGAGCGGGAGCCGTGAAGCAGCCAAGAGAAAGAGAAGAATTGAACGAATTCAAATTCGTGAGGCTAAGAGAAAGAAAAGAATTGAACGAATTCAAATTCGTTTTTATTTTATTTTTCAAACAGAATTTCATCGTACGTGTTTGGTATTACCATTACGGATTATTGTGGGACTTATTTGAGGGTTGTTACATCTTCCCCACCTTGTTTTAAATCTCGTCCTCGAGATTTAGGTCATGATGTCATTTCCGAGTTATGTTACGCGTTAAATTAAGGTAAATGACACTATACTTGAATCACAATATGTTTAAATTTTTGTGAATACGAGAACAGTTTATAACAAATAGAACCTAATGGTTCAACTGAATAATTTCCAGAAATGGGTATTAATTGGACGAAGTGTAATGATATAATCATCATAATAACAAAGTTTACATGGATCAGATCAAAAGAAAGATTTAGAATCAATAAGTTAGACTGAATAGGAGTACGAAGATGATGTGTCAACTATCGAATCATAACATGAGGAAAAATCAGTGTGTTGACATTATTGAATTACAAAGATACCCAGAAATACAACAAGGTTTAGTGTATGATCGACTTAACACAAAGTTGTATTAAGACCACTTTCAAGGATGAGTCAAGTGAAAGGTATGTATAGATTAGCTCAAGCTACAAGTTTATATCGATGACACAAGGTGTCGTAGTGATCGAAATAATAATGGCGGTGACCGAACGAGTTCACCATGTTTGAAATCAAATGATAGTTTAATGAAGTAAATCCGAATGTTTGTTTTAAACAAATCTAGTAGGATTTTTGATTGAAAATGAAACAATTGAATAATGTTTTCCGATCGAAGATGATAAAGCAATAAATATTACGAAATGCTCGATCGATGTTATAAGAATTGTTAAGAGATACACTGAAATATGAATTAGTGTACCATTTTCTTAACACACGATTGTGTTAAGATTGCATTAATATGATAAACCAACAAAGTGGATTTAATATAAATAAATAAATAATTAATTAAATCCGTAAACGAGATTAGCGCAAGTTTCAAAATTTATGGAAACGTCACCACAAGGTGATCGTGATCAAAGAAACGATTCAATGAAGTCGAAGACCAAACAAGCATGTTATGGTTCAAAACAAATGAAGTGCTTGTTGGGATTATTTCGAATATGATGGCCTAAATCCATCATATGGGACCTTGAATTGAATACGTATTGCGAGCAAGTTCAAACAATTGAACTTGGTTTAAACACAATCTGACATTGAATAAATAAATGTATCGACAAGGAAATTTTGCAATAGTTACGACAACAAAACCATGTACATATCTTGAAAAGAAAAGAAGTTTTCAAGAAATTCATTGACTTGATAGCAAGGAGTCAATACTTACAAGAATGCGGATTATCCAGATTATGAAGCAATAATTTAGATATAGCGATCATTCAAAGTGGAACCACATGCATAACAAACGATGCATGTGTCACATATAAATTTTCCAAAACTGAAGCAGATGAGTGATCTCTATAATGAAAGAAATTATCGTGATACAATGACCATTAAGAGGAGTAGAGCTATGAAAATCTACTCACCAGATGCAAAAGTCGAAATTTCAATAAAAGAAATTTAAGTACTTTTCCTGGAATTTCGTGTGATAGCCAATTGTTAGGTGACACTACCATGAAATGTCGAACATGGCGTATTCGTCGTAAATTAGATAAGGGAATGCGGAGACATGCGTCTTCTCCTTGGTGTTATTTGTGTCGTTGCAGGACCGCGTGACAAATTTTTTGCATCCTGATCGATATTTCTCCTGCTAATGAAAACTAGCACCGTCGTTGAATTGCTCCATCGTGCCTTCTCAAAAACCTTGCCTTGAAATTCGTATGTGACGTATTTCAACCTCCGTTGATGTATAGCTTAAGTTTCGTGTAATCTTGCACATTCGTGCTTCATTTTGTGTAAGTTACGTGCTTGATTGATTAAAATAGCATAGATGATATAATAATTGCGTCCCAACTTAAAGGGTTCCCGTCGTTTTATATTGTCGCATGAGTTACGAGACAGATGATCAAACGAAATAATGTTCGATATCAGAATTATAGATATATGCGAGAGATTCCTGATAAAGAAATCTAGAATTGTCATTGACGCACCTGCTCGTGATTTATCCTAAATTGTCAATCGTTATGGCTTTTGGATTTCCTTATAGAGATACATATCTATATAATCATAATATATATATATACCATTTATATGGTAAATGTATTTAACAGATACATATTTCCAAAAACAGGTCAGACATCAGGTCATGGTTTTATTTAGGGAATTATGTCACTTGTTTGCCATATTATACCCCTTCTTACCCAGTTCTCGCTGGAGAGGTAACCCCATCTTACCCAGTTCTGGTCAGAGAGGTAACCCCATCTTGCCCGGTTCTCGTCAGAGAGGTAATTATCATTCTATTTCCCATAAATAGTATCTTCTTAAATCAAGATTTTGAAGGTGCCTCTTTAAGGTTTTCATCAAGAATCAAGGAAATTTGTATTCACATGACAGATCATATTCTAGAAACAAGTAGTACCAATAAGCAAGAAATAACAGTGATCATGTGTTATTGCTTATTTATCGTACTTGAAATGTTCTAGTCATCATTCTTACGGCATACCAGTATCTACCATATAATATTTATACAAGTAATTAGCTTCTCTTGAAGCTTATATTAAGGCATCTTTCTTAAGTTCAAGTCTAAATATTATCCTGGGTGCTACCAGATAGCATCAATTTCCTAACTCATCATTTAAACTTAGGTATTATTACAACACCTAATTGCTTAAATAAGTGGCTCTGATACCACTTCTGTCACGACCCCCGACCCCGTCCTGGAAGCGGGAGCGGGAGCCGTGAAGCAGCCAAGTGGTACCGATGGTTTATTTTGAAAAGTATTGCAGCGGAAATTTCATCAGGACCGTGAGTTAGGAAAATATCAGAGTTTAGAAACACCGGATTTTTATTTATTAAACAGATGGGGATAAACCCACGTTTTTCAAAGGTAGCTTTTATATGGGGTAAACCCGAATACCTAAAACAACTTTCTTAATTTAATTTAATTGATAAAATAAGCCACTTCTGTAAGCCTTTTGGTGCTGTATCCAACTCTTATTCCAATCTACTGTAATTACCTGAAACGCGTTTAAAAAGGTTTTGTCAGCAGGAAATACTGGCGAGTGCATTCAATTCATACAAAAGACACAGCATTATAATTTACAGTATTAAGAGCGATTACAATGTTTATATATCAACCAATTACCCCAAATCGGTATTTGTCACTCGACCGAATCTGTGACTATGGTCATATCACCCATTGGCTAACCCGTTGTCCAATGGTGAAGGTTGTCAAGTAATGTATACAAAACCCCACATACCGGCAGTAATTGAAGATTACAAAGACTTAATCCCTATAATTATAACTTTGAAAACAAATAGGGTTTTGGAAATAATTTGGTAAAAAGAGAATGACTCGCATTATAAGCATGCAGTCTTGATTTAACAAGCTTCTTGATTCTATGCCTTCTAATAACTAAGCATTTACTTTATAGTTCTGAATCTTCTGATGATTAAATATCTTGTTTGATAGTAAGTTTATAGATCAGAGTTTGCTGATAGTTAAACATATAGTTTAACAGAGTGGAATAGGTATTAGTGTAAAACCATATCAAACCTAACAATGGTCACGAGATCAGAACCTTAACAAAATTTACAAAGTATAGTCTTATTTAGACAGCACTTTGGCATTCGTTAGTTGGTTCCCAAATCGATCGGAAAGAATATCGTATCGGTGATTATTGGTTAGAACACCTACGTATAGAGAGAAGAATAGAAAAAATGAGCAAAGAATAATGAAATCCTAGGCTCCTATTTATAGGTAAGGAGTATGGAATTTCTAGGAAGTTTCCTTTGTACTTTCTAGGAAATTACATATACCTTTTCTAGGAAGTTACCTATACATTTTCTAGGAAGCTTCCTACCCACATATATATCCTCTTACACCTTCCTTGCACCTTCCTCATATATATCTATTTTCATGTATATCTATTTAGGTGTTTAATTTACTTAGTTAATTAATCTTACTTAGCTGATTAATTAATCTTACTTAGCTTAATTAATCTTACTTAGCTAATTAATTAATCTTACTTAGCTGATTAATTAATCTTACTTAGCTTAATTAATCTTACTTAGCTGATTAATTAATATTACTTAGCTTAATTAATCTTACTTAGCTGTTAAGTTTACTTATCTATTAAGTTTCTTAATTGCTAAGTTTTACTTAACTATTAAGTTTACTTAATTGCTAAGCATTCTAGTTAAACAGCTCCCTGAGTATGAGTTCTAATTCTAGATACAATGGAACTCGTATTAGTGTATTAACCCAATTCAACTTTAACGATAATCACGAGATCAAAATCTGCAATGAATGACAAAGTATAGCCGTATACAGGTAGCACTTAAACATCCATTGGATCAATTTCAATCAATCGGATATAGTACCGTGTCAGTGATTAGTGTTATTACTTTGACAACGAGCAGAGTTTTGGGGTTTTAGGGTATAATACCAAGCTACTAATTTGCTATAATAGAGGCTAAGAGAAAGAAAAGAATTGAACGAATTGAAATGTGCAGAGCTCGTTCCATTTATAGCTAAAACAGAAGTCTCTCGCGCCCCGCGAGAGATCTTTCTTCGTTGGTCGCGGCCCGTGACAGAGCAAAAATTCATTTTTATTTGATTTTTCAAACATAATTTCATCGTACGTGTTTGGGATTACAATTACGGATTATTGTGGGACTTATTTGAGGGTTGTTACAGGGGACAAGCCCAACAATCTAGGGACAAGGCCAATAAACTGGGGACAAGCCCAAAAAACTGGGGACTAGCCCAAAAACTGGGGACAAGCCCAAAGGATCTTGTGTAAACTGGAGTTTGGCCCTTACTGGTGACTATCCAAACTTAGTGACATGAAGATGCCAAAACCTTAGCTAACATGAAAACGTTAGAAACCTTAGGAACGGATGTATGGTACGTCTACCATTATACTTAGGATCCTGAATACAGCCAGTACAATGAAATTGTCAGCCCCTAAAGCGGGTACTGGTCCCATTTCCTTTAACTGCACCAGGATAATCGTGCGCTACTAGCGAAGGTGTAAGAACCTGATTCGTAGAAGGTAGTGGATACCTTGAACTGGGGACATGCCCAAAAACTGGGGATAAACCCATACAACTGGGACAAGCCCATAAAACTTAGGATACTTCTGTGGATACTTGATCCTCTATCAAGGATGCATGAACTTCTGCAAAACTCAGAATTTTAGTGAAGAAGGATAAAGGATCCTGGATCCTTTTCCTTGTAAACAAATAAATTAAAGGATTAGGTAAATTAGAATCAAATCATTACCAGAATGAGGATCATATATCCTCTAAGGATCCTTTGTGTATACCGGACATGAAGATTATTAAGGATCCTGGATCCTTCTTACATGAAGTATCTTTTTAAATGGACAGCATTCCAAGATCTTGGTAGCAAATCACCTTCCATTGTTAATAACCGATATGCTCCATTTCCTGCCTCAACTTCAATAAGATAGGGGCCTTCCCACTTTAGTGCTAACTTGCCATCAGCAGGATTTGTGGTATTTTGGAATGCTTTCCTCAATACCATGTCACCAACTTGAAACTTTCTGATCCTGACATTCTTGTTATAAGCTCCAGCCATCCTCTGTTGATAGCTAGCTAATCTTATCTTTGCCAAATCCCTGAGTTCTTCTATGGTATCCAAGTCTTGAACCAAGTTTTCAACATTTCCTTCAGGATCACGGATGCTTGTTCTTGCAGTAGGGACTACCATCTCTGTAGGGATCACTGATTCAGCTCCAAACACTAAAGAAAATGGAGTTTGGCCAGTCGCATTCTTGGGAGTTGATCTATCAGCCCATAGTACATATGGTAGCTCTTCTGCCCACTTTCCCTTTTTAGATCCAAGCTTCTTCTTCAAGTTGTTGATGATGATCTTGTTGGATGATTTTGCTTGACCATTAGCTTGTGGATGGACTGGTGTTGATGTTATCATCTTAATCCCCCAACTGTCACAAAAGTTAGTAGTTCTACTCCCAATAATTTGGGATCCATTATCACAAACAATTTCAGAAGGAATACTAAATCTGGTAATAATGTTTCTTTTAATAAAGGATATCACTTCTTTTTCTCTGACTTGTGCAAATGCTTCAGCTTCTATCCATTTGGAAAAGTAATCAGTCATGGCAAGCATAAACACTTTTCCTCCGGGTGCTTTTGGAAGTTTACCAACTATATCCATTCCCCATCTCATGAATGGACAAGAAGGGGATATAGGATGCAGGAGCTCTGCTGGTTGATGAAGGATATTGCTATGTCTTTGACAAGCATCACATTTCTTGGCATAATCCACAGCATCCTTCTTCATAGTAGGCCAATAGTATCATGTCCTAAGGATCCTTGAAAACAGTGCTCTGCCCCCAGTGTGGTTTCCACAATCTCCTTCATGAAAATCCTTAAGAACTTTTTGGATTTCAGGATCCTCGATGCACCTTAGATATGGACCTACAAGAGATCGTTTATATAACATGTTATTTAATATTGTAAATTGAGATACCTTCACTTTGAAAGCTCTGGGATTTTCTCCTGTAGGAATCTCTCCATTTTGTATATATCTCATGATTGGAAGGATCCAGGATCCTGAATTTGACTGTGCATCATCACCAGGTATGATTGCAGAATCCTCCACTATTTCCATAGCTGTGTGATCCTCAAGAGCAGGAGCCAAAATGTGGATAAGGGGAATTTTAATATCCTCTGGGATCGTCAATGATGATCCAAGGTTGGCTAGAGCATCAGCTTCTGCATTTTCTTCCCTGGGTACCTGTGTCAAACTGAAATAAGCAAAAGAGTCTGCCAATTTCTTGACTATCTCAAGATATTTGATTAGTCTTTCACCTTTAACAGCATAAGAACCATTAAAGTGGTTAGTGATCAATAAAGAGTCTACATGTACCTCAAGATACCTGATCCTCATATGCTTGGCAATTTGCAAACTAGCTATTAAGGCTTCATACTCAGCCTCATTATTAGTAGTTTGAAACTCACAAGCAATTGAGTGGAGTATTATGTCCCCCTGTGGCGATTTTAATAGTATTCCTAGTCCATTTCTTTTGACATTAGAGGCTCCGTCTGTGAAGAGTATCCAAGGATCCTTAGTCTCTTCTGTCACACCCCGACCACGTTAAAACAACAAACCATGGCGGAAACGTCGGGGAGTGTCGCAACAGAATTATCGTTTCACAACCATGGATACAAAAAGAGTTTCGTTTTATTTATTCGTTAAGTAATTTACATTGTTTTAACACGAAACAAACAAGTTACATATCGACTATCACTGTTTTCATGTCACTAAGGCCTCATCCAGATCCTATGTGACTCATGCATCCTAGCAATCAACATCAAGCAACAATACCTGAAACATATGTAAAAACAAAGTCAGCAAAGAAATGCTGGCGAGCACATAGGTTTTATAAGAGTGTCGGATTCATGGCTAGTTTACATGTTGCAATACCTTATTAAAAACCTTGTTTTGAAAAGAGTATAATATTGCAACAAAATTAACCAACTCAAATCAAGTGGGTTATAATTTATAAAACCTCGTAGCCATGATTCTTAACCCAAAAACATTTGTTTTAGTAAACCAAATTGTAAAACATTTCGTATTAACTCGTTTAATAAATCTCGTATGGTTTATATCCTTTCGAAAACATCGTTATGTGACATCGTTTCAAAATCGTTTACCCAAGTGAACTAAATAATGCCACGGTATGTAATATGTTGAAAACACTTATATATAAGAAGTACCAGCGGCGTATCTACCATGTTTTCACCATATTACACCCGTCCCGTTATCTAAACACTTAACAAAAAACCAATCGTTATTCCAACTCGTTTAATCTTGTTCAAATCGTTTCCAAATCGTTAACTCATTTAAATCGTTTAAATCATCCTCGTTTTAATTGTGAAAACTATTTTTGGTCGTCTCGCTAATAACATTCAAACCTTCGTGACTAGACAATCTCGCTTCTCGCATTAACAAACCACCAAAGGGTAAGTTAACGATCACAGATTCAGTCGTTACCCACCTAACCCACACATAACCATGGGTGCAGTCTGATAACGGGATTTGTCAGATCCTATGGTACCATAACCTAATACTGGTCGGTTCGGCCAAAATTAATGAATATCATTCGTTATGTAACTACAACCAACAAGTTTGTTCACATTATCGAAATCGTTATTAGTTTAGTATAAACCATCTTAATCGTTTTTGAAACGATTGTTATAATATCGAAAATCATTTTGATACATATGAATCACCCCAAAACAATTGAAAACAGTAAAATAGGGGAACTATGTACTCACATGAAGTGCAAAGTATCCTCAATCAATAGAACTTCAACAAACTCAAGTAAACCAGAGAAATTAAGCAGCACCTAGTAATCGAATCACTAGTCAAACAATAGACGCCTAAATCGGAAGATCGGATAGAATGAGGTCTTGTAAACCAAATGAGTGTTGAAACTCATGTGATATGGTTTAACAAAGCCTACATCCTAAATCAGAACCTAACCTAAGTGCTTTCGACCCATTGCGACCCATTAAGGTAGCTTACACCACTTTAACGCGTTGTGCGCGCATAAGCGCGTTCGAGACGTCTAACTAGTCCTATGACAAGTATTATATGCCTAAACATGTTTAAATATGTTGCATAATCAGTTACGTGACAAAAGTTTATGTTACATATGCTTAATTACCAATTATGCATGAAAAGGGCATTTTGGTCATTTTCCTAAGGCATATAAACTACCTATCATACAACTAATTAAACCTAAGTGACCATAAGGTATAACCTCGGAAGGTTATTCCCTATGCAACTATGGTCACCAAACATGTTTGGTCGGATCCTAATGATCGACCAAACGGGTCGAGTTCGAAAGTCTAAGCGGGTGTTTAGTCCGCTTGACTTACTACTCTACACAAGCACTAAACTAAAAGTGACGAGCTAAACATGCTAAAACATGTTTAGTTAAGTTAGAAAACAGGTTTTGGTATCAAAACAAACGGTTTTGATACCCAAGAGTAGTTTGGTTACAAAATACGCACAAATGCGCATTTTGGCCGAAACTACGACTTATCATTACGCCTAGTCAACGTGGTAACCAGTAGGTATAGTCACAAGGGACTATAACCATCGTGATTACGCTCACGTTGCAAAGTTCAAATGAACTTTGTGTTGACCATTGACTGGTCAAAGCTGAAAGTCAAACTCTGTTTGACTTTCATGCTTGAAATACAAGAACAAGCAAGAAGAGGACTTACAAAGGGTCCAAAAAGGTGTTTTGATTCAAAGTTACTCAGGTATGAGGTGTTAAAACCTCAACTTAGAGCAGAAGTTGAATCAAGGTGTGAAAAACCCAAATGAAGAAGCTTGCTATTTATAGGAAGTTAGGATCAATAGGATCATTCCATGTGTTTTGAGGGTGTAATCTTGGCCATACATGTAGGTACATGGTATTAGAATACAATGGGGGCCGAAAACCAGCTCAAGGTTTTGCAAAAGTTACAAAAAAGACCCCCAAGTTCAATCCCATTGCTAAAAAATGCTGAAAAACAAGTTTCTGTCCAGATCAGGCTGTGGCATCGCGCCACAGCAGAGACAGATGGTGGTGGGGCAGCGCCACCAGGTGCCAGTTCCAAAAATTTTGCCAAAATGGCAGAAATGGTCCTTGCACATGTTTAAGGCCTTTTTCGATGCGTTTAAACCTCGTTAACCCTATTTCAAGGCTCTAAAATGATGTTAAAGTATAGGGGACTCAAAACATGCTCAAAAATATCTCGGATGTCAGTTTGTTTGGTCGTACGGTTGCGTTATTCGGTTAATTACGACGGAAGTCGTAACGAATGCAAAAACGATCCCAATTAAGCGACGAATGGAATTTTATCAAGCCAATCACTAAAATAAAATATTTTAGTGATTACATAAATTTTTGGATGTCCGGATATATTCAGAATGTAAGATATGCGCGAAAATGCAAACTTGTGCACTTTTTGACGCTTTTAGTCCCTATTGATCAATAAAGTTTATTTTAGCATACCGAACCCCTCAAAGCCCATTTCTAAGCTATGTAAAGGTTATTTAGGGTATATTTAACTTATGATCAAGTTCCGGAATGTTCGTTACTATACAAATCGGTATAGTTTCACAGTTTAACATAATTAGTCCCTGTGATCGAACAAACTTGATTTCAACACACCAAACCATCCAAAGCTTATTTCAAAGTTATGTGGAGGTTATTTAAAGTATGTTAAGCCTATGTCACTATTCTGGAGTGTTTTTCGCGTTATATTGACTGCGTTTACGCACCAGTTTGCGTATAACTCTCCAGAAAGCGATTTAAAGCTGGAAATCAGAATCGAATCAAATTGTAAAATCATCAAACACAAATACACACATAATAACACCAAAACACATATAATAACACCAAGGCACATTGTTTTATTAATAATCAACATTGTTTTACATTATATGATGATTACAGAACACAGTTGTCACATCTTCAAGCTGTTGAACTTCCAATTCAGCTTCCCTTTGTACATCACTACTGAAATTAGCCACAAAGTCAGCCAAGGCCTGAGATTTAATGGCAGTTCTTGGTTCATATCTGATATCATAAGCACTGAGCTTGACTGCCCACTTTGCCATCCTTCCTGACATTTCAGATTTCCTAAGAACATTCTTAATTGGAAAGTTAGTTTTAACAATAATAACATGTGTTTCAAAATAATGGCAAAGTTTAGTAGATGCCATAATTAAAGCAAGGATAAGTTTTTCTAAATGAGAATACCTGGATTCAGCATCAAGCAAACTTTTACTTACATAATATACAGGATGTTGTGTACCTTCATGATCCTTAACAGGGACTGCACTTACTGCTTTAGAAGAGACTGCCAAATATAAGGATAATATATACCCTTTTTCAGGTTTCATTAATGTTGTGGCTGAGGATAAGTAATCCTTAAGGGCCTTGAGAGCATTCTCATGCTTTTCAGTCCACTCAAATTTTCTTGTTCTTTCTCAGAATGTCATGGAATTCCTTGCATTTCTCTTATGACTTTGAGATGAACCTGTTCAAGGCTGCGATCCTTCCTGTCAATCTTTGCACATCCTTGGCATTGGCAGGAGACTTGATATTCACAATTGCCTTGATTTGCTCTGGACTTGCCTTTATCCCTCTTTTTGTCACCATGTACCCTAGAAACTTGCCAGCTTTCACACCAAAGTGGCACTTGGAAGGATTCAATTTCATATTGTATCTATCAAGGATATCAAATTCTTCCTCTAAATCTCTAAGGTGATCCTCAGCTCTCTTGGGCTTAACCACTATGTCATCTATATAGACTTCCATTGTGTGTCCTAATTGTTCTTTAAACATCATATTAACTAGCCTTTGGTAGGTAGCACCTGCATTTCTAAGTCCAAAGGGCATAGCAATATAACAATAGATACCAGTAGGGGTCATAAAGGCTGTATCCTTTTGATCAGATGGTTCCATCTGAATTTGTTGGAATCCAGACGAAGCATCCATGAAAGTCAACAACTCATGACCCGCAGTTGCATCCACCATGGAGTCAATGTGGGGTAATGGGAAAGGATCCTTGGGACATGCCTTGTTTAAATCAGTGAAATCGACACATACCCTCCACTTTCCATTTTTCTTTTGAACAACAACCACATTGGCTAACCATCTTGCATACTTAACCTCCCTAATCATACCTACTCTGAGCAGTTTGTCTACCTCCTCTTGTGTGACAACTGTCAAATTTGCATGCATCCGTACAATTAATTAGACAATAATTAATGATTAATGACTGTGCTGATCTACAATTTATGACTTTAATTGCTTTCTGATTACTGCTATATACATACATGTGTATCACATATTGTAAATGACATATCATTGACTGCATGCAAACATATTGACATAAATGGTGCACAAAGCACAGTTAGCACAGTTAACAGACAAACCAGGAAAATGCTGACGGAGTTCAGTACATAGATAGACGTTGTTTTGAGACACAATATGAGCCAGAAACTAAGTACTACACTAGTATAGAGTGTAGGGAAGTAAGGACCACAAAACTGCTTTTCTAAGTGATAGTTTAAGTGCCGGAAAGTGCCTAAAACTCACCCAAAGTGCTGAATTCAGCACAATTCAGCAAAAATTAGCATTTTAACAAGCTAGTAACATGCAAAAATACGACTAAATGGTCCTGAAAGCTTTTCTAAGTGTCGGGAATTAAAAGTGTCACAAAATGGTACATAAAGAACACTAAACGGTATAATTTAGCACTTTAATGAACCGGTATCTAACCGAACAACCGGACACTACCCGAAACATCAAAATTATACTAGAAGCATTGTTTTAATGTTTCCAAGCTAGTTATGATCCCCGAACATCATAACACCCCATACAAAATATCTAGTAACTAAAACACTTAACCTACACTTGGTTTTGAACTAGATTACAACTATATGGTTTAAACCTATGCTAATACCCCCCCCCCCATTCACGGTCACTAGAGGGTGACCCCACCTTGATTCCATTTGATTTGTTTTGTTTTGAGATCTTAATTGATCTTGTATAGTACTTTAGGGGACATATTACTTAAGGGATTATATGTTAAAATGGATATAAGAATGATATGAGATCATAATTTCATCATCATCTTCACAACACAAAAACTCCTCTCTTCCTCCCTCATAAGCTACGGCCAAGACCACCACCATCAACACCACTCTTGTCAAGCTTCCATCTTCCATTCTAAGGTGTTCACAAGGTGTCTCTAGCATGACTAGGAAGCTTGGTGCCATTGGAAGTTGAAGGACCTTCACCGATTGCTTTTATCCACTTGATTTCTTCACTTGATCATCCCTAGCCTTGAGCTAGTAGTAAGATCTTCTACTCTTCATTTTACATATTATTTTAGTGGTTAAAAGAAGATACATGATGATAATCTTGAAGAACACTAAGAAACTTTAAGATGAAACATGAACATAAGCTTAAAACTATAAGAAATCTTAAAGAAATCATGGTGTTTAGTGTTGTTATGACACTTGATGATTGGTGGTTTGTGTAAATGATGTTGATCATTATATGATCTTGCTAGATCATGATTAAAAACATAATCTAGCAAGATGAGAGGATGAAAATGTTAGAGATTTATAAATCATCCTCATGCAAGACATGAACTTGAAAGAATATATTGTTTCCTTGAGAAATAATAATCAAAGTGAGTTAATAATCATATAGATCAAAAATTTATGAATGGTTTTCCAGAAGAACCAAGTTTAAATTGTGATTTTTAGTAGATCTTGGTTCTTACTTATACATACACTATTTTTGGTGGTAAAACAAGTGTAGAAACACTTATGAAACAAGAAGATTTCATAAAGAAACGTTTTTTGTAAAACTTGTTTACAAGTTGTAAACACCTAAATCTTTCAAGAATGAAGCATTTAAAGAAGTAAACACATTTTGAAGGGTAACTAAACCTACTAAACGCACTACCAAGTTACTACAAGTTTTTATAAACATTCAAGTTCATGTTGTTATGTAAATTGCATGGTTTTGGCACTTGGTAAGTGTGGATTGAATTGTTGATGATTGTAAATTGTTTGTGATGATTTTTATAAAAGAAAATGATATGCTTGAAAGCATGGAAACCTCCATTTTTAGGGGGAACTATGGCAAAATTTTCTAAAAATATTAACACTTAGAAAATTATTTTTAAACAAATATTTACAAGTGTATTTTAACCAAGAGTTTTACATATAAACCTTGCCATAATTTTTGTTACAAAATACAAATATTGGAGGTTGGTTTTTTATAAACAAAAGTGGCTAAATATATATATATTTAGAATATATATACATAGAAGACACACATGTGTGATTATTTGTATACTTTGTGTAATAGTTATATTATTTTAGGATTTAAAATAATATAACTTAACAAAATACCAAGAGATTACAATCCAAATTATTACCAAAAATCCCAAGGAATAAATACACAAGTTACACTCATAATATTGTGAAACCGAACGAAAGAATGTAACTTACAAAATATTCCGGAAAATACATTTATAAGTATATTTTTGGTGAAAGATATTTTGGACATAAGAAAGGAAAATATGATTCTTCCAATTATCACAAAGTTATACCATATCTTTGACAAGGAGAAAATATATTATTTTGGGAAGTAAAAATATATTTTCTCAGAATTTTTAGAAAATATATGATTTTTGGGAAAAATATATATTTTCTCGGATAAACTTAAAATACATTATTTTTGGGATAAAATGAGTTTGAATATTTTCTAAGTGAGACTTGAAAGTATATTGTTTTGGAATTACAAATATTTTTGCCGAAAGAAAAATTATGAATAATTTTTCTTAGTGATATTCCCTAAAATATATATATTGGAAATATATATTGGCATATTTTTATTTGGAATAATACACCGGGATACGACACCGATACATGGCAGAATACAAGAATACGAATACACATGTATGAGATACCCCCATCCTTGGGAAGGAAATACGAATATAAATTCTTGAGAAGTATTATTACAACAATATTGATTAACAATTATACCAAAACTTAAAAATGTAATTTAAGTTAAAATTATTATTATTTTAACAAGTAATTATAACTTGGAATAATATTGAGGACATAAAGGAAACGTAACTCAAAAACGTGAATACTAAGACAAGGCACGACCCTTCTGTCTAATAGACATTAGTACATTGTAGGTAGTCGTGTTTGCTGAAGGGATTTGAGTTACAATTATCGAAGACGCAAGACTGTGAGTTCATGTCCCCCTTTTCTTTAAACTGTTTTGTTTATTAACTTCGGGGGTGAAGTACATGTTTCAAATGATTACAAAATGCTTACAGACAAATACCATTGGTATGGTTAGCTAAGGAAAGTACAGTAGATCATGTGAATGGGTAGGCGCATACTTAAGGCCATTAATCCTCGTAGTGGGACCGAGGGACAGGAGTGATAGATCTATTTGGGTGTAGCGAGCCCCATCCATGAGTCCGCCGAATGGGCCATGTGGTGACTATGTCTTACAGCCAGAAGCCCGGTACAAAGTCTGCTAGGTTTGAGTCTTCCTGCACCATGTCACGTATATTAATGTATTAGCTACACATTAATTGATTTGTTTCCTTGTTGCTTTCATACCGGGACTTATAAACTTTCATACATACTTACAACGATTTCAAAGGTTTATACATAACACACAAACACGTGAACTCGCTCAACTTTTGTTGATGTTTTCAAACTACATGTATTTCAGGGAATTAGTAAGTGGATCTGGCGGGCGTTGGAAGTTTCTATGCTGCGATAGGAACAAAGATGTCATCCATGGTCTTTGGGTTGGTCAGTGTGTCTTATTCCTGGAGGAGACACATCCCCCAAACCTTAGTTATATTTAATATCTTTGACGAGTCCTTAGTGAACTCATAAACAATTCGTATGGTTTGTAAAACTTGAATCTGAAGTCTATGTTTTAAAACACTGTTGTTATGTTTTTAACTTATTTAATGGATGACAACTCTATGGTTTTTATCATATAGTTATTGTTATGATTGAATGCAATGGTATTAAGAAAGTCACACCATAATCACGCTTCCGCAAAAGTCACGGTGTGACAGCTTATAGATAGCTTAACAAAAGGAGGGTCAACAGGTGCAGGAACTGAATCAGTTATAAGGGGTGCAATATCCGGTAAACCAAAAGAAACATGGTCTGGGTCAGGAATCGGCTCAAGATCAATAGGCGCATCATCAGGCTGACCCAAAAGGAGCAGAAGCTAGCTCAGGAGCAGGCTCTGGGTCGGGTAAAGGTATGGGATCTCGAGCAGCTGATGGTGCAGCAGTCATAGCGGTGTCGTCGTCTGAGTCAGTAGTAGAAAGCTGCAATCTGGCCATTTGTAAGGCTGCAGATGTCGCAGACTCAAAGGAGTCTGAAATCGAGTGTATACTAGAATCAGAGGATAGCTTGATAACAGGGATCTCAAGAAGTGAATTTAGTAACAACATTCTCGTCTAACTTCCCATCATCATGGGCGTCATCAGGAGGACCATCAATAAACAAATCAACGTCATCATCATACAGATCATCGAATGGCCAAGCCTCGGAAAGTATGACCACGTGACTTTTATACACTGATAGACTTATTGGACAAGGGTAGGGTGACCCTGTGTCCCTTTTGATGTGATACACTTTGCAGACAATGTAATTGTGGTCGGAGAATACTGAAAGCCCAATCGCCATTAAACATGCAACAATACTTTGTGGTCAATGACTGATGAAAGCTCAGTCGCCATGCCCTCACTAAGCACGTTGTTGATCTGCATGTGTGTGCTATAATTGTGAAGCTAAGCGCTTGCTTGTTATGTCCTCATTAAACATGTTCCTATCTACAAGTTGTGCTATAATTGTGATGTTATGAGATTGATTGTTATAACGATTGCTTATATATGTATAAATACACACCTCCTAGGTCTCATTCGTTAAGTAGACGCTTATGTGCTTGTGTCTTTAATAAGACCTGACCTATCCTATCTTCTTCTTAGAAGATGTCGATTCAAGGGAACACTGATGCCAACAACCCTCTGCCGACGACAGTGGCAGAACTACAAAAGCGCATCTCACAGGCCATCGCACAGCACGAGGCACTTCGCTTCGAACGTAACGGAGGTACCTCAGGAAATAACCCACCCAACGGCTGCAACTACAAGCAGTTTTTGAGCTGCAAGCCCCAGGATTTTGACGGCACTGGGGGTGCCATAGCTTTTGTACGTTGGGTTGAGAAGACGGATTATGTTTTGCGATTAAGTAAATGCGCCCCCGAACATCAGGTCACGTACATAGCTGGACTATTTCTAGATGGGGCTCTGTCATGGTGGAACCTTCAGGTTCAGACGTTGGGCGAGACTGCTGCGTATGCTTTGACGTGGGACGAACTGAAAGAACTAATGCGTAAGAGATATTGCTCGAGGGCAGAAGTCCAGAAGTTGGAGACTGAACTGTGGAACTTGAAAATGGAAGGTTCAAAGATAACTGAGTATGTGCAGAGATTTCATGATTTATCACAAGTTGCTTCGCATCTGGTGGAACCGGAGTTTAAGAGGATCGAACGCTTCATCGGGGGATTGGCACCTCAGATCCTAAGCCTGGTGACAACATCTAAACCTCCAACAATTACTGATGCTATCGACATAAGCGTGGCACTCACTGAAGAAGCGGTTAGACTAGGAAAATTTTCCACCTCAGAAGAGAAAAAGGAGATTCCTATGGAGCCGTCTGGAGATAACAAGAGGAAGCTCACAAATTTCAAGAAGGGTACTCAGGCGAATAACAAGAAGAAGGCCAAAAAGGGAAACGAGTACATGGGTATCCTACCTAAGTGTGACAATTGTCGATGTTATCATATCGGGCAATGCAGATATGGAAAATGTGAAAACTGTGGCAAAGTGGGGCATGTCAAGGAGACTTGTAGGCAAGGTACTGAACGTGGAAATGGAAACCAAGACAGTAGCGAGAATCACGGAGGAAATAACGACAACGACAACTATCAAGGTGGGACGAGTGACAAACAAAAACGTGCTCAAAGTTGTTTTAACTGTGGAAGCAAAAAAGCATTTCAGAAAATATTGCCCTAAAAACAAGGATGAAAACTCAACACCGGAGCTAGGGAGATTCATCAGGAATCCAAGCATGGATATCGGTACGTCCCATATTAGTCAACATTATGCATCTGTGCTGCTAGATACTGTTGCAAATTTTAAGCTTCGCATCTCTAGAGTTTGAGAGTATACTTGGTTTGGTAGCAAGTAAATTAGATAGCCCGTACTCGATAGAACTAGTTAAGGGGAAGCTTCGACGTGGGAATTGGGATGGATTGGTTGTCGGGCAATCAAGCGGAGATTGTTATCCGCATCTCGATGGCGAACGAAGAAAAGATCGTGATTCATGAAGCAGGATACGCCCCTACGGATTATCAGTTGTTTAAAGGCACGAAGGTTTTTGCGCAAAGGATGCAACGCCTTCTTGGCTCATGTCGTGGACAAGAAGCCGAAGAACCTAAGCTCGAGGACATCCCTGTGGTAAGGGAATATCCTGAAGTCTTCCCCAGAGACTTGTCAGGATTACCTCCTCAACGCAAGTCGACTTCCACATTGGCTAGGTGCCAGGCGCCGCGCCTGTAGCCAAGGCACCCTATCGACTTGCACTTCCTGAGATACAAGATTTGTCAACGCAACTTCAGAAGTTGCCAGTTTGGGGAATTATAAGTCAATCTTTTTGCCCTAAAGAGTTTCAGTACTGTTCGTCAAGGAGAAGGACGATGATTCTCAA
Source organism: Helianthus tuberosus (assembly GCA_030545235.1). NCBI lineage: Eukaryota > Viridiplantae > Streptophyta > Magnoliopsida > Asterales > Asteraceae > Helianthus > Helianthus tuberosus. The sequence continues at coordinate 52,126,746 of CM060410.1, read as the reverse complement.
ATAAGCATCAACTACCAGGAGCCGAACGAGCTAACCAACAAGAGTCGGTGACTCTTGCCGAGGATTAACAAATTATTTACTTAACTAACTGTGAGGATCCAATTACTATTTCACAACTGATCGATGATAGAGTGTCATTAGCTACGAATTCAGGAAGAAAGTATACCGGGAAATTGTGGGACAATAACCTGTTTTAAACATACACAAAAATTGTGTTTCCTACACAATGCACAAAACAGTTTTACACGGAATACAAAACTTTGAGAATCCAGAAAACATGTACTTAGGACCTTTGGGAACCCAGGTCCAAACTCGTAAAGGTTGTTGCTTAGGAACCACACCTGTTAACTCAAGCAAACCCCGCTATCCTGACATATATGCTATTTCAGTTAACCAAACAGAAAGTACTCAAATTTCTTTTGTTGAAATCTTCACTTTTGCTTCTAGCGAGTAGATGTTTGCATCTCTACTCCCCTTAATGATAGTTGCATCGTGTTAATTTTCTTCGCTGAGAGCGAACACACATTTGCTTCGATACTTAGTCATTTCTTCATTTTAGCAAATACTCATTGTTTCATTACTTGGAAATTCATATGTTACACATGCACCCTTTTGTCACGCATGCGGTTTCGTTTCGAATAAGCGCTTCGTCAAAGTCCAAACATTGGTTTGCAAAATCTAATTATTAATTTATGGTTCGAATGACCTACATTATTGTAATTATTGGCTCCTTTGTTATCAAGTCAACACACTTGCTTGAGACTTCTTTTCTTTCAAGTTACATTCATGGTTTATCTTCATAACCATGCTGAGATCCCCTTGTTGATACATACGTTTATTGTCGGGTTACATTGAAACCAAGTTCAATTGCTTGAACTTATCCATTTAGCATATTCAATTTAAGACGCCATATGATGTATTGAGAGCATCATATTCAAATATTTTTCCAAAGGTTCTTTTGTCTCGAGTCGTAGTAGACTTGGTTGGTCTACGACTCCACTAAATCGTTTATTGGTTTCGATACCTTGCGGTGATACTTTCATAAAATTGAAGCTTGCGCTAATTTGGTTACGCACCTCATACACGGATTTAATTGTCTATTTATTTGCTCTAAATCCGTTTTGTTTATCACAATTAAAGCGGTCCCAACACAGTTGTATGTTAAGGCAATGGTACATAGATTCATTTCATATCACAGTATACCTCCTAACGATTCTTTCATTGTCGATCGAATGCCTTGTGGTACTTATTACTTTTTCATCTTCGAACAGAAACAGTGGTTCTTTGATGTCCCGTATTCAATTGGAAACTCTATGACATTGTGTAAAACAAATCTTCAGATTGTCTCAGTACACTTTCATTTGATTTCGAACACGGTGAACTTGTTCAGTCGCCACTATTATTGAATTATGTGATCACGACACCTTGTGGTGTCATTACAAATTTGTAGCTTGTGCTAATCATGGTCAACCATTTCACACAAAACTACACATACTTTTGTTTGACTTGTCATTTAAACATTTCGAATGTAACTACGAACTAAGACAATAATACACCAGATTCGCTTGTGTTTCATTCGGTGTATTTTCGCAATTCAAGAATGTCAACACACTATGTTATCCATGTATTTGTTCGAAAGTTGACAGATCATTTTTATGTTACTATCACATTCGAGTTGATGATTTTGAGTTCATATAGCGGATGCTATGGTTTGTGAAAACTCGTTTGCATATGTGACTGATTGTTTGAGAATCCATTGGTCAAAACTCCTTTGTTACACCCTTGTTAACTGAGTTACACTAGATTATATATATATACATCTCGTGTCCTCTGACACCAAATGCTAGAACACATACCTTTTAACCATTGGATTCTTGTTGTTGTAATATATCCTTGGATTCACCTGATGTGAATAAAGATTTGACTCGGTTTTGTGATTACCTACCTCAGTATTATTCATATACATACACGCATAATGTAACCCTAAGGAGTTAAGGTAGTACAAATTTCGAGGACGAAATTTTCTTAACAGGGGGAGAATGTGACAACTGTCAAATTTGCAAGCATCCGTACAATTAATTAGACAATAACTAATGGTTAATGACTGTGCTGATCTACAATTTATGACTTAAATTGCTTTCTGATTACTGCTATATACATACATGTGTATCACATATTGCAAATGACATATCATTGACTGCATGCAAACATATTGACATAAATGGTGCACAAAGCATAGTTAGCACAGTTAACAAACAAACCAGGAAAATGCTGACGGAGTTCAGTACATAGACAGACGTTGTTTTGAGACACAGTATGAGCCAGAAACTAAGTACTACACTAGTATAGAGTGTAGGGAAGTAAGGACCACAAAATTGCTTTTCTAAGTGATAGTTTAAGTGCCGGAAAGTGCCTAAAACTCACCCAAAGTGCTGAATTCAGCACAATTCAGCAAAAATCAACATTTTAACAAGCTAGTAACATGCAAAAATATGACTAAATGGTCCTGAAAGCTTTCCTAAGTGTCGGGAATTAAAAGTGTCACAAAAGGGTACATAAAGAACACTAAACGGTATAATTTAGCACTTTAACGAACCGGTATCTAACCGAACAACCGGACACTAACCGAAACATAAAAATTATACTAGAAGCATTGTTTTAATGTTTCCAAGCTAGTTATGATCCCCGAACATGATAACACCCCATACAAAATATCTAGTAACTAAAACACTTAACCTACACTTGGTTTTGAACTAGATTACAACTATATGGTTTAAACCTATGCTAATACCCCCCCCCCTCCATTCACGGTCACTAGAGGGTGACCCTACCTTGATTCCATTTGATTTGTTTTGAGATCTTAATTGATCTTGTATAGTACTTTAGGGGGCATATTACCCAAGGGATTATATGTTAAAATGGATATAAGAATGATATGAGAGATCATAATTTCATCATCATCTTCACAACACAAAAACTCCTCTCTTCCTCCCTCATAAGCTACGGCCAAGACCACCACCATCAACACCACTCTTGTCAAGCTTCCATCTTCCATTCTAAGGTGTTCACAAGGTGTCTCTAGCACGATTAGGAAGCTTGGTGCCATTGGAAGTTGAAGGACCTTCACCGATTGCTTTTATCCACTTGATTTCTTCACTTGATCATCCCTAGCCTTGAGCTAGTAGTAAGATCTTCTACTCTTCATTTTACATATTATTTTAGTGGTTAAAAGAAGATACATGATGATAATCTTGAAGAACACTAAGAAACTTTAAGATGAAACATGAACATAAGCTTAAAACTATAAGAAATCTTAAAGAAATCATGGTGTTTAGTGTTGTTATGACACTTGATGATTGGTGGTTTGTGTAAATGATGTTGATCATTATATGATCTTGCTAGATCATGATTAAAAACATAATCTAGCAAGATGAGAGGATGAAAATGTTAGAGATTTATAAATCATCCTCATGCAAGACATGAACTTGAAAGAATATATTGTTTCCTTGAGAAATAATAATCAAAGTGAGTTAATAATCATATAGATCAAAAATTTATGAATGGTTTTCCAGAAGAACCAAGTTTAAATTGTGATTTTTAGTAGATCTTGGTTCTTACTTATACATACACTATTTTTGGTGGTAAAACAAGTGTAGAAACACTTATGAAACAAGAAGATTTCATAAAGAAACGTTTTTTGTAAAACTTGTTTACAAGTTGTAAACACCTAAATCTTTCAAGAATGAAGCATTTAAAGAAGTAAACACATTTTGAAGGGTAACTAAACCTACTAAACGCACTACCAAGTTACTACAAGTTTTTATAAACATTCAAGTTCATGTTGTTATGTAAATTGCATGGTTTTGGCACTTGGTAAGTGTGGATTGAATTGTTGATGATTGTAAATTGTTTGTGATGATTTTTATAAAAGAAAATGATATGCTTGAAAGCATGGAAACCTCCATTTTTAGGGGGAACTATGGCAAAATTTTCTAAAAATATTAACACTTAGAAAATTATTTTTAAACAAATATTTACAAGTGTATTTTAACCAAGAGTTTTACATATAAACCTTGCCATAATTTTTGTTACAAAATACAAATATTGGAGGTTGGTTTTTTTATAAACAAAAGTGGCTAAATATATATATATTTAGAATATATATACATAGAAGACACACATGTGTGATTATTTGCATACTTTGTGTAATAGTTATATTATTTTAGGATTTAAAATAATATAACTTAACAAAATACCAAGAGATTACAATCCAAATTATTACCAAAAATCCCAAGGAATAAATACACAAGTTACACTCATAATATTGTGAAACCGAACGAAAGAATGTAACTTACAAAATATTCCGGAAAATACATTTATAAGTATATTTTTGGTGAAAGATATTTTGGACATAAGAAAGGAAAATATGATTCTTCCAATTATCACAAAGTTATACCATATCTTTGACAAGGAGAAAATATATTATTTTGGGAAGTAAAAATATATTTTCTCAGAATTTTTAGAAAATATATGATTTTTGGGAAAAATATATATTTTCTCGGATAAACTTAAAATACATTATTTTTGGGATAAAATGAGTTTGAATATTTTCTAAGTGAGACTTGAAAGTATATTGTTTTGGAATTACAAATATTTTTGCCGAAAGAAAAATTATGAATAATTTTTCTTAGTGATATTCCCTAAAATATATATATTGGAAATATATATTGGCATATTTTTATTTGGAATAATACACCGGGATACGACACCGATACATGGCAGAATACAAGAATACGAATACACATGTATGAGATACCCCCATCCTTGGGAAGGAAATACGAATATAAATTCTTGAGAAGTATTATTACAAAAATATTGATTAACAATTATACCAAAACTTAAAAATGTAATTTAAGTTAAAATTATTATTATTTTAACAAGTAATTATAACTTGGAATAATATTGAGGACATAAAGGAAACGTAACTCAAAAACGTGAATACTAAGACAAGGCACGACCCTTCTGTCTAATAGACATTAGTACATTGTAGGTAGTCGTGTTTGCTGAAGGGATTTGAGTTACAATTATCGAAGACGCAAGACTGTGAGTTCATGTCCCCCTTTTCTTTAAACTGTTTTGTTTATTAACTTCGGGGGTGAAGTACATGTTTCAAATGATTACAAAATGCTTACAGACAAATACCATTGGTATGGTTAGCTAAGGAAAGTACAGTAGATCATGTGAATGGGTAGGCGCATACTTAAGGCCATTAATCCTCGTAGTGGGACCGAGGGACAGGAGTGATAGATCTATTTGGGTGTAGCGAGCCCCATCCATGAGTCCGCCGAATGGGCCATGTGGTGACTATGTCTTACAGCCAGAAGCCCGGTACAAAGTCTGCTAGGTTTGAGTCTTCCTGCACCATGTCACGTATATTAATGTATTAGCTACACATTAATTGATTTGTTTCCTTGTTGCTTTCATACCGGGACTTATAAACTTTCATACATACTTACAACGATTTCAAAGGTTTATACATAACACACAAACACGTGAACTCGCTCAACTTTTGTTGATGTTTTCAAACTACATGTATTTCAGGGAATTAGTAAGTGGATCTGGCGGGCGTTGGAAGTTTCTATGCTGCGATAGGAACAAATATGTCATCCATGGTCTTTGGGTTGGTCAGTGTGTCTTATTCCTGGAGGAGACACATCCCCCAAACCTTAGTTATATTTAATATCTTTGACGAGTCCTTAGTGAACTCATAAACAATTCGTATGGTTTGTAAAACTTGAATCTGAAGTCTACGTTTTAAAACACTGTTGTTATGTTTTTAACTTATTTAATGGATGACAACTCTATGGTTTTTATCATATAGTTATTGTTATGATTGAATGCAATGGTATTAAGAAAGTCACACCATAATCACGCTTCCGCAAATGTCAGGGTGTGACATCCTGGATGATGGCATTCCTCTCAGGTGCAAACTTTCTCCTTTTTTGATGTATGGGTTTGAACGACCTGTCAATGCCAAGTTTATGAGTAATAATATCTTTGGAAATACCTGTCATGTCTTCATGCTTCCAGGCAAAGTTATTTTTTCTTCTCTTTAGGAAGGATACTAGATCCTCTTCAATATTGTTGAGGATCCCGGATCCTATAAAAACTTTGGATTCAGGATCCTGAGGATCCATTAGGATATCCTTGATATCTTGTTCTCTTGCCACCCGGACATCTCTTGGAGGATACTTTAATTACTATTGCTCCCTAGGTCTTGAGGCTGGTTTCATTGATGAAGTGTAACAATTTTTAGCTTCCTGTTGGTCACTTTCTATCTTCACCACTCCCCATGGAGTAGGGAGTTTGACACATTGATGATATGTAGATGGAACTGCTTTCATGTCATGTATCCATGGCCTGCCAAGGATATCATTGCAACAGGATAAGCAATCTATAACACAAATTTTTTGAAAAGAATTAACTCCCACGATGTAAATGGGAAGTTTAATGTCCCCCAATGTATTTTTGGTTTCTCCACTGAATCCCACAAGAACAGAAGATCTTGGGATAATTTCTGATTCAGGAATATTCATCTTTTTTAGGACATCAAGTTGAATGATGTTCACTAAGCTTCCTCCATCTATGAGAATCCTGCGAACAAAATGGTTAGTTATAAATAAAGTAATAACAAGACCATCATGGTGAGGATCCTGAATATCCACACGATCATCCTCGTCAAAGGATATAACTTTCTCCTGTGTAAGGATCGAGGTTCGAATGGGTCTGTCCCCATTATCCATCTTTGTTTCTTTGGCATGCCTCTTGGCTGCTAAAAAGGAAGTGCCACATATGTCTGATCCTCCAGATATGAAGTTGATAATTTGTGCATCAGCAGGAGGAGCAGGAGCTCTTTCTGGAACCCTTTCAGGATCCTGGATCCTTGACTTTTTCCTTCCAAACAGCTCCTTCAAATGCCCTTTGCTTAACAAGTAACCAATCTCTTTCCTGAGTGATATTCATTCATCAGTGAGATGACCGAAATCTTCATGATATGCACACCATTTGTATTTTTCTTTTGTTGCAGCTGGTTTATCACTCTTTCTGAGCCATCTTGCTTTTTCACCTAGATTCTGCATTGCAAGGATTAGTTCATTATTATCAACAGAAAAGCAATATTCAGAAATGGGAGGATAATCCTCATCATCCTCTTCTTGCTCCACTGCATGCACGTTCTGATTATCAGACTTGTTGTATGATTTGGACTTGTTGTTCCTGAAGTAGGATCCTTGCTTTTCCTGCTTTGAGGATCCTGCCAGTCTTTCTTTGATCCTTTTATCATCCTCTAAACGGATGAATCTAAGGGCCCTGATTCTTACTTCATCAAGGTTCCTGCAAGGGGTCATGACAAGATCATCATAGAACTGTGAATCCTTAAGTAAACCTATTTTGAAGGCTTCTATAGCCGTAGCAATATCCAAATTAGGAATTTCTATGGATTCTCTACTGAATTTAGTGATATAATCTCTAAGTGATTCATTTTGACCATGTGTTACCCTATATAGATCACTAGTTAATCGTTCAAATCTCCTACTACATGAGAATTGGCTATTAAACAAATTAACTAAGTTAGCAAATGAAGTAATAGACTAAGGGGGAAGACTTAGCAGCCATTTAAGAGTTGATCCTGTTAGTATGGATCCGAAACCCTTGCATAGACATGCTTCTTTTAACCTCTCAGGGATGGGATTGATCTCTATCTTTTCTCTGTATTGAGCTACATGCTCTTCAGGATCAGTTGAGCCATCATATAACTTCATGTTTGGTGTTTGAAACCTCTTTGGTATCTCTGCATCACAAATAGGTGGTGCAAATCGAGATATCCTGTGACTTCCATTTGGAATTTCTGGAATGGGTTTGACCCTCCTGGAACACTTGATATCATATCCTTGAGCTTTTGTAACTCTCTAGCCATAGCTTGGTTGATTCTTGTATCCTGCACAAAGCCATGGTTAGTATTATAAGTAGTATTTAAAGTGTTACCTCCTGATGGATTCAAGGGTGGAATTCCTGATGTGAATCCATATTGATGTGATTCTGGCATGATCGAGGGACCAGACGAAGCAATAGTCTGCATAGGGATGAAGTCTCCCAAATGAATCTCTGAACTTTTGGGTTGTACATTCCTTAAGGATCATTGATTCTGAAAGATGTTGGATCCTTGATACACCGAGGCTGGGGGTCTTGGAGGATAATCCATGGTTTCGTGAACCTGATATTAGGATCCTTGAACCTGAGAGGAGGATCCTTGACCCTGAGATGAGGATCCTTGAACCGTCTGCGTTCCCATATATCCTCCAGAGCTGAAGAAGGATCCTTGATGCTGGGAGGAGGATCCTTGAGGCTGAAGAGAGGATCCTGAAGGCTGAAAGTAGGATCCTTGAGCCTGAGTCATTGCCAATGATCCATAGCGTATACTCGATAATCCACCCTGGTATTGAGTGCCTGATGCTGTGGAGTGCTGGGCTGTTATGGCTGGAGAATCAAAATTCAGTGATCTGGGCATCAATGGAGAGTGATCCTCCGCTGATCTCTTCAATTTCTTGATTTCATCAATCTCTCGAAGGATCCTGTCATTAGTTCTGTCCTGCTGCTGCATGTGATCCTTCATCTGCAAAATCAAAGAATAAAGATCATTTTTAGTAGGGCCAGAAGAAGTAGCAGTAGTTGGTTTTGAGAAAACGGGGGTTTGTTTCTTTGGAGCATTCTCAGCATTCTTCTGGGATCCAGAAGGTGCAGGAGGCAAAGGTGGAATGCCATGTGAAGAGGTGAACGCCGGCATGGAACTTGAAGTGTTCTTCGCTTGAGAAGCCATGTAGTAGAAGACAATGAAGAGAAATGAACGGAATGAACAAAATTTCTCAGAAATGAAGCACCAATTGCCCCACGGTGGGCGCCAAACTGTTTTGGTAAAAAATCACACAAGGATAATGCAACCAAATCCGATTTTGTGAGGTGTGATGCTTGATTATGTGAACAAATGTATGAACAGAGAATGAATGAAATGAATGTTGAACACAAGGATTTATACAAGGAAAAAGCCCTTGATCAATGAATGATCTCGGGCATAAAAAACCTCGGGTGATGGAAACTACCGATCACCAACTATATTAAACAAACAATGTTTAAAAATCAGGATGATATCAAGCTTGGTACAAGGATCACTAGTGTGCAAAAAGTGTGTATAATCGCTGAGAGTTGTTGAGAGCTCGAGTGCAGTGTGTTGCTCATAATTCTTATGTCTAAACAAGCTTTGTTATCCCCATTTAAAAATAGAAATTAACTAACTAACAAACAATCCGAAAAAGGTGCAAGCTCCCCACGATCACCACAACGGTCGAAGAGCTCATGCACGTGCAGAATTAGAAGGCATATTCCCCTGGAATCTCGTTTAGACCAAGTCCCATTCGAATACTCCTGCAAAACAAGTTCAAATATAATGGAAACAACTGTTATTATTAGGATAATAATGAGGATCCTGGATCGGTAGTCCTGCAACGTCTTTTGAGGATCCTTAATTCAAACTGAACTGAGGATCCGTGATCCTGGCTGCACTTGAGGATCTGTGATCCATAAGCTTGGAAATTCTATCCCTAACAGTTTCCCCACTGAATCCTACAAGAACTGATGATCTTAGGATAATTTCTGATTCAGGGATGTTCATTCTCTTGAGGACATCAAGTTGGATAATGTTCACTGAGCTTCCCCCATCTATGAGAATCTTGCGAACAAAATGGTTAGAAATAAACAATGTAATAACAAGACCATCATGATGAGGATCATGAATATCAACGCGGTCATCCTTATCAAAGGATATGACTTTTTGCTCTGTAAGGATAGAAGTTCGAATAAGCCTATCCCCATTCTCCATTTTTGTCTCTTTCGCATGCCTCTTAGCTGCTGAAAAGGAAGTGGCACATATATCTGATGCACCAGAGATAAAGTTGTTAATCTGGGCATCAGCTGAAGGAGCAGGAGCCCTTTCTGGAATTTTTTTAGGATCCTGGATCCTTGATTTCTTTCTTCCGACTAGCTCCTTCAAGTATCCTTTGCTTAACAGGTAACCAATCTGTTTCCTGAGTGCTATGCATTCATCAGTGAGATGACCAAAGTCTTCATGATAAGCACACCTTTTGGATTTGTCTTTTGTAGCAGCTGGCTTGTCATTCTTTCTAGGCCACCTAGCTCTTTCACCTAAATTCTGCATAGCAAGGATTAGTTCATTATTGTACTAAAAATAGGAGGATAATCCTCATCATCTTCCTCTTGCTCCACATCATGCACATTTTGATTGTCAGACTTGTTGTATGATTTGGATTTATTGTTCCTGAAATAGGATCCTTGCTTCTCCTGCTTTGAGGATCCTGACAGTCTTTCCTGGATCCTTTTGTCATCCTCTAAACGGATGAACCTAAGTGCCCTGGTTCTTACTTCATCAAGGTTCCTGCAAGGAGTCATAACAAGATCATCATAGAATTGTGAATCCTTAAGCAAACCCATTTTAAAAGCTTCTACAGCTGTTGCAATATCTAAGTTGGGAATTTCTAAGGATTCTCTACTAAATTTAGTTATGTAATCCCTTAGTGATTCATCACGACCTTGAGTTATCCTATATAAGTCACTAGTTAATCATTCAAATCTCATACTACATGAAAATTGGCTATTGAACAAGTTAACTAGATTAACAAATGAAGTAATAGAGTAAGGAGGAAGACTTAGCAGCCATTTAAGAGCTGATCCTGTCTATGTGGATCTGAAACCCTTGCATAAACATGCTTCTTTTAACCTTTCTGGAATGGGTTTGATTTCCATTCTCTCCCTGTATTGAGCTACATGCTCTTCTGGATCAGTTGTACCATCATAGAGATTCATATTTGCTGTTTGAAACTGTCACGGCCCCCGACCCAGTTTTACCCGTTTCAAGAGCCGCGGGACAGAAACCCGTGGTATTATTTATTTTGGCAGCGGAACTTTTATCAGGATCTTTTAAAACTGAAAATGCCCAATTATTTTATTTCACATTTTGGGACAAACCCCATTATTTACAATAAAGGAAATTTCACGGGGAAATTCTCTGTTTTACAAAACATGTTTATTTATTCTATTGAGCCACTTTATCCAAGCTGGTAGTGCTACGTGGCACTTTTCTTGATTCACAGTAAGTCACCTAAAACATGTTTTAAAAAGATTTTATCAGCGGGGAAATGCTTCCAGGCAAATGTAGTTTTCCTCCTCTTAAGGAAGGATACTAGATCCTGTTCAATGTTGCTGAGGATCCCTGATCCTATGAAGACTATGGATTCAGGATCATGAGGATCCATAAGGATTTCTTTCACATCTTGTTCTCTTGCCTCCAAGACATCTCTTTAAGGATACTTTAATTGCTATTGCTCCCTTGGTCTTGAGGCTGGCTTCATTGATGACGTGTACAATTCTTAGCTTCTTGTTGATCACTCTTAATTTTCACCACTCCCCATGGACTAGGAAGCTTTACACATTGATGATAGGTAGATGGGACTGCCTTCATGTCATGTATCCATGGCCTGCCAAGGATAACATTACAACAAGATAAGCAATCTATAACACAAAAATTTTTATAAGAATGAAGTCCTTCAATATAGATGAGGAGTTTGATGTCCCCCAAAGTATTCTTGGTTTCTCCGCTGAATCCCACAAGAACTGAGGATCTTGGGACAATGTCTGATTCAGGAATGTTCATCTTCTTGAGGACATCAAGCTGAATGATGTTTACTGAGCTTCCTCCATCTATCAGGATCCTGCGAACAAAATGGTTAGAAATAAACAGAGTAATAACAAGACCATCATGATGAGGATCCTGAACATCAACACGATCATCCTCATCAAAAGTTATAATTTTATCCTTGGTAACAGTGGAGGTCCGGATGGGTCTATCTCCATTATCCATCTTGGTCTCCTTGGCATGTCTTTTGGCTGCTGAAAAGGAAGTACCACAAATGTCTAATCCACCGGATATGAAGTTTATAACTTGTGCATCTGCTGGAGGAGCAGGAGCCTTTTCTGGGATCCTTTCAGGATCCTGGATCCTTGACTTCTTTCGTCCCAAAAGCTCCTTCAAGTGACCCTTACTTAACAAGTAACCAATTTCTTTTCTAAGTGCAATACACTCTTCAGTGAGATGTCTGAAATCCTCATGATATGCACACCATTTGGACTTGTCTTTTGTTGAGGCTGGTTTATCACTTTTTCTTGGCCACCTAGCCTTTTCACCTAGATTCTGCATTGCAAGAATTAGTTCATTGTTATCAACAGAAAAACAGTATTCAGAAATGGGAGGATAATCCTCATCATCCTCTTCCTGTTCCACTGCATGCACGTTCTGGTTATCAGACTTGTTATAAGGCTTGGACTTGTTGTTCCTGAAATAGGATCCTTGCTTTTCCTGTTTTGAGGATCCTGCCAATCTCTCCTGGATCCTTTTATCATCCTCTAATCGGATGAATCTAAGGGCCCTGGTTCTCACTTCATCAAGATTCCTGCATGGGGTCATAAAAAGATCATCATAGAATAATGAATCCCTAAGCAAACACATTTTAAAGGCTTCCACAGCCGTGGCTATATCTAGGTTAGGAATGTCTAAGGATTCTTTACTAAACTTAGTGATATAATCTCTAAGTGATTCATTTTGACCTTGTGTTACCCTATATAGATCACTAGTTAAACGTTCAAATTTTCTGCTACATGAGAACTGACTATTAAACAGGTTAACTAGATTAGCAAATGAAGTAATAGAGTAAGGGGGAAGACTTAGCAGGCATTTAAGAGCTGATCCTGTGAGTGTGGATCCAAAACCCTTGCATAGACATGCTTCTTTTAACCTCTCTGGGAGGGGGTTGATCTCCATCCTTTCTCTATATTGAGCTATATGTTCTTCTGGATCCGTTGAACCATCATACAGCTTCATGGATGGTATCTGGAACCTTTTGGGTATCTCGGCATCACATATAGGTGGTGCAAAACGAGATATCCTATGGCTACCGTCTGCGATCTCAGGAATGGGCTTGACCACTCCTGGAACACTGGATATCATATCCTTCAGCTTCTGCAATTCCCTAGCCATAGCTTAATTGATGCCTGTATCCTGCATAGAGCCATGGTTAGTGTTATAAGAATTATTGAAAGTGTTACCTCCCATAGGATTCAAGTTTGGAATTGCAGATGTGAATCCATATTGACGGGACTCTGGTATGATCGAACGACCAGAAGAGGCAATGGTTTGCATTGGAATGAAGTCTCCTTGATGAACATCTGTGCTTGGGGGTTGTATACTTCTCAAGTATCCTTGATCCTGAAAGATGTTGGATCCTTGAACCTGAGAGGATCCCTGAGGCTGAGAGGATCCTTGAACCTGAAATGAGGATCCTTGAACCCTAGAGGATCCTTGAACCTGAGAGGATCCTTGGACTGTGTGCGTTCCCAAATATCCTCCTGAGCTGACGAAGGATCCCTGATGCTGAAAAGAGGATCCTGAAGGCTGAAAAGAGGATCCTTGAGGCTGGAAGTAAGACCCAAAAGCCTGACTCATAGTTGTTGCTCCATAACGCCTTCCCAATGGTTCAGTTTGGTACTGGATGTCTAGGGCTGCAGATTGCTGGGCAGTTATAGCTGGAGTGTCAAAATCCAGTGACCTTGGTATCAGAGGAGAGTGATCCTCCCCCGATCTCTTATGTTTCTTGATGTCACCGATTTCCCAGAGGATCCTTTCGTTGGTTTTGTCCTGCTCCTGTATGTGATCCCTCATCTGCAAAATCAGAGGAAAAGGATCATTAGTAGTAGGATTAGAAGAAACAGAAGAAGTTGGTGGTTTTGGAAAAATGGGGCTTTGTCTCTTTGTAGAAGGTGGTGGAGGCAAAGGTGGAACGCCCTGTGAAGAACTCATTGTCGGCATTGAACTTGAAGTGTTCTTCGCAGAGGAAGCCATCTGCTTGGTTGTAACGAACCGAAATGATCACAAAAACAGAAACTTCTTAGGAATGAAGCACCAATTGCCCCACGGTGGGCGCCAAACTATTTTGGTCAAAAATCAGGCTAAGATAATGTAACCAAATCTTTGTTGTGAGGAATGATGCTTGAATCAATGAACAATGATAAGGATAATTCAGAAATGCGATGAACAAGTGACACAATGATTTATACGAGGAAAAAGCCCTTGATCAAGAGTTGATCTCCGGCATAAAAAACCTCGGGTGATGGAAACTACCGATCACCAACTAAGATTAAACAGAAATGTATTACAACTCGGGATGATAACAAGCTTGTTACAAGGATCACTAGAGTGCAATGTGCAAAAATGTGTGTAATCGCCGAGCAAACTGTTGAGAGCTGATGAGAGCAGTTACGTGTGTGTGTGTTTAGCAAAAAATAGCCAAGTGTTCTAACTAAAGCCTGTTATCCCCTTTTAAATTTAGAAAATAACTAAATAACTAACTATCCGAACATTGTGTAAGTTCCCCACGATCTCCATAACGTTCACTAGGACCAAGCACGTGCGGAATATTGAGGGAATATGCTCCAAGAATATCGGCAAGACCAAGTCCAAGCACGTACTCCTGCAAAACAACTTCATATTCAAAGCAGACAATCGTTAGTATGAGGATCACTATGATGATCCTGAATCCTGATCCTACAATACTCTCTGAGGATCACTAATTCAAACAGAATTGAGGATCCCTAAGCCCAACAGTATTTGAGGATCACTGATCCTTAGGATTGGAAAATCCTCCCCTAACAATTATCATTACACAACCACAGTCAGCTGGTATTTTAGAAACGACGCTCCATCTCGTCGTATTTCCAGGTGATGTTCTCTCCTACTTCCCGAATCCGGTTGCCCGCATCCACCAGTTCCTCGCCATAGCGGCGTAACTCAGCAACGTTTTCTGCGCTCATAGGTGGAAATGGTGCAGGTTCAGGGTCAAACTGGGGAAAGTAGACATTGGGGTTATTCATGAAATTCTGAAAGTGCCAGTCGCTTGTCCACCATTCCTCTAGCTGGCCTGTAACAAGTCAGGGGGTTGATAATAGGATATGGGATAGCAGGTTCCAAATTTATTGGAAGCTCAGATTGGGCAGGGAAATTGAAGAGGTTTTCATCGGCAGGTCCGATGAGGTCACAATTCGCCAGTTTGCGATCAAGCTCCTCCCATGGTGGCATTTCCTGGGCTTGCCTGGAACTTTCCCCGATCTCATTTCCTTTCCCTTTGTCTTTCGGATCCTCAGTCTTTTTAATCTTCTGGGTTGCTGGCTTCTTCCTACGTCCCCGTTTCCAATCCAGGATTCTCCTCCTCTTTTTAGGCTTTGGTTTCTTCTGTGGCTTGGCCTGGAACATGATTGGCTCCTCAGTATCCGCCTGATAGCCGGATAGAGTCCCGGTTGTATCCATATCGGTGGTATGGATAGTAAAGTTTCAGAGTGCCTCCGACAGTTCATTCATGATGTTAGCATACATGAAGAAACACACACAAACTTAAGTTAAAATTTTATTTATTAAATTAATTTTTTACAGAATCACAAAAATGGCAATTTGAAAAATTAAGTATTTCTAAATACTTAATTAGCTTAAATCAGTGGCTATGATACCACCTTTTTCTGTCACGGCCCCCGCCCGGTTTTACCCGTTTCAAGAGCCGCAGGACAGAAACCCGTGGTATTGTTTATTTTGGCAGCGGAACTTTTAACAGGATCTTTTAAAACTGAAAATGCCCAATTATTTTATTTCACATTTTGGGACAAACCCCATTATTTACAATAAAGGAAATTTCACGGGGAAATTCCCTGTTTTACAAAACATGTTTATTTATTCTACTAAGCCACTTTATCCAAGCTAGTAGTGCTACACGGCACTTTTCCTGATTCACAGTAAGTCACCTGAAACATGTTTTAAAAAGATTTTATCAGCGGGGAAATACTGGCGAGTCATTCAATTTGCACAAAATGACACATTGTTACAATTTACAGCATTAAGGGTTTTTATATTTGCCCCTATCTTATAATTAGCTGGTTCAGCTGTCACTCGACCGAATCTATGACTGTGGACATATCACTAATTAGGCTCGCCCACCTAAAGTGATAAATCGTTAGTAGTAATGTGCACAAAACCCCCCACAAACCGCCCGCAATTAAAGATTAGCAAAGACTTAATCACTGCAAAGTATAACTGGAAAACATTTAGGGTTTTGTAAAAAAATTCGATAAAAAGATAATGACTCACATTGCAAGTTTATTTGGACAGAACTTTGCCTACTGATTTAGCCTCGTAACCTAGTTAAATAACAATGCACACGAAACTAGGTCAGTAACTTAATACAACATTTACGATAAACTCACGAAATCAAAACCCTCACGACGAATGACAAAGTATAGCCCGAATTCAGGCAGCTCTTAAACATCCATCGGATTGGTTTCAATCGATCGGACATTGTATCGTAGCAGTGATCGAGTTAATACCCTGTTGTCACAGCAGAGGTTTGAGAATGTGTGTGTTTTTGAACGAAATAGCGAATATCTCAACGTACGTGACTGATTTTTCCATCGTAATAGATTTCCCATGCAAGTGCCAACCCTACTATATATACTGAAATTTAGTCCCTCCTGCGTGTCGCGCAGGCTGCCAGGGATACTGGCGCGACACGCGGGGCACACCTATTTTAGCTAGGGTGGCCTCGTGTCCCACATAGCCCTGGTGAGTCAACCTTAAACGAAAATTCGTGATTTACACCGTTTTGAAGGATAATTATCAATTAGGGGATACCCCCTTGAGTTTTAGGGGGTCCTGATCCTAACTGTGGTCGTTTTAAAAATTATGGGTCATGCCATACTACTTGGGGGTCTCAATTAGGGTTTCCTAATGGACATTATTAAAATAAGAAATAATAGTTTTGGCAAGAGTTGTTACACCCTCCCCGCCTTGTTTAAAATCTCGTCCTCGAGATTTACTGGAACAAGGAAGGGTATTTTCACTTCATTTCGGATTCTAGCTCCCAGGTATACTCTGGTCCTCTTTTCGAATCCCATTTTACTTTGACCAGCACCAGTCTCTTGTGCTTGAGGAACTTGACTTTTCTGTCTTCTATTTGAAGAGGTTTCTCCACAAATTTCAGCTTTTCATTTACCTCTATATCTTGAAGAGGTACTACCAGGGATTCGTCAGATAAATATTTCTTGAGGTTAGATACATGAAATACGTCATGTACCCCGGCTAACTCTTCTGGTAATTGCAAGCGATATGAAACTGGTCCTATCCGCTGGATTACTAGGAATGGTCCTATGTACCTTGGACTTAACTTTCCTTTCTTACCGAACCGAACTACCCCTTTCCAAGGAGAAACTTTTAAGAGTGCCTTGTCTCCAACTTGAAATTCTAGCAGCTGGCGTCGATTGTCTGCATAACTTTTCTGGCGATCTCGAGCTATTTTCAGTCTTTCCGTGATTTGAGTTATCTTATCGGTGGTTTCTTGCACAATTTCGGGACCTTATAATTGACTTTCTCCTATTTCTGCCAGCAAACTGGAGTTCTACACTTTCGTCCATATAGTGCTTCGAATGGGGCTGCTTCGATGCTTGCATGATAACTATTATTATAGGAGAATTCGATTAAGGGTAGGTGGTTATCCCAGTTTCCACCAAAATCTATTACACATGCCCTGAGCATGTCTTCCAGGGTTTAGATTATCCTTTCACTCTGTCCATCTATTTGGGGATGGTATGCAGTACTTAAATTCAGTTGGGTCCCCATTGCTTCTTGGAAACTTGTCTAGAAATGCGAAGTGAAACGGCTATCTCTATCCGATACTATGGAGAGTGGGACTCCATGTAAGGATACTACCTCGTCTACGTATAACTTTGCTAATCTTTCCATGCTAAAGGTTTCCTTCATGGACAGAAAATGAGCTGATTTGGTTAATCGATCCACAATTACCCAAATCGCGTCGTTACCTTTTCTGGTTTTGGGCAACTTGGTAACAAAGTCCATTGTTATTAGTTCCCATTTCCATACTGGCATTTCTAATTGTTGTAGTAACCCTAAAGGTTTCTGGTGTTCTGCTTTAACTTGCGAACAGGTTAGACACTTAGATACATATCTAGCTATGTCCTTTTTCATTCCTATCTACCAGAAGTACCCTCTTAAATCTTGATACATCTTATTATTACCAGGATGCATGGTATACCTAGATTTATGGGCTTCTTCTAAAATTTTATCTCTTAAATTCCCTTGTTTAGGTACCCAAATCCTTTTCTTGTGGAATCTCCAAATTCCGTCAGTCCCTTGTTCTAATTCCTTTATCCTTCCTTTCATTCCTTCAGCATCATCCTTGATTGCTATTTCTTGAACATTCTTTAATTGTTCCATTAAATCTAATTGGAGATTTAATCTAAGAGCACGAACTCGCTTTGGCTTTTCATGATACTTACGACTTAAGGCATCTGCTACTACATTTGTCTTTCCTTCATGATATTGAATATCACAGTCGTAGTCACTTAGAATTTCCATCCATCTTCTTTGCCTCATGTTTAATTCTTTTTGCCCAAATATATATACCTTAAACTTTTATGATCCGTATAGACAGTAAACTTACTTCCGTACAGATAATGTCTCCAATTCTTAAGGACAAAAATTATTGCTCCTAATTCTAAGTCATGAGTCGTATAATTTTCCCCGTGCTTTTTCAACTGTCTGGATGCATACACAATTACCTTCTTGCATTGCATTAGTACACATCCTAATCCTAACTTAGAAGCATTACAGAATACTTCAAAATCTTATGTCCCTTCTGGTAAGGCAAGAATTGGGGCATTTGTTAATCTTTGCTTTAAAACCTTAAAGGCCTCTTCTTGCCTAGGTCCCCATTCAAACTTGACTGCCTTACATGTTAACTTAGTTAATGGAACAGCTATTTTAGAGAAATCCTTAATGAAGCGTCTGTAATAACCAGCTAATCCTAGAAAACTTCTAACTTCAGTAGCTGATTGCGGGACCTTCCAATTGGTGATCGCTTCTATCTTGGAGGGATCTATGTGAATACCTTTGTGACCCACCATATGTCCTAAGAATTGCACTTCCTGTAGCCAAAATTCACACTTTGAGAATTTGGCGTAAAGCTTTTCCTTTCTTAACAAAGTTAAGAGTGTGTGTAGATGTTCACAATGCTCGTCCTGACTTTTGGAATAAATAAGTATATCATTGATGAAAACAATTACGAATTTATCCAAATACGGTTTACAGATTCTATTCATCATGTCCATAAATGCTGCAGGAGCATTTGTTAGTCCAAATGGCATGACTGTAAACTCGTAGTGACCATACCTAGTTCTGAAAGCAGTTTTAGGTATGTCTTCTTCTTGCACCTTTAGCTGATGGTATCCAGAGCGCAAGTCTATCTTAGAAAAATATATAGCCCCCTGAAGTTGATCGAAAAGATCGTCAATCCTAGGTAATGGGTATCGATTCTTAATTGTAACCTTATTCAATTCTATATAATCGATACACATTCGCATCGACCCATCCTTCTTTTTCACAAACAACACTGGTGCTCCCCAAGGGATGAACTAGGTTGTATGAATCCTTTACCTAGCAATTCATCTAACTGCTTTTTCAGTTCTAACATTTTAGTGGGTGCTAGCCGATAGGGTGACTTAGCTATTGGTGTAGTTCCAAGAATTAGATGAATTCTAAACTCTACTTCCCTATCTGGTGGTAATCCTGGTAGTTCTTCTGGAAATACATCCGGGTATTCTGATACTACAGGAATTTCCTTAAGTTCCTTACCTTTAGCGTTAATGATTACTGAAATCATATACACTATTCCTTGCTTTCGTTCATAACTAGCAACTTTCATTACTGAGATAAACTTCGTTAGTTTACATGGCTTATCTCCTGTAACCACAATTTCTTCTCCTGTGGGTGTATGAATTTCTATGGAGTTCTTATCACAGAGGATTCGAGCATGGTTGGCTACTAACCAATCCATTCCTAGCACGACATCAAATCCAGCTAAATCCATAGGTAGCAGATTTGCAATAAATTGGTGACCTACAAGTTCTATCTTTCCTTCTTGAAGAACCTTATCTATGCTAACAGAATTACCATCTGTTAGGGATAGATTTTCTAAACCTAAGGATCACGGATCCTCAATCATGTTTGAATTAAGGATCCTCAGAAGACGTTGCAGGATCAGGATCCAGGATCCTCATTGTTATCCTAACTCTAACGGTTGTTTCCATTGTATGTGAACTTGTTTTACAGGAGTATACGCATTAGACTTGGTCTTGCCGATATTCTTGGGGAATATGCTCTCAATATTCTGCACGTGCATAGCATAATGACCGTTTTAGGAGTCGTGGGTAGCTTGCACATTTAGCGGATAGTTAGTTATTTAGATTATTTCTATTTTTAAAGGGGATAACAAGCTTGAATTAGAACAAGTTAGCTAATACACACACACTCGCAAGCTCTCTGCAATACATTGGTGATTTCATATACTTTTGCACACTAGTGATCCTTGTAACAAGCTTGTTATCATCCCGAGTTGTAACAATCATTTGTTTAATTATAGTTGGTGATCGGTAGTTTCCATCACCCGAGGTTTTTTATGCCGGAGATCAACTCTTGATCAAGGGATTTTTCCTCGTATAAATCCTTGTGTCACTTGTTCATTTCATTTGCAAGTTGTTCATACATTTGTTCATTGATTCAAGCATCATACCTCACAACAAAAGATTTGGTTGCATTATCCTAGCCTGATTTTTGACCAAAACAGTTTGGCGCCCACCGTGGGGCAATTGGTGCTTCATTTCTGAAAAATTTTGTTCATTGTGTTCATTTCGGTTCACTATATTCAACCATATGGCTTCTTCAGCAAAGAACACTTCAAGCTCTATGCCGGCAGTCACTTCTTCATAGGGCATTCCACCTTTGCCTCCACCACCTTTTGGATCCCAGAAGAATGCTGAAAATGCTGCAAAGAGACAAAGCCCCATTTTCCCAAAACCACCAACATCTGCTGTTTCTTCTAGTCCTTCTAGCAGTGATCTTTATTCTTTGATTTTGCAGATGAGGGATTACATGCAGCAGCAGGACAAAACTAATGACAGGATCCTTCGAGAGATCGATGACATCAAGAAATTGAAGAGATCAGCGGAGGATCACTCTCCATTGGTACCTAGATCACTGGATTTTGACACTCCAGCTATAACCGCCCTGCAATCTGCAGCTCCAGACATCCAGTACCAGAGTGGATCGTTAGGAAGACGTTATGGATCAACGACCATGACTCAAGCTTTAGGATCCTACTTCCAGCCTTCGGGATCCTCATTTCAGCCTTTAGGAGGCTCTTTCCAGCATCTGGGATCCTTGGTTAGCTCAGGAGGATATGTAGGGACGCACACAGTTCAAGGATCCTCCCAGGTTCAAGGATCCTCCTAGGTTCATGGATCCTACCAGGTTCAAGGATCCTCCCAGGTTCATGGATCCTCCCAGGTTCAAGGATCCTCCCAGGTTCATGGATCCTCCAAGGTTTAGGGATCCTCCTTTCAAGTTCAAGGATCCTCCCAGGTTCAAGGATCCTCCCATGTTCAAGGATCCAACTTTTTTCAGGATCAGGGATTCTTGAGAAGTGTACAGCCCTCAAGTTCAGATGTCCATCTAGGAGACTTCATTCCAATGCAGACCATTACTTCTTCTGGTTCTTCAGTCATACCAGAATCTCGTCAATATGGATTCACATCTGGAATTCCAAACTTGAATCCTCCGGGAGGTAACACTTTGAATAATTCTTATAACACTAACCATGGCTTTGTGCAGGATACAGGTATCAATCAAGCTATGGCTAGGGAATTACAGAAACTAAAGGATATGATATCCAGCGTTCCAGGAGTGGTTAAGCCCATTCCTGAAATTGCAGATGGAAGCCACAGGATGTCTCGCTTTGCACCACCCATTTGTGATGCAGAAATTCCAAAGAGGTTCCAAATACCAACCATGAAGTTGTATGATGGTTCAGCGGATCCAGAGGAGCATGTAGCTCAGTACAGAGAAAGGATGGAGATCAATCCAATTCCTGAGAGGTTAAAAGAAGCATGTCTATGCAAGGGTTTTGGATCCACACTCACAGGATCAGCTCTTAAATGGCTGCTAAGTCTTCCCCCTTACTCTATTACTTCATTTACTAATCTAGTTAATCTGTTTAATAGCCAATTCTCATGTAGTAGAAAATTTGAACGTTTAACTAGTGATCTATATAGGGTAACACAAGGTCAAAATGAATCACTTAGAGATTATATCACTAAGTTTAGTAAAGAATCCTTAGATATTCCTAATCTGGATATAGCTATGGCTGTGGAAGCCTTTAAAATGGGTTTGCTTAGGGATTCATTGTTCTATGATGATCTTGACATGACCCCTTGCATGAATCTTGATGAAGTAAGAATAAGGGCCCTTAGATTCATCCGACTAGAGGATGATAAAAGGATCCAAGAAAGACTGGCAGGATCCTCGAAGCAGGAAAAGCAAGGATCCTACTTCAGGAACAACAAGTCCAAGTCTTACAACAAGTCTGATAAACAGAACGTGCATGCAGTAGAACAGGAAGAGGATGATGAGGATTATCCTCCCATTTCTGAATATTCTTTTTCTGTTGATAACAATGAACTAATTCTTGTAATGCAAAATCTAGGTGAGAAAGCAAGATGGCCTAGAAAAAGTGATAAACCCGCTGCAACAAAAGACAAATCCAAATGGTGCGCATATCATGAGGATTTCGGGCATCTCACTGAAGAATGTATTTCACTGAGAAAAGATATTGGTTACTTGTTAAGTAAGGGGCACTTGAAGGAGCTTTTGGGAAGAAAAAAGTCAAGGATCCAGGATCCTGAAAAGGTTCCAGAAAGAGCTCCTGCTCCTCCGACATATGCACAAGTTATAAACTTCATATTCGGTGGATCAGACATTTGTGGTACTTCCTTTTCAGCGGCCAAGAGACATGCCAAGGAAACCAAGATGGATAATGGGGATAGACCCATCTGAACCTTTACTGCTACACAGGAAAAAGTTATAACTTTTGATGAGGATGATCGTGTTGATGCCCAGGATCCTCATCATGATGGTCTTGTTATTACCTTATTTATATCTAACCATTTTGTTCGCATGATCTTGATAGATGGAGGAAGCTCAGTAAACATCATACAGCTTGATGTCCTCAAGAAAATGAACATCCCTGAATCGGATATTATCCCAAGATCTTCAGTTCTTGTGGGATTCAGCGGAGAAACTAAGAATACACTGGGGGACATTAAGCTTCCCATCTACATAGAGGGACTTAATTCTTTTCAAAAATTTTGTGTAATAGATTGCTTATCATGTTGCAATGTTATCCTTGGCCGGCCATGGATACATGACATGAAGGCAATCGCATCTACCTACCATCAGTGTTTAAAGCTTCCTAGTCCATGGGGGGTGATAAAGATTGAGAGTGACCAACAAGAAGCAAAGAATTGCTATACCTCATCAATGAAGCCAGCCTCAAGACCAAGGGAGCAATAGCAACTAAAGTATCCTCCAAGAGACGTCTTGGAGGCAAAAGAACAGGATGTGAAAGATATCCTTATGGATCCTCATGATCCTGAGTCCAAAATCTTCATAGGATCAGGGATCCTCAGAAACATTGAACAGGATTTGATATCCTTCCTTAAGAGGAGAAAAAGTACCTTTGCCTGGAAGCATGAAGACATGACAGGTATCTCTAAAGACATAATTACTCATAAACGTGGTATTGACAGGTCATTCAAACCCATACACCAAAAGAGGAGAAAGTTTGCACCTGAGAGGAATGCTATTATCCAGGAGGAGGTAGATAAACTACTCCGGGCAGGTATGATAAGAGAGGTCAAGTATCCAAGGTGGTTAGCCAATGTGGTTGTTGTTCAAAAGAAAAATGGAAAGTGGAGGGTATGTGTCGATTTCACTGATTTAAACAAGGCATGTCCCAAGGATCCTTTCCCATTACCCCACATTGACTCCATGGTGGATGCTACCGCGGGTCATGAGTTGTTGACTTTTATGGATGCTTCATCTGGATTTCAACAAATTCAGATGGAACCATCTGATCAAGAGGATACAGCCTTTATGACCCCAACTGGTATCTATTGTTATATTGCTATGCCATTTGGACTAAGGAATACAGGTGCTACTTATCAAAGGCTAGTCAATATGATGTTTAAGGAACAAATAGGACACACTATGGAAGTCTATATAGACGACATGGTGGTTAAGTCCAGG
Organism: Helianthus tuberosus; assembly: GCA_030545235.1. NCBI lineage: Eukaryota > Viridiplantae > Streptophyta > Magnoliopsida > Asterales > Asteraceae > Helianthus > Helianthus tuberosus. The sequence goes on along the minus strand of CM060410.1, from coordinate 52,102,376 downwards.
AGAGCTGAGGATCACCTTAGAGACCTGGAGGAAGCATTCAATATCCTTGACAAATTCAATATGAAGTTGAATCCTTCAAAGTGTCACTTTGGTGTTAAAGCAGGCAAGTTCCTAGGCTATATGGTAACAAAAAGAGGCATAGAAGCATGTCCAGAGCAAATCAAGGCAATTGTGAATATCAAATCTCCTGCCAATGCCAAGGATGTGCAAAGATTGACAGGGAGGATCGCAACCTTAAACAGGTTCATATCAAAGTCATCAGAAAAGTGCAAGGAATTCTATGACATTTTGAGAAAGAACAAGAAATTTGAATGGACTGAAAAGCATGAAAATGCTCTCAAAGCCCTTAAGGATTACCTATCCTCAGCTCCTGCCTTGATGAAACCAAAAAAAGGGGATATATTATCCTTATATCTACTGGTATCCTCTAAAGCAGCAAGTGCAGTCCTTGTTAAGGATCACGAGGGTACACAACATCCTGTCTATTATGTAAGTAAGAGTTTGCTTGATGCTGAATCCAGGTATTCTCATTAAGAAAAACTTATCCTTGCTTTGATTATGGCATCTACTAAACTAAGACATTATTTTGAAACTCATGCCATTATTGGTAAGACTAACTTTCCAATTAAGAATGTTCTCAGGAAACCTGAAATGTCAGGAAGGATGGCTAAATGGGCAGTGAAGCTTAGTGCTTATGATATAAGATATGAACCAAGGACTGGCATCAAATCTCAAGCCTTAGCTGACTTTGTGGCAGATTTTAGTAGTGATTTACAAAGAGAAGCTGAGTTAGAAGTTCAGTAGCTTGAAGAGACTAAAGACCCTTGGATACTCTTCACTGATGGAGCCTCTAATGTCAAAGGAACAGGACTTGGAATACTACTAAAATCTCCACAGGGGGACATAATACCCCACTCAATAGCTTGTGAGTACCAAACTACTAATAATGAGGCTGAATATGAGGCCTTGATAGCTGGTTTGCAAATTGCCAAGCATATGAGGATCAGGTATCTTGAGGTACATGTAGATTCACTGTTAATTACCAATCACTTTAATGGATCTTATGCTGTTAAAGGTGAATGAATAATCAAATACCTAGAGATAGTCAAGGAATTGGCACTCTCTTTTTTTTCTTTTAGTTTGACACAGGTACCTAGGGAAGAGAATGCAGAAGCTGATGCATTGGCCAATCTTGGATCATCATTGAAAATTCCAGAGGATATCAAGATCCCTATCATCCATATTTTGGCTCCTGCTATTGAGGATCACATAGCTATGGAGATAGAAGAAGATTCTGCAGTGGTTCCTAGTGATAATGCACAATTTCGTTCAGGATCATGGATCCTTCCAATCATGAGATATATACAACATGGAGAGATTCCTACAGGAGAAAACCCCAGGGCTTTCAAAATCAAGGTATCTCAATTTACAATATTGAATAACATGTTATATAAACGATCTCTTGCAGGTCCATATCTAGGATGCATTGAGGATCCTGAAGTTCAAGAAGTTCTAAAGGATTTTCATGAAGGAGATTGTGGAAACCACACTGGGGGCAGGGCATTATTCTCAAGGATCCTTAGGACAGGATATTATTGGCCTACTATGAAGAAGGATGTTGTGGATTATGCCAAGAAATGTGATACTTGTCAGAGACACAGTAATATCCTTCATCAGCCAGCAGAGCTCTTGCATCCTATATCCTCTTCTTGGCCATTCATGAGATGGGGAATGGATATAGTTGGTAAACTTCCCAAAGCACCAGGAGGAAAAGTGTTTATGCTTGCAATGACTGATTACTTCTCCAAGTGGATAGAGGCTGAAGCCTTTGCTCAAGTCAGAGAAAAAGAAGTGATATCCTGTATTAAAAGAAATATTATTACTAGATTTGGTATCCCTTCTGAAATTGTTTGTGATAATGGATCCCAATTTATTGGGAGTAGAACTACTAACTTTTGTGACAGCTGGGGGATTAAGATGATAACATCAACACCAGTCCACCCACAAGCTAATGGTCAAGCAGAATCATCCAACAAGATCATCATCAACAACTTGAAGAAGAAGCTTGGATCCAAGAAAGGAAAGTGGGCAGAAGAACTACCTTATGTACTATGGGCTGATAGGACAACTCCCAAGAATGCCACTGGCCAAACTCCATTTTCTTTAGTATTTGGAGCAGAATCAGTGATCCCTACAGAGATGGTGGTTCCTACTGCAAGAACAAGCATCCGTGATCCTGAAGGAAATGTTGAAAACTTGGTTCAAGACTTGGATACCATAGAAGAACTCAGGGATTTGGCAAGGATAAGAATAGCTAGCTATCAATAAAGGATGGCTGGAGCTTATAACAAGAATGTCAAGATCAGGAAGTTTCAAGTTGGTGATATGGTGTTGAGGAAAGCATTGCAAAACACCATAAATCCTGCTGATGGAAAGTTAGCACCAAAATGGGAAGGCCCCTATCTTATTGAAGCTGAGGCAGGAAAGGGGGCATATCGATTACTGACAATGGAAGGTGATTTGCTAACAAGAGCTTGGAATGTTGTCCACTTAAAAAGATACTTCATGTAATAAGGATCCAGGATCCTTAGCCATTTTCGTGTCCAAAGTTCATGAAGGATCCTTAGAGGATAAATGATCCTCATTCTGGTAATGATCTAACCTCAATTTATCCACTTCTTTAATTAACCTATATACGAGGAGAAGGATCCGGGATCCTTTATCCTTCTTTCAATTAGTTCTGAGTTTTGCAGAAGGTTGATATATCCTTAACAAAGGATTGAGTATCCACAAAAGTCTCCAGTTATTTGGGCTTGACCCCAGTTATTTGGGCTTGACCTTAGTTATTTGGGCTTGACCCCAGTTATTTGGGCTAGTCCCCAGTTTGTTGGGCCTGTCCCTAGTATCGCCAGTAGCGCACGATGATCCTGGTGCAGTTCAAGGCAATGGGACCAGTACCCGCTTTAGGGGCTGACAATTTCATTGTACTGGCTGTATTCATGATCCTACGTATAATGGTAGACGTACCATACATCCGTTCCTAAGGTTTTAACGTTTTCACATTAGCTAAGGTTTTGGCATTTTCATGTCACTAAGTTTGGATAGTCGCCAGTGAGGGCCATACTCCAGTTTACACAAGATCCTTTGGGCTTATCCCCAGTATATTAGGCTTGTCCCCAGAATTGTTGGGCTTGTCCCCAGCTGCTAACTCTTCTCTTATATCGGCTTAGTCCTAAGTTATGTTCCATTTCAGGTTTTTGAAGCTAAACAGCTAAGGATCCTTGATCCTATCCTTTTATTAAGGTTTGTCTTTTGGTTATCTTGATTGTAAATGTTAAAGGTTTAGGATCCTAAATTGGATTCTCAGGTATGATCCTTGATCACTTTGATTTTATTCTTTATTTATCTAATTGACCCTTACTCTTTGACAACAGGACACATGATCCATAAATTACACTACTTTTTTTTTAAATTTATCGATTATAGTATATTTGATCCTTGATCATATCCTAAACTTTTCGACATAATCTATTAAACTTTTATTCTTAACTTATGAATTCAAACAAAGTATATCATAACAATTGAAAAATAAAGTATTCACAGAAATAACAACACGTGATAAGCCAAAAGATTAAACTTTTATTTATTTAGCAATAAGTTAAACCCTTTTAAGGTTGTCAAAATTTCCAACCCAAGTTTCTACCAGCAAAACGTGGCCCGTCCACTTGGGTTGGCAAAGGGTGTCCATATTAACGAGGTCTAAGTGTAGGAATAAAAAGACGGCAGGATCACAATGGCTTCATCCCCTAAACAGAGGATCCCTCCACCATTTGTAATCCTACCTATTGTCTGAAGGATCAGTGATCCTTAAACCTAATTACTATTGTTTAAGTACAGACCAACCATTGTTCAAGAAAAACACCATCAAACAAAAAACAACTACCAAACCATAAAAAATGGGCTCCGGCCGCGTCTAGATAAATCCATCATCGCCCATTGTTGCGCCTACACCTTCGCTGCATCACCATCACCATCACCTCCAGCCCCTGCGTCACCAGCATGATCCTTCGCCCCGCTGCCGCTTGCCTCAATCATCAGGACCTCTCCAGCCTCCTCTTCATCATCCAGCTCAGCCAGCTTAGCCTTCCAGCCCTCCTGGTCCCAACTAGTCCTGTCAAATCTAGGATCCTCAGCTTCCTTGGCCATCTGCAGTTTGATCTTGTACATAGCAATGGCGGCAGAGAGCTTAGCATCCTCCATCACCTCATTCTTCTCCTGATCAGCAGTGATATGGGCCATGACCAGTTGCTTTTTCGCCAAGTTGAGCTCCTTCTCGAGGGTAGAGATGGTTTGATCCTTAGCCAGGAAAATCTTCTGGAAGTCCAGCTCCTTCTGCTCAGCCTCTTCAACATACGCATCAAAGAGCATCTGGATCTCAGCAAATTTCTGCAAAAAAGGAAAGATACAATTCAGGATCCATTATCCTCAAATGGGCAGGATAGAATTAAGGATCAGGGATCCTTACCTCAGAGAAGTATTCTTCAAACTGATGACGGATGAGGGGCAAGCCTTCAAGATCATCAGCGGTCTTCCTCTTCTTTCCACCCTTGATCTTGGTGGTGATAGCCTTAGGAGCTGTGATGCTTGGGCTAGCAGCAAGCTTTTTCTTTCCGGACCGGGCAGCGACAGCATCAAGATCACTGACGCTGAAGCGAGTGGCTGACTTTGAAGACTTTCCAGCACCTATAAATGGCAAACAACAGATAAGTATCCTTGATCTAAATCTATTTAATCATACATAAATATGAACACTTACTTGACATGGTTACTGAACCAGAGGATACTTCTTGTGAATCCTTTGTGTTTGCCTGGAATGATCTAACTGTAGGATCAAGGCTCCAAAAAGCAGCGATCCTTTCTTTTGTTGCAGGTGACTGAATGAGATGAGAGACCGAGATAGCTGCAAAACAGAAAAGGATCAGTTATCCTCAACAGAAACAGGGTTATCCTATGATCCTTCTATAAGGATCCTATATCCTACCATGGGTGGTCCACTCTTTGGGGAGATCTTTCCCGTCTGGGATAGAATCTCTCTTAACAAAGAAGAAACGCTTTTTCCAGTTGGTATCGTTCTTTGTGGTTTTAAGGATTGGATGAGGATCACCAGGCTTATGTTTGAACAAGTAACGGTGTGAACCATGGCTCACAAGATTGTACAATTCAGCCAGTTCCGACATCCCCAACTCTAAGCCTTCATGCTCAATGATGTTCTCTAGGGTATATAAAACCCTCCACATCATCGGCATGGCTTGAATATAGCACATACCGGTGAGTGCAAAGAAAGATTGGGTGAAGGCAAGAAAAGGATAGGAGAATCCTTTCAGGAATGGGGTGGCCGGAAAAGCAACCCAAGTGTCAGAGACGGAGTCACTTTTGGCAGTAGGGTCAAAAGGTTTGAAGATGGTGTCCACCGGAAAACAGTGGCGAATCCGGTCAATCTCCGGGTCAGTGAAGCAGCAGAGTTCCTTCGAAGGATTTTTGATAATCCCTTGGCTTTTCAGGGGGCTATCTTTCTGGTGATCCTTGGCAGGGGAGGATCGTAGCTTCATTGTAATCTTAAGATTTTGATGAAACGGAAAACAAGATGAAGAGAGAAGGAGAAGAGAGATACCTGATCTGATCTTTGAATGAGGATTTAAAGGGAAGTATCGCTCGAATTTAAATGTAAATCGATCCTTATCTCTAACCTATATATAATGATGATTCTGCAGGTTGTCACTTCGCTGATGCAAGATGTGTAACGGCTAGTCCTGCTCTAACGGCTATATCATCCCAAGTTGTAACAATCATTTGTTTAATTATAGTTGGTGATCGGTAGTTTCCATCACCCGAGGTTTTTTATGCCGAGATCAACTCTTGATCAAGGGCTTTTTCCTCGTATAAATCCTTGTGTCACTTGTTCATTTCATTTGCAAGTTGTTCATACATTTTTTCATTGATTCAAGCATCATACCTCACAACAAAAGATTTGGTTGCATTATCCTAGCCTGATTTTTTACCAAAACACCATCTGCTATTTCTACCGTATAAATCTGCCTAAGTTTAGTTAAGGGTAACTTAAGAGCTTGGCAAAATGAAGTATTTATAAAACTTTGGTTTGCACCAGAGTCAAATAATACTTTTGCATAAACGTCGTGTACCAGAAACGTACCAGCTATTACATCGGGAATCAGATCTGTTTCCTGGGTAGTCAACTGGAAGGCACTTGCATTTTTCTTATTAGTTCCGTCAGCAGGTTTGGCCTGGTTATCAGCTGGCTTGACTAATTTTGGACATTCTGGCCTATAATGTCCAGCTTCTCCGCAATTGTAGCAGATCTTTGATTTCTTCTTGCATTCCTCCTCTCAGTGGCCCGGAATTTTGCAGAAATTGCAATTTTCTTTACATTTTCCAAAATGTTTCTTTTTGCAGTTCCCGCAAAATGGCGGTGTGGAAGATGACCCAGTTCCCTTTCTCTTAAAATTGCTATTATTACCCACACAAAAACCTTGGGTAATCTTTTGGGCTAATTCCTTTTTCCTGTTTTCTTCCCGCGTACGTACCAGCCCGTCGGTCAAGGTGTTGGCTAATTTCACCGCATCGTCAATTGTGCGGGGTCTCGCAGCTTTGACGATATCACGAATCTTGCTAATTAAACCCCAAATGTAGCGAGAAATAAGTACTGGTTCTGGCGAAGCCAGAGTTGGTACTTGTTAGGGCATGAATTTTATGCTAAGGATCATCTATCCTGAGACTGGGCATGGATCACGGATCCTTAACGGATGATGCAGGAAGTCTGAGGATCCAGGATCCTTATTATTGTTTATGTTTTTAACATTTGTCACGTTTTTAATGTTTATACACAGGTAATGGACGACATGGGCTTGGTCTTTACTGGAATCTCGTAGAATATGCTTCATAGGCACGTGCTTGATGAAAAATAACCGTTTTGGAGAACACGGGTGACTTCCACCTTTTTAGGAAAGTTACTAGATATTTTTCTATCTTTAAAGGGGAAAATAGCTCATTTTAGGCATAATTCGAATACAACACACAAAAACACACAACTCTCTGCAAACACTTAGCGAAATACACACACTTACACTAGCAATCAATTGTATTGAGCTTGTTTTCTTCCGAAGTTGTACAAGGATCATTATTTTTTTTGCAATACATTTGGTGATCGGTAGTTTCCATCACCCGAGGTTTTTTATGCCGGAGATCTTCTAAAGATCAAGGGCTTTTTCCTCGTATAAATCTCGGTGTTCATCGTTGATTTTATTCTTTCATTGTTCATACATTTGTCCATTTATTCAAGCATCACACCTCACAAAATCGGATTTGGTTGTATTATCCTAGTGTGATTTTTGACCAAAACAGCTTGGCGCCCACCGTGGGGCAATTGGTGCTTCATTTCTAAGAAATTTTGTTCATTCTGATCATTTCGGTTCATCACCTTCAACCACATTGCTTCTTCAGTGAAGAACACTTCAAGTTCCATGCCGGCAGTCACTTCTTCACAGGGCATTCCACCTTTGCCTCCAGCACCTTTTGGATCCCAGAAGAATGCTGAAAATGCTGCGAAGAAACAAAGCCCCGTTTTCTCAAAACCACCAACTTCTGCTGTTACTTCTGGCCCTACTAACAATGATATTTATTCTTTGATTTTTCAGATGAGGGATTACATGCAACAGCAGGACAAAACTAACGACAGGATCGTTCGAGAGATTGATGACATCAAGAAATTGAAGAGACTAGCAGAGGATCACTCTCCATTGATGCCGAGATCACTGAATTTCGACACTCCGGCCATAACTGCCCAACACTCTGCTGCAGCTGATGTCCAGTTTCAAGGTGGATCATTAGGAATGCGTTTTGGATCATCGGCAATAACGCAAGCTCAGGGATCCTACTTTCAGCCTTCAGGATCTTCGTTTCAACATCAGGGATCCTTTTTCAGTTCCGGAGGATATGTGGGAGCGCAGACGGTTCAAGGATCCTCATCCCAGGGTCAGGGATCCTTTCAAGTTCAAGGATCCTCCACTCAGGTCCAAGGATCCTCTCAGAGTCAAGGATCCTCATTTTAGGATCAGGGACCCTTCCAGGTTCAAGGATCCTCCTCTCAAGTTCAGAGATCCTCATCTCAGGTTTATGGATCCATGGAGTATCCTCCAAGACCCCCAGTCTCGGTGCATCAGGGATCCAACATCTTTCAGGATCAAGGATTCTTAAGGAGTGTACAGCCCGGAAGTTCAGATGGGTCATCTAGGAGACTTCATCCCTATGCAAACTATTGCTTCATCTGGTCCCTCAATTATACCAGAATCCTGCCAATATGGATTCACATCTGGAGTTCCAAACTTGAATCCTTCAGGAGGTAACAATTTGAATAATTCTTATAATACTAACCATGGCTTTATGCAGGATACAGGTGTTAGGGGATGATTTTCCATAGATCAATAATCCTCAATTACTGTCGGGTTAAGTGATCCTCAATTCTGTTTGAATTAGTGATCCTCAGAGAGTATTGCAGGATCAGGATCCAGGATCATCATGAGGATCCTTATACTAGCGATTGTCTGCTTTGAATATGATGTTGTCTTGCAAGAGTACGAGCTTGGACTTGGTCTTGGCGATACTCCTGGAGCATATTCCCTTCTTATTCCGCACGTGCTTGGCTAAAATGGACGTTATGGAGTTCGTGGGAGACTTGCATGAAATGCGGACAGTTTGTTATCTTAGATTTTTTCTAAATTTATAAGGGGATAGCGAGCTAAATTAGAACACTTGGCTATTTTTGGCTAAACACACACACTCTTAACAGCTCTCATCAGTTCTTGACAGTTTACTTGGCGATTACACACTTTTTTGCACATTACACTATAGTGATCCTTGTAATTGGCTCGCTATCATCCGAAGTTGTAATACATTTCTTGTTTAATCTGAGTTGGTGATCGGTAGTTTCCATCACCCGAGGTTTTTTATGCCGGAGATCAACTCTTGATCAAGGGCTTTTTCCTCGTATAAATCATTGTGTCACTTGTTCTTTACATTTCTGAGTGATCCTTCATATTGTTCATTGATTCAAGCATCACACCTCACAACAAAAAGTTTGGTTGCATTATCTTTGCTTGATTTTTGACCAAAACAGTTTGGCGCCCACCGTGGGGCAATTGGTGCTTCATTCCTAGAAATTCTTGTCTTTGTGATCATTTCGGTTCGTTACAACCAAGCAAATGGCTTCCTCAGCGAAGAACACTTCAAGTTCAATGCCGGCAATCAGTTCCTCACAAGGCGTTCCACCTTTGCCTCCACCACCTTCTGGATCCCAGAAGAATGCTGAAAATGCTGTGAGAAGACCAACTCCCATTTTTCCTAAACCACCAACTTCTTATGTTTCTACTAATCCTACTACTAGTGATCTTTTTAATTTGATTTTGCAGATGAGGGATCACGTACAAGAGCAGGACAAAACCAACGAAAGGATCCTCCGGGAGATCTCTGAGATCAAGAAACAGAAGAAATCAGTGGAGGATCATTCCCCATTGATGCCCAGATCGCTGAATTTCGACACTCCGGTCATGACCTCCCAGCATTCAGCAGCTCCGGATGTCCAATACTTGGGTGAATTTCCAGGAAGGCGTTATGGAACAACAACAATGACCCAGGCTCTAGGATCTTACTTTCAACCTTCCGGAGCCTCTGTCCAGCATCAAGGATCCTTCGCCAGTTCAGGAGGGTACATGCAGATGCAGTCAGCTCAAGGATCCTTTCAACCTCAAGGATCCTCCCAGGTCCAAGGATCCTCTCGGGTCCAAGGATCCTCCCGGGTCCAAGGATCCTCCCAGGTCCAAGGATCCTCTATGGTTCCAGGATCCTTTCAGGTTCAAGGATCCTCTCAGCTTCAAGGATCCAACATCTTTCAGGATCAAGGATTCTTAAGAAGTATGCATCCTCCAAGCTCGGATGTTCATCAAGGAGACTTCATTCCAATGCAGACCATTGCTTCCTCTGGTCCTTCAATCATACCAGAATCCCGTCAATATGGATTCACATCTGGAATTCCAAACATGAATCCTCTGGGAGGTAACACTTTCAATAATTCTTATAACACTAACCATGGTTCCATGCAGGATACAGGTATCAATCAAGCTATGGCTAGGGAATTAAAAAAGCTTAAGGATATGATATCCAGTGTTCCAGGAGTGGTCAAGCCCATTCCTGAGATCGCAGACGGTAGCCATAGGATATCTCGTTTTGCACCACCTTTGTGTGATGCTGAGATACCCAAAAGATTCCAGATACCATCCATGAAGCTGTATGATGGTTCAACGGATCCAGAGGAGCATGTAGCTCAATACAGGGAGAGGATGGAAATCAATCCAATTCCTGAGAGGTTAAAAGAAGCATGCCTATGCAAAGGATTTGGATCCACACTCACAGGATCAGCTCTTAAATGGCTGCTAAGTCTTCCCCCTTACTCTATTACCTCATTTGCTAACCTAGTTAACCTGTTTAATAGTCAATTTTCTTGTAGTAGAAAGTTTGAACGTTTGACTAGCGATCTTTATAGGGTAACACAAGGTCAAAATGAATCACTTAGAGATTATATCACTAAGTTTAGTAAAGAATCCTTAGATATCCCTAACCTGGATATAGCTACGGCTGTAGAAGCCTTTAAAATGGGATTGCTTAGGGATTCATTATTCTATGATGATCTTGCCATGACCCCTTGCAGGAATCTTGATGAAGTAAGAACCAGGGCCCTTAGATTCATCCGATTAGAGGATGATAAAAGGATCCAGGAAAGACTGACAGGAACCTCAAAACAGGAGAAACAAGGATCCTACTTCAGGAACAACAAATCCAAGGCTTACAACAAGTCTGATAACCAGAATGTGCATGCAGTGGAACAGGAAGAGGATGATGAGGATTATCCTCCCATTTCTGAATACTGTTTTTCTGTTGATAACAATTAACTAATTCTTACAATGCAGAATCTAGGTGAGAAAGCTAAGTGGCCAAGGAAAAGTGATAAACCAGCTGCTACAAAGGACAAGTCCAAGTGGTGTGCATATCACGAGGATTTTGGGCATCTCACTGAAGAGTGCATTGCACTTAGAAAGGAAATTGGTTACTTGTTATGCAAGGGGCACTTGAAGGAACTTTTGGGACGGAAGAAGTCAAGGATCCAGGATCCTGAAAGGATCCCAGAAAAGGCTCCTGCTCCTCCAGCAGATGCACAAGTAATAAACTTCATATCTGGTGGATCAGACATTTGTGGTACCTCCTTTTCAGCAGCCAAAAGACATGCCAAGGAAACCAAGATGGATAATGGAGACAGACCCATCCGGACTTCCATTGTTACCCAGGATAAAGTCATAACCTTTAATGAGGATGATCGTGTTGATGTCCAGGATCCTCATCATGATGGTCTTGTTATTACTTTATTTATATCTAACCACTTTGTTCGCAGGATCCTGATCGATGGAGGAAGCTCTATGAACATCATTCAGCTTGATGTCCTCAAGAAAATGAATATCCCGGAGTCTGATATTGTCCCAAGATCATCAGTCCTTGTGGGATTCAGTGGAGAAACTAAGAATACAATGGGGGACATCAAACTCCCAATCTATATTGAAGGATTGCATTCTTATCAAAAATTTTGTGTTATAGATTGCTTATCTTGTTACAATGTTATCCTTGGCAGGCCATGGATACACGATATGAAGGCAGTCCCATCCACCTATCATCAATGTGTGAAGCTTCCAAGTCCGTGGGGAGTGGTGAAAATTAAGAGTGATCAGGCTAAGAATTGTTACACATCATCAATGAAGCCAGCCTCAAGACAAAGGGAGCAATAACAATTAAAGTATCCTTCAAGAGATGTCTTGGAGGCAAGAGAACAGGATGTAAAAGAAATCCTCATGGATCCTCATGATCCTGAATCCAAGATCTTCATAGGATCAGGGATCCTTAGCGACATTGAACAAGAACTCGTATCCTTCCTTAAGAGGAGGAAATCTACCTTTGCCTGGAAGCATGAGGATATGACAGGTATATCTAAAGATATAATTACTCATAAACTTGGCATTGACAGGTCATTCAAGCCTATACATCAGAAGAGGAGGAAGTTTGCACCTGAAAGGAATGCTATTATCCAGGAAGACGTAGACAAACTACTTCAGGCAGGTATGATAAGAGAGGTTAAGTATCCAAGATGGTTAGCCAATGTGGTAGTTGTTCAAAAGAAAAATGGAAAGTGGAGGGTATGTGTCGATTTTACTGATTTAAACAAGGCATGTCCCAAGGATCCTTTCCCATTACCCCACATTGACTCCATGGTGGATGCTACCGCGGGTCATGAGTTGTTGACTTTTATGGATGCTTCATCTGGATTTCAACAAATTCAGATGGAACCATCTGATCAAGAGGATACAGCCTTTATGACCCCAACTGGTATATATTGTTATATTGCTATGCCATTTGGACTAAGAAATGCAGGTGCTACTTATCAAAGGCTAGTCAATATGATGTTCAAGGAACAAATTGGACACACTATGGAAGTCTATATATATGACATGGTGGTTAAGTCCAAGAAAGCTGAGGATCACCTTAAAGACTTGGAGGAAGCATTCAATATCCTTGATAAATTTAATATGAAACTAAATCCTTCCAATTTTCATTTTAGTGTTAAATCAGGTAAATTCTTAGGCTATATGCTGACAAAAAGAGGCATTGAAGCAAGTCCAGAGCAAATCAAGGCTATTGTGAATATCAAATCTCCTGCCAATGCCAAGGATGTGCAAAGATTGACAGGCAGGATCGCAGCCTTGAACAGGTTCATATCCAAATCCTCAGAAAAGTGCAAGGAATTCTATGACATCCTGAGGAAGAACAAGAAATTTGAATGGACTGAGAAGCATGAAAGTGCCCTTAAAGCTCTTAAGGAATACCTATCCTCAGCCCCCGCCTTGATGAAACCAGAAAAGGGGGATATATTATCCTTATACCTAGCAGTATCCTCAAAAGCAGTAAGTGAGGTCCTTGTTAAGGATCACCAAGGTACACAACATCCTGTTTATTATGTAAGTAAGAGTTTACTTGATGCTGAATCCAGGTATTCACACTTAGAGAAACTTATCCTTGCATTGATTATGGCATCTACTAAATTAAGACATTATTTTGAAACTCATGCTATTATTGTCAAGACTAATTTTCCAATTAAGAATGTTCTCAGGAAACCTGAAATGTCAGGAAGGATGGCTAAATGGGCAGTGAAGCTTAGTGCTTATGATATAAGATATGAACCAAGGACTGCCATTAAATCCCAAGCCTTAGCTGACTTTGTGGCAGATTTCAGTAGTGACTTGCAAAGGGAAGCTGAGTTAGAAGTTCAACAGCTTGAAGGAACTAAGGATCCTTGGATACTCTTCACTGATGGAGCTTCTAATGTCAAAGGAACAGGGCTTGGAATACTACTAAAATCACCACAGGGGGACATAATACCCCACTCCATAGCTTGTGAGTTTCAAACTACTAACAATGAGGCTGAGTATGAAGCCTTGATAGCTGGTTTGCAAATTGCCAAGCATATGAGGATCAGGTATCTTGAGGTACATGTAGATTCATTGTTAATTACTAATCACTTTAATGGATCCTATGCTGTTAAAGGTGAAAGACTAATCAAATATTTAGAGATAGTCAAAGAATTGGCACTCTCTTTTGTTTCCTTTAGTTTGACACAGGTACCAAGGGAAGAAAATGCAGAAGCTGATGAATTGGCCAATCTAGGATCATCCTTGAAGATTCCAGAGGATATCAAGATCCCTATTATCCATATCCTGACTCCAGCTATTGAGGATCATGTGGCCATGGAGATAGGAGAGGATTCTTCTATTGTCACTACTGATGATACACAACCCCATTCAGGATCATGGATCCTCCCAATCATGAGATACATACAACACGGAGAGATTCCTACAGGAGAAAACCCTAGGGCTTTCAAAATCAAGGTATCTCAAATTACAATATTAAATAATATGTTGTATAAACGATCTCTTGCAGGACCATATCTAAGATGCATTGAGGATCCTGAAATTCAAGAAGTCCTAAAGGATTTCCATGAAGGAGATTGTGGAAACCACACTGGGGGCAGGGCATTATTCTCAAGGATCCTGAGGACGGGATACTATTGGCCTACTATGAAGAAGGATGTTGTGGAATATGCCAAGAAGTGTGATCCTTGTCAGAGACATAGTAATATCCTTCACCAACAAGCAGAACTTTTGCATCCTATATCCTCTTCTTGGCCATTTATGAGATGGGGAATGGATATAGTTGGTAAGCTCCCTAAGGCACCTGGTGGAAAAGTATTCATGCTTGTTATGACTTATTACTTCTCCAAGTGGATAGAGGCTGAAGCCTTTGCTCAAGTCAGAGAAAAGGAAGTTATATCCTTTATTAAAAGAAACATTATTACTAGATTTGGTATCCCTTCTGAAATTGTTTGTGATAATGGATCCTAATTTATTGGGAGCAGAACTACTAACTTTTGTGACAGCTGGGGGATTAAGATGATAACATCAACACCAGTCCACCCACAATCTAATGGTCAGGCAGAATCATCCAACAAGATCATCATCAACAACTTGAAGAAGAAGCTTGGATCCAAGAAAGGAAAGTGGGCAGAAGAACTACCTTATGTGCTTTGGGCTGATAGGACAACTCCCAAGAATGCTACTGGCCAAACTCCATTCTCTTTGGTATTTGGAGCAGAATCAGTGATCCTTACAGAGATGGTGGTTCCAACTGCAAGAACAAGCATTCGTGATCCTGAAGAAAATGTTGAAAACTTGGTTCAAGACTTGGATACTATAGAAGAAATCAGGGATTTGGCAAGGATAAGGATGGCCAGTTATCAACAAAGGATGGCTGGAGCTTACAACAAAAATGTCAGGATCAGGAAATTCTAAGTTGGTGATATGGTGTTAAGGAAAGCATTTCAGAATACCACCAATCCTGCTGATGGGAAGCTATCACCAAAGCGGGAAGGCCCCTATTTGATTGAAGCTGAAGTAGGAAAGGGGGCATATCGATTGCTAACAATGGAAGGTGATTTGCTACCAAGAGCTTGGAATGCTGTCCACTTGAAGAAATATTTCATGTGATAAGGATCCATGATCCTTACCTGAAAAGTATCCTTGAAGGATCCTTACAGGGCAGAGGATTCTCATTTTGGTAATGATCTAATCTCAAACTATTTCATTTTTTAATTATCCTATACAAGGATAAGGATCATGTATCCTTTATCCTCTTTTCACTTGGTTCTGAGTTTTGAAGGTTCAGGTATCCTTAACGAAGGATTCAGTATCCATAGAAGTATCCAGTTATTTGGGCTTGACCCCAGTTATTTGGGCTTGACCCCAGTTATTTGGGCTAGTCCCCAGTTTGGGTCTGTCCCCAGTATCGCCAGTAGCGCACGATGATCCTGGTATAGTTCATGGCAATGGGACCAGTACCCACTTTAAGGGCTGACAATTTCATTGTACTGGCTGTATTCAGGATCCTACGTATAATGGTAGACGTACCATACATCCGTTCCTAAGGTTTCTAACGTTTTCACATTAGCTAAGGTTTTGGCATTTTCATGTCACTAAGTTTGGATAGTCGCCAGTGAGGGCCATACTCCAGTTTACATACGATCCTTTGGGCTTGTCCCCAGTTATCCTTTGGGCTTGTCCCCAGTTATCTTTTGGGCTTGTCCCCAGTATATTGGGCTTGTCCCCAGAATTGTTAGGCTTGTCCCCAGTTACTAACTTTTATCTTATATTGGCTTAGACCCAAGTTGTATCCTATTTCAGGTTTTTGAAGCTAAACAACCAAGGATCCTTGATCCTTACCTTCTACTAAGGTTTGTTTATTGGTTATCCTGATTATAAGTGTTAAAGATTAGGATCCTAACTTGGATTCTCAGGTATGATCCTTGATTATTTTGATTTTATTCATTATTTATATAAGTAACCCTTATCCTTTGACAACTGAACTTATGATCCTTAAACTACACTACTTTTCAGAACTTGTCGACTATAGGATATGTGATCCTTGATCATATCCTAAACTTTTTGAGGATATTTATTAAATTCTTCTTTACTTAATAAATCCAGACAAAATGTATATCACAACAATTGAAAAGTAAAGTACTCATAAGGATAACAACACTGAAATAGCCAAAACGTTAAGGTTTTATTTATTCACAAAACATTAAACCCTTCAAGGTTGTCAAAATTGCCAACCCACGTTTCTACCAGCAAAACGTGGCCCGTCCACATGGGTTGGCAAAGGGTGTCCATTGTTAACGGGTCTTGAAGTGCAGGAAATAAAAGATGGCAGGATAACGAGTGGCTTCATCCCCCAAACAGATGATCCATCCACCACCCATTATCCTACCTATTGTCTTAGGATCCTTGATCCATAATCCTAGAAACTATTGTTCGAAATACAACCCAACATTGTTCAAAACATCATAACCAAAAAACTACCAAGTCCTAAAAAATGGGCTCCGGCCACGTCTAGAAATATCCATCATCGCCCATTCCTGCAGCCTACACCTTTGCTGCATCACCTTCACCATACCTCCAGCTCCGGTATCATCCACGTGATCCTTCACTCCACTGCTGCCAGCCTCGATTGCCAGGACTTCACCAGCCTCTTCTTCGTCGTCCAGCTCAGCCAACCTAGCTTTCCAGCCCTCTATGTCCCAGTTGCTCTTGTCAAAGTCAGGATCCTGAGCTTCTTGGGCCATCTGCAACTTGGTTTTGTACATAGCAATTGCAGCGGAGACTTTGGCAACATTAGTGATCTCATTCTTCTCATGATCAGCGTTGATATGAGCCAGGACAAGTTCCCTCTTCACCAGATTAACATTGTTCTCAAGGGATGCAATCTTCTGATCCTTGGCCAGCATCATCTTTTGGAGGTCCAAACACTTTTGCTCAACCTCTTCAATACTGCCTACATAGTCCTCGATTTCAGCAAATTTCTGCAAAAAGACAATGTAAAGTTTAGGATCACATAATCCTCAAGTGGGCAGGATAACTAAGCTAAGTCAGTGATCCTTACATCAGCAAAGTACTCAAGGAACTGATGGCGGATCAGAGGTAGGCCTTCAAGGGTGTCAGCAGTCTTCCTTTTCTTGCCACCCTTGCCCTTAGAAGTGGTTGCCTTGGGGATCGTGACGGATGGGCTAGCAGCAGTCTTCTTCTTTGAGGATCGGACAGTGTCAAGGTCGGTAACACTGAAACGGGTAGCAGACTTCGATGATTTTCCAGCACCTACACATCCAAAATAGATAAGTATCCTTACTTCATTTTATTCTAAACATTTAGTTATGCACAAAATGGGATACTTACTTGACATTGTAACAGAACCTGAAGATACTTCTTGAGAATCCTGGGTATTTGCTTGAAATGATCTTATTGCAGGATCAAGCCTCCGGAAAGCAGCAAGCCTTTCCTCCGTTGCAGGTGTTGTAATAAGGTGTGAAACAGTAATAGCTGCAAAATAGAAACAAAGGATGTTAGTGATCTTCAGCAGAAACAAGGTTACCCTGTGATCCTTCTAAGGATCCTCTATCCTACCATGAGTGGTCCATTTTCTAGGCAGATCCTTTCCATCAGGGATAGAATCCCTTCTGACAAAGAAGAATCGTCGTTTCCAGTTGGTGTCATTCTTAGTGGCTTTGAAGATGGGGTGTTCTTCACCAGGTTTATGTTTGAAGAGATATCGATGGGATCCATGGCTGACAAGGTCGTACAATTCTGCTAACTCTGACATCCCCAGATCAATACCTTCATGCACAATGATTCTTTCAAGGGTATACAAGACCCTCCATATCATTGGCATTGCTTGGATGTAGGAGATGCCGGTGAGAGAGAAGAAAGATTGTGTGAAATCGGGAAAAGGATACGAGTATCCTATCGTAAACGGTGTGACCGGAAAGGCTACCCAGGTTTCAGAAACAAAATCGCTTAGGACGGTGGGGTCAAAAGTTTTAAAGACGGTGTTTGCCGGGAAACAATGCCGGATCCTATCTATCTGCGGATCAGTAAAACAGCATCTTTCTTTCGCAGAGCCTTCGATGATCCCTTGGCTCTTCAAGGGACTGTCCTTTTTGTGATCCTTAGTCGGTGAAGATCTCAGCATCATCTTGGTCATGATGATGGTGAAGAAGAAGAAACGGAAGGAGAATGTGAAGAGAGAAAGGAGAGAGGAGTACCTGATCAGATCTTTGTATGACGATTTAAAGGATGAAACGCACGAATTTAAATGCATCCTAACCCTTATCTCTAACTTCAATTTATAATCATGATCTTGCAGGATAGTCACTTCAATGACGTCAGGATGCAACGGCTAGTCAGAAATTAATGGCTATATATCCGTTGGTTTGTTACGGATAAGAACGAGAAAATATAATTCGTTTATTTACACTTCACTCCTTATATTTTGGGGGCAATTGTTAGGGGATGATTTTCCATAGATCAATGATCCTCAATTACTGTCGGGTTTAGTGATCCTCAATTCTGTTTGAATTAGTGATCCTCAGAGAGTATTGCAGGATCAGGATCCAGGATCATCATGAGGATACTTATACTAACGATTGTCTGCTTTGAATATGATGTTGTCTTGCAGGAGTACGAGCTTGGACTTGGTCTTGGCGATATTCCTGGAGCATATTTCCTTCTTATTCCGCAAGTGCTTGGCTAAAATGGATGTTATGGAGTTCGTGGGAGACTTGCATGAAATGCGGACAGTTTGTTATCTTAGATTTTTTCTAAATTTATAAGGGGATAGCGAGCTAAATTAGAACACTTGGCTATTTTTGGCTAAACACACACACTCTTAACAGCTCTCATCAGTTCTCGACAGTTTACTTGGCGATTACACATTTTTTTGCACATTACACTATAGTGATCCTTGTAATTAGCTCGTTATCATCCGAAGTTGTAAAACATTTCTTGTTTAATCTGAGTTGGTGATCGGTAGTTTCCATCACCCGAGGTTTTTTATGCCGGAGATCAACTCTTGATCAAGGGCTTTTTCCTCATATAAATCATTGTGTCACTTGTTCTTTACATTTCTGAGTGATCCTTCATATTGTTCATTGATTCAAGCATCACACCTCACAACAGAAAGTTTGGTTGCATTATCTTTGCTTGATTTTTGACCAAAACAACAGGTATCAACCAAGCTATGGCTAGGGAATTACAGAAACTGAAGGATATGATATCCAGCGTTCCAGGAGTGGTTAAGCCCATTCCTGAAATTGCAGATGGAAGCCACAAGATATCTCGTTTTGCACCAGCTATTTGTGATGCAGAAATTCCAAAGAGGTTCCAAATACCAACCATGAAGCTATATGATGGCTCAACGGATCCAGAAGAACATGTAGCTCAATATAGAGAAAGGATGGAGATCAATCCCATCCCGAAGAGGTTAAAAGAAGCATGTCTATGCAAGGGTTTTGGATCCACATTAACAGGATCAGATCTTAAATGGCTGCTAAGTCTTCCCCCTTACTCTATTACTTCATTTGCTAATCTAGTTAATCTGTTTAATAGCCAATTCTCATGTAGTAGAAAATTTGAACGTTTAACTAGTGATCTATATAGGGTAACACAAGGTCAAAATGAATCACTTAGAGATTATATTACTAAATTCAGTAAAGAATCCTTAGATATTCCTAATTTGGATATTGCTACGGCTGTAGAAGCCTTCAAAATGGGTTAACTTAGGGATTCGTTGTTCTATGATGATCTTGTCATGACCCCTTGCAGGAATCTTGATGAAGTGAGAACCAGGGCCCTTAGATTCATCTGATTAGAGGATGATAAAAGGATCCAAGAAAGACTGGAAGGATCCTTAAAGCAGGAAAAGCAAGGATCCTACTTCAGGAACAACGAGTCCAAATCTTATAACAAGTCTGACAATCAGAACGTGCATGCAGTAGAACAGGAAGAGGATGATGAGGATTATCCTCCCATTTCTGAATATTGTTTTTCTATTGATAACAGGTCCTTGCAATGCAGAACCTAGGTGAAAAAGCAAGATGGCCCAGAAAAAGTGATTAGCCAGCTGCAGCAAAAGACAAATCCAAATGGTATGCATATCATGAGGATTTCGGTCATCTCACTGAAGAATGTATTGTACTCAGAAAAGAGATTGGTTACTTGTTAAGCAAAGGGCATTTGAAGGAGCTGTTGGGAAGAAAAAAGTCAATGATCCAGGATCCTGAAAAAGTTCCAGAAAGAGCTCCTGCTCCTCCTGCTGATGCACAAATTATCAATTTCATATCCGGTGGATCAGACATATGTGGCACTTCCTTTTCAGCAGCCAAGAGGCATACCAAGGAGACCAAGATGGATAATGGGGATAGACCCATCCGAACCTCTACTGTTACACAGGAAAAAGTTATAACTTTTGATGAGGATGATCGTGTGGATGTTCAGGATCCTCATCATGACGGTCTTGTTATTACTTTGTTTATATCTAATCATTTTGTTCGCATGATCTTGATAGATGGAGGAAGCTCAGTCAACATCATTCAACTTGATGTCCTCAAAAAGATGAATATCCCTAAATCAGAGATTGTCCCAAGATCATCAGTTCTCGTGGGATTCAGCGGAGAAACTAAGAATACATTGGGGGGACATTAAGCTTCCCATTTACATAGAGGGACTTAATTCTTTTCAGAAATTTTGTGTTATAGATTGTTTATCCTGTTCCAATGTTATCCTTGGCAGGCCATGGATACATGACATGAAAGCAGTCCCATCTACATATCATCAATGCGTGAAGCTTCCCAGTCCGTGGGGTGTGGTGAAAATTGAAAGCGATCAACAAGAAGCTAAGAATTGCTATACTTCATCGATGTAAGAGAACAAGATGTGAAAGATATCCTTATGGATCCTCAGGATCCTGAATCCAAAGTCTTCATAGGATCCGGGATCGTCAGCAGCATCGAACAGGATTTGGTATCCTTCCTCAAGAAGAGAAACACTACCTTTACCTGGAAGCATGAAGACATGACAGGTATCTCTAAAGATATAATTACTCGTAAGCTTGGCATTAACAGGTCATTCAAACCCATACATCAAAAGAGGAGAAAGTTTGCACCCGAAAGGAATGCCATTATCCAGGAGGAGGTAGATAAGCTGCTCAGAGCAGGTATGATAAGAGAGGTTAAGTATCCAAGATGGTTAGCCTATGTGGTTGTTGTTCAAAAGAAAAACGGAAAGTGGAGGGTATGTGTCAATTTTACTGATTTAAACAAGGCATGTCCCAATGATCCTTTCCCATTGCCCCACATTGACTCCATGGTGGATGCTACCGTGGGTCATGAGTTGTTGACTTTTATGGATGCTTCATCTGGATTTCAGCAAATTCAGATGGAACCATCTGATCAAGAGGATACAGCCTTTATGACCCCAACTGGTATCTATTGTTATATTGCTATGCCATTTGGACTAAGAAATGCAGGTGCTACTTATCAAAGGCTAGTCAATATGATGTTTAAGGAGCAAATTGGACACACTATGGAAGTCTATATAGATGACATGGTGGTTAAGTCCAAGAGAGCTGAGGATCACCTTAGAGACCTGGAGGAAGCATTCGATATCCTTGACAAATTCAATATGAAATTGAATCCTTCAAAGTGTCACTTTGGTGTTAAAGCAGGCAAGTTCCTAGGCTACATGGTAACAAAAAGAGGAATAGAGGCAAGTCCAGAGCAAATTAAGGCGATTGTGAATATCAAATCTCCTGCCAATGCCAAGGATGTGCAAAGGTTGACATGAAGGATCGCAGCCTTGAACAGGTTCATATCAAAGTCATCAGAAAAGTGCAAGGAATTCTATGACATTCTAAGAAAGAATAAGAAATTTGAGTGGGCTGAAAAGCATGAGAATGCTCTCAAAGCCCTTAAGGATTACCTATCCTCAGCTCTTGCCTTAATGAAACCTGAAAAAGGGGATATATTATCCTTATATTTGGCGGTCTCTTCTAAAGCAGTAAGTGCAATCCTTGTTAAGGATCACGAAGGTACACAACATCCTGTATATTATGTAATTAAAAGTTTGCTTGATGCTGAATCCAGGTATTCACATTTAGAAAAACTTATCCTTGCTTTGATTATGGCATCTACTAAATTACGCCATTATTTTGAAACTCATGCTATCATTGTTAAGACTAATTTTCCAATTAAGAATGTTCTCAAGAAACCTGAGATGTCAGGAAGGATGGCCATATGGGTAGTGAAGCTTAGTGCTTATGACATAAGATATGAGCCAAGAACTGCCATTAAATCTCAAGCCTTAGCTGACTTTGTGGTAGATTTCAGTAGTGACTTACAAAGGGAAGCTGAGTTAGAAGTCCAACAGCTTGAAGAAACCAAGGATCCTTGGATACTCTTCACAGATGGAGCCTCTAATATCAAGGGAACTGGACTTGGAATACTACTAAAATTGCCACAGGGGGACATAATACCCCACTCAATAGCTTGTGAGTTTCAAACCACTAATAATGAGGCTAAATATGAGGCCTTGATAGCTGGTTTGCAAATTGCCAAGCACATGAGGATCAGGTATCTTGAGGTATATGTAGATTCATTGTTAATAACTAATCACTTTAACGGATCCTACACTGTTAAAGGTGAAAGACTAATCAAATATCTAGAGATAGTCAAGGAATTGGCACTCTCTTTTGTTTCCTTTAGTTTGACACAGGTACCTAGGGAATAGAATGCAGAAGCTGATGCATTGGCCAATCTTGGATCATCATTGAAGATTCCAGAGGATATTAAAATTCATATCATCCATATTTTAGCTCCTGCTATTGAGGATCACGTAGCTATGGAGATAGGAGAGGATGTTGCAATCATACCTAGTAATGATGCACAATCTCATTCAGGATCATGGATCGTTCCAATCATGAGATATATACAACATGGAGAGATTCCTAGTAGCTATGGAGATAGGAGAGGATGTTGCAATCATACCTAGTAATGATGCACAATCTCATTCAGGATCATGGATCGTTCCAATCATGAGATATATACAACATGGAGAGATTCCTACAGGAGAAAATCCTAGAGCTTTCAAAGTCAAGGTATCTCAATTTACAATATTAAATAACATGTTATATAAACGATCTCTTGCAGGTCCATATCTAAGGTGCATTGAGGATCCTGAAATTCAAGAAGTCCTAAAGGATTTTCATGAAGGAGATTGTGGAAACCACACTGGGGGCAGGGCATTGTTCTCAAGGATCCTTAGGACAGGATACTATTGGCCTACTATGAAGAAGGATGCTATGGATTATGCCAAGAAATGTGATGCTTGTCAGAGACATAGCAATATCCTTCATCAACCAACAGAGCTCCTAGATCCTATATCCTCTTCTTGGCCATTCATGAGATGGGGAATGGATATAGTTGGTAAACCTCCCAAAGCACCAAGAGGAAAAGTGTTTATGCTTGCCATGACTGATTACTTTTCCAAGTGGATAGAAGCTGAAGCCTTTGCTCAAGTCAGAGAAAAAGAAGTGAGCTGGGGGATTAAGATGATAACATCAACACCAGTCCACCCACAAGCTAATGGTCAAGCAGAATCATCCAACAAAATCATCATCAACAACTTGAAGAAGAAGCTTGGATCCAAGAAAGGAAAATGGCCAGAAGAGCTACCTTATGTGCTATGGGCTGATAGAATAACTCCCAAGAATGCTACTGGCCAGACTCCATTTTCTTTAGTGTTTAGAGCAGAATCAGTGATCCCTACAGAAATGGTGGTTCCTACTGCTAGAACAAGCATCCGTGATCCTGAAGGAAATGTTGAAAACTTGGTTCATGACTTGGATACCATAGAAGAACTCAGGGATTTGGCAAGGATAAGATTGGCTAGCTATCACAAAGGATGGCTGGAGCTTATAACAAGAATGTCAGGATCAGAAAGTTTCAAGTTGGTGATATGGTGTTAAGGAAAGCATTTCAGGATACCACAAATCCTGCTGATGGCAAGCTAGCACCAAAGTGGGAAGGCCCCTATCGTATTGAAGCTGATGCAGGAAAGGGGCATATCGATTGTTAACAATGGAAGGTGATTTGCTACCAAGAGCTTGTAATGTTGTTCACTTGAAGAAATACTTCATGTAGAAAGGATCCAGGATCCTTAACTATTTTCATATCTGATGTCCATTGAGGATCCTCAGAGGATAGGTGATCCTCAGTCTGGTAATGATCTGATTCTAACCCTTTAATTTATTTTACCATAAGGAGAAGGATCCTGGATCCTTTATCCTTTTTTCACTAAGTTCTGAGTTTTGCAGAAGATTGATGTATCCTTGATAAAGGATCGAGTATCCACAGAAGTCTCCTAAGTTTTATGGGCTTGTCCCCAGTTTTTTGGGCTTGTCCCCAGTTTTTTGGGCTTGTCCCCAGTTTATTGGGCATGTCCCCAGCTTCGCCAGTAGCGCACGATGATCCTGGTGTAGTTCAAGGCAATGGGACCAGTACCCGCTTTAGGGGCTGACAATTTCATTGTACTGGCTGTATTCAGGATCCTACGTATAATGGTAGACGTACCATACATCCGTTCCTAAGGTTTCTAACGTTTTCACGTTAGCTAAGGTTTTGGTATTTTAATGTTACTAAGTTTGGATAGTCACCAGTGAGCAGGGGCGCAGCTTAGAAGGCTTCCGAGGGGGCGCCCGACCCCTCGAACTTTTAGGTATATACGTTTCCACCCCCCCCCCCCCCCCCGGTTTCGAAAAATTGGGGGGGGCGAAGCTTCGCCACTGCCAGTGAGGGCCATACTCCAGTTTACACAAGATCCTTTGGGCTTGTCCCCAGTTTTTTGGGCTTGTCCCCAGTTTGTTGGGCTTGTCCCCAGTTTATTTGGGCTTGTCCACAGTTTGTTGGGCTTGTCCCCAGTTTATTTGGGCTTGTCCCCAGTTATTATGGGTTCATTCCCAATTATTTGGCTTGGTCCCAAGTTTATTTTTCTTACAGGATCTTGGAGCTCTAAAGTTATACAAGTTCTGACAATAAGGATCCTGGATCCTCGAAGCTTTACTTTTCACAGTTTGTTTATTCAGTATTAATTTACAAGGATATAGAATCCTAACTTGGATTCTCTGGTATGTTATATTCTAACTTTTTCTAAGCTGCAAGTTGTCTCTTGTCCTTTTTGGTTAAGGATCATTGATCCACATTTGTCTGAACACTTCAAGTTTTCTGTTAAAATTTTAACATTATCATCAGATTTCCAATAACTTTCCAGTTATTTGGCGATGATGTCTTTGAAAATAGAAAGCATACATGAAAAATAAAGAAGAAAGAAACAACAACAGATGTAGCTAAAAAAGTTTAATGTTATTACCCATTCATTATGTATCAAAATCATCTAGCCTGGATTTCACCAGCAAAACCGTGGACCATCCACCCAGGCCGGATAGGGCTATCTAATAGTTAAAGTATCTATGCAGAAATTAAAGTGCAGGAAGGTTAATAGCGAACGGTGTAGAAGGGTTCATTCTCCACAAACAGAAGGATCTTCTTGTCTGTAAAGGCATTTGAGGAGTTATCTCTAACTCTATATATAGCAATAATGATTATAGCAGGTCTTATCAGTGACCACAGGCAGTGTAACGACCAGTTACCAGCAGCAACGGCTAGTCCGCTTCTCGAAAATATGACAGCTGTGAATCCTTATCACAGCTTCCATATTGGGGGCAATTGTTAGGGCATGAATTTTATGCTAAGGATCATCTATCCTGAGACTGGGCATGGATCACGGATCCTTAACGGATGATGCAGGGAGTCTTGGGATCCAGGATCCTTACTATTGTTTATGTTTTTAACATTTGTCACGTTTTTAACGTTTATACACAGGTAATGGACGACATGGGCTTAGTCTTTGCTGGAATCTCGTAGAATATGCTTCATAGGCACGTGCTTGATGAAAAATAACCATTTTGGAGAACATGGGTGACTTCCACCTTTTTAGGAAAGTTGGTTACTAGATATTTTTCTATCTTTAAAGGGGAAAACAACTCATTTTAGACATAATTCGAATACAACACACAAAAACACACAACTCTCTGCAAACACTTAGCGAAATACACACACTTACACTAGCAATCAATTGTATTGAGCTTTTTTTCTTCCGAAGTTATACAAGGATCATTATTGTTTTTGCAATACATTTGGTGATCGGTAGTTTCCATCACCCGAGGTTTTTTATGTCGGAGATTTTCTAAAGATCAAGGGCTTTTTCCTCGTATAAATCTCGGTGTTCATCGTTGATTTTATTCTTTCATTGTTCATACATTTGTCCATTTATTCAAGCATCACACCTCACAAAATCGGATTTGGTTGTATTATCCTAGTGTGATTTTTGACCAAAACAGTACTATTCTGGCATATTCAAAAAATTTCAAAGTATACCCTCGACAGTCAACATCCACCATTCGGTGGCTCAGGAACTTATTCGCCATTTGTTCCTTTTCATATTCAGGACAAAATTTTCTTTCCACCAATCGCTTAAATTCTTCCCAATTCATGGCATAAGCCATGTCACTTCCCTTGGCTTGTAACACCGTATTCCACCATTCCAATGCTTCTTCTTTAAAAAGGTGGGATGCATACATAACCTTGTCTTCTTCGGCGCATTTACTTATTTTAATTACTGCCTCGGTCTTTTCCAACCAACGCAGTGCGGCAGTTGCCCCTTCATTGCCTGCAAATTCTACTGGCTTACAGGCAAGGAATTCCTTACAAGTGCAACCAGGTGTTGCAATTTTCATTTTCTTGAGTATTGAGGCTTGAACCACATTATTATCATTGTTGTCGCCTCTGTTTACACTGTTACTGAAATTGTCGTCACGAGTGTGTTTACTGTGTTTGGCTTGCGAAGGTTCAACGGGGCTTTTAACAGCGGCGACGATTGCCGGGATAGCATTGGCTATTCCCTGAGCAACTATATTTTCTATGTCTTGCCTGTTAAGAAAATGATCTTCATTGTTTTGCTCAGATTGATTAACTTCATGGAGTGGTTGGTTTTCCGCGTTTTCCATCTGAATGAGTAACAATATATACAATTTACTACAAAATAGATAACAACAAACACAATAAAGCAGTCACATATAATCATGTCAACATGTATAGCCAAAATTGTCGACTTTGCGACTTTTATATTTTCATATATATTAGTATGCATCGATACACACCAGTTATATTACAAAAGTTTTATTTTTAGTTGTTATTATACAATATTATATTATTATTATTATATTCTTTTTATATTATTATTGTTTTGGTCAAAAATCAAGCTAAGATAATGTAACCAAATCTTTGTTGTGAGGAATGATGCTTGAATCAATGAACAATGATAAGGATAATTCAGAAATGCGATGAACAAGTGACACAATGATTTATACGAGGAAAAAGCCCTTGATCAAGAGTTGATCTCCGGCATAAAAAACCTCGGGTGATGGAAACTACCAATCACCATCTAAGATTAAACAGAAATGTATTACAACTCGGGATGATAACAAGCTTGTTACAAGGATCACTAGAGTGCAATGTGCAAAAATGTGTGTAATCACCGAGCAAACTGTTGAAAGCTGATGAGAGCAGTTACGAGTGTGTGTGTGTTTAGCCAAAAATAGCCAAGTGTTCTAACTAAAGCTTGTTATCCCCTTTTAAATTTAGAAAATAACTAAATAACTAACTATCCGAACATTGTGCAAGCTCCCCACGATCTCCATAATGTTCACTAGGACCAAGTACGTGCGGAATATTGAGGGAATATGCTCCATGAATATCGGCAAGACCAAGTCCAAGCACGTACTCCTGCAAAACAACTTCATATTCAAAGCAGACAATCGTTAGTATGAGGATCACTATGATGATCCTGAATCCTGATCCTACAATACTCTCTGAGGATCACTAATTCAAACAGAATTGAGGATCCCTAAGCCCAACAGTATTTGAGGATCACTGATCCTTAGGATTGGAAAATCCTCCCCTAACAATTGCCCCCAAAATATAAGGAGTAAAGTGTAAATAAACGAGTTATATTTTCTTAATCTTATCCGCAACAAACTAACGGATATATAGCCGTTATGATCGAACTATCCGTTGCTGATCTAACGTCACTGAAGTGACAATCCTGCAAAATCATCATTATAAATTCAAGTTAGAGATAAGGGTCAAGAAGCATTTAAGTTCGTGCGTTATTCCCTTTAAATCCTCATTCGAAGATCTGATCAGGTACGTTTCTCTCCCTTCTCTCTTCATCTTCTCATTCTGTTCCTTCTTCTTTCTACCATCATCCATGACTAAGATGATGTTAAGATCTTCACCGGCTAAGGATCACCAAAAGGACAGTCCCCTAAAGAGCCAAGGAATCATCAAGGATTCGGCGAAGGAACGTTGCTGCTTTATCGATCTGCAGATAGACAGGATTCGTTATTGCTTCCCGGCGAACACTGTTTTTAAACCCTTTGATCCTACCACCCTGAGCGACTTCATTTCTGAAACTTGGGTAGCTTTTCCGGTCACCCCATTTGCAATAGGATATTCATATCCTTTCCCTGCTTTCACCCAGTTTTTCTTCTCCCTTACCGGCATATCCTACATTCAGGCTATGCCCATGATGTGGAGGGTTTTATATACCCTGGAAAGGATCATTGAGCAGGAGGATATAGAGTTAGGAATGTCTGAACTTGCTGAACTGTACAACCTTGTAAGCCATGGTTCACACCGCTTTCTATTCAAACACAAACCCGGTGAACCTCATCCAATCCTGAAAACCACCAAGAATGACACCAACTGGAAGAGACACTTCTTCTTTGTTAGGAGGGATTCTATCCCGGAGGGGAAGGATCTCCCGAGAAAATGGGCCACCCATGGTAGGATAGAGGATATAGAAGGATCATAGGATAACCCTGTTCCCTGTAGGGATAACTGATCTTTTCTTTTTGTTATTTTGCAGCTATTTCTGTCTCTCATCTCATTCCATCATCTGCAACAAAAGAGAGGATCGACGCCTTCTGGAATCTTGATCCTGCAACAAGATCATTCCAAGCAATCACCAAGGATTCTCAAGAAGTATCCTCATGCTCAGTCACAATGTCAAGTAAGTATCCATGTTTGTATGTAATTAAACGTTTAAATGAAAATAAAAAAAGAACACTTATCTGTTATTTTGGATTGACAGGCGCTGGAAAATCCTCAAAGTCTGCCTCCCGCTTCAGTGTTAGTGGCCTCAGCAATGTGGGTCCTCGATCTGCGAAGAAAAAAGCTGCTGCTAGCCGAAGTGCCACAGTCCCCAAGACTGTCACCTCCAAGGGGAGAAAGAAGAGGAAGGCCACTGAAGCTGAAAATCTTGAAGGCTTGCCTCTTATCCGCCACCAGTTCCAAGAGTACTTTGCTGAGGTAAGGATCACCTACTATGCTTCATTATCCTGCCCACTTGAGGATCACGGATCCTGAACTTTACCTTGTCTTTTCTTGCAGAAATTCACCGAGGTCGAAATGTTGTTTGATGCATACGTCGAAGAGGCTGAGCAGAAGCATCTGGAGTTCCAAAAGTTCTTCCTAGCCAAGGATCAAACCATCTCTCGCCTTGAGAAGGATCTTGCTCTGGCAAAGTAGCAGGTGGTCATGACCCAGATAAACGCTGATCATGAGAAGCACGACCTGCTGGAGGATGCTAAAGTCTCTGCTGCCATCACCATGTATAAGATCAAGCTACAAATGGCCCAGGAGGCTGAGGATCCCGACTTCGACAGGACCACTTGGGACAAAGTGGGTTGGAAGGGGAAGCTGGCTGAGCTAAATGATGAGGAGGAGACTATAGAGGTTTTGGCGATTGAGGCAAGTGGCAGCCGGAAGGATCAAGCTGGTGGTGATGATGCTGGTGGTGATGCAGCCAAGGTGTAAGCTGCAGAAATGGGCGATGATGGATATTTCTAGACGTGGCCGGAGCCCATTTTTTTTAAGATTTGAAAGTTTTTTGGTTGTGATGTTTTGAAACAATGTTGGGTTGTACTTTGAACAATAGTTTTTAGGGTTGTGGATCATGGATCCTTAGACAATAGGTAGGATAATAGGTGGTGGAGGGATCCTCTGTTTGGGTGATGAAACCACTTGTTATCCTGCCATCTTATATTTCCTGCACTTTCAAGACCTGTTAACAATGGACACCCTTTGCCAACCCAAGTGGACGGGCCACGTATTGCTGGTAGAAATTTGGGTTGGCAATTTTGACAACCTTAAAAGGGTTTAACTTTTGTGAATAAATAAAACTTTAACTTTTTGGCTATTTCCCGTGTTGTTATCCTTGTGAATTCTTTATCTTTTGACTTGTTGTTATATACTTTGTTTGAGTCTATTAAGTAAAGAAGAAAAGTCTAACAAATCATGTTTAAAAGTTTTAGGATATGATCAAGGATCAAATGTCCCTATAGTCGATAAATTCAGAAAAGTTATGCAACTTAAGGATCATTAGTTATGTTGTCAAAGGATAAGGGTCACTTATATGAATAATGAATAAAATCAAAGTGATCAAGGATCATACCTGAGAATCCAAGTTAGGATCCTAACCCTTTAACATTTATAATCAGGATAACCAACAGACAAACCTTAGTAAAAGGTAAGGATCAGGAATCCTTAGTTGTTTAACTTCAAAACCTGAGATAGAACATAACTTGGGACTAAGCCATTATAAGAGAAGAGTTAGTAACTGGGGACAAGCCCAACAATTCTGGGGACAAGCCCAATATACTGGGGACAAGCCCAAAGGATAACTGGGGACAAGCCCAAAGGATCTTGTGTAAACTGGAGTATGGCCCTCACTGGCGACTATCCAAACTTAGTGACATGAAAATGCCAAAACCTTAGCTAACGTGAAAACGTTAGAAACCTTAGGAACGGATGTATGGTACGTCTACCATTATACGTAGGATCCCGGATACAGCCAGTACAATGAAATTGTCAGCCCCTAAAGCGAGTACTGGTCCCATTGCCATGAACTGTACCAGGATCATCGTGCGCTACTGGCGATACTGGGGACAGGCCCAAAAAACTGGGGACAAGCCCAAACAACTGGATACTTCTGTGGATACTCAATCCTTTGTTAAGGATACCTAAACCTTCTGCAAAACTCAGAATCAAGTGAAAGGAGGATAAAGGATCCAGGATCCTTATCCTTGTATATAGGATAATTAAAGAATGAAATAGATTGAGATTAGATCATTACCAGGATGAGGATCACCTATCTTCTAAGGATCCTTCAAGGATACTTGTTATGAAAGTGGCTAAGGATCACGGATCCTTTATCACATGAAGTATTTCTTCAAGTGGACAGCATTCCAAGCTCTTGGTAGCAAATCACCTTCCATTGTTAGCAATCTATATGCCCCATTTCCTGCCTCAGCTTCTATTAGGTAGGGGCCTTCCCACTTTGGTGCCAACTTTCCATCAGCAGGATTTGTGGTATTTTGAAATGCTTTCCTTAATACCATGTCACCAACTTAGAATTTCCTGATCCTGACATTCTTGTTGTAGGCTCCAGCCATCCTTTGTTGAATACTAGCCATCCTTATCCTTGCCAAATCCCTGAGTTCTTTTATAGTATCCAAATCTTGAACCAAGTTTTCAGCATTTTCCTCAGGATCACGAATACTTGTTCTTGCAGTAGGAACCACCATTTCTGTAGGGATCACTGATTCTGCCCCAAATACCAAAGAAAATGGAGTTTGGCCAGTGGCATTCTTGGGAGTTGTCCTATCAGCCCATAGTACATAAGGTAGTTCTTCTGCCCACTTTCCTTTCTTGGATCCAAGCTTCTTCTTCAAATTGTTGATGATGATCTTGTTGGATGATTCTGCCTGACCATTAGCTTGTGGGTGGACTGGTGTTGATGTTATCATCTTAATCCCCCAGCTGTCACAAAAGTTAGTAGTTCTACTCCCAATAAATTGGGATCCATTATCACAAACAATTTCAGAAGGGATACCAAATCTGGTAATAATGGTTCTTTTAATAAAGGATATCACTTCTTTTTCTCTAACTTGAGCAAAGGCTTCAGCCTCTATCCACTTGGAGAAGTAATCAGTCATAGCAAGCATGAACACTTTTCCACCAGGTGCCTTGGGAAGTTTACCAACTATATCCATTCCCCATCTCATGAATGGCCAAGAAGAGGATATAGGATGCAAGAGCTCTGCTGGTTGGTGAAGGATATTACTATGTCTCTGACAAGGGTCACACTTCTTGGCATAATCCACAGCATCCTTCTTCATTGTAGGCCAATAGTATCCTGTCCTCAGGATCCTTGAGAATAATGCCCTGCCCCTAATGTGGTTTCCACAATCTCCTTCATGAAAATCCTTTAGGACTTCTTGGATTTCAGGATCCTCAATGCATCTTAGATATGGACCTGCAAGAGATCGTTTATATAACATGTTATTCAATATTGTGAATTGAGATACCTTGATTTTGAAAGCCCTGGGGTTTTCTCCTGTAGGAATCTCTCCATGTTGGATATATCTCATGATTGGAAGGATCCATGATCCTAAATGAGATTGTGTATCATCACTAGGGATGATTGCAGAATCCTCTCCTATCTCCATAGCTACATGATCCTCAATAGCGGGGGTTAGGATGTGGATTATAGGGATCCTGATATCCTCTGGAATCTTCAAGGATGATCCTAGATTGGCCAATGCATCAGCTTCTGCATTCTCTTCCCTTGGTACCTGTGTTAAACTAAAGGAAACAAAAGAGAGTGACAATTCTTTGACTATCTCTAAATATTTGATTAGTTTTTCTCCTTTAACAGCATAGGATCCATTAAAGTGATTAGTAATTAACAATGAATCTACATGTACCTCAAGATACCTGATCCTCATATGCTTGGCAATTTGCAAACCAGCTATCAAGGCTTCATATTCAGTCTCATTATTAGTAGTTTGAAACTCACAAGCTATGGAGTGGGGTATTATGTCCCCCTGTGGCGATTTTAGTAGTATTCCAAGTCCTGTTCCTTTGACATTAGAAGCTCCATCAGTGAAGAGTATCCAAGGATCCTTAGTTTCTTCAAGCTGTTGAACTTCTAACTCAGCTTCCCTTTGCAAGTCACTACTGAAATCTGCCACAAAGTCAGCTAAGGTTTGGAATTTAATGGCAGTCCTTAGTTCATATCTTATATCATAGGCACTAAGCTTCACTGCCCACTTAGCCATCCTTCCTGACATTTCAGGTTTCCTGAGAACATTCTTAATTGGAAAATTAGTCTTAACAATAATGGCATGAGTTTCAAAATAATGTCTTAATTTAGTAGATGCCATAATTAGTGCAAGGATAAGTTTTTCTAAATGTGAATACCTGGATTCAGCATCAAGCAAACTCTTACTTACATAATAGACAGGATGTTGTGTACCTTCGTGATCCTTAACAAGGACCGCACTTACTGCTTTAAAGGATACCGCCAAATACAAGGATAATATATCCCCTTTTTTCTGGTTTCATCAAGGCAGGGGCTGAGGATATGTTATCCTTAAGAGCTTTTAGAGCATTTTCATGCTTTTTAGTCCACTCAAATTTCTTGTTCTTCCTCAAAATGTCATAGAATTCCTTGCATTTTTCTGAGGATTTGGATATGAACATGTTCAAGGCTGCGATCCTGCCTGTCAATCTTTGCACATCCTTGGCATTGGCAGGAGATTTGATATTCACAATAGCCTTAATTTGCTCTGGACTTGCTTCAATGCCTCTTTTTGTCACCATATAGCCTAAGAATTTACCTGCTTTAACACCAAAGTGACACTTGGAAGGATTTAGTTTCATATTAAATTTATCAAGGATATTGAATGCTTCCTCCAAGTCTCTAAGGTGATCCTCAGCTTTCTTGGACTTAACCATCATGTCATCTATATAGACTTCCATAGTGCGTCCAATTTGTTCCTTGAACATCATATTGACTAGCCTTTGATAAGTAGCACCTGCATTCCTTAGTCCAAATGGCATAGCAATATAACAATATATACCAGTTGGGGTCATAAAGGCTGTATCCTCTCGATCAGATGGTTCCATCTGAATTTGTTGAAATCCAGATGAAGCATCCATAAAAGTCAACAACTCATGACCTGCGGTAGCATCCACCATGGAGTCAATGTGGGGTAATGGGAAAGGATCCTTGGGACATGCCTTGTTTAAATCAGTAAAATCGACACATACCCTCCACTTTCCATTTTTCTTTTAAACAACAACCACATTGGCTAACCACCTTGGATACTTAACCTCTCTTATCATACCTGCCCGAAGTAGTTTATCTACCTCTTCCTAGATAATAGCATTCCTTTCAGGTGCAAACTTCCTCCTCTTCTAATGTATAGGCTTGAATAACCTTCAATACCAAGCTTATGAGTAATTATATCTTTAGATATACCTGTCATGTCCTCATGCTTCCAGGAAAATGTAGTTTTCCTCCTCTTAAGGAAGGATACTAGATCCTGTTCAATGTTGCTGAGGATCCCTGATCCTATGAAGACTATGGATTCAGGATCATGAGGATCCATAAGGATTTCTTTCACATCCTGTTCTCTTGCCTCCAAGACATCTCTTTAAGGATACTTTAATTGCTATTGCTCCCTTGGTCTTGAGGCTGGCTTCATTGATGACGTGTACAATTCTTAGCTTCTTGTTGATCACTCTCAATTTTCACCACTCCCCATGGACTAGGAAGCTTTACACATTGATGATAGGTAGATGGGACTGCCTTCATGTCATGTATCCATGGCCTGCCAAGGATAACATTACAACAAGATAAGCAATCTATAACACAATTTTTTTATAAGAATGAAGTCCTTCAATATAGATGAGGATTTTGATGTCCCCCAAAGTATTCTTGGTTTCTCCGCTGAATCCCACAAGAACTGAGGATCTTGGGACAATGTCTGATTCAGGAATGTTCATCTTCTTGAGGACATCAAGCTGAATGATGTTTACTGAGCTTCCTCCATCTATCAGGATCCTGCGAACAAAATGGTTAGAAATAAACAGAGTAATAACAAGACCATCATGATGAGGATCCTGAACATCAACACGATCATCCTCATCAAAAGTTATAATTTTATCCTTGGTAACAGTGGAGGTCCGGATGGGTCTATCTCCATTATCCATCTTGGTCTCCTTGGCATGTCTTTTGGCTACTGAAAAGGAAGTACCACAAATGTCTGATCCACCGGATATGATGTTTATAACTTGTGCATCTGCTGGAGGAGCAAGAGCCTTTTCTGGGATCCTTTCAGGATCCTGGATCCTTGACTTCTTTCGTCCCAAAAGCTCCTTCAAGTGACCCTTACTTAACAAGTAACCAATTTCTCTTCTAAGTGCAATACACTCTTCAGTGAGATGTCCGAAATCCTCATGATATGCACACCATTTGGACTTGTCTTTTGTTGAGGCTGGTTTATCACTTTTTCTTGGCTACCTAGCCTT
The DNA here is from genome assembly GCA_030545235.1 of Helianthus tuberosus. Classification (NCBI taxonomy): domain Eukaryota; kingdom Viridiplantae; phylum Streptophyta; class Magnoliopsida; order Asterales; family Asteraceae; genus Helianthus; species Helianthus tuberosus. Next base: position 52,066,774 of record CM060410.1, on the reverse strand, counting down.
TTCACCTAGATTCTGCATTGCAAGAATTAGTTCATTGTTATCAACAGAAAAACAGTATTCAGAAATGGGAGGATAATCCTCATCATCCTCTTCCTGTTCCACTGCATGCACGTTCTGGTTATCAGACTTGTTATAAGGCTTGGACTTGTTGTTCCTGAAATAGGATCCTTGCTTTTCCTGTTTTGAGGATCCTGCCAATCTCTCCTGGATCCTTTTATCATCCTCTAATCGGATGAATCTAAGGGCCCTGGTTCTCACTTCATCAAGATTCCTGCATGGGGTCATAACAAGATCATCATAGAATAATGAATCCCTAAGCAAACCCATTTTAAAGGCTTCCACAGCCGTGGCTATATCTAGGTTAGGAATGTCTAAGGATTCTTTACTAAACTTAGTGATATAATCTCTAAGTGATTCATTTTGACCTTGTGTTACCCTATATAGATCACTAGTTAAACGTTCAAATTTTCTGCTACATGAGAACTGACTATTAAACAGGTTAACTAGATTAGCAAATGAAGTAATAGAGTAAGGGGGAAGACTTAGCAGCCATTTAAGAGCTGATCCTGTGAGTGTGGATCCAAAACCCTTGCATAGACATGCTTCTTTTAACCTCTCTGGGAGGGGGTTGATCTCCATCCTTTCTCTATATTGAGCTATATGTTCTTCTGGATCCGTTGAACCATTATACAGCTTCATGGATGGTATCTGGAACCTTTTGGGTATCTCAGCATCACATATAGGTGGTGCAAAACGAGATATCCTATGGCTACCGTCTGCGATCTCAGGAATGGGCTTGACCACTCCTGGAACACTGGATATCATATCCTTCAGCTTCTGCAATTCCCTAGCCATAGCTTGATTGATGCCTGTATCCTGCATAGAGCCATGGTTAGTGTTATAAGAATTATTGAAAGTGTTACCTCCCATAGGATTCAAGTTTGGAATTGCAGATGTGAATCCATATTGACGGGACTCTGGTATGATCGAAGGACCAGAAGAGGCAATGGTTTGCATTGGAATGAAGTCTCCTTGATGAACATCTGTGCTTGGGGGTTGTATACTTCTCAAGTATCCTTGATCCTGAAAGATGTTGGATCCTTGAACCTGAGAGGATCCCTGAGGCTGAGAGGATCCTTGAACCTGAAATGAGGATCCTTGAACCCTAGAGGATCCTTGAACCTGAGAGGATCCTTGGACTGTGTGCGTTCCCAAATATCCTCCTAAGCTGACGAAGGATCCCTGATGCTGAAAAGAGGATCCCGAAGGCTGAAAAGAGGATCCTTGAGGCTGGAAGTAAGACCCAAAAGCCTGACTCATAGTTGTTGCTCCATAACGCCTTCCCAATGGTTCAGTTTGGTACTGGATGTCTAAGGCTGCAGATTGCTGGGCAGTTATAGCTGGAGTGTCGAAATCCAGTGACCTTGGTATCAGAGGAGAGTGATCCTCCCCCAATCTCTTCTGTTTCTTGATGTCATCGATTTCCCGGAGGATCCTTTCGTTGGTTTTATCCTGCTCCTGTATGTGATCCCTCATCTGCAAAATTAGAGTAAAAAGATCATTAGTAGTAGGATTAGAAGAAACAGAAGAAGTTGGTGGTTTTGGAAAAATGGGGCTTTGTCTCTTTGCAGCATTTTCAGCATTCTTCTGGGATCCAGAAGGTGGTGGAGGCAAAGGTGGAACGCCCTGTGAAGAACTCATTGTCGGCATTGAACTTGAAGTGTTCTTCGCTGAGGAAGCCATCTGCTTGGTTGTAACGAACCGAAATGATCACAAAAATAGAAACTTCTTAGGAATGAAGCACCAATTGCCCCACGGTGGGCGCCAAACTATTTTGGTCAAAAATCAGGCTAAGATAATGTAACCAAATCTTTGTTGTGAGGAATGATGCTTGAATCAATGAACAATGATAAGGATAATTCAGAAATGCGATGAACAAGTGACACAATGATTTATACGAGGAAAAAGCCCTTGATCAAGAGTTGATCTCCGGCATAAAAAACCTCGGGTGATGGAAACTACCGATCACCAACTAAGATTAAACAGAAATGTATTACAACTCGGGATAATAACAAGCTTGTTACAAGGATCACTAGAGTGCAATGTGCAAAAATGTGTGTAATCGCCGAGCAAACTGTTGAGAGCTGATGAGAGCAGTTACGTGTGTGTGTGTTTAGCCAAAAATAGCCAAGTGTTCTAACTAAAGCCTGTTATCCCCTTTTAAATTTAGAAAATAACTAAATAACTAACTATCCGAACATTGTGTAAGTTCCCCACGATCTCCATAACGTTCACTAGGACCAAGCACGTGCGGAATATTGAGGGAATATGCTCCATGAATATCGGCAAGACCAAGTCCAAGCACGTACTCCTGCAAAACAACTTCATATTCAAAGCAGACAATCGTTAGTATGAGGATCACTATGATGATCCTGAATCCTGATCCTACAATACTCTCTGAGGATCACTAATTCAAACAGAATTGAGGATCCCTAAGCCCAACAGTATTTGAGGATCACTGATCCTTAGGATTGGAAAATCCTCCCCTAACAATTATCATTACACAACCACAGTCAGCTGGTATTTTAGAAACGACGCTCCCTCTCGTCGTATTTCAAGGTGATGTTCTCTCCTACTTCCCGAATCCGGTTGCCCGCATCCACCAGTTCCTCGCCATAGCGGCGTAACTCAGCAACGTTTTCTGCGCTCATAGGTGGAAATGGTGCAGGTTCAGGGTCAAACTGGGGAAAGTAGACATTGGGGTTATTCATGAAATTGTGAAAGTGCCAGTCGCTTGTCCACCATTCCTCTAGCTGGCCTGTAACAGGTCGGGGGGTTGATAATAGGATATGGGATAGCAGGTTCCAAATTTATTGGAAGCTCAGATTGGGCAGGGAAATTGAAGAGGTTTTCATTGGCAGGTCCGATGAGGTCACAATTCGCCAGTTTGCGATCAAGCTCCTCCCATGGTGGCATTTCCTGGGCTTGCCTGGAACTTTCCCCGATATCATTTCCTTTCCCTTTGTCTTTCGGATCCTCAGTCTTTTTAATCTTCTGGGTTGCTGGCTTCTTCCTACGTCCCCGTTTCCAATCCAGGATTCTCCTCCTCTTTTTAGGCTTTGGTTTCTCCTGTGGCTTGGCCTGGAACATGATTGGCTCCTCAGTATCCGCCTGATAGCCGGATAGAGTCCCGGTTGTATCCATATCGGTGGTATGGATAGTAAAGTTTCAGAGTGCCTCCGACCGTTCATTCATGATGTTTGTATACATGAAGAAACACACACAAACTTAAGTTAAAATTTTATTTATTAAATTAATTTTTTACAGAATCACAAAAATGGCAATTTGAAAAATTAAGTATTTCTAAATACTTAATTAGCTTAAATCAGTGGCTATGATACCATCTTTTTCTGTCACGGCCCCCGCCCGGTTTTACCCGTTTCAAGAGCCGCAGGACAGAAACCCGTGGTATTGTTTATTTTGGCAGCGAAACTTTTAACAGGATCTTTTAAAACTGAAAATGCCCAATTATTTTATTTCACATTTTGGGACAAACCCCATTATTTACAATAAAGGAAATTTCACGGGGAAATTCCCTGTTTTACAAAACATGTTTATTTATTCTACCGAGCCACTTTATATCCAAGCTAGTAGTGCTACGCGGCACTTTTCCTGATTCACAGTAAGTCACCTGAAACATGTTTTAAAAAGATTTTATCAGTGGGGAAATACTAGCGAGTCATTCAATTTGCACAAAATGACACATTGTTACAATTTACAGCATTAAGGGTTTTTATATTTGCCCCTATCTTATAATTAGCTGGTTCAGCTGTCACTCGACCGAATCTATGACTGTGGACATATCACTAATTAGGCTCGCCCACCTAAAGTGATAAATCGTTAGTAGTAATGTGCACAAAACCCCCCACAAACCGCCCGCAATTAAAGATTAGCAAAGACTTAATCACTGCAAAGTATAACTGGAAAACATTTAGGGTTTTGTAAAACAATTTGATAAAAAGAGAATGACTCACATTGCAAGTTTATTTGGACAGAACTTTGCCTACTGATTTAGCCTCGTAACCTAGTTAAATAACAATGCACACGAAACTAGGTCAGTAACTTAATACAACATTTACGATAAACTCACGAAATCAAAACCCTCACGACGAATGACAAAGTATAGCCCGAATTCGGGCAGCACTTAAACATCCATCGGATCGGTTTCAATCGATCGGACATTGTATTGTAGCAGTGATCGAGTTAATACCCTGTTGTCGCAGCAGAGGTTTGTGAATGTGTTTGTTTTTGAACGAAACAGCGAATATCTCAACGTACGTGACAGATTTTTCCGTCGTAACAGATTTCCCATGCAAGTGCCAACCCCTACTATGTATACTGAAATTTAGTCCCTCCCGCGTGTCGCACAGGCTGCCAGGGATCCTGGCGCGACACGCGGGGCACACCTATTTTAGCTAGGGTGGCCTCGTGTCCCAAATAGCCCTGGTGAGTCAACCTTAAACGAAAATTCATGATTTACACCGTTTTGAAGGATAATTATCAATTAGGGGATCCCCCCCCCCTTGAGTTTTAGGGGGTCCTGATCCTAACTGTGGTCGTTTTAAAAATTGTGGGTCATGCCATACTACTTGGGGGTCTCAATTAGGGTTTCCTAATGGACATTATTAAAATAAGAAATAATAGTTTTGGCAAGAGTTGTTACAGAAACCTTTTTGGTATCTCTGCATCACATATAGGTGGTGCAAAGCGAGATATACTGTGACTCCCATCCGGAATCTCAGGAATGGGCTTAACCACTCCTGGGACACTGGATATCATATCCTTGAGTTTTTGCAACTCCCTTGCCATAGCTTGGTTGATTCATGGTTCCTGCACAAAGCCATGGTTAGTATTATAAGATGTATTTAAAGTTTTACCTCCTGATTGATTCGAGGCTGGGATTCCTGATGTGAATCCAAACTGATGTGATTCTGGTATGATCGAGGGACCAGATGAAGCAATAGTCTGCATAGGGATGAAGTCTCCCACATGAATTTCTGAACTTCTGGGTTGCTGACTCCTTAAGGATCCTTGATCCTGAAAGAAGTTGGATCCAGGATATATCAGAGCTGAAGGTCTTGAAGGATACTCCATGGATCCGTGAACCTGCGATGAGGAACCTTGAACCTGAGATGAGGATCCTGGGTACTGAGAGTAGGATCCTTGAACTGACAGCGTCCCCATGTATCCTCCTGAACTAGAGAAGGATCCTTGATGCTGGAAGGAGGATCCTTGAGGCTGAATAGAGGATCCTGAAAGTTGGAAGTAGGGTCCTTGAGCCCGTGTCATTGCCGATGATCCATAATGCATACTCGATGATCCTCCATGGTACTAGACACCTGATGCTGTGGAATGCTGGGCAGTTATGGCTGGAGTATCGAAATTCAGTGATCTAGGCACCAATGGAGAGTGATCCTCCACTGATCCCTTTAATTTCTTGATTTCATCAATCTCACGAAGGATCCTGTTATTAGTTTTGTCCTGCAGTTGCATGTAATCCTTCATCTGCAAAATCAAAGAATAAAGATCATTGTTAGTAGGACCAGAAGAAACAACAGTAGTTGCTTTTGTGAAAACGGTGGTATGTGTCTTCGCAGCATTCTCAGCATTCTTCTGGGATCCAGAAGGAACAGGAGGCAAAAGTGAAATGCTCTGTGAAGAGGTGATCGCTGGCATGGAGCTTGAAGTGTTCTTTCCATGAGAAGCCATGTGGTTGGAGGTAATGAAAAGAAATGAATAAAATGAATGAGATTTTTCAAGAATGAAGCACCGATTGCCCCACGGTGGGCGCCAAACTATTTTGGTCAAAAATCACACAAGGATAATGTAACCAAATCTGATTTTTGTGAGGTTAGATGCTTGGTTAATTGAATAAATGTGTAAACAACATATGAATGAAATGAATGATCAACACAAGGATTTATACGAAGAAAAAGCCCTTGATCAATGAATGATCTCCGGCATAAAAAACCTCAGGTGATGGAAACTACCGATCACCAACTAAATTAAACAAACAAAGTTTACAACTTCGGATGATAACAAGCTTGGTACAATGATTGCTAGAGTGTAAGTGTGTGTAATCGCCAAGAGTTTGCAGAGAGTTCGAGTGTTGTGTATGTGTGTGTCACTAATAATGCTAAATAAAGCTTGTTATCTCCTTTAAAATTAGAAATTATCCAAGTAACAAACTATCCGAAATAGGTGCAAGCTTCCCCACGATCATCACAACAGTCATGGAGCCAATGCACGTGCGAAAATGCCAAGCATATTCCCCTGGAATCTCGGCAGGACCAAGTCTTATTCGAATACACCTGCAAAACAAGTTCAAAAATGATGGGAACAATTGTTAGTTTAAGATAATAATGAGGATCCTGGATCCTTAGCCTTGCAGCGTCTTCTGAGGATCCTTAATTCAAACTGAACTGAGGATCCATGATCCAGGCTACATTTGAGGATCCGTGATCCACAAGCTATGAAATTTTATCCCTAACAATCACAATAGAGTATTTTTTCCGTATGGTAAGTTATAGCCAAAGGTATACCAAGCACTGAAATCATGCTGATAGTGTAACAAACCGAACCGATACCAACTGAAAACTCGCAACGGAGCGCGGGGACTTCTGCTAGTTACATATTTTTACATTACATATTACATATTCTTATTATTATTATTATTATTATTTTATTATTTTATTATTTTATTATTAATAAAGAAAACTAATAAATAGTGTTTTGAATATTATAATATATATATATAGAGAGAGAGTTTTTTAATAATATTAAGCATAATTATTTTTTTTTTTTACTTTTTAAGTTGTTCTATTAATGATAGAATACGCCCACTTGACATTTTAACTGTTTAAGTTTTTTTTAAAGGTGTGGATTATTCGCGAATTTCAGAATTTTTAGCATACGTTGTCTTAACCGAGTCTGCCCTAGAGAGCCCCCTCATATAATAGATCCCCAATTTAAAACCCCTCAATGAGAAACCCTATCACCCAGACTCGAACCCGAGACCTGGAGGGGAAAACTCACCCGAGCCCACCATAGGTGGAACTTAAATACCCGTAGCCACCACTAAAGCGCTAGTGATGGTTAACCAATTAAGTAATTAGCTGTCGCAACCCCGACCCCACCCCAGGATAGGGAGCCGCGAGCACGAGCTGGTGGTATAGGTGTTTATTAGTTACGCAGCAGAATTAAAACATCAGGATCGTAGTTAAGAAAGAAATAAATTTCAGAGTTTCAAAACACCAAACTTTTATATTAAACAAATGGGATAAAAACCCATATTTCATTTATAATATCTTTATAGGGATAAATCCTAGTTTGCTGAAACTATAACGTCTTCTTATATTCAATTAATTTATAGCCACTTTGTTTAAGTCTTCAGTGCTCTATAGCTGGCTTCACATCAAGTTACCTGAAACGCGTTTTAAAAATATTTTATCAGCAAGAAATACTAGCAAGTTCATTCCATTTTATAAAAAGATATATTGTTATAACGTTACAGTATTAAGGGGAATTACAATGTACATTTCTATCAATTATTCAACACAGTGTGCGATTGGGGATATTCCTCTGTGCTCGTGGTCATATTACTTTGGGTCATGTCACCCAACAGTAACGGTTCCTGTCACACCCTTGGTGACTGTGGACTAGTAATGCATACAAAACCCCAACTACTGGCAATAATTATAGATTACAAAGACTTAATCCATGTAAGTATAACTAAAAAAACATTTGAGATTTTGTAAAGTAATTTGGTAAAAAGAGAGAGAATGACTCACATTGTAAACTTAGGTAATTCTATTTGCTTCCTGGAAATATTTTCTGCTAATATTCTTGAATTTCTTTTAAAAACATACAATGCACGCGTGTTAGTATAATAACCCAATTCAACTTAATCAATACGTCACGAGACAGAATCCCAACTTAGTTTACAAAGCATAGCCCTAAACAGGCAGCGCTTTGTAAAGTAATTTGGTAAAAAAAAAAAAAAGAGAGAGAGAACGACTCACATTGTAAAGTAATTTGGTAAAAAGAGAGAATGACTCACATTGTAAACTTAGGTAATTCTATTTGCTTCCTGGAAATATTTTATGCTAATATTCTTGAATTTCTATTAAAAACATAAAATACACGCGTGTTAGTATAATAACCCAATTCAACTTAATCAATACGTCACGAGACAGCATCCCAACTTAGTTTACAAAGCATAGCCCTAAACAGGCAGCGCTTTGGCATTAGTTGTTGGGTTCCAGATCAATCGGACAGGGTATCGAATTAGTGATCAGGGGTTAAAACACTTACAACGGGGCAGAACTTCGTGATTTAGGGGGTATTTTGGCTATTATTTTCAGATTATATAGACTGGGAGAGAAAAAAGAAACTTGAACGAATTGAAATGCCCAACTGAAACTCAATTATAGGTTTTTCGGGACTCCGTCGCGCCACGCGACCGCCCCCTCCCTTTTGTATCGCGCCCCGCGAGGGCACCCTAGCTACGGCTAAGGTTGCCGAGTCACCACTATAGGTGTGCCACGTGTGTAACACGTGGCGTCGAGAGTGTCCGGCATGCAATGGGCCGTCGCGCCCCGCGACCGACCTCCACAAATCCTGTAGGTATTAAAATTTTGATTTTTCATTTTTTAACTAAAATTAATGTTACGCGGGTTCGGTTTTTTTATTACGAAGCGTTATAGGGTGTTTTTAAGGGTTGTTATATTAGCTATCTCAAATCAACACATAACGTTATAAACCAATATTATACCAGTAACCACAATGTCTTCCGAATCTTTAGGTCTTAGGGTTGTGACTTCTAAAATTTTGATATGTAATTTCTTTTAAATAACTCTTTATCATGACTAAACATATATTTCTTTTAAATAACTTTTTTATGTAACTAAACTAATAATTCGTTTTAATTTTTATTTATAGATATTTGAATTCAATATTCTGGTTATCATCGGTTATCATTTTATGTAACTAAACTAATAATTCGTTTTAATTTTTATTTATAGATATTTGAATTCAATATTCTGGTTATCATCGGTTAAACTGTTCATTCTCTTCTTTTTTTTTTTTTTTTTTTTTTTTTTTGTTGAATTCTACAAACTAAAGATGGTTTTAAATCTAGATAGGATTCAATTAAAATTTTTGAAAACCTTCAATCATACATTTACATATTCAAAGATCAAGTATTTGGGCTTATTTTTCTAGAGTTAATTACATAGTTAGTCTTGTGGTTTGCACAAACTAACATACTTAGGTACTACTAGTTTAACAAACAATTAACGTTAATACCTCCAAACGTTACAAAATGAAAAGTTAATACCCTAAAAGGTGATTTTAAACAATTAATAGCTAAGTATGTTATTTTGTAAAACACAGAGACTAACTATGTAATCAATTTTTTTATTTTCTATGTATTTGGGCCTTGTATGGTCTTAGATTTATTTTATTGGTCTTATCTGGCTTGTGCTTTTGTTTTGTGATTTGGGTTATCTTAGATTTTATATGATAAATGTAACCTCTTTTGGGCCAATTAGTTTGTACGTCGAAGTTAAATTATTATTTTGTATTTTATATTCTTTATTATAAAAGTTTGCTGATGTTCCGCCCTCCTTTTCTAAAAAAAAAAGATGAATTTGTTAAATCCCATAATAATTTTTTGATCGACTTACGAACTATAATTGTAGCTTATCATTTTTTTAAGTATTATATGTAATACGTAATATCAAATTAGAAATTCATTTTTCAGTATTATATGTAATATGTACTTTCAAATTAGAAATTTATTAATTATATCGTTTCTATTATTAACCCGTGTAATACACGGGGTTCTAACCTGATGTCTATATATACAAACGCTTTCTGGGTAAAAAACTTAAGCTTTCGGGAAATTTGTAAACATGCTTGTGTTCTCCACTTTATTTTAAACAAATTTTCTTTAGGGCAATTTGTAAACATGCTTGTGTTCTCCACTTTATTTTAAACAAATTTTCTAAAAAGTAATTATTTGTATATTAAACATTTTTTTCATTTATCTGAAATAAATTAAACAATTTTTTAAATGGTTGTAGATTGCTGAAAAATTAGTTTTTAATAATTTGTATAAACACAACTTTTTTATTTAACAATGGATAAATACATAACAATATCAATTTAAATTAAATTTAAAGAGAATACATTTGATTAATCAAATATTTATTTTAAATTAAAATTATGAAACACTAAAATTATTTGTGTTTAAAAAGTTAATAAAATTAGATGTTTAAAAAGTTAATAGAATTAGATAAATTTAAAGAGAATACACTTGATTAATCATATATTTTTTTAAATTAAAAATATGAAACACTAAAAATTATTTGTTTATAAAAGTTAATAGAATTAGATAAAAAGTAAGAATAGTGGTTTTTTTCATATTATCCCTTCCTCAATTAGATAAAAAGTAACAATAATGGTTTTTTTCATATTATCCCTTCCCTGCATTTGAATCGGTCAAAATTATATTTACTTGTCATTAGGGGTGTTCAAAATTATCTGTATCCGAAATCTGATCCGAATTATCCGATATCCGAATCCGAAATATCCAAAAATTGGATATCCGAAATTTCGGATAGGGGTTTTCTAATGGCACACCCCCTGTCTATCCGCATACTTTTTCAATTCAATACGCATCGTATAGGCCTATACGATGCGTATTGAAATAAAGTAAAAGACATGGCAGAGTGACAGGTGCAGGTTATGTTTGGCGGCGGGCTTGATACGCATCGTATAGGCCTATACGATGCGTATCAAGACACTGATTTTTTTTAAGTTTATTTTTTGGTGTCTTGTGTCGAATGCGAACCCGAGAAACGGAATGGATTTCGAGCAGTTGGTCGATGGCATGATAGATAAAGATATTGACATGATCATATCCATTTTCAAGTATTAGACTAGATAGTCCAAGATGAAATATATTAAAACCATTCAAGCCCACCAGTCTAAAATGTGAGATTTAAGCGGCATGTTGAAACGGAACATAATCCCAGATTGTCTAAAGAAGCGCTTTTATCATGTGTCATATGGTAATAACTAACAAGGGGATATTCAGATCTCTATTCGGTCATCTTTCCGAGCTTTTACACATGAATATGTGGTTCTCAATTTTTAAAATATTATGTCAGTGGGAATGTTTTAAAAATCAGATGCAACTTTACGGCACGCTTACCTTAATCACATCTTCCATGGAGTCACAGATCCGACAATAGGGCCCACGGATCTCCAAGCCCACTAGTCTACAATGTGTTATGGTGAGATTCTTCAAGTTTGCACAGTGGGAGAAAAGACCAGCACCCTTGTCGTTCCGTATGTTCTCATTTTCTAATTCTCGAAGAATCTTTTAACGTATTCTCTGTTTCTCTAAATCGTCTATAAAATTATGTTTCTCTAATATAACACATGATAAAAGCGCTTCTCTAGACAATCTGGGATTATGTTCTGTTTTTCGACACATGATAAAAGCGCTTCTCTAGACAACAAGTGCAACTTTACGGCACGTTTACCTTAATCACATTTTCCATGGAGTCACAGATCCGACAATAGGGCCCACGGATCTTATGCCCACCCGAGACCGACCTCTGGATCACACGTGGGAAAAAAGACCAGCACCCTTGTCGTTCCGTATTTTCTCCTTTTCTAATTCTTGAAGAATCTCGTAGCGTATTCTCTGTTTCTCTAAATCGTCTGTAAAATTATGTTTCTCAAAAATGACACATGATAAAAACGCTTCTCTAGACAATCTGGGATTATGTTCCGTTTTATGACACACGGTAAAAGCGCTTCTCTAGACAACAGGTGCAACTTTACGGCACCCTTACCTTAATCACATTTTCCATGGAGTCACAGATCCGACAATAGGGCCCACGGATCTTATGCCCATCCGAGACCGACCTCTGGATCACGCGTGGGAGAAAAGACCAGCACCCTTGTCGTTCCGTATTTTCTCCTTTTCTAATTCTCGAAGAATCTCGTAACGTATTCTCTGTTTCTCTAAATCGTCTGTAAAATTATAAAAAAAAAACAAAAACTATGCGGGCTTTCCATCCATATATTCCGTCCAACATATGACACATGATAAAAGCGCTTCTCTAGACAATCTGGGAATATGTTCCGTTTTATTACAGTCGTGAGGTGGTCAAACTTTTCTAAACGTGTTGAATGATGGTCAAACTTTTCTAAACGTGTTGAATGATCGAGAGAAACTTCTTCGAGCTAACTGCCGATATCTCATCCTTCTTATCTTGCTATTAAATGAGGTATAATAGCTAGGGCTGCTCAAATTGCTTGGCGCTCGACGCTCGTTCGATGCTCGCTAGGAAAATGCTCGGAATTTGCTCGTTCAATTCAGCTCGATTAAAATAATGCTCGGTTCGGTTCGGTTTGTAAACGAACCGAGCATGAGCAAAGGTCCGCTTAGTTCGGTTCGGCTCGATTGATTTTTCAATATATATATATATATACATATATATTTGTGTTTGTGTGTGTATCGTTTTTTAATGAAATGACTAGAGACCAACATTAAAAATGTTTGGTCCAAAATTCAAATAGAGCTCATTTAAGTAATTAGAATTGAAATCCGATATCAGTAATCCATTATCCAAAATGTCCATTTGAGTACTTGAGTCAAAATTTCAAATACTAAAATGTGAAGCGTCGATCAATACTCAAGTCTCAACCCGCCATTTGATGCAGAAGTGCAAGACCCTAATCAAAACCCCCCATTGGCCATCGTTATTCGATTTCTCCATCACCACTCGCAAAGATGCCAACTCGTCAGGGTTTTGTTTCAATCGATTCATTCAATTTCAAACTTCCGATAGAACAAGGGTATGTTTCACTCGATCGTCAATTTATCTTCCCACTTAGTTAATCTCGATAGAACTAGTTGAGTGTTTTCGTATTCCTTGTTATTTATTAAACTTTTACTTAAGTTCTATTGGACGAAACATCAGGGACGAAAACTGTACTTTATTCTAATAACTAGCACTTCAATCGTCACTTTCCTTGTTTATTCTGCGACGCTCGATACTTGTTCGACGTTTGTTCGAAAAATGCTCGTATTGAAAGATGCTCACTCGGTTCGGTTCGGTTCGGTTTGGCTCGTTTATTGGACTGCCTCAGATGAAGTCAAATGTAATCAAACTTGGACATCAGACGTAAATCTTGAAGCAAATATGTGGTTCCCAATTTGCGGAACATAATCCCAGATTGTCTATAGAAGCGCTTTTATCATGTGTCATATGGTAACAAGAGTATGTTGTTCCAAGATCAATTCCAATTGCAGTTTTTTCAACTCTCCTGGCCATTTTCAAACAAGTGATTGTAATGATGGGACCCTGGCCATATTCGTTATCCTTTGCTTTCTGCAATTCAAGCAGGCACGGACACTAAACGTACTGTTATTACATCCGAGACGATTCAAGTGAGTCCTATGAAGCAAGTGTCTGTCTATTCAATTGAGAGGAATCATTGCATAATCCCCGTTTAAAAACAGAATCGATAAATTTAGGGAAAATGGGGTTGAAAGATGATAACCCAACAGTGGAGGATCTCATTCTACAGCTTCGATAAATTCATGGGTATTCTCAAATAATGTTTCCTATATGGTTGAAGACCAACAAATGTCCAAAGTGCTGCTTCTTCGTTCGCGTGATGGAAATCTACCGCGTGACAGGAAGCTACCTTGCAAAATTAAAAAATTAAATCGACACCTTCTATAAGCATCGTATAGGCCTATACGATGCGTATTACTTTTTGATAAGGGGACATTATCAGCCTTTGACTGGCATAGAAGTTTGAACCCGCCTCAATACGCATCGTATAGGCCTATACTACGATAAGTACTGAGGGTGTCGATTTAATCCCCCAAGGTGTGACAATAATACGACCCTTTTGGATATCCATATTTTTGGGTTCGGATTCGGACAGTGATTTTAAAAAATTTTGAATATTTCAGATATCCGAAATATCCGAAAATTTAATTTTTATTTTTTCGGATATCCGAATATCCAAAAATATCCGAAATATCCAAAAACTTATATTCGGATATCCGAACTATCCGAAATATTTGGTTCCTAATATCAAAAAATAATAAAAATTAAAAATTAAATAAAAGGTTGGATAGTCAAATATCCGATTCACTATCCGATTGGATATCCAAATTCGGATAGTGGAATATGGTATCCAAAAATTCCGGATATCCGAAATTCGGATCCAGTTTTGAATATCCCTACTTGTCATCATAATCATATGATTTATATTGATTAAAGGTTTTCATAAATAGAAGGGATAATTTGATGCTTCAAAAATATATTTTTTTGATTTTTCTCATACAATTATTTAATTACCTTAAAAAATTTCAATACTCCTAATGAAACTTGATTCCTTGTACCGTATCGAATATATGATTTCTTAAATATTTAATTATGATCTCTAAGGCTCATGATACACCAATGCTACGGATGAAAAAAACTAATGAAAGTACTATACAATATATCACGAGAGAATTGATAAACTAATAGAAAACGACTACCACGTCGTAAATTGTAACTGCAGACGCATTGTGCGAGTTTCCTACTAATGTTTTGGTATAAAAAAAACGTATATAAAAACACTCCTAGAATGGCATGTCATAAAACAAGCTAAACTACAGTTACTAAGGAATAAAGGTAAATAGTAATAATACCTTAGAGGCATCACTCTCCGATACAAGCATCGATGGCTCAATACGACAAAAGTCAACGCTCCATATAGGTTGTGTAGGCTCTTCATACTGCAACACAATCTAAACATGAAAACAATCAATACAAATTGTTTTCCAAAAATTTTATCTTATATAGAAGTGTCGGATATCACTTGTAACAAGAATCAAGTTACCTGTTGAGTATTCACATCCCATACACTAAGCTTTGATCGGGCAGGTGTGATTCTCGAGGGTTCATTAAGAATCTGAAGAAAAAAACAAGAAGTTATAATACATGATTAGCTTAAATAAAATGTTGGATATTCAGATATCCGATTCACTATCCGATCGGATATCCAAATTCGGATAGTGAAATATGGTATCCGAAAATTCCGGATATCCGAAATTTGGATCCAGTTTTGAATATCCATACTTGTAATCATAATCATATGATCTGTATTGATTAAAGGTTTCCATAAATAGAAGGGATAATTTGATGCTTCAAAAATATATATTTTTGTATTTTTCTCATACAATTATTTAATTACCTTAAAAAATTTCAATACTGCTAATGAAACCTGATTCCTTGTACCGTATCGCATATATGATTTCTTAAATATTTAATTATGATCTCTAAGGCTCATGATACACCAATGCTACGGATAAAAAAACTAATGAAAGTACTATACAATATATCACGAGAGAATTGATAAATTAATAGAAAACGACTACCACGTCGTAAATTGTAACTGCCGACGCATTGTGCGAGTTTCCTACTAATGTTTTGGTATAAAAAACGTATACAAAAACACTCCTAGAATGGCATGTCATAAAGCAAGCTAAACTACAATTACTAAATAATCAAGGTAAATAGTAATAATACCTGAGAGGCATCACTCTCCGATACAAGCATCGGTGGCTCAATACGACAAAAGTCAACGCTCCATATAGGTTGTGTAGGCTCTTCATACTGCAACACAATCTAAACATGAAAACAATCAATACAAATTGTTTTTCAAAACTTTTATCTTATATAGAAGAAACGGATATCACTTGTAACAAGAAGCAAGTTACCTGTTGAGTATTCACATCCCATACACTAAGCTTTGATCGGGCAGGTGTGATTCTCGAGGGTTCATTAACAATCTGAAGAAAAAAACAAGAAGTTATAATACATGATTAGCTTAAATAAAAGGTTGGATATTCAGATATCCGATTCACTATCCGATCGGATATCCAATTTCGGATAGTGAAATATGGTATCCGAAAATTCCGGATATCCGAAATTCGGATCCAGTTTTGAATATCCCTACTTGTCATCATAATCATATGATTTGTATTGATTAAAGGTTTTCATAAATAGAAGGGATAATTTGATGCTTCAAAAATATATATTTTTGTATTTTTCTTATACAATTGTTTAATTACCTTAAAATCAATACTGCTAATGAAACCTGATTCCTTGTACCGTATCACATATATGATTTCTTAAATATTTAATTATGATCTCTAAGGCTCATGATACACCAATGCTACGGATAAAAAAAAATAATGAAATGTACTATACAATATATCACGTGAGAATTGATAAACTAATAGAAAACGAGTACCACGTCGTAAACTGTAACTGCCGACGCATTGTGCGAGTTTCCTACTAATGTTTTGGTATAAAAAACGTATACAAAAACACTCCTAGAATGTCATGTCATAAAACAAGCTAAACTACAATTACTTAGGAATAAAGGTAAATAGTAATAATACCTTAGAGGCATCACTCTCCGATACAAACATCGATGGCTCAATACGATAAAAGTCAACGCTCCATATAGGTTGTGTTGGCTCTTCACACTGCAACACAATCTAAACATGAAACAATCAATACAAATTGTTATTCAAAACTTTTATCTTATATAGAAGAGTCGGATATCAATTGTAACAAGAATCAAGTTACCTGTTGAGTATTCAAATCCCATACACTAAGCTTTGATCAAGCAGGTGTGATTCTCGAGGGTTCATTAACAATCTGAAGAAAAAAACAAAAAATTATAATAAATGATTAGCTTAAATAAAAGGTTGGATATTCAAATATCCGATTCACTATCCGATCGGATATCCAAATTCGAATAGTGAAATATGGTATCCAAAAATTCCGGATATCCGAAATTCGGATCCAGTTTTGAATATCCCTACTTGTCATCATAATCATATGATCTGTATTGATTAAAGGTTTTCATAAATAGAAGGGATGATTTGATGCTTCAAAAATATATATTTTTGTATTTTTCTCATACAATTATGTAATTACCTTAAAAAAATTTCAATACTGCTAATGAAACCTGATTCCTTGTATCGTATCGCATATATGATTTCTTAAATATTTAATTATGATCTCTAAGGCTCATGATACACCAATGCTACGGATAAAAAAAACTAATGAAAGTACTATACAATATATCACGAGAGAATAGATAAACTAATAGAAAACGAGTACCACGTTGTAAATTGTAACTGCCGACGCATTGTTCGAGTTTCCTACTAATGTTTTGGTATAAAAAAACATATACAAAAACACTCCTAGAATGGCATGTCATAAAACATGCTAAACTACAATTACTAAGGAATCAAGGTAAATAGTAATAATACCTTAGAGGCATCACTCTCTGATACAAGCATCGATGGCTCAATACGACAAAAGTCAACGCTCCATATAGGTTGTGTAGGCTCTTCATACTGCAACACAATCTATACCTGAAAACAATCAATACAAATTATTTTTCAAAACTTTTATCTTATATAGAAGAGTCGGATATCACTTGTAACAAGAATCAAGTTACCTATTGAGTATTCACATCCCATACACTAAGCTTTGATCGGGCAGGTGTGAGTCTCGAGGGTTCATTAACAATCTGAAGAAAAAAAATAAGAAGTTATAATACATGATTAGCTGAAATAAAAGCTTTGATATTGAGATATCCGATTCACTATCCGATCGGATATCCAAAATTCGGATCCAGTTTTGAATATCCCTACTTGTCATCATAATCATATGATCTGTATTGATTAAAGGTTTTCATAAGTAGAAGGGACGATTTGATGCTTCAAAAATATATATTTTTGT
This sequence comes from Helianthus tuberosus, assembly GCA_030545235.1. NCBI lineage: Eukaryota > Viridiplantae > Streptophyta > Magnoliopsida > Asterales > Asteraceae > Helianthus > Helianthus tuberosus. The sequence goes on along the minus strand of CM060410.1, from coordinate 52,048,865 downwards.
ATTTTTCTCATACAATTGTTTAATTACCTTAAAAAATTTCAATACTGCTAATGAAACCTAATTCCTTGTACCGTATCGCATATATGATTTCTTAAATATTTAATTATGAGCTCTAAGGCTCATGATACACCAATGCTACGGATAAAAAAAAGAATGAAAGTACTATACAATATATCACGAGAGAATAGATAAACTAATAGAAAATGAGTACCACGTCGTAAATTGTAACTGCCGATGCATTGTGCTAGTTTCCTACTAATGTTTGGTATAAAAAATGTATACAAAAACACTCCTAGAATGGCATGTCATAAAACAAGCTAAACTACAATTACTAAGGAATCAAGGTAAATAGTAATAATACCTTAGAGGCATCACTCTCTGATACAAGCATCGATGGCTCAATACGACAAAAGTCAACGCTCCATATAGGTTGTGTAGGCTCTTCATACTGCAACACAATCTATACCTGAAAACAATCAATACAAATTATTTTTCAAAACTTTTATCTTATATAGAAGAGTCGGATATCACTTGTAACAAGAATCAAGTTACCTGTTGAGTATTCACATCCCATACACTAAGCTTTGATCGGGCAGGTGTGATTCTCGAGGGTTCATTAACAATCTGAAGAAAAAAACAAGAAGTTATAAATGATGATTAGCTTAAATAAAAGGTTGGATATTCAGATATCCGATTCACTATCCGATCGGATATCCAAATTCTGGTTGTGAAATATGGTATCCGAAAATTCCGGATATCCGAAATTCGGATCCAGTTTTGAATATCCCTACTTGTCATCATAATCATATGATCTGTATTGATTAAAGGTTTTCATAAATAGAAGGGATAATTTGATGCTTCAAAAATATATAATTTTGTATTCTTCTCATACAATTATTTAATTACCTTAAAAAAATTTCAATACTACTAATGAAACCTGATTCCTTGTACCGTATCGCATATATGATTTCTTAAATATTTAATTATGATCTCTAAGGCTCATGATACACCAATGCTACGTATAAAAAACTAATGAAAGTACTATACAATATATCACGAGAGAATTGATAAACTAATAGAAAACGAGTACCACGTAAATTGTAACTGCCACACATTGTGCGAGTTTCCTGCTAATGTTTTGGTATAAAAGACGTATACAAAAACACTCCTAGAATGGCATGTCATAAAACAAGCTAAACTACAATTACTAAGGAATAAAGTTAAATAGTAATAATACCTTAGAGGCATCACTCTCCGATACAAGCATCGATGGCTCAATACGACGAAAGTGTTGATACAGGTTGTGTAGGCTCTTCATACTGCAACACAAACTAAACATGAAAACAATCAATACAAATTGTTTTTTAAAAGTTTTATCTTATATAGAAGAGTCGGATATCACTTGTAACAAGAATCAAGTTACATGTTGAGTATTCACATCCCATACACTAAGCTTTGATCGGGCAGGTGTGATTCTTGAGGGTTCATTAACAATCTGAAGAAAAAAAACAAGAAGTTATAATACATAATTAGCAATAGCCTTGAAGAAAAATGATCAACTACTTGTGTTAAGAAATTAGAAACCTAAATACGCCTTGAAATGTTAGTCGTATCAAACATATCATCACCGCGGTCAAACTCCATGTTGTGGTAAAACACAAATGCAAAATTTAAACCGGTCTGATATAAACAAAGAACAAATAGATGACATATGACTTCAATCATACCTGGATACACTGCTAGAGGAACGTAAAAGCTCATCATTCGTAACTTTTGCAACCAACCTTGGTCGCCTGATTGAAAAATAGAAGTACAAAAGATATAAACATCAGTGATGGTTTAAATATGGTGCTCAAAACTAGAAATATTCACAGATACCTGTACGGTGTAAATGTAGACACCACAGACTGGAAATCATATAGGGCTAACCCATTAGAAGGTAGCAGTGTTGCAGGTGAATAAACTGCAAAAATATAACCACCAGAAATTTATAAGCATTAATAATCTTAAAACAAGAAAAGCATAAATTTAACAAAATTACAAATCCACATTACATGTTTCATCCACAAGACATACTATCGTGTTACCATTTTAGGATACACAACATAAATTATCGACTAAGACAGACCTATGATTGTAACTAAATTCAGTTGCAGATTCAGGATTTTTTATCTGAGAACGAAAAAATGGACAAGTCAAAATGGCTCAAAAGTTACATTAAATCATAACATAAAAGGAAGAACAAATACCTACTCTATGTCAAGTTCCAATTTAAGTTTAGCGAACCCGGATTAGGATTTCTAAAGGTGGTTGAGCAATGAAGAATACGCTTTAGCACGCGTTTGGGTCGACGTTTGTGAGGATTTGATGACGGTTAATTCTTTGGAAATTAGTAAAATTCCCCCACACGTTGTGACGAAAATTTGATCAGTATTGATTTGATTCGGTTCTGTACCAACATTTAGTATAGCAATCGAAAGATATAAAACCAATTTATAATTAAAATAAGAAAAAGTAAAACAAAAGAACTAAAGTAGTTAAAAAATAGTCTAGCCACTATTCATCCGGCAACCTAAATAATATATCGGTATTATAGTTATAGTTAATGTTATTATTAATTTATTTTTAGACACGTTTACTAATTTTTTTTCTAAATAAGAAATAGTGAAACGTCTAAATATTTTTTTTGGGGGTCAAGTTTATGACAAGTTTCACATGAAAATGGGATGAAATGAATATCGCAACGTAGACAAAATATCAAGCAAATGGACCACAATGAATACTTAAATCAATCACCTTAATTGTATTCACAATCCACTTACTGATAAGCGTATGAGGGGAAGTGGTTCAAACGCCGTTAACGTCTTATTCAAGGCTCATCAACAATACATAATCCAATACGACGTCCCATTTTTCTATGTGAAAAAACTTGGGACATTTTGAGAAAATCTTCAAAGCGGCATCTAGTCATGACGATGGGTGTTCACATATAAATTCTAACAAAACCATCGACGAGTTTGATGAACTGGGAGCACCCATTCGTCTGATGGAAAAAGATATAACCAAGGCAAAAACAAACTAACATCTTCAAGAACTACTACATTGTCTTTAATCAACCTCAAGGTCAAAGCGTATATCGAAAGTTTTGTAACTCCCTGATTTTTAGTAGGGCTGTTCAAAACCGGATATCCGAAAATTCAGACATCCGAATTTCGGATATCCTAAATTTTCGGATACCAAATTTCACTATCCGAATTCGTATCCGAAATTTCGGATATCGTATACTGAATCGGATATCCGAATATCCATTTTTTTATTTAATTTTTACTTTTTTCTTATTTTTTAATATTCGGAACCGGATATTTCATATAGTTTCGAATATCCGAATATAAATTTTTGGATATTTATTGAATATTTCGGATATTTTTCGGGTATTTCGGATATTTCCGGATATCTGAAAAAATAAAATTTAAATTTTCGGACATTTCGGATATCTGAAATATCGGAAAATTTTTATAATCACTATCCGAATCCGAATTCGGATCGGATTTTCGAATACGGATAGTTTTGAACACCCCTAATATTTAGAGCCAATTTTTCCGCCTTTAATTTTAGGGTTATTGGATTTTATCACCCCTCACTATTGGCTATTGACCACAACCACCCCCATCAATCACTTTGACGCCCGTCACCCCTAACTTAACACTAGGTGTGTTCTGTCACCATGTCATTAAATGATCACTAAGTTTTGATCCTGTTACTATACTTTTGGGGGTGTCGTAAGATCTCTAAAACCTTCCTAAGATCCCTATGACACCCCCAATGTGTAGTAACAGGATCAAAAGTTAGTGATCAGTTAACGACGTGGTGATAGAACACGCTAAGTGTTAAGTTGGGGGTGACGGGCATCAAAATGATAGTTGGGGGTGGCTATACCGAAATGAAAGGATCTTTAAATGGATTTTCACTCCGGATGGGAAAATAATAGAAGACATAAAGGAAAGCACGTACCTTTGGCTAAAACAAAGGGCAAGTATGGTGAATCTAAAGCTAGAAGAATGGAGCAATGTGTGCATTAATGTAATAGAGTAGCCGGAGAAAAAGTTTGTATTATTTTGTATATGTGTACTCATCCTTTGAATCTAGCTCCTAGCTAGTGTTGATTAATAAAATTGGCTCCCTTTATGTTAAAAAAAGGTATAAAAATAAGGAGAAATAAAAGCTGAATGAAACCTGCTGCAAATAGTAAGTTGAAAGATTCTTGGCACCTTTGAGTTTTCTGGCGACTGTGAGATAATCAACCCCGATTAGTGTGCATTTGTATGGAAGTTTGAGAGAAACTTCTTTTTAGAGAGAGAATGTGAGGATTAGGGTTTGAAAATATTGTAGTTTTGTGGACGTGGGTGTTACTCTGTGTGGAGAAAGTGGGAGTGAATGTTAGAGATGTATTTTATATGTATTCGAGGTTTTTAATCGTAATTTCTTTCTTGTGTGGAGAAAGTGGGAGTGAATGTTAGAGACGTATTTTATATGTGTAAGAGGTTTTTAATGGTAATTTCTTTCTTGTGTGGAGAAAGTGGGAGTGAATGAGGTTTTTAATCGTAATTTCTTTCTTACATTTGAATAAGAGTTACTAAATATAATATTTTGAAGAAGAAATAGATAAATTGGATAAATTATAACGATTTGTCTTATTTAAATAATATGTCAAATAAAGCTTCAATATTATTATCGTTGATAATTAAAGCTTTCCTCTTTTGTAAATGATAAAATTTTATGCCGTTATATATACTGCTATTCATGAGTCGAGCTAAGCCAGGGCAAGCTCAGGTTCGACTCGATTATAAATTGAATTGGCTTTGCTCGACTCGAATTTGAAACCGAGTTGAAAATCTAAGCTCAGGCTCGGCTTGGTTTCAATACATAACTCTCAAATTTCAATAGTCTAAAATATTATTTAATAGTTCAATAGAAAATATCCATAATAAACAGTCGCAAAAACCATATTGCGTCCATTTTTCGACCGGAAACGCGATCGGAAAAACGACGGTCGCAATTTCTCTATTGCGATTGAGTTACGACCGTTGCTACTGATGTGTGCAAAATGTAACATATAAATTACATCAAATGAGGCATAAAACTAACCATTTTTTAGTAATAATGTTGGAAAAATGTGTTTTTGTCTTCCTTTTGAATTTACAGGATCAAATGAGCTAAGATAAGCAGAATCTTGCAAAATCTTGATTGTACATATACGCTTCTGCCCACGGGGCCGTGCCCGCTGAACACGGGGCCGTGTGGGACCCTCTGCTGACAAATGCATTTAATGATAGAAGAGAAAAGGCTGGCCACGGGGGTGTGCCCGCTGGACACGGGGACGTGGCCATGACTCTATGCAGGATATAAATAGGGGTACTTGGTTCACTTCAAAGGCATCCCTTGGCAAACCGCTACTCTCCCACTTTGCCACCACTCCACCACCACTACAACACCAATACCCACCACCATCATCCATCATCCACCTTTAGAGTGTGTAGTAGTCTCGGGATCCAAGATTGATCGTCAGGGTTCTTGCAAATCAAAGGCCATGTTTGATTAAGCATCTTACATCACTTGGTGAAGACAAGTCTTTTATGTATTACTTTTGATTTTTAATATTTCGGCACTTTTTACTTGGTTTTGTATTAATGACTTTAATAACTAGTTTCTTATGTTGAAGGTGAATTTTCTTTATCATTTGTCTGTGGTGTCTTGGCATTACTTTACTGTCTATATAAAGTAAAAGATTGCATCATTCATGCCTCTACGTTCTATATAGAGGCATGTTGGCTACCCGGTCGGGGGTTAAGGGAATGGTTTAGTAAGGTTCTTGCCTTGTTCAGTGTATAGATCCTGCAAGGACCTGGTTCAAGCTTACTAGGACCTCCTTCAATACCCACTGGTATTGGATGGCGGGGGTGCGAATAGCTTGAACCCCTCATATGTAAACTACTATTAATACATTAAACCGGCTACTTGGAATTGTATCCCTGCTGACTCAAACCACGTAGCCGAGGGTAACGTCACCTTCAAAAGAGGGGCCTACCACTTTTCGCATTAATAACTTAATTAATTATCTTTCAATATTCCAACCCTTTGGGATTGTATCCTTGCTGACTCAAACCAATGCGTTGAGGGTAACGTCACCTTCAAAAGAGGGGCCTACTACTATAACTAAGATAATCTATTAAAAAGTCCGAAAGTGCGAAAATCATCAAAGGATACATTAAAGGCGAGTCGGATCCAAGTGATTCATCTTGTCTATCTGTTTTTATTTTATTTTTTTCTGAATTTTTAGTTTTTATTTTCATGTTTTAAATATTTTCTCAAAAACTTAGATTGAATAGACGTTGAGGATAAACCGGTACTAAAAGCTCTTGTGTCCTTGGACGAACTCGGTATCTTACCAACGCTATACTACGCTCACGATGGGTGCACTTGCCCAAGTGTGTGTTTAGTGTTAGTAGAATATCGTGTTTATAAATTTAAAACTTGACTAATGCGTAAAATGGGCTTAAAATATCAATAAAAATATATCACGCTTCGCACACACCAAGTTGTTGGCGCCGTTGCCGGGGTCACAAGGTTTTTGAGAAAGTTTGGAATCAACGGCCTAATTACTTTTACTTATTTTTCTATTTTTTAGAATTTTTCTTATTTTTCAGTTTCTGCAGATTTCAGCACGGGGCCGTGCGCACTGAACACGCCCCGTGTCCAATCTTTGTTACTGGTAATCCTGTTTTAAGTCAGACAGTAGCTGACCACGGGGTCGTGCCCACTGAACACGCCTGGTGTCCAATATTCAGTTGCTGAAAACAGAACCGTAAGATCCCGACGGTTGGTAATTTCTGACAAAAATATGAGTGATATTGATTATTTTTACTTTTGCTCCTCTTACGGTGAGTGGTGTCAAATATGTGGTGGATTCCATAAAGATTTAGAATGTTACTTTCTAAAATATATTCCCCACTATTTAGACCCATCGTTTTCCTGTAACCTTAAGATGGGCGAAAGTAAAAATGATCACTATCTCTTCCCCGAATGCCCTCAACCATCTCTTTTAGATGACATAACTTCCGAAGAATTATGTCAACTCGAAGAAATAATTCTCCTAAAATTAAAAGAGCTTGAGATGAAAACAAGTTATTCATTACAAGAACACATTCAAGGAGAATTATTATGGTCGCATTTGGACCCTACCAACATCGACAAAACCGAAAGCACCTCAAACTCTTGTGAAAACTTGAGCGATAGTCGTCCCTGTGTCGATTGTGCCGTGAAGGACTCTCCATTGGTATCCACCGATGCGCTCATAGACCTGAGCGATTCGACATACACCTTCTTTAATGAGAGCCCGGATAAGGGGAATAAAGGTTGGTTTTGCCCACCGGTATTTGGTTTAGGTTTTACCCTTTCCGATAACCTCTTGCGTTCTTGTTTAAATCAAGAGCAATTAAGGTCCCTTAGGCACTTCGGTGTTGTTCCCTCCAGTAAAGAACCGTCCGATCCGAATAAAATCCTTAAAATAAGGCGAAACTTTATAAAACAGTCTAGCCACGGGGCGGTGTCTAGGTCAACACGCCCCGTGCCCACCTTAAAATTGACCACGGGGTCGTGTCCAGGCCAACACGCCCCATGTTTAGAATACGGACAAAACGTGTCAGAGTCTTGTCTGACCACAGGGCCGTGTCCAGCCGACACGGGGCCGTGGTCAGTGTGCTGTCGTTTTCTATAAAGTCAGCAAGATTCCTGCACATTTGGACCCATTCCAAAGACCAAGATTTGATGGGATCTTCACACATACCTTAAAAGGTATATTCCAAAGAAGTTTCTCAACCACCATCTTGTCTTTGCCACTTTTGTCCCTTACCTTCTTCTCCAAAACTCCTCAACCTCCATTAAAGCTTGAAACTTCCATGGTTCCAAGCTTTATTGTGATATTTGCTAGGTTTTAAACCAATGAATCTTATTAAAAATAAGTTTTACAACACTGTTTTAAGTTATTTATGCTCAGAAATGTCTAAAAGTTCAGAAAAATAATTTAAAACAATGAGATTCCTTGATTCAAAAATATGCAGAAAAGTGACCACGGGGCCGTACCCAGCGGACACGGGGCCGTGGTCAGAGTTACAGTTTCATTATTTTGAACCTTTTGACTTGTTTTCTTAGAATGTCGAGCCAGAATAGCGGAACATCTTCAGCTCACTCAAGAAACGATCGAAGAGGGAGAAGAACATCGGTGGAGGACTCCTTGGTCAACTATGTTTACGCCTTGCGAAAAGCCATTGATGAGATGACGTTAGTGGAAGAAGCCTTAACTGACCGTATTAATCATTTGTCAGTGGGGTTAGAGGGTTGCCTCAAAGAAGTCAACCTTTTGCACCAAAGGTTGAATATTCTTGCTTCACCTCCCATGGTGCCAATCGTCACGCAAGGAGGATGGAATGTCATGCCGGACAGCCGGATGGAATGTCATACCTCCAGAACCTCCTCTAGACATACTACACGGGGTTCTGGTAGCCGTTGCGCCTCCCCCACAAGACATTGTGGAGAATGAGCCCGCCTTTTTTCACCTTAGGGAGATAGAGGAACAACTCAATGACATTTGAGGGACATCCTCCGGTTTCGAGTTCTAAAAAGCCCTTAAGCACCGGAAAGTCATTCCCGGGTTTTTGTCATTCTTATAATGTAAAACATCTAGGGTAGAACTCCTTAGTGATTTAGATTTCCTGCATTTTATGACCTTTGTAGTTTTTCATTTTTAGTGTTTTATTTTTTTTAATTTTTAGGATCTATGTACTTGGCACTTTTAAATGAATGATGGTTTAAATTATGGTGTTTGGGTGATGTTATAATGGTTTAATAAACAAGGAAAGGTGGAGGTTACCAAGGGAACATTAAAACCACACCCCATGCACGAAAACAGAGCATCCCGATAACTTTTCTAGCATTACAGCAAGTTCAGCATGGGGCCGTGCTTAGCCCAACACGCCCCGTGCCCAGGCTCTACAGAATTTTCCCAGTTCAAGTAACGGGCCACGGGGACGTGCTCGCTGAACACGCCCATAGCCAACCTTCTGTTTAAATTTTGTTACTGGCGATCTGACCACGGGGCCGTGGCCAGACGCCCAGTAACATAAAATTTGTTTTTCAACACATTTTTACACATTCAATCAACCTAAGAACTTATTTTTGGGACACATTGAGGACAATGTGTAATTTAAGTGTGGGAAGGATGCTAAAACCTTGAATCTCGCAAGTCCTAATAACAAGCCTTACACAAAACTCTATTGGAACCGCTAACCACCCCAAATTTTTTTCAAAAATTTTCATTTTTTTACTTGTCTTGTTTTAATTTGGGAATAACAAGTTCTAAAAAGGTTATGTTTTTACCAGTTTACAACCGATAGCGTCGTGATAAAAAGAACCAAATAAGAAAATTATGAAAAGGCATGACAAATCTAATTAAAATTTGATTATATATGCTTGATCACATTATAAACTCATTCCCACAACAAGTGAGTTTTGAGCCTTTATTGAGCATACAAGCATATATCTTTAAACTAAATGCTCATTTTTCGTTTCTTGTGTGAATAGCCGCTTGGTTCTTACAACTCTAGAACTTGCCACGACGATACATTTCCGGTCCTTACCAACTTAAACCCAAGTAAGTAAATGATGGAGGCATTAGGATTAACCCATTTTTCTTTCAACACCATTATTTTTCATTTTTTTTTTATCACCTACCCAAAATCCCCCTAGTTAACCCCTTTGAGCCTAAACCTTTTCATTTCAAAACCCATAAAATAAACACCATTTACCCACCAAAAACCTTTTTCCTTTTCAAACCTTTTTGCTTTAGTAAAAAGCGCGGTTATCTTGTGACGTTTCCTATAAAAAAAAGTCTAGCAATAAACAAACAAGTTCCTCAAAGAAACTTTGTTTGAATGTGCTTAGTTTGAATAACAGTGACGAAAACAAAAAGTTTTACGACGACCGACGCTTTTTCGCCATTTTCACTAACCACTAACCAAAACCACCTACCCTTAACCCAAGCCTAACCCTTCCCCAAGTCCTCTTGATATTAACAAAGGTTTATAGTTAAAAAGAAGGAGGATTGATCGCTTGAAAAACATATGGTAGAAGTAAGTTCCATGCCGGTCTCGAGTGTTTCACAAAAATACATCTTCGGCCGAGTGTTGAGTGATCTCCCGTGAGGTATGTGAACTTGTATATAAATGGAATTTTAAAAAAGGCCTGTTATGCCCAAATAAGTAATTTTTCTTATAAAATGTTCTAAATAAATCATGACGAATAGATTGTAAATAAAATAAAAATAAAACCCAATAAAGATCTTGGATTCCCGACACTCAAGATAAGCCCAAAACTTCTCTTCCATTTGGGTGTGTAAAGCCACATATTAAGGAGTTTTTGCTTGAGGACAAGCAAAGATTCAAGTGTGGGGGTATTTGATGTGTGCAAAATGTAACATATAAATTACATCAAATGAGGCATAAAGTAACCCTTTTTTTAGTACTAATGTTGGAAAAAGTGTGTTTTTGTCTTCCTTTTGAATTTACAGGATCAAATGAGCTTAAACGAACAAAAGGAACAAATATAGAGCCAAAACCAACACAAATACAAAGAAAAGGAAGAAACGTGACATGCCCGACCCCTCGGCAGCATCCCTAAAGCAAAAACAAAGAAACAGAGCCCCGCTGGACACGGGGGCGTGGTCAGGGCCCTGCAGAAAAGACAAAGCTGTAGAAGCTTCTACGCCCACCACGGGGGCGTGCCCAGCTTAGCACGGGGCGTGGTCAACGCTAAGATACGCAGAATCTTGCAAAATCTTGATAGTACAGATACGCTTCTGTCCACGGGGCCGTGCCCGCTGAACACGGGGTCGTGTGGGACCCTCTACTGACAAATGCATTTAATGAAGGAAGAGAAAAGGCTGGCCATGGGCTGTGTCCAGGACTCTGTGCAGGCTATAAATAGGGGTGCTTGGTTCACTTCAAAGGCATCACTTGGTAAACCACTACTCTCCCACTTTACCACCACTCCACCACCACTACAACACCAACACCCACCACCATCATCCATTATCCACCTTTAGAGTGTGTAGTAGTCTCGGGATCCAAGATTGATCGTATGGGTTCTTGCCAATCAAAGGCCATGTTTGGTTAAGCCTCTTACATCACTTGGTGAAGGCAAGTCTTTTAAGTATTACTTTTGATTTTTAATCTTTCGGCACTTTTTACTTGGTTTTGTATTAATGATTTTAATAACTAATTTCTTATGTTGAAGGTGAATTTTCTTTATCATTTGTCAGTGGTGTCTTGGCGTTACTTTACTGTCTGTATAAAGTAAAAGATTGCATCATTCATGCCTCTACGGTCTATATAGAGGCATGTTGGCTACCTGGTCGGGGGTTAAGGGAATGGTTTAGTAAGGTTCTTGCCTTGTTCAGTGTATAGATACTGCAAGGACCTGGTTCAAGCTTACTAGGACCTCCTTCAATACCCATTGGTATTGGATGGCGGGGGTGCGAATAGCTTGAACCCCTCATATGTAAACTACTATTAATACATTAAACCGGCTACTTGGGATTGTATCCCTGCTGACTCAAACCACGTAGCCGAGGGTAACGTCACCTTCAAAAGAGGGGCCTACCACTTTTCGCATTAATAACTTAATTAATTATCTTTCAATATTCCGACCCTTTGGGATTGTATCCTTGCTGACTCAAACCACTTCGTTGAGGGTAAAATCACCTTCAAAAGAGGGGCCTACTACTATAACTAAGATAATCTCTTAAAAAGTCCGAAAGTACGAAAATTATCAAAGGATACATTAAAGGCGAGTCAGATCCAAGTGATTCATCTTGTCTATCTGTTTTTTTTTTGTTTTTTTTTTTCTGCATTTTTAGTTTTTATTTTCATGTTTTAAATCTTTTCTCAAAAATTTAGATTGATTAGACGTTGAGGATAAACCGGTACTAAAAGCTCGTGTGTCCTTGGACGACCTCGGTATCTTACCAACGCTATACTACGCTCACGATGGGTGTACTTGCCCAAGTATGTGTTTAGTGTTAGTAGAATATCGTGTTTATAAATTTAAAACTTGACTAATGCGTAAAATGGGCTTAAAATATCAATAAAAACATATCACGCTTCGCACACACCACTACCTTTTGCGACTATAAGAGTGGTCGCAAATATTGCGAGCGTTTCTGGTTTTGTGGGGCTTTGGTTGCGACGTTTTTACGACCGCGTACCTTTTACAAACTGCGACTCTTTTGCAACCGCTTGTCTTTTAAAACTTTGCGACCCTCTTTGCTGTCACAAAATGTTTTTATTTATTTTTATCTTATGTTTAGCCTTTTTCTATTTTAACCTGTGTATAATGTCATATTTTTTAAATTTAGAGTAAACTGCCATTTTGGTCCCTGAGGTTTGGTCACTTTTGCCACTTTAGGGGCTGTTTGTTTACCTCTTATTGAGGCTCTTAATGGTTCGTACCTCTTACTTGTTCAGCACTTAATGGTTCAGATTGTTTGTTTCACGAGCAGATGTCTGAATGGTTAAGATTTTTACAAAGTCTGAATGGTTAAGACCTCTAATTTGAATTGGTGAGACATTTGCCTCTGAACGGTTAAGCATCATACAGGCTCTTAATGGTTCAGACCTCTTATTGGTTCAACACTTAATGGTTTAGACCTCTTACTGGTTCAGCACTTAACCATTTAGATGTTTCCAAACAGCCCCTTAGTCCAAAATTCAAACTTTTTGCATCTAGGTCCCTATGGTTTCAGTTTTATTGCCATTTTGGTCCAAAAATGAAATCAACTCATATTTCTCAAATTAAATCCTGCTATTTTTTCTTTTTCCTCAGGGGCAAAATGGTCATTATTATTAATTAAAAGTGGATCTGTTTCACCACACCACCGCTGGGTACTACACCCACCACCACCACCACAAAGTTGCCGCCGCCGCCACGAACGACCCATCAGCTGCCATTCTTCAGATTTGTTCAACCACCGCCACCACCACCTCTAATCTCCGGCCAATTTTTTAAATCTTTCCGATCTATTCAACCACCACCACCACCACAAACAACTGATCAAGATACCTATTCGGAGTTGAAAAAAGGGGAAAAGATGGGAGTTTGAAGAAGAGGCATAGCTAATCTCAGATTTGAACAACTGGCTGGAAAAAAATGTTGGTCACTGTCAACCCTCCACTGCACTACAACACATTTTCACCACCGCAAAAACTTTGAAGTGAGAAGGGGCATAGCTAATCTCGTCGGAGCTTCTAATCTTCGTCACTGTCAACCCTCCACCGCACGGTTTCCCAAGTTTAATATGTCCAACTATCACCAGCGAATCAGCATCTCCAGTCCCTAAAACCGGAAACAAACAGGAAGAGACGAAGATGAAGAAACATAAACAGAAGCAAACAATTTCTCTGCAAATCAACCTGCGGGCATTGGAATCTAAATGAGGGGAAAGATGAGCGGGATAAGATAAGGAATTCAAGAAACATAAATAGGGACAAACCTTGAGGTGAGGAGGGGCATAGCTAATCTCAGATCCAAGTTTCACACCAAAACCAGTTCCAAGTTCCACATCAACGTCGCCCCTTTTATCATCCGCCACCGCATCCACCATTAACATCCACCACCGTCTCCACCATTAACATCCACCACCGCCATTGTCTTTACCATTAACATCCACCACCGTCTCCACCATTGAGCCTGTGATAGAGAGAGAGAGAGAGAGAGACATAGGGGTGTTCCTGTGATAGAGAGAGAAGATAGGGAGAGGCGGAGGGGTGTTTAGAGAGAGAGAGAGTGCAGAGTAAATATATTATATAAATTTTCTATATAATGACCATTTTGCCCCTGAGAAAAAGGACAAAATAGCAGGATTTATGTTGAGAAATATGAGCTGATTTATTTTTGGACCAAAATGGCAATAAAACGGTCCAAACCATTTCCTTTCTACTTTTTTTCACATACATCGCCTATCATCATTCCCACCGCTAAGTAAACAAACCTAATTTCATTTTTTGAAGGCTTGCGAGTTCCTTTATATCACGTATTTTCGCTTTATGAACATATACCTGCTCATAAAGAGATGTAAATAGGAGAGTGGAAAAATTATATAGAACACATATAATCAAAATTGTTAGAAAAGTACGTAAAATGGGTGTCGTTGCAGGCCAACGACCTGTTTTGGACTTGTCACCATGATTGCCTTGGAAATCGAGTGTAACATTTTGTCGAATTTTCTTGGAAATACTGTTGTAAATCATTCTTACCCTCAAAACATGGTGATGATTCAATCACATCAATAAGATTCCAAGGCCATGATTCAATTTCATTGTCATCTGGATTTCAATCCAATGAGTCTTCATTCTCATTGGCATATCCACATTCCCTTGGATATCCCGTGAGGCTTCACTCTTCTTGTCGTCAGATTTCCCTTGGAAATCAAATGAGGCTTCACTATCGTAGTTGGTAGGATTCCCTTGGAAAGCCTGTGAGATACTATGAACCCGAAATTCCCTTGGAAAGCCTGTGAGATATTATGAACCCGAAAAAATTGTGTATAAAATGTTATAAAAAACCTTTAGAGAAGTGGTGGAGTGGTAGGGCTGTAAACGAACCGAACGAACACGAACAAGCCCTTGTTCGTGTTCGTTTGTTAAAAAAATATATGTGTTCGCGAACCGTTCACGAACGCTTATCGAACGGGATTTTATGTTTGTGTTCGTTTGTTAAGGAAATGAACATGTTCGTGTTCGTTTGTGTTTGTTTGTTAATTTTAGGCAACGAACGTTGAGGAACCCAAATGAGTACAAGCTAATGTTCATGAACACAAATGGAAATAAACGAACACAAACAATCGTCTATGAACATAATATATAATAGACTAACACTTATTAAATATTTAATTTGTCAGACTTATGATATATTCAAATAAATATAAAAACTAAAAACACTAATGAACTATCAAACACATGCGAACACGTTACCGAACGTTCACGAACATAAACGAACGAACGCGATCTCTTTTCATGTTTGTTCATTTAACTAAACGAACGAAATTTCTTGTTTGTGTTCGTTTGTTTAATAAACGAACGAATACAAACGAACTTCCCGCCGAACGGTTCACGAACTGTTCGCCGAACGTTTGGTTCGTTTACAGCCCTATGGAGTGGTAAAGAGTGTTTCAAATATCCTAGAGGTCTTGAGTTCGATACTTGCTTCCACCGGTTCTCTAAAGGCCACCGACCCGGCGCTTGCGCCGCGCTTTACCTGTTCCCCTCGGTTAGTCGGGTATTGGGGGGGACCCGGGGGTTTACCGTGTAAGCGGGTTCCCGCGGTTATCAAAAAAAATAATAAATAAATAAATAAATAAATGTTATAAAAGGAATTGAAATTGTTAAATCAAGAAAATAGATTATAAGCCAAGTGCAAAGTAGCTTACATGAGATATTGTGTCACATCCCATCAGTGTGTAAAATGGTGTCGTGGATGCAGATGTCAGCTCGTCATTGTGTCACGTCCCATAGGTGTGTAAATATTGTCCGTAGATGCAGATGCCAGCTCGTTATTTGACAAAAAAAAAATCATGTGAATCCATTTTTTGTTAGCCACTAACAGGGCTGTTCAAAAATACCGAATGCGAACTATCCGATATTTAAATCTAAACTATCCAAAAATTCAGATATCTAAATTTTCAAATTCGGATAGTAATTTTAAAAATTCTCGGATATTTCAGATCACCGAAAATTTATAAAGTTAGTTTTTATTTTTCATCGGATATTTATTTCGGAAAATATGCGAAAAATATCCGGGAATTGTATTCAGATATCTAAAAATATCCAAAATATCCCATTTCAAATGAGTAAAAAATATAAAACAAAAAAAATGGACATTCGGATATGCAATTCACAATAGATACTGATTTAGACAGTGAAACCAATTATCCGAAATTTTGGATATCGGTTTTAAACACCCCTAACTAACGATATGAAAAGGAACACTAGTGTTTCTTAAATCATAATAATGCACACCATGCTCTACTAAACCAACTGGCAAATCATATGCCTATGGAGTTCATTCTCTAAGGTGCGCTTTTGTGCTTCTGTGATGAAAAACTCAAACTGGCCAAAAGATAAAGCTTCACCGACACCCATCAAGTTGAGGGACTAACCAAATAGCACTCATTTTGGCACCGCGATCCCAAGCCATTTTCTTTCTTATTTTCTTACATACAACAGCTGTCACCATTCCCACCACTGAGAAAACAAGCCTAGTTCCATTTTTTAAGGCTTGTGAGTTTTTTTCAATCACGTGTTTTCGCTTTACGAACATATGCATGCTCATAAAGAGATGTAAATAGGAGACTGAACAATTATATAGAACACATGTAAGCCAATGAGGGCCAGCCCAGCTGGTCGGAGGTGTGAGGGTTTACCCATAGGTCTCGGTTTCGAGTCTGTGGGGTTCCCGCACGGGGGCCTGAGTTTCGGTCGAACCGGGAGGTACGGCACTGCTGGCCGGCGATTCGAACTCGGGTGGGCGCGCGGCTTGCGGCCCTTGGGGACTCTTCCAAACCAGCTGATCCACTACCTTTCAAAAAAAAAAAAAAAAAATTATAGAACACATGTAATCAAAATTGTATTAGATAATAAGTACCAAAAATGTATGTCGCTGCAGGCCAGCAACCTGTTTTGGACTTGTCAGCAGGATTGCCTTGTAAATCAAGTGTAACATTTTTAGAGTCTGTCGAATTTTCTTGGAAATATGTTTATGAATCATTCTTACCATCAAAACATGTTGATAAGGCCATCCGTAGTCATAAAGCCCCTTGTGGGGCGTTATGCGACACGTGTCGTGCCACGTCACACAGGGGCTTTATGGGGCGTTATATCACTTGAGCCCGTAGTCATAACGCCCCTACCCATCATTACCTAATTATTAATTTTCAATTTTATTAATTAATTATAAAAACTCTATTCTATTTTTGATTGGCCAAATGAAGTAACCAAACACCCATAACGCCGCGATATGTATCGCGCTGCCCACCAAAAAAACCCCATAACGCCGCCCGTCGCGGTGTTTGGGGCGTTATGGGGGCGTTATAGAAGAAAATGGCGCCATATAAGGCCCCATTACACAAGGTCTAATTCAATATCTTCAACAGTATTCCAAGGTCATGATTCAATCTCATTGTCTTCCATATTCCCTGAGAAATCCAGTGAGTCCTCACTCTCACTGGCGTTCGCATTCCCTTGGAAATCCAATGAGGCTTCACTCTCGTAGTTGGTAGGATTCCCTTGGAAATCCTGTAAGATATCAACAAAGGTATGAGCTTGAAAAAAGTGTGCATAAAATGTTATAAGAGTTGAAGTAGTTAAAACAAGAAAATAGATTATTAGCTAAGTTCGAAGTAGCTAACAAGATGATATTGTTTCACGTCCCATAAGTGTATAAAATGTTTTCCATAGATGCAGATGCCAACTCATTATTTGATAAAAAAAAATATTTAAAAGAAACAAATTTTTGTTGCCACTAACTGGGGGGTTCAAAAATATCCAAATTTTCGCATTCGGATAGTGATTTTAAAAACTTTGAATATTTCAGATATCTGAAAATTTATAAATTTGTTTTTTATTTTTCATTGGATATTTATTTCGGAAAATATTCAAAAAAATCTGAAATATACAAAAAAATATCCGAAAATTTATATAGGAATATCCAAAAATATCTGAAATATCTGGTTTCGAATAAAATAGAAAATATAAAATAAAAAATTGGTTATTCGAATATTCGATTCACTAAGGATACGATAGTAAAACCATGTATCCAAAATTTTTGGATATCGATTTTAAACACCCCTAACAAACGATATGAAGAGTAATGTTGGTGTTCCTTAAATCATAATAATATTGTACACCATGGTCTACTAAGCAGTGGCGGATCTTGCCCGTTGAACCTGCCAGGGCCGAAAGACACGGGCACTAAAATTAGCACTACGGCCGAAAAACTTGCCAGGGCCGAACATAGTATATATACAAAATTTCGATCGAAATGCGGAAAATTAGCACTACGGCCGAAAAACTTGCCAGGGCCGTGGCCCTGCCACGGCTCCACTAAGATCCGCCCCTGCTACTAAGCCAATCTACAAATCATGTGCCTATGGATTTCATTCTCTTAGGTGTGCTTTTGTGATGAAAAACTCAAATTGGCCATAAGATAATGCTTCACTAGCAGCACCCATCAAGTTGAGGGACTAATTAAAAAGCATTCATTTTGGCACCGTGGTCCCAAGTCGTTTCCTTTCTTCTTTTTTCACATACAACGGCTGCCACCATTCTCACCACTAAGAAAACAAGTGCAAATCCAATTTATAAAGGCTTGTGAATTTAATACGATCACGTGTTTTCGCTTTACAAGCATATACATGCTCATAAAGAGATGTAAATACGGGAGTGGAAAAATTATATAGAACGCTTATAATCATAATTGTATTAGGTAAGTAGCTAAAATGGGTGCCGCTGTAGACTAACCACCTATTTTAGGGGCTGTTTGACAACATTTGAATGGTTAAGTGCTAAACCAATAAGATGTCTGAACCATTTAGTGCTGAACCAGTAAGAGGTCTGAACCATTAAGAGCCAGTATAATGCTTAACCCTTCAAAGACAAATGTCTGACCAATTCAGATTAGATGTCTTAACCATTCAGACTCTGTATAATACCATTCAAAGGCAAATGTCTGGACCATTCAGACATTAGCTCTCGAAACAAACAGTCTGAACCATTAAGTGCTGAACCAGTAAGAGGTCTGAACCATTAAGAGCCTCATTAAGAGATAAACAAACGGCCCCTAAGTGCTAAACCAGTAAGAGGACTGAACCATTAAGAGCTTGTATAATGCTTAACCGTTCAGAGGCAAATGTCTGACCAATTCAGATTAGAGGTTTTAACCATTCAGACTCTGTATAATGCCTAACCATTCAGAGGCAAATGTCTGGACCATTCAGACATCTGCTCGTGAAACAAATAGTCTGAACCATTAACTGTTGAACAAGTAAGAGTTCTGAACCATTAAGAGTCTCATTAAGAGGTAAACAAACAGCCCCTTACCGTCAAAATATGGTGATGATTAAATCTCGTCAACAGGATTCCAAGGTCATGATTCAATCCCGTGTTGTTGGTTAAACCCCCTTTGCAAAATTGTTGCCTTGTTCAGGGGCGGATTTACACGCCCTTTCTAATTGAGTGCTCTCTAGTTCGATTCCGGATTTCCATCCTGACTTTTTTTTTTCACAATTTGTTATCACATGTAGTGTTCGATCTTATCCCTTATCTCCTTTTGATACCTTGACTTTTCTAGGGTCAGGATCTCCTTAACATTGCCCTTGTAATCAACCAGTCCCCTTCACATCTAACACCTAATTCACAACCATTTTGTAGATCAATTATTAACTGATGATATTATTCTTGTTTTTGGTGGGTTCAAAATGCATTTGAGACGGTTTAATTGTTTCCGATGCGCTATCATTCATATTGGCTATGATGTTAACTGATTTGTTTAATCCCATAGATCTAGATTGATCTGTTGTTAGGGTTTGTGAGTCTTGTAATTTTTAAAAAGAATTCCTAAGTGAAAAAAGGACCCCCCCCCCCCCCCCCCGCGCGGAGTGTTCATTGAAATGCGACGTGACAAGAATCGCAAACAAATCAGAGGTGGAACCACAATATAAGCAGCCGTAGCACGGGCTACGGCTCAACCCCGTATTCGCGGTGTTACTTTTTTCGTTTTTTATACAAAGAATACCAACTAAAAAATACGAGGATACCCCTAACCATAAAAATAGGATAGTATAACAGTGTAAATCTAACTCTTTTTACAAGCCCAAACATAATTGTTAATATCCTATTAAGCTAGCCAATTAGCCCAAAACCCAAAATAATAATAAAACAGGCTCATTTATATGTTGATAGTGGGGGCGGCAATGGGCCTGTTTTATACGCAATCGAATGGGCCCAGAATTTTTGAACAACGCCATGGTTTGTGCAGTCGAAAAGGCTTTTTTCATAAAGTAAAAGTGGAGGACGTGATGGAACGATTTAAGCTTTGAAAAAAAAAGATGACAAATTTATTAGGTATTTGTTTTACTTTATTTATTTATTATCATTTTTTTTAATATTGTATGATTGCACGGTAAAAAGAAAATTTGGGATACCCCTGATTTAATAGGCTGGTTCCGCCACTAAAACAAACGGTATCCTTCTAGATTTGATGATAATATTTAGCCTTTTAAACTTGTTAGTGTAAACAATGTACTCTGTGAAAAATGTTTGGAAGTAATGATGTTGTACGTAGGGAAGAAGTGTTTTCATGACACATCAAAGATTAGATTTGAGCTAGGGCATCTGATAAGAGTACTGAATCTAAAAATGTTTTTTTTTTTTTTTGAATTATGTAGATTTGGTGGAACAATTTGAGGACCAGTATGTTGGTAGATTAATATAGATTACGGTATTCAATTTAATGTCTCCATTCATTGATTTTTTACAAGAGATATCAAGGTGGTAAGTAACCCCTTTTATTAGTTAAAGTTGTATCATAATTTTGGGGAGTTGTGTGCATGAGTCGGTTTTGACAAAAAACCATAATCATAACCGTGATGTCAGTTATTGGATAACCATAACCATAACCGATCGGTTATGGTGGTTATGGTTATTCGGTTTTGATGGTTATAGCAGATCGGTTATGGGTGGTTAACCGTGTATTTAGCTTAGCTAAAAATAGCTTAATTTTTTTTAACATTGAATAAATTGTTATTGCATATTTGTATATATTAGTATATTACATAGTATTAAAAATATATATATAATCTATAATATTAATACCAATTATTATTATCGAATATTCAAATAAAGTGATATGATACATTCCATAAATTCAAATAAACATTCAACCAAAACCACAAAATGATATGAAAAACCCATAAGTACTAAAAATCTTTAGTCAAAAACATCAAATATTAAAAATATGGTGAAAGTCCTAAATCCTACAAAGATTTATTACATGTCGGTTTGGTTCGGTTATGGTGGGTATGGAAAAAATGATAACCATAACCGACCCGCTACTTTCGGTTTTCCAAAAAATCATTAACCGACCCACCGGTTTTTTATTTGGTTCGGTTTTTTCCGGTTCGGTTTTGTCGGTTAATTCGGTTATGGTTCGGTTAATTCGGTTTTTTGCACACTGTGTTCTGACCCGGCATGTTGTGTCCTCACTTATTCTAACATAACCCATTTTGTGCCCTCTGACGAAAATTCCTAGATCCGTCACTAAACCCAATCCGACGCAGCCCGAAAACTCTAACATATGATTGTGAAAGTTTGACGACCTAAACAAGTGAACCCTTAGAAAAAATTCCTCGCGTAATAGCCTAGCAGATTCACTTTGGCTACCAATGGTCTTTGTCATATGATTATTGGGCCAGACCCAATTAAAACTAAACATGAGAAAATTAAACATACCTGTTTATTCAGTCCATTACTTGTATCGGCCCAACATACGCGATGAAAAGTTTAAAAGTAAACATGAGGAACTCAAAACTCTCAAATGGTCAAAACGAATTAAGCCTTTGTAACTACTCAATCTCGGTTAAGATTCAAGACGACACACCGCACGCACCTCTTAATCTCGCCAATTTCGCAATAACCTGATTTTGCAACCGAATCACTTATTCTTTTAACTTTGAGAGCCTCAAGTTTGTAAATATAAGCAACAAAAGAAGTTTCACTATATGTATACTAATATGAATATCGATTAACTTGGGTAACATGTATAGCAATTCCACCTGCCTTTAGTGTAATAGCCTCAAATAGAGTTATCCTTATGCACATACAAATATTTGAGTTGAAGGAAAATTAAAGAGAATCACGTTTCAAGATACAAATGAAAAGCGTGAAGAACTAAGATAAATGTAAGAAATAAACACATTTTTAATGAATTTAAGATACGAACCAAAGCCTCAATGGCATAAAGTGGACGGCCGCAAGATTCCTCAAGAGCAAAGATATCGTTAGGGTGTAAGGGGCACTCCTCTAAGACCACCCGTAGTGGGGCGTGGTTTTAAAAAAAAAATAAAAAAAAAGCCCCAAAACGCCGTCCCTCCCACTACACCCGGCGTTGTCCGGCGTTATTTTCGAAAAAAAATGAGTTTGGCGTTTTATTTAAAACGCTGTGCACCCATTTGACCGGCCAATCAGAACTCTCCAACGGCTAGATAACGGCTAGTTGGATTTTTTTTTTTTTAAGCTTTTAACTATATATATATATAAACTCATTCATTTTCAACCAAAACTATCTCAAAAACTCTCTAAAAAACACAACCATTTTATAAAAAACTTGATGGATTCTCCTAGTTCTTCATCCATGGTAAATTTTTACTACAACGAGTATTTTGCGGATGGCGATGGTTCCACCGATGAGGAGGTTGAGCAAGAGGCGGTTACGAGTGCTTGTCAACTAGCGGTGAGATATGTGAAGCATTGTCGTCGCCCCCAAGCAGAAAAAAATAAAAGAGGTTATATTGAACGAGACCGACGCGCGGCACACGATCGTTTGATGAAAGATTATTTTGATGAGGCGCCGACATTTTCGAACGAAATGTTTAGGCGTCGTTTCCGAATGAGTAAGCGGTTGTTTCTACGCATAGTCGACGACTTGGAAGCCAACTACGATTATTTTAAACAAAAAGCGGATGCTAGAGGGGCACTTGGATTTACCGGTATCCAAAAGTGTACGTCGGCGTTACGAATCCTTGCTTATGGAAACACTACCGACATCAACGACGAGTATCTAAAAATGGCCGAGAAAACATCGCGAGACAGCTTGGAGCATTTTTGTCGCGGTACAATTCCTATACTTTACTTTTTTTTTTTAAAACGACGAGTATGTTTACATTTTTTTTTTTTTGAAGCTTATGTTTGTCTATTGTTTTTTATAAAGGTATTATTGATGTGTATGGTGCGCGTTATCTTAGAACGCCCACATGGGACGACCTTCAAAAGATCTACGAGGTACATAATGCGGAGCATGGTTTGCCTGGTATGATCGGGAGCATAGATTGCATGCATTGGCGTTTGGATAACTGCCCGACCGCATGGCGAGGCCAACACACACGGGGTGACCAAAAAGGACCCACTATTATTCTTCAGGCGGTTGCTTCACAGGACCTTTGGGTTTGGTCGGCTTACTTTGGCGTGGTCGGGTCATGCAATGATATCAATGTTTTTTAACAATCTCCGTTGTTAGATGAGTGGATTTCTGGCAAAGCTCCAAAAGCGTCGTTTTACGCAAATGGAAACTACTACCCTCATGGATATTATTTTAGCGACGGAATTTATCCTAGGTATTCGATTTTCGTGAAGACGTTTAGTGATCCTATTGATGAAAAAAGAGCATACTTTAAAAAGGTTCAAGAGTCTTCACGAAAAGACATTGAGAGATGCTTCGGGGTTCTTAAACAACGCTGACAATATTTGAGAAATCCTTATCGTGCATGGAGCAAGCAAAAAATGAGAGATGTTATGTACGCTTGTATAATCATGCACAACATGATTTTGGAAGACGAAGGAAAGGCGATATGCCATAATTATGTGCCAGAAGCCGTTCAAGAGGACCATCCACAGGCGTCAACGGAAGAAAGAGTGAATAATGCGCGAGAGTTGCGTTACGAACCGTACCATTCCCAGTTAATGGTTGATTTGGTACACCACGCATGGTCGGTTCGGTATGTACCACCAGAGGGAGAGGAAGAAACGGAGGACGAGGAAGACGAAGTTGGCGAGGGTGAAGAAAGCGAAGACGAAAACTAGTGTTTTTTTTTTAATTTATTCAGATTTTAATTTTTTTATTTCTAGTATTGTATTTTTTTTTTTAATTTAATGAAGTATTTAAAGTTTAAAAAAATAATAATAATTATGAAATGATTGAATGGGCGTTATTGGAATAATGCCCCACTACACCACTTTAACCATAATGCCCCATGCTGACTGGGATGACACGTGTCGAATAATGCCCCATGGTGGAGGCATTATTTTGTTCCACCACTACACATGATCTAAGGGGGGAGTGACCTCTCTTACACACACCCAATCAGCACGCGCCACGTCAACTCCCCCCACACCCTCAAGTTGATGGCGCACTCCTCTATTAGGAGGACTTGTTTTTTTATTTTTTTAATTAAGTTGAAAAAATCAAAAAGAAAAAAAAGAAAAAAAAAAGGAAAATACTTGATTGGTTGAATCAATGGTGGGCCACCCTCTCCCTCTCTCCCTTCATGCGGTGAACACCCACCGCTCCCCACTCCTCGCTTACGCTCCCCGAGGGGTCGGCGGCGGTGTTCCCGCTCGGGGACTCGCCTCACCGAACCCCTCCCCGCAAAGCGCCCCGTTCACCCTTATAACATAACAACACTCGAGAGGCTGGCTACTCGTCGTCCACAAAGTCATCGCTAAACAACCTTCCAACGAAATGTCACAAACCGACTCCTAAAACGACATGAAAAACATATTTCATGTTGACCCCTAAAACGAAAAGAAATTCATATCGGATGTGCCGGTTCAGGATCACTTGCATCTTCTAAGGAAATGTTTATTGTCGATCAAGTGTAGTACTTTAACTTTTATCTTCAAACTTTAGTCTATGTTTATTTTGCTAAGTAAAAAAATGCTTATTTACGTAGTTTTCCCAAAACATAAAAATCCAAAATCCAAAATCCAAAATAAATTATTTTGTCAATTTGCTCAACCGGTCACCAAATTTTCAAGGTCGGCAGTTGGTAAGAGTTAACCTAACCCAACCCAACCCATTCGGTGTAATTTAATCCCTTTCGAAACTGCAACCAACTAAAGTTATTACACCCGACAAATGAATCAGAAACTTAGGTTAGAACATGAACCACTGCAACGTCAATACAAATAACTATCAACCATCCACACAACCACCATCCTAAAACCATGAATCCCATAATACCAGGTTAACCCAAAAAAACTAGTTTGATGGATGAGAAATTAATCCTTAAATCAAACAAGAGAAATGTTTCACTGTGTGTATCTTCATTTATAATTTTATACAAAAAAAAAAAAAAAAATCTGTACCAAATTGGCTTAAGAGATTAAAACAAAACTCAAGATCCAGATCATGAAATTACATATAAATTTAAAATCATAACATAAATTGCGTAGCATCCTCAAATTACGCTAATCTACATATCCCATCAAACACATCATGATTTTATAAAAATTACCACAGATTTTGATTTTTCTCACAGAGAAAAACTACAGGCACAGTGCGGTGACGAATAAGTCACCTGAATCATCACCATCAAACGAATTAGAAAAACACCCGATCTCATCCAACGGCGGAGGGAGGTTTAGATCGAACGGCAGAGGTTTGCGCGAAGATGATGACAGATCAGCGTCGAAATAATAATCATCAACCACTGAAGAAGACGAATCACAGTTACTATGACAATCATCGTCGGCGCGTGGAACTATTTTCGTCGCCGGAAAAGTCACACGCGCTGGATTTGACGCGCGTGGGCCACTCGTTGACTCCACGGTGCTGCTCATACTGCTCGTCGCCGGTCGAGAACGGTTGTTAAGATGCTGAAATTCGTTAAATCTTTGATGGTGTTGAGTTGTGCGATCGTTTGTTCCATGATCGGCGGTTTCGGGTGCTACCGGAAAATTTGTTTTGGCTTTAGGGCCGCGGAGGGACACGGCGGCTGCGTCGTAGGCACGCGCCGCGTCTTCGGCGGAGTTGAACGTGCCTAACCACACACGCGCTTTCTTCCATGGATCACGGATTTCTGCGGCGAATCGACCCCACGGCCGCTTTCGAACGCCGCGGTACCGTGGCTCTAGTGGTCCGATCGGGTCTCCGGCGACGGCGGTGGTGGTGGTGGGCTTTGTTCTGCCGCCACGTGCCATGATCGGTGGGTTTTCCGGTGGGTTGTGGATGATCGGAGATGGGTTAAAGATTGGATCTTGATTATCTTTTTGTGGGTTTGATTTGTCACCACATCTTTTGATGAAATTTGTTGATCTGTTGAACGAATGAATGAATATGATCTTATCTTTTGTCTCTCTCAAGATTTTCTTTGTTCTCGATCTCCGCAACGGAGAGAAGAAACCGGCATTATTCGATAGATATCATGTGCTTTATGGTGAATTTATCTGTCTGTACAGGTGTGTGAATGGACTAAAATACCCTGATTGGGTTTATGTAATTTCCTTTTGTTTGTTTTTTATTTTTTCCTCTTGGGGTTTAGATTGTAATTTTGTTGGGCTTGTTGATTTACAGTTCTTTCCCTTTTTCTTTTGGGAGTTGACTGAAAAGAACCATGATTTTTATATCTTTTGCATCCTACACCCTAAAGAAATGTTAAATTAACAAGCTTGATTTCTTGATGAGGGAAAATAGTGTGCGACTATTGTACATACTAAGGCTATACGTTATACTTTTCTCTGATCCCTAACTATCGGTTCAGCGCCACATCATAATTTCCTCATCCCTTCTTTTTCTATAAACCTATGTTATACTCTTCTCTAATTCCTACCTTTTTTCTTAAATATTCTTATATTATAAATAAAAAAGAGGGAGATAGATAGAGAGGAAGAAAGGAGTTGGGAAGGTCGGGAGCTCACCCCCAAGGGGAGACTCATAAATTAACAGGGAATGGAGAGGCGGCGTGGCGTTTCCAGCTCCCCCAACCCGCCACCTCCCCTCTGCAGGTGCTCCCACGATGGTGTATCGCTAAGCTTGATATCATGTTTGGTCTAATCGAGTTCTTTAAAGAGCAAAAATGGTATGGAAGTTGCATTTTGGGATAAATGAAAAGAAATGAGAACTTTTTGAATGTTATGCGTGATTGACACCATACTCATCATACAAAATTTATTTATGATAACGTATGGAAGATGTCTTTATAAATTAATATATAAATATTAGTAGTGGTTACATAAACGTAAAGAAGATGATCATTATTTCTCTTATCATTGCAAGCATGGTTGTAAAACAAGGTTTCCAAGGCCGAGTACTCCCCGAGTAGTCGCTACAAGGCAGGCTGCCGATGCGACTTTCTTTGACTCCGCCTAATTACTCGGAGTCGGTCAAACACGGTCAACCTCGGCAAGAATTGGATCTAGTAGGTCAACTCGGGCCTAGTTTGACTTAAATAATAATATAACATAATTTTTATGCCTATCATATTAAAGAATGAATATCATTTTCACATATTTTGTTATAAATATTAGTAAATTTGTGTTATTTGACATATATTTAATCTCCAAAAAGTAATTTCTTTATAATTTAACATGTCCGAGTACACCCCGAGTACTCTCCGCGTAGACCGAGTACTCTCAACTCCCCTGTCGACCGACTAGGGAGCGCCTAGCGACTTTTGCAACTATGATTGCAAGTATAACGATTAGATTTAAACAAATTTTTTATTGGTAAAAAACTAATTTTTATCGAAATCATTGTCCGTTCACATATTTGTTCTATCAAAAATATATACTTAAGAATTTCACGTTTTAAGAAAAATGAAATTTCATATTCTTCTACATTGAAAACGAAATGGAGGATGGGTTAAGGGTAACATGTGTTTAGAAGGGTGCAGATTGAAAGTAACTATAAAGCTGAGGGTGTATTCAGCAGTTGCGTGTTTCTAAAAGCCGAGTGGATGGTGATGATGCCGCGTCACTGATAGACTGAAATTTGGACCGCAAGATTGTATGGGTGGGCTTTGGTCTCCCGACAGAAGCCGGATCTCGTGAGTCGTCAACTCGTCATAGCGATATGGTCTCGTGGTCCTCGTGGAATTTTGTTTTACTTTCGTTCAAGTTTTTTTAAGTTTTCCTCTCAAATTGATATACATATTCCTATAAATTATTCCACTTTCTTGTGCATTATGACTTGTACATTATGCTTTGAAACTTTTCAAAACAAAAAAAAACTTCATTTTCCACTCTAAAACTTAAAGTTTTTTCTTTTACATTTTAACTCATTTCAAATTTTTACTTTTAACTCAAACTTTTTTATTTTTTGTAATTTAACACAACGCTTTATTATATACAACTTTGGTTCCCTATACTTTTTGTCTTTCGTAAGTTTTTCGTTTTACGTTTCGTTTTAAATTTTGCGAGTTAACATGTCGTAGCGTGCATGTGAGGTTCAATGTTTTTGCTCTATTTTTCCATATTTGACAAACCCGCCACAACGCGTCCATTTTTTCTCTTTTGAAAAGTTCGTCGCAACTGGCGGGTCCTAGATCGACTAAGTTATTATTTCTACGTTTTACGTTTCTGATTAATTTCTTCGCATTAACACACTGTAACGGGCGTGCGTGGTTCAACGATTTTAGTCTGCTTTTCGTTTAGTGTAATTTTTACCATTTTGTCTATTTTATTTTTACGATGTTGAGAGTCGATGTCGTTGTAGCATTGGTGCTACTTGGCACGGCTTTACGAACGTTTTTAACCTATTAAATTTTTTACTAATATTTTGTTTCCGTTTACCCCTATACTTCATTTACTTAAAAACTATTTTTTACATGCATATTTTATGTACGAGTATGTATAAATATGATCTGTTCTACATTCTGACGTAAACTTTTTTTTATAGACGAGTCAGTTCAAATATAATACGTTTTCGTTTAAATAAACCATTTTTACGTGCATATTTTTTATACGTTTTGGTACAAATTCAAGTTCGTAAACTTTTTTGGGAAATGATTCAGGTCAAATATAATATGTTTTCGTGTTTATTTTATGTATGTTTCGTAAAGTTTGTTTTGAACCGAGTGGAGTCAAATTATGGTTTCTTTTTCTCCTCTTTTTTTCGAAAGCTCTAATTAATCCCTTTTGATTACATGTGCATATTTTCCTTCATACCCGTTACTTTTTCTATGTATGAGTTGGGTCACATATAATACGTTATGATTGTTCGATATGAATTTGATTTACTTTACGTTTGATCCAATCACAATGCTTATATAGGTTACATTGAGTTCAACTGGATACGTCGAAATGTGTGTTTTCATATGGTTAATGCATCATATAACGTTTGGACTAATCCATTCAATGTTTACGATGTACCCGCGCCGCAACGCGGGCGGGTCTTAACCCTAGTTTCCAAAATATAAATTTCTAACAAATTTATGCTTTATGTTGTTGTAACATGGGCATTGGGAGTTTTTAAAAAAAAATTTGCATTTTCACTTTTAACCCTAAAATTTTAATCTTTTGCATTTTAACCCCTTTGTCTTTTTTAGTTTTAATAAAAAGCTTTTCATCTTTTCCAATTTAACCCCCAACACTTTTTTATTTTCAACTTTGGTCCCCCATACTTTTTATCTTTTGCAAGTTTTTTGTTTTAAGTTTCGTTATAATTTTTTTGAGTCAACACGCCATAACGTGCGTGTAGGGTTCAACGTTTTTTCGTCTGTTTTTTTCCCGGTTGACCGACAGTCGCAAGATGCAACACGGTTATTTTTCTCCGTTTGACAAGTTCATCGCAACACGCTGGTCCTGGATCGACTTGGTTATTCTTTTCTACGTTTTACACTTATGTCTAATATTCCGTATTAACACGCTGCAACCAGCGTGCGTGGTTCAACGATTTTCCGTCTGTTTTTCGTTCGGTGTTACTTTTTACATTTTTACTTATTTTATTTTTACGAGCTCTTCTGATGTTAGTGGTCGCTGGTAGTGGTGTGACATTAGTGCTATTTGGCACGATTTTACGAACGTATTTAACCTATTAAGTTTTTTACTAATAATTTGTTTCGGGTTTCCAGCTATATCTCCTTTACTTAAGAAGAACTAAATTTTATATGCATATTTTATGTACGTGTCGATATAAATTCGATTTGCTCTACGTTTCGACGTAAACTTTTTATGGAAACGAGTCTGGTTAAATATAATACATTTTCGTTTAAAAAACAAAGTTTACGTACGTATTTTTATGTACGTTTCGGTATAAATTCGAGTTGGTGTATGTTTCGACGTAAAATTTTTGGGAAACGAGTCAGATCAAATATAATATGTTTTGTAAATTTGGTTTCGATCCGAGTGGAGTCAAATTGCGGTTTCTTTTGTTCCTTTTTATAAGCTCTAATTAATATATTTTGATTATACGTGTCAGCATTTCCGTTATAACCGTTACATTTTCTGTGTATGATTCGGGCTACATATAATACGTTATAATTGTACGGTATAAATTTGATTTCTTTATGTTTTGATCCAATCACAATGATTATATAGGTTGCATTGAGTTCAATAAGACACGTCAAAATGAGTGTTTTCATATGATTAACGCATCACATAACGTTTAGACTAATCCATTCGATGTTTGCGATATCCGTGTTATACTTTTATAATAATAACGTATTACTTAGCGTAATTATAATATGTCTCTTGTTGTGGGCTTGACCTTTAAAGTTCTTTAAATCTATTATTTGTAGGTGCTTTGATTTTATTAATCTTTTTGACAATTGAACTCTTTCACACATGGCAATTGGGCTTGCACAACATGGGCGGTGAGCAAAAAGAATAAAAAAGGTTTACAAGCGGTCATCTTCGTAGCGGTGTGGTGTATTTGGCAAGCTAGAAATGAGGCCGTTTTTCAGAACAAGACGACAACTACAAATAAAATCAAGGAAAACATAAAAGCGTTGGGATATCTTTGGATAAAAAATCGATCCCCTTGTAATAATATAGGATGTAAGGATTGGTGTAGTTTTGATTTGTAAGGTGTGTCCTGTTTTTGCTCTAGCGATTTGCTAGTAGCGTTTTTAGTATGAAAGTTGCTGTTAAAAAAATAATAATAAAATAAAATAAAAACAACAAAAACAAAATGGGCGGAGAGAGATGTAAACATCCTTTGAAATTGTTTTTTAAAGGTAGAGCAGAGGCGCTGCTTTTAAGACTATGGGTGGAGATTGAACCGGATTTCTATTACCGGTCCAAATAGTCATATGTATATATAGCAAGTATAAATACATAAATGTGTTGCCAACATATTACCGGTCCAAGTAGTCATATGTATATATAGCAAGTATAAATACATAAATGTGCTGCCAACATAGATGGAATTGGTTTGAAGTTTTAAATGCTTTACCAGACATATCCTATCATTTTCTTTCCCCTTCTATTTTGGACCGGGATGCGTTTGAACCCATTCCTAACACTTGCGCGGGTCATATAAAAACTAGAACCATCAAAACTAGATGAATATGGTGAAAGAAGTTGTAATCCGGGTCTAGATTATCATGAGTTTGATAAACTGACTAGCGCGTTGATAATTAGTTTGGTCACCTAATTCAACCCAATGACTTATATGCCGCAAACTACATGCAAGTTTTAGTGTTTATAAAAGACCAAGTAAACACGGTTATTAACATTGAACTATGAATAGAGAAGCGCGACCTGATTGAGAGTAATCTTGGTGATAATAAATAATCAGGTTGTCAAACATAATGAGCAATTTAAAACAATCCTAATACTAAAACGTTAAAAGCTATCAATTTTAGCGAAACCCGAAGACTAAAAATCCTTAATTCTAAACATAATGCAGAAAAGGTAAAATATATAAAGATAGTAAATCAATTGATAAGAAATATATTCAAAATGATTACATCCGTTACAGTTACAGTGACCGTCCTTTTTTAGAAATTTAATCAAATATAAAGATATGTTTTTTACCGTCCTTTTTTAGAAATTTAATCAAATATAAAGATATGTTTTGTTGACGATGAATTTCTACGATAAACTCAATATTAATTTGTTTTTTACACCAATCTAGTTAAAATGCCAAAACAACAAATTACAAACAAATGTCATGTAAACAGGGAACAAGCTGCGCCGCAACCCTCTTTTGAATTGCAAAACGATCCTACTAAAACTAATCGACTCTTAATTTATTTATTAAATCGCATATAGCCGCATTTAACTTATCCCCAAATACGTGATCAATTAAACCAACTCAACTGTATACCAAAAGTTAATTAAGGGTGGAGGGTATAAGGGTGTTTGACATGTGCGGTGAGTGGGGGTCACCGATCGGTGACCACCCCCACTTGATTGAGTTGGGTGTTTGAGTTGGAGAGAGGTTGCCATTTTCGGTGAGTGTTCACCTATTTGTTTGAGAGGAGAGAGAGAAGAGAGACCAATCATGTTTTTTTTTTTTTTTTTTTTTTTAATTGAGGGGTGTTTGACTATACCTAGTGATTGAGTGTAAAATGGGGAGTTGACATAGCATAATACTATTGGGTAGGATTTCACTCAAACACCCTAAGTTGTTTGACTATACCGGGTATACCCTCCACCCTAACATCGAATGGCTCTCATATATCTAATACCCTAATACAGAACGACATGATCACTTTATCTCCGCCTGATTGATTATCTATAACCTAACTATGAAACTTCATTCAACTCAAGTTGATGGCTCGTATGTAATAAAAAGTTGATGACTAAAATGGGATTATTTCAAGTCGTTTGAAATAGACCAATCATTTCATTCGGCTGAAACAAAAGGACTCAATTTAAGGACAAAGTATGAAACTTCATTGACTAACCGACGCTAGTTAAATCTAACAACCTTAGTGGAGAACCTACAATTTTCGCAACCGATCTCAAAAGTCAAATTTTGAGCTGGCTGGCAACTAAAGATTCTAAGATGGCAAATTGGCGACATATATTAGACGTTTTAGTTACATCTTTTGAAAGTATTGTTTTATGTGATTGAGTTTGTCTAGATTGTAATGTTTATTTATTCAAGTGTATTCTCTAATTTGTTTTCGTTGTTTGTTTTAATTTCACAAAACACAAACTTGTAAATCTTAATTGATTATGAAACATTGAAAAATATGCATGTTCGTTATATTTGAGTATTTAACCGAACATACCATTTATTTTGCATAAATAGTAAAAAAAATACACATACATGTCGGAAAGTCAACAATAGGTCATAGTGTAGGGGCTAAATGTAAAATGGTGTTCTATATAAATACCTTCTTGTATAACCCTTTTTTTAGTTCAATACAATTCCAATGCAATTCAAACTCCAATCACAGAATTTATTCTCTATATACCAGACAACATGGTATCAGAGCAGTGTTTCTGATTCTTGGAACATGCTCATCATCTACATCCTATCTAAAGCAATTCCAATCTCAAACCAAAAATCCCAACCAAAATCAAAACTCCAAAAACTCAAATCAGAATCAAACTACAAAATATCACTGCTCACCGACACCAGATTTAATCACCTGGTTTAATCACTCACCGACATCAGATTTAAGCACCGTCGTGAATCCACCGTTCACCTTCGAAATCACCTTTCACCTTTCACCTCCTGTCAACCGCCGTCTTGAGGACCAACGAGAATGAGACTGAGCTTGGCACAGTTGTAAATTTGCCATGATTTGACTGACACTGACTGTAACGAAGGTCTCGGTGCCCAATCTTTGAACGGAGAACGGAACGTTGCTGGTTTTGTACCCAATTGCACGAAAAGGTTCAAATATCCCTATTGTTTTGTTGTTGTGTGTTCGATAACAGCAGGTTGGTTGATGTGTCGGAGGTGGTTAGTTTTTTTTAGAAGAAGATAAGAGAAGACGGAAAGTTGAATTGATGGTGGCGGCTGAGAACCTTTGAATATTAGGGTTTTGATAAATACGCTGGGTGATTGAAGAGAGTGAGAGAAGATTGAAGAAGGCTGGGTGATTTCAATTTTTTTAGGGTTGTTGATAAATACGCCTCACTAAATACGCCACTCACCTTCCTTTAAATCTTGAACGCGAGTTCAAGTTGCCCAGCGTATTTGATAAATACGCTGGTAAGATAACGTCTTTCTCTGGCGTTGTTATTCTGGCGGATTTAAGTTGCCCAACATATTTGTTCCCGGCGTAATTGATAAATCTTAAACGCGAGTTCAAGTGTCCAGCGTATTTATTAAATACGCGGGTCAGCTGTTTTTGTCCGTAGAGATAGCGTATTTACCCAAAAAACAAAACAAAAAAATACAAAAAAAAAAAAAAACAAAAAAGGAAAAAAGGAAAAAACCCCACATTTTTTGTCACACTCCGTGTCAGGAAAGTTACTATGGCAATCAATCATGAAAAGAACTGTTCTTGGATATTTGATTCTGGTGCTACTAACACCATGGCGTTTGAACCGTTAGACATACGGTCAATGACCAATCCTCAAAAAACTCAAATACATACCGCAAACAACGGAACAATGCAAGTGAAAGGAGGAGGAACAATAGAAATTTCACCAACTATGAAATTAACAAATTGTCTTTATGTTCCATCATTATCACACAAACTGCTCTCAATTAGCCATATTACCAAAGAACTAAATTGCACGGTACTAATGCATCCTACCTTTTGCCTCCTACAGGATATCAGGACGGGTGTGATTATTGGACGTGGTACTGAGAGCCAAGGATTATACTACGTGGATGAGGTGGCTCAACAGGGTACTATGATGTTGGCACATGGAACTGAAAATCGGGAAGCCTGGCTATGGCATAGATGTTTGGGACACCCATCCACCGGTTATACACATCTTTTGTTTCCAAAACTCTTCCATTCAAATTGTAAAATAGATTGTGAAACCTGTTTTCGTGCTAAAAGCCATAGACAACCATTTAAACCTAGCAATACAAAAGTCGCTTCACCCTTTTCACTAATCCATTCTGATGTGTGGGGTCCTGCTCCCGTTATGGGGGGGCAGGGTCTTCGGTACTTTCTACTATTCGTGGATGATTGCACTCGCATGACATGGATATATTTTTTAAAAAACAAAGCCGAAGTTTACGAGAAATTTATCACGTTTTATGCTATGATTCACACTCAATTCCAAACCCAAATCCAAATCCTTTGATCCGACAATGGGGGGAATTTGTCAATACATCCATGAAACAATTCTTTAAAACCAAATTATTAGTTCATCAAACCTCTTGTTCTCATACCCCCGAACAAAACGGTGTTTCCGAACGAAAAAAACCGTATTATTCTTGAAATGACTCGAGCTCTTCTAATTGAATCTCATGTACTTACATCGTTCTGGCCGGAGGCGGTTGCAACCTCTGTGTATCTCCTAAATCGACTCCCCACCAAAGCTCTTAAGTTTAAGACTCCCTTAGATTGTCTATCTAAGTCTGCCAGTATTCCCCCTCCTCTTACACGTGAACCTCGAATCTTCGGGTGTACAACATTTGTCCACATGCCAAAAAACCAACAGAAACAAGCTTGGCCCATGTGCTGAGAAATGTGTATTTGTCGGCTATGGGATCGATCAAGTAGGTTACCGGTGTTATAATCCAAAAACTCATCAAATGTTCACCACAATGAATTGTGATTTTCTTGAAACAAAATACTTTTATAACACCCAACTCAGTGGTCAGGGGGAGAATGAATGTATAGACACTCTGAGTTGGCTAACTCAACTTCCATCATCTGAAGAAGTAACAATTGAAGACCATCACAGCACTTCGAGTCAGTCACCTTCAAACACAACCACACAATCTGCGGAGCACGGTACCACTGAAGAAAGTCCATCCAACGTGATACCAGAGGTAAGAAATACTGAGAACCCTGAATGCCCTGCGCCATCTTATAACTATGAGACAACAGGGGAACACATAGAACTGACAACAACAGAACCTACAGAATAGGTTGAACCGGATGTTGAAGAGATTAAACCAGTTGTTGAACATGTTGAACCAGTTGCAGTAGAGACAACCGGAAGATACTCGCTCCCTCCTAGAGCCAATAGAGGGGTTCCTCCAAAACGGTACTCCCTAGAGAGGGAAACCAAAAATTCAAGGTATCCTATAGCTAATATGGTCAACGGGAACTTATCTAACAGTGTGAAAGCATTCGTTACTTCACTATACTCCGAACAAATACCTAATTCCGTAAAGGAAGCTCAAGGTAAGAAGAACTGGGAAGAAGCAATGGAAATGGAGATGTGTGCTCTTATGAAAAACAACATACGGGAGAAGTGCATTCTTCCTAAAGGAACAAAAACAGTTGGATGTCGGTGGGTGTATTCAATCAAATATAAACCAGATGGTTCCATTGGGCGATACAAAGCTCGACTTGTAGCCAAGGGGTACACTCAGACGTATGTGATCGATTACTATGAGACATTTTCTTTGGTTGCAAAAATGGACACCATCAGAGTTCTCTCCTCCGTAGCAGCCAATAAGGAGTGGCTTCTTCACCAGTTTGATGTTACGAACGCCCTTCTCCGTGTAGACCTAACGGAAAAAGTTTACATGGAAGCACCTCCAGGTTTTTCAGGGGGTTTTAAAGAAGGGGAAGTTTGTCGGTTGAAAAAGTCCCTATATGGGCTAAAATAGTCTCCTCGGGCATGGTTTGGAAAGTTCACTTTGGCCATGAAAGAGTATGGGTATCACCAAAGTAACGCTGATCATACTCTATTCCTCAAGAGAAAAAATGGCCTTGTAACTTGTTTGATCATATATGTAGACGACATGATTATTACCGGAGATGATATAGAAGAAATAGCACGGCTGAAAAAGAATCTGTTTTCAAAGTTTGAAATGCCTTGGGAATCTCAAGTATTTCCTCGGGATAGAAGTTCTCAGCTCTAAACGGGGGATTTTCATCTGCTAAAAGAAGTATGTCCTTGATCTCCTGACAGAAACTGGGTTGATTGATTGTAAACCAGCAGATACTCCAATGTTGGTGAACCACAACCTTCACATGGAACTCAATGGAGAACTTGCAGACAAAGAAAGGTATCAACAACTCGTGGGCAAGTTAATTTATCTCTCTCACACTCGCCCTAATATAGCTTATGCTGTTGGAGTGGTGAGTCAGTTCACGCATCAACCACAAGTTGCCCACATAGAAGCTGCTCAGAGAATTTTAAGATAACTCAAGGGAACCGCAGGCCATGAAGTGTTGTTCAAAACAAATGGACATTTAAATGTTGAGATCTACACTGACGCAGACTGGGCAAGAGATAAGGGAAACCGAAGGTCAACATCAGGGTACTTTTCCTTGGTTGGTGGAAACCTCGTTACGTGGAGGAGTAAGAAACAGAAGGTGGTCGCTCTGTCGAGTGCAGAAACGGAATTTAGAGGTATAGCTCGAGGGTTAAGCGAAATTTTTGGATCAGGAAGCTGCTAGAAGGCATTGGTTTTTCCCAAAAGGCTCCCAGTAAAGATATGTGTGACACTACAACTGCAATACAAATTTTAGAAAACCCAGTTCAACATGATCGAACAAAACACGTAGTGGTAGATCGACATTTCATCAAAGAGAAGTTGGAAGAAAGAATCATAGAACTCCTGTATGTTTCGTCAAAAGATCAACTCGCAGATATATTCACAAAATCCGTCAACGGAAACGCCTTTAGTAGCTGTTTGAGCAAGTTAAGTATTGGTGATCCCACTACTCAACTTGAGGGGGAGTGTCGGAAATTAAACAATAGGTCATAGTGTAGGGGCTAAATGTAAAAATGGTGTTCTATATAAACACCTTCTTCTGTAACCCTTTTTTTAGTTCAATACAATTCCAATGCAATTCAAACCCCAATCACAGAATTTATTCTCTATACCAGACAACAATACATGCATGCATATACAAGATAGAAAACTGAAAAAATGTATATATTTTTTTTCTTGTATAGATCATCATAGAAGTAAAAAATTTAACTGTTTTTGTCACTAATGTTATAAATTATGAATTTGATTCGTAATTCATTTTTATTTTAAAAATGACTTACGAGTTGATCGACCTCCTCTTGATAACAAACAAGCGGCTTCTTACTTAATGCCTCATACACATGGAACAATTCCTGAAGAAGCTTAAACTGATTTTGATATCTCGCAAGTCACTTATAAGCTCATCAAAACTTCTACTCTTGTGGGTACGATCTTTGATATCTCATACACCAATAATAACCACAAGAAACTGTAATTGATTTTAATATCTCGTAGGTCACAGAACCATCTAGGGTTTCATTTGCTAAGGCTATATGTTATACCCATTCACCATCCTTCACAACCACGCCAACACCATCTATTAACTTTCCGTGACACTTTCAAACATCCCATATGTTAATCTTTTCCCGGTCTCAAGCATCCTCGTAGCCAGGGACAACAAGATAACCCGAACATGACCACAAAATCTGAAACATAAAAGGCGGATATTTAAATATGAGATTAAACAAAAATATTGTGGGTTCGAGTACGAGTATAGCATTAGATTATACTCAATCCGATTACTTAAACCATACATACCCTTTTACCTAAAGCAAACTTCAAACATTTTCTTTTTGTTTTCTTTGTCTTTAATTTGTCTTTTTCATTCGGATAATAAAGTTATCAACTAATTTGTTTAGAATTTATATTTTTATCTTGGGAAAAGTGAATACGTGGTTGTTTCACATCTAAGGTTAGATGCGAAACCATCAAAACGACGTATCAAAACTACGTCGTTTTGATTAAAATCCATTATAAACTTATTTTATTATTTTTATTCTTGTTTCATCTCCGTACCATCGTCGAACCACCAAGCAAATCACTTTCCCAGACTTGCAAGCAAATCTTATTCCTCAATCTGCAATTACAATCAGTCAAGTAGGCATGCTTTGATTACATCTCCCCTTTTTTATTTCCATTAATTTCGAACGTCCAAATCCCAACTGTTATTCCAATTTTGCATCTTCTTCCTGTTCATCACTGTTAGTTTCTTCTCTCAGATCCTAGTTTTACATCAATTCAAAACAATTAATTTTGAATTTCTCATCTGATGTGTCAATCATGGAGGTTTTAGCTTGAATATGTAAAATGATTGTTCTTATTCAAATTTTCTGCAATTACTTGCTTGAAATTCAATTGATTAATTTGAAATATTAAATTTTAACTTCTGTTCATACATGAAATACTTAACACGATGGATTTTGGAACAAATCTAATTTATGTTAATGCAAAAGGGTTAAAAAAATAGATAGATTGGATTGATTATAATCAACAGATATTAGTTGAAGGTTGTTAATCGAATAAGATTAAAGGAAAGATGATTGAATCTGTCGAAATCAATCAATATTAGTTGTCAATCGATTCTATTTGGATTGGATTTTAGAGAAGAATTAACACTTCTGACGAATTTGTTGATGATAGGTTCCCAAATAAAAAAAGATTTAGAACAATAATCTGGGTATATTTAAAGGAACAAAAGGGGATTTTAACAAAACTACGTTGTTTTGTATGGTTTCGCATCTAACATTATATGTGAAACAGCCCCATGTTCACTTTCCCCTTTTATCTTTTAGGTAATTTATACTAATACTATAAAGCATATTAGGATGATAGAATGATAATTTTACCTCAATATTAAGAGGGACAAATTTTAAAGTGTTGTATGCGATGCTTTAAAGCACACAAAATCCTAAATTTTTGCATGCCTAAAATCTTTTGAAATAATTTGAATTCACCACCTATTTCCGTCACTTTCTTCTTTCCTCAAAACCCACCGCTCTCTGTCGATTTCCTCTTGTTGCCTCCTCCGATTCATCTTCACCCATCATCTTCCTTAGCTTTTGCGAAGTTCGAGGCTCTACAACTCATGGGATAATTATGAGGATGAAGGGTTGAAGTCGATCTAAGCGACGACTAGGGTTCAGTCAAGACTTAGTGTTCGAGGCTCTACAACTCATGGGATATCATCACCATCAAGGCTGACGATAGTAGTGACACCATTACTTTCATGCTTGAAAGCATAGGAAGTCTGTCTCTTTTACATTCTCTAAAGTCATAATTGTGTTCACTAATGTTAATTTTGTTGTGTTCCGGTCATTTTAATTATACATATAGCTTGCATCTGTTTGTTTTGAAGTTTTGGTCAACTTTGTAAGTGCTATCATAATATCATGTACAAAACCAATTTTTGGTGGTGTAACAACATTACCCCATTCTTAAATAAACACATCACTTAAAAATAGATTACACATCCCCATTAAATGCTTACAAGTTATACACCACTAAAAAAAATATTATTTGAGGCTAAGGTTGCTAATAGCACCAAAATACACAATAAAATTGATTTTTAGGCAGAAATGCACAATAAAGTTGGTTTTTTGAGGCTAAAACTTTTAAATAGCACCAAAACACTAAATACTTATCTTTAACTTTAAAGGATAAAATTCAAAATCTACATCTAACTTCTTCTTTCTTCTTCTCTACAACTCATTTAACACCTATTTTCCTCATTCTAATCTCATAAAACCTATGAGCCCTCATTCTCCATCAATCTACAATACCATCAAAATAAGTCATTCTAATTAAAAGTATCTTATTTGTAATATGTTTTGATTTAATATTTCATTTTTTATGCTTTAATAAAATATAAATTGTTATATGTAGCTAAAGGTGGAATTATTCAAGTTTCTCAAAATCTTATTCAATCATCACTTTATTATGATTTCTTTATGTATTATATGATTATAAGTTGTCATTTATGTATGTATGTATTATGTATGCGTGTATGAATAATATGTGTGTATGTATACGTGGATATTTGTATGTATGATATATCATGAGTATAAACATGTATATATATTTGAGTATAATATGTATGTATGTATGATGTATAGATATAATTTATATACGTATGTATCATGTTTGTGTGTGTGCATGTATTTGAATGCATATACATATTAGATAACCCTTTAGATATAAACGTCCAAAATTGATCTAATAGAAATAAATTTTGGATTGTCTCCGTTTTGAGACTGCTTTTTGAATATTTTATCTTAATAGGATGTGTATATATTTTAACGTGTTGACTATCTAAGAAAAAAAATCGACAGTTATTTCTCCTACTCTTTCGGGTTTGTGTTTTATACGCATACTTGGGGAGTTAAGGGGAAATCTTGCTTTTTTTTCTTAGATAGTCAACCCGTTAAGTTGTATACATATGAGATAGAATATTCAAAAGATGGGTTAGGATCCACCATCTTAAAGCATTGGTTTACATAAGTTTACATCATTTGTTTGTTTATTTTAATTTTTAGATGGCACGTGCTTATTGGATGTATGAAATTTCGCATGCTTCATCAAAATATATGGAGGGTGTTCAAAGTTTTCTTAAGGCTGCCAAAGCTAATCGGGGGAATAAAGGAAGCAGGATGATTTGTTATCCTTGTCAAGTTTGTAATAGTTTTATGAGCTTTAATGATATCACAGTCATAGAGTTTCATTTGGTGAAAAATGGTTTTATGCCTAAATACACTTGTTGGTCAATGCATGGAGAGTCACTACTTGATCATAGCACGTCGTCGATCAACTCACACATTAATGATAACAGAGAGAACAACGATACATACCTTGATGCTGATAATGACCATTCAAATTCAAATGAACCCAAAGACAATTTAAATGAAACGTTACATGATATGGAGACTAATATTAGTGATGATGAGCAAGAAAATTTACAACACCTATTTGAAGAAGCAGAAAAAACATTATATACCGGTTGTGAAAAGTTTAAAAAGCTTGATGCTATGTTGAAGTTGTTTAACATAAAGTTGAAAAACGGATGGAGTGATAAAAGTTTCACAAATCTATTATTGCTTTTGCATGACATGCTTCCGGAAGACAATGAGTTACCAAACCAAGCGAAAAAATTGATGTGTCCAATGGGATTGGAAGTTGAAAGAATACATGCTTGTCCAAATGATTGTATGTTGTATAGAAAGGGGTTTGAGGATCTACATGAACGTGTTATCTACCATGCATCAAGGTATAAACGTAAAAAAGAATCAGATGAAGATGAATATGACAACGATGTGACAAAAAATGGACCACCGGCTTAAATGTTGTGGTATATCCCCATTATACCAAGACTCAAAAGATTATTTTCAAACGAAAAAGAAGCAAAATTATTACGTTGGCATTCAGATGAGCGTGTAACTGATTGAAAACAAAGACATGTGGTAGATTCCCCACATTAGACAAACATTGATGACATGTATCCAGAATTTGGAAAAGAGATTAGAAATATACGATTTGGGCTTAGTTCAGACGGGATCAATCCTTTTGGGAACATGAGCAGTTGCCATAGTACGTTATATATTTATATATATTAAAAAATTAATTATGTTTTTGCAGAACCCGACCAAATGTGAGTTGTTATCTCCCTATCACGCTCGCGAGGAAGTGACGGTGGCTAAAGGTATGGCATGGCGAACCCCTCCAAATATGATTTTGAATGGGAGTTGTGTCAAAATTCAGGTTCATTCTGTTGTTGATGAACATTCGGGATTGCGTGTTGTCACACCCCGATTTCCGATGGGGCCGGATGGGTCGTGGCGATTGGATAACAGTATCATAACTTAATAATATGCAGTGGAAGTATTAAGAGTAAAAATATTCATAACATTAAAAGTTTATGAATAAACAAAATACAAGTTGTTCAAGTGTTCAAGTTTAAGCCCACAGGCGGGATCGAGATAAAACGAAGCTTAGACATCATAGGCCTTAAGCTAGGAGTTGCAAATTCCGTAGACTTTATCATAGCCGATAGGGGTGTTCTTCGGGTTATTTTTTCGGGTTTCGGGATTTTCGGGTCGGGTTGTTCGGGTTTTTGGTTAGCAAAAAGTGACCCGATAACCAACTCATTTAAAGTTCGGGTATGGGTTATTCGGGTTCGGGTTAGTTCGAGTCGGGTTGTTCGGTTTCAGGTTTAGATGTAAAATGAAAAAAGGAATGTATTTTTAGAAAATATCATCATATATATCATGTTGTTAAAAAAATATCATCACATATGTCGCAACCCCCGCCCCCTATCTGTCCCGAGAACAGGCGGCCGCGAGAATCAGTATTGGTGGTATCGGTGTTTATCAATTTGGCAGCGGAAATTACATCAGGACCGTAGTTAGGAAATATTTTATCAGAGTAAAACGCCATATTTTATAATATTAAACACATGGGAAAATCCCAAGTTTCAAGTACACACATTTTTATAGGGATAAAACCCTATTTTATTTAAATAAAACATCTTCTTTATTTAGGTAACTTTTATAGCCACTTTTCCAAGCCTTCAGTGCTGTCCAGCTGGCTTCTAGTTGGCTTTCACATTTTGTTACCTGAAACGCGTTTAAAAACATTTTGTCAGTAGGAAATACTGGTGAGTGAATCCCAGTTTAATCAAGAAGAGTTTTATCTTTTAACAGTATTGAGAGCGATTACAATGTTTACATCTACACAATTACTCATTCAGTACTGTCAATCCTGACTGGTGGGTCATATTACCCATTGGCTAACTCTTTGTCCAATGGTAACGTGTTCCACATTTTGTATACAAAACCCCAACATACCGGTAGTAATTGAAGAATTACAAAGACTCAATCACTACTTAATTACATTGTAAAATATTTAAGATTTTGTAAAAACAGTTTACAAAAAGGAGATTACTCACATTGCTTGCTGTCTTAGGTTTTCTTTAAGGGTTTCCTGGTGATTATCTATAAATTACACAAATGCACACGCATTAGTATAATAACCCAATATTTACATTAGTAATACCCTCCCCGAGATGGCAT
This sequence comes from Helianthus tuberosus, assembly GCA_030545235.1. NCBI lineage: Eukaryota > Viridiplantae > Streptophyta > Magnoliopsida > Asterales > Asteraceae > Helianthus > Helianthus tuberosus. Next base: position 52,005,129 of record CM060410.1, on the reverse strand, counting down.
TCCAACGACTACATCAGGTAGAACCATGACAGCCGTTACGGAATCCTGGATCAATCGGACTTCGTATCTAATACGTAACCGGGGTTATGATACTTACAATGAGGAAGAACTTCGTTATTTAGGGGGTATTATGCCCGAGAATAGCTTATACTATCAGAAATTTCGAGAGAGAAAAGTGTGTGAGTGAATTCGAATGAACAGCCGAAGCCTCCTATTTATAGGGCTGATTATGGACTCCTTCGCGGCCCGCGAAGGATGCAGCCAAAGGCTACGCGGCCCGCGACGTAGGTCTGTAGGGCCTAGCTATGACTGGTCATCACTTATAGACTCAACACGCTTATGACACGTGGCAGCACCAGGCTGCGCCTCATGTCCTAACGCTCGCGCCCCGCATAGACCAAGGGGTGGTCTTACGCGGCTCACGACAGTCCTAAAAATCAGATTTTTAATTAAATTAAATAAAAATAAAGGTATTCGGGGCCCGTTTTTGCGTACGGGGTATATTTTAGGACATATTGGGATATTCTAATTATGTTTAGGGTGTCGAAAATATTTTGAGGGTTGTTATATCCTCCCCACCTTGTTTTAGAACTCGTCCTCGAGGTCCTACTGGAATAAGTGTGAGTATTTCCTTTGCATTTCTGATTCAAGCTCCCATGTATACTCTGGTCCTTTTTTGGAGTCCCATTTCACTTTGACCAGAACTAATCTTTTGTGTTTGAGATTCTTGACTTTCATGTCTTCAATCTGTAGAGGACTTTCTATAAATTTAAGTTGCTCATTTACCTCTATATCCTTAAGAGGCACTATCAGTGATTCATCAGCTAAACACTTTTTGAGATTACATACATGAAATACATCATGTATTCCTGCCATTTCCTCTGGCAGTTGTAGCTGATAGGCTACATGTCCTATTCTTCTAATGATCTTAAAAGGTCCAACATACCTGGGGCTTAGCTTCCCTCTTTTGATGAATCTGACTACTCATTTCCAAGGAGAAACTTTCAATAACACTTTATCTCCTACCTGAAATTCTAACGGCTTTCTTCTGTTATCAGCGTAACTCTTTTATCGATCACGTGCTGCTTTCAGTCGTTCCTTGACTTGAATAATTTTTTCCGTTGTTTCTTGCACTATTTCTGGTCCAGATAATTGCTTTTCTCCAATCTCTGCCCAACAGGCTGGAGTTCTGCACTTTCGTCCATAAAGTGCTTCGAATGGTGCGGCATTGATACTTGTGTGATAACTGTTATTATAAGAAAATTCTATTAATGGTAAGTGATCGTCCCAATTACCTCCGAAATCAATTACACAAGCTCTAAGCATATCCTCCATTGTCTGAATTATTCTTTCGCTTTGTCCATCCATTTGAGGATGATAAGCTGTGCTTAGATTTAACTTGGTTCCCATTGCTTTTTGGAAACTTGCCCAAAAATGAGAGGTAAAACGGCTATCTCTATCAGAAACAATTGATAAAGGAATTCCATGTAATGAAACTATTTCATTTACATACAATTTAGCTAATTGTTCCATACTGAAAGTTTCCTTCATTGGTAGGAAATGAGCTGACTTAGTTAGCCTGTCTATAATCACCCAGATTGTATCATTACCTTTCCTTGTTTTGTGTTATTTGGTAACAAAATTCATTGTTATCAATTCCCATTTCCAAACTGGCATTTCTAATTGTTGTAATAAACCTGAGGGTTTCTGGTGTTCAGCTTTAACTTGTGAACATGTTAAACACTTAGAAACATAAGCTGCTATATCCTTTTTCATTCCTATCCACCAGAAATTCTTTCTTAAGTCCTGATACATCTTATCACTTCCAGGATGCATCATATACTTAGACTTATGGGCCTCCTCTAATATACGGTGGCGTAGGTTTCCTGATTTAGGTATCCACATTCTTTTCTTATGGAATCTCCAAATTCCATCTGTTCCTTGTTCTAATTCCTTAATCATTCCTTTCAACTTTTCAGTATCATCCTTGATTACTGATTCTTGTGCTTTTTTATTTTGCTCATTTAAATCTACTTGTAGATTTAATTTAAGAGAACGTACTCTTTTTGGCTTTTCGTGATACTTTCGACTTAAAGCATCAGCTACTACATTAGCATTTCCTGCATGATACTGGATATTACAATCATAATCACTAAGTATCTCCATCCAGCGTCTTTGTCTCATATTCAATTCCTTTTGCCCGAAAACATACCTTAAACTCTTATAATCTGTGAAAATGGTAAACTTACTACCGTAAAGGTAATGTTTCCAAATCTTAAGGGCAAAAATTATAGCTCCTAATTCTAGATCATGGGTTGAATAATTCTCTTCATGATTCTTAAGCTGTCTAGATGCGTAAGTTATCACCTTTTGGCGTTGCATTAACACACATCCATAACCTAACTTATAAGCATCACAATAGATTACAAAATCTTCAGTTCCTTCTGGTAACGCTAGTATGGGTGCGTTGGTTAATCTTTGCTTAAGAATTCTAAAGGCTTCCTCCTGTTTTAGTTCCCATTCAAACTTAATAGATTTACAGGTTAGCTTAGTTAAGGGAATGGTTATTCTAGAAAAATCTTGAATAAATCTTCTATAGTACCCGGCCAATCCTAAGAAACTTCTAACCTCAGTTGGTGACTCAGGGGTTTTCCATTTGGTAATTGCCTCGATCTTGGTGGGATCCACATGAATTCCTTCATGATCGACTAAATGCCCAAGAAATTGTACCTGTTCTAACCAAAATTCACACTTCGAAAACTTAGCATAAAGGTTTTCTTTTCTAAGTAAACTTAGAAGTGCGTGCAAATGCTTTGCATGTTCCTCTTTACTCTTAGAGTAAATGAGAATATCATCTATAAAGACAATTATGAATTTATCCAAATATGGCTTACATATTCGGTTCATCATGTCCATGAATGCAGCTGGGGCATTGGTCAAGCCAAATGGCATGACAGTAAATTCATAATGGCCATACCTTGTTCTAAAAGCGGTCTTAGGAATGTCCTCTTCCTGTACCTTTAATTGATGATATCTTGACCGTAAATCGATTTTTAAGAAAAATAGAGCTCCTTGCAATTGATCAAACAAATCATCGATTCTCGGTAATGGATACCGATTTTTAATCGTAACCTTGTTCAAATCGCGGTAGTCAATGCACATCCGCATTGAACCGTCTTTCTTTTTAACAAATAAGATCGGCGCTCCCTATGGCGATGAACTTCGTTGTATGAATCCCTTCTCCAACAATTTATCTAACTGTTTCTTCAGTTCCTGCATTTCTTCGGGTGCCAAATGATACGGTGCTTTGGCAATTGGTGTTGTTCCTGGTAACAGGCGAATCCTGAATTCGACTTCTCTGTCTGACGGTAGTCCTGGTAATTCTTCTGGAAATACATCTGGAAACTGAGACACTACTGGAATATCTTTTAATTCTTTTCCTTTAGTGTTAGTGATTATGGAAATCAAATACACTAATGATCCTTTTCTTATATAACTTGCTGTTTTCATCACAGAGATGAATTTTGTGGATCTAGACGGCTTATCTCCTTTAGTTGTGATCTTTTCACCCTTTGGTGAATTTACTTGAATTGACTTTTGATCACATAAAATACTGGCTATATTGGTTACTAACCAATCCATTCCTAATACAACATTAAATCCTGCTAGGTTCATTGGATAAAGATTTGTAATAAACTTTTGATTTAAAAATTCTATTCTTGCTTCCTGCAAGATCTCAGAAATCTTAATGGTTTCTCCATTTGCTGTCTCTACTAGACATTCTTGTGGAAGTTTAGGTAATGGTTGATTAAGAAGTTTGCAGAATGAAGTATTAATAAAACTTTGGTTCGCACCAGAGTCAAATAATACTTTAGCAAAAACATCATTAACTAAAAACGTACCGGCTATCATATCCGGAATCATCTTGGCTTCATCTGCAGTCAGAACAAATGCTCTAACATTCTTAGTATTCTTGTTGTTCATGGCTGGAACTAGTTTCAAACAATTTGGCTTAATGTGGCCTTGTTCTCCACAGTTGTAGCATATCCTATTGTTAGGTTTCTTCCTGCAGTCTTCTTCCTTGTGTCCAGATATTTTGCAGAAGTTGCAATATATGGAGCATCTTCTAGAATGTTTCCTTTTGCAATACTTGCAATAAGGTGTAGAGGTAGAACCTACATTTTTCCCACGGTTGGAATTTCCAGAGCGAAATTCTTGGGTAAGCCTTTGAGCTAGGTTCTTCCTTTGATCCTCTTCTCGTGTACGTACTAACTCATCTGTCAAGGTGTTTGCTAGTTCTACAGCTTCTTCTATAGTTTGAGGTCTAGCTGCCTTGACTACATGCCTAATCTCACTGATTAATCCCCAGATGTAACGAGAGATTAATACTGGTTCAGGTGATGCAAGGGTTGGCACTATTCTAGCATATTCAAAGAATAATGTAGTGTATCCCTTACTATCCACTCCAGTCATCCTAAGGTTGAGGAATTTATTTGCTATCTGTTCTTTTTCATTGGGAGGGCATAATTTCCTTTCCACCATATTCTTAAATTCATCTCATTCCATATTGTAAATCTTGTCACTTCCCCTAGATTGGAGGATAGTGTTCCACCATTCTAAGGCTGAGTTCTTAAACAGATTGGAAGCGAACATTATCTTATCCTCTTCCGCACACTTGCTTATTTTTAAGACAGCCTCAGTCTTTTCTATCCAGCGTAGAGCTGCAATGGCCCCTTCATTGCCCGAGAATTCCATTGGTTTACAAGACCAGAATTCTTTGTAAGAACAACCATAAGATATGGTTCTTCTTCTTTTGGGAATGGCACGTGAAGTATGGGTCCATTGTTTACGCTGTTTTCTGGTTCAGTAGGTCGTTTACTATCACGGTTACTTTTATTATCAGCTTCCCTAACTGTTTGAATAATATATGGCATCGCATCTATTATTCCTTGTGCCACTATGTGTTGGATGGCACTGTTATCCACTTGGTTTCCATTGTTATCATTGTTCGGGTTATCGTTATTCGGGTTTTTCGGGTTATTATCTGGATTCTCTTGATTCACTTGGTCGGCCATCTGGATTTTAAACATTTATCACATATTAATATCACAAGATAATATCTTAATATAGTCAATCACATACCACGCATATTGATAAAAAAACGTCGAACATTGCGACTTACTCTTTCTTATATTATGCATCTAATACAAGCTAGAACTGGAATTTAAAATTACAATACTAGTAGGCATCTATAGCTATTATCTAGATATATTATTATTATTTTTTTTTAACATACACACATATTATATATTATTATATTATTATTATTATTATTATTATTACTACCACCATCATTACTGATATGGGTTCATCAAGAACTCCATATTGCGCTCGTCGTACTTCCAGATGAGTCGCTCTCCGACCTGCCTCATCCTCTCGCTACTTGCTAAAATCTCTTCTCCGAAGGTTCGGAGCTCTTGCACATTTTCTGCACTCATTGGGGGTGCAGGTGTTGGGACTGGGTTTGGAAACTTGGGCATGGGTTCCTGGTACGGGTATGGATTCTCTAAAATTTCCCTGATGTACTGATCGCTATCATAGTAGGGATCTAGAGGGTCCAAACCTGGTTAGGCTGCTAGATTTGGCATAGGTGAGTCTTCTGGTATTGGGTAGCGTTGCACGTAATCCCTATTGCCATCTAACCATGGGTCGTAATCTGGGTCTAAGGGATTGGGTGCTGGTACACTAGGTATCTCTTCTGGGTTAAAATCATGCATTTGGATTTGATTTTCTGGGTTGTTCTCGATTTCCATTGGTTGTGCGGGGAATAGTGGTAATGGTTAGGGTGCTATGAGTTGCTCAAGGTTAGGGTCAGCAGCTGTGGTTGCTAGGATATGAAAATTTGCTAAATTACTATTGAGCATATCCTGAGTGTGAGCATCTGTTTCTCTTTTAGTGGCTGCTAAGGCTCGTTGCTGGTGTAACTTTTTCATTCTTTTCCTACGTTCATGTGCTCCCCTACTGAACCATCCTCTCTTTTTAGGAGGGAATGACTCTTCAGACTGAGCCTTAAACATGAATATCCCATCTTCAGTGTCAGCTGAATACCCTGAGATGGCATGCTGTGAAGAGGTACCTTCGCTTCTAGGTGAGCTGGACAACTGACGATAGGCATCGGAAGGTCCTTGGTCGCTCATACTGTAAGCTAACAAATAGTCAAATAACACACAACAATAAAATACAAATATGTACGTAATTTTGTAATTTATTTCCTAACATATTGAGTAATATTTTGGTGTTAGCAGAACACTTCTGTTGCTGAATCAGTGGCTTAGCTCTGATACCACCTTCTGTCGCAACCCCCGCCCCCTATCTGTCCCGGGAACGGGCGGCCGCGAGAATCAGTATTGGTGGTATCGGTGTTTATCAATTTGGCAGCGGAAATTACATCAGGACCGTAGTTAGGAAATATTTTATCAGAGTAAAACACCATATTTTATAATATTAAACACATAGGAAAATCCCAAGTTTCAAGTACACACATTTTTATAGGGATAAAACCCTATTTTATTTAAATAAAACATCTTCTTTATTTAGGTAACTTTTATAGCTACTTTTCCAAGCCTTCAGTGCTGTCCAGCTGGCTTCTAGTTGGCTTTCACATTTTGTTACCTGAAACGCGTTTAAAAACATTTTGTCAGTAGGAAATACTGGTGAGTGAATCCCAGTTTAATCAAGAAGAGTTTTATCTTTTAACAGTATTGAGAGCGATTACAATGTTTACATCTACACAATTACTCATTCAGTACTGTCAATCCTGACTGGTGGGTCATATTACCCATTGGCTAACTCTTTGTCCAATGGTAACGTGTTCCACATTTTGTATACAAAACCCCAACATACCAGCAGTAATTGAAGAATTACAAAGACTCAATCACTGCTTAATTACATTGTAAAATATTTAAGATTTTGTAAAATCAGTTTACAAAAAGGAGATTACTTACATTGCTGTCTTAGGTTTTCTTTAAGGGTTTCCTGGAGATTATCTATAAATTACACAAATGCACACGTGTTAGTATAATAACCCAATATTTACATTAGTAATACCATCCCCGAGACGGCTTTCCAACGACTACGTCAGGTAGAACCACGACAGCCGTTACGGAATCCTGGATCAATCGGACAACGTATCTAATACGTAACCGGGGTTATGATACTTACAACGAGGAAGAACTTCGTTATTTAGGGGGGTATTATGCCCGAGAATAGCTTATACTATCAGAAATTTCGAGAGAGAAAAGTGTGTGTGCGAATTCGAATGAACAGCCGAAGCCTCCTATTTATAGGGCTGATTCTTGACTCCCTCGCGGCACGCGAAGGAAGTAGCCAAAGGCTACGCAGCCCGCGACGTAGGTCTATAGGGCCTAGCTATGACTGGTCATCACTTATAGACTCAACACGCTTATGACACGTGGCAGCACCAGGCTACGCCTCATGTCCTAATGCTCGCGCCTCGCGTAGACCAAGGGGTGGTCTTACGCGGCCCGCGACAGTCCTAAAAATCAGATTTTTAATTAAATTAAATAAAAATAAAGGTATTCGGGGCCCGTTTTTGCGTACGGGGTATATGTTAGGACATATTGGGATATTCTAATTATGTTTAGGGTGTCGAAAATATTTTGAGGGTTGTTATAACATATTCAAACATCATTTAACAATATGGTATGATAATATTCAAAAGTCTCAATACTTAATGTTTCAAATACAAAACACTCCAAATCAAAGCGCATGTATAAAAAAGACAACTAATGTTCAGGTTTTTATTCGGGATTCAAGTTTCGGGTTATTTGGGTCGGGTTGTTCGGGTTTTTGGTTGGGAAAAAGTGACCCGATAACTGACCCATTTAAGATTCGGGTTGGTCGGGTTTGGGTTGTTCGGGTTCGGGTTTTTCGGTTATTCTCAAATTCAGGTTTGGATGACTTCGAATTCAGGTTTCGGATAAAAAAGAACAGCCTAATAGCCAACCCGGATTCCCAGCCTAATATCAAGGTTTGGTACCTGCAGTTCAATCTTTTGAAAATACGTCAGCTTTCGCTGGTAATACAATTAACTGACTCATTTTGAAAATAGTTTTTCAAAAATGATTTTATATATAGAGAAAACCCGTAGATAATCGTTTAATATTTATTGGGATTTTGTCTTGTCACCAGATTTACATATTTGTCATACAATGGGAACCAAAGATCAAAGCCAGTCATTTTCAGTGCTATAATGATTACGGTACACACCAAAGTTGAATAACATGTCTTACAGTCAGTATGCCTAGGGGTGTTCAAAACTATCCGTATCCGAAAATCCGATCCGAAATATCCGATATCCGAAAAATCGGATATCCGAAATTTTCGATATCCGAAATTTTCGATATCCGAAATTCGGATATCCGAATTTTTCGGATTCAGATTCGGATAGTGATTTTCAAAATTTTCGGATATTTCGGATATCCGAAAATTTAATTTTCATTTTTTCGGATATCTGAATATCCGAAAATATCCGAAGTATCCAAAAATATCCGAAATATCAGAAAAATATCCGAAAATATCCGAAAAATATCCGAAAAATATCAGAAATATTCGAAAAATATCCGAAAACTTATATTCGGATATCCGAAAATATCCAAAATATCCGTTTTCGAATATGAAAAAAATAATATAAATTAAATAAAAAGTTGGATTTTCGGATATCCGATTCACTATCCGAATCCGTATCCGAAATTTCAGATATCCGAATAGCGAAATCTGGTATCCGAAAATTTCGGATATCCAAAATTCGGATATCCGAATTTTTGGATATCCGGTTTTGAAAACCCCTAAGTATGCCTACCCCGACACGTTATTTTGTATGGCCATAATAGTTCATGAGTCGGGACGCCCGGACACGGTACCAATAACCCCCAATTGTTTCAGTTATCAAATAAAACAGATCATACCGATTTCTTACATTTATGAGTTATCATAGGAGACTCATTAATGTATTACCCGCTCCAAGTGACGTATTCGCCATACACCAAGTTTAAAAACAAAATAAGTTAAGAGTATTTACCTTTTTGCTAGCTTCCAACCGATAACAATTTTAGTATAGTAAAAGCCGTAAAATCAAAGTATCAAAACTCAGTACCGAATATCTCAGGGGTTCTATAGTCCGGAGTGAACAGATTCAGTTATCTGTTAGAATGTATACGGTTCATAGGTTAGTTCCTTAGACACGACCCATTACTTAAGAATAAGATCAGTTCGCTAGATTAAGCGTAGACCGGAAAGGATATGGTTTATACCTATCCGAGTGTAAGGACTCATTGGATAAAGGTTAATTAAACCAACATTCTGATTTTTAAAGGTTTTTAAAGGTTTTGACCCGTTACGCCTAGTTTATGCGAACTAGGCTCGCATAACTAGTTATGCGCGTAAAGACGGGTTCGGAGGGTCAGATGAGTTTATGACAAGTCCAAGTAGTAAAACGTATAAGATAAAGTATGAGATAGACGGTCATAAGTGATATAGGTATTACATCGTGACGCCTAGGAATGGCATATTGAGAATTGACTGTGATTTAAGGGATGGTCTTGTCCCAGAGATGACTTGTAGCCCGAAGGTGTTTGCAATATGGGAATAAATTTCCCTATAAGACGTCAAGATGATAAGATTGGACTCACAACCCCATAGAATTGAATCACCAACATATAAACACAAAACTAACACAAAATCTCTCATGATTAGTCTAACGATGTTTTTGCTAATTTGACAGAGGCACTTATATATAGGAAGTACCAGTGGCGTATCAACCATGCCTCTACCAAATTCCATCCACATTGTTATTTGAATCATGATTGTTTACATAACAAAACTTACACAGAACTTCGCATGATCAGTCTAACGAGGCTTTTGAATTTGATAAGCACACTTATATATAGGAAGTATCAGCGGCGTATCCACCATGTCCTTATCAAATTTCATCTGCTTCGTTATCAGACCATGTTTGGTTCCATGTGACGACACTACTAACTCACGCACTAAATAAATATAACCAAACCACCACAACCAAAACTTGATAGAGAAACACTTATGTCCCTAACCTTTACGGGTTAGGCTGTGTCGACGTCCTTGCCCCTTGCAGGTCAGGTCGTGTATTTGTATATAATGAGATAGAAATAAATTGTGAAATAGCAACACCATGTAACAACATTAACATGAAATAAGGATGACATTAAGAAAAGACAATGAAACGATAAAGATAATAAATGACTTTAGCATAAATGCCTAAGTCAACAATACATTAACGTAATTGTCTGAGTATAAAATGAAAATGACAAAAATTCAGAACGATAACATCATAACTTCCCATTTTTTTTTAAATTTAAACTGTAAAAAGTTTCGTCTATTTGAACTTGGATTATACGTTCCCAGCATTGTTGTTAGCCCCAGCTTGATTTGCATTGTTATTGGCGCCTCTACCCTCTGCTGCTTGGTTGGCTTGATTAACCGGGTTAGCCTGAGCTTGGGCATTGATGATGTTTACCAATCTTGGGCAGGTGTTTCAAAAATGAGTAGGGTCACCACAGTTAAAACATGCTCTAGCTAGTGGCATCATAGGGTGATTGGGTTGGTAATAGGGCTGGATCATGTTCTGCGAAGGTGGAGCCATGATTTGGGGTAGTTAGTATAAGGGTTGTGTCACTAGTTGGTTTATTAGGGTGAGCTTGGAGTTGGTTAGGTGCTTGTCGTGGAGCAGTGCGACATACATGAGCTAAGTGACCAAAGCGTCCACAATTGATACACTGTTGGCAGGGTGTATGGGCTTGGTGATGGAAATTACAACGGTTGCACAATGGGTGAGGACCGGTATAGGGTTTCTTGTTCGGGCGACCAATAGGTGCAACTTGGTTTAGTGGGGTGGCTGGTATAGGCGGGTTTGTAGTAACCGAATAGTTTCTCCCATTACCCTTATGCTTCTTATTTGTTCCAGAGTGCGAGGAAGATTCGGCCTTAGTTTCTTTTGCCTCTTTTGATTCTTCAACAGGGGCCTTGCCAGCTGACCCCTTGCTCCCTTCACGATCCAGATGCTTCGACTTTATGCGGTTTTCAGTGAGTTGACCAGCTAGCCGCATAGCTGCTTCAAGAGTTTCTGGCTTACTACCGTCCACCGTGTCTTTGATAACATCAGGCAAGCCACCAATATATTGCTCTATAAGTCGAGGGAGTGAGGTGAATAGGTATGGGCATATCTTATTCAGCTCATGGAAGCGCTTGTTGTACGCCACGTTGTTACCACTGTCTTGCTCCAACGCCCAGAACTCGTCCTCAAGTTTCTTAATTTCATGTCGAGGGCAAAATTTCTCAGTCAATTATTTCCTTCAGTTGATCCCATGATAAGGTAACAGCGGCCTCAGCACCGCGTGTGTTTTTCTCTGCGTTCCACCATGATAACGCTTTCCCTAACAGACGGCCAGTCACATATCGGACCTTGTGGTTATCAAGACACTCACAATTCAAAAAAAGTACTTTCCATCTCTTCATACCAACGGAAGAGGATAGTAGTACCGGTGGTGCCATCATATGTTGGAGGGTTGCAAGATCTGAAGTGTTTGAAGGAACACCTCGAGGTATTAGCCCCATCTTGGGTTTCTGGGTTATTGAGAGCTTGTTGAACTTGTACGACGATGTTGGGAACAATGGCGGCCATCTCTTCGGCGATATGGGCCGCCATGCGTCGGCTGGAGTTTCCAGCACGTTTCCCGAAACGTTAACGTCTAGCCGACATCTACAAGATTAAACGCAACAATTCGTGAGTTTGTGAGTAGCAATTTGTGACACATTATATAGTGTGACAAATGTGAAACTTATGTTTGCGAGAAATGATAATTCGAAATGCGACATCACATAAATCAACATAACAAACCAAAACCACTTAAAGTCACATGAAACTCAAGGATAGAAACAAACTTATGATAAGTTGATACTCCAAAATGAAATATTGAAAATTGTTAGGGTTGGTGCATAAATAGCATTTTTGTATGTTTTCCATGCGTCACTTTCGTAATTACGTGGGCCCCCGCAATTACCGAGCTTTCGCATGGTCTACATATGTTCACCCAATTAACATACACTTAACCCAAAAAGAAGAAATCATGAAACTGATGTATGAACCAAAAGTTGGGGTGATATGAAATGATGTTGGAGGGTATCCATGACTTAACACGGACACGTTGACTTATCAAAGTGTTGTTAGTTTAAGCGACGTTTGGTGTGACATGCTTTGGCCTAATAGGTATTAGTACTCTCATCGCTAGTCCCCAGGTAGGCAAACTGGTCCATTATTGGATTTATACGATTGCCAGCCTAGACAGGACGTCCCGACTACCGGTACCTAACCCTTCCAGTTACTACATGTCCGTCACATAAACTCACTTTGACGAGATAGAGAAACTCGAATGAAATTTGAAACCAACACAACGTAGAATCCAAAAGTAATTGAAAAGAAAATAAATTAGATTGAAACTTTAGATAAGTAGATAATAGAATTAAATATTGAAAAAAGAATATAGTATTTATATCATATGGTGTGTGTAAAGCGAAGGGGAAACATATTGTAATATTACTTTAGATAAATAATAAAACACAATATAACATGTAGCACATAAAGTTAAGCATGTGACAATTAGAGTGATCATGTGCATGTGTATGCTTTAAATAAATATAAGCAAAGACAATCAAATCACGTAAGCACATAAGGTACCTAAGGTACCTACTAAACTATAGTCTAAGGGGTCTAATAACCTAAACCTAGTTTCCTATAGTTATTGGCTCTGATACCAATCTGTCACACCCCGACCCGCAGCGGAATGGTACGAGGCATGATGATTGCTCAAAGCTTATAACAACTATTTAAAAGTTGAAGTATTTAAAGCATCAATATTAAGTTGTCACACATAACATAGAATTCCAATATTAGTAACAAGTTACAAATTCAAATAACTAAAAACAACATATCATAGCTGGTTTATTACTAAGGCAGCCCTACATGTCTTCAACTCAATATCTGCCCACCCTTGTGTACCTGTATCACGTGTAAACAGTTTTGGGTCAACAAACATGTTGGTGAATAGATTCGGTTTTTACTTTAAAAGGTTTTAGTTTTATTATTTTTTTTTTTTTTGAAAACTTTATTTTATAACATGCGTTATCAAATGTGAAACTAGGTCTTTCAATATAACAAGAATTCAACACATATCTCATAAGGAACACAAACATAACAACATTAGTAACCATAGACACATAGAGATTCAAGCCCCGAAAGGCGAATTTGCGAAACAATGATGGCGATACCGAGTTCGACCCATGGCCGTGGGGAACCGGTCAGCCAGGTGGATCCACACGAAACCTGTGACACAAAGCGAATAACACATAGATACACGTATAGAGAAACAATAGAATTTAGCAACAAGTTACACATAGAAACACATCGAATAGCATGTTAACAATTTAAATAAATAAATTTGAAATCAAGCACGAGATACACCCCAAAAAGAGTTAATGGCAAAAGGGGGAAAAAGAGTCGAATCTACTCACGGTTTGCGTTCCTGCTTAATCTTGTTGAAACACCGGACGATTAGGAAAAACTCGAAAGACGAACAGTCACCCTAGTATATATGTAAAAATAAAATACTAAATGTCACAATATAAACAAATAACCTAAGTAACCCAAGTTCGAATATCGACCTGTGGATAGAAAGAAAAAGATAGGGAGTTCTCCCTATGTAAATGAGCAGGGTACTAATTCGTCTAAGATTCAAACTCATAACCCGTTTAGTGCTCTTGAAGTTGTTGGGGGGGAGTGGAGATTCCATACAGGGAAACATAAAAGGGGGACATGGTCCAAATGAGGAGTCTGATGAGGATGAGGTAGAGGTGGTTTATGATGAAAGCAACGAGTTTATGACATCGGGCACGCATTCCACGTCTGCTAGGGTAGGGGCAAGCACCTCTCATACAAGGTTCTCCAATGGATAGAGTTTTTTTGGATCGGGCTAGGGGGTTGCTTCTGGGGGGCAACTTCATTTTTGATGATGGCGGATGAAGATTTTGTTTATTAGTTTTGTCTTGTCTACTAGTTAGTTATTTTCATGATTGTAGTAGGCTAGGTTGATGTGGTTTTTTGGTTATTTGTCATTTTTGCTTACATATATGGGGTCTGTCCTGTATATGAACTAGTGGGGAACTCATCCTCACTACTTGTACTTATTTGGCGGTTGTCTATAATAGAATCACCGGGGTAACCCTTTACCCCAAAAAACATAATATTTTTTTATTTATAATTTACTATATGCTTATATAAATATATTTATAGAAAAAAAAAATATTATCGAGTTGATCGAATTATGATTTGACTTCCAAAGTGTTAACATTTATATAAATATTCAGTAGCTAATTATTTGAGATCTCTACATATTACCAACAATAGCTTAGAAATATATATATGAATGTTATGTATATAGTATGGTACAGAGGCTACACACTTTAGCTTCAAAATATGAGAATTTATAGAATTCAAATGGCTTTATGCCTATTTTATTAGATTGTTTCAATAGTGGGTCCAAGGTTTTAAGGGATACCTGGCCACAAGATGTATTAGGCAAAACTCTAAATTTTACATGAATATTAGATATTGGCTGACCAAAAGTAATAACAATAATAATAATAATAAATAACTAAAAATACGCATGACAGATTCAAGTTCAAGACAGTTTACAATCTAACGCTATGGTCTACTTGATTCGAGTGTTTTCTATGCTTTTAAACTTCTGACGCTATATGCTCCATTGATAGTTCATTCGGGTTGTATTCTCAATATAACGCAAATTCTAAATTGTGAAAAACTTTAGTCGCCGGAACAATCGAAACGATACCAAAATCTATGACTTGTATTTGAATCAGAAAGGGGGTTTAAGTTAGATACCTTAATCGCCGAACGAAACTAATCTTGTAGAGACGATGCTATTACGGAGATGACCGCCAAGCAATCGGAAAAGCGTTCCACGGCGGTGGCGTGGTATCAAACGGTGCTGTTCGATCAAGGTAACTCCGGTGGCAGAAGTGAAACGGATAGCACAGAAGTGAGCATTTTGTGTGCCCGGATCGATTTATATATTTGGTTTAGTAGTGATAAGAATTATGACTTGATGGAGGTATTTAAACAACGTTAAAAGCTCTACCGAAACTGATTGACGACAATAATGTCAAATGCATTTGGAAATACAACTCAAATGCTATGGTCTCATATTATGGCTTTTATTACAAATATAATGATAATGTAGGTTACTATAATTAAATTAATATTTTAAATTTACAATCGGTTGTTTCGAATGAAATCAATTTTTTTCCAATGGCAAACTAAATGATTTTAATTCCATTTGTTCGTAATTCTTACAACTACAATAAAGTTTATATTATGATATCATTTAAAACCATTAAGAACATTGAATACTAATTATTGAATTTATATTAAATCCATATTATATACAAGAATACAAATTCTCAATAAATTAATAACATATTTTTAAATGGAAAAAGATAAATAAAATAGATAATCGACGGATGTTACATGCCAGACGATACGGTGCTCTGGCTACAGGAGCTGATCCAGGCAGGATGTCGATTCTAAACTCGACTTGCCTATCCGGGGCAGACCGGGTAGATCTTCAGGAAAAACACAAGGATACTCCGAGATTATTGGAATGTCTTCAATCTTCAGCTTCGGCTTGTCAATGGTCACTTGCCACGTAAATGATACATCCTCTCTTCAGGCACTTGGATGCCTTGAGCAGAGATGCTTCCTCAGGCAATCCTAATGTTGATCTCCACGAATAGTGAGTATATCACCGGATGGGGATTTAATCTCGATAAGTTTCTTATTGCAGGCAATGTGGGCTTGGTTATGGGCTAACCAATCCATGCGTAAAACTATATCGAATCCCGCGAGATTCATAGGCAAGAGGTTTATAGGGACAGATTGATTCTCGATGGATATAACACATCCATTAAGAATCGTGGAAGCTACTTCTATACTACCATCGGCCATTTCGACCTCATAAGCAACATCTAAAGTTCTTAAGGGCAGGTTTAGAGGTTTGCTAAACTTATGGTCAACGAAGCCTTTATCGGCTCCAGAATCAAATAAGACTCTAGCAAATATGTCATTTACGAGAAACGTACCCGTAATGACTTTTGCGCCATTCACTACTTCCCTTGCAGTCAGCTGGAAGGCTCTAGCATTGCCTTTCTTAGAATCGGTGGCCTTGTTCTTAGCGTCAGCTGCTCACTTAGGGCAATGAGTCTTCATGTGCCCTTTCTCGCCACACTCATAGCAGGTGGCGTTCTTCAGATCTTTACACTCATGGGATTTGTGGTCCATTTGTTTGTAGATACCACAACCTTTGGGTTGATTAAGCAGACATTTCCCAAAATGCTTTTTCCCGCAGGTTTTACACTCGGGCTTTGTCTCAGATGGATTGGAATGGTAATAGCTTGAACCAGTATTACCCTTTTTAGAATCCCTAGTAGGAGTGTCATCACGTTTCCGTTTGTTATCACCATTATTCTTGGTCGCTCTCACCTGTTTCTCATCCTCAGTGAGAGATAAAGCTAGATCCACAATTGATCTAAATGTCGTAGGCTTGGAGGATTTAACCATCCCCTTGATTTCTGGAGTGAGTCCTCCAATGAATCACGCAATGCGTTTTGACTCGGGGGTAATCAGATAAGGTATGAGTCTTGAGATAGAGAGTTGTAATCAGATACATAGGCTCGACAGTTGAGGTTTTTCATGGTTAGCTTGAGAAAGTCAGATTCAACTTTCTCCACCTCGTGAGGTGGGCAGTAAGTCTCGCAGATCAGTTCCACAAATTTAGGCCAGCTTAGGTTGTACAGTGCAACCTTGCCCATGGATTGGATCAGTGCCTTCCACCAGGTTAAAGCATCCTCCTTGAAGGATTGGGACACGTATTTGATAGTGTCTTTGATAGCACAACCGCTTATATCAATCACGATTCCATCTTATCGAGCCATTTTAAAGCATCAATGGCTCCCTTCTCACCCATAAAATCACGGGGTTTGCATGAGACGAAGTATTTGTAGGTGCACCCATCCTTTGAGTTGTGATGCTCGGGTTTGACAACATTTTTGATGCTCTGCTCACTCTTAGTTGAGGATTAATGAGACTTTTCAGTTTTAGAGTGGGGTTTAGAAACATATTTTTCCTTTGGTACTGATAGCTCTGGCTCTTTAAACGTAGCCATGAATCAGCCATAGCTTTACTGACTTCATCGGCGATTAAGGATCGAAGATTATTTTCTTCGTCCAAACGGTCTCGGTGATCGCAGTCGTCACTACCGTTTTTCTTAGATATATTGCCAATATTCAGGCTCGCCATTTGTTCAGTCGGGAGCTATATCACCATCAGTAAGAATTTGGGATATTAATAGCAGATCAATTAAATAATAGAAAAGAAACTTGAAATTGGATTTCATTAAATTAATGGATTACAGTACATTGTCCTATAAGGACTTTTCGAATTGAAATACAACATTGTCCATAAGTGGACTTTTGGGAAAACAAAACGAAAAATAGAGAAAAGAATCTCCAGTAGTCCCCTTTATCATGCTAATCCTCTTCTTGCTTCACCCTGCTTGATGTTGGAAGGTTTAGTGATTCGTTAAAGTTTTCAAGGTGAGGATTTATCATAAAGGAGGAACTAGCGGGTTCCAATGATAGTGAATAGTAAGGGTATAGGGTTATATCAAGGAATATCAAAAGAAATAGTATCTGGTGACGAGGTTTAGCATCCTCGTATCGGAGTCATCATCTCCAAAATAGTGTAGTTCACCATATGGAACTTCAAGCTACTCAACGGTAGAGATAATACAATCCGCGACCCATCATAGATTCTTTATCACGTTCGCGATATCTTGGTGGCATTTTGCAGAAATATTTACAAAATCAATAACTATATTAATATAATAGGAGGAGTAGTCCTAGGTTTAGGTCTAGGTCTAGAACTCAGATAAAGTCAACAACCTCGTAAAATCACGTCCGATGGTGTATTGACACGTGTAATAAACCCTAATAAAGTCAAACGTTGAAATTAAGGGACTATTTTTTTGAAAAATCGAAAACTTTGATTTCTAAAGGACTAAAAGTGTCAACGTACTTAGTATAAGCCTTCAAATGACGTTACACGGTAATCATATTCACAAATGGGCCACGTGTTGACCGAGAGTAGCTGTTTGCGTAATTAATTAAAAGTTTGCGCAATTAAGGGTTAAAAGCGTCAACATGTTAATTTTTACCTATGAGTGACCTTTTAACAAACCGAGAGCTTCATGATGGTTGATTATACTCTCAGGAATGCCAAATATTGGCCATTTAAGGCTTTTATGCCTATAAGTGACGTTACGCGCAACTTTGCAAGTTTGAGGGGTTAAAAGCGTCAATATGTTTAATTATACCTCTGAATGACCTTTTAATGAATCCAAAGCATCATGATGTTTAATAATACTTTCTAGAATGCCTAAAATGGATTAGATAAGGCTTCGATGCTATTAAGCGATGATATGCGCAAGTTTGCGCATTAGAGGGACCAAAAGCGTCAACTTTTGAATCTACGCCTTTTGGTGATCATTTAAGCGAACGGGAGTGTAGTAATATTTAAACACATGCTTAGGAATATCCATTATGGGCCACGGAAGGCTTGGATATCATTAAACGACATTTCGCACTACTTTGTGCGATTAAAGGACTATTTGCGTCAAACTGCAAAAATATACCGAATCGAATGGCAGCGAACATTTTCGGAACTTGACCATAAGTTAAACATACCATAAATATCCTCTACATAGCTTAGAAATAGGCTTTGAGGGGTTCGGTGTGCAAAAATAAACTTTTGAGTCAAACAGGGACTAAAAGCGTCAAAAATATCATAAGTTTGCATTTTCGCGCATATCTTACTTTCTGAATATATCCGGACATCCAAAAATTTATGTAATCATTAAAATATTTTATTTTAGTGATTGGCATGATAAAATTCCATTCGTCGCGTAATTTGGATCGTTTTTCGCGTCCGTTCGTGTTTCGTCGTAATTAGCCGAACAACGTGACCGTACGACCAAATGAACCGACATCCGACATATTTTTTAGCATTTTTTATGTTCTCTATGTATAGGCATCATTGTAGAGCCTTGAAAATGGTTTAACGGGCCTTAAATAAGTCAGAAATGGCATTTAACATATTCAGGGACTGAATCTGTAATTCTGCAAACTTGTTTTTGATATTGACAAATGTCAAAAGTTATTTTAAACCTGTACCCATCTGATTCAGAATTCAGGGGACTAAATATGTCTTTTTATAAGATATATGGGTATAAAAAGGCTGTTAATATGCAGTTATATAAAGACAGGGACTGAAAACAGCATTTCAGCAACTCTGCCAAACTTGGGGTGGCTGGGCTGGGCAAGTAACAGGCCGTGAAGCCCACTGGACCTGCTGTCGTGGGCTGCCAGCTCCTAAACAGCAGCAACAGCATGTTGTTAAGCTGTTATTTTGGTGTTTCCTGCACATTATAAGGCTGGATAAATCACAGGGACCAAATCTGCATAATCTGCCAAATGTTTAAGATGGGCCGGACAGCCTCGCGAGCCGCGAAGCCCACTGGGCTGCTTCTACGTGGGCCGCCAGAATAGAAACAGCAGCAGCTGGGTTTTTATTGTTGTTGGTTTGTTAAATACTTGGTGCCCATACTAGACATAAACCATTTTTGTAAACTAGGGGCTGCATACTGATTTACAACAGCTGTCTAGACACTTGTTATGATCTTAAAGACTCCCTCATACACATGGCAAGATCTTATTTCATCACAAAAACTATATAAAGGCTTCAAACTTCACATTTTCATTTGCACATTCATTCAATCTTCCACTCCTTCTCACATTGGGAGCTCCTAAACTAATAGAAGCATACCATTGAGCTTATTTCAGTCCCTTGGACCAGTTGTAAGTATCCTTTCATGGCTGGTTCAGTTTATTTGGCTTTTAAAGCCGAAAAGTCAAGCGTTTTCGATAAACGCTTTGACTTTTAGCTAGACCATAAACGGTCAAGCCTTTGTTCGCAACGAACATGGCTACGTGATCGTAATTAGGTAGGTGTTAAACCCTCAAAAGGGCACCTCCTAATTATCACGTTTACTTAGTTAATTGTCGGGTCAAAGTAATTAAAATAAAAGTCAAATGAGTCGGTTTTTAAATAAAATTCATAACTAGTGATGTAGAAGCAATAAAATCAGTTTTGTCACTTTAATAACTTGGTAAATATTAATTGAACATGTCTAGGCATGTTCAACCCGACAATTTTGAGTTTAGGCTCGGTTCGGAACCGAAAGTCGCAAAAGTAGACTTTTACTTTGACTTTCAGTTCTGACCCGATTTAGATTGTTTTAGAAATGCCTTAGGCTTCCATTAGGTCCATGTTCCATATTAGTATAACCCTCTGAGATTATACAACTTGGATCCTAATTTATCCGATTCATTTGCATGTTTCCGTTATATGCCTAAAAGTTGACCATTATGCCCTTTTGACCTTAAAACGAGATTTTTGAAAATGTGAGAGGACAAAAACCTTTGTTACTGATTTATAAACTTGCCCTAAAAATTTGACATCAGTTCTATGCAGTTAATATCGGCGCTATAGCGGTGCTATAGCGTCGATATATCGGTTATCGGTCGGAGGGCAAAAAATCGTTTTGAAATATCGGTTTTATCTCGGCCAGCGATATTATCGGCGATAAACACCGATATATCGCCGAGATTTTGCAAAACTTGTATCGGTTTTCTCGCCGATATCTCGCATGGGCCAGTTTTTCAAACTTTTTTTATATACAAACTGTAGCTGGTGATAGACAATTCAATCGTGATAGAGAAGAAATGGTGGCTAATCGATGTTGTTGAATCGAAGCTTACCTGCTGATCGAACCTTAGATTCCCTGCTGAAGCGTAGAATGAAAGAAGCTCTGTGTCGGCTGTTTGTTTTTTAGGTTTAGAAGATGGAGGAGCGTACAGGGGAGGAGATAGACAAGACGACGACTGCTTTAGTTTAGGGTTTTTATTTATTAGTAGGGTTATATAAATTAACTCATTCTTTTTCTTGTTTACACCTTTTCTTTTAACTGAATTACAATTTCATCCTCCAGTTAAAGATTTATCAAAATTAACCCAAGACTTTTACAAGTTAGTGCATAAAGATGTTGTATACATATATTATATAGGTTCTAGATATTAATATACATATATTATATAGGTTCTATATATATATATATTTATTTATACATTATATTATAAATTACCGATATCCCACCGCGATAACCGATATCTCAAATATCGGTCCTTGACCGATATCCGATATTTTTCCGCATTAACTGCATAGCATCAGTTTGAGGTCTAGATTAGAAGTTATGCTCAATAGCGTAAATTGAAAGCTTTTTATTAATTAAACGGAATTATTAACATAAAGCCTATCTAAACCCAAATTTTGACACCAAACTTTTTACCCACTGATGTAATATAATATTCTGGGATTTTTGAAGATTTTTATTTATTTTTAAGCTGAGCATAACATAGGGTTCTTGCTTTAATTCGGTAATTGTCGGTTATACCCTTTTTGCTAATAAAATGAGTTTTACATAACATTTTGATACCAAACTTTTTGCTACTAATTTTATATGATAAATAAAATATTTTGAACTTTATAAACTGATCAAAAACTCAGATTTCCTAATTTAACCCGAAAATCGCTTAAAATCGACTTTTACGCGTTTTAAACGCATAGTATGGATTAAAACTATTTTTAGCATATAAGCCTTAATACCTACTGATGTTTTAAGTAAAATTTTAAACTTTAACAGTAAGCAAAAGTTTTGAACTCAGATTTCCAGATTTGACCTTTAAAGCTTATGTGAAATTACCAAAATGCCCCTTCGGTGCATAGTTTGGTTATAAATGATAAATTTCACATATATGCAATACCCTACAGATATAAATTGTTAAATTAAATATTTTTACAGATCATTTTAGACCTAAACCTCAGATTAATATTTAATCTCTTTTATAACCTTTAAAATGACCAAAATACCCATACGGGGCTTAATTTGAGTTTAAATTCTCTTTGGGCATAATGGAAGATATCCTACTGATATCACAATATATTTAAGGCATATTAACTTAGGAAACCTGTTCATGACTCATTTGTTTACCCGTTATGCATTTTTCGCGTTCGGTGCTGTTTATGTAACTAGTTTGCATAAATTAACCGAAACGGGTCAAACCTTATCATTTTTACCTCAAAATCCAGAATGTGTTTAGTTTACCCATATTATACAAGTCTTCAAACTTGTCGAGTCTAAATCACATTCTATTCCGGTCTTCGCTTAATCTTGCATTTTGAACCGTATACATTCCTTTAAAACTAACCGGTCTAAGTTTAAACTTAAGTAAGACCCGTTAGGAATCTAATAGGTTATTAAAACCTTCGTTCCAGATTTAGGAGACCAGTAAAAGATACTTGCACTTGCTGATTTGTACGGCTGGGATAAATTTGAATAATTTGCTCAGGTAAATACTTTTAACTTATTTTCCCTATACGGGCTTGGGGTACGGTATATAAAATACCGCTTGGTCGGGCATTGAATTTTTAATCATATAAAGGTTAATTTATTGAGATGACCCGTTTAAATTGTTTTTTTTTTGTTTTAAGCCTTTGGGGGGGGGGGGGTTAATGACCATGTCCTGGATATCCTCGGCTCATTCATTGAAATGGCCACGACTTAAGCACGGGGTGTAGGCATACACCTGTCGGTGCGTATGTAAAATAATATAACCGCCTGTTCGAGAATAACTCGCCGCGGGATATATCATGTGGTGTGTCTATTAATCTTTAACCCGGTATTCAGCCCGAGCTACTGAACGTATAACGAACATGTAATTCTTTTACAAGTTTATATATAAATAATTATCCCAAGTTATAAAAGATATTTTGTGCCTTGTGCATTCAAATCAATTTTCTTAAACATTTTCAAAATGAGTCGGTTAATTGTATTTACCAGTGAAAACTGACGTATTTTCCAAAAAGGCTAAAGTGCAGGTACTAGACGGAATAGGCAGGCTACTCCTAGCATCAATAAAGAGTCTTGCAAGCTTAGATGTTTAAGAATCTGTTGAACAATGTTCCTTTTTATCTTTGATCCGCCTGTGGATCCCTTACAACCATTTTTGTAATAAATGATATTACTTTCATTCGGTTTGTAATGTTTTTATCTTTTGACATCCGCTGTGCATTAAATTGTGATAATTTGACTATGATGATATCAACTACGTCACGATACTCCCCACCGGGCCCACCGGTAATAGGTGGAAATATCACGGTGTGACAGGTTGGTATCAGATCCAACGTTTGAGTGAATTAAACACTAGCCTTTAGTGTTTAATCTCAAATGACACAGTAGCACATTCCTCAGACCTTCTGAGTCTAGACTTAACATAGGAACCCTCTTATCCCTATTCAGTAAAATATTGTTTTCGATTTTATATATTTTGAATATATCGCTAGGTAAAGAAGCCATGATGGAAATTCTCCACATCCGAAGCCTAGAAATGCCAAGCTTCGTACCACGGCTAGGATAAGCGTGCAACCAGTTGGAAGAAAGACCTTTATGGACTTATTTCCAAAACCAAATTTATTTAAGCCCTTATCCAGACTACGGAGTCCATACCAGGAGGTCCCTGAGTCTCCCACATTGAAGATGATACATGTGGATGTTATTGATCCCTGTTTCTTACCTCCGAGTTTCAGAATTTAAGACTTAGAATATACCAGTCAAAACCTAATCCGTGATCCTTGTCTTTTTCTTTAATCATTGAATCCTTGGATTCTACTTCTGCAATGGATCCTAATTTGAAATATTACTTTATTCACTAAAATCTTCAGAGTCGCTACTGCGTACGATAAATAAAGATGAAGAAACAACCAGAATAAAGAAAGGAAGACATTAGAAGACCCTCCTTCATCATACTCCTTTTCTTTAAAATCCCTGTTTGGGTATTTGATTATTGTAGTCCTTTGTGGACGTAGTATTTCATTATAGTCCTTGCGGACCTACGTCTCCTGATAAGACTTGGTATATACGTATGTTTATCATAGTCCCTTCAAGGGCATTATATTTCAATATAGTCCTTTTATGGACATGTTATTTTATTAAAATCCTTTCGGGAATATGTTATTTTTAAATAATCCTTCCATGGGCATGAGATTTCATTATAAGTCCTTCAGCGGATATGATATCTCCTTGTAACCCCTTCATAGACCTGATACTTTATTATAGTCCCTTCATGGGCAAACTGTAATTTTATAGTCCCTATACTTATAATTTCCTTTTAAAGTCCTCTATGGACAAGTATGATACTAAAAGTCCTGTTTAAGGCATTATGGTAAATTTCCTAATGATTTATTGAAGGTTTTGAAAATTTTATATAGGTACTCATATCATCCTTTATCAACCATTAGTGTGAATTTTATTCGAACTTTATCGATCAGCTAAATAATTTCAAAAGATATTCTTAATGGTTTACCCCTGCCAAGTGGCAAGTCCACATTAATTGGCCAAAACTTTTGGTAGTTAAGGATGATTATTCCTTCTACTATGATAGTTAAGGGAGATACCCCTTCTATCTAGAGGTGGTGAACTATGTTCAAGCCTCCAAACCTATATGATCAATGCGATCATGGTAATATTGGGTAACCATTAAGACAAATTAATCCTTGTTAACATCTGAGAACATGTTAACACTCCTGGCAGTGTGACTTGAGAGACCACACCAGCCATCAAGGTATTTGGACTATGTCCAGGCCTTAAAGCCTATATGATCGAATTAGATCATGGCAAGTATCATCAATATGATGATCAAAATATACACATCCATTTGTGATGAAGTGCCTACGGGTTATAATATATTGTCCATTAGTGACATTGACATTGTGATCCTTATGATCCCCTGTTCAAGGTAGTGAGCTATGCTCAAGCCTAATAGTCTATATGATCAATGAGATCATGACTAAAAATCATCAATATGATGATTAAATTTAACATCCTTAATGATGTTTTGCCTACGAGCTATATTATATTGTCCAATCGTGACAAGGCAATTGTAATCTTTTATAATTCTTTGCCCAAGGGGGGTGAGCTATGCTCAAATCCCATAGTCTATATGATCAATGTGATCCTGACTAGTATCATCAGTATGATGATCATAATATTAACATCCCTAGTGATGAAATGCCTACGGGCTACACTTTATTCTATTGGCGATAAAACAAAGTTAGTGGTGGTCTTTATGATCCCCTGTTTAAAGTGGTGGTTTATACCCAACCCTAACAGTCTATATGATCAGTGCGATCATGTCTAATATCATCTGATACGATGATCATATTATTTTATAGGATATTTGAAGTACAGTCTTAGGTCTTCCTATCTTCATAGTGAGATTTTAAGAAGTACTTTCCGCCTCGATGGTTATGATTTATGTGTATCTTGACGGGGATTAGATAACGAAACTAGAGTAATACAATAAACACATGGTGGATACACCGCTTGTACTTCCTATATATAAGTGTGTTTATTATATTGCCCTTCGTGACGTTGTCCCGAATCACCATTAGGATCTATATCGCCTACGGGCTATATACTATATTGTCCATTAGAGACATCGTCAAATGTGACCATTAAGGTACATCGTCGAAGGTGATGGGCAATGCCCAAGCCTTATAGTCTATAAGATCGATAAGATCAAGACCAATTATAACAACCCTCAATAAAACCGACACCCTCATAATTTTTTCGACACCCTAATATATTTTAAAATATCCCAATATGTCCCAAAATACACCCCATACGTGAAAACGGGCCCCAAATACATTAAATAGTATTAAAAATAATTAAAATTTTAAATTTTGGGCTGAGGAGGGCCGCGTAAGCCTCACCCTAACCTTGACGCGGGCCGCGTCAACTTAAAACCTGGCACGGCCCTGGGCCGCCACGTGGCCCAACACACGGCAAGCCTACTCGATGACCCAGCCAAGCTATCGCGTTGATCGGGTTTGACGCGGGTCGCGTAGCCCGTTGTTGACACTTACGCGGGCCACGTAAAAGCTGAAATCAGGCCCTATATAAAGGAGCCATCGGATCTCAGTCGAAATCGTTCAAAAATCGTTTCTTTCTCTCAAATCTGAATATTAGGCAATATAATCGGGTATTATACCCCCTAATTAGCGAAGTTCTGCTCCGTTGTAAGTATTATAACCCCTGGATACGTATTAGATACGCTGCCCGATTGATCTAGGGTTCCGTAATGGCTGTCGTGGTTCTGCCCGACGTAGTCATTGGAATGTCGTCTCGGGGAGGGTATTGCTAATGTTAAAATGGGTTATTATACTAACACGTGTGCATTTGTGTAAATTATAGATTGTCACCAGGAAACCCTTACGGAAAATCTAAGACAACAATGTGAGTTGATCCACTTTTTGTAAACCTTTTGTTAACTGTTTTACAAAACCTTAAATACTTTTCCATGCGAATAACAGTTATTGAGTATTTGTAAGAACACAATTATCATGAGTATGTTGGGGTTTTGTATACAAAATTTGTTACCACCTGGTCAAGGAGTAACATTTCCACAAGTCGGGTCTGACAGTACTATGGATGTTAATTGATATGTCTTGGAAACAAATATAATTGCGAGATCGCCCTCAATACTGTACACTGGGTTTTACTTAAACTTGATTAAACTGGGATTCACTCACCAGTATTTCCAACTGACAAATGTTTTTAAAACGCGTTTCAGGTAACAAACTGTGAAAGCCAAATAGAAGCCAGCTGGACAGCACTGAAGGCTTGGAAAAGTGGCAATAAAGTTACCTAAAATAAAATAGATGTTTTTATTAAATAATATAGGATTTATTCCTATAAAAACGTGTGTACTATGAACTTGGGTTTATCCCATATGTTTAATATTATGGAAATGTGGTATTTTACTCTGATAAAATATTTCCAAACTACGGTCCTGATAAAAAATTTTGCTGCCAAATTAGACAATACGCGATACCACCAAAACTGGCTCGCGGCCGCCCGTTCCCTGGGATTAGGGATCGGGGGTTGCGACAGAAGGTGGTATCAGAGCTAAGCCACTGATTCAGCCACAGAAGTGTTCTGCTGACATCAAAATTCAATCTGTTAGGAAATAAATTATGAAAATACGTGCATAACTGTATTTTATTGCTATGTGTTATTTAACTATTTGTTAGTTTACAGTATGAGCGACCAAGGACCATCTGACGCGTACCGTCAATTGTCTGGTTCGCCTAAAAGCGAAGGCACCTCCTCTTCTCAGCCTGCCCTCTCAGGGTACTCTGCTGATATGGAAGAAGGAATTTTTGTGTTTAAGGCTCAGTCAGAAGAGCCATTTCCTCAGAAAAAGAGGGGATGGTTCAGTCAAGGGGCACACGAGCGTAGGAAGCGTATGAAAAAGTTACAAGACCAAAGGGTACTAGCCGCAGCCAAAAGAGAGACAGATGCCTATGCCCAGGATATGATAAATAGGGGTATAGCCAATATCCACATCCTAGCAAGCACTGCAGCTGACCCTAATCTAGAGCAAATAATAGCACCCCAACCACAACCACCAATCCCTGACCAACCGATGGAGATAGAAAACCCTGAAAACCAAGTAGAGATGCATGACTTCAATCCAGAAGAAATCCCAAGGATACCAGCACCAAACCCCTTAGACCCAAATTACGATCCCTGGTGGGATGACGTTAGGGACTATGTGCAACGCTACCCGATACATGAAGACACACCCATGCAGAACATAGGAGCCTATCCAGGTATGGACCCTTTAGATCCCTATTACCACGATGAATATATTAGGGAGATTTTAGAAGATCCTTACCGATTTCAGGCACCTACACCTCCGTACCAGGAACCCGCACCCTAGATTCCGAACCTAGTCCTAGAACCTGCACCCCCAATGAGTGCAGAAGACGTACAAGAACTTAGGACATTTGGTGAGGAAATTTTAGAGAGCAGTGAGAGAATGAGACAGGTGGGAGAGCGACTCGTCTGGAAGTACGACGAGCGCAATATAGATTTCTGGATGAATCCATACCCTTGAATGTGAAAATAGAGACGGTAATAGTAATAATAATAATAAAATAATAAAATATGTGTGTACAGATGCCTACTATTATTTATTTCAGTTGGTATTGTAATTTTATTTCAGTACTGGTGTGTAATAGATGCATAATAGATGAATAGAGTAAAGTCGCAATGATCGACGCTTTTGGCTAAATTGCGTGTCATGTGATTGACTATATTAAATATTATTTTGTGATATTAATATGGGGTAAATGTTTAAAATTCAGATGGCCGACGAAGGAAATCAAGGAAATTTGAATAATGATAACCAGAGTAACATTAACGTGGTTAATGAGAATCCAAGCATCAATAACAATGGAAACCAAATGGATAATAGTGCCGTTCAACATATAGTGGCACAAGGAATCATAGATGCAATGCCATTTATTATTCAAACGATTCAAGAAGCGAATAATAAAAGTAAGCATAGTAGTAAGCGACTAATCGAACCAGAACACAGCGTGAACAATGGACCCGTACTTCAAGCGCCCATTCCCAAAAGAAGAAGAACCATGCCTTATGGTTGTTCTTACAAAAAATTCTGGTCCTGCAAACCAATAGAATTCTCGGGCAATGAGGGACCCGTTGCAGCCCTACGCTGGATAGAAAAGACTGAGGCTGTTTTAAAAGTAAGCAAGTGTGCTGAAGAAGACAAAATAATGTTTGCTTCTAATCTGTTTAAGAACTCAGCCTTAGAATGGTGGAACACTATCCTCCAATCAAGAGGAAGTGATAGGGTATACAATATGGAATGGGAAGAATTTAAAAACATGGTAGAAAGGAAATTCTGCCCTCCCAATGAAAAGGAGCAGATAGCTAATAAGTTTCTAAACTTAAGAATGACCGGGGTAGATAGTAAGGGTTATACTACCACATTCTTTGAATATGCTAGAATAGTACCAACCCTTGCATCACCTGAACCGATATTAATCTCCCGTTATATTTGGGGATTAATTGGAGAAATTAGACATGTAGTCAAGGTAGCTAGACCTCAAACTATAAAAGAAGTTGTAGAACTAGCCAATACCTTGACAGATGAATTAATCCGTACTAGAGAAGAAGACCAGAGGAGAAACCTAACCCAAAGGCTTACCCAAGAATTCCGTTTTGGGAATTACAACCGTAGGAATATGGGTTCTACCTCTGCACCATTCTGCAAGGTCTGCAAGAAAAAGCATTCGGGAAAATGCTCCACTCTTTGCAATTTCTGCAAAATACCAGGACACAAGGAAGAAGATTGCAGAAGAAAATCCAGTAATGGGCTATGCTACAACTGTGGAGAAAAAGGTCACATCAAGCCGAATTGTCCGAAATTAGCTCTAGCTGTGAACAACAGGAACACTAAAAATGCTAGAGCATTCGCTCTAACTACAGATGAAGCCAAGATGATTCCAGATGTTATAGCTGGTACGTTTTTAGTTAATGATGTTTTTGCTAAAGTATTATTTGAATCTGATGCAAACCAAAGTTTTATTAATACTTCTTTTTGCAAACTTCTAAATCAATCATTAACTAAACTACCACAAGAATGTCTCGTAGAGACAGCTAATGGAGAAACAGTTAAGATTTCGGAAATCTTGCAGGGAGCAAGAATAAAATTTTTAAATCAGAAGTTTATGGCAAACCTTTATCCTATGAATCTAGCAGGATTTGATGTCGTTTTAGGAATGGATTGGTTAATAGCCAATAAAGCCAGTATCTTATGTGATCAAAAGTCAATTCAAGTAAATTCACCAAAAGATGAAAAGATCACAATAAAAGGTGATAAACCATCTAGATCCACAAAATTTATCTCTGTGATGAAAATTGCAAGTTACATAAGAAAAGGGTTTATAGTGTATTTGATTTCCATAATCACTAATACTAAAGGAAAAGAACTAAAAGACATTCCAGTAGTGTCTCAATTTTCAGATGTATTTCCAGAAGAATTACCAGGACTACCGCCAGATAGAGAAGTTGAATTCAGAATCCATCTGCTACCAGGAACAGCACCAATTGCCAAAGCACCCTACCGTTTGGCACCAGCCGAAATGCAGGAACTGAAGAAACAATTAAATGAATTACTGGAAAAAGGATTCATACAGCCAAGTTTATCACCATGGGGAGCACCGATTTTATTCGTTAAAAATAAGGACGGATCAATGCGTATGTGCATTGATTACCGTGAATTAAACAAGGTCACGATCAAGAACTAGTACCCATTACCAAGGATCGATGATCTGTTCGATCAACTGCAAGGAGCTCGATTTTTCTCTAAAATCGATTTAAGGTCAGGATATCATCAATTAAAGGTACAGGAAGAGGATATTCCTAAGACCGCATTCAGAACAAGGTATGGCCATTATGAATTTACTGTTATGCCATTTGGTTTAACCAATGCCCCAGCCGCATTTATGGACATGATGAACCGAATATGTAAGCCATATTTGGATAAATTCATAATTGTTTTCATAGATGATATTCTTATTTATTCTAAAAGTAAAGAGGATCATGCAAAGCATTTGCACGCACTTTTAAGTCTATTAAGAAAGGAAAAACTTTACGCTAAATTTTCAAAGTGCGAGTTTTGGTTAGAACAAGTACAGTTTCTTGGACACCTAGTTAATCATGAAGGAATTCATGTGGATCCAACAAAGATCGAGGTGATTATCAAATGGAAAACTCTTGAGTCACCAACTGAGGTTAGAAGTTTCTTAGGATTGGCCGGTTATTATAGGAGATTTATTCGAGATTTTTCTAGAATAGCCATTCCTTTAACTAAGTTAACCTGTAAATCCATTAAATTTGAATGGGGGCCAAAACAAGAAGAAGCATTTAGAATTCTTAAGCATAGATTATCCCATGCACCCATATTAGTGTTACCAGAAGGATCTGAAGACTTTATAATCTATTGTGACGCTTCCAAATTAGGTTATGGATGTGTGTTAATACGACGCCAAAAGGTTATAGCTTATGCATCTAGGCAACTTAAGAAACATGAAGAAAATTATTCAACCCATGACTTGGAATTAGGAGCTATAATTTTTGCCCTTAAGATTTGGAGACATTACCTTTATGGTAGTAAGTTTACCATATTCACCGATCATAAGAGTTTAAGGTATGTTTTCTGGCAAAAGGAGTTGAATATGAGACAAAGACGCTGGATGGAGATGCTTAGTGACTATGATTGTGATATCCAGTATCATGAAGGAAAAGCAAATGTAGGGGCAGATGCTTTAAGCCGAAAGTATCATGAAAAGCCAAAAAGGGTACGTTCTCTTAAATTAAATCTACAAGTAGATTCAAATGAACAAATCAGAAAAGCACAAGAATCAGTAATCAAGGATGATACTGAAAAATTAAAAGGTATGCTAAAAGAATTAGAACAAGGAACGGATGGAATTTGGAGATTCCATAAAAAGAGAATGTGGATACCTAAATTAGGAAACCTATGATGTGCGTGAAGTGTGTTATGGTTTTAATGTTTATTTTAAGCCCTTTTACACTTTTTTAGCCAAGTTTTAAATTTATAAAACACAATATTTACTAACACTAAACACACATGTGGGCAAGTGCACCCATCGTGAGCGTAGTATAGTGTTGGTAAGATACCGAGTTCGTCCAAGGACACAAGAGCTTTTAGTACCGGTTTATCCTCAACGTCTAATCAAATCAAAAAGTTAGAAAAATGTTTTAAACTAGAAAAATAAAAACTAACTAAAATGCTGAAAATAAAATAAAAGTAAAAACAGATAGACAAGATGAATCACTTGGCTCCGACTCGTGTTTAGTGTAACCTTTGATTATTTCCGCACTTTTGCACTTTTTAAGATATTATCTTAGTTATTGTAGTAGGCCCCTCTTTTGAAGGTGACGTTACCCTCAACCCAGTAGTTTGAGTCAGCAAGGATACAATCCTAAAGGGTCGGATTATTGAAAGATAATTAATTAAGTTATTAATGCATATTATGGTAGGCCCCTCTTTTGAATGTGACGTTACCCTTGGCTAAGTAGTCTGAGTTAGCAGGGATACAGTCCTAAATAGCCGGGTTAAAGTATTAATAGTAGCTTACATATGAGGGGATCAAAGAGTTTGGACCCCCGCCATCCAATACCGGTGGGTATTGAAGGAGGTCCTACTAAATTTGACCCAGGTCCTTGCAGGATCTATACACTGAACAAGGCAAGACTCTTACCAAACCGTTCCCTTAACCCCCGACCATGTAGCCAACATACCTCCATATAGACCGTGGAGATATGAATGGTGAAAATCTTTTATTTTATATAGACAGTAAAATAATGCCAAGACACCACGGACAAATGATAAGGAAGAATCACCTTCAACATAAGAAACTAGTTATTAAAGTCATTAATACATAACCAAGTAAAAAGTGCGAAAAGATTAAAAATAAAACGTATTACACTAGACACTTGTCTTCACCAAGTGATGTAAGAGACTTAGGCAAACATGGCCTTTGATTGTCAAGAACTCTTACAATCAATCTTGGATCCCGAGACGACTCACACACTCTATGATGGACAATGGATGATGGTGGTGGATGATGGTGTTGTGATGGTGGTGGGTGAAGTGTGAGAGAGGTGGTGTGCCAAGGGATGGTTTGCAAATGAGCCAAGCACCCCTATTTATAGCCTGAACAGCAGCTCAGGCACCGCCCCGTGTCCATTGGGCACGGCCCCATGTCCATCCTCTTCTCTTCCTTCATTAATTGCAGTTTGTCTGCATTAGTTGACCACGCCCCCGTGTTCGCTAGGCACGCCCCCGTGTGCAGAAGCATATCTGTACTATCAAGATTTTCTCAGATTCTGCGAATCTTAGAGTTGACCACGGTCCCGTGTCCGCTGGGCATGCCCCCGTGGTGGGTGATAGAAGCTTCTATAGCTTTGTCGTTTATGTTGGTACTTGGGCACGCCCCCGTGTTCCCTGAGCACGGGGCGTGTGCAGTCTTCTGTCTTCTTGATTTTGCTTGTGAAGATGCTGTCGGGGGGTCGGGCATGCCACGTTTATTCCTTTTCTTGTATTTATGTTAGATTTAGCTGGCTTTTTGCTTCTTTTGTTCATTTGAGCTCATTTAATACTGAAAATACAAAAGGAAGACAAAAACACACTTTTTCCAACATTAGTACTAAAAAAGGGTTAGTTGTATGCCACAATTGATGTAATTTATATGTTGCATTTTGTACACATCAAATACCCCCACACTTGAATCTTTGCTTGTCCTTAAGCAAAACTCTTTATAATGTGGCTTTACACTCCCAAATGGAATGGGTAGAAGAGAAGGTTTTTGGGCTTGTCATAGAGTGTCGGGATTTCCAAGATTCTTTATTAAGTTTTATTTTTATTTGTTTACAATCTTATTAGTCATGATTTATTTAAAACATTTCATAAGATAAATTACTTATTAGGGCATAACATGCCTTTTTAAAATTCCATTTATATACAAGTTCACATACCTCACGGGGGATCACTCAACACTCGGGCGAAGATGTATTTTAGTGAGTCACTCGAGAGCGGCATGGAACTTACTCCTACCATAGGCTTGCTAAGCAATCAATCCTCCTCCTTTTTAACTATATAGCTTTGTAAAAAATATCAAGAGGACTTTTGGGTGAAGGGTTAGGCTTGGGTTAAAGGTAGGTGGTTGGGTTAGTGGTTAGTAAAAGGGCGAAAAGCGTAAAAAGCGTCGGTTTTTGTAAGACTTTTTATTTTTGCAATTTTTATTTTGATTAAGCCTTTATTCAAACAAAGTTATTTTTGATAAACTTGTTTGTTATTTTTCTTTTGCTTCATCATCATCATCATCATCAATTTTTTTTTTGAAAAGTCATACGAAAAACCGAGCTTGTTACTAAAACAAAGGGTTAAAAATAAAAAGGTTTTGGTGGGTGAAAGGGTGTTTGGTTTGGGTTATGAAATGAAAAGGTTTAGGCTCAAAGGGGTTAACTAGGGGGATTTTGGGTAGGTGGTAAAAAAAATGGTGTAGAAATAAAAAGGGTTAGTCCTAATGCCTCCATCATTTACTTACTCGGGTTTAAGTTGGTAAGGACCGGGAATGTATCGTCGTGGCAAGTTCTAGAGTTGTAAGAACCAAGCGGCTATTCACACAAGAAACGAAAAATGAGCATTTAGTTTAAAGATATGTATTTGTATGCTCAATAAAGGCTCAAAATTCACTTTTGTGGGAATGGGTTTTTATGTGATCAAGTATATATAATAAATTTTAACTAAGCTTGTCACGCCGTTTCATAATTTTCTTATGTTGGTTCTTTTTATCACGACGCTATCGGTTGTAAATTTGTAAAAATATAACCTTTTTAGAATTTGAAATTCCCAAGTTAAACCTAGACAAGTAAACAAAAATGAAAAAATTTTTGAAAAAATTTGGGGTGATTAGCGGTTCCAATAGGCTTGTTATTAGGACTTGCAAGATTCAAAGTTTTAGTATCCCCCCCCCCCCCACACTTAAATTACACATTGTCCTCAATGTGTCCCAAAAATAAGTTTTTAGGTTGATTGAATGTGTAAAAGGTGTGAAAAAGCAAAAATTTGTGTTACTGGGCGTCTGGGCACAGCCCCGTGTCGGATGGACACGACCCCGTGTTCAGGTGCCAGTAACGAAAACTTACAGAAGGTGGACACCGGGGCGTGTTCACTAGGCACGACACCGTGTCTGGCAAAAGTCTGTAGAATTAAACAAACAGCAGGTCTGGGGAAGTGGACACGGGGGCGTGTCGGCTGGACACGACCCCGTGTAGACAATTTGCAAAGTTGAAAAACAGGTTTCTGGCTCTGGTTTTCCTGTCCCGGCTTTAGTAGCACTAATGTTTAGTGCTCTAAGCCTCGTATGTACCTGTTTTATCAATAAACACTACACCAAACCATAGCAAACATCCTAAATTACCAAGTTCAACATCCACGTCACAAAGTTAAAAAGAAAAACAAATGCAGAAAGTAAAAAGAGTTAAAGGAAAGTAAATTGTTCAACACACGGCACGTAGGCTGGAAATTGTTCAAGATAAAGGGGGTTAACCTGTGGGATTACCAACCAACCAATCCTGCCTCCGCTCCTCCCGCCTAGTCCTTGTCCTCGTCCTCATCATCATCTCCTCCTCCATGCCCCGCCATGTACTCCCGGATACTACCAATGACATCCTGAATGTCGGATATGTTTCTCTCAATAGCTCCGACCCGGGTGTACGTGTTGCTCGCCATGTTATAGGTGTTCCTGGTGCACATGAGGTTTTCCTGCAACAAATCATGTAAACTTTGGAAGTTAGGAAAACCACCTCCTTGTGAGGAGGATTGGCCCGGATCACCATGGGGCTGGTACTGATGATGCTGCGGAGCGTGAAGGACGAGTGCCTCTTGCGGGTTCCATGCATGCCCCTGCATCCTTTGGAAGCTAACTGTTCCGTCTTCAGCCTCATAAATTAAGTTCATGGAGCGGCAGATGTGTACATCCATTCTTCCCGACCATGGGCTCCTTTCGAAGGACTGAGGCATGTTGGTGAAATGCTTGAAGAAATGGTATATCCACCCTCCAAAGAAGATAGGGGTTGGTGAAGTAGCAAGCTTGTTCAAATGCATGTTTCAGAGCAGGAGATACTGAACATCGAGGTGTCTGCGGTTGTGAATGCAATGGAGGACCACCAAATCTCTCAACCCAACAACGCCACCGCTATCATGCCTTTGGCTAAGAGAGTAACCGAGGACCCTATGGATGTATTGGTAAAGTGGGTCCCTCAACTTAGTGCTCTTAGTGCTGCTCGGATTGTAGTGCCCATCACCAATCTGAGCCCACGCGGCTTGGCGTTCGTTCTCATCCAACTCTCGCACCCCTCCGGTGTTCTCTTCATTACCCGTATCTTCCTCCGCATATAGCCCAACTATCGACCCAAATTGTGCCATCGAAATCGAGTACCGAGTTCCACCACATCGGAATCCCACCCCATCATTGTCGAAAGGGTCGCACCTTGAATTGAACGTGAATGTGCTATAGAATTCCATAGTGTACTCGTGGACTGAACGAAGTCGAGTGGTTAGGGTGACTCTTAGTGGGCCAGTAATGAGGTTGTTAAACCGGTCAAGTTGGTTCACCATGGCTAAAAGATCCGTGCACACTTGTCTTGGATATTCTTCCGGTCTGGTTTGAAGCACTTCATATCTTGCCCTAGCATCGAGCTCATTTGTGTTGAACCTCGTGAATTTCTTCGATATCTGAAAGAATACACCAAAAGTTAGCATGAAACAGTGGAATTTTCGGACAAAACTGCAAACAGCGAGCTGGACACGGCCCCGTGTTCAGTGGACACGACACCGTGTCCAGGCGTCTGTTACTCAAAAATTTCATTTTTCGACCCGGTTTCGAAACCTTGAAAATTTTTGGTCCAATAGGTGCGGTTTCCCCCGAAATAAAACCCCAAGTGCCGTTTTTTTTCCAAAACAAACCGTTTACCCCTTCAATTTTATCTTTTTCGGTTCAAAAACAAGGGTTTGGGGTTTTTGTGAGAAATCGGGTGAATCTTTGAACAATACAAGTGGATTTACTTCCTATAACATTAATCTAACTAAATGCTAACAGATTTAAGAAAAAATTTGAGGTTCGATCCGGATGAAGTTCAAGAACCCTAGATTTCCCCCCAAATTTTTGATGTTTTAACTACATGCAAATGCTTAATCTAACTACTAATGATGATAGAATCATACCTTGATGTTGTTAGAACTAGAGGAGACGTTGAAAATCTGCGGAAAATCGCCTTGAACCAGAGCGTTTTTGGGGAAACGGGGCGTGTGGAATGGTGTAACTGTTATGAAAAATGGGTTTTATCCCGACAGTTGCGCGGACACGGCCTCGTGCCGAGCGAGTTTTTTTTAACGTGCTCGTGTGAGTGCCCTTGTTTCCCAAAAACTTGGTTAGAAAACTTACCGATTTAGATGTCAACCCGTTTGTTCGTAACTTACCAGGTATGATGTTGATGTTTTTACTCTTCGACCGTTTGAAGCGAGATTTCTTCCTCTTCATCCTCAATAAATCCTTGATAGAGTTTCAGCCATTGGCCATTGACTTTGAATGGAATTCCATTCTGAGATTTAATTTCTACTGCACCGTGTGGGTAAATATGGGTGATGGAAAAAGGTCCTGACCACCTAGACTTTAATTTACCAGGAAACAATCGAAGTCGTGAATTAAACAAAAGAACTTGATCTCCTACTCGAAATTCATTAGGTTTAATATGTTTGTCATGCAAGTTTTTCATTCTTTCCTTATAAATTTCAGAGTTTGAGTATGCATAATTCCTAAGTTCGTCTAATTCATTTAATTGACAAAATCGATTTCTACCAGCAAATTCTAAATCTAAGTTTACATTTTTAATTGCCCAGTAGGCTTTGTGTGCAATTTCTACTGGCAAGTGACAACTTTTTCCATAGACGAGCTTATATGGGGTTGTACCTATTGTTGTTTTATAAGCAGTTCGAAAAGCCCATAAAGCATCATCTAATTTATCTGCCCATTCCTTTTTATTTAACCCTACGGTTTTTTCAAGTATTCATTTTAAACCTCTATTAGTCACTTCGGCTTGTCCGTTTGTTTGAGGGTGATATGCTGTTGAGACCCGGTGATAGACCCCATATCTTGTTAAAAAAATTTCAAGTTGATGGTTGCAAAAATGGGTACCTCTATCACTTATTAATGCTTTAGGTGTTCCAAAACGAGAGAATATTTTTATTCAGAAATCTTACCACGACTCTTCCATCACTCGTTGGAAGTGCCTCGGCCTCGGCCCATTTAGACAAGTAATCTACTGCCACAAGTATATATTTGTTTCCTTTTGACGGTGGGAAAGGTCCCATAAAGTCGAGTCCCCACACATAAAAAATTTCACAAACAAGAATGCCGTTTTGGGGCATTTCGTTTTTGGAAGAAATATTACCTGTTCTTTGGCAAGCATCACATGTCTTAACAAGACTTTGGGCGTCTTTGTAAATGGTTGGACAATAAAACCCTGAATCAAATACCTTTCGTGCGGTACTAGCGGTACCATGATGTCCTCCATATGGACCTTCATGACAATGGTGGAGAATTCTTCTTGCTTCGCTACCATGTACGCATCGTCGGATGAGTTGGTCGGCACACATTTTGAAAAGATAAGGATCTTCCCAAAAATAATGCTTCACATTAGCAAAGAATTTTTTTCTTTGATGATGTGGCCAACCTTTTGCGACTATACCGCTAGCTAGGTAGTTAGCATAGTCGGCGTACCATGGTTCTTCTTTGTATTCCATCATTTCTAAGGACTCCGTTGGAAATTTTTCGTTGATTTGCTCGTCCCTGGTTGCCTCCAAAGCTGGGTGTTTTAAGTGCGAAAGATGATCTGCTGCGGTGTTTTCTGCTCCTCTTTTGTCTTTGATTTCAATATCAAATTCTTGGAGGAGTAAAATCCACCGAATCAAACGTGGTTTTGCGTCCTGCTTTTTGAAAAGGTATCGAATGGCTGCATGATCTGTATAGACTAGTGTTTTAGAAAGAACAAGATAAGAACGAAATTTATCAAAAGCAAATACCACGGCTAGTAATTCTTTTTCAGTTGTTGTGTAATTTTCTTGTGCATCGTTAAGTGTTTTACTAGCATAATAAATTGGGTGAAAATGCTTTTCTTTTCTTTGTCCCAAGACAACTCCAGCCGCAAAGTCACTTGCATCGCACATGATTTCGAAAGGAAATTTCCAATCAGGCGCTATCATGATAGGTGCATTGACTAGCATTTCCTTTAGGGTTAGAAATGCTTGATTGCAATCCTTGTCAAAGATGAAAGGGGCATCTTTTTCAAGTAATTTTGTTAGAGGTCTTGAAATTTTAGAAAAGTCTTTGATAAACCGCCTATAAAATCCGGCATGCCCTAGGAAACTTCTGATAGCTCTAACGGAGGATGGGGGTGGTAATCGAGAAATAGGGTCTATTTTGGCTCGATCAACCTCCATTCCTTCGCTTGAGATCTTGTGACCGAGTACTATTCCCTCCGTTACCATGAAATGGCATTTTTCCCAATTAAGGGCGAGGTTAGTTTCCTCACATCGGGATAGCATTCGTTCAAGGTTATCGAGGCAGTGGTCGTATGAATCCCCAAAGATAGAAAAGTCGTCCATGAAGACTTCCATTGTCTTTTCTATCATGTCATGAAAGATGGCTACCATGCCACGTTG
Source organism: Helianthus tuberosus (assembly GCA_030545235.1). Classification (NCBI taxonomy): domain Eukaryota; kingdom Viridiplantae; phylum Streptophyta; class Magnoliopsida; order Asterales; family Asteraceae; genus Helianthus; species Helianthus tuberosus. Next base: position 51,965,589 of record CM060410.1, on the reverse strand, counting down.
GAATGTTGCGGGGGCATTACATAGACCAAATGGCATGCGTCGATAAGCAAAAGTTCCATAGGGACATGTGAAGGTTGTCTTTTCTTGGTCTTCGGGTGCTATCGGGATTTGAAAGTAACCTGAAAAACCATCCAAGAAACAGTAAAATTTATGACCGGATAATCTTTCTAACATTTGATCAATGAAGGGCAAAGGAAAGTGATCTTTTCTTGTTGCTTCATTTAATCGTCTATAATCTATACATACTCTCCATCCTGTGACGGTTCTCGTTGGTATTAATTCATTCTTTTCGTTAGTTATTACCGTCATACCTCCTTTCTTTGGAACTACTTGGACGGGACTTACCCAAGGACTATTGGAGATAGGATAAATAAGTCCGGCGTCAAGTAATTTGATGACTTCGTTTTTAACCACTTCTTGAACATTTGGATTTACTCGACGTTGTGGTTGTATTACCGATTTGTAGTCATCATTCATTAAAATTTTGTGCGTGCACATGGAAGGACTTATTCCTTTAATATCTACAAGATTCCACACAATCGCATTTTTGTGTTTTTTCAAAAGATTAATTAATTTTTCTTTTTTCTAAACTACCTAATTTAGACGAAATAATTACAGGTGATTTACCATCTTTGTCTCGAAAAGCATATTCCAAACCTTTTGGAAGTTCTTTGAGCTCAAGAGGTGGGTCTTTAGGAGACTCCTTATTGGGTTGCTCATTTTGATCAAGAACTTTAAAAGTTTGTTCTATGGCGACCTCTTCTTCAACAAAGTGGTCAATCTTTTCACTTGTATCGGGTGGTTCATCTTCATCTTCAATTAGGGGGTCATTATTGCCGAATGGATATTTCATTGACCACTCAAGATCGACACTTTTTTTAAATGCCCCTAATTGAAGAGGTAGATTGTTGAACTTCCGGTTTTTCAAAGCTTCGTGAGTTTTTACAAATGGTCGTCCCAACACTAGAGGAGCGTCATCGAGGATGACAAAGTCGGTTGGGATTACCATTTGATTAGTTTGAACCAAGACATCCTCAACTACACCGATTGATTTTATTACTTTCCGATTAGATAGAAAAATGGGTATTTGAAGTGGAGAAAAATCACTAGTACTTAATTTTTCGAAAATGTAGTTGGGCATTATGTTAACACAAAGATCTTTATCAATTGTGACATTACTAATAAATGAATTTTGAAAAAAACATGGAACCGGTGTTATGTTAATTTCAAATGGATCTTCTTTTATTAGCGAGGTTTGATCGTTAGTTAACTTAACGCTTACCGTTTCGTCAATTTTAGTGTTAGTGTTTAACTCTTTTAAAAACTTAGCATGAGTGGGAACTAAACAATGATTTTCAAAAGAAGGTGACAAGAGATTAATTTCTTCAAAATTAGACTCTTCTTGAATTTTAACGTTGTCGGACTCACCTTTTTCGTTGTTTAACTCATGTGTCGGTTCTTCACTTATTTGTTCTTCCATTTTTACACTTTCAATTATCTCTTCTTTATTTAATTCTTCTCTTGCGCGGGACTCCTCTTCCCTTGCGCGAGATTCTTTTATATAGCGCTCGATAACTTTAAGGTGTTCTAATATCCTATCGGTCACTTCGGTGATAGAAAAAGGATCAGGATTTTCAAAGCTCGAATCCGGTTGTTCGATCCTTTGTTCCTCATAATACCCATATGAAGTAGATGGTTCACACCATTGTTCTTCATTATAAGCATATGATGGATAAGGGTCGTAATTTTGTTCTTCATGATACTCATATAAGGTGGGTTGTTCACGCCATGGTTCCTCATAGTAAGCATATGAAGGTGGTGTCTCATATCTTGGTTCCTCAAAGTATGAGTATGAAGGCTCATACCTTGGTTCATCAAAATATGAGTATGAGGGAGGAGGTTCATACCTTTGGTCTTCATAGGATGTGTATGAAGTTGATGGCTCGTACCTGGGCTCCTCATAGTAGGCCTATGAAGTGGATGGTTGATATAAGTTACAATATTGAACCGAGTGCGGGTCACCACAATTAGTGCAATAGTTATTAATATAATCATCCTCCTCATAGGTGTAGTTGTAACCTCCTGAGTATTGATTCATAAGAATCACTCAGCAGACCACAACCAAGTCTCGAGACCAGAAAACAAAAATAAAAACGGAAACAGAGGCTGGACACGGCCCCGTGTTCAGTGGACACGGCCCCATGTACAGAATCTGTATCTGGGCGTTTTAATTAAAGTTACTGATTTCGTTGAGCACGGGGGCGTGTTGAGTGAGCACGGCCCCGTGTTCAGGCTACTGTATCTGGGTGTTTTATGAAAAATATGCAGCACGGCCCCGTGTTCAGTGAGCACGGCCCGTGTTCAACCTACTGTAAATGCAAAACTAAACTAAAATGCAGAAAAATGTGCGCGCGTTCTGAAAAAGTTTTGAAAAACTGATTAGGCCGTCGATTTTAAGCTTTCTTAAAATCCTTGTGTCCCCGGCAACGACGCCAAAAACTTGATGTGCGTGAAGTGTGTTATGGTTTTAATGTTTATTTTAAGCCCTTTTACACTTTTTTAGCCAAGTTTTAAATTTATAAAACACGATATTTACTAACACTAAACACACATGTGGGCAAGTGCACCCATCGTGAGTGTAGTATAGTGTTGGTAAGATACCGAGGTCATCCAAGGACACAAGAGCTTTTAGTACCGGTTTATCCTCAACGTCTAATCAAATAAAAAAGTTAGAAAAATGTTTTAAACTAGAAAAATAAAAACTAACTAAAATGCTGAAAATAAAATAAAAGTAAAAACAGATAGACAAGATGAATCACTTGACTCCGACTCGTGTTTAGTGTAACCTTTGATTATTTCCGCACTTTTGCACTTTTTAAGAGATTATCTTAGTTATTGTAGTAGGCCCCTCTTTTGAAGGCGACGTTACCCTCAACCCAGTAGTTTGAGTCAGCAAGGATACAATCCTAAAGGGTCGGATTATTGAAAGATAATTAATTAAGTTATTAATGCATATTATGGTAGACCCCTCTTTTGAAGGTGACGTTACCCTCGGCTAAGTAGTCTGAGTCAGCAGGGATACAGTCCTAAATAGCCGGGTTAAAGTATTAATAGTAGCTTACATATGAGGGGATCAAAGAGTTTGGACCCCCGCCATCCAATACCGGTGGGTATTGAAGGAGGTCCTACTAAATTTGACCCAGGTCCTTGCAGGATCTATACACTGAACAAGGCAAGACTCTTACCAAACCGTTCCCTTAACCCCCGACCAGGTAGCCAACATACCTCCATATAGACCGTGGAGATATGAATGGGGAAAATCTTTTATTTATATAGACAGTAAAATAATGCCAAGACACCACGGACAAATGATAAGGAAAAATCACCTTCAACATAAGAAACTAGTTATTAAAGTCATTAATACATAACCAAGTAAAAAGTGTGAAAATATTAAAAATAAAAAGTATTACACTAGACACTTGTCTTCACCAAGTGATGTAAGAGACTTAGGCAAACATGGCCTTTGATTTTCAAGAACTCTTACGATCAATCTTGGATCCCGAGACGACTCACACACTCTATGATGGACAATGGATGATGGTGGTGGATGATGGTGGTGGGTGGTGGGTGAAGTGTGAGAGAGGTGGTGTGCCAAGGGATGGTTTGCAAATGAGCCAAGCACCCCTATTTATAGCCTGAACAGCAGCTCAGGCACGGCCCTGTGTCCATTGGGCACGGCCCCGTGTCCATCCTCTTCTCTTCCTTCATTAATTGCAGTTTGTCTGCATTAGTTGACCACGCTCCCGTGTTCGCTGGGCACACCCCCGTGTGCAGAAGCATATCTGTACTATCAAGATTTTCTCAGATTCTGTGAATCTTAGAGTTGACCATGGCCCCGTGTCCGCTGGGCACGCCCCCGTGGTGGGTGATAGAAGCTTTTATAGCTTTGTCGTTTATGCTGGCACTTGGGTACGCCCCCATGTTCACTGAGCACGGGGCGTGTTCAGTCTTCTGTCTTCTTGATTTTGCTTGGGAAGATGCTGTTGGTGGGTCGGGCATGCCACGTTTATTCCTTTTCTTGTATTTATGTTAGATTTAGCTGCCTTTTTGCTTCTTTTGTTCATTTGAGCTCATTTAATCCTGAAAATACAAAAGGAAGACAAAAGCATACTTTTTCCAACATTAGTACTAAAAAAGGGTTAGTTTTATGTCACAATTGATGTAATTTATATGTTGCATTTTGTACACATCAACCTACGTCATCATATATTAGAAGAAGCCCATAAGTCTAAATATACGATGCATCTAGGAAGTGATAAAATATACCAGGATTTAAGAAAAAATTTCTGGTGGATAGGAATGAAAAAGGACATAGCAGCCTATGTTTCTAAATGTTTAACCTGTTCACAAGTTAAAGCTGAACACCAGAAACCCTCAGGTCTATTGCAACAGTTAGAAATGCCAGTGTGGAAATGAGAATTAATAACAATGGATTTTGTTACTAAATTACCCAAAACAAAGAAAGGAAATGATACAATCTGGGTGATTGTAGATAGGCTAACCAAGTCAGCTCATTTTCTACCAATGAAAGAAACTTTCAGTATGGAACAGCTAGCCAAATTATATGTAAATGAAATCGTTTCTTTACGTGGAATACCTTTATCAATCATTTCTGATAGGGATAGTCGTTTTACCTCTCATTTTTGGTCGAGTTTCCAAAAGGCAATGGGAACCAAGTTAAATCTAAGCACAGCTTATCATCCTCAGACGGACGGACAAAGCGAATGAATAATTCAGACAATGGAAGACATGCTTAGAGCTTGTGTAATTGATTTCGGAGGTAATTGGGACGATCACTTACCTTTAATAGAATTTTCTTATAATAATAGTTATCACACAAGTATCAATGCTGCACCATTCGAAGCACTTTATGGACGAAAGTGCCGAACCCCAGCTTATTGGGCAGAAATTGGGGAAAAGCAACTATCTGGACCTGAGATAGTGCAAGAAACAACCAACAAGATTATTCAAGTCAAGGAACGACTGAAAGCAGCACGTGATCAACAAAAGAGCTATGCTGATAACCGACGCAAACCCTTGGAATTTCAAGTAGGAGATAAAGTATTGTTAAAGGTCTCTCCTTGGAAAGGAGTAGTAAGATTCATTAAAAGAGGAAAGCTAAGTCCCAGGTATGTTGGAACTTTTAAGGTTATTAGAAGAATAGGACCTGTAGCTTATCAGCTACAACTGCCAGAGGAAATGACAGGAATACATGATGTGTTTCATGTATCTAATCTCAAGAAATGCCTAGCCGATGAATCGCTAATGGTACCTCTTAAGGATATAGAGGTAAATGAACAACTCAAGTTTGTAGAAAGGCCTCTACAGATTGAAGACAGGAAAGTCAAGAATCTCAAACATAAGAGATTAGTTCTGGTCAAAGTGAAGTGGGACTCCAAAAGAGGACCTGACTACACATGGGAGCTTGAATCTGAAATGCAAATGAAATATCCACGCTTGTTCCAGTAGATCTCAAGGACGAGCTCTAAAACAAGGTGGGGAGGATATAACAACCCTCAATAAAACCGACACCCTCATAATTTTTCCGACACCCTAATATATTTTAAAATATCCCAATATGTCCCAAAATACACCCCATACGTGAAAATGGGCCCCAAATACATTAAATAGTATTAAAAATAATTAAAATTTTAAATTTTGGGCTGAGGCGGGCCGCGTAAGCCTCACCCCAACCTTGACGCGGGCCGCGTCAACTTAAAATCTGGCACGGCCCTGGGCCGCCACGTGGCCCAACACACGGCAAGCCTACTCGATGACCCAGCCAAGCTATCGCATTGACCGGGTTTGACGCGGGCCGCGTAGCCCGTTGTTGACACTTACGCGGGCCGCGTAAAAGCTGAAATCAGGCCCTATATAAAGGAGCCATCGGATCTCAGTCGAAATCGTTCAAAAATCGTTTCTTTCTCTCAAATCTGAATATTAGGCAATATAATCGGGTATTATACCCCCCTAATTAGCGAAGTTCTGCTCCGTTGTAAGTATTATAACCCCTGGATACGTATTAGATACGCTGCCCGATTGATTTAGGGTTTCGTAATGGCTGTCGTGGTTCTGCTCGACGTAGTCATTGGAATGCCGTCTCGGGGAGGGTATTGCTAATGTTAAAATGGGTTATTATACTAACACGTGTGCATTTGTGTAAATTATATATTGTCACCAGGAAACCCTTACGGAAAATCTAAGACAGCAATGTGAGTTGATCCACTTTTTGTAAACCTTTTGTTAACTGTTTTACAAAACCTTAAATACTTTTCCATGCGAATAACAGTTATTGAGTATTTGTAAGAACACAATTATCATGAGTATGTTGGGGTTTTGTATACAAAATTTGTTACCACCTGGTCAAGGAGTAACATTTTCACAAGTCGGGTCTGACAGTACTATGGATGTTAATTGATATGCCTTGGAAACAAATATAATTGCGAGATCGCCCCCAATACTGTACACTGGGTTTTACTTAAACTTGATTAAACTGGGATTCACTCACCAGTATTTCCCACTGACAAATGTTTTTAAAACGCGTTTCAGGTAACAAACTGTGAAAGCCAAATAGAAGCCAGCTGGACAGCACTGAAGGCTTGGAAAAGTGGCAATAAAGTTACCTAAAATAAAATAGAAGTTTTTATTAAATAATATAGGATTTATTCCTATAAAAACGTGTGTACTATGAACTTGGGTTTATCCCATATGTTTAATATTATGGAAATATGGTATTTTACTCTGATCAAATATTTCCTAACTACGGTCCTGATGAAAAATTCCGCTGCCAAATTAGACAATACGTGATACCACCGAAACTGGCTCGCGGCCGCCCGTTTCCTGGGATTAGGGATCGGGGGTTGCGACACTAATATACTCAATGATGATAATTATATATATATATATACATGTATGTATATATGAAAACATCCATTAGTGATGTCCTATGATTTGCCCAGTACCTAAATGAATCATCTTTCAGAACGATGACAGTTGTAGTTTATGACTCCCTGTCCAACGGTGAAGAACTAGGTTCAAATCTTAAAGCCTCTGATCTAATAAGATGACGGCTTATAAATTAATGTCCTCCGTGATAGGCTTTTGTTGCCATATCTTATAATGTCCTTTACGACAAGGCCTTCGTGCCATATGATTATTTTGGTCCTTCCTGACGGACTCATGTTTCATATTTTAGAAAGCCATTATGGCAAGCCTTCGAGCTATCTAAAATCATCAATATGACAAAAATAGTTGTGACATTTTGATCCCCTGTCAAAAGGGTAATGGACTCGGTCCAAACCCTAAAGGCCATTGATGGTCCTTTTGTGACCTAGGCTGAATGTAATTGATGTACATTCAAATAACATTCATTAGGAATGTTCATACCCTATTAGCTTTTATGGTTTAATAATACCATGGTTGATGTATGTTAGGTCATCAGGGTGATGACTCGCTATAGAAATGCAATTTAGAAATTGTTTAATTTTGGCGTTTAGTGCCGAGCTTCAAGTATGGCAAACTTGAATGAGACAAATAACAGTCGCGATACAGATGATGCGACAAATGCTAATGATGCAACAAATGTGAACCTCAAGGTTAATATGATTGACGCAGCTGTTAGAAAGGCTATGATAAAGGTCATGAAAAGGTTTAAAGAGCAGAATGCTACTAGCTCTAAATCATATTCCCTCTGATCATGAAAAAGAGTTTTGTTCATACTTCGAATGCGAAAAATGAACCAAATAAGATGATATATATAGTAAGGAGCCCCGTTCCTCTAAAGGACGTACTTAAAAATACATCGTCTCTTGCAAATCAAGAGACTTCAATGGCGAAAAAGGGGCCATTGATTGCATGAAATTGTTGGATGAAATAGAAACCACTATGGACATCAGCGGTTGTGCTGAGAAAGACATTGTGTGATATGTGTCACAGTTATTCAAGGGCAGTGCCCTTAATTGGTGGATGACCTTAATGAAGTTACAGGAAGAATACTCTTACAATATTTGGGGTGGTCCAAGTTCATGGACTAATCAGAAAAACCGATTGACTGCGACACGGAATGGAAAAGGTGGAATAAGAATTTTTTGACTCTCACCATGAAGGATCTAAACTGTCGACAGAATGTTACAAACTTTAATTATTATCTGAGATAGTGCCCTATTCGGTTAACCCAAAATCTAAGCTTAATGCATTAATTATTGGTAGTTTAGCATCGGTAATAAGAGGGCACATTAGGGTTTTAAAAGCCTGCTTCTTATAAATCCATTATGGATCTATCTCAGCTACTCACGTTATATAGATTAAGAAATAAACCAGTCAAAGATGAGACTGCCCTAAAACTGTCAAAGATTTTACAGCTAAGTATAGAAGGATTTAGAATGGAGGCGCCTAAACCCTCCTGATGAATGTTAGAGGCAGTTCTTATCAATAATGACACCGGATAAATCCCTAATTGTGATTTTATTGCTAAGAGTTACGTTTGGATTCAGGTGCTACTGAGTCTCTCATAAGACCGCAAGCTTAGCAAACTTTTAGAATCTTCCTATAAGAACCCCAGATATTAAGTGTAAGGTAAAACTTACAGGCGAAATCATAGGAACCATCTCTTCTTTTCCTGTCAAGAATCTTCTTTCATAAAATCTAAAGTACTATTTCACCAGATCAGGTACGATGATATATGTTATTTTATTTTTGTTATATCCATGATTTTTATCAACTGCGAATGCTAGACTATGCTCGATAAAGGAGCCATATGAGGATTTGCGTATCCTAGTGCGTCCCATAGATTGCTTCCATGCCTGATCAGTATGGAGGTTTAATGCATGGAACCACTGAGATATCCCAATGGTCATATGGTACTAAAGTCAGCTAATGGTATTCAAAGAAGATATCCTTTATAGGAGTGTCCAAGTAAGTGCCACTAATTAAGGCATCCATGCATTCGTAAAGTAAATGTGTCATTTATCTGACACGAGTATTGATAGATGAACTGAAGCCTGAGATTTAGATTACCTCGGTAATCTCGGTATGTTTTGGTTATCCCTCTAAGGAATCACTCTGTTTTTACCCTGTAAGGCTAGTAGAGTTAAGAAAAACATCCCGCTTAGGGCTATATTATTGTAAAAGCTCCATATCAGTTAGTACCAACAATAACGGAAGGATTGAAACCCTAATCATATAAGTTTCTAGATAAAGATTCTCGAAGCCAAATTCATAATTTTGAGAGCTCCGGCATTATTATTTTAGAAAGGCGGTTTTTTTTTTGCTTATACATTGATTACCGCAACCCTATTTAGGCAACAATTAGGAATCACCATCAGCTGCCCAGGATCGTCGATTTGTTCGACTGACTGTAAGGATTAGCTATTCCTTAAGATTGGTTCAAGCAGTAGTTGGAATAACTATCTCGCCTTAAATAAGCTTTTCTATAATATTTGTTGTGTAAATATCAAGGTTGCTTCTTTAGAGACCTTGTATAGATGGATTGTTGAACGTCCGTTTGATGGATAGAATAGTGGTAAATCCAATTATCAGGATCTGAAAGTCACCCTGGAGAGACGGCGGATAAGACCATATAAATTATGATCGTCTGGAAACTGCCAAGTATTCAGCGGAAAGTCAATAATTGATGAAAGTCGCAAACCTCTTAAGTCTTTGTTAAAGAATCAGATTCCACAGAAGGTATCACCCTTGAAGAGTGTGCTAAAATTTTAATACAATGGGCTAGTTAAGCTCTGGATATATAGGATCATTCGAGGAAATCGAATATATCAAAGATCAATAGCTTATAAGCTAAAACTTATTTAAGAAGTTTGATGGAACTCGCAATGTGTTCCACACCTGTGACTTAAAGATATGGCTAGACAATAGGTCAAGAGCATTGTCACATAATGATAGGCGGATTAATACTTATAGTTTGTGGTAAAAATCAGCATCGATTGAGGATCGACTAGATTAGAAGCTCCAAAAGGATACATGTACCAATTATAAAGGGCATCTTGGGTGCCTGGAGGAGCCCCAGATATGCTGTGGAAGATTAAGTCCATTATAAGACAAAAAGTACTTCCATCTTTTGAGCAAATATCGAGGTCGGGATTTCTTTTAAGGGGGTGAGGATGTAACACCTCGTAAAATCACGTCCGATGGTGTATTGACACGTGTAATTGTCACACCCCGATATTTCCACGTATTACCGGTGGGCCCGGTGGGGAATATCGTGACGTAGTTGATATCATCATAGTCAAACAACACAATTTTAAATGCACAGCGGAAGCAAAAGATAGATTTATTTCAACTGAATAAAATTGTAATATTAAGTATCACAACGTAGTTGAAACGGATCCACAGGCGGATCAAATGAATAGAAAACGTAGTTCAACAGACTCAAAATGCATCCAAGCTTGCGAGACTCTTATTGATGCTAAGGAGAGGCCAGCCTATTTCGAGTAGTACCTGCACTTAACCTTTTTGGGAAAATACGTCAGTTTACACTGGTAAATACAATTAACTGACTCATTTTGAAAAGGTTTAGAAAATTGATTTGAATGCACAAGGCACAAAACATTTTATAACTTGGGATAATTATTTATATATAAACTTGTAAAAGAATTACATGTTCGTTATACGTTCAGTAGCCCGAATTGACACCGTGTTAAAGATTAATAGACACACCACATGATATAGTCCCGCGGTGAGTTATTCCCGAAACTGGCGGTTATACCTTATTATTTATTTACGCACTGTCGGGTGTACGCCTACACCCCGTGCTTAGGTCGTGGCCATTCGTAAAATGATGCCAAGGATATACGGGACATGGTCATTAACCCCCCAAAGGCTTTAAGCAAACAAAACAATTTAAACGGGACATTTAAATAAATTAATCTTCATACAATTAAAAATTCAATGCTCGACCAGGCGGTATTTTATATACCGTACCCCAAGCCCGTATAGGGAAAATAAGTTAAAAGTATTTACTTTTGCAAGTATTAATCACAAACAGCAAGTGCACGTAGCTTTTACCGGGTCTCCTATTCTGGAACAAAGGTTTTTAATAACCTATTAGATTTTCTAACGGGTCTTTATTTAAGCCTAAACTTAGACCGGTTAGTTTTAAAGGAAGATACGGTTCAAACGCACGATTAAGCGAAGACCGGAATAGAATGTGATTTAGACCCGACAAGTTTGAGGACTTGTATAATATGGGTAAACTAAACACATTCTGGATTTTGAGACAAAAAAAAAAAGATAAGGTTTGACCCGTTTCGGTCAATTTATGCAAACTAGTTACATAAACCGAACTGAACGCGCAAGATGCGTAACGGGTAACCATATGAGTCATATACAGGTTTCCTAAGTTATTATGCCTTACATATGTTGTGACATCAGAAAGATATCTTCTATTATGCCCAAAACGAATTTAAACTCAAACTATGCCCCATAGGGGCATTTTGGTAATTTTAAAGATTATAAAAGAGTTTAAATAATAATCTGAGTTACAGGTCTGATAAAATCAGTAAAAATACTTAAATTAATAAGTTATAACAGTAGGGTATTACATATATGTGAAATTTACCATTTATAACTAAACTATGCACCGTATGGGCATTTTGGTAATTTCACTTAAGCCTAAAAGGTCAAAACTGGAAATATGAGTTTAAAACTTTTGCTTACTGTTAAAATATAAAAATTTACTGAAAATATCAGTAGGCATCAAACCTTATATGTTTAAAATAGTTTTAATACATACTATGCTTTAAAAACGCTTAAAAAGACGATTTTGAGCTATTTCCGGGTTTTTAAAGGAAAGCTGATATTTTTATTATTACAGAAGGCTCAAAATATTTTATTTATCATATTAGATCAGTAGAAAAAGGTTTGGTATCAAAAGGATTTGTAAAACTCATTTTATAGCCCAAAAGGGCAAAACCGACAATAACCGAATCAAGCTTAGAAATCTAAGTTATGCTCAGTCAAAAATAAATAAAAATCTTCAAAAATCCCAAAATATTATATTATATCAGTGGATAGAAAGTTTGATACCAAAAATTGGGTTTAGATAGGCCATATGCTAATTATGTCGTTTAATTAACAAAAAGCTTTTCATTTACTCTAACGAGCATAACTCCTAATCTAGACCTCAAACTGATGTCAAATTTTAGGGACAAGTTTATAAATCAGTAACTAAAATTTCTATTCTTTTACTTTTTCAAAAATCACGTTTTAAGGTCATATGGGCTTAATAGTCAACATTTAAGCATTTAACGGAAACATGCATATGAATCGGATAACTAATGAACCAAGTTGTATAATCACAGAGGGTTATACTAACATGAAGCCTGGTCCAAATAAAGCTCTAAGGCATTTCTAAAACATGCTACATTGGGTCAGAACTGAAAGTCAAGGCAAAAGTCAAATTATGCGACTTTCGGTTCCGAACCGAGCTTAAACTGAAAATTGTCGGGTTGAACATGTTTAGACATTTTCTTACATTAATTACCAAGTTATATTAATGATAAAACAGGTTGCATGGCTCCTACATTGCTAATTATGCATTAATTTGAAAATAAGCTTTCTGTTGACTTTTTAAGATTAACTTTCACCCGACAATTGACCTAGTTAGAGTGGGAATCAAAGGGTGCCCTTTTAAGGGTTTATTACCTACATAATTTCCAACTCATAGGTACTTTCAATTTGAAATTTGATTGGACAAATTTTAAATAATCATGAAGTCAAACTCTAATTACGACGGTTTGACTTTAGGCTAATTAACTAAGCTAAACTGAAATAAAGAAAGTTAAGGACACTTACAAGGGTCCAAAGCACGACTAGAGACTCCTAGGAAGGGTGCTTGAGCTCCAAAATTCTCCAGAAGTGAAGATGTGAGCGTTCCCAAATGCATGTCCAAATGTTTGCAACAATAGGCTCCTTAAATAAACATTTTGATCATCTAAGATCATGCCAAGGAAGTCTATAATTGTTTCCAGATCAAGACAAGTGCCCTCTATGCATGAAATACCACCATTGGGGCAGCCCCTGGTATGCAAAACAAGCATTCAAAGTCGGTTAACAGGCCTGGATAGACACCTGTGTGAATTTTCTGATGCTGGCACACTCACACGGGCCGCGTAGACCTTTAGGTAGTCTTACGCGGGCCGCCTGGCCTTCCAAAACCAGCCAAACAAGTTTCAGCTATTTACAATTCAGCCCCTGGTCCTTTCAAGCGTGGTTTTAAGCATTTTTCTTGCACTTTTGGCCCTATAACCTTACTTTTAAGGGCTTCATGACATAACTAAACATTGTTAAGTCCTTGGTTAACTTTGTGATCACCCGTAACGTCATGAATTTCAACGTTGACGCTTTTAACCCCTTATATACGAATATCGTCATAACTTTCTCATACTTTATCGAAACCTTGTGAAATTTTTACCACGTATTCTGGTGAGTATAATTTATCATTACAAAGCTTCGGGTTCGCTAAAAGGTCACTCAGAGGTTTACTTTAAACATGTTGACACATTTAACCCCTGTAGTTTGTAATCTCTCACTTTCTTCCACAATTTGCTTCATATGATCCTTGATTCATTCGTTTAAGGGTATAAACATCGTGTAGGGTTATTGTAAGGTATATTTATCCATTGTTGACACTTTGAACCCTTTTATTCACATACTTTCTCTGTTTTTCAACTTTAGTCCCTCTAAATCACTTCTTTACACGTTTAAAGTCCATGACACGTGTTGATATATTATTGGACACAAATTTACGAGGTGTTACATCCTCGCCCCCTTAAAAGAAATCTCGACCTCGAGATTTACTGAAACAAATGAGGGTACTTTTCTTTCATTGTGGACTCTACCTCCCACGTATACTCGGGACCTCTACGGGCATCCCATTTAACCTTGACAATTGGCACATGCTTCCTTCGAAGCTTCTTAACCTGTCGATCTTCGATCGACAAAGGTTTTTCCACAAATTTCAAGCTCTCATCAATGTGCACATCCGTATGTGGTATGAATAACGATTCATCAGCTAGACATTTCTTTAGATTGCAGATGTGGAATACGTTGTGAATACCACTGAGCTCTTCAGGCAAGTTTAACTTGTAAGCCACTGATCCGACACATTCGATGATCTCGAATGGTCCTATATACCTTGGGCTTAATTTGCCTTTCTTACCAAAACGCATCACTCCCTTCCACGGTGATACTTTAAGCGACACTTTGTCACCAACCTCGAACTTTAGAGGTTTACGCCTTAAGTCTGCGTAGCTTTTCTGCCTATCCCTGGCAACTTTGAGATGATCTCTTATCTGTACAATCTTGTCTGTCGTCTCCAGCACTATATCAGGTCCTGTTAATTAGACATCTCCAACTTCTGCCCAACAAACGGGCGTTCTGCACTTCCTTCCATATAAAGCTTCAAATGGTGCAACTTGGATACTAGAGTGATAGCTATTATTGTATGAAAACTCTATTAGTGGAAGATGATCATCCCAACTTCCACCTAGATCAATAACACAAGCTCTTAACATATCTTCCAGCGTTTGAATTGTTCGCTCACTTTGACCATCCGTTTGCGGATGATATGCAGTACTGAAGATAAGTCGGGTGCCTAAGGATTGCTGAAAGCTTTTCCAGAAATGCGAGGTATACCTTGTATCCCTATCAGAAATGATAGATACTGGCACCCCGTGGAGAGATACAATCTCATCCACGTACAGCTGAGCTAACTTATCTGAGTTGTGTGTTTCCTTAATAGGTAGGAAGTGAGCTGACTTAGTCAGTCTATCCACTATCACCCAAATAGTATCATTTCCTTTCTTTGTCTTTTGTAACTTGGTGATAAAATCCATTGTCACCATTTCCCACTTCCAGGTGGGAAGTTCAGGCTGTTGTAGTAAACCTGACGGCTTTTGGTGTTCAGCTTTAACTTGTGCGCACGTTAAACATTTGGCTACATAGGTAGCTATAGACTTCTTTATGCCTATCCACCAAAAATTGGCTTTCAAATCCTGGTACATCTTATCAGCTCCAGGATGAACGGAGTACTTAGAACTGTGGGCTTCCTGGAGGATCACATCCCTAAGTCCTCTATAAACTGGAACCCATATTCGTCTATTTAATCTCAGGGTTCCGTCTTCGCCATAGGATAACTGCTCTTCAGTTACTCCTAGCTTTTCATCAGGATAGTTAGCTTCTAATACAGCTTCTTTCTGCGCAGCTAACAACCTTTCATTCAAACTATTCCTTAATTCAATGCTCTTGGCATTGATTCTTATAGGCTTCACTCTTTCCTTTCTACTTAAGGCATCGGCAACCACATTTTCCTTTCCTGGATGGTATCTTATCTCACAGTCATAATCATTCAAGGTTTCCATCCAACGTCGCTACCTCATGTTCAAGTCCTTCTGATTGAACAGATGTTGAAGGCTTTTGTGATCAGAGTAGATCACACATTTGGTACCATACAAGTAATGTCTCCACAGTTTTAGTGCAAATACAACGGCACCCAACTCCAAGTCGTGGGTGGTGTAATTCTTCTCATGCACTTTTAATTGTCGAGAAGCATAGGCAATAACTTTGCCTTTCTGCATAAGCACACATCCCATACCTGTGTGCGATGCATCACAGTAAACCACAAACTCTTCGATCCCTTCAGGCAATGTCAACACGGGTGCATTGCTCAACTTCTGCTTGAGAACGTCAAAGGATTCTTGCTGCTTAGGCCCCCAGTCAAACTTGCTATTCTTTTGAGTTAGTAAAGTCAGAGGTGCTGCAATTCTTGAGAAGTTTTCAATAAATCGCCTATAGTATCCTGCTAAACCTAGAAAGCTACGTATTTCAGTAGGCGTCTTCGGCTCTTGCCAATTCATGACAGCTTCAACTTTAGCGGGATCAACCTGGATACCACGCTCACTAACAACATGTCCAAGGAATTGGACTTCACGAAGCCAGAATTCACATTTTGAAAACTTGGCATAAAGCTTCTCTTGTTGAAGCAGCTTAAGAATACAACGGAGATGCTTCTCATGGTCAGCTTGACTCTTCGAGTAAATGAGAATGTCATCGATGAAGACGATGACGAATTTATCTAGGTAGGGCTTACAGACGCGATTCATGAGATCCATGAATGCGGCAGGTGCATTAGTGAGCCCAAAAGGCATCACTAAGAACTCGTAATGACCATAACGAGTCCTAAATGCAGTCTTGTGTACATCTTCATCTTTAACCTTCAGCTGATGATAGCCTGACCTCAAGTCAATCTTCGAGAAGTAACTTGCCCCTTGCAATTGATCGAACATATCATCGATCCTGGGCAATGGATATCTATTCTTGATAGTGACCTTGTTAAGCTCGCGATAATCGATGCATAGACGCATCGACCCATCCTTCTTCTTCACAAACAGGATTGGTGCTCCCCATGGAGACGAGCTAGGTCTAATGAAACCTTTTGCCAACAATTCATCTAACTGAGTCCTCAACTCTTTCATATCTGTTGGTGCCAATATGTAAGGTGCCCTTGTAATAGGTGCTGCTCCTGGAATAATGTCAATTCTGAATTCTACTTGCCTATCTGGTGGCAATCCAGGTAGTTCTTCAGGGAATACTTCGGGATATTCAGAAATGACGGGGATATCTTCAATCTTAGACTTCGGCTCGTCAATAGTCACTTGTGCCATGTAAATGACACAACCCTTCTTCAAACACCTTGACGCCTTGAGCATAGACACTTGCTCAGGCAGTCCATACTGGGTATCTCCCTGAATGGTAAGTGACTCACCAGACTGAGTCTTGATCACTACTTGCTTCTTGTTGCAAACAATCTGGGCCTGGTTATGAGATAACCAGTCCATGCCTATTACTATGTCGAAACCGGCTAACTTCAAAGGAAGTAAGGTCAATGGAAAAGAGTGGTTCCTAATGGATATGAAACATCCATCTAACACGGTTGATGCGGTTTCTATGGTGCCATCGGCTAATTCAACCTCATATTTTACGCTTAGGGTTCTAACAGGTAGGTTTAACAACTTACAAAACTTATCATCAACAAATGACTTATCTGCTCCAGAATCAAATAACACCCTTGCATAAACATCATTAATAAGGAAGGTACCTGTTATGACATTATCATTCTGGATCGCCTCCTGTGCGTTCATCTAGCATTGGTCTTTTTCCCTTCCTCAGCTTTCTTAGCAAACTTTGGGAAGTTGGACTTGATATGCCCTTTTTCATTGCAGTTATAACACGTAGCATCCTTGATCTTCTTACAGTCCAATGTCTTGTGCTTAGAAGATTTACAAATCCCACAAGGCCTTGGCTGCGATTGGGATTTTGACTCGAATCTGCACTTCCCGAAATGGTGCTTCTTACAGATTTTACACTTGGGTTTATCACCTGTCTGATGACTATCCTTCTTAGTTCCAGAACTCTTTTTGTGGTCATTGTTTCTTTTATGCTTCTTGTCTGAACGTCGTGAGTTGTCATCCTCACGCTTCCTTTTCTCAGCATCGGTGTTTCTGAGCGATCTCTGCCGGACCGCGTCCAAAGTGAGAGACAATGAAATATCAGCTGCAGACCTAAAAGTAGCTTGTCTAGAGGCCTTCACACTGGCCTTGATTTCTGGGGCCAAACCCCCAATGAAACGAGCTATCCTCTTGGGTTCCAGAGTCACCAGATACGGAACCAGTCTTGACATAGTATTGAAGCTCGTAAGGTAAGCTTGACAATCTAGGTTTTTCATAACCAAAGACAAGAAATCAGCTTCAATCTTTTCAATCTCGTGCTGAGGGCAGTAGTTTTCCTTAATGAGAGTAACAAACTGATCCCATGTCAGATTGTACAATGGGATCTTCCCAGTGGCCTGAATCAAAGACCTCCACCATGCTAGTGCCTCTCCTTTGAATGACTGAGATACAAACTTTACCACATCCTTATCAGCGCAACCACTGATATCTACCACAGTGTCCATCTCGTCCAACCATGACATGCAGTCAACAACTCCTTTCTCCACAGTGAAATCCCTGGGTTTGCAGGAGACAAAGTATTTATAAGTGCAACCTTTAGCACGTGGTTCTTGGTTTAACACAACTCTCTTAGATGGAA
This sequence comes from Helianthus tuberosus, assembly GCA_030545235.1. Taxonomy (NCBI): domain Eukaryota; kingdom Viridiplantae; phylum Streptophyta; class Magnoliopsida; order Asterales; family Asteraceae; genus Helianthus; species Helianthus tuberosus. The sequence continues at coordinate 51,947,427 of CM060410.1, read as the reverse complement.
CACTCCTCTGGTTTGATGAGTGATGAGAATCACTTTCGTGAGCAGTATGAGTTCTTGAGGGTGGCTTCGTATGTGGTACAGATTGGGTCCTTACATGGGTACCACTGGATTCATTGAATTGTCTATCCAAAGCTCTTGTAACAGCATTGTCTATCAATGCCTGTAATTCTGCTCCTGCTACGTTGACTCTGGAGGTGTCATGATTATCTCTGGGATGGCTGTTGACTTCATCAGACCCGGCCATGTAGCTTGATTGCTACATAAGATAGATGATTTTTAATTTACTCAGAGGTCCATAGCAGTTTTATCTTTCTAGATGATTTATTAATCATGGTGTTTAAGAAACCATTTCGATTAATTTGTTAGGCATATATATATTCAGGAATTTATAATAATCCTTAGTTAGAATTAAAATATATTAATGGCAAAAAGGCCTAGTCCTATGGACAGTTTGAAATCTTCAATCATGATCTTATAGGGTCATGGTATTGAGGTTTTAATTATAATTCATTACCTTTTCTTAACAGGGGGTCGAAGACCACGACTGTCTTTTGTCTTATATGACAATGAGTATAGCCCGTAGGCATTATATCCCAAATGGATGTTTTAATTAATTAAAAGTATTTGGGGGAATCCAATATAAGGATGACTCATGCGATTTTATCGAATCACATTTTGTCAAGAGTGTTAACATGTTTTCAGATGTTAACAGGGATTGGAACCTTTTGAATAGGTTTTACCATTTTGGTCATGCCTGCAACGACATATAGACTAGGTTTTACCTTTAAGATTCTCCTTAATATTTAACGCAGAAAAAACCTAAATTGAGGTGTTAATAAGGATCTTAATCTAATTATGGAACTACCATTTTGGCCCTGTCTTAAGATGACACATGGCTAGGTCTTGTCCTTTTTAGATTTTGTCATTTTATTATAATGATAGATCTTATAAAAGGAATGTTATATTTTTCATTTATTTCACATATTATATTTATGCATATATTTAACAAAATGAAAATTTAAATTTCAACCATTCCACTATAAAAATTGAACAAGTACAGATTTGCCCTAAACGGGACTTTTACAAGAAATAACATGCCCGCGCAGGGGCTTAAACAGAAATAACATACCCACGCAGGGGTTAACAGAAAGACATGCCCACGCAGGGGCAGAACACCAAAAAGACATGCCCACGCAGGGGCAGAATACAGAAACAAATATCCACGCAGGGACATGATTACAACACTAAGAACAAACAAACATATAAAGGATTTAATGATACTTTTTGCTTTTACCTTTAATTAAGTTTGCCAGACTCTTGAACATTCCTCGGTTTTGCCTACGGTCTTCCCGCACTTCCTGCCGCACCTCATTAATCCTTTGAAGAATCTCCTGATGCTGCGGTGGCGACATCGCTGGCGGCTGCGGGGGTTGCTGATACTGCAGAGGTTGAGGAAGTGGAGGTTGCTGATACCCATATGGTGGGTACCCATAGGATGAATATCCAGCTTGATATGGGACTCCAAAGGGCCCCTCGGGATGGAGAGCGTTGTAATCCCATGCTGCCTGGTACGGGTCAACATTAGCATAGTTGTAGTTGGTGTGGGCCGGCTGCTCAAAGGGATTATACGCCGCCGCACCGGTGTATGTAGGTATTGGGTCGCCAAAGCCCGACGGTGGTGGCGCGACAAGCGCAGAGTTTACTTCCGAGATAGGGTTTGAAGGTTCACCCATTTGCGGGTCTTCATGGAGTGGCGGGTAGCGACTGCCACTTGAAGGTGGAGGGGTGCTGATTCACACTCCTCCTCGAACGGACATTCGTGCGTTCGATCTTTTTCGCCTCGGTGGCTCCGGAGGCTGTTGCTGAGCTGGTGGTGGTGGCGGAGTGACTGCGACAAAACGGGAATCCTCAGAGGGATCCTGCTGTGGCTGTTGCGGCTGTGGTGAGTTATGGTAACTGGGAGTAAACACCCAGTCGATCTGTCTAAACCTCTCTTCGTAGCTATCGGGACCATTATAAGGTGATCCCACAAAAGGTGACCCATCCGAAACTTCGATGGGGTGGTTAGGGGTCTCGGACGGTGGTTCAACGGGATCGGTGTCTTCATCCATGTCCATCGCATGGTCGCCCGAGAAGTGGTCTTCAGGTCCTAGTGGGTTAAAACCCACTGGTTCTTCAATGTAGTTTGCCGGGTTGAACCGGCTTTGGAAGACAGGTGTCGGGTCATCGAATGAATAGTGAGGGCTGGATCTCTGGAGGGGGATGAAAGATGGTTGTGGGTTATGGGGCTCATTTTCAGATTGAGGCCCGTAGGAATGGTGATAGGATGGTGACGAACTTAGCGAGACGGATCGCCTCCCTGGCTCTATATACGTCCTCCAATGCTCCTGAGGACTTGTACTCATTGAGGCTGGTGGGGTTCGTCTTTGTGAGGGCCCGGCCTCATGGTCGTGGCCTGTAATTGGTGCCTTTCCTCTTCCCCTGTTGAACCTTGGTGGCATGATTGAACTTGTCAACATAAGCAAAGATAACAACAAGGAAAATATATAAAGGACAAAATAAAACAAATCGGGATTTGTCCTAAGTTCTTTGTCTATACTCGAAAATTTAGGAATGTGCAACTGTGTAACTGAGATTAAACACAAAAGGCTAGTGTTTAATTCACTCAGAGTTGGCTCTAATACCAACCTGTCACACCCCGATATTTTCACGTATTACCGGTGGGCCCGGTGGGGAGTATCGTGACGTAGTTGATATCATCATAGTCAAACAACACAATTTTAAATGCACAGCGGAAGCAAAAGATAGATTTATTTCAACTGAATAAAATTGTAATATTAAGTATCACAACGTAGTTGAAACGGATCCACAGGCGGATCAAATGAACAGAAAACATAGTTCAACAGACTCAAAATGCATCCAAGCTTGTGAGACTCTTATTGATGCTAAGGAGAGGCCAGCCTATTTCGAGTAGTACCTGCACTTAACCTTTTTGGGAAAATACGTCAGTTTACACTGGTAAATACAATTAACTGACTCATTTTGAAAAGGTTTAGAAAATTGATTTGAATGCACAAGGCACAAAACATTTTATAACTTGGGATAATTATTTATATATAAACTTGTAAAAGAATTACATGTTCGTTATACGTTCAGTAGCCCGGATTGACACCGGGTTAAAGATTAATAGACACACCACATGATATAGTCCCGCGACGAGTTATTCCCGAAACCGGCGGTTATACCTTATTATTTATTTACGCACTGTCGGGTGTACGCCTACACCCCGTGCTTAGGTCATGGCCATTTCGTAAAATGATGCCAATGATATCCGGGACATGGTCATTAACCCCCCAAAGGCTTTAAGCAAACAAAACAATTTAAATGGGACATTTCAATAAATTAATCTTTATACAATTAAAATTCAATGCCCGACCAAGCGGTATTTTATATACCGTACCCCAAGCCCGTATAGGGAAAATAAGTTAAAAGTATTTACCTTTGCAAGTATTAATCACAAACAGCAAGTGCACGTAGCTTTTACCGGGTCTCCTATTCTGGAACAAAGGTTTTTAATAACCTATTAGATTTTTTAACGGGTCTTTATTTAAGCCTAAACTTAGACCGGTTAGTTTTAAAGGAAGATACGGTTCAAACGCACGATTAAGCGAAGACCGGAATAGAATGTGATTTAGACCCGAAAAGTTTGAAGACTTGTATAATATGGGTAAACTAAACACATTCTGGATTTTGAGACAAAAAAAAAAGATAAGGTTTGACCCGTTTCGGTCAATTTATGAAAACTAGTTACATAAACCGAACTGAAAGCGCAAGATGCGTAACGGGTAACCATATGAGTCATATACAGGTTTCCTAAGTTATTATGTCTCGTAGGGGCATTTTGGTCATTTTAAAGATTATAAAAGAGTTTAAATACTAATCTGAGTTACAGGTCTGATAAAATCAGTAAAAATACTTCAATTAATAAGTTATAACAGTAGGGTATTACATATATGTGAAATTTACCATTTATAACTAAACTATGCACCGTAGGGGCATTTTGGTAATTTCACTTAAGCCTAAAAGGTCAAAACTGGAAATCTGAGTTTAAAACTTTTGCTTACTGTTAAAATATAAAAATTTACTGAAAATATCAGTAGGCATCAAACCTTATATGTTTAAAATAGTTTTAATACATACTATGCGTTAAAAACGCTTAAAAAGGCGATTTTGAGCTATTTCCGGGTTTTTAAAGGAAAGCTGATATTTTTATTATTACAGAAGGCTCAAAATATTTTATTTATCATATTAGATCAGTAGAAAAAGGTTTGGTATCAAAAGGATTTGTAAAACTCATTTTATAGCCCAAAAGGGCAAAACCGACAATAACCGAATCAAGCTTAGAAATCTAAGTTATGCTCAGTCTAAAATAAATAAAAATCTTCAAAAATCTCAAAATATTATATTATATCAGTGGATAGAAAGTTTGATACCAAAAATTGGGTTTAGATAGGCCATATGCTAATTATGTCGTTTAATTAACAAAAAGCTTTTCATTTACGCTAATGAGCATAACTCCTAAGCTAGACCTCAAACTGATGTCAAATTTTAGGGACAAGTTTATAAATCAGTAACTAAAATTTCTATTCTTTTACTTTTTCAAAAATCACGTTTTAAGGTCATATGGGCTTAATAGTCAACATTTAAGCATTTAACGGAAACATGCATATGAATCGGCTAACTAATGAACCAAGTTGTATAATCACAGAGGGTTATACTAACATGAAGCCTGGTCCAAATAAAGCTCTAAGGCATTTCTAAAACATGCTACATTGGGTCAGAACTGAAAGTCAAGGCAAAAGTCAAATTATGCGACTTTCGGTTCCGAACCGAGCTTAAACTGAAAATTGTCGGGTTGAACATGTTTAGACATGTTCTTACATTAATTACCAAGTTATATTAATGATAAAACAGGTTGCATGGCTCCTACATTGCTAATTATGCATTAATTTGAAAATAAGCTTTCTGTTGACTTTTTAAGATTAACTTTCACCCGACAATTGACCTAGTTAGAGTGGGAATCAAAGGGTGCCCTTTTAAGGGTTTATTACATACATAATTTCCAACTCATAGGTACTTTCAATTTGAAATTTGATTGGACAAATTTTAAATAATCATGAAGTCAAACTCTAATTACGACGGTTTGACTTTAGGCTAATTAACTAAGCTAAACTGAAATAAAGAAAGTTAAGGACACTTACAAGGGTCCAAAGCACGACTAGAGACTCCTAGGAAGGGTGCTTGAGCTCCAAAATTCTCCAGAAGTGAAGATGTGAGCGTTCCCAAATGCATGTCCAAATGTTTGCAACAATAGGCTCCTTATATACACATTTTGATCATCTAAGATCATGCCAAGGAAGTCTATAATTGTTTCCAGATCAAGACAAGTGCCCTCTATGCATGAAATACCATTGGGGCAGCCCCTGGTATGCAAAACAATCTTTTAAAGTCGGTTAACAGGCCTGGACAGACACCTGTGCAAATTTTCTGATGCTGGCACACTCACTCGGGCCGCGTAGACCTTTAGGTAGTCTTACGCGGGCCGCCTGGCCTTCCAGAACCAGCCAAACAAGTTTCAGCTATTTACAATTCAGCCCCTGGTCCTTTCAAGCGTGGTTTTAAGCATTTTTCTTGCACTTTTGGCCCTCTAACCTTACTTTTAAGGGCTTCATGACATAACCAAACATTGTTAAGTCCTTGGTTAACTTTGATCACCCGTAAAGTCATGAATTTCAACGTTGACGCTTTTAACCCCTTATATACGAATATCGTCATAACTTTCTCATACTTTATCGAAACCTTGTGAAATTTTTACCACGTATTCTAGTGAGTATAATTTATCATTACAAAGCTTCGGGTTCGCTAAAAGGTCACTCAGAGGTATACTTTAAACATGTTGACACATTTAACCCCTGTAGTTTATAATCTCTCACTTTCTTCCACAATTTGCTTCATATGATCCATGATTCATTCGTTTAAGGGTATAAACATCGTGTAGGGTTATTGTAAGGTATATTTATCCATTGTTGACACTTTGAACCCTTTTATTCACATACTTTCTCTGTTTGTCAACTTTAGTCCCTCTAAATCACTTCTTTACATGTTTAAAGTCCATGACACGTGTTGATATATTATTGGACACAAATTTACGAGGTGTTACAGTAATAAACCCTAATAAAGTCAAACGTTGAAATTAAGGGACTAATTTTTCGAAAAATCGAAAACTTTGATTTCTAAAGTACTAAAAGTGTCAACGTGCTTAGTATAAGCCTTCAAATGACGTTACATGGTAATCATATTCACAAATGGGCCACTTGTTGACTGAGAGTAGCCGTTTACGTAATTAATTAAAAGTTTGCGCAATGAAGGGTTAAAAGCGTCAACATGTTAATTTTTACCTCTGAGTGACCTTTTAACAAACCGAGAGCTTCATGATGGTTGATTATACTCTCGGGAATGCCAAATATTGGCCATCTAAGGGTTTTATGCCTATAAGTGACGTTACGCGCAACTTTGCAAGTTTGAGGGGTTAAAAGCGTCAATATGTTTAATTATACCTCTGAATGACCTTTTAACGAACCCGAAGCATCGTGATGTTTAATAATACTCTCGAGAATGTCTAAAATGGATTAGATAAGGCTTCGATGCTATTAAGCGATGATATGCGTAAGTTTGCGCATTAGAGGGACCAAAAGCGTCAACTTTTGAATCTACGCCTTTTGGTGATCATTTAAGCGAACGGGAGCGTAGTAATATTTAAACACATGCTTAGGAATATCCATTATGGGCCACGGAAGGCTTGGATATCATTAAACTACATTTCGCACTACTTTGTGCGATTAAAGGACTATTTGCGTCAAACTGCAAAAATATACCGAATCGAATGGCAGCGAACATTTACAGAACTTGACCATAAGTTAAACATACCATAAATATCCTCTACGTAGCTTAGAAATAGGCTTTGAGGGGTCCAGTGTGCAAAAATAAACTTTTGAGTCAAACAGGGACTAAAAGCGTCAAAAAGTTCATAAGTTTGCATTTTCGCGCATATCTTACGTTCTGAATATATCCGGACATCCAAAAATTTATGTAATCATTAAAATATTTTATTTTAGTGATTGGCATGATAAAATTCCATTCGTCGCGTAATTTGGATCGTTTTTCGTGTCCGTTCGTGTTTCGTCGTAATTAGCCGAACAACGTGACCGTACGACCAAACGAACTGACATCTGACATATTTTTGAGGATGTTTTATGTTCCCTATATATAGGCATCATTTTAGAGCCTTGAAAATGGTTTAACGGGCCTTAAATAAGTCAGAAATGGCATTTAACATATTCAGGGACTGAATCTGTAATTCTGCAAACTTGTTTTTGATCTTGACAACTGTCAAAAGTTGTTTTAAACCTGTACCCATCTGATTCAGAAGTCATAGGGACTAAATATGTCTTTTTATAAGATATATGGGTATAAAAAGGCTGTTAATATGCAGTTATATAAAGACAGGGACTGAAAACAGCATTTCAGCAACTCTGCCAAACTTGGGGTGGCTGGGCTGGGCAAGTAACAGGCCGTGAAGCCCACTGGACCTGCTTTCGTGGGCTACCAGCTCCTAATCAGCAGCAACAGCATGTTGTTAAGCTGTTATTTTGTGTTTCCTGCACATTATAAGGCTGGATAAATCACAGGGACCAAATCTGCATAATCTGCCAAATGTTTAAGATAGGCCGGACAGCCTCGCGGGCCGCGAAGCCTACTGGGCTGCTTCTACGCGGGCCGCCACAACAGAAACAGCAGCAGCTGGGTTTTTATTGTTGTTGGTTTGTTAAATACTTGGTGCCCATACTAGACATAAACCATTTTTGTAAACTAGGGGTTGCATACTGATTTACAACAGCTGTCTAGACACTTGTTATGATCTTAAAGACTCCTTCATACACATGGCAAGATCTTATTTCATCACAAAAACTATATAAAGGCTTCAAACTTCACATTTTCATTTGCACATTCATTCAATCTTCCACTCCTTCTCACATTGGGAGCTCCTGAACTAATAGAAGCATACCATTAAGCTTATTTCAGTCCCTTGGACCAGTTGTAGGTATCCTTTCATGGCTGGTTCAGTTTATTTGGCTTTTAAAGCCGAAAAGTCAAGCATTTTCGATAAAAGCTTTGACTTTTAGCTAGACCATAAACGGTCAAGCCTTTGTTCACAACGAACATGGCTACATGATCATAATTAGGTAGGTGTTAAACCCTCAAAAGGGCACCTCCTAATTATCACGTTTACTTAGGTAATTGTCGGGTCAAGGTAATTAAAATAAAAGTCAAATGAGTCGGTTTTTAAATAAAATTCATAACTAGTGATGTAGAAGCAATAAAATCAGTTTTGTCACTTTAATAACATGGTAAATATTAATTGAACATGTCTAGGCATGTTCAACCCGACAATTTTGAGTTTAGGCTCGGTTCGGAACCGAAAGTCGCAAAAGTAGACTTTTGCTTTGACTTTCAGTTCTGACCCGATTTAGATTGTTTTAGAAATTCCTTAGGCTTCCATTAGGTCCATGTTCCATATTAGTATAACCCTCTGAGATTATACAACTTGGATCCTAATTTATCCGATTCATTTGCATGTTTCCGTTATATGCCTAAAAGTTGACCATTATGCCCTTTTGACCTTAAAACAAGATTTTTGAAAATGTGAGAGGAGAAAAACCTTTGTTACTAATTTATAAACTTTCCCTAAAAATTTGACATCAGTTTGAGGTCTAGATTAGGAGTTATGCTCAATAGCGTAAATTGAAAGCTTTTTATTAATTAAACGGCATTATTAGCATAAAGCCTATCTAAACCCAAATTTTGACACCAAAATTTTTACCCACTGATGTAATATAATATTCTGGGATTTTTGAAGACTTTTATTTATTTTTAAGCTGAGCATAACATAGGGTTCTTGCTTTAATTCGGTAATTGTCGGTTATACCCTTTTTGCTAATAAAATGAGTTTTACATAACATTTTGATACCAAACTTTTTGCTACTAATTTTATATGATAAATAAAATATTTTGAACTTTATAAACTAATCAAAAACTCAGATTTTCTATTTTAACCCGAAAATCGCTTAAAACCGACTTTTACGCGTTTTAAACGCATAGTATGGATTAAAACTATTTTTAGCATATAAGACTTAATACCTACTGATGTTTTAAGTAAATTTTTAAAATTTAACAGTAAGCAAAAGTTTTGAACTCAGATTTCCAGATTTGACCTTTAAAGCTTATGTGAAATTACCAAAATGCCCCTTTGGTGCATAGTTTGGTTATAAATGATAAATTTCACATATATGCAATACCCTACTGATATAACTTGTTAAATTAAATATTTTTACTGATCATTTTAGACCTAAACCTCAGATTAATATTTAATCTCTTTTATAACCTTTAAAATGACCAAAATACCCCTACGGGGCTTAATTTGAGTTTAAATTCGCTTTGGGCATAATGGAAGATATCCTACTGATATCACAACATATTTAAGGCATATTAACTTAGGAAACCTGTTCATGACTCATTTGTTTAGCCGTTATGCATTTTTCGCGTTCGGTGCGGTTTATGTAACTAGTTTGCATAAATTAACCGAAACGGGTCAAACCTTATCATTTTTACCTCAAAATCCAGAATGTATTTAGTTTACCCATATTATACAAGTCTTCAAACTTGTCGGGTCTAAATCACATTCTATTCCGGTCTTCGCTTAATCTTGCGTTTTGAACCGTATACCTTCCTTTAAAACTAACCGGTCTAAGTTTAAACTTAAGTAAGACCCGTTAGGAATCTAATAGGTTATTAAAACCTTCATTCCAGATTTAGGAGACCAGTAAAAGATACTTGCACTTGCTGATTTATACGGCTGGGATAAATTTGAATAATTTGCTCAGGTAAATACTTTTAACTTATTTTCCCTATACGGGCTTGGGGTACGGTATATAAAATACCGCTTGGTTGGGCATTGAATTTTTAATCATATAAAGGTTAATTTATTGAGATGACCCGTTTAAATTGTTTTGTTTGTTTTAAGCCTTTGGGGGGTTAATGACCATGTCCTGGATATCCTCGGCTCATTCATTGAAATGGCCACGACTTAAGCATGGGGTGTAGACATACACCTGTCGGTGCGTATGTAAAAATAATATAACCACCTTTTCGAGAATAACTCGCCGTGGGATATATTATGTGGTGTGTCTATTAATCTTTAACTCGGTATTCAGCCCGGGCTACTGAACGTATAACGAACATGTAATTCTTTTACAAGTTTATATATAAATAATTATCCCAAGTTATAAAAGATATTTTGTGCCTTGTGCCTTGTGCATTCAAATCAATTTTCTTAAACATTTTCAAAATGAGTCAGTTAATTGTATTTACCAGTGAAAACTGACGTATTTTCCAAAAAGGCTAAAGTGCAGGTACTAGACGGAATAGGCTGGCTACTCCTAGCATCAATAAAGAGTCTTTCAAGCTTAGATGTTTAAGAATCTGTTGAACAATGTTCCTTTTTATCTTTGATCCGCATGTGGATCCCTTACAACCGTTTTTGTAATAAATGATATTACTTTCATTCGGTTTGTAATGTTTTTATCTTTCGACATCCGCTGTGCATTAAACTGTGATAATTTGACTATGATGATATCAACTACGTCACGATACTCCCCACCGGGCCCACCGGTAATACGTGGAAATATCGGGGTGTGACAAAAGTTGAATAACGTGTCTTACAGTCAGTATGCCTACCCTAGCACGTTATTCTGTATGGCTATAATAGCTCATGAGTCGGGACGCCCGAACACAGTACCAATAATCACCAATTGTTTCAGTTATCAAATAAAACAGATTAAACCGAGTTCTTACATTTATGAGTTATCATAGACGACTCGTTTATGTAATACCCGCTCCAAGTGGCGTATTCTCCATACCCCATGTTTAAAAACAAAATAAGTTAAAAGTATTTACCTTTTTGCTAGCTTCCAACCGATAACGGTTTTAGTATAGTAAAAGTCGTAAAATCAAAGTATCAAAACTCAAGACCGAATATCTGGGGGGTTCTATAGTCCGGAGTGAATAGATTCAGTTATCTGTTAGAATGTATACGGGTCATAGGTTAGTTCCTTAGACACGACCCGTTACTTAAGAATAAGATTGGTTCACTAGATTAAGCGTAGACCAGAAAGAATGTGGTTAATACCTATCCGAGTGTAAGGACTCATTGGATAAAGGTTAAGTAAACAAACATTCTGATTTTAAAAGGTTTTGACCTGTTACGCCTTGTTTATGCGAACTAGGTTCGCATAACGAGTTATGCGCGTAAAGACGGGTTTAGAGGGTCGGATGAGTTTATGACAACTCCAAGTAGTAAAAATATATTTTTAGTTGAAGTATATTCTGTTCAAAGTCAGATTATAGTTTGTTTTAGTTTAAAACCATTTATTTGCTATTTTAACCACATAAGGGCATTGTAGTCATTTTTAACAATATATTCAAGACTTGTCATTTAACCCATCAAACGGAATGACCATGTGGTATAACTTCAGAGAGTTATACACAAGAATATTATGATCTCAAAATAAGTTTAAAACAGGTCTTAACGTTGACCAAACGATTCAGAATCAAAAGTCAAAGAAAAAGTCAAACTACTTGACTTTTGACATAGAATGAGACTCTAAACTGAATTGGACAAGTTGGCCATGCTAATATTAGTTTATATTAGTTGTAAAACTTGTATATATGTCAAAACAACTTAGTTATAAGTTATAGAAACCATTTATGTCATTTAGTCAAAAATTCAACTTTTATGTAGCATGCTTGACTTAACAATTTAACTAGTATACGTGATTATCCGAGGGTATGATCACAAAGGGATCATACCATCGTTAATACGATAACGTAGGAAATTTCAGATTGAACTTTACCTGGACCAATTTGGTCAGAAGCTAAAGTCAAACATGTAACAACCCGACTTTTCAAGTCAAGTCAAAGTCAAAGTCAAGACGAGTCAAGTTCTTATTCAGATCTGTTATTTCTTGCTTAATTGACTTAACCCTTTGCCGTAATCGATATATTGGTTTTCTCTACATTTTAAACTATGTTTTATAACGCATTCACAACGCTTATTATCGCATGCTAAACACTAATTACAAACGCATACTATTTAAACACACTTTATCGCATTGTTACTATCGCTATCACAACGCAACACAAACTCGAAACGCAGTTTTTGGAATTATTCTATGTGTGTGTTATTATGTGCTTTACTTGTGTGTGCCTTATATATGTTTTGGAATGTTATCCGCAAACGCTATCGCAGCACCATCGCATCGCAATCTCAACACAACCCGAAACGCAGATTTACTTTTATGCATTTATTTGTTAAGTGTGTAGTGGTTACATTATTTGTGTAACTAGTTGTTTAAATATTGCTTGGTTTATCTCATCGCAACGCTCACTCGCAACTCGCTTAAACGCAACGCAACGCTTAACGCACGAAACGAAGGTCGGAAACCAAAGCCGTCTGATCGAATGACCCTTCGATCGAATGGCCATCTGTCCGGATGACCATCCGATCGGATGGCCATCCGATCGGATGGCCATCCGATTGACTGGCCATCCGACCCACACTCTCCACCGTCTTATCTCCTCTCAGCCTATAAATACTCACCTGTCACATCACTGTTCACTGATGTGACAGCTCTATCCGACCCAGACACTCCAAGTCTCTTTCAAGCCCTATTTCACTCGATTCATGGCCATTTTCGTAAGTATTCCACCCTAAATCTTGTACTTCCATCATCGATACACACTTTCTCATCATCTTCTCCATCAAATCACTGGTTTTCACCTTGAAATCGCCAGATTTGGACTGCTTTAAGGTGACGTTATCTCAGTTTCTTATGAACACTGAAGTGTGACATCATCTCTTCAAGATTTGTCCAGATCTAAAGGATTTCTACACATTTTAACACAAATCTCAAAGAGATTCAACATTTTCCAACTGATTTCCACTTTTCTTCAACTTTTCTTCACTTTTTACTAAGAACCGATGGAATCTAGACTCATTCAAGCTCTCTACTCATTCTCTAGTGGAGAACCGGTCTGAGAACGGATTTCCACCGAAGAAATGACCAACTCACGTGTTGAACATGAAACTCCGTCAAGAACAGTTAGTCTGATCGAATGGGGTAATTCCCATCTGATCGACTGAGCTGGCTTGGTATGGTTTCCGTTGTTTGACACGTCGTCACGCCGTCTCCGTTAAAATTCCAAACTTTTAACTTATAAAATTTTGCAACCTTTTCAAAACATCAGATCGCCGATCGAATAGCCATCTGATCGGATGACCATCCGATCGAATGACTATTCGACCAGGTGACTTGACTTTATAACTCAACACTTAAACGATTTGAGCAAAACTTCAAAGAATATCACTTTCAAACGAATAGCCATCCGATCGAATGGCCATCCGCCCGGATGTCCATCCGACCGAATGACTTGATTTATACTACAACTAAAACTTCAAAAGTTGAAACGATTTACAAACTCACTCACCCAATCGAATGACCAACCATCCGAATGGTCATCCGTCCGGATGATGGTCATCCGTCCGGATGATGGTCATCCGATCGACTCACCATTCAACACACATCTCCTCCGACATGCTGTTTACACGTTGTTCAACGCTTACACTATCGTTCTATGCGCAGGCTAATCTCCAACGCGCTCCCTTCAATCAAAGACAGTGTTTGATTATTAAACACATACTGTGAGTATACTCGAACCCTTTTTTCTTAATGCACTTTTGGGTGTTACATACGTTCTCTATATCAAAACACGACAACACACAACGCAAACACTTTTAACGCTGACCTCTTTCGCATGTTATATGTGACTCGATGAATGCTTGTATGTTATGTTTACACAGTGATTGTTTGCCTGACACCTTAGCAACGATAGTACTATAGTTTGGACTCAGCACCTGTCGTGGACAGGGGCTGTTAAGGGTTTTACTTCACATGGTCACTGTGGTGATAATGTGTTGCGCATTCTACAACTCGCAGTCATGTCGGTAGCATACGTCATTGTCGATAGCTTACTTGATTCACATTTCTACGTGTTACATGCTGGTTATGCGTAAACGCTTTTCGCTATACTATATGCTATGCAAACTTATGTACTCACCTTTACACTCTGTGTATTGACTTTATTTTAACGTATGTGATAGGTTGATAGGATGCTATGTTTGCTTGCTGAATCAAGTAGGAAGTCTAGAAACCAACCAAATAAGAAATCTAAGTTGTTGGTACAGTTTACTTGTTTTTGAGACTATTATCTGTAATAACTATTTTGCTTTATATGTTATTGGTATGGGACTTAACGTTAGATATATTGTCATTAATAGTTGTTATGGATTCTCTTGAACAATCTGTTTCGCTCAGTGTCACGCCCTGATGTTTCCGCCATCGGTTGGGGTGTGACAAAATAGAAAGTCAATTGTTTGACTTTAAGCTCAAAAATAAATAACTAAATAAATGAAATAGAACAAGTAGAAACACTTACTTGGAAGTGTTGAGCATAAAAGAACTATGAGAGGAGTCCTCTTGTCTAGAGGAGAGCTCCAAGAAGTGTTGGAGTGAAAGAGAGTGAATGAGCAAAGAATGATGGAGGTTTCATGGCTATTTCACTACGCCAAATATGACCTATGGCCACACTTTTTCAAAAACCGTCATGCCACACTTTCAAATAAATGTGTGGCTAAAGGTCATTAATCACATTTCAAAACCTTCTAGCCTACTTTTAGCCATACATTTTATTATTAATGTGACTATTGTATAACAATTCAAAACATTTAGCCACACTTTTTTAAAAAAATGTGACATTTACTTGCCAGTCTAGCCACACCTCAAAAAGTGTGTCCAAATATGACCTATTGCCACGATATTTGTTTGATTTTATAGTCCATGTGACGGAAAAACATCTTTTAGAAACTTTTGGTCATACTTTTAATAACAAATGTGGCAATCACTAGCCACAATAGAAAAGTGTGGTCAAATGTTACTAAATGCCACGTTAGGTTTTTAATTATGTGACCAAAGAGTATTCTTTACTAGCCACTTATAAGTTTTTTATGTGTGGCTGTTATCGATAGTGACCGCAAAACAAAAAAAACGTGACCATGAGTTGTCTACCATCACGCTTTAATTAAGTATACTTTATGTGACCATCTTTACTTGTCCATCCTTCCACTCCAGTACCTTCGTTTGCAACCAGTAACTCTACCCTACAGTATATCATGAAGATGCTCTTCTCATGTCCTCCAATTTTCAGACACGGTCTCTGCTCTTCTTTTCAAATTCACTTTCTTATATAAATCTGTAACCCTAATTCAATTTCTTTACCTTAAATCTCAACAAAAAAAATCCTAAATTCCGAAATTATTCATCAAAACCCAACCCTCTGACTTTATTATGTTTTAGTTCATCCTTATTTCGACCGATTCGCAGTGTATCCAGCTTGAATACCATCGATTAACGTTTAAACAAAAGAATTAAGGTGTTCGATTGCAACCTATTTATATAAATTTAACATGTGCATTGCAATTTCTGCAGATAAAATGTGTCAGACACAAGTAAGTGACTTGTTTTATTAGCAAATTAAAACCTTAATAGTTATAAAATGTTAACTATTGTTAGCTATCGTATATTGCAACCTATTTATATAAATTTAACATGTGCATTGCAATTGTCCTTGTTTCACCGAATGGTATTATTTGTATTTGCTCCCTTGTTGCATTTTGTAGGTAAATTCTGTGGATAAACATGTTGGATCAACACATAATGCTAGTGCTACCCCGTCTAAAATAGTGCAAAAAGAAATGGTAATGGTAAGTATGATAATTTCATTATTTTTTTATGATTTCTCATGTAATTGTTGATATTTCATAACATAATTAACTGAATTGTAGGTAAACTCTATGGACAACAATCATGGATCAAAGGACAATGCTAATGTTACCACTTCTAACTTATCAAGTAAAGTAGTGCAAACAAAAGTCACTCCTCATGTTACCACATCTAAAATGGCGCCAAAAGAAATTATAACAATGGTAACTATTTAAAAATTTCATAATTTTAATAGTTTTTATATGTGATTGTTGATTTTCTATAACTTGATTAATTAAATGCTTTTAGGAAAATGTGAAAATCAGAAAAAAAGATGTTTTGTCTACGGATGAGACTTCACTTCTTGGGTCATCATCTCATTTGGAATCACAAAAAAATATACATATTACACATTCAGCAAATGTCCTAGAGGTATGTGTTATGAAATACACATTTCTATTGACTTTAACCTTAAGATGTTGATATAATATAATTTTTTTTCGTAGAAATACAAGTGTACTTTGTATACTCTAAATTTGAACAATTGTGTGGGATATGGTACAATTCACTTGTCAATGGGAAAACAAAGCATTCATTGTGTTCCACTACAAGATGATTGCTATAAAGTTTCTATTGATAGAGTTACAAAAGCAGCAACATTTTTACCAGTAGAATCAGGGGAGTTCAAAACAGTTGGGGATGCACTAAATACTTTTGTTGCTTGGCCAAAATCACTTGTTAAAACTAGCCAAAAGGTCTGTTCTTTATTAATATATGATTAAGATTAATTACTCTAGCTATTGATATTTGTTTTAATGTTTTTTTTTTCTTTAGGTACCAAATCTATCAAGTATTCAAACATAAAACACTACAAATCAAATGGCAAAGAAGCAAAAGATATGTTTCACAACCCTAGATGACATCAAGAAAAAGACAAGGAGCAAGAAGAACATGAAAACACTCTAAACTAGTTCTTACTTTATGTGTACAATCATTTACTTTTCCAACAATGGTAGAAAGTTTTTGATTAAAAGTTTAAATTTTGGTATTTAAATTGAAAGCATTATGCACAACTTTTGGTTTATTAATTTTAATATTATTTGGTTTTAGGTTTTCTCATGTTTCATGATGTTTTTATTGTACGAGAATGGCTACATAAAACCACAATATACACGTGTGACCAAATGTTAGTCATTAGCCACACTTAAAAGGACAAACTTCATGTGGCTTTACATAAACATTAGCCACACTATCGTCAGTTTAATATTTTGTGTGACAAAATGATAGCAAACGTCATGTAAAAACATATTATGTGTGACCAAAGGTTAAACTCTAGCCACACTTAAAATTACAAATTTTCATGTGGCTTTACATAATCATTAGTCACATCATGGTTGCTTTGTTAATTTTGGGGTGATGAAATGTTTGCAATTGTCATGTGGAAAAAATATAACGTGTGGCTAAAGGTTATACGATAGCCATATCTAAAGTTATAAAATTTCATGTGGCTTTACATAACCATTAGTCACACCATCGCCATTTTGTTTATTTTTGTGTAACGAAATATTAGCAAACGTCATGGATAAAAACATTATGTGTGACCAAAGATAACACAATAGCCACACTTAAAAATAAAACTTCATGTGGCTTTACATAACTTTTAGCCACACCATCCTTATTTTGTTTTTTTATGGGGGAATTGGCTTGTAATAATCTCATCTAGACCTTATTGGCCATTAATAATCCCACCTCAGAATATTCCCCCCACCAATACCACATTTCACCTATTTTTCCTACAATGGTCCCCCGTTAAAAAAATCTAACGGAGTTAAGCTTTTTTCCAAATTACAAACAAATTTTTAGGGCTTTTGATCAGAACGATGATACGAGTTCATTGATGTAAAACTTACTTCGAAATGATGCTCCAAGTGACTTGATTTTGGTTAATTGGAAATTTAAACACCCGAATTGAAGCGTCGTTTTCATCGGTTGGAGCACTGTTTCGAAGCAAGTTTTACATCAATGGACTCGTATCATCGTTCTAATCAAAAACCCTAAAAATTTGTTTGTAATTTGGAAAAAAAGCTTAACTCCGTTAAGTTTTTTTTAACGGGGGACCATTATAGGAAAAATAGGTGAAAGGTGGGACTGTTGGGGGAATATTCTGATGTGGGATTATTAATGGCCAATAAGGTCTAAGTGAGATTATTACAGGCCAATTTCCCTTTTTTATGTGACGGAATGATAAGATCTGTAATGTGCAAAATGAATATGTGTAGCCAAAGGTTAGATGATAGCCACACTTAAAATTATAAAGTTTTATGTGGCTTAACATAATCATTAGCCAGTATAGTTAATTTGTTTTTTATGTGACGGAATGATAGCAAACGTAACGAGAAAAGTAAATTATATGTGACCAAAGGTTAGCCAATAGCCATACTTAAAAGCATAAAACTTCATGTAGCTTTACATAAACATTAGCCACACATCGTCACTTTATTGTTTTTTTGTGTGACGGAATGATAGCATACGTCATGTGAAAAAAAAAACTGTGACCAAAGATTAAATAATAGTCACACTTAAAATTACAACTTTATGTGTGACTAAAGGTTAGACAATAGTCACATTTAAAATTACAAACTTGTTTTGTGTGTCTAGAAATGGATTTTAGCCACACTTATAGTAAACTCATGTGACTAAATAATAGAAAACGACTACACTTACAGTGAATTTATGTGGCCATTACTGCCATTTAGTCATACTTAATGAATGAAATGCTTGATTACAACAACTCTTTTTGCCACATTTTTTTTTAAATTGATGTTGCTAAAACAAACTTTTAAGTGACCATATAATAGAAATGACCACACTTACAGTAAATTCATGTGGCTGTTGCTACCCTTTAGCCACACTTATCGTACAAAATGTCTGATTCCATCAAGAAATGGTGGTGCCCTTTAGCCACACTTTTAAGTTGATACGGCCACTAAATGTGAATGTGGCCGTATGATACCTACGATGACTCGACCTTTGGTCACACTTGAGTTGAAAAAAAAGTGTGGCAAAAGGCATATGGTCACACTTTTTTGTGTGGCCTTAAGCCTTTTTTGACGTAGTGTTTATACTAATCCAAGTGCCACCAAATATTGTCAAATGTCCCACCAGGTGTTTAGGCATTAATTAGTGGCAGGACAAGTGTTGAATGGAGGTGAGAAGTGGTACAAAACGAGCAAGGTGGCATGTTTGGCAGCCAAGGTAGCCAACTGCCAAGAAGCTGTCACTGGCAGTCCCTTACGGATCGTAAGGGTGATGGCTTACGGTCCATAAGGACCTTAAGCGCGCACCAGCTTTCAAACCTCCTTACGGACTAAGGGGTTAACCTTGCGTCCGTATGGGACCTCCAAAAATCAAGATTTGATATTTTTACAACTTTAGTCCTTCGACTTTAATTCTTTGGCCATTTGGCACTTTTAGTCCCTCTCCTTCCTCGTAGTTGGGATTAGTCGGAGATCCAAGACGCGTTTCAGTTAACGCATAGTATAGGTCCTTCCTCCTTCCACATAATCGGGATTAGTTGGAGATTTCTCCCTCCACGTAGTCGAGATTAGTTGGAGAATTAGACACGTGTCGTCACGTAATTGGACGGAATTTTCGAGATGTTACACGTGTCCCGGATGAAACACGCACTGAAGTTTCATAACCGTGGGAGATATGCTTCATAGTTACGGTCAGTGGCCTAGACAACATGTAAAGGTTTATTTTTGTTTTATAATTTACATTATGTTTTACATATCAAATTTACTTTTAATATTTATGGTTAAATTGTAGCTTCTGAACAGAGATGCACCAAGCAAATCGAGTGCCTTGAGAATGGCCCGGATCACCTTGTCATAAAAGTTCTACGTCACAAATACAAGCCGATGACACCACGAAGACTTCAGATTATTGACCACAGGTAGTTTATATTAATTTAGATTTATTTGTGCATTTTATAACACTTTTTTTTATATTTTGCTTGAAGTCGACCCATTTCTACAAATCCAACCTCCGGGATATGTGATGCAACCTCAAGGCAATTATATGAGTTTGGTAACTAATTAAAAACTTATTTCTATAAGAATCCAATATATATATATGGGGAAGGTTTATTTGAGAAGAAAATTTAATTGAGAAGAAAAAGAACAAAGGGTACAATTGTAAAACATTAAATACTTTTTCACTTATCTCATTTATTATCATCTTTGACTAATTAATTAGTAAAAAAAACTATCATCCTTCACACTAATATTTTTTTTGACTACACACATCAAAAGTTACCCTACACCTTTCGAAATTTACCCTACACATGTTGAAATTTATCCTACACAACCCGTAATTTATCATATACACATTGTAATTTATCCTACACTCTAAATTATTTTATTTTATTTTTTTGAAAAAATATATAAGAAGATAAGTTACAACTTTTAATGTAGTTACCTATTAAAGAGGAATACTACTAATTAATGATCTTTGTAGGTTTACCATATTACCCTTATATTAACATTAAATACTTATATTAAATGAAGTAAAATGAAACATTTTTATTGGTTGAAATTTCTTCTTACAAAAATTTCTTCTCATTTGAACACTCCACATATATATATATATATATTATATCAGAGTACTAATGTTTTTTATAATTGTTTTAGTTAATGAATGTGAACAACCTACAAACTGCTTCACAAATTATATATATAGAGAGAAGATCATGCGAGAACCACCTCTTATTGCGAGAACCGCGAGAACCAATGTGAACACAACCAAAAATGCCTAAAAATAGCTAAAAATCACACAAAATTTTTTTTAATATTTTTTATATAAAAATCTCTACTTTTCGAAGTCAAAAAAAAATTAAATTTTTTTTTTTGCCACTAAAAGTAGCGATTTGAGCATAAAAAATATTGCCACTAAAAGTAGCGATTTGAGCATAAAAAATATTAAAAAAAATTTAGAATTTTTTTTTATTTTTTTAGGTTTTTTGGGGGTTTAGTTTTTAGCATTTTAGCTTGGGGGTGGGGGGGTTTAGGTTTTTTTTTTTTTTTGGGGGGGGGGGGGGTTAGTTTTTTTTGGGGTTTTAGTTTTTAGCATTTAGCTTGGGAGGGGGGGGTTGGGTGGGGGGGGGGTAGGTTTTTTTTTTTTTGGGGGGGGGGGGGGTGGGGGGTTTAGGTTTTTTTTTTTGGGGGGGTGGGGGTTAGGTTTTTTTAGGTTTTTTTAGCTATTTTAGGTTGTGTTCACATTGGTTCTCGCGGTTCTCGCAATAAATGGAGTTCTCGCATGAGCCCCTCCCTATATATATATATATATATATATATATATATTAATGGTGATGGATGATGAATAGTTTTTTTTTTTAGTTGTTTCATTTTACAATATTAATAGATTTAAAGCTGGAAACTGTAATAATAAAGTTTTGTGTTTTGGTGGTTAAAGCTCTTGATTACAACCTTGGGCACTTGGGTTCTAAACTTGACTCTACCGGTTTTGTTTCTTTTTTTTAGTTGGCAAAAGGAAGTTGTTGATGATAATGAGAATCAAACACGGGTTTAACCGCTACAACAACAAACCATTAGCCAGACTAATAACTAATAGGTTATAAAGACGAATTTTATTTTATTTAACATGGTTAACTTCTATTGTTATTCTTTTAGTCCATATATTTTCTTAGAGTTTTTTTTAATTTAAACTAAATCTATTTATATATAATTAATGATAATATTTTAATTCTAGAAATGTTTTGCCATTACAATATCGGTAGTATTGCTATGCTAACCAACCAATGTTGATACTGATGTCGGTTCTATCGAAATTATTACCGATACCGAAAGTGTTCTATACTGTAC
Source organism: Helianthus tuberosus (assembly GCA_030545235.1). Lineage (NCBI taxonomy): Eukaryota > Viridiplantae > Streptophyta > Magnoliopsida > Asterales > Asteraceae > Helianthus > Helianthus tuberosus. Next base: position 51,925,553 of record CM060410.1, on the reverse strand, counting down.
GATACTATACCAAAGTACCGATAAAACAAACAATTAAGAGCAGTCTTTTTTTTGTTCTTTTAAGGTTGAGCTTTTTATTAGCATACTAAACTTTAGGATTTTTCATTTCTGCGACAAGACTTTTATTTTTATTTTTTGTTTTGTCAAAAAAAGTTAAATGGGTTTAGCTTTTTTTAGGGTTTAGGGTATTGGTATTATCGGAACCTGTATCGATATTCGTTTTCTGGTTAGGATTTAGGGTATTGGTATTATCGAAACCGAAATCAATATTCGCTTTTATAGTTTCCGATGAATCAAACCAATAACAATCAAAGTCACGCCACGTAACACCGAGAAAACGATCAAAATCCCACGCGCATAGCGCGGGGGAAAAACCTAGTATTCATTTAAGTCACATGATTTCATTCTTGAGCTAAATCTTAATCCCCTAGCAGGAGCCGGAGCCCGAATTCGAGCCCAAGCCCGTGCCTGCATTTAGTGATCTTGATGTATGTTTGGCCTTGGAAAGAATAAAGCTTAAGCCTCCACAAATTCGAGAATTAGTTAATCAATTACAAATTGGCGTTGGTAAGAACCATTACATTCGGGTCAATTCACCTGAAGGGATGCATCCCTAGCCGGTTTATGAGAACATCATGTATTTCGATTTATTAAACATGCTCTTGGAGGGTTGCCTTGATGTCACATATTACATTGGTTTGCCATGTAAGTTGCTATTATTGTTATTATATGGTACCATAACATGTTTAGATAGAATTAAATTTACTAACTTTGTCACAATTTTTTTAGGCATTTCTTTGAGTCGCCCAATTCTCTGTGTGCTTTTTTCAATCCACAAAAAATCACAGGATCACGATGTAAAACACTTATTGAAGACCTTAAAAAAGCGTAAAAGAAATACGTGAGCTTCATTCTAAAAAAGTGTTCTATCGTGCACCATACTTAGCTGGATAATATAAATTCCTCACCATATATACACATACGCATACAAATACATACTTAATATGTTCTATCATTTTTATTTTGTAGTAAACATTGGTCGCTTATAATTGTTTGCCCGGACGTCAAATTCGACTATATTGTTGATTCTATAAATGAAGGGAAGACCCACAAAAATTGCATGCTCGTCAATATCATTGAAGAAGTTTTTGAGATTAATTTTAAGTGGCACATGGCATAGGTATGTGAATACTTTATTTTGTTTAAAATAATCTAGTCAAAATAATTATTTAGTTTAAAGTAATTCACTGTGAATATGATGCAGTGCAAACAACAGAAAGACAATTGGAAATGTGGGTATATGGTAATCAAACATATGAAAGAGTTTATCGACTCTATACAACATGATTTGGTTAACTGAGTTAGTTTTTGTAAATATTCATAAACTTTGTCTATTGCATTAAATTATATATATTTGCAATTTAACTTTTGTATTTATTTGTTTTTAGCTTGGGAATGAAGAAGGGTATTTTGAAGAATCTCAAATTGAGAATTTACTGATAGATTTAATGTCGGGATTTATTAAAAAGATGTTTTGATCTTGTAAGCATTAGTTTGTGTTTCATACTTTTGTAATTCGATATACTTGAATGGGTTGTTTAATACTAGTTAACTTTTGTCATGAGCATGTGTATTTGTGTAAAATTGGAATTATATTGGGAAATATTACAGAATTTTGCAAAAATATTAAAAATTTATATTTTTTTTCTTGTCTTATTTTTTGTTGCTATGTAGATTTGTTATAATTTGACACGTGTTAGTTTCTATATTGATTTTTTGATGGTGTGTTTAAAGATTTAATGGTGATGTTACTTGTGTTTCATATTGATTTTTTTGATTTTTTGGTGCTGTGTTTGGAGATTTAATGGTGTTGGGACTTGTGTTTCATCATCGATTTTTTGATGGTGTGTTTGGAGATTTAATGGTGTTGTTATTGAACAACACCAACAAATCCCATTATTTGGTGTCATATTTGTTGGTGTTGTATCATAAAGCATAAAATACAGCACCGAAAAAATTATTTTGTACAAAAAATTATTTTGTACTAGTGTGTCAATCGAAAAGCTTTGGATTAAATTTCCACTTATACATGCTCATTCTAAGCATACATCCACTTAGTTTAATTTATGGATGCTTGATTTTGTTTTCTAAGTGCAAAGATAGGTTATCTTGATTCATTATTGATTTAATATAAGTTTTATTTTGTCATAATCGTCTTTTAGACTTTCAACATTTCAGAGCACGTTAGATTCTGCAATTTATATACTGGACACATATTGTAACCTTAATACAAGATCAATTTCATCACCTACATGGATGTAAAGATTTTAATAAATAGTCACTATCACATCGTGTTTTTTTCTTCTTTTGTAATTACTGAGATTGTTTCTATAGCTAGAGATAAGATTGCTGATTTTGAGATGAAGCTCATGGACATCTACAATGAGCACCTTAGAATACCTGAAGTCGATAACCATGCCATTGTTTAGATGCCTTTATCTTAGTTTCCTTGGATTTGTAAATATCTTAGTATTAGTGATACCAGGCAGGGATCCGGCTAAAGCAGAAACCCGAGGTGCAACTGGTATCATTTCACAATCCATAATCATTGTTTATTCGAGAAATACGATAGATAAACCATTTCGCATTGTCAATCAACTCAAGTTGTTTAAAGACTACTACAGACCAAAAGTAATTGTTTTCAGTGCTATAACAAAAGATAACATTCATTGACTTCTCGATGACGTGATGACCAATTGTATTCAAATTTTATTGCCTGGATAACATGCTTAAAAATGTCAACTAAAATAGTTGGTGAGTTCGCAAGTTTGAGACACAAGTAAAATAGTTTTGTCGATACATGTTAAAATATTGTAATGTAGTTACCATTGGCCCATTGCCAAACCCGGCATTCCTTGTTTCAACCCAAACCAATGTCTCATCATAAACATGCAATCATTTGGCAGCAGTCAAGCTTAGCACGACTAACCATGAAAGGAGGGGTCAACTCAAATAGTATTATTCATATATTCCATGGCTTATCACTAAGTTAATGGTTATGGTGACAAGGGACATAAATGTGATGATGTTTCCTAACTCATGTAACACATAATATGAATCATGGACAAGTGTATCAAAATATGTTTAGCATGTTTTCCCCGAAAATAAACAAATAAAACAGGGGCCGCGAGACTCACTTGCATGATTTCTAATGATACATCAAAGAATCCATAATGGTCCTACTCAATTCCTATGATACAGGTAGACTCTAATGAGATCTACGGACCAACCCTAATGTAAAAACTAGTGTCACCATTTTTAGTTTCTAGTGTGTGAAACAACAGTGATGAAATGTTTATTTGTTGTAAAGATGCTCGGACAACATTTCGGCTTAAAATGGATATATAAGTGTTCAAACATTCATTTTAAAGCCTCATATTATAGTGCCTTGATGGGTATGAAGTTGTGCTCATGAAAAATTAAAATGTCGTTATGCGTAATAGTTTGGTTTTAAAAGTGTATAAACTTTGATCCAGTTACACTTTATATGTTCAAAAAGTTTTAATGAAAATATTTTGTTCCAAATATTCATAAAACCTGTTCAAAAATACAAAGTTTCACATGTCGGCTTTTTTAGTCCCTAAAATTGTAATTATTCACGAAAACGATTCAACCTTACGTTTTATTACAAAAATCGCCTCAAATACTGAAAATAATTACGGATCACTTTATAATATCTCATTTTATAAGGTTTTGAACCCTAAGTTTGAAAGATATAGTTTCGGTATTTTTTTTAAATACGTCGGTTTTGAAGAAAATTGTGTTTTAGAGGCGTACTCGCGTTTCTAGCACGTGAATTATCGTTCTAAAAAGTTATAAAAATATTTTATAATATTATTGGGTTTAAATCACTGCAAAAATACCAAGCTTAAATAAATAGTCCAAAATTTATGTTTTGACGGTTAACCGTTTATTTTACAATTGAAAACGTAACAGTTTGTTAAATACTCGAACTTCCACTCTTTCAAAAACCCCTTTTAGACGGCATGTAATCTATATTTTTATGTTTATAGAGTCTCGGGTTCGGCTTTGCTCCATCATTTTCGTTAATTAACGTATCTCTATGGTTATTTTAACGATTTTGTACACATGTGAGCAGTTTTTAGGTGGTGCATTAATTTGGACAGAACATGTAAGTTATATATATTGTAAAATAGTGATTTTGTGATGTCTAACATGTTTGTTACACATGGTACCACTTAAATCATGTATATAAAGTCCGAGTTTTAAGTGAGTTTAGCGTGTGAATGGGTTAGAAATCATTACCCATTTATGTGAATGATCTTGGAGGGCATTTGTATGCTTCACATGGGTCCACGCTTCTACGGACATTTTGGATATGACGGGGTTGAAAGATAAGAACAAGTGAGGTGATCGTAGAATGGCATTAGATGACCGATATTTGGGGATGAAAAAACCTCCAAGGAAGCTTGTGTTTCTGTTATAAATGTATGGGTTATTGTTTAGAGTGTTTAAGCTCCTAAAACCTCAAAATAGTGAGTGAACTTACATGCAATGAAAGTGTACATGACTATGTAACCTTGGAATTATTTGATGAAGACTTGAGGGATGCTTAGATTCAATATTGGGGGCTGATTCTTTAGAAAATCAACCGAGTTTTGAGGTGTGTGTTTTTTCTAAAGAGAGGGATATGTAGAGATTTTAGGTTGATGGACCCTTGAAAATGATACGGATGAGGTTGGTAAAGTTATATGTCGATGGAGTGGAAGGCAGAGAGATATGAGATAAAGATCTTGGTAGATATGGAGGGTTGTTAAAGGGTTGATCTAAATGCACCCCCGTCTTACTAATTATACCCCTCTCTATGAGAGAAAAAATATTAGTCCCACACTGGTCACATCCGTAAGTAAGTGAGAGGAGGGGGTGTATTTAGTAGTTGGGATGGGTGTATTTAGTAACACTTAGTTAAAATCGGTCATAGGGGTTGGGGTGATGTTGGATGAAATTAGGGATGGAGGTAGGGTGGCGTTTAAGGAAAACATATCTATGTTGATCATGTCTAGCTCACTTTAAAATCAATATTAGGACAATATAGTGGGTGTAAGATGTAAGATTAAATATATTATGTATTAATATTTAATCTAGTAGCCATTATAATCATTTACATTATATAGATCAAAATATATAACAATCCTATTAAATAATTAGTTGGTAATTGTTGATGGACCATATTACCCTTATTAACTAATTAGGGTTTCCTCCTGAGTGCTTATATAAAGGAGTCTTATGCAAGAGGTTGAGGGTTGGACAATTAGACACACCCCATAAGCATAACATCATTATCGACCTCCTCTCTTATACCGATTCCCTTGTCGGTTTTCTTAGTCCCCATCATCAGTTGCACCCTAAGGAGGAACCAGATCAAGCTGACAATCATGTCAAACATTACTGCTGGCATGTCTGATGCAATCAAATGTATGTTTTCATGTTTTACATTATGTTCTAAACAGAACTGAACCAACATAAGAAAGAAAATAATGGACTATCATATGGATGGTTGGTTTTGACAGGAAGCATAAAAAAATATGGCATGGGTTTTGTGATTAAAATACTCGAGTGGCTACATTTGTGATGTTTGTGACTGGAAACTTTTATGGTTTATATATAAAACAAATGTGTAGGTAATATTGCAGAGTTTTTCAATAGTTGAGTGGTAAGATAGCAAATTTTTTTAGGTAAGGGGTAAAAGTGCCAATCACATATAACCCCAGGGGGGTAAAATTGCAGTTTACACTTTGTTATTATATATTTATAAATGGGTTATGAAATATGGAACAAGATCAGGAGAGAACGCCTCAAAGTATGATAATAGTGAGAACGATTCTCAGCCACAAGATCTTAGTGGTTTGTGGCTGAGATTGATGCGGTGGCATTTTTGTAAATAATAGGAGTCTTGGAACTACCAGGAGAGGTAAAATAGGAAGTTCCAAACAAAGGTGCACATGCTAATCACATGCCATTTTCCCCCATCATATTTAAACGACAGTAACTTTTTTATACGTGATTATTTTTCGAAAAAAATTACACTATAAAACTCAGCGTTTTTTTATCTTTCCAACGAGTATACTATTGATATACTTTTCGAAAAAAATTAACTGGGTTTTATGGCATTTTTCTGAACTGGGTGTTTTATGGCGTTTTAGACTAGGTATTTTCATAACGTTTTTCTTAACTAGGTGTTTTTTTGAGCTATTGCAATTTATAGCTCAAAAAAATAGTTTTTTTTTTTGTTATGGCGTTTTAACTTAACTGGGGCTAAAAAAATAGTTTTTTTAGCTGTTTTGTAAATTATAGCTGAAAAAATAGCTTTTGAGTGTTTTATGGCGTTAAAAATGGTTTTTTTGAACTGTTGTAAATTATAGCTCAAAAAAATAGCTTTTAAGTGTTTTATGGCGTTAAAAAAATAGTTTTTTTAGTGTTTTATGGCGTTAAAAAAATGGTTTTTTTGAGCTGTAAATTATAGCTCAAAAAAATAGTGTTATGGCGTTTCAACTGGGAGCTTGAGAGCTGGCTAAAAAATGGTTTTTTTGAGCTGTTGTAATTTATAGCCCAAAAAAATAGGTTTTTTTTTTTTTTTTTTTTTTGTTATGGCGTTTTAACTTAACTGGGGCTAAAAAAATGGTTTTTTTGAGCTGTTGTAAATTATAGCTCAAAAAATAGCTTTTGAGTGTTTTATGGCGTTAAAAAATGGTTTTTTGAGCTGTTGTAAATTATAGCTCAAAAAAATAGCTTTTGAGTGTTTTATGGCGTTTCATGGCGTTTTGAGTGTTTTATGGCGTTCAAAAAATGTTTTTTTTGAGCTGTTGTAAATTATAGCTCAAAAAATAGCTTTTGAGTGTTTTATGACGTTAAAAAATAGTTTTTTTGAGCTGTTGTAAATTATAGCTCAAAAAATAACTTTTGAGTGTTTTATGGCGATTCATGGCGTTTTGAGTGTTTTATGGCGTTCAAAAAAATGGCTTTTTTTGAACTGTTGTAAATTATAGCTCAAAAAAATAGTTTTTGAGTGTTTTTATGGCGTTTTATTTGAACACACAGTTCATGTGAGTGGGTTTTTTGACAATAATACCCCTTAGTGTAATTTAACATCAATGCCACATGTCACCACCAAAATCGTTCTTACCGTTCTCACACTTTTCACCGTTCTCTCTAAATCCTAACCCTATGAAATATTATGTAAATGTCTTGGATTTATACAAAAAATTATATGACTATAGAGTATGTGTGGAAGATATATAATTTATTGGGTAACATCAAATAAAAAGTTAATTTTGGGTACGTAGGATAAGAAAGGATCTTATCCCTTCAATTTTCAAATTAATGGCTAAAATGTAAATGTAGAAAAAAAGAGAAGTGTAAAGACATTCTTGAAAAAACGTATTTGTGCACTTTCTCTCTTCACATACAAGACATGCATATTTCTCGTATTTTTAAACGTTATACAACATTATTTTTTTTCTAAAAAAATTGCATCATAAAATCGAGTATCTTTTTATCTTTAATTTAAGTACCTTATTGCTACATAAAATATGAAAACTAAAAACCCCTAAAAGTTGTATTGGATTTCTATGTTGTATAACATATTTGTGCGTGGATAATTTATGGGTGTACCTATTTACACACCCATTTGTCTATTGGTACACCAAAAATGTGTTTTTTGTCCTATATGCACACCCTGCAGTGTCGAGCTGTGGCCAAAGCGCGGCGTTTTGGTCCGGTCAACCAGACAAAGACTGACGGGTCTGTTGACCGGACCAAAACGCCGAGCTTTGGCCATGGCAGAAATTAAAGGCGAGGGGAGTGTGGTTTTTATGGGAACCCACTTTGTCCAACGTGTTGTATGTTCCAGAAATTCGTAAGAACCTTGTGTCGGGGTTGCAACTATACCCAAAAATCATTTAACTTTTCAAAAAGTCAATAAATTATAAGTTGGCTAAAATAAACAATCCCAAACACACCCTAAATATAATCTAAAATCGACCCATTTATTCCTAAATGGCCAACTCTTCTATTATTATTATTATTATTATTATTATTATTATGTGTTGTCACTTGATAAAGGTTTTTATCTAATGAAATTATGTGGTCCCTGAGGGTCCCATGGGATTTTGTGTGTTTGGTAATGTAGCTATTCCAGCCCAATATGCTCATCGGGCCCATGAACTAAAACGTTTCTTCATCACTGATTTTGATTTTCATCATGAGAATGGGACTTACGAGAGCATTTACAATTCATCAATCAAATTTTATGAGTGAGGTTTTTATATTATATAAAAGTGGTTGTGAGCAATGTTTTCAGAACCGGACCGGATATTGAACCGGACATCTTACCGGTTCACTGGTCGAACCGGATTTAAGAACCGGATTACATTATAAATATTTTGAAAATATATATAAAAACATTTCCAAATACTTATCACACTTCAAACAAAATCATATATTTGTATCTAACAGAAAGATAACATATAAACTTAAACATCAACTTTTAAAAAATCGTAACTCCATTTAATAACTAAATTTAGTATTATAAGTTTATAACTAATTTAAAAAATCAATTATTTGATAAAGAAATACCAAAGAAAGAATGGATGTCAGGCTGTCAGCTAAGTTTTGAAAAGAACTGTGCAAACTTGCAGGCAAAGTAAAATATGTTTACTCTATTCTCTCTCCAATAGTTCAACGGGTATTCATCTTCTTCTCCAACTTTCATATTTGTTGCGGAGTCTCCATAATTCCGTTCATTTTGTACTTCGATTTTGACGACAATGCGAGGGATTCCTTTTCTTCTGTTCGTTTTCGAATTTCCGGTGAAGTATGGGTCCATCTCCGGCGACAAAAAGATCGTTGGTCTTCTCCATTTCGCTAAGCAACGGTCACCGGTTCGACACCGAATCTCCGGTTGGACCTCCGGCCACCGATCTGACCGGCCGGCCACCTTCAAAGCGGTCTAACACCCTCAACCGGACCGGCGTAGGCTACGGTTCCTGGTCTGACCGGTCCGGCCGGCCCGGTCCGGTCGTGAAAACATTGGTTGTGAGTAGAGGATAAAGAAAATTTTACTATTCATCTGTATATTTGAGAGAACATTGTTCACCGTCTATATTTTTTTAATATATTTTTAAAGTCGTTGTGAATGAAGGAGAAGAAGAGATAATGATAAATGTGTAGAAAAGGTATTATTTAACCGAAATGAGAGAGAAAATGTATTTGCTTTTAGTGAAATTATAGAGTAGATTTGGTGCATTTTAGAATGGAATCCCGGCCCGTGACTTCTGATGTTGTTGTTGTTCATGCTTGGAATCATTCGGATTTCTCGTGCCGCAATTATATTTTGAATTTGAATGGTATGGTGGATACCCTCTACAATGTGTATTGCAAAGCCAAGACTGTCAAAGAATTATGGGAGTCTTTGGATCGCAAATACAAAACAGAAGATGCGGGCACTAAGAAGTTTATGGTGGCTAAGTTCTTGGACTTTAAAATGATAGACTCTAAAGTTATGCTAAGTTCTTGGACTTAAGATGCGGGCACTAAGAAGTTATGCTTACTTGCTTGAGTCTTCTAATGTTTGGCATGGTAGACTAGGTCATGTTAATTTTAATTTCATTCGTCGTTTGATTAAACTTAATTGCATACCAACATTCAATATCGACTCAAATAATAAATGTGAAACTTGCGTAGAAGCAAAACAAACGAGATCGTCATTCAAAAAGGTTGAACGAATCACCGAACCCCTCGAGATGATCCACACTGATGTGTGTGATCTAAAAGCAATTCCTACTCGTGGTGGGAACAAGTACTTCATCACGTTCATTGATGATAGTACAAGGTATTGCTATGTGTACTTACTTAAGACTAAGGACGAGGCTATTGATAAGTTTATCTTGTTCAAAGCCGAAGTTGAGAATCAACTAAATCGGAAAATCAAAATCGTAAGGAGCCACCGAGGAGGCGAATATGTTTCACCTTTTATCGATGTGTGTGCAAAAGATGGAATCATACATGAACTCACGCCTCCTTACTCCCCTCAATCAAATGGCATAGCGGAATGCAAAAATCGCACTTTGAGGAAATGATAAATGCGATGATGATAAGTTCTGGGATAAGCTAAAACATATGGGGGAAAGCAATCTTATCGGTGAATTATGTCTTGAACATGATACCCAATAAGAAGAAAGATGTAACGCCATACGAATTATGGACGGGAAAGAAACCATCATATAAATACTTGCTAGTGTGGGGGTGTCTAACCAAGGTGGTGGTGACACCCCCAAAGCTCCTACTAATAGGACCCAAAACAGTGGATTGTGTATTTATTTTTCTTGTGCATGATTCTAAGAACCCTAGTGTCACACCCCGATTTCCACGTGTCACCGGTGGGGGAGTATCGTGACGTGGTTGGCAACGTAATAGTCAAACAACACAATATAATAATGCACAGCGGAAGCAAATTTAAATAAGATACAACCGAATTTATTTATTGTAAACAAGTCACAATTATCCGGTGTTTATCCACAGTAGGATCGAATAATAAAAATATTGTTTATGGTTCAACAGACATCGGCATCTTAAGTTTGCGAGACTTCTAGTGATGCTTAGGAGAATCCCAGCCTATTTCGCCTAGTACCTGCATTTAATCTTTTTGGGAAAATACGTCAGTTTACACTGGTAAATACATTCAACTGACTCATTTTATAAAATGATTGAAAATTGGTTTGGATGCACATGGCATAAACATTTTATTTAACTTGGGAGAATTATTTTGATAATATAATAATCTTGTGAACGAATTACATGTTACTTATGCGTTCAGTAGCCCGGACGTATCCGGGTTAAAGATCAATAGACACACCACTGTAAGTGAGTTATACACGGGAGTACGCCTACACCCCGTGCTCAGGTCGTGGCAATCTCGTAAGATAATGCCGAGGATATCCGGGACATGGTCATTAACCCCCCAAAGGCTGTAAAGTAAACACATCTGTTTAAAACGAGCCGATCAAATTATTCAATTAACCACTAAGCGTGGAAGATTTGATGCCCGATCAAGCGGTACGCTATGTACCGTAACCCAAGCCCGTATAGGGAAAATAAGTTAAAAGTATTTACCTTGATGCAAAGTATAGTCACAATAATCAAATAGCAGGTAGCTTTTACTGTTTCTCCTAATCTGGAACGAAGGTTAAATATAACCTATTAGAATCCTAGCGGGTCTTTAATTATGCTTAAGCTTAGACCGGCTAGTTTCAAAGATACGGTTCGTACGCACGATTAAGCGAAGACCGGATAGAATATGATTCAGACCCGACAAGTTTGAAGACTTGTTTAATATGGGTTTATAATTCACATTCTGGATTTTGAGATAAAACCGATATGGTTTGACCCGTTTCGGCTAATTTATGTAAACTTGTTACATAAACCGAGCCGAACGCGTAATATGCGTAACGGGTATCCGTAAGAGCCATATACAAGTTTCCTAAGTTAATATGCTTCAAATATGTTGTAACATCAGTAGGATGTCTTTCGTTATGCCCCGAACTAATTTAAAACACAAACTATGCCCCGTAGGGGTAGTTTGGTCATTTTAAAGTTTGTAAAAGCGTTTATATGTTCAACTGAGTTACAGGTCTGATGTAAACAGCAAACATATTCATTTTGATGTGTTATAACAGTAGGCTAAGGCATATATGTGAAATTTATCATATTTAACCAAACTATGCCCCGTAGGGGTATTTTGGTAATTTCACATAAGCCGCAAAGCTCAAAAACGAGGTCTGAGTCTATTAACTTTTGCTTACTGTTAAAATATCATAATTTGCCTCATATATCAGTAGGTATCAACCCGGGTATGTCTAGTATGACTCTAAGACACACAATGCGTTAAAAACGCTAATTATGGCGATTAAAGGCCATTTCCGGGTTTCATACTTAAATCTGATATTTTTATATTTCCAGAAGGCTTAAAATAATTTATTTAACATATGTGATCAGTAGCAAAAGGTTTGGAGTCGTTTAGATAAGTAAAACTCATTTTATGGCCCGTAAGGGCAAAACCGACAATTAACGAGTTAAGCCTACGACTATGAGTTATGCTCGGCCTAAAATTAATTAAAAATCTTTAAAATTCCCAAAATAATATATTATAACAGTGGGTAATTCGTTTGGTACCAAAAAGTATGTTTAACTAGGCTATACGCTAATTACGCCATTATGTTAACATAAAGCATTAGTTTTGCGATAATGAGCATAACTCTTAATCTACAAGTCAAACTGATGTCATACTTTGCATACAAGTTTATATATCAGTAACTAAGGTTTCTACACTTTTACATTTTCATAAATCATGATTTAAGGTAATAAGGGCATAACGGTCAACGTATGAGCAATTAACGGAAATTTGCATATTAATTGGATAACTAGTGAACCAAGGTGTATGGTCACAGAGGGTTGCTCTAACATGTATCCTAATCCAATTTAAGCTCTGAGGCATTTCTAAAATATGCCCAAACGGGTCAGAACTGAAAGTCAACCGAAAAGTCAAACTATGTGGCTTTCGGTTCCGAACCGGGTCTAAACAGGAAATAGTCGGGTTGAACATGTTGGGACATGTTCTTACACTTATTTCTAAGTTATAACAATGTTCAAACAGGTTACAAATGTTCTAGATAGCTAATTATGCATAAATGACATTTTAAGCAATATGTTGACTTTTTAAGTAAATGTTTGACCCGACATTGGACCTGCTTAGGATGGTGATCAGGGGAAACCCTTTTGGGGTTTTATTACCCACATAAATACCATTCTAAAACTACTCTTAATTCGAGATAAGACTGAGTCATTAGTGACTAATCTCGAAGTCAAACCGTAATTACGACGGTTTGACTTTTAGCTAAATAACTAAGCTAAACACAACCAAATAAGAACTAGCAGACTTACAATAGTCCAATGCACGACTTATGATCAGAAGGGAGAGTTCCTTAGCTCCAGGAATGCTCCAAAGATCAGTTGCAAGTGTAAGAATGAATGTTGCAACATGTTGGCTTTATATAGCACTTGGATCCACCACAACTAAGTGACAACTAACTCTAGGACCATCCACAACCATTCAACACTTGTCCTAGTGTTCTAGGATAGTTTAGGGGTCGTTTATAACTGATAAAAACCGGTGCAAACGGTCACAATCGCGTACAACAGCCAACAGCAGGTTTTCTGGTCGCTGGCACCCGCTAGCGCACCGTTACGCTACACTGGTAGCGGTGCGCTAGCCCACAACAATGGGCCAGTTGACTTAATGGGTAGCGCACCGTTACGCTACACATGTAGCGGTGCGCTAGCCCTTTCTGAGACAAGAATTGTCGTTGATTGTTGAAGTTTCGTAAAGGTAACCAATTATTCCGACTTTGGGACCTATAACAACACTCATGGACCTCCCAAAACGGTCTTGCACAGTACCAAACCCCACCATAATGATATGTTTGTTTTGGATGCAAAAGCAAGACCCGTATATTTCGGTTTACCATTCAATTTACTTGTGGAATCAAATCATGCTTTTCAATTCTATTATTAACAAGAATTCTCTGCGTTGAGGGTAATAAAGATAGGTATAACATTTAATCGGGTCTTGGGATTTATAAATAAGGTCGTTCAGAGGTAACAGTTTAACATGACGTCACTTTAAATCCTGCCGAATCATCTTGATTAAACCCGGGTTTTCAACGCATTTTGTCTTACATGACACGTGTCGTTTTATTATTAAACCCGAAATTTTCGAGGTGTTACATCCTCACCCCCTTAAAATAAATCTCTACCCGAGATTTACTGAAACAAGTAAGGGTACTTTTCTTTCATCGTGGATTCAACCTCCCACGTGAATTCGGGACCTCTACGGGCATCCCATTTGACCTTAACAAAAGGTATATGCTTTCTTCGAAGCTTCCTTACCTGTCGATCTTCAATCGACAAAGGTTTTTCAACAAATTTTAAGCTCGCGTCTATCTGCACATCTGTATGTGGCATGACATGTGTTTCGTCAGCGGAACACTTCTTTAGATTGCAGATGTGGAACACATTGTGAATTCCACTGAGCTCTTCTGGTAAGTTCAACTTATAGGCAACTGACCCGACACGTTCGATAACCTCGAAAGGTCCTATGTATCTCGGGCTTAGTTTGCCTTTCTTACCAAATCGCATCACTCCTTTCCAGGGTGACACTTTAAGTAGGACTTTGTCACCTACTTCGAAGTGAAAATCCTTACGACTTGGATCCGCGTAACTCTTCTGCCTATTCCGGGCAGCTTGGAGATTGTTACGAATCTGGACAATCTTGTCCGTCGTTTCAAACACGATCTCTGGTCCTGATAACTGGACTTCTCCAACTTCCGCCCAACAAACTGGCGATCTACACTTTCTACCGTATAATGCCTCAAAAGGCGCAGCCTTTATGCTGGTATGGTAGCTATTGTTGTAGGAGAATTCGATTAATGGCAGGTTCTTATCCCAGCTACCTCCCAAATCGATCGCACATGCACGCAGCATGTCTTCCAACGTTTGAATAGTACGCTCACTCTGACCGTCTGTCTGATGATGGTAAGCCGTACTAAAGTTCAAACGCGTGCCCAAAGATTGTTGGAAGCTCTTCCAAAAATGTGACGTGTACCTAGTATCTCTATCAGAGATAATAGCTACAGGTATGCCGTGAAGGGCTACAATCTTATCAACGTATAGCTGGGCTAACATGTCGGAGCTATAAGTCTCCTTGATGGGTAAGAAATGAGCTGACTTAGTCAGTCGGTCAACTATAACCCATATCGTATCATTTCCTTTCCTTGTCTTGGGTAACTTGGTAATAAAATCCATAGTTACCATTTCCCACTTCCACGTAGGAAGTTCAGGCTGTTGTAGCAAACCTGACGGTTTCTGATGCTCGGCTTTGACTTGCGCACATGTCAAGCATTTTGCTACATGGGCGGCTACAGACTTTTTCAAGCCTATCCACCAATAATTTGCCTTTAAATCCTGGTACATTTTATCAGCTCCAGGATGAACGGAGTATTTGGAACTATGGGCTTCTTGGAGAATGACATCAAGAAGTCCTCCAAAAATTGGAACCCATATCCGTCCGTTTAACCGTAAAATTCCGTCCTTGCTAAGAGTTAACTGCTCCTCAGTTACTCCTAACTTTTCATTAGGATAGTTAGCTTCTAGCACAGCTTCCTTCTGTGCAGCTAACACCCTTTCTATCAAACTGTTCTTTATCTCCATACGCTTGGCGTTGATTCGAATGGGTTTAACCCTTTCTTTTCTGCTCAAGGCGTCAGCGACTACATTCGCTTTGCCGGGATGGTATTTGATTTCGCAATCATAATCATTTAAAGTTTCCATCCAACGGCGTTGCCTCATGTTTAATTCTTTCTGGTTAAACAGATGCTGGAGGCTCTTGTGATCAGAAAAGATCACAAACTTGATTCCATAAAGATAATGCCTCCACAGTTTTAGTGCGAACACAACGGCACCCAACTCCAAGTCATGGGTGGTGTAATTCTTTTCGTGCACCTTTAACTGTCGTGATGCATAGGCAATAACCTTGCCTTTCTGCATAAGCACACACCCCATGCCAGTGTGTGATGCATCACAATAAACTACAAATTCTTCAGCGCCTTCAGGTAAAGTAAGCACAGGAGCGTTGCTCAACTTTTGTCTCAAAACATCGAAGGACTCTTGCTGCTTAGGGCCCCAAACGAACTTTACTTTCTTCTTGGTCAAGGAAGTTAGGGGTGCAGCAATCCTTGAAAAGTTTTCAATGAAACGCCTGTAATATCCTGCTAATCCCAGGAAGCTACGTATCTCCGTAGGTGTCTTTGGCTCTTGCCAATTCATAACTGCTTCAACTTTAGCGGGATCCACTTGGATACCACGCTCACTGACCACGTGTCCAAGAAATTGGACTTCTCGTAGCCAAAATTCACACTTAGAGAATTTGGCATAGAGCTTCTCCTGATGCAGAAGTTTGAGAATACATCGAAGGTGTTTCTCATGGTCAGCTTGATTCTTAGAATAAATAAGGATGTCATCGATGAAGACGATAACAAATTTATCTAAGTAAGGTTTGCAGACGCGATTCATGAGATCCATGAACGCGGCTGGTGCATTGGTGAGCCCAAAAGGCATCACTAGGAACTCGTAGTGACCGTAACGAGTCCTAAATGCAGTCTTGTGAACGTCTTCATCCTTAACCTTCAACTGATGGTAGCCTGACCTCAAATCTATCTTCGAGAAGTAACTTGCCCCTTGAAGCTGATCGAACAAATCGTCGATTCTGGGCAGAGGATACCTATTTTTGATCGTGACTTTATTAAGCTCGCGATAGTCGATGCACAGACGCATCGACCCATCCTTCTTCTTGACAAACAGGATTGGCGCTCCCCAAGGAGATGAACTAGGTCTAATGAAACCCTTAGCCAGCAATTCATCTAGCTGCGTCCGCAACTCCTTCATTTCTGTGGGTGCCAATCTGTATGGTGCTCTGGCAACTGGTGCCGCTCCGGGAATGATATCGATCCTGAATTCGACTTGTCTATCTGGTGGTAGTCCAGGTAGATCTTCAGGAAATACTTCTGGGTATTCAGAGATGACAGGGATGTCATCTAACTTAGGTTTGGGCTCATCAATGATCACTTGCGCCATGTAGATGACACACCCTTTCTTCAAACATTTGGAAGCCTTGAGCATAGTCACCTGTTCAGGCAGTCCGTACTGGGTATCTCCCCGAATGGTAAGTGACTCACCAGACGGAGTCTTTATCACTACCTGTTTCTGTTTACAGACGATTTGGGCCTGGTTATGAGATAACCAGTCCATACCCAGAACTATGTCAAAACCAGCTAATTTAAACGGAAGTAGAGACAGAGGAAAAGAATGGTTCTTAATGGATATAGTACATCCATCTAACACAGTAGAGACGGTTTCTATGGTACCATCTGCTAACTCTACCTCATAGTTTACGCTTAGGGTTTTGACAGGTAAATTCAACAATTTACAAAACTTATGATCCACGAAAGACTTATTTGCGCCTGAATCAAAAAGTACTCTTGCAAAGACATCATTTACAAGGAATGTACCTGTTATGACGTTATCATCTTGCACAGCCTCCTGCGCATCCATCCTGAAGACTCTGGCGTTAGTCTTCTTAGCCTCCTCAGGCTTCTTGTTGTTCTTGGGGCAGTTAGTCTTTATGTGGCCCTTCTCATTGCAACGGTAGCACGTCGCATCTTTCATTTTCTTGCAATCCAAGGTTTTATGGTCCGTGGACTTGCAAATCCCACAAGCAAAGGATTTCGACTGAGTCCGGGAGCTCGACTCTAGTCTGCACTTCCCATAGTGCTGTTTCTTGCAAGTTTTACACCTGGGCTTCTCATCAGACTTATGCCCATCCTTCCTCGACTCGGATCCCTTCTTGTTATCACCGTTCCCACGGTGTTTCTTGTTCGACCTACGCGAACCATCATCTTCTCGCTTCCTCTTCTCAGCATCTTTATTCCTCAGCGATCTCTGTCGGACCGCATCCAGTGTGAGGGATAAAGACAGGTCAGTTACAGACCTGAAGGTAACTGGCCGAGAAGCTTTTACACTGGCCTTGATCTCGGGTTCTAACCCACCAATAAAACGAGCAATCCTCTTTGGCTCAGGGGTTACCAGGTAGGGAACCAACCTGGACAGCGTATTGAAGCTTGTCAGGTAAGCTTGGCAGTCGAGGTTCTTCATCACCAATGACAGAAAGTCATATTCTATCTTTTCCACCTCATGTTGAGGGCAGTAATTATCTTTGATCAGGGCAATGAATTGATCCCACGTCATGCTATACAACGGGATCTTTCCGGAGGCCTCCATCAGAGATCTCCACCAAGCCAATGCTTCCCCCTTGAAGGACTGCGACACAAACTTAACAATATCCCTATCAGCGCACCCGCTGATGTCCACCACTGTGTCCATTTCATCCAGCCAAGTCATGCAATCAACGGCCCCCTTTTCCCCTGTAAAATCCCGGGGCTTGCAAGACACGAAGTATTTGTAAGTGCAACCCTTGTTACGGGGTCCTTGATGCAGTACCAAATGCTGGGATGGGTCACTTTGATTGTTGGTGGACTGACGGTCATCACCGTCTTTCTTAGGTCCGTTCATCTTGGGAGGAGGCTTGTTATGAGCCTCAGAATGTGTCCTTGGCTTTGAATGTGAAACAGAGTGGGTCCTACTCCGGGTACCACTGTATTCTTCATATTGCCTATCCAAGGCTTGAGTGACAGCGCCATCAATGATCGCTTTTAGTTCGGCACCTGTCAATGTAATTTGGGCGTTCTCATTTGGCGCCACAGGATGGCTATTGCCTTCATTAGAGTTAGCCATTTGTATTGAACTGTTACAGAAAAGCAAGAACAATATTTTATTTGGAAGTTTATTATGGAATTACCCCTTAGGGTAACTCGTTAACCATGGTAACAGAGACCATATTTGATTAACTTATTAATCGTATTAATTTAGGATTTCAATTAAAATTTATCCTAAACACAAAACAATAATAATATATATTAGCACATAAGGCTTGGTCACATGGACAATTTAATAAACTATGATTTCAGAGAATCAAGACTTTTAAGGTTTGAACCTAGTTCCTTACCTTTATTAGACAGGGAGTCATAGCTACCTCTGTCTTTTGGCTTATATGGAAATGAGCATGGCCCGTAGGCGCTATATTGCCACGTATGGTCGAATATGATCATCTTAATTGATGATGTAAATCCAGGATTCAGAGATCATTATACTGGATTAGGAATCTTCTAAAGAATCCTTATTCATTTAAGAATGACATGTGATTTTTAACGAATCACTTCTGCCAGGAGTGTTAACATGCTTTAAGATGTTAACAGGGATTTGAATCTTTTAAACCGGTCTTACCATTTTGGCCCGGTCTTATATTTGACACGAGGCTAGGTTTCACACTTAAAGATTCTTAATTAAATAATTACTAGGCAGATTAAAAGGAATGATTTTAATTTATTTATTTCATTTATAATTTATTTATGCACAAATGGCGAACATGAAATTTATAAAAATAACACTCCATTAAGTTATACAATATTACTTATTGCCCTAAACGGGTCTTCACACATGAAATTTGCCCACGTAGGAGCTACAACATACCAACATGCCCACGCAGGGGTCTTACAGAAGACATGCCCACGTAGGGGTCTTACAGAAAGACATAAGTCCTCGTAGGGACTAACACACTAACAATTGTCCACGTAGGGACTTAAACAAACATAAGTCCACGTAGGGACTAAACATACAACATACCCTCGTAGGGGTTTATGGAAAGATAGACCCGCGTAGGGGTCAATACACACAACAACAAACACACCCACGTAGGGGCTTAATAACCAAATACAAGAGAAAATAACTGTGGAAGAATTCAACGACTCTTCTTGTTCTTTCCCTTGATCAAACCAACCAATCCTTGTAAGAAACTCTCCGTCTTCTGGCGGTCGCGGCGAGACTCCTGCTCAACTTGATTCAATCTATGTAGAATTTCCTCCCGTTCTGGGGGAGAAAATCGTGGCGGCTGAGACTGAGCTCGAATGATAGGCCTGGGAGGTATTGGGTAACCCTGATTCGGGTAGCTTACCCCCCATGGATCTCCGTAGGGTCCTTGGGCATTGAAGGAGTTATAATTTGCTGCTTCCATATAAGGATCTGCCTCAGCGTATCCGTAGTTGTTGTAAGCTGGTGGCTCAAACGGGTTGTAATTAGTTGGACCCGTGTACGCTGGTATTGGGTTCTCAAAACCCATGGGCGGTGGCTGTTGATAAGCTGGCTGCGAAGGCCCACCCATTTGTGGGTCCTCCCAACGAGGCGGGTAGTGACTTGCACTTGACTGCCTTGGGGAGCTAATATGAAAGTCCCCTGGTCGCACCGACATACGTGCACCGGTTCTTCTACGCCTGGGCGGTTGAGGAGGTGGCGGTTGAACTGGTGGCGGTGGAGGTGGTGGCGTAACTGCCACAAATCTATGATCCTCTGATGAATCTTGATGATGCGGCTGAGGCTGTGGCTCCTGGTGCTGCTGAGAATGCTGCTGCTGATGCTGCCCATGCGACGACGAGTGGTGTGATGGTGTATAATACCATGGGTGCTGATTAAAGAAAGCTTGGAAACTATCTGGACCACCATAGGGTGATCCGTGAAATGAAGATCCGTCCGAGATCTCTATCGGGTGGTTCGGAGTGCCACTCGCAGGCATGACGGGGTCCGTGTCCTCGTCCATGTCGTCAGCATGATCACCAGAGAAGTGGTCGTCTGGACCCAGTGGGTTGAAACCCACGGGTTCTTGCAGGTAATCGGCCGGATTAAACTGGCCTCTAAAGATCGGTGTGGGGTCCCCATAAGAATGATGGGACAGGGACCTCTGAAGTGGTATGTATGAGGGCAGAGGGTTATTAGGCTCGCCTTCCGATTGAGGTCCATATGAATTGCGGACCGGAGGGGTAGAACTATGCGAAACAGATCGTCTCGCTGGTTCGAACAGGTCTCTCCTGTTCCGTCTTGGATTCTCGCTTTCTGCCGCAGTTGGAGCCCGTGTATTTGACGGCCCTGCTTCATGGTCGTTGGGGGCGGTAACTGGCCCCTTTCCACGTCCTCTCGTGCGAAAGAATCTCGGAGGCATCTTGTTATTCCTGTCAATAAAGCATGAGATAATAACAACAAGATATAAAATTTTAAAGGGCAAAACAAAAACCGAAAGGTGGAATTTGTCCTATGTTATAAGTCTAGACTCAAAATTTTAGATATGTGCAATTGTGCAACCGAGATTAAACACAAAAGGCTAGTGTTTAATTCACTCAGTGTTGGCTCTGATACCAACCTGTCACACCCCGATTTCCACGTGTCACCGGTGGGCCCGGTGGGGGAGTATCGTGACGTGGTTGGCAACGTAATAGTCAAACAACACAATATAATAATGCACAGCGGAAGCAAATTTAAATAAGATACAACCGAATTTATTTATTGTAAACAAGTCACAATTATCCGGTGTTTATCCACAGTAGGATCGAATAATAAAAATATTGTTTATGGTTCAACAGACATCGGCATCTTAAGTTTGCGAGACTTCTAGTGATGCTTAGGAGAATCCCAGCCTATTTCGCCTAGTACCTGCATTTAATCTTTTTGGGAAAATACGTCAGTTTACACTGGTAAATACATTCAACTGACTCATTTTATAAAATGATTGAAAATTGGTTTGGATGCACATGGCATAAACATTTTATTTAACTTGGGAGAATTATTTTGATAATATAATAATCTTGTGAACGAATTACATGTTACTTATGCGTTCAGTAGCCCGGACGTATCCGGGTTAAAGATCAATAGACACACCACTGTAAGTGAGTTATACACGGGAGTACGCCTACACCCCGTGCTCAGGTCGTGGCAATCTCGTAAGATAATGCCGAGGATATCCGGGACATGGTCATTAACCCCCCAAAGGCTGTAAAGTAAACACATCTGTTTAAAACGAGCCGATCAAATTATTCAATTAACCACTAAGCGTGGAAGATTTGATGCCCGATCAAGCGGTACGCTATGTACCGTAACCCAAGCCCGTATAGGGAAAATAAGTTAAAAGTATTTACCTTGATGCAAAGTATAGTCACAATAATCAAATAGCAGGTAGCTTTTACTGTTTCTCCTAATCTGGAACGAAGGTTAAATATAACCTATTAGAATCCTAGCGGGTCTTTAATTATGCTTAAGCTTAGACCGGCTAGTTTCAAAGATACGGTTCGTACGCACGATTAAGCGAAGACCGGATAGAATGTGATTCAGACCCGACAAGTTTGAAGACTTGTTTAATATGGGTTTATAATTCACATTCTGGATTTTGAGATAAAACCGATATGGTTTGACCCGTTTCGGCTAATTTATGTAAACTTGTTACATAAACCGAGCCGAACGCGTAATATGCGTAACGGGTATCCGTAAGAGCCATATACAAGTTTCCTAAGTTAATATGCTTCAAATATGTTGTAACATCAGTAGGATGTCTTTCGTTATGCCCCGAACTAATTTAAAACACAAACTATGCCCCGTAGGGGTAGTTTGGTCATTTTAAAGTTTGTAAAAGCGTTTATATGTTCAACTGAGTTACAGGTCTGATGTAAACAGCAAACATATTCATTTTGATGTGTTATAACAGTAGGCTAAGGCATATATGTGAAATCGAGTATCTTTTTATCTTTAATTTAAGTACCTTATTGCTACATAAAATATGAAAACTAAAAACCCCTAAAAGTTGTATTGGATTTCTATGTTGTATAACATATTTGTGCGTGGATAATTTATGGGTGTACCTATTTACACACCCATTTGTCTATTGGTACACCAAAAATGTGTTTTTTGTCCTATATGCACACCCTGCAGTGTCGAGCTGTGGCCAAAGCGCGGCGTTTTGGTCCGGTCAACCAGACAAAGACTGACGGGTCTGTTGACCGGACCAAAACGCCGAGCTTTGGCCATGGCAGAAATTAAAGGCGAGGGGAGTGTGGTTTTTATGGGAACCCACTTTGTCCAACGTGTTGTATGTTCCAGAAATTCGTAAGAACCTTGTGTCGGGGTTGCAACTATACCCAAAAATCATTTAACTTTTCAAAAAGTCAATAAATTATAAGTTGGCTAAAATAAACAATCCCAAACACACCCTAAATATAATCTAAAATCGACCCATTTATTCCTAAATGGCCAACTCTTCTATTATTATTATTATTATTATTATTATTATTATTATTATTATTATTATGTGTTGTCACTTGATAAAGGTTTTTATCTAATGAAATTATGTGGTCCCTGAGGGTCCCATGGGATTTTGTGTGTTTGGTAATGTAGCTATTCCAGCCCAATATGCTCATCGGGCCCATGAACTAAAACGTTTCTTCATCACTGATTTTGATTTTCATCATGAGAATGGGACTTACGAGAGCATTTACAATTCATCAATCAAATTTTATGAGTGAGGTTTTTATATTATATAAAAGTGGTTGTGAGCAATGTTTTCAGAACCGGACCGGATATTGAACCGGACATCTTACCGGTTCACTGGTCGAACCGGATTTAAGAACCGGATTACATTATAAATATTTTGAAAATATATATAAAAACATTTCCAAATACTTATCACACTTCAAACAAAATCATATATTTGTATCTAACAGAAAGATAACATATAAACTTAAACATCAACTTTTAAAAAATCGTAACTCCATTTAATAACTAAATTTAGTATTATAAGTTTATAACTAATTTAAAAAATCAATTATTTGATAAAGAAATACCAAAGAAAGAATGGATGTCAGGCTGTCAGCTAAGTTTTGAAAAGAACTGTGCAAACTTGCAGGCAAAGTAAAATATGTTTACTCTATTCTCTCTCCAATAGTTCAACGGGTATTCATCTTCTTCTCCAACTTTCATATTTGTTGCGGAGTCTCCATAATTCCGTTCATTTTGTACTTCGATTTTGACGACAATGCGAGGGATTCCTTTTCTTCTGTTCGTTTTCGAATTTCCGGTGAAGTATGGGTCCATCTCCGGCGACAAAAAGATCGTTGGTCTTCTCCATTTCGCTAAGCAACGGTCACCGGTTCGACACCGAATCTCCGGTTGGACCTCCGGCCACCGATCTGACCGGCCGGCCACCTTCAAAGCGGTCTAACACCCTCAACCGGACCGGCGTAGGCTACGGTTCCTGGTCTGACCGGTCCGGCCGGCCCGGTCCGGTCGTGAAAACATTGGTTGTGAGTAGAGGATAAAGAAAATTTTACTATTCATCTGTATATTTGAGAGAACATTGTTCACCGTCTATATTTTTTTAATATATTTTTAAAGTCGTTGTGAATGAAGGAGAAGAAGAGATAATGATAAATGTGTAGAAAAGGTATTATTTAACCGAAATGAGAGAGAAAATGTATTTGCTTTTAGTGAAATTATAGAGTAGATTTGGTGCATTTTAGAATGGAATCCCGGCCCGTGACTTCTGATGTTGTTGTTGTTCATGCTTGGAATCATTCGGATTTCTCGTGCCGCAATTATATTTTGAATTTGAATGGTATGGTGGATACCCTCTACAATGTGTATTGCAAAGCCAAGACTGTCAAAGAATTATGGGAGTCTTTGGATCGCAAATACAAAACAGAAGATGCGGGCACTAAGAAGTTTATGGTGGCTAAGTTCTTGGACTTTAAAATGATAGACTCTAAAGTTATGCTAAGTTCTTGGACTTAAGATGCGGGCACTAAGAAGTTATGCTTACTTGCTTGAGTCTTCTAATGTTTGGCATGGTAGACTAGGTCATGTTAATTTTAATTTCATTCGTCGTTTGATTAAACTTAATTGCATACCAACATTCAATATCGACTCAAATAATAAATGTGAAACTTGCGTAGAAGCAAAACAAACGAGATCGTCATTCAAAAAGGTTGAACGAATCACCGAACCCCTCGAGATGATCCACACTGATGTGTGTGATCTAAAAGCAATTCCTACTCGTGGTGGGAACAAGTACTTCATCACGTTCATTGATGATAGTACAAGGTATTGCTATGTGTACTTACTTAAGACTAAGGACGAGGCTATTGATAAGTTTATCTTGTTCAAAGCCGAAGTTGAGAATCAACTAAATCGGAAAATCAAAATCGTAAGGAGCCACCGAGGAGGCGAATATGTTTCACCTTTTATCGATGTGTGTGCAAAAGATGGAATCATACATGAACTCACGCCTCCTTACTCCCCTCAATCAAATGGCATAGCGGAATGCAAAAATCGCACTTTGAGGAAATGATAAATGCGATGATGATAAGTTCTGGGATAAGCTAAAACATATGGGGGAAAGCAATCTTATCGGTGAATTATGTCTTGAACATGATACCCAATAAGAAGAAAGATGTAACGCCATACGAATTATGGACGGGAAAGAAACCATCATATAAATACTTGCTAGTGTGGGGGTGTCTAACCAAGGTGGTGGTGACACCCCCAAAGCTCCTACTAATAGGACCCAAAACAGTGGATTGTGTATTTATTTTTCTTGTGCATGATTCTAAGAACCCTAGTGTCACACCCCGATTTCCACGTGTCACCGGTGGGCCCGGTGGGGGAGTATCGTGACGTGGTTGGCAACGTAATAGTCAAACAACACAATATAATAATGCACAGCGGAAGCAAATTTAAATAAGATACAACCGAATTTATTTATTGTAAACAAGTCACAATTATCCGGTGTTTATCCACAGTAGGATCGAATAATAAAAATATTGTTTATGGTTCAACAGACATCGGCATCTTAAGTTTGCGAGACTTCTAGTGATGCTTAGGAGAATCCCAGCCTATTTCGCCTAGTACCTGCATTTAATCTTTTTGGGAAAATACGTCAGTTTACACTGGTAAATACATTCAACTGACTCATTTTATAAAATGATTGAAAATTGGTTTGGATGCACATGGCATAAACATTTTATTTAACTTGGGAGAATTATTTTGATAATATAATAATCTTGTGAACGAATTACATGTTACTTATGCGTTCAGTAGCCCGGACGTATCCGGGTTAAAGATCAATAGACACACCACTGTAAGTGAGTTATACACGGGAGTACGCCTACACCCCGTGCTCAGGTCGTGGCAATCTCGTAAGATAATGCCGAGGATATCCGGGACATGGTCATTAACCCCCCAAAGGCTGTAAAGTAAACACATCTGTTTAAAACGAGCCGATCAAATTATTCAATTAACCACTAAGCGTGGAAGATTTGATGCCCGATCAAGCGGTACGCTATGTACCGTAACCCAAGCCCGTATAGGGAAAATAAGTTAAAAGTATTTACCTTGATGCAAAGTATAGTCACAATAATCAAATAGCAGGTAGCTTTTACTGTTTCTCCTAATCTGGAACGAAGGTTAAATATAACCTATTAGAATCCTAGCGGGTCTTTAATTATGCTTAAGCTTAGACCGGCTAGTTTCAAAGATACGGTTCGTACGCACGATTAAGCGAAGACCGGATAGAATATGATTCAGACCCGACAAGTTTGAAGACTTGTTTAATATGGGTTTATAATTCACATTCTGGATTTTGAGATAAAACCGATATGGTTTGACCCGTTTCGGCTAATTTATGTAAACTTGTTACATAAACCGAGCCGAACGCGTAATATGCGTAACGGGTATCCGTAAGAGCCATATACAATTTTCCTAAGTTAATATACTTCAAATATGTTGTAACATCAGTAGGATGTCTTTCGTTATGCCCCGAACTAATTTAAAACACAAACTATGCCCCGTAGGGGTAGTTTGGTCATTTTAAAGTTTGTAAAAGCGTTTATATGTTCAACTGAGTTACAGGTCTGATGTAAACAGCAAACATATTCATTTTGATGTGTTATAACAGTAGGCTAAGGCATATATGTGAAATTTATCATATTTAACCAAACTATGCCCCGTAGGGGTATTTTGGTAATTTCACATAAGCCGCAAAGCTCAAAAACG
The DNA here is from genome assembly GCA_030545235.1 of Helianthus tuberosus. NCBI lineage: Eukaryota > Viridiplantae > Streptophyta > Magnoliopsida > Asterales > Asteraceae > Helianthus > Helianthus tuberosus. The sequence continues at coordinate 51,898,889 of CM060410.1, read as the reverse complement.
AGGTCTGAGTCTATTAACTTTTGCTTACTGTTAAAATATCATAATTTGCCTCATATATCAGTAGGTATCAACCCGGGTATGTCTAGTATGACTCTAAGACACACAATGCGTTAAAAACGCTAATTATGGCGATTAAAGGCCATTTCCGGGTTTCATACTTAAATCTGATATTTTTATATTTCCAGAAGGCTTAAAATAATTTATTTAACATATGTGATCAGTAGCAAAAGGTTTGGAGTCGTTTAGATAAGTAAAACTCATTTTATGGCCCGTAAGGGCAAAACCGACAATTAACGAGTTAAGCCTACGACTATGAGTTATGCTCGGCCTAAAATTAATTAAAAATCTTTAAAATTCCCAAAATAATATATTATAACAGTGGGTAATTCGTTTGGTACCAAAAAGTATGTTTAACTAGGCTATACGCTAATTACGCCATTATGTTAACATAAAGCATTAGTTTTGCGATAATGAGCATAACTCTTAATCTACAAGTCAAACTGATGTCATACTTTGCATACAAGTTTATATATCAGTAACTAAGGTTTCTACACTTTTACATTTTCATAAATCATGATTTAAGGTAATAAGGGCATAACGGTCAACGTATGAGCAATTAACGGAAATTTGCATATTAATTGGATAACTAGTGAACCAAGGTGTATGGTCACAGAGGGTTGCTCTAACATGTATCCTAATCCAATTTAAGCTCTGAGGCATTTCTAAAATATGCCCAAACGGGTCAGAACTGAAAGTCAACCGAAAAGTCAAACTATGTGGCTTTCGGTTCCGAACCGGGTCTAAACAGGAAATAGTCGGGTTGAACATGTTGGGACATGTTCTTACACTTATTTCTAAGTTATAACAATGTTCAAACAGGTTACAAATGTTCTAGATAGCTAATTATGCATAAATGACATTTTAAGCAATATGTTGACTTTTTAAGTAAATGTTTGACCCGACATTGGACCTGCTTAGGATGGTGATCAGGGGAAACCCTTTTGGGGTTTTATTACCCACATAAATACCATTCTAAAACTACTCTTAATTCGAGATAAGACTGAGTCATTAGTGACTAATCTCGAAGTCAAACCGTAATTACGACGGTTTGACTTTTAGCTAAATAACTAAGCTAAACACAACCAAATAAGAACTAGCAGACTTACAATAGTCCAATGCACGACTTATGATCAGAAGGGAGAGTTCCTTAGCTCCAGGAATGCTCCAAAGATCAGTTGCAAGTGTAAGAATGAATGTTGCAACATGTTGGCTTTATATAGCACTTGGATCCACCACAACTAAGTGACAACTAACTCTAGGACCATCCACAACCATTCAACACTTGTCCTAGTGTTCTAGGATAGTTTAGGGGTCGTTTATAACTGATAAAAACCGGTGCAAACGGTCACAATCGCGTACAACAGCCAACAGCAGGTTTTCTGGTCGCTGGCACCCGCTAGCGCACCGTTACGCTACACTGGTAGCGGTGCGCTAGCCCACAACAATGGGCCAGTTGACTTAATGGGTAGCGCACCGTTACGCTACACATGTAGCGGTGCGCTAGCCCTTTCTGAGACAAGAATTGTCGTTGATTGTTGAAGTTTCGTAAAGGTAACCAATTATTCCGACTTTGGGACCTATAATAACACTCATGGACCTCCCAAAACGGTCTTGCACAGTATCAAACCCCACCATAATGATATGTTTGTTTTGGATGCAAAAGCAAGACCCGTATATTTCGGTTTACCATTCAATTTACTTGTGGAATCAAATCATGCTTTTCAATTCTATTATTAACAAGAATTCTCTGCGTTGAGGGTAATAAAGATAGGTATAACATTTAATCGGGTCTTGGGATTTATAAATAAGGTCGTTCAGAGGTAACAGTTTAACATGACGTCACTTTAAATCCTGCCGAATCATCTTGATTAAACCCGGGTTTTCAACGCGTTTTGTCTTACATGACACGTGTCGTTTTATTATTAAACCCGAAATTTTCGAGGTGTTACACCTAGAATATGCAACGACACCATAATAGAATCTAAGGATGCATCATGGTTTGAACATGTGTTCCCATGCTTAGGTAAAGGTGAACCAAGTTTTTCTAGACTAGTTGAGGAAATTGTTCCAGAGGATGAGGTTGTAAATAATGAAGCTCGAGAACAATCTAAGACTGAGGAAGTTGAAATCAGAAAGAGTAAACGGCAAAGGACTGAAAAATCCTTCGGCCTAGACTTTCTTACCTATATAGTAGAAGAGGAACCTCAAACGTACCAACAAGCGGTGAATTCCTTAGAAGGACCTTAGTGGAGGGAGGCCATCGAAGGTGAGATAGACTCTATCTTACAAAATCATACCTGGGAACTTGATGTGTACAAAATGCAACATATAAATTACATCAATAGAGGCATAAAACTAACCATTTTTAGTACTAATGTTGGAAAAAGCGCGTTTCTATCTTCCTTTTGAATTTACAGGACCAAACGAGCTTAAAAGAACAAAAGAAACAAATAAGCAGCCAAAAACCAACATAAATACAAGAAGAAGGAATAACGTGACATGCCCGACCCTTCGGCAGCATCCCCAAAGCAAAAACAAGAAGACAGAAACTGACCACGGGGCCGTGCCCAGCCAGGCATGGGGCGTGGTTAGCCTAACACAACAAGACAAAAGCTGCAGAAGCTTCTATGCCCACCACGGGCCCGTGCCCAGCTCACCATGGGGCATGGTCAACTCTAAGATTTGCAGAATCTTGATAGTACAGCGAAGAGTTGACCACGGGGTAGTGCCCAGAAGACACGGGGTCGTGTGGGGGCCCATGCTAACAACTGCAATTAATGAAGGAAGAGAAGAAGATGGCCATGGGCCGTGCCCAGTGGACACGGGATTGTGGCCAGGGTTCTGTTCAGGCTATAAATAGGGGTGCTTGGTTCACTTCAAAGGCATCACTTGGCAAACCACTTCTCTCCCACTTTGCCACCATTCCACCACCACTACAACACCAACACCCACCACCATCATCCATCTATCATCTTTAGAGTGTTTAGTAGTCTCGGGATCCAAGATTGATCGTAAGAGTTCTTGTCAATCAAAGGCCATGTTTGGCTAATCTCTTACATCACTTGGTGAAGACAAGTCTTTAATGTATTACTTTTGATTTTTAATCTTTCGGCACTTTTTAATTGGGTTTGTATTAATGACTTTAATAACTAGTTTCTTATGTTGAAAGTGAATTTGTCTTTACCATTTCTTCATGATGTCAATGATTTGCACATTCATGTCTTTACGGTCTATATAAAGCGCGTTAACTACCTCGAAGGGGGTTAGGAGGGTGGTTTGGTAAAGTTCTTGCCTCGTTCAGTGTATAGATCCTGCGAGGACTTGGTTCAAGCTTACTAGGACCTCCTTCAATGACCCAAAGGTATTGGATGACGGGGGTGCGAATAGCTTGAACCCCTCATATGTAAACTACTATTAAAACTTTAAACTGGCTTCTTGGGATTGTATCCTTGCTGACTCAAACCACTTAGCCGAGGGTAACGTCACCTTCAAAAGAGGGGCCTACCACTTTTCGCATTAATAACTTACTTAATTGTCTTTCAATATTCCGACCCTTTGAGATTGTATCCCTGCTGACTCAAACCACTGGGTTGAGGGTAACGTCACCTTCAAAAGAGGGGCCTACTACTATAACTAAGATAATCTCTTAAAAAGTCCGAAAGTGCGAAAATCATCAAAGGGTACATTAAAGATGAGTTGGATCCAAGTGATTCTATCTTGTCTATTTGTTTTTCATTTTATTTATCTTTTCATTTTTAGTTTTGTTTTCATGTTTAAAAACTCTTTTAAAAAATTTAGATCGATTAGACGTTGACGATAAACCGGTATTAAAAGCTCTTGTGTCCTTGGACGACCTCGGTATCTTACCAACACTATACTACGCTCGCGATGAGTGCACTTGCCCAAGTGTGTGTTTAGTGTTAGTATAATATCGTGTTTTATAAATTTAAAACTTGACTAATGCTTAAAACAGGCTTAAAATATTAACAAAATCATATCACGCTTTACGCACACTAGAACTAGTGGACCTCCCTCAAGGATGTAAACCACTATGATATCGATGGATCTTCAAGAAGAAGATGAAACCAGATGGAACCATCGATAAGTACAAGGCAAGGTTGGTGATCAAAGGATATAAACAACGAGAAGGTTAAGATTACTTTGATACATATTTGCCAGTTACGCGAATAACCTCCATCAGTTTGGTGCTTGCCATTGTCGCCATTAGAAATTTGGAAGTTCACCAAATGGATGTGAAAACAGCTTTCTTGAATGGAAATCTAGAGGAAGAAATTTACTTGGAACAAATTGAAGCCTTAATAGCCATTGGGCAAGAAAAGAAAGTGTGTAAACTTGTAAAATCCTTGTATGGATTAAAACAAGCTCCAAAACATTGGCACCAAAAGTTGGATTATGTCATGCTTAATGCTGGGTTCAAAATCAATGAATGTGACAAGTGTGTATTTGTGAAGGACACATCAGATGGATATGTCATTTTGTGTCTATATGTTAGATGATATGCTCATTGCTGGAAGTGATGACAAAATCATAAAGTCTACGAAGAACATGCTAAAAGCAAGATTTGACATGAAAGACACGGGTTTTGCGGATGTGATTCTGGGAGTTCAAATCACACGAACCCGAAGTGGACTTGTTTTAAGTCAATCCCACTATGTGGACAAAATTCTTGAGAAGTTTAATGCAAATGACTCTAATGTAGCTAGAACTCCCATTTATACTAGTCAACATCTAGCCAAGAATAGAGGTGAACCTGTTAACCAGTTGGAATACTCAAGAATTATCGGCAGCTTGATGTATCTTATGAGTTGTACTAGATCAGACTTAGCATACTGTGAGCAAGCTAAGTAGATACACGAGCAACCCAAGTTTAATCCATTGGAACTGTATGATTCGGTTGCTTCGTTACTTAATATACACTCGGGAATACTGGTTGCATTATGAAGGAGTATGGTCCCTTCTGACTCAAACCACTGGGTTGAGGATAACGTCACCTTCAAAAGAGGGGCCTACTACTATAACTAAGATAATCTCTTAAAAGTCCGAAAGTGCGAAAATCATCAAAGGGTACATTAAAGATGAGTTGGGTCTAAGTGATTCTATCTTGTCTATTTGTTTTTCATTTTATTTATCTTTTCATTTTTAGTTTTATTTTCATGTTTAAAAACTCTTTTCAATAATTTAGATCGATTAGACGTTGACGATAAACTGGTATTAAAAGCTCTTGTGTCCTTGGACGACCTCGGTATCTTACCAACACTATACTACGCTCGCGATGGGTGCACTTGCCCAAGTGTGTGTTTAGTGTTAGTAAAATATCGTGTTTTATAAATTTAAAACTTGAGTAATGCGTAAAACGGGCTTAAAAAATTAATAAAATCATATCACGCTTAACGCATACCAAGTTTTTGGCGCCGTTGCCGGGGACACAAGGATTTTAAGAAAGCTTAAAATCGACGGCCTAATCATTTTTCAAAACTGCGCACTCGTTTTTAACTTTTTAGGAATTTTTAGCATAACAGTAAGCTGAACATGGGGTCGTGCCCACTAGACACGCCCCCGTGCTGCACGTAACCAGTAAACAGTTTCAAACGCCCAAATACAGAAATTGACCACGGGGTCGTGGTGAGCTTCTGTTTCAGCTTTTTAATTTTGTTTTCTGGTCCCGAGACGCTATAATATGCTGAGTGATTTCTCTTGGATCAATACTCAGGAGGTTACACTCACTACCACATAGAGGATGATTACGAGGAAGAATATTGTACCATTTGCGGTAATCCTCACTCGGTACAATATTGTGACCTTTTCCAACCATCCACCTCATACGATTACTATGAGGAACCAAGGTTTGAACTTCCAAAATCAAGCTTTTGGGACACATATCCCTCTAACTTTCACGAACTACCAACTATCATCCCCGAAGCCGAAAGCCTTATACAAAGTCTCAAAAATCTTGAACGCTTAATAAGAGAATCTTGAGAAAGGGAAGAGGCTATTTGTACTAAGGAAGTAATAATTGAAGAAGTAAAAATAGAAGAACAACTAAGTGAAAAACCAAAGCATGAACCAAACGACGAAAGAGGTATGTCCGAAAACGATAATTTTCAAGAAGAGTCAAATTTTCAAGAAATTAACCTTTTGCCACCCTCTTTCGAAAATCATTGTTTGGTGCCTACTCATGCTAAGTTTTTAATAGAGCTAAACACTAACACTAAAATTGACGAGATAGTTAGCAGTAAATTAACAAACGATCAAACTACGCTAATAAAAGATGAGAAATTTGAATTTAACATCACACCGGTTCCATGTTTCTTTCAAAACACCTTTATTAGTAATATTACAATTGATAAAGATCTTTGCGTTAATATAATTCCTAACTATATTTTCAAAAAATTAAGGATTAGTGACTTTTCTCTACTTCAAATCCTCATTTTTCTTTTTAATCAGAAAATAATAAAATCAACGGGAGTAGTTGAGGATGTGTTAGTACAAACAAACCAGACGGTGGTCCCAACCGACTTCGTCATTCTTGATGATGCTCCACCTGTGTTGGGATAACCTTTTGTGAAAATCCATCAAGCATTGATCAATCGGAAGCAAAACAACCTACCAATTCAATTAGGGGCCGACAAAAGGTATGTCAATCTTGACCAATCAATGAAATATCCAATCGGCAACGATAACCCCTTAATTGAAGATGAAGTTGAACCACCCGATACAGAGGACGAAATCGACCAACTTGTCGAAGAAGAGGACGTCACTGAACAAACCTTTTTAGTTCTTGACCAAAATAAAGAGCAAATGAATAAAGAGTCTCCTAAAGACCCACCACTTGAGCTCAAAGAACTCCCAAAAGGTTTGGAATATGATTTTCTAGACAAGCATGGTAAGTTACTCGTAATTATTTCTTCAAAATTAACTAGTTTCGAAAAAGAAAAATTAATCACGCTTTTAAAAAAACATAAAAACGTGATTGCATGTAAGCTTGTAGATATAAAAGGAATAAATCCTTCCGTGTGCACACACAATATTTTGATGAATGATGACTATAAATCAGAAATACAACCACAACGTAGAGTAAATCCAAATGTTCAAGAAGTGGTTAAAAATGAAGTCATCAAACTACTTGACGCCGGACTCATCTACCCAATTTCCGATAGCCCTTGGGTGAGTCCCGTTCAATTAGTTCCCAAAAAAGGAGGTATGACGGTGGTCACTAATAAAAAAATGAATTAATACCAACAAGAACCGTCACCGGATGGAGAGTTTGCATAGACTATTGTAGATTAAATGAGGCAACGAGAAAATACCACTTCCCTTTACCTTTTATTGATCAAATGCTAGAAAGATTATCCAGTCATAAATTTTATTGTTTTTTAGATGGTTTTTCAGGTTACTTTCAAATACCGATAGCTCTAGAAGACCAAGAAAAAACAACATTTACATGCCCCTATAGAACTTTTGCTTATCGACACATGCCTTTTGGTCTATGTAATGCCCCCGCAACTTTCCAACATTGCATGGTGGCCGTTTTTCATGATATGATAGAAAAAACTATGGAAGTTTTCATGGACAACTTTTCTATCTTTGGAGATTCATACGACCAATGCCTAGATAACCTTGAACGACTGCTATCCCGATGTGAGGAAACTAACATCGCCCTTAATTGGGAAAAATGTCATTTCATGGTAACGGAGGGAATAGTACTCGGTCACAAAATCTCAAACGAAGGAATGGAGGTTGATCGGGCTAAAATAGACACCATCTTTCGACTACCACCTCCATCCTCCGATAGAGCCATAAGAAGTTTCCTAGGGCATGCCGGATTTTATAGACGATTTATCAAAGACTTTTCAAAAATTTCAAGACCTTTAACAAAACTACTTGAAAAAGATGCACCATTCATCTTTGACAAGGATTGCAACCAAGCATTTTTAACATTAAAAGAAATGCTAGTCAAAGCACCAATCATGATAGCACCTGATTGGAAATTACCTTTCGAAATCATGTGCGATGCAAGTGACTTTGCGGTTGTAGCTGTCTTGGGACAACGAAAAGATAAGCATTTTCACCCAATATACTATGCTAGTAAAACACTCAATGATGCACAAGAAAATTACACAACAACTGAAAAAGAGTTACTAGCAGTAGTATTTGCTTTTAATAAATTTCGTTCTTATCTTGTTCTTTCTAAAACGACATTTTATACAGACCATGCAGCCATTCGTTCTCTCTTTAAAAAACAGGATGCCAAGCCACGTTTAATCAGATGGATTCTGCTTCTCCAATAATTTGACATAGAGATAAAAGACAAAAGAGGAGCTGAAAACACCGCTGCCGATCATCTATCTCGCTTGGAAGATCCAACTTTAGAGGCAACTAGGGGCGAGCTCATCAATGAAAAATTCCCTACGGAATCTTTGGAAATGGTGGAATACCGAGAAGAACCATGGTACGCCGACTACGCCAATTACTTAGCTAGTGGGATAGTTATGAAAGGATGGTCACATCATCAAAGAAAAAAATTCTTTGCCGATGTAAAGCATTATTTTTGGGAAGATCCTTATCTTTTCAAAATTTATGCCGACCAACTCATCCGACGATGCGTACATGGTAGCGAAGCAAGGAAAATTCTCCGCCATTGTCATGAAGGTCCGTATGGAGGACATCATGGAACCACTAGTACCGCTCGAAAGGTATTTGTTTCAGGATTCTATTGGCCGACCATTTATAAAGATTCACAAAATCTTATCAAGACATGTGATGCATGCCAACAATCAGGTAATATTTCTTTCAAAAACGAAATGCCACAAAATGGTATTCTTGTTTGTGAAATTTTTGATGTGTGGGGATTAGACTTTATGGGACCTTTCCCACCATCAAAATGAAACAAATATATACTTGTGGCCATGGATTACTTGTCAAAATGGGCCGAAGCCGAAGCTCTTCCAACAAATGATGGAAGAGTTGTGGTAAGATTCTTGAAACGACTATTTTTTCTCGTTTCGGTACTCCAAAAGCATTAATAAGTGATAGAGGTACCCATTTTTGTAATCATCAACTTGAAATTTTTTTAACAAGATATGGGGTCTATTATCGAATCTCGACCGCATATCATCCTCAAACAAACGGAAAAGCCGAAGTGACTAATCGAGGTTTAAAAAGAATACTTGAGAAAACCGTAGGATTAAATAAAAAAGAATGGGCCGATAAATTAGACGACGCTTTATGGGATTTTCAAACCGCTTTTAAAACAACAATAGGAACCACCCTATATAAGCATGTCTATGGAAAAACTTGTCATTTGCCAGTAGAAATAGCACATAGGGCTTACTGGGCATTAAAAACGTAAACTTAGACCATGAAACCGCCGGAAAGAATCGATTTTATCAATTAAACGAACTAGATGGATTAAGAAATCAAGCATACTCTAACTCCGAAATTTATAAGGAACGTATGAAAAAATTACATGACAAACATATTAAGCCTAATGAATTTCGAGTGGTAGATCAAGTGCTATTGTTTAATTCACGACTTCGATTATTTCCTAGGAAATTAAAGTCTAGGTGGTCGGGACCTTTTTCCATCACCCATATCTTTCCACACGGTGCCAATCGAGATTAAATCTCAAAATGGCATTCCATTCAAAGTCAACGGACAAAGGCTCAAGCTCAACCAAGGATTTATTGAGGAGGATGAGGAAGAGATTTCACTACAAACGGTCGAGGTATGATTAAACAAAGGTTTGTGTATATATGTAAATTAATATCATGTCGTGTAGGTAGTGGACATCGAGAAAGCTTCAAAAATAGGTAAGGTAACTAAACCAGTTGCGGGAAAACAGGTCCCTCACACGTGCACTATAAAAAAAATTAAAAATTATAGCCGCCCACGGGGCCGTGGTCCGTGTGCAGAAGGGTATAAACCCCTTTTGTCTTCTCAGTTCTTCATTTACCACAACCCGTTTCCCTGAAAACTCTCTGGTTTCTCTGCAATTTTCTGTCATTTTCCACATTTTCCTTCCATTCAACATCCGCAAGGTATGATTCTAACATCTTCTTTAGTTAGTTTAACGTTTTGCATGTAGATTAACACCAAAAATTTGGGGAAAAGTCTAGGGTTCTTGAACTTGAACCGAACCAAATCCCAAATTTTTGTTTAGATCTAGTACTAGTAGTTTAGATGCATGTTATAGAAAGTAAATCAACCATTATTGTCCATAGAATTAACCGATTTCAAGTATAAACCATGAACCCTTATTTTTTAACCGAAAAAGTTAAAGTTGATAGGGTTAACGGTTTGTTTTTGGAAAAACGGCACTCGGGGTTTCATTTTCGGGGGAAACCGCCCCTACTCAACCAAAAATTTTCAACTTTTCGAAACCAGGTCGAAAACTGAATATTTGCAGAAATAGTAGCCTGACCACGGGGCGTGGTCAGCGAACACGAGGGCGTGGCCAGGGAAGACTACTGAGCACGGTGCGTGGCCAGTGGCCACGAGGCCGTGTCCAGCTCCCTGTTTCCAGTTTTTTCTGAAATTTTATCATAACGCACTGACTGTTTTGTGGTTCTCTTTTGCAGCAATGGCCAGCAAGTTTCTGAAGTTCAAACAAGCAGAATGGGAGTGCCAAGCTCGATACGACATCCTCCAAACAAGGCCAAAAGAGGAACCAAAACAAGCATGCTATGAAACTATAACAACTCTCCCGAAACCCTTAAACATGTCCTATATGTCCTAAAATATACCCCGTATACGAAAAACAGGCCTGAAATACCTTTATTTTTATAAAAATCAAATAAAAACAAAAATATGATGTCCTCGCGGGCCGCGAACTGGACCATCACATCTGTCGTGGGGCGCGACAGGGTGACACCAGGCGACCCCTGGTCCGCCACGTGTCCGAATGCGTGTCGAGGCTAGTCATTGAGTTAGCAAAGCTAGGGCCTACCCTAGCATCCTCGCGGGGAGCGAGAACCCCCTGATCAGACCCTATAAATAGGAGCTCAACGATTCAGTTTCAAAAAGTTCAAAACTTTTAAATTCTCTCAACTTCTGAATAATAGTGTTAGTGCATATACGTCTGCCACTGTACGAATAATTAGATAGAGCGTGTGTTGAATATTGTATAGAATACGAGAAAGTTGGACATGATCCATTAATGTAAAGGTCCATCCGAACGGATGGACATAGTGTTAGTTGTCTATAAATAGGGGGTTGGGGCTCCCATTTGGACAAGCTTTTGGTTCCCAGAGGGGACATGCTGTCCAACTGGTCTCGCGGTGCTGTAAACGTTGAATAATCAATAGAGACCAGATTGAAATTGACTGCTCGGTGTTCTATCTATCTTCTACTCCTTTTTTTAGTCGTAATAATCGCACCGAACACGTCGTTTCAGGACCGAAGCTTCGTTAAACTCACCGGATCCTGAAATCTCAATTGGTATCAGAGCTACGGTACCGATTTAATCGATCTAACAGTCGGTTAAATCACCCAAAGCTCATCAATTTTGGGTTAAACGGGAGTTTTGACGTTAAAACAAAGAAAATCATCAAAATAAAGGTCGATTCACGGATGGATTTTGGAATTGAACACATCAATCTGTGCGGAATTGACTCGCGAACAATCCTGTGAAGTTTCATCATCAAATTCACAGTAATAAAGATTCTGGATCGAAAAAAGCATGATTTGGAGTGTTCTTGAGCTGTTAGAACATATCCAATCGGATGGCAATCTGATCGGATGGCAATCCGATCGGATGACCATCCGATCCATGTCATTATGGGGTGTTTGAAGATCAGTTGGTTTTTCACTCGAATGACCATCCGATCGGATGGCAATCCGATCGGATGATCCTCCGATCTACAAACACAAATTTGTCCATGTTGCTGTTCGATCGAATGGCAATCCGATCGGATGACGATCCGATCGGATGACCATCCGACACCATGCCATTCGACCAGATGATCAAATGCCTAAAATAAGGCATTTTTTGATCGCAACGACGAGGAGAGTCTCCAGAAAAAATTTGGTGATTGTCAATTTTTTTGGGTTTTTAACGACCAAGCTGGGTTGTTCGGGGACACCGTCGGGGGCTTTAGTGAACAAATTTGATGATGCGATCACGGATTGTGGAAATTAGTGGGGTAGTCATGATAATGGTGCAGAATGTTTATCATCTGGGTTATCTGACTATTTATGGGTCAAAACGTAAAATCCGCAATGATGAAAAACTGACATTTTGAGGGAAATTGTCACATTTTCGGCATGGTCGAGTTTTTCATAGATAAAAGAGGGCTGGATTGCCTAGTTTGAGGGGGAATTCAGTAATAGAGACTTCAGAATTTGAAAATGAGGGGGAATAAAAAATTTCACTGTTGTATGTTGAAATTCCGGCATTTTTGAAATTCGTGACACTGCAACAGTATTCGGGTAGTTTCAACTTCAGATTGTCAGGGGGAATGTGAATCTGATCATGAGTGTAAGCTTCCGAGATCAAGATGGTCCGAGGTGTTGATATCTGATCATGGACGAATGCTTCAGAGATCCGAGAGTGATCGTGGATGAAAGCTTCCGAGATCTAGATTATCCGAGGAAATGAATCTGATTGTTGATGAATGCTTCGGAGATCGGATTACATTACCAGATGATTTGTTTTCCGACGAAGATTTGCTGATTGTGGAGAATATCGTTTACACGAATCTGTCATTCTTAGGGTGCGTTAACGTGGATCACGGTAAACGGGATATCAGATCTTCAGGGGGAATCACGGATTTGAAGTTAATCAGTGGGGTATTTGAAGTTTCTATTAATTACCGGTGGAGTTTTTGTACATTCTTAGATCGAGCAGGCGGAATGCGAGATCGTGGTGCTTACTTGTGATATCAAAAACTGAGCTCGGATGCGGTTAAAGTTGAAACAGAGGATGCTGCATTGATTAGTTTCAAGTTGGTGATTGTTCGTGAAGGTTGCAGTTTAGCAAATCAGATGAGAGTCGTAAACTATGCAAAAGACCTAAAGATTCATTCCAGGGGAAATTCGTGCTTTACTTTGGCAAAAGCAAACCCGAATCATCAATCGAGGGGGAATTTGGACAGTCAGATTTCAAGATACCTGATTGAAGTTGCAGAAAAGTTGAAGATTACAGAATATTCAAACACGGCTCAAGGTTCTCAAAGTTTTAAAGACGATTCGACAGTGACATCCGAGGGGGAATCTGTTAGTGCATATTTCGTACGTCTGCCATTGTGCGAATAGTTAGATAGAGCGTGTGTTGAATATTGTATAGAATACGAGAAAGTTGGACACGGTCCGTTAATGTAAAGGCCCATCCGAACGGATGACCATCCGATCAGATGACAATCCGGACGGATGGACATAGTGTTAGTTGTCTATAAATAGGGGGTTGGGGCTCCCATTTGGACAAGCTTTTGGTTCCCAGAGGGGACATGTTGTCCAACTGGTCTCGCGGTGCTGTAAACGTTGAATAATCAATAGAGACCAGATTGAAATTGACTGCTCGGTGTTCTATCTATCTTCTAATCCTTTTTTTAGTCGTAATAATCGCACCGAACACGTCGTTTCGGGACCGAAGCTCCGTCAAACTCGTCGTATCCTGAAATCTCAAATAGAAATAATACTCGAGTATTATACCCACTAAAAAGAGAAGCTCTGCTTCGTTGTAAGTATCATAACCCCCGGTTACGTATTAGTTACGCTGCCCGATTGATCTAGAGCTCCGTGACGCATGTCAAGGCTCTGCCTGACTCAGTCGCTGGAGTTCTGTCTCGGGGATATAACTAATGTAAATTGGGTTGTCTTACTAACACGTGTGCATTTTTTAATTTAATAGATTATAACCAGGAAGTCACCAGAAAGCAGTAGTATCTAAAATAGCAAAGTGAGTATTCCCCTTTTTGCAAACTGTTTTTACAAAACCTCAATTATTTTAAATTACATTTAACAGTGATTGAGTATTTGTGATTCTACAAATTACTATTGGTATGTTGGGGTTTTGTATACATTACTTGTTACTACACTGCGAGTAGTAGCATGACCACAAGTCAGGATTAATAGTACGGTGGGTGGTAATTAAGTAGATGTAAACAAATGTAATTGCGGATGCCCTCATTATTGTAAAGTGATAAAAGTTGTTTTGATTAAACTGGGATTCACTCGCCAGTATTTCTTGCTGATAAAACTTTTTAAAACGCATTTCAGGTAACAAAATGTGAAAGCCAAATAGAAGCCAGCTGCAGAGCACTGAAGGCTTGGAAAAGTGGCTATAAAAGTTACCTAAACAAGAAAGAAGTTTTATTTCAATAAATTGGGAATTATCCCTATAAACATATTTGTAATGGAAACTTGGGGTTTTTTCCCATGTGTTTATTATCTATAAAAATATGGTGTTTTACTCTGATAAACTATTTCCTAACTACGGTCCTGATGTAATTTCCGCTGCCAAATTAATAAACATCGATACCACCAGCTATGCAAGCTCGCGGCCGCCCGCCTCATGGGGCAGGGGTCGGGGGTTGTGACAGAAGGTGGTATCAGAGCTACAGCCACTGGTTTAAGCCACGAAAGTGTTCTGCTGACACCAAAATCTTATTAATTATGTTAGGAAATAATCCATCTGACTATGTGTATAGATGTATATTATTGTTTTGTGTTATTTGACAATCTGTTAGTTTACAGTATGAGTGAGCAAGGTACGTCTGACGCGTCACCAAGCTAGTTCTCCCAAAAGTGAAGGAACTTCCTCATAGCCTATTCCTTCGGGGTATTCTGCTGATACAGAAGAGGGAATCTTCATATTTAAGGCACAATCCGAGGAACCATTCCCTTCGAAAAAGAGAGGATGGTTCAGTCGGGGAGCACATGAGAGAAGGAAGCGAATGAGAAAATTGCAACAACAAAGAGTGTTAGCAGCAGCCAATAGGGAGATGAACGCCCAGACACAAGACATAGTCAATAGGCGATTGGCCAACTTTCATATACTAGCCACCACTGCAGTAGACCCAAACCTAGATCAGATAATTGCACCACAACCACTGCCACTATTCCCAACCCAATCAATGGAAATAGAACCCAACCAAGGAGATCAAATTCCCATACCAGCATTTGACCCTTCCGAGATACCTAGAATCCTAGCACCTAATTCTCTAATGTATGATCTATGGGAGGATGACTATAGAGATTACCAGGAACTCTATCTACAGAGAGAACTGATACCAAACCCCATAGCACAATATACCGACCTTAACCCTCTAGATCCATATTGGAATGCTGATCAGTATGTCCAGGAGTTACTAAACAACCCATACCCGTATGGAGAACCTATACCTCAGTACCTGCACCACTGTCGTCCATGTCCATGAGTGAGGAGAATGTGCAGGAACTCCGCACATTTGGTGAGGAATTAGTAGAGGAAGGAGAGTGGATAAAACAGATAGGAGAAAAGCTCGTGTGAAAATACGACGAGCGAGAAATGAATTTCTGGAATAACCCCTAGGAATAATAATAATAGCATATATATATATATATAAACGGGATCAGGAGAAAACGCTCAAAAGTGTGAGAACGGTGAGAACGCTTCCTGGCCCAACACGTGTCACGTCGCTTAGAGAAGGGCGGAGGGGCTTTTTTGTCCTTTCATATTTCTTTTTTTTAACGCGTGTCACTTCATCTTTTCATTTTTTTGGCGTTTAATACGGCGTTTTTATTGTTTTTAGATCAGAATCATAGTAAACATTTTGGCGTTTTTATTGTTTTTTAGATCAGGATGGCGTTTAATGTAAAAAAACATCAGTAATTTTCTTGATTTTATTATATCAAGTGTTTTGACATTTAGGATACAGGGCCATAATGTGACAGGCAATTATGGCGTTTTGAAAAGATAAATAAATTTCAATTTTCCATTTAGTGGTATTAATATAACTATAATTTTTGGCAATAATGATACCGTCTCTTTATTTTACTGTTTCTTTCAATTTTCATATGTCAATTAGTGTTGATTTTTCCAGTAATACTTTGTTTGCGTTTTTGGCGTTTTATATAGCAACATCATGTTTTGCTAGCATTCGTTCTCACAGTTTTTTCAAACTATCAGGCGTTGTTGGTGTTTGTAATTTTTGGCGTTTTATACTCAATTTTTTTAAAATAGTAGAGAATTAGATGATAAACAACAGAGAATTACATAACAAACAATAGAAAATTAAAAGAAAAATTAAAAATTATAATCTCATTTCTCATCCAAATCTTCACTGTCATCAGCCTCTTCTACTTTAACCTTTTGGCGTTTTGAATACCTTATCTAGATCCTTATTTTCCTATATACCTCCCGTCTTTAGAAGATGCTTTTTTTTTGGGCATCCTTTATTGTGGTTTGATATATACTTGTTTGATGCCATGTTGAAGACCAATGCCTGCTCTAATGTATTGATCCCTTCATGCCATCAATATATCCATGAAGAACAAAGTGACATGATGTCATATCAGTGTCATCAGTATCTTTATCTTGAATATTTGTCCATCTCATTCAGCAAAAGATTATAGAGATACCCAACTCAGAGAAGAATGCATTCAGTGAAACTTCATTCAGATCAATACTCAATATAGCAGAATCGAGGTTCTGCATCTGTGGCTTTTTTAACTATTATTTTTGGCATTTTTAAAGTGAATGGTTTCTAGGAAATATGGCGTTTGTTTCTGCTTTTGTGATTAGTTGATTGTGCAGAGACGTCTATCTTGTAGGATGTTTTTGGCACGTAGTTTAGGCGGGATTTTATTTATAATAAATGATATTAATAAAGTAGCCGTCTTTTCAGTTTACTGTGTATTTTTACTGTTTTTTTTCCAGCTTTTTATGAGTTTTTAGGGTCATAGACTTTCCATCTCCCAGGTTTGGCGTTTTTGAATGGGTTTAAGTAGTTTTTGGCGTTTTTTTTTCCCATTTTTAGCTTTTATTAATTAATACTTATGCAAATTACTTTCATTATAGTTTGGGAGTTTTTGGCGTTTTTACTCCATTTATGGCGTTTTCATATGCATTATGACTGTTTGGCGTTTTATTAAGATAATGTATTTTTTTATTCTAAGTTGAAAAATACATAGCAAACAACAGAAAAAGAAAATTAAAAAAATAAAAATAAAAATAAAAACAATTCATCTTCCAAATCTTCACTGTCATCAGTCTCTTTCTTCTTTGAATCATGTTCGCTGGTGGTTTGGCTTAGCCATGCTTGTGTTTTTGTGGCCGTTTGGAAAGACAAAATGACATGAGTTTTTTTTTTTTAATATGTATCTTCAAACAACTCATTAGTGTCATTCGTCTTTTCATGCCATTAAAATATTCATCAAGAACAAAACACAGAAAATGACATAAGTCTGACCCCAGCATCTTTTTGTTTATGATTTGTCCATCTCATGCAGCAAAATGTTATTTGAGTCACCACACCTCAGGGAAGAATGCATTATCCAAAACTGTTGGTGCATTTGTCTGTCGACTTCGTCTTGTATCGAGTCTTGTAATAGAATAGATAATCCAAGACACGTAGTACGAGAAAAACGGAAACAGGGCTGAAACAGTCACCTCGCACGAAGTGACCAGTTCGTGCGAACTGGCCAGTTCGCACGAAGTGGACCAACTCGTATGGGCTGTTTCATGCGACCTGGACTCCCTATAAATAGTGGTCTTGGGATTTCATTTGTAGAACTTTGGATTCCGGTAGCGAAGCTCTGCCGAAGTGTCGCCAAGCCTGTAAAACGTTGTGAAATCAATCTAATCGACATTTAAAGTGATTCTAAGTGTAAATCAAGCTGCAACAACATCAATACGTCTGTTTCCGCCTTTCGTATTGATCGAGAACTCTTCTGATCGACTCATTTGATCGATTTAACGATCCTACAAGTGGTATCAGAGCTCAGGAGGAAGAGTTCTTACCATTTCAGCTTGTTTTCTTCAAAAACATCTCACTTCTACTCACTTTCTACACTTTTTCTTCAAAATTTCAACGAATTTACGGTTAAAATGATCTGATTTTGACATATAACACGTAAAACACTGTTTTAATCAATCCTTGAACAAATCTGACCTAAAATCAACCTAAAACTTGATAAAATTGACCAAACCACGTGAAAAACATGTCAGTTCGTTCGAGAATCATCCAGGTCGTGTGAAAGCGTCACCAGTCCACACGGATTGAAGGTGCTCAGTTCGCACGGATTGAACAGATTTGAACCAGTCCGTTTGGAAGTTTGAACCAGTCCACACGAAGTGGGTTAAAATCATCAGCTCGCACGAGGTCGTTTGAAGCTGAACCTGTTCGTACGAGGTGTGGTCCAGGTCGTTTGGTTTGAACCAGGTCACTTGGATTAACACTCAGTTCGCACGAATTGACTCAGGTCATTTGGAAGGTTAACCAGTTCGCACGAGGAGGTTCAGGTCTTCAGTTCGTACGAACTCAGTCAGATCGTTTGGAGGTTGGTCAGTTCGTTTGAAATAGAATCTTTAGTTCGCACGGTTTGGTTAAAGGGTGTCCAGATTGTTTGAAATCCCAGTTCGTTTGAAAAATCTGTTTGTGTGAACTTTTAAAACCGAATCATGGATAACGAATTTTATAATGCATTTGCTACTGCCCCGGGTACTCTGGTAACCGTTGCTCAGAACGTAAACATGGAAAATGAAACGGGAACATTGCAAAAACCCCCAAAGCTGATGAGCATAGAAGAATATTACAGTTGGCAAGAACGTTTCGAAAACTGGGTTCAACCAAATCATTTAAGGTCATGGGAGTTTATTGAAACTAAGTATGTTCGACCTCGTAATAATGTGGGAGTTGTTAAGAATATTTCTGAATTTACGGAAAAGAGAGAGAAATGTACAGGGCAGAAAAGATGATAATCAGTTTACTTCAACAAGCCGTGAAAGAAGACATTTTCATATTACTTCAACATGATGATAGTGCACGTTCGATTTGGGAAGCACTTCGTACAAAATTTGAAGGAAGTACGGAGATGATCAAGAATAAAAAGTCACTATTAAAGAAAGAATTTGAATTGTTCTCAGGTTTGTCGGGTGAAACTACAAAGACTCTTATTGAGAGATATTGTCATTTAGTACGTTCAATGAGTCGGTTGGATATCACTAAAGATCGTGAGGAATGGGTTGAAAAATTAGCCTATGCTTTACCTCAAAAAGAATGGGTACATATCTTATGATCTTGAAGAATACCAGAGAGTATGATAGATTGACAATTGCTCAGTTCATTGAAAAACTTGAAGGACAAGATCTTGAACAACAAAAGATCGCTAGAATGAACAATTCAAGTGGTCAACAAGATATCAAGTTGTATTTCAAAGGTAATGGTCAAAATGTTGAAGCTAGTCCAAAGATCCAAACCGCTTTCAGCACAGAAAACTCATCCGGATCACTCAATCAAAGTTCAATCAACAACAGTGGATTTTCTTCATATCCGAGTGTTAATCCTAAGGTCTCAACTTCAAATAATCAGTTTGAAAGCTCAAACAATGGTAATGGTAATGTGCTACAATGCAACATCACGTTGCATCTTCAGAACGGTCAGAATTTCTCTAAAGAAGTCGCAAAAGGTCATATGGCATTACTAGTTACTGTGTTAGAATCATATGAGAGTTTGGTTGCGGGAAGGATCGGAAATCCTATGTTAACAAAAGAGGATTACGATCAGATTGATGCTGAGGAAATGGAGCTAATGGATATTAAGTGGTGTTTAGCGAGCGTGTTGAGAAGAGCTGAGAAATTTAAGCAGATTACCGGAAGAGATGACTTGCGTGATGCTAATGTTTCTACTTTAGGTTTTGATAAGTCTAAAGTTACTTGTTTTCGGTGCAGGGAAAAAGGACATTTCAAGAGGGAATGTACCAACCGAGAAGCAGGTGGAGCTCAGAATCCTTTCGGGAACAATGATTATCATCGAAAAGCGATTTATCATCAGGTAGCTCAACAACCATCATCATCCAGTGCTAATTCAATTGAAGATGGAAAAAAGAAAGCTTATCTAGTTAATCAAGAAGATGAAAGATTGCCAGAGGGATTTAGCTGGGACAAGTATATTCCGGCTGAAAGTAACTCAAAGTTTAAAGCATTCATTGCACAAATCATTCAAGAGCCAGAGTTGATGAAAGAATGGATGGATGTGTTTGCAGAAGATGAGAAAAGTCAAGATGGAGAATCTGTTACTTCAGAAGATAGTTCAGAAAAGACACCAGTCTTTGATCAATCATCAATTGATAGCAGTGATGATGAGGAAGAAATTAATCAAATAAACATTGGTAAAACTCATCTATCTCCTGAAAGTTTCCAATTTTATTTTGCAGATAAATTGGAGAAGCTAAAGGAGAAACGAGCAGTAAAAGAGAAGAAAAAGGTAAAATGTGAGAAGGTTGTTCAAGTGGAAGAGAAGAATGAACAGAGTGAAGAGGTTAAAGTTGCTGAAAAGATTGTTGAAATTGAAAAGATTGTAGAGGTCACAAAACCGTGTCTGAAATGTTTGGAACCATGCAAACATTGTGAAGAGAAAGATAAGAAGTATAGTGAGCTCGACGAGATGAAAGAAAAATTATTGTTCGATGTTAAGTATGTGAAAGAATCTTATGAGGTGCTAAACAGAACAGTCAACCAGTTGGAAAAGACAAACTCAGAAAGGGAAGATGCTTTGACAATGATGAATGCAGTGATGATGTCTAAGCAGAAGGCCATCAATCACTATATTGAAGAGTGTGCAGAGTTGAAGCAGGAATTGGAGACTGAAAAGATTGAGAATGAAAGAATCAGACGATTGCTAATGGATTATTCAAGTTCTGATTACTTGATTGATAGAATCTATCCTACTGTGGTAGGTTTTGAAGCTTTTCGAGATAAGAAGTTGGAAGATACGGATACTGGTAAGAAACAAAGTGCAAATTATAACAAGTGTCCGCCTCCGATCTGGAAGGTTATTCTCCCAGAAAACCAAATTCGGAACAAGTCAAAAAGGCAGTCAATATAAAGTTAAAGTCTGAAACAACTGATGAGTTACCAGACAACATTGATGTCACATTCACATCGTCTGACACTGATCATGAGTCTGAATTAATAAAGAAAGTGGTCGATCAGGTGTTGGATAAGGATGAGGAGTCAGAGTCAAAGTCTGAATCTGAGAGTTCAAGTTCATCAGTCAACAGTTTGAAATCATCGGTCAAAAGGGTTTACAATAAAGAATTTCTGTTATCAAAAAATAATTTGAATGACGAAATATTCAAAGTAACATATACTTTGAATGATTCAGACAAATTATATTCTGATGAGGAATTTCCAATTAAAAATGTGAAAATTGAAAATATTAAAACAGTTTTTAAATTGATAAAAATAAAGGTTTCAGAAATAAAAAATAAAATGGAATTTTCAAAACCTAAATATACTTCTAGAGTTCAACAACGTTTAAACAAGAAGAAAGGTTTCGGTTCAGGTCATCAAAAGAAACCGAATCATAAAAGCAATTTCAAAAAGAAAGGATTGGGTTTTGATGTTGAAAATAATCAAAATAGTAAAGATTTTAAATCAAAAACTGTATTTGTTTCAGGTGCTTCTTTAGAGGA
Source organism: Helianthus tuberosus (assembly GCA_030545235.1). Classification (NCBI taxonomy): domain Eukaryota; kingdom Viridiplantae; phylum Streptophyta; class Magnoliopsida; order Asterales; family Asteraceae; genus Helianthus; species Helianthus tuberosus. Next base: position 51,877,196 of record CM060410.1, on the reverse strand, counting down.
AGAAAAAGAAAAAGCTTTCTGGAAACAGTCCAACAAGGAGTTTCTTGCTGAAAAACAAAAGTTTGAGAAGACTGTGTTTGGAACCAAAAAGGAAACAAGAACTTGCTATAGATGCAAAAACGTTGGTCACATCACCTGGAACTGTCCAAAGGCAACCAACACTCAACAGGAAGTTCTTTCTAAGCTTAAAGAAAAAATTGTTGATGAAAATGAACCACCAACGGACAAATTTAAAATGTTTAAAAATTCAACATATGAAGTTGGTGAGAGTTCAAAAAGGTTTTACAAAAGAAGGGTGAATCTTAACAACCAAACGTGGGTTGTTAAGAAATCAGATGTTAAATCTGGCGATGATTCTGACTCGTCAAAGTCAGAGGAGCCACAAGTTGAGCTAAAAAGTGAAAATTCAGTTCCACCAATGGATGATGTCAACTTTCCACCATTGCGGACTGAAAATTTTAAACAAAAAGTTGGAAAAGTTGAGATTTCGAATCAATTCTATTCTGAAAAGAAAGAATTTGATGTCGAAAAAGCGTTTAATGGCAAAGTGAAACATATTTTTGGAAAGATGGTCGATGGAAAGGAAAAAGGGGTAAAAGAATTTTATGAATCAAAGAGGAGAACTTACCCACCAAGTGAAAATAACTCGGACGCACCCAAGGCTGGTCAGGATTGGGTGTCACCATTCTTTGTTTAAAATCCTGACTTGCCGGAGCTCCCAATTTGGTAATCGTGGAGCATGAATCGGCATCTCTCTTAAGAAATTCACAATTATAAGTCGAAATATCACTGTCAAAGACTTACAAATGGTTATTCAAGGTCATTGAGTTGAACTTGATTTAACTTTCATTCAAATGGTTAAAGAAAAAGGGGTTTCATTCACAAGCTGTTGAAAGAACAAAATGATGAACTAATCCCCATGTTTGTGAAATGACAAACAAAATTAATTTTCCGGAAAAACCATTTGATTAAAACAAACTTAAGTGTTTTGAAATCATAATGGGAAAATAGTTTGTTGTCAGGGGGAGTTCTGATTGTTTACGCCAAGTGGATGGCGAATTGAAGCAATTCACATCAGTTTGTCATTTTGTTTGTACATTTTATTGCTTTTATTTTCAAATTTTCCTTGAAAATCAAAAATTGAAAGATATTTTTTATTTTAGGGGGAGTATAAAAATTTTAGAAATTTTGAAAAATTAAAAAACATGATAAAATCAAAATGAGTTTTGTTGTGAAAAAGAGGAAATGATAGTACATCAGTAGACAATCACAGTACGCTAAAGAATTGGAAAGTTAAAATGTGATAAACGGTCTCACTGATGATATGCCAGTAGGTTTTCGCACGCTTAGTAGATCGTTGTCGAGATATAAACCTAAATATCAAATTCTTACTTATCTCGTGGGGAACATCTCTCGGATATATAGGTAACCCCTGAAATCTTGTTTGAAGGACTTTCTATTTCTGACATACTAGGTCTTTGTGCGTGATGATATCTGGGGTATTATACCAGGACTTCTGATTTTGCGGGAGCAATAGCCTAGTCCTCGTATAATACTTTGCACAGCTTTAATCATAAAGCCCACCCTCAGCATAAAAAATGATGAAACATTGAAAAATGCTAATCATGTGCTGTTGAAGAAAAGATTCTCTAAAGGGAACACACCTAAAGTCGAGCCACCATCTCTCTGAATTTGCAAAAGCAATAGCCTGAGCTCTCATGGTCTCGCATTTACCCATTACAGATATCATCAGTGTACATTCACCTATAAGACTGAATATAGGAGTCTGGATACGGGAGTATATTCTGAGGTGGGACACGCGAATAAGTTTAAGTCCATTAAAACACTAATTTCGTATCTCAAAACAATTGAACTTTGTGTGAAAATTTAAGTGGATCAGTATACTGACAATCTAAGTGAATCGTTTAGAACTTAAAGTGTTTAAAGCTCAACGGTGCTAGTGATTTGTCATAAACTGATATGATCCTCTTACACAAACTCACAAAAATATTGTCTGTAAATGTTTCTTTACTGCTTTTCATTAATGTGTTTTAGCATAAATTTTGAAAAATCAAAAAGATTTTATTTCATCTTATTTTCGACAACTGATGTTGGAAAGCTAATTTTTAAAATTTCAAGTGCTGAACATGATGAACAGTGGGTTGGGAGAGTTTATTTGAAATGAGAAATGATTTTGAAATGATTAAATGGTTTCAAATTAATGAAATGTCAAAATTTGAGTGTTTTGAATACAAGTGGTTATTTGAAAAATGTTAAATGATATCTACAAGTGGTTTCTAAAATTGTTAAATCTTAAAAATTGTGAAATTTACTTTTGGGTAGAGATTTGTGCAGATCCCTGTGTCTAAGCCTAAGCAGAATTTGAGCCAGGGTACGATCCCGGAACAACTTAAGGGGGAGTCTGTTAGCAAACGTGATAGAAGTTGCTGATGCTGAAGAACTTAAGGAATCAAGAGATCTGATCAAGAGAATTAGAGAGAGGATAGAGCCAGGTTGAGATTCTGATAGAAGAAGAGAATGATTGAGAGGATGCTTACAGAGACATACACTTTAGAAAGAGCGAGAAGACTGATCAAGACTGAAGACTCGTCAATACTGAAGACTCGTACTGAAGACTCGTCAACATCCAAGGGGGAGTTTGTTGGTGCATATGTCTGTCGACTTCGTCTTGTATCGAGTCTTGTAATAGAATAGATAATCCAAGACACGTAGTACGAGAAAAACGGGAAACAGGGCTGAAACAGTCACCTCGCACGAAGTGACCAGTTCGTGCGAACTGGAAGTGGACCAACTCGTATGGGCTGTTTCATGCGACCTGGACTCCCTATAAATAGTGGTCTTGGGATTTCATTTGTAGAAGTTTGGATTCCGGTAGCGAAGCTCTGCCGAAGTGTCGCCAAGCCTGTAAAACGTTGTGAAATCAATCTAATCGACATTTAAAGTGATTCTAAGTGTAAATCAAGCTGCAACAACATCAATACGTCTGTTTCCGCCTTTCGTATTGATCGAGATCTCTTCTGATCGACTCAACGATCCTACAAAAACTTTAGCGTAGAACAATATTTTGAATATACAAGAAACGATATTTGGCATTTTTGGCGTTTTACTGAGGAAATAGTGTATCTGAAGGAACCGTCTATCTTTTGGAATCTTTTGATGTTTGAGTGTTTTGGCGTTTTCTAAGATGAATGAGTATATAGCAGAAAATATGGCATTTTTTGAGTAGTTGTGTTTGATGTTTTGGGGATTTTGGCATTTGTAAGATGAATGGTATATAGTAGAAAATATGGCGTTTCAGGTTCTGGGGGGTGTGTTTTTATGTCTGGGATGTTTTTGTTTATATAGCGATGTGTTTTGGTCCGTATTTTATTCATCAGTATAGCGTTTTTGTATAGAGGTGTAAAGACCTTTTTACCCTTAATGAGGCGCGTCCACGTAATAAAATTGATGTTATTTACGAAAACGCCACCGCGCCAATCTAGTCCATAGATTGTTTTGATCAGACGATCCATAAGCGTTCTCACCTTTCTCACACTTTCTACCGTTTTCTCCAAATCCTGACCATATATATATAAATGTGTGTAGTTTGAAAAAAAAAATCAAAATCAGCTAAAATAGATAACCTAATACCTATTGATGCATAACTAGTAGTGTGTTTAAATTCCAGTTGTAGATTGTTAATATATATATATATATATATATATATATATATATATGAAAAGGAGTAAATGTCGCAATGCTCGACGATTTTGATCTATTTTTTAGTGTGATTGTTTGCAATTAAATCTTATTCTGTGATATTAACACATGATAAATGTTTATAATTTAGATGGACAACGAAGTAAATCAGGAAAACCAGAATAATGATAATAATGAAAACCAAATAGATAACAGTGCCATCCAACATATAGTAGTACAAGGAATCATAGACGCTATGCCATATATTATCAAGACTGTTAAAGAAGCAGAAAATTATAAAACTAATAGTGGAAGTAAACGACAACCTATTGAACCCAGTCACAGCGTGAATAATGGACCATTACTCTAATTACCTATTCCAAAAAGAAGAAGAACCATGTCATATGGTTGTTCTTACAAAGAATTCTGGTCTTGCAAACCAATAGAATTCTCTGGCAAGAAGGAGCCATTGCAGCTCTACGTTGAATAGCAAAGACAGAGGCAGTCTTAAAAATAAGAAAATGTGCAGAAGAAGATAAGATTATGTTTACCTCCAATCTTTTTAAGAATGCAGCTCTAGAATGGTGGAATACTATTCTCCAGTGTAGGGGAAGTGACAGAGTTTATAATATGGAATGGATCAACTTTAAGGAAATGGTTGAAAGAAAATTTCGTCCTCCTCATGAAAAAGAACAAATTGCTAATAAGTTCTTAAACCTTAGAATGACTGGAATACACTGCAAGGGTTACACTACCGTATTCTTCGAATATGCTAGAATAGTGCCAACCCTAGCCTCACCAGAAACAGTATTAATCTCCCGTTACATCTGGGGATTAATTATTGAAATAAGACACGTAGTCAAGGCAGCTAGACCACAAACCATAGAAGAAGCTGTAGAATTAGCCAATACCTTGATCGATGAACTGGTGCGTACGCAAGAAGAGAACTAGAGGAAGAACCTTGCCCAAAAACCTACCCAGGAATTTCGCTATGGTAACTCCAACCATGGGAGAGGTACAGGTTCTACCTCTTCACCTTACTGTAAGTACTGCAAGAAGAAACATTCAGGAAGATGTTCCATCTCCTGCAACTTCTGCAAAATATCTGGACATAAGGAAGAAGACTGTAGGAAGAAACCCAGTAATGGGATATGCTTCAATTGTGGAGAGAAGGGGCATATCAAACTGAACTGTTCGAAACTAGCTCCAGCCATGAACAACAAGACTACTAAGAATGCTAGAGCATTTGTTCTGACAGCTGAAGAAGCCAAGATGATTCCGGAAGTGATTGCCGGTACGTTTTTAGTTAATGATATTTTTGCTAAAGTATTATTTGACTCTGGTGCAAACCAAAGTTTTATTAATACTTCGTTCTACAAACTTCTCAATCAACCATTAACTAAACTTCAACAAGAATGTCTGGTAGAAACGGCATATGGAGAATCCATTAAGATCGCTGAAATCTTGCAGGGAGCAAGAATAGAAATTTTAAACCATAATTTTATTGCTAACCTTTACCCAATGAATCTGGCTGGATTTGATATCGTATTAGGAATAGATTTGTTGGTAGCCAATCACGCCAGCATTCTATGTGATCAAAAGTCAATACAAGTAAATTCACCAAAGGGTGAAAAGATCATAATTAAAGGAGATAAGCCAACTAGATCCATAAAATTCATCTCTGTGATGAAAACGGCGAGCTATGCAAGGAAAGGATCCCTAGTGTATATGATTTCCATAATCATTAACACTAAAGGAAAAGAATTGAAAGATATTCCCGTAGTATCTCAATTCTCAGATGTTTTCCCAAAAGAGCTACCTGGACTACCGCCAGATAGAGAGGTAGAATTCAGAATTCACCTTTTACCAGGAACAGCACCGATTGCCAAGGCACCTTACCGTTTAGCACCAACAGAGATGCAGGAACTGAAGAAATAATTGGACGAACTTCTGGAGAAAGGCTTCATACAGCCTAGCTCATCGCCATGGGTAGCACCAATTTTGTTTGTCAAGAAGAAGGATGGATCGATGCGTATGTGCATTGATTACCGAGAATTGAACAAGGTCACGATTAAAAATCGGTACCCACTACCGAGAATCGATGATCAGTTTGATCAACTTCAAGGAGCTCGATTCTTTTCTAAGATTGATTTACGCTCAGGATATCATCAATTGAAAGTACAGGAAGAGGACATTCCTAAAACTGCTTTCAGGACAAGGTATAGTCATTATGAATATATCATCATGCCATTTGGTTTAACCAATGCCCCAGCCGCATTTATGGACATGATGAACAAAATATGTAAACCATATCTGGATAATTTCATAATTGTCTTTATAGATGATATTCTTATTTACTCTAAGAGTAAAGAGGATCATGCAGAGCATTTGTTTATACTCCTAAATTTGCTGAGAAAAGAAAAGCTTTATGCTAAATTTTCAAAATGTGAATTCTGGTTAGAAGAAGTGCAATTTCTTTGACATTTAGTTAATCATGAAGGAATCTATGTGGATCCCACAAAGATCGAGGCGATTACTAAATGGAAAGTCCCTGAATCACCAACGGAGGTGAGAAGTTTTCTTGGACTGGCAGGATATTATAGACGTTTTATTCGAGATTTTTCTAGAATATTCATTCCCTTAACGAAACTGACTTGCAAATCAGTTAAGTTTAAATGGGGACCAAAACAGGAAGAACCCTTTAGAATTCTTAAGCAAAGATTAACCAACGCACCCATACTCGCGTTACCAGAAGGAACTGAAGACTTTGTAGTCTATTGTGACGCTTCTAAGTTAGGTTATGGATGTGTGTTGATGCAACGTCAAAAGGTTATAGCCTATGCCTCTAGACAACTTAAGAATCATGAAGAGGATTATACGACCCATGATTTAGAGTTAGGAGCCATAATTTTTGCCCTTAAAATTTGGAGACACTACCTGTATGGTAGCAAGTTTACTATTTTCACCGATCATAAAAGTCTAAGATATGTTTTCGGGCAAAAGGAGTTAAATATGAGACCGAGACGTTGGATGGAAATTCTTAGTGATTATGATTGTGTTATCCAGTATCATGCAGGAAAGCCTACTATAGTAGCTGATGCTTTGAGTCGAAAGTATCATGAAAAACCAAGACGAGTACGTTCTCTTAAATTAAATTTGAAGATAGATTTAAATGAGCAAATTAGAAAAATACAGGAATCAGTAATCAAGGACGGTACTGAAAAATTAAAAGGAATGATTAAGGAATTAGAACAAGGAACAGATGGAATTTGAAGATTCCATAAGAAAAGAATTTGGATACCCAAACAATGAAACCTACGCCACCGAATCTTAGAAGACGCCCATAAGTCTAAGTATACGATACATCCTGGTAATGATAAGATGTATCAAGACTTAAGAAAGAATTTCTGGTGGATAGGAATGAAAAAGGATATAACATCCTATGTTGCTAAGTGTCTAACATGTTCACAGGTTAAGGCTGAACATCAGAAACCCTCAGGTTTATTGCAGTAACTAGACATGCCGATATGGAAATGGGAATTAATAACAATGGACTTTGTTACTAAATTACCCAAGACACGAAAAGGTAATGATACAATCTGGATGATTGTAGACATATTAACCAAGTCTGCTCATTTGTTACCGATGAAAGAAACTTTTAGCATGGAACAATTAGCCAAGTTATATGTAAATGAAATAGTTTCATTGCATGGAATTCCTTGATCTATTGTTTCTGATAGAGATAGCCGTTTTACCTCTTATTTTTGGACTAGTTTCCAAAAAGCAGTAGGAACCAAGTTAAATCTAAGTACTGCTTATCATCCTCAAACGGACGGACAAAGAGAAAGAACAATTCAGACAATGGAGGATATGCTTAGAGCTTGTGTAACAGATTTCAGAGGAAATTGGGACGATCATTTACCATTAATAGAATTTTCCTACAATAATATCTATCATATAAGTATCAATGCTGCACCGTTTGAATCACTTTACGGACGAAAGTACCGAACTCCAGTTTGTTGGGCAGAAATTGGAGAAAAACAACTGTCTAGACCAGAGATAGTACAGGAAACAACGGACAAGATTATTCAAGTCAAGAAAAGACTAATAGTAGCACGAGTTCGTCAAAAGAGTTATGCTGATAACAGGCGAAAACCGTTGGAATTTCAAGTAGGAGATAAGGTATTATTAAAAGTTTATCCATGGAAAGGAGTGGTTAGATTCATAAAAAGAGGAAAGCTAAGCCCCAGGTATGTAGGACCTTTTAAGATTATTAGAAGAATAGGACCAGTAGCTTACCAGCTACAACTGCCAGAGGAAATGGCAGGAATACATGATGTATTTCATGTATGTAATCTCAATATGTGCTTAGCAGAGGAATCGTTAGTGGTACCTTTTAAGGATATAGAGGTAAATGAGAAACTTAAGTTTGTAGAGAGACCCCTACGGATTGAAGACAGAAAGATCAAGAATCTCAAACACAAGAGATTAGTTCTAGTCAAAGTGAAATGGGATTCCAAGAGAGGACCAGAGTACACTTGGGAACTCGAATCAGAGATACAGAGGAAATATCCACACCTGTTCCAGTAGACCTCGAGGACAAGATTTAAAACAAGGTGGGGAGAATATAACAACTCTCCTAAAACCCTTAAACATGTCCTATACGTCCTAAAATATACCCCGTATACGAAAAACAGGCCTGAAATACCTTTATTTTTATACAAATAAAATAAAAACAAAAATATGATGTCCTCGCGGGCCGCGACCCGGACCATCACATCTGTCGCGGGGCGCGACAAGGTGACACCAGGCGACCCCCTGGTCCGCCACGTGTCCGAATGCGTGTCGAGGCTAGTCATTGAGTCAGCAAAGCTAGGGCCACCCTAGCATCCTCGTGGGTCGCGAAGGCCCCTCTTGTATCTCTCGCGGGGCGCGAGAACCCCTGATCAGACCCTATAAATAGGAGCTCAACGATTCAGTTTCAAATCGTTCAAAACTTTTAAATTATCTCAACTTCTGAATAATAGAAATAATACTCGGGTATTATACCCACTAAAAAGCGAAGCTCTGTGTCTCTCCCCGATATTTCCACGCATTACCGGTGGGCCCGGTGGGGAGTATCGTGACGTAGTTGATATCATCATGGTCAATAATCACAGTTTAAATGCACAGCGGAAGTCTTAAAGTAATATTACAAACCGAGTTGAAAGTACAATAAAATATTATACAACGGATTGTAAAGGGATCCACAAGCGGATCAAAACAAAAGAAATATTGTTCAACAGACTTAAAGTGATAAAAGCTTGCAAGACTCTTTATTTAATCACTCAGGAGTATCCAGCCCATTACGCGTAGTACCTGCACTTAACCTTTTTTGGAAAATACGTCAGTTTACACTGGTAAATACAATTAACTGACTCTTTTGAAAAGTGTTTATAAAAATTGATTCAAGTGCACAAGGCACAAATAATCTTTTATAACTTGGGACAATTATTTTAAATATAATATTGTATACAGTTTTACATGTTTGTCGTCTATTCGGGACCCGGATAGAAGAATCGGATAAGATTAATAGACACACCACAAGTATAGGCCCACAAGAGAATGAGATACCGTTTATACATATGCAACTGTCAGGTGTATGCCTGCACCCCGTGCTTAAGCCGTGGCCATTTCTAATAAATGAGCCGAGGATATCCAGGACATGGTCATTAACCCCCCAAAGGCATTGCATCAAACAAAACAGATTAAAATGGGTTATGCAATTTATTAATCACAATCCGATTAAATGATTTCATACCCGACCAAGCGGTATTATTATAATACCGTATCCCAAGCCCGTATAAGGAAAATAAGTTAAAAGTATTTACCTGAGCTAAAAGAAATTGTATTCTCAGCCGTATATCAAATCAGCAAGTACAAGTATCTTTTACTGGGCTCCTAATCTGGAACGAAGGTTTTAATAACCTATTAGATTCCTAACGGGTCTCATTTAAGTTATAACTTAGACCGGTTAGTTTTAAAGAAAGGTTTACGGTTCAAAACGCAAGATTAAGCGATGACCGGATTAGAATGTGATTCAGACCCAACAAGTATGAAGACTTGTATAAATTGGGTAAACTAAATACATTCTGGATTTTGAGGTAAAAATGATAAGGTTTGACCCGTTTCGGCTAATTTATGCAAACTAGTTACATAAACCGTACCGAACGCGTATATGCATAACGGGTAACCGAATGAGTAATGAACATGTTCCATAAGTTATTATGGTTAAAATATGTTATGACATCAGTAGGATATCTTCCATTATTCCCAAAACGATTTTAAAACCAATTTATGCCCCGTAGGGGTATTTTGGTCATTTTAAAGCTTATAAAAAGGTTTAAATAGTAAACTGAGGTTCTGGTCTAAAAAAATCAGTAAAAATATTTATTTTAACAAGTCATATCAGTAAGATATCATATATATGTGAAATTTATCATTTATCGCCAAACTATGCACCGTGGGGGCATTTTGGTCATTTCACATATGCTATAAAGGTCAAATTTGGAAATCTGAGTTCAAAACTTGAACTTACTGTCAAAGTATAAAATTTTATTCATAACATCAGTAGATAACAAGTCTTAGGTGCCTAATATGGTTTTAAACCATACTATGCGCCGAAATCGCATAAAAGTCGGTATTTGACGATATTCGGGTTCTTTAAGGAAATATGAGATTTTGATCATCCTTAACAGTTTAAAATATCTTATTTAATATATAAAATCAGTAGAAAAAGGTTTGACATGTAAAGGATGTGCAAAACTCATTTTATTAGCGAAAAGGGCATCATCGTCAATTACCGAGCCTATGCAAGAACTCTATGTTATGATCAGTTTAAAATTTAATAAAAATCTCCAAAAAATCCCTAAATATTATATTACATCAGTGGGTAGAAAGTTTGGCGCCAAAAGTTGGGTTTAAATATGATTTATACTAAAAATACCATTTAATTAATAAAAAGCTTTCAATTTATGATATTGTACATAACTCTCATTTTAGACCATAAATTGATGTCAAATTTTTAGGACACATTTAAATATTAGTAATAAAGGTTTTTGTCCACTCACATTTTCAAAAATCTTGTTTTTATATCAAAAGGGCATAATGGTCAACATTTAAGCATTTAACGGGAACAGGCATATGAATCAGATTTCAAAGGAACCGTATAGTATAATCTCAGAGGGTTATACTAACATGTAATATGGTCCTAAAGGAACCCTAAGGCATATCTTAAATAAGCTAAATCGGGTCAGAACTGAAAGTTAAAGCAAAAGTCTACTTTTGCGATTTTCGGTTGCGAACCGAGCCTAAACTCAGAATTGTCGGGTTAAACATGCCTAAACATATTCTTATATTATTTACCAAGTTATTTTAGTGTTAAAACATGTTCCATAACCTTTACATTATCAGTTATGAATTATTTTATAAAAATTGACTCGTTTGACCTTTTATTACATAGTTTGACCCGACAATTGACCAAGTAAAAGTGATAATCAGTATGTGCCCTTTTAAGGGTTTATTACCTACATAATTACCAACTCATAGCCACTTTCAATTCGAATAATGGCTGGACCGTTAGTGAATAATCACTAAGTCAAAGCTTAATTACGATAGCTTTGACTTTCGGTCATTAAGCTAATAAAACTTAAGCTTAGGAAGCTAAGAACACTTACTATGGTCCTTAGCACGAAATTAGAACTTGAGAAAGCTTCCTTAAGCTCCAGGATGCTTCAGAGAGTGAGCTTTGAAGTAAAAACTCAAATGTGCAAATGAACAAGTGAAACCAAGGCCCTTATATAGGAAATTTGATGCTCCAAGATCAATCCATATGTCCCTATGTTGTTACCAGATGTTCACAGGTGTCCCTAGGGCAGTAAAAACCATGTACAAGCCCTAGGTATTGCTCAGAATCCATGCAAAGGCGGTGGAACAGGCTGCAACATGCAGCTGTCCACTTCTGCTGTCGCTGGCACTCTTACGCAGCCCGCGTAAGAGTTGGAGTCGAGCTACGCGGCCCGCGACAATGGGTAAAATCCGGTAAACAATTTCCAAACTTTGCAATTTCAGTCCCTGGTCCATTTTAAGTTTAAATAACTTCCATTTATTGCACTTATGACCCCATAGTTATCTATTAAGGGTCTTGAACCATAATTTAACTCCGTTAAGCTCCCGGTTAGTTGCTAGGCCACCCGAATAGTCTTGTTTTCTTTGAAACTCCAAGAGATTTCTATCCAATATTCTTGAGAGCAAGATATATAATCATTATAATGTTTTTGGGATCGTTAAAAGGTCATTCAGATGTAACATTTAACATGTTGACACTTTTAACCCCTATGCTTTGTAGAATCCTTAATTTAAGCACAAACGACTTTTTATGTCCGACAATTTATTCATTAAAGAATACAGACGTCATGCGAGGTCATTCAGAGGTACAAGATTGGCATGTTAACATCTTGGATCCTTTTACTTACATAATTACATTGTTTGACAATTTTAGTCCCTCCAGATCAATTCATTACACGATTAAAGTACATGACACGTGTCTATATTATATTGGACATGATTTTGCGAGGTGTTACACTCTGCCTCGTTGTAAGTATCATAACCCCCGGTTACGTATTAGTTGCGCTGCCCGATTGATCTAGAGCTCCGTAATGCATGTCAAGGCTCTGCCTGACTCAGTCGTTGGAGTTCTGTCTCGGGGATATAACTAATGTAAATTGGGTTATCTTACTAACACGTGTGCATTGTTTAATTTAATAGATTATAACCAGGAAGTCATCAGAAAGCAGTAGTATCTAAAATAGTAAAGTGAGTATTCCCCTTTTTGCAAATTGTTTTTACAAAACCTCAGTTCTTTTAAATTACATTTAACAGTGATTAGGTATTTGTGATTCTACAAATTACTGTCAGTATGTTGGGGTTTTGTATACATTACTTGTTACTACACTGTGAGTAGTAGCATGACCACAAGTCAGGATTGACAGTACCGTGGGTGGTAATTAAGTAGATGTAAACAAATGTAATTGCGGATGCCCTCAATACTGTAAAGTGATAAAAGCTGTTTTGATTAAAATGGGATTCACTCGCCAGTATTTCTTGCTGATAAAACTTTTTAAAATGCGTTTTAGGTAACAAAATGTGAAAGCCATATAGAAGCCAGCTGGAGAGCACTGAAGGCTTGGAAAAGTGGCTATAAAAGTTACCTAAACAAGAAAGAAGTTTTATTTCAATAAATTGAGAATTATCCCTATAAACATATTTGTAATGGAAACTTAGGTTTTTTTTTTCCCATGTGTTTATTATCTATAAAAATATGGTGTTTTACTCTGATAAACTATTTCCTAACTACGGTCCTGATGTAATTTCCGCTGCCAAATTAATAAACACCGATACCACCAACTATGCGAGCTCGCGGCCGCCCGCCTCCCGGGGCAGGGGTCAGGGGTTGCGACAACAACTCTTGAAACCGTTGGACAACAAGGGCGATATGATACGCTAGTAACAGGACCACTCCGAGTAGCTCTTGGAACCAAGCTCCATTCCATCTATGAGTATAATATGGAGTTCTATAGCACCTTCAAGTTTAAAGCCAAGGCATGCATGTTTGACGAAGATGGGGTTCAGTTCAGATGCGCTGGAGAGCTACTTTCCATCTCCATAGCCCAATTCTGTGTGAATGTGGGCTTATTCACCGAGGAAGAGTCAGTTAAAAAAGAGTTCACGAGTGGTCTCCGTGAAATTCCGACCAACATGCGCTAAACGGCCTGGGCTCAAATTGGAGATGAGCCATACGATCCAAGCGTCACCAAAAGCTCCTAGTTGCGGGATCCCCTTTACCGCTACATCCACCGGGTCCTAAGCAACTCCCTTTGTCAATGGCGTGATAGTTCGGGTGTGGTAAACCTCCGTGATCTCACTTGCCTCTATTGCATCCACAATCGCATACCTCTTGATGTCACAAACCTACTCCTCAAGAACATGCACCTCAACCAATTGGCCTCCTCTCCAACAGCGATCTTTTTCGGGGGATGGATCAATCGCCTATTCAAGACTATATCCATCGCATGCCAAAATCATTCCATCGGGGTCCGATGTCCGGGAAGGTAGATCTAGCCCAATGTCATGGGAATCGTCCAAGAAATGGATGACGGGTCGGTCCGCTTCCGAAACACCCGAGGAAACACATGGGGCCCTGAAGAAGTCCTAGCTCTCCAAGACGACCCAAACCGTCCTCCCCCTCAACACCAAAGCTACCAGGCGGGTTTCCTAACTTTCAAAGTTTAACTGATCTTTTGCAGGAAAACCTTCTCTGTACCCGGAACACGTACAACATGGCTAGCAACGCCTACACCCAGATTGGAGCGGTGGAACGTTCCATCGCTACTATGCAAGATGATGTCACATACATCCGGGAGCACATGGCGTATCGCGGTGAGGAGGGCGATGATGATGAGGACATGCATTGAGCGGAGGCAATGGAGGTGGTGTGGTAGGCAAAGGATGCAGTTTCAGGTTACCCTCTTCAATCTTTGAATAATTTGCTGTCCTGCGTGCCATGGTTAAACAATTTACTTTCTAGACATTTTTATTTTCTGCATTTTACTTTAGTTTATGTTTGTGATGACGATGGATTTGAAACATTGGTAAATTAGGATGTTGGTATTGTATTATGTTTGGTGTGGTGTATAGCAAAACATGTACACAGGAGGCTTGAATGCACTAAGCATTAGTGGCATCTAAGCCAGAAATCATAAACAAAAGCCAAAAACCTGAGATTCAACAATTGCAGACTGCCACCACGGGGCCGTGGTCATTGACCACGCCCCCGTGTCCACTCGATGACCCGCTGTATTTTCTACAATCAACCCACCACGGGTCGTGGCCACCAGGCACGCCCCGTGGCCAACTTTCTGTAAGTTTTGTTACTGGCACTCTGACCACGGGGCCGTGCCCAGCCAATACGTGCCCGTGGCCAGGTGCCCAGAACACAAAACCTTGTTTTTAAACACACTTTTACACATTCGAATCAACCGAAAAACCTATTTTGGGACACATTAAGGACAATGTGTAATTTAAGTGTGGGGGGGTGGGAAGCTAAAACTTTGAATCTTACAAGTGCTAATAACAAGCCTTACACAAAACTCTATTGGAACCGCTATGTAACACCCCAAATTTCGTATGTCATAGTATAATAATTTAATCGTGATGCTCTAATAATAAGGAATGGTAAATATAGATTTTTACCATTTTAAAAGTTTTATAAATAATAGTAAGTTTAAATACTTTTTATGTAAATGAAGTTAACCAAAGGAAAGTAACCAAGTTAGTTTAGAAATCACAAATATGAGCACACTCTAAAAGATGAAGGGCTGAATATGTTAATAATGGATAAAGTTTGATAAAAAAAAGGGCTAGTGTTTTCTCCTGGGCATATGCGATCGAGAGAAAGAGAAGGCACGGGAAAACTTTTGTTCTCAAAACCTAGCATGGAAAATCATCAAATCAAGAGGCTTAGGGGTCGAAATTGCTATGCATGAGTTAGGAATTA
The DNA here is from genome assembly GCA_030545235.1 of Helianthus tuberosus. Classification (NCBI taxonomy): domain Eukaryota; kingdom Viridiplantae; phylum Streptophyta; class Magnoliopsida; order Asterales; family Asteraceae; genus Helianthus; species Helianthus tuberosus. Next base: position 51,861,904 of record CM060410.1, on the reverse strand, counting down.
TAATCACCTAAGTGTTCTTGACATCAAGTAAGTTTAATTTCATGTTTTATGAAATTTTATGAAATAGGTTATGCGAAATTTATGATTTTGTATGAAATCGAACCTAAATGTTAGATGATATGAACAAATAGAGGTTATATTATGTGCCATTTTGATTGTATTGGTAGTTTGGGGTAAAACCCACTTGAAATTGTAAGATAATGAAATTTAGTAAAGTTATGGATGAATTGTGTGATGTTGATGTTAAACTCATGTTATAGAAGGTGTCTAGATGGGTAATTTGATATGAATCATATGTAGTATAGTTATGATATTGATTTTGAAAGATTAGGTTAACCCATTGATGAATTTAGGATGAATATGTTATAATTATTTGTACATCATGCTTCATAGATAGTACGCACGCTATGTGTTCGATGAAATGCCTAAGAATGATTTATTGAAATTTGACATGAATTCTTGATTTAGTGGTGATGTAAATGAAAATGGATATGTGTATAATTATGTTAAGGCATGATGAATAAATCAAAATGCATATGTGAAGTAATGTTTATAAAAGCTTGAAGTTATGACGTATGCATCGCAAGATCACGGTAAGTTCATATGAACTTAATTCTCCTTTCAAGTAGATCTACGAATGATATTTTGGTAATTAAATCTTAGTGTTGAGTTGTATGTTTGTTCATGGTAAAAATGTGATATGTTGTATGTTAGAAAACGGATAAGTACCCCAATAGTATCGGATGTATAATGACCACTCAAGTGGGTCAAAAATCGTTTGGAAAGTAGGATGTGAAATGGTTAGAAAGTGACTTGTTGACAACGGGTCAAAATGATGAAAGTATGTCAAATGTATGGTATGTATAGAACCATTACGGATGGGTTGGATAGACTGTATATTGCACATTTCCGAAAGGAATGAAGAAGAGCATAAAGAAATTTATGCTAGAAAGAAAAAAATGAATTGAAATAAGGTTGTTGACAAAAGGATAAATTTTGTTAACGGGTCGAATAATGGTAGTTAAATAAAAGATTTGTTATTGCTTATATATGTCGAACTAATAAATGTTTGGTGTTATGAATGATAGGTAAATCTCATGTTTGATTTTCGGCGAGCTTGGAACGAACACGCTACATTGTGTGCCCCTTTTGTGCTTCCGGTTAATGTCTTCTTTTGTGAATGGGTCAAAAAAAAAAACTTTTGAAATGTAAATGTTAATATTATGTTTAGGATGTTCGTAATTAGTTTGGATTTTAAATCTTGTTTTGGGTAGTTCGAACTAAACACTTGTGATGAATCTTGTATGGTCACAACTTTTATATATTTTGAAAAGTGTCGTAGATTTTATTTTGAATGATGTTTGTAAAAGCAGGGAATCTCTTATGTTACGAATGGGTCATGCCCAATTTTTGTAAAAATTTGTATGTCACTATTATATTTTTCTAATGTGAAAAAGTGGGTTTTACACACTAATCACCCCAAATCTTTTCAAAATTTTTCATTTTTTTTACTTGTCTTGGTTTAATTTGGGAGTAACAAGCTCTAAAAAGGTTATGTTTTTTTTTTCAAATTTACAACCGATAGCGTCGTGATAAAAAGAACCGAATAAGAAAATTATAAAAAGGCATGACAAATATTTTTAAAATTTGACTATATATACTTGTTCACACTATAAACCCATTCCCACAATAAGTGAGTTTTGAGCCTTTATTGAGCATACATGCATACATCTTTAAACTAAATGCTCATTTTCGTTTCTTGTGTGAATAGCCGCTTGATTCTTACGACTCTAGAACTTGCCAAGACGATACATTCTCGGTCCTTGCCAACTTGAACCCAAGTAAGTAAATTATGGAGGCATTAGGACAAACTTTTTTTTTTCAAAACCATTGTTTTCCTTCTTTTTTCTCCTACCAAAAATCCCCCTAGTTAACCCCTTTGAGCCTAAACCTTTTCGTTTCAAAAACCCTAAAAAACAAACACCCATTACCCACCAAAACCTTTTTCCTTTCAAACCTATTTGTTTTAGTAAGAAACTCAGTTATCTTGTGACATGAGAAAAAATAGAGAATTTTGCAATAACCAAACAAGTTCCTCAAAAATCTTGTTTGAATATACTTAGTTTGAATAAATGTCACAAAAAAAATTACGACATCCGACGCTTTTTACGTTTTTCGCCATTTACTAACTACTAACCCAAAAACCACCTATCCTTAGCCCAAGCCTAACCCTTTCCCAAGTCCTCTTGATATTTACGAAGGTTTATAGTTAAAAAGGAGGAGGATTGATCGCTTGGCAAGCATATGGTAGAAGTAAGTTCCATGCCGATATCGAGTGTTTCACAAAAATACACCTTCGGCCGAGTGTTGAGTGATCTCCCGTGAGGTATGTGAACTTGTATATAAATAGAATTTTAAAGTGACATGTTATGCCCAAATAAATATTTTTTCTTAACAAGTTGTTCTAAATAAATCATGACGAATAGGATTGTAAATAAAATAAAAACAAAACTAAATAAAGTTCTTGGATTCCCGACACTCAAGACAAGCCACAAAAACTTCTTCTCTACCTATTCCATTTGGGTGTGTAAGCCACATTTAAAGAGTTTTGCTTAAGGACAAGCAAAGATTCAAGTGTGGGGGTATTTGATGTGTACAAAATGCAACATATAAATTACATCAATAGAGGCATAAAACTATTTTAGTACTAGTTTTGGCAAAAAGTGCGTTTATTTCTTCCTTTTGAATTTACAGGACCAAACGAGCTTAAAAGAACAAAAGAAACAAATAAGCAGCCAAAAACCAACATAAATACAAGAAGAAGGAATAACGTGACATGCCCGACCCTTCGGCATCATCCCCAAAGCAAAAACAAGAAGACAGAAACTGACCACAGGGCCGTGCCCAGCCAGGCATGGGGCGTGGTCAGCCCTACACAACAAGACAAAAGCTGCAGAAGCTTCTACGCCCACCACGGGTGTTAGTGCATATTCCGTACGTCTGCCACTGTGCGAATAGTTAGATAGAGCGTGTGTTGAATATTGTATAGAATACGAGAAAGTTGGACACGGTCAGTTAATGTAAAGGTCCATCTGAACGGGTGACCATCCGATCGGATGACCATCCGGACGGATGGACATAGTGTTAGTTGTCTATAAATAGGGGGTTGGGGCTCCCATTTGGACAAGCTTTTGGTTCCCAGAGGGGACATGCTGTCCAACTGGTCTCGCGGTGCTGTAAACGTTGAATAATCAATAGAGACCAGATTGAAATTGACTGCTCGGTGTTCTATCTATCTTCTACTCCTTTTTTAGTCGTAATAATCACACCAAACACGTCGTTTCGGGACCGAAGCTCTGTCAAACTCGCCGGATCCTGAAATCTCAATTGGTATCAGAGCTACGTTACCGATTTAATCGATCTAACAGTCGGTTAAATCACCCAAAGCTCATCAATTTTGGGTTAAACGGGAGTTTTGACGTTAAAACAGAGAAAATCATCAAAATAAAGGTCGATTCACGGATGGATTTTGGAATTGAACACATCAATCTGTGCTGTTAGAACATATCCAATCGGATGGCAATCCGATCGGATGACCATCCGATCCATGTCATTATGGGGTGTTTGAAGATCAGTTGGTTTTTCACTCGAATGACCATCCGATCGGATGGCAATCCGATCAGATGACCTTCCGATCCACAAACACAAATTTGTCCATGTTGCTGTTCGATCGAATGGCAATCCGATCGGATGACGATCAGACACCATGCCATTCGACCAGATGATCAAATGCCTAAAAAAAGCATTTTTTGATCGCAACGAGGAGGAGAGTCTCTAGAAAAAGTTTGGTGATTGTCAATTTTTTCGGGTTTTTAACGACCAAGCTGGGTTGTTCGGGGACACCGTCGGGGGCTTCAGTGAACAAATTTGATGATGCGATCACAGATTGTGGAAATTAGTGGGGTAGTCATGATAATGGTGTAGAATGTTTATCATCTAGGTTATCTGACTATTTATGGGCCAAAACGTAAAATCCGCAATGATGAAAAACTGACATTTTGAGGGAAATTGTCAATGTGTTGTAAATCATGGGGGTACGTTATATTTTCTGCAAAACAGAGCATGAGATGCAGAAAATAGATGGCGAGACAAAGCTATCTGCATCGGTTATCAAATTTTCTTTAAAATGTTTTGAATTTTAGGGGGAGTAAAAATTTCAGAAAATACAAAAACATTAGAAAATTTGATTTCAGAAAATACAAAAACATTAGAAAATTTGAAAAAGCCAAAAACATGATAAAATTCAAAAAGTGTTTTTGTGTAAAAAGAGGAAATGATAGTACATCAGTAGACAATCACAGTACGCTAAAGAAATGGAATGTTAAAATATGATAAATAGTCTCACTGATGATGTGCTAGTAGGTTTTTACATGCTTAGTAGATTGTTTTCGAGATATAAACCTAAATATCAAATACTTACTTATCTCGTGGGGAACATCTCTCGGATATATGGGTAACCCCCGAAATCTTGATTGAGAGATTGCCTGATTCTGAGATACTAGGTATTTATACTGTTTGATATCTGGGGTATTATACATGGTCTTTTGATATTGCAGAAGCAATGGCCTAGACATCGTATAATACTTTACGCGCTGTAAAAACTTACCCTCTGCTTAAAATTGATGAATATTGAAAGATACAAATCAAGAGCAGTTGAAAAGAAGATTCCCAAGGGGAACATACCTAAAGTCGAACCTTCATCTCTTTGACTGAACGGAAGTGCATACCTGAGCTCTCAAGGTCTCTCACTAACCTAGAGAACAGATATCATATTAGTATATTCACCTGTAAGACTGAATCTAGGGAATTTTGATACGGGAGTATATTCTGAGGTGGGACACGCGAATAAGTTAAGTCCTTAAAACACTAAATCTCGTATCTCGAATCAATTGAACTTTGTATGAAAATTTAAGTGGATCAGTATACTGACAATCTAAGTGAATCGTTTAGAACTTAATGTGTTTAAAGCTCAACGGTTTAGTGATTTGTCAAAAACTGATATGATCCTCTGACGCGAACTCAAACAAAAATATTGTCTGTAAATATGTTTGTAAATATTTCTTTACTGTTTTACAGTTCAGAAAAATACAAAAAGATTTTGATTCCATTTTATTTTCGACAACCGATGTCTGAAAGCCAAGTTTCAAAATCCAAGTATGCTGATCGTGTTTCTGAAAATAAACAAGTTCATTAATTTGAAACTTGAAGTTTTAAAAAAAAAAAATCAAAAATCAAAAACAGTTTGTAAGTCTCCAAGGTCATTAATTTGGACTTGGATGATTAACTGTGAGGGATTTGGATTCTTAAATTGTGAAAATCCGCTGTAAAGAGTTAGGTTTTGATATTGGATACTTAATACTGCCAAATCTATGAAGTTTGTTGATAGGGGAAGTGAAATCAAGTAAATATTCATATTATTATATTTTACGAGCCAGGTTCTTGATTAAAAGTTTTTAAAAGAGTCAGGTTACGATTCCTGAACAATCAAAAACGCTTTCACTGATGAAATATTTCACTTTATACTAAGAGAGCCAGGGTTTACAATCCTAGAGATTCAAAACGTTTTCACTAATAAATGTTTGAGGATTGCAGATGCTATGCTAGATTACGATCCCGATAGCTGAGTCTAAGGGGGAGTCTAAAGACAAGCTCAACGCAAGGGGGGAGCTTGTATCCGGAAAGCTAGGTGTCGATCCCAAAAGCATGGAAGCTTAACAAAAGGGGGAGCCTGATGAAGAAAGAGTCTACTGAAAGGGGGAGCTGAAGTTAAAGACAGATCCATGGGGATTCTGTTCGAGAAAAGAGGGAGTTTGTGTTTCTGAAAATGTAATAAAGCATCAAGAAGACTCAGAGAGAGAGAAAGAAAAGACGCTACGAGATTGACTGCGGTAATATCCAAGGGGGAGTCTGTTAGTGCATTTATGTATATCGCCTCCGTCAATACAGTTTGTAGCAGTATCAGAAGAAAACTAGAGCTTTTAGTGTTATATTTAGAGTAAAAGGCAAGGTGGCATTTATGTAATTAATGAGATCTTTCATTAAGCCCCTTGGCCTATAAATAGGAACCTCATGTCTTAGTTTAGGAACTTTTGCCACATTTGAGATTTAGAGATCTAGAGCTAGAGAGAGAAAGTCTAGAAAGAGAAAGTGACGTCGTGATTCAGGTGCTTGTACTTTTTCAGATTTATCAACAGAATCATAGATTATATTACGTCGTGTGTGTTCAGTCACGTTCGTGTACGGATTCCGCACGTTACACGAGTCAGTTCGCAATCGAAACGGAGTTGAAAACCGATCCTACAACGGGGTCATGCCCAGCTCACCATGGGGTGTGGTCAACTCTAAGATTTGCATAATCTTGATAGTACAGCGAAGAGTTGACCACGGGGTCGTGCCCAGAAGACACAGGGTCGTGTGGGGCCCCCTGCTGACAGCTGCAAATAATGAAGGAAGAGAAGAAGATGGCCACGGGCCGTGCCCAGTGGACACGGGGCCATGGCCAGGGCTCTGTTCAGGCTATAAATAGGGGTGCTTGGTTCACTTCAAATGCATCCCTTATCAAACCACTTCTCTCCCACTTTGCCACCATTCCACCACCACTACAACACCAACACCCACCACCATCATCCATCTATCATCTTTAGAGTGTATAGTAGTCTCGGGATCCAAGATTGATCGTAAGAGTTCTTGTCAATCAAAGGCCATGTTTGGCTAATCTCTTACATCACTTGGTGAAGACAAGTCTTTAATGTATTACTTTTGATTTTTAATCTTTCGGCACTTTTTAATTGGGTTTGTATTAATGACTTTAATAACTAGTTTCTTATGTTGAAAGTGAATTTTCTTTACCATTTCTTCATGATGTCATTGATTTGCTCATTCGTGTCTTTACGGTCTATATAAAGCACGTTAACTACCTGGAAGGGGGTTAGGAGGGTGGTTTGGTAAAGTTCTTGCCTCGTTTAGTGTATAGATTATGTGAGGACTTGGTTCAAGCTTACTAGGACCTCCTTCAATGCCCCAAAGGTATTGGATTGCGGGGGTGTGAATAGCTTGTTGACTCAAACCACTTAGCCGAGGGTAACGTCACCTTCAAAAGAGGAGCCTACCACTTTTCGCATTAATAACTTACTTAATTGTCTTTCAATATTCCGACCCTTTGGGATTGTATGACTCAAACCACTGGGTAAGGGTAACGTCACCTTCAAAAGAGGGGTCTACTACTATAACTAAGATAATCTCCTAAAAAGTCCGAAAGTGCGAAAATCATCAAAGGGTACATTAAAGATGAGTTGGATCCAAGTGATTCTATCTTGTCTATTTGTTTTTCATTTTATTTATCTTTTCATTTTTATTTTCATGTTTAAAAACTCTTTTCATAAATTTAGATCGATTAGACGTTGACGATAAACCGGTATTAAAATCTCTTGTGTCCTTGGACGACCTCGGTATCTTACCAACACTATACTACGCTCGCGATGGGTGCACTGCCTAAGTGTGTGTTTAGTGTTAGTATAATATCGTGTTTTATAAATTTAAAACTTGACTAATGCGTAAAACGGGCTTAAAATATTAACAAAATCATATCACGCTTTACGCACACCAGAACTAGTGGACCTTCCTCAAGGATGTAAACCACTAGGATATCGATGGATCTTCAAGAAGAAGATAAAACCAGATAGAACCATTGATAAGTACAAGGCAAGGTTGGTGATCAAAGGATATAAACAACGAGAAGGTTTAGATTACTTTGATACATATTCGCCAGTTACGCGAATAACCTCCATCAGGTTGGTGCTTGCCATTGTCGCCATTAGAAATTTGGAAGTTCACCAAATGGATGTGAAAACTGCTTTGTTGAATGGAAATCTAGAGGAATAAATTTACATGGAACAACCTGAAGCCTTCATAGCCATTGGGCAAGAAAAGAAAGTGTGTAAACTTGTAAAATCCTTGTATGGATTGAAACAAGCTCCAAAACAATGGCACCAAAAGTTGGATCATGTCATGCTTAATGTTGGGTTTAAAATCATTGAATGTGACAAGTGTGTATATGTGAAGGACACATCAGATGGATATGTCATTTTGTGTCTATATGTTAGATGATATGCTCAATGCTGGAAGTGATGACAAAATCATAAAGTCTACGAAGAACATGCTAAAAGCAAGATTTGACATGAAAGACATGGGTTTTGCGGATGTGATTCTGGGGTTCAAATCACACGAACCCAAAGTGGACTTGTTTTAAGTCAATCCCACTATGTGGACAAAATTCTTGAGAAGTTTAATGCAAATGACTCTAATGTAGCTAGAACTCCCATTGACACTAGTCAACATCTAGCCAAGAATAGAGGTGAACCTGTTAACCAGTTGGAATACTCAAGAATTATCGGCAGCTTGATGTATCTAATGAGTTGTACTAGACCAGACTTAGCATATGCTGTGAGCAAGCTAAGTAGATACACGAGCAACCCAAGTTCAATCCATTGGAACTGTATGATTCGGTTGCTTCGTTACTTAAGATACACTCGGGAATACGGGTTGCATTATGAATGGGTATGGTCCCAAAAAGCCGCGCAGACCAATCAGGTCAGGCGCATGACCATACTCCTAATACATGAATCTGACTAATATACAGACCCTGCGCGGCCTACTTAGGCACAGCCTGAGCTGCGCGCAAGGCCCAAGCAAGGATTAAGCTCAGATTCTACACTTAGCATCCTGAATGAAAGCCCTCGAGCCCTAGACCTCGCGCCGGCTAACTGGATACACGCCAAAGGCCGCGTGAGGGTAGCGGCGCAGGTTTATTCCAGGAAGCACGAAAGGTACGAGTGGCAGAGGAGTAAGCCAATAAGCGTCCAACAGGCTGTATTCTATCGTGCTCCATGATCAACAATCGTGCAGGAGACAGAAAGTACACAAGGACGCCTACGTGGCACCAATCAGGGGGCGGCGACAACTGCCCCATGATCTCCACTCACCTGCTGATATCAGAGAGACAACAAGGATGACAACCAGGACACGTGGCTCCAATCAAGGTGCGCTAGCACCGAAGATCTTTTAGAAGACACTAACGGTTATCACAGAAGAGACAAGACGGATATTCCTTGTTGTCGCCTTCGAGCCCAATGCCCATCAGCCCATCTCCTTCTACACTACTCCGGCTATAAATAGGAACCTTCATACACAGGTTAAATGATTCTGCTCTTTACTCTCTCACTCTTAACACACACTTATTTCCTCAAAACAAGTACTTATTCTCACGCAGGAGAGTGCTTAAGAGGGAAACCCCCATATTCCCCTCTTAACGAGCTTAACGGGGTGTTGATTGTTTTGCAGGAGGGATCACAGCTGAGCTTAGGAAGGATTAAGAAGAATAACCCTTATGTTTGAAACATAAACCAAACTAATAAACCTAAAATTAGTTACGTGTTTCTTCACATTATAACAGATATCCAGCAGTTATAGAAGGACACTGTGATACAAATTGGATATCTGACACGAATGATTCCAGAGCAATAAGTGGGTATGTATTCACACTTGGAGGTGCAGCTATATCGTGGAAATTGTCGAATCAAACGGTTATTGCTAGATCCACAATGGAATCAGAGTTCATCGCTTTAGATAAAGCAGGTGAAGAGGCAAAATGACTACATCAATTTGTTGAGGATATACCAAGATGGCCTAAGCCGGCATCGGCCATTTGTATACATTGTGATAGCCAATCGGCAATTGGCAGAGCTCATGTATAATGGTAGGAACATATATATCAAATGTAGACATAATATGATACGACAACTAATCTCTATAGGAATTATCACTGTTGACTATGTGAGGTCAAAGGATAATATCGCAGATCCGCTAACAAAAGGCCTAAGTAGAGAGTTAGTTCAGAAGTCGTCCATGGGAATGGGACTGAAGCCCTTGGAAAATTAAGTTCATATGAAGGAAACCTAACTCAATAGACTAGAGATCCCAATAACTGAGTTCAATAGGAAAACCTAATTATATGAATTAGTGAGGTTACTGTGGGGGATAACCCTACGTATTTAAAAAAGCCAGTTTATTACAAAGCTTAGTAAACTTCCTAGTCCATTCCTAAAAGTGATAAGTGTGAGGCTAAGCCTATTGCTTTTAATGATTCGACTTAGGTAACCATACATAGTGAATCACTTACGTGAGAGAGAAGTGGGGTCGATTCGAAGGGTAGTGTTGGGGTACAATACTTAATGGCTCTCGCAGAACCAGGCTCATGATCATGACCATAACAAACATAACTATGAGGACTTGACTTTGTCAGGGAGAGTCTTGTGTGAAGTGTATTGTCATCTACACAAACGGCAGACGAGTTCAAAGACATCGATGCCTACTCAGAGCCAGTGGGCTAAGTGCATTTCATGAGCGAAGGTTCAAAGGGTAACACCTACCTATCGTATGCAAAACTCAACTTCTGAAATCCAATTGGAATAATGTTGTTTCTGAGATCGACCTCCATTCATGTGGGGGATTGTTGGAAGTTTGGGTGTGTGAATGAAAGTCTCAAAAGGTGATAAATACTTTGTCCCACATTGGTGTGGGAACAAAGTGAATGTTTATAAGGTAAAAGCCTTTACTACTCCATTGTAGCTTTATGACATGTTTTACCACAAGTCCTACCCGCGCGCAGGGGGTGCAAAAATTGAGTTTCTGAACTGGAATTGGGTTGAACTCGTGCGTGCCCACATGTCCTGCGAACACGAATGCAGCTTCGAAAACCCAGGCCCGCGTGAGGCAGTTTTTGCACTTCGGACTCATAACTGTTATTCGTTTTACTGATCATTATTTTTCAGTTTTAAACTGTTATGATTATTCATTTTTAATGATCATTACTTTTCAGTTTTAAACTGATGCACTAATGACCATTATTTAGTAATTATTTGTTTTAATTTGCTACAATAATGGCCATTACTTAGAATCAATGATGATTAAAAATCGGTTATGGTTTTATGGCTATAAAACGAAATCAAACGAATCAGTTTAGACACACCAGAACATAACATTCACCCCCAATCTCAATCTCTCTGTTGCAACATCTTCGGTTTCATTTCAGGAAAATTTAATTACAATAAGTTGAGAAACTGAATTAATCGTACCAACGTCTTTTTGATGTTCTATAATTGTTTGCAGCCCTTAGCAAGACATTCTCCATGAAAAAACAAAAGGGTAAGCTTCGAAAGGCGTGGGATGGAAGCAAAGTTATTTATAATGTTGCCTCTTGGGGTGCTACCGCAATCGGGTAAATAAAGACATGTTTTATCTTTATCGTTCCATATATTTATGATAGGAGGGAGGTCTGACATTTATATAGTTTGCTTTTGGTGGTTTAATGGTTCCGCTGCCGGTTTGGAACTTTGAATTGGTCTATGTAAACCGGTTGTTTAACCTACTTTTTTTTTTCATTTTTGGATTAATCAATTATGTATATGTATTATACTTGGTACAGCCATCTTTTATCATTTTAAACTTTTGAATAAAAACTAATGATTTTGAAAAAAAAAGGTTCAAATCGCCTAACTGCCAAAGTCAAACCGTTAAGAGTTGACGCAAACCGCTAAAATCAACCGGTTTGTCGTTTCCGGGAACCATAGTTAGCGGTTCGGCCCAGAATTTCTGTTAATAAAACCAGCCAATCCGGACTGTCAACACTCATAGTTCAAACTGGAACAAATAAGTAATTAGGAATCTAAGGAATCACTTTTTGGCCCTTGGATCACATTTGAATGGATGGCTTAGATCTCCTCTTATCATGTCCATTTCATGCCATGAATTTTGTGTTTTTGAGTTTGTGCTGACCGTTGTTTAATGTGTTATGTGTGTGAATGTTGTTATTACAAGATGTATAATGAAGGATCAAATTTTGTTGATTTTTTTTATGATGTTGATGTTGGTGATTTGTTAGTTGAAGATTGTTAGGGTTTTCTGGTGATGCAACAGTGGTAGAGATGCGTTTTGGATTGACAGCTGCAGTTACTTCTGATTAAGAAACAGGTAAAATATATCGATAAATTTGAGAAATCCGAATAAACAATTTTTCTGCTACTGATTATTTATGATATACTTTATAGGCGAAAGAGGGCTAGAAGCTGGTGCTATGGTTCTTGCTGACCGATGTGTGATCTATATTGATGAATTTGACAAAATGAATGATCACGCTGGTGCTATGGTTCTTGCTAACGAAATTTGAGAAAAAGATGGTGAAATTTGCGAGTTTAAGAATCGGAAACATCTTCCTAACATCAGTAATTCATTGATGCAGCAGGTACATCATTGTGACTAAAAATGAATCTGAAAGTGGATAATGTGTTGTGTTAAAATTGATAACTTTTACTTTTACATGTCAGTCAATTATTCATCAAAAAAGCGGACTACTTTTTTTTTTTTTTTTTTTTTTTTTTTTTTTTTGAACAGCGAGGCGTATACAACCCTATGGAAACCCACTCTTGTATAATTCTCCGCATTGCTTAAGGAAATGCAGCACCTTACTCAGGCCTTGGGATCGAACCTGAGCACCCGGGCAGGAACCTCCGAAGGAGTAAAACCTTCCCACCTCCTCTTTGCTTGGAGTGGGGATCGAACTTGAGACCTCTCACAAGGTCTAAGTCTTTTCCACCACTCCACCAAAGACTCATTGGCGGACTACTTTTTTTGTCTTTTCCTTTTTGTTAGGTTGCTCATATCTTTACTATGGTTGGTCCACATGTCACTGCTTCTGCAGCTGAGGCTGCTATCATAGCCCTTTGCGAAGAAAATGAAATTCCAAAGGAAATATTTGACAGCGAAGAAAATGGAAACGAGCGGTTATCCCTTCATCAGAATCAGTAGCGATCAACGGTTCTTCTTCACAAGTGGTGGGTGAACACGATAAGAAACCGGATACTGGTAGTATCTAAGAAGCAGAATTATCACTTCGTGAAGTGGCTCCAGCAATTATGAGGTCCATTTTTCGAACCCTTTTGTTCATTTTTTATTGTAGTTTATAATTTATAAAGATTTTAAGATCTTAACATGTTGTATCATTCAAGTTACGGATCTTCTAGCTGTTCCATGTGCATTATCAATGATTTACAGCTTGTGTATTTTAAAAGCTGTGTTAATATTTTATAAATTACATAATTGTTTATATATTAATAATAATAACAATAATAATTAGTTTATAGTGTTTGGATAAAGTGACTATGATTCTGATTATGCTGATTATGAAACTTCAATATAAATGCATATCTAATCACTTTCCTTAGTTAGCAATTTAGTAACTTTTTTATTTCTTTTTCTTTCATCTCTTTTTTTTCTTTTTAAATCAAATGTGATTGTTGTTATGCAGGAAGCATAGCAAAGACATACAAAAAATACCCGATCATTTTTCAAATGATGCAAAATCTTTTATAAATCAATGACTACAATGCGACCTGACTTTACGACCCTCGGCTTCAAAACTGTTAGAACATGCATTTGTTCGGGACCAAGCTACTTCAAGAGGAGCTAATGTGTGCCTTTTATGGAAGTCGTACCCAGTAAATAAAAAGCCTTTAGATGCACATACATGTGTCTAATTAGTTTTGCTTCTCTTGTGTCTAAACATGTTTTGTGGGTTCGTTATGCTTCTCTTGTGTCTAAACTTTATCAGTCGACAAGTTTAATGTATTCTTAAGTATAATGCGAATGTGAATTCATTAAATAATTTCACATCATATTTTACATATAAACGTAGACAAAAACTTTTATCATTATACTTATAATACTAACAACAACACGTCCATCGGACAACAGTTTTATAAAGATATGTAACTAAACGCAAACCTTAACTAATAATTTTTTCGTAACATAGTAATGAAATTTTTATGTCCTAACACATACTGTCTTTAACATTGTTTTATAAAGATATGTAACTAAACGCAAACAATTTAAATGATATATTATAATCTGTTTTTTAGTATTTGATTTCGATCGTTATTAAACCTACCCGTGTGTTCACACGGGTCTTACTACTAGTACTATATAAAGGAAATGTGACATACACAAACGTAATTTTACATGGCGTATATAACAACCCTCCTAAAATATTTGCGATACTCCTAAATATATCCTAAAAATATTTATAACACCCCTATACGTCCTAAAATACAACTCGTATACGTATAATGGCCCTAAATACCTTTAATTTCATAAAAATTAAATAAAAACAAAATATGAAGGGCGCTCGCGGGGCGCGAAGCCCTTGTCTTATCGCGGGCCGCGACAGCTAGGCCACCAGGAGCAGCCCGGTGCCGCCACGTGTCGTGAACGTGTTGGGTCTAGTTGTCGAATCAGCCAAGCTAGGGCCTACCCTAGTTGGCCTCGTGGGCCGCGAAGCCCCTTTGTGTATCTCTTGCGGGGCGCGAGAAAGTGCTGTAACAACACTATAAATAGGATCGATCGGATTCATTTGGAAATCATTCAACTTTCAAAATTCTCTCTCAATTTCTGTAGTGTAGAAATTATACCAGGCATAATACCCCCTAATTAGCGAAGCTCTGCCTCGTTGTAAGTATTTTAAGCCCCGGTTACGTATTAGATACGCTGCCTGATTGATCTAGTGCTCCGTAACGGCTGTCGAGGTTCTGCCCGATGTAGTCGTTGGAGTTCTGTCTTGGGGAGGGTATAACTAATGTAAATTGGGTTATTATAGTAACGCGTGTGCATTGTTTAATTAATAGATTATAACCAGGAAGTCACAAAGGAAAAACCTAAAATAGCAATGTGAGTAATCTCCTTTTTGTGAAACCTTTTTGTAAACTGTTTTTACAAAACCTCAATTGTTTTACATTATGATTAACAGTTATTAAGTATTTGTAATTCTACAATTATCGTCGGTATGTTGGGGTTTTGTATACAAAATTTGTTACTACACTGTGAGTAGTAACATGACCACAAGTCAGGATTGACAGTGCCGTGGGTGGTAATTAAAGTAAAAATTGGAAACAAATATAATTGCGAGATCGCCCTCAATACTGTAAAATGATAAAACCTGTCTTGATTAAATTGGGATTCACTCACAAGTATTTCCCACTGACAAATGTTTTTAAAACGCCTTTCAGGTAACAAAATGTGAAAGCCAAATAGAAGCCAGCTGGAGAGCACTGAAGGCTTAGAAAATGTGGCTATAAAAGTTACCTAAATAAAGAAGATATTTTATTTAAATAAAATAGGGTTTATCCCTATAAACAATGTTGTAATATAAACTTGGGTTTTATCCATGTGTTTATTATTATAAAAAGGTGGTATTTTACTCTGATAAAATATTTCCTAACTACGGCCCTGATGTAAATTCCGCTGCCAAAATGATAAACACCGATACCACTGAATCTGAGCTCGCGGCTGCCCGTTCCCAGGAGACAGGGGCCGGGGGTTGCGACAGCGTACAAACTTTACAGCAATATGTACAAGAAAATGAAGCCTTGTTAGAGGGGTTGAATTTGTATTTTCACCCAACTTTTAAGACACTAGAGGGGCATTCTTGGTATTGCAATCCTAGTGACTTTCCAACTTGCATAGAGACTAATCGATCGCAGCAGCTACATACACAAACCCTAGCCCAAGAAACCCTAAAATCGCCCGCCTGAACGACGGTAATCATGTCGCACTTTGGAAGAGCAGGCTCGCCGGAAATCATAGACACCTATTCGCTACTCGTTCTCAACATCACCTTCCATATGTTCACAATTTCCGTTTTTAAGTAAATTTTAATTTTAATATATTAATTTCAGAAAAAAAATTAAAAAATTCAGGTTGAACGGGTCGTGTTTGGGTTAACCCACAAAACTTCAGGTCGTGTTCGGGTTCATATGTATGACACGATTTTCGGGTTCGGGTCAGGTTTGGGTTCGTGTAAAATTTTTGGGTTCGGGTCGGGTTGAACCCGTCAACCCACGAACACGACCCATTTAGCACCCCTACTAGAAACTGAGAGTAATTATTACTCTTTTTTCTTGAAAATTTTAACCTGATGAATCAAAAAGTAATTCAGTTTAAATGACAATTAATTTTGATAATACTACTGTAACAAAACTTCCACCACAACGTGCAGTTGCACTTCACTTTCATGTGATCATATATGCTAAAAGATGTTACAGAATGGGACTGTTTCTATGCAAAGTTCACATCTTATTTTGATCCATTCTCTTGTCACAATTTGTGTTGTCTCCCTTAGGAACTTGGTGTGTGTTGGTTGTTTTTTCATAATAACTAGAAATAGCACCCGCCGCTTTGCGGTCGGGGCCACATGTATTACCCGCCACGTTTGGCAAACAAAACACCATTTTTTATTAACCCATAAAAAGACTACATGCCATAGGCTCGCCACAATATACCAAGGGAAGCAAAAAGGAAAAGAAACATAATAAACTAAATCATACAGCAGTAACATCCTTCAAAGGCATATTAGCACAACATCCAAGTGAAATGAAAGTCACCTAAGTTGTTTCCTCTTCCTGCCGTAGTTGTTGTAACTGATGTCACACAAGCTTTGTCTTAATATGTTAACCTCGTGCTCCCTCCTTGATTGTTGTTGCTCATTGAAGCTATATGTGCTTGTAAAAGCTTAATCGTTTAATCCTTTGCTCTCACCACACCCATATTTAAAGCTTTCATAAGCACCAGACCGGTATTAAACTTTCTTAACCTGCTTATACACGAGCATTAAAACTTTTACATTCAAATCCAAAAAAAAAACAATTAATAATTTACTCGCATATTATTACACTAATCAAACACTCACTTGTTCTAAATCTGACGCTTCAAAGGTATGGAGCCCCATTTGCTCAACAGCCACTAAAAAGTTTCTCGCATTCTCAAAATACTGATATGCAGATAAAACAGCTCTATCTGGTGAAGCAGCAGAATCACATGAACTTTCTACAACCTGATCAAATTAAAACCTCAATTAAAATTAATATATCTAATGAAATAATCAACCGGTCAGATTGTTATAAATGAGGATTTATTATTAACCTTAGAAACAGTTTGAGGATGTACTTTATTAATCACATTGCGTAAATTTAATCCACTCCTTGAACCAAGCCGAAACTCTTCGTCAGAAGGCGAAGGATTTGCGTGCAAATTCTTTGCTCCAACAACTCTTACCATTTTTCTCAACCATGCTAAACCTTCATATCTTCTTATTGCTTCTCAACCATGCCGAACCTTCATTATTGCTATACACATTTAAAAAATTTAGCAAAATAATTCAAACCCAACATAATTCAGCGGGTAAAGATAAACGTAAACATATTACAAACTTATAAGTCATTATACGCAACAAACAATTTAAGCACGTAGGAAGTATATATACCAGCTTCATGTGCTCTCTTGGAGTCCGAATCAAGGCCTTGTGAGCGGTTAAGGACGTCTTTGACCACTGAACCCTAAACCCTAAACCCATCGAGAACGATAATGTACTATCAACTATTGTCTTTTTTCATTAAATCTACAAGCTCAAAGAAACAATCTATCAATGTGCAGTTATAATTTGTAGTATCTTTCATTTAGTTGAGATAAAACAAACTAAAAGAAAGCAAGAATTAAGATGACCAAAACAATACCTTCGCGGGATCGCAATTATTGTCTTTTTTTCATTAAATCTGCAAGCTCAAAGAAACAAAGTGATATGAAGTGGTGCGTCTAGCTTCCACAATCATCTACCCAACTATCACGTATTTATAACAATAAAATTTCAAACATCAGACTGTAACAGAACCCTGTGATTATCACATAAGCATAGTATCAATTTACAATTCCTTCAACTCTCATATGCACAACAAATTTCATTCATAATCTCATAATCAACTCCTAATTTCCCAGATTTCAATTGAATTTGTACAAAAACAGAAGATTGATGCATCTTTATTTTACATAATTCCATGAACACAACCCTAACCTCTAGGAAAGATAGATATTTCCAGCCAAAAATGCATCACATTGCACACCCTTCACTGTATCTTGTATGTATAATAACATTAAACTATCTGCAATTGGAACTGAGTAATGGTTAAACAGAGAAAAACATGAATTCTTTTAGGTAAACGTTGTAAACACACGTAATCTCAGCCAAAAAACATCAACCATACCTATAATTGGAGTGAAGAAACTGTACCGAGAAGAAGCAAGCCTAGGAACACCAGGCATCAATCAATTGAACCCTAAATTTGGTGAAACTTATATAAATAATAGTTACAAATACTAAATAAGCTAACCCAAACACTATAAAAACAACTTATTCACTTTTATAAGTCAACAAGTTATAAGTTCTTCCAAAATAAGCTAACCCAAATCAGAATAATATCTAACATAGTAAGGGTTATGGATACTAAAAAGCCCTAATGCAAATGTGTGGAGATGAATGTGCGGAGTTAAGGATCTGAACGGAGATGTATTACGAATAATTTCCTTCAACCTTAAAAAACGTCAAACTTACAATGTAAAAGGGGCAGCCGAAATCTCGCTTGAACCCTAATCGGTCTTCGTTTCTTGAAGTCACCACCATTGCAAGAAACAGAACCACCGTTGTGACCTTCCTAATCGTCGATCGCTCGACCCCTCTTTCTACATGTACTCTCGAGGCACTCTATCTCGTCAAACATGGTTCTCTCTCCTTTGCCGGTGTTTTGTATCGGGAGTATGATATAAGAGGAGGAAGGGAAGGGAAGGGATGAGTGTTTTGGTTGATGTGGGGTGAAGGGGTAGTGTGGGAGTGGTGATGAGGGTGAAGCAAGGACAGAGAGAAGCAAAGAACACAAACAGTTCAGTAGCCCATGGTTTTCTCAAAACCACCGTACAACATTGGAAGCAAAATGTACTACCTTCATTGCACAGAATTGTTGTAAATTAGAGTATTATATAATATCCTCGCTTGTTAAAAAATGTATGTTAAATATAGTATGTTAACCAACCAATTTGGAATACTTAAATTTGTAGGCGTATGTGCGAGCTTTCTTTGATGTTCATGAGCAAGAAAGAAGCTATCCAGGATGGATTCCTTTGGAGATTACATAACAGAATATGACAGAATGTGTTGGTGGATCGCACCCCATGACTTTTGATGATCTAAGCTCACGTTACCACACACATTGTGACCCCAAGGCTCAACGCTTCTCAGTCCCTTGAGTTGTCTCAGTCCCTTGAGTTGTCTTTCATCATCGTAGAATGGTCGAGGAAGAGAAGAATGGGGTCTCCATCCAAACTCGCCCTTTAAAATGTTAGATCTATCAACTGCTCGGTAGAGTTGTATTTTTTTTTTTTTTTTTTTTTTTGTGAAAGGTTGTTTGTGGGATCTTGAGCTGATGTCAAGTTAGACAAAGCATTGCTACATGATAATGAGTCATAGTTATGTTATGTAGATTAGGCATGTTAGGATTGGGTCTTGATCTAGATCTGATCCATACAGGGATTGACGGATCCAATTGGTATAACACTTGATCCACTCATTTAATTCATTGACCCATATAAAACAATTGTCTTTCTATTTATTTTCTTGTCATATTCCACCCCACCATACTGTTAGCTTCTCACTTTCTTTTAGAAAGTGATTTGGTCTATGGCAACAATCTTTATAAAGTAAAGATATGATGAAGTTGATTTCATCACAACGTTTTCTTTTTTATGTGATAATTTGAATACAGTTATTTTTCTTTTTATTTAACTTGAGTGGTTTATTTGGTATATTCTTAAGCCAGGTTCAACTTGATGTGGCATATTTTAATTATGAGACTTATTAAAAATGACAAGTTATTAGACGGGACACCCGCTGCAACGCGCGGGCATTCCCACTAGTTAAAATACAAGTAGATCATTAGTTTCCAAAGTCAAGTAGAAGGAAATTGTGCTATTTTTTCGTAAACCTAGGTTTAAATAAGTCAATGTGTGGTACATACATATGTCTACATTAGCTCATGACTAAAGAGGAACGCACCAGAAAGTGTGGTTAAGAACTAAAAATCTTCTTACGCCATGCTAAAGTAAATTTGAAAATATTTTTTTTGAACAGCTAATTTTTTCCTCTTAAACATTTACACCTCCCAAGGATTAAAACTTGATCTCCCCACAAGAGATAATTCCTTTTAACCACTACGCTGTAAAGGAAGTTGATATGTCATAGGCACTTCCGACCGACACTATCGACAATAAATGTGTTTTGATTCTATACAAGATTCCTACCTTGTTTAGCTATCGCACAAGAACTACCGACCTTAAGAAAACACTATAAGCTAAAAGGATGAGCACTCATGTAAGCAATATCTTCACATCTTACATAGTATTATTACTTATATAATACTCATAGATAATATGGTATTATACAAATATGAAAACCAGCAAACACACTATACAATATATCACGAGAAATTTATAAATTAACCGAAATGAACTGAGTTGTAAATTGTCGTCGCTGCGAATCACACGGGTTCTAATAATAAATTTAAATAAAAAATAAATAAAAGGTTCTAATAATAAATTTAAATAAAAAATAAATATAAAAATTAAATAAAGAGTAAACTGCAATTTTACCCCATGGGGTTTAGGCCAATTTGCACTCTGACCCCCTCTAACGAAATAATTGCAATTTTACCCTCCAATGTTGTTGTTCTGTCGCATAATTACCCCGTGGCGTCAGTCAACGGTAGCTTGACCCTTATAGATAAGGGTATTTTGGTAATCTTACCCATATTTAATATTATTATTATTATTATTATTATTATTATTATTATTATTATTATTATTATTATTATCTATACAACCTAATAAAAGCCTTAATTAGGGGACACATGTCCACCTCCTAGGGCCTCTAAATCTGTTTTTCCCGCCAAAAACATCATTCTCCTCATTTTCCTTGAATAACCCGACACGGGATCCACCAATGAATTCGGGTCCTCAATATTCGCTCCATATTTAATAGAATAAACCGATCAACTTTGCCATTCACCTTTCTTCTCTTATACTCTTTATATGTTTAGGGTTTTCTTACCTTTCTATCTATCGTTCGATTATTCATCAGATCGGACAACGATTCTTCAAGTGTTCGACGGTATGTATGTTATTTCTCTAATACGTAATGTTTGAATCTCTAATTGTATTTGTTCTTATGTCTGATTTTAGGGTTTTTTTTCCTTTCTATAGTTTGATTCTTCATCGGCTGTTATACCGATTCTTCGAACATCCAAGGTATGTATGTTATTCCTGTAATACGTAATGTTTGAATCTGTAATTGTATTTGTTCTTATTTCTGATTTTAGGGTTTTTTTCCATTCTATTGTTTGATTCTTCATCAGCTGTTATACCGATTTTTCGAACATCCAAGGTATGTATGTTATTCCTGTAATACGTAATCTTTGAATCTGTAATTTGTTTCTTCTTATCACTGATCTTTGGGTTTTTTTGTAACCGTTGTTTGAATCTGTAATTTTATTTGTAAGATCGTCCTCTATCTTTGAATTTTAAAATTTTGGAATATGTAATCTGATGCGTTATTTTTTTGTAACCGTTGTTTGTAGGTTTTGAATATGACGGAAACTTCATCAAGGTAATTTATGTTTATCTTCTACATTATGTTTTGTACTATAAGTTTTAATTATTGTGTTTGATGTGTAGATCTGTATAAATTTTTGGAAATTGGAAGTTATTTATAATTTTTTGATTGTTATGATTTGATAAGTATTTTTTCGGTATAATATGTTTATTAGAATTTATTCATGTAAAATTATAATTCTTTTATGTATAAAATCCGTTTTATTATGTTTGTTGAATCTATTATTCTATATATCATCTGTTTTGTTATTTTCATTTAATATATCTTTTTAATCGTTGTTTTTTAATTGTTTATTTTATTTGTCTTTTCTACATGGTTGTTGTTTTTTAAAATTGTTTAGGTTTATTTTAAATTTTGTGTTTGTGTTTACAATTTTATAATCTGTATTGTTTATATAGTTGTTGTTTATGTTTATTAATAATATCTTATATATATATATATATATATATATATATATATATATATATATATATATATATATATATATATATATATATATATATATATTTTTTTCTAATCAGTATCAGGGAGCCATCTTTCTGTAGGCATTTGAATAGAGCCGATGAATTTATTATGGTAATTGATAATTTCTAACATCAATCATATATATATTTTTCGTTTTCATTAATTTCCTTTTGTTATTATTTTTTTTAATTATACTTTATTTTCAATGTTTGCTTTATAAGGCTCTTCCCTCTGACGCGACGACTAAATTATGGGGTGTCTTTAAGGCTCCTACTAATGTTCTGATAGAAACAGACGACATGCGTAAATTTATTGTTTACATAAGTGAAGCAAAAGGAAAGTTTTTCCTTTTCAATGGTTGGTCTGATGTGATTACACGTTTAGGAATTAAATCTGGCAGTTTTGTAATCTTTACTCCTTTGGATTCTACAAGATTGAAGTTAACATATTTTGTAAATGGTGTGAGTTCTATCTGTTTATGGTCATCCATGGTATCTACAGCTTCTCATTTCACTGTAAGATTATTTTTTAATATATGTATATTTTTCTTATTTTGTTATTATATTTATAATTTTTCAGAATTGTTTACAAATCTAATGTTTTATTTAATTTTTGTTTTCATTCCTACAGGTGATACCTGATTGTATTCTTCCAAAGTCACATGATTATACATTTGCTGATTTAATTTCAACTATCTATTTAGGAAACAAAGAGTTTCATGTTAAGGTTGAAACTTTTAATGGTAAAGTCTGTTTTACAGCGGGTATTGATGTAATTGTTACTCAATATCAATTGGAGACCGGTTCTTATTTTTTATTTACAAAATGGTTTGGTCATTCTTTCCATTTAAGAATATTTGATAAAAATGGTATTGAAATGAACTTTGATGATGTACATGTCGACGATGTAAGTATAATTTTTGTTTATGCTTTATATTTAAATTTAATACTATATTTTGTTAATTAATAAATCTAAGAAATTTTATATGTAAGTTTCAGGTTGATATTGCACCTATTGATTCTGTTCAAGATGTGCCTCCGCCTGCTGTTGCTGAACAAGCCAATGGACATATTATTCGGTTTGTTCGTATGGCAGCTGACTATTTTGTAAGTTGTACTATCTTTTTAGTTACTATTAAATATTAAATATTATATTTTTTTTGACATAACACATAAATATTTTTAGATTGATGTTCTTATTAATTTCATTTTTGAAATACAATACAGCGGCTGCCTGATGATGTTTCGAGTAAGGCTAAACTGGATTTGGGTTTTAATAGTATCACAATCAGACTTTTGCATCTGAATCCTCCTAAGGAGTTTCCTAATGGTACGATACGTGAAGAGAGACTCGAAGGTTATTGTTATGCTTTAAGGGGGTGGTCGAGATTCATGAACATTGCTGGCATTAAGGTGGGTGACACGGTTTATTTTTGTTTTGATGAAACTGAACAAGTTTTGAGTGTATAAAGGGTTGTTTCTCCTGTGAACCATAGTTAGTAGTTCTTTGACATTATGGTTTTGTTTTTTTGTGGTTTTCATATGATATATATTAAGTTAGTTATGTTTATTCATTTTTAGCAGAAAATATATGGTTTTCAACTTTAAGTTACCACAATTTATATTATCTTACCTATGGTTTGAACAATTATTCGGACAACATATTTAAAATATTTTTTAAAGTACTTTGTATTCCCATTATTGAATTGCCAATTATGGTAATAGCAAGTTATATTAAAATTTTACTGTGTATGATTAGAATAGAATTACAATGTTAAAAAAGATTGATCCAAATAAACCATAAAGAAATAAATTTTAAAATATTAAACCATATTACATATAGAAAACATTTGTTAATAACTACTTTTAACATCATAGTTAGTAGTTATAAATTAACATATTAAGATATTTTACCATATCTGTTTATGACTCTTTGTATTATGCTTAAAAATATATAATAATAATAATAGGCAATATAATATTTGTCATATAATTATTTAATATTTTAGCAATTGTTATAAACCTAAATATTTTGATTTTGATTATACATTATATATAAAAAATGTAAATCATAAAAGTGATTCATATATATGTGTTCTTCATACTGTTCGTTGACATCTATAAGATCACCTAAAATAGGTTTATTTATTTTTAGAAATAATATGTAATTATTATGAAGGGTGGTTACTATATTATTTAAATTATATAACAACCGTAAATTGTGTTGATGTTATTAATAATATGTAAAATCTTCATTTATTTTTGGGAAGAATTTGCAAATTGATTTTATCAATATAATCAATTTTAAAGTTTCGAACTAAAATATATATTAAAAAATTCTTTAATCTATTTTTTTAAAGAATATTCAAATTGATACTATCCATATTCATATGTTTTATTATTTTTGGTATTGATGTAGAAGATGTTATTGATTGGTTCTTGATTGCTGATTGCTGATTGTTGATTCTTGATTGTTCAATATTTATCATGTTTATTATAATGATTGATTGTTTCCTTCTATACCTTTTCATTTTGGCACTATAAATATTATGTCAAAACTCCATTCATTTCCGCATTGTGTCATTCATATTACTGCATTTATTTGGTTACGTTTTAATCTTTCATCTTACAATTCTTATATATTATAGAACCATATGATAAACTTCTTTGAATAAAAACAACTTTTTTAAACTCTCTTTTTCCTTCGAAAATGTTTCTGCATTTTGTTTGTTTTACTATTTTTCATTATTCTTTAGTTTTCCTGATTCGTATATTGAAATACGTTTTATGCCGTCTGATAGATATAATGGAGAACCATAACATTACTATGTTGAGAGCTGTTGATGCATTTCAAGAGCAGTTTTCTGTCAAGGTTAGGGTGATCAGGGTTTGGGAACACCCTGAAAGGAGGAATCCCAGTCAATTATACTCATTTGACATGATTCTAATTGATGAAGAGGTTTATTTATTTTTTTCTCAATTTATCAATATATATATGAAATTTTTTTAAATTGTATACTTTATTATACTATATTTAATACTATTTTATTTATATTTATTTAAGTATAGTGTTCATACGTTATACAGGGGACAAAGATGGAGGCAACATGCTTGAATAGAGTTTTACCACAATTTCGCCCGTCATTAGTTGAAAAGAAATGTTTGATTATCAGGAATCCAACTATAGGTTTTAATAACTCTACGTACAGGTATGTTGACAATCAAAATAGGCTATGTTTCCAGGGTACAACCGAAGTTATTCCATGTGAAGATATTGGTGGATCACCGTATGGCTTTGATTTCTTGAGTTTTGCGGACATCTTGAACAGTAATGCTATTTCAAACTCTACAGTTGGTATGTATATGAAATATTTTTTTTCAAAATATGTTATTGTTTTTTTCATTAATATTTTTTTTCATTTAGTAACCTCATCTTATTGATCGATATTGTATTGTTGTAGATGTTATTGGTTATTTGAGTCGATCATTTCCAAAAGAGACTGTAACTAACAAATCAACTGGAAAGGAGTCTGTTAAAGTTACTATAGAGATATCTGATCTGGAGTAAGCATTTTAACGATTATCTTAGAATCCAGTATACATATTATTGTTACAATTGATACCAAACATATGTTTGTAGTTTTTTTACCATATTTATATAATGAAACTTATGCAACTTTATTTATACCAATTTTTTTTTTAATTTGATTAATTACTTAGGGGTCGGACAGTATTTCTTACTCTGTGGGATCAATACTGTGGTCAAGTTTTGTCGTTTTTTGAGAGTATCAAAGGAAAAAATGTTCATGCAATCATTATATTGCAGTTTGGCAAGGTCAAGTGGTGGAATGGTTTGTTTTCTTTCCTTAGTAACTTTTTTTTTAGTCTAATTTTTCTTAAATTATATATTTTTCATTTCTAATTTCCTACTGTTTCTTACTAGGGGTTGCGTATGTTAACAATTCATACACGGTTAGTCGTCTTTTTTGCAATCATGATTGTCCTGAAGTCAATGAGTTCAGAAACAGGTATGAAAAAAGATTGTACACATTATTTCTTATTTACCTTATCGATTGAATTATTATCAATATTATGATGAACGTATACCTTATTAAAATATACACAATTTTTTTTCTTCAACAGTTTGTTTGCAAATTCTATTGAAGTCAGTGAATCCACGAGCCTTGGTTCCATGGCAAGATCTGTTGAAGAGGAAATCTTGCAGAGCAAAGATTTTTTCAATATTTGTGATGTATTTTCGCTTAAGACGGTATAATTTTTTGATAATTGAAAAGTTAAACTACAACTTTACTGTATATATTTTTATCTTATCATATAAATATGCAGGTTTGCAAGGTCATTGTTCTGGGTAATATAATGGGTGTTTACAAAGATGAAGGATGGTTCTATGAGGGTTGTAACAGATGTAACAAAAAAGATCAACAAAGTTGTTAATCTGAGTGATGACACCCAGGAATCAGGTTCAGCTGTTACAAAGGAGGTTCTTACCTGTCCCTCTGATCGTTGTGCTTTTAAAACTATAACTTCTTCTCTCAAGTAAGTCAATATACCTTTTGAACCCTCATTTTTTCATGCACGACGTTTATTTTGTTTTACAATATGGACATTACCACATTCAATAGGTTTAAGATTCAACTTAGAGTTCAAGACCCTTCTGCCTCTGTTACACTTACTTTGTTTGATCGTGAAGCACGAAAGTTATTAGGAAAGTCTGTTGATGATATTCTTACTGCCAACCCTCAATTTGTAAGTTTTCTTTTTGTACTCATATTGGTTATGTTTTATATTTACATAAAAGTTAATTTTTCTTGATAAATGATCAATATTTTACTATTTTCAGCGTTCTGATTCCATGAAGATTCCTGCTGAAGTAGAGGCATTGGTTGGCCAGACTGCTGCTTTTAAAATAGACGTTACTAGCTACGTCTTGAAGTATAACATCCATAAGTATGGTATACTCAAGCTGACTGTGGATCCTAACGTTATATCTGTACTTCAAGACAAGCAATCTTCTTCACAGATAATTGTATGTTATATAAATTTTCTTACCTTATTGGTTTACATTTTAAACTTTTTACTTTCCTAAAGTTTATATTTCGTTTTTTTTATTTTAATTTAAAAAATTTGCAGTCTTCTCAGAATATCTCTCTCAATATTGATGCTTCAGAATTTGAATCTCAGACATCTGATGATTTCAAGGTATTCGTTTGAATTTGTGTTTTGTTAGTCTTTGTTTTATTATATATATGTTCAACTATGAGTTGCGTTTGTAACCTGTTACATTTGTCTTTTGTCAGGACTCTGGTGCCAAACGAACCGAAAACACTACTCCTGTTTCTAACATGGCGAGCACCGTTTCACCTGTTTCTTTGGATTTCACTGATACTCCTGATTCCATGTTAGCTAAGGATGAAGTGAAGCGAAACTTGGTTCAAGTCTATGATGTTGAAGAAGATTCTCACACATCTGCAACGAAGCTCCATAAGTCTGGCGAGGTTAAGGATGTCAATAGTGCAGAGAAGAGGAACCTCTTAATTCCTAAAATTGAGAAATAGTTTTGAAGTTTTCATAACATTAAGTTATTGGTTGTTATCCAAACAAGTTGGTTTTTGTTGATGTCGTCTTAAACAATTGATTGTTTGAATTCGTGGTTTTGGTTTATGGTTTTTATTTGTTTCTTCCGGACAATACATGTTTTGAATTCCGAAAGTTTTGATGTTTGGTTTTGAATAATAATAATTATTTTTATGTACCTGTTAATTTTAGTTCCATTTTAATGTGTTTTCTTTACATTTCATTTAACTCTAACTAATACTATATGTGTATTTTGTATGTGGTTTTTATTATAACTATTCATGTAACTTGAACATGTATTATGATAACATATATCGAATTTTTCCAATTTAAAAAAAAAACAAATAAAATTATTTTAAATATATTTTTTAGAGAAATTTATGCTGTCCACTTATAGTTACTAATAATATTTTATTTAAATTAGTTAAGGTGTGATAATTATAGAAAGCATACCTGTCCGATATAGAATTTTTCTGCATTCCATATATATTTTACGATCCAACTATTAAGTTTTTTAAAAAACGTGTAATTACCTAAAATGCAGATTTCATAAATTTAGGGAATACAATAACGCATTATTTCTTAATTAGTATCAATTAAATTTATATCCATATTTAAGGTTATTTCCTTTTCAGTAATTGAATACACTCTCATATATTGTTATTTATATGTACATCATTTGTTATCACAACAAAGAAGTCACTGATCGAGTTTGATAAAGTATACGATTATACTTACCGCTTTCACGTGATATAAGGTACGTGTTCTATCCTCATTATACATTTAGTGTATCTAACTTTATATATTTATTTATGTGCAACAATATATGACAAGTAATTATACTATTTTGCATTATAGAAAATGTCTCACATTCGTAAAGGTTCATCCGCATCAACTCCCGATTTTCGTAACATAAATGTGAATTCAAGAAATCCTTTGTCTGATATATCTAACGGTATGTTCTTAAAGTATTTTTTATGAAATATTATTTATTCAATTATCTTTTCATTTCATTTCATTGTTTTACTAATTCATATATCATCTCAGTTGATATATGCAGCAACACTGACAAATCTGAAGCTGTTGAAAGAACAAAAGCTAGAAGAATATATTCCAATAGTAAAAGATTCAATACAACCTCATCGCAGAGTCAAGCCACACTAAATTATTCAACTTCTAGCCGTGGTATAAACATCAATTTTTCTTGCGGTTTATCATCTTCGGAAATTAATAAGACGAATCTTCCTTTTTCAACATATCCTTCACATGATATTTCCAATGGTATTTTCAAATCTATATTACTTACTTTATTACAAATATTTTATTGATATAAATTTAACTAATGTATATGTCATTTTAGTTGCTATACGTAATGTAGACAAGGATGACGCTGCAAAAAGAAGGAAGGCTAGACGGATATATTTGAATAGCAAAAGATTAAAAAAAATCTCAACACAGACTCAATCGACATTAACTTCTTATAATAAAAATAAAGAGAATATTAGTCCGAACACAACTTTTACGTTGAATAGATCATCTTTTAGCGTCCTATCAAGCATCAATGTCTCTTCCAGTTCATCTAAATTCAATTCAGGTAAGAAGCGAGGAATGTCGTGTTTATCAAATTATGAAATAAGATTTTTTTCGTCTATCATCAAGTGTTTTAAAAAACATAACAATTTTATTTCTCTCTAATTTTACTAATCCATGTCATTTTTGTACATTAATTTTGGTTGAGGAAACATTATTATTATCAAACTTTTTTATATATACTTAAAGAAATTATATATTTTTTTCAGTTTGTTTTTTTATTATATGATTTTATATCATTTGTTATAATAATTTTATAGGAAACATTGCATCTTCCAGTGGTATTCCAACAAACATTACAAGCAACTCAGCATCTACTTTAAGTCTTGACATCATACCTTCGTCATCATCTAGAATTCCACCAAATACTGTTCTCGCATCAGACGAACCTTCACCATTGACAAGAATGTCATCAGGAAAGCGTAAATTAGTAAGAAAACGACGAAACTTAACACCTATACCTATTATTGATTTGACAACAGATGATGATAACGAGGTTGCTGATATCATAGATCAACATTTAAAAGGTGTTTCAAAAGGTAAAGCTAATCCTCTTTTATTTATTACTGCTTCACATATTTATTTTTATATTGACTTTGAACAACATAGATTTATTATGTTTAATAATATTAATCTTTTAACTGAAATACAAAAAAAAACATACAGACTACTTGGATCATGGTGACCAGACCATCGTTTGTCGAACTTGTAACGCAAAGCTATGGAAAGCAGAGGCGGATATGGGAGAACATAAGCGAAATAAAGTTAACTATTTCATTTGTTGTTCATATGGTAAAGTTTTGTTACCTGATTTTAAGCAGCCTCCTGAAATTTTGAAAGATCTATATGTTGGCGTCAGTGCGAAGAGCAAATTCTTTTTAAAAAACATTCGGCGTTATAATTCTATGTTCTCATTTACATCTATGGGAGGAAGGATTGACAAAACTATCAACCGTGGAAATGCACCTTATGTCTTTCGATTAAGTGGTCAAAATTATCATACTATTGGGAGTCTATTACCTGATGATGGAAATGAGCCAAAATTCAGCCAGTTGTATATATACGACACAGATAATGAAATATTTAATCGTCAAAATGCTGTTGGGTATGTATTAATTTCGTAGTCTTTATAATTAGCCATATTGGTGGATTTATTTTATATGATATTAATGTTAGTAATACAGATATAAACATTATTAATCCATACATTTTGTTAATTTTACAGGGGCTCAAACACTTCTTTTACAATAACTTAGTCAGCTTTTGATGTTCAGATCATTAAGGAACTTACATTTATGTTAGACACTAACAACGCTTTGGTTAAAAGTTATAGACAAGCTAGAAACTGTTTAAATGAAAACCCTTACATCGACTTGAAGCTTTGTCTTATTGGTAAAAGATCCAAAGATGGTAGGACATATAACCTTCCTGAAGCTTCTGAAGTTGCTGCATTGGTTATTGGAGATCTGACTCAAGCTGTTGAGAATCGTGATATAGTAGTGAAAAGAAGATCTGGTCGGATTGAGCGCATAAGTGAATTACATCCTTCTTATCTTTCTCTACAATACCCTCTTCTATTTCCATATGGAGAAGATATGTACAGGATTGACATTCTTCATAGAGGTCTCAATCCAGACACGAACAGCAAACGTCCAATGTGTACTATGCGTGAGTTCTTTGCTTATAGATTACAAGATCGTGTCGATAAGTTTTCTGTTATTCATAATGCAAAACGACTTTTCCAACAATTTGTTGTTGATGCTTACACTATGATCGAGAGTGAAAGGTTGTTTTACATACGGCGACAACAAACGCATTTGAGGTCAGAAACTGTTCAGAATATACAAAATGCAAATAATGCTGGAAAAAAAGATATGTCAAAAATTGGAACACGTATCTTTATTCCATCTTCCTTCACTGGCGGTTCTCGATATATGATGCAAAATTACTTAGATGCAATGTCTTTGTGCAAATGGTTTGGGTATCCAGATTTTTTCATCACTATTACATGTAATCCAAAATGGCCGGAAGTGCAAAGGTTTTTAAAAGATACGACGATAAGGCCTGAAGATAGACCGGACATTTTGTGTCGAATTTTCAAGATAAAACTAGATTCCATAACAAAAGACTTGAAAGAAGGCAAGTTGCTGGGTAGAGTTAATTCTGGTATGTTTCTTTTATACGATAACATTTAAAGGCTAATGTTTTTAAATAACGTTACTTTAATTTTTATTAATATTATTATTATTAATCTATATTTATTGTTGATAATATAAGTTAGTTATATATTTTTTTCTAATTTATGATATTTTTGTTATTGTACCCTGTAGTTGTCTATACTGTTGAATTTCAAAAACGCGAACTTCCTCGTGCACACATATGTGTATTCATGCATTCTGACAGCAAGATACTATCGGTTGACCAACTAGATCCAATCATTTCTGCCGAAATTCCAGACATAGCCGATGATCCAGAGTTATATAAACTTGTGGCAGACTACATGATTCATGGTCCGTGTGGTCCTCTCAATATGAATTGTCCTTGCATGATCGATCGTAAGTGTTCGAAGAAGTTTCCTAAAAAATTTGTTAACGAAACATGTTTGGATAAAAAAGGATTTCCAGTTTATCGTAGAAGGGATTCTGGCCTATCTGTTGTTAAATCACGTGTGAACGTAGACAATAGATATGTTGTTCCATATAGTAAAGTGCTGTTAAAAAGATACCAGGCACATATTAACGTTGAATGGTGCAATCAAGTTGGTTCTATCAAATATTTGTTCAAGTACATTAACAAAGGCCCAGATAGAACTACTCTTAGAGTTGTTGAAAGTGGAAATCAGGATGAGCAGGAACCTGTAGTCGATGAGATAGAAAAGTATTACGATTGCCGGTATATTTCTGCATGCGAATCTGCTTGGAGGATCTTTTCCAATGATATTCATTATCGATATCCCGCAGTTATTCGATTGTCGTTTCATTTACCTGGTCAGCAAAACGTAGTATATGGTGCAGACGATGACATTGACGAGGTTCTTAACAAACCATCTGTTGCTTCTACTATGTTCTTATCTTGGATGAAGTGTAACGAAAGATTACCTGAGGCACGTAACCTTACTTATGTTGAGTTTCCTTCAAAGTTTGTTTTTAAATTAAGTACTCGCAGTTGGGATATAAGGAAACGACAACCTTCAATCGGTAGGATTCATTCGGTGTTTCCTTCAGCTGGTGAAGCATACTACCTCAGAATATTATTGAACAAAGTAAAGGGACCAAAATCTTTTGAAGATATTCGTACTGTAAATGGTACTTTGTATCCAACTTTCAGGGACGCATGCTATGCGCTAGGGCTTTTGGATGATGACAACGAGTACATTGAAGCTATTAAAGAAACTAATGTGTATGGAAGCGCTACTTATCTACGGACGTTATTTGGAACAATGCTGATGTCTGGTAGTTTGTCTAGACCTGATTTTGTATGGGAGAAGACATGGACGTATTTATCGGATGACATTTTATATAGACAAGAAAAACATTTAAATGTTGATGGTATGTCTTTTTTTTATTTTTGCATGTTATCTAATATTCAATTAATATATTTATCAATTAAATTATTTTTTGTTTATAAATTTTTTATCTGAATGAAATAAAAAAAAAACTTCATTTGTCCAAAAAAATATTTATTATTTACCCTTCAAATTCATTTATATCATATTTACCAAAATATATTTTAATACTCAAATGTACGACTTATTGTATTATTAAATACATCTTCAATTTTTTTTTTTTTTTGCAGATTTACATTACTCTGACGAAGAAATAAAGAATTTGGCATTATTAGAGATTGAGAAGTTCTTACTTCGTAATAACTCATCGTTGAGGAACTATTCAAATATGCCTTACCCTGATGATGAGTCTATTTCTTCATCTAACAATCGATTGATCAACGAGGAGTTATCTTATTACCAAAATACCATGGAAGATGAGTTGAATAATATGTTAGTACTTTTAACAGATGAGCAACGTAATGTTTTTGATCAGATTATGGAATCTGTTAGAACGAACAAAGGCGGTGTATTTTTTCTTTACGGATATGGTGGCACCGGTAAGACCTTTCTTTGGAAGACATTGTCGGCAGCAATTCGAAGTAAGTCTGAAATTGTTTTAAATGTTGCTTCAAGCGGTATAGCTTCTTTGCTACTTTCCGGAGGTCGAACAGCCCATTCTCGGTTTTCCATCCCTCTGAATCTAAATGAAGATTCTCTTTGCCGCATGAAGCCTGGATCTGAACTTGCGTGTCTTTTAAAAAAAACACAACTTATTATATGGGATGAGGCTCCAATGATTCATAAACATGCCTTTGAAGCATTGGATAGAACCTTAAAAGATATATTGATGCCTGATTGTTCAAATAGCGAAGCTTTACCATTTGGAGGAAAGGTAATTGTATTTGGTGGTGACTTTAGACAGATTCTTCCTGTTGTTCCTAATGGCTCTAGACAAGATATCGTGAATGCTTCACTGAGTTCGTCATATATATGGAATAAATGCAAGTTACTAACGCTAACAAAAAAACATGAGGCTCACTGTTGGCATGAATCATGGTGATATTGACAAGACAAAAGAGTTTGCTAAATGGCTTTTGGATATTGGCGAGGGAAAACTTGGTGGTCGCAACGACGGAGAAGCTGTTATTGATATACCTCAAAAACTGTTGATTACTGAGTCCACTAACCCTATTGGTAGTCTAATCAACTTTGTGTATCCTTCGATACTTGAATCGTTCAATGATCCAAATTATTTTCAAGAAAGAGCCATACTTGCTCCTAAGAACGACGTTGTTCACGAGATAAATGATACCTTATTAGCAATGTTTCCTGGTGATCATAAAGAGTATCTAAGTTCAGATTCTATCTGCCAATCTGAGAATGTAACTGACCATATTCGACACAATGTTTACCCCCCCGATGTTCTAAATGGTCTTAAAGTTTCAGGAATGCCGAATCATAAGTTGGTTTTAAAAGTTGGTGTCCCCATCATGCTTTTACGTAACCTTGATCAGAAAAACGGTTTGTGCAATGGTACAAGATTTCAAGTCGTTACACTTGGTGATCGGATTATTGAAGCAAAAGTGATTTCTGGTAATAATATTGGTACTAGAACTTTTATACCAAGGATCAATCTTTCCCCCTCTGCCAAACGAATACCTTTTAAGCTTCAAAGAAGGCAATTCCCGATAGCTGTGTGTTTTGCAATGACGATAAATAAAAGCCAGGGACAGTCATTATCGAAGGTTGGTTTGTTTCTAAAGCAGCCTGTTTTCACTCACGGACAACTGTATGTTGCAGTTTCAAGAGTCAAAAGCATGGATGGTTTAAGGATGTTAATATTAGACGCTGATGGGAACGTTATGAATAAAACTACAAATGTTGTGTACAAAGAGATATTCTCAAATTTATAGTTTGATTTATAGTTTCACTATTTTAATATTAATTTCCAACTGTCATATTATTCCTTGCTTTATTCCGATATTTGTCTTTACTTTTTACTTTAGAATTTTTTTTACATTACAATTGTAATATATCTTACATAAAATTTATATAAACAATCTGAAGCACATATAAACAAACACATGTTAGTTTGTAAATAGATATATTTAAACATTGATAACCAACAAGTGTTTATACACGATACCAACTGTTAATTACATTCAAAAAAATGGTACGTGGTTGGATGATATAATAGTAATTGTCTTTAACCTTAAACTACCTAGGAACAAAATAAAACATAACCATAGATGATTTGTCCAACCAAGAGTAAACAGAAAAACATGATCACAAAAGAGTCATCATTTCTTCTACACAAACACCTTCATCATTAGATTACCTGTTAACATGCATTAACCACATCCACGTGTGATAAGATCAGGAGATTTCCTGAACTTACAAATGTGAAATGCAGTGTCTCACCCAAACGAAGGCCATTCTCCTTCATGAACATCGGCCAACCTTCTATTCCATACCTTACAGAATTTCCATTCTTCTGGCGCCTAAGATTCATTTTGATGGTTTTTCCATTCATGTTCCTCACTTTTAACTCATGCACTTTATTTCTGAATCCGGCAAGTCTTACAACATTAGCAGGCATTCTCTGCATGAATGCCGTATTTAACAAGTAAATCAGCCATATGCATGTTATAGTATTTCAGTTTATTATTGAGTATGTAAAAAAAACATACCATGCGGTTTTCTCCTTTCTGTGTGAAATCATATTTACCAATTTTCTCAACAGTATTTGTCCTTGCAACAACTTTTCCTTCAACATCCAATATCTTCAATGCATGATCATCTCTCTTTCTTTTTTCTTTTACCTTATTTTATAAGACATACATTATATTTAGACTAATATCTAAAATTATAACAAATGTTGATCACTACATATTGTTATTTTATCATATACGTACCATCCGTTTCCGAGTTCTCTGTCCAACTGTTGAGACA
This sequence comes from Helianthus tuberosus, assembly GCA_030545235.1. Taxonomy (NCBI): domain Eukaryota; kingdom Viridiplantae; phylum Streptophyta; class Magnoliopsida; order Asterales; family Asteraceae; genus Helianthus; species Helianthus tuberosus. Next base: position 51,826,104 of record CM060410.1, on the reverse strand, counting down.
TTTGGCATTTCAACTTCTGTCCCGCATATCAGCTCCTTACTGACCTCCGCATGACAATATGCCTCTACCTGTTTTCCTTTCTTCTTAACCTGTTAAGAGAACCACTAACTTTAGATAACAATAACCAACGACTATTAATTAAATATGTCTACATATATTAATGAAACTAATCATCTATTATTATGTTTGAAATAATTACATCATCTTTTGTTGGTTTGTTTGTCTCTTCTGTCATCAAAATCTTTGTTTCTACCTTCGACTTTTCTTTTCCAGCAATCTTCTTATTCACCTCCTGTTTTTTACTATCTTCATGAATCTGTGTATGATAGTTAATAAAATTACAAAATCGGATTGTAATGTATTTTAATCTACATAAATATAAGCTTTGTACCTCAGAAATCATCTCATCTATAGAGTCATCATCATCACAGAATGTCTGGTATACAATAAGATATTAGCAAAAGAGACGTATTTATTAGTAAACCGTTAGAGTTGAAGTTGAAAATACTTACAAACTGGACGTTTTTGTAGTATGTGTCTTTAGGTATTTCCATTAGAGACTCATGTTCACTTTCTTCTTTGTTGGTCAAAACAACCTCAACTCCTCGACGATAAATCTTTAACTCAAATGTTTTGCTGTCCGTCTTCATCAACAACATTATATCATCATCTTCTATCCCAAGATCATCAAATAACTTCGGACAACCTTTTGTAAAAACATAATTATCATTTATTTTGTCCGTCTCAACTTTCCAAATCTGACCTGCTGCACATATGTTATAATAATCGTTGACTGGCGTGTAAGAGTAACATTTTGTGACATAAGCTTCTGGAATCACCTGAAAATTTATGTAGCATTTTAGTCTCAAATATATATGTATATCATTTATTTTACAACTATAATAAAAAAATAGATTCCTACATAGTCGTATACTTACTATTATCTTTAAAATGCCGTAACGGTTTACTGTTAAAAAAGATTCACCACATATGTTCTCGACGAAACAATCCATTTTAATATTTTTATCTTCGATTATCCTTAAGCGCAAGAATGTTTGCTTTGTCAACTGAAGATCCCTTACCACATTATTCCAACCGTCAGTTATAACAGATTCCCCGCTTATACTTCTCAAATAAACTGTCCAACTTCTTCGACTTTCATGATGTATCATTAGTTTAGTTCTTTGCCAATAATCACCATATACACTTTTAACAAAGTCAATTGGCAGCACCTGTGGTTAAATTTATGTTTTAGATATTATCTAGCACAATTTAGATATATTTTTTTTGTAACATTTGTAGCATACCAGTTTCATCGAGAAATCCTCATCTAACACAGTTACGCATGACGAAGTCATTTTTATATACCTGTAACATAGCATCTATATATTTGATTACAATATACAATAATACAATATACAATATACAATCTACATATAAACAATAACAAAGGAACTATTATCTGATCAATGTATTTGATTACAACTAAATAAATACTCTATTTAGTTCATCAATTTATAACAACATACCTCTTTTTTTAGTGTTTAATCTTAGTGTATACATATATTCTCATATATAATGAAAAAGAAAAGTATATCACATCAATGTAATCCTATTTCAATATAAGTAAAAAAAAAATATTATCAATATTAAATTTTATGTAATCCTGATAAAATATCCAATCATACAAATAACAATGTTAAAAAAAAAATCATAACTTTTTTCACAAGAAGATCCACAAAATATATCAACCAAATAACTGTATTAACCTAAATTTTATACTTTGAAAGACATACAATACAATCTAATCCGTCTTAGATACACATAACGTACACAACAAATAACAATGTTAATCAAGAAATTTTATGTTATAACCTATTCAATCATCCAAATAACAATGTTAATCAAGAAATTTTAATTTTCACAACAAGATCCACAAAATATATCAACCAAATCATCTAATTAACAGAAATTATATAGTTTGAAACACATGCAATAGAATCTAATCTCTTTTAGATACACATAAGATACAGAACATTTAATTTCATAAAAAAAGTAAAACCTGATTTCACGTGTAATTTATCAATAATCGCCGGAAACAAGTCGGTGAAATCACTCAAAGCGAAAATTGCCGTTCAAGTGATTTCATAATAAGTGTGTAAATCAAACCGAAGATTGCCGTTAAAATGATCGGAAAATTAGTCGGTAAAGTTACTTTACCAATTTCTTCTTCAACCGTCGTTTTACGTTTCTTGAGCTTTGTGAGGATTGATTGAAGATGGTAAGAGTGTTGAAGGAGTATTGAGTTGATATGTGATGATTGTAGTTGGCATATTAATTTTAATATTTAAGTATTGATATTTTTATTTTGTATATATCCGTTTATTTCATAATTTGACATTAACGTTGTTTTTTTTTTGCCCATTATTTATTTGAATATTATACATAAATATATATTAACTAATTACTACCAGGATTTTATAAATCCGTTAAATATGTTAATTTTTTATTACTAGCAAGATTTTATAAATCTATTAAATTTTTATTACACATTTACATTAATTTCTATATTTTTTTGCCAATATTTAGTTGAATAATTATTTACATAAATAGTTATAACAACTTTTGATTCTATAGTATTTTTAATTATACTTTGCCAATTTTCTCATATAAATACATACTCATAATTTTTTTCTTTCATTCTATGTGTTGCCAGTACTATTCGATTGTTAGTCTTCTTTCTGAACTTTCGTGTTTCGGTTAACATGTATCGTCATGGTCCGTATTTTATCATAACTATACTTGATCCGCTATCCCTTCAACATGTACATAACTTTCATTATTATTTTATTTAAACTAATGATTAGTATTGTTTGATCTTTTACTCGAAAGAAATTTTCCCTTTCTGTTTTTTGGTTTTCAGGCTATACCTATATGTATGAGTAGATTTATATGGATGAATAAGTTAGAATCCTCAACTGTTAGTCTTAAATTTGATGAAAAGCATTCATGGTGTGTTGTTATCAAATTAATAGAAGATGTATTCTACTTTACGGATGGATGGTCTGGGGTTTTAAATTACTTTGCCCATGGATATTTCTTTATTATTTTCAACTATCTTGGTGATCGTACTTTCAAGTTCAAGCTCTTCTGTCATGATCCAAATAATGAGTGGGGGAAACCGTTTTGTAAAATTATTCAAAATCCTTTACAAAGTCCAATGGTACGTAATTTTATTATAGATTTTTATTTTTTTTATCTCGATTTATTAAAAACTTAATACTCATAAATTTGTAATAATTGATTTTTTTACAGGTTCTACCAGATACTTTTCTTTCAAAACATTATGATTATCCTTTACCGGATAACAAGGTTATACTTAACGTATCCGAGAATCATAAATGGGAAGTCCGTATTAGAAAGATTGGTCCAAATTATTGTTTTGCTGATGGTTGGTTTAAATTTATTGAAGATCTAAGGTTAAATCCGGGGGATATTTTGTGTTTTAAAATAAACGACGTGAAACATTTTAATATTACCATATTCAATAAACACGGTCGTCAACTTTTGTTAAACAACACTCCTTTGATTGAGCAAGAATATGAACATATTAGCAATGTGGAAGGTTATCGACAAGTTAGTGACGATCCTAACTATCCTTTTTTCACAATGACAGTAACTAATGAATTGGTATTATACTATGCTGTTTTATGTTTATTTTTTTGTTAAATTTTATTGTTTTTCATTTAATAACATTTACATATTTTTAATGTTCTTACAAAATGTAGATCCTTCCCAAATTGATTACTGACTTAAGTGGTTTAAATGAGTTTTCTGAAGTAAAGATCAAAGTTGTTAAAGGAAATACTTGGGTTAAGAATCTTCGTACTCACAATATTGATGGTCAAAGAAGGTTTGTCAATCAATTTATTATCTTATTTATTATTTATCTTTTACCGTATTTGTATATGTAACACTAACAATTTTTTTTCATATTTTATCTACCATAGGTACGGTGTTGTTGGATGGCATGATATACTTGAAGCTGAACATATTTCCTTAGGTGACGATTGTTTTTTCAACTGGTCGAAAACGGATTCCAAGTTATTGGTTACGAAACTCCAGCAAGCATAAGTGATATAGTAATACAGTTTCAGTTTTTATTTAAAACCCGAAAAAACATATATCTTACATTTACTTTTCGATCCCCCTTTATTTACGTTTGCGGTACAATGCGTTTGTTATTTTTAGTATTTTAAATTCAGATTGCCATTATAATTTTATCCGTACAGTCCATTTATGATAACTAACATAAATCATTTATATAAGAAGTATAAACATGTCATTTTTCAACACCGCGAAATTCGCGGGTATTAGCACTAGTTATTATATATAAAAAATACCTACACATATATACAGATAGTTCTTCTTCTTCAATGATCCTTGAAACCCTTTTCTTGCTCAGGTAAGGGTATTTTGATACCATCTCTCTCCTGTCTCTCTCTCATCCACCACAATAATCACCACCGGGCACCACCACTGCCACCGCCATTCACCACCACAACCACCGTAACTGCCGCCGCCACACAACCACCACCACAACCATCCGGAATGAGACCAAAACGAACCCCATCTCCCTTTCTTCTTTACCTTTCCACCAGATCCGCAACTTATCGTTCTTCTTCTTCGTTGATCCCTGAAACCCTAATTTGAACTTTCAGCCACCGATCGTTCTTCTTCGATGATGATGATGATCGATGAACGGTTAGGATATGATGATGCTGAAGAATGGATCAGGTGAACGGAGGTGAACAGTGATGACAGAGGATGTTCAATGGTTGCCGGAGAGGATGACCGGAGACGGAGAAGGAGCTATTGGTGACTGAAGGATCTGGTTTGCAATTATTCTGTTTATTGTTAGGGTTTAATTGCTTACCTATTCACGCAAACCAGAAACTGTCTTTGAGCTTAGTGGTTGGGGATTCTATAATCACTATTGTGTTTTTTTATTTGCCTGTGATATATTTTCTTGAGACCTTATAAGCTATTTTCTTTACTTTGACAAATATATTTTCAAATTTTGTCTGCTGATTATGAAGAGTGATTTCAATTAGTTTTGGCCAAGTTATTTTATTTGTTTGTCGATCTGATTCAGTTTTGCAGAATTTGTAGTAAGATATATACCTATATTAAGAATTGAGTAAGTATGCTATTGTTTACTGTTGAGGACCTTTTAGTGAGTTTCTGGACAATTTTTAAATAATTTATTCTCTATCACATAACTTCTTATATTTTGTTGTTTATGATAACATTGGATTGCATAGCCACCTAATCCGTGAGATTACTTTTAATATCATTTATAACCTTATGGTTGATTTAAGACACCATGGTTACCAAAGAGTACTATCATTTTGGATTTGAAGTTAAGCTGTTAGTGTGAAAAAGACATCATCTTATCCTAAACTTTTTAACTAGCAAATGGATAATTTACAAAAGAGTTAGAATGAGATATTACAGACCCACTCGAGCAACACCCGAACTGATGTTCTGATCACCGTCTTTTAGCGTGTCCAGGCTTTTGAAACTTCTCTGCAAATGTGAGAATCAAGGGAAGTGGAGGTGGGTGATGGCGGGGACAATATTGCAAAGTACAACAAACCATAGGGGGTAATAAGAAAGGATAATTTAGTCATTTTACACCAGGGGGTAATATTACAGAGTAGAACAAACCATAGAGGGTAATATGAAAGGGCAATATAGTCATTTCACTTTTCACATTCCAGTTAACAGATCTGTTAACTTATTTGACGGCAGAGGGTAATATTGTGACATAACAACAACGTTGGGTGGTAAAATTGTAATTATTTCGTTAGAGGGGGTCAGAGTGCCAATTGACTTAAACCCTAGAGATAAAATTGCAGTTTACTCTTAAATAAATAAAAAAAAATTTAGATACGTCATACGATTAAGTATACAAGTAAAATTACAATAGTCGAATACCCATTGACCTGAAGACCCTTCCTCACGAAGATTCCAAAAACAAAAAAACAAAAAAACAAAAACAGCTCACAGACACAAACCAATGAGGATTCAACACTCACGTGGCCATCACGTGCTAGAAAATTGGGTCACGGCAGGCACCATCCCCCTCATCTCTTTCTTTCTCTTTCTCATCCACTCTTCACCGGCACCTTTCAAATAACGCCGATCGGAACTCATTTCGCCGTCGTACCGCACACCTAAATGGAGAACGAATCGGCCGGTGATTTAGTTCCGGCAGTAAAACCGGAACTGCAAATAGCCTCTTCCGATCTCTTCCCGCACTACTCCGGCGCCGAGAAAACGGTTGAAGCACCACAATCGGAGACGACTGATAAGGATATGTTGTGTCCGATATGTATGCAGATTATTAAGGATGCGTTCCTGACGTCATGTGGACATAGCTTCTGTTACATGTGTATCATCACTCACCTTGATAACAGGAGTGACTGCCCTTGTTGTGCTTCTTCTCTCACAACGAACCAGATTTACCCTAATATTCTACTGGATAAGGTATTTGTATAAGTTTTTGTGTTATTTGTTGCTTTCAGATGTTTGCTAGGGTTTGTTGTTTGTTGAATTGCTAGGTTTATATGAACTACATGAATTAGGTATCATAACATGTTAATAGACTGTTTGTTAGAAATTGTTGTTGCTAATTGAGACTTTTATGTGGATTTGATGAGTTAAGTATAGGTGAATTGCAGTAATATTGATAGAAGGAAGGGCACTTGTATTGATTATAATTATATATTAATTAAATGATTAACTACTGGAAGCCTGGAACATGTTTTTGCATGGTTTGTGTTCAATCTGTCATGTGGATAGAGTAGAGGACCCTGCAGCTTGTCAAATGCCTAACATTGTTGTGACTTATACTTTTAAACTTTTATGATTTTGGATATAAGGTTGCTGGAGTATGTTATGTTCTCATGAGTCATGACTCTGTATATGTGGTTTGTGATCATAATAAGCAGCCATGTCAATGAAGTGAAATGATGAAACATAATAAATTTGGTTAGGTGGTCAACCTCTTAGGCATTAATCAATGATGTTGCATAATATGGATACTGGATACATATGGCAAAATGACACGTCATAGCTTCTTAAATGATGTAATTGGTGTATAGCTGTTTTGGTTATGTTTAAATCATTACATACTTGGTTGCTTGCTAAAATCGGGTAATGTGAGTCTTTCCACACGTACATGGTACTTTCTAGCATTTTAACTTAATCGCATTATCTTTTATTATGTGATAATATAAGACAATGCAACTAGTTTAAAATGCTAGAAAGTAGCAAGTATGTTTGAAAAAACTCACATTTCCAGATATGTAAGATTGATTCAAACATAACCAAAAGAGCTATACACCAATTAAGGGTTGGACATTACTGGGTATGTTTGTATGTTTATCTTTTATTGTGTGATACTTTATTCTGTTTCAACATTGTTTGTACCTTGAAAAATATTTGATTCGCAATGCAGCTTATTGTTAAAGGTTTATCTGTACCAAATGTAGCTATTGAAGAAGACTTCCGCTTCCCAAGTATCAAAAAGTGCCTCCCCGTTAGAGCAATTTCGTCTGGCATTACTCCAGGTTAGTGCTTATTAAGGATTACTATCACCGTCTCATATGTTTCCCCTTGTTTGTAGTATACTTATTCTATAGATTTCTCTTATAGTAAAAGTGTTTGGAAAAACCGAGAAAGTAGTTGTAGCTGAATAGTGTAAAATGGCATAAAAGGAAAAAGAAGATAAAAAAAAAACCAAAACATAAACACCCTTAATTAAGGGTAAAAATTTAAGTTTGCATCATTAGAAATACCAACTTGTGTATCCTAAAATGTCAACACAATAGTACTTATCTTTTGGGTTATTTTTATTTTCTTTTATGGCATTTTACACTTTTCAGCTACAACTACTTTTTGATTCACTAGTTTGTTAAGTTATTGCGAACTTTTGTGCAAGTGTTATTGTGACACCTGTTGTGATCCTTAGACAGGGTTACCAAGTCTCAGTGAAGGAAGTGGATACATTATTATCACTGCTTTCTGAGAAGAAACGGAAGTTGGAGCAGGAAGAAGCTGAGAGAAATATGCAAAATCTTATTGATTTTTTGCATTTCTTAAGGAAAAAGAAAATCGATGAACTCAATGAGGTTTGTTTTATGAAATTCAGCGTTTCATTTTTAATATTTTCTTAAACTTTTTACTTTTGCAGGTGCAAACTGATATCCAGTATATCAAAGAGGATGCTAGTTTGGTAGAGAGACGTAGGATGGAGTTGTATAGAGCAAGGGATAAATATTTAACGAAAATGCAAAAGCAAGCTGGTGATTTACAGGAACCGAAATCTTGGTTTTCTTCATCAATAAACAAAGACAATAATGACCTTAAGTATGCATCCGCGAAAACACATGGTGGAGTTCCTACTGGTAACTTCCACCACAAGGATGTAGATGGAAAATCTCAAGCTTCCTCAATTGTAGCACAAGCGAGAGAAGCTTCTAGTGTATTGAGTTCACAACATACAAGCCAATCAAGTCTTGCTGTTATACGTAAAAAACGTGTTCAATCTCAGGTCAATTCATAGTTAATAAGTGTTTCTTTTTTTTTTTTTTCCTAACCATGATTAGTACTGTATATTTATTTGTAGTCATCCATTTTCTGCAGTTTAATGACCTGCAACAATGTTACTTACAAAAACGCCGTCAACTAGTGAATCCATCACAGAACAATGATAAAAAGGATGCTGATGTCATGCAACGGGAAGGCTATAGTTCAGCCTTGTCTGATTTTCAATCCGTGCTGTCTACATTTACACAATACAGGTATGTATGAGGCTATGATTGTTTCTATGTTTGTGTGGCAAAATTGTAACAATCGCTAATGTTTATAACTTTTGTATTTTTATTTCTCAATCAGTCGACTAAGGGTGATTGCGGAACTTAGGCATGGGGAGCTCTATCATTCAGCTAACATTGTATCTAGGTATGAAATATGATTGCACGTGTATGGCATTTTTTGTTTATATTTTAAGTTTATCAAAAGAATTTGAAGTTTATACCAAAAATCGCATCATGTGTTTTACTACCAGCATTGAGTTTGATCGTGATGATGAAATTTTTGCTACTGCTGACGTTTCGAGGCGTATAAAGGTTTTTAACTTCTCAACGGTGAGCCTTTTTCTTTCTTCAAAATTTTTGGAAAAATTGTAGTACTGAAAAGACAATGATTGTTGCTAATCATGTATTTGAAGGTTTTTATTTATTTATTTTTTCAGATTGTTAATGAACCCCCTGAAGCACACTGTCCTGTAGTTGAGATTCCGACACGATCTAAGCTTAGTTGCTTGAGCTGGAACAAACATACAAAAAACCATATAGCTAGTAGTGATTATGAAGGGACAGTATTTGTCTGGGATGTGAATACTCAACAGGTAATTGGATTTTGGTTGCAAGTGATTTCCAGTTTTTAATATTAGTTTTAAGATTTAGAAAACAATCTATATTGACTATTTTGTTAATTCGATCGCGTTTAGAGTGTGATGGAGTATGAAGAGCATGAAAAACGGGTATGGAGTGTTGATTTTTCACGTATAGAACCGTCAATGCTTGTATCTGGCAGTGACGATTGTAAGGTACTATTACTACTTATCTTTTTTTTTTTGTAAGCTTTCATTTGTTAGTTATTAGTAGAACATAGTGGATCATTTATTTTGATTTGTCAGTAGTTGTAGTTTAGTTGTCTTTATATAACATACCATTCTAGGAGTATTTGGTTTACCATTTTGTTGCTTCGTATCGCGTCTTATTCTTTATCTTTCAGCTGTTATGTTTCTTATATTATCATCTTTTTACTAATAACATGTAGTTATTCTTCATTTGTGTTCAACAGGTGAAAATTTGGTGCACAAGGCAAGAATCAAGTGCTATCAACATCGATATGAAGGCAAACATATGTTGTGTTAAGTACAATCCTGGATCCAGCAATCACATTGCGGTAATTTTGCTTTATATTATAGAAGCGGAAAAATTTAAGCAATATTTAAAACAATCATCGGAATTTGCAGGTTGGCTCAGTGGACCATCATATACATTATTATGATTTAAGGAACACCAGCCATCCTCTTCATGTCTTTAGTGGCCACCAAAAAACTGTTTCATATGTAAAGTTTCTGTCCAATGATGAGCTGGCATCTGCATCTACAGACAGCACTTTACGCTTATGGGACGTGAAACATCATCTTCCTGTGAGCTACTAGTTCTCACTTGATTGCTTATCGTATATATATATATATTTTTTTTTTTTATGCAATCCATGACCATTTTTTCAGGTTCGTACCTTCAGAGGTCACACAAATGAGAAGAACTTTGTTGGTCTCTCAGTAAACAATGATTTTCTTGCTTGTGGCAGTGAAACAAATGAAGTATACAGTTATCATAAGGTAAGTAACACACCAAGTTTGTTAAATTTTTAGGGCTATTTGGCAATTGCATAAAAGGTCTCCGGCTTACTTAAGACAAAAAAGAACCATTAAAATTTGTAATATTTAGATTTCTGGTAATTACTTAAAGAGTAAAATGCCATTTTTGTCCCTGAGGTTTGGCCAGTTTTGTGACTTTCGTCCAAAGGTTTGTTTTTCCGCATCTGGATCCAAAAGGTTTGATATCTTGCCATTTTCATCTGGCTCGTTAACTCCTTCCATTTCTCCGTTAAATCAGGGGTATTTCTGTCTTTTTGTTAACTTAAAGGGCAATTCGGTCATTTTCACTTTATGTACAAGCATTTTGCATAATGTATAAGTATTCAAAATACCCTTAATGGAGAAAAAAGACGAAAATACCCCTGACTTAACGGAGAAAAATGGATGGAGTTAAGGAGCCGGATGAAAATGGCAAGATTTCAAACCTTTTGGATCCAGATACGGAAAAACAAACCTTTGGACGAAAGTCGCAAAACTGGTCAAAACTCAGGGATGAAAATGGCATTTTACTCATTACTTAAAATAACTTGTGTCAGAAATAAAAAAAGGTCAACGTGGCCAAAAGTTTTTCAGCATGTAAGCTGCCATGTCATGTCATCATTTTGACTTTTTATCATCTACATGCCTTAAATCTTATTCAAGTTATTGGTATGTTAGATCATGACTCTATAGAAAGAAAAATGGTAATGAAAGTTTTATGAATTTTCAGGCAATATCAAAGCCTTTGACATGGCATAGATTTGGTACACCTAACGTGGACGATAGTGATGACGAACCAGGATCTTACTTCATTAGTGCTGTATGCTGGAAGAACGACAGTCCCACATTGTTAGCTGCTAACAGTCTGGGCACCATCAAAGTTTTAGTTCTTGCAACATAGATCCTGACCCTATCAGCCCGAGGCTGTGACCTGAGCATTTATATAGGATATGGATATTGAAAAGCAGTTAGAAATACTTCTGGGCTGGTGCTTTTTGTTTGTACATACTCAGTTTATCGATAGGAAGAGAAACATGGTGTTTTGTCAGCTTTAGTTTGTTGGAACTCGAGGAAAAAAAAAACGTTTTGATTGTAATTTACCAAATACGTAAGTATTATTGAAACTGAAACAAGTAAAATAATGCTACAACAATCTTCCACACACCACCTATTTGAGACGAGAAAAGGGAAAACATGGTTATTCTGTGTGATTCAACACTTGACATTTAAGCTTTTGCTGCTTTCATGGCTTCAAACCTTGGTTCTTTCCCCTGGAACTTCAAGCCAGCATATAATTTCATATAATCATCAAATACAAAATTTTGGGTAAATTTGTTCATCCTTTGATTCTTCTTTCACTAATTTCTCAGCTGGATAGATAACGGCATCATTCCCTGGGTTGTAAAAGGATGCAATAGACATTCTCGTTCCATTTGTTTGAGCAATTACTCTATGCATCACACTTTTGTACCTTCCGTTCGTGATTACCTGTGATTCAACCATAAGACGTCAAAACAACTAATAGTTTTCATTCTTAATGTTATTTCACAATCTTGTTTTATTCTTTTTCTTACCTCAATCTGGTCACCTAGGTTGATGACAATGGAATGGCGCATAGGTGGCACATCGATCCATTAACCATCCTTAAGAAGCTGGAGTCCACTGACTTTGTCATCTTGAAAGAGCAGAATGATGCCACCAGCATCGGTATGTGCTCTTAGCCCCTTGATCAAATCGGGGGAAGGGCATGGTGGGTAGTTGCTAACCTTGGTCCCAAAATTTGGACCCTTTGACCCATATAATGCTTTCTTTAAGTAACCTTTCTCCAATCCAAGATTCTCACATAGCAAATCTAAAAGTTCCTCTGCTAATTTCTCTAGTTTACTAGCAAAATCCCTCATTACATCCCTGCATAATCATAATCGTAATCATAATCATCCTGCAAAATACGTTGATTAAATCTACAAAATATTGTTTACCTGTATTCATCATCAAGATCAGGGATTTCAGAGATGTTTGAACTAGGGAGATGGCGCAAGAAGAAAGTGCTCTCCCAGTCGACGTTGTTAACTTCTGTCTTAACATCATCCAATGCTTTGGCCGTCACCATTTCTTTGAATCTTTGCTCCATACACTTCTTGTAATGTTCTTTTGTCATTCTTTCCACAGTATCCAGCAGCTCATGTGAAATTCCATGGTTCACCAACTACAAGTACGATACATAATTAAACATTTAAACCCATACTTAAATAACTGTCTGTGATGGTGTGCAATAGGAGTTTTCAGGTAAATGTGCATGTTTGATGGTGACCGTTTTTTTATTCTAGTAACCATGAGAATCCCTTACAAGAAAACTCACGGAACCTCACCAATAACCAATGGGGTTGGTTAAGTGCCCTTCAAGAGGGTTAACGGCAGAAAACCAGTGAAAGCTGGATTCGAAACCGAAACCTCTGGCAGAGGTCTCAATGCTTACCCCCTTGAAGGTTGTTTGATGGTGAATATACCTCGAAAAATCCCCAGTTTTCACAAGCATCCTTAATCTTGTCCATGGTGGCTCTTCTCTCATCACCATTCAGCTTCTCCATGTTGATCAAAGGGAAGTTCTCCATCTCTATGCTTTTGAATAATGTATTTCTTATATCTTGTGTGATCTGTGAAGAATGTGGTATGTTTGGCTTCCCATTTATAGGATAAATTAATTAGGCATGATTGACCTTTTCATGGCAGGATTAAGCTTGTTTATCTTTATTTTAAACTTTGTTTAACATTATTTTATATATTAAAAATTATTATTTTATCATGATGCATGAATAGAGTATGCATTGCACATAGACATACATTGATTATTAAAACTTATTTCTCTGCCTTGTTAATCACATTGTTAACGTTAAGATTTGGATAGAAATAGTTAGGATTGAGGACCCACTTAGGCGGCCAAATATAGCAAGTTATGGCTGCTCAAACATTTAGTTATATATATATACATATATATTCTCCTTCCATCTTTGTGTTAAATGGGTCATTTTTAACTCAAATTTGGGTTTTTTTTGTTCTTCAAACAAATACAACTATTACAATACATAACTAAATGTTTAAGCAGCCATAACTTGCTATTTGGATGTGGATAAAGAATCTTTCACTGGAAATCAAGATGATGATGAATTGTATTTCCTTTGGAAGTTTGGTTTAGACCTCAAATTTGAAATTTTTTTTGAGACCAAGTGAAGCACATTCGGAAGTTTGAACAACCAATAATTTAGTGGTATACATTATTTTCCATGACGAGGTACGACCAAATATGGTAAACATTATTTTCCATGACGAGGTACGACGTTTAACACTACCATTTTGTCCATGAGTGCGCGGAAGGTGGCATGATGAATGATGCCAACTTTTCAAGATAGAGGAGAGATGCCTTGCTCTTTATATTTATGAAATAACGTACTAGTGTACATTAATACTTCTTACAGCCAAAATAAACAAAAATACATGACCTCAAATAATTCATTACATACTATAGTGGAAGAATAATTCACACCAAAATGAATTCAACACAATAAACACAAAGGCCATGACCTTTTATGCATATAAATACATACCTGTTTACTAAGGGTTTATTATAGAACCATAAATAATGTGAAATGAATCTGAAACATTCATTTATTTCTTTATTTATCTAAGATTCTAACATGAAAGATCAAATACAAAGAGCCTTATCATACAAAACGTACGGAAGACATGAAAGGTAAAAAAAACGCGGCGGCGTTTTCGTAACTATTTACTCGTAGAGTAATTATCAAAATTACCCTACAAATAATCTTGTAGGTAATTTTGATCATGTAGAGTATTATAATTACTCCATGTTGATGCAACAGATAATAGACCAGTGCTAGTAGCGAGGCTGGTTAGGCAAAATGGTTGAAGGGTTCAATTCTGCCTTACGCAGGTCGTGGGGTCCCCCCACGTTTGCAAGACGTGGAGAAAGGTTCACTAGTTTGATTTTGTTGTTTGCTCGGGATCCTCCACTGAAACGTGTTCAGTCTCGGATGTGGGAGCAATAAGAATGTGTGTGCTGAATATGATGGAGAGTGACTTGCATAAAACAAGTACTCGAGAACAATGACCAGAGATTCGCCTGGAATCAGAGCTGATCAAGAATGTTTTCTCACACTTACTGAAGTGTCACATTTATAGGGAAATTCATTGCTCAAAGAGGAAGCTGTTGACTAGTGAACATGCTTGCAGTGGGGGACTTACCCTTTTGGGAGTTAAAGCCTTTTAACCTGCAGATAAAAGACTGTGTTCTGTGATCTTGTGTTACTTTTGCGCTGGGGAAGTTGGTGAAGCAATCAGAGATGTGACTACTTACTGTTCACGTATTGTTTTATCTAAACTCCCGGATTTTCAACCTTTGAACCTTTTAACCCTTTAAGCTTTAATGTGTCTAAGTCATTTTATTTGGTCTTGGGCTACCCCCGTCATCAGCCCCCCAAGTCAGAGGTTTTTGGGAAATGAGCTCAAAGACTTCTGACTTTTACACATGTATTTGTATTGCTTAAAGGCTTCGAAGCTTGAAGGGTTGAAAACGGTTGAGCTTTTTGATTTTTGAATTTGACAAAACAGTTGATATGACTTGTGGCAGTTTTCTTTTGTGTCAGGCGGCGGTTTTAATTCCTCCGTTTAATTATATTGTTTTCAATTCATTAATTTACATCCACTTTCACAGAAGAACATCATTTGCTCTCTTTTCAAGTTTTCCCCTTTTTCGAATCAAGTTAGTTCCGATTGCTTACTTTCTTCTTCTTATTTTCTATTATCATGGGTGCTCGTAAGGATTTAGCGAAATCGTTTTCTCGAATGACTCAAGAGGAGGTTGATTTGTTTTGTATGGAATGGGGAATAGGGATGAAGTTTAAACCGGTTGCACCGGCTTGTGACATTTCAATCGATAGATGTCCCTCTGGTTCCATTGCTCTGTACTGTCGCCATTTCGAATTTTCTAACCTTCGTCACCCATTTTCGGACTTTGTTTTGAATATCATGGAGTATTATCGCATATCTTTCGGTCAGATTCACCCTCATGGCTTGGCTAGGGTTTTACACTTTGAAGTTTTGTGCCGGGCTTCCAGGTATGACCCAACTCTTTTATCGTTTCGTCGTTTTTTCCGACTGGCTAAGAATGGTGACTGGTTTACCTTCGAGACTTCTCAAGTTGACACTTGTTTGATTTCCTCTATGGTTTCTACCCTTGGTGTCTGGAAAGACCGGTTTTTCTGGGTATCTGAGGAAATTGTACCTTTTAAACTTGTTTGGAGGCACCCTGATGCCGTTTTGAATGAGCCTGAGCCTTCTGTTTCTGATATAAATGCTCATTTTCTAGAGACTCTTAGGGAATGCCCTTCAAGGCTTCGTCCCTTTCCTGAGCATTTATTGGTATTATTGGGTCTTAGTAAGTTGTGGGAAAAACGTGATCGAGACCCGGTGCTTTTGAGAGATGGGCAGGGTATGCATTTATTCTTGTTGTCCTGTTATGTTCCTGTCTTCACTTGCTTATATGTTTCCTTTTTTGTTTAATTTGCAGTCATGTCTGCACTTGATTTTATCAAGAGTGATGATACTTCCGATGTTGCTTTTGATGATGTTGCTGCTACCTTGGGCGAAGATGCGGTTGTCAGGGGATCCGATTATAGGTTCGAGGGTTCCGGCTATGTGAACGTCCCCAATGTCAAGGGTTTTACAAAGGCTCCAGGTTCGAAGCTTTCTGTTCGTCGTTCCAAACGTTATTTGAAAGGTGCTGATCAACCATCTGGCTCTGAGGCTATTGATGTTAGTGACGATATTGAAGTATCAGCAGAGCAGGCTATTGAGGTTGATGTGTCAAAGGGTAAAGAAAAAGAGTTGGTTGTTTCTGGAAAGAAGAAGAAGTTGGTTAAGAAGGGTAGCACTCCTACCATCCAGGGTTCATCTGCTAAAAATGTTGAAACCTTCGAGGGTCCAGAGGCTGAAGAGGTATACGTTCCTAGCTGGGGGGTAAAAGTTGGAGATAGCTTCAAAGACCCGGCTGTTTGTGCTGAAGCCTTGGCCCACTTTGCTCCTCCTGGCGTTCGTGGTGCCATCTCTGAAATGGAAAGTGACCATTTCATATCAAGATTGATGCTTAGCTCCTGCAACCTTTCTGCCTTGGTTGCTGAGGGTGTTACCCGTTTTCAGAAGGGCATGCAGGAGTATGAGGATTTTTCTAAGAAGAAGGAGAAAATGAAGTCTTCGATGGCTGCAATGAAGAAAGAAATTGATGGGTTTGCCACGAAAGAAGAGGTCTGGGTCAAAAAGGTTGGTGAATTGACTAGAAGGCATGAAATTGAGATAAATGATCTCAAGAAAAGCTTCGAAGCCGATCGGTTGAAGCTAAAAGCTGATAGGGAGGCTTTGACTGTTCAACAGAGAGCCTTTGATGAAGAGAAGGAAGGCCTGAAGGCTTCAGTTTCTCAAGCCACCAGTGATAACCAATGGCTTATTGAGCAAGGTTTCCAGCAAGTTGTTACTTATCTTCTTCACTCCAAGGAGTTTAATTCTGCTCTTGGAGAAGTTTATACCCAATTGCTCAACTTGGGGAAACATCATAGTCTCATTGCCGGTTATAAGTTTCCTGAGTCTGGTCATTCTTTAGAAAAGTCTCCTTTATATCATCCTGAAGCTTCTGAGGTCTTCAAGGGTTCTGTTGAACAGCTGGAAAGGCTGACCTACCCGTATGTTAATCAGGTTTCTACTATTTTTGGTAAGCCCCTCTCCGTCTTGCAGGAACTAAAACCAGATGGTCTTAACGAGAAGGTATGTGCCGAAGTACTTGGTTCTCTTTCAAGAAAACGTTCCTATTCAGGAGATAGCGAGGATACCTTTTCGGGAGAGCCTGATGCTGCCAAAGATGCAAGCTTGGAGGGTTCAGCAGTCGATGGTGATGGTGGCTCGAAGGCTAAAAAGTCCAAGAAGACCAAAAAGGCTAAAGGTAACAGTTCTGGAGCTTCTAAGCCTTCCGTTGATGCTTGATAAACATTCGTAGCTTTCTTAGAACTCTTTAAAACAATTTGTGGTTTGTATGTTAACTTAAACAATTTTAGGTTTCGCAGGAACCCTTAAGGTTCCTGTTCTGTGGTTGTGGTTTGGCCTTGATGGCCTTTTGAACAATTTCGTAGGTTTTCAAGCCATAGAGGCTTGCTTTAACTTGTCCGGATGTTTGGAAGCCGGTTATGGTTTCCTTTATTATGCTACTAAGCTTCTACTATTTGCCTTGTGTTATTTTTTATTTTTGTGTCTGTTTTGGTAAGGCAGCTTGGTTGGCTTCGAGCCTTCAAGGCTTCTGGCCCTTTGAATGTATGTGGCTTGAAGCCTTCAAGGCTTCCATTTACTATCTTAGTTTTATGACTTGATGTCTTGGTTTGTATTTTTGAGTTTTGGGTTATGTCTAACCTCTTTGCTCATGTTGTTGCATTGTTCCTTGGATTATTTCTTTTCTTTGTGGTTTTGACTTTGTTGGGTTTGTGTTGTCTTTATGTTCTTCATACCTTAGAGGGTTCAGTGCTGCAGTCACTTAGCCTTGGTATTTTTAACAAAAAGACATAGCACCTATCCTATTCATCATTTTTCTTAGTTTGGTTTCATTTCATAAGCCTGTTTTTTGATATTTTTTCTAAGGCTTAAGGAACACTTGATGTAGGCTGTTCAAACCCGTCTATGAGATAACTTTGTTAATAATAAATATCATGGAGTTGTATTGATTTAGGAACTCACCCCTTATATAGGTTCATTTAACCCTTGAACCTATTGAGCGATGTGGCCTAGGAGCTCATCCCCTTACATGGCCCTTGCCATGGAGTTTATTGCTAGGTTCTCAACCTGATTTTAGGATAGAAAGACAAATTTGATAAAACATCTTCATTCATTCAAGAGATATTGTGTTACAAAAGGTGATCAACTTTTGAAATACAACTTTGTGGAATACAAACCAATCTTTCTTGATTACACATGAAACCTCTTAAGGGTTTTTCCATTCCAGTGTCTTGGAAGCTTTTTTCCTTCTGAGTCGGCTAGGTTATAAGATCCACCCTTATGTGCCTCAAGGATGGTATATGGCCCCTCCCATTTTGGGCTAAGTTTTCCTTGGTTTACTTTCTTACTAGCCTCATTGTTTCTAAGCACCAGGTCTCCTTGCTTGAAACGTTCGTATTTGACTCTTTTGTTGTAATAGGCTTCCATCGTTTGTTTGTACTTGGCTTCTTGGATTGCAGCTTGGTCTCGTGCCTCCTCTAGGAGTTGTAAGTTCAACATGGTCTCTTTTTGGTTTGCTTCGGGATCCATGTTGACCGTTCTTTGTGTTACAACTCCTACTTCAGCTGGAATCACGGCTTCAGATCCAAATACCAAGCTGTAAGGTGTTCTTTTGTGGCTTGTTTTTTCAGTTGTTCTTATGGCCCATAGAACACTTGGTAATTCTTCAAGCCAATTGCTTTCATACCTTCCCAATCTGGCCTTGATTCCTTTGACTATGCTTCGGTTCATCCTTTCAACCTGACCGTTTGATTGTGGATATGCCACTGAGCTGAAAACCTGAGCTATTTTGAATTCTTTGCACCACACGCTGAAAGGCTTCTCAGTGAATTGCTTTCCATTATCGGTATCAAGCACTCCCGGCAACCCATAGCGACAAATGATGTTTTCCCAAACGAAGTCAATGACTTGCTTGCCCGTGATTTTTGCAAGTGGTTTAACATCAGGCCACTTGGTGAAGTAGTCTATGGCTACTAACAGGAACTTCACTCCACCTTTGGCTGGTGGGAATGGGCCAACGATGTCCATCCCCCATTTATAAAATGGCCATGCTGAAGTTATCGGGACAAGATCATGCTTGGGACTTTTTGGGACTGGTGCATGAATTTGGCAGGAATCACACTTCCTTAGTTGCTCAGTGGTGTCTCGGTGCATGGAGGGCCAAAAATACCCAAGATTCATTAGTTTGGCAACCACCGTTCTTGCTCCAAAATGGGCTTCGCATATCCCTTCATGAACCTCTTTGACCAAATACTGGCTTTGTTCGGGACCAACACATCTCAGCAAGGGTGCAAGGTAACCCTTCTTGTAGAGAATTTCACCTTGCAACACGTACTGTCTAGACTTGATTTTAACCCTTTCAGCCTCTGTTTGATCAGCAGGTAATTCACCATTTTTAAGGAATTTCTTGATTGGAGTCATCCAATTGAGACCTTCTTCGGTGATTACTTCTTGAACTTCCAATTCTTCAATTGATGGAGTTTTCAATACTTCTACCAACACCTTTTTAGTGAGGTGGGCAAAAGTGAAGGAAGCGAGTTTACTCAAAGCATCAGCTTTCTTGTTTTGGGACCTGGGGATTTGCTTGATGGTGCATGTTTGGAATGTGTTCATTAGCTCCTTGGATTTTTCCTTGTACCTCTTCATGTTAGGTTCCTTTGTAACATAACTGTCATTTACTTGGCTTGACACCAACAACGAGTCCATGAAGACTTCAAGCTTTTGGACCTTCATTTCCTTAGCCAACCTTAAGCCAGCTATCAGTGCTTCGTATTCAGCTTCATTGTTGGTGGTCTGGAAATCAAATCGAAGAGCATACGTGAATTCTAACCCTTCCGAGTTGATTAGAATAAGGCCTGCTCCTGACCCTTCAACGCTTGAAGCCCCATCAGTGAAAAGCTTCCAGGCTTCAAGGTCTGAAGGTTCAGTGGCAGCTGTGTTTATTTCAGCAGTTGTTTGTTTTGGGACTTCTACAATGAAATCAGCCAAGACCTGGGCTTTGATGGCTTTTCTGGGAACATAGGTGATGTAATGTTCGCCGAGCTCAACAGCCCACTTGGCCAATCACCCTGAATTCTCCGGTTTTTCAAGCACACTTTTTATTGGTTGGTCGGTGACCACCTGTATGGGGTGTGCTTGGAAATACCTTCGAAGCCTTCTAGCCGTTTGGACTAGGGTTTGAGCAAGTTTTTCCAGGGGAGGATACTTGATTTCAGCCAATTTTAGAGTTTTGCTGAAGAAATAAACGGGTACCTAAACTTTGTCTCGTTCAATGGTGAGGACCGCACTTATTGCTTCTTCAGCAACTGAAAGGTATACCGAGATCAATTCTCCCGTTTTCGGGGCTGCAATGTCAGGTAGAGAAGCTAGGTGTTTCTTCATCTGGTTGAAGGCTTCTTCAGCCTCATCAGTCCATTTGAAGTCCTTGTTAGTGCAGTTATCTGTCGACTTCATCTTCGTTCGAGTCTTAGATTAGTAATGAAAGATCAAGTCACGCAGTTCGAGATAAACAGGAATCAAAGATGAACAAGCCAGTTCAAACGAAGTGGACAGTTCAAACGAAGTGGACAGTTCAAACGAAGTGGACTGTTCAAACGAACTGGAAATGCCTGTTCAAACGAACTGGAAATAGTATAAATATGTGACTTGAGTTTTTCATTTGTAACTTTTAGATTCCGGTAGTGAGGTGCTGCCGAAGTGTCTCCAAATCTGTAAACGCGTTATAATCAATACAAGAGACAGTTATTAGTGAATATCAAGCTGAAACAAACTCTGATTCATCGTATTCCGCCTTTGAATCAGTTTAGAGCTCTTCTGAAGACTCGTTCAGATCGATTCTCGATCCTACAAGTGGTATCAGAGCTCAGGAGGAAGAGCTCTTGCAATTTCAGCTCGATTTCATTAAGAATTCTGACTTCTACACCTTTCTGTCACATTTTTCAAAAATTTAACAAGATGTTTTGGTTAAAATGGATTGAATTTGAAGTATATTGTGCGTAACAGTAGTTTAAACAATTGGTAAAAGTTTTAGACCTTAAAACTGAGTAAAACTTAATCAATTGTATAAAAATCGATCAGTTCGTTTGAAGATTGTTACATTTCACACGAACCGGAACTTCGATCTCAGATCTACGAAGATTCAGTGGACGAAATTGAACGAAAAACAATTCATTGTGCTCGGTGTTTGTTATAGAACAATCCTTGAAGAAATTAGAACGTAATTCGATCTAAAACTTGTTCAAATCTGTCAAAAATATGTTCAGTTCGTATGAGAATCTTGCAGGTCGTGTGAAATTCAGTTCCATGTCATACGAAGTGATCTTGTATCACCAGTTCGTTTGAGTTGTTGAGATCTCAGTTCAGACGAAGTAGGTAGGTCGTTTGAAAGGTCATACGAAGTGACCAGCATATCAGTTCGTTTAAGATTGGAACAAGTTCATACGAAGTACTTAGTTCGTTTGAGAATTAAGTTCATACGGAGTAAATTTGAACTTCTTGTTCGCATGAAATTCAGTTCGTCTGAAAGGATAGTGTCAGTTCGTTTGGATTGTGTCTTCAGTTCACACGAGGTTTTGACAGATTGCATGTGATTCAGATTGACTTTATAAATTGAGGTCCAATCAAATTGAGTTGATAGTTAAGATTGTCGGCTGCATATGTATTCAAATATTGAAATTCATAGGGTGATTTGAGATCTGCAGGCATCACGTGAATTCAGTTAATATTTGATCATAATTGTCCATATCTGCGGCCCAATCATTGTTGTCGGATTAGTGCTTTGAATATTGAGAAATATTAAACAAGGTTGTCAGTATTTGAGAAAAGCAATCACGTGTTGTTGGATAAGTTTGCATGTGA
Source organism: Helianthus tuberosus (assembly GCA_030545235.1). NCBI lineage: Eukaryota > Viridiplantae > Streptophyta > Magnoliopsida > Asterales > Asteraceae > Helianthus > Helianthus tuberosus. The sequence goes on along the minus strand of CM060410.1, from coordinate 51,803,918 downwards.
TAAAGGTCAAATAGAAGTAATTGGGTTATAGAGATTGTCGACTTAGTGATATGTTGATCTAAAAGGTGCGGCCCAATCCAAGAGTTGTGATTAAAGTTTGGTTGGCTAAGTGCATCAGCCCATGCATTGTTGTTAGTCACATTTTGAGCCCAAGATTAGAGTGAATACCCCAAGTCTAGGCCCAAGTCTCAACATCCTTAACGATTCATTTTGCAATTAAGAAAAGTCCAAGAAAATCATCGGCCTAATCAAGAAAGTCATTTGCAAGTTCATTTGTTCAGTTCACAGAATTCATTAAACGAGTACACGAATCTTCGACACGAGTCCTAGATCGAATCAATCATCACACACTTTTAAGTATTAAATTCGTTTTAAACTGATCATTTGTTTGTTGTCGACAGGTATTCTTACAAGGTGATACAGTTCATTGTTTACCGAAAACATGGATGATGGTTATTGGAGTGAAAGAATAAGAAAGTGTTTGGAAAGAGAAGCCAAGAAAAAGGAGAAAGCTAAAGAAGAATCTAAGAAACTTGGAACTTCGAATTCTGAATCAGTATCAAAGGAAAAGATTCCTGGAAAATGCTTAAATTGTGAAAATGTTGAATCAGTATGCTCCAAATGTGACAACTTTAAGACTGACAATGACAAACTATTGAAGGATGCGGAAAGTTTGAAATCGGAAGTCGAGAAGTTGAAAGATGAGAAGCAAACTGATGTAAAAAAGATTCTGGATTTACAGGGAAATTATGAAAAGCTGAAAGCTGAAAATGTTAAACTGTTAAATGACTTGAACAGTTTGACATCAGAAAACAAAATTTTTGAAGAAAAAATTAAAAGTTCTGAAAATGAAAAATCAAAGATTGAGAAAGATTTTCAAAGTCAAATAAAAATTTTAGAAGATGAGAGAGATTTGTTTAGTAAAAACAATCTTGAAAAACAAATTGAAATCAATTCTCATCTTGAAAAGATTATTCGACTTGAAAAAGAGGCAGAATGTGCCCAAAAGAAAATCAAAGAATGGGAAGGAAAGTTGAAGGTTTTTGTGAATACTTCAGCTATTCCCTGCCCAAAACCTTTAAATTCTGTTCCAATAAGTGACGATGTCACAAACTTTGACAAAGTCAAAGTTGAAGATTGTGATGAGAAATCTGATGATGAAAAAGATAAAATTGAAAAACAAAAATTGTTTTTGAAATTAAAAGAAAAATTCCAAGAAACTGTTCTACGATCGACTGAAAAGGGAGAATGCTCTAAGCAAAAACCTTTGAAGAAGAAAGTGGAACAGAATCAAAAAATTAAAAATGAGAAAAATGTTCAAAAAGATAATAAAAGCTCATCAGATCGATCATCCAATCGCAATGAAAAATTACAAAAATCGAAAAATGAAAACTCTAAAATTGTTGGCAATAAGTGGTGCAGGTCGGACCACAGTGCTCAAAAGTCAAATCCAGCAAACAAGAGGAGCAAGGATTATCACCAAGCCAAACAGTTCTATGATCTGAATGTTTGGACTGAAAATGGTGATTGGTACGATAACAGAGTGTGTTACCGATGTGGTTATCAAGGACACATTGCTGTTAACTGCCAAAGTTGGAATTATGAGACTAGAAGATGCTTTAACTGCAATATCAGAGGTCACATTGCCAGAGATTGCCCAAGGAGATCAAATGAAAGATTGAGGGCTAATTCTCAGAAGTTGGCAAAGAAATCAGTCAATATCAAGCCCAAAGAACAGAAGGTTAAAGAACCTAAAGTTCAAGAACAGATAATTCACGAAAAGAAAGTTAAACTTTCACAGGGGCAGAAAGACAGACTGAGGAAGAAGAGAAAGAAGGCGAGAGAGTATCTCGAGAAGATTTTGTCCTCGGGTTCACCGGATAGATTGAATAAGAGTTCTGATGAATCAACTCCCTCGATTGCAAAGTCAAGCAAGACGAATTCATCAGATACAAATTTGAGGACGAAAGAAGAAAAGAAAAAGAAGAAAATGGTCGGCGATGAATCTGACATGTTAAAGTCAGACAAGCCACCTTCAGGCGATGAATCTGACAGGTCAAAGTCAGACAAGCCATGTGCAGGCAATGATTCTGGTTTGTCAAAGCCAGAGGAGCCATTGGTTGAGGTAAAATTGGAGAATTCAGGTTTAACAATGGATGATGAAAATTTTCCACCATTGTTGAACAAGAATTCAAAATCACCCAAGGACCGTCAGGCTTGGGTGAATCTGTTTAAATGAAAAACCTGACTTGCCGGAACTCCCAGGTTGGTAAGCGAGGAGTAGGAATCGGCACCTTGAGAATTCAACCAACAAATGATGTTTGGTTGAAAATGCTTAATTGGATTGATTTTACAAGTGGTAAATCAGGGACATTAAGTTGTATCTGATTTCCTACATGTGGTTGAAAAACAATGTGATGAACTAATTTCCCAACTTTACAAGTGGTAAAAACAAACTTATTTTCCGGAAAAATCATTTTGATTAAAACAAACTTAAGTGTTTTGAAATCTTAATGAGAAAATGGTTTGTTGTGAGGGGGAGTTCTGATTGTTTATGCCAAGTGAATGGCGAATTGAGGTGATTCGATATTGGTTGTCATTTTATTGTACAGTTTGTTTTCAAATTTCCTAAAATGTGTTTGCATTTTAGGGGGAGTAAGAATTTTTAGAAAATCCAAAAACATTTGAAAATTCGAAAAAGAGAAAAATATGATAAAACAAAAATGAGTTTTGTTGTCAAGAAGAGGAAATGATAATACATCAGTGGACGATCATAACATGCTAAAGACTTGGAAAGTTAAAAGTGATAAACGGTCTCACTGATGATGTGCCAGTAGGTTTTTGCACATTTAGTAGATTGTGACGAGATATAAACCTAAATTTCAAACTTGCTTATATCGTGGGGAAACATCTCTCGGATATATGGGTAACCCCCGAAATCTCGTTTAAAAGGTCTCGTATTCTGATATACTAGGTTTTTATACTCAGTGATATCTGGGGTATTATTCCGGGACTTCTACTGAACGGTGGTTCTGACCTAGTCCTTGGATAATACTTTCCGCAAATGCTTGAAATATAGCATAAACCCTCAGCATGCAGATGAAACAATAAAATTGATAGTCGCTGCTGTTGTAGCTAAAAGATCCTCTAAAGGGGACATACCGTAAAGTCGAAGCTGATATCTCTCTGCGTATACGGAAGTATCGACCTGAGATCCCTCAGCCCTCGCATTACCTAATTTATGTACAGATATCATTTGTGTCATAATTACCTGTAAGACTGAATATTGGGATCTGGATACGGGAGTATATTCTGAGGTGGGACACTCGATTAAGTTTAAGTGCTTAAGACATTAATATCGTATCTCGAAACAATTGAACTTTGTGTGAAAATTTAAGTGGATCAGTATACTGACAATCTAAGTGAATCGTTTAGAACTTAAAATGAAATGAAGCTTAACGGTGTTAGTGATTTGTCTTATAAACTGATATGATCCTATTACACAAACTCACAAAAATATTTTTTGTAAATATTTCTTTATTGCATTTCATTCTTTTCAAAAATCCAAAAAGATTTTAGTGTGTTTTAGCATAAATTTTGATAAAATATAAAAAGATTTTCGACAACTGGTGTTGGAGAGCTGATATTCAAAATTTCAAGTGCTGAACATGATGAACAGGGTTGAGTTTGAGTGCTGAATTGAAAAATTTTGAATTAAGAAAGAAGTTGAGATTAGTTAATCAGGGTCATTAATTTGAACTTGGTGTAACTATTTCTAGTAAGTTTTTCTTATTGATTTAAGTAAAAACTTATCTTTTGATGAGAAGTGTGCAGGAGATGTGTTGAACAAGAGTTAAAGCCAGTGTTTGATCTCAAGGTGATAGCTAATTCCAGACAGCGATCCCAGCATGATGAAAGGTGGAGTCTGACGAGGTTAGAGCCAAAGAGAAGATACTGGTACATGATAAGAAAGAAAGAAGACCGATCAAGATTGAAGAGTCGTCATGATGAAGACTCTCACTGAAGATTCCGTCAACATTCAAGGGGGAGTCTGTTAGTGCAGTTGTCTGTCGACTTCATCTTCGTTCGAGTCTTAGATTAGTAATGAAAGATCAAGTCACGCAGTTCGAGATAAACAGGAATCAAAGATGAACAAGCCAGTTCAAACGAAGTGGACTGTTCAAACGAACTGGAAATGCCTGTTCAAACGAACTGGAAATAGTATAAATATGTGACTTGAGTTTTTCATTTGTAACTTTTAGATTCCGGTAGTGAGGTGCTGCCGAAGTGTCTCCAAATCTGTAAACGCGTTATAATCAATACAAGAGACAGTTATTAGTGAATATCAAGCTGAAACAAACTCTGATTCATCGTATTCGTCCTTTGAATCAGTTTAGAGCTCTTCTGAAGACTCGTTCAGATCGATTCTCAATCCTACAGTCCTTCTTGTCAGAGCATCCCTTGAGCGTTTTGAAGAAAGGTAAAGACCTTTCAGCCAATTTTGAGGTGAAACGCTTCAGGGCTGCAAGCTTCCCATTTAGGCTTTCTACCTCTTTTTTGCTTCTTGGTGGCTTCGTTTCAAGAACAGCTTTCACCTTGTTTGGATTGGCTTTTATACTTTGTTTTCCCACAATGTGTCCCAGAAACTTTCCTTCTTCGAACCCAAATGAGCATTTTTCGGGGTTGAGCTTCATGTTGACCTTCCTTAGGTTCTTGAAGGTTTCTTGGATGTCATCAAGCATTTGGTATTTCGTTTTGCTCTTGATGACCAAATCATCAATATATGCTTCCATGTTCCTGCCAATTTGACTAGCAAAAGCCTTGTCAACTAGGCATTGGTAGGTTGCACCCGCTTTTTTGAGACCAAAAGGCATCTTTTGGTAGCAAAAGATTCCTTTATCCGTGTGAAAGACGGTTTTCTCTTCATCTTCTTCCTTCATGAGAATTTGGTGGTAACCCTTGTAAGCATCAAGGAAGCACTTGAAAGGGTAACCAGTGAGGGAGTCAACCTTGAGATCAATCTCTGGTAACGGGTAACAATCTCTAGGACAAACCTTGTTCAAGTCTTTGAAGTCTATGCACATTCTCTAGGAGTTGTCGGGTTTTCGAACCATGACTGGGTTTGCAACCCAGGATTGATACTTAACTTCCTGGAGAATGCCGGCTGACACGAGATTTTCAACCTCTTGGCATGCAGCCAAGCTTCTTTCACGTGCTAGACTCCGCTTCTTCTGGACAACAGGCTTGACATCTGGTGGTATTTTTAACTCGTGTTCAGCAATGCTTCGAGGGATGCCCGTCATATCTTCTGGGCACCAAGCAAAGACATCGCTGTAATGTACCAACAACTTTTCAAGGTACGAGAGAGTTTCTTGTGAAAGGCTTAGATTAACCCTTATCCTCTATTCAGGATACTTAGGGTTGATGAGCAGCCTTTTCTTGTCTTCTTCACTCTCTGAACTTTCCCCTTCAACCATATAGGCCTCTTGAGTAGGTTGAAGGGTTGCGATCCCCCTCTCGGTAGGAAACTTGACGGTGCCATGACCAACAGAAACAACCATGTAGAATGCACATTGCCCTGGTCTTCCTATGATCACGTCATAGCTTGAAGGTATATTGATGACCACAAAAGTGAGTAGTTGAACTCTTTGCATCTTGCCTTCGCTGAAACGGACATCAAGAGTTAGTTGCCCTAAAGGCTTGAGGTGTATGTCTGCAATACCTTTTATGGAGGTTCCAGAGGGTTGAAGCTTCGAACGTTCCTCATTGCTCAAACGGTTGAAGAACTTTTCAAACATGATTTCAGTGGCCGCTCCAGTGTCTATGTATGCTTTGTTTGTTTGTAATGTGCCCACGGTTGCTTCAACCACAAGGGGGTTTGAAAGTGGGTTCTTTTCTGTTGGAGAGAAACAAACACACTGAAGCTCCCAAGCTTCCAACATCTGTCGTTTGTGAGGAACCTTTCCATCGAAATCCACCATGTTAACTTCCTTGCCCTTTCCTTCGACCATCTTGTCCCTCACCCCTTTCACCAAGTGAGCGAGTTCCCCGGATTTGACGGCCTCTTCAATCTTCTTCTTCAATTGAAAGCAATCATTAGTATGGTGGCCCTTTTCTTCATGAAATTCACAGAATTGGGTGGAATTCTCATTCCTCTTGCTTTTGGGGAGAGGTCTTGGAGGTCGAAAGCTTTGCTTTACTTCCTCTGTGGCAAGAATCTCTTGAGGGGTCTTGGTGAGGGGTGTGAAGCTCATGACTTTTTCCCTGCTGGAAGGGTTCCGGCCTTCAGTCCTTCGCTGATTTGAACCCTTTTGGCGTCTGTCATAGGAATGGAAGCTTCACCTTTTCCTAGCCGGGCTGTTGCCTCGCCAGCTTGATCCCCTTTTTCTTTGCTCTTTAATGTCTACGGCCTCCTCTCCTCTGATGTGGGCTTCAGCCCTTTCGAGAGCTTCTTCCAAGGTCTTGGGTAGGGATTTGTTGAAATCTCTTGTGAGATATTTGGATGTAATGGCGTTCATAAAACCGGCCACTCTCATTTTTTCGTCTGCCCCTACATATGTGAGACCTTCCTTCTTGTACCTTTCAATGAACTCTCGAAGGCTTTCGTCATCCCTTTGTTTTATCTGAAAGATTACTGTAGCATCTTTGACGTATCGCCTTTGCTGTGAGAAATTGGCCAAAAACCCTTTACTTAGGTCATCGAAGCTTCGAATGCTTCTGGCAGGCAAATCGTTGAACCATATCCGGGCTGAACCAACGAGAGTTTGCATAAACATAAGGCAGCATTCAGCATTTGACCATTTCTCGATTCTGGCGGCACCAGTGAAGATTTGAAGGTGATCTTCCGGATCCGCAGTCCCATCATACGTCTTGATATGGGATGGCATCTTGATCTTCGTTTGAAAATCATAATCGGCTATTTGTTGTGAGAAGCACGAGAGATTACTTGGCTTGTAAGGCTTGGCCAAATCTTCCTCAACCCTTGCACCCATGTTGCTATTGTTATCATTGTTCCCTTGAGTGGCCGACACCTGATTAATAAAGTGCTGCCACGGGAAGCTGGCCATCATCTGGGGCATAAGGTTGAAGCCTTGAAGGCTTCCAGGTGTAAATGGGCAACTAACTCCTAAAGGAGTGCTCATAACGGCACTTCGTGCCAAGGGGAGTACAGACAGAGCTTGTTCCCATGCAGTTGTTGTTGAGGGTGGAAGGCTTGCTGCTGGAGATTGTAGGAGCTGGTCCAAAGCCAGCTCGTGCCCTAGTGGAGCATCGACTGTAGCTGGTTGGGAAGAGAAAAGAGGAAATGTTGTTGGATTTGGCCTCGTGTACAGGTATGGGTTAGGATTCAGAGGAGGATTACTGGGACCAGCCTCATCCCTAGATGCAGAAGGTTGCGAGTTTGCAAAAGGAGGGATAGGGGGTCCAGGAGATAGTGTCGGTTCTGGTTCGTCATAGTCCAAACGAATACTCACTCCCCTGTCTCTCTCTCTGCTCACATATTGGTTGAGGAGAGACCTCAACTCCTGGAAATTGTTGGCGACCCCTTTGGGGGTAAGTTCGACATGTGAGGGGGTGTTTGAGACACCGACATTAGGGGAAGGGACCCCTGATCTAGATGGAGTTGGAGTGTGGAAAGTGAGAAACTCGGGAGTGCTTCCCGGTGTCGAGAAAGACGTTGGTATTGCCACATGGGCTTGGCCAGTGCTTGGGGTAGAGGTATTTGGAACCTGATTCACCTTTCCCGGAGATTCACTTTCCGACATAATGATTTCAAGAGAATGGAGCTACACTACTAGGTCTTTTGAAGAAAAATAGTGGCGTAGGTGGGTGCCAACTTGTTGATGCAACAGATAATAGACCAGTGCTAGTAGCGAGGCTGGTTAGGCAAAAGGGTTGAAGGGTTCAATTCTGCCTAACGCAGGTCGTGGGGTCCCCCCACGTTTGCAAGACGTGGAGAGAGGTTCACTAGTTTGATTTTGTTGTTTGCTCGGGATCCTCCACTGAAACGTGTTCAGTCTCGGATGTGGGAGCAATAAGAATGTGTGTGCTGAATGTGATGGAGAGTGACTTGCATAAAACAAGTACTAGAGAACAATGACCAGGGATTCACCTGGAATCAGAGCTGATCAAGAATGTTTTCTCACACTTAATGAAGTGTCACATTTATAGGGAAAGTCATTGCTCAAAGAGGAAGCTGTTGACTAGTGAACATGCTTGCAGTGGGGGACTTACCCTTTTGGGGATTAAAGCCTTTTGACTTGCGGATTAAAGACTGTGTTCTGTGATCTTGTGTTACTTTTGCGGCTGGGGAAGTTGGTGAAGCAATCAGAGATGTGACTACTTACTGTTCACGTATTGTTTTATCTAAACTCCCGGATTTTCAACCTTTGAACCTTTTAACCCTTTAAGCTTTAATGTGTCTAAGTCATTTTATTTGGTCTTGGGCTACCCCCGTCATCACTCTACAAATGATCTTGTATGGTAATTTGTAGGATAGTTTTGACCTTGTAGGGTAATTTTGTAGAGACCCATAATTAGTCTATGAATGATCTTGTAGGGTAATTTTGATCCTGTAGGGTACTTACAAGTAAAATAATTACGAAAATACTACCACGTTTTTTTTTCCTTTTCATGCCGTAAGATAAGGCTAAGTATGCATACTTTATATGTATTCATATATTATACACATGACATCTATACGTGTAAATTCACTATAGTTCTCTAATATACACCTTGTTATTAGGAAGATAGAGAAGATATAAAGTAAGCAAATTGATTAATTAGAAATAAATCATTTATTTGTTTTTATTTACAATTATAGTAATTTATTTTTTATTTTTCATAATAAATTCGAATTAGTTCTCCCATTTTGTGGTTCTACATTGGAACCTTTTCTATTAAAGGGTTCAAAACAAACACATATATAAACCATCTTGAGAGATGGTTTAACATTTTTATCAACTCTTACCAGACAATGTGCATTGTGGTGATATTTCAAGATTCATATAAAAAAGAGTAAACTTTCGTTTTGCTTCTTGTGGTTTAGTCGTTTTAACGGTTTTGGCCCAATCATTTAAAAAATGGTCATTTTCCTCCAATAGTTTACTATGTTTTTCCCATTTTGCTCCCTGCCTCTAACTCCATCCAAATTAATTGTTAACTAAAAGAGTATTTTGGTAACTTCAAGTATAAAACTAAGGGTATATAAAATAAACTAGTCTAAGTACCCGTGTAATACATGGGTGGCTTAACACCAACTAAACACATACAAAATTATAAACGTTTAAGCGTTAAACTGTGATTTGGTAACCATAATATTTTGAGACTGTTGAACAAATCCCAATACTACATCTCCCTGATGTTCGTTACATATTAAGTTTTTGTTAACTAAATCTTCATGATGTTTTCATGCCTTTTGGCCAATAAGACTTGAACCGGCAGTGTTGACATCTAAATATACATTAACACATGAACGTAGAGTCATAGATAACACACACCAATACATCTTAGTAAAGCTACTAACGAACATTGTGCCAAAAAGTTGTACGTGAGCCGAATCCACAAAATGTGTTTAAAAATTGAAATCTCTTCTAATGTGTGCAATAAAAGATGTTCATGTTAAAAAGGAACATCAAACCTAACAAAGAAGATAATCTGTTGCATTTAAAAATAAGAATAACTGATAAAACAGCATGTTAGAATATTTTATACTATAAGTTCAAATAACTAAATATGAAGCAGAAGTTGATAAAGTATTCTAAACCATTATAGCTTGCTAAAAAAGTAAACAGTATCAGGGCGAAATCAAAACAATGTTGGCAATAATAAGACTTACACCATTGAAATATGATACCATATACACAAACTGTTCGAAAATTGTAAATAACAAAATATATAGAATGTTAGAATCGGAGGCTCTTATGAGAGTGTTTGTTTATGTAAATTGAACAATCAATGAATATGAAAACATGTAAAGTGCAGCGGAAATGAACAACAAACTTTGTAAACACAATCATAAAGAGAAATAGATTTGATAAACACATGAATTGCATCAGTCGAAAGATTACAAAGTAAATCAAATGATTACAAACATGCTTACAAATAAACTCCCCCTCAGCCTGATACTTCAGTGGTTGGTTGCACAAGATGAAAGGATTGAATTGAGGAGAAGAACTCACTCAAGACGATCAAATGTAACAGTACAGAGTACTGCTCCATTTATAGACAATCTAAACCATTGAGGCATCTCAGCTGACTTCACCATGAAAGCGACGTCTAACAGCCTAACAACCTGTATCTACTGTTCTTATACAAACACTGCTAATCTTAACCACTGACTATACATAGAACAGATGACATACTAAACTACTGCTTTCTCTTTACATCAGTGCTTTCCTCAAGGTTGATCAGTCCTTGATTGGGGAGTGCTTTGTCATCAGTAGATTGTACCAGCAGTGTTTTCTTCTCAGCAGTTTTCTGGGCTTCATCAGTAGTTAAAGGACAGCAGTAGTTGTATCAGGGCAGTGGATATAAGACCTTCAGCAGTTATAAGCACTTTCAAGGGAGAAGACTTAGTGTAAACAGCTGCTTATTGTGAATCCACTGTTGTGAACCGGTTTTGGCTTTCATTATCTGTTCCTCTGGTAGGGTTCAATTCTAACAATCTCCCCCTGGAACAGATAATGCCAAAACCCTTCATTATTCTGGATTTTTATTTCTCATCAGAAGTTCCCTTGTTTGTCTTTTAAATTCTTCTTCAAATTCTTTGGAACTTAGGTCATCCTCATCCCTGCATAGTGAAAGTTCAAGGAGATCCTGCAAATCTTCAACACCAAGACCTAGTGCTTCTTTCCTTGATATATACTTCACTTCGCCATTGGATCTGACCAAGGTCAATACGTGGGTCTTTTGATCAGACATCTACTTTAGTACTTTTAAACCCAATGGGTTTCTTGGGAGAGATTTATTTTCTGATGAGCTTGGAGATTTTGGTCTTGTAAAGAATTGTAGAGCAGTATCTTGAACTTCAGACATTTGTTTGAAAGCCTTTTCTATGACTTCATTTGTTGCAGCTATGTCTTCTGCAACTTCTTTGTCAATCTGTTCTTGTCTCTTTTGTTGATCTAGCTCAATGTCTGAGATATCTGTTGCAGGTTTGGTTAATACCTTTTTGAAAAGGTTTTGAAGGCTCACTGAGCTATCTTCTTTTAGACCCATTTTCTTGATGGCTTCTGTGAAGTACTCAGTCTCCTTTTCTTTTTCTTCTTCACTTGTTAGCTGTTTTCCCTTTTCTTGGTTTTCCACAAGGATAGGATTATCTGTTGATGTGAGCAGTGACTTAAGAGCATTTAGCTGTTGCTCTATCTTGTTGTAGTCTGGCCTTTTAGAAGTGTCTGAGACTGTTGTCTTTCTTTTCTTCAGCCGTTCATAAGCCTCGTCGGTATACTGCTTTGTCCATTTTGCTATGGCTTCAGCAGTATCCACCTTAGCATCTATCAGTTCCTGCTTTTTCTTTTTGTATTCAGAAGTAAGATCAGCAATTAGCTTTTTGTACTTATTCCAATTTGGAGCTGTCTTCTTCTTACTTGGATCATTTTTAATCCTTTCAATCCTGTTTGCTTCATGCTTCAAGGCAACCAGTGGCCACTCTTCAAATTGGTGTTCTCCAGCTTGATATAATTTTTCTTTCATTATATATACAAGATATTCTTTTCTCCTTGCTTTTCATTGATCTGTCTTTTCTTTGATCAGATCTTGTGCATAGTCTTCCATCAGCTTGACTTTTGTGAGCAAAAGTACCATTCTTTTTGCAATGGCTTCATTTCCTTCATCTTTGCATTCAAGTTTAGCTCTAATCCTTGCTTGCCTTGCTTTTATTTCGAGATATTCATCCATGTTTTCTGGGACTATGAAGCCAATGAGTGAAGGAAATCTTCTTTTTGAAGGATCTTCCTCGGTGTAAAGTTGTTTCATCTCATTTTTCACAGCATCTAGTTCCAGTGGATATTTTGCGGCAACAGGATCATATTTTTCATCAGTGGCTTGAGTTGTTTCTCGTTTTCTTTTGTGAAGCTTTACGGATGAAGAGGGTTTTGGTTGTGATGTAGGAATGATGAGAGCAGTGGTGGATGGTTGACAAACAGCTGTTGAAACAACTGGTGTCTCAACCTCTGTTGTCATTACATCTACTGATGTGTCAGTAGTTGTCTTCTGTTTTTGAGTAGGGGTTGAAGACGGTGAAGTTGTGTTTGGTGATGTTGATGGAGAATCATCATCAGGAATGAAAATCCTTCTCCTTTTTATTGTAGGAGAGGCTGATGATGTCTTGGGTGGAACAGTGGTTGTAATTTGAGTGGTGGAAAGTGTCTGACTAACAGGTGTTGAAACAACTGGTGTTTCAACCACTGTTGTCATTACAGCAGATGTTGTAACATCTGCTGTCTTCTGCTTTATGGCAGGAGGCGATGGTGGTGATGGTGGTGGTGGAACAGTTTTTGAAACCACTGTTGTATCAGCTGTTTGGATGGAAATATGAGATTTTGTGGTATGAGGTTTGGATGTCTGTTTTCCTTTTTCCGGTTCAACATAAACACCATCCTCAATTCCCTTCATCTTCAACTGCTGGATTTTCTCCCCCTTTTTGGCATTATCTGGAAGGGGGTTATCCATGAAGAGGATAGTGGAGGGAACTTTTCCACCATGGGCAGTCCTTTGTATGCTGGCCTTTATAGCCTTGATGTCTGCTTGAGTATCTTTAAATCTTGACTCCACCATGTTTGTCAGCATTTTTACATGCATTTAATGCTGCTGATCGGCCATCTGTTTTTGTTTTTCAAGCAGGGGTTGAAAAAGATTCCAGAGCTCATTTGCAGCAAGTGCTTGTGGTTGAGCAGGTGCTTGAGGTGGAACAGCAGTGGATTGTGCTTTTTGAGCTTCTAACAGCTGTTGCACCATATCCTTTATTTCAGTAACTGATGTTTCAAGTTTTTCAACTCTGCCCGTCAATTCCTGATATTTTGAATCATCACCCAAATTAATGGGATCACCTGAAATCCCACCAGCAGTGGTTGTATCAATGTGTGACTTAGGAACTGAGTCCCAAAAATCATCCATTGATGCCCCTTGTTCTTGGTACTAGGGACTTCTTTCTTCAGCACTTGAAAAACCTTTGATTGTACCAGTGGACAAAACAGCCTCACTAGTGGTTATCAGTGGTGCTATAGAAGAAATTGCCTTCAAGGGAGTCTGACTGATGAAACAACTGTCCGAATGTAGATCTGTTGATCCAACATTTGTAGTTGCTGCTCCACTTGAACTACTGACAGGAGTTACTTGTAACTCCTGCAGTGTAACCTCCTCAATTGTTGCTGGTATAGCATGTGTATTAGCATCAGACCCAGTCACTTGTGGGAGTATACTCTCAGTGACAGGTGATAGAGAGGAACTGGTTTGTGTCTGAGCTATAGCAACTGCATGCAACAAGGGTATTATTGATTGTGGCATTATGATTGGTGAGGGTATGGGTGTTGAAAGAGACATGTCCTTGGGATCAGGACTGAGGAAGATGGATCCGATTGGGTCCAGAGCTTCATATTGCGGGGTCCCTGTGCTTATAACCTGATCCTTTTATGAGGATGCAGGAGGAGTTTGAGGCAATGGTGGAGATCTTTCTACCAACTGCTGTGAGGAAGTAGCAGCATTGGTTTTTGGTGACTTCTGTGTCGTCACAGGCAGTTGCTCTGGGATCTCATCTTCCAGAGTTGCCTTTTTCTTGGGTTTGGTGGGATTTTTGTATGATTTCTTTTTGGTCTTTTTGGTGATGTCAGGTGTGGGTTTCAAAGTAGTGGTTGTGCTGCTATGATCACCTGGAGCAGTGGGCTCAGCAGCAGATGTCTGAGGAGCAACGGTAGCTGCTAAAATCTGCTCAGGCACCTCTGCTTTTGTTTTTATTGGTGCCATCATTCTAGAAAATGTTTCAGTTGTTAACCCTTTTATTTGAAAATAGACACCCTGTTTGAGCAAATTTTCATTTTCTTTTTCAAATTTTTGTTTAAAATAGTAGCTTAAAAACCTTGGAAAAAGTAAAAATGATTTGCTATCAACATTTTTTACCAAGTCATTAAAGATCTCCTGGGAATAGTTGTAATTTTCATTATTTAAAATAGCATAGCCCTGACATTGAATCTTTAATGGTATTTCATTAAACGCTGTTGTTTTATTTGAAACACACATCAAAAGTGTGTGAAATAAAAACCTAGGTGCAGAAGGGAAGTAACCTTTTTGTAAGGTATCTACCTTTGATTGTTCTGCATACCCTCTTTTCAGAAAATCAGTTTTCAACTCGATTTTATCAAAAGAAGTTTTACCTTTCTGATCATCGAGTTTAAAGACTTCTGAGATTGATTGTGGAGTGATTTGAATCACTTTACCCTGTATCGAGGAGTTAATGGCTATGACTTTATCGTCTTGTTTTTCAAGCGTCGCCTTTTTCCAAAACTCTCTCTGGGTCTGCAGGTAAATGGGAGTATCTGCTATCAACAAAGTTTTGTACTTTGATTCAGATAATATGTTGATGATGGAATCAAAGGTGTGGTTGTTTGTGGGTTTTGTGAGTAGACCCAAATAGTTGTGAGGAGATTTGTATTGAATTTCAGTAGGTTCAGCGGCCATTTGTGTGGCTTCTTTGGGCGATGAAGATGAGGATGATTTTGATTTTGATTTTGACTTTGATTTCGTCATTTTGATGAAGAAGGATTGAAGAGTGATTTGAGAAGAAAGGTTGGAAACTGCTTTGAGAAAAGTATTTTGGAATTCAATTCGACAGTGTAAAACCCTATTTGGGGGTTTTGATGAGGGTTTTATTCAGGGAAAAAGTGATCGCTGATGTGGCAGCGGTTATTAAGATCTGATGGCTAAAAACTGACCACGCCCCAACCTCTGATGATATGGATGAAGAGTGGAGGACAGTTGTTTTGAGGGCCACTGATGAAACAAGCATCAGTGGTTACATCGGTAATAATATGATAACAATGGATGATTTTTACTATCAGTGGATAGCATATCAGTGGATAAGTCACTGATTTTGAGCATCAGTGCTTGCCAAGAAAAATGAAAGATCAGTGGCTGACTTTCAGCAGTGGACAGTATTTAGGAAACAGATGTTTGAGCAAAACATTGGTTAGGGTAAATGGTAAAAGATTTGAAAGACTGATATATCAGCAACTGTTTTGAGAGTTTTCCATTCAAGGTTTTGCCACATGTCAATTTCACATTTTGAAGCTTTTTCAAATTTCTGACAGTGGTTTAGTACCCCAGATGATGTAAACTTTTTACTAAGGCAACTCATTCTTGCTATAATATTTAAGTTAAAGACAAGAGTACCCCAGTATTTCAAGGTCTTTTGGCAATCAATCTTTGATCAGTTTTAAGACAAACTTGAGTTAGATATGACCTTGATACATGAACCATTTCCTTTTGAACCATTTTGAGGATAATATTACCTGCAAAAAGATAAAGGTAATATAGCCTGACAGGAGATTGAAACTTTACTATCAAAAACCAGTAAAGGTTCATAATATATTATTCAAAAAAATAAGGAATAATATATCCTGCTTTATTTTAGAAAACCCTTTTTCAGAAAAATTAAAGGAGTTACAAGTAAGCATCAAAAGGATCTGGTATAATTTTTTTTTCACTAAAGCAACTGATCATATCCAGCTCAAGTTTATGAAAATGGTCCGAGGTTTGTCAACAATGGTATGAAATTTTGAATACATGTTAACCACTGTTTGGCACCATTCTCTTATTGATTGATTGATAACAAAAATGAGGACACATGTTCACATGAGTTTTTGAAAACCCTGGTGTAGGTTTTGTTACCATGTGATAATTCTGAAAATTAGTCTAGTCCTTTTGAAAGTTTATTCTTCTGCGAATACTATTGTTACTTGAACCTTTCCCTGAACCAATGGTTGCACATAGTTGCCTAATGACCATTATTACCCCAAACTTTGACTCTTAAGTGTTTTATGTTTATACTCTTTTCTTCTGACTTCAAAAGTTTTGAGATAAACACACTTCTGAGTTTTTGTGAATTTTCTTCTTCCCTTTTTACCCTTCCCATTCATAAGTAATGAAATACTTACTGGGAGGTCTTTATTGAAGAAATACTTAATCCAGAATCATTTTGTAGTAATGTTTTAAGAGAATTGGCCATATTTGTAAATTTTTTTTTGACCAATCTCACATTACATATGATACGGACTATCCTGTTTTCTTAATGTATTTTAACAGAGTTGATTTGTTCCTTTTGAGGATCTCAACCTGTTTTCAACACATAAGGTCTTATGACTATAGTTTTAATTTCCCTCTTTTTATGTTAGCAAAAACACTAATGTTTTTATGAACATAGGCTTTTGTTAATCTGAGGTTCATACTTTAGCATCTCATATAGTGACATCACAATTTTCATAACAACAGTTGAAATCAATTTTGAAGATAAGAAATAATCCCATAGTTTAACAGATATGTTTTCAGATCTAAAAACCATGAGTGTCTTGTGCATGATATCACTTGTTGTGTGAGATTTGTGTGTCTTATGACATCTTGGTTGATTTACAGAGTATTTGAATAGTAACTTTAAACGTTATCACTCGTTACTCTGTTTTTCAACTAAATACAACCAACCTTAGTATCAATGAATTTTGAGCCGAACTGTTATGTCAAATTGATTGTTAGATCGAATTTGACTGTCCAGGCTCTGATACCAATTGTTAGAATCGGAGGCTCTTATGAGAGTGTTTGTTTGTGTAAATTGAACAATCAATGAATATGAAAACATGTAAAGTGCAGCGGAAATGAACAACAAACTTTGTAAACACAATCATAAAGAGAAATAGATTTGATAAACACATGAATTGCATCAGTCGAAAGATTACAAAGTAAATCAAATGATTACAAACATGCTTACAAATAAACTCCCCCTCAGCCTGATACTTCAGTGGTTGGTTGCACAAGATGAAAGGATTGAATTGAGGAGAAGAACTCACTCAAGATGATCAGATGTAACAGTACAGAGTACTGCTCCATTTATAGACAATCCAAACCACTGAGGCATCTCAGCTGACGTCACCATGAAAGCGACGTCTAACAGCCTAACAACATGTATCTACTGGTCTTATACAAACACTGCTAATCTTAACCACTGACTATACATAGAACAGATGACATACTAAACTACTGCTTTCTCTTTACATCAGTGCTTTCCTCAAGGTTGATCAGTCCTTGATTGGGCAGTGCTTTGTCATCAGTAGATTGTACCAGCTGTGTTTTCTTCTCAGCAGTTTTCTGGGCTTCATCAGTAGTTAAAGGACAGCAGTAGTTGTATCAGGGCAATGGATATAAGACCTTCAGCAGTTATAATCACTTTCAAGGGAGAAGACTTAGTGTAAATAGCTGCTTATTGTGAATCCACTGTTGTGAACCGGTTTTGGCTTTCATTATCTGTTCCTCTGGTAGGGTTCAATCCCAACATAGAAGGAGCATAATAATGTCGAAACATTGTACGATGACAAAAAAACGTCGAACATCATTACTATCGGGAGATAATTGTTTACCACATGTATTAACCACAAAACAAACATTCGTTAAAAGTTGTGGTTAGAGATGAGCAACCTATTCAGATTTCTATTGTAACGAAGATCAAACTGACCACCATCCGCCAAACCAGCTTGCCGCATAAAGTTCTGCCATCCTCTTAATGCATACCGAATCCTGCCATGTGCAGTTTCGTCCCGTATCTCCAAAGTCATTGAAAATCCGTCTTCAGTTTCAACTGTCATTTCATCAAGGACGGATAAATCAACGTTCATGGCAAAGGGCTTCGGGAAACGCTGCATTACAATTGCATAAAAGTACATAATTAAATGGTAAATAACAATTCAAACTTAAAAAATTTCCATAATATTAAGTTAACACATGTAGAAGCTGAGAGACTTACAAAACAAAAAGTGAGACACCATGTCAGTTCATAATCATTGGCTTGATCAACAACTGGTGGAACATCTAAAATCTCTTGTTCTAATGGAGGCTCCGCTTCTACAACCACGACATCAGGAGGACCATTTACCACATTATCTTCCAAAACAGCTTCTTCTTCAAAGGACACATCATCATTACCATGGTCCTCAATCTTAACCATTTGGATAACTGGTAAAGCACGGTCCGGAGTTTGTGACTGCAGACCGTTAGGACGGAACAATAAAATTCTAAAAACCCGATCGTCAATCAGCTCAAAAACCAAAAAATCACCGGTTATTAAACAGAGATCCTTTGCAATTTGAGAAAAATCAACAATGTAATGGTTAATATCCCAAAGTCTACTTATGCTAACATTCCACATATTATCCTCGCCAAACAGGATAACAAAATCATCAAACAAATTATCACCATTGAAATGATATTGCATAAATTCCCTGGGTAACCACTGCAGTAGATTGAAAATATATTAATAATTATAAGATGTAAAGGTTTTTCAAACATAATAGACAGCGTTTAAAGCTTACCAGATTGCTTAACTGAGGATGTAACATAACAATATGGAACTTTGAAGAATTCACCGTGTGTAGATAACTTTTGAAGTGAGTTATTCTAAATGATGATGAATCCATATTTTGGAAAACAACAAAATCTCCGTCTTCTATACCAAGTACACTGAGGACAGTTTGCCACCCGTTCGAAAGACAAAAACCGTTTGTAGACTCCTTGATATTAACATCAAACATTACAGATTCATCTGTAAACAAAAGAACAGCACCGGTCGGGTATCCCTTTAAATCATCCAATCTGTTGTACCAAGTTGGGAGGAGATGTAAAGATCAATGAGAATAGTAAAATCGTCAAAACAACCAACATTTAAGATAGACTTCATATCAGTTAATTTGTTAGGTAACGATATAAGTTATGAAAATCAAACATATAACCTGTTCTATTTTAGTCCTGTCCTCTATATAAACAAAAAAACCACGCTCCATAACTGTAAACAGAACAAAAATAACATTAAGATAACGATAATCTGGTAAAAAACCACATTAACATTAATGATTTAATTATAAAAAACAGAGTAAGGATATGTGAAACAACAAACAACAGTGGTATGTAAGTTTATGATATCCATTAAAGAAAGTTAAAATATCACAGTTAAAGCAAAGATTCCCAAAAAACAAAGGACAACGATTAAATTCGGAACTTATACACAGATTTGCTATTATATAGAAAACAAAGTAACAAAGATTATAAATAAAGGTATTAAAAAACAAAAAAACTTTTCAAGAACAGATAAAAAAAATCATGTATAAAAAAACATAAATTTTGTGTCTAGGGTTTTATGATTACTTGAACACACAAAAATATAGTTAAGTTTATTGTGTTTGAATCGGTTTAATCTATGCTCATATAGTAACACAATGAAAAATCACCAACAATCTAAAGAAAATTACATTGAACATTAGAAACTTTAGAACAAATTAGGACGAAAATTACACTAAGAACAGTCAGATGGAGAAAAAATAGGTTCGAAAATTAGGAGGAAAATTACACTAAGAACAAAATTACATTCAACACTGAAATCATTTACTAAATCAACAATCATAGGTTCGAAAATATAGAAATCGTACAAAGATATACTTACCAGAAGCAAAATCGCCGAAGAAAGTTGTAACAAAAGCAGACGCCGATGAAGATGATGATAGCACGATGACGGATTGAGAGAGAAATGATGAATGAGGGTATTATAATATAAAGATCCCTTCATCTTCTTAATTTTGTAAACACAGATCTTTGTAAATTTGGAATGACTGATGAGATTAGCTATAGATTGGAGAGATGCAATGATAAATTGGTGGAAAAAAGAGGAAAGAGGGGAATTGTAGGCGTGATTTTAATTGAAAGGATTTCAAAGGAATAGAGGGATGTCATGATGAAGGTGAAGTTATGAAAAAGGAAACGGGAAGTAAGGTTTTATCGCTAACAGAAAA
Organism: Helianthus tuberosus; assembly: GCA_030545235.1. Lineage (NCBI taxonomy): Eukaryota > Viridiplantae > Streptophyta > Magnoliopsida > Asterales > Asteraceae > Helianthus > Helianthus tuberosus. The sequence goes on along the minus strand of CM060410.1, from coordinate 51,783,885 downwards.
AAAAACGGTTTTATATTGGCAATAAGATGGGTAATAAAAGGACAAATGGCAAAACACGGGTTGCTAAACAAAAAACAATTTATACTTTAATGCGTAAATACTTTATTACAGCTTCGTTCGAATAGAAACAAAAATGATAGAAAGTACGTGAACTAAGATAAATAGATGATAAACATAAAAAATTCACAAGCCATTGAATATCTCTTTATATACAACATTCATTGTTTTATTTGTAGGTCTGCCTTCATTGTCAAGTATTAGAAACTTGATTCCATCTCGTCTTGTAACCCTGGATAAAGCTACGTACAATTGACCATGTGTGAAAACTGGTTGTCTTAAGTACAAACCAACCTTAGATAGCGACTGGCCCTGGCTTTTGTTGATCGTCATCGCAAAACATACCGTTATTGGAAATTGCCTCCTTTGAAATGCAAAAGGAATCTTTTTGTCCGAAGGTACCAAATTAATTCTAGGTATGAATGTCCGAGAACCAATATTTCCACCTGAAATTATCTCAGCTTCAATTACACGGCTGTAAAGTTTTGTAACCTTTAACCTTGTACCGTTACACAAACCATTTCGTTGGTCAATATTTCGTAACAACATTATTGGAATACCAACTTTAAGCACTAACCTATGATTGGGTAAACCAGATACTTTAAGACCGTTCAGCACGTCGGGTGAGTATCTTTTTTGCTGATCAGCATTGCCATCTTCAGTAGGGCATAGACTGTCAGAACTAAGATACCCTTTTTCTTCACCTGGGAACAGTGCCAACAATCTGTCATTAATCTCGTGAACAACCTTATTCTTAGGCGCAAGTATAGCTCTAGTACTAAAGTAATTATGATCATTGTAGTTTTCCAAGATTGATGGATAAACAAAATCAATCAGGCTAGAAATTGGGTCAGATGTGCTGTCAATTAAAAGCTCAGGTGGTATTTCAATTATTGCTTCTCCATCATTCGAACCACCAACATTTCCCTCACCAACGTCCAACAACCATTTTGCAAAATTATTGATCACTTCAACTTCAAACGTAGGTCTTCCAACGGTTAACCTCATTTTCTAGTTAAAGTCAACAACTTACACTTCCTCCACAGATAAGACGAACATAATGAGGCATTCACAATTTCTTGTCGTCAACCGTTTGGAACAACATGTAATATTTGCCTAAAATCACCACAAAAAACAATAACCTTACCTCCAAACAGAATATCAGATCTGCATGAATTAGAGATATTGAAAATGTCATGCATAGTTCTATCCAAAGCCTCAAATGCATGTTTATGAACCATAGGAGCTTCATCCCATATAATGAGTTTGGTCTGTTGTAGTAATTTAGCTACATCATCGTCAGGTTTAATGTGACAAACGGAATCCTCATTAAGATTCAAAGGTATATGAAACCTAGAATGCGCCGTTCTTCCTCCATCCAACAACAATGATGCAATTCCGCTAGATGCAACGTTTAATACGATCTCACCTTTTGACCTAATTGCAGCATACAATGTTTTCCATAAAAATATTTTACCAGTCCCGCCATAACCGTAAACAAAAAATACTCCTCCATTGTTTCCATCAACTGCGTTCATAATTTCTTCATATACTGAACGTTGTTCATCCGTTAACAAATTCACCTGACCTTCATAAACATTTTGTAAATATGTTCTGTCGTATGCAAGCTCTTCGTTAATCAATCGGCAGCGAAAGTTATCTAAAGATGAAGTATCTGGGTAAGGCATTGATACAAATCTTCGAAGCGATGAATTATTTCGAGTTAAAAACTTCTCAATTTCGCATAAAACATAGTTCTTTAGTTGCTCATCAGGAATTGATAAAGCTGTGAAAAATGAAAATAACATATAAATTTAATGATAAATTTTTAGTAACTGTAACAAAAAAAAATTATAATTTTACCTGAAACACGATGATGCTTTGAGAAGCTGTAAAGAAAATCATTTGTCATATACTTCCATGTGCTTTCCCAGACTACTTCAGGTCTAGATAAAGTGCTTAACAGTAACATGGTGGCGAATAAATTGCGAATATAACCTGCGCTACCTGATATATTTGTTTCTTTGATGGCCTCAATGTACTCTGAGTCGTCATCCAACAAACCAAGCGCATAGCAAGCATCTCTAAAAGTATTGTACAATCGACCATTACCTGTTTTAATATCATCAAACGATGTTGGTCCTTTAACTTTGTTAAGAAGAATTCTTAAATAGTACGCTTCACCGGTAGACGGAGAAACGGAATGAATTCTGCCAATTGTTTTTCCTTTTATTCTCGGAACCCATATACGCTGGTCAAGCTTCCACACATACCAACGTGGAAACTGTACATATGTTAGTGTACGTGCAACGGTGTCGTTAGGATCTTGATTACGTTGCATCCAAGACAAAAACATTGATGAGTTCACAGATGGCTTGTTTAGGACGTGATTAATATCTTCATCAGGACCGAAATAAACTGTTTGTTGTCCAGGAAGATGGAAAGGCAACCTCATAACAGAAGGACTCCTATAATTAACTTCATTCGAAAAAAATCCTCCAAGAGGCTTCGCAAGCCGATATATACCTACAATCATAATACTCTTTAATTTCATCATTTTCTGCTTGCTCGTCTTGATTATTGCTCGGAACCATAGCAACTGTTGCTCTATCAGGGCCTTTATTAATATACTTGAACAAATACTTTATTGATGCCGCTTGGTTGCACCATTCAACGTTTATATGCGCCTGATATCTTTTCAAAAGTTTTTTGTTGTAAGGTACAACACTTCTGTTGTCTAACTCAATTCTATTTTTTAAAACGAAAGCACCGTCATCTCTTCTTCTGTATAAGGGAAATCCGTTAGAATCCAAGGTTGACTGATCTTGAAATTTCTTGGGAAAACCTTTTGAACATTTTTTATCAACCATACATGGATAGCTCATTCTAGCGTTACCACATGGACCGTGAATCATATGGTCTTTCACAAGCGTATATAGTTCCGGGTCTTCGTTTATATCAGGGATTTCTGCAGAAATAAACTGATCAACATGGTCTACAGTTGGAAGTTTGTAATCATTTTCCATGAATAAACACATATGTGCATGAAGCAATCCTCGCTTCTGAAACTCAATAGTGTAAACAACTACACAAGAAAGTAAAAAACTGTTACATATCATTGAGATCATGTTTAAAAAAGTAAATTTAATAACATACCGGCTGCAGCTTTTCCAAACAAATGACGGTCTTTCAAATCTTTGCAAATTGTATCCAGCTTTATTTTAAACATTCGCGATAGAATATTAGGCCTATCCTCCGGATTAAGATTTGTGTCCTTAAGAAACCTTTGAACCTCCGCCACTTGGGATTGTAGGTAATGGTTATAAAAAAGTCGGGATAACCATACCATTTACAAATAGCCATAGCGTTTAGATAGTTTTGCGTCATATATCGTGAGCCGCCTGTAAACGAAGATGGAAGGAAAATACGTTTTCCAACCTTAGACAAATCTTGTTGGCCGTTAGATCTTAGTTTGCGGATACTCTCGTATGTATCAGACCTGAGATCATGTTGCTGAAATCTTATAAAGTTACGTCGCTCGCTCTCAATCATCGTATAAGAATCAACCAAGAACTGTTGGAATAACCGTCGAGAATTTAGAATCAATGAAAACTGGATACTACGATCTTGTACACGATACGCAAAGAACTCTCTCATTGTACAATTCAGACGTTTCTTGTTAGTAACATCAATGACACCCCTATGGGGTATGTCAATTCTGTAACCGTCGTCTCCATATGGGAACAAAATAGGATACTGAAGTGCAAGATAGGAAGGATGCAACTCACTTATTCTTTTTAATGACCCCGTTTGTGTCTCGACAACGATATCTCTATTCTCAAGAGCGTTATCAATATCTCCAACAATAAGAGCGGCAACCTCGGAGGAAGTAGGTAAGTTATAAGTCCAACCATCTTGTTCTCTTTTCCCAATAAGGCGAAGCTTCAAAGTAGTATTAGGATTCTCTTGGAAACAATCTCTAACCATCCTATAAATTTTCATAAGCACATTGTTGGCATCCAACATTGCTTTGATTTGTTGTATCAACTTATTATCAGTTTCCTCTGAAGAAGTTGAATGAGGAAGCATCGTCTAAACACCTGTTTCATAAAATTGTCATAGTAAGTAAATATATAGTTAAACAAAATGTTATAATAAAAATTAAGTTTTTGCATGGTACCTAAAAACTAATTGCCTGTTTGCTAACTCATTTTCAGTATCGTATATGTATAACTGACAAAATTTAGGTTTCCCTCCGTTTTCTGGCACAAGACTACCAATCGCATGATAATTTCCACCACTAATTCTGTAGCAAAAAGGAGCATTACCAGTATTAACGGTGTGGTCAACCTTACCACCCATTGACGTAAACGCAAACATAGAATTGTAACGTCGAATATTCTTTAAAAAGTGCCTGCTTTCGTTATCATTGGACATGAATAGACTTTTATAATAAGGTGTCGCAGATTTGTAATCAGGTAACACAACTTTGGCATAACCACAACATAACATATGGCATATTTTGCCACCCTCTTTTCTTCCGTTTCCTTTCTCTACATCCCATAAGTTTGCATAACAAACTTCACAAGTAATAACTTGGTCACCATGATCCAAATAATCTGTCAAAACATACAACATTTGAGTTATGTATACAACATTCATTAAAATAATAATAACAACAGTCATATTTATAAGTTTATATTTTTACATTATGTAGCATTACTTATAAACAAACCTAACCTGTAGAAACACCTTTATAAGGATCTCATTCTACGGTTTCCTCTGTGGTCAAGTCGATCATTGGTATAGGAGATGAAATACGTGGTTTGCATACCAACTTACGTTTCCCAGATGATAGCCTTGGCAAATTACAATTCAAAGATGATGTGCGGGTGGTTGATGTGATGTCAGTTGAAAATTTTATTTTAAAACCATTTGCTCTTGTTGTAAGATTGCTCGTAGTACAACTAATGTTACCTAGTATAATTAACAAAAAACATAGTCAACATATCGATGCAAAACAATACAAACATAATAAAATATATAAACATTAAATTAATAAATACTTACTTGTTACCATACTTGAGGGACTTGGAGTAACATTATTAGCCACATCAGGAGTGGATTCCAAATTGTGACAACCAATAACATTGACTATGTTATCCGATGTAACACCTATGGTAGTAGATCTTCTTTTGTCAATAATAGATCTAGGTAATCGCATGTTATCTCTATCCTTGTTTTGTAGAATTCGAGTCACTAATAGAAAATATTAAAGAACAAAAAATAAATTCATTGTCACGTATTTATATAAAATTTTATTCATACTAAACGTAATTGAAATAATATATAATAAATTAAACAAAAGTATAGCTTATAAAATAACATACCATCAGGTGAAACTGGACGATGTTGTGTAACACACAGAGTGGAAGTGGAATTAATATTGGTGGATACAATATTAAGGGACGACGATGTAGTTCCTCCATTTGATCTCTTATTATCCAAGTATAATTTCCTTAATTTCCTTATATGAAAAGCCTCATCTTGAGTAACAATTGGGAGGACAACTAACAGAAAATCGTATACATATTCACATAATTATAATCAAAAAAGAAAAAAAAAATCAAAATAGTTAGTTGTAAATCAAGAAAGGATAATTTTCATTTTGTTATAAAAATATATAGCTAAAATAATACCATTGGTTATGCTTGATAAAGGTCTTCTGCCTCGTCGAACTTTGAAGACACATTAAAAAAATGGAAGAATTAATAAACAATTCGAGCATAATAGTTAGCTAACTAAGTAGGCGTAAAAGAATTGAAATGTGTAATGAAAGAATTAGTGTTATACCGTTAACAATGTCGGTGGACGTGTTTCCATTCCGGTGAACTGCGCATAAAAAAAATATATATATAATCAATAGTTGTTAAAATAATTATCATGTGCTAGCTAATTTTAAAGTTATTGTTTTTTAGGAATGAGTAGGAAAAAAGTTGAAAAACTTTAAATAACTTACCATCCTGAGTGTTTTCTTTATCAATGTCATTGTATACGGAGTTAGTCTTTGGTCGTTTAGGCATTGCTGGCAATTTTAAAAAAAAAAGTGTTACAATAAAGAGTTGATATGTTGGATCACATGTTATGTAATATTTAATCAATCCAGATTCAGATATAAACTCTAACTAACCATTATGGTGGTAATTGTCTACATCGATCTCTATTTTATACGGACTCATAAATCATAAAATTTATGTCAACGGATATAAACAAAAAACGGTTACACACCAGTCTATATTAACAATGGAATGCATTAACATTAATGAACAAAAATTAATATGAAAAACATCATAATTTATTAAAAACAAAATAAAACCAAAAAATTCTTATATAAAGTAAGTACTTGGGAACAATAAAAACATAACCAAAATAAATTATATAAGTTCTAACTAAAAGGAGAAATAAAGTCTCTATAAATAACGCTTCGTTAACTCCATTAAATGTATCAACATCTTGTACATATTCAAACTCTTCACATGTTAGTTTAACGGTAACCATATGTCCCCATTCACTGTTTAAAATCCATGTGTTGTACTCCATTATATGTGGTTGGTGCCGCCTACTTTGGAAAGAAACTGTTTGAGAATTCTGAAAAGATAAAACCTTATGCCTTACTTCACCTTCGAGTTTGAAGAGTTCAACAATAAGCACTTCAGGTTCAGAAACAACAAACATGTGAATCTTCCGGTTTAATGTGATAAGATGCCCTTGGCTAGGAATAAAATCTTTACTCAAAGGAAAATTAATAAGTTTGAATGTTTCAGATAAAACATCAAAAGCAATTATAAACTTCTTTCCAATTACCCACCAAGATTGTGAAACAATGAAATATACGGTCTTAGCGGATAGTGTTCCAACATACCACGCATGAGAACTTGAACCAAAGTTAGTTGCATTCAAGAATTTGACATCTCTCCATATACCAAAACGTCGAGAATAGACACTTGCAAATACATTATTGTATCGACGTTTGATGTGGAGTACTTTAAGGTCGTTAGATTGATCGTAGTAGATAGCGCCAATACCATATTGATGATCATATCCATGTTTAGGGTAGTCATCAGATAAAATAGTATACCAATTAGTAGTTGGATTCCAAAGGATAAGTTTACTAATACAGTTTTCCATGAAAACTAATAAAAGTCCGTCAAGAGAAGAAAGAAAACGTAATGATAGTGGTGGAGTCTCGAAAGGAAAAGATATACTTTTCCTTGAACCGATTTCAATCTTGCCACATATTACGTTATCAACATCTATTGACATATCATTCAAAGATATTAGATTCCGATTTTTAGCTTTATTAAGGCATACACAATGCAACATGGCAAACCGATTACTTGATAATTCCGTACACCATGCTTTACTAACACATTTGAATTAACAAATTGATTTTGCAGGGAGCCTAGACAAAACTTCCACGACTAATGTGTCAAATCAATAGCTTCCATGATCTGAACTATATCGGAAGAAAAAGATATGAAATACATAACAATGATGAATTGTGTATATCTATATATATATATTAATATAAAGAGACATTCTAATCCAAGCATGTAACTTAAGTGAATGCTAATATGCAAAAACAACTATTGTGAAAAAAAAAAACATATAAGTTCAAATAAAATGAAAAATCATTAGCATCACAATAGATTCAAATACAAACTAAACAAACTAACCGAGTTGAAAGGTTAAATCACCAGGAGCAACTTAGCACCGGAACAAACTTGTTTTGATAAATTCTTATTGAATCAGCCAATAAGAAATCAAATGGTGATATAGAACTAACACATTGAAACCAACTCTATATCAATATGTAGAGATACATGCTACAAAAAAATGGAAATATATTTATGTACTATGTTACTTTTGGAAGTGATTAAATTGTAATATAGATTTTCATAAATAAATTTACTTACCTTATATTCAAGATTTATTTAAGGAAAATGAGATTGATCACATCTTTCAAATAAAATAAGAAAATTGTATTGCGAAAATATGAAGATTGTCACTACTTGTTAAAATAGATACCTAATTTATGAAAAAGAATATAATCTAACGTAAAGTTATAAAGATAAGAAAAAGTTAATATAGCCGGAAGTTAAAAATGGCCATATAAAACACTAACACTATTCAACCTATTACAAAATAAGTTATTTATACCATTACAAAACATATACATAAACTAAACCATAGTAAAGTATGCAAAGTTTTCATATCCATCAACCAAACCACCAAAATGTTTCTATTTAAAAGACTAACCAACAACTTACCAAACCATAGCTGTTTTAAACAAAATGTATACCAGTCTTCCTTAGATCGAGGTTACATCATTCAACACAATCTTCCTCTGTGAAGTTACATATGTGAAGTGCAGCATGTGTCCAAACTCCAACTGGTTATCTGCCATGAATTTCCTCCAACCATCAACGGCGTAACGTAAGGTACCACCGTTTAACTCCGTCTTTGTTTCATAAACTTCAACATCACCATTCATGTTTTGCACAGATAGAGGTTGCAAGTTTTCAGACAGGCCTGCTCTATTTACAACCTCAACAGGAAGCCACTAAATGCATTGACAGAAAGCCAAATATAAGTGAATAGAAAAAATGAACAAAAATATTATGGTAAATCATGTGAAAAAACATACCAGCCTATATTTTCCTTTACGACTAAAGTTGAAGAATTCAGGATCCATGCCGACACCAGAAACTTTGCGTTCATTCCTTGTAACCTTCTTTTGATGCTTCACATTTTGAACAACAGTTAACCGTTTCTTTGCCTTGTTTAAGAAAAAAAATATATAGAGGTAGTTAACAACAAATATAGTATATATTGCACAATTAAAGTTATCTTGTACAAAGACTATTTATGAAATTGGATAACATACTGTTTTGACTAAATTTCAATTATTTTACTTAAATAAATTTACACATAATATATACACTTTGTACGACTTATAAACAATTTAGACCATTGAATCTAAACCTATTCATTTTTTACTAAATTAATACTCGTTTCATTCTACTTGAACATGAATCTCAAAAGATTCAAGTTGACCACAAAAAAATAAATAATGAAAGATTCTATAATTTGAATTTTAAACATGTTATTCACCAACAATTATAAATTTTCTATCAAACCTTATGAATATGACTAAGCAAACAACGACAATAAAAACGGATATTAGTGAAATTAATAAAAATACATTAAATATTTAATACCTTGACGGTTTCAGCAGATGGACGATACGGAATAGAATCAGATTTTGTAGAACGTTTTCGGCCTTTGCATTCTTTGTTCAAATTCTCGACTGTGTCGGATCCGTCAGCAAAAAGTTTAGCTTTTCCTTTTCCTTTAACCTGTTGTGAAAGAATAGAGTTAGCACATCCATTATTTTACATCTTATATGTTTTTATAAATTTATAGCTAAAACTATACCGCATCATATTTCATATACAAAATGTAATATATTAAGTAGCATCTATTAATCAATCACACATATATTTACAGATTAATAACAAAAAACCAAAGATGCTACAAAACAATTAGATGCTAAAACATCGAATTGGACATAATTGGAATAGCATTCAAAAGTAAAACAGAAGGAAACATAGGGCAAAGAAACATGAATAAGCAAGGTTTACATAAATAACAACTACCATGAAGAAGGAAACATAATCACTGCAACAATACAAACAGCCGACAGAGATCCAAAAGCCAAAGTTGGTTTTTAAAAAAAATATTAAACTGGTATAAAAAACTTTTTCTTTTGACAAAAAACGGCTAAAAACCATCCCAGACCGACTTTCAATTCGATATAATCAAGCTGCAGTTTATTTTTCTAATATACTAAACTTATTAAATTAATTGTACAATGTCATCAGTATTGAAATACTATTTGACTGGTAAACCTAGGAAATAAACAATCTAGTTGTTAAACCTCTAATACAACTAATATGAGCATTGTAACTATTTCATATACCTTACGTATCCAGCAAATTGATTTAACAATGTGTTTGTACAAAGAAACAACCAAAAACAGACTATAACACTAACGATATAGATGCAACCTTAGGTTTCAAATCAGTACTAAAGTTCGTATCATTTCATTCAAGCTTGAATTTATAAACATGAGTTTTAATACGCAATTATCATAAATAAATTAATATAAATATATGTTAGTGGTGGTAAACTTACATCTTGCATTGTCTTGAAATGTGAAGCATCACCTTTTTTCAACGTCTCTTTAACATGAACCTTCTTCGGTGTACATGACGGAACTGCTCCTGCTGGTAGACTTGTTGATGTCTTATACAAAGTAAGAAAATCATTAACAACATGAATTTAAAAAATCATAAAATTTAAATGAATTTAAAAAGCACTATTGTTTGGATATACTTAATTAACTACCTTATTAACTACCTTACTGAAAGATGGACTTTCATTAGGAATAAAAATGTTATCATCCTCCTCTATGTCATGGAAAACATCATTTTGAAAAAAAAAAGACGGGTAAAAATGGATACAAAATGTATTACTTAATAGATACAAACCTTCAAAAGCGTTTTAAAGTAATCGGCCTAGGAGATCTGAAATACATCATCATCATCGGATTCAACCTTCTTGCTCAACCTTATCTCTATATCGTCTCGATACATGGTTAAGCCAAATAAAACATCATCAAGTTTTTCAAATACCAGTAAATCATCTTCTTGAACGCCAAGATCGTTGCAAAGTTGAGGCCAACCTTGTGAAAATACATAGCTTGAATTAAACTTACTTGTTGACACAGTCCACGAAGAACCCTTATAATTTATTTCATATGAGCCAGCCACTATATTGTCTTCAAAACATTCTTGAACAAAAGAATCTTCAATGATCTACATAATATGAAACATAATACATTGAGTTTTCACTTGTAAGTTAGATGATAAAGTGTGAAAAACCTATTAACGATAAAATGTAATGAAAAAAAAATGAGATTACGTACCGTAAAACCCAATCTTAGATAACGATTAACTGTGAAATAAGATTGACCACACACGCCGTTAACATAAGATGAAAGATGGAGACCAAAATGGTTCAATGGAAGAAAGGTCAGCAAACAATCCTTTTGAAGATTAAGTTCTGAAACAACTGTTTGCCAGCCGTCAGTTAAGACTGGCATAGATTTTACTCGTTTCAACATTACGACCCATTTTTTCCCACTTGAATGATAGATACGCAGCTTCCTGTCGGCCCAATTATCTCCATAGAATTGAGTAACAAAGGTAATAGGTACATCCTGTATATATATATATATATATATATATTAATATTTAGTATATTTAGTATTATAAGTTTTAAACATAAAAATACTAAATAACAATACTTAAAAAAATGAATTATACGTAACATAAACAATGCTTACTATACTCAATGATGCAGGAGACAGAAGATACTTTACAAACGAAGTATACATTTTCAAACCTGCAACAATAAATATGCTAAGAACAATGATTTCAACAAACAAAAAATATCACATTCTCGTAGTTTACCGAATACTAATACTTGCAATATACATAAAAAACACTACGGACAGAATACTGATTCGACTATACATACTGAAGATTCACATCATGCAAAACCAAAGTTAAAAGGTTCAGAAATATAGATTTTCTATGACCTTACAGTCAATCTTATAACTAACTTTAATGATTCTGAAATTTAAAGTTATAATATCCGTATCTATCAAATTTTAAGTGAATGATTAAATATCGAATCATCATTGTCCGTTTATGTCTAAAGTACGATTGATATATACACACAACTTGAACAAAGCATAACAAAAATAAACTACAAACACTAAATTTCTAACAATTAAAGATTCAATCTTACAAACACAATACTATAACCGGTTAAGATTTCAAGTATGTCAATGTAATGGTCTACAATCAACGATTGGAACGATTAAATCAAAAAATTATGAAAAAAATGAAGGAAGTTAAATGTTCTTACCTTTAAATCAAGATTCCGTCTACGAAAACGGCGCCGGCAACCTTAAGAACTAATATTCCGGCGATAATCCGATCCCTAGTTTCCGTCGCCGATGAAGTCTCTCCTTGGGATGATTTGAGAGATGATATGATGGTATAGGTTGGTATGTACACTCTCTATAATTACAACCGTCATTTTAAATATGACATAAACAACCCCTATACTTTGAAAGTTGACGAAAATAAAATGGATTTAACAATATATTACAACAACACCCTTTTATGTTCTACTAAATGTTAATAATTATTGAAGCAAGTGTCTAATTATTATTATTAGTACATATATAATAAAATTAGTAAATTGTTAAATGTTTAAATTTTATGTATTCAATTTTCCATTTCTTACATTAAATTTATATATTAAATTTTATATCACATGTGAATACTGAGTGATTGGATATTTCAATTTTAATTATGACAAATCTTTATATAACATCTAAAGTAACCTCCAAGATATCAAGCGTGAATAATCAAAGGTTGTTAATATATCTTTATAAACAAAAAAATAAATCGATATATATATTAATAATTAACGAACAGGTGGGTTAATAAACGATAAAAACGTATGTATGAGTAAAAATTGATAAAATGTAATAATAAGGAAACATATTTTTTTTAATTCATTCTGTATCCTAAAACAATTTAAGCAGAACCTTCTTCATTAACTTCTTCTTTAACCTCTACTTTAACACGTGCAAGACGACGTTCAGGAATACGGACCAAATCTTCTGTGCCTCTAAAAACCATCATATCAAATTTTGATTCCGAAATCATCTCAAATATAATATAGTGTTCGTCTATAATTTTCATGTCTTCTTTAATTTGATTCCATCCAGTAGTGAAATACAAATTTTGACCATGCTTCTTCATAAAAACCAACCTTGTACGGTTAGGAAAAGCAGTTATAGTAACATGGTTGGTAGGTATTATGTTATTCAACTTATGATGAACAAAAAATCTATTGATAAGCTGCAAGTAAAAAAAAATATTATGTTAAAAATAGTTTTATAAACTTAGTTAAAAAGTAATATAATATAAATATAAAAAAATTAAACACCAAATGATCTTTATGTTCAAAAAACTGTGATGTTTGGCAGTATAAGAAATCATCCTGAGCAAGTGCCAAATCTTGATAGAAGTATATCAGTCGAAAAGTTAGACTACCTTCGTACAGAAATAAAAGCAATGACTTATTTGGTAATAGTAGTGACTGTATCATGTTCAACCATCCATCATGAAAAAAATATGAAGACCCTGCTTTTCTAACCCTGACAGTAAAAACTCTTCGATCAGTCGTAATGATTTGAACCATACAATCAGGAGGTAAATTGAAATCAGCTACCCAATTGTGGTAATTCCTTGGTAAAATCCGTATGCAAATTAAATAATAAAAATAAATAAAGAATGAAGATAACATGAACATACCCGAGACTTCATCTTGTTGTCTGAAAGATAAAGTAAAAAACAATTCAACAACTCCATTGATATATGAAAGGATTACAGGATGAAGATGATTATGTATTATGTATACTTAGAAGATAACACTATTTATGGTTAGAGTAATAGTCTCAATTATGGAAAAATATATTTATCAATTTTGTGCACAAATATATTACTATTTTATAAAAAAAGATATAAGAATATAGTTTATTTGTTACAATTCTCTATTCTCTATTAATATGAAAACGTTAATTTTTTTTAATAGTATGTAATACTTTCTATAACCTGCTTAATATATATGTTTAGAAACAATTATCGTAAGTGTATATACAAAATTTGATAATGTATTAACTAATTTCAATAACAATGAATATACTTAAATACATTACATCTATAATTAAATAGCTCAGAAATTTAAAAATCTACCAAAAATTGTCTTTTAGTTACAAATATTACAAAAATAATATGAATTTTTTAAATAATAAAAAAGTATCATTTTTTAAATGATTTAGATTATGAAAAGATAGATTAGGTCTTATATTTTGAGTAACATTATAATTACCCTAGTTATAATAAAAAATTTAAATTAAATAATAAAATGATATATTATACTTAGAATTTAACATTATTTATGGTTAGAGTAATAGTCTCAATTACGGAAAAAGTATATTTATCAATTCTAATAACAAATATATTACTATTTTATAAAAAAAGATGTAAGAGTACAGTTTATTTGTTACAAAAATTGGGAAATATAAAATTAAAAATATAAATAAATTTATTGACAAAATTAAAGGAGTCTATTTAAAGTTTTAAATTAAAAAACAAATTGTATTTTTTTGATTCTGTATTAATTTGAAAACGTTAATTTTTTTTAAAAATAGTATGTAATACTTTCTATAACCTGATTAATATATATGTTTAGAAACAATTATCGCAAGTCTGTATAAAAAAATTGATAATGTATTAACTAATTTCAATAACAATGATTATACTTAAATACATTACATCTATAATTAAATAGCTCAGAAATTTAAAAATCTACCAAAAATTGTCTTTTAGTTACAAATATTCGAAAATAATATGAATATTTTAAATAATAAAAAAATATCTTTTTTTAAATGATTTAGATTATCAAAAGATTAGGTGTTATATTTTTAGTAACATTATAATTACCCTAGTTATAATAAAAATTTAAATAATAAAATGATATATTATTAACTTGAGAATTAGAAAAAAGAACAATGATAAGATATATATATGAAACAAAAATAGAATTATCAAAAACAATTAGCAAAGAACACTTCTTATTCTAAACATAAAGCTGAACCATGAAACAATGATGTCCAGATAAATAAACCACACAAATCAAACCATTGTCAATTACGAAAAAAACGAAGAAACGTATCCAAATACTGAAAAAACAATCGATGAAATCAAATGTTTAGATTAAAGGTAAACTACTTTTCCATCTTTGGAATTAGAAGCACTGCATCAACAGTATCGTTGTCCTCATGCCCAATATCATCTTTACGCATTTTTGATGACGACTGCGAACAAACATCATCAACATCGTAAACGGTATCCAAACTGCGCTTCAAGTCACCTTCGCTCATCTTATCCAACTTAACAAATAATGAGTAAAACTTAAATCATATATAAACTAAAGGATAATAAACCTTAACGGGAAAATCCACATTATGATTGGAATCGGATGGTTCGACATTGACGGCTTCCTCATCAATAGGCTGATTTTATTTTAAAATAGTAAAAAAAGATGATAATAATGATAAGTTAAACATTGTTGGCAAATTGTACTAATAGTAAAAAGGTGAAATGGAATAAATATACCTGGATAGTGTCAAAATGTTTATCAAGCTCGGACAAAATCACCGGGTTATCAGTCATCTTGGAGACTGAGTAGCCATCTGACTTCTTGCTAATGTTAAAAGAAGAAACAGCTATCTTGAACGCAAACTTCCTATTGAGTAAAGAATTTAGCTCCTTTGGAAAGTTTCCTTCGTTGGCTAACTGTTGAAAAACAAAATATATTGTAAACAGATTGTAGTTAGGAGAATAACCAAACGTATGGTAAAAGCAATTATTTTGTACATACTTCAATGTTGTTGTCTAACAGCTGATTCGCATTAACCTTCAAAAGCTTTGTCACCTCATGCTCAAACAATGTCAGAGTGACAATGCCGATACAATCCTGCACACGTATAGAAAGCCTAATTCTGCATAATATATTAATAAGATTTAGTTAAATTGTCAAACCAAGATTAGCACAAAAAAAAAAAAAAAAGAATATGGATAATGTTTACCTTGGAATTGATGAAACGGTCCTTGTATTACAAACATCAGTCTTGCATTCCAAGACAATAACCTCTTCAAAACCATCAGTACCATCCTGCTTCTCTTTAACAACAGTAATGGTTGAAACCTTTTTGTTGCAGCTTGTGCACGCGTTGTAAAACCACTCATTGTTCGATGCAAAACTCTTGATAGTCCCAACAATGATAACAAACTTCGTCTGTGTTTAAGAAATAGATAATGTATAACAACAAAGATAAAGGAAAACATATTAAAACAATTTTAATCATTGTTACCATATCTATTGAGTTTAACGACCCAATGGGATAAAAAGTCAAGTCAGAAAGGAACTCTTCAGTGGCAGACTTGACAACAGAAGAACTTAAGCCAGAATAACTGGAAGAAGTTTCGGGAGAAAGTTTCTTGATAAATCTAATCAAACATGAAATATAAGTATTTACACTCACCAAGCTGGTTACATAATTATAAAAACGTATTATGATAATGTACCTTTTTTAAACTCAACAATTTCATCAATATCACTGTTAATTAAGACTCGAGTGACGGTATACAAATTAGATACAGACAAATGTCCTGTACATTATAATAAAAAAAATTGATTAATTTAAACAACTTTTAAAATTGAAACAGTAAAGAAAATAAAGAATAGATTTAAAGTAATATGATACCTCCCCAGAATTTGTATTTTCCAAACTGAATGATTATGACCACATTATTTTCACCTCGATTGCTGCTCTCATACTCCATTATTTGATTCGCATAACTGTCCCAAAGTGTCACAAAGATCTGCTTATTGTTGAACATTAAAGGTAGTAAAAAATAAAATTATTAGTGTAGATAAAATAACATAACAAAGATAATACTATCAGTGATAAAAGTGACAAAAAACAAAAAAATACTTCAAGTCTTCAAGCATAAACGTGACTTTCTTCTGGTTTTTTCCATTATTAGCTTCCGTGTCTACCTCGAAGGGAAAACTTTTGACCACAAATCCAATTACATCTCAGGAAAAAATAAATAGTGTCAACAAAATAACAATGTGTTATGTTATAATATATAGTGTTAATTGTATATAATACCAATTGGACTTTTAAAAAACTTGCTGTCATCTGTTGGATCCTCCACAACAGAATCAAACGGAGTAAAATCAAAACCCCATTCAGAACCAATAGCCTCGTGGCATTCCTCAACAACAGTGTTCTTATTAAGGTTAATCTTCAAACCACCGTGAGCTTATTTGACCTTCTGACGATTCTCACCCAATGAAGGATTTCGAATCGTCAAACAACGCTTTTCTTCTAAAAGATGTTGGTATTTAGTTGCGTTTTTTGCTAAAACAAAAGCTTGCATTTTTGTTCCCTGACAAAAAACAACATTATTTTATACAAAATTACCTATATATAATATTAAATTAAAGCAGAAGTCTATGAACGCTTACCTCACTGTCCATGACTATCATATCATAGCAATAAACTTTTCTAGCGTTATTGAAATCAGCTCTTGTCCACAAACGAACAATCCGAATGCTGATGGTGTAGTTATCAACGTTGAGGTCCAAATTATTCAACAGGGTGATTGCAGGTTGTTCCATTTCTGCATACAATTCAAAGGAAAGATTAGTAAAATAAAAACACAACAATATATACTGACACATTGTAATAAATAATCAATATGCTATATATTTGGATCAAAAGCAACAAAATATAGAACAGTCAATGCTATTCTTACCTCGGCTTATGGAAATTGATAGAGAGTTTTCTGATTAGAGAAGAATGACATAAGTGTGAAATGTTTAAAGAATATTTATAATTACGTAGGCAATGTTAATTAAGGAAACATTGTATATTATACAAAATTAAAAGATCTAAAAAATCAATTATGAAAGCACATAAACATGGAAATATGTCAAAGAATAGCATTTTCTATAAGTACAGTCAATCATTTTACATGTCCATATTTAGGTTAATTTAACTTAAAACATATATAATCAATAAATTAAAAAAATTAAAAGTATAAAAAGGGGAAACAACTTAAAGGGATATGACAGAAACTTGCATATCCAAGCGGTGCTTCATAGAATGAGTTATTAGCTAATAAGCAGAATCCATATGCATCTTTAGCCGATTTGTGATCCAATTTTTCTTGTAACAAAACATGTAACCTCTATACTTCATTAGAAATGCCACATACAACACACACACATTTGAAGTATTTAACTATGCTACATTAAAATGACACTAACCACCTTTTTAAAATCCATTGCAATTTGAAGTTCCTTCTTTAGCTATACTTGACACAGAAGCTTTCCCGCATTCTACAACCTTAGCAGCACCAAGTTCAGCACTGAGCTCCTTCTTCGACACGCATCCCGAAACCAAAATATCAAAATGTTATTGAGCCTTGTATAGCACTACACAACAATATCTAAAATATGATCGCACACATTCAGGCGCAAGCTCGTTAAAATGTGCAACTCTAATCAACATCATTCACAAAAAATTACATCCTCAGTGACTCAAATCAGAATATAAACAATTCAAGTTATGACATAAATTTAAGCGGGGAAATTTTTCACACTTTGCACTAAAATCAATAACTTTACTCTCCTAAGTATAGGTCTGTAAACGAACCAACTGGACACAAACGGGGGCATATTCATGTTCGTTAATAAAGAATATCTATCAAACATACAACATGATAATATAAATTTAATATGGCATATTAACAACTTCTGACCAAAAAATGTTATCAAATAACGTAGTATAAAGATGTCATGATAATTTAACATAGGACGATACTGTATAAATAGTATTAAGATACTGTAAACAAACACATTATCGGTAAATAAAAATTGTTCGGAGAAATAGTAATACATTATGGTTAAACGACAAACATAAAACAAAATAAACTCCAAAATACAATTAAAAAATACAGATGCATAAATAAACAAAATAAATTTTTATTATCATTTCCATTATGCTTAAAAGGTGAAATCAAAATATAAGTAAGCTGATAGATACATGTTCATGACATTATAACCATGATAAAAACATTAATATTCCTAAGTTGCGTTGGTAATCATCAAGGTAACACTATTAAAATAATAACGAAGTAGAAAAAGATATCCATTCTCCAAACCAGCTTGGCGCATAAACGTTGTCCAACCTCTAAATGCATATCTAAGCTTTTTGTTACCAGTGTCGGAATGGAGAGCCAAAGTCTTTGAAAAGCCATTTCCAGACACAACAGTCATGTATTCTATGTCGGCAAGGTTAACGTTCGCAGCAAAATCATTTGGAAATATCTACATTTAAAAAATAGAAACCAATATTAGTATGCAATTAAGTCAAACATATAAAACTAAAACAGATAAAAAAAATTATTAAAAGAACAAACTTACAAAACAGTTCGTTAAAACCCATTTCAGTTCATAAAAATCACCCACATCTATAGGGGATTCTACTATACCATCTTCAACATCCTTTGCGGACACATGTTGGTTAGCATCAGATTCAACTTCAGAATCTTCAAACTCAAAATAAATTTCACAATCAGGATCGTCAACATCAAACGGTACCATGACCGACAAACGATGTGTTTCATCTTCTAAAATACCATCCTCTTGAACTTCAAATACTTCTTCTACTCTTAAAGGTTGTTGATGGATACGATGCAAACCATCCTTGTGGAAAACTGAAATACTGAAATCATTATATCCCAATAATTGAAATATAACAAAATCCCCTGTTTCCAGATGAAGATCATTTGAAATATGTATCCAGTCAACGATAGTATAGTTGGTACCAAAACGGCGTACGATGTATACCGTCCAGACCAATTTGTTTCGAAAACGTATTGTGAAATAACAATCCAAGGGATCATTCTTGAAATAATTATCCATGAAGGCGGAATGAAGCAGCTGAAGAAAAAATATTTAGTAAACATAATGAAACAAAATAAGTTAAAAAATACAATACAAATAGATAACATAGGAGAATAAAACCAGATCTTTTGATTCTGTATTCGTCATCACACAATAGAACATAGGATTCACATATGTACCGTGGTGGCCTTTGATATGTTTCAATTTAAATGTTTTTATATCCACTTTTTCAAATACTATCAAATCATTCTGCTCAACAGCAAGCATTATAATAACTGTCACCCAACCTTGATATATAAAACACCCCCTTGTATTTGATTCAATAACAACAGACCAATTATAACCACTATCTGTTATTAGATCTGCACTTCCTACAGGATAATTAGCAACATCTATCAATGAATTATACCGCTTAGGCAATTCCTGAAAACAAAAAGAACAATATATTTGTAACAGAAGGTAAATAATAAGAACATTAAAACAAATTAAAATTTTATAACATCTAACAAAATAAAATTGGCAAATAAAGCAGAGTTCCTAACCAACTCAGATTTATACGGATCCGTCATATGAACCAGAAACCCAACTTCCATACCTGCAAAGAAAATAAGAATACACACAAAAAACTTGAAATTAGAACAATGTTATATTAAAAAAAAAACAGAACAAAAAGTTTGTTTTATTAAATTTTCTAACTCTGTAACAACATGGTAACATAAATCTGTCTATATAATAAAAAATAGCATTTAGGGTTTATGATGGAATGAATGAACTGGAAAAATAACAAAATAGAATTAACCAGACACAAATAGAAATCCATTACGGTGTATAAGAAAATCAATAAACAGACAAATTACAACAATCAACTGGTTAAAATCTCATATAAAAAATAATTAGCGGACCCGTTAACATAAACAACTACATACAAATCATACATCAAAATTAGGGTTTTCTAATAACAACTAAAAAATCACATACAGAGGTGGAATCCAACTTACTGATGCTTGAATTTCGAAGTCTGATGATGAACATAAAACAGAGCACGCTTCTTCAGTCGTCGTTTGAAACATCCGATTAAAAGCAAGAATTTGTATATAGGTGGTAGAATTGGAAACGGTTCCATAATTTCCTAAAAAAACTTCCGATAATTGATTAAGTTTTCAACCTTCCATATATAATCTATAGAGAGCGGTAATAGAATTGAAGGAATTGAAGGAAATTGAAGGAAAATAGAGAGAAGAGGAGAATGGCGCCTAAAATCCCAATTCTCTGGCCAAAGAGAATAGCCACATTAAAGTCAAATAGTCAACATTATTTTGCTTTAGTATAAGAGATAGATAACTCATCTCTCCCTCGTTCACCCTTCCCCCCTCTCTCTATACTTTCTCTGCAACCAGTCACCACCACCACAACCCAACCAACCAACCACCACCACCAGCCGACCACCCTATCACCACCTCCTCCCATTCGCCGGTATGAAATTTGAGTTCTCCCAAAACAACCAGATCTGAAAAGGGGAATTCTCCCCAAACAATTAGATCAAAAAATCGATTTCTTCTACAGATCAGGGTGGTCTGAAATTGTCGCTGGTTCACCTTCTTTATCGCCACTGCAACAAGATCTGAAAATATTGCTAATGGAGGCAAATCACATATATCGGAACCCGGCAGTACCGCCGGAACAAAGGCGGTGATGTCGCACATGAGAAGAAACGATGACAGACAACCATATCTCATAGACTGAAACACAAATTTCAAAGTTGAAAATTGTTAATGGGTTTTGGTTTGATTTGATTATGGTTTGGAAGTAGATTGAAATTGATTGAAATTTTGGTGAATTTGAGGGAGAAACATTATAGGGGACTAATAAAAGGAAGTGGGAGTTACGTGCAAATTTTATGGTTTTAATGTCTAAAGCGTGGGGTGTGGATGGTGGCTGATAGTGATGATGCCGATTGGTGGTGGTGACGGCTGATGATGGTGATGGAAATCCATTGGTGGTCTAAATGTTTGATAATGACAAGGATGATGCAAGTATTCTTAGACCAGCTAAGGTTTGTTGTGGGTTTTATAGGGTATTCCGGTGGTGGTACGAGGTGGTTGATGGTGGTAGCTACAGGTGGAGAGAAGGGTGGTGGCTCCCAGGTGGTGGGTGACAGCGGTGTGAGGTGGTGGGTGGTGGTGTAGGAGAGGGAGAGTGGTCTATATATATATATATATATACACACACACTATAATATAAAGCATATCCGAAGGACTACTTAATGTAAGTTGCCACTTCCCTTAAAACACCTTTAAAGCATGATGTACAAGTGCTTAAAGCACATTAAAATCAAAATTGTATTCACTTTCCCATTATACCCTCTCTCACACAAAAAACACGGGTACAAGAAATTAGGGTTTCTAGGTCAATCTCATCTCAAATTTTGAAATTTTTATCTCGCCCCCATCTGCTTTTTCTCGCTCTCTATATGGCGATTCAGATCTATGAAGGTTTCCCTAGATCTTTCTCAAGATCGATGAAGATTCTAACAACCTAAACCACAATCATATCTCCACCGTCGCTCATCTCCAGATCGATGAAGATTCCAACAAACACATATGATTTTACGGAAATCTGAAGCATGAAGCTTCGTGTGGTTGCAATCAGTGGGAAAAGGATCTAGGTATGTTTACTTTTTTATTTTCTATTGAATATTTTCTCCTATTTAGGGTCTATTTTTGACTTTTTTTGTTGTTTTGTTGTAGATTAAGATGGAGTGGTGGTGATACACGAACCAGGGAGACAAACAAAACTTTGCAGATCTGAGTTTTTAGCTACATTCAGAAGTTTTACATTCATATCTGAGTTTTTTTCTTTTTTTAAGACTTTGATATGCAGGGGCTATTTAAAAGTTTTGTTAGAGAAGATGACAAGCTAAGGAAACAAGCAAAACATGGTTAAGGCATGCGATGATTTAAAAGTGCTCCCAGGTTAAATTGTCATTATTGTTTATTTGTTAGTTGGGGTTTATGACAATGTTACAGCAATGTGATCTATGTTTTGAGTGTTTGATGACGTCATGTTAGTTTGTAGAATCTGGAAAAGTTTTTTTTTTTAAATCATTATTCTTATTTTTTAAATGTTTTATTTTGTGTGAAATTCAGATTGAGGAAAGTAACAAGTTGCAGTTCTTAACAAAGGATGAGTGTGGTCGGGTTTGATCTTGGGAATGAAAGTTGTGTTGTGTTGTGGCGGTTGCGAGACAAAGGGGGATTGACGTTGTTCTTAATGACGAGTCGAAGCGTGAGACGCCTACCGATGAAACAGTGGTTAACCAAGGGAGGTTAATTCACTGGTCTCGTCAAGTAGGGTTAATCCCTTCTTTCCGAGGATCGGAGGCTGGATCGTCCACTGATCTGTCTCCCGCACAAGGGAAACACACCGTGACTCGTAATAAGGAGGATGGGGTGGGGGGTGCTCCTTGTTACCACTCTCCGGTGTGAGAATCAGTAATTTGCTTGAGAGCAAAGTGTGTGATAGTAGTATGAGTGAGAGAGTTTGATAAGCGATACCTCAAACCTGGTCCGGGATAGGTATTTATAGCCGAGGAGTGAAGGAGGGTAATTGAGTGGCAAGACTGACAAGGCGCAGGCCTTTGCAGGTGTGTCAGGCTTGTCGGTCACGGAGGTGATGCCACATCCCACTGTTGCTGTCAGTCTGTGTACTAGCGTTGCTTACGTGTGGGCTGACAGGCGAGTGTCATTAGTGCCACTTGCTGTTAAGGTGTCAGTCCTACTTGCTCTGTGGATAGGATGCGGTGCCAGGCCGCATCGCTATCTGCGGTAACTGCGGTCATTTCCGCGGATCCCCTACTTTGACAAAGATGTGTACAGGATACGGTGCCAGGCCGCATCACCATGTGCGGTAACTGTTGTTGTTACCTAGATCCTTTGTCGTGAAAAAAATGTTTATAGGATGCGGGTGTTGAACCGCATCGCTATGTGTGACATCCATTTTCATACACAAGGTAAGTCTTCTCATCACTTGACCGATTGGATTCGGTAGCTGTGTTCGCGCGTGCCCGCATGGACGCATATAAGTTCTTGCTGATGGGAGTATTTGATAAGGGTGATGGTCACTCGCGACTGCTTTGGTGCGAGATCTGGGACCATACCCCTTCAAGTCCCCCAGTCCAGTGTTGCTTCCTCATGCAAGTTGCAGGAGGGAGGAATACTGGACTATTAGGTCGAGTGGGTACTTTTGAAGTCGGTTTGGAAAAGATTCTAGACCTGGCCGGTGGCTCCTGCTTCAAGTAAATCAAGCCGGAGATCTGGTAGAGTCGTGTGACGTCTCTTCCGGACCGGTGAGCAAGTTCAGGCTGATGCTCTAACATCAATTTATGACTCTGGTAGTGTGATCTACCTTTTTATGATGTCATCAAGCATGATTGTCACCTGTTGGTGTGTCGAACCAACCTTTGAGATGGTAACCGAAGATGAGGACGAACTCTCCATTGCGCGTAACTCTAGGTATAACCTTTGCAGTTGCTGATGCAGTACGAGGGTGCCATGCTGATGCTTTATGTTTATCAACTGGACATGTGATGATGATCCCTACTTTGTGGGGTGTTCGTTTTCTTCTAGTTTAGCTCTCAAGTAACCGCACATCCTTTGCGGTTACCTCAATCCTGAGCATCGTTGGCCATGTTTGGTCGAACAATGTGAGGAAATGTGGTGCATTGTTGGCGGTTTTTGGTCGAACAATGCGAATCGTTCAGGTGAACGATGGTCAAATAAACATGGTCATAGGCATGCTTGTGCCCACCATTGTTTATTCTATGCGGCCACTTGGTAGGTAAACAAGGTCATAAGCAGACTTGTTACCACCATTGCTTGGCTTGTTGCTCAATGAGATCACCTCGGTTACTTAGGAATCTGGGTGAAACTCGTCCGCATTCGTTCTGTAGCCATGTGATGACTTAGTCATGGCTCTTCCGTAGCTACCGCTTCCATAGTTATGGATCAGCCGCAATGACTCGTGAGTGTCTGCAGTTTATAACAGAAGACTCGCTTTAAAAGAGGGTGTACTTGATGTGGCTCTTGAAGGTTCAGGAGTCAGGGTTGCTGATGTGCAGTCGCTCATCATACCTATCCTTTCCTTATTGAGAAGCTGTTTCTTTCCCCTCTGTGGCTGTGAACCGAAAACGACGGATTTGAAGCTTGAAGAAGCCTTAAGGCATTATGGTTTTCCGGTTTCAGAGGTATGGTTTTCACAGTCCAAAGAACATTGCTGGTTTTGAGTATCTGACACACCTGTGCAGGCTCGTGTGTGTAATCTCCGCATATTCCACGTGTGGAAGTGAAGCTATGAAGAGCTTGCTTATCCTCCTTTTATATAGTATGTATATGTATTTTTTCTTTTTTGAGGGGGTATGTAAAAAACGACATGCGGTATAAGTTGTGGTATGAGAAACCAGAAAAACCGCACGCCGCGCACATGAGTTTTGTCTTTACTTGTCACTTTTTGTAGACGTTGTAGACCGCACGTGCGGGTTGGTGGAAGTTGGTGAGATTTAGCTGGCATGTGCTGAAATGAAAGGACATTTGCACTGCCCAAGGTAATAAATGCACTGTAGCAGGAGTGCAAAAGGTAGTGTAATGTCAGGCGCGTGTGCGGCCACGCGCGCGTGATAACTGTCAGAGAAACCATCGCTTGACACGTGGCGGCGTATGACGGGCTTCGAATTTGCACGTCTGTTCGGTTACTATGATCGCATTAATTGCGATGAGTATAAAAGGGGAAACCTTTTAGGGTTTCCCTCCACTTTTCGAAATTTCAAAATTTTTTCCGATGAGAGAAATTTGTTTCTTCTTCTTCTCCGATCAAAACTTTGAGTTTTCTGGTGAGATTTTCCCAGTTTCTTGCTCGTGTTCGTTGTTTTATGTTCTGAATGGCTAATCCTTCCAACCCTTTTTCTACCGCCGCTGAAAATCCTGAACAACCGTCGTCGCCGATGGCTGAGGAGGAGGCAGAAATTAATGCTCCTGGCAAGTCCTTGCCAGTGTTAAGGTGGACGGAGTCGGGATTCAAGAACTTGTTGACGTCCATCCAAATGCCTGATGCTTATGGGGCTAGGTATCCCCAAGAGGGTGATACTGCCGATGATGCTCTGGCAGGGTATGTCAGCATGTTTGCAGACTGGTTCGGTGATTGTAATCTCCGGCTTCCACTGACGGTTTTCGTGGGGGACATATTGGAGTATTACAAAATCCATATTTCCCAACTGAGTCCGTTGGGAATGATCCGAGTTCGAAATTTTGAATATACATTTCGTGAGGTTTGGAGCCTCTAGTAGGGGATTTCCGACGTTTCTACAAGTTAACTTGACTGTGCAGCTTAGTTTCTTTTCCTTCTGTGTGCGGGAAGGTGCTCCCAAGCTCATGAGCCCACCCAAAGGCATGACCAAATGGAAGACCAAGTTCTTCTATGTGAAGGCAGCCGCGGTTACTGCAAAGCTGCAGTTTAGGAATGTGACGGGGCCCATTTCGACCGAGAATTTGAGTACCCCCAAAAGGGGCAACAAGGTTGGTTCTCACAATTGCGTGCCATTGGTTCCAAGAAGTTGGATAACAGGCAGTTGTGGATACTGCGGACGATGGTGGGTGGCAGGTTGGATCGGAAGGCAAGGCCTGTGTTGCGGGAGAAAAACGAAGGTAAGTGCCTTTGTGTTTTTTTGTGTTTGTTTGCCTTTCTGTTTTTGTTAATAATTTTCGTAGATGGGTTGGCAGTGGAAACTCTATTGTGGAGGATGTTTTGTCCTGACTTCGAGGGCAAGATTGAGATTGAGAAATTGGGTTCGGATGAGGAAGGATGGAACCAAACCATTCTTAGCAACTTCTGGATCCCTGCTGAGGCCGCATTGAATGCGGTGTTGCCGGAAGGCAAATGTACAATACTTTTATTTTGTCCGCACTGTCCTTGAGTAACTTGTCCCTGATGACTGCTTTGTAATGAAACGCAGGTCATCTTGGGGCTTTGGGAGACCCTGATGCGACGGGTGTTCCAAAGGTGACTACGCCCTTGTTTTTTGATAAGCATAAACGCAAGAAAAAAGCGCATGATGCGGTTACTCTTCCCCCTTGGTGTCAGAGGCAGCAGGTACCTTTCGTATTCGTTTACGCAAATATGAAGGTTAAGTAGTAGTGTCTGACACTCTTGAGGGCTTGGGTGTTCCAGGTGGTTCATCGGGTGCGGGTGGTGCGACCGCGGGTACTAAGCCCGTTGGTGACAAAAAACGGAAGGGAGATGCCTCTGTTGCCGGTGGGGAGAAGGCGCCTAAGTTTTGGAAGACTCGGGCGACTGCGGTTCCCAAGAAAAAGCCTGCTGTCTCTGCTGGTAAGTTGGTACAATACTTAGCAAGTTTTATTGCCTCAGTGTATCTGATAGATGTCTTCTGCTTGTGTAGAACCCTTGGAGGAAACGGTTCCCGTGTCTACTACACCGCCTTCTTCACCGAAAGTGGTGGACGTGGAAGCTCAGAATAAGGGTGGGGAAAACCCTTCCAATAAGGTGGTGAGCAGTGAGGGTACTCCTCCGACTGTGCATGCAGAGCAGTCGTCAAGGAAAACCGGGGGTGACATGATTTTTGACACGTTGGATTCATCCAATATTTTGATCGACCCGCGCGGTGAAGGTAATAAGGGGGCGAGAAGCCGATGTCCCCTATTTTTGAAAAGGCATCCGGTTCTGCTACCACGGGCAAGGGGGTTGAAGATCAACCTCCAATTCAGCTGGGGGAGGCTGAATTGGATTATTACTACCGTTCTTATGCGGTAGAGCGTAGCTTTGATTTCCACCATCCCCCTTGGAGTATTCTACAGGGGGATGAGGTGATGAATGATCCCTCTGCTTGTAGGGAAGCTTTGAGGGGATTGGGAACCCCTGTTGAGACTACTCGGGCTTGTGGCCTTAGTCGACAAAACTTGCAGAGTCAGCTTGCCTCCATGCTTGTTGGAGGCTCCATAATCGCGAATGCGGTTATGGAGGATTATAATGCCTTAGCTCGCCTGGAAGAGGAAACCATCCGGTTAAGGGCGCAAGCTTAGGCGATGATGGAAGCTGCTCAAGCGGGTAAGGAGCAGTTGGAGAAGGATAAAGCTGCTTTTGAGAAGCTAAAGCAGACTGAAAGGTGGGCTGCATCCGCTGGCCTTGAACAGGTTCGTTCTGTTGCCAAATTGCTTTCTAATGAGCGCAAGCTTTGGAAGGAAGCTTGTGCTAGAGAGAATGAAAAGCTTTTCCTTGTTCTTCAGGAGCTTAATAATCTGAAGGCCACTAATGTCGCATTGGTCAAGGAAAAGACCGCAGCTGAAGCGGCTATTAAGGAAGCGGAGACACGTGGTGCTACCGCGCTGAAGGAGGCGGAGGCGCGTGCTACCAAAGAGCTTGCGGATGTGAATGCTGACCGCACTAAGCTGAACAAGGTTATGGAGGAACTCCAGGTATGAACTATGATTATTCATGAGTTGTTTCCTTGTTTGTGTAAGTGTAATAGATTGTCTGCTTATACTTGTTTGTGCTTATTGCGAACAGGCAGAAGTGCAGAGTCGCGTAAGTATCCTTGAGGAAGTGACTTCCCGCGCTACTGAGGCTGAGGCGCGGGCAAGGCAAGCTGAGAAAACGAGAGATGGGTTGACCACCTCCCTAGCCTAGGTTACTGAGGATCATGCGTGGATGCGCCAGCACGGTATCGGGCATGTAAGTACTTTGTTCCTTTTGTTCCTGTTTTCACCTTAGTGATCTTGTTGCTGTCATGTGAACAGATTGTGGAGACCATCCTTGACGCCCCTGAGAACGCGACTGCGGTTGCTGATATGAACGAGCTTTCACGCCGGGCTGGGTTCAAGGCTGGTTATAACAAGTGTCTTAGTGATGTGAACCCATTCTTCACTAGCAAATTCACTGATGAGTGATCTGGTTTCCACGGTGTAGATACCGAAGCTGCTTATGACGCTGCGATGGATGCGTACAACAATCTTTCCATTCCCTCCATTGATCATATTGAGAAATGTTTGGAAGCGGAGGATTACGTGGATCGGTTATGTATGCTCTTTAACCCGGTGAGAGAGGGTGAAGGCACTAGTGGTACAAACGCAGAATAGGTTGGGCCTGCGTGCCTTCTTTTGCTTTCTCTTATGTAAATGTTCGAAAAACCATATGTAAAGGTTGTTCTTTATGTAATGGATGGGCGCATAAGTATTTTGGATATAAAATTCTTGTTTGGCTGAAAGTATGTAAGGGTTTTTACTTCTTGCCCTTGTTTGAACTCGTGCAAGTTAATATTATTTAAGGCCAATGTTTAAGGTGCATGTAAATAACATTAAGTCAGGGTTTGTCATTTTCATGTCTAGGTGATATGCAAGTATGTGTGGCTTAAAGTATATAAGTAAAGGGTATTTACTTGTTTGACTTTGTGTGAGCGCGGGTGGGTTAATATTATTTAAGGCCAATGTTTAAGGCGCATGTAAATAACATCAAGTCAGGGTTTGCCATTTGGATGTCTAGGTGATATACAAGTATGTTAATGTGTGACTCTGCTGGTCTAGAGCGCGGGTGAGTCGACACCTTTCATCAGTCACGTTCCACTGGTTAGGGATGCCTGAAGTAATAAGTATACTGTACACCATTGTCGTGTAAGTAGTAGTCAATTCCCGTTTTTATCCCGTTAGGGCCTAGGAATTGTATGCATCCGGCTGGATACACCGCAACTTTTGCCCGTGCTGACCTATTACAATATTTGTGTGTGGTTGCCACTTTGTATGGGTATCGCGAATGAAGATTTTGCCAATCTGTATTTGTAGATACCGCAAAGTGGAACAGACATTTGTAATAGAAAAAATAAACAATATTGTATTGAACTGTTTATTCACCGCACCTGGTGCATCTGGGAAGGGTCCCACCACGTCAATTGCCCATTTTTGGAAAGGCCACGCGGTGGTAACAGGGATCAGATTGTTTTTTGGGCGCAGTGTTTTCGGTGAATGTCGTTGATAGTTGAAACACTTGCGCAAGATCTTAATAATGTCCAGGTGCATACCGGGCCAGTAGTACCCAACTTTCATGATTTTGGCCACTACCATGCGCGGGCCTGCATGTATGCCACATATTCCTTCATGTATCTCTCTGACAAGATACGTGGCATCTTGAGGGTCGACGCATCGTAAGAGTGGCCCTAGGTATGACTTGCGGTATAAGATACCGGTCCCCCATTTGATAGTGACACGCCTTGTATTGCAGTTTGCGTGCCTCTGTTTTATTCTCGGGGATAATACCTAATTGTAGGTATCTTATGATTGGTGTCATCCAAGACGTTGTACCGTATTGGATGACGTTGACTTGGCGCAGGGGTACCGAAGGATTTTGCAGGATCTCACTACGTATTTCCTTTGCCAGGTGTTGGAAGCTGGTGGATGCTAGTTTTGAAAGTGCATCCGCAGTTTTATTTTCACTCCTGTTGATATGGTGAATGTTGAAGGAGGTGAACTGTGATGTCAGTTGCTTGGCTTGTTCGAGATAGAGGATCATGATGTCCCCTTTTGCGGAACAGTCTCCGTGGACTTGCCCCGCAACGAGTAATGAGTCGACGTGTGCTTCTAAATGTTGCACGCCGAGTTTGACTGCCAAGCGTAGCCTTGCTAGTAAAGCCTCGTATCTTGCCTCGTTGTTTGTACTTTTGAAGTCGAGGCGTATGGCGTAAGTAAGTTCTTGGCCGTCAGGGCTGACGAGTCGCAGACATGCACCTGCACCGTCCTCATTGGACGCACCAACAGTGTATAGTGCCCAGATGTCTGATGGGGACGGCGGAGGTGTAGGATTTTGTTCATCTTCACATTCTTGGATGCGATTCGCCGGTACTTCCGCAGCGAAGTCAGCTAAAACTTGCCCTTTGATTGCCGGGCGCGGCTTATAAATCAAAGTGTGTGCGCCGAGCTCGATAGCCCACTTGGCAAGTCTTCCAGAGATTTCGGGCTTGGAGAGGATTTGCCCGATCCTGTAGTTGGTTAACACGGTGATGACATGATCTGCAAAGTATCGGCGTAGCCGTCTGGATGCATGTACCAGCGTGAGCACCAACTTCTCCATGATGGAGTATCTTGTCTCTGGATCGTTGAACATTTTGCTGACATAATAGATTGGTGTTTGGACCCCCTCTCTCTCCACTATAAGTACCGCACCCACAGCGTTGTCCGCGGTGGATAAGTACATGATGAGTGGTTCTTTTTTACGTGGTGCGGTGAGAGTTGGTAGCTGAATCAAACACTCTTTCATTTCTCGAAAAGCGCTCTCTGCCTCTGCAGTCCATTGAAACTGTTATTTCTTTAGGTAGTTACGCAAAGTACTAATAAAGGGATAAGATTTAGCCACGTGATTGGCCAAGAATCTGTTTAATGTGGCGAGCCGGCCGGCTAGCCGTTGCATCTCCTTTATTGTTGAAGGCGATGGCATGTGCTCTATCGCCTGAACCTTTTCCGGGTTAACCTTGAATCCATCTTTTATGACGATGAATCCAAAAAATTTTCCTTCTTCCATTCCAAACGAGCATTTCCCTGGATTGAGCTTCATGTTAACGCTTCGCAGAGTTTGGAATGTTCTTTCAATGTCGTGGAGCATGGTGTCTTCCTCCATGCTCATGACGACTAGGTCGTCCATGTAAATCTCGACACTCTTGCTGATCTGATCACCAAAAGTGTCATTCATCAATTTTTGATAGGTTGCGCCTACGTTGTGCAACCCAAACGACATTTTTGTGTAGCAGTAATTTCCGGTAGGGGTGCGGAATGCCATTTTGTCTTCGTCCTCTATTGCCATCTGTACCTAGTGATAGCCTTTGTAGTAATCGAGGAAACACTTCCATCGGAACGACGCGAGATTTTTGACTTTTTCGTCGATCTCGGGAAGTGTGTAACAGTTTTTGGGGTAGGCTTTGTTAAGGTCTTTGTAATCGACGCACATGCGCCAGCCCCCACTTGCTTTTTCTACCATGACTGGGTTTGATAACAAAGTCTGGTATTTTACTTCCCGCAGGATGCCTGCGATGAGCAGTTCCTTTACCTGCTCATTCATCGCCTCATTCTTTGCGGATCCCAGGTGGCGTTGTCCCTGGATCATGGGCTTGATACCCGGTAGGGTATTCAAGAAGTGTTGCGCGACCTCACGTGGGACACCTGTCATGTCGGCGGATGTCCATGCGAAGATGTCTTGATTTCTGAAGAGGAGTTGCTTCAGGCGCGCTCTTGTGCTATTGGACAAGGCATGACCCAATGTGACCGTTTGTTCAGGGTACCTTGCATTAAGTACCCATTTTTCAGGTTCGGTGCTGGGGGTCAGCCTTGCCATTTTGGCCGGACGCAGTTCGTCCGTGGACATTACTTCTCTACGGGCGTAAATTATCACGATCCCCGTTTCGGTTGGGAAACCGATAGCAGAGTGGGGAACGGACGTTATCATGTTGAAATTGCCCTGTGATTCTCTCCCGAGAAGCACGTCGTAACGGGAGGTATGGGGTAAGACCATAAAATTTACCTCCTCGACCCGCGTGTGCTTACCGTTGGTAAGGCGCACGGGGAATGTGATTTGGCCTAGGGGGAACACCGTTTCCCCCGCGAACCCGGCCAATGGGTAATCCACCGGCTGCAGTCGATCTTTATCCTCTTGGTCAAATTGGTTGAAGCATTGCTCATAGATGATATCGGAGGTACTTCCCGGGTCTATAAATAGACGCTCGATGCAGTAATGAGCTAGGCAGCCGGTGATAACGACGGCGCGCCTGTCGCGCGGTTCGCCTCGGACTTTGGGGAAAATGACTTGCTCGTCGCGCCAGTCATCATCCCCTCTTCTTACCGCTTTGCGCGCCTGTCTGCGGCTGTGATTGATCATGTGAGTGGTTGCCACATACATGGCCTTCTTGCCGCTGGAGGTGCCCTCGTTGTTGGTGGTGATGCACTTTGTTTTTTTGGCGCGGTTGACAATAGGTGTTGTAGCTTCCCCTCTTTTAGGGCTCGTTCAATCTCCAATCGGAGACTGATGCAATTGTTTATGGAGTGGCCCATGTCCTTATGGTATTCACAATAAAGGGTCAAGTCTTGCCCTTTTTAATACTTTATTGGTTGGGCCGGTCGCAAGGACTGCGCGTCCGTGAGAAGGACGTCCCTTGGCGACTTCGTGAGTTCAGTCCAATTGCGGTCCCGAGACTCTTCCTTGGATGCCCGCTGGTCTCCTTGGGCGTTAATGGTGGCCCTCGCGTCGGGCTGATACCCGCGTGGGGTGTACGGTTTGGAATCGTTGCCTCGATTCCATGTATCTCGGTTGTGCTTGTTGTTGTTGCGCTTAGTCTCTTAGCGGGAGGATTGATCATCTGTTAGGGGGCGGGCTTTGCCAGTGTGAGGTTTGAGAGACCGTGTGGTTTGGGCGTATGTCTTGACTGCCGTCATGACGTCGTCCCATTTTTCTAGCAAGCCCTCTTTACCCGAGATTGTCATAATTATTTCGTCGTGGTTGACCGCTCGGAGGAAATGATTGTGGGCCATTTGGTCCACTACCCCGCCAATTTCGAGGCATTATTTATTGTAGCGGATGACGAAGGCTTCCAAACATTCGTTCTCTCCGCGCCAGATGTTCATGACGTCTAATGAGTCACGCTTGTAATGTCTTTGCTGGCTAAAATGGGCAAGAAATTTTTCTTGCAATGTTCGAATGAGGCCGGTGATCCGACTGGCAAAGAATCAAACCAGGCCCTCACTAGTCCGATGAGGGTCTGGGGGAAAAATGGCACAAGCTGGGCTCGTCCCAATGACCGATGACCCCAGCCCCTGTGAAGACATTCATATGGTCCTCGGGGTCCGACGAACCATTGTACTTGCCCACCGTGAGCAGAAGTTTGCTCTTGGGGAGTGGGGCCAAGGCAATCTCCTTCATGAATTTGGAGTTTTCAGTGGTGGACCTTGGCCTGTAGGGTTGAGCTGGGTCGTGCTTTGCAGCGCAATTATATACGGTACAGGGTTGCGTGGGGGGATAATAATTGTAATCCCCCGGTCGGCTGTAAGCCGACTAAGAGTCCTCGCAGTATGTATGGTCGTCTGGGTCGATGCGGTCGTAACACTCATTGTGGGGGTGCGTTCCCAGATGGCTGTGTATACCAGACACTCGGTGAGCAGCTAACTCTCGCTGATATTCTCCATGTGGGCCCAGGCGGTCATGTACCAGTCTCCTAGCCTGGGATCCATAAGTGGAGTCGTCCTCCTGGAGCGTATGGATAGTACAGTAGGAGGATCCGCATGACCCGCGCCTATCTCGGGAAGCGGGGTGGGTTAGAGCTCTGCCCTTGTATTGCAAGATACGAGCCGCAGGTGTGTAAGGCGCGGGTGTGGGTCCTCCATGCGTTTGCGCATCCACGCAAGCTTTGCTGTAGGTTGCACCAAGAGCAGCATGTTGTTGGAAGTACCAGGTGTGGAGATCCACTCCTGGTGGCAGTACCGAGGCGTACTGTGAAAAATTAGGGATGAACACAGGGGGAGCGCCCCCCTGTGCGGATGTGCCAATGTGGCCGATTTGTTGCAGGGGTAAGGTTTTCCCTAGTAGCATTATGTTAACGATCAGACATGATCTTCAAGAAAGAGAGAGATGGAAATAAGTGCTAAGAGTAGCGGTGGGCGCCAATGATGAAACAGTGGTTAACAAAGGGAGGTTAATTCACTGGTCTCGTCAAGTAGGGTTAATCATTTTTTCCGAGGATCAGAGGCTGGATCGTCCGCTGATCTGTCTCCTGCACAAGGGAAACACACCGTGACTCGTAACAAGGAGGATGGGGTGGGGGGTGCTCCTTGTTACCACTCTCCGGCGTGAGAATCAGTAATTTGCTTCAGAGCAAAGTGTGTGATAGTTTTATGAGTGAGAGAGTTTGATAAGCGATACCTCAAACCTAGTCCGGGATGGGTATTTATAGCCAAGGAGTGAAGGAGGGTAATTGAGTGGCTAGACTGACAACGCGCAGGCCTTTGCAGGTGTATCAGGCTTGTCGGTCACGGAGGTGATGCCACATCCCACTGCGGCTGTCAGTCTGTGTGCGAGCGTTGCTTACGTGTGGGCTGACAGGCGACTGTCATTGGTGCCACTTGCTATTAAGGTGTCAGTCCCACTTGCTCTGTGGATAGGATGCGGTGCCAGGCCGTATCGCTATCTGCGGTAAATTCCGCGTCCCCTGCTTTGATAAAGATGTGTACAGGATGCGGTGCCAGGCCGCATCGCCATGTGCGGTAACTGTTGTTGTTACCTAGATCCTTTGTCGTGACGAAAATGTTTATAGGATGCGGTGTTGAACCGCATCGCTATGTGTGACATCCATTTTCATACAGAAGGTAAGTCTTCTCATCACTTGACCGGTTGGATTCGGTAGCTGCGTTCTCCCGTGCCCGCATGGACTCAGATAAGTTCTTGCTGATGGGAGTATTTGATAAGGGTGATTGTCACTCGCGACTGCTTTAGTGCGAGATATGGGACCATACCCCTTCCACCTGCTATTGCTTTAGCATCCTTTACGGTTGATGCATGAGACAACTGCAATTGCTTTAGCGAATGGAATATACAAGCCCAACTTGCCTGAGAATGAGCAGCTATATGTAGGTAACGCCCTGCTTCTTCGTACTTTCCATAATTAGAAAGCGTTGTTTACATTTATATTTTTGGAAGTCTTGTATTCTTGTAATCGTCCTTTCGTTGTAACCGTTGTAAAATCTGAGACTTGGATCATAAATAAAATTCGTATTTCTTTAAATTTGTGTTATACATACTTCATACATGTTCATACATTTGGATTAATTTTGCAATCGATACATTATTCGTAAATTCTTGAAAATATGTGTTATACCTGCAAATTCGTGATATACGTGAATCATACGTCATTTGGGTGCACACGATACCTATTTACGACATACATATACTAAATCATGCTTCCTCATACTTTGTTTTTATGTCACTAACACTTAACCACCCTTATACTATGTTTATATTTCATAATATACCCTTAAAACACCTTAAACCTTCAATAATAAATATCAAGGACCAAAACTGCCAACATTTAAACTTGGTTTCCCCAGCCATACTTGCTCGCCGGCCGCGACCCCCCTCCCCTACCTGAGTCGCGCCCCGCGAGGACACCAGATCCGTAGAACCCATTTTCAGCTCAACTATTGGGCGATTTTGGTTTTATTTATGTGTGTTTTCTCCATTTATTAGCCAACTAACCAACCCTAATCATTCCCTATAAAACCCAACCCTTCTCCACACATTTTCCACTTTGCAAACTCATCTCTTTCACTCTCAAACACTCAAAAATCAGCTGGAAATCGGTAGCAAATCAGATTGGTTACAAGTTGCAAAAGTGAGCATAACTTCACTTATACTTCATTTTTTTCATTCATTCCTTCTTCTTAGCACTTGGAACAACCTTAGGTATGTTTCCACAGGTTTTCCATAGAAAACCAAGGCTGGAACATCAACCAAATAGGGTTAAAAGTGCAAGAAAGTTTCTGTTTTGTATAAACACTTTGTTAAACTTACTTAAACTTGTGATTTCTTCCAACATTCCTATGTCCTTATGCCACTAATCAAGACCATTATTATGTGTGCTTAAAAACAAGGTTGTAACATGTAAATCTAGAGGTTTAATCCTCAAAAACTTTCTGTTTTAAAAGGGTTTTAGCCCACAAGTGATGAACAAGTCCTAAACATGAATATGTGTGATTATTTGGATAGCTTGAGCTATCCTACCTACAAATCAACACATCACTTGATGTTTTCCTTGTTAGCTAGTGTTTATTTCATTTCTTTATTATACATTCATGACCATCCTTGTTGTCAATGACAACTTGTGCATTGGTGAATACAAATGAGGTTCCAAAATGAAAGATTTATCTTCCTACCTCATGCATGACTTCTATGATAATATTTGTGACATTATTGGACTAGACTTATGATATATATACTATATGAAATAGATAATACTTATAGTAAGTGAACCTTTGATGATAATCTTATGGTTATTTGTCAAAATATTAAGTTACATCATCTAAGAACTTGGTACTCGTTACGATTCCAATGGGTACTTTAACCTATGAAAACATTCAAACCCCTATGGGTTTCATAGTGTCAAAAACGAGTATTATGTGATTAGATGGTTATTTTCTCATATGCTTACTTTCCATGTACTTTTAATTCCGAATCCCAAATCTTCCGTTACCATCCAATACTCATACACCTACGTTTATTTGTGTATAAGGACTTGGTGTTCCATCCTCCAACAACCAACAACACCTCACGGTTTAACAAGTGGAAGCTTGCAAAACCGTGAGTATACTTGAAACCCCCTTTTCGCTTACCACCTTTTGGGTTGTAACATGTTAAACTATGAATACTACACTTATACTTATTTCTAAAATGCACAATCATTCCTTATACATGCATGCATACTTGTTACTTGATACTTTAAACTTGGAGTTATACGTTTTGTGTTAGACTTATCATTAACTTCGTACGAGCCTATCCTTGACATATGTAGCGCTATAGGATTAACACACCGCCTGTGAACGTTGGGTTATGTTAAGAGCTTATTATGTTTCATCTTGGTTTGATTAGTTATACACATGCTGATTGATTGTTTATCTTGTTTCGATTAGCTTGCCATGTGGAATTGTTTAAACTTATTTTTATGCTATGTATGAAAACCTGTATACTCACCTTTGCTTTTGCATTGAACTTTATTTTAAACATGTTACAGGTTGATGGTGACGATCGTATGAAATTTAGTAGGGATGACTAGAAACACGCTCGGGAAATTACTAGATTTGAATAATTATGTTATGTTGAACTCTTGTATTTGTCGTAATTTGAATTCCATGTATTGTAATGACAATTTAAGCTATGAAATGAAAACAGTTTTGATTTAATTATTGTCACAAATAGCGTTATGTGTGATGAGCAATCTTTCTTCCTCCCACTCCGATGATTCCGTCATTGGTTGGGGTGTGACAGTTGACATTGGGCATGCTAGCATGCAGGTCTGTATAGCAGGCTTTATGAAAGACCAATTGAAGAGATTGGCTCATTCGTTTGATCGCTGTCTTGGTGTGAGGGATTTCGATGTGGTTTTGTTCCAACACTTTGCCAAAAAATTCAAAACAGAGTACAAAATTGACGTGTTTACGAACACAAGAGCTTGCCTTGGGCTTCGTGCTGCATGTGAAAAGCTGAAGAAGGTACTTAGTGCAAATCCAGAGGGACCGATGAACATAGAATGCTTATTGGACGACAAAGATGTTAGGGGTTTTATTAAACGAGACGAGTTTGAACAGATTAGCACCTCGATATTGGAACGTGTAAAGAAGCCTCTAGAGAAGGCACTTACAGAGGCTCAACTCACTGTCGATAATATATATGCTGTGGAGGTTGTTGGTTCAGGTTCTAGGGTTCCCACTATAATAAAGATTCTGACAGAATTCTTCGGGAAAGAGCCAAGGTGTACCATGAATGCAAGCGAGTGTGTCTCTAAAGGCTGTGCTCTGGAATGCGCTTTTCTTAGTCCCACCTTTAAAGTTAGAGAGTTTCAGGTATATTCCTGTTTTCTTTCTATGTATATAAGTTATATGTGTATATATAAAGGACCTAATATGGATTGTATTTTGTTTTAAAGGTCCAAGAAAGCTTTCCGTTCTCAATTGCTTTAACATGGAAAGGATCTGCACAAGAATCCCAGAACGGAAACACGGAGAATCAACAAAGAAGTGTTGTATTCCCGAAGGGAAATCAAATTCCCAGTGTTAAAGCTTTGACTTTCAACAGAACTGGCACGTTTACAGTTGACTTACAATATGCAGATGTCAGTGAATTGCAGGCGTATGGAATATACAAGACCGACTTGCCCGAGAATGAGCAGCTATATGTAGGTAACGCCCTGCTTCTTCGTACTTTCCATAATTAGAAAGCGTTGTTTACATTTCTATTTTTGGAAGTCTTGTATTCTTGTAATCGTCCTTTCGTTGTAAAATCGGATACTTGGATCATAAATAAATTTCGTATTTCTTTAAATTTGTGTTATACATACTTCATACATGTTCATACATTTGGATTAATTATGCAATGATACATTATTCGTAAATTCTTGAAAATATGTGTTATACTTGCAAATTCATGATATACGTGAATCATACGTCATTTGGGTGCACACGATACCTATTTACGACATACATATACTAAATCATGCTTCCTCATACTTGTTTTTATGTCACTAACACTTAACCACCCTTACACTATGTTTATATTTCATAATATACCCTTAAAACACCTTAAACCTTCAATAATAAACATCAAGGACCAAAATTGACAACATTTAAACTTGGTTTCCCCAGCCATACTCGCTCGCTGGCCGCGAACTCCCTCCCCTACCTGAGTCGCGCCCCGCGAGGACACCAGATCCGAAGAACCCATTTTCAGCTCAACTATTGGGCGATTTTGGTTTTGTTTATGTGTGTTTTCTTCATTTATTAGCCAACTAACCAACCCTAATCATTCCCTATAAAACCCAACCATTCTACACACATTTTCCACTTTACAAACTCATCTCTTTCACTCTCAAACACTCAAAAATCAGTTGGAAATCAGTAGCAAATCAGATTGGTTACAAGTTGCAAAAGTGAGCATAACTTCACTTATACTTCATTTTTTTCATTCATTCCTTCTTCTTAGCACTTGGAACAACCTTAGGTACGTTTCCACAGGTTTTCCATAGAAAACCAAGGCGGAACATCAACCAAATAGGGTTAAAAGTGCAAGAAAGTTTCTGTTTTGTATAAACACTTTGTTAAACTTACTTAAACTTGTGATTTCTTCCAACATTCCTATGTCCTTTTGCCACTAATCAAGACCATTATTATGTGTGCTTAAAAACAAGGTTGTAACATGTAAATCCAGAGGTTTAATCCTCAAAACTTTCTGTTTTAAAAGGGTTTTAGCCCACAAGTGATGAACAAGTCCTAAACGTGAATATGTGTGATTATTTGGATAGCTTGAGCTATCCTACCTACAAATCCACACATCACTTGATGTTTTCCTTATTAGCTAGTGTTTATTTCATTTCTTTATTATACATTCATGACCATCCTTGTTGTCTATGACAACTTGTGCATTGGCGAATACAAAAGAGGTTCCAAAATGGAAGATTTGTCTTCCTACCTCATGCATGACTTCTATGATAATATTTATGACATTATTGGACTAAACTTATGATATATATACTATATGAAATAGATAATACTTATAGTAACCGAACCTTTGATGATAATTGTGACACCTGTGTCACTTCAACCATCAAACAAATGCCAAACCAATGAAATATTGTATTTCATACTTGGGATTTGTAAAAATATGTGCATTGTTTGCACATATCAACTCTTGTTCGATTGTAAGCTTTAAATCGCTTTCTGGAGGGTTATACGCGCTCTGATGCGTAAATATAACCAGTTTAATCCAATGAACACTTCAGAATAGTGAAATAGGCTTAACATACCTTAAATAACCTTTACATAACTTAGAAATAAGTTTTAAAGGCTTTGGTATGGCCAAAAACAAGTTAATTCGCTTACAGGGACTAAACTTGACAAACTGCGAAAGTATGCCAATTTGAACTGTAACAGACATTCCGGAACATGAACATAAGTTAAACATACCATAAATATCCTTTACATAGCTTAGAAATAGGTTTTGAGGTGTTCGGTATGCTAAAATAAACTTTTGGGTCATTCAGGGACTAAAAGTGTCAAAAAGTGCACAAGTTTGCACTTTCGCGCATAACTTACGTTCTGAATACATCCGGACATCCAAAAATTTATGTAAGCACTAAAATATTTTATTTTAGTGTTTGGCATAAGAAAAATCCATTCGTCACGCCATTTGGATCGTTTTTCGCGCTTATGCGCATTCCGTCGTAATTAACCGAACATCGCGATCGTATGGCCAAACGAACCGACATCCGAGATATTTTTGAGCACATTTTAAGTTCCCTATACTTTAACTTCATTTTAGAGCTTTAAAATGGGGTTAACGGGGCTTAAACGTGTCAAAAATGCATCAAATAGCAAGTTTGGAGCTTCAGGGGCCTGTTTTGCCTTTTTTGAAACATTCTGGTCTGCTGGCCCTTGCGCACCTCAACACTCTGAGTGTTACGGTGCGCAAGAAGGGGTCAGATATGCAGAAATTTGTTTAATCTGCTGTTAACAGCCTTTAACCCCTCCAAAGGCCAAGGCCAAGTGTCAAACTCTTGTGGTGGGAGCAATATGAGTTACCACAACATTCCGACAAGTGTACGGCTTAGATCGTGCCCCCTTTTCCAAGAAACGATCCTAACGGTGAACCGAAAACTATAAATACCCACCTCCACCCTTCACTTTTCCTCACAAGAATCTGATCTAATGTGCTCTAAGTTGAAACCTTTGTTTCATACCTGAGCTATTTTGATCTAGATTAGCATTCGGGGACCCTTCGTAAGTATTCCTTCGTTCTTTTATTTCTTTTCGAGTCCGAAAGTCAAACTTTGTTTGACTTTCTGCATTGACCGGTTTATGGTCAATGCGAAGTTCGTTTGAACTTCGCAACGTGATTGTAATCACGATGGATATAGTCCCTTGTGACTATGCCTACTGATTACCACGTTGTCTAGGGTCGTAAGGGTAAGCGATCTAAAAAATCGCTTATATCTTCGAACCCGACCCATTTGGTCGATCATTAGGATCCGACCTAGCGCATTAGGTGACCATAGTATATAGGGAATAACCTTCCGAGGTTATTCCTTATGGTCACGACGTTTAAGTAGTTGTATGATAGGTAGTTTATATGCCTTAGGTAAATTACCAAAATACCCCTTTGATGCCAAAATTCATTATAAACATATGTGACATAACTTTTGACATCTAAACTGATTTGGCGATAATATTAGGCATGTTAAGGCATATTCTACTTGTCATAGGACTAGTTAGGCGATCCGAACGCGTTTCACGCGAACGACGCGTTAAAGTAGCATAAGCTACCTAAACGGGTCGTAATGGGTCGAAAGCACTTAGGTTAGGTTCCGATTTAGCATATAGGCTTTGTTAAACCATATTACATGAGTTCCCATACTCATTTGGTTTACGAGCCCTCATTCTATCAAATCCTCCGACTTAGGTTCGGTTTATTAACATAGTTACCTATATTAGGTGCCGTTTGATTCCGAGATCTCTAGCATTGCTTGGTGGTTATCTTAGGACTCCTGAGCAATCTCAAGTGAGTACATAGTCCCCTCTTTTACTGTTTTCAAACTGTTTTGGGGTGAAGCATGTGTACCTATCTGTGATTTTCATGTTTTCCAAAAGTATAATTGATTATACATGTTAGTACTTATCTGTTGACAAACTGAATGACTATCTATGGTTTAAACACTGATTTTTCAAAGACTATAAACATTAATTGTTGAATTGTACTTATTTTGTTCACCAGACCGGTTGTTAGTATGATATAGCGCTATAGGATTTGACACCCCATTCCTGTTGTCATGGAATGTCCGAAACCAATTTGTTTCTCCATCCAAATAGAGATTGCCTTTGTGGTATCCCTATAGTCTCAAAGGTGTATTTTGATGCACTAGGTCTGAATGAATTCTTAAATCACACTTTTAAAGTATAGTTTGATATACTCCCATGTGTGATATTGTACAAAACCAACATATATTTTGTTAATCATCCAAAACATATTTTGATATGTTATTTACAAAACCAAAACATAGTTTAATATGTTATTTATCACATCCAAAGCATATTTTGATATATTATTTATGAAACCAAAACATAGTTTAATATGTTACTTACAAATCCAAAGTATACTTTTGATATGCTACTATAAGGTTATTCGTTTAACCTCACATTATTTTACAGAGCATAACTTTTGATTTATTCAACCACTTTGTTTTGTACATTTTTACTTATGGCTTAAGTAGTCTCATCTTACTTACCATACATAACTTTTGTTTACACATTACATGGTTTAAACATGAACATTTTATATTGATGGTTTGGTTTGAGTAAGTGACTTGAGTAACGGGGCGTATGTAATATGATACAAGCATGGTGGATACGCCGCTGGTACTTCCTATATATAAGTGTTTGTATGGTATTACATATCGTAGCGTTATTTGAATCATTCAATTTGGACTTATACATTTTACACAAGTAACACGATTCTCTTACAAGACTTTGGTTTACAAACAATTTACTTTATACAACTCATTTTACTTGGTTATACATTTAACCATACATTATTCTCTTATTTATACGTATCATCTGAACTTATTGTTTTTCAAGCGATTTACAAAACAAATCAATTTACAAGGATCATGACTGACTTTTGTTAAACAACACTTTCTAAACTTATAAGTCATGAATCCTCTTTTCACAAAACCTATGTATCTCACAGGCATTTTTATGCTGACGTACCTATTTTTACATATTTTTCAGGTGCCGTCTTATGATGATTGTTGATACACGCTACATTTGGGATGGACTCGTGCCTTAGCAACTTTAAAACTTGGAAGATCATAGTTGTACTTATTTGATTGTATTAAAACAATGAGTTCATTTATTCAATAAAACGAAATTATTTATGCCATGGTTATGAAATAATAATTCTGTTACAACACTCCCCGACGTTTCCGCCACGTCTAGTCGTCTTACGTGGTCCGGGTGTGACAGAAAAGTTGGTATCAGAGCCAATGGTTATAGGGAATTAGGTTATTAGTAATGATTTGACCTAGACTATAACCTTCCTAGGACCCTAACACAAGTTTTCTTGTGTTTAGTTTTAAAACAATACCGTCACTTATTCTTAGGTGACAACCACAATAAGAACATAAATATCTATCCCACTTTGAAAACTAATCATCTGTTCTAGGATGATTTATTATATGGTTTTGAACCCTCTAAGTTTTCAAATCCTGTCAAAGTTGGTCTAAATAATGTGAACACGTGCAAACTGGAAGGGTGGGTGCCTGTACCCTGAGTTTTCTGTCTAAGGCTAGAGT
This sequence comes from Helianthus tuberosus, assembly GCA_030545235.1. Taxonomy (NCBI): domain Eukaryota; kingdom Viridiplantae; phylum Streptophyta; class Magnoliopsida; order Asterales; family Asteraceae; genus Helianthus; species Helianthus tuberosus. Next base: position 51,739,943 of record CM060410.1, on the reverse strand, counting down.
GTTCGTACAAATCCACATAATCGGACCAGTCACTCTTACCTGGGAACTCTTGGGGTGAGTGTCCACTTATAGGCGAGCATGTCTTCGCGATACATTATTTTTGACCTATTTACTTTGATTAATCACCGGGGTCGTTTGTTGCTTTGTAGTAACAAACAAATGACCACTATCCTTGCCTTCATCAGATTTGTTTCATCTCATTCTTTTCGTCTAATTCTCTCACTCGTTTCCTTTCATGTTCCTCTTTTAGAATGCCTCCTCGACGCGACAATCAGATGGCGAATGCCGAACTGGCGAAAATCATCGCGCAGCAAATGGCTGCTGCCTTCCCAAATCTTTATGCTCAAATGATGCAAGCCATCAACAACAACAATGCTCCATGCAATTTCAAGAATTTTAACTCAGCTAAACCGCTCAAGTTTAGTGGTTCTGAGGGAGCAACTGGGCTTCTTCAATGGTTCGAGAGCATTGAGAATACTTTCCGTCACGTTCAGTGTCCTGAAAATCGCAAGGTCGATTTTTCTTCGAGTGTGTTTCAGAAGAGGGCTCTTACGTGGTGGAACAGGGTGATGAGAGACCGCGGTGCTGAGGTTGCATTAGCACAGACTTGGGCTGAGCTTAGGGCTCTTATGATGAAGGAATTCTGTCCTCGTCATGAGCTAAGGGCTTAGAAAGGGAATTTGATGATTTGAAGCAAGACAGTGGGGAACATCAAGCCTATACTGACCGCTATGAGGACTTGAACTTGTTATGCCCTACTATGGTTACGCCTCTGGATAAGGCAATTGAGAAATACATTGATGGTCTTCCTGACGTAATTCAGGATATCGTTACTGGCAGCAACCCTACTACTGTCAGACAAGCCATTGAATTGTCTGCCACTCTAACTGAATCCCATATCAGGAAGCATAAGCTGTTTCAGAAGGGCGACCCAAGACCATCTGACAAGACTGCTCAAGCGGAGCCAAAGGAAAAACAGGATGAAGTATCCAAGAAGAAGAAGCGCAAAGAGTCTCAAAACTACGCAGTAACTGCTCAAGACAAACAGGTTGCACCAAACCAGCCAGCACAACCTCGCAAAAGGCAAAACTATGTTGGTACCGCACCTTTGTGCAACAAGTGCAACCGTCATCATCTAGAGCAAGAGCAGTGTCACAAATGTACCCACTGTGGGCGGTTGGGACATTTGATCAATGTTTGTCGTTATGCAAATCAAGCTGCTGCAAACCCTGCTGCTGTTCAAGCACGGTTCCCTCCGGGGTCATGTTATAACTGTGGTGACCTTACTCACTACAGAAACAATTGCCCAAGACTTGTTAACGCACCTCCAGCGCGAGGACGAGCATTTAACATCAATGAGGCAAACGGAAACAATGATACAGCAGTGAACAATTAGTGTTTTGTATTTTCCTTGGTTGTTATCTTTTGACACTTCAAGACAATTCGGTTGTTACATAAATAAAGATTTGTTGTTCTTATTTCTGCAAAATTTATGTGTTTATATGAATGATTGATGCAACCTTATGATGTCAACCCAAATACAAACTACTCGTGTGGTTCTGTCATTTTATGATCACTTGTGATCTCCCCAAGAACCTTAAACATTCGTTTCTTTTAAGAAACAAAGCCAAACTCTTATTGAGAATCCTTCTATCTTTATAGATAGATCCTTAAAAATCATTAGAATACCAAATGAAATCCATGGATTGGATTCCTAATGTGTTTTAAATGTCCATACCTAAAGATAACAAATTAAAGAATCAAGTTAACTAATTTTGTGCTTATGTGTTTTCTTACATGCTTTGTGGTTGTATGTGATCCATCCAAATCCTCATAGAATCTTCCATATCTCATACGAGAGATTCATAATAGGATATCCAAAGTTACTATCTTAAATCCTTAATGGACTTCTACGTTGTAGTCAAGTCCCTTGGGTTTTAAAGTACTATTCTATAATTGGACCCCTTGGGTGGTCTAGTTAAACAGATTGATTTGAAAATCTGATTAGAAATATCATGTGATGATATAATTAAAAAGATCCCTTAAGTGGTCTATTTAAGGAGATCGTACGACGGTCTAGTTAAGAAGATCATGTGTTGATCTAGTTAAAAAGATCGTTCGTTGATCTAATTAAAAGGACCCTTTGGTGGTCTAGTCGAGTCGCTTCATGTTTATTCAAGTGATTTTTTTCCTATGCATTATGAAATGAACTGTGTGGACTATGCAAGGAATTACGTAATTATGGAGGCCTACATAATTATGGAATTCAGTGCACAGAAACCACATGAAGCTTTGTCATGTGTTAAGACCTATAGTGACAAGAATAATGATACGGGAGAAGTCTTGGACCTCGACCAATGTCATTTATTCTCACACTCCCCAATTTTGATCTCAATCACACACCAAGTTTCCTATGATGAGTCTTCATAAGAAACGTTCTTCTGTCCGTAGTTCAAAAATTCCATGTTTTACTATTACAAGGAATTCACTTTGAGGGTTAACAAATTCGCTAAGAGTCCTAACATGGCCCAGAGTATTACTTAAGGGTTCAATGGATCTATTAGAAGGCGAAACCGTCACAGCTGTATTCACAAGTTTCCTCTAGAATTAAATTTCGGGACGAAATTTCCTAAAGTAGGGGAGACTGTGACACCTGTGTCACTTCAACCATCAAACAAATGCCAAACCAATGAAATATTGTATTTCATACTTGGGATTTGTAAAAATATGTGTATTGTTTGCACATATCAACTTTTGTTCGATTGTAAGCTTTAAATCGCTTTCTGGAGGGTTATACGCGCTCTGATGCGTAAATATAACCAGTTTAATCCAACGAACACTTTGGAATAGTGAAATAGGCTTAACATACCTTAAATAACCTTTACATAACTTAGAAATAAGTTTTAAAGGCTTTGGTATGGCCAAAAACAAGTTAATTCGCTTACAGGGACTAAACTTGACAAACTGCGAAAGTATGCCAATTTGAACTGTAACAGACATTCCGGAACATGACCATAAGTTAAACATACCATGAATATCCTTTACATAGCTTAGAAATAGGTTTTGAGGTGTTCGGTATGCTAAAATAAACTTTTGGGTCATTCAGGGACTAAAAGTGTCAAAAAGTGCACAAGTTTGCACTTTCGCGCATAACTTACGTTCTGAATACATCCGGACATCCAAAAATTTATGTAAGCACTAAAATATTTTATTTTAGTGTTTGGCATAGGAAAAATCCATTCGTCACGCCATTTGGATCGTTTTTCGCGCTTATGCGCATTCCGTCGTAATTAACCGAACATCGCGATCATACGGCCAAACGAACCGACATCCGAGATATTTTTGAGCACATTTTAAGTTCCCTATACTTTAACTTCATTTTAGAGCTTTAAAATGGGGTTAACGGGGCTTAAACGTGTCAAAAATGCATCAAATAGCAAGTTTGGAGCTTCAGGGGCCTGTTTTGCCATTTTTGAAACATTCTGGTCTGCTGGCCCTTGCGCACCTCAACACTCTGAGTGTTGCGGTGCGCAAGCAGGGGTCAGATATGCAGAAACTTGTTTAATCTGCTGTTAACAGCCTTTAACCCCTCCAAAGACCAAGGCCAAGTGTCAAACTCTTGTGGTGGGAGCAATATGAGTTACCACAACATTCCGACAAGTGTATGGCTTAGATCGTGCCCTCTTTTCCAAGAAACGATCCTAACGGTGAACCGAAAACTATAAATACCCACCTCCACCCTTCACTTTTCCTCACAAGAATCTGATCTAATGTGCTCTAAGTTGAAACCTTTGTTTCATACCTGAGCTATTTTGATCTAGATTAGCATTCGGGGACCCTTCGTAAGTATTCCTTCGTTCTTTTATTTCTTTTCGAGTCCGAAAGTCAAACTTTGTTTGACTTTCTGCATTGACCGGTTTATGGTCAATGCGAAGTTCGTTTGAACTTCGCAACGTGATTGTAATCACGATGGTTATAGTCCCTTGTGACTATACCTACTGATTACCACGTTGTCTAGGGTCGTAAGGGTAAGCGATCTAATAAATCGCTTATACCTTCGAACCCGACCCATTTGGTCGATCATTAGGATCCGACCTAGCGCATTAGGTGACCATAGTATATAGGGAATAACCTTCCAAGGTTATACCTTATGGTCACGACGTTTAAGTAGTTGTATGATAGGTAGTTTATATGCCTTAGGTAAATTACCAAAATACCCCTTTGATGCCAAAATTCATTATAAACATATGTGACATAACTTTTGACATCTAAACTGATTTGGCGATAATATTAGGCATGTTAAGGCATATTATACTTGTCATAGGACTAGTTAGGCGATCCGAACGCGTTTCACGAGAACGACGCGTTAAAGTAGCATAAGCTACCTAAACGGGTCGTAATGGGTCGAAAGCACTTAGGTTAGGTTCCGATTTAGCATATAGGCTTTGTTAAACCATATTACATGAGTTCCCATACTCATTTGGTTTACGAGCCCTCATTCTATCAAATCCTCCGACTTAGGTCCGGTTTATTAACATAGTTACCTATATTAGGTGCCGTTTGATTCCGAGATCTCTAGCATTGCTTGGTGGTTATCTTAGGACTCCTGAGCAATCTCAAGTGAGTACATAGTCCCCTCTTTTACTGTTTTCAAACTGTTTTGGGGTGAAGCATGTGTACCTATCTGTTATTTTCATGTTTTCCAAAAGTATAATTGATTATACATGTTAGTACTTATCTGTTGACAAACTGAATGACTATCTATGGTTTAAACATTGATTTTTCAAAGACTATAAACATTAATTGTTGAATTGTACTTATTTTGTTCACCAGACCGGTTGTTAGTATGATATAGCGCTATAGGATTTGACACCCCATTCCTATTGTCATGGAATGTCCGAAACCAATTTGTTTCTCCATCCAAATAGAGATTGCCTTTGTGGTATCCCTATAGTCTCAAAGGTGTATTTTGATGCACTAGGTCTGAATGAATTCTTAAATCACACTTTTAAAGTATAGTTTGATATACTCCCATGTGTGATATTGTACAAAACCAACATATATTTTGTTAATCATCCAAAACATATTTTGATATGTTATTTACAAAACCAAAACATAGTTTAATATGTTATTTATCACATCCAAAGCATATTTTGATATATTATTTATGAAACCAAAACATAGTTTAATATGTTACTTACAAATCCAAAGTATACTTTTGATATGCTACTATAAGGTTATTCGTTTAACCTCACATTATTTTACAGAGCATAACTTTTGATTTATTCAACCACTTTGTTTTGTACATTTTTACTTATGGCTTAAGTAGTCTCATCTTACTTACCATACATAACTTTTGTTTACATATTACATGGTTTAAACATGAACATTTTATATTGGTGGTTTGGTTTGAGTAAATGACTTGAGTAACGGGGCGTATGTAATATGATACAAGCATGGTGGATACGCCGCTGATACTTCCTATATATAAGTGTTTGTATGGTATTACATATCGTAGCGTTATTTGAATCATCCAATTTGGACTTATACATTTTACACAAGTAACACGATTCTCTTACAAGACTTTGGTTTACAAACAATTTACTTTATACAACTCATTTTACTTGGTTATACATTTAACCATACATTATTCTCTTATTTATACGTATCATCTGAACTTATTGTTTTTCAAGCGATTTACAAAACAAATCAATTTACAAGGATCATGACTGACTTTTGTTAAACAACATTTTCTAAACTTATAAGTCATGAATCCTCTTTTCACAAAACCTATGTATCTCACAGGCATTTTTATGCTGACGTACCTATTTTTACATATGTTTCAGGTGCCGTCTTATGATGATTGTTGAGACACGCTACATTTAGGATGGACTCGTGCCTTAGCAACTTTAAAACTTGGAAGATCATAGTTGTACTTATTTGATTGTATTAAAACAATGAGTTCATTTATTCAATAAAACGAAATTATTTATGCCATGGTTATGAAACAATAATTCTGTTACAACACTCCCCGACGTTTCCGCCACGTCTAGTCGTCTTACGTGGTCGGGGTGTGACAATAATCTTATGGTTATTTGTCAAAATATTAAGTTACATCATCTAAGAACTTGGTACTCGTTACGATTCTAATGGGTACTTTAACCTATGAAAACATTCAAACCCCTATGGGTTTCATGGTGTCAAAAACGAGTATTATGTGATTAGATGGTTATTTTCTCATATGTTTACTTTCCATGTACTTTTAATTCCAAATCCCTAATCTTCCGTTACCATCCAATACTCAAACACCTACGTTTCTTTGTGTAGAAGGACTTGGTGTTCCATCCTCCAACAACCAACAACACCTCACGGATTAACAAGTGAAAGCTTGCAAAACCGTGAGTATACTTGAAACCCCCTTTTTGCTTACCACCTTTTGGGGTGTAACATGTTAAACTATGAATACTGATGGGTGTCGAGTGTTATATATATTAGGTGTATAATTTAAGCCCATTTAACACTTTTTTAGTCAAGTTTTAAATTTATAAAACACGATATTTACTAACACTAAACACACATATGGGCAAGTGCATCCATCGTGAGCGTAGTATAGTGTTGGTAAGATACCAAGGTCGTCCAAGGACACAAGAGCTTTTAGAACCGGTTTATCCTCAACGTCTAATCAAATAAAAAAGTTTAGAAAAAGGTTTTAAACTAAGAAAAATAAAAACTAATTAAAAATGTTGAAAATAAAAATAAAAAGAAAAACAGATAGACAAGATGAATCACTTGGTTCCGACTCGTGTATAGTGTAACCTTTGATTATTTCCGCACTTTTGCACTTATTTAAGAGATTATCTTAGTTATTGTAGTAGGCCCCTCTTTTGAAGGTGACGTTACCCTCAACCCAGTAGTTTGAGTCAGCAGGGATACAGTCCTAAATAGCCGGGTTATAGTATTAATAGTAGTTAACTTATGAGGGGATCAAAGAGTTTGGACCCCCGCCATCCAATACCGTTAAGTATTGAAGGAGGTCCTACTAAATTTGACCCAGGTCCATTGCAGGACCTCTAAACGCTGAACAATGGCAAGACTCTTACCAAACCGTTCCCTTAACCCCCGACCAGGTAGCCAACATACCTCCATATAGACCGTGGAGATATGAATGGTGAAAATCTTTTATTTTATATAGACAGTAAAATAATTCCAAGACACCACGGACAAATGATAAGGAAGAATCACCTTCAACATAAGAAACTAGTTATTAAAGTCATCAATACAAAACCAAGTAAAAAGTGCGAAAAGATTAGAAATAAAAAGTATTACACTAGACACTTGTCTTCACCAAGTGATGTAAGAGACTTAGGCAAACATGGCCTTGATTGTCAAGAACTCTTACGATCAATCTTGGATCCCGAGACGACTCACACACTCTATGATGGACAATGGATGATGGTGGTGGATGAAGTGTGAGATAGGTGGTGTGCCAAGGGATGGTTTGAGCTTGAGCCAAGCACTTCTATTTATAGGCTGAACAGAAGCTCGGGCACGGCCCCGTGTCCAGTGGGCACGGCCCCGTGTCCACATCCTTCTCTTTCTTCATTTAATGCAGCTTTGTCTTATTAGTTGACCACGCCCCCGTGTCCGCTGAGCACGACCCCGTGGTGCAGAAGAATCTTTGTACTATGAAGATTTGCTTAGATTGTGCGAATCTTATAGTTGACCACGGCCCCGTGTCCGCTGAGCACGGCCCCGTGGTGGGCAATAGAAGCTTCTACTACTTTGTCTTTTCTGCTGACACTTGGGCACGCCCCCGTGCTGGCTGAGCACGGGGCGTGTTCAGTCTTCTGTCCTCTTGTTTTGCTTGGGAAGATGCTGTCGTGGGGTCGGGCATGTCACGTCTTGTTCCTTTTCTTGTATTTATGTTAGATTTTGATGTCTTTTTGCTTCTTTTATTAATTTGAGCTCATTTAATCCTGAAAATACAAAAGAAAGACAAAAGCACACTTTTTCCAACATTAGTACTAAAAAAGGGTTAGTTTTATGCCACAATTGATGTAATTTATATGTTGCATTTTGCACACATCAAATACCCCCACACTTGAATCTTTGTTTGTCCTCAAGCAAAACTCTTTAATATGTGGCTATTACACTCCCAAATGGAGTGGGTAGAGAAGAAGGTTTTTGGGCTTGTCATAGAGTGTCGGGATTTCCAAGATTCTTTATTAAGTTTTATTTTTATTTATTTACAATCCTATTCGTCATGATTTATTTAAAACTTTTCATAAGATAAATTACTTATTAGGGCATAACATGCCTCTTTAAAATTCTATTTATATACAAGTTCACATACCTCACGGGGATCACTCAACACTCGGCCGAAAATGTAATTTTGTGGATCACTCGAGAGCGGCATGGAACTTACTCCTACCATAAGTTTGCCAAGCAATCAATCCTCCTCCTTTTTAACTTATATACCTTTGTAAATATCAAGAGGACTTTGTGGGTGAAGGGTTAGGCTTGGGTTAAAGGTAGGTGGTTGGGTTAGTGGTTAGTAGAAAAAGGGCGAAAAGCGTAACAAGCGTCGGTTTTCGTAAGACTTTTTATTTTTGTAACTTTTATTTTGATGAAGCTATTATTCAAACAAAGTTATTTTTGAAGAACTTGTTTGTTTATTTTCTTTTGCTTCATCATCAACACACAATTTTTTTTTTTTGAAAAGTCATACGAAAAACCGAGCTAGTTACTAAAACAAAGGGTTAAAAATGAAAAAGGTTTTGGTGGAAAAAAGGGTGCTTGGTTTGGGTTATGAAATGAAAAGGTTTAGGCTCAAAGGGGCTAACTAGGGGGATTTTGGGTAGGTGGTAAAAAAAAAAAAAGAAAAATAATGGTGTAGAAATAAAAAAAGGGTTAGTCCTAATGCCTCTGTCATTTACTTACTCGGGTTTAAGTTGGTAAGGACCGGGAATGTATCGTCATGGCAAGTTCTAGAGTCGTAAGAACCAAGCGGCTATTCACACAAGAAACGAAAAATGAGCATTTAGTTTAAAGATATGTATTTGTATGCTCAATAAAGGCTCAAAACTCACTTTTGTGGGAATGGGTTTTTATGTGATCAAGTATATATAATCAAATTTTAACTAAGCTTGTCATGCCTTTTCATAATTTTCTTATGTTGGTTCTTTTTATCACGACGCTATCGGTTGTAAATTCGTAAAAATATAACCTTTTAGAACTTGAAATTCCCGAGTTAAACCTAGACAAGTAAAAAAAAATGAAATTTTTTGAAAAAAATTTGGGGTGATTAGCGGTTCCAATAGAGTTTTGTGTAAGGCGTGTATTTAGGACTTGCAAGATTCAAGGTTTTAGCATCCCCCCCACACTTAAATTACACATTGTCCTCAATGTGTCCCAAAAATAAGTTTTTAGGTTGATTGAATGTGTAAAAGGTGTGAAAAAGCAAAAATTTTGTGTTACTGGGCGCTGAACACGGCCCCATGTTGTCCGGGCACGGCCCTGTGTTCAAGTGCTAGTAACAAAATTAAATCAAGAGAAACAGAAGCCTGGACACGGGGGCGTGTTGGGTGAACACGACCCGTGTCCAGTTACCTGAACTGGGTCTTTTTCTGCAGACTGTGCAGCACGGGGCCGTGTTGGGCGGACACGGCCCGTGCCGAGCTTACTGTAAACGAAGAAAATCGTCGGACGGCTCTGTTTTCCTGCATGGGGTGCTGGTTCAAGTTTCCCTTGTATCCTTTGCCATCTCAAGTGTGTTTTATTCATTTCAACACCACCCAAACACCAAATTAACTAAAACCATCATTCATTAAGTCATAGAGAGAATTACATATTAGTCCTAAAAATTAAAATACTAGATAGTTAGGTCAAAGAAACACAAGAAATCTAAACCAAGAAGTTCTAACCTTATTCTATTAGCAAAATTTTCGAAAAGGTAAATCTTCCGGTTAAATGTGGCTTTGACAACTTCTCTTTCTGGGTATGGGGTCCTCATACGTCGGCAAGCCATTCTTCGATCTCCCGAGGGAGAAGAAAAGCGTGCTCATTAGCATTGGTTTGAGGAGGTGCAACTTCCACCGGGATTTCTTGGAGTTCTTCAAGAGGAGGTTCCGCCGGAATGTCGTCCCAACCGGTAGGATTGTGGATTCCAAGTGCTAGGTTCCAATCCTCTTGAGGGAGGATTGGTTCCATGGGAGGTGTCACAAGAATGTTTAACCTCTGGTGCAAGAGGTTGATTTCTTGAAAACTGTTTTCCAACCCCACCGAAAGATAATTTATACGGTCTATGAGGACCTCCTCTACCGAAGTCATCTCGTCAAGAGCTTCACGCAGCGCCATTACGTATCTTACGAGAGTTGCTTCAATCGATGGCCTCCTTTCCCTTCGACTGTTTCTGGAGTGCGCAGAAGAGGTTCCACTGTTTTGGCTAGACATTCTACGAAAACAAACAAAAAATAGTTCGTTTTAATGAAACAGTACCACAGACACGGCCCCGTGCTCAATGAGCATGGCCCCGTGTTCAACTTTCTGCAGATTTTTAGAACAAGGAACCTTGGAGTTTCAAATTATTTTCCCAACTTATGAAGCCTTTTTGAGCAGAAATAACTTAAAACAATGTTGTGTAACTTATTTTTAACAAGATTCCTTGAACAAAAATATCAACAATCATCACAATGAAGCTTGAAATCAAGCTTCAATGGAGGTGTTGTTGCAAGAAAGGTGAAGAAGAAGGCAATGGATAAAAGAGGAAAGGATAAGATGTTTGTTGGAACCTTCTTTTAGAACTTACCTAGGATGGTAGGTTAGAAAATCCTTTCAAATCTCTGTCCCTGGATGGTCCAAATGTACAGGATTCTTGGCTGCATTTATAGAAAACGATAGCATGCTGGACACGGCCCCGTGTCGGCTGGACACGGCCCCGTGTGCAGGCAAGATCCTGACACGTTTTGTCCGTATTCTGACAAAAGTCAGAAGGGAATCTTTTGGTGGACACGGGGGCGTGTTGACCTGGGCACGGCCCCGTGTCGGAAGGCTGTTTTATGAAGTGTGTCTATTTTCAAGGAACTTTTCCGGATCGGGCGGTTCCTTACTGGATGGAACAACCCCAAAGTGCCTAAGATACCTTAATTGTTCTAGATTAAGACGAGAACGCAAGAGGTTGTCGGTGAGGGTGATTCCTATGCTATATGTAGGTGGACAAGTCCAACCCTTTTCCGGGCTCTCATTAAAGAAGGTGTATGTCGAATCGCTCAGGTCTATGTGTGCATCGAACGAAGTTGATGGGGAGTCCTTCACGGCACAATCGACACAGGGACGACTATCGCTCAAGTCCTCACTAGAGTTAGGAGTATCTTCGGAAACAATGAAGTTGTTTGAATGCGGTTCCAACCCTTCTTCTTGGCTATTGTCTTGGAAAAGATCATTGAAATCTTTCCTAAGTTCTTTTAACCAATCAATAATTAGATCTTCTAGTTGAAATAATTCATCGAGAAGCATTTCTCCTAGAAAATCCGGTTGGGAGCATTCGAGGGAGAGATAGGGATTATTTTTACTTTCGCCCCTCTTAAGGATACTAGGAAACGATGGGTCTATATAGTGGGGTTTATAATTTAGAAAATAACATTCTAATTCCTTATGGTTACCACCACATAATTGACACCACATAGTACCATAAGAGTGCCGAAAGTAAAAAGTATCAGTATCACTCATGTTTGTGTCAGAAATTACCAACCGTCGGGATCTTACGGTTCTGCTTTCAGTAACTGAAACTTGGGCACGGGGGCGTGTTGAGTGGGCACGGCCCCGTGTTCAGCTTACTGTCTGACTTAAAACAGGATTGCCAGTTCCAATGATTGGGCACGGGGCGTGTTCAGCGGGCACGGCCCGTGCTGAGTTCTGCAGAAGCTGAAAAATTAAGAAAAAATCCTAAAAAAAATGAAAAATAAGAAAAACGATTAGGCCGTTGATTCCTAACTTTCTTAAAATCCTTGTGTCCCCGGCAACGGCGCCAAAAACTTGATGGGCGTCGAGTGTTATATATATTAGGTGTATATTTTAAGTCCCTTTAACACTTTTTTAGTCAAGTTTTAAATTTATAAAACACGATATTTACTAACACTAAACACACATATGGGCAAGTGCACCCATCGTGAGCGTAGTATAGTGTTGGTAAGATACCGAGGTCGTCCAAGGACACAAGAGTTTTTAGTACCGGTTTATCCTCAACGTCTAATCAAATCAAAAAGTTTAGAAAAAGGTTTTAAACTAAGAAAAATAAAAACTAATTAAAAATGCTGAAAATAAAAATAAAAAGAAAAGCAGATAGACAAGATGAATCACTTGGTTCCGACTCGTGTATAGTGTAACCTTTGATTATTTCCGCACTTTTGCACTTATTTAAGGGATTATCTTAGTTATTGTAGTAGGCCCCTCTTTTGAAGGTGACGTTACCCTCAACCCAGTAGTTTAAGTCAGCAGGGATACAGTCCTAAATAGCCGGGTTATAGTATTAATAGTAGTTAACTTATGAGGGGATCAAAGAGTTTGGACCCCCGCCATCCAATACCGTTAAGTATTGAAGGAGGTCCTACTAAATTTTACCTAGGTCCATTGCAGGACCTCTAAACGCTGAACAATGGCAAGACTCTTACCAAACCGTTCCCTTAACCCCCGACCAGGCAGCCAACATACCTCCATATAGACCGTGGAGATATGAATGGTGAAAATCTTTTATTTTATATAGACAGTAAAATAATGCCAAGACACCACGGACAAACGATAAGGAAGAATCACCTTCAACATAAGAAACTAGTTATTAAAGTCATTAATACAAAACCAAGTAAAAAGTGCGAAAAGATTAGAAATAAAAAGTATTACACTAGACACTTGTCTTCACCAAGTGATGTAAGAGAGTTAGGCAAACATGGCCTCGATTGTCAAGAACTCTTACGATCAATCTTGGATCCCAAGATGACTCACACACTCTATGATGGACAATGGATGATGGTGGTGGATGATGGTGTTATGGTGGTGGTGGGTGGTGGATGAAGTGTGAGAGAGGTGGTGTGCCAAGGGATGGTTTAAGCTTGAGCCAAGCACTTCTATTTATAGGCTGAACAGAAGCTCGGGCACGGCCCCGTGTCCACATCCTTCTCTTTCTTTATTTAATGCAGCTTTGTTATATTAGTTGACCACGCCCCCGTGTCCGCTGAGCACGACCCCGTGGTGCAGAAGAATCTTTGTACTATGAAGATTTGCTTAGATTGTGCGAATCTTATAGTTGACCACTGCCCCGTGTCCGCTGAGCACGGCCCCGTGGTGGGCAATAGAAGCTTCTACTACTTTGTCTTTTCTGCTGACACTTGGGCACGCCCCCGTACTGGCTGAGCACGGGGCGTGTTCAGTCTTCTGTCCTCTTGTTTTGCTTGGGAAGATGCTGTCGTGGGGTCGGGCATGTCACGTCTTGTTCCTTTTCTTGTATTTATGTTAGATTTTGATGTCTTTTTGCTTCTTTTGTTAATTTGAGCTCATTTAATCCTGAAAATACAAAAGGAAGATAAAAGCACACTTTTTCCAACATTAGTACTAAAAAAGGGTTAGTTTTATGCCACAATTGATGTAATTTATATGTTGCATTTTGCACACATCAAATACTACACTTATACTTATTTCTAAAATGCACAAACATTCCTTATACATGCATGCATACTTGTTACTTGATACTTTAAACTTGGGGTTATACGTTTTGTGTTAGACTTATCATTAACTTCGTACGAGCCTATCCTTGACATATGTAGCGCTATAGGATTAACGCACCGCCTGTGAACGGTGGGTTATGTTAAGACCTTATTGCGTTTCATCTTGGTTTGATTAGTTAGACACATGGCGATTGATTGTTTATCTTGTTTCGATTAGCTTGCCATGTGGAATTGTTTAAACTTATTTTTATGCTATGTATGAAAACATGTATACTCGCCTTTGCTTTTGCATTGAACTTTAGTTTTAACATGTTACAGGTTGACGGTGACGATCGTATGAAATTTAGTAGGGATGACTAGAAACACGCTCGGGAAATTACTAGATTTGAATAATTATGTTATGTTTGAACTCTTGTATTTGTCGTAATTTGAATTCCATGTATTGTAATGACAATTTAAGCTATGAAATGAAAACGGTTTTGATTTAGTTATTGTCACAAATAGCGTTATGTGTGATGAGCAATCTTTCTTCGTCCCACTCCGATGATTCCTCCATTGGTTGGGGTGTGACAGTTGACATTGGGCTTGCTAGCATGCAGGTCTGCATAGCAGGCTTTAAGAAAGACCAATTGAAGATATTGGCTCATTCGTTTGATCGCTGTCTTGGTGGGAGGGATTTGGATGAGGTTTTGTTCCAACACTTTGCCAAAAAATTCAAAACAGAGTACAAAATTGACGTGTTTACGAACACAAGAGCTTGCCTTGGGCTTCGTGCTGCATGTGAAAAGCTGAAGAAGGTACTTAGTGCAAATCCAGAGGCACCGATGAACATTGAATGCTTATTGGACGACAAAGATGTTAGAGGTTTTATTAAACGAGACGAGTTTGAACAGATTAGCACCTCGATATTGGAACGTGTAAAGAAGCCTCTAGAGAAGGCATTTACAGAGGCTCAACTCACTGTCGATAATATATATGTTGTGGAGGTTGTTGGTTCAGGTTCTAGGGTTCCCGCTGTAATAAAGATTCTGACAGAATTCTTCGGGAAAGAGCCAAGGTGTACCATGAATGCAAGCGAGTGTGTCTCTAAAGGCTGTGCTCTGGAATGCGCTTTTCTTAGTCCCACCTTTAAAGTTAGAGAGTTTCAGGTATAATCCTCTTTTCTTTCTATGTATATCAGTTCTATGTGTATATATAAAGGACCTAATATGGATCGTATTTTGTTTTGAAGGTCCAAGAAAGCTTTCCGTTGTCAATTGCTTTAACATGGAAAGGATCTGCACAAGAATCCCAGAACGGAAACGCAGAGAATCAACAAAGCAGTATTGTATTCCCGAAGGGAAATCAAATTCCCAGTGTGAAAGCTTTGACTTTCTACAGAACTGACACGTTTACAGTTGACTTACAATTATATGCAGATGTCAGTGAATTGCAGGCACCGCCAAAAATCAGTACTTACACGGTATACGCCGTTCAAAGACTCAGAATTCAGGAAATTTTCTAATAATTTTCATTTTCTAAGTTTATATGTGCCTGATGATTTCCACAGATTGGTCCATTCCAAGCAACACAAGGTGACCGTGCGAAGGTCAAAGTAAAAGCCCGTTTGAATCTGCATGGAGTTGTCTCTGTGGAATCCGCACAGGTGGGTTTTTAACTTTTTATGTGGTTTTGGTGTTTAGTTTGTTGTAAGACGTTTTTATTGTTTTTTTTTTCATTTTTTTATTTTGGCTTATTGAAGAAGAGGAAGTTGAAGTTCCAGTGTCGAAAGAACCATCAAAGACGGATGTTGATAATGCTCCCGCTGACGTGGCGTCTACCAATGAAACTGATGTAAATATGCAAGATGCTCCTGTGACAGAGAACGGTGCTCAAGAGGCAGGAGACGATCCTGTTCAGATGGAGGCTGATACCAAGGTTAGTAGCAACATACATGCTATATTATTACTATAGTTTTTTTTTTTTTTTTTTTTTTCTAATTTGTTTTGTTGTGTAGGTGGAGGCTCCAAAGAAAAAGGTCAAAAAAGTCAACATACCCGTTTCTGAGTTGGTCTACGGGGCAATGTTAGCTGCTGATGTGGAGAAAGAAACAGAAAAGGAGTTTGAAATGGCGTTGTAGGACCGAGTTATGGAAGAAACAAAGGACAAAAAGAATGCTGTGGAAGCCTATGTCTATGATAAGAGGAACAAGGTAAGTTATTAGCTTCACAATATTATTTAAAGTATACACTTGGAAATACCGACTTACACAACCTCCATTGTTTTTTCAAGTTGCATGATAAATTGCACGAGTTTGTTACGGCAGTTATAGCTAAACTTCAAGAAACCGGTTGTATGAAGATGGTGAAGATGAAACTAAAGGTGTATACATTGCCAAACTTGATGAGCTCAAAAAGGTTTGTCTTTAACACTTAATCTTTTACGTATATTAGTTATATACATTTGACACTGTTCAAACAATTGCAGCAAGGCGATCCCATTGAACAACGGTACAAGGAGCACACTGAAAGAGGATCTTTTGTTGACCAACTGGTCAATGTTATTAACTGGTACAGTTGCATGATAAATCATGCCAGCGAACTTACCATGTGCTGTGTGCATACGACATCTCTGATTGCAGATGGGATTGTGTAAGTAAATATTTATGCACACGTGCCGATTTTAGTGTTAATAAACTTATAATCATGTTCATTGTTTTCTAAATTGTTTGTTTTTCATAGATTGACTTCTTGTTGCGTATGGTTATGCAAAGAAATGTCTCAAGTGGTGCTAGCCTCAACCCCATCTCGTCTAGATATATGTTGTATAGAGAGCAAAAACCCTTCTTCACTAAACTACAATGCTTATATTTTGAAGTACAAGATGTAACCTCAAGAGAACCAAGACAAACCTCCTTTAACTCTTCTATGTTTTGATTTTCTCACTTGACAAATTCAAAAAAAAAAACTGCCCTCCCATATAGAGAGGTGAACGCCAAAGGAGATTGATAGATAAGGGAACCAAACGGATAAGAAATTATTCAAAATAATGAAGCCATACCATTTGATATTTCCCATGATACTTTTAAATAAACTAATTTTTGGATATACTTAACACGAAATTATGAATCAAGACATGCCCATCCTTTGTTCTCAGTCTTAAGTCATGTATGTAATTATTCCCGAATAATTTATTCTAAAGTATTAAAGTTTCCACCCATGTATTATTTGATCGTGTTTGTTTACATTTGGTTTTTGTTAAAACATAAAGAGTATGACAGGGGGAAGGTCCAGGGTTCACTCTGGCAGATAGCTTCTTGATCGGAATCTACACACAAAGAACACCGTTAGCCTTAACGCGAGAGGAGGCCTCCCGCACTTGGACTCCGGCGTGAGAATCAGGAAAGAGATCTCTAGGAGTTAAGCATACGTGAGAGAGAGAGAGAGAGAGAGAGAGAGAGAGAGAGAGAGAGAGAGAGAGAGAGAGAGAGAGAGAGAGAGAGAGAGAGAGAGAGTGAAGTGATCATACTATAGGAGTTGGAGGAGGCTCATTGGAGGAGACTCCCTTTTATAGGCAGAGATCTTTACCCTGGGAAGCCTACTTGATAGCTCATACCTTCTACTTGTGGTAAATCTTATCCTTTGGTGATGTTGCTTGCATGAGTGGCCTTACCTCTTGGGTAAATATCAGATTGTGTGTCTCGATGTTACTTTATTCACTTTTCGGCAAAGTCCCATCACTTTGACATTTCGGATTCGGGACTCGATGTGTGTACAGTAACATGAGCTTCCAGCTGCTGGTCATCAGTGTGACTGCTTCTAGCTTCTAGCCACTAATAGAATTGTGTCCAACTTGTTGCTTCTAGTTTTGCTGAGTGGGTGCTTAGGAGCACCCACGTCATCCGCCCCCCGTCATAAGTGTCTATTTCCAAATATAGGTACTTGTAACTCAAAAGGTTGTTACTTCTGGGACTTAGCTGAGTTGGAGTATGTGCCTCAGCCTTATGTTTGTTTCAATATTAGAGTGTGGCTCATACGAGGGAGTTATAAGCCCCCCTTTCTTTGCTTCTTGCTGTGGTGTATTTTATGTTAACAATTTTTTATGCAATATGGGTAGCTGTCAAGTAATATACGGGGAAGTTTGAAGCTATGAGCTCACGACTAAGAGCTTGTAGTTGGAAGCTACTAGCTATAAGTAGCATAGGTGTGTCAAACGTTTCGTATTTTCTTTTTCGCCCTTCGCCTGCTCCTTGCCCACTTGCATGTTCAAGTTTACTAGACGGCCAAGATTTGACTGATCAGACAATGTCGCAGGGAAGGGTATCATTACCCTAGCATTCCAGCTAGCGACAATTTTGATCTCAACCTTTCATCCGTCCGATAGTTGTGGGGATTCAAAATTTGAATTTACGACACTGCTTTATAACTGCCTAACTTCCCTCACTCTTCTTCATCTTCTCCTATTTTTGGTTTCTTGTTCATCCTTTGATTCTTCCTTCACTAATTTCTCAGCTGGATAGATCACAACATCCTTCCCTAGGCTGTAAAAGGATACAATCGACATGCGTGTTCCACTTGTTTGAGCAATTACTCTATGCATCACACTTTTGTACCTTCCGTTGGTGATCGCCTGTGATTCAACCATAAGGGCGGTGGGGGTGGAACGTTAATGTTCCGTGATAAAGGAATGTTCAACGCGTGGGGAAAACATTTGACCACCGCCACCAACTATTCAACGCGTGATAAAATCCATTCCGTGATAAAATCAACGTGTTATGGGGTGTGAGTGATAATTGGATGTTAGGGGGTGTGGGGGTTTATTGTTGGGTGTTATGAGTGATGACCATTGCCACCAAAAAAGGTTGTGAGTGATGGAAAAATGGTTGATGACATGGCGGAACTTGATTGGGTGCTTATGAGTGATGGAATTCTATCACTAGTGACCACCCCCACTCCCCTAAGCCATCAAAACCACTAATAGTTTTCATTCTTAATTTTATTTCACAATCTTGTTTTATTCTTTTTCTTACCTCAATCTGGTCGATGATGATGGAATGGCGCAAAGGTGGCACATCGATCCATTCACCATCCTTAAGAAGCTGGAGTCCACTGACTTTGTCATCTTGAATGAGCAAAATGATACCACCAGCATCAGTATGTGCTCTTAGCCCCTTGATCAAATCGGGGGTTATATTGGGTAGTACATATTTTTAGTATTAAGCCCTTGTAATACTTGGTTATATTGGTATTTCAATGTTACTAATTAACATAGGCCGGTTTTTATGATATATTTAAGTTAGCTTGATATATTGTCATATGGTAATAAAAAAGAAGTTTTTTTTTTTTACAGATTCTATAATTATATCGTTTTTATTATATAACACCGTGTAATACATGGTATTTCATAATATAAAAAAAACAACATACACATGTGTATAACTAAAAATTAGCAGTAAACATATCTATATATCCAAGTATGAGAGTATTATTGAAACTGAAACAAGTAAAATAATGCTACAACAATCTTTCACACACCACTTATTTGAAATGAGAAAAGGGAAAACATATGGTTATTCTGTGTGATTCAACACTTGACATTTAAGCTTTTGCTGTTTTCATGGCTTCAAACCTTGGTTCTTTCCCCTGGAACTTCAAGGCAGCATATAATTTCATATAATCATCAAATACAAATTTTGGGTAAATTCGTTCATCCTTTGATCCTTCTTTCACTAATTTCTCAGCTGGATAGATCACCGCATCATTCCCTGGGTTGTAAAAGGATGCAATCGACATTCTCGTTCCATTTGTTTGAGCAATTACTCTATGCATCACACTTTTGTACCTTCCGTTCGTGATCACCTGTGATTCAACCATAAGACGTCAAAACCACTAATAGTTTTCATTCTTAATGTTATTTCACAATCTTGTTTTATTCTTTTTCTTACCTCAATCTGATCACCTAGGTTGATGACAATGGAATGGCGCATAGGTGGCACATCGATCCATTCACCATCCTTAAGAAGCTGGAGTCCACTGACTTTGTCATCTTGAAAGAGCAGAATGATGCCACCAGCATCGGTATGTGCTCTTAGCCCCTTGATCAAATCGGGGGTAGGGCATGGTGGGTAGTTGCTAACCTTGGTCCCAAAATTTGGACCCTTTGACCCATATAATGCTTTCTTTAAGTAACCTTTCTCCAATCCAAGATTCTCACATAGCAAATCTAAAAGTTCCTCTGCTAATTTCTCTAGTTTACTAGCAAAATCCCTCATTACTTCCCTGCATAATCATAATCGTAATCATAATCATCCTGCAAAATACGTTGATTAAATCTACAAAATATTGTTGTAGGTCCGGCTAGGGGAGGATCTAGTCGCCTAATCCTTGTGTACAAACACACCCGGTTGTGCGGAATCCAACGGGAGATGCAAACCGAGATAGAACACGACAAGAACACGAGAAGGAGACCGAGACTCAACGATTAACACCAATGTATTAATACTTGAAAAACAGTTACAAATCAATGTTTACAAAATAATCTTTGCAAACTCTCACTAGTTCTCTCGGGTATGTGTTCTTCCTTGTGCACTCCTTCTCTCCCGAAAACAAGTGATTTCGGCAAATATATATGCTTCACTTGTGCGTTTGGTTATGGGGTTTGGCCCATGTGTAGTTGATTGGCCCAAGTGTAATGGATGGCCCACATCATGCACGTATACGTTCAAGACATGTTCCACAATCTTCAAATTTGTAAGCATAGTCAACATGGTGACATCATCATGACATCATCATGATAATGTCATGGTGATGTAGTAGCGGGAACCATTGTAGGACCGAGTTTCGTGACCGAAACCGTTATTATCATGATTATGTTCATAGACGGGAAGATTAGAGACAGATGAAATACTTGCTTGTATTGATTTTGTAACATAACATAACAAGCCGACCCGATTAACAAGCTAACCGAACCATACCAAAGGAGTACACATCCGGGGAGAGACCAAGTGGTGATCTCTCCCGGTGAGGTTTCAAACCTCCTAAAACTTCCAGGTGTTTGAAATGGCAAGGGTTTTCTATTTATAGTCACACCCCTTGTCTTGCAAACACACACGGTCAACCGAATAACCCTCTCGTTTGACCACTTCAAACGAGCGGGTCTATACACGTTCGATAGACCGTTTCACTAACTATTACAAATTCAGCGTAAAATAAATCTAATCTATTCGACAAGCATCGGACACAAAATCTGCATCAACAATTGTTTACCTGTATTCATCATCAAGATCAGGGATTTCAGAGATGTTTGAACTAGGGAGATGGCGCAAGAAGAAAGTGCTCTCCCAGTCGACGTTGTTAACTTCTGTCTTAACATCATCCAATGCTTTGGCCGTCACCATTTCTTTGAATCTTTGCTCCATACACTTCTTGTAATGTTCTTTTGTCATTCTTTCCACAGTATCCAGCAGCTCATGTGAAATTCCATGGTTCACCAACTACACATACGATACATAATTAAACATTTAAACCCATACTTAAAATAACTGTCTGTGATGGTGTGCAATAATAGTTTTCAGGTAAATGTGCATGTTTGATGGTGACCGTTTTTTTATTCTAGTAACCATGAGAATCCCTTACAAGAAAACTCACGGAACCTCACCAATAACCAATGGGGTTGGGTAAAACACAACTTGTGTTGGGTAAGTGCCCTTCAAGAGGGTTAACGGCAGAAAAACAGTGGAAGCTAACCGAAACCTCTGCCAGAGGTCTCAACGCTTACCCCCTTGAAGGTTGTTTGATGGTGAATATACCTCGAAAAATCCCCAGTTTTCACAAGCATCCTTAATCTTGTCCATGGTGGCTCTTCTCTCATCACCATTCAGCTTCTCCATGTTGATCAAAGGGAAGTTCTCCATCTCTATGCTTTTGAATAATGTATTCTTCTACCTTGTGTTGTGTGATTTGTGAAGAATGTGGAATGTTTGGCTTCCAATTTATAGGATAAATTAATTAGGCACGTTTGTTTAAGGTGGTAATGGTTGACCTATTCATGACAGGATTAAGCTTGTTTCTTTGAACTTTGTTTAACATTATTTTATATATTAAAAATTACGATTTTATCATGATGCATGGATAGAGTATGCATTGCACATAGACATACATTGATTATTAAAACTTATTTCTCAGCCTTGTTAATCACATTGTTAACGTTAATATTTGGATAGAAAAAAATAAGGATCGAGGACCCACTTTCGCGGCTAAATACCAAGTTATGGATACTTAAAACATTTAGTTATATATCTCCTTTCGTCTCTATGTCAAATGGGTCATTTTTAACTCAAATTTGGGTTTTTTTTTCTTCAAACAAATACAACTATTACAATACATAACTAAATGTTTAAGCAGCCATAACTTGCTATTTGGAAGTTGATAAAAGAATCTTTAAATGGAAATCAAGATGATACTGAGTTGTATTCTCTTTGGAAATTTGGTTTAGACCTCAAATTTTGAAAAATATGAACAACCAATAATTTAGTGGTATACAAGGTACGGCCAAATCCATGACTATTATTCTGAAGGAATATTGGAGTGCGTAAGAAATGAAAGACGGTTTTAGCGAGTGCGTTTACGACCTTCAACACTACCATTTTGTCCATATGCACGGGAAGGAGGCACGATGAATATTGATGCCAACTTTTCAAGATAGGATAGATTTACCTTACTATGTATACAAGAATTAGGGCTATACACGAGCCGAGTCGGACCTTTTCTCATGCTCGGTTCGTTTACAAACTGAACCGAACCAAGCGTTTTTTCAACCGTGCCAAAGTCGAACGAGGGCCTTTCGATCCGAGTATTTTCCAACGAACGTCGAGCGAGTATCGAACCTCACATAAAATATTGAAAAGTGACAATGGGGTTGTTAGTTTTTAGAGTAAAGTGTAGTCCTCGTCCCTAAGGTTTCATCCAATTCGAACACAAGTATAAATTTACGAAATACCAAGGAATAGAAAAAACACTCAACTGGTTCTACCGAGATCATCTGAGCGGCGTCGATCGATTGAAGCAGACCCTTGATCTATGAGAAGTTTGAAATTGCATGAATCCATTGAAGCAAAACCTTAGAGAGTTGGCGTCTTGGCGATGGAGAATTTGAATAATGATGGTTGATGTGAGGTTTTAATTAGGATTATGTACTTCTAAATTGAATGGCAGGTTGACACTTGAGTATCGATCGACGCTTCACATTTCAGTATTTTGACATTTTGACTCAATTACTCTGAATTATTTGACAATGGACTATTGGTATCAGCGTTCATTTTTATAATTAAATGGGCTCTAGTTGAATTTTGGAACAAACATTGTTAATATCTAGTTATTTTATTAATATATATATATATATTAAAAAATAATTCGAGCCAACCGAGTCGAACCGAACTGAGCGGACCTTTGCTCATGCTCGGTTCGTTTCAAACCGAAACCAAGCGCCTTTTTTAATCGAGTAGAATCGAACGAGCAAATTTCGCACATTTTTCGATCGAGCATCGATCGAGTCTCGAACGTCAAGCAATTTGAACAGCCCAAGAATAATCCACACCAAAATGAATTCAACACAATAAACACAAAGGCCATGACCTTTTATGCATATAAAATACATACATGTTTACTAAGGGTTTATTATAGAACCATAGACTGTTATACCCCTAAGTTAGGGCTAGATTGGAGGCATCACACTAGACGTCCAGTCTTGCCCTGTACGTGGCGTATATTTATATTTTTTTGTTTCTCTTTTTAAGATCAATAACACTAATATTAATTATAAAAAACCCGTATAGGCCTAAAGGTAGGGGTGTTCAAAACTATCCGTATCCGAAAATCCGATCCGAAATATCCAATATCCGAATCCGAAATATCCAAAAAATCGGATATCCGAAATTTCGGATATCCGAATTTTTCGGATTCGAATTCGAATAGTGATTTTCAAAATTTTCGGATATTTCGGTTATCCGAAATATCCGAAAATATCCAAAATATCTGAAAACTTATATTCGGATATCCGAAACTATCCAAAATATCCATTTCCGAATATGAAAAAAATAATCAAAAAATAAAAATTAAATAAAAAGTTGGATTTTTGGATATCCGATTCACTATCCGAATCCGTATCCGAAATTTCGGATATCTGAAGTTTCGGATATGGATTCGGATATTGAAATCTGGTATCCGAAAATTTCGGATATCCGGTTTTGAACACCCCTACCTAGTGAGATTGGGAGGCCGGAGAAAGGTGTCAAACTGCTAGGAGGGGCAGTCAGCCGTGATTCTGGTTTTATTAGTGATCTAGCGGCTAAGAGGGCAACGCGCGCTGTTGACAATATGGGGCACCTTCCCTTGTTGCGGGATCCTCAAAGCGAACTTCTTTTGCTTAGATCTTGTATGGGGGTTGAAAAGTTGCTTTTCGGTTTGCGAACTTGCCAGCCCCCCTTTGTGGATGATGCTGTTTCATGTTTTGATAAAGGTCTTCGGGAGGCAATAGAAGACATTGTCGTATGTGGGGGGTCCCTTTTTTGGTGAACTACAGTGGCGGATCGCGACCTTGCCAATGCGGCTTGGTGGGTTGGGCCTTCTCTCGGCCCGGGATGTGGCAGCCTATGCCTTTGTGGCTTCCAGGTCTCAATCTTGGGAGTTGTAGGACCACATATTACGTAACAGCGGGGTTGCTAACATTGATCCGGATTATGCCAGCGCCTTGGAACGCTTGCATGAATCTCTACCTGACTTTGATCTCGGCGGTTTCTCTAACAAGGACACCGCCCCCAAAAAGCCACAGAAAACTTTGGCGAATGCCCTTTGTTGTCGAATCGCACAAAGTTGGGGAGAAGATTTTCATTTGTCCCCCCGCCAGAAAGCCGTCATTGATTGCCTACAGAGGCCTCACGCTCAAGATTTCTTAACTGTTATTCCTATTGAAGGTTTGGGTCAACGTATGTCAGCGGTGGAGTACCGGTCAATCCTTAAGTACCGTTTGATGATCCCCATGTTCCCGAATGATGAAACTTGCCCAGTCTGCCGTAAAGCATGCCTGGATAAATACGGGGAGCACGCGTTACACTGTAGAGAGTTGCCGGGGTTTAAGTATCGACATGACTTTGTTTGAGACGCGTTAATGGATATTCTTAGACGAGCAGGGATCTCGGCAAAGAAAGAGGCACCAGTGAATTTTCTTACAGACCCGTCGGAGGGGAGATCCACTCTACGCCCGGTTGACGTGCTAGTTTTTGGTTGGGAGGGCGGGAAACATGCTTGTGTCGATCTCACAGGTGTATCCCCCTTAGCCGGGTTTCGGGAAAATGGGTTTGTGGTGGGGCAAGCAGTACTGAAAGCAGAGTCGAAGAAGGTGGAAAAGCACGCGAAAGCTTGTGAGGATAATCAGCATGCCTTTGTCCCCCTAGCGTTTGACACGTTTGGCTCTTTGGCGCCAGAGGCAGTTCGTTTCTTGTCCAGAGTTCAGCGTGTAGTCCACAGCAACTTTTCGACCCCTCAGGGGCGAGGCTTTGTTTTTAGTAGATTAGGGTTTTCTATTCAGAAAGGGATGGCGGCGCAGTTTGTTGCTCGTCTACCCGCTATTCTTATGTAATTTGCCCTGATGATTGGAATGAAAACAGTTTTATTCCTAAAAAAAAAAAAATAATAATAATAAAACCGTAATGCCATTTTAATAGTTTCAAGACACTTGCAAAAGTAACAAGGCAAAGGTATACAACGATTTACAACCTTGCACCAAGGATTTATTTTCAAGAATCAAGAAACCAAGGTTGCTACAACATTCTAAGCATAGGTTGAACGGACTGATGCCATGGATGAAGAAACTCTGTGATTAAATTTAACGATATCCAGGTCATGCAAAGAAATGACTCCCAAGTGGTGCTAGCCTCAACCCCATCTCGTCTAGATATATGTTGTATAGAGAGCAAGAACCCTTCTTCACTAAACTACAACGCTTATATTTTCAAGTACAACATGTAACCTCAAGAGAACCAAGACAAACCTCCTTTAACTCTTCTATGTTTTAATTTTCTCACTTGACAAATTCAAAAAAGAACCGCCCTCCCATATAGAGAGGTGAACGCCCTAGATAAGGGAACCAAACGGATAAGAAATTATTCAAAATAATGAAGCCATACCATTTGATATTTTCCATGATACTTTTAAATAAACTAATTTTTGGATATACTTAACACGAAATTATGAATCAAGACATGCCCATCCTTTGTTCTCAGTCTTAAGTAATGTATACAAATATTCCCGAATAATTTATTCTAAAGTATTAAAGTGTCCACCCATGTATTATTTGATCGTGTTTGTTGTACATTTTGTTTTTGTTAAAATATTAAAAGTATGACAGTGGGAAGGTTCAGGATTCACTCCGGCAGATATCTTCTTGATCGGAATCTACACACAAAGAACATCGTTAGCCTTAACGCGAGAGGGGGCCTCCTGCATTTGGACTCCGACGTGAGAATCAGTAAAGGGATCTCTAGAAGTTAAGCATAAGTGAGAGAGAATAGTTTTAGAGAGAGAGAGAGAGAGAGAGTTAAGTGATCATACCATAGGAGTTGGAGGAGACTCCCTTTTATAGACAGAGATCTTTACTCTACTCTGGGAAGCCTCCTTGACAGCTCATACCTTCTACTTGTGGTAAATCTTAACCTCTGGTGACGTTGCTTGTAAAAGTGGCCTTGCCTCTTGGATAAATGTCAGATTGTGTGTCTCGATGTTAATTTATTCACTTTTGGGCAAAGTCCCATCACTTTGACCTTTCGAGTTCGGGACTCGATGTGTTTACAGTAACATGAGCTTCTAGCTGCTGGTCATCAGTGTGACTGCTTCTAGCTTCTGGCCACTAATATAATTGTGTCCAACTTGTTGCTTCTAGTTTGCTGCGTGGGTGCTTAGGAGAATCCACGTCATCCGCCCCTCATCATAAGTGTCTATTTCCAAATATAGATACTTGTAACTCAAAAGGTTGCTACTTCTGGGGCTGAGTTGGAGTATGTGCCTCAGCCTTATGTTTGTTTGAATATTAGCGTGTGGCTCATACGAGGAAGTTATAAGTCCCCCTTTCTTTGCTTCTTGCTGTGGTGTATTTTATGTTATCAACTTTTTATGCCATATGGGTAGCTGTTAAGTAGTATACGGGGAAGCTTGAAGCTATGAGCTCACGGCTAAGAGCTTGTAGTTGGAAGCTACTAGCTATAAGTAGCACAGGCGTGTCAAACGTTTCATATTTTCTTTTTCGCCCTTCACCTGCTCCTTGCCCACTTGGATGTGCAGTTGTACTAGACGACCAAGATTTGACTGATTAGACAATGTCGCAGGGAAGGGTATCATTACCCTAGCATTCCAGCTAGGGACAATTTTGATGTCAACCTTCCATCTATCCGATAGTTGTGGGTATTCAAAATTTGAACTTTACGACACTACTTTATAACCGTGTAACTTCCCTCACTCTTCTTCACCTTCTTCTATTTTTGGTTTCTTGTTCATCCTTTGATTTTTCCTTCACTAATTTCTCAGCTGGATAGATCACAACATCATTCCCTGGATTGTAAAAGGATGCAATCGACATGCGTGTTCCTGTTGGTGCACCTGTGTCTGTACTTTGTCTGTATTCGGTCACGATGTAAACGATGTCCTTGTTAGTCATGTAAGTGTGACTAAGTCAACCATCCTCCGGTTTGACTTGGTCAAACAGTTTGTATATGGTTGTATAATGCTTTGTGTCGAAGGATAAGTCATCGAAGGATTGTGAATATCCTTCGATGAGCTCGAAAGATATCATTCGATAGATGGACTTCGAAGGATATGCCATCCTTCGAAGTATATGGATCTTTCGATGGCTTTGTGATCGACAGATGATCTATCGATCAGTCAACTTGATCCTTCGACCATGCAGCCTGTGCTGGGTATATATATACCCATGCAGTGTGTGTTCAACATAGGAGAGACAGAGACGAGAGACAGAAAGATACACTCGAGAGATAGTGAGAGCATTCTGTCAAGAACACACACACACACTTTAGAGAGTTTGCAATACTGAGTTGTAAACCTTGTGCTTGTAACTGGAACCTTTCATACGCATTAATACAGTGGTGTTAATCGGTGAACCTTGTGTGTTTTGTGTTTATACTTGTCTCGACTCGGTTGCACTCTAGCTTGGATTCCGCACTTGCTAGTGTGTTAATATAACAAGGTTAAGGTTTAACCTCATCCTCCACGAGGGACCTACAAGTGGTATCAGAGCCGTGGCTCTTCTCCTTGTTAAAACCGAGTGTGTTCTTGGTTTGTTTTTCGGGTATTAAAGTTCATATTTTTCTGGAAAACAACTTAAAATCAGATTAAACCTTGTTATTTTTCATGTTTACATGTTAGTTATGGGTTTGTGTTAAATTTTTTAACAAAATATTGTGTTCGGAATTTGAAGGTTCACCGATAAATTCATATTGTTCATTTAAATCTTCATAGTGTTCTTCAAGTTTATGACTTTTTGATCTTTGAGATTAGTTTTGAAAGTTGTTTGTGTATTGGGAAGGGATATTTGGTTAAAATAATCAAACCAAATCTGGTTTTGGCAGAAAGTACGGTCTAATCATACTCTTTTGCCGAAAGTTGACTTTACCAACCCGTCACCTTTTCACCAACCTATCTTTTCAGTATCAGTTGTGTCAGGAGCGATCGAAGGATATCTTTCGATTTCGAACGATCTTCTTTCGATCAAGTAAGGCTCGATAGATAATCATCTTTCGACCCATCCTTCGAAGTTTGTGATCTATCTTTCGAGCTCAAGGGAATCTTTTCGGAGGATACATTTTCGAAAGATAAGGATCTTTTATTGTGAATCTTTCGAGATAGATATTCGAAAGATAAGGATCTTTTATTGTGAATCTTTCGAGATAGATATTCGAAAGATAAGGATCTTTCATTGTGAATCTTTCAAGATAGTATTCGAAAGATAAGGATCTTTCAAATTGTGAATCTTTCGAAGTCTTTGTTCGAAACTCAACAGTGATCTTTCGAACACTGTTGATCCTTCGAACAAGTCTTGGTCTTTCGAACAAGGCTGTATCTTTCGATTAGTGTCTGTTTGAACTTAACAGTTTGTGTTTGTGTAGGTCGTCTATTAGTATTTCATCAAAATGAGTTGTACAAGTCCTTGGGACTGGAGTATTGACTCACAATCCAGTCAAGAGCTAACCTCTGCTGCAGCTTGGGCGAAAAGTATGTTTCCACCGCCATCAATCAGTCCAAGTCAATGGGCTTTGGTATCCAATCAAAGTCAAAGCATTCAAAATCTTTTGATTAGTGAAAGCGAAACGGGCAGCAACAATCGTCCACCAAAGCTGAACCATATGAATGACTTTCCATCATGGAAAAACCGCTTTCACACGTATGTTCAAGGGCAAAGCACCGATCTTTGGACATGTTTCATCAATGCATTCAATGCTAATCTTGAGGTTGTAGCGTCCACTTCAGAAGGTTATGCTAACATGCTCGAAAATGACAAGAAGGCTTATGAATTGGAGAAAAAGGCCTTTGCTACACTTACACAAGCACTCAACAAAGATATCTATCATCAGTTCTCCTACTGCAAGACCACGAAAACTTTGTGGGATGCCTTAGTTGCTAGAGGTGAAGGCAATGCAGCTACTCGAAAGTCTCGTCATGATTTGTTGAAGAAAGAGTTTGAATCGTTTCAGTTTTTGGAAAACGAAACTCTAAATGATATGACCACACGGTTCTATCATTTGATTAGTGAAATGTGTGCTTATGGGGTTGTATCTACTCAACAAGACATGGTGAATAGGTTTGCTGACGCATTACCTCCAAAATGGAGTTCGTTTATTGAGTTGTTGAAGCATACTGGAACTCTAGACACGGTTAACATCTATGAGTTTATTCAGAAACTGGAACATAAAAATGATGAGGAAATCAGGAAAGCAAAGCGAGCTCCCGCTCCTCAGAATACAGAAATGTACCTTCCAGGCTTCGATGTTTTGGCAAGATCCGCTGCAGCTCAGCAACCTAAACTGCAAACTGCATTTGTGTCCAACACAAGTTCTCTTCCGTTTCCTCAATCAACTGCTGCTCCGGCCTTTGATCCGAGGTCTTACATTCCCGTCCCAACACAGCCACAAGTCCAACCACCGCAACAACAACAACAGGCTCATTATACAAACAATCCTCAACCTCAACCTCAAAACCCTAACACAATCCGAGTCGATAATTCAAACCTTTCACACATCAGCATTGAAGTTGCTAAGGAGCATATGGAAATTATCAATACAATGGTCAGTGCTTACTGTGGTTTGGTAGCAGGTCAGCTTGGAAACATCAACATGACCGATGAAGATTATCAACAGATCGACAAGGAAGAAATGGAGTTGATGGATATCAAATGGGCTTTTGCTAGTGCAGTAAGAAGGGCAAAAGATTTCATGGCTCGAACTGGAAGAACTTCGTTGGAAGGAAAGAAAGATACAAAGTATGGGTTTGATATCAACGCCGTTACATGCTACAATTGTGGTAATAAAGGGCACTTCAAACGTGAGTGCACTCGACCAACAAAACAAGGCAATCACAACCCTTTCAGAAACCAGACGAGTACTGCAAATGTGAATGCCCAGCAAGAAAACCGTGAAAGGAGGATTGTGGGAGTTAATAACAATCAGGCACAGCCTGGATCTTCAAATCCCAATCGGGCTTTGACTGTTCAAGCTGATGAGGGATGTGACTGGTCTGTGCAGCTTGGTGAAGGTGATCAAGGAAGTGGAACAGCTTGTTATGCAAAGATCATCAATCATAAAGAAGAGTCCTCTGAAAGTGATGACAGTTCTGGTTATTCTGGAAGTTCTGATGAAGAAGGCTCCGTTTCTGGGGATAATCAATCAGAGTCTGATGTGAAGGAGGAAGCAGGTTCTGGTATGGAGGATTTATTGAATGAAGCTGATGAACTTATATGTCAGAAATCAATTCTGATCAAGAAGGCTGCTACTACATCCAGGGAAATGGAAAAGTTCTTTTCTGAAGATGGATCTTTTTCTTTTCAAACTGCATTTATGACAAATGTGTCAGCCTCTTCGAGTCAGGTAAATACTGAACCTCCTGCTCCTAGTGTTTGTGAATCATGTGCTGAAAAGAAGCTTGAATTAGAAAAGCTTCATAGTCATAATCAAAATTTGGTTATTGAACTTTCCAAATGCAAAGAGGCAAATATGGCTTTAACTCGGAACGAAAAATATTTTAAATCAGTAATTGAAACATTAAAGAAAAACGTGTCCGAAGTGAACAAAGTAGTTTACCACAAGCAAGTAAGTATAAATGAATACATCAACATTGTGGAAGAAACTAAGAAACAATTAGCCATTGCCCAATGCGAGCATGATGCGATCAAACAAAAATTGGAGAGTTATTCTAACTCCCAATTTGTGCTTGATCACATTATCGATGTTCAACAACTGAAGGGAAATCAGAAAGGCATAGGGTATAAGAAATGTCCGTCTCCTTTGATGAATAACTATACCAAGATGCCTGATGAGGAGGAAATGCCTCGGTATGAACCCAGTGTGCCTCTTGATTTTGAGGAATTTACTACTGGCCTAGGGTTCAAACCGGACAATTCTTTAAACACATCCTCTAAGCAACAAGAAACTTCATCATCCATGAAGCAAAGTCCTCCAGTTATCGAGGACTATGAGACATCGGATGATGAATCAGAAGTGGATGTAAGTGATCAGGATAAATCACTTAACAAGATGAAAGGAGTAGTTATTCCACGAGAGAATCACATTCTTTGTGATCCTGATACTCCTGATGTCTCCTCTGTTAAGAAACTAGTGATTGATTCTGTCAAAGTTGATAAGACATGTGTGTCTACTGTTAAAAGCAGTAATGTGTTGTATACATTGGTTGGAGATGATAAAATCTACTCAGATCACGATTTCCCAATTAAGAATGTAAATCAATCCTTGATTGATAAAGTCTTTGAAGACAACACAAACAAATTTTTGGGAAAAATACTTCCAGGAATTGTTGTAACACAATGTGATCCAGTTCCTAAGGCTGAGATTAGAAAACAGTTTGGTAATCAAAAATCTTCAACCACTCAACAACCTAGTGCTTCTAACGGTAAACAACCAGTCAAACGAGCTCAAAAGCATAAAGTCTCTCAGATGAAATCTGAAACAAAAGGAGCTCGATCTCAAAGGAAAGGAAAAAGTGTCAAATTCGTGACATCCACAGGTACTGATAAGATTGAGACTTTTGAGAATAAATCAAACACAGATTTTGTACAACAGGTCACAATCTTAAAACGTAACATTGATAACAATTACACTCAACGCACAAAGGGGTGTGATGAAAAGGCTAGTACCTCAGATTCCACGAGTTCGACATCTTGTGGTCAATCAAGTTCTCCTAAATTTGTTGAAAGGAGAACATGTTTTAAATGTGGAGAGTTTGGGCACATCATCAAAAACTGCCCAAATGCTCCAAAGAATAAATTTGTTGAGAAAGCTCCACCTGAAACAGTTCATCCTCAACGTCGGTCAGTTTCACCTAAACATGATAAACGAACTGTAAAAGAACAAGAAACTAAACAACGACGTAAGAACATGAAAACTGTTGAAAAAGCCTTGAAATCTGAAGTTAAAACAGTTAACAGGGAACCAAGTGTGTCACAACCTATAAAACCAGAAGCTTCAAAAACTGTTTACACTCAAACTGATAGGCAAAAACAAATTTGGTTACCTAAGGGGGTTAACAATTCAGGGGGAGCAGTTGTTCTTGAAAATCATCAAGAGATTGATATCACGTTTCGTGATGCTCAGGGACGACCCAAGACCACTAAGGCTTGGGTCCCCATCCTCAACTGATGTTTTTAAATGACATGTGCAGGGTGTTCCAGGAGGAACTATTAATAGTCATTGGATTGTTGATAGTGGAGCATCCAGGCACATGACTGGCGACTTACGGCTCTTATACGACGTGAGATATATTAGAGGAGGGTATGTCGCATTTGCGGGAGACAAAGGCGGATTCATCACTGGAGAGGGAAGTATCTCCAATGGTATTGTGTGCTTCGATAAGATCAATTATGTTAAGCAAATTGATCATAATCTTCTCAGTGTGTCGCAAATCTGCGATAAAAAGTTCTCAGTGCATTTTGATGATGCCGGCTGCTATGTGCTGAAACCTGGATTCAAAATTCCACAAGAATGGATTCTCTTATCGGCTCCGAGAGTTAATGATCTTTATATTCTCGACATGAGCCAGGCGATTACAACATCAGCTCAAGTCACTTGCTTTGTCTCTAAAGCCACAGAAAAGGAGTCTATATCTTGGCACAGAAGAATGGGACACATTCACTTGAGAAAGATGAACCATTTGGTGACAAATAATCTTGTGAATGGTGTGCCTGTGAGAAGTTTTCATTTACAAGATATCTGTGTCTCGTGCCAAAAAGGGAAGCAAACAAAGAAGTCTCACCCTTTGAAGAAAATCAACACTGTCAGCATACCTCTCGAACGTCTTCATATGGATCTTTTTGGACCTATGAAGCACAAGACAACATTCGGAGATGCTTATTGTCTAGTTGTTACTGATGACTATTCTAGATTTTCCTGGGTATCCTTCATGGCTCACAAGAGTGAAACTCCTGGCATCCTCAAGGATCTTCTTACAATGTTGGAGAATCTCTATTCGTTGAAAGTGAAGAGGATCCGAAGCGACAATGGAACCGAATTCAAGAATCGAGTTATGGATGAGTTTTGTATTTCTAAAGGCATTCTTCATGAGTACAGTTCTCGTTATACTCCACAACAAAATGGTGTCGCGGAGAGGAAGAATCGGACGATTATCGAAACTGCAAGAACAATGTTAGTAGAGTCGGAACTCCCTATTCAATTCTGGGGGGAGGCTGTATCGGCTGCATGCTACACGTTAAACAGAGTTCTTACAGTAAAGAGACATGGCAAAACTTGCTTCGAACTCCTTCAGAAAAGAAAACCGGATCTTTCTTACCTAGAACCATTTGGTGCTCCATGTACTATGATTGAGCCGGATGGAAAGTTTGGAGCTAGAGCTATCGAGGGTTTCTTCCTTGGATATGATACTCCGAATTTTCGTGTTTGGAATCTGGCTACCAGAAAGATTGAGCTATGGAGTGAAGTGAGGGTTCAAAGGTACACGAGTCCTGTTAGGGCTCCGGGTGATCCGTGGATGTTCGATTATGATGGACTATTTGACTCCTTCAATCTGCCAACCTTTGACGAAGAATCAGCAGCGGCTAGAATGTTGTTTGAATGTGACAACGCTACTGACTCGCCTTTGGTTAGACCTATTGTTGTTGACCCACAAGCTTCTTCGTCTATCAACAATATGGTTCAAAATGAGGTTTATGAAGATGCTGCTGATTATAATGAATCTTCTGAAGATGATGAATTTCATGATGCAGCTGAAGGATCTTCGGCTCAAGCTGCTCCTGTTCAAGGTGCCTCTGTTGATACACCTCATATGCAGAATGTAGACACTGCTGAAGGGAATGCATCCACCTCTACACACATTCCTGGTGTGGAGTTGGTTGTTGATCTTAATCTTAACAATTTGGGTATCAATGCACGTGTGTCAGAAAATCCTGAAATGAGGATTCACGATACCCACCCCCAGCAGAATATTTTAGGAGATGTCCATCGCGGTGTGCAGACGCGTAATCAGCTAAGAAACAACCGGAATGCTGGTTTGTATTCAGCCATAAGAGAATCTGGTCTTCAGAATGACTGGTCCTTCGCGTGTTACGTGTCACAAGAAGAACCAAAATCGTGGAAAGACGCTTTGAAAGACAATGCTTGGGTTGAAGCCATGCAGGAAGAATTGCAGCAATTTCAAAAGCTTGGTGTTTGGAAGCTTGTTGAAAGACCTGAGAACTACAAGAAAATTGGCACTCGATGGGTTTTCAAATGCAAGAAAGACGACCGTGGAGTGGTTATTCGGAACAAAGCACGTTTAGTCGTTCAAGGTTTTCGTCAGATAGAAGGAATCGACTACAACGAAGTCTATGCACCTGTTGCACGTCTGGAAGCAATTCGGATCTTTCTGGCTTATGCCTCTTTCAAAGGATTCAAGGTTTATCAGATAGACGTGAAAAGTGCATTCTTACATGGTGTGGTTGAAGAAGAGGTGTACGTCGAACAGCCCCCAGGTTTTGAAGATCCTATCCATCCCGATCGGGTTTGGTTGCTCAACAAAGCTCTCTATGGTCTTCATCAAGCACCGCGAGCTTGGTATGCAACCTTATCTACCTATCTGCTGGAGAACGGTTTTCGAAGAGGTCTTATCGACTGTACTCTTTTCATCAAAGAACAAGATGGAGATCTTCTTCTGGTACAGGTATACGTTGATGATATTATTTTTGGTTCTACTAATGATGTCTTGTGTAGGAATTTCGAGCGCATTATGCAGGATAAATTCGAGATGAGTGCTATGGGGGAAATGACTTTCTTCTTGGGCCTACAAGTGCAACAAACTGAGTCTGGGATATTCATCCATCAGACTAAATATGTTGGTGACATCTTGAGCCGGTTCCAGATGTCTGATGCAACGCCCATTGGTACCCCATTGCCACAAAATCATGGAATTAATCCAGACTTGAAGGGTGAAGCTGTTAGCCCCTCATACTATCGCGCAATGATCGGATCTCTTATGTACCTCACAGCATCAAGGCCAGACATAATGTACCCAACGTGCCTGCTTGCCAGATATCAAGTTAACCCGAAGGCCTCACATCTTGCAGCTGCAAAAAGGATTTTTCGTTATTTGAAGGGTTACCCTGACACCGGTCTATGGTACCCTAGGGATAATAACTTTGACTTGATCGCATTCAGTGATTCTGATCATGGCGGATGCAAAATCGACGGCAAATCCACAACGGCTGGATGTCAGTTTTTAGGAAATCGCCTAGTCACATGGCAGTGCAAGAAGCAGACGTGTGTCGCTACATCAACATGCGAAGCTGAATACATTGCTGCCTCAAGTTGTTGCTCCCAAGTTCTTTGGATCCAACAACAATTACGCGACTACGGTTTTGAATTCCTAACTACTCCTATTTACGTTGATAATTCTGCTGCATTACAGATCACTAGAAATCCTGTGCAGCACTCAAAGACCAAACACATCGAAATCAAATATCACTTCATACGTGATTGCTTTGAGAAAAGGCTAATCGATGTTGTTAAGGTCCACACCGATGACCAACGTGCCGACCTTTTTACCAAAGCATTTGACAAATCAAGATTTGACTTTTTATTATTGGTAAACGGCATTAAGGTCAAGCAAGAGTAAACCAACATCGGAAAATCATTTTTGTAAATACCTTTATGTTTTAAAATTTTATCTTAGTTTGTTGATTTTAGGGGGAGTAAATTCCAAAATTTGAAAATTCAAAAACATCGAAAAATTTCAAAAAAACTCAAAAACAATAGAAAAGCAAAAATGAGTTTCCTGGCGAGAAAAAGAGAAAATGATAGTACATCAGTGGTCTGTCTAAACCTCTTTAAACCTTAAATGAAAAAGCGATAAGCAGCTCTATATAAGATGTATCGGTAGGCTCACAATCATTTTAAAGTGTGCAGGGTGATATAAACTTAAATCGACTAAAGACTGGGTGGGAACCATTCATTGGCATATGGTCTTGGTACCGAAATTTCGTTTGATAGATTGCCGAGGTTCTGAGATATTCGGTCTTTATGCTGCTTATCATCTGGGTATCATGGTTGTATCTTTTACCGAAAAAAAATAACGGGGACGCAAGTCTAGATCTTCCATGATACCATACATACGTGTACATATTGCATTCGACCTCAATAAGTGATAAACAATCACATGTCCCTCAAATAAGTGATAAAATATCACATTTTTCCGGGAGTCAAGTTCGTCTCTCTGCTGTACGAAAGTACTGACCTGTTCACGGACTTGCTCCTGTGCCCTCATGCATATGAATATCAAGTTCCTCATCAATAAGTGATTCTATCACATAGGGCTTGTTTTCAATAAAAATAAGTGAGAATCTCACATCATATACGGTCAAACAGATGATAATCGGTATACTCACCGGTAAGATGAACCCTCGTGCATACCTTGATACGGGAATGTGTCGTGATGTGGATGAACACCGGTCGGTAAGTATAAATTATACCTTAACGTATCCCCTCGCCATGATTACATCTGATAAGTTGAGCTTATGTGGACAACAATACCGATAATTGTTATAGGATGCTTATCTTAATGTTAACTAACTGAACAACAAGAGCGTTTTGGCATGACCGTTCACTGATATGATTCTCTTACCCTCGAAACTCGCAAAAAGAATGTCTGTATATGTTTATTTACTGCTTAATCTTTATTGTTTTATTTTAAACAGTTTCGTCGTTTGGTGCATATCAGCACGACATTAGCGGTGATGTCGTTTGATAACACTCAAAGGATATTAAAATTGTTGACTTTTAATTTATTCAAAAATACCAAAAAGATTTTAGGTGTGTTTTGATATAAACTTTATAAAAGCCAAAAAGATTTTATTTCTACTTTATTTTCGATCGTACGATGTTGGAGCTCGAGTCTTCGTTACCTGAAACCTGACTGAAAACCGAATTGACTAAATCTTCATAAACGGTCGAAATTTGCAAGTTTTTGAAAGTTAAATCTCAAATTGTCAAATTTATTAAACTTTCATACTGTCGGACGGTGTTTGATTGTGACATGGTCATTCGTGTGTCATTTGCTTATACTAACTATTCCAAGCAGTTGTTCTCATTATGCGTTTAGATTTCTGGCATGTGCAGATTCTAAAGGCAAGGAGAACATAGTCGATGACAAGCTTCGGAATGAAGACACAACGTGAAGGCGCTCAGAAGATGAAGATGATCGAGTTGCCGCTGACTATCATCAACACCACAAGGATCTCACTTCATAAAGATCAAGACTTTCACGAGCATAACTCAAGGAAGAGCCTATGCCAAGGGGGAGTTTGTCAACACACTTCCTACATGATACGGGTAGTTTGTTGATACACTCTCTGCTTTCAAGACGTGAAGACTTTGAAGATCCTCCGACATTGAAGACTTGAAAGGACATCAGAGTCTTGAAGACACGAAGATCAAAGATAATCAAGATCGAGACAAAGCTACAGCCAAGGGGGAGTTTGTTGGTGCACCTGTGTCTGTACTTTGTCTGTATTCGGTCACGATGTAAACGATGTCCTTGTTAGTCATGTAAGTGTGACTAAGTCAACCATCCTCCGGTTTGACTTGGTCAAACAGTTTGTATATGGTTGTATAATGCTTTGTGTCGAAGGATAAGTCATCGAAGGATTGTGAATATCCTTCGATGAGCTCGAAAGATATCATTCGATAGATGGACTTCGAAGGATATGCCATCCTTCGAAGTATATGGATCTTTCGATGGCTTTGTGATCGACAGATGATCTATCGATCAGTCAACTTGATCCTTCGACCATGCAGCCTGTGCTGGGTATATATATACCCATGCAGTGTGTGTTCAACATAGGAGAGACAGAGACGAGAGACAGAAAGATACACTCGAGAGATAGTGAGAGCATTCTGTCAAGAACACACACACACACTTTAGAGAGTTTGCAATACTGAGTTGTAAACCTTGTGCTTGTAACTGGAACCTTTCATACGCATTAATACAGTGGTGTTAATCGGTGAACCTTGTGTGTTTTGTGTTTATACTTGTCTCGACTCGGTTGCACTCTAGCTTGGATTCCGCACTTGCTAGTGTGTTAATATAACAAGGTTAAGGTTTAACCTCATCCTCCACGAGGGACCTACAGTTCCACTT
The DNA here is from genome assembly GCA_030545235.1 of Helianthus tuberosus. Classification (NCBI taxonomy): domain Eukaryota; kingdom Viridiplantae; phylum Streptophyta; class Magnoliopsida; order Asterales; family Asteraceae; genus Helianthus; species Helianthus tuberosus. Next base: position 51,701,338 of record CM060410.1, on the reverse strand, counting down.
GTTTGAGCAATTACTATATGCATCACACTTTTGTACCTTCCGTTGGTGATCGCCTTTGATTCAACCATAAGGCATCAAAACCACTAATAGTTTTCATTCTTAATTTTATTTCACAATCTTGTTTTATTCTTTTTCTTAGCTCAATCTGGTCACTAAGGTTGATGATGATGGAATGGCGCAAACATGGGCGGACCCACATAGAGCGGGTCGGGGGTCCCCGGACCCTGATGTTTTAAAAAAAATTAGTAGAGCCGGTATATTAAATTTTATAAGGACCGCATAAATACAATTAGGTGGACGCCATAGAAAGAAACGGAAAGTTGGTGTACTGGTAAATCCCTTTCTTTTCCTACAAGAGGTCATCGGTTCAATACATGTATAGCGTTTTTTTTTTTTGTTTTTTTTAATCTAATTAAAATTAGTAGAGCCGGTATATTTAAGTTAGTTGTATATACTGTCATATGGTAATAAAAAAGAAGCTTTTTACATATTCTATATTTATATCGTTTTTATTGTATGACACCGTGTGATACATGGTATTTCATAATATAAAAAAATAACAAGATACACATGTGTATAACTAAAAATTAGCAATAAACATATCTATATATCCAAGTATGAGAGTATTATTGAAATTGAAATAAGTAAAATAATGTAACACTCTTCCACACACCACTTATTTGATATGAGAAAAGGAAAACATATGGTTATTCTGTGTGATTCAACACTTGACATTTAAGCTTTTGCTACTTTCAAGGCTTCAAACCTTACACTTGACATTTAAGCTTTTGCTACTTTCAAGGCTTCAAACCTTGGTTCTTTCGCCTGGAACCTCAAGCCAACATATAATTTCATATAATCATCAAATACAAATTTTGGGTAAATTCGTTCATCCTTTGATCCTTCTTTCGCTAATTTCTCAGCTGGATAGATCACAGCATCAAATACGAGTGTTGTATCGTATACGCGGCTAAATATCAAGTTATGGATACTTAAAACATTTAGTTATGTATTCTCCCTTCGTCTCTATGTCAAATGGGTCATTTTTAACTCAAATTTGGGTTTTTTTCTTCAAACAAATACAACTATTACAATACATAACTAAATGTTTAAGCATCCATAACTTGCTATTTGGATGTGGATAAAAGAATCTTTAAATGGAAATCAAGATGATAATGTTCCCTTTGGAAATTTGGTTTAGACCTCAAATTTTGAAAAATATGAACAACCAATAGTTTAGAGGTATACAAGGTACGGCCAAATCCATGACTATTATTCTGAAGGAATATTGGAGTGCCTAAGAAATGAAAGACGGTTTTAGCGAGTTTTTTTTTGGAAGGCAATTTTCATTAAAACAAACCAGCAGGGAGCTGGAAAGAGTACACAAAATCAAAACACAGAACAAACAAAATTAAGAAAAACATGACAAGGGGGAGCGACACCAGTTTTGCCAACGCAACGACTTGTGCTTTGTTCTGTTAACAATCCATGTGAAGATCTGAGCGAAACAATCATCAATTAAGGAGTCGATATAGATGCTTTGCATCCTAAAAACTTTGTTATTCCGCACCTTCCAAATAAACCACAAAGTGGAATAGAGAATGGTTGTCTTTAGATTCAAAAGTTCTTTTGATCCTCCAGACTGAGCAGCAACATCAAAAAGCTCTTTCACATTATTTGCCGCGTACCATTTAACATCGCTCCGCCAAGAAACTCGACTCCAAACTTCAGCAGCCATGGGACATTTAACAAACACATGGTCAGTAGTCTCATCCTCTAAACTGCAAAGAGGGCAACGGGTATCCGGAATGTGAATTCCTCTACTAGCCAAGTTCGACCGAACATGAATCTTATTTAGCTTCAGCTTCCAACTAAAGCTTGACACCTTTAAAGGAACCCACTTACTCCACTGAAAGTTTTTAGTCTTTTCCACGTTTTCCAATTTTGACAACAACAATTTCCTTGCCGAGCTAACCGAAAAAATACCACTCGAGTCATGCACCCAATTCCACTTATCCACGCCTGCCTCAAAGATGTAGCATTTTAACATTTCCACCAGGTCTTCCAGTTCAGATTTAATAACTTCAGGAATGTTTTTCGGTGACCACTTCCAAGAGAAATCAATAATCTTACCCGCATCAATCTTAATCCTTTCCGAGACTTTGCAGTTTTTTGACATATCCATAGCATAAAGGTTGGGAAAGAGGTCTCTAAGAGGAGTTCTTCCAAACCAGCCGTCCGTCCAAAAGTGAGTATTATTCCCGCTACCCACTTTCTTGTGAAAAAATCCTGAGCTGAGACCCCAAAATCCAGAAAATCTCTATCAATTTTGGCGATGTTAAGCCAAGGGCCCTTGTAAACTGGGTTTTAGCGAGTGCGTTTACGACCTTCAACACTACCATTTTGTCCATGTGCACGGGAAGGAGGCAATATGAATATTGATGCGAACTTTTCAAGATAGGATAGATTTACCTTACTCTGCATACAAGAATTAGGGCTATACACGAGGCGAGCCGAACCGTTCTGACCTTTTCTCGTGCTCGGTTCGTTTACAAACCGAACCGAGCCAAGCGTTTTTTCAACCGTGCCAAAGTCGAACGAGCGCCTTTCGATCTGAGTATTTTCCAATGAACGTCGAGCAAGTATCGAACGTCACATAAAATATTGAAAAGTGAAGATGGGGTTGTTAGTTTTTAGAGTAAAGTGTAGTCCTCGTCCCTAAGGTTTCATCCAATTCAAACACAAGTATAAATTTATGAAATAACAAGGAATAGAAAAAATACTCAACTGGTTCTACCGAGATCATCTGAGCAAAAATATGAATCGTCGATCGATTGAAGCAAGCCTTTGATCTATGAGAGGTTTGAAATTGCATGAATCGATTGAAGCAAAACCTTAGGGAGTTGGCATCTTGGTGACAGAGAATTTGAATAATGATGGTTGATGTGAGGTTTTAATTAGGATTATGTAGTTCTAAATTGAATGGCTGGTTGACACTTGAGTATCGATCGACGCTTCACATTTTGGTATTTTGACATTTTGACTCAATTACTCTGGATTATTTGACAATGGACTATTGGTATCAGCCTTCATTTTTTATAATTAAATGGGCTCTAGTTGGATTTTGGAACAAACATTATTAATATATAGTTATTTTATTAATATACACACACATATATATATATATATAGGGTTAGGTTAACGTACAAATGCCCTTATCGTACATTACGTACGCTACAATCTCAGCCGTCAGATCATCTTCCCGCATTGAAAATCGCATGTTGTTTTTTTGTAACAATTTCGCATGTTGGTTTTTTAACATGCGATTTCATCAAAATTATCACATGCGAAATTGTTACAAAAAAACAACATGCTATTTCATCAAAACTTATCACATGCGAAATTGTTAAAAAAAAAAACAACATGCGATTTCGTCAAAAATTATCACATGCGAAATTGTTACAAAAAAACAACATGCGATTTCAATGCGGGAAGATGATCTGACGGCTGAGATTGTAGCTTACGTAATGTACGATAAGGAATATTGTATAGTATACTTTCTCTCTCTCTCTCTCTCTATATATATATATATATATATATATATATATATTAAAAAATAATTCGAGCCAAGATGACTGTCGTTAGTGTCATGCAAAAACCAACTAAACTATGTAGATATGATAAGTCGGATATCGAACCAGAGAAGGATTGTGGAAAGTGTTATGATGCTAAGTATTAATTAACTAATGCTAAAAAGTAAAATTCAATTGATGGTTTGATTTTTTATCTAGATTAACAACTAAAATCGAAGTTTAAATCAGTAGGAGAAACAATGGTTCCTCCAAATTTCAGGTTTGTAGCTAGATTCAATTATGTGTTTAATCGAAACACTCACATAGACATAAGTGTTTAACTTACTTCATCAATTGTGATAATCAACGACTAAGTACTCCGGTCAATACATAACGGGAGGTTATCAAATAATTATTAGTTACAATTACCAACCCTAATCCCATAGCAAATATATCCCAATTACTAGAACTCTCGGGAATTGAATGATCAAAGATTAAAGTTAAATAAAATGCAACCGGTTACAATTGATTAATCAAATCAATGGTGAAAAGCATCGAATGCTTAGATCACCGAGTTATACGATTGTCACAAACACATAAAATTGTCTAACTTACAAAAACCATCCATCCGGAGGAAACCACTAGGAGATTAGCCACTCATATCGCTTGAATGATCTTCACTGGCTTGATAAACGGTTGAATAAATCACCACCACTCTAATTACTATAATAAAAATAATAATGAAAAATGGTGAGATCCTCCTTGTCAGACGTCAATAACAGCCGTCCCCTAAAAGTCCCCGCAAGCATGTATGCGTTTATGTGATGATGATTATTTTATTGTTCACCAAAAGTCAAGACCATCAAAAAGTCGGCCCACTATGGCTGCCTCAAGTCCACGCGATTTATGATCTCTGTCTTCTCAATGATCGGCCCAATCCAATATGCGGCCCACTAAATCCTTTTCTTTTGATCTTCACGTGATGATGATTGATGATGGGGGTAGCTCAAGACCAAATAAAATGACTTAGTCACACAAAAGCTTGGAAGGTTAAAGGATTAAAGGGTTCATAACCTGCGAACTCAGGTGAACAGTAAAAAGGGTGCAAACAGTAAACCATCACTTCACTGATTACTTGGTCAGCCCTCTCACAGCCGTAAAAGAGAACATGTGCACAGAGAATAACCTTTTACCCACAGGTCTAAACCGTTCAACCCCCAAAAGGGTAAGTCCCCCACTGCAAGCATGTTTCACTAGTCCTTGGTTTCCTCTTTGGGCGATGTCCTTCCCTATAAAATGACACTTCATTTAGTGCTAAGGGACATTCCGATCAGCTCTGATTCCATTGGGATCTCTGGTCTTCCTTCTCGAGTGCTTGTTCCATGCAAGTCTCTATTCTTCACATTCAACACACGCATTTCCATTTCTCTCACATCCGAAGCTGAACACACTTCAGTTGAGGATCTTGAGCAAAGAACAAAATATAACTAGTGAACCTCTCTCCACATCTTGCAAATGTGGGGGGACCCCACGACCTGCGTTAGGCTAACCGGAACCCTCCAACCCTTTTGCCTAACCAGCCTAGCTACTACCATCGGTCTAGTATTTGTTGCATCAACAAGTTGGCGCCTACCGTGGGGCTACGCCACTAATTTTCTTCAAAAGACCTAGCAGTGTAGCTCCATTTCCGCTTAAAAGTCAGCATGTCGGAAGGTGAGTCTCTGGGAGAGGTAAACCAAATCCCACGTACCTCTACCCCGAACACTAGCCAAACTCCCATGGCTATACCAACTTCCATCTCAACACCGGGAAGCACTCCAATTGGAGTAACATACCCTGAGTTTCTCACTTTCCAAACACCGACACCGTCTCGTTCCGGAGTACCATCTCCCAACATTGGTGCTTCTAACACTCCCTCACGTGTTGACCTTACTCCCGAAGGGGTTGCCAATAACTTTCTCGAGTTAAGGTCTCTTCTTAACCAATACGTGAGTAGGGAAAGAGACAAGGGAGTGAGGATCCGTCTGGATTATGATGAGCCAGAACCATCACTATCTCCTGGACCTCCCGCTCTTCCTTTTGCAAGCTCACAACCAACTATGTCCAGGAATGAGGCTGGTCCCAGCAATCTTCCTCCGAATCCTAACCCATATTTGTACACAAGGTCAGATCCAACGTCTTTTCCCCTCTTTTCTTCCCAACCAGTTGCAACCGATGCTCCCTTGGGGCACGAGCTGACTTTGGACCAGCTCTTACAATCACCAGTAGCAAGCCTTCCACCCTCAGCGACAACTACGTGGGAACAAGCTTTGTCTGTGCTTCCCTTGGCACGAAGTGCCATTATGAGGACTCATTTGGGGGTAAACTGCCCAGTTGCACCTGGAAGCCTTCAAGGCTTCAACCTCATGCCTCAGATGATGGCAAGCTTCCCATTGCAACACTTTATTAATCAAGTGCTGGCCACCCAAGGGAACAACAATAACAACAACACAGGTGCAAGAGTGGAAGAGGATTTGGCCAAGCCATATAAACCAAGCAATTTGTCATGCTTCTCCCAACAAATTGCTGTTTATGATTTTCAAACAAAGATTAAAATGCCGTACCACATCAAAACATATGATGGGACTGAAGACCCAGAGGATCATCTCCAGATCTTCACTGGTGCTGCCAGAATTGAGAAATGGTCTAATGCTGAATGCTGTCTCATGTTCATGCAAACCCTTGTCGGATCAGCCAGAATCTGGTTCAATGATTTACCTGCCAGAAGCGTTCGAAGCTTCGATAACCTTAGCAAAGGGTTCCTGGCCAACTTCTCCCAGCAAAGGCGGTACGTTAAAGACGCCACAGTGATTTTTCAGATAAAGCAAAGGGATGATGAAAGCCTTCGAGAGTTCATAGAAATGTATAAAAAGGAAGGTCTGACGTATGTGGGGCAGATGAAAAGATGAGAGTAGCCAGTTTCATGAATGCCATTACTTCCAAATACCTTACCAGGGATTTCAACAAGTCCCTGCCAAAGACCTTAGAAGAAGCTCTCGAAAGGGCTGAAGCCAACATCAAAGGAGAGGAGGCTGTAGACATAAAAGAGCAAAAAAAAAAGGGGATCTAGCTGGCGAGGCAACAGTCCAGCTAGAAAAAAGGGAAACTTCCATTCCTATGACAGACGTCAAAGGGGTTTAGAGAAACGAAGGTCTGAAGGTCGGAACCCTTCAAGCAGGGAGAAGGCCATGAACTTCACACCCCTTACCAAGACCCCTCAAGAGATTCTTGCTATAGAGGAAGTGAAACAAAGCTTCCGACCTCCCAGACCCCTCCCTAAAAGCAAAAGGAATGAAAATTTCACCCAATTTTGTGAATTTCATGAAGAGAAGGGCCACCATACTAATGATTGCTTTCAACTCAAAAAGAGGATTGAAGAGGCCGTCAAGTCCGGGGAGCTTGCCCACTTAGTGAAGGGGGTAAGGGACAAGATGGCCGAAGGAAAGGGCAAGGAAGTTAACATGGTGGATTTTGATGGAAAGGTTCCCATAAACGGCAGCGGTTGGAAGCTTGGGAGCTTCAGTGTGTCTGTTTCCCTCCGACAGAAAAGGACCCACTCTCAAACCCCCTTGTGGTTGAAGCAATTGTGGGTACATTAAAGAAAAGCAGAGCATACATTGACACTGGTGCAGCCACTGAAATTATGTTTGAGAAGTTCTACAACCGTTTGAGCAATGAGGAACGTTCGAAGCTTCAACCTTCCGGAACCTCCATAAAAGGTATTGCTGACATACCCCTCAAGCCTTTAGGGCAACTAACCCTTGATGTCCGTTTCAGTGAAGGCAAGATGGAGAGAGTCCAACCTCTCACTTTTGTGGTCATCAATATACCTTCCAACTATGATGTCATCATAGGAAGGCCAGGGCAGTGTGCATTCTATTTGGCTGTTTCTGTTGGTCATGGCACATCAAGTTTCCTACCGAGAGGGGGATTGCAACCCTTCAGCCTACTCAAGAGGCTTACATGGTTGAAGGGGAAAGTTCCAAAAGTGAAGAAGACAAGCAAGGGCTGATCATAAACCTTAAGTATCCTGAACAAAGGATAAGGGTTAATCCAAGCCTTTCACAGGAAACTCTCTCATATCTTGAAAAACTACTAGTACATTATAGCGATGTCTTTGCTTGGTGCCCGGAAGATATGACGGGTATCCCTCTAAGCATTGCTGAACACGAGCTGAGGATACCACCCGATGTCAAGCCTGTTGTCCAAAAGAAGTGAAGTTTAGCACCTGAAAGAAGCTTAGCAACATGCCAAGAGGTTGAAAAGCTTGTATCAGCTAGAGTTATCCGGGAAGTTAGGTATCAGTCCTGGGCTACAAACCCAGTCATGGTTCAAAAGCCCGATAATTCTTGGAGAATGTGCATCGACTTCAAGGATTTGAACAAGGCTTATCCCAAAGATTGTTACCCGTTACCAGAAATCGACCTTAAGGTTGATTCACTCACTGGTTACCCTTTCAAGTGTTTTCTTGATGCTTACAAGGGTTACCATCAAATTCTTATGAAAGAAGAAGATGAAGAGAAAACCGCCTTTCACACGTATAAAGGAATCTTTTTCTATCAAAAGATGCCTTTTGGCCTCAAAAATGCGGGTGCAACTTACCAACGCCTAGTTGACAAGGCTTTTGCTAGTCAAATTGGTAGAAACATGGAAGCATATGTCGACGATTTGGTAATCAAAAGCAAAACAGAATACCAAATGCTTGACGACATCCAAGAAACCTTCAAGAACCTAAGGAAGGTCAACATGAAACTCAACCCCGAGAAATGTTCGTTTGGATTTGAAGAAGGTAAATTCCTACGACATATTGTGGGAAAACAAAGTATAAAGGCCAACCCAAACAAGGTCAAGGCCGTTCTTGAAACCAAACCACCACGAAGCAAAAAGGAGGTAGAAAGCCTGAACGTGAAGCTTGCAGCCCTGAAGCGTTTTACCTCAAAGTTGGCTGAAAAATCTTTGCCTTTCTTCAAAACGTTCAAGGGGTGCTCTGAAAAAAAGATTTCAAGTGGACTGAAGAGGCTGAGGAAGCCTTCAACCAGATGAAGCAACACTTAGCTTCACTCTCAGATATCGCAGCCCCAGAAACAGGAGAGTTGATCTCTGTATACCTTTTGGTTGCTGAAGAAGCAATAAGTGCGGTTCTAACCATCGAACGAGACAAAGTTCAGGTACCCGTTTATTTCTTCAGCAAAACTCTAAAACTGGCAGAGATCAAGTATCCTCCTTTGGAAAAACTTGCTCTAGCCCTAGTCCAAACGACTAGAAGGCTTCGAAGGTATTTCCAAGCACACCCTATACAAGTGGTCACCGACCAACCCATTAAGAGTGTGCTTGAAAACCCGGAAAATTCAGGGCGATTAGCCAAATGGGCTGTGGAACTAGGTGAACACAAAATCACCTATGTTTCAAGAAAATCCATCAAAGCCCAGGTCTTGGCTGATTTCATTGTGGAAGTCCCAAAATAAGCCATCACGGAGGTTAATACAACTACCTCTGAACCCTCTGACCTTGAAGTCTGGAAGCTCTTTACCGATGGGGCTTCAAGCGTTGAAGGGTCAGGGGCTGGGCTCATTCTGATCAACCCTGAAGGGTTAGAATTTACATATGCTGTTCGATTTGAATTTCAGACCACCAACATTGAAGCTGAATATGAAGCGTTGATAGCCGGCTTGAGATTGGCCAAAGAAATGAAGGTTCAAAAGCTTCAAGTCTTCACAGACTCGTTGCTGGTATTAAGTCAAGTCAATGATAGCTATGTTGCAAAGAAGCCCAACATGAAGAGATACAAAGAAAAATCTAAAGAGCTGATGAACACATTCCAAACATGTACCATTAAGCAAATTCCCAGGTCTCAAAACAAGAAAGCTGATGCCTTGAGTAAACTCGCCTCTCTCACCTTTGCTCACCTTACCAAAAAAGTATTGGTAGAGGTGTTGAAAACTCCATCGATTGAAGAATTGGAAGTTCAAGATGTAATCACCGAAGAAGGCCCCAATTGGATGACTCCAATTAAAAAATTCCTTAAAAACGGTGAGTTACCTGCTGATCAAACAGAGGCTGAAAGGGTTAAATCATGCCTAGGCAGTACATGTTGCAAGGTGAAACCCTCTACAAAAAGGGTTACCTTGCACCCTTGCTGAGATGTGTCGGTCCCGAACAAAGCCAGTACTTGGTCAAAGAGGTTCATGAAGGGATATGCGGAGCTCATTTTGGAGCAAGAATGGTGGTTGCTAAGCTAATGAATCTTGGGTATTTTTGGCCTTCCATGCATCGAGACACCGCCAAACAACTGAGAAAATGTGATTCTTGTCAAATTCATGCACCGGTCCCAAAGAGCCCCAAGCATGACCTTGTTCCGATATCTTCAGCCTGGCCATTTTATAAATGGGGAATGGACATTGTCGGCCCATTCCCACCAGCCAAAGGTGGAGTTAAGTTCTTATTGGTGGCCATAGATTACTTCACCAAGTGGCCTGAGGTTAAACCAATTGCAAAAATCACAGGCAAACAGGTCATTGACTTCGTTTGGGAAAACATCATTTGTCGCTATGGATTGCCGGGAGTGCTGGTCACCGATAATGGAAAGCAATTCGCTGAGAAGCCTTTTAGCATTTGGTGCAAAGAATTTAGAATAGCTCAGGTTTTCAGCTCAGTTGCATACCCACAATCAAACGGCCAAGTTGAAAGGATGAATCGAAGCATAGTTGAAGGAATCAAAACCCGATTGGGAAGGCATGAAAGCAATTGGCTCGAAGAGTTGCCAAGCGTTCTATGGGCTATAAGAACAACTGAAAAAACAAGCCACAAAAGAACACCTTACAGCTTGGTGTTTGGATCCGAAGCCGTGATTCCAGCTGAAGTAGGAGTTGTAACTCAAAGGACAGTCAACATGGATCCCAAAGTAAACAACAAAGAGATCATGTTGAACTTACAACTCCTCGAGGAAACACGAGACCAAGCTGCAATTCAAGAAGCCAAGTACAAACAAATGATGGAAGCTTATTTCAACAAAAGAGCCAAGCATGAACGCTTCAAGCTAGGAGACCTGGTGCTTAGAAACAATGAGGCTAGTAAAAAAGAGAACCAAGGAAAACATGGCCCAAAGTGGGATGGGCCATATACAATCCTTGAGAAACATAAGGGCGGATCCTATAAACTAGCCGACGCAGAAGGTAAAAACTTCCCAGACATTGGAATGGAAAGACCCTTAAAAGGTTCCATGTCTGATCAAGAAAGATTGGTTTGTATTTCAAAAGTTGTATTTCAAGAGTTGTCCTGTCGCAACCCCCGCCCCCTATCTGTCCCGGGAACGGGCGGCCGCGAGAATCAGTATTGGTGGTATCGGTGTTTATCAATTTGGCAGCGGAAATTACATCAGGACCGTAGTTAGGAAATATTTTATCAGAGTAAAACACCATATTTTATGTAAATAAGTATATTGGGATAAAACCCAAGTTTTCATTACAAACTAATTTATAGGGATAAACTCCATTTTATTGAAATAAAACATCTTCTTTATTTAGGTAACTTTTATAGCCACTTTTCCAAGCCTTCAGTGCTGTCCAGGTGGCTTCTAGTTGGCTTTCACATTTTGTTACCTGAAACGCGTTTAAAAACATTTTGTCAGTGGGAACTACTGGTGAGTGAATTCCAGTTTAATCAAGAAAAGATTTATCAATTAACAGTATTGATAGCGATTACAATGTTTACATCTACACAATTACTCATTCAGTATTGTCAATCCTGACTGGTGGGTCATATTACCCATTGGCTAACTCTTTGTCCAATGGTAACGTGTTCCACATTTTGTATACAAAACCCCAACGTACCGGCAGTAATGGAAGAATTACAAAGACTCAATCACTGCTTAATTACATTGTAAAATATTTAAGGTTTTGTAAAAACAGTTTGCAAAAAGGAGATTACTCACATTGCTGTCTTAGGTTTTCCTTTAGGGTTTCCTGGTGATTATCTATTAAATTACACAAATGCATACGTGTTAGTGTAACACCCTAGTTACTATTAAGCGATTTTATATGTAAATACCAACAATTAGATGTGTAGTTAAGACTACACATACTACAAAAATACGGGTTTATTAAAACTTTTACAAATTATAATTAACTCTACATAACGTGATCGAAATTTGTTGTTTAAAATTTACAACGTGGCAAAGTGCGGAAGCATGTAACTGTATCGTGTTCGGTTCTTCGTTGAGCTTGATCGTCTTCCGGCATCCAAGGTGTACCTACATTTCATAAACATGAAATGCTTTAGTCATACAGGGCTTAAAACGTGTCTAAACGAGTCCGAGAAACAATTGATAACAAAAACAAAAATTTCAACCTGGCCTCCACCGTAACTTACGGTGGCACCGTAAGTTACGGTGGCCTCTGACTGTTAATTCCCCCCACCGTAAAACAGGGGGAATCTACCGTAGCTTTTTCATCTCCACCGTAACTTACGGTGGCACCGTAAGTTACGGTGGTCCCTGCATTCCAGCTTTCCATTTTACCGTAATTGGCACGAAATCTTTCGTATCTTTCAAACCGCTTATCCGTTTGACCTACCGTTTCTTCCTACATGATTGTAATTTAATTCTCCATCATATGGAGTTAAAATCCGACATCCGGCTTGATAAAATTTAAGACTTTTAAGTCTTCGGCTTATTACTCTTTTACCAAAATTTGACCCGTTCGTGATTTTATCAAACATACAAGTTTGTTTGACCCTTAATTCTCATAAATCTATCAAATTCAACGATGTCAAACATATTAGGTTCCAATTATAGAATTATATATCTTCTTTAACCCATTTTCACCCATATGCTTATTTTGACCCGTTTGAGGTATTTAAGCATATTTTAAGCACCAATTGCTTTCATTCATTTCCAAATACATATGTCCACATTTCTTATCAAAGGATCTTCCACCACAACTATATTTGTGGTGGATTCAATGTGGTGACTTATATATATCAAAATTTACCCCTTCAAATCGTTATTTTACGGCAAAGACTCAAATGGAGCCATTTGACTAACGTTTTACATCCTTCGACTTCTATACTCATCCTAAGTAATTATCTAATTGTAAAACTCGTTTCCAAACAACCTTTAAGGGTTGTTTGTTCAATTTAGCCTACAAGGGCGTTTTGGTCAATATTAGTCCTTCATTTACGACGAATGACTTTTAGTTACTTGTTTAACCCAAACTCCGATCTTTTAACTATGATTTTATTTGAAAGGGCACTAGGCCTTTCAAATATAATGACCATCGTCCGTAACATTTGGTTTACCTATTAGGGTAATCAAAAACTTATTCTAGACTTCGTTTAACTCTCATTAGTCTTACATTTAAATGAGAGTTGTCTTATTATGCGTACCTGGCTCGGATCATTACATTGACCCATTTAAGTACCTTGCCTCGATATCTACTAAGTAATAGCGATGTAGATATCCACTCGATATTTATTTTTGAAATCAAACAACTCATCAAACCATTAGTCGATATAGTCAAAAAGTGATATTTTCACCTTTTGACCCGTTGGTCTAAATGACCGATGATATTGGCGAGATAAAGCTTATTGCCATCTCGTCTACACGACTCGTTCCAATTTACACCGCACGGTCGTTTTAACTATAATTCACCTCTTAACGCTTTTTGGCCTATTAAGGCTTACGAAATATGTATCTTTCAAAAACCGATAATTATTGTCAACAAGTGTCCAAATTTCAATTTTTACCCTTATTGGTTATCTTGTTCCGTACGACTACACGCCGGAAACACCATATCTCAATTTCCCATTTGTCTTGTTCGAAATCAAAACAAAAAAAGGACATTCTAAACTATATGACTAGTGTAAGCTATACTTACCTTGCATCCATGCCACGCTTTTCTTTCCGTACGCGCTCCGTTTGACCCGCTTCATCCACAAGCTTCCACCTAGCTTGTTAGGCGTCAAACTATCATCATATTTCATAAGATGGTTAATTTAGTCATTGTTAATCATAACCATTCCATCTTACGAATTTTTCTATCAAATTTATCATTCGATCTTACTAATGGTTGGTTTGACTACTAAAAGTCAAACGCCCCTTAGCATATAAATGCACATTCAAGCTCTATCTATCAATTAGTAGCTAACATGATCTTATACACTTAGTTACATAAACATGGCTACCAAATTTCATCACAACATTCAAAATCCATTTCAATCATGTATGAACAAGTTCCCAAATCACTAAATTTGTTTGAGTGCCTTGTTTCTATTATCCAATATGATGATTTTAAACATAAACTTATCATCATCCTTACTATTATATCAAAACCTACTTCCTAGTTTACTTGTTAATCACATACAAGTGATATTACTTCAAGTTCTTCATAATTTCATCATATCTAACAAAACCCACTTCAACCATATATGAACAAGTATCCAAATTCATGGTTAAATCGAACACCTTCTATTTGTTTTCATGCATGTTGATTCTAAGCATGGTTATATCATCAAAATCATCATAACATTAAAACCCACCTGTCTAAGTGTGTAAATTCATCAAATCCTTCAATTCATAGCATGTTATGTATGATTTTCACTTAGGATTTCGTTCCTAAGCAAGTATACATCACTAATCTAGCCATAGCTTCTCTAATCCATGCCTAATTCACGAATAGGATGTTTATCCAATTTTTACAACTTCACGAATCATCAAGATTTTACATACCTTACGATCCTCTTGTTCGGGTGATCATTAATTCATACTCGGTTGTGAATTTGGGCTTCATTTGATCCTTCAATTTGATGGATTTATTGAAAGTTAGGGTTTGGCTCCATGGGAGCTCCCCTGAGATCGATCCAGAGCACACACTTGTGTGTGTGTGTGTTTTGTTTAGTTATTAATAAATAACCTTTCAAGTTATACAACTTTAACCCCTCGTGTTTGGTTCGTTATTAAGTAGATCACAACCTACTTATTTCTAATATCAATATTCCCATTTATTAACTAGGTTAGACATTCCTAGTCAACTTAGTGGGTTCGGGGGAAATTATGACTAAGTTTATTTTAGGTCCCGTTAACCCGGGCCTTTTATCCATTTTATTTCCTTAAAAGCTTTTGTTCACTTTTTATTTAATATTAGGATTAATTATTTAAATCCTAATAATTACCGGGTAAATTTTGCCACTAACGGTACTTTACCCGTCTTTCAGTATTAACGGAGTTTGATTATCAAACCCGTTTTCAGGGTGTTACAGTTAGTATAATAACCCAATATTTACATTAGTAATACCCTTCCTGAGACGGCATTCCAACGACTACGTCGGGCAGAACCTCGACAACCATTACGGAACCCTGGATCAATCGGGCCGCGTATCTAATACATAACCGGGGTTATGATACTTACAATGGGGCAGAACTTCGTTATATTAGGGGGTATTTCGCCCGAGAATTATAATTGCTATGCAGAATTTAGAGAGAGAGATCGAGAATTGAACGGTTTGAAACTGAGGCTGAGGGCCTCAATTTATAGCGACCCTTCGCCTCCCCTCGCGGCCCGCGAAGGCTGTAGCCAAAGGCTACGCGGCCCGCGTAGTAGGCTGAGTAGGCCCTAGCTTGGCCCAGTCATCGAACTAGCTTCAACACGAGTCTGACACGTGGCGGCACCGGGTTAAGCCTGGTCACCTATCTGTCGCGCCCCGCGTAAGAGACCCTAATGGTCTACGCGGCCCGCGAGCGACACATAAAATGTTTAATTAATTTTAATAATAGTAAAGGTATTCGGGGTCCGTTTTCATATTCGGGGTGTATTTTAGGACGTATAGGGACACTTTAAAATATATGAGGGTGTCGAAAATATTTTAGGAGGGTTGTTTTAGAGCTCGTTCTCGAGATCTACTGGAATAGGTGCGGGTATTTCCTTTGCATTTCTGATTCAAGCTCCCATGTGTATTATGGTCCTCTTTTGGAGTACCATTTCACTTTGATCAGAACTAATCTCTTGTGCTTGAGGTTCTTAATTTTCCTGTCTTCAGTCTGTAGAGGTCTTTCTACAAATTTAAGTTGTTCATTTACCTCTATATCTTTAAGAGGTACCATCTGCGTTTCATCAGCTAAGCACTTCTTAAGATTAGATACATGAAATACATCATGTATTCCTGCCATTTCCTCAGGCAGTTGTAGCTGATAGGCTACAGGTCCTATCCTTCTAATAATCTCAAAAGGTCCAACATACCTAGGGCTTAGCTTTCTCCTTTTGATGAATCTTACAACTCCTTTCCAAGGAGAGACTTTCAATAACACTTTATCTCCTACTTGAAATTCCAATGGCTTGCGTCTGTTATCAGCATAACTCTTTTGTCGATCACGTGCTGCTTTCAGTCGTTCCTTGACTTGAATGATTTTGTCGGTTGTCTCTTGCACTATCTCAGGTCCTGATAGTTGCTTTTCCCCAATTTCTGCCCAACAAACTGGGGTTTGGCACTTTCGTCCATAAAGTGCTTCGAATGGTGCAGCATTGATACTGGTATGATAGCTGTTATTATAAGAAAATTCTATTAATGGTAAGTGATCATCCCAATTACTTCCAAAATCAATTACACAAGCTCTAAGCATGTCCTCCATTGTCTGAATTGTCCTTTCGCTTTGTCCGTCCGTTTGAGGATGATAAGCTATGCTTAGATTCAACTTGGTCCCCATTGCTTTTTGGAAACTTGCCTAAAAATGAGAGGTAAAATGGCTATCCCTATCAGAAACAATTGATAAAGGAATTCCATGTAATGAAACCATTTCATTTACATACAGCTTAGGTAACTGTTCCATACTGAAAGTTTCCTTTATTGGTAGAAAATGAGCTGATTTAGTTAGCCTATCTACAATCACCCAGATTGTATCATTACCTTATCTTGTTTTGGGTAACTTGGTAACAAAATCCATTGTTATCAATTCCCATTTCCACACTGGCATTTCTAACTGCTGCAATAATCCAGAGGGTTTCTGGTGTTCAGCTTTGACTTGCAAATAGGTTAAACATTTAGAAACATAAGCTGCTATGTCTTTCTTCATTCCTATCCACCAGAAATTCTTTCTTAAGTCCTGATACATCTTATCACTTCCAGGATGCATTGTATACTTTGACTTATTGGCTTCTTCTAATATACGGTGGCGTAGGTTTCTTAATTTAGGTATCCACATTCTCTTATGTAACACCCCAAAAACGGGCTTGGTAATTTAGAATCCGGTTAAGATAAAGGAATGGGTAAAGTACCGTTAGTAGTAAAAGTGAACCCATAAATAAAATAACTAGGAATAAACTAGCCTAGTGATGTCATGTATATAAGTAATAAGATGATAAGTTTTAGTCCCGTATGCAATCAAAACCAAATTGAGGGACCAAAACCGTTAAGATGGAAAGATGGGTTTTATTTATGAAAGTTAACACACACAAAACACACACTTCGTGTGTGTTCTAGATCGAGCAGGAGACTCCCATGGAGCCAAGAACCCTAACTTCATCATTTTCATCAAATTGAAAGGCTAAATGATGCTTAAATTCATGAATAAACACGGATTAATGATCACCTTCACAAGGGGATCGTAAGGTATGTCTTAAACGTTAGATTGGTGATCTTTCACGAAGTGGGTTATGATGTAAATTGCGAATTTGTATGAAATTGAGAATGGGTGTGTGTTAGAATCATCATATTGAACATGGGTTATGCATGATTTAGGTTAATTTGATGTTTAAGGATGAGACCCATTAGCTATGGTGAGAATGATGACTTGAATCATCATCCATGTCTAATTCTTGTTGAATGTTGATGTATTATGTGAGTAATATGGATTCTTGTTAGAAGAATTGAAAGAAATATGATGATAATATGTAGATGTCTATGTGTGGATGATATATTTTAACTAGTAGGAGGATTTGATGAATTATGTATGAGATTAGGAGATTGTGCATGAATTAGTTGTACTTTATGTTTAGAAGGTAGTACATACACCAAGGGTATGAGGAAATTAGAGATAATTGAGTTTAGATCACTAGTAAGTGATTAACAATGTAGTTGTGAAGTGGATTTTAGATGATGTAATGTAAATTGATGATTTACTTATGTTAATGATGTTTGGAATCGTACATGTGTGTGAATGTTTAAAGAAATCGGATAAGAAATGATAGATTAGCATGTTATAAGGTTGAATGTTAAATTCTATGTAAGATCCGTGTAATGAAAATGTTGTGATGAATAATGAATAAGCTAACTATCTTGAGAATGATATATGATAGTTGATGCTTGATAAGCGATATGGAAGCTTGGAAAAGAAGCGGGTCAAACGGGACTAATGCGCACGGGAAGCATGTTCGGATGCTAGGTAAGTAAAGCTTACACCCATTTTTGTAGAATGTCTATTCAATGTATAGATCACGAACATGGTAAGTAAATATGTGAATTATTAAATATGTGAATTATGATGTTCCGACAAGTTTTGGTATGGATCGGAACGTGTGGTCATGTTAAGAAACTAAGCTTGATGGTTAAAAAGGGTAAAAAGGGCATCTTGGTAATTTCGGTTGCAAGTTAACGAAAGAATAAGTTACATGGAAGGGGTAACGAATAACTAAAATCCCATAAGGATAAAATGATATTTAGACTTAACGGGTCAAATGGTGAAGATGTCACCATTTGGCGTTATCGACTAATGAATTATTTTGTTAAGTATTATGAATTCACATAATGTATAGCAAAAGGATTTGCGTTGCTATTATCTAGCAATTTAGCGGATGAAGTATTAAAACGGGTCATAGCATTGATTCGAGCCAGGTATGTATGAGTAGAGTCGTTGCTAAGTCCTAGGATTGGGTAAATATGTAAGGAAGTCCTTTGTTGTAAAGGATGGGTCAAAGTTGACCAAAACGCCCTTGACGGACATATCGGGCAAACAATCGTAAAGGTTGTTTAGATACAAGTTAATTGATTAAGGGAAATGTTTTGGACACGTATGAAAGTGAGAAGTATGGTTTTTGTTAGTTATAGACCTTAAATGCGCAAATACCCTTAACGGGTCAAAATAAGGTTTTGAGCAATAATGGGTTAAGAAGATGTAAGAAATCAGGAAATTGAACCTTATGTGTTAAGTGACTTTGAAATTATAAGGTTTGTATGAAATTAAGGGCAAACAAACATGTTTTGTTGATAAATGCATGAACGGGCCAAAATTCGGTAAAAGAGTAATAAGCCGAAGGCTTAAAAGTCATAAATTTCGGTAGTCCAAATATTGGATTTTAACTCCATGTGATGGAGAATTAAATTACGGACGCGTAGGAAAAAGAATCGGGTAAAACGGATCAAAAACGAGAAAGTTATGCTCGTTTCCGTAAAACTGAGTTATGCTGGGAATATGCAGCAACAGCTGCGAACTTTCTGATCATATTAGGTGGTGGCGTAGCGCGACGGGGAAGGCCCCAGGCCGTGGCGCTACGCCATGGACTCTAGATTTTAGAAAAAAATATATTTTATTAATATATGCAATGCGAACCCGTCTGGACCGTTTTTAAACGCGTATAAACTAAGAACGGCTAATTTATTCCTTGTTTTAGGAAGTGTAGTTACGTATGAAGGTATGTATGTATGCATGTATGAATATAACTTGTATGTATGAATGAAAGTATGTTTGGATGTATGCAAGTAGGTATATGTATGTAGGTATGCACGTATGTAGGCACGTACGTATGTATGTATGTATGTATGTATGTATGTATGCACGTATGTATGTAATTGGTTATGTGTGAACGTATGAATATGTATAAGTATGTATGAAAGTAGGTACGCATGTATCCAATGAAATTGAGGACTAACGATATTAATAGTGTGCCTAGTAAATGAAGTGTAACGCAGGAATAGCAAAGAAGTCTCACCGCGGATTGTATGATCAGATGGAAAGCTGGGATGTAAAGAGTTAACGGAACGAAAAGTAAACATGAATAAATCTTGTATGTTGATAATGCGTACTAATGTTATGAACTTTATGTGGTGAGCGCAGGTAGTACGAGTCACGAGGATCATCAAGGAATAGAGATCGAGGACCGAGTCACATGAAGGATTGTACGGGACTGTCTGAGAATGTAATATAGTAAACATAAATTATGTTTTTACTTAGTAAATGAGCTGATGGATGTATTTATGTGAAAAAGTTATGTTTAAAATGAATTTTAAAGTATGTCAAGGTAATTATAATGAAAGAAATTTTATGACACGAATTTCCGCTGCGACTTTTGTCAATTACGTGTTAGGGCATTACATCTTCTTATGGAATCTCCAAATTCCATCTGTTCCTTGCTCTAATTCCTTAATCATTTCTTTTAACTTTTCAGTATCATCCTTGATTACTGCTTCTTGTGCTTCTCTAATCTGATCATTTAAGTCTACTTGCAGGTTTAACTTAAGAGAACGCACTCTTTTTGGCTTTTCATGATACTTTCGACTTAAAGCATCAGCTACCACATTTTCCTTTCCTGCATGATACTGGATATTGCAATCATAATCACTAAGAATTTCCATCCAGCGCCTTTGTCTCATATTCAACTCCTTTTGCCCGAAGACATACCTTAAACTCTTATGGTCGGTGAAAATGGTAAACTTACTACCATAAAGGTAATGTCTCCAAATCTTAAGGGTAAAAATTATAGATCCTAATTCCAAATCATGGGTTGAATAATTCTCTTCATGATTCTTAAGTTGTCTAGATGCGTAAGCTATAACCTTTTGACGTTGCATCAATACACATCCATAACCTAACTTAGAAGCGTCACAATAGACTACAAAGTCTTCAGTTCCTTCTGGTAAAGCTAGTATGGGTGCATGGGTCAGTCTTTGCTTAAGAATTTTAAAGGCTTCTTCTTGTTTTGGTCCCCATTCAAACTTAACAGATTTATAGGTTAGCTTAGTTAAGGGAATGGCTATTCTAGAAAAATCTCGAATAAATCTTTTATAATAACCGGCCAATCCTAAGAAACTTCTAACCTCGGTTGGTGACTCGAGGGTTTTCCATTTGGTAATCGCCTCGATCTTGGTGGGATCCACATGAATTCCTTCATGATTGACTAGATGTCCAAGAAATTGTACCTGCTCTAACCAAAACTCGCACTTTGAAAACTTTGCATAAAGCTTTTCTTTCCTCAATAAACTTAGAAGTGCGTGTAAATGCTTTGCATGCTCCTCCTTACTTTTAGAGTAGATAAGAATATCATCTATAAAGACAATTATGAATTTAACCAAATATGACTTACATATTCGGTTCATCATGTCCATAAATGCAGCTGCAGCATTGGTTAAACCAAATGGCATGACAATAAATTCATAATGGCCATACCTTGTTCTAAAAGCGGTCTTAGGAATGTCCTCTTCTTGTACCTTTAATTGATGATATCCTGATCGTAAATCGATTTTCGAGAAAAATCGAGCTCCTTGCAATTGATCGAACAGATCATCGATTCTTGGTAATGGATATCGATTCTTAATCGTGACTTTGTTCAATTCACGGTAATCAATGCACATTCGCATTGACCTGTCCTTTTTCTTGGCGAACAGTATCGGTGCTCCCCATGGCGATGAACTTGGCTGTATGAATCCTTTTTCCAACAATTCGTCTAATTGTTTCTTCAGTTCCTGCATTTCTGCTGGCGCCAAATGATAAGGTGCTTTGGCAATTGGTGCTGTCCCTGGTAGCAGATGGATTCTGAATTCAACTTCCCTGTCTGGCGGTAGTCCTGGTAATTCTTCCGGAAACACATCTGAAAACTGAGATACTACTGGAATATCTTTCAGTGCTTTTCCTTTAGTGTTAATGATTATGGAAATCAAATACACTAAAGATCCTTGTCTTATATAACTTGTTGTTTTCATCACAGAGATGAATTTTGTGGATCTAGATGGTTTATCTCCCTTAATTGTGATCTTTTCACCCCTTGGTGAATTTACTTGAATTGACTTTTGATCACATAAAATACTGGCTTTATTGGCTATTAACCAATCCATTCCTAACATAACATCAAATTCTGCCAGATTTATTGGGTAAATGTTTGCAATAAACTTTTGATTTAAGAATTCTATTCTTGCTCCCTGTAAGATTTCAGAAATCTTAACGGTTTCCCCATTTGCTGTCTCTACTAGACATTCTTGTGAGAGTTTAGTTAATGGTTGATTGAGAAGTTTGCAAAATGAAGTATTAATAAAACTTTGGTTCGCACCAGAGTCAAATAATACTTTAGCAAAAACATCATTAACTAAAAACGTACCGGCTATCACGTCCGGAATCATCTTGGCTTCTTCTGTAGTCAGAACAAATGCTCTAGCATTTTTGGTAGTCTTATTTTTCGTAGCTGGAGCTATTTTTGGACAGTTTGGCTTGATGTGACCTTGTTCTCCGCAGTTGTAGCATATCCTTTTGTTAGGTTTCTTCCTGCATTCTTCTTCCTTGTGCCCAGATATTTTGCAAAAGTTACAATATATGGAGCATCTTCCAGAATGCTTCCTTTTGCAATACTTGAAGTAAGGTGCAGAAGTAGAACCTACATTTTTCCCACGGTTGGAATTTCCAGAATGGAATTCCTGGGTAAGCCTCTGAGCTAGGTTCTTCCTTTGATCCTCTTCCCGCGTACGAACTAACTTATCTGTCAAGGTGTCTGCTAGCTCTATAACTTCTTCTATGGTTTGAGGTCTAGCTGCTTTGACTACATGCCTAATTTCACTGATTAATCCCCAGATGTAACGGGAGATTAATACTGGTTCAGGTGATGCAAGGGTTGTACTATTCTAGCATATTCAAAGAAAGTAGTAGTATAACCCTTACTATCCACTCCAGTCATTCTAAGGTTTAAAAACTTATTTGCTATCTGTTCTTTTTCATTGGGAGGGCAGAATTTTCTTTCCACCATGTTCTTAAATTCCTCCCATTCCATATTGTAAACCCTATCACTTCCCCTTGACTGGAGGATAGTGTTCCACCATTCTAAGGCGGAGTTCTTAAATAGATTGGAAGCAAACATTATTTTATCCTCTTCCGCACACTTGCTTATTTTTAAGACAACCTCAGTCTTTTCTATCCAGCGTAGAGTTGCAATGGGTCCTTCATTGCCCGAGAATTCTATTGGTTTGCAGGACCAGAATTCTTTGTAAGAACAACCATAAGACATGGTTCTTCTTCTTTTGGGAATGGGCACTTGAAGTGCTGGTCCATTGTTTACGCTTTCATCTGGTTCAGTTGGTCGCTTACTGCCATGGTTACTTTTATTATCAGCTTCCTTAACAGTTTGGATAATAAATGGCATTGCATCTATAATTCCTTATGCCACTATATGTTGGATGACACTGTTATCCACTTGATTTCCATTGTTATTGTTGTTCGGATTATCATTGTTCGGGTTATCGTTATTCGGGTTATTGTCATTCTGGTTTTCCTGGTTCACTTCGTTGTCCATCTGAATTTTAAACATTTGCTGATTATCAATATCACAAGATAACATTTAATACAACCAATCACAAAACACGCATATTGATAAAAAACGTCGAACATTGCGACTTACTCTTTCTTATATATTATGCATCTAATACAAACTAGAACTAGAATTACAATACAACGGAAATTGAAATTACACTACTATTAGGCATCAGTAGCTATTGTCTAGATATTTTTTTTTCAAACATACACACATATTATATATTATTATTATTATTACTACCATCACCATCAGGGATATGGGTTCATCCAGAACTCCATATTGCGCTCGTCGTACTTCCAGACGAGTCGCTCTCCAACCTGCCTCATCTTCTCGCTACTTTCTAAAATCTTCTCTCCGAAAGTTCTAAGTTCTTGCACATTTTCTGCACTCATTGGGGGTGCAGGTGCTGGGACTGGGTTTTGGTACTGGGGCATGGGTTCCTGGTATGGGTATGGATTCTCTAGAATTTCTCTAATGAATTGATCATTATCATAATAAGGGTCTAGAAGGTCCAAACCTGGGTAGGTGACTAAGTTTGGCATGGGTTCATCTTCTGGTATTGGGTAGTGTGGCTGGTAGTCCCTATGGTCGTCAAACCACGGGTCGTAGTTTGGGTCTAAGGGATTGGGTGTTGGTACTCTGGGTATCTCCTCTGGGTTAAAATCATGCATTTGGATTTGATTTTCTAGGTTGTTTTCAATTTCCATTGGCTGGGTGGGAAACAAGGGTAATGGTTGGGGTGCTATCAATTGCTCTAGGTTAGGGTCAGCAGCTGTGGTTGCTAGGATATGGAAATTGGCTAAACTCCTATTAAGCATATCCTGTGCATGAGCATCGGTTTCTCTCTTAACGACTGCTAACACACACTGCTGTTGTAACTTTTTCATTCTCTTCCTACGTTCATGCGCTCCCTTACTGAACCATCCTCTCTTTTTAGGAGGGAATGGCTCTTCAGACTGAGCCTTAAACACGAATATCCCGTCTTCATTATCAGCTGAATACCCTGAGAGGGAAGGCTGTGAAGAGGTGCCCTCGCTCCTAGGCGAGCTGGACAACTGACGATACGCGTCGGAAGGTCCTTGGTCGCTCATACTGTAAACTAACAAATAGTCAAATAACACACAACAATAAAATACAATTATGCACGTATTTCCTTTGAAAATTTCCTAACATTTTGAATAATATCTTGGTGTCAGCAGAACACTTCTGTGGCTGAATCAGTGGCTTAGCTCTGATACCACCTTCTGTCGCAACCCCACCCCCTATCTGTCCCGGGAACGAGCGGCCGCGAGAATCAGTATTGGTGGTATCGGTGTTTATCAATTTGGCAGCGGAAATTAAATTAGGACCGTAGTTAGAAAATATTTTATCAGAGTAAAACACCATATTTATGTAAATAAGTATATTGGGATAAAACCCAAGTTTTCATTACAAACTGATTTATAGGCATAAACCCCATTTTATTAAAATAAAACATCTTCTTTATTTAGGTAACTTTTATAGCCAATTTTCTAAGCCTTCAGTGCTGTCCAGCTGGCTTCTAGTTGGCTTTCACATTTTGTTACTTGAAACGCGTTTAAAAACATTTTGTCAGTGGGAAATACTGGTGAGTGAATCCCAGTTTAATCAAGAAGAGATTTATCAATTAACAGTATTGAGAGCGATTACAATGTTTACATCTACACAATTACTCATTCAGTATTGTCAATCCTGACTGGTGGGTCATATTACCCATTGGCTAACTCTTTGTCCAATGGTAACGTGTTCCACATTGTGTATACAAAACCCTAACATACCGGCAGTAATTGAAGAATTACAAAGACTCAATCACTGCTTAATCACATTGTAAAATATTTTAAGGTTTTGTAAAAACAGTTTGCAAAAAGGAGATTACTCACATTGCTGTCTTAGGTTTTCCTGGTGATTATCTATTAAATTACACAAATGCACACATGTTAGTATAATAACCCAATATTTACATTAGTAATACCCTTCCCGAGACGGCATTCCTACGACTACGTCGGGCAGAACCTCGACAGCCGTTACGAAACCCTGGATCAATCGGGCTGCGTATCTAATACGTAACCGGGGTTATGATACTTACAACGGGGCAGAACTTCATTATATTAGGGGGATATTTCACCCGAGAATTATAATTGCTATGCAGAATTTAGAGAGAGAGATCGAGAATTGAACGGTTTGAAACTGAGGCTGAGGGCCTACATTTATAGTGACCCTTCGCCCCCCCTCGCGGCCCGCGAAGGCTGTAGCCAAAGGCTACGCGGCCTGCGTAGTAGGCTGGGTAGGCCCTAGCTTGGCCCAGTCATCGAACTAGCTTCAACATGAGTCCGACACGTGGCGGTACAGGGTTAAGCTTGGTCACCTATCTGTCGCTCCCCGCGTAAGAGACCCTAATGGTCTACGCGGCCCGTGGGCGACACATAAAATGTTTAATTAATTTTAATAATAGTAAAGGTATTCGGGGCCCGTTTTCGTATTCGGGGTGTATTTTAGAACGTATAGGGACACTTTAAAATATATGAGGGTGTAGAAAATATTTTAGGAGGGTTGTTATAAGTCCTATGCTCATTTTTTGTAAAACAATATCTCTTGAATGAATGATGATGTTTTATCAAATTTGTCTTTCTATCCTAAAATCAGGTTAAGAACCTACCAAAAAACTCCATGGCAAGGGCCATGTAAGGGGATGAGCTCCCAGGCCATATCGCTCAATAGGTTCAAGGGTTGAATGAACCTATATAAGGGGTGAGTTCCTAAATCAATACAACTCCATGAGACTTATGAAATAATCAAAAACAAAGTTGTCTCATAGACAGGTCTGAACAGCCTACACCAAATGTTCCTTAAGCCTTAGAAAACTTATAAAAAACAGGCTTACGAACTAAAATCAAACTAAGGAAAGTGGTAAATAGGATAGGTTCAATGTCTTCTTGTTAAAAATACAAAGGCTAAAAGGTATAAAAAACATAAAGACAACACAAACCAAACAAAGACAACACCACAAACAATGATTCAAGGGGCAACAAAACAACACAAAACTAAGATTGGATACAACCCAAGATCAGGAATACAAAGGCATAAAAAAAAGTAGCAACAGGAAGCCTCGAAGGCTTCAAGCTACAAATATCCCACGAAGCTGCCTTATATACAACTACATCCAAAAAATCAGAACACAAGGCAAGCAGTAGAAAGATAATAGCATAAGATAAGAAGCCTTAAAGGCTCCCAAATATCCAAAACAAGTTAAAACAAACCTTAACGGTTTGTACACATAGATATTGTTCAAATAAGCCACTAAGGCCAACCACAACTACAAAACAGAAACTTTAAGGGTTTCTGGAAAAGCTAAAGTGTTTAATAACATTACATAACATTTTCCAACAGGATACTAAGAAAGCTACGAATAAGCCTTAAAAGTCTTCACTTTGCATCACTTACCACAGACTTTGATGCACCGGCTTCATTACCCTTCGCTTTCTTAGCTTTTTTTCTTCTTCTTCTTACCTTCCTCAACTGCAATCCCCGAGGCTTCAAGGCTTGGGTCCCTCGAGCCTTCATCAGCACAAGAAAGGGTCTCCTCACTGTCTCTAGAGCAAGAACGCTTCTTTGACAAAGATCCAAGCACTTCCTTGCAGACAGCCTCATCAAGCCCACGTGGCTTCAAATCCTGCAAAACAGATATGGGCTTCCCAAAGCACTTTGAGACCTCACCAACATAGGGATAAGTCAAGCGTTCCATCTCTCGGACTGAATCCTGAAAAACATTAAGAGCCTCGGGACGGTAAAGGGAGGATTTGTCTTGAGGATCACCGGACTGGCAAGCTTTATAACCGGCAACATAACCCTGATGCCTCCCATGCTCCAAAAGCTTACCATACACACCACCCAAAACACTATTAAATTCAGCCGAATGCAGGATATAAGTAACAACCTGTTGAAACCCATGTTCAATCAACCATTTGTTGTCATCGATAAGTTGAATCCTTGAAGCCTCCAAGGCTTCCACCTGTTTTTTCAGCTCACCAACCTCCACCTCATGTTTTTGGGTTAACTCCTCAACCCTCTTAGCTAAAGTTTCCTCTTTCTTCACCAAACCTTCATTCTCTTTCTTCAAAGTGCTCATAGCAGCCTTCATCTTGTCTTTCTTCTTCGAAAATTCCTCATACTCATGCATCCTCTTACGAAAACGGGCAACTCCTTGAGGAAGCACGGCTGTAAGATTACAGGTACTCAATATTATACGAGACAACATCATATCATCATCCATCTCAGCAATAGTACCATGGACCAAGGGAGGGGCGATGTGGCTCAGCACATCCTCACAAACAGCAGCATCTTTGAAACTATCACCCAACTTCACACTCCAATCAGGTACATAAACCTGATGAACATCAAGACCTTCAGAACCGCTAACGCTTTTACCAGATGATCCTGCCACAACAACTTCTTTCCCAACGGATTTCTTCCCAGCAACAACCAACTCCTTCTCCTTGTCAACACCTTCATCCGGGCCATGATCCACAGAAACACCAATGTCATCACTCAAGTCCACATGTTCCGGAGTAGACGGTGGACCAGAAATATTCAAATGTCGATTCAAACGACGAACAACCTTGGGAACAACAGCCTTCTTAAAACCCTTCACATCAGTCACACCAACATAACCCGAACCATCGAACCTCTGTTTAAAACCCTTAACCACATCATTTTCACCAGGTGTAGCCTGGACATCCCCAAATGCAACATCTGATGTATCATCATTCTTAATGAATTCCAAAGCAGACATGACTGCAAAAAATTAACAAACATATCTAAGGGATCATAAAATACAAATAAAAGAAGAAAAACAAATGGCAAAAACATACCCTGTCCATCCCTCATAAGAACCTGGTCTCGATTAGGTTTATCCCACAATTTACTAATACCCAGTAACACCAACAGTTGCTCGGGAAAATGACGAACCCTCGAGGGACATTCCCTGATAATCTCAAGGAAACGGGTATTAATCTCAAAAGCAGAGGGTTCAGGTTCGTTAAGAATGGCATCAGGTTGCCTCCAAACCATTTTGAACGGAATAATCTCATCCAAGACCCAGAAAAACCGATCCTTCCAGGCACCAAGTGTGGTGACCATAGACGAAACCAAGCAAACATCGGCTTTAGAACGTCTCAAACGTAAACCAATCACCGTTCTTTGCCAACCCGAAAGAAACGGCGGAACGATAACAAAGTAGGATCATAACCACATGCCCGACACAAAACTTTGAAATGGAAATCCCTAGCCAAACCTTGAGGGTGTATTTAACCGAAAGACACACGATAATACTCTAACACATTTAAAACGAAGAGAGAAAACGGATAAAGGAGATTAGAAAATTCAAAATGTCGGCAGTAAAGAGCAATTGAACCGGCCAGACACCGATCGATCGAAACATCCATCCCCTGAGCAACTGGTTTAAACTTCGTCCCAATCCCCCATTCCATACAAAACGTTTCAACCACCTCTTGGGTTAAACGAGAATAACTTACGGCTAAATCCTTACGAGCACCCATAAATTATGATTGAAAGAAAGAAAAACGGAAATAAAGAACTAACCTGGACAAAGGAAAGGGAAGATATGGAAGGAAACTTGAGAGAAAATGAAGAAACTTTGTGATTATCTTGATAAAAAATGAAAAATAAGGCTACATATGGGTTATGATTATACAGCAGTTAATTAAACTGCCCCCTGCAAAAACCGCCGTCAGTCACATCAACCGTCTTGTCAAAATTCAAATTTCAAAAAACTCAACTGTAACGAACCCTTCAAGCCTTGAAGCCTTTAAGCAATACAAATAAATGTGTAAAAGTCAAAAGTCTTTGAGCTCATTTCCCACAAACCCCTGACTTGGGGGCTGATGACGGGGGTAGCTCAAGACCAAATAAAATGACTTAGTCACACAAAATCTTGGAAGGTTAAATGATTAAAGGGTTCACAACCCGCGAACTCAGGTGAACTGTAAAAAGGGTGCAAACAGTAAACCATCACTTCACTGATTACTTGGTCAGCCCTCTCACAGCCGTAAAAGAGAACATGTGCACAGAGAATAACCTTTTACCCACAGGTCTAAACCGTTCAACCCCCAAAAGGGTAAGTTCCCCACTGCAAGCATGTTTCACTAGTCCTTGGTTTCCTCTTTGGGCAATGTCCTTCCGTATAAAATGACACTTAATTTAGTGCTAAGGGACATTCCGATCAGCTCTCATTCCATTGGGATCTCTGGTCTTCCTTCTCGAGTGCTCGTTCCATGCAAGTCTCTATTCTTCACATTCAACACACACATTTCCATTGCTCTTACATCCGAAGCTGAACACAATTCAGTTGAGGATCTTGAGCAAACAACAAAATCTAACTAGTGAACCTCTCTCCACGTCTTGCAAACGTGGGAGGACCTCACGACCTGCGTTAGGCTAACCGGAACCCTCCAACCCTTTTGCCTAACCAGCCTAGCTACTACCATCGGTATAGTATTTGTTGCATCAAGAAGTTGGCGCCCACCGTGGGGCTACGCCACTAATTTTCTTCAAAAGACCTAGTAGTGTAGCTCCATTTCCTCTCAAAAGTCAGCATGTCGGAAGGTGAGTCTCCGGGATAGGTAAACCAAATCCCACGTACCTCTACCCCGAACACTAGCCAAACTCCCGTGGCTATACTAACTTCGATCTCAACACCGGGAAGCACTCCAACTTTCATCTCTTCTATATTCAAGCAACCTTTTCCATCCGAACAAGTCCCGAATAACGCTTTTTGCTATGTTTATCATCCACGGGTGTTCCACATCATCTTTAAACTCTCCAACTTTACCGAATTAAGTGATTTACCTGTAAAACCACGAACACTCGTAGTTAACACATTCAAAGCACGTAGTCTCTTAAAACACAATAAGACATGTAAAATAAGCATGTTAACATTCGGGTTTCACACTCTCCATCTCATCCCCACACTTGACCTTTGATTGTCCTCAATCAACCATTACAAACATTACTCACCTTATTACAAATCACCATTGAATCCCTTACTGAATTCACAATTCAAGGTCCCAAGTTATACCCGTCCCATAGACTGACACAATCGAGGTTGACAATCTGACAATTAAGTCATACACATTTAAAACAATTTAAGACTTGGCTAACTAAAACTAACATGCTTATAATACTACACACATGCCACACGCCCCTCACAATAATCGCTCCTCTCGGTTTAATCAAGACTAGCGTGTAATGTGCTAGTATATAATTCGCTGAAAACCAACTATGCTACTTTGCAATCATAAGCTTAAGCTTGTATGACAATCACACCTCCACTGTATCAAATAACGTAACATATATCAAAAGGACTTTTTGGGTTTTGGGTTAAAGGTAAAGGTAAGAAATTATTTTTGGCTTTTTATGTTTATATGGCGAACACAAATGAATATACCAAACCATGACAACTTATTCACAATAATACTAACACATGGGTTATTTTCGACCCATTTATTTAACACGAACATAACAATGATTTTTTTTCTTTTTGCTCTCTTTTCTATTTTTTTTTTCATTTTTTTCTTCATCACAAATATCCAGCACACAATTGTCATTCATGGTTGGTAATCAAACGGGTCAAACGAGGTGTAACAAACGAAAAGTATAAGGCTCAACAATGGTTAACTAAGGTGGGTTAAATTAACAATCAACATATAGAACAATGAAAGGGTCCTAATGCCCTTATCATCTATGTGCATAAGCTAAACCATAGTCTCGGCACTTATCAAACCACACAAGTTCTAACACAAAGCAACATATGACCTACACTCATCAATTGAACATTTATTACAAATTCATCTAACAATTAGTAGGCTCAAATATCTCACTGAACAAAAGGAATATAGGTTGCCGACATGTAGCATGTGTAATTCCTAAAGCATGTTACCCCTAGTTAGGCATCTCTTCTCAACTATTTTCTAAATCTGCCAGAAATACTCTCATGAAACTTAAAGGGACAACCATGACTAGCGATCTAAGTTAGTGTAATATCAGTAAGAACCCTTTAGCGATTGAAAATGTTGGTTTTCATGTAGTTCAAGCATACTTGAGACAATTTTTTTTAATTTTTCAATTTTAGCCCAATTTCAACCCTTCAAGCATTTAAGATCAACAATCATACCAACCCTCTCTCGAGTACCAACCCTCTCTCGAGTTACCGCATCCCCACACTTGTGATACATTGTCCCAATGTATAGTGTAATTTATAATCTCAACTCGAGAGGTACCACCCACAAACCATGAACGGCTAACACCTAGACGACTCGACACATAAAAAAAACTCCCAACACAAAGACTCACACCACCAATTTCACAAATAAAATAAAAGATAAGATAGAGAGACACATGGACCTGATCAGTAAATCAGCAGTGTCGGTAATGATGCAGCTGCTGTGATCGGACAGGGGCGTAAACATCTCTTGGATTCTCTGGTATCTCACCGAGGATGTTGCCAAACATCCCCACACTTGAATCATTGCATCCGTGAGGATTGAAACGTAGTAACCTGCCAAAACACAAACACAACACCAAAACAAAACCAAACAATACACAACTCTACATCCTCGGGCTGCCTTCTGAGAGCGCTAAGTTTTAGATCTTCAGTCAGATCGTACCTGATATGCGCTATGGTGGTCTCAATGCACATTTACCCCTTGTATTTCCAATGAATGCCCGGAATTTTACATGCCATCTCCATAAGCTCGTTGGTATAATTGGCATGTTTAGAAAGCACTTGCGGGTTTCGCTAATCCACTTCACGAGATATACACCGATGTCTTGTAGCTTCGCCCTTTTCATCTTCTTCCTCGAACCCTCTTCCCCACACTTGTTAATTGGAATGATTGATATGGGAAGAGGTTCGGTACACACATTCATCTCATCAGACTGCTCTGCCTCTTCATCCTCACACACCATCTGATCCACCAGTGACTCTTCATCAGATAAAGGATTCATTGGTGTGGTATTATCCTCCACAACCTCCTCCCCCATGTGAGAATAATCTCTAATATCATTAGGTAATGGTGAGAGATGCTCTTCTATTTCTATCTTCATTTTCAACTTCTGACACTTGGAAACTAGACAGCTGATTCGATCTTCATCGGAAAGGTTGGGTGCTGATAAATACTGCTCGAGTTTGGACAAAATCACTTCCAACATAGCAAGCTTTTTCTCCTCCTCGGTCTGATAAGTATAGACACCCTCGGGCTCAGAATATTCCTCAGGATGATACTGTCGGTATCCCTGATACGGTCTTGAGATGTACGCATCCATCATTTTTTATTCCAATACTTTGGATTTTCCAAATACACTGCGCACATATCATAATCATAAGTATGATCACGACAGCAACTGAAACATCGTCCATCCGTCCTTGGCTCATAATAAGCATCCTCGTCTCGATCCCCATCTCATCTAGATATATGTTGTATAGAGAGCAAGAACCCTTCTTCACTAAACTACAATGCTTATATTTTCAAGTACAAGATGTAACCTTAAGAGAACCAAGACAAACCTCCTTTTAACTCTTCTATGTTTTAATTTTCTCACTTGACAAATTCAAAAGAGAACTGCCCTCCCATATAGAGAGGTGAACGCCCAAGATAAGGGAACCAAACGGATAAGAAATTATTCAAAATAATGAAGCCATACCATTTGATATTTCCATGATAATTTTAAATAAACTAATTTTTGGATATACTTAACACGAAATTATGAATCAAGACATGCCCATCCTTTGTTCTCAGTCTTAAGTAATGTATGCAAATATACCCGAATAATTTATTCTAAAGTATTAAAGTGTCCACCCATGTATTATTTGATCGTGTTTGTTGTACACTTGGTTTTTGTTAAAACTAGGTTTAAAGAAGTTCGCCGTGTTGCGGTGAATTTCTTTTGTTATTTAGTCTGTGTTTACATGTGTTTTGAAATCATTACGAGCGTGTTGCGAAAGGAACTGCTGACAAGAATAAAAAAATGTAGAAAAAAACCCTAAAATATAACCGAAAGAAAGAGAATCAACCAAAAAAGTTGTATGGTAACGATGTTGTTCGTATGAAAACCGTGGTCAAAGATGAGCAAATTGTTCTGGGTACCGGTACCAAATTTGCCGAACCGAAAGATCTTAAGTACCAATTCGGTACCGAATTTTGGCGTTCCTGGTACCGGTTCATTACCGTTTTTTACCTTCATATATCGGTACCGTAACCGGTATTTTCGATATCAGTACCGATTCTGTTTCGGTTGGCATCGAGCCCATCCCTACCCTTGAAACTAAAAAAAGAAAAAATTAAAAGATGAAGAAAATCAAAAAAAAAAAAGTTGTACGATACCGTTGTTCGTACGGTAACCGTGATCAGGGATGAGCAAATGGTACCGGGTAGCAGCACTGAATTTCCCGAACCAAAAGATTTCCAATATTAATTCGGCACCAACTTTTGGCGTTTTCTGTATTAGTGCCGATTTTTACCTTCATGCGCACTGATACCAAACAGGACCGTACCGGTATTTTCGATACCAGTACTTGTTCGATACCGATTGACACCAAGCTTATCTCTACCCCTGATATTCATTTCAATTCCTTTATTAATATATAGTAATATTAAAAGTATGACAGTGGGAAGGTTCAGGATTCACTCCGACAGATATCTTCTTGATCGGAATCTACACACAAAGAACACCGTGAGAATCAGTAAAGTGATCTCTAGAAGTTAAGCATAAGTGAGAGAGAATAGTTTTAGAGAGAGAGAGAGTGAAGTGATCATACCATAGGAGTTGAGGAGACTTGTTGGAGGAGTCTCCCTTTTATAGGCAGAGATCTTTACCCTGGAAAGCCTCCTTGACAGCTCATACCTTCTACTTGTGGTAAATCTTATCCTTTGGTGATGTTGCTTGCGTGGGTGGCCTTGCCTCTTGGGTAAATGTCAGATTGTGTATCGATGTTACTTTATTCACTTTTGGGTAAAGTCCCATCACTTTGACCTTTCGGGTTCGGGACTCGATGTGTGTACAGTAACATGAGCTTCCAGCTGCTGGTCATCAGTGTGACTGCTTCTAGCTTCTGGCCACTAATATAATTGTGTTCAACTTGTTGCTTCTAGTTTTGCTGAGTGGGTGCTTAGGAGCTTCCACGTCATCCGCCCCCCGTCATAAGTGTCTATTTCCAAATATAGGTACTTGTAACTCAAAAGGTTGTCACTTCTGGGGACTTAGCTGAGTTGGAGTATGTGCCTCAGCCTTATGTTTGTTTGAATATTAACGTGTGGCTCATACGAGGGAGTTATAAGTCCCCCTTTCTTTGCTTCTTGTTGTGGCGTATTTTATGTTATTAACTTTTATGCCATATGGGTAACTGTTAAGTAATATACGGGGAAGCTTGAAGCTATGAGCTCATGGCTAAGAGCTTGTAGTTGGAAGCTACTAGCTATAAGTAGCATAGGTGTGTCAAACGTTTCATATTTTCTTTTTCGCCCTTTGCCTGCTACTTGCCCACTTGCATGCGCAAGTTGTACTATTCGACCAATATTTGACTGATTAGACAACGTCGCAGAGAAGGGTATCATTACCCTAGCATTCCAGCTAGCGACAATTTTGATCTCAACCTTCCATCTGTCTAATAGTTGTGGGGATTCAAAATTTGAATTTACGACACTACTTTATAACCGTGTAACTTCCCTCACTCTTCTTCATCTTTTTCTATTTTTGGTTTCTTGTTCATCCTTTGATTCTTCCTTCACTAATTTCTCACCTGGATAGATCACAACATCATTCCCTGGGTTGTAAAAGGATGCAATCGACATGCGTGTTCCACTTGTTTGTGCAATTACTCTATGCATCACACTTTTGTACCCTCCGTTGGTGATTGCCTGTGATTCAACCATAAGGCATCAAAACCACTAATAGTTTTCGTTCTTAATTTTATTTCACAATCTTGCTTTATTCTTTTTCTTACCTCAATCCGGTCACTAAGGTTGATGATGATGGAATGGCGCAAAGGTGGCACATCGATCCATTCACCATCCTTAAGAAGCTGGAGTCCACTGACTTTGTCATCTTGAAAGAGCAAAATGACACCACCAGCATCAGTATGTGCTCTTAGCCCCTTGATCAAATCGGGGGTTATATTGTGTAGTACATATTTTTAATATTCAGCCCTTGTAATGCTTGGTTATATTGGTATTTCAATGTTACTAATTAATATAGGTCGGTTTTATGATATATTTAAGTTTGTTGTATATACTGTCATATGGTAATAAAAAAAGAAGTTTTTTACAGATTCTATAATTATATCGTTTTTATTGTATAACACCGTGTAATACATGGTATTTCATAATATAAAAAAATAACAACATACACGTGTATAACTAAAAATTAGCAATAAACATATCTATATATCCAAGTATTTGTTGGAAATCAGGCCCTTGATCGAACACACAAACACCGGATGAACGAACTGGTTCGACTCTTTGTATTATTTATCAATAAAAGCACACTAATTACAATGACCCTAACCATCTATTTATACTAAACCTATTCTAGTCCTAACCCAACTCGAACTCTATAAATACAATAAATAAACAAACTAGATAAACTTATCTAATTCGAACTAACAATTATCCCTATAAAGACTCAATAAATAATTCAACACAATTATCTATAACCCGTCTTTATCCTTATCTCTTTAATTCAAGATTAACGTCTTCATTCTCCCCCTTAATCTTGAATTGTTCACACCGCTCATTTATGACACCCGAATCACGTTTCCTCTCGAACCATCTCGACTTCTACCCGGCACCCGACCTTCACTCGGTCACGTCCAACGTCTTCTCGGTTCTTGCTATACTTGCTAATTCGATCTTGCTTGCTTGTGTTCTTTCATTCTTTTCTTGCTTTAGCTGGAAACGGTTTTCTTTCTAAAACGTGCTTTCTTGCTTGATTCGAAGTTGTTCTTGCTTGCTTCGAATCAACTTTCTTTCTAACTTGCTATTCGAACCATACGGTTCGGTCTTTCTCGTTCTTTACGAACCACACAAGTCCGCTTCTTTCTTTCTTTCGGTTATCAATTATCTTTCTTCTTTCTGATCGACTCCCGTTCTTTCTTTCTTGTAGCTTGCTACTTTCTTACTTTCTTGCAACACCATCGTTCTTTCTTTCTTACGAGGCCATCTTACTTTCTCCCGAAGCGACGCCGGCCTCTTTTTTTTCACTTTCTTGTGGCGCCTCTTCTATCTTTCTTGCTTAATCCAAATTGGATTTCCTTTCAACATGAACCATAAGGTTCAAACTTGCTAACGTGTTGAAATTTTCTGCTCAATCTTTATTGCTATCACCAACATGGCAACATGCTTGATTTCAATTATTCCCACAAAGACCTTCCCAATTAATTCCTTTCTTGAGCTGCTTTTTCTTTTCTTTTGACTTGATATTTAATTTTTGACTTTACAATCAAATTTGGATTTGAATTGAAAGACCGACCTATTATGAAACCATCTTTGCAATTTTAAATTTAATTCATCCTTATCACAAACAAACAAATAGGAATGTTCGTTTGTATCCTCTCCCTTCGATTCTTGCTGAACAAAGAGGTCGCTTTTTTTCTTTTTTCTTTCCATGCTGCAACTATCACCATGAAACAATTGGAATTTGTCTCCTCCTTTCTCTCTGCTGAAATCAAACAACTACGTTACAAACTTACTTGCATAGAGATCCTTGCAAATAATACTTGCTGCGACAAAAATAAACTTTCTTCTTCCGATCACTCACTACTTTCTGCTCCAGCTCTACAGCCAAAGGCTACACCCCGTTTCTCGCCACCGACTCTCAAAACGGCCTCCTTCTTCAACCTTGCTCTGATACCAATTGTTGGAAATCAGGCCCTTGATCGAACACACAAACACCGGATGAACGAACTGGTTCGACTCTTTGTATTATTTATCAATAAAAGCACACTAATTACAATGACCCTAACCATCTATTTATACTAAACCTATTCTAGTCCTAACCCAACTCGAACTCTATAAATACAATAAATAAACAAACTAGATAAACTTATCTAATTCGAACTAACAATTATCCCTATAAAGACTCAATAAATAATTCAACACAATTATCTATAACCCGTCTTTATCCTTATCTCTTTAATTCAAGATTAACGTCTTCAGTATTAGAGTATTATTGAAATTGAAATAAGTAAAATAATGTAACACTCTTCCACACACCACTTATTTGAGATGAGAAAAAGAAAACATTTGGTTATTCTGTGTGATTCAACACTTGACATTTAAGCTTTTGCTGCTTTCATGGCTTCAAACCTTGGTTCTTTCCCCTGGAACTTCAAGCCAGCATATAATTTCATATAATCATCAAATACAAATTTTGGGTAAATTTGTTCATCCTTTGATTCTTCTTTCACTAATTTCTCAGCTGGATAGATCACTGCATCATTCCCTGGGTTGTAAAAGGATGCAATCGACATTCTCGTTCCACTTGTTTGAGCAATTACTCTATGCATCACACTTTTGTACCTTCCGTTCGTGATCACCTGTGATTCAACCATAAGACGTCAAAACCACTGATAGTTTCCATTCTTAATTTTATTTCACAATCTTGTTTTATTCTTTTTCTTACCTCAATCTGGTCACCAAGGTTGATGACAATGGAATGGCGCATAGGTGGCACATCGATCCATTCACCATCCTTAAGAAGCTGGAGTCCACTGACTTTGTCATCTTGAAAGAGCAGAATGATGCCACCAGCATCGGTATGTGCTCTTAGCCCCTTGATCAAATCGGGGGTAGGGCATGGTGGGTAGTTGCTAACCTTGGTCCCAAAATTTGGACCCTTTGACCCATATAATACTTTCTTTAAGTAACCTTTCTCCAATCCAAGATTCTCACATAGCAAATCTAAAAGTTCCTCTGCTAATTTCTCTAGTTTACTAGCAAAATCCCTCATTACTTCCCTGCATAATCATAATCGTAATCATAATCGTCCTGCAAAATACATTGATTAAATCTACAAAATATTGTTTACCTGTATTCATCATCAAGATCAGGGATTTCAGAGATGTTTGAACTAGGGAGATGGCGCAAGAAGAAAGTGCTCTCCCAGTCAACGTTGTTAACTTCTGTCTTAACATCATCCAATGCTTTGGCCGTCACCATTTCTTTGAATCCTTGCTCCATACACTTCTTGTAATGTTCTTTTGTCATTCTTTCCACAGTATCCAGCTGCTCATGTGAAATTCCATGGTTCACCAACTACACGTACGATACATAATTAAACATTTAAACCCATACTTAAAATAACTGTCTGTGATGGTGTGCAATAAGAGTTTTCAGGTAAATGTGCATGTTTGATGGTGAATGTTTTTTTATTCTAGTAACCATGAGAATCCCTTGCAAGAAAACTCACGGAACCTCACCAATAATCAATGGGGTTGGGTAAAACACAACTTGCGTTGGGTAAGTGTCCTTCAAGAGGGTTAACGGCAGAAAAACAGTGGAAGCTAACCGAAACCTCTGCCAGAGGTCTCAACGCTTACCCCCTTGAAGGTTGTTTGATAATAAATATACCTCAAAGAATCCCCAGTTTTCACAAGCATCCTTAATCTTGTTCATGGTGGCTCTTCTCTCATCACCATTCAGCTTCTCCATGTTGATCAAAGGGAAGTTCTCCATCTCTATGCTTTTGAATAATGTATTTCTTATATCTTGTGTGATCTGTGAAGAATGTGGTATGTTTGGCTTCCCATTTATAGGATAAATTAATTAGGCATGATTGACCTATTCATGGCAGGATTAAGCTTGTTTATCTTTATTTTAAACTTTGTTTAACATTATTTTATATATTAAAAATTATTATTTTATCATGATACATGAATAGAGTATGCATTGCACATAGACATACATTGATTATTAAAACTTATTTCTCTGCCTTGTTAATCACATTGTTAACGTTAAGATTTGGATAGAAATAGTTAGGATTGAGGACCCACTTAGGCGGCCAAATATAGCAAGTTATGGCTGCTCAAACATTTAGTTATATATATACATAATATATATTCTCCTTCCATCTTTGTGTCAAATGGGTCATTTTTAACTCAAATTTGGGTTTTTTTATTCTTCAAACAAATACAACTATTACAATACATAACTAAATGTTTAAGCAGCCATAACTTGCTATTTGGATGTGGATACACTATGCTATGTATTGCTTTCTTGTTCGTCGCACGAACCGGTCGGTGTAGTATACCCTATCTACCCTTTAAAACACCAAATGCCCTCTCAACATCTTTTCTTGCCGATTCTTGAATTTTTTTGAACATGATTTCTTTAGGCTCGACAGGAAATGAGGGAGCTTTCACAAAAACAGACCATGACGGGTAGATACCATCCACAAGAAAAAAGCCTCGTTTGTAATGTCACCCGTTAACATAGAAAGGAGGGGAATGTGCGGTACCATCCGTTACGGTTTGAAACAACGGCGAAGTGTGCAACACATTGATGTCGTTGTTTGAACCTAGAACACCGAAATACGAATGCCAAATCCATAAATCATTCGACGCCACCGCTTCTAGTATGATGGTTGGTCTTTTGATGTCTCCCCTAACATACGCCCCTCGCAACTCTCTTGGGCAATTTTTCCACTTGATATGTGTACAATCGATACTACCGATCATCCCGGGAAAATGCCATCTAGCCTCATGTGCTGTCTAAATACGTGAGATGTCGTGGCTCGTCGGTTTACGTAAAAACTCTTTAGCATACAACTTAATGACCGCGTTGCAAAAAAATTGCAAACATTCACGTGAAGTTCTGGCCGACATAGCTAGGTATTCATCATATTGATCGGGAGGGTTACCTGTCGCTAGTTGGCGTATGGCGGACGCACATTTTTGTATCGGCGTGAAACTTGGTTTGCCTCTCGCATCGTAACCTTCTTGAAACCATTCCTCGCTTGCTTCGATGTCTCCAACAATCTTTAAAAATAATTCTTTGGGTAAACGAAACCGATCTCTAAACGTTTCGGCATTGTAGAGCGGATTTTCCACAAAATAATCGTTCATCAACACTTCGTTGGCACATATACGATCACGGTCTACCATCTTCTTCATTGGGCGGGACGACTCGGCATCAAGTTCGTTATACACCGATACAAAATATTTTAGCGTCTCATTGTCGGAAGACGACTCGGTATCGCTATCGCTAGACATCGGAAACGTCGAATCCGTAGGGAACTCCATTTGAGAAGTAGATTGTGTGAAATTGGTTTATGTTTTGGTGTGTGTAAAATGGTTTAAAATGGAGATATATATAGATAAATGGTTTAAAGGTTAATTTTTTTTAATTGAAGTTTACCGTTGAATAACGGTCAAATACCAAGCCAACGTTCGAATTTTATAAACTTTCAATGCGTGATTACTTCAACGCGTTTAAAATATAACACGTGAAATATAGGGGGCGGCGGTGTTCGTTATTGTATAACGCGTGGCCGGGCGTCCATCACGGACCGCCCCGCCTGGCCTTACTAAGGGTTTATTATAGAACCATAAATAGCGTGAAATGAATCTGAAACATTCATTTATTTCTTTATTTATCTAAGATTCTAACATGATTATTAAATATAGGCAAAATATCAAATACAAAGAGCCTTATCTATACTATATTATAATACATGTGGGAGGGTTATTTTAAGATACCCAAAAAATAAGAACTTTCCCCCTCTTTATTTATAGAAAGACCCCTAAAATGAAGGTAGTTTGGTCTTTTAAACACTATTTATTTTTTAGTCCCTAAACTTATTACACTTAAATCCCTGATGTTTTAACAAAATTATAGATAATTAGTTACAATTCACCCTTCCACAACAAACTTATAATTTTTTACGTATTCTTGACATATCTTATAAACCATATTGTTTAAAAAAGATCCAAAGATAGCATGACAACCTACATATTTTTGTCGACGTTTCGATAGTTGTCTTGTTCAATATCGACGCACGAATTAAAAGGTACAAGTCGATAATGCTTTAATGTACAAGTAGTTAATACTTGTGATCTAACGCACCTAATCTACAAAGATGGGCTCCATATATGTAAACAAAAACAAAAAGAATTAAAAGTACCGTAACATAAAATGAAGACATTATGTGTCACATTTTATTTTATTAAAACTGCCTAATATTTATACTTAGATATATCTTATAAAAACTTAAAACTAACCACAACAAACTTCCTAAATAAAGGGGTGGCAAATCTAAAATTAAACCCTAATGCACTTCTATAGTTACTACTATAAATACATAGCAGGACTGAAGTTAGAAAACCAGTTCTGAATTCAATTGTTGCGAAAACCCAAGCATGCGAGATTGAAAATTCTAAGTCCAGTTCTCTTATATCACAGCAGTGAATAATTGTTTTCTTTTATTTACTTTTAATGAAATGTTAACTTATTTGATTTTTCAGATTCAGTTGCATGATGAACATGACAATTTAAACAACCCAGTTGTCGAACAAGCTTCTAAGGTATTGATTTTGCTGGTTTTTAAGTATTATTTTTGCGTATATCTTTCATATTAACATATTCGTTGTGTTATTATATGTGTGTTTTATTGCAGGATGATGGTGATAAAAGTGTTGATATCAATGTTTAGTCCATACAAGTCTAATCTTCAACGTGAATTTAGCGAAGAGTTAATTTTAATGTTTATTTAATCTTTTTTTAACTTTTGTATTCAACTTTTGTCCTTTTTAAGGATCAGAAGTTTGAGACTCAAAAGAAGAGATCCAAAAGACTCTCTGAATGGAAATTGAGTGAGGTTATTAATTTAGACGATTCTGAGGACAATGGCAAAGAAGAGGAATTATAAGATACTGCCGATTCAGGCACAAACCAGAATACCCAATTAAAAATACCTCGAGTGTCAATTCAGAAGCGGAACGGATTTCATGCAGTCTAATATGAAATCTATCAAGTGTTTTTATGTTTTTTTTTCATTTTCAGTTGTTATGTTTAATCTAAACGTATGAATAAACTTTATTTATTTAGACGATTCTGAGGACAATGGCAAAGAAGAGGATGAGAAGATACTGTCGATTCAAACACAAACCAGAAAACCCGATTAAAAATGCCTCGAGTGTCAATTCAGAAGCGGAACGGATTTCATGCAGTCTAATATGAAATCTATCAAGTGATTTTATGTTTTTTTTTTCATTTTCAGTTGTTATGTTTGATCTAGACGTATGAATAAAGTTTATTTTATATTTGAACTTTATTTTTTGTGTTAATATAATGCAGGACCATATTAATAAAGTTCAAAATAAAGTTAATATCCAAAATTTACAAGTCAACTGAACTTATAATAAGTTAATATCCAAAAGTTAGCAATAAATAGGTATTGCAGTTAGATATAGTCAAGCTGAAATTATAAAATATTGCAGTTATTCTTGGATATTAATCTAATAATTTGTATTTCTTAATTAAAAAATAATAAAGTAATAAACTTTAAAGCTAAACTAAAAACCTGAACTTACTATGATATAAAGTTAATCAAGATATAAACTCTTAACATTCTATTTTTTTATAAAAACTATTTTTAAAATTTTATAAAAATATAAATTATATATATATATATATATATATATATATATATATATATATATATATATATATATATATATATATATATATATAGGATAAAGGTCCGTTAGTAACCACCCTTTATTGCGAGAACCAATGTGAACACAACCAAAAATACCTAAAAATAGCTAAAAAACACAAATATTTTTTTAAATATTTTTTTATAAAAAAATCGTTACTTTTAGTAGCAAAAAAAAAAAAAAAATTTTTTTTGCTACTAAAAGTAGCGATTTTAACTTAAAAATATAAAAAAAATATTTTTTTGTGTGTTTTTAGATTTTTTTCTTTGATTTTTTTAGGTTTGTTGGGGGTTTAGTTTTTAGCATTTTAGCTTGAGGGGGGGGGGGGGGGGTGGGGTTTAGGTTTTTGGGGGTGGGGGAGGGAGGGGGGGGGGGTTCGGTTTTTTTAGGTTTTTTGGGGGTTTTAGTTTTTAACATTTAGCTTGGGGGGGGGGGGGTTAGTTTTTTTTTTTTTTTTTTTTTTGGGGGGGGGGGGGGTTAGTTTTTTTTATAGCTATTTTAGGTTTTTTTACCCTATATATATATTGGGTAAGGTTCATGCGAGAACCGCAAGAATCGTGAACACAAAATAAAATCTAAAAAAAAAAAATTCAAAAATCACTCAAATTTTATTTTGTTTTTTAATATATATATATTTTTTAAAAATCGTTATATTTAGTTAGCAATTTTTTTTTTCTTCGAGTAACAGTTATCCATGCACATGTGCATATGTATCATTACTTCGACAAATTTCGTAGTACGTCATCAGTAATAGACAATTGCACTTTAATTTACAATATCATTCATAATACACTATTTTTTACATTACCAATATTCAAAAAGCACATGTGCATCATTATGTATAACCATGATATAACGTGTTTTGGTACAAAAAATTTGTGATTTTGAATGGAGAAGTAGGCCCATATACATGTTTTTTGGTTAGTTATATCGAGTGGTTGATGGTTTGGTTATAGTTGTCAATTTATGATGTAATATGTTGATCGGATGGTATAAATGGCGTTGATATACATGTAATAAAGTGAAAATATTGGTAATAGTATTGTATTATGGATGGTAGGATGTAATGGCATTGTATTATGGATGGTAGAAGGTAATGGTAGTGTATTATGGATGGCATGATAGATGAAAGGGAAAGTGTATTCAAAGTAGTGTACCAAAACACCTTATTTCATGTTGATACATATAGATGCACATGTGCATTTCTAATATTTGTAATGTAAAAAGTAGTGTATTACATATGGTAGTGTAAATGAAAGTGCAATTGTCTAATATTTGTAATGAATTACGGAATTTGTCAAAGAAATGACAAGAATGCACATGTGCATGTTTCTGTATTATGGATGGAATGATAGATGAAAGAGAAAGTAGTGTACCTACACACCTTATTTCATGTTAATACATATAGATGCACATATGCATTTTTAATATTGTTAACCTAAAAAGTAGTGTATTACACGTGGTAGTGTAAATGAAAGTGCAATTGTCTAATATTTGTAATGAAATACGGAAATTGTTAAAGAAATGATACAAATGCACATGTGCATGGACAACTGTTACTCGGAATTTTTTTTTGAATTTTTTATATTTTTTTTATAAACAAAATATAGCGATTTTTCCAAAAAAATAGTAAAAAAAATAAAAAAAATTTTCGGTGTTTTTTTAGATTTTTTTTAGGTATTACTGTTTGTGTTCACACTGGTTCTCGCGGTTCTCGCAATAAAGGGTGGTTCCTAATGGATCCTTCTCCTATATATATATATATATATATATATATATATATATATAAACGAAATTTAACAATTAAAGTTAAAGGTGTAAAACGTACTTACGAGTCAACTACTATTTTTTATTTTTTTATTTTTATAAAAACAAAAATTTTAAACTTTAAATTTATTGGATGAGTATCATGTGGATATTTAAAAAAAAGTTATTAACTTTAAAGAATAAAATTATAAATTTTATCATTTAACCAACAAAATAAACTTACTTTACAACTAGAAAAACTTATCTTTTATTTTTTCTCATTGATTATTATTTTTTATTAAAAAACAAAACTTTACATGTGTAAAACAACTTTTTTACTTTATTTATAAACAAAGGGGTATTGGATTTTAATAATCCCAAGTTTCACTAATTGGCCGGTAATAAT
Organism: Helianthus tuberosus; assembly: GCA_030545235.1. NCBI lineage: Eukaryota > Viridiplantae > Streptophyta > Magnoliopsida > Asterales > Asteraceae > Helianthus > Helianthus tuberosus. The sequence continues at coordinate 51,656,341 of CM060410.1, read as the reverse complement.
CCCAACTTCAAAAATTGCCTACAACAGTCCCAACTTGTAAGATTTTGGCCACCAATGATCATTGTCTAACTAGGTTAGTTAAAAGTGACGTGGCAGCTGACGTGTTTAAAAACTTAAATGTTAGGCTGCTGACGTGGCACCATCACCACCTCCATCTCCTCCTCCTCCACTGCCACCACCATCTCCTCCAGTCAACACCATCATCTCCGACCACCTCCATCATCTGCCACCAGAAACCACTATCACCTCCGACCACCTCCATCATCTACCCAACTCCGGTGACCTGTAACTTATTCCGACGACCCGTTTTTACCCCTGAAACCACCAAATGAGACCACCACCAATCATCTCCGACCTCCTGTAATCTTCTCCGCTTCTCAAAAGTTTAAAATTTCCACCATCTACGCAACTCCGGTGACCTGCAACTTATTCCGACGACCTTCTTTACCCCTGAAACCACAAAAGGAGACCACCACTTGTCATCTCGAACCTCTAGTGACCTTCTCCGCCGCTCAAAACTTCAAAACTTCCACCATACTAGGTATCACATTTTTCTGGTGAGGCGGTTGGAGTTGTGGATGGCAGTTTAATGGTGGTGGCCGGAGGTTGGAAGGGTGGGGTGTTCGGTAGATATGGTGAATCGGAGGTGATAGTGTTTTTCCGGGGCTGGAAGACTGTGGGTGGAGGTGGAGGTGGTCGGAGGTGATGGTGGTGGTCAGAGATGATGGTGGTGGCTGGAGGAGATGGTGGTGGCAGTGGAGGAAGAGGAAGTGGAGGTGGTGATGGTGCCACGTCAGCAGCCTAGTCAGCAAAAAACTAACTGGGTTAACCCAGTTAGCAAAGGATCATTGGGGCCAAAATCATACAAGTTGGGATTGTTACAGGCAATTTTTGAAGTTGGGATTATTACCGGCCAATTAGTGAAACTTGGGGTTATTAAAATCCAATACCCCATAAACAAAACATTTTGTTTTTATAAAAAAATATTTTATAAACATTTTTTGTAACAAGTAATATAAATAAAATACTCCAGAAATTTACAATCATTACTAGATATAAATACTAAATTGTGTTACAAATTTTTAGTAATTATAAGTTCAACTATATTTAATAGATAATATTAGTCAGTTTCAAAATAAATTTTTACCAACTTGATTAGATACATAGTAGATTGTGTTGCATATTTTTAGGGATTATAGGTTAAAAGTAGACTCATATAGATAAGATTAGTTAGGAACTAAAAATTTGAACTTATTATGATATAAAGTTAATAAAGATATAAACTCTTAATATATTATTTTTTTATAAAAACAGTTCTTGAAATTTTATAAAAATATAAATTTTTTATATCTGTAAAAAAACAAAATTTAACCATTTAAGTTAAAGGTCTAAAACGTACTTACGAGTCATATACTATTTTTTATTTTTATAAAAACTAAAATTTTAAACTTAAAGTTTATTCGATGAGTGCTATGTGGATATTTAAAAAAAAGTTATGAACTTTAAAGAATAAAATTATATTTTTTAATTTAACCAATAAAATAAACATACTTTACAATTTATACTATATTATAATGCATGAGGAAGTGGTATTTTAAGATACCTAAAAAATAAGAATTCCCCCCCCCCCCCCCTTTTATTTATAGAAAGACCCTAAAATTAGGGTAGTTTGATCTTTTAAACACTATTTATTTTTAGTCCTTAAACTTATTACACTTAAATCCATGTGGTTTTAAACAAAATTATAGATAATTAGTTACACTTCATACCTACACAACTAACTTATAATTTTTTACGTATTCTTAACATATCTTATAAACTATACTGTTTAAAAAAAATTCCAAAGATAGCATGACGACCTACACATTTTTGTCGACGTTTCGGTAGTTGTCCTGTTTCAAATATCGACGCACATATTAAAAAGGTATAAGTCGATAATGCTTTAATGTACAAGTGATTAAAGAAGAATATAATAACTAATCTATACTATATAATCATTTAATTTATGAGTTAAATAATAGGTTCTATAACATTTTCATTCTAAAATTTTTAAAACTAAAACTATTGTCAAATAATTGATTAAACAATTTCTTTATACTTTAGTCAAATTTTACAAAACTTCCTTATTTTTAAGGAATGAGTCAAATGTGAAATGGTCAACAGAAACTAACAAAAATTCAATTTAAAAGATTATTCAAATTTCAAAATAAACTAACAATACTATCCATCTCCATGACCTACTACTTATTCTCCATCTCATAGTTAGTCAGTTAGTTAGTTACACAAAGACAATATAAAGAAAGAGAAAGAGAGAGAGCGCGGATGAGAGAAGCACAATTTCCTTATCCGTTTGTTACTGTACTGCATCAATGGTTCTTAAAACATTGCCAGGTTAAATGCTAAATTTCTTAGTTACTAGACATGTGTAATGTTTATTATGTCTATCTAATCACAATATGCTACAATAAATATTATACGAATAAAGAAAACTACCAGAAACGAGTGTCGCAATGCAAATTGTCGCCCCCGGCGCATCGCGCGGGCACCGGACTAGTCATACAAAACGTATGAAAGGCATGAAAGGTAAAAAAAATGCGGTGGCGTTTTCATTACTATTTACTTGTAGAGTAATTATCAAAATTACCCTAACAAATGATCTTGTAGGTAATTTTGATCTTGTAGGGTAATTTTGTAAAAATAACGATGAAGGTAATTTTGATCTTGTAGAGTATTATAATTACTCTACAAATGATCTTGTATGGTAATTTTATCTTGTAGGGTAGTTTTGACCTTGTAGGGTAATTTTGTAGAGACCCATAATTAGTCTACGAATAATCTTGTAGGGTAATTTTGATCCTGTAGAGTATTTACGAGTAAAATAATTACGAAAAATACCATCACGTTTTTTTTTTTTTACCTTTTCATGCCGTAAGATAAGACTATTTGTACAAGATCTTTACCCTTAAAATATATTATCTTTATTCGAATCTACTTTAATTAATGTATGCATATTTTATATGTATTCATATATTATACACGACATCTATACGTGTAAATTCACTATAGTTCTCTAATATACACTTGTTATTAGGAAGATAGAGAAGAGAGAAAGTAAGCAAATTGATTAATTAGAAATAAATCATTTATATTTTTTTATTTACAATTATAGTCATTTATATTTTAATTTTCATAATAAATGAATTATTCGAATTAGTTCTCCGATTTTGTGGTTCTACATTGGAACTTTTTCTATTAAAGGGTTCAAAACAAACACATATATAAACCATCTTGAGAGATTGTTTAACATTTTTATCAACTCTTACCACACAATATGCATGGTGGTGATAGTTTCATGATTCATATAAAAAAGAGTAAACTTCTGTTTTCCTCCTCGTGGTTTGGTCGTTTTAACGGTTTTGGCCCAATTATTTAAAAAAACGGTAATTTCCTCCGATAGTTTACTATGTTTTTCCCATTTTGCTCCCCGCCTCTAACTTCATCCAAATTGATTGTTAACTAAAAGAGTATTTTGGTAACTTCAAGTATAAAACTAAGGGTATTAAAATAAAGATATATTTATTTTATATATAAAATAAATAACTCATCTCTACCCCGTTCACCCTTCACCCCTCTCTCTATACTTTCTCTGCAACTAGTCACCACCACCACCACCACCCAACCACCCACCACCACCACCTGCTGACCACCCCATCACCACCTCCTCCCCTTCTCCGGTATGAAATTTGAGATCTCCCATAACAACCAGATCTGAAAAGGGGATTTCTCCCCAAACAACTAGATCAGAAAATTGATTTCTTCTACAGATCAGGGTGGTCTGATATTGTCGCTGGTTCACCTTCTTTGTCGCCACTGCAACAAGATCTAAAAATCATGCTAATGGAGGCAAATCACAGATATCGGAATCCCGGCGGTACTGCCGAACAAAAGCGGTGATGTCACACATGAGAAGAAACGATCACAGACAACCATATCCCATATACTGAAACACAAATTTCAAAGTTGAAAATGTTAATGGTTTTTGCTTTGATTTGATTATGGTTTGGAAGTATATTGAAATTGATTGAAATTTTGGTGAATTTGAGGGAGAAACATAATAGGAGACTAATAAAAGGAAGTGGGAGTTACGTGCAAATTTTATGGTTTTAATGTCTAAAGCGTGGGGTGTGGATGGTGGCTGATAGTAATGATGCCGATTGGTGTTGGTGACGGCTGATGATGGTGATGGAAATACATTGGTGGTCTAAATGTTTGATAATGACAAGGATGATGCAAGTATTCTTAGACCAGCTAAGGTTTGTTGTGGGTTTTATTGGGTATTCCGGTGGTGGTACGTGGTGGTTGATGGTGGTAGCTGCTGGTGGAGAGAGGGTGGTGGCTCCCGGGTGGTGGGTGACAGCGATGTGAGGTGGTGGGTGGTGTAGGAGAGAGAGTGATCTATATATATAGGGTAAGGTTCATTTGAGAACCACCTTTATTGTGAGAACCATGAGAACCAATGTGAACACAATAGAAAAACCTAACCCCCCCCCCCCCCAAGCTAAATGCTAAAAACTAAACTCCCCCAAAAAAACTAAAAAAACCTAACCCCCACCCAAACTAAAATGCTAAAAACTAAACCCTCAAAAAACATAAAAAAATCTAAAAAACATACATTTTTTTTTAATATTTTTTAGCTAAAAATCACTACTTTTATTAGGCAAAAAAAAAATTTTAAAATTTTTTTTGGTAACAAAAATTAGCGATTTTTTCGCTAAAAAATATTTAAAAAAAAAAAGAATTTTTTTTGTGTGTTTTTTAGCTATTGTATCCTTCTCCTATATATATATATATATATATATATATATATACTATATTATAAAGCATATCCGAAGGACTACTTAATGTAATTTGCCACTTCCCTTAAAACACCTTTAAAGCATGATGCACAAGTGTTTAAAGCACATTAAATCAAAATTGAATTCACTTTCCCATTATACCCTCACTCACACAAAAAAACACGGATACCACAAATTAGGGTTTCTAGGTCAATCTCATCTCACATTTCAAAAATTTTATCTCGCCCCCATCTGCCTTTTCTCGCTCTCTATATGGCGATTAAGATCTATGAAGGTTTCCCTAGATCTTTCTCCAGATCGATGAAGATTCTAACAACCTAATGTTGAGTGTGAAGCCAAACCACTTGACAATTTGATCAAGCTGAGGTCAGCTTGGCTGATCAAGTTGATAAGGAAATAATTGTCTTTGTGATCCAGATTTCACGGATCATGTTTTGGGACTATCTTCTCTTTCCTCAATCTTATATATATAAGATTGTTATGTATCTGTAAAATTGTACCAAGCTTAATACAAAACTTCCTAGTTACCGAGAGTGGATGTAGGTCAGAATCAGACCGAACCACTATAAATCTTTGTGTTCTTCAACAGAAAAGTGTGTGTGTGAGTTCTGTGTTCGTGTGTATCCTGATCCTAACAACTGGTATCAGAGCTCAGGCTCTTGTTGTTAAACCGAACAGAAATCGATCAGAAGACGAACAGAAACCGAACAGATCGAACAGAAATCGATCATATTCGAACAGAAGCGAACATAAACGAAGGTGTAGAAGAAGGAGATACCTGAAGGTGCAGAAATCCGAACTAGGGTTCCGATTTGCATCAGTTTCAGCCGGTCCTTTCACGCCAGTTTCCTCTGTTCAGGTCCGTAGTCACTGTTCAGGGTTCTGAACCAGCAACCGTCGCCGCTCAGGTGAATCATAGCAGTGATTCCGAAGCCACCGGGTTTTTGATCAGAAAACCGCCGTCACCACAGCCGTCAGAACCGCCGGCAGTTCCGCCAGCCTCCATCTGTCCAGCGCCGCCGCCGCTGTCTAGGGTTCCGATTGAACCCAGTCTTGCTCTTGTTTGAAACACAAATAGAAGAGAAGAAGAAGAAGTAGAAGTGGATAGCAGTGTTTTTTTTGTTCTGGTGAAATTTGGGGAAGAAGGAGAACACGTCCGTGTTTTATTCTGGTGGAGAAATTGAAGTTTCAATTTTATCAAAAATGCCCCCTCAACTTTTATTTCTGGTGGAGAAATTAAAGTTTCAATTTTATCAGAAAGGTTCCTCAACTTTGAACAAGATCTCATTATCCATCAATACTTGTCCTTGCCATTAAAGCTTGAAACAGATAAGTTATTTGTTTCTGATTATCGCTTTCGCTCGTATAAATTACCACTTAGCAGTATAAACCCGTTTGGTTAGTAGTAATTTGGTAATTTTTTAATGGAATAAGATAGTAAAATCAAGATTGATAAGTTCGATGGAAGTGATTATGGATTTTGGAAAATGCAAATTGAAGATTTATTGTATCAGAAAAGTTTGCATTTGCCTATGTCAGGTGAACAACCAGATGACATGTATGATGAAGAATGGAAGTTGTTGGATAGACAAGCTTTGGGTGTGGTTAGGCTTTCTTTGGCACAGAGTGTTGCTTACAACATTGTCAATGAAACAACCACATATGGTGTATTGAAAGCTTTGTCCAACATGTATGAAAAACCATCCACTTCAAACAAAGTATTCCTCATCCGACAATTGGTTAACACCAAGATGAAGGAAGGCATGTCGGTTACCGCTCACATAAACGAGTTTAACTCGATTATCTCTCGTTTAGCCTCAGTTGAAATAAAGTTTGAAGATGAAGTGCAAGCACTACTCCTTTTATCATCATTGCCCGACAGTTGGTCAGGCACAGTCACAACCGTTAGTAGTGCATCCGGCACTACCAAACTCACTTTCGAGAGTATTCGTGACTTGATAGTAAATGAAGATATCAGACGGAGAAGCAATGGTGAGACTTCTAATTCTAGTTCTTTATTGCATACAGAAAGTGGAGGAAGAAGAAACGAAAGAGGACATAATTGAGGCAGGTCCAAGTCCAGAAGAAGGGGTCAGTCAAAGAACAGAAAAGATGTTGAATGTTGGAATTGCAAAGAAAAAGATCACTATAGAAGCCAATGTACAAAACCCGCTTCAAAGAAAGAAGTAAACAGTGTATCCTCAGAAGAATTAGGTGATGTTCTCATCTGTTCTGTTGAAGATTCAGTTGAATCTTGGATTATGGATTCGGGTGCTTCTTTCCATGCTATCTCATGCCCAGATATGGTCAAGAATCTACGAACAGGTAACTTTGGTAAAGTTCGTTTAGCAGATGATCAAATGCTTGATATCACAGGTATTGGAGATGTAGACTTGAAGACCTCATTAGGAACTATATGGACATTGAAAAATGTCAGGGTTATTCCTAATTTGAGGAGAAAGTTGATTTCAGTTGGTAAATTGGATGATGAAGGGTTTAATGTTCACTTTGGGGGTGGACAATGGAAAGTGATCAAAGGCAATTTAGTGATTGCCAAAGGAAAGAAGCAAGGTACTCTATACATGGAAGAAGTTTCTGCTGAAGATGTTCATGCAATGACCACCAGTCCGAGTCCATCAAATTTATGGCACAACCTAGTCGGACACATGAGCGAGAAGGGATTGAAGATGTTGGCTCAGAAAGGTAAGTTTCCAGACTTGAAGAAAGTGGAAACTGAATTCTGTGAACCTTGTGTTCTGGAAAACAAAAGAGGGTTACTTTTGTGAAGACAGGGAGGACACCAAAAGCTCATAAGTTAGAGCTTGTTCACTCGGATGTATATGGACCAACCTCAGTTTTATCTCTAGGAGGCTCAAGATATTATGTTACTTTCATCGATGATTCAACACGAAAGGTATGGGTATATTTTCTTAAGCATAAATCTGCTGTATTTGATGCTTTTAAGATATGGAAATCTGCTGTTGAAAATGAAATTAACTTGAAGGTAAAGTGCATAAAGTCTGATAATGGTGGTGAATACATAAGCAAGCAGTTCACTGACTATTGCGCCAAGGAAGGGATAAAGATGATCAAGACAGTTCCCGGAACTCCTCAGCAGAATGGTGTAGCTGAGAGAATGAATAGAACTCTAAATGAGAGGGCTAGAAGCATGAGGCTAAATGCCGGGATGCCCAAGACATTCTGGGCCGATGCAGTTAGCACTGCAGCCTACTTGATCAACTGTTCACCAACCGGTCCCTTAGATTTTAAATTGCCTGAAGAAATGTGGCAAGGAAAGGAGTTAAGTCTCGAACACTTACGAGTCTTTGGTTGTAGTGCTTACGATTTGTTAGAAGCTGGTGACAGGGATAAGTTAGACTCAAAATCCAAGAAGTGCACATTCATTGGTTATGGGTTAGAACAAATGGGTTACAGGCTTTGGGATAATGAAGGCAGAAAAGTAATCAGAAGCAAGAATGTCGTCTTCAATGAAAACGAATTGTATAAAGACAGAAACACCAAAGGACCAGAAGTTCAGAAAGACTATGTTGAATTTGAAAGCGGTGAAACAAGAAAGGAAGCTTCAGTCGACATTCCAGAAAATGGGAATGAGTCAATCGACAGTGGGAGCTCAGGGAATGATTCTAGTAATGATTCTGTAGAAGAAGAAGAGGTCGCTCCTCAAATTCTAGAATCCCCAGAAACTCCTCAGTTTCAACCAATAAGATCCTCCAGAGTCGTTAGACCACCAGACAGATATTCACCATCCGTCAATTACATACTTTTGACAGAAAATGGTGAACCCCAGTGTTACTCAGAAGCCATGGGGTTGAAAGATTCATTGCAGTGGGAGTTAGCAATGAAAGATGAGATGAAGTCGCTTGAGAAGAACAAGACCTGACACTTAACAAAGCTTCCAGCGGGGAAGAAGGTTCTTCAGAACAAGTGGGTTTTCAGGGTCAAAGATGAACATTATGGTACCAAACGGTACAAAGCAAGATTAGTGGTCAAGGGATTTCAGCAGAAAGGGGGAATTGATTTCAATGAAATATTTTCTCCAGTGGTGAAGATGACTACTATCAGACTTGTTCTCAGTATTGTAGCAGCAGAAGGCTTGCATCTAGAGCAGCTAGATGTCAAGACAACTTTTCTACATGGTGACCTAGAATAAGACATCTACATGACACAACCAGAAGGTTTTCAGGTTAAAGGCAAAGAAAACTTGATGTGTAAGTTGAAGAAGAGTTTGTATGGTCTGAATCAAGCGCCCAGACAATGGTATTTGAAGTTTGATAACTTCATGGGAAGAGTCGGATACAAGAGATGTGACAATGATCATTCTTGTTGCATCAAGAGGTTCAAGGGTTCTTATATCATTCTATTACTATATGTGGATGATATGTTGATTGCAGGTTCAGACATGACAGAGATCAAGAAGCTGAAGAAGCAGTTGTCTGAAGAGTTTGAGATGAAAGACTTGGGAGCTGCAAACCAAATACTCGGGATAAGTATTTTCAGAAACAAAGATGGTTCTTTGACACTCTCTCAAGAGAAGTACATTGAGAAAGTGTTAGAAAGATTCAGCCTTAAAGATGCCAAGATTCGAAGCACACCTTTGGGAAGTCACTTTAAGCTTTCAAAAGTTCAGTCACCCAGATCAGATGAAGACAAAGCAGAAATAGCTAAAGTTCCGTATGCATCGGTAGTTGGTAGCCTCATGTATTCAATGGTATGCACGAGACCAGATATAGCTCATGTAGTGGGAGTTGTTAGTCGGTTTATGTCCAATCCAGGGAGAGAACATTGGGAAGCAGTTAAATGGCTGCTAAGATATTTAAAGGGGACTTCAAAAGTGGCATTACAGTTTAAGGGGAAAGAGGTTATTCTGAAGGGTTTTGCAGATGCTGACCTTGGTGGTTGTAAAGAATCTTACAAAAGCACCACCGGATATGTCTTTACAGTGGGAGGCACTGCAGTAAGCTGGATGTCCAGACTGCAGAAAAGTGTTGCCCTTTCAACCACAGAAGCAGAGTATGTGGCAGTTGCTGAAGCAAGCAAAGAGCTTATATGGTTGAAGAATTTTCTCAAAGAGCCCGACAAGGAACAAGTTGATTGTGCACTGTTTTGTGACAATCAAAGTGCAATTCATCTTGCAAAGAATCATGTCTTCCATTCGAAGACAAAGCACATACAGCTGAGATATCACTTCATCAGAGAGCAAGTTAGTAAAGGCACTCTGAAGTTGAAGAAGATCACAGGAAGTAAAAATCCATCTGATATGTTGACTAAGGTTGTCACCTTAGAGAAGTTGAAGCTTTGCATAGCTTCAACAGGCCTTCAGGTTAATTAAAGAGAAGGCCGGGTAACTAAGAATGTATGAAGATCAAAGTTTTTTTACAGTATCGATACTGATGCACAGTTGAAGCACAGGTGAAGATTATTCTGTGGCTTTAAGTGGGAGATTGTTGAGTGTGAAGCCAAACCACTTGACAATTTGATCAAGCTGAGGTCAGCTTTGCTGATCAAGTTGATAAGGAAATAATTGTCTTTGTGACCCAGATTTCACAGATCATGTTTTGGGACTATCTTCTCTTTCCTCAATCTTATATATATAAGATTGTTATGTATCTGTAAAATTGTACCAAGCTTAATACAAAACTTCCTAGTTACCGAGAGTGGATGTAGGTCAGAATCAGACCGAACCACTATAAATCTTTGTGTTCTTCAACAGAAAAGTGTGTGTGTGTGAGTTCTATGTTCGTGTGTATCCTGATCCTAACACCTAAACCACAATCATATCTCCACCGTCGCACATCTCCAGATCGATGAAGATTCCAACAAACACACATGTTCTTATGGAAATCTGAAGCCTGAAGCTTCTTGTGGTTGCAATTGGTGGGAAAAGGATCCAGGTATGTTTACTTTTTTATTTTCTATTGATTATTTTCTCCTATTTAGGGTCGATTTTTTACGTTTTTTGTTGTTTTGTTGTAGATGAAGATGGAGTGGTGGTGATACACGAACCAGGGAGACAAACAAAACTTTGCAGATCTGAGTTTTTAGCTACATTCAGAAGTTTTACATTCATATCTGAGTTTTTTTTTTTTTTAAAGACTTTGATATTGAGGGGCTATTTAAAAGTTTTGTTAGAGAATATGACAAGTTAAGGAAACAAGCAAAACATGGTTATGGCATGCGATGATTTAAAAGTGCTCCCAGGTTGGTCATTTTTGTTTATTTGGTAGTTAGGGTTTATGACAATATTACAACAATGCGATCTATGTTTTGAGTGTTTGATGACGTCATGTTAGTTTGTAGAATCTGGAAAAGTTTTTTTTTAAATCATTATTCTTATATTTTAAATGTTTTATTTTGTGTGAAATTCAGATTGAGGAAAGTAACAAGTTGCAGTTCTTAACAAAGGATGAGTGTGGTTGGGTTTGATCTCGGGAACGAAAGTTGTGTTGTGGCGGTTGTGAGACAAAGGGGGATTGACGTTGTTCTTAATGACGAGTCGAAGCGTGAGACGCCTCCTATTGTGTGTTTCAGTGAGAAACAACGGTTTCTTGGAATAGCCAGTGCTGCGTCGAGCATGATGAACCCGAAGAATACTATTTCTCAGATTAAGCGGTTGATAGGCGTCCCTTTTCTGATCCTGAGTTGCAACAGGATGTGAAGGCATTGCCGTTTGCTGTTACTGAGAGACCTGATGGGTTCCCGTTGATTCATGCTTAGTATCTTGGGGAAACAAAGACGTTTACTCCGACTCAGGTTATGGGTATGGTTTTTTCAAACATGAAGACGATAGCTGAAAATAATTTAAATGCAGCAGTTGTGGATTGTTGCATTGGGATTCCTATTTATTTCACTGATCTTCAAAGACTGTCTTTTATGGATGTGGCTGAAATAGTTGGGTTGTTGGTTACAGGCCCCTCACTCACACTCTCACAACACACACACTCAAACTCTTTACAAAACTCACGTATGTATGTATGTAATATATGGAGTAAATGAAGATGAAAGCTTCTGTTACGATTAGAAAAGGTACAAAAATACAATGCAAATCTATCCTATTTATATTAAAAACAGAAAACATGTGCACAAAGAATATTCGAATAAAATTCCTTTTATTCAGCAACCGACTTATTCAATTGTTCCCCAAGCACACATGTTATCTTTCCTCCAACAAACTCGCAGCCACATGCAACGTTCATATGCATGAGATTTGGTCAACTCAAGAACTTTTGATCCGCAAGCAGCTTACCCGACTTGCAACATGTGACCCGCGACTCGCGTCACCCATAAACAATTAACCATTTTAACCGTGACCCGATAACGCACCGACCCATGACCCGTAAACGAACCCGATTAATCCCAACATTCACCCCCTTAATCGGTTGTTTACGCCACTCGTTCATGACACCTGAATCGCCTCGGTTTCGAACTACTATGACATCTAACGGACACCCGATCTTCACCTCGATCACGTCCAATGTCTCGGTTCAACCCGAATAAAAAAACCACCACACTTGTAACATGTCACATGGCATCACGTTGGAAACTGTTCACTAACATCACGACTTATCACGGATCAACGACCTTTCCCCGGTCACATCCAAAGCCACCCGATTGAACTCCAACGCCATAATGTCACCGTGTTTTTTTCCTTCTTTACCTTTTTCCGATCACCCTTGTTCAAGAGGCTCTCCACCGACAAAGAAAACAAGTCGCCCACTTCTTCCGTTTTCTCACCTTGCTAAACGACACGAATCCAAAGCCACCTGCTTTGACGGATCCCTTCTGCCCGCTTTTCACGCACCACGCCGGTCTTCTCTTATCACGAAACAAGTTGATCAAGGAACCATCATAACACTTCTGCTGTTGTTACTGGTTGTACACCCGCTGCGCAAACCCGCAACCATCAACCAAAACAGCCCTGAATCGTCTTTCTTTGATCACCACTTACAGCCACGGAACACAAGTGTTTATCACCGGTCACCCCCGTCGTCTTAACCGGTATGTCTACCACAACAACGGCCTACCGAAAACACCATAACGCCTTCGTCTTCTGCTGTAAAATGACACCGAAACAGCCCTGAAAACTGATGTCGGTCACCCCACTGTCATACCGGCACTTCCCCGAAACAACGGTCGGACCGAAACACCTTTCTGTTTCCTTCTAACGCTGAAAAACAGTCCCGAACAACCCGTTTTCCTGCTGTGTTTGTCCCGCAGCGACGGGCTGGACCTTTTTCACGCCTGCCTCCACCGACCCGGCACACCCGCCGACGGCGGAGGCTTCCTCCGATCTTCAAACCCGCTTCCTACGAGCCCTAGGCTCTGATACCAAATGTTGGTTACAGGCCCCTCACTCACACTCTCACAACACACACACTCAAACTCTTTACAAAACTCACGTATGTATGTATGTAATATATGGAGTAAATGAAGATGAATTTTTTTTTTTTTTTTGAAACAAATAAAAATGAGAGCTCTGTATTCGAATGAAATATGGGTACCTAAACAAACTAACTGACTACTCTATTTATAATAAAACAAGCCCAAAAAAAAAAAAAAACACATGCTAAATATGACCAACTACTCCTCTATTTTAGCAACAGACACATGTTCCCCAAGCACACATGTTATCTTTCCTCCAACAAACTCGCAACCACATGCAACGTTCATATGCATGAGATTCGGTCAACTCAAGAACTTTTGATCCGCAAGCAGCTTACCCGACTTGCAACATGTGACCCGCGACTCGCGTCACTCGTAAACAATTAACCATTTTAACCGTGACCCGATAACGCACCGACCCATGACCAGTAAACGAACCCGATTAATCCCAACATGGGTTGCATCCTTTATGGTTGATGCATGAGACAACTGTAACTGCTTTAGCGTACGGAATATACAAGACCGACTTGCCTGAGAATGAGCAGCTATATGTAGCCTTTGTTGACATTGGGCATTCTAGCATGCAGGTCTGCATAGCAGGCTTTAAGAAAGACCAATTGAAGATATTAGCTTATTCGTTTCATCGCTGTCTTGGTGGGAGGGATTTCGATGAGGTTTTGTTCCAAAACTTTGCCAAAAAATTCAAAACAGAGTAAAAAATTGAATTGTTTACGAACACAAGAGCTTGCCTTGGGCTTCGTGCTGCATGTGAAAAGCTGAAGAAGGTACTTAGTGCAAATCCAGAGGCACCGATGAACATAGAATGCTTATTGGGCGACAAAGATGTTAGACATTTTATTAAACGAGACGAGTATGAATAGATTAGCTCCTCGATATTGGAACGTGTAAAGAAGCCTCTAGAGAAGGCACTTACAGAGGCTCATCTCACGGTCGATAATATATATGCTGTGGAGGTTGTTGGTTCAGGTTCTAGGGTTTCCGCTGTAATAAAGATTCTGACAGAATTCTTCGGGAAAGTGCCAAGGTGTACCATGAATGCAAGCGAGTGTGTCTCTAAAGGCTGTGCTCAGGAATGCGCTTTTCTTAGTCCCACCTTTAAAGTTAGAGAGTTTCAGGTATAATCCTCTTTTCTTTCTATGTATATCAGTTCTATGTGTATATATAAAGGACCTAATGTCACACCCCGTTTTCCACGTGTCACCGGTGGGCCCGGTGGGGGAGTATCGTGACGTGGTTGGCAACATAATAGTCAAACAACACAATATTTAATATGCACAGCGGAAGCGAATTTAAAAAAATATAATACAACCGAATTTAATATTGTAATATCAAATGTCACAATATTCGGATGTTTATCCACAGTAGGATCGATAACAAATTGGAAACAATAGTTCAATAGACTTCAGGCATCCTAAGCTTGCGAGACTTTTTATTGATGCTAAGGAGACAATCCAGCCAATTTCGTTTAGTACCTGCATTCAGTCTTTTTGGGAAAATACGTCAGTTTACACTGGTAAATACAATCAACTGACTCATTTTGGAAAATGATTTAAAATTTGGTTTGGATGCACATGGCATAAACATTTTTATAACTTGGGATAATTATTTAATATTATAATCTTGTGAACGAATTACATGTTACTTGTGCGTTCAGTAGCCCGGATCTTGTCCGGGTTAAAGATCAATAGACACACCACAATATAGAGTTATACATTGACAGGTGTACGCCTACACCCCGTGCTCAGGTCGTGGCCATCTCGTAAGATGATGCCAAGGATATCCGGGACATGGTCATTAACCCCCCAAAGGCTTTAAGTAATCAAGACTATTTAAACGAGCCGATCAAATTAGTCAACTACCCACTCAACTGTGGAGATTTGATGCTCGATCAAGCGGTATGCTATATACCGTAACCCAAGCCCGTATAGGGAAAATAAGTTAAAAGTATTTACCTGAGCAATGTATAAATCACAATAGGCAAAATGCACGTAGCTTTTACTGGTCCTCCTAATCTGGAACGAAGGTTTTATAATAACCTATTAGAATCCTAACGGGTCTTTAATTAAGCTTAAGCTTAGACCGGCTAGTTTCAAAGATACGGTTCGTACGCACGATTAAGCGAAGACCGGATAGAATGTGATTTAGACCCGACAAGTTTGAAGACTTGTTTAATATGGGTTTATTATTCACATTCTGGATTTTGAGATAAAACCGTTAAGGTTTGACCCGTTTTGGCTAATTTATGTAAACTTGTTACATAAACCTAACCGTACGCGTAATAAGCGTGACGGGTATTCATGAGAGCTATATACAGGTTTCCTAAGTTAATTATGCCTCAAATATGTTGTGACATCAATAAGATGTCTTTCATTATGCCCGAAACGTGTTTAAACACAAACTAGGCCCTGTAGGGGTAGTTTGGTCATTTTAAAGGTTGTAAAAGGGTTTAAGTGTTTAACTGAGTTACAGGTCTGATGTAATTAGTAAACATACTCAAATTAATGAGTTATAACAGTAGGATAAAGTATATATGTGAAATTTATCAATTATAACCAAACTATGCCCCGTAGGGGTATTTTGGTAATTTCACATAAGCCGAAAAGCTCAAAACTGAAGTCTGAGTTTAACAACCTTTGCTTACTGTTAAAATATTATAATTTGCCTCAAATATCAGTAGGTATCAACCCTTGTATGTTTAAAATACTTCTAGTACATAATATGCGTTAAAAACGCTTAAAAAGGAGATTAAAGGCCATTTCCGGGTTTGATACTTAAATCTGATATTTTTATATTTCCAGAAGGCTTAAAATAATTTATTTATCATGTGTGATCAGTAGCAAAAGGTTTGGAGTCGTTTAGATATGTAAAACTCATTTTATGGCCCGTAAGGGCAAAACCGTCAATTACCGGATTAAGCCTACGACTATGAGTTATGCTCAGTCTAAAATTAATTAAAAATCTTTAAAATTCCCAAAGTAATATATTACATCAGTGGGTAAAATATTTGATATCAAAAAGTATGTTTAAGTAGTCTATACGCTAATTACGCCATTTTATTAACATAAAGCATTCATTTTTGCGATAATGAGCATAACTCTTAATCTACAATTCAAACTGATGTCAAACTTTGCATACACGTTTATATATCAGTAATTAAAGTTTCTACTCTTTTACATTTCCAAAAATCACGTTTTAAGGTAATAAGGACATAATGGTCAACATATGAGCGATTAACGGAAACATGCATATTAATTGGATAACTAATGAACCAAGGTGTATAATCACAGAGGGTTGTACTAACATGTAACCTAGTCCAATTAAAGCTCTGAGGCATTTCTAAAACATGCCTAAATGGGTCAGAACTGAAAGTCAAAGTATTAGTCAAACTATGCGACTTTCGGCTCCGAACCGGGTCTAAACAGGAAATTGTCGGGTTGAACATGTTTAGACATGTTCTTACATTCATTACCAAGTTATAACAATGATCCAACAGGTTGTATATGATCTATAATGTTAATTATGCATAAATGGAATTTTAAGTATCCTGTTGACTTTTTATAAACTAGTTTGACCCGACTTTTGACCTGGTTAGAGAGGTAATCAGGGGGAACCCTTTTAAGGGTTTATTACCCACATAATTACCTACTTATAACTATTTTTAATTCGAGATATGACTGAGCCATTGTTGACTAATCTCGAAGTCAAACCGTAATTATGACGGTTTGACTTTTAGCTAAAATACTAAGCTAAACTCAATTAAGGATGGATTAGCAGACTTACAAGAGTCCTATGCACGATTAGAGAACACTTGAGAGGAAGTTTGAGCTCCAGAAGTGATCCACAAATGCAGATGAAGGTGTGAGGAATTGTTTGAACACTTGTGGCCTTTTATAGTGAATTCAATCACCACAATTGGTTGACAACAAGGTCTAGCACACACCACAACTGGTATACACATGTCCCTAGTGCTCTAGAACAGTTTAGGGGTCGCCCACCATGTTAAAACATCGCTCAAAGATCGATTATGCGCGTTTCCAGGAGCCTGTCCCCGTTTTCTGCATCTGGCGGCCTGACGCGGCCCGCCTCAAGTTCCTTCAATGTCTACGCGGGCCGCGTAGACCCTGAAAATCTGATTTTTCATTTTTGTTGTTTTGCAACGTGTCCCTTGGCTTCACGAAAGGTCAATTAAGCCTATTCTTTGCATTTTGACCCCTTCATATTTACCCACAAGGGCTTTTGGACTTATACTCACTTTGCCAAGTCCCTGGACACTTCCGGTTAACCCGAAAAGTCTTAACTTTCAACGTTTACGCCTTAACCCCTCGCACACGAACTTGATCATAACTTTCTCATACGATAACGAAACTTTATGAAATTTATATCGCGCATTCTAGTGAGCATATTTAACAGTTACAAAGCTTCGGGTTTGTCAAAAGGTCGCTCAGAGGTATAATTTAAACATGTTGACACATTTAACCCCTGTAGTTTGTAATCTCTCACTTTTAGCTTCGCATGATCCATGATTTATTCGTTTGACGTTATAAACATCATGTAGGGTTAATGTGTAATATATTTCTTCACTGTTGACACTTACAATACGTATATTCACATACTTTCCATGTTTGTCAACTTTAGTCCTTCTATAATATTCTTTCACACGTTTTAAACATATGACACGTGTCAACACATTATAGGACGTGAATTTTCGAGGTGTTACATCCTCACCCCCTTAAAATAAATCTCGACCCGAGATTTACTGAAATAAGTAAGGGTACTTTTCTTTCATCGTGGATTCAACTTCCCACGTGTATTCGGGACCCCTACGGGCATCCCATTTGACCTTTACAATAGGTACATGCTTCCTTCGAAGCTTCTTTACCTGTCGATCTTCAATCGACAAAGGTTTTTCCATAAATTTCAAGCTCTCGTCTATATGCACATCTGTATGGGGTATTACCAGTGATTCGTCAGCGAAACACTTCTTCAGATTGCAGATGTGGAACACATTGTGAATTCCACTGAGCTCTTCCGGTAAGTTTAACTTATAGGCAACTGACCCGACACGTTCGATGACCTCGAAAGGTCCTATGTATCTCGGGCTTAGTTTGCCTTTCTTACCAAATCGCATCACTCCCTTCCAGGGTGATACTTTAAGCAACACTTTATCACCTACTTCGAAGTGAAAAGCTTTACGCTTCGGATCTGCGTAGCTCTTCTGCCTATCTCGGGCAGCTTTGAGACGGTCACGAATCTGGACAATCTTGTCCGTCGTTTCGAAGACTATCTCTGGTCCTGATAACTGGACATCTCCCACTTCCGCCCAACACACGGGCGATCTACACTTTCTACCATATAATGCCTCAAAAGGCGCTGCCTTTATGCTGGTGTGGTAGCTATTGTTGTAGGAGAATTCGATTAATGGTAAGTTCTTGTCCCAACTACCACCCAAATCGATCGCATATGCACGTAGCATGTCTTCCAATGTTTGAATAGTACGCTCACTCTGACCGTCCGTCTGAGGGTGGTAAGCCGTACTAAAATTCAAACGTGTGCCCAAAGATTGTTGGAAACTCTTCCAAAAATGTGACGTGTATCTAGTATCTCTATCAGAGATAATAGACACAGGTATGCCATGTAAGGCTACAATCTTATCCACATATAACTGGGCTAACATGTCGGAGCTATAAGTCTCCTTGATGGGTAAGAAATGTGCTGACTTAGTCAGTCTATCAACTATAACCCATATTGTATCATTGCCTTTCCTTGTCTTGGGTAACTTGGTAATAAAATCCATAGTTACCATTTCCCACTTCCTCGTAGGAAGTTCAGGCTGTTGTAGCAAACCTGACGGTTTCTGATGCTCGGCTTTGACTTGCGCACATGTCAAGCATTTTGCTACATGGGCGGCTACAGACTTTTTCAAGCCTATCCACCAATAATTTGCCCTTAGATCCTGGTACATCTTATCAGCTCCAGGAGGAATGGAGTATTTGGAACTATGGGCTTCCTGGAGGATAACATCACGAAGTCCCCCATAAATTGGAACCCATATTCGTCCATTCAATCGCAGAATTCCGTCCTTGCTAAGAGTCAACTGCTCCTCAGTTACTCCTAACTTTTCATTAGGATAGTTAGCTTCCAACACAGCTTCCTTCTGTGCAGCTAACACCCTTTCTATCAAACTGTTCTTTATTTCCATGCGCTTGGCATTGATTCGGATGGGTCTAACCCTTTCCTTTCTGCTCAAGGCGTCAGCGACTACATTCGCTTTGCCAGGATGATACTTGATTTCACAATCATAATCATTCAAGGTCTCCATCCAACGGCGTTGCCTCATGTTTAATTCCTTCTGATTAAACAGATGCTGGAGGCTCTTGTGATCGGAATAGATCACACATTTGATTCCATAAAGATAATGCCTCCACAGTTTTA
Organism: Helianthus tuberosus; assembly: GCA_030545235.1. Lineage (NCBI taxonomy): Eukaryota > Viridiplantae > Streptophyta > Magnoliopsida > Asterales > Asteraceae > Helianthus > Helianthus tuberosus. Next base: position 51,636,632 of record CM060410.1, on the reverse strand, counting down.
GTGCGAACACAACGGCACCCAACTCCAAGTCGTGGGTGGTGTAATTCTTTTCATGCACCTTTAACTGTCGTGATGCATAGGCAATAACCTTGCCTTTCTGCATAAGCACACACCCCATCCCGGTGTGTGATGCATCACAATAAACTACAAATATTCCATCAGGCAATGTCAACACAGGAGCATTGCTCAACTTCTGCTTGAGAATATCGAAAGCTTCTTGCTGCTTAGGGCCCCAAACGAACTTAACCTTCTTCTTAGTTAAGGAGGTTAGGGGTGCAGCAATCCTTGAAAAATTTTCAATGAAACGCCTGTAATATCCTGCCAATCCTAGGAAGCTACGAATCTCTGTAGGCGTCTTTGGCTCTTGCCAATTCATAACAGCTTCAACTTTAGCGGGATCCACCTGGATACCACGCTCACTGACCACATGTCCAAGGAATTGGACTTCTCGTAGCCAAAATTCACACTTAGAGAATTTGGCATAGAGTTTCTCTTGGTGTAAAAGTTTGAGAATACAGCGTAGGTGCTTCTCATGGTCAGCTTGGTTCTTCGAATAAATAAGGATGTCATCGATGAAGACGATGACGAATTTATCTAAGTACGGCTTGCAAACGCGATTCATGAGATCCATGAACGAAGCCGGTGCATTAGTGAGCCCAAAAGGCATCACTAGGAACTCGTAATGACCATAACGAGTCCTAAATGCAGTTTTATGCACGTCTTCATCTCTAACCTTCAGTTGATGGTAGCCTGACCTCAAATCAATCTTCGAGAAGTAACTTGCCCCTTGTAATTGATCAAACAAATCGTCGATTCTGGGCAAAGGATACCTATTCTTTATCGTGACCTTATTCAGCTCACGATAGTCGATGCACAGACGCATCGATCCATCCTTCTTCTTGACAAACAATACTGGCGCTCCCCATGGAGACGAACTAGGTTTAATGAAACCTTTAGCCAGCAATTCGTCCAGTTGCGTCCTTAATTCCTTCATCTCTGTTGGCGCCAACCTATAGGGTGCTCTAGCAACAGGTGCGGCTCCAGGGATGATGTCGATTCTGAATTCCACTTGCCTATCTGGTGGTAAACCAGGTAGTTCTTCCGGAAAAACTTCTGGGTATTCAGAAATGACAGGGATGTCTTCTATCTTCGGTTTGGGCTCATCAATAATTACTTGTGCCATGTAGATGACACAACCCCTCTTTAAACATTTTGAAGCCTTGAGCATAGTCACTTGCTCAGGCAGCCCATACTGGGTATCTCCCCGAATGGTAAGTGGTTCACCAGACGGAGTCTTTATTACCACTTGCTTCATGTTACAAACAATTTGGGCCTGGTTATGAGATAACCAGTCCATACCTAGAACTATGTCAAAACCGGCCAACTTAAAGGGAAGTAGAGACAGAGGAAAAGAATGGTTCTTAATGGATATAACACATCCATCTAACACAGTTGAGACGGTTTCTATGGTACCATCTGCTAACTCTACCTCATAGTTTACGCTTAAGGTTTTGACAGGTAAATTCAACAATTTACAAAACTTATGATCTACGAAAGACTTATCTGCGCATGAATCAAAAAGTACTCTTGCAAAGACATCATTTACAAGGAAAGTACTTGTTATGACATTATCGTCTTGCACAGCCTCTTTCGCGTCCATTCTGAAGACTCTGGCATTAGTCTTCTTGGCCTCTTCAGGCTTCTTGTTGTATTTAGGGCAGTTGCTCTTAATGTGCCCCTTTTCATTGCAACGGTAGCACGTTGCGTCTTTTATCTTCTTGCAATCCAAGGTTTTGTGATCCGTGGATTTGCAAATACCACAAGCATAGGTTTTTGACTGAGTCTGTGAGTTCGACTCAAGTCTGCACTTTCCATAGTGCTGCTTCTTGCAAATTTTGCATTTGGGCTTCTCACCAGAATTATGCCCATCTTTCCTCGACTCAGAACCTTTCTTTTTGTCACCGTTCCCACGGTGCTTCTTATTCGACTTTCGTGAACCATCATCTTCACGCTTTCTCTTCTCAGCCTCCTTATTCTTCAGCGATCTCTGTCGGACCGCATCCAGAGTGAGGGATAAGGAAATGTCAGCTACTGATCTAAAAGTAGCTGGCCGAGAAGCTTTTACGCTTGCCTTGATCTCGGGGGCTAAACCACCGATAAAACGAGCTATCCGTTTTGGTTCCGGGGTTACCAGATATGGAACCAACCGAGACATAGTGTTGAAGCTTGTTAGGTAAGCTTGACAGTCGAGGTTCGTCATCACCAAGGATAGAAAGTCAGACTCTATCTTCTCCACCTCATGTTGAGGGCAGTAATTTTCCCTGATAAGGGCAACAAATTGATCCCAAGACATGTTGTACAGTGGGATTTTCCCGGTGGCTTGAATCAGAGATCTCCACCATGCTAAAGCTTCACCCTTGAAAGACTGTGACACAAACTTGACCACGTCTCTTTCAGCGCATCCGCTGATGTCCACAACCGTATCCATCTCATCCAACCAGGTCATACAGTTAATGGCTCCCTTCTCCCCATTAAAATCCCGGGGCTTGCACGAAACAAAGTATTTATAGGAGCAACCCTTATTATTGGGTCCTCGATGTAATACAATCTGTTGCGATGGTACACTTTGATGATTGGTGGACTGACGATCGTCACCATCTTTCTTGGGAATATCCTTTTTGGGAGGAGGCTTGCTATGTGCCTCAGAATGAGTTTTGAGCTTTGAGTGCGGTGCAGATTGGGTCCTACTTCAAGTCCCACTATAATCTTCATATTGCCGCTCCAAAGCTTGTGTAACAGTGCCGTCTATGATCGCTTTTAATTCAGCACCCGTTAAAGTAATCTGGGCGTTATCATTTTGCTCCACTGGATGGCTATTTATCTCGTCTGAGTCAGCCATTTTAATTGAACTGTTGCAGAAAACAAGGACAATATTTTATTTGGGAGTTTATTATGGAATTATCCCTTAGGGTAACTCATTAACCATGGTAAACAGAGACCATATTTGGTTAATTTATTAATCGTATTAAATTAGGATTTCAATTAAGTTTTTATCCTAATTATAAACAATAACGATATATATAAGGCTTAGTCACATAGACAATTTAAATTATAAGCTATGATTTCAGAGAATCAAGGCTTTTAAGGTTTGAACATAGTTCATTACCTTTACCAGACAGGGAGTCAGAGCTACCACTGTCTTTTGGCTCATATGGAAATGAGCAGGGCCCGTAGGCACGTATTACCACGTATGGTAAAAATATGATCATCTTAATTGATGATTTAACCCATGATTCAGAGATCATTTAGTTGGGTTTGGGATCTTTAGAAAGATCCTTATATAATACTAAAGCGTGTGATTTTTAAGTGAATCACATCTGCCAGGAGTGTTAACATGTTTTCAGATGTTAACTAGGATTTGAATCTTTTAACAGGTCTTACCATCTTGGCCCGGTCTTATAATTGACCCAAAGGCTAGGTTTCACACTTAAGATTCTTAATTAATATTTGAATAGGCAGATTATTTCAAAAGGAATGATTTTAATTTATTTATTTCATATCTAAATTATCTATGCACATAAGGCAAACATGAAATTTATAAAACAAACATTCCATTAATTATACATAGGTTACACGTTGCCCTAAACGGGTCTTTCAAACAACAAACTTACCCTCCCAGGGGTTTAAATAAATACTTACCCTCGCAGGGGCTTAATAACACACATACCCACGCAGGGGCTTAATAATAAACATAATAGTCCACGCAGGGACTCACACAAATAAAATACCCTCGTAGGGGTTTACAGAAAGATAGACCCACGCAGGGGTCAAAATAAACAACATACATACCCACGCAGGGGCTCAACAACAATTGGAAGGATTCAATGATCCTTCTTATTCTTCCCTTTGATCAAGCTTGCCAATCCTTGGAAGAAAGTCTGTCTCTCCCTACGGTCACGGTGGAAGCCTCGCTCCACTTCATCCAGCCTCTGCAGGATTTCTTCACGCTCGGGTGGGGAGAACCTAGGCGGTTGCGATTGAGTCCGTATAATAGGCCTAGGTGGTATCTGGTACCTGGTACCCATGTGTTGGGTACCCAACTCCCCATGGAGCTCCGTATGGTCCTTCCGGGTGCAGAGCATTGTAGTTGGCTGCCATCATATAAGGGTCGGCCTCTGCATACCCGTAGTCGTTGTGGACCGGCGGCTCGAAAGGGTTGTATGCCATGGAACCCGTATACGCTGGGATTGGGTTGTCAAAACCCATCGGTGGCGGCTGTGGTACAGCAGGGTTGGAGGGTCCACCCATTTGTGGGTCCTCCTGATGTGGCGGGTAGTGGCCGCCACTGGATTGATGTGGGGAACTGAAATGGAAGTCCCCTGCTCGTGCCGACATGCGGGCACCGGTTCTCCTACGCCTTGGCGGTTGAGGAGGTGCCGGCTGAACTGGTGGCGGTGGAGGTGGAGGTGGTGGCGTAACTGCCACAAATCGGGGATCCCCAGAGGAATCTTGATGATGCTGCTGCTGCTGCGGCTGCTGATGAGGCGGTGAATGGCGAGGAGGTGTATAGTACCATTCATGCCTGGTGAACATGGCTTGGAAGCTATCTGGACCAACATAGGGTGATCCGTGGAATGAGGATCCGTCGGAGATCTCAATCGGGTGGTTTGGAGTGCCACTTGCTGGTTCGACGGGGTCAGTATCCTCGTCCATGTAGTCCTCGTGATCGCCAGAGAAATGATCATCTGGACCTAGTGGGTTAAAACCCACGGGTTCTGGTAAGTAATTGGCCGGGTTAAATTGGCCACGGAAGATAGGTGTGGGGTCACCAAACGAATGATGCGATAGAGATCGTTGCAATGGTATGTAGGATGGTTGCGGGTTGTTGGGCTCGTAAGGGTTTTGGACTGGCGGTGTCGAACTGTGTGAGACCGACCGTCTCGCCGGCTCAAATAGGTTTCTTCTGTTTTGGCGTGGATCATCACTCTCCGTGGTGGACGGAGCTCGAACATTCGAAGGTCCCGCCTCATGGTCATTGGGGGCGGTGACTGGCCCCTTTCCACGCCCTCTTCTGCGGAAGAATCTCGGCGGCATTTTGTCCTGTCATTACAATGTAAGATAACCACAAATATATATAAAAATAAAGGACAAAACAAAACCAAACAAAAATGGAATTTGTCCTATGTTATATGTCTAGACTCGAAAGTTTAGAAATGTGCAATTGTGTAACTGAGATTAAACACAAAAGGCTAGTGTTTAATTCACTCAGTTGTTGGCTCTGATACCAACCTGTCACACCCCGTTTTCCACGTGTCACCGGTGGGGGAGTATCGTGACGTGGTTGGCAACATAATAGTCAAACAACACAATATTTAATATGCACAGCGGAAGCGAATTTAAAAAAATATAATACAACCGAATTTAATATTGTAATATCAAATGTCACAATATTCGGATGTTTATCCACAGTAGGATTGATAACAAAATGGAAACAATAGTTCAACAGACTTCAGGCATCCTAAGCTTGCGAGACTTTTTATTGATGCTAAGGAGACAATCCAGCCAATTTCGTTTAGTACCTGCATTCAGTCTTTTTGGGAAAATACGTCAGTTTACACTGGTAAATACAATCAACTGACTCATTTTGGAAAATGATTTAAAATTTGGTTTGGATGCACATGGCATAAACATTTTTATAACTTGGGAGAATTATTTAATATTATAATCTTGTGAACGAATTACATGTTACTTGTGCGTTCAGTAGCCCGGATCTTGTCCGGGTTAAAGATCAATAGACACACCACAATATAGAGTTATACACTGACAGGTGTACGCCTACACCCCGTGCTCAGGTCGTGGCCATCTCGTAAGATGATGCCAAGGATATCCGGGACGTGGTCATTAACCCCCCAAAGGCTTTAAGTAATCAAGACTGTTTAAACGAGCCGATCAAATTAGTCAACTACCCACTCAACTGTGGAGATTTGATGCTCGATCAAGCGGTATGCTATATACCGTAACCCAAGCCCGTATAGGGAAAATAAGTTAAAAGTATTTACCTGAGCAATGTATAAATCACAATAAGCAAAATGCACGTAGCTTTTACTGGTCCTCCTAATCTGGAACGAAGGTTTTATAATAACCTATTAGAATCCTAACGGGTCTTTAATTAAGCTTAAGCTTAGACCGGCTAGTTTCAAAGATACGGTTCGTACGCACGATTAAGCGAAGACCGGATAGAATGTGATTTAGACCCGACAAGTTTGAAGACTTGTTTAATATGGGTTTATTATTCACATTCTGGATTTTGAGATAAAACCGTTAAGGTTTGACCCGTTTCGGCTAATTTATGTAAACTTGTTACATAAACCTAACCGTACGCGTAATAAGCGTGACGGGTATTCATGAGAGCTATATACAGGTTTCCTAAGTTAATTATGCCTCAAATATGTTGTGACATCAATAAGATGTCTTTCATTATGCCCGAAACGTGTTTAAACACAAACTAGGCCCCGTAGGGGTAGTTTGGTCATTTTAAAGGTTGTAAAAGGGTTTAAGTGTTTAACTGAGTTACAGGTTTGATGTAATCAGTAAACATACTCAAATTAATGAGTTATAACAGTAGGATAAAGTACATATGTGAAATTTATCAATTATAACCAAACTATGCCCCGTAGGGGTATTTTGGTAATTTCACATAAGCCGAAAAGCTCAAAACTGAAGTCTGAGTTTAACAACCTTTGCTTACTGTTAAAATATTATAATTTGCCTCAAATATCAGTAGGTATCAACCCTTGTATGTTTAAAATACTTCTAGTACATAATATGCGTTAAAAACGCTTAAAAAGGCGATTAAAGGCCATTTCCGGGTTTGATACTTAAATCTGATATTTTTATATTTCCAGAAGGCTTAAAATAATTTATTTATCATGTGTGATCAGTAGCAAAAGGTTTGGAGTCGTTTAGATATGTAAAACTCATTTTATGGCCCGTAAGGGCAAAACCGTCAATTACCGGATTAAGCCTACGACTATGAGTTATGCTCAGTCTAAAATTAATTAAAAATCTTTAAAATTCCCAAAATAATATATTACATCAGTGGGTAAAATATTTGATATCAAAAAGTATGTTTAAGTAGTCTATACGCTAATTACGCCATTTTATTAACATAAAGCATTCATTTTTGCGATAATGAGCATAACTCTTAATCTACAATTCAAACTGATGTCAAACTTTGCATACACGTTTATATATCAGTAATTAAAGCTTCTACTCTTTTACATTTCCAAAAATCACGTTTTAAGGTAATAAGGGCATAATGGTCAACATATGAGCGATTAACGGAAACATGCATATTAATTAGATAACTAATGAACCAAGGTGTATAATCACAGAGGGTTGTACTAACATGTAACCTAGTCCAATTAAAGCTCTGAGGCATTTCTAAAACATGCCTAAACGGGTCAGAACTGAAAGTCAAAGTATTAGTCAAACTATGCGACTTTCGGCTCCGAACCGGGTCTAAACAGGAAATTGTCGGGTTGAACATGTTTAGACATGTTCTTACATTCATTACCAAGTTATAACAATGATCCAACGGGTTGTATATGATCTATAATGTTAATTAAGCATAAATGGCATTTTAAGTATCCTGTTGACTTTTTATACACTAGTTTGACCCGACTTTTGACCTGGTTAGAGTGGTAATCAGGGGGAACCCTTTTAAGGGTTTATTACCCACATAATTACCTACTTATAACTATTTTTAATTCGAGATATGAATGAGCCATTGTTGACTAATCTCGAAGTCAAACCGTAATTACGACGGTTTGACTTTTATCTAAAATACTAAGCTAAACTCAATTAAGGAAGGATTAGCAGACTTACAAGAGTCCTATGCACGATTAGAGAACACTTTAGAGGAAGTTTGAGCTCCAGAAGTGATCCACAAATGCAGATGAAGGTGTGAGGAATTTTTTGAACACTTATGGCCTTTTATAGTGAATTCAATCACCACAATTGGTTGACAACAAGGTCTAGCACACACCACAACTGGTATACACATGTCCCTAGTGCTCTAGAACAGTTTAGGGGTCGCCCACCATGTTAAAACATCGCTCAAAGATCGATTCTGCGAGTTTCCAGGAGCCTGTCCCCGTTTTCTGCATCTGGGGGCCTGACGCGGCCCGCCTCAAGTTCCTTCAATGTCTACGCGGGCCGCGTAGACCCTGAAAATCTGATTTTTCATTTTTGTTGTTTTGCAACTTGTCCCTTGGCTTCACGAAAGGTCAATTAAGCCTATTCTTTGCATTTTGACCCCTTCATATTTACCCACAAGGGCTTTTGGACTTATACTCACTTTGCCAAGTCCCTGGACACTTCCGGTTAACCCGAAAAGTCTTAACTTTCAACGTTTATGCCTTAACCCCTCGCACACGAACTTGATCATAACTTTCTCATACGATAACGAAACTTTATGAAATTTATATCGCGCATTCTAGTGAGCATATTTAACAGTTACAAAGCTTCGGGTTTGTCAAAAGGTCACTCAGAGGTATAATTTAAACATGTTGACACATTTAACCCCTATAGTTTGTAATCTCTCACTTTTAGCTTCGCATGATCCATGATTTATTCGTTTGACGTTATAAACATCATGTAGGGTTAATGTGTAATATATTTATTCACTGTTGACACTTAGAATACGTATATTCACATACTTTCCATGTTTGTCAACTTTAGTCCTTCTATAATATTCTTTCACACGTTTTAAACATATGACACGTGTCAACACATTATAGGACGTGAATTTTCGAGGTGTTACACCTAATATGGATCGTATTTTGTTTTAAAGGTCCAAGTAAGCTTTCCGTTCTCAATTGCTTTAACATGGAAAGGATCTGCACAAGAATCCCAGAACGAAAACAAGGAGAATCAACAAAGCAGTATTGTATTCCCGAAGGGAAATCAAATTCCCAGTGTGAAAGCTTTGACTTTCTACAGAACTGACACGTTTACAGTTGACTTACAATATGCAGATGTAAGTGAATTGCAGGCATCGCCAAAAATCAGTACTTACACGGTATACACCGTTCAAAGACTCAGAATTCAGGAAATTTTCTAATAATTTTCATTTTCTAAGTTTATATGTGCCTGATGATTTCCACAGATTGGTCCATTCCAAGCAACACAAGGTTACCGTGCGAAGGTCAAAGTAAAAGCCCGTTTGAATCTGCATGGAGTTGTCTCTGTGGAATCCGCGCAGGTGGGTTTTTAACTTTTTATGTAGTTTTGGTGTTTAGTTTGTAGTAAGACGTTTTTATTGTTTTTTTTTTTCATTTTTTTTATTTTAGCTTATTGAAGAAGAGGAAGTTGAAGTTCCAGTGTCGAAAGAACCATCAAAGATGGATGTTGATAAGGCTCCCGCTAACGTGGCGTCTACCAATGAAACTGATGTAAATATGCAGGATGCTCCTGTGACAGAGAACAGTGCTCAAGAAGCAGGAGACAATCCTGTTCAGATGGAGGCTGATACCAAGGTTAGTAGCAACATATATGCTATATTATTACTATAGCTTCTTTTTTTTCTAATAAGTTAATTACTATTTTCGTCCCTGTGCTTTGTCAAAAATCACTATTTCAGTCCATTAGTTTAAAAATTGCGATTTCAATCCCTGTGGTTTTACTTTCATAACCATTTCAGTCCACCTCCGTTAACCCATTCCATTTATTCTGTTAACTACACGTGAATTGACCATAATGCCCTTATTAATAAAAAACAAAAAGATATCTAAATGAGTTAATTACTGTTTTCGTCCCTGTGGTTTGTTAAAAATCACTATTTCAGTCCCCATGGTTTCAATTTCGTAACCATTTCAGTCCAATCTCTTAACACCGTCTATTTTACCGTTAAGTTTTTAATAATCCCAAGTTTCACTAATTGGCCGGTAATAATCCCAACTTAAAAAATTGCCTACAACAGTCCTAACCATTAAGTAAGAAGCGATGGGAACGATGGAACCTATGAATTCAAAAGATTTTAGTGAAAATGAATTCGAATGATTCATTGATCGGGATGGCGGAACCGGCCAGAGACCAATTCATCTATTCGGAAAAGTTATGAACTAATGATAGAACTGAAATAGAAATTGAAAGAGTAAATATTCGCCCGCGAAAACTTTATTTTATTGGATTGCTAAAATTGGGTCAACCCAATACGATAAAGAGTAAAACAAAAGAAAGATTTGTTTTAACATTCTAAAAGATATAAATATAAGATTTTGGCCACCGATGATCCTTGTCTAACTGGGTTAGTTTAAAGTGACGTGGCAGGTGACGTGGCAGGTGACGTGTTTAGAAACTTAAATGTTAGGCTATGTTAGGCTGCTGACGTGGCACCATCACCACCTCCACCTCCTCCTCCTCCACTGCCACCACCATCTCCTCCAGTCACCACCATCATCTCCGACCACCTCCATCATCTGCCACCGGAAACCACTATCACCTCTGACCACCTCCATCATCTACCCAACTCCGGTGACCTGCAACTTATTCCGACGACCCGTTTTACCCCTGAAACCACCAAACGAGACCACCACCAATCATCTCCGACCTCCTGTAATCTTCTCCGCTTCTCAAAAGTTTAAAATTTCCACCATCTACGCAACTCCGGTGACCTTCTTTACCCCTGAAACCACCAAAGGAGACCACCACTTGTCATCTCCAACCTCTAGTGACCTTCTCCACCGCTCAAAACTTCAAAATTTCCATCATATCTAGGTATCACGTTTTTCCGGTGAGGCGGTTGGAGTTGTGGATGGCAGTTTAATGGTGGTGGCTGGAGGTTGGAAGGGTGGGGTGTTCGGTGGATATGGTGAATCGGAGGTGATAGTGTTTTTCCGGTGCTGGAAGACTGTGGGTGGAGGTGGAGGTGGTCGGAGGTGATGGTGGTGGGTGATGGTGGTGGTCGGAGATGATGGTGGTGGCTGGAGGAGACGGTGGTGGCAGTGGAGGAGGAGGAGGTGGAGGTGGTGATGGTGCCACGTCAACAGCCCAGTCAGCAAAAAACTAACTGGGTTATAACCCACTTAGCAAAAAATCATTGGGGGCCAAAATCAGTTAGGATTGTTACAGGCAATTTTTGAAGTTGGGATTATTACCGGCCAATTAGTGAAACTTGGAATTATTAAAATCCAATACCCCATAAACAAAACATTTTGTTTTTATAAAAAAAATATTTTATAAACATTTTTTGTAACAAGTAATATAAATAAAATACTCCAGAAATTTACCATCATTACTAGATATAAATACTAAATTGTGTTACAAATTTTTAGGAATTATAAGTTCAACTATATTTAATAGATAATATTAGTCAGTTTCAAAATAAATTTTTACCAACTTGATTAGATACATAGTAGATTGTGTTGCATATTTTTAGGGATTATAGGTTAAAAGTAGACTCATATAGATAAGATTAGTTAGGAACTAAAAATTTGAACTTATTATGATATAAAGTTAGTAAAGATATAAACTCTTAATATATTATTTTTTTATAAAAACAGTTCTTGAAATTTTGTAAAAATATAAATTTTTTATATCTGTAAAAAAACGAAATTTAACAATTTAAGTTAAAGGTCTAAAACGTACTTACGAGTCATATACTATTTTTTATTTTTATAAAAACTAAAATTTTAAACTTAAAGTTTATTGGATGAGTGCTATGTGGATATTTAAAAAAAAGTTATGAACTTTAAAGAATAAAATTATACTTTATAATTTAACCAATAAAATAAACATACTTTACAATCTATACTATATTATAATGCATGAGGAAGGGGTATTTTAAGATACCTAAAAAATAAGAATTCCCCCCCCCCCCCCTTTTATTTATAGAAAGACCCCTAAAATTAGGGTAGTTTGATCTTTTAAACATTGTTTATTTTTTAGCCCTTAAACTTATTACACTTAAATCCCTATGGTTTTAACAAAATTATAGATAATTAGTTACAATTCACACCTACACAACAAACTTATAATTTTTTTACGTATTCTTAACATATCTTATAAACTATACTGTTTAAAAAATTCCAAAGATAGCATGACGACCTACACATTTTTGTCGACGTTTCGGTAGTTGTCTTGTTCAATATCGACGCACATATTAAAAGGTATAAGTCGATAATGCTTTAATGTACAAGTGATTAAAGAAGAATATAATAACTAATCTATACTATATAATCATTTAATTTATGAGTTAAATAATAGGTTCTGTAACATTTTCATTCTAAAATTTTTAAAACTAAAACTATTGTCAAATAATTGATTAAACAATTTCTTTATACTTTAGTCAAATTTTAACAAAACTTCATAATTTTAAGGAATGAGTCAAATGTGAAATGTCAACAGAAACTAACAAAAATTCAATTTAAAAGATTATTCAAATTTCAAAATAAACTAACAATACTATCCATCTCCATGACCTACTACTTATTCTCCCTCTCATAGTTAGTCAGTTAGTTAGTTACACAAAGACAATATAAAGAAAGAGAAAGAGAGAGAGCGCGGATGAGAGAAGCACAATTTCCTTATCCGTTTGTTACTGTACTGCATCAATGGTTTCTTAAAACATTGCCAGGTTAAATGCTAAATTTCTTAGTTACTAGACATGTGTAATGTTTATTACGTCTATCTAATCACAATGATGCTACAATAAATATTATACGAATAAGAAAACTACCAGAAACGAGTGTCGCAATGCAAATTGTCGCCCCCGGCGCATCGCGCGGGCACCGGACTAGTCATAAAAAACGTATGAAAGGCATGAAAGGTAAAAAAAAATGCGGTGGCGTTTTCATTACTATTTACTTGTAGAGTAATTATCAAAATTACCCTACAAATGATCTTGTAGGTAATTTTGATCTTGTAGGGTAATTATGATCTTGTAGAGTATTATAATTACTCTACAAATGATCTTGTATGGTAATTTTATCTTGTAGGGTAATTTTGTAGAGACCCATAATTAGTCTACGAATAATCTTGTAGGGTAATTTTGATCCTGTAGAGTATTTACGAGTAAAATAATTACGAAAATACCACCACGTTTTTTTTTACCTTTTCATCCCGTAAGATAAGACTATTTGTACAAGATCTTTACCCTTAAAATATATTATCTTTATTCGAATCTACTTTAATTAATGTATGCATATTTTATATGTATTCATATATTATACACATGACATCTATACGTGTAAATTCACTATAGTTCTCTAATATACACCTTGTTATTAGGAAGATAGAGAAGACAGAAAGTAAGCAAATTGATTAATTAGAAATAAATCATTTATATTTTTTTATTTACAATTATAGTCATTTATATTTTAATTTTCATAATAAATGAATTATTCGAATTAGTTATCCCATTTTGTGGTTCTACATTGGAACTTTTTCTATTAAAGGGTTCAAAACAAACACATATATAAACCATCTTGAGAGATTGTTTAACATTTTTATCAACTCTTACCACACAATGTGCATGGTGGTGATATTTCATGATTCATATAAAAAAAGTAAACTTCCGTTTTTCTCCATGTGGTTTGGTCGTTTTAACGGTTTTGGCCAAATTATTTAAAAAACGGTAATTTCCTCCAATAGTTTACTATGTTTTTCCCATTTTGCTAATACTCTCAAAAAAGAGTATTTTGGTAACTTTAAGTATAAAACTAAGGGTATTAAAATAAAGATATATTTATTTTTATATATAAAATAAATAACTCATCTCTCCCCCGTTCACCCTTCCCCCCTCTCTCTATACTTTCTCTGCAACCAGTCACCACCACCACCACCTGCCGACCACCCCATCACCACCTCCTCCCCTTCGCCGGTATGAAATTTGAGTTCTCCCATAACAACCAGATCTGAAAAGGGGATTTCTCCCCAAACAACTAGATCTGAAAATTGATTTCTTCTACAGATCAGGGTGGTCTGATATTGTCGCTGGTTCACCTTCTTTGTCACCACTGCAACAAGATCTAAAAATCATGCTAATGGAGGCAAATCACAGATATCAGAATCCGGCGGTACCGCCGGAACAAAAGCGGTGATGTCGCACATGAGAAGAAACGATCACAGACAACCATATCCCATAGACTGAAAAACAAATTTCAAAGTTGAAAATTGTTAATGGGTTTTGCTTTGATTTGATTATGGTTTGGAAGTAGAATGAAATTGATGGAAATTTTGGTGAATTTGAGGGAGAAACATTATAGGGGACTAATAAAAGGAAGTGGGAGTTACGTGCAAATTTTATGGTTTTAATGTCTAAAGCGTGGGGTGTGGATGGTGGCTGATAGTAATGATGCCGATTGGTAGTGGTGACGGCTGATGATGGTGATGGAAATACATTGGTGTTCTAAATGTTTGATAATGACAAGGATGTTGCAAGTATTCTTAGACCAGCTAAGGTTTGTTGTGGCTTTTATTGGGTATTCCAGGTGGTGGTACGTGGTGGTTGATGGTGGTAGCTGCCGGTGGAGAGAGGGGTGGTGGCTCCCGGGTGGTGGGTGACAGCGATGTGAGGTGGTGGGTGGTGTAGGAAAGAGAGTGATCTATATATATAGGGTAAGGTTCATTTGAGAACCACATTTATTGTGAGAACCATGAGAACCAATGTGAACACACTAGAAAAACCTAACCCCGCCCCCCTAAACTAAATGGTAAAAACTAAACTCCCCTAAAAAAACTAAAAAAAACCTAACCCCCCACCCAAACTAAAATGCTAAAAGCTAAACCCTCGAAAAACCTAAAAATATCTAAAAAACACACAATTTTTTTTAATATGTTTTAGGAAAAAATCACTACTTTTATTAGGAAAAAAAAAAATTAAAAATTTTTTTTCTAAATTTTTTTTGGTAACAAAAATTAGCGATTTTTCGCTAAAAATATTAAAAAAAAGAATTTTTTTTGTGTGTTTTTTAGCTATTTTTAGGTATTTTTGGTTGTGTTCACATTGGTTCTCATGGTTCTCGCAATAAAGGGTGGTTCCTAACAGATCCTTCTCCTATATATGTATATATATATATATATATATATATATACTATATTATAAAACATATCCGAAGGACTACTTAATGTAATTTGCCACTTCCCTTAAAACACCTTTAAAGCATGATGCACAAGTGTTTAAAGCACATTAAATCAAAATTGAATTCACTTTCCCATTATACCCTCACTCACACAAAAAAACACGGGTACCACAAATTAGGGTTTCTAGGTCAATCTCATCTCACATTTTAAAAATTTTATCTAGCCCCCATCTGCCTTTTCTCGCTCTCTATATGGCGATTAAGATCTATGAAGGTTTCCCTAGATCTTTCTCCAGATCGATGAAGATTCTAACAACCTAATATTGAGTGTGAAGCCAAACCACTTGACAATTTGATCAAGCTGAGGTCAGCTTTGCTAAGGAAATAATTGTCTTTGTGATCCAGATTTCACGGATCATGTTTTGGGACTATCTTCTCTTTCCTCAATCTTATATATATGAGATTGTTATGTATCTGTAAAATTGCACCAAGCTTAATACAAAACTTCCTAGTTACCGAGAGTGGATGTAGGTCAGAATCAGATCGAACCACTATAAATCTTTGTGTTCTTCAACAGAAAAGTGTGTGTGTGTGAGTTCTGTGTTCGTGTGTATCCTGATCCTAACAACTAGTATCAGAGCTCAGGCTCTTGTTGTTAAACCGAACAGAAATCGATCAGAAGACGAACAGAAACTGAACTGATCGAACAGAAATCGACCAGATTCGAACATAAGCGAACATAAACGAAGGTGTAGAAGAAGGAGATACCTGAAGGTGCAGAAATCTGAACTAGGGTTCCGATTTGCATCAGTTTCAGCCGGTCCTTTCACGCCAGTTTTCTCTGTTCAGGTCCGCAGTCACTGTTCAGGGTTCTAAACCAGCAACCGTCGCCGCTCAGGTGAATCATAGCAGTGATTCCGAAGCCGCCGGGTTTCTGATCAGAAAACCGCCGTCACCACAGCCGTCAGAACCGCCGGCAGTTCCGCCAGCCTCCATTTGTCCAGCGCCGCCGCCGCTGTCTAGGGTTCCGATTGAACCTAGTCTTGCTCTTGTTTGAAACACAAACAGAAGCGAAGAAGAAGAAGAAGTGGAGAGCAGTGTTTTTTTTGTTCTGGTGAAATTTGGGGAAGAAGGAGAACACGTCCGTGTTTTATTATGGTGGAGAAATTGAAGTTTCAGTTTTATCAGAAATGCCCCCTCAACTATTATTTCTGGTGGAGAAATTAAAGTTTCAATTTTATCAGAAAGGTCCCTCAACTTTGAACAAGATCTCATTATCCATCAATAATTGTCCTTGCCATTAAAGCTTGAAACAGATAAGTTATTTGTTTCTGATTATCGCTTTCGCTCGTATAAATTACCACTTAGCAGTACAAACCCGTTTGGTTAGTAGTAATTTGGTAAATTTTTAATGGCAGAAGATAGTAAAATCAAGATTGATAAGTTCGATGGAAGTGATTATGGATTTTGGAAAATGCAAATTGAAGATTTATTGTATCAGAAAAGTTTGTATTTGCCTATGTCAGGTGAACAACCAGATGACATGTATGATGAAGAATGGAAGTTGTTGGATAGACAAGCTTTGGGTGTGGTTAGGCTTTCTTTGGCAAAGAGTGTTGCTTACAACATTGTCAATGAAACAACCACATATAGCGTATTGAAAGCTTTGTCCAACATGTATGAAAAACCATCCGCTTCAAACAAAGTATTCCTCATCTGACAATTGGTTAACACCAAGATGAAGGAAGGCATGTCGGTTACCGCTCACATAAATGAGTTTAACTCGATTATCTCTCGTTTAGCCTCAGTTGAAATAAAGTTTGAAGATGAAGTGCAAGCACTACTCCTTTTATCATCATTGCCCGACAGTTGGTCAGGCACAGTCA
The DNA here is from genome assembly GCA_030545235.1 of Helianthus tuberosus. Taxonomy (NCBI): domain Eukaryota; kingdom Viridiplantae; phylum Streptophyta; class Magnoliopsida; order Asterales; family Asteraceae; genus Helianthus; species Helianthus tuberosus. Next base: position 51,619,663 of record CM060410.1, on the reverse strand, counting down.
CAACCGTTAGTTGTGCATCCGGCACTACCAAACTCACATTCGAGAGTATTCGTGACTTGATAGTAAATGAAGATATCAGACGGAGAAGCAATGGTGAGACTTCTAATTCTAGTTCTTTATTGCATACAGAAAGTAGAGGAAGAAGAAACGAAAGAGGACATAATCGAGGCAGGTCCAAGTCCAGAAGAAAGGGAAAGTCAAAGAACAGAAAAGTGTTGAATGTTGGAATTGCAAAGAAAAAGGTCACTATAGAAGCCAATGTACAAAACCCGCTTCAAAGAAAGAAGTAAACAGTGTATCCTCAGAAGAATTAGGTGATGTTCTCATCTGTTCTGTTGAAGATTCAGTTGAATCTTGGATTATGGATTCGAGTGCTTCTTTCCATGCTATCTCATGCCCAGATATGGTCAAGAATCTACGAACAGGTAACTTTGGTAAAGTTCGTTTAGCAGATGATCAAATGCTTGATATCACAAGTATTGGAGATGTAGACTTGAAGACCTCATTTGGAACTATGTGGACATTGAAAAATGTCAGGGTTATTCCTAATTTGAGGAGAAAGTTGATTTCAGTTGGTAAACTGGATGATGAAGGGTTTAATGTTCACTTTGGGGGTGGATAATGGAAAGTGATCAAAGGCAATTTAGTGATTGCCAAAGGAAAGAAGCAAGGTACTCTATACAAGGCAGAAGTTTCTGCTGAAGATGTTTATGCAATGACCACCGGTCCGAGTCCATCAAATTTATGGCACAACCGACTCGGACACATGAGCGAGAAGGGATTGAAGATGTTAGCTCCGAAAGGTAAGTTTCCAGACTTGAAGAAAGTGAAAACTGAATTCTGTGAACCTTGTGTTCTTGGAAAACAAAAGAGGGTTACTTTTGTGAGACAGGGAGGACACCGAAAGCTCATAAGTTAGAGCTTGTTCACTCGGATGTATATGGACCAACCTCAGTTTTATCTCTAGGAGGCTCAAGATATTATGTTACTTTCATCGATGATTCAAAACGAAAGGTATGGGTATATTTTCTTAAGCATAAATCTGCTGTATTTGATGCTTTTAAGATATGGAAATCTGCTGTTGAAAATGAAACTAACTTGAAGGTAAAGTGCTTAAAGTCTGATAATGGTGGTGAATACATAAGCAAGCAGTTCACTGACTATTGCGCCAAGGAAGGGATAAAGATGATCAAGACAGTTCCCGGAACTCCTCAGCAGAATGGTGTAGCTGAGAGAATGAATAGAACTCTAAATGATAGGGCTAGAAGCATGAGGCTAAATGCCGGGATGCCCAAGACATTCTGGGCCGATGCAGTTAGCACTGCTGCCTACTTGATCAACCGTTCACCAACCGGTCCCTTAGATTTCAAATTGCCTGAAGAAATTTGGCAAGGAAAGGAGGTAAGTCTCGAACACTTACGAGTCTTTGGTTGTAGTGCTTACGATTTGTTAGAAGCTGGTGACAGGGATAAGTTAGACTCAAAATCCAAGAAGTGCACATTCATTGGTTATGGGTCAGAACAAATGGGTTACAGGCTTTGGGATAATGAAGGTAGAAAAGTAATCCGAAGCAAGAATGTCGTCTTCAATGAAAACGAATTGTATAAAGACAGAAACACTAAAGGACCAGAAGTTCAGAAAGACTATGTTGAATTTGAAAGTGGTGAAACAAGAAAGGAAGCTTCAGTCGACATTCCAGAAAATGGGAATGAGTCAATCGACAGTGGGAGCTCAGGGAATGATTCTAGTAATGATTCTGTAGAAGAAGAGGTCGCTCCTCAAATTCTAGAATCCCCAGAAACTCCTCAGTTTCAACCAAGAAGATCCTCCAGAGTCGTTAGACCACCAGACAGATATTCACCATCCGTCAATTACATATTTTTGACAGAAAATGGTGAACCCCAGTGTTACTCAGAAGCCATGGGATTGAAAGATTCATTGCAGTGGGAGTTAGCAATGAAAGATGAGATGAAGTCGCTTGAGAAGAACAAGACCTGGCACTTAACAAAGCTTCTAGCGGGGAAGAAGGCTCTTCAGAACAAGTGGGTTTTCAGGGTCAAAGATGAACATTATGGTACCAAACGGTACAAAGCAAGATTAGTGGTCAAGGGATTTCAGCAGAAAGGGGGAATTGATTTCAATGAAATATTTTCTCCAGTGGTGAAGATGACTACTGTCAGACTTGTTCTCAGTATTGTAGCAGCAGAAGGCTTGCATCTAGAGCAGCTAGATGTCAAGACAACTTTTCTACATGGTGACCTAGAAGAAGACATCTACATGACACAACCAGAAGGTTTTCCGGTTAAAGGCAAAGAAAACTTGGTGTGTAAGTTGAAGAAGAGTTTGTATGGTCTGAAACAAGCGCCCAGACAATGGTATTTGAAGTTTGATAACTTCATGGGAAGAGTCGGATACAAGAGATGTGACAATGATCATTGTTGTTACATCAAGAGGTTCAAGGGTTCTTATATCATTCTATTACTATATGTGGATGATATGTTGATTGCAGGTTCAGACATGACAGATATCAAGAAGCTGAAGAAGCAGTTGTCTGAAGAGTTTGAGATGAAAGACTTGGGAGCTGCAAACCAAATACTCGGGATGAGTATTTTCAGAAACAAAGATGGTTCTTTGACACTCTCTCAAGAGAAGTACATTGAGAAAGTGTTAGAAAGATTCAGCCTTAAAGATGCCAAGATTCGAAGCACACCTTTGGGAAGTCACTTTAAGCTTTCAAAAGTTCAGTCACCCAGATCAGATGAAGACAAAGCAGAAATAACTAAAGTTCCGTATGCATCGGCAGTTGGTAGCCTCATGTATGCAATGGTATGCACGAGACCAGATATAGCTCATGCAGTAGGAGTTGTTAGTCGGTTTATGTCCAATCCAGGGAGAGAACATTGGGAAGCAGTTAAATGGCTGCTAAGATAATTGAAGGGGACTTCAAAAGTGGCATTAAAGTTTAAGGGGAAAGAGGTTATTCTGAAGGGTTTTGCAGATGCTGACCTTGGTGGTTGTAAAGAATCTTACAAAAGCACCACCGGATATGTCTTTACAGTGGGAGGCACTGCAGTAAGCTGGATGTCCAGACTGCAGAAAAGTGTTGCCCTTTCAACCACAAAAGCAGAGTATATGGCAGTTGCTGAAGCAAGCAAAGAGCTTATTTGGTTGAAGAATTTTCTCAAAGAGCTCGGCAAGGAACAAGTTGATTGTGCACTGTTTTGTGACAATCAAAGTGCAATTCATCTTGCAAAGAATCATGTCTTCCATTCGAAGACAAAGCACATACAGGTGAGATATCACTTCATCAGAGAGCAAGTTAGTAAAGGCACTCTGAAGTTGAAGAAGATCACAGGAAGTGAAAATCCATCTGATATGTTGACTAACGTTGTCACCTTAGAGAAGTTGAAGCTTTGCATAGCTTCAACAGGCCTTCAGGTTAATTGAAGAGAAGGCCGGGTAACTAGGAATGTATGAAGATCAAAGTTTTTTACAGAGATACTGATGCACAGTTGAAGCACAGGTGAAGATTATTCCGTGGCTTCAAGTGGGAGATTGTTGAGTGTGAAGCCAAACCACTTGACAATTTGATCAAGCTGAGGTCAGCTTTGCTGATCAAGTTGATAAGGAAATAATTGTCTTTGTGATCCAGATTTCACGGATCATGTTTTGGGACTATCTTCTCTTTCCTCAATCTTATATATATGAGATTGTTATGTATCTGTAAAATTGTACCAAGCTTAATACAAAACTTCCTAGTTACCGAGAGTGGATGTAGGTCAGAATCAGACCGAACCACTATAAATCTTTGTGTTCTTCAACAGAAAAGTGTGTGTGTGTGTGAGTTCTATGTTCGTGTGTATCCTGATCCTAACACCTAAACCACAATCATATCTCCACCGTCGCACATCTCCAGATCGATGAAGATTCCAACAAACACACATGTTCTTACGGAAATCTGAAGCCTGAAGCTTCGTGTGGTTGCAATCGGTGGGAAAAGGATCCAGGTATGTTTACTTTTTTATTTTCTATTGATTATTTTCTCCTATTTAGGGTCGATTTTTGACGTTTTTTGTTGTTTTGTTGTAGATGAAGATGGAGTGGTGGTGATACACGAACCAGGGAGACAAACAAAACTTTGCAGATCTGAGTTTTTAGCTACATTCAGAAGTTTTACATTCATATCAGAGGTTTTTTTTTTTAAGACTTTGATATGCAGGGGCTATTTAAAAGTTTTGTTAGAGAATATGAAAAGCTAAGGAAACAAGCAAAACATGGTTATGGCATGCGATGATTTAAAAGTGCTCCCAGGTTGAATACTGTCATTTTTGTTTATTTGGTAGTTAGGGTTTATGACAATATTACAACAATGCGATCTATGTTTTGAGTGTTTGATGACGTCATGTTAGTTTGTAGAATCTGGAAAAGTTTTTTTTTAAATCATTATTCATATTTTTTAAATGTTTTATTTTGTGTGAAATTCAGATTGAGGAAAGTAACAAGTTGGAGTTCTTAACAAAGGATGAGTGTGGTCGGGTTTGATCTCGGGAACGAAAGTTGTGTTGTGGCGGTTGTGAGACAAAGGGGGATTGACGTTGTTCTTAATGACGAGTCGAAGCGTGAGACGCCTGCTATTGTGTGTTTCAGTGAGAAACAACGGTTTCTTGGAATAGCCAGTGCTGCGTCGAGCATGATGAACCCGAAGAATGCTATTTCTCAGATTAAGCGGTTGATAGGCGTCCCTTTTCTGATCCTGAGTTGCAACAGGATCTTAAGGCATTGCCGTTTGCTGTTACTGAGGGACCTGATGAGTTCCCGTTGATTCATGCTCAGTATCTTGGGGAAACAAAGACGTTTACTCCGACTCAGGTTATGGGTATGGTTTTTTCAAACATGAAGACGATAGCTGAAAATAATTTAAATGCAGCAGTTGTGGATTGTTGCATTGGGATTCCTATTTATTTCACTGATCTTGAATGACGGTCTGTTATGGATGTGGCTGAAATAGTTGGGTTGCATCCTTTACGGTTGATGCATGAGACAACTGCAACTGCTTTAGCGTATGGAATATACAAGACCGACTTGCCTGAGAATGAGCAGCTATATGTAGCCTTTGTTGACATTGGGCATGCTAGCATGCAGGTCTGCATAGCAGGCTTTAAGAAAGACCAATTGAAGATATTAGCTTATTCGTTTGATCGCTGTCTTGGTGGGAGGGATTTCGATGAGGTTTTGTTCCAAAACTTTGCCAAAAAATTCAAAACAGAGTACAAAATTGAGTTGTTTACGAACACAAGAGCTTGCCTTGGGCTTCGTGCTGCATGTGAAAAGCTGAAGAAGGTACTTAGTGCAAATCCAGAGGCACCGATGAACATAGAATGCTTATTGGACGACAAAGATGTTAGAGGTTTTATTAAACGAGACGAGTATGAATAGATTAGCACCTCGATATTGGAACGTGTAAAGAAGCCTCTAGAGAAGGCACTTACAGAGGCTCATCTCACGGTCGATAATATATATGCTGTGGAGGTTGTTGGTTCAGGTTCTAGGGTTTCCGCTGTAATAAAGATTCTGACAAAATTCTTCGGGAAAGTGCCAAGGTGTACCATGAATGCAAGCGAGTGTGTCTCTAAAGGCTGTGCTCAGGAATGCGCTTTTCTTAGTCCCACCTTTAAAGTTAGAGAGTTTCAGGTATAATCCTCTTTTCTTTCTATGTATATCAGTTCTATGTGTATATATAAAGGACCTAATATGGATCGTATTTTGTTTTAAAGGTCCAAGTAAGCTTTCCGTTCTCAATTGCTTTAACATGGAAAGGATCTGCACAAGAATCCCAGAACGAAAACGAGGAGAATCAACAAAGCAGTATTGTATTCCCGAAGGGAAATCAAATTCCCAGTGTGAAAGCTTTGACTTTCTACAGAACTGACACGTTTTACAGTTGACTTACAATATGCAGATGTAAGTGAATTGCAGGCACCGCCAAAAATCAGTACTTACACGGTATACGCCGTTCAAAGACTCAGAATTCAGGAAATTTTCTAATAATTTTCATTTTCTAAGTTTATATGTGCCTGATGATTTCCACAGATTGGTCCATTCCAAGCAACACAAGGTGACCGTGCGAAGGTCAAAGTAAAAGCCCGTTTGAATCTGCATGGAGTTGTCTCTGTGAAATCCGCGCAGGTGGGTTTTTAACTTTTTATGTAGTTTTGGTGTTTAGTTTGTAGTAAGACGTTTTTATTGTTTTTTTTTTTTCATTTTTTTTATTTTAGCTTATTGAAGAAGAGGAAGTTGAAGTTCCAGTGTCGAAAGAACCATCAAAGATGGATGTTGATAAGGCTCCCGCTAACGTGGCGTCTACCAATGAAACTGATGTAAATATGCAGGATGCTCCTGTGACAGAGAACAGTGCTCAAGAGGCAGGAGACAATCCTGTTCAGATGGAGGCTGATACCAAGGTTAGTAGCAACATATATGCTATATTATTACTATAGCTTCTTTTTTTTTTCTAATTTGTTTTGTTATGTAGGTGGAGGCTCCAAAGAAATAGGTTAAAAAAAGTCAACATACCTTTTTCTGAGTTGGTCTACGGGGCAATGTTAGCTGCTGATGTGGAGAAAGCAATAGAAAAGGAGTTTGAAATGGCGTTGTAGGACCGAGTTATGGAAGAAACAAAGGACAAAAAGAATGCTGTGGAAGCCTATGTCTATGATATGAGGAACAAAGTAAGTTATTAGCTTCACAATATCATTTAAAGTATACACTTGGAAATACCGACTTACACAACCTCCATTGTTTTTTCAAGTTGCATGATAAATTGCACGACTTTGTTACGGAACCAGAGAGAGAAGCATTTATAGCTAAACTTCAAGAAACTGGTTGTATGAAGATGGTGAAGATGAAACTAAAGGTGTATACATTGCCAAACTTGATGAGCTCAAAAAGGTTTGTCTTTAACACTTAATCATTTACGTATATTAGTTATATACATTTGACACTATTCAAACAATTGCAGCAAGGAGATCCCTTTGAACAACGGTACAAGGAGCACTCTGAAAGAGGATCTTTTGTTGACCAACTGGTCAATGTTATTAACTGGTACAGTTGCATGATAAATCATGCCAGCGAACTTACCATGTGCTGTGTGCATACGACATCTCTGTTGATACATGTTTGTGGACGCGACTCGACTTGACGCATGTCGGCTCGGGCAACGGCATTCCTCCGTCGTTCTGCTTAAAGATCAAACATGGGCCAAAAGAACAAAGGACTTGAGCTTAGTCCATAGGCTGAAACAAGATCATCAAAACAATCATATGGGCTTATAACAGTCGGCGAAAAGGGAAGATGGGCCTCAACCTTTGGGCCCAAACCCAAAGACGACGAAAGAGGAATGAAGTCGACGAAACTAAGCTGTTTCGTCGACCATGAATGTGATTCGTCAGCAATCTTTCGTTTCGTCGTTGTTCCATGTGTTTCGCCAAGTTCTGATTCGCCAAGTCCGTTTCGTGGTGTCTGTTGCTATAAATAGACAAGTCTCAAGACAGAAGACTTAGACAAGAATAGTGAGAGCACAGAGAACACACACACTGAGAGAGAGTTTACAGAATAGATTTGTAAACATTGAGCTTGTAACTGATCTTTCATATGTATTAATACATAGGTGTTAATCGTTGAGTCTTGTGTGTCGTTATATTGCGTGTTCTATCTCGGTTTGCTATCTCGGTTGGATTCCGCACAACCGGGGTGGTTCGTATACAAGGATTAGGCGACTAGATCCTCCCCTAGCCGGACCTACAAGTGGTATCAGAGCCTTGGCTCTTCTCCTTGTTAAAACCGAGGTGTTCTTGGTTTGTTTTCGGGTTTGAAAAGTTAAACTTTCTGGAAAAACATCATAAATCGGGTCTAATCTTGTTGTTTTGCTGTTTTGTTTTGTTAAAAACCGTGTTAAGCACATGTTTTCATGATAAATATTGGTTTTTATTAAACAGTTCAAGCAAAATCACGTTTCGGAAAGTTGTCGGGTCACCGGAAAACTCATATTTTTTCCGGAAAATTCAAAGTGTTTCAGTGTGTTCTTCATAATCTTCAAGTGTTCTTCATAAAAAACAACTTTTTGATCCTTGGAAATCACTTGTGAAAGTGTTTGTGTGTTGGAAAGAGTTACATAGATTAATATATTGTAAACCATACCTGTTTGGTGAAAGGAGTATGCTTTGAAGCCGAAAGCATACTGATTGTGTCAGAAGGATAAGGTCAAGTTGAAAAGATTTACCAACTCCTGTCACCTTTTTCGACGTAACAGACATTCGGCGAAACAAGTTCCTTCTCGCCAAAACATAAACGACGAAACACAATTTCTGTTTCGTCACCATTATCCTGTTTTGGGCTTGGGCTTGTTTCGCCGAAAGTTATTTGGGCCTGCGTTGTTTCGTTGACTGGAAGCCCAAAAAGACAAGATTCAGTTTCGTCGACTTAAGATTTGGGCTTCACACTTGGACCTCTATTTAATTTTCTGTTTCGTCGATATAAAGCTGTAGGTCCCGAAATCTGAGGATCGATTACGAACCGAATCTCTTGTTTATAGTAAACACGGTTACGCGTGCGGAATCCACGTAACTATGCCAAATCAAACATATATAGCAATAAAAACAACACGGATTAATCAATGATACACACTCGATTGATTAACGGGATAAGAACCTTTACAACTGATACAAACACAGTTCAGACTAAATTTTGGCAGAGTTTTGTTACTATGGTCTGTTTTCTTATCTCTCAGTTCAAATGAACACAAAGTGTTGCTTATATAGTCCCTGGGCCACAGATGTCGACGAAACACAGAAATGTTTGACGAATCTGAACATGGGCCAGATATTGGGCCTGGAACAGCCCAAAACATGACGAATCAAGGTCTGATTCGTCAGGATATGACGAATCAAGGTCTGATTCGTCATGACCTTCAAACGAAACAGAAACTTGAACACCGGTCTGATTCGCCATGAAGTGTTCCGACGAATCAGGTCTGATTCGTCGAGGACTGCAACTGTTGTGTTTGTTCCTGTTATCAGACAGTAACAATCAGCAACATGCAACATAGTAATGACAAAACTACCCTTAAATGCAACATGCATTGTTCATAATACATTACATACCAAAAGAGACAAATAAGTTGTACACAAGTAGATAGGAGGATATCTGACTTGGTCAACATAACATACAGACTCGATAATTAATAAAAGACCATTCAAAATACATCGTTAAACAAGACTAGTTACAGACACTAAAAAATGCATCAACAAACTCCCCCTTGTCTGTTACTCGTCTTTGGTCTTCTACTCTTCCTTCAGTGTTGTTCGGACCACGTACTGCCCGAATGAATACCCCTGTAGTAGCAAAAACATGCTACTCTTTGAAACTTTAACGCTTGGCGTGCATCTTGGTCTTCATAGAAAATATCATGACGATATAATCTTCCAATATCAGCTTCAGACATGTTGACGATCCACATCGGATCCAACATTCTGTAGTTAGCACGACCATCTCTAAACACGATAACAGCCTCATGAGTATCCGAGTCGTAGCACCACAATGCCATGTCTTCCAGAAAATCCTGCTTCATTGGCATCAATGGGATTTTATCTACTACCCTCGGTGGCTGATATACAAGTTTATATCTGCAAGTGTTGGTGTCCGGATCAAGAGTAAACTTGATCGGTTTATAAACAGGAAACTGTGGCTTATAGGATTCATCCTTCCACCCTGATTTCTTGTTTACTTTCACCAGACGCTCAAATAAAGTAGCGCCATCGTATTTTTCACGATTTAGAAGCTGAAGCCTTGTCAACGCAGAGACATCATAAAATGGTAAGGAAAGAATGCTCAGTAATGAATTGAAATACAGAATTCCATATTCACGTTTAATAGCAACGCAGTGAATATCTTGAACATACATCCAGCAAAGAATCCTTCCACTTGGCTTCTTTTCAAATTGCAGATAGTCTACTTGAGCTTTTTCAGGTAACGGCTTGGACACTTTAGATAAAAACTGTTGTCTCCATTCAGCAAAAGCATTTGTGTCTTTTTCAGATGAATTCCGATTCTTCAAGTGCTCGTCTATGTCATCAATGTTTTCTTTCATCCAATTTTCATCAAATGATGCAAATTCAGTACCATCTTCTCTGACATAGGTTGACTTTGGTGCGTCACCTTCAATCACAATTTCATCAATCTCTTCAACATTCGTTGTATCAGTCTCAGTAGACATTTTGTCTATTTCAGCATCATCTACTTCTCTCATAGATTGTAAAATACTTAATTGCTCCGGAGAAAGATCTTCTATCAACTCCCCTTCTTCAAGTAATTCTCCTGTAAATGGATGAACAGCTTGTAGAGCAATATCAGCACTGCTAAATATAGAAGAAGTACCTTCTATCTGTTGTACTTTTCCAGTAGATGTTCCTTGAGATGATTCGACAACGGTAGGTTGAACTTCAACAACTTCAGAAGAAAGTGTGGTTGGCTGTTTCTGTGATGTTCCGGAGGTATCAGGATTTCCTTGATCTTCCGTATCATCATCCTTTTTCTTTAGAACCTCTTGTTGTTTACAGTGATAGTCCCACAGAATAGCAAGCCGTCTCTCTTTCTCTTTATCAATAGCCTTCAAGCGAGCATTTTCAGCTTTAAGCGCATCAATTTCACTTTGTTGTCGCTCTATAACTGTTTGCTGATTACCAACCATTGACTTCAATTTGTTGATTTCCACAGATTGTTTAAGTTGGTCATGCTTCGTGAGATTTATTTATACACCGCCTTGTCTCGACGAATCAAAGGATTCGACGAAACAGAAATGGGCCTGGCGAAACAGAACTTGGGCTTGAACTTGGGCCTAAACTTTTAGCCCATGACGAAACATAATTGGGCTCCTGTGATTCGTCGTCTGTTATGACGAATCAGATTTGATTCGCCGACTGGTCTGATTCGTCGACTATGTTGATTCGTCAACACTTGTGATTCGTTGACAGGTCTGTTTCACCAACAGATTTTTCAAAACAGCAACACCCAGGCTGGAAATATTTTGCAGACACAATTCCATTCAGTTGCAAGAACGTTTTTATGAAGAAGGTTTCAGGCTTCCGGTAGAAAACACCAAGCAACAACTTCGGCTTAATCAAAAACGAACTTTACACAAATATACTAAAAACAAATTTAAAGTACGGTAAACTAAATGAAAATGCGAAAAACTGTTAAAAAACACTAAACAACTGTACAAGTGCAATCTTTTTGCAAATCTCAAGGACAAGGAATCATACCAGCTTACGGTCTTAGTCAACATGATTTTGATTCTGTTTAAAGCTCTGGATAAGTATACTACCTCGATTATCGGTATTGTGGTCCACATAAGCTCAAACTGATCAGACATAATCATAATTTAAGAGATACGATTAACGGTAAGGATTATACTTACAAGTCGATGTAAATCCACTCACGACACATTCCCGTATCAAGGCATGCACGAGAATTCATCTTACCGGTGAGTATACCGTTTATCATCTGTTTGACCGTATAAAAATGTGAGAGACTCACTTATTTTGATTGAAAACAAGCCCTATGTGATAGAATCACTTATTGATGAGGAACTTGATTTTCGAATGCATGAGGGCACAGGAGCAAGTCCGTGAACAGGTCAGTACTTCCGTACAGCAGAGAGACGAACTTGACTCCCGCAAAGAATCTGTGATAATTTATCACTTATTTTGTTTGGACATGTGATTGTTGATCACTTATTGAGGTCGAATGCAATATGTACACGTATGTATAGTATCATGGAAGATCTTAGACTTCGTCTCCGTTATTTTTACGGTTTGATACAACCATGATACCCAGATGATAATCAGCATAAAGACCGAATATTTCAGATCTCGGCAATCTCTCAAACGAGATTTCGGTACTAAGACCATATGCCAATGAGCAGTTCCCACCTGACTTGAAGTCTGTTAGGTTTGTATCATCCTGCACATTTTAGTCTGATTGTGAGCCTACCGATACATCGTTAGTAGAGATACTTATCATTTTTCTTTTTATTTTGCATTTTGAGCACATTGACCGACCACACCAGTTTGTAATTTCATTATTTTCCTTTATCCAAGAAACTCATTTTTGGTTTTTCTATTGTTTTTGAATTTTTTTAATTTTTCAAACGAAACGACAGAAAGTAAAGACATCTTTTTGGATTTTGAACTTTTGCCATGTTTTTGTATTTTCTTGAAATATCTCCCCCTAAAATTCGCAAAGTTTACGAAAACTAAAATCTTTTTGAATTTTCAAAGTTTATTAAGAAAATATTTACAAAAACGATCAGCCAAAGAAGTTTACTCGGGTATCACCTTAATGCCATTGACCAAAAGAAGATAATCAAAACGTGATTTATCAAAAGCTTTTGTAAACAGGTCGGCACGTTGGTGATCAGTGGGGACATGAACGACATCGATTAACCTCTTATCAAAACAGTCACGGATAAAGTGATATTTAATGTCGATGTGTTTAGTCTTAGAATGTTGCACCGGATTTCTAGTGATTTGCAAGGCAGCATTATTATCAACAAAAATACGAGTAGATAGGAATTCTAAACCGTAGTCGCGCATTTGTTGTTGTATCCAAAGAACTTGGGAGCAACAACTCGAGGCAGCAATATATTCTGCTTCACATGTTGATGTAGCAACACACGTTTGCTTCTTGCACTGCCACGTGACGAGTCGATTTCCTAGGAACTGACATCCTGCTGTTGTTGATTTGCCATCGATTTTGCAACCACCGAAATCAGAATCACTGTATGCAATTAATTCAAAACTATCATCCCTAGGGTACCAAAGACCTAAGTCTGGGCATCCCTTCAAATAGCGTAGAATCCTTTTGACAGCTGACAGATGAGAGGCCTTCGGGTTTGCTTGATATCTTGCGAGTAAGCATGTTGGGTACATGATATCAGGCCTCGAAGCGGTAAGATACATGAGAGATCCGATTATGGCACGATAGTACGAGGAGTTGATGCTTTCTCCCTTCAAATCCGGAGTAATCCCGTGATTCTGCGGAAGTGGGGTACCAATGGGCGTTGCATCTGACATTTGGAATCGGCTCAAAATGTCACCAACATATTTAGTCTGATGGATGAATATCCCAGACTTTGTTTGTTGAACTTGAAGGCCCAAAAAGAAATTCATCTCTCCCATAGCGCTCATTTCGAACTTTTCTTGCATAACACGTTCGAATTGCCTGCACAAAGAATCATTAGTAGACCCAAATATTATATCATCAACATATACCTGCACCAGCAGAAGATCTTCATCCTGTTCTTTGATAAAGAGTGTGCAATCAATAAGACCTCGTCTAAATCCATTCTCCAGAAGATAGTTTGATAAGGTTGCGTACCAAGCCCTAGGTGCTTGATGTAGACCATAAAGAGCTTTGTTGAGCAACCAAACCCGATCTGGGTGAATAGGATCTTCAAAACCTGGAGGTTGTTCGACATGCACCTCTTCTTGAACAATACCATGAAGAAAAGCACTTTTAACGTCCATCTGGTAAACTTTGAATCCTTTGAAAGAAGCATAAGCTAAGAAGATTCGAATAGCTTCCAGACGTGCAACAGGTGCATAAACTTCATTGTAATCAATGCCTTCAATCTGACGAAATCCCTGAACAACCAGTCTCGCTTTGTTGCGAATAACAACTCCACGATCATCTTTCTTGCATTTATAAACCCATCGTGTTCCAATTTTCTTGTAATTCTCCGGTTTTTCAACAAGCTTCCAAACACCAAGCTTTTGAAATTGCTGCAGTTCGTCCTGCATGGCTTCAACCCATGAATTATCTTTTAAAGCTTCCCTATAAGATTTTGGTTCTTCTTGTGAAACGTAACACGCGAAAGACCAATCATTTTGAAGACCAGATTCTCTAATAGCTGAATACAAACCAGCACTCTGGTTGTTTCTCAGCTGATTACGTGTCTGCACACCTTGTTGGACATCTCCTATGATATTCTGCTGTGGATGGGTATCGTGTATCCTCATTTCAGGATTTTCAGGAACACGAGCATTAACACCCAAATTGTTAATATTAAGATCAACAACCAAATCTACACCTGGAATATGCGTAGAAGTGGATGCATTTCCTTCAGCAGTATCATCGACTTGCACATGAGGAGTATCAACAGAAATACCCTGAACTGGAACAACTGGAGATTTAGTGCCTTCAGTCGCATCCAAATTTTCTTCATCTTCTTCTGATGACTCATTGTATTCAGTAGCATTCTCAACTTCCTCATTTTGAACCGTGTTGTTAGACGAATTAGAACTTTGTGAGTTAACAACAACAGGTCTAACTAATGACGACTCAGCAGCATTGTCACAATCAAATATCATTCTAGCAGCTGCGGAATCTTCATCAAAAATTGGCAGGTCAAAGGAGTCGAATAGCCCATCATAATCGAACATCCAAGGATCACCTGGAGCTTTAACAGGATCTGTATATCTCTGAACCCGTACTTCACTCCATAGTTCAATCTTTTTGGTAGTCAGATTCCAAACACGAAAATTTGGAGTAGCATATCCAAGGAAGAAACCCTCAATAGCTTTCGCGCCAAACTTTCCATCCGGATCAATCATAGTGCATGGACCACCAAAAGGTTCTAGAATTGAAAGATCTGGTTTCCTTTTCTGTAGAAGTTCGAAACAAGTCTTGCCATGTCTCTTAACCGTAAGAACTCGATTTAATGTGTAGCAAGCAGTCGACACAGCCTCTGCCCAGAACTGAACAGGAAACGCCGACTCTACCAGCATCGTTCTTGCAGTTTCAATTATCGTCCGATTCTTCCTCTCCGCGACACCATTTTGTTGTGGAGTGTAAGGAGAACTGTATTCATGAAGAATGCCTTTAGATGTACAGAAGTCGTCCATAATCCGGTTTTTGAATTCAGTTCCATTGTCGCTTCTGATCCTCTTAACTTTCAACGAATAGAGATTTTCCAACATTGTAAGAAGATCCTTGAGGATTTGAGGAGTATCACTCTTGTGTGCCATAAAAGCTACCCAAGAAAATCTAGAGTAGTCATCAGTAACTACTAAACAATACACATCTCCGAACGTTGATTTGTGTCTCATAGGTCCAAAGAGGTCCATATGAAGACGTTCGAGAGGCATGCCAACAGTGTTGATTTTCTTCAAAGGGTGAGACTTCTTTGTTTGTTTCCCTTTCTGGCACGAAACACAGATATCTTGTAGATGAAAACTTCTCACGGGTACGCCATTCACAAGATTTTTGTTTACCAAATGGTTCATTTTTCTCAAGTGAATGTGTCCCATTCTTCTGTGCCAAGATATAGACTCCTTCTCCGTGGCTTTTGAGACAAAACATGTGACTTGTGCAGAAGTCGTAATCGCTTGACTCATATCAAGAACATAAAGATCATTGATTCTTGGAGCCGATAAGAGAATCCATTCATCAGGAATTTTGAAACCAGGTTTAAGCACATAACAACCGGCATCATCAAAATGCACGGTGAACTTTTTATCGCAGATTTGCGACACACTGAGAAGATTATGATCAATTTGACGAACATAATTGATCTTATCGAAACATACCACACCATTGGAAATCATTCCCTCTCCAGTGATGTAACCGCCTTTGTCTCCAGCGAAAGCGACATAGCCTCCTTTAATGTTTCTCACATCATATAGAAGCCGTAAATCGCCCGTCATGTGCCTGGATGCCCCACTATCAACAATCCAATGACTATTGATAATTCCTCCTGGAACATCCTGCACATATCATCCAATGATTAGTTAAGGATGGGGACCCAAGCCAAAGTGGTCTTGGGTCGTCCCTGAGCATCACGAATAGTGATCTCGATTTGTTGATGGTTTTCCAAACAAACAGCTCCCCCTGAACCTTCACTCTTCCTAGGTTTCCAAGTTTGTTTTTGTTTACCAGATTGAGTTTTGTAAACAAATTTTGAAATTTCTGATTTTACAGGTGAACTTGGTTCCCTTGGAACAGAATTGACCTTAGGTTTTAAAGCCTTTTCTTCACATTTTGATGTCGTTGTTTCGATTCATGTTCTTTAATAGTTCGTTTATCATGTTTAGGTGAAACAGGACGACATTTAGGGTGAATCGATTCAGGTGATGCTCTTTCAACAAATTTCGCTTTCGGAGGGTTAGCACAATCTTTGATGATGTGCCCAAACTCTCCACATTTAAAACACGTTCTCCTTTCAACAAACTTAGGAGAACTGGATCGACGATCAGATGTCGAATTTGTATAACCCGAGGTACTAGCTTTTTCATCACACCCGTTTGAATGTTGAGTGTAATTGTTTTGACTATCACGTTTTAAAATTTTGACTTGTACAAAATCAGTGTTTGACTTGTTAGCAAAAGTCTCAATTTTATCTGTACCCCTCGATTCCACAAATTTGACATTGTTGTTTTTCTTCTGATAACGAGCTCCTTTTGTTTCAAATTTTGATTTAGAAACATTTGACACTTTAGCTCGTTGATCTGATTGTTTACCATTAGAAGCAATAGGTTGTTGCTTTGAAGGTGATTTTTGATTTCCAAATTGTTTCTTGATTTCAGCTTTTGGAATTGTCTGTCCCAAAAACTTGTTTGTATTATTTTCAAAAACTTGATCAATCGAAGATGGATTGACATTCTTAATTGGGAAATCGTGATCTGAATAGATTTTAGGATCACCAACCAAAGTGTACAACACGTTATTACTCTTAACGGTAGACACAGATTTCTTGTCATTCTTGACAGGATCTATCACTTGTTGGACAACTGGTTGAACAGCAGGAGTAGGAGGATCACACAGAATATGATTCTCAATTGGAACATCTACTCCTTTAAGTTTGTCAAGTGATTTATCCTGATTACTCACTTCTGATTCAGATTCATCATCCGACGACTCATAGTCTTCAATGGTTGGAGGACCTTGTTTCGTAGATGTTGACTCTTTTTGCTCAGAATTTGTACTTGGAGAATTGTCCGATTTGAACCCTAGGCCAGTAGTTACTTCCTCATAATTAAGAGGCACACTGGATTCAAACCGTGGCATTTCTTCTTCATCAGGCATATAAGTATAATCATGTCTCAAAGGGGGCGGACACTTCTTATACCCAACACCTTTCTTGTTTCCCTTTAGTTGTTGAACATCAATAATGTGATCGAGCACAAATCGGGAGTTAGAGTAACTCTCCAATTTTTGCTTGATTGCATCATGCTCACATCTGGCAATGGCTAGTTCCTTTTTAGTTTCCTCAACAATGTTAATGTATTCATTTATACTAACTTGTTTATGATAAACAGTTTTTGTCACTTCGGAAACATTTTTCTTTTGAATTTCAATCATAGATTTAAATTCTTTTTCGTTTCGAATCAAAGCCATATTCGATTCTTTGCATTTAGCCATTTCAACAACTAAATTCTGATTGTGAATATGAATCGAATCACAGTGAAGCTTTATTCTATCAAATTCACTTTTCATATACTCACAATCTCTACAGTTGATAAGAATTTCAGATTTTACCTGGCTTGTAGAATCTGAGACATTTGCCATCAAGGCAGTCTGATAAGAGAAAGATCCGTCTTCAGAAAAGAATTTCTCCATTTCTTTAGATACTACCTCAGCCTTCTTGATCAGAACTGATTTCTGACATTTCAACTCTTCTGCTTCATTCAATAAGTCATCAAGATTAGAACTTGCTTCTTTGCTCACATCAGATTCAGAACTCGAAGTAGAACTTTCTTCATCAGAACTCCCGGTATGACCAGAACTGTCGTCACTATCAGAAAATTCTTCCTTATGAACGTGCTTGATGTGATTGATAATTTTAGCATAACACGCCGTTCCTCCTTTACCTTGATCACTTTCCCCAAGTTGTAAAGACCAATTAAACCCTTCATCAGCTTGTACGGTTAATGCACGACTTTCATTTGATGGTCCAGACTGATTCTGGTTAGTGGTGTTGGTTACAGCCACTATCCCTTTTCCACGATTGTCTTGATTAGCATTTGAAGTACTCGTCTGATTACGGAATGGGTTCTGATTGCCTTGTCTGCTTGGTCGAGTGCACTCACGTTTGAAGTGACCCTTTTCCCCACAATTGAAGCATGTAACTGCTTCTTTATCAAAACCGTACTTTGTATCTTGTTTGCTTTCCAAAGAACTTCTTCCTGTTCGAACCATAAAGTCCTTCGCCCTTCTAACAGCACTTGCGAATGCCCACTTTATGTCCATCAACTCCATTTCATCACGGTTAATTTGTAGATAGTCTTCGTTGGTTAAATTGATGTTTCCAATTTGACCGGCGACCAAACCGCAGTAAGCACTGACCATGGTATTAATAAGTTCCATATGTTCCTTTGCTACTTCAATGCTAACATTTGAGAGGTTTGATGTATCAACTTTGACTGTGTTAGAGTTTGGAGTTGGAGGATTGTTGGTATAATGAGCTTGCTGTTGTTGTTGTGGTTGAACTTGTTGTTTATCTGGTAGTGATGGATTAAAACCTCCTCCAGAGTATGCCTGATTTTGAGCACTCAAATGCGCTGGAAATTGATAGGCACTCGGATCGAAGACCGGGGTTGGAGCTGATTGCGGAGTAAAACCTCCTCCAGAATAAGTCTGAGTTTGTTGAGGAAACGGAGAAGAGTTTGTATCAGATACAAACGCCGTTTGTAACTTTGGTTGCCTCAGACTAGCTGACGGGTCAAAACCTCCACCATTATACATTTCAACATTCTGAGGAGCAGCAATGCGTTTTGCTTTTCGGATTTCTTCATCATTTTTATGTTCCAGCTTCTGTACAAATTCATAGATAGTTATAGTTTCAGCATCTAGAATACCTGTATGTTTTAGAAGCTCGATGTATGAACTCCACTTTGGTGGTAGAGAATCAGCAAATCGTGCACAAACTTCCTTTTGACTTGCAACAACAGAATAGGCAAACATCTCACTAATCAAATGATAAAACCGTGTGGTCATATCATTTAGAGTTTCGTTTTCCAAGAACTGAAACGACTCAAACTCTTTCTTTAATAAATCATGCCGTGTCTTTCTGGAAGCTGCGTTTCCTTCTCCTCTTGTCACCAAACAATCCCATAAGGATTTAGTGTCCTTACTATAAGAAAACTGATGATAGATATCTTTATGAAGTGCTTGAGTAAGAACAGCAAATGACTTTTTCTCAAATTCATAAGCTTTCTTGTCATTTTCCTGCATGTTAGTAAAACCTTCGGCCGTTGATGCTGCTACTTCAAGAGCATCATTGCGTGGAGTAATGAAACACCTCCACATATCAGTGCTTTGACCTTGAACATATGTAATGAAACGACCTTTCCATGATGGAAACTCGTTCATATGATTCAACTTTGGCGGGCGATTGTTGCTACCCGTTTCGCTCTCGCTAATCAGAAGATTTTGAATATTTTGGTTCTGATTGGATGCCAAAGCCCATTGTCCGGCACTTATAGTTGGTTGACCATACACACTCTTCACCCACGCTGCTGCGAACGTCGGATCTTCACGTGGTCTAGAATCCATACTCCAATCCCATGGACTAGTACAACTCATATTTGATGTATATATGATAGTACCTGCACAAATTTCTTGAAAACAAACAGTAAGCAAACTGATATAAGTCTTCTGTTTAAAACAGATCTGTTTTCGACGAAACAGAGTTCACGAAACAGGTTTGTTTCGTCTGAATGAATGACGACGAAACAGACTTGTGATATTTGTGATTTGTGGCGAAACAGAATTTGTTTCGTCAAAGATGTTGTGGCGAAACAGACGTTTGATTCGTCAAAGGTGTTGCGACGAAACAGATGTGATTCGTCGGCTGTGTGTTTCGTCAAAACTGGATAAAAGTCAGTGGATTTAGATATTTAAAATATCTCCTGATCAGTCAAGGATAAGAAGAGACACAAAGATATTTAACCCTGACACAAGTATGTATGTTACTTTCTTATTTTCAACGAAACAGACTGTAACAATTATCAACTTTTACACACAAAAGTCAAGTAATATTATTTTAAGTTCAACACTTGTTTTAAATAACTTATCAGATCTAATGCTCAGTTTATAACAAGAACACCTATGAATATTTCAAGAACACATCCAAGAACATGAAGTTTCCGATGAGTTTTCCGATCACCGATAAATTTCCGAAACACGAAAATACACTAGATTTTCACTAAAAACCCGGTTTAAAGCATAAACAATCAATCTAACTTAGGTTTTTGATAAAAATCAGTAGCAAACAACACTAAAACAGCAGATTTATGAATATTTTTCCAGAAAATATAATTTTTCAATAACAAGTTTTCAGAAAAACACACACAAAATACTTGATAAAAACCGAACAAGTTTGATTTTAAACAAGGATAAGAGCCAATGCTCTGATACCACTTGTAGGTCCCGAAATCTGAGGATCGATTACGAACCGAATCTCTTGTTTATAGTAAACACGGTTACGCGTGCGGAATCCACGTAACTATGCCAAATCAAACATATATAGCAATAAAAACAACACGGATTAATCAATGATACACACTCGATTGATTAACGGGATAAGAACCTTTACAACTGATACAAACACAGTTCAGACTAAATTTTGGCAGAGTTTTGTTACTATGGTCTGTTTTCTTATCTCTCAGTTCAAATGAACACAAAGTGTTGCTTATATAGTCCCTGGGCCACAGATGTCGACGAAACACAGAAATGTTTGACGAATCTGAACATGGGCCAGATATTGGGCCTGGAACAGCCCAAAACATGACGAATCAAGGTCTGATTCGTCAGGATATGACGAATCAAGGTCTGATTCGTCATGACCTTCAAACGAAACAGAAACTTGAACACCGGTCTGATTCGCCATGAAGTGTTCCGACGAATCAGGTCTGATTCGTCGAGGACTGCAACTGTTGTGTTTGTTCCTGTTATCAGACAGTAACAATCAGCAACATGCAACATAGTAATGACAAAACTACCCTTAAATGCAACATGCATTGTTCATAATACATTACATACCAAAAGAGACAAATAAGTTGTACACAAGTAGATAGGAGGATATCTGACTTGGTCAACATAACATACAGACTCGATAATTAATAAAAGACCATTCAAAATACATCGTTAAACAAGACTAGTTACAGACACTAAAAAATGCATCAACAAAAGCCCAAGAGGAAAATTCTGTTTCGTAAAAATAACAAAGTCTGTTTCGTGGGACTTTGTTTCGTCGAGATAATTGTCAGTTTTTAACAGAAGGTGTGAAGAAGGTGTTTAACTGTTTGTTTGAGGTGTGATTTTCAGGTATTCATTTTTCTTGATCAAATATGTATCCGAGTTGGTGGGGTACTCCGTCTCCGGATACAGGAAAGTATAGAAATACGAGTTTGTCTCCTTCGTGGGCCGAGTCTCCCGTGCCGGTATCTTCGCAAGCTAATACAATTTCTACCGGTCAATGGGCATTCGTATCAAATCAAACTCCGAGTGTTCAAAGTATTCTATTGAGCGAGAGCGAAACCGGAAGTTTGAATCGGCCTCCAAAGTTGATGCACTTAAACGAATATCCGGGATGGGTAGACAGATTTCATACATACGTCCTTGGACAAAACACGAAATTGTGGTTACGTTTCACCACAGATTTCGATCAAGCTATAGAAGTTGCCGCTTCAACTGCTACTACATTTGCCGATCTTCCTGAAGATCAGAAAAAGACATATGACTTGGAAAAGAAGGCATATGCCATTCTTACTCAGGCATTAAGCAAGGATATTTACCATCAATTTGTCAGCTTCAAAACGACAAAGAAATTATGGGATGCGTTGAAAACGAGATGTGTAGGAAACGAAACGACTCGCCAATTGAGACACGATCTACTCAAGAAAGAGTTTGATGGGTTTACATGCATGGATAAAGAATCTTTGGGAGATTTGACGAGTCGATTTTCTCATTTGTTGACTGAATTGGGAAATTTTGGAGTGGTAACGACTCCACTCGAAGTTGTCACCAAGTTTGCTGATGCTTTGCCACCACAATGGAGTAATTTCTTGGAAATCCTGAAGTACAATGGCACTTTGGCTACAACAAACTTCAATGACTTTGCTCAACTCCTGGAGAATAAGAATCAGGAAGAAATCCTTAAGGCGAAAAGGGTCCTAGTGCCACAGAATCCTGAAATGTATTATGGAACTCCTAGCACTCCTACAATACAAGTGCGACATAATCCTGAGATGTATTATGGAACTCCTAGTACTCCTGCAAGACCAATCTCACACGCTCCATTTCAAACGGCGTTTGTCACAAGCACAGATTTATATGGCAATCTGATACAAGTTCCTGTAAAGCCAGCTCCAACCACAGACTTGTATGGAAATCCATTACCACCAGTTGTTACACAGTGCCATCGTTCTACGGTAGCACCATCATCTCTTGATCCTAGGAACTGGAGTCAAACAAAAACGGCGTTTTATGCTGAAATTGTCAAAGATGCCAGCAATGGTGAATCCTCTGGAAATAATGACAGTTCTGAACATGATAGTAGTTCAGATGAAGACGTTTCAACTTCAGTTGAAGATGTTACAACTTCAAGTTCAAGTTCAAGCGAGGATGGATCTAAATGTGAATCATCAAGGGAGGTTGTTGATTCTGATGCAGAAAGGCCAACATCTGAGAGTGATTCCAGTCAGGTGCGTGTCGATGAATCAAAATCTGATAGTTGTGATAGATGTGATAGGTGCGTTGATTTAGATGCTAATGTGTCTGAGTTGCAAGGCAAACATGATGCTTTACAAGCTAGTTTGTTTGACTTGCAAGACAAACATGTTTCGTTGAATGATAAGTGGTGTGAATTGCAAAGCAAACACAAGGCTTTGCAAGAGAAATATGATGTGACATTCATCCACAATCAGAAATTGACCGTGGATCTTTCTAAGTTCACAGAAGCCAACATGTTTTATGAAAACCATGAAAAGGAATTTAAATTGATGATTGAAAAATTAAAGAAAGATAAAACCGAGCTGACAAAAATGGTTTCCAGAAAACAAACTGACATAAATTTGTATATCACTCGTCTTAAGATAATGCAAAAAGAGATGGCTTGTGTTAAAACTGAAAGTGAGGCGATCCAGCTTAAGTTAGACAGTTATTTGAGCTCTAGCTATGTGTTGGATCACATCATTGATGTTCAGAAAGAGAAACGGGATGTCACATGCATTGGATATAAGAAATGTCCACCACCCGTGAGAAACAATTATGATGCCATGCCTGATGAGGAGTATAGAACTCACTTTGAACCATTTGTTCCTTTGGACGTTGAGGAATTTGCAACAGGACTAGGATACAAGAAGGAAGTATCGTCAGATTCGGATGTGTCAGCAGATACATGTGTGTCTTCTGCTGAACCGAATCAGGATCCTCCAGTTGTGATTGAGGATGCTGATTCTTCTGATGATGAATCTGATGATACTAATTCAGAAAAGTCTGATGCGGTAATCAAAGAAGAGGACATACCTCTTGAGAATCATATTCTATGTGATCCTCCCGCAAAACCTGCTAAGACTGTTCCGACCGAGTCCACGTCTGCAAAAGAGTCTGAAAGTGTGGATTTGCTGTACACTCTTGTTGGTGATGATAAAATTTATTCTGACAAAGATTTTCCAATTAAGAATGTAAATCAATCTTTAATCAGTAAAGTTTTTGAAAATTCAACAAGTAAGTTTTTGGGAAAGACAGGATCACATGTTGTGGTAACACAGTGCCCTCCTATCCCAAAGGCCGAAGTTCGAAAACAATATGGCAATAAAAAATTACCAACAGTGAAAAGGCAGCAAAATCATAACAAACCAAAAGAAAAGACACCGACTCAAAGTCAAAGGAATCCGAATCAGAAGAAGAACAAGAATGTGAACTTTGTGAAATCAAAGGGAACGGACAAAATTGAAACGTTTGAAAACAAATCTAACTTAGATTTTGTTAAACAAGCAACAGTGTTGAAAAGTAATGAACCAAACTGTTCGAAACCTAGTACCTCGAGATCACAAAGTTCATCATCATCGGCAAGACGATCACATGATACTTCGGGGTTTGTTGAACGAAGATCATGTTTTGAATGTGGTACAATTGGACATGTAATTCGAAATTGTCCATATCTTCATAAACAAAAAGGCAAAGTTGGTGATTCCCATGACCAAACTGACCGCAAGCGATCTGTTTCTGTAAAACAAGATCCCCGTCTTGTAAAAGAAAGGGAAAAGAAACAGAAACGCCAACAGGTCAAGAAAATTGAAAAGGTGATTAAGATCGATGTGGTTAACAAAACATCTGTTTCTGTCAAACCAGAAAATTCAAAAACTTCAGACAATCATGAAGTTAAGATTTTAAAGAATAACACTAGTATAACAAAACAGACCTGGAAACCAAAAACGGTTATTGAATCAGGGGATCATCACAATTTACGAATCATCAAAGAATAGAAGTTATTGTTGTTGATGAAAATGGAAGACCCAAGACCACAATGGCTTGGGTCCCCATCTCCAACTAATCATGTGAGTTCATGTGCAGGGTGTTCCAGGAGGAACTATCAGTAGTCATTGGATTGTTGATAGTGGGGCATCCAGGCACATGACATGCGACATGAAGCTTCTCTACGACGTCAAATCTATTAGAGGAGGTTATGTTGCTTTTGCTGGAGATAAGGGCGGATATATTACGGGTGAAGGAATGATTTCCAACGGGATTGTTAGCTTTGATAAGATCAACTTTGTGCAACAACTTGATCACAATCTTCTCAGCGTTTCACAAATCTGTGATAAGCAGTTCTCAGTACACTTTGATGCAAATGGATGTTATGTGCTGAAACCCGGCTTCAAAATTCCTAAAGAATGGATTCTCTTATCTGCTCCAAGGATAAATGATTTGTATGTCCTTGATATGAGCCAAGCTATCACTACGTCTGCACAAGCAACATGTTTCGTTTCCAAAGCCACGGAAAAAGACTCAATCTATTGGCACAGACGAATGGGTCACATTCACTTACGCAAAATGAATCATTTGGTGTCAAATGAATTGGTGAATGGTGTTCCTCTTAAAAACTTCCATCTTCAAGACGTCTGTATTTCGTGCCAGAAAGGAAAACAAACGAAGAAGCGACACCCTACAAAGAAAATCAACACGGTGGCCGTTCCGCTTGAACGTTTGCACATGGATTTGTTCGGTCCTGTCAAGCATAAAAGCATCCGGAATCATCAATATTGCCTCGTGATAACTGATGATTATTCAAGATTTTCTTGGGTGGCGTTTATGGCACACAAGAGTGAAACCTTTGGTATTATCAAAAATTTAATCATTCAGATTGAGAATTTGTACAAGTTAAAGGTTAGGCGGATACGCAGCGATAATGGTACAGAATTTAAAAATCATGCCATGGCGGAGTTTTGCACTTCAAAAGGTATTCTTCACGAATTTAGTGCAGCTTACACTCCTCAACAGAATGGCGTCGCTGAACGTAAAAACCGTACATTGATCGAGACTGCTAGGACAATGTTAGTAGAGTCACAATTGCCGATTCCATTCTGGACTGAAGCTGTGGCCTCTGCTTGTTACACGTTGAACCGAGTTATTACAGTCAAAAGGCACAACAAGACCTGCTTTGAGCTTCTTAACAAACGGAAACCAGATTTGTCATATCTTGAACTGTTTGGAGCTCCTTGCACAATGATCGATCCTAATGGAAAGTTTGGGGCAAAAGCTATTGAAGGTTACTTTCTTGGTTATGCCACCCCGAACTCAAGAGTCTGGAATCTAGAGACTAAAAGGGTCGAGGAATGGTCTGAGGTCAGAGTACAAAGGCACACATTGCCAGTCAGATGTCCTGGTCAGCCTTGGATGTTTCAGTGCGATGACTTTTTCAATTCGATCAATGTTGAAGCAGTTGAAGAAAATGTTGCGGCAAGGATGTTTTTCGAGAGTGACAATGCAACAGATTCACCGTTGGTTCATCCCATTATTGTCAATCAAGAACCATCTTCAGTGAACAATAATGCTCTCGATAATGAGGATTTTCACGATGCTACCGAATTGAACGAATCTTCAGAGGATGATGAATTTCTAGATGCAGATCAAGAAGCTCCAACAACAGCAGTTCATGGTACTTCAGAGGGTACACCTCCAGTGGACGCCCCTAGAACAGCTGAAGCTACTGCATCATCCTCTTCGTCAATTCCGGGTATTGAATTGGTTGTTGATCTCAATCTCAACAATCTGGGTACAAATATTCCAGTTCAAGATAATCCAGAAACAAGGATTCATAATACCCATCCTCAACAAAACATCATCGGAAATGTGCAAAGTGGCATTCAAACAAGAAACATGTTGCGGAACAACAACAATGCAGGCTTGTATGCAGAGATTCAAGAATCCGGGCAACAAAATGATTGGTCTTTCGCGTGTTATGTCTCACAGGAAGAGCCAAGAACTTGGAAAGAAGCTTTGAAAGATAATTCTTGGGTTGAAGCAATGCAGGAAGAACTGCAACAATTCCAGAAGCTTGGTGTCTGGAAACTCGTAGAGAAACCTGCTGGTTACAAGAAGATTGGTACCCGTTGGGTGTACAAATGCAAAAAGGATGACCGTGGAGTAGTTATCCAAAACAAAGCAAGGTTAGTCGTTCAAGGTTTTCGTCAGATAGAAGGGACCGACTACAACGAAGTATATGCACCTGTTGCACGTCTTGAAGCAATTCGGATCTTTCTAGACTATGCATCCTTCAAAGGGTTCAAGGTTTATCAGATGGATGTGAAAAGTGCATTCTTACATGGTGTGGTTGAAGAGGAGGTGTACGTCGAACAGCCTCCAGGTTTTGAAGATCCTATCCATCCTGATCGGTTTTGGTTGCTCAACAAAGCTCTCTATGGTCTACATCAAGCACCACGAGCTTGGTATGCAACCTTATCTAATTATCTGCTGGAGAATGGATTTCGCAGAGGTCTTATCGACTATACTCTTTTCATCAAAGAACAAGATGGAGATCTTCTACTGGTACAGGTATACGTTGATGATATTATATTTGGTTCTACTAATGATGTTTTGTGTAGGAATTTCGAGCGCATTATGCAGGATAAATTCGAGATGAGTGCTATGGGGGAAATGACTTTCTTTTTGGGCCTACAAGTGCAACAAACTGAGTCTGGGATATTCATCCATCAGACTAAATATGTTGGTGACATCTTGAGCCGGTTCCAGATGTCCGATGCAACGCCCATCGGTACCCCATTGCCGCAAAATCACGGAATTAATCCAGACTTGAAGGGTGAAGCTGTTAGCCCCTCATACTATCGCACGATGATCGGATCTCTTATGTACCTCACAGCATCAAGACCCGATATAATGTACCCAACGTGCCTGCTTGCCAGATATCAAGTGAACCCGAAGGCCTCACATCTTGCAGCTGTAAAAAGGATTTTTCGTTATTTGAAGGGTTGTCCTGACACCGGTCTATGGTACCCTAGGGATAATAACTTTGATTTGATCTCTTTCAGTGATTCTGATTTTGGCGGATGCAAAATCGACGGCAAATCCACAACGGCTGGATGTCAGTTTTTAGGAAATCGCCTCGTAACATGGCAGTGCAAGAAGCAGACTTGTGTCGCTACATCAACTTGTGAAGCTGAATGCATTGCTGCCTCAAGTTGTTGCTCCCAAGTCCTGTGGATACAACAGCAAATGCGCGATTACGGTTTTGAATTCCTAACTACTCCTATTTATGTCGATAATTCTGCTGCCTTATCTATCACTAAAAATCCTGTGCAGCATTCAAAGACTAAGCACATCGAAATTAAGTATCACTTCATACGTGATTGCTTTGAGAAAAGGCTAATCGATGTTGCTTACGTCCACACTGATGACCAACGTGCCGACCTTTTTACCAAAGCATTTGACAAATCAAGATTTAACTTTTTATTATTGGTAAACGGCATTAAGGTCAAGCAAGAGTAAAACCAACATCGGAAAATCATTTTTGTAAATACCTTTGTGTTTTAAATTTGTCTTAGTTTATTGATTTTAGGGGGAGTAAATCCAAAATTTGAAAATCCAAAAACATCAAAAAATTTCAAAAACACAAAAACAATAGAAAAACAAAAATGAGTTTCCTGGCGAGCAAAAGAGAAAATGATAGTACATCAGTGGTCTGTCCAAACCTCTTTAAACCTAAACTGGAAAACGATAAGCAGCTCTATATAAGATGTATCGGTAGGCTCACAATCATTTTAAAGTATGCAGAGCGATATAAACTTAAATCGACTGAAGACCAGGTGGGAACCACTCAATGGCATATGGTCTTAGTACCGAAATTTCGTTTGAGAGATTGCCGAGGTTCTGAGATATTCGGTCTTTATGCTGCTTATCATCTGGGTATCATGGTTGTATCTTTTACCGAAAAATAACGGGGACGCAAGTCTAGATCTTCCATGATACTATACATACGTGTACATATTGCATTCGACCTCAATAAGTGATCAACAATCACATGTCCCAAAATAAGTGATAATATATCACATTTATCCGGGAGTCAAGTTCGTCTCTCTGCTGTACGAAAGTACTGACCTGTTCACGGACTTGCTCCTGTGCCCTCATGCATCGAAAATCAAGTTCCTCATCAATAAGTGATTCTATCACATAGGGCTTGTTTTCAATCAAAATAAGTGAGTTTCTCACATCATATACGGTCAAACAGATGATAATCGGTATACTCATTGGTAAGATGAACCCTCGTGCATACCTTGATACGGGAATGTGTCGTGATGTGGATGAACACCGGTCGGTAAGTATAAATCATACCTTAACGTATCCCCTCGCCATGATTACATCTGATAAGTTGAGCTTAAGTGGACAACAATACCGATAATCGTTATAGGATGCTTATCTTAATGTTAACTAATTGAACAACAAGAGCGTTTTGGCATGACCGTACACTGATATGATTCTCTTACCCTCGAAACTCGCAAAAAGAATGTTTGTATATATTTACTTTTCTTAGTTTCTGCAACTCTGTATATATTTATTTACTGCTTTCAGTCTTTAAATTTGAAATATTATAAAAGCCAAAAAGATTTTATTTCTATCTTATTTTCGATCGTACGATGTTGGAGCTCGAGTCTTCGTTACCTACCTGAAACCTGAACGAAAACCGAATTGACTAAATCTTCATAAACGGTCGAAATTTGCAAGTTTTGAAATTTAAAGACTAAAATTGATAAATTTATTAAACTTTCAAACTGTCGGACGGTGTTTGATTGAAACATGGTCATACGTGTGTCGCTTGTTTATACTAACTATATTCCAAGCAGTTGTTCTCATTACGCGTTTAGATTTCTTGCATGTGCATATTCTAAAGGCAAGGAGAACATGGTCGATGACAAGCTTCGGAATGAAGACACGACGTGAAGGCACTCAAATGATGAAGATGATCGAGTTGCCGCTGACCATCATCAACACCACAAGGATCTCAAGTTACAAAGATCAAGTCATTCACGAGCATAACTCAAGGGGGAGCTTATGTTAAGGGGGAGTTTGTCAACACACTTCCTACATGAAACGGGGAGTTTGTTGATACACTTTCTGCTTACAAGACGTGAAGACTTTGAAGATCCTCCGATGTAGAAGACATGAAAGGCGAATCTCGCGAGTAGCGTCCAAGGGGGAGTTTGTTGATACATGTTTGTGGACGCGACTCGACTTGACGCATGTCGGCTCGGGCAACGGCATTCCCCCGTCGTTCTGCTTAAAGATCAAACATGGGCCAAAAGAACAAAGGACTTGAGCTTAGTCCATAGGCTGAAACAAGATCATCAAAACAATCATATGGGCTTATAACAGTCGGCGAAAAGGGAAGATGGGCCTCAACCTTTGGGCCCAAACCCAAAGACGACGAAAGAGGAATGAAGTCGACGAAACTAAGCTGTTTCGTCGACCATGAATGTGATTCGTCAGCAATCTTTCGTTTCGTCGTTGTTCCATGTGTTTCGCCAAGTTCTGATTCGCCAAGTCCGTTTCGTGGTGTCTGTTGCTATAAATAGACAAGTCTCAAGACAGAAGACTTAGACAAGAATAGTGAGAGCACAGAGAACACACACACTGAGAGAGAGTTTACAGAATAGATTTGTAAACATTGAGCTTGTAACTGATCTTTCATATGTATTAATACAGAGGTGTTAATCGTTGAGTCTTGTGTGTCGTTATATTGCGTGTTCTATCTCGGTTTGCTATCTCGGTTGGATTCCGCACAACCGGGGTGGTTCGTATACAAGGATTAGGCGACTAGATCCTCCCCTAGCCGGACCTACAATCTCAGATTGCAGATGGGATTGTGTAAGTAAATATTTATGCACACGTGCCGATTTTAGTGTTAATAAACTTATAATCATGTTCATTGTTTTCTAAATTGTTTGTTTTTCATAGATTGACTTCTTGTTGTGTATGGTTATGCAAAGAAATGTCTCAAGTGGTGCTAGCCTCAACCCCATCTCGTCTAGATATATGTTGTATAGAGAGCAAGAACCCTTCTTCACTAAACTACAATGCTTATATTTTGAAGTACAAGATGTAACCTCAAGAGAACCAAGACAAACCTCCTTTAACTCTTCTATGTTTTGATTTTCTCACTTGACAAATTCAAAAAAGAACTGCCCTCCCATATAGAGAGGTGAACGCCAAAGGAGATTGATAGATAAGGGAACCAAACGGATAAGAAATTATTCAAAATAATGAAGCCATATCATTTGATATTTCCCATGATACTTTTAAATAAACTAATTTTTGGATATACTTAACACGAAATTATGAATCAAGACATGCCCATCCTTTGTTCTCAGTCTTAAGTCATGTATGTAATTATTCCTGAATAATTTATTCTAAAGTATTAAAGTTTCCACCCATGTATTATTTGATCGTGTTTGTTTTACATTTGGTTTTTGTTAAAACATAAAGAGTATGACAGGGGGAAGGTCCAGGGTTCACTCCGGCAGATAGCTTCTTGATCGGAATCTACACACAAAGAACACCGTTAGCCTTAACGCGAGAGGAGGCCTCCCGCATTTGGACTCTGGCGTGAGCCACTAATAGAATTGTGTCCAACTTGTTGCTTCTAGTTTTGCTGAGTGGGTGCTTAGGAGCACCCACGTCATCCGCCCCCCCGTCATAAGTGTCTATTTCCAAATATAGGTACTTGTAACTCAAAAGGTTGTTACTTCTGGGACCTAGGTGAGTTGGAGTATGTGCCTCAGCCTTATGTTTGTTTCAATATTAGAGTGTGGCTCATACGAGGGAGTTATAAGCCCCCCTTTCTTTGCTTCTTGCTGTGGTGTATTTTATGTTAACAAATTTTTATGCCATATGGGTAGCTGTCAAGTAATATACGGGGAAGCTTGAAGCTATGAGCTCACGACTAAGAGCTTGTAGTTGGAAGCTACTAGCTATAAGTAGCATAGGTGTGTCAAACGTTTCGTATTTTCTTTTTTGCCCTTCGCCTGGTCCTTGCCCACTTGCATGTGCAAGTTTACTAGACGGCCAAGATTTGACTGATCAGACAATGTCGCAGGGAAGGGTATCATTACCCTAGCATTCCAGCTAGCGACAATTTTGATCTCAACCTTTCATCCGTCCATAGTTGTGGGGATTCAAAATTTGAATTTACGACACTACTTTATAACTGCGTAACTTCCCTCACTCTTCTTCATCTTCTCCTATTTTTGGTTTCTTGTTCATCCTTTGATTCTTCCTTCACTAATTTCTCAGCTGGATAGATCACAACATCATTCCCTAGGCTGTAAAAGGATACAATCGACATGCGTGTTCCACTTGTTTGAGCAATTACTCTATGCATCACACTTTTCTACCTTCCGTTGGTGATCGCCTGTGATTCAACCATAAGGGCGGTGGGGGTGGAACGTTAATGTTCCGTGATAAAGGAATGTTCAACGCGTGGGGAAAACATTTGACCACCGCCACCAACTATTCAACGCGTGATAAAATCCATTCCGTGATAAAATCAACGTGTTATGGGGTGTGAGTGATAAATGGATGTGAGGGGGTGTGGGGGTTTATTGTTGGGTGTTGTGAGTGATGACCATTGCCACCAAAAAAGGTTGTGAGTGATGGAAAAATGGTTGATGACATGGTGGAACTTGATTGGGTGCTTATGAGTGATGGAATTCTATCACTAGTGACCACCCCCACTCCCCTAAGCCATCAAAACCACTTTATTTTATTTCACAATCTTGTTTTATTCTTTTTCTTACCTCAATCTGGTCGATGATGATGGAATGGTGCAAAGGTGGCACATCGATCCATTCACCATCCTTAAGAAGCTGGAGTCCACTGACTTTGTCATCTTGAATGAGCAAAATGATACCACCAGCATCAGTATGTGCTCTTAGCCCCTTGATCAAATCGGGGGTTATATTGGGTTACCCAATTTGGGTAGTACATATTTTTAGTATTAAGCCCTTGTAATGCTTGGTTATATTGGTATTTCAATGTTACTAATTAACATAGGCCGGTTTTTATGATATATTTAAGTTAGCTTGATATACTGTCATATGGTAATAAAAAAGAAGTTTTTTTTTTTTTTACAGATTCTATAATTATATCATTTTTATTATATAACACCGTGTAATACATGGTATTTCATAATATATAAAAATAACAACATACACATGTGTATAACCAAAAATTAGCAGTAAACATATCTATATATCCAAGTATGAGAGTATTACTGAAATTGAAATAAGTAAAATAATGTAACACACTTCCACACACGACTTATTTGAGATGAGAAAAGGAAAACATATGGTTATTCTGTGTGATTCAACACTCGACATTTAAGCTTTTGCTGCTTTCATGGCTTCAAACCTTGGTTCTTTCCACTGGAACTTCAAGCCAGCATATAATTTCATATAATCATCAAATACAAATTTTGGGTAAATTTGTTCGTCCTTTGATTCTTCTTTCACTAATTTCTCAGCTGGATAGATCACTGCATCATTCCCTGGGTTGTAAAAGGATGCAATCGACATTCTCGTTCCATTTGTTTGAGCAATTACTCTATGCATCACACTTTTGTACCTTCCGTTCGTGATCACCTGTGATTCAACCATAAGACGTCAAAACCACTAATAGTTTCCATTCTTAATTTTATTTCAGTCTCGTTTTATTCTTTTCTTACCTCAATCTGGTCACCAAGGTTGATGACAATGGAATGGCGCATAGGTGGCACATCGATCCATTCACCATCCTTAAGAAGCTGGAGTCCGCTGACTTTGTCATCTTGAAAGAGCAAAATGATGCCGCCAGCATCGGTATGGGCTCTTAGCCCCTTGATCAAATCGGGGGTAGGGCATGGTGGGTAATTGCTAACCTTGGTCCCAAAATTTGGACCCTTTGACCCATATAATGCCTTCTTTAAGTAACCTTTCTCCAATCCAAGATTCTCACATAGCAAATTCAAAAGTTCCTCTGCTAATTTCTCTAGTTTACTAGCAAAATCCCTCATTACTTCCCTGCATAATCATAATCATAATCATAATCATCCTGCAAAATACATTGATTAAATCTACAAAATATTGTTTACCTGTATTCATCATCAAGATCAGGGATTTCAGAGATGTTTGAACTAGGGAGATGGCGCATGAAGAAAGTGCTCTCCCAGTCGACGTTGTTAACTTCTGTCTTAACATCATCCAATGCTTTGGCTGTCACCATTTCTTTGAATCTTTGCTCCATACACTTCTTGTAATGTTCTTTTGTCATTCTTTCCACAGTATCCAGCAGCTCATGTGAAATTCCATGGTTCACCAACTACACGTACGATACATAATTAAACATTTAAAGCCATACTTAAAATAACTATCTGTGATGTTGTGCAATAATAGTTTTCAGGTAAATGTGCATGTTTGATGGTGACCGTTTTTTTATTCTAGTAACCATGAGAATCCCTTACAAGAAAACTCACGGAACCTCACCAATAACCAATGGGGTTGGATAAAACACAACTTGCGTTGGTAAGTGCCTTTCAAGAGGGTTAACGGCAGAAAAACAGTGAAGCTGGATTCGAAACCGAAACCTCTGCCAGAGGTCTCAACGCTTACCCTCTTGAAGGTTGTTTGATGGTGAATATACCTCGAAAAATCCCCAGTTTTCACAAGCATCCTTAATCTTGTCCTTGGTGGCTCTTCTCTCATCACCATTCAGCTTCTCCATGTTGATCAAAGGGAAGTTCTCCATCTCTATGTTTTTGAATAAAGTATTCTTCTACCTTGTGTTGTGTGATTTGTGAAGAATGTGGAATGTGGAATGTTTGGCTTCCAATTTATAGGATAAATTAATTAGGCACCTTTGTTTAAGGTGGTAATGGTTGACCTATTCATGACAGGATTAAGCTTGTTTCTTTAAACTTTGTTTAACATTATATTATATATTCAAAATTATTATTTTATCATGATGCATGGATAGAGTATGCATTGCACATAGACATACATTGATTATTAAAACTAATTTCTCAGCCTTGTTAATCACATTGTTAACGTTAATATTTGGATAGAAAAAAATAAGGATTGAGGACCCACTTACGCGGCTAAATACCAAGTTATGGATACTTAAAACATTTAGTTATATATCTCCTTTCGTCTCTATGTCAAATGGGTCATTTTTAACTCAAATTTGGGTTTTTTTTTTCTTCAACAAATACAACTATTACAATACATAACTAAATGTTTAAGCAGCCATAACTTGCTATTTGGATGTTGATAAAAGAATCTTTAAATGGAAATCAAGATGATAATGAGTTGTATTCTCTTTGGAAATTTGGTTTAGACCTCAAATTTTGAAAAATATGAACAACCAATAATTTAGTGGTATACAAGGTACCATGACTATTATTTTGAAGGAATATTGGAGTGCGTAAGAAATGAAAGACGGTTTTAGCGAGTGCCTTTACGACCTTCAACACTACCATTTTGTCCATGTGCACGGGAAGGAGGCACGATGAATATTGATGCCAACTTTTCAAGATAGGATAGATTTACCTTACTCTGTATACAAGAATTAGGGCTATACACGAGCCGAGTCGGACCTTTTCTCATGCTCGGTTCGTTTACAAACCGAACCGAACCAAGCGTTTTTTCAACCGTGCCAAAGTCGAACGAGGGCCTTTCGATCCGAGTATTTTCCAACGAACGTCGAGCGAGTATCGAACGTCACATAAAATATTGAAAAGTGACAATGGGGTTGTTAGTTTTTAGAGTAAAGTGTAGTCCTCGTCCCTAAGGTTTAATCCAATTCGAACACAAGTATAAATTTACGAAATACCAAGGAATAGAAAAAACACTCAACTGGTTCTACCGAGATCATCTGAGCGGAAATATGAATCGTCGATCGATTGAAGCAGACCCTTGATCTATGAGATGTTTGAAATTGCATGAATCCATTGAAGCAAAACCTTAGAGAGTTGGCGTCTAGGCGATGGAGAATTTGAATAATGATGGTTGATGTGAGGTTTTAATTAGGATTATGTACTTCTAAATTGAATGGCAGATTGACACTTGAGTATCGATCGACGCTTCACATTTCGGTATTTTGACATTTTGACTCAATTATTCTGAATTATTTGACAATGGACTATTGGTATCAGCCTTCATTTTTATAATTAAATGGGCTCTAGTTGAATTTTGGAACAAACTTTGTTAATATCTAGTTATTTTATTAATATATACATATATATTAAAAAATAATTCGAGCCAACCGAGTCGAACCGAACTGAGCGGACCTTTGCTCATGCTCGGTTCGTTTCAAACCGAAACCAAGCGCCTTTTTTAATCGAGTAGAATCGAACGAGCAAATTCCGCATATTTTTCGATCGAGCGTCGTTCGAGTCTCGAACGTCAAGCAATTTGAACAGCCCAAGAATAATCCACACCAAAATGAATTCAACACGATAAACACAAAGGCCATGACCTTTAATGCATATAAAATACATACATGTTTACTAAGGGTTTATTATAGAACCATAGACTGTTATACCCCTGAGTTAGGGCTAGATTGGAGGCATCACACTAGACGTCCAGTCTTGCCCTGTACGTGGCGTATATTTATATTTTTTTTTGTTTCACTTTTTAAGATCAATAACACTAATATTAATTATAAAAAAACCCGTATAGGCCTAAAGGTAGGGGTGTTCAAAACTATCCGTATCCGAAAATCCGATCCGAAATATCCAATATCCGAAATATCCGAAAAATCGAATATCCGAAATTTCGGATATCCGAATTTTTCGGATTCGGATTCAGATAGTGATTTTCAAAATTTTTGGATATTTCGGAAACTTATATTCGGATATCCGAAACTATCCAAAATATCCATTTCCGAATATGAAAAAAATAATCAAAAAATAAAAATTAAATAAAAAGTTGGATTTTTGGATATCCGATTCACTATCCGGTATCCGAAATTTCGGATATCCAAAGTTTCGGATATGGATTCGGATAGTGAAATCTGGTATCCGAAAATTTCGGATATCCGGTTTTGAACACCCCTACCTATAGGTGTAGTATAGGTCCCGTATAGGCCTATAGGCATATACAAGACCTATCGGGGACCTATACGAGACTTATACTATACACTATACGATACAATACTATACGATACGGTACAATACGATACTATAAGATACAATACAACACCCATATAGCCTATAGGTGTAGTATAGGTCCCATATAACACTATAGGTGTAGTTTAGGTCCTGTTTAGTGTAAGGCCTCCTAATCCAAGATCTCACTCAGCTAAAGCAACCAACAGGTGTGCGGAATCCACCTGATGATCAACCACTGCAGATGAAACACTAGTATGCAAAGATTTGTGAGAGAAATCAAGAATACACTGAGTATTCTTGATGAGGAAGATGAATGACGTCACTCACACAAAGCAGCCGCCAGACAAAACACACACAATGATTAGGGTTAGGTGCACAGAATTTCACACAGAATCGCCACCTTGTCTATTCCACATAAAGGTATAAATACAAGGCAAAACCCGGACTTTCAAGACAAACTAGAAAGCCCGGACAACACATACAAAACTCTGACTTTTGCCCTAGACAAAACTCAGACAAATACAAAGCCAAAACTTGGACAAAATGTCCAAGGATAAACTTGGGACTATCTTTCACTATATGTACAATAAAGACCCTACAAAATGGGAGACATGCACTTATCACCTAAAGTGCATTAACAAACTCCCCCTTGATCAGTGCATGGTCTTCATTGGACTTGAGGTCTTCATCCTTTCTTCTAGTACTCGCTGCCTGGTTTTTCACACAGAACTGCACGACTTTGATGTATTGATCAGCTAACGGTTGATCTTCTTCAAAAGAATGCAAACGGCAGACGTCTTAGCTTCTTCAAATCTTCCATCTGAGATGAATGATCCAGATGCACACAGCTTCTTCAAATCTTCCATCTTGGGATGAACGATCCAGATGCACACAGCTTCTTCAAATCTTCCATCTTGAGATGAACGATCCAGATGCACACAGCTTCTTCAAATCTTCCATCTTGAGATGAATGATCCAGATGCACACAGCTTCTTCAAATCTTCCATCTTGAGATGAACGATCTAGACCTGAGACACTTAACACCGGATTAAGAATCTTAACCCCGGAGACACTCGGCCCAAACCTAGATCCCAAAAATAATTCCAATACCCCGGAATCAACAATTTAAATATTAAACAACCAATATTTAATAATTTGTATTTCAAAAACACGATCATTCAGAACAACTTACTTCAAAACTTATACTTTTGGAAAAATATCACAACTTGGAAGCAGATTTACCGAAACACTTTAAAATGACGTGATTACCCACACACTTAGATGGATCTTGCACGACCGATTTTTATACAAAAAGACTTATTTTAAGATTACCTAACTTGATGTTTAACACCTTATTAAAGAATGTTCACAACCCTTAGAGAATTTTCAAAATGACAACTCGCACATAGAAACAAGAAAGCAAAATATTTTTGATTTTTTTTTTTTGAATTTTTGACTGAATAAAGAAATTAAACCTACGAACGTATTTACACTAATTATCTTTTTGTGAAATCGGAGCAAAGGGATCATATCGGTTTTTCTGTCAATATCGAACACAAGAACATAGTTTATCAGTTTAAGCTCTTAGAATGATATTAACAGTTCAAGACGTTCAACGGTATTGTGGTCCACTTAAGCTTTAGCACGCTTTCGAACACTGTTTTCGAGATATGCGATTAAGTGTTTTAATAGCTGACTGTAACTATGTTTACCCACCTCAGAATATACTCCCGTATCAAGGTATGCACGAGAGATCATCTTACTGGTGAGTATACCATTTATCATCTGTTTTGACGTATAAGCTAATGTGAGATACTCACTTATTTGGGATTGAAAACAAGTCCTTTGTGATAGAATCACTTATTGAGGAGGAACTTGAATTTCAGATGCAAAGGGCACAGCAGCAAGTCCGTGAACAGGTTAGTACCATCGTACAGACAAAGAGACGAACTTGACTCCCGCATGATTTTGTGGGACATGTGATTGTTTATCACTTATTTGGGTCGAATGCATCATGTATTAAAGATATTTACACGTATGTATGGTATCATGGAAGATCTAGACTTGCGTCCCCGTTGTTTTCGGTAAAAGAAACAACCATGATACCCAGATGATAGACAGCATAAAGACCACGTATCTCAGAACCTCGGCAATCTATCAAACGAAATTACGGTACCAAGACCATATATCCGAGAGATGTACCACACAAGTTACGCAGTTCATTATGTTTATATACCAAAAACAGGTTCTTATTGACGCGTAAAACCTACCGAAGCAACGTATAATGAAGCTGTTACAGTTAACGGTTAATTTTATATATTACTATAATCCTGCACCAGATACGACTAACCGATGTACTATCATTTCCTTTATATCTCAACACGACTTCATTTTAAATTTTTCAAATGTTTTTGTATTTTTCTGAAATTTATCCTACAACTAAGTAAAATATTTTTGGAGTTTTTCAATTTTAGGAAAGCGGTAAGAACTGTACAGAAAACATAAAATAAAGTTTCTATGCGAGTTTTGAAAAGCATTTTACTCGGGGTTGATCATGCCAATCATTCGGACCAGATTTTCAAATCTAGCCCGATTGAATGTCTTTGTAAACAGGTCGGCAAGATTATCCAAGGTGTCTACCCTAACCACTTCTATTAAACCCTTCTCAGCACAGTCGCGAATGAAATGATGCCTAACATCTATGTGCTTAGTTGTAACGCCCCAAAAATTTAATTATATACATTGCCACGGTAAGTTATAAGAAATAACTAGGAATGTGAACTTAGTGAGAATGCGAATTAGAACCTTATTAACTAGGTTAAGTAACTTATGAGCCATTTAAATTAAGTGTGCATATTTGAGAGGGGGGGAATGTAAATAAGAGAAGTTAAGTGATTAAAAGAACAAGTAACACAAACACACACACATATGCGTGTGTTTATGTCGCCAGGAGCAAGCAGAAGATGAAAACCCCTTCTTTGTTCACTAAATTGCACAAATTGAGGCCCTAATCAAGACAATTACTCTTGCATGTTGGTAGATTCTTGATCAACTAGGTCCATTAAAGCATAAGGTAACAAGAATTTCATGTTTTTGGTAACTATGAATGTATAGAGTTTCAAGAATTCAGTGAATCTACATGAGAAGTTGCATGATGATGATTAATTGCATCACTTAGAACACGAATTACACTTGTATTTGGATGAATTGATATTGAGCATGAAAACCCCACTTATGATAGAATGGTAGTGATTAGTAACATGAAATTTTGATGTAGATTAGTATAATGATGTTGTATGATGATGTTATAAACAAGATGATGTTATGTGGAATCAAATTAGGGTAAAGGTTGTATGAGATTTGATTGAATTTGATGATATTGATGTTATTGTCATGAACTAGTCATGTTATGCATATAATACTTGTACCTTATGTTTATCTAATGGCATGCACACCAAGTGTTTGTCAAAATGCTTGAGTGAGTTGATCATGTGTTGTTTATTGCTAAATGGCTAGAATAGAAAGTTAGTTAGTTGTTAAATTGAAGCTATTGATAATGGAATGGAAAGAAAGACATTAGACTAAGTATGTAATTATGGGTTGTAGGAATTAAGGAGGAAAGCTCAAGCCGTTCCGAGTCTCAAGCGAAACACGACAAAGGTAAGTTCCTTGCTTACAATTAGTATTAGCATGTATTGATGTATAATGTTATTATTCTATATCCGAATTTGTTTACTTGTAATGAGTTGGT
Organism: Helianthus tuberosus; assembly: GCA_030545235.1. Classification (NCBI taxonomy): domain Eukaryota; kingdom Viridiplantae; phylum Streptophyta; class Magnoliopsida; order Asterales; family Asteraceae; genus Helianthus; species Helianthus tuberosus. The sequence continues at coordinate 51,579,203 of CM060410.1, read as the reverse complement.
GTAAGTCGAATACATGATATGGAAAGGTGTTGAATGAATGAAAAGAATGATGTTCCATGTCGAAAAGTTTATGTTTGGATGAAAGTTTCTTTAGAAGAAAGAGGTTTTCTTGTAAATGACAAGTAACTTGATGTTGTATAAATTTCTTATTTAAGACGTCTAATGAGTTGGTTGAATGTAGGTAAAGCGACGTGATGGATGGTGCTACTTGGATCGAACACGCACTTGTGATGCACGCTTCCGCAAAGCTACTAGTTGTGACCTAAACTGTAGTTAAATGTTTTTGTCTAAAACGGGTCTTTTGTATGTAACTTAACCCGGTAGTTGTTTAACGTTAAACTCGTGGTTAAAAGGGTTTTAATAGTTTGCTAGATGTTGCAATATAAACTTTTGTAAAATCTTGCTAGTAATAAGAAGTTAAATTCAGAATTTCCTTATTAAATTATTTGACCCGTTTGAAAGTTTTAGTAAATGAAAGCTTGTTAGTCTCTCTTAAAGTTTGGGTCTTACAAGTTGGTATCAGAGCCTAGGTTTGAGAGATTCGAGCGTGCTCGAACTCAAACCGAAAGCTCTTGTGAAGGTGTGTTCGTTCCAAGGCGCCACGCAAGTAAGTGAATTAAGGATTTCGAGTTATGCTTCTAGATAGAAACGGGAATGGGTTATGGTTAAATTACAAGTATAACCTGGGTTGGGACATTATGGGATGCCATAGAAGGGTTCGGGACTGCCCAGGATCATCTCGGGTTGGAAGAAAGGACCCGGGAATGAAATTTTGTTAAAACAGCGTCAGCGCATCAGAGAGCCCGTCGCCGACGGCATAAGAGCCCGTCGCCGACGGCACCTCTTTCACCGACGCCTTAACCTACTGTCGACGGATAACTCTCAGCGACGGGGTTTTCCCGAGCCCGTCGGCGACGGCCCCTTATGCCGTCGGCGACGGGTCCCCCTTGATCAATTTGCTGAAATCATTTGTTAATCACAATAAGGTCCCTAATTCAAATTCTAACGTTCGTTAAACACTAGAAACATTCCAATGGATTATGAAACTAGGAGTTTCAAGATAACCATCATGTTTAAATGATGAATGCATGGGAAGATATGTACGCGAACGAATGAAATAAGTAATACAACTAGAATGTTTATAAAGAAAGATTTGATGAATTTATGACTTACGAGAATGAATTATTAAAATGGTGATTGACGAATAGAAGGATGGGAAGGATGAATGTAAAAATGTTTAACATAAATGTTTATTTGTAGATGGCAAATGGAGGAAACCCGGATGCCACGGAACGAATAACTCGAGAAGAGTTAAACAAAGTAATTTCGGAAGAAGTAACGAAGGCGTTTGATGCAAATGTTTCAAAGCTAGCGCAAGAAGTGGAAAGTCAAGTATTAAGCACGGTGGAGACTATGATAACAAGTAAGATAGATGAGTTGAAAGAAATGTTAACCGGGATTCAAAGCAAGAAGGAAGCACGACGGTGCACCTACAAGGATTTCATGGCATGCAAGCCTACAACTTATAATGGGGAAATTGATCCCATCGAATGCGAAAGATGGATAGCTAACATGGAAGGGGTGTTCATTCGAAGTCATTGTGACAAGGAAGATCAAGTCATGTTTGCCACGGGGCAACTCTTACGAAGGGCTAAAGATTGGTGGGACTCGTATAGTAAGGAGATTGGAGAGAATCGAGTTCAAACTTTGACTTGGCAAGAATTCAAACAGCCTTTTATCAAGTACCATTGTCCACAATCAGCTGTGGATCGAATCCAAGAAGACTTTCTAGACTCCGACAAAGGGATGAATCAGTCAATGAGATCACGAACACTTTCCTTGATCAATTGAAGTTTTGTGAAGAAATAGTTGGAACGGAGAGGAAGAAGATCATCCGTTACCATGGCATGCTTAAGGCTGAAATTCGGGAGTTTATAACTCCTTCTAAATGTGAGACTTTGGACGAGATCATTGATCTAGCAAGGGATAGGGAAATTGAGATAAAGAGGCAAGATGAACGTGGGGAGAAAAGGCAAGCCGAGAAGGGGTCAACACAAGGCTCTTCCAAGAAACCTAAAACGCATGATCAAGGAAAGAAAGAAGCTTCCAAAGGAGGGTTTCCACGATGTAAGACATGTGGAAAACCCCATTCGGGTGAATGTTTATTGGGAAGGAAGGGGTGTTACAATTGCGGACAAGAAGGGCATCCGTACTATAACTGTCCGAATCCCAAGAGGGTGTGCTACAATTGTAACGAATCGGGCCATGTGAAAGCTGAATGTCCAAAGCTCAAACAAGGGGTGAAGAAAGAAGGAAAGAAAGAAGAACCTGCAAAGGCTAAGGGAAGAATGTTCCAAATCTCCACGAAAGAAGCAAGGGCTCACCCGAATGTAGTCTCAGGTATCTATATGATAAACTCTATACCCACATATATATTATTCGATACCGGAGCTAGTAGGTCATTCGTTTCTAGTGAGTTTGCATGTTCCCATTTATTCACGATAGAAAGAATGTGTGCACCTCTCGAAGTAGAAATTGCCGATTGTAAGAGTTACCTTTTGCACGAAATATGTAGAGGTTGTAGAATCACTATAGATGATGAAGATTTTGATATTGATTTGATTCCCATGGTTTTAGGGGAATTTAAAGTAGTGGTAGGTATGGATTGGTTGTCCCGTTATCGCGCGGAAATCTTATGTGAAAACAAAATTATTCATGTGACATCTCCTAAAGGGAAACGAGTAACCATTCATGGGGAAAGGGAAGTAGGGGCAAAATTTTGTACTATCTTAGAAGCAGTTAAGTACGTGAAGAAGGGGAGTAAAGCATTTTTAGCCTATGTTGTCGATACAAAAATAGGTGCCCTAAGAATTGAAGATACTAGGATAGTGAATGAATACCCGGATGTGTTTCCGGATGAATTGCCGGGGCTTCCTCCCGAGCGGGAAGTCGAATTCCGTATAGAGTTGGAACCAAATGCCAAACCGGTAGCCAAAGCCCCTTACCGGTTGGCACCCGCGGAGGTACGGGAATTGATGGCTCAATTGCAAGAACTTCTTGACAAAGGTTTCATACGCCCTAGCGTATCCCCGTGGGGAGCGCCTGTTTTGTTTGTTAGAAAGAAAGATGGGTCGATGAGAATGTGCATCGACTATCGTGAGCTCAACAAACTCACGGTAAAGAACCGATATCCCCTCCCGAGAATAGATGATCTTTTTGATCAATTACAAGGGGCGAGTTGGTTCTCAAAAATTGACTTGCGATCAGGTTACCATCAAGTACGAGTAAGGGAAGAAGACGTACCTAAGACCGCGTTCAGGACCCGATACGGACATTATGAATTTTTAGTAATGTCATTCGGGCTAACTAACGCTCCGGCTGCTTTCATGGATCTAATGAATAGAGTATGCCGAAATATGCTAGATCAATTCGTCATAGTATTCATTGATGATATTCTAGTATACTCTCGTAGTGAGTCTGAACATGCGAGTCATTTACGTGAGGTACTCGAGACGCTTAGAAAGGAAAAGTTATATGCAAAATTTTCTAAATGTGCGTTTTGGCTCAGGGAGGTGCAGTTCTTAGGTCATGTAATTAATGAGAAAGGAATTTTGGTGGATCCTTCCAAGGTAGAAGCTGTGATAAAATGGGTACCCCCAAAGAATGTTAATGAAGTAAGAAGTTTCCTCGGGTTAGCCGGCTATTATCGGAGATTCATCCAAGATTTCTCTAAAATAGCCCTCCCTTTAACCAAGTTGACGAAGAAGGAAGAAAAGTTTGAATGGGGCAATGATCAACAGAAGGCTTTTCGAATATTAAAAGAGAAATTGTCAAGCTCTCCCGTTTTAACGCTGCCAGAAGGAACAGAAGACTTAGTGGTTTATGCGGACGCATCTCATCAAGGGTTGGGTTGTGTCTTGATGCAACGAGGCAAGGTTATTGCTTACGCTTCAAGACAACTTAAGCAGCATGAAATTAACTATCCAACCCACGATTTAGAATTGGCGGCGGTAGTGTTTACCTTAAAAATCTGGAGGCATTATTTGTTTGGAACAAAGTGTACAATTTATTCAGATCACAAAAGCCTTAAATACTTCTTTGAACAGAAAGATCTCAATATGAGGCAACGAAGGTGGCTAGAATTGATCAAAGATTACGACTGCGACATTCTTTACCATCCGGGAAAAGCTAATGTTGTGGCGGATGCACTAAGCCGGAAAGAATACCCACCACCCATTCGAGTGAAATCGATGAGAATGATAGTTACACCAACCCTTCTTGAAACGATAAGGAAGGCGCAAGACGAATCTTTGAATAAAGGTGATCCGAAAGGTGAAAGAACGAAAGGGTTTGAAAATAAACTTGAGGCAAATACAAGTGGGCTAAGAACAAGGTTTGGGCGAGTGTGGATACCACGTTATTGTGAAACAAAGACCTTGTTATTGGAGGAAGCGCATAAATCCCGTTACTCGGTCCATCCGGGAGCCACTAAAATGTATCAAGATTTGAAGGTAAACTATTGGTGGCCGGGAATGAAACGTGACATTGTTAAGTATGTATCTAAATGCTTGACATGTTCCCAAGTAAAGGCGGAACATCAAAAACCCTACGGAAAATTGCAACCTTTAGAAATCCCGGTATGGAAATGGGAAGATATAACCATGGATCTTGTGACTAAACTTCCTAGAACGAGAAAAGGGCATGACGCAATATGGGTCGTTGTTGACCGACTTACCAAAAGCGCCCATTTTCTACCTATACGGGAGACTTATTCCTCAAAAAGGTTGGCGGAAATTTATGTAGATGAAATCATTTCTCGCCATGGTGTGCCTGTCTCTATTGTGTCAGATCGGGACACGCGATTTACCTCCCGCTACTGGCAGAAATTTCACGAAGAAATGGGCACGCAATTGCATATAAGTACCGCGTATCATCCACAAATGGATGGTCAATCCGAAAGGACCATCCAAACTCTTGTGGATATGTTGAGAGCATGCGTGATGGATTTCGGGGGAAGTTGGGATGAACATTTGCCATTAGTGGAATTCTCATATAACAACAGCTACCAAAGTAGCATAAAAATGGCGCCGTATGAAATGTTGTATGGGAGAAAGTGTAGAACCCCTGTCTGTTGGGGAGAAGTGGGACAAAGAGAACTCGCTCCTAAGGATGTAGTAGCTATAACTAATGAAAAGATTGACATGGTACGGGCTCGATTAAAAGCGGCGCAAGACCGACAAAAGTCATATGCAGATAAAAAGAAGCGGCATATTGAGTTCCAAGTGGGGGATCGAGTGTTCTTGAAGGTGTCTCCATGGAAAGGCATAATTAGATTCCGTAAACGAGGAAAGTTGGGTCCCCGATATATCAGACCATTCAAGATTTTAGCTCGAGTGGGAAAAGTAGCTTACCGGTTAGAATTGCCTTCAACATTAGAAGGGATCCACAACACCTTCCATGTGTCACAATTACGAAGGTGTTTTGCGGATGTAACGGCTCACGTGCCTCTCGAAAACATCGAAGTAGATGAGAGAATGAACTACATAAAAAGACCAGTAGCTATAAAGGATACCAAGGTGAAGATTCTTCGCAACAAGGAAATCAAGCAAGTGTTAGTTCAATGGCAACATAGAAAGGGATCGGATCTCACTTGGGAACCGGAGGATGAAATGAGGAAGTTCTACCCGTTCTTATTCGGTATGTAAATCAGGTTTCGGGGATGAAACCTTCTTTAAGGGGGATGGACTTGTAACGCCCCAAAAATTTAATTATGTACATTGCCACGGTAAGTTATAAGAAATAACTAGGAATGTGAACTTAGTGAGAATGCGAATTAGAACCTTATTAACTAGGTTAAGTAAGTTATGAGCCATTTAAATTAAGTGTGCATATTTGAGGGGGGGGGGGAATGTAAATAAGAGAAGTTAAGTGATTAAAAGAACAAGTAACACAAACACACACACATATGCGTGTGTTTATGTCGCCAGGAGCAAGCAGAAGATGAAAACCCCTTCTTTGTTCACTAAATTGCACAAATTGAGGCCCTAATCAAGACAATTACTCTTGCATGTTGGTAGATTCTTGATCAACTAGGTCCATTAAAGCATAAGGTAACAAGAATTTCATGTTTTTGGTAACTATGAATGTATAGAGTTTCAAGAATTCAGTGAATCTACATGAGAAGTTGCATGATGATGATTAATTGCATCACTTAGAACACGAATTACACTTGTATTTGGATGAATTGATATTGAGCATGAAAAACCCACTTATGATAGAATGGTAGTGATTAGTAACATGAAATTTTGATGTAGATTAGTATAATGATGTTGTATGATGATGTTATAAACAAGATGATGTTATGTGGAATCAAATTAGGGTAAAGGTTGTATGAGATTTGATTGAATTTGATGATATTGATGTTATTGTCATGAACTAGTCATGTTATGCATATAATACTTGTACCTTATGTTTATCTAATGGCATGCACACCAAGTGTTTGTCAAAATGCTTGAGTGAGTTGATCATGTGTTGTTTATTGCTAAATGGCTAGAATAGAAAGTTAGTTAGTTGTTAAATTGAAGCTATTGATAATGGAATGGAAAGAAAGACATTAGACTAAGTATGTAATTATGGGTTGTAGGAATTAAGGAGGAAAGCTCAAGCCGTTCCGAGTCTCAAGCGAAACACGACAAAGGTAAGTTCCTTGCTTACAATTAGTGTTAGCATGTATTGATGTATAATGTTATTATTCTATATCCGAATTTGTTTACTTGTAATGAGTTGGTGTAAGTCGAATACATGATATGGAAAGGTGTTGAATGAATGAAAAGAATGATGTTCCATTTTCGAAAAGTTTATGTTTGGATGAAAGTTTCTTTAGAAGAAAGAGGTTTTCTTGTAAATGACAAGTAACTTGATGTTGTATAAATTTCTTATTTAAGACGTCTAATGAGTTGGTTGAATGTACGTAAAGCGACGTGATGGATGGTGCTACTTGGATCGAACACGCACTTGTGATGCACGCTTCCGCAAAGCTACTAGTTGTGACCTAAACTGTAGTTAAATGTTTTTGTCTAAAACGGGTCTTTTGTATGTAACTTAACCCGGTAGTTGTTTAACGTTAAACTTGTGGTTAAAAGGGTTTTAATAGTTTGCTAGATGTTGCAATATAAACTTTTGTAAAATCTTGCTAGTAATAAGAAGTTAAATTCAGAATTTCCTTATTAAATTATTTGACCCGTTTGAAAGTTTTAGTAAATGAAAGCTTGTTAGTCTCTCTTAAAGTTTGGGTCTTACATTAGTGCGTGAGTGATTAACTGGATTGTTAGTTATGGAAATGGCAGAGTTGTTATCGACAAGAATAGGAGTTCGAGTAAAATTCAAACCGTAGTCCCTCATTTGCTGCTGAATCCACAAAACCTGAGCACAACAGCTTGATGCAGCAATGTACTCGGCCTCGCACGTGGATAGAGAAACGGCAACTTGCTTTTTGCATTGCCAAGAGACAAGACGGTTCCCAAGAAGTTGTGCGCCGCCAGAGGTTGACTTTCTGTTCATCGGGCACCCTCCGAAATCTGCGTCAGCATATGCCATCAAGTCCAAACCACCTTCAGCTGGATACCACAATCCAAGCTTAGGCGTCCCTTTCAGATATCTGAAGATACGCTTGACCGCTTTCAAGTGAGACTCCTTCGGAGTTGATTGGAACCTTGCACACAAACAAACAGAGAACATAATATCTGGTCGTGAGGCAGTAAGATACATTAGCGAACTTATCATTGCTCGATATAGAGTCGGATCCACTTCAGGATCTTTCTCCTTATCGGGTGAAAGCTTGAGATTTGTCGGGAGAGGCGTGTCATAGGGTATGCTATCTTCCAATCCAAACCTTTTGAGAATCTCGTGGACATACTTCGTCTGATGCACGTACGTCCCGGTTTTTTCTTAACTCACTTGAAGACCTAGAAAGAAGGATAACTCGCCCATCGCGCTCATTTCAAATTTGGACTTCATCACCGCTTCGAACTCACGACACAATTCTTCATTTGAAGAACCAAAAATTATGTCATCAACGTAAATTTGCACGATCAGAAAATCTCCCCCTTTCTTCAATATGAACAGTGTAGAGTCAATCGCGCCACGCGAGAACCCATGCTCCAATAGATGCTTTGACAACGTCTCGTACCATGCTCGAGGAGCCTGATGGAGACCGTAGAGAGCCTTGTCCAACAAATAGACTTTGTTGTCTAACCCTGGAGCTTCGAAACCCGGTAGTTGGGACACATACACAGTTTCATGCAATTTCCCGTAAAGGAAGGCGCTTTTCACATCCAACTGATAGACTTTGATACGCATGTGTGCAGCAAAGGCTAGAAACAAACGAATAGCTTCCAGTCTTGCTACCGGTGCATAAACTTCGGTATAATCAATCCCTTCCTCCTGATTGAAGCCTTGAACAACCAACCGTGCTTTGTTTCTGACAACGACACCCTTATCGTCTTTCTTGCACTTGAAAACCCATTTCGTGTTGATTGCATGTTGGCCTTTTGGAAGATCAACCAAATTCCACACCTTTAACTTGTCGAACTGAGCTAACTCTTCTTGCATTGCCTCACACCAAGAATTATCCTTCAGAGCCATTTGATAGTTCTTCGGCTCTATCTGAGAGATAAAACATTCATGCAGGCTAAGATTGTAGATTTCTTCGTTCTTGATAGCAGAGAACAGACACTGCATCTCTGAAATACTCCTTCGCGTTTGCACTCCCGCATTTGGATTCCCAATAATATTTATTATCAACAGGATGATGAATATTTGTTCTTGGAACTGGGATTTCCGGAGCTTGAAGATTGTTTCCCAAATTCGATTGAATCTCCCCCTCAACATTTGCATTACTACTAGAAGCTTGAGCATTTCCAGAAGACGAATTAACATTTGGATATGCTGAGAAATCAACGTAAAGATCACCACTTGTAGTTTGAGCAGTTGCATTGGGGATCTGCTCAGCAACAACATCATTTACGGTCGAAGAATCAGCGACTGGAACATTCAAAGACACATTAGTAGGAATACTTGCTCTCCAGCTCGCATCCACTTCATCTTTGTTCACAAGATGTGTGTATACAACCTCCGAATCTTCTTCTGAAACATCAGGAAGATCAAACGAATCAAATAATTTATCATAATCATAACCACTTTTGGGACCGAATTCGGACGGTGGAGGATCGTAACTCAAAGGAGTTATATCAAACACGATCTCCACTGTACGCTTCTTAAAGTTATAAACGCGTTTGTTTGGAGTTCCATTGGCATATCCCAAAAAGAACCCAATTTCTCCAACTCCCCCCATTTTAGGAGTATCTTTGGTGCGTTTGATAACACACTTGATCCCAAAAGGTTGAAAACCAGATAAGTTTGGTTTCTTGTTTTCAAGCAATTCATAACACGTTTTATCTTCTCTTTTGACCGTAAGCACATGATTTAACACATAACATGCAGTGTTTACCGCCTCGGCCCAGAAGAAAATTGGCAATTTTGATTCAGAGAGCATAGTACGGGCCGCCTCAATCAGGGTACGATTCTTCCGTTCTGCAACTCCGTTCTGTTGAGGAATATATGGAGCGCTGAACTGATGAATTATTCCCATTTCCCGACATAACTCATCCATATAATGATTTTTAAACTCAGTGTCGTTGTCACTTCGGATTTTCTTAATAGGAAGTGAATAATTTTTCTCAAGTTGTTTGAATAAGTCTCTTAAAATACCAGCAGTTTGATCCTTTGTTTTTAAGAAAAATACCCATGAGTAACGTGAGAAATCGTCAGTGACAACTAAGCAATAAGTCATCCCACCGATGCTAGCAACATGGATCGGGCCGAAAAGATCCATGTGAAGCAATTCAAGTGGTTTTTGGATTGAGTTAACTGTTTTCGGTTTATGAGGCTTTCGTTTGATTTTTCCTTTTTCACATGATTCACATTTGTTGTGCATATTGTAACTACGTAAAGGAACCCCCAACACTAAGTTGTTTTTCACTAAGTGGTTCATTTTTCGCAGATGCACGTGGCCTATTCTCCTATGCCAGAGATACGATTGATCTTCAGTCGCCTTCGAAAGTAGACATGTCACTGGAGCAGACGAGTTAACCAACGGGCGCATATCCATGACATATGTGTTATTCACCCTTGGAGCCCGCATAACAATCCAATCTTCAGGAACAACAAATCCCGGACGCAAAACGAAGCAAGCTTTATCAGTGAACAACATCGTGTACTTGTTATCACAGATTTGAGAAACCGACATCAAGTTATGCTTCAGTTCTTCAACGAAGTTCACTTTATGCAGCGTGATTTTTCCATTTGACACAGAGCCTTCACCGGTGATGTAACCACCCTTCTCACCGGCAAAATTCACATAACCACCACGAATTTGTTTAAAATTGTTCAATAACTCTTTATTTCCTGTCATGTGTCTGGAACAGCCACTATCGATATACCAAATATAGATAGCTCTTTTCAGCTGCTCCTACACTCCCCAACAAGAAAATTTAGTTAGAGTGTGGGACCCAAGCCATGATGGTCTTGGGTCGTCCCGATTCATCAACATAAGAAAACTCTTTGAAATAACCATCATTGCCATTGTGTCCTCCATTTCCATTTCGGAAATTGTTGGAATGACTCCCCGCAAATCGTGGATTATACGGAGTTGACGATCTGTTGGTATAACTAGAGTTTCCATAACCTCGGCTTCCATAGTTTTGGTAACTGTAATTTTGATTCCTGGGTGGCTCAAAATTCCTACCAAATCTAGGAACATCATCGTGTCTTGAGAATGATCGTGGATGATTATCCGAATGCTGTCTTTGATTTGGAAATCGAGGGGGTGACGCATTTCGGTCATTCACGAATCTGTTTTGTGTATGAGGTCTAACATAGTTGTTGTTCGAACCTCCAGAACGTTGGTCGTTCTCATGTGTTTGGAAAGTAACATGATTTTGTCGTCTGTGAGGGGTTTTCTCACGAGTATCATGTCTTTGATATGAACTTTCTGATCCTTCACCATGATTAATAACAACTGGTTTCTTCCCGTGATCCTGATTTTGTTGTGATTTAACATTTGTTTTGACAACCGGTTTTACTTCTTGTTTAATCACTTTGTTTTTCTCAACCTTCTGATTTTTACTGTTTTTCTTTTCAACATTAACTGTTTCATTTTGCGGTTCTTCAACAAAAGGTTTCTTTTGATCAGGATCAACATGGGATTTACCCTTGTCATTTGGACAATCTGCTGCTAAGTGTCCTTTCCCACGACACTTATAACATTTGCGAACTTTCGCAGCATTCTTTGGACGTTCCTCATGAGTGGTCGAAGATGATGAGTCGTTGGTGGAATTTTTCAAAATTTGGTTCACAAACTGAGAGTTGGAACCAGTTTCGATCTTTACTTCTTCTTTGACAAAATCCTCCCCTTTAACAAACTCAGTTTTAGGGGTATTTTTTAAAGACCTTTTAGATTTCCCACGTGACTTTGGTTTTGACTTCGCATTTTGAACTTGATTAAAAATTTCCAAAATTTTATTGCTTATCAAATTCTCAATGTTATCAAAAGTTAGCTCATTTTTCTTAGTAACTTCACTCACCTTCGACTGTTCTGAGTCAGAAGCCTCATCTGGCTCAGATTCTGACTCACTTTGCGGTTCAACCGTCAGAGGGGTCTTTGGCACAAAATTTGCCAATTCAGGATCAATGCTTGGCATCGATGTATAATTATGGTTTACCGGAGGAGGCACTTTCTTATAACCGATGCCGAACATTTCTTCCTCAGATTCTTTGAGACGTTGGTTGTTAATACAGAAATTCATCACTTCAGATGAATCCCCGAACTTTTCAATTTTTCGTTGCAAGTCTAAAATCAGATTATCTTTTTCTAAAATGATTTTGTTCTTTTCCAAAACACAATTTTGGTTCATTTCAAGTTCAGATTTTAATTCCTGATTTTTAACAGTTCCCTGAGCCACAAGTCTCTCAAATTCAAAGATATCATTTTTCAGCGCTTTTATCTTAATTCGGTGTTCTTTATCCGAATTAGACAAAACAGCAATGAGTTCTCTGGATTTTTCTAAATCTGCAATTAAGTTTGTGTTATGAAGTGCATATCTATCAATCTTGGTGACAAACTCAACACATCTAGCACATCGCTTATCTACAGAAGATGATTTTACCTCAATGCTAGCCATGAATGCACACGCTTCGCTTTCTCCGGATTTTTCTTCCAACCTTTTACCTTCTGCATCCGCAAATTGCTGCATTTCAGCTGTGGAGATGTTGAACTCAAAGCATTCTCCCTTTTCTCCATCTTCTGTTTTGTTAGCCTTTTCAACAGACTCTACATTCGAGGGATCTTCATTTTCAGCAACATTGCCCGAATCCAACTCTTCCCCAAGAACCTCAGCTACAACCGCAAGTTCCTCAATGCTAGTCTCTTCGACAATCTCTTCACACACTTCTTCGTTGACAATTTCAGCTATAAAGGCTTGTGACACAATAGCTCCTGAAATGTCTTCCAATGCACAACCCCAGTCGTAAGGCTCAGTCATTTTTTTGTAAAGATTGAGCCACCATAGCATTGTTTGTTGAAGGTGTAAGATTTTCAGAACCACTTGGACGAGCACTTGAGTTTGAAGTAGTTGCTGAATTGTTGTGAGGTCTTGAGTTGTTTCCTTGAGAGTAGTTTTCTTTGTTCGATCTTTCCATCTTCAGCTTCCGACAATCACGTGCGAAATGCCCGTAGATGCCGCAGTTGTGACATTTTACCTTTGACATGTCGACTCCCATTCGAGTCTTTGTCTGACCTCCTATGAACTTCCTACCCGTTCTCAACAGAAATTTCTTCGCTCTACGTACTAAGAGTGCCATATTGAGTTGTAGATCAAGTTCTTCCATTTCGTCTTGGTCTATCTGGTCAAAGTCCTCATCGAGACTTGACGGTTCAACGAGCTTTCCAAGACAGAAGTTCTCGTAGACAGTCATGAAGGACGCCAAAAGACTCATGTTTTCTTCAATCAACTTCAAACAGCTTGCATCTACCTTTGGAATGTTCAAGCTTGTTCCTTGAGATTTCTGAGCTCCACCAGAAGAGTACATTCCTTGATTGGAGTTGGTTGTTCCACTTGAACTGACATTGTTGCTTATAAAGGCGTGCTCACTTGCAGGAACTTCATTCTCTAAGTATAGGGCAACACCGGCTCCTCCATTACTACCCTTATCCGTCAGTTTTGAAGCTTTATATAACTGAGGATCTTGGATCTTCTCGAAATCGGATGCTTGATCTTCCATATTCCAAGCATAACCCTTCAGTTTTTGTATAACTTCTTCCAATGAGAGCTCCTCGTAGAGAACACCTTCTCTGATCAAAGCGGTGTACATATTCCATTCTCTGGGAAGGCAATTCAGAAACTTCTCAACTTTCTCAAATTCAGTGTAGATGCCTTCTTGACTCCGATCAAGTTCGCTCAACAGATGATAAAATCGATTTACCGTGTCATCGAATGATTCATTTCGTAAAGCTTTAAACACAACGAATTGAGTCTTCAAACGTTCGAGTCGTCGTTTCTTGTAAATTGCATTTCCTTCATAGCGCTCGATCATGCTATCCCACAACTCCTTCGAGCTATTTCTCTTACGGAACGTATGAAGTATGGATTGTGTCATTGCCATCGTTATCATTGATATAGCTTTCTCTTCACAGTCAAAAAATCTCTTCTGGTCGTCAGTGAGTGCCAAATACGTATCAATCGTCAACGTACGTACTGGAGTAGCTCCACATCCTTTAACGATACACAACCAGATTTTGATGTCTTTTGCTCGTACATATCTTTCGAAACGCTCCTTCCACTCAGGAAAATCAAGCTCGTTTATCAACAAAGGAGGTTTGTCGTTACTCCCTACCTCAGCATTGTGCTTGAGGTTTTGCACCATTGCAGTCAGATTGTTGTTTGCCATTTCAGAAAACAACAGTAGGATTCCACGCAAGAACTGTGTTACTGAAAAGATTTTCTAAGTCCAAACTCGGAGAGAAAACACGGAGTGAAGTGTCTGAGGCTTTAATCAGAATGCAACACCCCGGATCAGAACCTGAAAGAAATCCCAAACCTCGGACACACACTTAGAGTTTTTAAAATTCGGACAAGCACACTAAGGAAAGGAAAACAAGAAGCTCGAAGATAGTGACAAAATTCGGACAAGCACCTAATTAATCAAAGAAACGAAACCTCGGACTAAATAAGAAGCTAAAGTCGGACTTAACTAATCAAGTGAAATTTCGGACAAGCACCTAGTTAAAAGTCGGACACTACTAACAATAATAAAAAGTCGGACACTACTAACAATAATATAACACAAAGCTCTATTAGAGTTAAAAGTCGGACTATAACAATAATAAAAAGTCGGACACTACTAACAATAATATAACACAAAGCTCTATTAGAGTTAAAAGTCGGACTATAAAACTCAAAGAAACTCGGACCTATATAACTATAAAAGTCGGACTCCTTAATAGATTTAAAAGTCAAAAATTCGGACCTCCTACTACACTGTTGAAAATCGGACTACTAAGACTAATAGAAAATTCGGACATAGAGACTCTAATAAAAAAATTCGGACCACCTACTAAATAATAGAAAAAGAAAATTTGGACCACTCTAAATAATAGGAAAAATTCGGACTCCTAAATAATAGAAAACGAAAATACGGACTACTCTATCTAAAGAAATATTCGGACCTTTTAATAAAGACAAAATAAAAGAAATAAAGTTGGACTTCTAGAACCTAAGACTAAACAAATAAAAAAACTAGGACTTGACAAGTAAAAAGGTCGGACTCCCCTAATAACTAAAGGTCGGACAAAGTATAAAGGATCTAATCCTAAAACTGGGACCACAGGGACTTTAAAACTAAAAGATCTAACCTAAAACTAAAATTCCGAATAATATTTAAAATTTGGACTTAAATAGATAAATAAAAAAGTCGGACCTCAAGGGAGCACTAAAAATTCGGACAGAACAGCTTTAAAAATCGGACTAATATAGGAAGACAAAAATTCGGACAGAACAATCTTAAAAATTCGGACTAATAAGAGTTTTTCAAAACTCAGAAGAACCAATCTCCGGACTATCTCCCCAATGTGACTACACACTGGTTCAACAATACCCCGGAGACACAAACACATAATTTAAACCACGGACAAGGCTTCCAAAGATCAAACTCAGAATCTTTTTCAACCTTCAAACTCTGTATAAACAAGAACCAAAACCCCTGTAAAACCCAGATGAAGAAAAACACTAAAAATCACCAAACTACTCAAAATCCATCATCAAATCACTAGATATGAATGAAGAATCATGAATAAAACACAAAAACTCACTAAATTCTCACTAAACCCTATCAAAGTTTGAACTTTTCTCACAAAACCTTCAAACTAAGAAACACCTACAGTAGAATGAGCACACTGCTCTGATACCACTTGTAAGGCCTCCTAATCCAAGATCTCACTCAGCTAAAGAACCAACAGGTGTGCGGAATCCACCTGATGATCAACCACTGCAGATGAAACACTAGTATGCAAAGATTTGTGAGAGAAATCAAGAATACACTGAGTATTCTTGATGAGGAAGATGAATGACGTCACTCACACAAAGCAGCCGCCAGACAAAACACACACAATGATTAGGGTTAGGTGCACAGAATTTCACACAGAATCGCCACCTTGTCTATTCCACATAAAGGTATAAATACAAGGCAAAACCCGGACTTTCAAGACAAACTAGAAAGCCCGGACAACACATACAAAACTCTGACTTTTGCCCTAGACAAAACTCAGACAAATACAAAGCCAAAACTTGGACAAAATGTCCAAGGATAAACTTGGGACTATCTTTCACTATATGTACAATAAAGACCCTACAAAATGGGAGACATGCACTTATCACCTAAAGTGCATTAACATTTAGGCCTATACATGACCTATAGGGGACATATACGAGATTTAGACTACACCATATGATAGGATACTACATCCATAGTCCATACGAGACCTATACGAGACTTATACTACATTATATTATACGATACGATACAATACAATATGATACGATACGATACCATAGGATATGATACAACACCCGTATAGGCCTATACAGGACCTCAACCACACTTATAATCCTATACGGGACCTATACTACTCCTATAGGCGTATATGGGTGTTGTATCATATCCTATAGTATCGTATTGTATCTTATCGTATAGTGTATAATATAAGTCTCGTATAGGTCCCCTATAGGTCTTGTATATGCCTATAGGCCTATACGGGACCTAAGCCACACCTATAGTCCTATACGAGACCTATACTACACCTACATACCTATACGAGTGTTGTATCGTATCATATAGTCTCGTATCGTAAGTGTTGTATAAGTATCATATAGGTCTTGTTGTATAGGCCTATAGGCCTATACAAGACATATACTACACCTACAGGCGTATATGGGTGTTGTATCGTATCCAATAGTATCGTATCGTATGGTATCGTATTGTATCGTATCGTATCGTATCGTATCGTATCGTATCGTATCGTATCGTATCGTATCGTATCGTATCGTATCGTATCGTATCGTATCGTATCGTATCGTATCGTATCGTATCGTATCGTATCGTATCGTATCGTATCGTATCGTATCGTATAGTGTAGTAGAAGTCTCGTATATGTCTTGTATAGGCCTATACGGGACATAAATCATACCTATAGTCCTATACGAGACCTATACTATACCTATAGGCCTATACGGGTGTTGTATCGTATCTTATAGTATCGTATAATGTATAGTATAAGTCTCGTATAGGCCCCCTATAGGTCTTGTATATGCCTATAGGCCTATATGAGACCTATACTACACCTACAGACCTATACGGGTGTTGTATCGTATCCTATAGTATCGTATCGTATAATATAGTGTAGTATAAGTCTCGTATAGGTCTTGTATATGTCACACCCTTAATTTCTCACATGCGGAGTACTACCACGAGGCGTGTGACTGGCCAGGATCAAGCCACCAATCATATTGAACAATCATAATCATAATAACAAAATAGTTTTACCAAAACCAATACGATCAGTGACTAATAAAGTTCAAGTCCAAAGTTCATAGTTTAAAAGCAGTTAATAAAGTCAACAGCGGAAGTAAAAGTTAAACAGTTTTAAAATATCAGTTTAAAGTCCATAATTTATTAAAAGAAAACCCAACACGGGTTCGTACGACCACTACACTCCCCGCTGCAAGCTCCTGCTATTACTGAGTACCTGCAAAGCATGCAGTAGGGTGTCAACATAAAGTTGGCGAGTTCACGAGTTGTCCAGTTTTAGTTACAAAAACTTATGTTT
This sequence comes from Helianthus tuberosus, assembly GCA_030545235.1. NCBI lineage: Eukaryota > Viridiplantae > Streptophyta > Magnoliopsida > Asterales > Asteraceae > Helianthus > Helianthus tuberosus. Next base: position 51,561,766 of record CM060410.1, on the reverse strand, counting down.
GTTAAATTACTCATTTATACCATGCCATTGAGAGCTACTCCATCAGTAAGCTACTAAACTTCCATGATAATACCGAAACTTTCGCACTTAAGTTGTTGGTGCCCTGTTTGTCAATGTCTATCATCATCGATGGTTTCCGAGGACTATTAGTTCACGCCCGTCCACTCAAGGCCAGGCCATACGACTAATCGGTATAGTAAAGTAGGGACTTCGTGATAAAGTTCCATTTAGTAGGCTAGTTCATGAAATATAATAGTATTTAACTGAGTGTCCCACACAAGGGGAAAATGTTTTCCGTATCCCACACAAGGGAAAAATGTTGTTCATTCCGTTCCCAACCACCAGGAATACATGCTTTAGTAAAGTGTGTGAACTCACCTTGGTTTGCTCGACATGTTATTTACTTGTTTTAAGGTTGGTCACACACGTCCTATTATGGTTACCAAGTTTAATCAGTTTTGTATACAAATCACATCACGTATGCTTACACGTATCTACACATAGCACATAGTTATCACTTATCGCTTAATAACATGCAGCCCATTTAGGAATTTTTATCGTAACTGCAAGTATGAATAGTAATACAAACAGTCCTGTATGAGTATCCTATGTGTGCGACCCACTTAGAAGAGCAGCCCAATTTGTGCGAGTGTGCGGTCCGGTTTAGAGTGTGAGGTCTAGTATTCAAAGTCCAATAACGAGTGTACGATTTAAATCGGTGTACGAGTATGTGCGAGTGTGGGCCTAAGTTAACATATAAGTCCATTTATCAGAGTGTGCGGCCCACACTAGTGTGCGGCATCCCAAAGTGTGGTCTCATGCATATGTTAGTTGTACCATGTGTTTTATGCGTTGTACAAGGCTGTGCGGTATTTTAAAGTGTGCGACTCAACATTAACCTTTTATACATTGTGCATCCCGAATTGCACCCTTTTTAACTGTGCAGCACACCTCGCACACTCGGGTGTGCGGTGTGCTGTGCTGAGTTGTACAACATGCCCCTCGAGTTGTACCCTCTCTTTGGTGTGATATCTTATTTTAAGCAGGATTTCATTTATGTGATTTCATCAATCAATAACAAGATTGTAACATCATGTTTAGATTCGGCAGTTAATCATCATCATATAACAATCATCATAAAATAATCATCAATCATCATTCCATTTTATCAAATAAATCTTCCTACTTCACTAATATTTCTACACATCCTTTGATTCTTTTAAGATGGATCTAGGGTTTTATCAATCATTCCTCAAGATACTTTTTATTCATCTAAATCAGATTCTTAAACTAGGATCATCATCAACATTTCATAAAAATCTAAATTTTGACATAACAAATCCCCTATATTCTATCATGAACTGATCTTTGTCAAACACTATCATGTAGCATTACATTCATGATCAATTCACAGAATGATCACTCTACAATCATCCATCAATTCGAGTTCAGTATTCATTTAACACTAAAACAAGCATCACTCATGTATAACCATTCGACATACAAATCATTAATCAAGTTAGCACCTTTATCATTTATTATTCATCAACTATGGAGATAGTGAACTTACCAGTTAAACTAAAATAAGAATGTGTAGAGTAGAGGAATGAAGCTCCAAAATGACAAACTCTAGTTGCTTTCGAAGGAGGATAATATTGCTTTCAAACCCGAAGATAGAGGAGAGAATTTAGTGTGTCTTAGGGTTTTTAGAGAGAGAAAGGTGGAGAGAGAGGGAGAGAATTTTGGGATTGCTGCTGAGATGATTGTTGCAAAACATTCTCCTATTGTCGGCTGACATGTCCTTATATACCCACACAAAAAGATGCCGCACAAACTAATGTGTGCAACCTTATAGGGTTTCCTTATGAACGGGTATTGGGCCTGACCCAACTCACTGTGCGGTGGCCCAAGGTAGAACAAGGAGTGTGCGGATCCAGGAAGGTATACGGCTACACATCTGATCGCATACGTTGGTTTAACTGTACGGTTGAGCTTATTTTATTAAATACTTTATCTTAACGTTAGTCACAAACACTCATATCCATTTATATTTAAATAACAGTTATAATATAACTCCCGTTCATTACATCCACATAATCAACTTCACATAATTACATCATACAATATACAGGAAAACCCGAAGTGTCACAGTATAGGCCTATAGGTCTATACGGGACCTATACTACACCTATAGGCCTATACGGGTGTTGTATCGTATCCTATAGTATCGTATCGTATCATATAATGTATAATATAAGTCTCGTATAGGTCTATATAGTTGTTATATCATATCCTATACTTATTATTTTTATTTATTTAAAATAGAAAACTTATTTTATTTACAAAAGTTTGCTAAAACGATTAATATTGTATAAAATGTTTGAAATAAAAAAACCTTATATACGCCCCATATTGGCCTATACGTGGTATATATGGGGCATGAGTTGTTGATACATATTATGTGGACGCGACTCGACTCGGTTCGATTCGGTTCGGTTCGACCCGGTTAGGTTCGGCTCAAGCCCGACGTCACGACATTCCTCCGTCGTGCGCCCCAGAGTTCGACACGCGAAGCACGAAGCGCCGCGAGCCGGTTCCCGCTGCCACATCATCATGACATCATCATGATGATGTCATGATGATGTCATTTGTTTGACAAAGGCTTACAATCTGCATATTTGAAATCATGTACGTGCATGTACATGTAATTTGGACCAATCAGATTTGTTTGTGGGCCAATTAACTTCACATTGGGCCAATTCAAGACACAAGCCCAATCGCACAAGTGAAGAAAACATATACATACCGAAATCAAGTGTTTTCGGTAAGGGTGACACGAGAGAGAAGGAGTGCACAAGGAAGAACACATACCCGAGAGAACTAGTGAGAGTTTGCAAAGATTATTTTGTAAACATTGATTTGTAACTGTTTTTCAAGTATTAATACATTGGTGTTAATCGTTGAGTCTCGGTCTCCTTCTCGTGTTCTTGTCGTGTTCTATCTCGGTTTGCATCTCCGGTTGGATTCCGCACAACCGGGTGTGTTTGTACACAAGGATTAGGCGACTAGATCCTCCCCTAGCCGGACCAACAAGTGGTATCAGAGCCTTGGCTTTTCTCCTTGTTAAAACCGAGTGTTTTCGGGTGTGTTTCGGGTTTTTGAAGTTTTTATTTTTCTTGAAAATCTGCTTGAAATTTCGAAAATCTTCATATTTTGCTGAAAGTTCTTATAAAAAACCTCTCCATTTCTCATTTTTACATGTTAAAAATTGGTTTTTAGTGAAGTTTCAAGCAAGAATTTGTGTTCGGAAATTTGTCGGTTCACCGGAAAACTCATAAGTTTGCCGGAAAATTCAAATTTTCTGGGTTGTTCTTCATAGAGTTCATCTTATCTTCATAAGTGTTCTTCAAATTTTCAATCTTTTGATCTTGGTCAAGTATTTGTCAAAGGTGTTTGTGTATTGAAAGTTGTGATTTGATTAAAATAGTATTTCACCTTACTGGTTGGTAATATAAGCATGGTGTAGCCGATAGTGGGCTGTTGTGTCAGGAGATTAGACAGACAAGATAGGTGGATCGCACAAGCTGATTAGTCACACAAGATGATTGGAACGTACAAGAATGATCAGTCGCACAAGAGATAGGATCGCACAAGATCTGAAAGTCGCACAAGATAGTGGGCTCGCACAAGAACTGGGCTTCTATTTGGGCTTCTGATTACATCGAACCAGCAGTTAAACTCTATTTGGGCTTCTGATTAGTCGCACAAGATTGTTTAATTGCACAAGATATGTAATCGCACAAGAGGTTGAGGCTCGCACAAGATCTGATAGTCGCACAAGAAAACTGGGCTCGCACAACATAGATTTGGGCTTCTATTTGGGTTTCTGTTACGTCGGACCTACAAGTTACTCCCCACACCAAAATCACTTCTGAACACCTAACACCTTGCCGAAATCACCCTTATTGCCGAAATCAGCTTCTGGGCCGAACTCCCACCTGGGCCGAAATCACTTGTCTTTTTTTTTTTTTTTTGGGCCATAGTTGTTTCTTTTGGGATTTGTAGGATTTATCAAATTCTAAGTGAGTGGGTTATTATTTTCTTTAAAGCCCACCTGAGTGCATCAAAAGAATTAGAAGTTGGGGGTTCGTGAAAATTGGTCTAGATCATCAAAATTAGTTAGAAGCTGGTGTTCGCAAAATTTATAAGGTTGTCGGCTGATTAAGATTTTGAGCAGGTATTCGTCATTATACATCCAATATGAAACGATCTATCATAGCAACTGATATGTTCGGAAATCCACTATCTGTTCGATCTACTGGACCAACAGACTTGTACGGAAATCCGCTTCAACCAGTGCCACAACAGCAAAGCCAACGACCTATCAGAGCAACTGATATATTCGGAAATCCAATACCTGTTCGATCTACCGGCCCAACAGATCTGTATGGAAATCCATTACCACCAGTTGCTTCACAGTGCCATCGTTCTACTGTAGCACCATCATCTCTTGATTCAAGGAACTGTAGTCAAACAAAAACGGCGTTGTATGCTGAAATTGTCAAAGATGCCAGCAATGGTGAATCCTCAGGAAATAATGACAGTTCTGAACATGACAGTAGTTCAGATGAAGATGTTTCAACTTCAGTTGAGGATGATACAACTTCAAGTTCAAGCGAGGATGGATCTGAATGTGAATCATCAAGGGAGGTTGTTGATTCTGATGCAGAAAGGTCAACATCTGAGAGTGATTCCAGTCAGGTACGTGTCGATGAATCAAAATTTGATAGTTGTGATAGATGTGATAGGTGTGTTGGATTAGATGCTAATATGTCTGAGTTGCAAAGCAAACATGATGCTTTAAAAGCTGAATTGTTTGACTTGCAAAACAAACATGCTTCTTTAGATGATAAGTGGTGTGATTTGCAAAGCAAGCATGAGGATTTGCAAAACAAATTTGAAGTGACAAATATGCACAATCAAAAGTTGATAGTGGATCTTTCAAAATGCAAAGAGGCTAACATGTTTTATGAAAACCATGAAAAGGAATTTAAAACGATGGTTGAAACTTTAAGAAAAGATAAAACCGAACTGACAAAAATGGTTTCCAGAAAACAAACTGACATAAATTTGTATATCACTCGTCTTGAGATAATGCAAAAAGAGATGGCTTGTGTTAAAACTGAAAGTGAGGCGATCCAGCTTAAGTTAGACAGTTATTTGAGCTCTAGCTATGTGTTGGATCACATCATTGATGTTCAGAAAGAGAAAAAGGATGTCACATGCATTGGATATAAGCAATGTCCACCACCTGTTAGACACAATTACGATGCACTGCCTGATGAGGAGTATAGAACTCACTTTGAACCATCTGTTCCTTTGGACGTTGAGGAATTTGCAACTGGACTTGGATACAAGAAAGAAGTATCATCAGATTCGGATGTGTCAGCAGATACACGTGTGTCTTCTGCTGAACCGAATCAGGATCCTCCAGTTGTGATTAAGGATGCTGATTCTTCTGATGATGAATCTGTTGATACTGATTCAGCAAAGTTTGATGCGTTGATCAAAGAAGAGGACATACCTCTTGAGAATCATATTCTATGTGATCCTCCCGCAAAGCCCACTAAGATTGTCCCAATCGAGTCCTCGTCTGCAAAAGAGTCTGAGAGTGTGGATTTGCTGTACACTCTTGTTGGTGATGATAAAATTTATTCTGACAAAGATTTTCCGATTAAGAATGTAAATCAATCTTTAATCAGTGAAGTTTTTGAAAATTCAACAAGTAAGTTTTTGGGAAAGACAGGATCACACATTGTGGTAACACAGTGCCCTCCTATCCCAAAGGCCGAAGTTCGAAAACAATATAAGAATCAGAAATTACCAACAATGAAAAAGCAGCAAAATCATACCAAACCAAAAGGTAAATCAACGACTCAAGGTCAAAAGAAACAGAATCAGAAAAGGGACAAGAAGGTGAACTTTGTGAAATCCAAGGGAACGGACAAAATTGAAACTTTTGAGAACAAATCTAACTTAGATTTTGTTAAGCAAGCAAAGGTATTGCAAAGAAATGAACCAAACAGTTCAAAACCTATTACCTCGGGGTCACAAAGTTCATCATTATCGGCAAGACGATCACATAATACTTCGGGGTTTGTTGAACGAAGATCATGTTTTGAATGTGGTACAATTGGACATATAATTCGAAATTGTCCGTATCTTCATAAGTTAAAAGCCAAAGTTGATGATCCCCGTGAACGAAATTACCAAAAGCAATCTGTTTCTTCAAAACAAGATCCCCGCCTTGTAAGAGAAAGGGAAAAGAAACAGAAACGCCAACAGGTCAAGGTAATTGAGAAAGCACTTAAAACTGAAGTGGTTCAAAAACAATCTGTTCCAGTTAAACCAGAAAGTTCAAAATTTTCAAAAACTTCAAACATTCACGAAGTTAAATTTTCAAACAATCAAGCTGGTAAAACTCAACAGACATGGAAACCTAAAATGACCACAAATTCAGGGGGATCATCATCATTTCCTAACCATCAGAAAGTGGAAGTTATTGTTGTTGATGAAAATGGAAGACCTAAGACCACAATGGCTTGGGTCCCCCTCTCCAACTAATCTCTAAATGAGAGTGCAGGATGTTCCAGGAGGAACTATTGATAGTCTTAGGATTGTTGATAGTGGAGCGTCCATGCACTAGATCGGCAACACTAGACTCCGAAACATCATTTTATCTAGGAGTTGTTGCCTTTGATGGAGAGAGGAGAAAAGAAGACAAAAATGTCTGATAAAAGAATGTGGTTGAATGAAGTTGAAAAATTCGACATGATGAGATATGTGCCAAAATTGGTTGTTATGGTTTTTGATCGGGTCCTCAGGAAAGATTCCAATGAAAAGTACGCGCCTGTAGCACGTCTGAAGCTTTTCGAAGTTTCATGGATTTTTCTTCCACAAGAAGTTCAAAGTCCACAAGATGAACGTGTAGGGTACTTTTCTCTACGGTGTGATTGAAGAAAATGTGTTTGTTGAACAAACCAACCGGGTGTGCGGATGCCTTGGCGTGGATTGAACAACCGCACACTACTTCTCATAGAGAAAGACAAAAGACCTTCGCTGGTGCAATGTGGAAGACCAGCCGGACCCAGAGGTTTATGATCTTGTTGCTGTGAAGAGATTTCTCAGTAGCTACAAAATCGACTTTGAAATCCACACCTGGTGGATATCCAGTTTGGGAGAGCGCTCAGATTCCTGGCAATGCACGAAGCAGTTGCAGGATACGGTTTTGAACTTCTAATCTCTCCTATACTTGTCGATATTTAAGCTTCTTTATGAATTATTATCCTCTCGTACAGCAATCTTTGACCAGACTCGTTGATCTCGAATATCACCTCACACGTGATTGTTTCACTATGAAACTCATCAATGTTGTCATGGTCCGCACCGATTACCGACATGCCAACTGGTTTTTCCAAAATTTGATAAATCATTTCTGACAATAATTTAATTTTGGTAAACGGCATTGAGGTAAAACATGAGTTAACAACATCGGAAAATCATTTTTGTAAATACCTTTGTGTTTTTTAAATTTTATCTTAGTTTGTTGATTTTAGGGGGTGTAAATCCAAATTTGAAAATTCAAAAACATCGAAAAATTTCAAAACCCAAAAACATTGGAAAAACAAAAATGAGTTTCCTGGCGAGCAAAAGAGAAAATGATAGTACATCAGTGGTCTGTCTAAACCTCTTTAAACCTTAAATGAAAAATGATAAGCAGCTCTATATAAGATGTATCGGTAGGCTCACAATCATTTTAAAGTGTGCAGGGTGATATAGACTTTAATCGACTGAAGACTAGGTGGGAACCATTCATTGGCATATGGTCTTAGTACCGAAATTTCGTTTGAGAGATTGCCGAGGTTCTGAGATATTCGGTCTTTATGCTGCTTATCATCTGGGTATCATGGTTGTTTCTTCTACCGTAAAAATAATGGAGACGCAGTCTAAGATCTTCCATGATACTATACATACGTGTACATATTGCATTCGACCTCAATAAGTGATCAACAATCACATGTCCAAACAAAATAAGTGATATAATATCACATTTATCCGGGAGTCAAGTTCGTCTCTCTGCTGTACGAAAGTACTGACCTGTTCACGGACTTGCTCCTGTGCCCTCATGCATATGAAAATCAAGTTCCTCATCAATAAGTGATTCTATCACACAGGGCTTGTTTTCATTCAAAATAAGTGAGTTTCTCACATTTTCATATACGGTCAAACAGATGATAATCGGTATACTCACCGGTAAGATGAACCCTCGTGCATACCTTGATACGGGAATGTGTCGTGATGTGGATGAACACCGGTCGGTAAGTATAAATCATACCTTAACGTATCCCCTCGCCATGATTACATATGATAAGTTGAGCTTATGTGGATAACAATACCGATAATTGTTATAGGATGCTTATCTAAATGTTAACTAAAAGAACAACAAGAGCGTTTTGACATGACCGTACACTGATATGATTCTCTTACCCTCGAAACTCGCAAAAAGAATGTTTGTATATATTTACTTTTCTTAGTTTCTGCAACTCTGTATATATTTATTTACTGCTGTCAGTCTTTCAATTTGAAATATTCAAAATTCCAAAAAGATTTTAGGTGTGTTTTAATATAAACTTTCTAAAAGCCAAAAAGATTTTATTTCTATCTTATTTTCGATCGTACCATGTTGGATCTCGAGTCTTCGTTACCTGAAACCTGATTGAAAACCAAAGTGACTAAATCTTCATAAACGGTCGAAATTTGCAAGTTTTGAAAGTTAAAAACTAAAACTGATAAATTTGTTAAACTTTCAAACTGTCGGACGGTAGTTGAAATATGGTCACATGTGTGTTATTTGTTTATGTTAAACTATATTCCAAGCAGTTGTTCTCATTACGCGTTTAGATTTCTTGCATGTGCAGATTCTAAAGGCAAGGAGAACATATTCGATGACAAGCATTGGGATGAAGACACGACGTGAAGGCACTCAAAAGATAAAGATGATCGAGTTGCCGCTGACCATCATCAACACCACAAGGATCTCAAGTACTGAAGATCAAGTCATTCACGAGCATAACTCAAGGGGGAGCTTATGTTAAGGGGGAGTTTGTCATCACACTTCCTACATAAAAAAAAGGGGAGTTTGTTGATACACTTTCTGCTTACAATGCGTGAAGACTTTGAAGATCCTCCGACATGGAAGATATGGAAGTTGAACCTCACGAGTAGCGTCCAAGGGGGAGTTTGTTGATACATATTATGTGGACACGACTCGGCTCGGTTCGACTCGGTTCGGTTCGACTCGATTAGGTTCGGCTCAAGCCCGACGTCACGACATTCCTCCGTCGTGCGCCCCAGAGTTCGACACGCGAAGCACGAAGCGCCGCGAGCCGGTTCCCGCTGCTACATCACCATGACATCATCATGATGATGTCATGATGATGTCACCATGTTGACTATGCTTACAAATTTGAAGATTGTGGAACATGTCTTGAACGTATACATGCATGATGTGGGCCATCCATTACACTTGGGCCAATCAACTACACATGGGCCAAACCCCATAACCAATCGCACAAGTGAAGCATATATATACATACCGAAATCAAGTGTTTTCGGTAAGGGTGACACGAGAGAGAAGGAGTGCACAAGGAAGAACACATACCCGAGAGAACTAGTGAGAGTTTGCAAAGATTATTTTGTAAACATTGATTTGTAACTGTTTTTCAAGTATTAATACATTGGTGTTAATCGTTGAGTCTCGGTCTCCTTCTCGTGTTCTTGTCGTGTTCTATCTCGGTTTGCATCTCCGGTTGGATTCCGCACAACCGGGTGTGTTTGTACACAAGGATTAGGCGACTAGATCCTCCCCTAGCCGGACCTACATGAGTCATATACGAGACCTATACGAGGGGTTCTATACGTCACGTATAGGCCTGTACGCGGCGTATAGGAGTATCCAAACGAGAACTGACATGAGTCAGACACTGAGTTTGATGTAACCCTATAGCCTATACGGCCAATATAGGCCTACACGATGTATATACGAGCCAGATGGTGTGCAAATAGGCAGATGGGGTGTGTGAATAGTTTGAGCATAGATTAATTAGGCACGTTTGTTTAAAACGGTAATGGTTGACCTATTCGTTACAGGATAAAGCTCGTTTCTCTTTATTTTAAATTTAATTTAACATTATTTTATATATTAAAAATTATTATTTTATAATGATGCATGATTAGAGTATGCATTGCACATAGACATAAATTGATTATTAAAATTTTTTTCTTTGCCTTGTTAATCATATTGTTAACGTTAATATTTGGATAGAAAAAAAATAAGGATTGAGGACCACTTACGCGGCTAAATACCAAGTTATGGATACTTAAAACATTAGTTATATGTTCTCCTTTCGTCTCTATGTCAAATGGGTCATTTTTAACTCAAATTTGGGGTTTTTTTTTCAAACAAATACAACTATTACAATAGATAACTAAATGTTTAAGCAGCCATAACTTGCTATTTGGATATGGATTAAGAATCTTTCACTGGAAATCAAGATGATGATGAATTGTATTACATTTGGAAATTTGGTTTAGACCTCAAAATTTGAAAAATATGATTAATTAGAAATAAATCATTTATTTATTTTACAATTATAGTCATTTATTTTTTTTCATAATAAATGAATATTTCGAACTAGTTCTCCCATTTTACATTGGAACTTTTTCTATATAAGGGTTCAAAACAAACACATATATAGACCATCTTGAGGGAAGGTTTAACATTTTTATCAACTCTTACCACCTTGAATCAATGTGCATGGGGGTGATATTTTAAAATTTTATATAAATAAAGTTGCTTATAAGAAAATGTATATCTATTTTCTTCTCACAAGAAGCGTATATTATTTGGTTTAAAATAATAAAACCGTAATGCCATTTTAATAGTTTCAAGACACTTGCAAAAGTAACAAGGCAAAGGTATACAGCGATTTACAACCTTGCACCAAGGATTTATTTTCAAGAATCAAGAAACCAAGGTTGCTACAACATTCTAAGCATAGGTTGAATGGACTGATGCCATGGATGAAGAAACTATGTGATTAAATTTAACGATATCTAGGTCATGCAAAGAAATGACTCAAGTGGTGCTAGCCTCAACCCCATCTCGTCTAGATATATGTTGTATAGAGAGCAAGAACCCTTCTTCACTAAACTACAATGCTTATATTTTCAAGTACAAGATGTAACCTCAAGAGAACCAAGACAAACCTCCTTTAACTCTTCTATGTTTTAATTTTCTCACTTGACAAATTCAAGAAAGAACTGCCCTCCCATATAGAGAGGTGAACGCCCAAGGAGATTGATAGATAAGGGAACCAAACGGATAAGAAGTTATTAAAAATAATGAAGCCGTACCTTTTGATATTTTCCATGATACTTTTAAATGAACTAATTTTTGGATATACTATTAATATTTATGCTCCGCAAGCGGTCTCAGCCAAGAAAGTTCTTTGGGAGGCTGTCGAGGCTGAGATTGGTAGGAGCTCCGGTTTGTGGATCTTGTTGGGGGATTTTAACGCAGTGCGGTCCCCCGATGAGAGGAGAAATTCGGCTTTCAAAGCCCCTTATGCCAGGAATTTTAATGCTTTTATACATAATATAGGTTTTGTTGTGTATAACATGACAGGGAAATAGTTCACTTGCAGCCGTGATAATGTCAAGAAACTTAGCAAGATTGACCCGATGCTTGTGAGTCATGACTTCTTTAGCAAATGGCCAACGGCATGTCTTAGAGCTCTTCCTTAGCTATACTCGGATCATTGTCCGCTTATGTTGACTACGGTGGATAACAATTTTGGGCCCAAACCATTCAGGTTTTTTAATTCCTGGATAGGCAAAGACGGGTTTGAGGAGGTGGTTAAAGGGGCTGCGGAGTCGTTTAATGATTCGGGTCCTGCTGATTCTGTCTTGTCTAAAAAGTTGGCTTTTATCAGGGATCACATTAAAAAATGGAGGGATGACATGTTATTGAAAGAAAGAGAAGCCGAGATCAAAGCTCTAGAGGAAATTGAAATTCTTGAAGAAGCCCTGCAAGAGAGAGAGCTTGAAGAGGAAGATTGGGCGCTATGGGAGAACAAAAAAGTCTTGAAAAAGGTCGAACAAAGGAAAAATATGGATCTGAAACAACGTGCGAGGGTTCGTTGGGCGGTCGATGTGGACGAGAACTCTAAATTCTTTCATGGTTCGATTAACAGTAGAAAGGCGAGGAATTCGATCCCGGGCCTTAGCATTGGTGGCAACTGGGTTTCTAAACCGTCGCTTATCAAAAAGGAGGTTATGAGGTTTTTTAGAAACCGATTTGTCGAACCCTTCCCTATTAGACCTGGGATGCGATTTGACAGCATCAATAAGTTATCGGAGGCGAGCAAAGAGAGGATTGTAGAAGATTTTTCCAAAATCGAGATAAAAGAAGCGGTGTTTGGTTGCGGTTCGGATAAAGCGCCCGGCCCTGACGTATTTAATTTCAGATTCATCAAACACTTCTGGTATCTCTTTGAAGATGACTTTTATACTATCATGCTCCAATTTCATAAAGAAGGGAAAATTAACTATGGAAGTGGGTCGTCTTTTATCACCTTGATTCCTAAAGTTAAGGACCCCGTGGACTTGAACACATATCGGCCTATTAATCTGGTGGGTATTATAAGTAAGGTTATTTCAAAAGTTTTAGCGAATAGACTGAAGGTTGTCATTGGTGAGGTCATCTCGGAACATCAGTCGGCTTTTATCAAAGGGAAGTTCATTCTTGACTGTAACACCTCGTGTTTTCACGAGTGAAAGTCAAAGTCAAGGTCAAAGTCAACGACCGATTTCGCGCAACTTGACTCGTAGAAATGTTCTTATTTTATTTATATTATGTGGAGTAAATGTCGTACATTGCAATAACCGAATCATGCTAACCGTATTTCAATCGACCTACGACTGTGAATGATAGGAAGTAACAATGCGATAAAGTTAATCAACTAATAATCAAGCTATGTAAATCGAATCGAATCGACATCAAATCGTAACTCGAACTATGTATTTTTACTTATCGTCTATACGTGTGTGTGTGCCTTACGTGTTACCTGTGCATGTTTATTTATGTTTATTGTGGAAATCAAGCGAACTCAATCGAACTCGAAGTCTAACCCGAATGTAATCGAACCCGAACCCGAAATCCGACTCGAACCATTTTATATACGAAGTAGTTGGGACTAAAAGTAATTTGACTAGGAAACCCTATCGAATCGCTCGCAATCGAAACCGAAGCGTCATCGCACCGAACGCACCATTCAGTCGATATCCGGACGGATGGTCCATCCGCACGGATTGTCCATCCGCACGGATTGTCCATCCGCACGGATTGCCAATCCGCACGGATTGCCAATCCCCATGGATGAACAATCCGGGTGACCTGCAATCCGCACGGATCACCCTTTCCCCTTTTAGCATCCTATAAATACCCGGGTCACTCTCCAAACTTTCCACTTTTGGAAAGTGACGTCCGACCAGCGCACATTCTTCACCTTTTCTCCGATTTCTCTCAATCCAGGTAAGATCTCGCCCTAAATCTTGTACATTCTTGATCTATACACACTTCTACACCTTTCTGTCTTTCAAATCTCAACTTTTAGCCATGAAATCACCAAGATTTTAGGTATTCTCGGGTGACGTCACCATGAAGTTCTCATGAACTTCAAGTGTGACCTCATTCCACCAAGAATAACTCAGATCTGAACGATTTCCACAAGATTTCACAACGACTTCACCTAAATCTAGACTTTTCTAAAGGATAAAAGAGTTGAACGAAATAAACAAGTTTTCTCCTTCTTTTACCCTCAAAAACGGTACGGATCAGTTCTAGTCTTCTACTCAATGATAGTGATGCACTAGTCCCAGATCTGGATTCTACCCGCAAGACACCTGATTTCGGGTTAGACCGGAATGACCATTCTAAGCCGCCGACAGGCTGAGTTAGGGTGATTCCTGGCCGGCTTAGTCATTCGGGTAAGAACGCGATTCCAAACGGTTGCCACGAAGTCAGAACGTCTCGATAGAACGACAAAGGCGACCAAGGGTAGCCGGACGGAACAACCAGGACGAGGAAGTTGTCCGCACGAACAAGCTGTCCACACGGACAAACTGTCCGCACGGACAGGCAATCCGGACGGGTTGTCACCCGGACGAGCTACACTTGGGACCCACATTCAAAACGAGGTTTGAGTATCGACAAATGAATAATCCGGACGGGCGACCTCTGAATGGATTACTCTTCGGATCATGAGATACTAAAACCTTAAACAATTTCAAACAATGTTCATCCGCATGGACAAGTTGTCCGCACGGACAGACTATCCGGACGGATTGTCGTTGTCCGCACGAACAAACTATCCGGACGGATTACCATTGTCCGCACGGATTACCATCCAGACGGATTCCACTAATTTCATCAAGTGACTCAGCCTTAGGGACGTGTCCGCACGGATTACCATCCGGACGGATTGTTGTCCGCGCGACCGGCTTGAAGGGTAGAGATACTTAGATGTTTTCTAAATGCTACAACGAAAACTTCAAAGCACAAGCCATCATACACAAACACATCCTTAGGAAGAAACAATCCACTCGCATAGTAATCCGCGCGGACTACTTGTCCGCACGGATAAACAATCCGCACGGATTGGCCATCCGCACGGACTACCATCCGCACGGACTACCATCCGTACGGATAGGTTACTCGCACGGATAGGTTACTCGCACGGATAGTTTACTCGCACGGATAACTTACTCGCACGGATAGTTAATCCGCACGATCAGCTATCCTGCCCGCTCTCACCTTGTACTGTTTTACGAGTCACTTATCGTTACGTTATCGAATCTATTCAGGCTAACCGTACTCGCTGAAAAGCGCTCCCTTCAATCCATAATCACTGTGAGTATACTCGATCCCTTTTTGCTTTTGGCACTTTTGGGTGTTACATACGTTACGAATATTCAAACTACAACCATCACACTACTCAAGCTATTTCAACGCTAACCGTTAATGCATGTTATACGTGGCTTATGAATGCTTGTTTGTTATGTTTACACATGGAATGCTGTCTACCTGCCTTAGCAACGATAGTACTATAGTTTGAACTCAGCACCCGTTCACACGGGGGTTGTTAAGGATCTTTTACTTGCATGGATTACGGTGGTAATCATGTATTGCGAACTGCCTCGGGCAGTCAACCCGCAGTCATTGGTATCGATGGATCTATGTCGATAACTAACGTGCTTCATTTCACTATGTGTACGTGCTGGTTATGCGTAAACGAATTCGAACTCTATATGCTATTATCAAACTTGTATGCTCACCTTTACATTTTATGTATTGACTTTATTTTAACGTATGTGACAGGTGCTTAGGTTGCTTTTATGCTCTTTGTACTGTGATGAACTTGAAGCTAGGAACTGGAGTCCTAGAAACCAACCAATAAATTAGTTATGTTTAAATCTGAGTTGTCGGAACAGAATACTTGTCTTGATGTTTGTCTGTAATAATGGTTTAACTATTTGAGATACGGTATGGGACGTATTATTTAATCGAATGGTAATGATAGTTGTTATGGAAACTTCTGGACAATCTGTTTCGCTCAGTGCCATGCCCCGATGATTCCGTCATCGGTTGGGGTGTGACAGATTGGTATCAGAGCCATAACTATAGGGAATTAGGCAAGACCCGACCTAGTCCGGGTCGAAGTCTTAGAGACCTAGTCTATAGTTAAGAACCAACAGACCAACTCACGCATATGCATAAACTCACCACTATCACTCGCTCCTTACGCTTATTCTACACTATCATTGCACTCGAAATTTTAATAATGAGCAAGCACTAAGGCCGAGAATAGGTGTGAAAACCGAAAACTCTCGTCTAAAGTCACTTAATCAACTTGCAATTTTAACTACAAACGAGGAGAATTATGCCAAATTAGGAATGAAATCCATATTTTGATGAATAATCTCCTCCATTTTGTCAAAATAGGGACGAAGTTGTTAAGCCAGGGGTGAAATCCTACCCTTGACAACTTGTTCCGAGCATTTTACAAACTCTCACCAAGGTCTCAACAGACGATCTGTAAACACCAGAAAGCTAACGGGATTCACACCAAACGCCCAAGAATCGAGGCCAAGGCACGATCCTAAAAGTTGAAAGTGCATAACAGATCCCCTGTGAATGATTGAACCACCTTGGTTAGTCGAAGTCTACTAGCCGCAGACAATCTATTCCTGATTTTTATGAGTTTCAAGTTTTGAGTCAAAACCATTGAACTCTGACGATTCGTCGATTTTATGTGAATTACGTGTTTTATGCTTATTTGTCAGTGTTTTGAGATACTACTGGTTTCGATCTAATGCCTTTTGCTTTTGTTACCCATACAACACACTACACATCGTTAACAAATCGCTCACGCTACACTATATTCGAACAATCGCGAACTTTGAATACTAGGTTTCTGTTTTCTGAATGCCCTTAGTGACTAAGAGCGTATGTGTTTTCCTTGCTTCTATGCTCTGTATGCTTAGGAATTATGTGATTATGTGCTCTACATGCCTATGTGACTTCGTGCTTTACGTGCTAAGTGGTTACGAGAATGAACGTGTTCCTGCGCTTTAGTAAGTAATAAACGTGTGAGGTGAGATTCGAATACAATGTGTTGAGTTCCATGGCGATGTCTATTGTAGACAATGTCGTCTGGATCCCGTCATGCACTCTCTCGTCAAGAAAAGAGGGACAAACGCCTTGCTTCCATCATCGCGAAAAGTGTGGCTAAAGCCGTGAGTGATGTTTACGAGAACGCCAGCAAATCATCCTAGGAATCGAGGACTGAAGGTCCTGAAGCTGTCGCAAGACCTTTCAGTTTCAAACAATTCAAGTCGTGTGGGCCGAAAGAATTCACAGGCGAAGGAGGTCCTACTGCACTATTCCACTGGTTTGACTCCATCGAGGTTACTCTGCGACAAACTGGTTGCCCTGATGACCTTCGAACTCTGAACGCTACCGGCGTCTTTCAGTCCCGTGCTTTAGACTGGTGGACGGCCGAGAGGAACAAGCGAGGGAATGATGCAGCCTACGGTCTGTCATGGGACGAGCTCAAGGAAGTCATGCTAGAGGAATTCTGCCCTCCTCACGAATGTCAAAAGCTTGAAGATGAATTTTGGCACATACATCAGAAGGATGGAGAGAATGCTGGACTCACTGCTCGTTTCAAACAACTCAGCATTATCTGTCCCGACCAGGTCAAGACTCCCGAGATGAGCATCAAGAAGTATATCCGAGCTTTGCCCGACTGCGTTGCTGATTTCGTGCAAGCGGCTAAGACTACCACGATCGAAGAAACCTATCTGCTAGCCGCTGAAATCAATGACAAAAGGGTTAAGGCTGGTGTCTGGGATAAGACCTCCAAGCATCTGCATCAAGCTACCGCTACCGCACCAACTGTTGAACCCACCTCATCAAGCAGCAAGAGAAAGAACAAGAGAAAGAACAGCTCCACCAACAAGAACTGTGCGATCACTGCTGCACCAGTTCAGACTGTACCAGCTCAGCAGCGTCAAGTAGCGGCGCCTGTGGCCAATGCACCGCCTGCAAAGCGTGCATATACTGGGCCGCACCCGCTCTGCCCTACTTGCACCTACCATCACCCGACAGCTATCCAATGCCGCTTCTGTGCTCATTGCAATGTCTACGGCCACTTCACTGCCAACTGTCGTATTCGTCAAGCTCCTGCCAACCAAGCTCTACTCACTGCCCCACAGGGTCAACAAGCTCCTCCGGCACCCGCAGTCAAAGCCAGAGCCTGTTTCTCATGTGGCGACCCGAATCATTTCGCCAACATGTGCCCGAACAGGGTAGTGAAACAAGAACCACAGCAGCAACAGCAACATCAGCAGCCACAGCAGCAACAACAACAGCAGCAGCAACAACAGGCCGCACGCGCCAGAACTTTCAATCTCAACGTGCGTCAAGCCCAGGCCGACAACAACGTGGTCAACGGTACGTTCCTTGTGAATGGTATTTATGCTTCATGTTTGTTTGATACTGGAGCCGATAACTGCTTTGTGTCGCTCGAATTCGAGAAACTCCTTAGTCGTAAACGTTCCCAACTCTCCTCTGCATTCGTTGTTGAAGTCGCTACCGGAAGAACCATCGCTGTAAATTCTGTTATCCGTGATTGTACTCTCGAGCTCAACAATCACATCTTTCCAATCGACCTTATTCCGATGCAACTCGGAAGCTTTGACGTCATAGTAGGCATGGACTTTCTTCGAGAAAACCATGCTGAAGTTGTCTGCTTCGACAAGATGATTCGTTTTTCGCTCGCGAACGGTGATTCATTGTGTGTATATGGCGATACTACTTCGAAAGGGCTCAAGCTCATGTCATGCCTGCAAGCTAGCAAGTATCTCCGCAAGGAATACAGGGCATTCTTAGCTAACGTTATAGCAGCGGAGAAGGAAAAGAAAGAGAAGAAGGAAGTGAAGGACATTCCCGTGGTTCGGGAATTCCCTCAAGTTTTTCCAGAGGACCTTCCCGGACTACCCCCAAAACGTGATATCGACTTCCGCATTGACCTCATTCCAGGAGCTAATCCTATCGCCAAAGCTCCTTATCGACTCGCGCCGTCCGAAATGCGTGAACTCTCAACCCAACTCCAGGAACTACTTGAAAAAGGCTTCATTCGCCCGAGCACCTCTCCTTGGGGCGCGCCAGTCCTTTTCGTCAAAAAGAAGGATGGGTCGTTCCGGATGTGCATTGACTATCGGGAATTGAATAAGTTGACTATCAAGAACCGCTATCCCCTGCCTCGAATCGACGATTTGTTTGATCAACTACAAGGCGCTACGTGTTTCTCGAAGATCGATCTACGCTCAGGTTATCATCAGCTACGCATTCAAGAAGGGGATATACCCAAAACCGCATTTCGAACTCGTTACGGCCATTACGAATTCGTTGTCATGCCTTTTGGCCTAACAAACGCACCAGCGGTTTTCATGGATCTGATGAATCGCGTGTGTAAACCATATCTCGACCGTTTCGTCATCGTGTTCATCGACGATGTCTTGATCTATTCCAAGTCGAGAGCCGAACACGCGCAACATCTACGTTTGGTTCTCGAGTTACTCCAGGGGAACCAACTCTACGCCAAATTCTCCAAGTGCGAATTTTGGTTGGGGGAGGTTCAGTTTCTAGGTCACATTGTAAATAGTCAGGGTATCCACGTTGATCCTGCGAAGATTGAAGCTGTCAAGAGCTGGGTTACGCCTAAGAACCCGTCTGAAGTCCGCTCCTTTCTCGGACTAGCGGGCTATTATCGACGATTTATCTAAGGATTCTTGAAGATTGATGCACCCCTTACCTCTCTCACGCATAAGGATCAGCCTTTTCTCTGGGGAACCAAACAAGAGTCTGCCTTTCGAACCCTCAAATACATGCTTTGCAATGCTCCTGTTCTCACACTACCCAATGGAAACAATGATTTCATTGTCTACTGTGATGCTTCCAACCTTGGTCTCGGGTGTGTTCTTATGCAACGAGACAAGGTTGTAGCTTACGCATCTCGACAGCTCAAGATCCACGAGAAGAACTATACAACCCATGACCTCGAGCTAGGCGCGGTTGTTTTTGCATTAAAGATTTGGCGACACTACCTGTATGGTACCAAGTGTACGATCTTCACCGATCATAGGAGCCTACAACACATCTTTAATCAGAAGGAACTTAATATGCGTCAACGCCGATGGGTAGAACTTCTCAACGATTACGACTGTGAGATTCGTTATCACCCAGGCAAAGCAAATGTTGTTGCCGACGCACTTAGCAGACGGAGCTATCTGCTTAGCACTCGTAATGTTCAAGCCCAGCACAACCTCGAAGCTCTCATCCGCGACGCCCAACATGCGTGTTTCAACGAACGCACTTTGAAGAAGGAACGAATCTACCACGATGGAGCCCAGCTGGTGAGCAAATCGAATGGGATATTCCACTTTTTAGACCGAATTTGGATTCCCAAGCGAACCGATTTGCGACAGATTATCATGGACGAAGCCCACAAATCCCGGTACTCTATTCATCCCGGTGCCGACAAAATGTACCAGGATCTTCGCTATAGGTACTGGTGGCCGGGTATGAAACGGGATATCGCTCTCTACGTCGGAAAATGCCTAACCTGTGCTAGAATCAAGGCTGAACATCAAAGACCCTCTGGCTTACTCGAACAACCACCAATTCCCATGTGGAAGTGGGAGAGTATAGCTATGGATTTCGTAACCAAGCTTCCAACCACGTCAACAGGTCACGACAGCATTTGGGTTGTTGTTGACCGTTTGACTAAATCAACCCATTTTCTGCCGATGCGAGAAGACTACAAGGTGGAACGATTAGCCCGAATCTACACCGACGAGATCATTTGTAGACATGGGACGCCTCGTGACATCATCTCTGATCGTGATGCTCGGTTTACTTCACGATTGTGGGAAACATTTCAAACGGCACTCGGTACGACGCTTAATCTAAGTACCGCTTTCCACCCACAAACCGACGGTCAGACTGAAAGAACGATTCGTACTCTTGAAGACATGCTCCGTTCGTGTGTTCTGGACTTCGGTGGTAATTGGGATAAACACCTGCCACTGGTCGAATTCTCGTATAACAACAGCTACCAGGCTAGCATCCAGATGGCACCTTTCGAGGCCTAATACGGAAGAAGATGTCGATCGCCTATTGTGTGGCACGAGATCGGTCACTCGCAACTAACCGGTCCGGAGCTGCTACAAGAAACGACAGACAAAATTTTCCAAATTCGGGACAACCTAGCAAAAGCTCGGGATCGACAGAAAGTTTACGCCGATAAAAAGCGCAAGCCCCGTGAATTTGGCGTTGGTGACTACGTACTCCTAAAGGTATCCCTTTGGAAGGGAGTGGTCCGATTCGGCAAGAAAGGGAAACTCGCGCCTCGATATGTTGGACTTTTTAAGATTCTGGAAATAATCAGAAAAGTCGCTTACAGACTCGAATTACCGGAGGAACTTAGTAACGTCCACCCGACTTTCCACGTGTCAAACCTCCGAAAGTGCATCGCCGACCACGATTTACATGTCTCTCTAGACGATCTACAAGTGAACGAAACATTACACTTCATGGAAAAGCCTGTCGAAATCATGGATCGCCAAACCAAGCAGCTCAGGCGCTCACGCATTCCCATTGTGAAAGTCCGATGGGAAGGCAAACGCGGCGCGGAGTTCACTTGGGAACTTGAAAGCGACATGAAAGCAAAGTATCCACAGTTGTTTAATTAGGGAAGCGTTAGGGAGAAAGTGACTTTGTGATTCTAGTTCTTGTACGATTTCAGCTTAATCAATAGAATCACGTTAAAATTGTACGTCTAGTGTATTCGATCCACGCACGATCACGGACTCCGCACGTCGAACGATCGTTACGCAATCGTACGGTGTCAAAACCGATCCTACAATTGTCACGATCGTGTAAGGATTCCGCACGTTACACGAGTCAAAATCGGTCTAAACAAATACTTCTCACACGATTCACGGTTGATTACGGCTCTCAGCTTAATTTCGGGACGAAATTCCCTAAACAAAGGGAGGCTGTAACACCCCGTGTTTTCACGAGTGAAAGTCAAAGTCAAGGTCAAAGTCAACGACCGATTTCGCGCAACTTAACTCGTAGAAATGTTTTTATTTTATTTATATTATGTGGAGTAAATGTCGCACATTGCAATAACCGAATCATGCTAACCGTATTTCAATCGACCTACGACTGTGAATGATAGGAAGTAACAATGCGATAAAGTTAATCAACTAATAATCAAGCTATGTAAATCGAATCGACATCAAATCGTAACTCGAACTATGTATTTTTACTTATCGTCTATACGTGTGTGTGTGCCTTACGTGTTACCTGTACATGTTTATTTATGTTTATTGTGGAAATCAAGCGAACTCAATCGAACTCGAAGTCTAACCCGAATGTAATCGAACCCGAACCCGAAATCCGACTCGAACCATTTTATATACGAAGTAGTTGGGACTAAAAGTAATTTGACTAGGAAACCCTATCGAATCGCTCGCAATCGAAACCGAAGCGTCATCGCACCGAACGCACCATTCAGTCGATATCCGGACGGATGGTCCATCCGCACGGATTGTCCAACCGCACGGATTGTCCATCCGCAAGGATTGCCAATCCGCACGGATTGCCAATCCGCACGGATGAACAATCCGGGTGACCTGCAATCCGCACGGATCACCCTTTCCCCTTTTAGCATCCTATAAATACCCGGGTCACTCTCCAAACTTTCCACTTTTGGCAAGTGACGTCCGACCAGCGCACATTCTTCACCTTTTCTCCGATTTCTCTCAATCCAGGTAAGATCTCGCCCTAAATCTTGTACATTCTTGATCTATACACACTTCGACACCTTTCTGTCTTTCAAATCTCAACTTTTAGCCATGAAATCACCAAGATTTGAGGTATTCTTGGGTGACGTCACCATGAAGTTCTCATGAACTTCAAGTGTGACCTCATTCCACCAAGAATAACTCAGATCTGAACGATTTCCACAAGATTTCACAACGACTTCACCTAAATCTAGACTTTTCTAAAGGATAAAAGAGTTGAACGAAATAAACAAGTTTTCTCTTTCTTTTACCCTAAAAAACGGTACGGATCGGATCGGTTCTAGTCTTCTACTCAATGATAGTGATGCACTAGTCCCAGATCTGGATTCTACCCGCAAGACACCTGATTTCGGGTTAGACCGGAATGACCATTCTAAGCCGCCGACAGGCTGAGTTAGGGTGATTCCTGGCCGGCTTAGTCATTCGGGTAAGAACGCGATTCCAAACGGTTGCCACGAAGTCAGAACGTCTCGATAGAACGACAAAGGCGACCAAGGGTAGCCGGACGGAACAACCAGGACGAGGAAGTTGTCCGCACGAGTGAGTTGTCCGCACGAACAAGCTGTCCGCACGGACAATCTGTCCGCACGGACAGGCAATCCGGACGGGTTGTCACCCGGACGAGCTACACTTGGGACCCACATTCAAAACGAGGGTTGAGTATCGACAAATGAATAATCCGGACGGGCGACCTCTGAATAGATTACTCTTTGGATCATGAGATACTAAGACCTTAAACAATTTCAAACAATGTTCATCCGCACGGACAGACTATCCGGACGGATTGTCTTTGTCCGCACGAACAAACTATCAGGACGGATTACCATTGTCCGCACGGATTACCATCCGGACGGATTCCACTAATTTCATCAAGTGACTCAGCCTTAGGGACGTGTCCGCACGGATTACCATCCGGACGGATTGTTGTCCGCGCGACCGGCTTGAAGGGTAGAGATACTTAGATGTTTTCTAAATGCTACAACGAAAACTTCAAAGCACAAGCCATCATACACAAACACATCCTTAGGAAGAAACAATCCATTCGCATAGTAATCCGCACGGAGTACTTGTCCGCATGGATAAACAATCCGCACGAGTGACTAATCCAGATGGATTACCATCCGCACGGATTACCATCCGCACGGATTGGCCATCCGCACGGACTACCATCCGCACGGATTACCATCCGTACGGATAGGTTACTCGCACGGATAGGTTACTCGCACGGATAGTTTACTCGCACGGATAACTTACTCGCACGGAAAGTTAATCCGCACGATCAGCTATCCTGCCCGCTTTCACCTTGTACTGTTTTACGCGTCACTTATCGTTACGTTATCGAATCTATTCAGGCTAACCGTACTCGCTGAAAAGCGCTCCCTTCAATCCATAATCACTGTGAGTATACTCGATCCCTTTTTGCTTTTGGCACTTTTGGGTGTTACATACG
Source organism: Helianthus tuberosus (assembly GCA_030545235.1). Taxonomy (NCBI): domain Eukaryota; kingdom Viridiplantae; phylum Streptophyta; class Magnoliopsida; order Asterales; family Asteraceae; genus Helianthus; species Helianthus tuberosus. Next base: position 51,537,759 of record CM060410.1, on the reverse strand, counting down.
TTACGAATATTCAAACTACAACCATCACACTACTCAAGCTATTTCAACGCTAACCGTTAATGCATGTTATACGTGGCTTATGAATGCTTGTTTGTTATGTTTACACATGGAATGCTGTCTACCTGCCTTAGCAACGATAGTACTATAGTTTGGACTCAGCACCCGTTCACACGGGGGTTGTTAAGGATCTTTTACTTGCATGGATTACGGTGGTAATCATGTATTGCGAACTGCCTCGGGCAGTCAACCCGCAGTCATTGGTATCGATGGATCTATGTCGATAACTAACGTGCTTCATTTCACTATGTGTACGTGCTGGTTATGCGTAAACGAATTCGAACTCTATATGCTATTATCAAACTTGTATGCTCACCTTTACATTTTATGTATTGACTTTATTTTAACGTATGTGACAGGTGCTTAGGTTGCTTTTATGCTCTTTGTGCTGTGATGAACTTGAAGCTAGGAACTGGAGTCCTAGAAACCAACCAATAAATTAGTTATGTTTAAATCTGAGTTGTCGGAACAGAATACTTGTCTTGATGTTTGTCTGTAATAATTGTTTAACTATTTGAGATACGGTATGGGACGTATTATTTAATCGAATGGTAATGATAGTTGTTATGGAAACTTCTGGACAATCTGTTTCGCTCAGTGCCATGCCCCGATGATTCCGCCATCGGTTGGGGTGTGACATTGACGGTCTGTTTATGGTGAATGAACTTATAGTGTGGTGCAAAAAGACTAATAAACAAGCGTTTTTTCTTAAAATCGACTTCGAAAAAGCCTACGATAACGTCAATTGGAACTTTGTGATCGACGCTATGAGACAAATGGATTTCCCTTGTACTTGGTGCGATTGGGTTTACGGCGTCTTAGCTTCGGCCAGGTTTGCGGTCCTCGTGAATGGAGCGCCTACATTTGAATTTCAATGCTTCAAAGGTATGAGACAAGGTGACCCTCTATCCCCCTTTTTATTTCTTTTTGTTATGGAAATTTTGTCGTGCATGTTTTTGAAAGCTAGGGAAGGAGGAACGATGCAAGGCTTAAAGACCCCAAGCAATGGTCCTACCATCTCTCATCTTCTGTATGCGGACGACGCTATCATCATAGGGGAGTGGGAGGATGAGAACATAAGGAACGTGGTGAGAATTTTACGGGTTTTCTACATGTGCTCAGGTCTAAAAATCAACCTCAACAAATCTAATCTCTTTGGAGTTGGAGTGAATAGCTCGGAAGTGAAAGATAAAGCTAATGATATTGGTTGCATTGCGGGGGAAATCCCGTTCAAATCTCGGTCTCATGGTGGGAGTGAATATGAACCGTATCAATAATTGGAAACCGGTGTACGACGTGTTTGAAGCTAGACTATCCTCTTGGAAGGCGAAGTCGCTTTCGATGGGAGGTCGGGTGGTCATTATTAGATCTATTCTTGAGAGTCTTCCTAATTATTACTTTTCATTGTACAAGGCGCCCTCAAAGGTTATAATGGATCTGGAAAACCTTATTAGAAGGTTTCTTTGGGGAGGTTCAGAAGGGGTTAAGAAGATGCACTGGGTCTCTTGGGATCGGGTTTCCATTCCAAAGGAAGATGGAGGCATCGGTATTAGCAAATTAAGGAACATCAATACGGCTCTGTTAGTCAAGTGGGTGTGGCATTTCATAAACGAAAAAGATCAACTGTGGAAGAAGCTTATAGAGGCCATTCATACGAGCAGTCGAAATTGGGACATCTTACCGGTGAAAAAGTCTATCAGCAGTGTTTGGAGCAATATCGTCAGAACGTGCAATAGAACTAAAATTGACGGTGCTCCGATTAGGAATTTTTTTAGAGGTGAATTGGGTAACGGTCGTGATATTCACTTTTGGATCGATCCTTGGCTGGAAAGTGAACCTTTAAAAGACATATACCCCAATTTGTTCAAGTTGGAGTCCAACAAAAAATGCAAAGTGGTGGATAGAGTTAAAAACCAGGAAGGGAGACATCATTTAGAGTGGAAATGGAGGAAAGGCCCTGTAACTTTTGCTCAAATTACCGAATATAATTGGTTTTGCAGGTCGCTGGATCAGGTTCAAGTCAAGGAGGAGAAAGATAAATGGAAGTAGCTTGGAGATGAGGCTGAATACTTCTCGGTTAAGGCGGTGAATCAAGGATTGGTGAAAGGGGAGCTTCCTTCAGTGGACTTCGTGATGGAGTGGAGCAGGTTGGTCCCGCTTAAGTGCAACCTTCTGGCTTGGAAAGTTGAGATGGGCAAAATTCCTACTCTTGGTGCCCTTGCTAGCCGAGGAGTTGAGATCGAGGATACGGCGTGCTCGCTTTGCAATTCGGGCGAAGAAAGTGCTGACCATCTCTTTTCCAGATGCTCTATTGCTGCTCAGATTTGGTTCGTTGTTTCTAGGTGGTGCAAAATCGCCCCGGTTATCACTTCGTCGGTCAAAGAGCTCATGGAAGTCCATAATCAAATAGGTCTGAAGAGTACGGCTAAAGATGTTTTTTGTGGGATCGTGAGAGTGGTTTGTTGGTGCCTTTGGCGGGCTCGAAACAAACTCAGGTTCGAGAATAAACAGGCCAAGGTGTCTGATATCTTCAGTGATATTAAAGTGATTGGTTTCATTTGGATCTGTAATAGATATAAAGTCAGGAACATATCTTGGGTTGATTGGTGTAGTTTTGTGAATATGTAGTTCCTCTCTAGTTTGGCCCCCCGTTTTGGGGTTTCGTCGGTTTGTTCTAATGAAGTTTTCTTTTAAAAAAAACACGAAATTATGAATCAATACATGCCCATCCTTTGTTCTCAATCTTAAGTAATGTATGCAAATATTCCCGAATAATTTATTCTAAAGTATTAAAGTGTCCACCCATGTATTATTTGATGGTGTTTGTTGTAAATTTTGTTTTTGTTAAAACATAAAGAGTATGGCAGGTGGAAGGTCCAGGATTCACTTGGGCAGATAGCTTCTTGATCAGAATCTACACACAAAGAACACCGTTAGCCTTAACGCGAGAGGGGGTCTCCTGCATTTGGACTCCGACGTGAGAATCAGTAAAGAGATCTCTAGGAGTTAAGCATAAGTGGGAGAGAATAGTTTTAGAGAGAGATAGAGAGAGAGAGAGTTAAGCATAAGTGAGAGAGAATACTTTTGTACCATCCGTTGGTGATCTCCTGTGATTCAACCATAAGGCATCAAAACCACTAATAGTTTTCATTCTTAATTTTATTTCACAATCTTGTTTTATTCTTTTTCTTACCTCAATCCGGTCACTAAGGTTGATGACGATGGAATGGCGCAAAGGTGGCACATCGATCCATTCACCATCCTTAAGAAGCTGGAGTCCACTGACTTTGTCATCTTGAAAGAGCAAAATGATACCACCAGCATCAGTATGTGCTCTTAGTCCCTTGATCAAATCGGGGATTATGTTGTGTAGTACATATTTTTAGTTTTCAGCCCTTGTAATGCTTGGTTATATTAATATTTCAATGTTAATAATTAATATAGGCCGGTTTTATGATATATTTAAGTTAGTTGTATATACTGTCACATGGTAATAAAAAAAGAAGTTTATTAACTATTCTATAATTATATCGTTTTTATTGTATAACACCGTGTAATACATGGTATTTCATAATATAAAAAAATAACAACATACACGTGTGTATAACTAAAAATTAGCAATAAACATATCTTTATATCCAAGTATGAGAGTATTATTGAAATTGAAATAAGTAAAATAATGTAACACACTTCCACACATCACTTATTTGAGATGAGAAAAGGAAAACATATGGTTATTCTGTGTGATTCAACACTTGACATTTAAGCTTCTGCTGCTTTCATGGCTTCAAACCTTGGTTCTTTCCCCTCGAACTTCAAGCCAGCATATAATTTCATATAATCATCAAATACAAATTTTGGGTAAATTTGTTCATCCTTTGATTCTTCTTTCACTAATTTCTCAGCTGGATAGATCACTGCATCATTCCCTGGGTTGTAAAAGGATGCAATCGACATTCTCGTTCCATTTGTTTGAGCAATTACTCTATGCATCACACTTGTGTACCTTCCGTTCGTGATCACCAGTGATTCAACCATAAGACATCAAAACCACTAATAGTTATCATTCTTAATGTTATTTCACAATCTGTTTTATTCTTTTTCTTACCTCAATCTGGTCACCAAGGTTGATGACAATGGAATGGCGCATAGGTGGCACATCGATCCATTCACCATCCTTAAGAAGCTGGAGTCCGCTGACTTTGTCATCTTGAAAGAGCAAAATGATGCCGCCAGCATCGGTATGGGCTCTTAGCCCCTTGATCAAATCCGGGGTGGGGCATGGTGGGTAGTTGCTAACCTTGGTCCCGAAATTTGGACCCTTTGACCCATATAATGCTTTCTTCAAGTAACCTTTCTCCAATCCAAGATTCTCGCATAGCAAATCCAAAAGTTCCTCTGCTAATTTCTCTAGTTTCCTAGCAAAATCCATCATTACTTCCCTGCATAATCATAATCGTAATCATAATCATCCTGCAAAATACATTGATTAAATCTACAAGATATTGTTTACCTGTATTCATCATCAAGAACAGGGATTTCAGAGATGTTTGAACTAGGGAGATGGCGCATGAAGAAAGTGCTCTCCCAGTCGACGTTGTTAACTTCTGTCTTAACATCATCCAATGCTTTGGCTGTCACCATTTCTTTGAATCTTTGCTCCATACACTTCTTGTAATGTTCTTTTGTCATTCTTTCCACAGTATCCAGCAGCTCATGTGAAATTCCATGGTTCACCAACTGCACGTACGATACATAATTTAACATTTAAACCCATACTTAAAATAACTGTCTGTGATAGCATGTTTGATGGTGGCGTTTTTTTATTCTAGTAACCATGAGAATCCCTTACAAGAAAACTCACGGAACCTCACCAATAACCAATGGGGTTGGGTAAATCACAACTTGCGTTGGGTAAGTGCCCTTCAAGAGGGTTAACGGCAGAAAAACAGTGGAAGCTAACCCAAACCTCTGCCAGAGGTCTCAACGCTTACCCTCTTGAAGGTTGTTTGATGGTGAACATACCTCGAAAAATCCCCAGTTTTCACAAGCATCCTTAATCTTGTCCATGGTGGCTCTTCTCTCATCACCATTCAGCTTCTCCATGTTGATCAAAGGGAAGTTCTCCATCTCTATGTTTTTGAATAAAGTATTTCTTCTACCTTGTGTTGTGTGATTTGTGAAGAATGTGGAATGTTTGGCTTCCAATTTATAGGATAAATTAATTAGGCACGTTTGTTTAAGGTGGTAATGGTTGACCTATTCATGACAGGATTAAGCTTGTTTCTTTAAACTTTGTTTAACATTATTTTATATATTAAAAATTATTATTTTATCATGATGCATGAATAGAGTATCCATTGCACATAGACATACATTGACTATTAAAACTTATTTCTCTGCCTTATTAATCACATTGTTAACGTTAATATTTGGATAGAAAAAAATAAGGATGGAGGACCCACTTACGCGGCTAAATATCAAGTTACGGATACTTAAAACATTTAGTTATATATTCTCCTTTCGTCTCTATGTCAAATGGGTCATTTTTAACTCAAATTTGGGTTTTTTTTTTTCTTCAAACAAATACAACTATTACAATACATAACTAAATGTTTAAGCAGCCATAACTTGCCATTTGGATGTGGATAAAAGAATCTTTAAATGGAAATTAAGATGATAATGAGTTGTATTCCCTTTGGAAATTTGGTTTAGACCTCAAATTTTGAAAAATACGAGAACCAACTGAAGTTTGATTTAGGTACGAACTATGAACAACCAATAATTTAGAGGTATACAAGGTACGGCAAAATCCATGACTATTATTCTTAAGGAATATTAGAGTGCCTAAGAAATGAAAGACGGTTTTAGCGAGTGCGTTTACGACCTTCAACACTACCATTTTGTCCATGAGCGCGGGAAGGAGGCATGATGAATGATGCCAACTTTTCAAGATAGGATAGATTTACCTTGCACTGTAATTATACTCTTATAGAATTAGTAACTTGGGGTAGCACCTTAGGTTACATCCCTTGCATAAATGAACATACCGTTTCAAAAAAAAGAAAAAAAAAAGAAAAAATGACGTTTAAAAAACCCCTTGGCCAAAACATCACGTCGTTTAGATCCCATAATCAATTGACATTTTAACGTACTACAACACAGCAGTTGACGAAGTACCGTTTCTAAAAAAAAGAAACAAAAAACAAGTGGCGTTTCACAGAACTAAATATTCCAAAACAGGGTTAGTATATAATAGAAAGTTTATTTGGCTAGAAAGGCTAGGAAGTAATATTGATCATCAATTGATTTAATTAAGGGCCAAGATTAAATTAGGGAAAATGAAGGGAAGAAAAGAGCCGCGTGGGTTTGTGTAAGGCATTGTAGTCAATCCAGGACAATAATTTATCTATCATCCAATTCCCCCTATTTTTTAAACGTTAATAACTTTTTCATACGACATTATTTTTTTATAAAAATTGCACCAAAAAACGAGCATTTTTTTATCGTTAAAACGAGTATACTATTGCTATATTTTCGAAAAAAAAATTTTAAAACCCAGTTGCGTAAAACGCAATGGAAAAGACCCAGTTGCGTAAAACGCAATGAAAAAAAAAGTTAAAAAAAATGACTTTTTCTAAAACGCAATGCACAAAAAACACAAAGAAATGTCTTATTTGTAAAACGCAATGGCCAGAAAACACAAAGAAATGTCTTATTTATAAAACGCAATAGCCTAGAAACACAAAAGAAATTGTACTTTCTAAAACGCAATGGACTGAAAACACATAAAAATGTGTTTTACCTAAAACGCAATGCACCAAAAAACACAAACAAGTGTCTTATTTCTAAAAAGCAATGGCCAGAAAATACTTAAAAATGTTTTTTTTTTCTAAAACGCAATTGACTGAAAACACCTAAAAATTTGTTTTACCTAAAATGCAATGACTAAAAACACTTCAAAAATGTGTTTATCTAAAACGCAATAGCCAAAAAAACACATAAAAATTTCTTATTTCTAAAACGCAATGGCCTAAAAACACAAAAGAAAGTGTATTTTCTAAAACGCAATGGACTGAAAACACATAAAAATGTGTTTACCTAAAACGCAATGAACAAAAAACACTTCAAAAATGTGTTTTTCTAAAACGCAATGGCCAGAAAACACATAAAACTCTATTATTTCTAAAACACAATGGCCAGAAAACATATAAAACTCTATTATTTCTAAAACGCAACGGGCAGAAAACACATAAAACTCTCTTATTTCTAAAACGCAATGGACACATAAAACTGTCTGTGAATTGTCTGAACCAGAGAGTAGCAAATAAGAAACTTTCTACGAATTACTGTCTTCGAAATGAGGCAATTTCTGGAAAATTAAATTTTCTGATGCATTTTTATTAAAGGAATTTAATCAAAAAAACAAAATTCCGAGCTGACCTGGCAGCACAACCCCTTGGACCCCGCCAAGGGCTGCCGCCCCTTGGACCCTGCTACCAAGGGCGCTGCCCCCGGACCCCCGCCAAGATCGTCAGCACCACCTAGAATCCATCTCAGCCATGGAGCCCCCTTTAATTTGTATGGTGTGGATGGAGCCCCCTATTAAATAAAATTAAAAAAAGATTTCATTGGTTTAAATCAAGTGGGCCCCACCTGATAAAGCCCTTCTCCCTCGTTACCCTGATGGAGCCCATCCTATAGCGCCCCCTTTAAATCCGAGGGTGAGAGACGATGAGTTGGCGGGGGTACACCCTCCGTCCTAACTGAATCCACGGAACTCTAATTCCTCAATCCCTCTCTTACTCATTCAAACTCCAGTCTCAAATCGTCATCATCAATTGGATATGTTCGACATCAAAGGTAACACTTTTCAAATATTATTCAATCAATTTTAAAAAGCATATTCGTTTCCAACTTTGTCGTTTTTATTTTCCATTCCAGTGATATTGGGTTTTCCATGTTTGGTGTGATCTTTTCCTCTCCTTGAATCGCAAGAAGTCGATACCAATAAGATTACTTCACATCTGCTTATCAAAAAGTTTACTCAATGTTTTGAGAGGAGTTACCATGCGATGGTTATGGCGTATACACGGGGATATTGGGTAAAAGTTTTCAAACCGTTAATTTATACCTTTGTTCTATCGAATATGCGTTTTTTTATGTTTGTGCTTTGTACTTATTTTTCCTTCTTGAATCGCGACATCAAGAAATACCTTCTCCCTTCTTCGGCCGAATATGCATAGAGAACAGTTTAAAATACTGGATTTGTAATCAGTCACTAAATTGCATATGATAAACATGGTTTGTCTAATGTAAACAACCACAATTGAGTTGTGGTTGATGGAAATAATTAGAATGTTGGTAATATAGTGGGAGGTATGTTTTAGAATGCGAAATGCCTCATAATGGATCGGTTGGGTAATTAACTACAAAACGAAAGAGTAGTTTGAAAAGAAAACACATTTTCAACTGACCCGGCCGGGTAAGGAGGCCGACACAAAAAAAAATTGTGCTTAATGTCTTTCTTCAAATGTTTCGATTACTAATCGTTTGACCGTATAACTTAAACACTAATTGTTTTTAGTGTTTATGACAGGGTTTCACTAAGGCGGGGACAGGACAGACAGATGACCAAGCACACGAAGAACTGAACACTCCTAAACCGCTTTTTTTTTCTCGGGATCATCCTGTTGGAAAGTTTAAGCATGATCATACATGGCAAAGCTTTCGGATTTTAAAGCTTCAATATAGTATAATGTAGATCAAGAGTAATAATTCGTTTTGTCGGTTCGTCTGAGTTATTGGTTAACCTAGGCGAATAAGTTATTTATTTATAAAAAAATTCTGGGACCAAATCATCCTTTTATTAAAAATATTCTTTAAAACGAGTTAGAGTGTTACATATTTGTATATGCAAATATGTTTGTATGCAAACTACTCAAAAAGGCAATATACAAATATCTTTGTATTCAAACTACTATAAAAGTCAATATGCAAATATGTTTGTATGTAAACTACTATAAAAGTCAATGTTTGATTAGAATGGGTCTTGCATAATATCACTTCACCATGTTCCTACTACAGATGATGTATTCACAAAAGCTTTGGATACTTCGACTTTTGAAAATTTGAACTCCAGAATTATAATGATAAACATGGAATAAAATAAATGTATCTCAAAACCTAAATAAAAATATTACTATGTCGCTTTGAAAATCCCAAAATATCTTTCTAAATAAGATTGTTCAAAAATCACCAAACACAAAAGCTCTGTTCAAAAGAGTGAAAAATCTGTTTCAGCGGTTCAAATCTCTGATTAGTTCAAAACTCTGATTGGCCATACTCAACCACTTTCTGAAACAAAGAATCACTGATTCATTGTCCACTGTTTGACTAAAAATGTCAAAGTAAACCACTGTTTTTCTCTTTAAAACTCTGTTTTTAACACAATAGTGGTTTCAACCCATGTACCAAACAGAGTTTTCACAACAAACCTTTGCTAAACAGACATTCATTTCCTTCATCAAAGGGTTTTCTCAGTGGGTCATACCTTTAGAACAGACCTTTGTATCAAAACAGAGATTTGTTTTTACACAAATAGAGGCGTGCCATGTCACTCAAAAAGTAATCGTTGGCCACGTCATCACCACTGTTACTTAAACCCTATAAAACCCCCAAATTACAGAGGTTTTCCCTTTACCATTACAAAGTTCTAATAGGATCGATTTGATCGACTTTATAGCCCCTGGTGATATCTAATCTTCAATACAATGTGCGGAATCCATGATAAAGAAGTAGAAACACAAGAATTCTTCAATTTTCTCTATTCTCATTAACTTTTAACAATATAACAGTACATGGTTGAATTTTGACAGAGCTTCGCCTCCAGAGTGAATCACGAGTTAGGAGCTCATGCGCCCCAAAATCCTATTTATAGACATTTGGTTTGGGGCGAATGAGACTCTCGTGCAGTCCAGCTTATCCGTACAGATGAGACTCTCATCCGTGCGGACTAGCTCATCCGTACGAATGAGTACATTACAAAACAAATCTCAAACTAACATTCAACCTATTACATGTTATACTATTCTATAAATCATGACACGACACAAAGACGTAGGCAATAGACATATGAACCAACAAGTTCATCAAATAAAAGCATTTCACAAAGAGTTAAACTCCGAAATTGCAATCACCAATCGTCGCTTTCAATCTAAAAGGATCATTTGCTCAAAGGATTTTTCAAAAAGATTTCCTTTTCAGAATGGCTCTCAACACGAAACCACCACATAACTACCTTCCATATTTCGTTAAAATCGACGCCAACACAGAATTTCATTCAACCATAGATATTTTCACTTCATCAAAATATGACACCATCCTCACCGTTGATGCGCCTATACACCTAGACATTCTTCATGATATTTGGGAAAATTTAGACCACTTGCTTCGCAACAAAAAGCCCTTTATCATCACCTCAAGGGTCAAAAACGTTGATGTCCAGATTACACCAAATTTAATGTCCACAACCTTCTCCTTAAATGATGAGAAATGTACAGAGACATTCTCTAAAACCGAGCTCCAAACTAAATTCATAAAGAGAGGGGTATGATGCTCAAATGGTAGGAGCAACAATTTTTAAACCAAATTTTCCGTCTGCAATGAAATTTTTCTTTCATACCCTACTCATATGTTTATTTGCAAAAACCACGTCATATAATGAAATTCCGTTAAAAACATAGTACTTGGGATATGCTATTTTAACTAATTCAAATTATAAGCTATCCAAAACTCTTTTCTATATGTGGTTGCAAATGTAAAAGCCAAGAAGGGAGGTAAAGCTAAAGCCTTTCTCTTGTACCCTAGACTTTTAAGCTATATTTTACAACGGGTCTTGGCACAAAACGTTTTTGCACAAGGTGAAGCCCTACAAATTAAAAGTATTTCAAATGAAACATTCATCCGCATGATGAACAAAAGTCCAGAAAATGCGGATGATCAAAATGTTTTAGAAAACCATGCAATAGATGTTACAACATCTATTGCTGAGCCCACTGCTCCTAGTGACCACAGTGTCCAACCCACCAAATACTTCAATGAAGACCACTTCCATCTAAAAACCAAAATCCAAAAGAACCAAAAAGAAGGTTTCTCTTGAGGTTGAGATGCTAGATATCCCTGCTGTAACACAAGTGCAACTTGAAACATCTATTGTTACTTCCTCACAATAGATGCATATATCTCTACCCATCCATACTCCTCATATATCCTCACAAAAGGATTGGATTGTAAGCACAGGAGAATCAAATTAAGGGATAAATGATTCAATTGAACCTTTATTCTCAACCCCCTCTCCTAGGGCTACTCATCTTTTTACTCCTCCACCCACTACATCCACCATAATACATCTAACAATACAAACATTACTTGATGCAACTTCAAAAGCAGTCTGCAGATGCCACTCACAATATGCATATGGAAATGATCAGAAACATGATTGAAGCAAGGTACAATGATACTCAAGCTGAGATCAAAGCCATTAAAAATCATCTTCTTCACACAACAAGCACTACTCCAAAACCTAGGTATCCTGCAGATGATGTCAAAAGGGGGAGAATGATAGCATGAGAAAGCTTCATCCACAAGCAAAAAGAGCTCAATAGAAACCTGATACACCTGCAGCTAAAAAGGCCAAACCATCACTTGAAACTTCAACTACTAAAATCCAAACCACTTATCCTTCACACCAAACATGTGTTGGCATTTCAAAAATGACAACAAATGTTATATTCGAAACAATTCTTACCACACCATCGGAAATTACCATACCTATTCCACAAACCAGAAAAAGAAAAAGCAATAACCTCACCCATCAAGGTTACCTCATCTCTTCCATCTGTAAACACAGCTAAAATCACTTCCAGTAAACCACAAGAGACACTGTCCCATGAACTTCCAAAGCCATCAGTGTCAAAGAATATCCGGAGCTAAAAAAGAAGTAGGCTAAGAGGATGGATTTAGAAAGAAACCAAGGAAAGGATGTCAAACAACTGCAACAAATATTATCTGAGGAATACAGAAAAGTAGATGCGTTAGAAGGTTATACAACAATGATATGCAGAAATCTCTCCCATGATCCAATAACAGATCCAGATCTCAAAAAGTTGTTAAGGGAAGATTACATAAACCACATCATGGAAACGAAGCCATATGATCCAACCAAAGATCAATTCACATGATGGCCAACTGAATCCTTGCTAGATGAAATGGTAAGGATTGAAAATATGAAGCTTACTCCTAATATTAATCGTACTCCTCCTAACTAGAAAACAGGAAGAAAAATTAATGATAAAAGGGCACTGAAGTTAAGGAGGATGAAGGAAGAGATGGTTGCTGCTAAAATGAGTACCACTAAATCAATGGCAAAATGGGATGAACCAACAACTTTTCAAAACTACAGAAGAATAGAAATTTTAAGAGAAAAGGATCCCTCAGTTCCCATAAAGCTAGAATATGATCAAGTAGACTTCCCCATAAAGACTCTAGTTGACCCTTTAGAGCTTCCATCTGCAAGGAACATCTCAGTAGCTGCAAGAAGCTATTTTAAAAGACAAATAGATATGTCAAACGAAAATGTAAAAATACAACAATATGATCTCACAAAAGAAGGTCTCAAAAGTCAGCTGAAATATGGGAGCTCGGATACAAATCAAAAGATCTACTTGACAAAATCTTGGGAAGACCTGTTTCCCCAATATCACCTGCAATAACTCTAGTCCCAGCAAACCCTCCTGACCTCAAAATTCTAAAATGGAAATCTGACAAGGTCAGCCATGAACTGACTCTGTGTAGGGCCAGTGGAAAGGTGTAAGAGATCTCAATGAATAGTGCTTCTGGAGTGAAAATTAAAGATTTTCAAGATTTAATAAGTCTTTCACTGGAAAAGGATCTAGAAGACACTTTTTCTCTAAACTTTGAATTATAATTCAAGGGCCAAATCAGAGAGAAGTTGATAAGAAATAAAGATTTATCCAATAAGCATATGTATTGGCAACATCTGGTCTAGGGGGAAATTGTTAGACCTACAAAAGAACAAATGATATTCAAAAGCCAAAACATGACCTACCTAATCAAGAAATAAACAGTAGATGAAGCATTCTCCTCCCAAAGATAGAGAATCTTGAACACTAATCCGAGCATCTGTTTGAAGACCTCCAAAGATCTGTTTGAAGCCTTGGAACCACTGTTAAAGAAGGAGAAACCATTGTTCAAGGCCAAAGCTCTGTTGAAGTAAAGCACTGATTATGAAGACCAAACATCTGTTATGGCCAAACAGATGTTTGATACAAGTCAACAATAGTTTGAAGAACAAAGGTTTCCCAATGTAATAGTATTTAGCTTAAAACAGATTTTCATGTAATATAATAGATGTTAGATCGAATCTTTTCTGTTAGGAATGTTAGATGTCACTATCAGGGTGAAGTTAGTGATTTACAAACAGAGCTTTCGTACTTGTATATATAGATCTCACCTATTAGAGATCTAATTATCACATTCATTCCTTTTGTACGAACAACAAAGTATATGATCAAGGTCATGGGGAGATTGCATAATCATCATACTGTAATTGAAATCATTTGAATCGCAATGGAAACCAATTGTTGATATATCTTCCAACTTGTGTGTTTATTATATTTTAAATTACAATTTACAAATTGTTTGTTCTTAAATTGTTTAGAAACACACAAGTATTAAAAACTTAGATCCTACAAGGCAAAAGTTCAAACATAATAAGTTTAATTCATTACACTATTGGTACGGTACTGACATTCGGTATAACAACAAAAGAAAGGTAAAAACGAATTCGGTATTATACCAATATTGTTTAGATTATGTAAGTTTGGGTGTTTATGAAAACCCAAAATGTTTAAATAACCACACGCAACCATAGGGACACGCGTCATACACAAAGTACAAAATAATGTAGTAATGACATGGGTTTGTCAATAAAATATTTTTATCAGTCACTTTTTTTTTTCTAAAATTGTATGTTTTGATTATACAAAATCCAAATAATATAAATAATATTAAACAAGGGATAGAAGAAATTAAAAAATAAGAGAAAAAATGGTAACCTGGTAATTAAACATTATTAAAGTATAGTTATTGTAAGGAAACGAAAAAAAGGTTGGATGACTTATTCGAATAGTTGACAATGTTAAATGTAATGTTATTGGTAAAATGTAATGTGATGTAATATAATACATTACAAATTTACTTTCACCAAAAATTAAATTCTGATATAATAAAATGAAATTGAAAATTCTAGAAATGTAGAAGTTGGAACACCATACACTCAATACCTCTCATGATTCTCACGTATTAAAGATTACTACTAAGTAGTGGAATTCCCCACATGTTGAGGCAGTAGTTCGAACGTAACCAGTGTAATTCATTATGCTATTTGTACGGTACTGACATTCGGTATAACAACAGAAAGAGAATAAAACGAATTCGGTATTGTACATATATTGTTTAGATTATATAATTTTAGGACGCTTTAGCGAAATCTATAACCAAAACCACAAAATGGAATACTAGTACTAGTACCAAAGTTATTCGAACAGTATTGGTTTGGTTCATCACGGTAAATAAAAAAAATAATTATATTTTGCCGTTTGGTTTTAAAGAGAACTTAAAAGAATTACGAAAAATAATAAATGTAGTTAGTTTATACAAAAAGAACTGTGCGAGGTAGCTTTGATAATATATACGCTTGTGCTTGATCATTTGTACATTACTACTCGCAAATCTGTTTCAAAAATAATCTATATCGAGACTTACATGAAAATCGACACGCCACAATGACTTACTAGGAATTTATGAAATCGTTTCCTAAAAGTTATAATAAGAAAACAAGTATGCTTCAAATAATAATAATAATAATAATAATAATAATAATAATAATAATAATAATAATAAAAATAACAACATGGTTGAATTTAAATAAATTTATGTTATTAAAAGCTTAAAGCTAGCTTATATTTAATATAAAGGTTAATTTTCGGTAACGTAATTAAAAAACATCATTAACATTGTAAATAAAATATAAAAACATTCATAAAAATATGATTTTGGTAAGGTTTAATACAAATACACTAGTATCATTATAAATTATAAATTTAATATATATTTGAAGTAATGCGAATTTTGTGGGAAAGTTTAGCAGATGTAATCTAACAGAAATTATTGGTCAACTTAAAGATATATTTGATGATATTAAGGTAAGAATTTTAAATAAGCAATGTTATCATTCAATAATATTAACCCGATTTCAAAAATAAATAAAAAACAATTTTGATTAAAAATATTTTTTAAGAGATAATATTGTGTTGCCACATAGCATTTTTAAAAACGTTCATTAATAGTAAGATTTTAATACACTAAAAATACTGATGTTAGTGGAAAAAAATCCAAACTTAAGTGAAAATCACATATATTATCTTAAATTATGATTATAGTTTGCAAAATAAATTAAACTGCTTAAAGATAAGAAAATAAAGAGATGTTGTGAAACTAATATAAACCGTTTAGTAATATTAATTGCTATAATCAA
This sequence comes from Helianthus tuberosus, assembly GCA_030545235.1. Classification (NCBI taxonomy): domain Eukaryota; kingdom Viridiplantae; phylum Streptophyta; class Magnoliopsida; order Asterales; family Asteraceae; genus Helianthus; species Helianthus tuberosus. Next base: position 51,522,083 of record CM060410.1, on the reverse strand, counting down.
TTAAATTTTAGAAAGAGAAGATGAATAAAAAGAACGATTACGTCACTAAACTTTTTTTATGTAAAAAGTTAAAAACACTTGAGACATTTGGCTTTTGTAAAGTGAAATTTCCGATCAATTAACAAGTCGACTTACATTATTCTTTTTATTTAACGAGCTAAATTAGGTTATAGATCATTTAAAATTAGTTTCAAATGCATATAATTTTCTTAATTTATTTATAAAAGCATGTTTTTAATGACTATCACATACATTTATTTGTTAAAATCGTGACAAGACACGTTTAATTTGTCCATTTAATACGCGTCAATGTCCTTTTAACGCGCGAGAGTTGGTCATACAAGTATTCTCTTTATAAATACCTACATACCAATCGCACATTCATATAATCAAAGCCTCAACAACAAAAAGTCATGAGATCTGTCACAATTTTCTTGTTTCTCTTCTAACTTATTTTGGTAAGAATTAATGTTTATAAAGGTGTTTGTATTGAAATGCAAATTACAATAAATAATATTGACTTGAGATTATTTTTTATTGTTTGTCTTGATGCAAGAGCAAACCCTGATAATTATTGAAAAATTGTAATGAAAGGATGAGCTTATACCAACAACGATTCAAGATGCCCAAAGCCAAGATACATAAAGATCAAGTAGCGAAGATAATTACTGGAAAATTGTAATGAAAAATGAGCTTATGCCGACAACAATTAAGGATGCCCAAAGCCAAGATAGACAAAGATCTAGTAGCAAAGATAATAAGAAGGATTAACTCGTTACTCGTTTTGATACACATCCTAATATCAAGATTTTCACAAGAGACTTTAATACAAATCCTTGTATCATGGATTACCATAAGCCTCCTAGGAAATAAATGCAAATATACTTTGGGTTATGTTTTCGTGTGTGTGAATTGAATGATAAATACATCAATTTTCGTATTTCTACAACAAATCCATTTAAAAAGATGTTACATGCATGCATACATACATGCATGTAGAGATTTGAATATTTTTCCTAAGAATCCATATATATATGACATGAGAAAATTCTCAAGCTTTAGTAACAAGGGTATAAGATTAATTTTAGGTCATGGATTATGTTTGGATATACTAAATACGCATCACCCCTAACCAAATTGGATCTATATAAATATGACATGAGAAAATTCTCAAGCTTTAGTAACAAGCGTCGGTTGTCGTAAAACGTTTTGTTTTTGTGACATTTATTCAAACTAAGCATATTCAAACAAGATTTCTTTGAGGAACTTGTTTGGTTATTGCAAAACTTTCATTTTTTTCACGTCACAAGATAACCGAGCCTTTTACTAAAACAAAGGGGTTTAAAAAGAAAAAAGGTTTTGGTGGGTAATGGGTGTTTGTTTTGCGGGTTTTGAAACGAAAATGTTTAGGCTCAAATGGGTTAACTAGGGGGATTTTGGGTAGATGATAAAAAAGATGAAAAATAATGGTTTTGAAAGAAAAATGGGTTAGTCCTAATGCCTCCATCATTTACTTAGGGGATGTTTGTTTACCTCTTAATGATGCTCTTAATGGTCCAGACCCTCTTACCGGTTAAGCACTTAATGGTTCAGACTGTTTGTTTCACAAGCAGATGTCTGAATGGTTTAGACATTTGCCTCTGAATGGTTAAGATTTATACAAAGTCTGAATGATTAAGACCTCTAATCTGAGTTGGTCAGACATTTCCCTCTGAATGGTTAAGCATTATACAAGCTTTTAATGGTTCAGACCTCTTACTGGTTCAGCACTTAACCATTCAGATGTTGCCAAACAGCCCCTTACTTGGGTTCAAGTTGGTAAGGACCGGGAATGTATCGTCTTGGCAAGTTCTAGAGTCGTAAGAACCAAGCAGCTATTCACACAAGAAATGAAAATTGAGCATTTAGTTTAAAGATGTATGCATGTATGCTCAATAAAGGCTCAAAACTCACTTATTGTGGGAATGGGTTTATTATGTGATCAAATATATATAATCAAATTTTAATTAGATTTGTTAAGCCTTTTCATAATTTTCTTATTTGGTTCCTTTTATCACGACGCTATCAGTTATAAATTTGTAAAAATATAACCTTTTAGAACTTGTTATTCCTGAATTAAACCAAGATAAGTAAAAAAAACAAAAAGTTTTTTTGAAAAAATTTGGGATGATTAGCGGTTCCAATAGAGTTTTGTGTAAGGCTTGTTATTAGGACTTGTAAGATTCTAGGTTTTAGCATCCCCCCACACTTAAATACACATTGTCCTCAATGTGTCCCAAAAATAAGTTTTTAGGTTGATTCGAATGTGTAAAAAGGTGTTTAAAAACAAGTTTTTATGTTACTGAGCGTCTGGCCACGACCCCGTGTGGTCCGGGCACAGCCCCATGGTCAGATTGCCAGTATCAAAGTTTAACAGAAGGCTGGCCATGGGGCGTGTTCAATGAGCACGGCCCATGGTCAGTTACCTGGGCTGGGACTTTTTTCTGCAGAGCCTGGGCATGGGGCGTGTTGGGCTGAGCACGACCCCGTGCTGCATATGCTGGAATATTGGAAAAGTTGACGGAAGGCTTTGTTTTTGTGCATAGGGTGTGGTTTTAACGTCCTTTTGGCAAATTCCATCTTTTCGAGTGTGATTTATTTCTGAAAAGTAAGACTAAACTAGAAAACATAAAAGTCAAACTAAATTAAAACTAAGGATAGTTCCGCGGAATGCCTCCGTGGTGCGCCACGTTTCTAAGGGTCCTTGGCTATACCCAAAGTCAGTCATATGTTACCCGAGTAGGATGTCTCGCATCCTGTGTTGCACCGTCGGAGAGCGTCATCCAAGCTTGAGTCTATGACATCTATGTAGTTGATCGAGTCGTCCTCCACTCTTTTCCCAACCCCGAATTTCATCTCCTTGTCCCCAACCCTCAATGTTAGCTTCCCGTCACTCATCTCCACCATGGCATGAGCGGTGGCAAGGAATGGTCTTCCTAGAATGAGGGGAACTTCGGTGTCTTCTTCTATGTCGAGTATGACAAAATCGGGCGGGAAGACAAAGTCTTCGACTTTTACCAATAGATTCTCGATGACACCTTGTGGGTATTTGATAGACCTATCGGCTAGTTGTATGCTCATCTTAGCCCGGGCTCGTTTTACCTAGTCCGAGTCGGTCAAACATTGACGCAGGCATGAGATTGATGCTAGCCCCAAGGTCGGCTAATGCATTTCGTACGGGCGATCCCCCAATGGAACAAGGGATGGTGAAGCTTCCGAGGTCGATTTTCTTTTGCGAGAGTTTGTTGAGGAGTACGGCGGAGCATTCTTCACTTAGGTTGACCAATTGCAAGGTTTTAATCTTTCTTTTGTGGGTGAGGAAGTCTCTCATGAATTTTGAGTACTTTGGCATTTGAGTGAGGACTTCTACAAATGGGAGATTGATATGCAATTGTTTTAGTAAGTTTATGAACTTTGTGAATTGCTCGTCGGTCTTTTGGTGAAGTAACCGACCGGGGTAGGGCACCGAAGGGTTTTTGGTTGGCTCGGAATTTTGTGGGTTAGTTGTTTCTTTGTGGGTTTAGGGTGAGTTTGTGGTTTGGTTGGGGGATTATTGTTGGTTGGGGGTGTTGGGGTTTACTCGGGACCTGGGTCCGGTTTCTTAATGTTATGAGGTGTACTTGCGCCTTCAGATTGGTTTCGGTATTGCTAGGTAATGCGCCTTGTGGTCTCTCGGAGAAATTTTGGGCTAGTTGACTTAGTTGTTTATCAATGTTTTGAATACTAGCTTGTTGGTGTCTATTGTTGGATTCCGTTTGTAGGAATCGATCCGATTACCTTTTGTCGGTTTCGAAGATGAGGCGTGTGATGAGATCTTCAAGCCTCCCCCGCCCCCCTTGTTGTTGTTGAGTGAAAGTTTGGTCATTGATTTTGATTTTGTTGGTTACTACTATTTCCGGGCTCCCTCCAACCAAGGTCAGGGTGGTTACGCCATCCTTGGTTGTAGGTACCCGTTGGGGGATCCGACGGCCTAGGTCGATTATCAATGTAGTTTACCATTTCCGTTTTATTTTCCATTTCTTTCATACAACTCCAATTTTCATGTGGCCCACCACACCCTACACAAGCCATAAATGAGGCCGTTTTTGCCATTTCTAACTTTTTGATTTTTGAAGATAGGGCCTCGATTTGGGCTTGTAAAGAGGTGCTCTCATCTACTTTATTGTCACACCCCGATATTTCCACGTATTACCGGTGGGCCCGGTGGGGAGTATCGTGACGTAGTTGATATCATCATAGTCAAATCATCACAGTTTAATACACAGCGGAAGTCGAAAGATAAAAAAATATTCAAACCGAATGAAAGTAATATCAATTATTACAAATACGGTTGTAAGGGATCCACAGGCGAATCAAAGTTAAAAGGAACATTGTTCAACAGATTTATAAACATCTAAGCTTGCAAGACTCTTTATTGATGCTAGGAGTAGCCAGCCTATTCTGTCTAGTACATGCACTTAGCCTTTTTGGAAAATACGTCAGTTTTCACTGGTAAATACAATTAACCGACTCATTTTGAAAATGTTTAAGAAAATTTATTTAAATGCACAAGGCACAAAATATCTTTTATAACTTGGGATAATAATTTAAAATAAACTTGTTAAAGAAGTACATGTTTATTATACGTTCAGTAGCTCGGGCTGAATACCGGGTTAAAGATTAATGGATACACCACATGATATAATCCCGCGGCGAGTTATTCTCGAACAGGCGGTTATATCTTTTTATATTTGCACCGGCAGGTGTATGCCTACACCCCGTGCATTAAGTCGTGGCCATTTCAATGAATGAGCCGAGGATATCCAAGACACGGTCATTAACCCCCCAAAGGCTTAGAATAAACAAAACATATTAAACGGGTTATCTCAATAATTTAACCTTCATCCGATTAAAAATTCAATACCCGACCAAGCGGTATTTTATATACCGTACCCCAAGCCCGTATAAGGGAAAATAAGTTAAAAGTATTTACCTGAGCAAATTGTACAATTTATCCCAGACATACAAATCAGCAAATGCAGTTATCTTTTACTGGGCTCCTAAATCTGGAACGAAGGTTTTAATACCCTATTAGATTCCTAACGGGTCTTACTTAAGTTTAAACTTAGACCGGTTAGTTCTAAAGAAAGGTATACGGTTCAAAACACATGATAAAGCGAAGACCAGATTAGAATGTGGTTTAGACCCGAAAAGTTTGAAGACTTGTATAATATGGGTAAACTAAACACATTCTGGATTCTGAGATAAAAATGATAAGGTTTGACCCGTTTCGGTCAATTTATGCAAACTAGTCACATAAACCGTACCGAACGCGAAAAATGCATAACGGGTAACCAAAAGAGTCATATAAAGGTTTCACAAGTTAATATGCCTTAAATATGTTGTGATATCATTAGGATACCTTCCGTCATGCCCAAAACGAATTTAAACTCAAATTAAGCCCCGTAGGGGTATTTTGGTCATTTTAAAGATTATAAAAGAGGTTAAATAATAATCTGAGGTTCTGGTCTAAACTAATCAGTAAAAATATTTATTTTAGTAGGTTATATCAGTAAGGTATTGCATATATGTAAAATTTATCATTTACAACCGAACTATGCACCGTATGGGCATTTTGGTCATTTCACATAAGCTTTAAAGGTCAAAATGGGAAATCTGAGTTCAAACTTTATCTTACTGTTAAAATATAAAGATTTACTTAAAACATCAGTAGGTATTAAGTCTTATATTCCAAAAATAGTTTTAACCCATACTATGCGTTTAAAACGCGTAAAAGTCGGTTTTAAGCGATTTTCGGGTTATGTAAATGAAGCTGAGATTTTTATCAGCCCAGTAGGCTTAAAATATTTTATTTATCATATAAAATCAGTAGCAAAAGATTTAGTATCAATATGTTATGTAAAACTCATTTTATTAGCAAAAAGGGTATAACCGACAATTACCGAATCAAAGCAAGAACCCTATGCCATGATCACTTTAAAAATAAATAAAAATCTTCAAAAATCCCAAAATATTATATTACATTAGTGGGTAAAATTTTTGGTGTAAAAATTTGGGTTTAGATAGGCTTTATGCTAATTATGCCGTTTAATTAATAAAAAGCTTTTAAATTACGCTATTAAGCATAACTCCTAATTTAGACCTCAAATTGATGTTAAATTTTTAGGACATGTTTATAAATCAGTAACAAAGGTTTTTGTCCTCTCACCTTTTCAAAAAGTCTCGTTTTAAGGTCAAAAGGGCATAATGGTCAATATTTAAGCAATTAACGGAAACATGCAAATGAATCGGATTAATTAGGAACCAAGTTGCATAACCTCATAGGGTTATACTAATATGTAACATGGTCCTAATGGAACCCTAAGGAATTTATAAAATAATCTAAATCGGGTCAGAATTGAAAGTCAAAGCAAAAGTCTACTTTTGCGACTTTCGGTTCTGAACCGAGCCTAAATTCAAAATTGTTGGGTTGAACATGCTTAGACATGTTCTTATATTAATTACCAAGTTATATAAGTGTTAAAACAAGTTTCATGGCTTCTACATTGTTAATTATGTGTTTATTTGCAAAATAGCTTTCTGTTGACTTTTTATAATTAAGTTTGACCCGACAATTGACCTAGTTAGAGTGGAAATCAGAGGGTGCCCTTTTAAGGGTATATTACCCACATAATTACCAACTCATAGCCATTTTCAATTCGACTAATGACTGGACCATTAGTGATTAATCACTAAGTCAAAGCTTAATTATGATAAGTTTGACTTTTGGTCATTAAGCTAATAAAACATGAACTAAGGAGGCTAAGAACACTCACAATGGTCATTAGCACGAATTAGGAGCTGATGGAAGGTTGCTTACAGTCCAGAGAGCTCCAGAGAAGGTTTAGAAATGATTTTGAAATGAGCAAGGAAATTGTTGCAACTTAGAACTCCTTATATAGGAACTTAGAATGCATGAGATCAATCCAACAAAGTCTACAACTGATCCCTGATGAATTCCAAATGTCCCTATGCATGTAATACTGTTGGCCAAGCTCCTGAATTCGAAAACCATGCTCCTAAGGCAGTGGAACCGGCTGAACAGGCAACTGTCCATTTTTCTACCCATTTACATGTCTTACGGACCGTAAGCCAAGGGTCTTGCGGTCCGTATCCGCTTTTTAATCTTTATCGCCCAGATCAGCCACCTTACGGTCCGTAAGGTGGTCTCTTTGCGGTCCGTAAGACTTGGTCAGAAGACAAAAATTTTGTGAACTTTTAGATTTTGACCATGCAATCTCATAAGTTCGAATCTCATGTCATTTTCCAGCAATGTGGACCATATATTCAGACCTTGTGTGCCCTTGCATGTGATGCCATGCACTTACATGTTCTTGGACTTTGAAGAATTCTTTTCAAATGAAGTTTTGTCGTAAATGTACATAGGATTCCACTCTTTGCAATTTGAATTATTTATCACATTAGTTAACCGGATTTGAATCTATATCAGATGTTTGTAAAAACATATTAAGGTTTGGAATTAATAGAAAGGTCATTCAGAGGTAATAATTTTAACATGTTGACACCTTTAATCCCTTCAGATATCTTTCAACTTGATCCGGGTTTATAACACGTTTACCTTCCATGACACGTGTCTTTATTATATTGGACGGGTTTTTCCGAGGTGTTACATTTATGGGCACCCGGGGCAATAGATTTTGAGCCTCGGGGGGGTGTGCCATTGAAAATTGTTTTGAGCAATTTACTCAATTTGATTATAAATTTCATTTGGGCGTCGATTACCTAGGAATCCCCCGGAGCTTGAGTCGAGTGTTTATCTCGTGTGTGGCAATAATCCATTATAGAAAGTGGATACTTGTTGCCACACTGCGAGACCATGATGAGGTCATTTTCGCAATAGCTCCTTGAATCTTTCCCAAGTTTCATATAAGGATTCCCCGTCCTCTTGTGAATATGTATTGATTTCAGTCATTAATTTAGCGGTTTTAGAGGGCGGGAAATACTTATATAGAAATTTTTGGGCAAGTTCATCCCAAGTGTTTACCGAACCATTTGGGAAGGTGTTTAGCCAAGCCTGAGCTCGGTCTTTTAGTGAAAAAGGAAACATTCGGAGGCGAACAGCGTCGTTTGATGCTCCGTTGATCCGGAAAGTGTCACATATTTCCAAAAAGTTGGTAATATGTAAATGGGGATCTTCATCAGCTAGGTCATGGAAGGTTGCGGAATTTTGGAGCATTTGATCAAATGTGGCCGAAGTTCGAAGTTGTTGGCATCGATATTCGGTGCATTGATGGCGGCTCCGAGATTACCGACCGCGGGCCATAGGTAATCCATTAGGGTACGCTGATCCGCCATTGGGAGTTGGTCCCCCGAAGCCTTCTCTTGAGGTTCTTTTATGTCTTTATTGGAACTGGAGCTCATGCACTGCGTAGAGAATTCAGGCCCTGCGACTGAATTCCAAGTCATGCGATAAAAACAAAAAAAGAATGTCGGTCAGATCTCTCACCACGACCCCGTGGTCAATGACCACAAACCGTGGTCATGGTTACAGTTGCTGTTTTCTGGATCCCAGTTATTGGGGAGTTCAGCACGACCCCGTGGTGCACTGCCACGGCCCCGTGGTCACTCTTCTGTAACTCAGAAAACAAAAACTGCCAGTAAGAATAATGGGCACATCCCCGTGTCTGACCGGGCACGGCCCGTTCTGAGCTTCTGCAGAATCTGGAAAACTAAGAAAAATCCTAAAAAAATAAACAAATGAATAAAAACAATTAGGCCGTTGATTTTAAACTTTCTTAAAATCCTTGTGTCCCCTGCAACGACGCCAAAAACTTGGTGTGCGTTCGGTGTGATGTTTTTTTATTGATATTTTAAGCCCATTTTATGTATTAGTCAAGTTTTAAATTTATAAAACACAATATTCTACTAACACTAAACACACACTTGGGCAAGTGCACCCATCGTGAGCGTAGTATAGTGTTGGTAAGATATCGAGGTCGTCCAAGGACACAAGAGCTTTTAATACCGGTTTATCCTCAACGTCTAATTAATCTAAATTTTTGAGAAAAGTTTTGAAACATGAAAATAAAACTAAAAAAAAGATAAATTAAAGAAAAACAGATAGACAAGATAGAATCACTTGGATCCAACTCATCTTTAATGTATCCTTTGATGATTTTCGCACTTTCGGACTTTTTAAGAGATTATCTTAGTTATAGTAGTAGGCCCCTCTTTTGAAGGTGACGTTACCCTCAACCCAGTGGTTTGAGTCAGCAGGGATACAATCCCAAAGGGTCGGAATATTGAAAGACAATTAAGTTAGTTATTAATGCGAAAAGTGGTAGGCCCCTCTTTTGAAGGTGACGTTACCCTCGGCTAAGTGGTTTGAGTCTGCAAGGATACAATCCCAAGAAGTCGGTTTAAAGTATTAATAGTAGTTTACATATGAGGGGTTCAAGCTATTCGCACCCCCACCATCCAATACCGTTGGGCATTGAAGGAGTTCCTAGTAAGCTTGAACCAGGTCCTCGCAGGATCTATACACTGAACGAGACAAGAACTTTACCAAACCACCCTCCTAACCCCCTTCCAAGTAGTAAACGCACTTTATATAAACCGTAAAGACACGAATGATGACATCCTTTACATTATATAGATAGTAAATCAACCTCAAGACATCATGAAGAAATGGTAAAGAAAATTCACCTTCAACATAAGAAACTAGTTATTAAAGTCATTAATACGAACCCAAATAAAAAGTGCCGAAAGAATAAAAATCAAAAGTAATACATTAAAAACTTGTCTTCACCAAGTGATGTAAGAGGCTTAGCCAAACATGGCCTTTGATTGGCAAGAACTCTTACGAACAATCTTGGATCCCGAGACTACTACACACTCTAAAGATGGATGATGGATGATGGTGGTGGGTGTTGGTTTTGTAGTGGTGGTGGAGTGGTGGCAAAGTGGGAGAGTAGTGGTTTGCCAAGGGATGCCTTTCAAGTCAACCAAGCACCCCCTTTTATAGCCAGAGCAGAGCTCTGGCCACGACCCCATGCCCAGCCAACACGGCCCGTGGCCACCATCTTCTCTTCCTTCATTAATTACAATTGTCAACAGAGGGCCCCACACGACCCTGTGTCTCCTGGGCACGGCCCCGTGGTCCACTCTTTGCTGTACTATCAAGATTCTACGTATTTTAGAGTTGACCACGCCCCGTGTAGACCTGGGCACAACCCCGTGGTCAGGCTCTGTTTCTTGTTTTTGCTTTGGGAGATGCTGCCTAGGGGTCGGGCATTTTACGTTTATTCCTTCTTTTTGTATTTATGTTGGCTTTGGCTGCTTATTTGCTCCTTTTGTTCTTTTAAGCTCGTTTAGTCCTGTAAATTCAAAAGGAAGAAATTAAGAAACGTGCTTTTTCCAACATTAGTACTAAAAAAGGGTTTGTTTTATGCCGCATTTGATGTAATTTATATGTTGCATTTTGCACACATCGGTCTTTAACCAAATCCGAAACCACGGTAAACAATGAAAGCACGTATTAACCTTATTGATCATTAAAGGTTCAACTTTCTGCAGCGGACCCCATCAAGGTTGAAGAACTCAGACCAACTCCTTGACTTTAAACCTAAGTGGTTAGCCGTTATAAACACTGCACCACCAATTAGAGCAAGATCTCGGATCACAACGAGTGCAACCAGTCCTGAGTGCAAAAGACCCCTTCCTATCATGGCCATAGCAACACATCCAATTAGCAATTTGTCAACAACAGGACCAAAGTATGAACACACCACAGAAGGTTTGAAGCGCGAGAGATGAAGATGGAGGGTTTAACTCCAGAAACAAAACTGACGTTGAATTAATTAAAAACCCGGAACGACTGATGTTTTGTTAGAATGAAACCCGAATTAACTTAACACGCGGATGAACTTTATAAGGAACCTCGAAGAAGCAGCTGTTCTAAACTCAGACGACAAACACACTGTATTCCGAACACGGTTTGACTTAATAAAACCCGAACAGAACTAAGATTAAAAGGAAACTCGGAACCAGAACATTCAAAACCCTAATTAAAAAGAAACCCGGACCCGGAACGTTCAAAACCCTGACATTAAATTAATTCTGACTGGTTAGCTCTGAAAATCCGGAAATGTTCAATAGTTATAACAGCTCGGAACAGATTTGAAACTGAAACCCGAAAACTGAAAAAAAATCCGAACTTGCAAGGAAGTCTGAATAAACTCGAAACAATGTTTTTTTTTTTAACTTTGAGGGGATAAACTCTGAACGACTTTATTAAACTCAGATATACTAAACTCCCCGCCCCCTCTTAGTCAATGGGGCAGCAGGAACAACAACATGTTAACATAAACTATGATGGATGTCATAAGATCGGATCTCTTGACATAAAATACAAACTCCGATGGAATTAATTTGTGAACTCTGACTCGCTGAAAACAACAATAAACTCGGAACTATTTAAAGACTCTGAATTAATTTAAAATAACAAACTCGGATCTAGTTACTAAACTCTGAAAGTTTGAAAACCCTGATCTCTAAATCCTGACCACTAAGTAAATTCTGACCTCTAAGTCCTGACCTCTCAAAGTTAATCCGGACAGGAGGTGCTTCAGGATATCTCACAAGTGTGACTTCACACAAGTTCAACAATAATCCGGAAGCACAAACATTGAACACATGAATAATGAAACTCGGACTAGATGTTGATAGATTAATTCGGACAAGTATAACACTTACATAAATCCAGACATAGCCTTTTTCAGATCAAAACCCCAGAACTGCAACAACTTGGAAAACAAGAAAAAACCATCACAACCGACGAACAACTTCATTTTCTTCAAATTTTCTACAGAATCTTCACGTCTTCAAGATGTTTGGCGGAAACAATCATCAAATCAAGAGCAATGGTGATTCGGAAGGCGGTTAAACAATTCTGAATCGGTAACCATGCTCTGATACCATTGTTAATGCACCAGATCGATGACGAACATCAACATTGCACTTGAATCAAGACGCGAAACATCAAAGTATGAATAAGATGGAAAGATGTAGAAGATGAATCTCTTTATTAATGAATCAGTCATCACAGATTATAAACCGAAAGAGTATACATCATCTACAAGCTGGTTTAGATCACTAATATCTAAACCGAGTTTCTCTCACTAACACATAGTATCCTTATCTCTTTAGAATCACACACTGATGGAGGATGGATGGGATTTGTGAGAGGTGTACAAAGCTTTCTCAAGGGTTGCCCTAATCTACCCTATACAACACATATATATAGACTAGGAACTAAACCCGGACAAAACATATTGTCTGGGATACAAAAGAAATAATTCGGAAAACAATAATAATCAACATATTCCGAGTTTAACATCATACACTCGGAAATGATAAAGCTTCCGAATTCTTGACTTGGCTTTGACTTTTTTGACCGTAGACCAGAACTGATAAAGCACAGTTACCCGACAGAAACTGCACTTACAGACTACCCCTTAACTGTTGCTATTAGTTTTGTGTGACATAGATATCTTCAGTCACCGGATACTACACTTACATTATTTATTATAAGGGCCATTTTTCGGTAACATGATTAAAAAACATCATTATCATTATAAATCTAATATAAAATATCATTAAAAGATGATTTTGGTAAGGTTTAATTCAAATACACTAGTATCATTATAAATTATAAATTTAATATATATATTTGAAGTAAAGCGGATTTTGTGGGAAAGTTTAGCAGATGTAATCTAACAGGAATTGTTGGTGAACTTAAAGATATATTTGATGATATTAAGGTAAGAATTTTAAAATAAACGAAGTTATCATTCTATTATATTAACCCGATTGAAAAAAAAAAAACAATTTTGATTAAAAACATTTTGTAAGAGATAATATGGTGGTCACACACGACATTTTTGAATTCATTTATCAGAAGTAAGATTTTAATACACTAAAAGTAATTATCTTAGTGGAAAAAATCTAAACTTAAGTGATAATAAAATATATTATCTTAATTTATGATTATAGTTTACAAAATAAATTAAATTGCTTAAAGATAAGAAAATAAAAAGATGTTGTGAAAATAGTTGTCAAAGGCGATCGCTTTTGGTGCATAGGCAACGAATTTGGACGAAGCACACATTTCCCGCCTTTTCCTCCTAGATATAAAAAGTAATGACCTAATATTTTGAAATCATATCTTGAATTTATTTACCTGATAGTTGTATGTATCAAAATTAAAAAGATATACTAACCAGGTATATAAAAAATCTCAATGAAATCTTATATGTTTTTAAACGATATTTAAAACAATTAAAGAGTTAAACATGTCTTTTAAAGAATTATGGGGTATATAAAGTAATGACCTATTCTAATAAACGATTTATTCGTACTCTTATCTTCTGATAAATGAATCTGATGTATGATTGAAGATCCTGTACATTAATTCAAAAGTGTGTGAAGTGTGAGAAATATTGTGGAGATGACATGTGTGCTCAATCTAAATTAATTCAAAAGGGTAAACAAGTAATTTTCTTATTGATTTAATTAATTGATAACCTTCCATAACCGCCACCCTTAATTATAGGAATACGAATTAAGAATTAATCTACTAGTTTGTTCATCTCGTTCATCAATTATTAATTCTGAAGATCGTAGAATGAAAATTTATAGAGTGTTATATAGTGATGGATGCAGAATGAAGGCTTTTATATAACATTACAAATCTCAATAAAACACTACGAATAACATATAACACCATATAACTCTTTTATAACTCTATATAACACTACAACATTATATATAACACTGCACCCACCATTCATACAGTGTTATATATTTTTATCTAGTGTTATTACATAGTGTTATATGATGTTATATAGTGTTTTTTGGTGTTATATAGTGTTATATGATGGATGTATAGTTTTATATAGTGTTATATGGTATTTTATGGTGTTGTATAGTGTTATTTAGAGTTATATAGTGTTATATTTTTCTAATAGCATGTCTATGATAGATGTATAGTGTTATATAGTGTTACATGGTGTTATATGGTGTTACATGGTGTGTTATACGGTGTTATATGGTATTATATAGTGTTATATAATGGATGTATAGTGTTATTTATATCTTGTAGCAGTTACATATTTCTGGATTTTTTAGAATGTCCGAATTTTAGAATAAGTTTAAAATTGAATCATTAGAATTTAGGAGTGAATCGCTAGAATTTTGGAGAGGTTACCTAATTTGAAACATATACAAAGACACTATTACCCCTATAATTTTCAAATCAGTCCAAATAATTAAAACACAATTTATAATTTGGTCCATATTGATCTCAACCATTAGATCAAAGATCTAATGGTTTAAAACACTTCTTACACTTCTCACACTTTAGACACTTTGTACACTATCCCTACCCTCTGATGTATATCAATTTCACTTCTTCATATATATTCTTTATGAATAATTTCAAATTTATTTGTCTTTTTAATTTGATAATTGATGAACTTTTGGCTTTAAAGGTTTAATATTGTTTTACTTCGTGAACTTTGTTTTTTACTCAACTATTAACAATTTGTTTTTGAGAAATTTTTGGTAATTTAAAATGATTGTGGTATTTTCTTTTAAAGATTTTGGTATTGGAATATTTTTGAAATTGAAAGAAATTGTTATTTTTCTATACGTAATATTACTCTTTAGGTTTTTATTTATTTGTATTTTTTTCCTTCCTGAGGCTCGCGCTTTTCGCCTAGGGCCCAGGTGGAGCCTATGCGCCTTGAGAGCGCCTCACGCCTTTGATAACTATGTGTGAAATGAATATTAATCGTTTAGTAAAATTAATTGCTATAATAAATAAAATTGTACAAAGAGACAAAAATAAAAGCCAATGATCCGCAGACCAATTGGTTTAGGAGAGGTGGGAAGGTTTACTTACTTATGTGGGGTTCCTACCCCGGGAGGTCTCAGGGTCGAATTTTGCGAGAGGGGGGGGGACTGTGGTACCAGTTCAAACTGGCAATAATATGCCAACCGCGAGATTCCTACTCGCGACCTGGGTGATCAAAGGCCAAAGGCCTAACTGGGTGATCTAGCCGTCCAAAAAAATAAAAAAATAAAAAGAACGATTACATCACTAGACTTTTTTTTATGTATAAAGTTAAAAACACTAAAGACATTTGGCTTTTGTGAAGTGAAATTTTCTATCAATTAACAAGTCGACTTACGATATTATTTTTATTTAACAAGTTATTTAGGTTATAGATCATTTAAAACTAGTTTCAAATTTAATTTTCAAAATTTATTTATTTTTTTTGAACGGTGACTTTCTTTTTTGAGTGACCCAATGTCACACCGCCTAAATGACGGCCCTAGCCAAGATCTGCCCAGACTACGTTGTCTTAATCGGACCCGCGCTACGTTGGTCAGACTTGGTTACGACGTTCGTCGGAAACCGTACTGCCTCCACACGAGATGCCTTGCTAACATGCTTTTAATGAGTATCACATACATTTATTGTTAAAATCATGACAAGAAATATTTAACTTGTCTATTTAACATGCATTAATGTCCTTTTAACACGTGTCAGTGGGTCCTACAAGTATTCTATTTATAAATACCTACATATCAATCGCATATTCTATCAAATCAAAGTCTCAGCAACAAAAAGTCATGAGATCTCTCACTATTTTCTTGTTTATCTTCTCACTTATTTTGGTAAGAATTTATGTTTATAAATGTGTTCGTATTGAAATGCGTATTACAATAAATAATATTGACTTTATATTATATTTTATTTTTTGTCTTTTTTATGATTAGATTGCAAGTCTTTGTGATGCAAGAGCAGACCCTGATAATTACTGGAAAATTGTAACGAAAGATGAGCTTATGCCGACGACTCAGGATGCCCAAAGACAATATACAGAAAAATCAAGTTATTACTGGAAAATTGTAATGAAAGATGAGCTTATGCCGGCAATGATTCAGGATGCCCAAAGCCAAGATACACAAAGACCAAGTAGCGCAGATAATTACTGGAAAATTGTAATGAAAGATGAGATTATGCCGACAACGATTCAGGATGCCCTTAAGCCTCCTAAGTAAAGTTATTCAATCTCCGTCAGAAAACTATCAATAGTAAATGCAAATAAACTTTGGGTTATGTTTTCATGTGTGAATTGAAGGATAATTATTTCAATTTAAGTTTTTGTACAACAAATCCTTTTAAAACAATGTTACATACATACATACATACATACATACATACATACATACATACATACATACATACATACATACAGACAGACAGACAGACAGACAGACAGACAGACAGACAGACAGACAGACAGACAGACACACACACACACACGCACACACACATACACACATACACACATGTAGGTAGAGACTTGTACGTTTTTTTCCCTAAGAAGCCACGTAAATATGACATGTGAAAATTCTCAAGTTTTAGTCACAAGGGTATAAGATTAATTTTAGATTATGGATTATGTTTGGATATACTAAACACGCATCACCCCAACCAAATTGGATATGGATCCAAGTCCATGTTGGAAAGGAAGTGTAAGGTGTGATGGTGTAAATATTTCAAAAAAAAAGTCATCAAGTTCTGCTTAAATAACCTATTAGTAATGTAAAATGATTTTATATAGTGTGATATAATATAATAATTATTAGTAGTAACAATAATGATACTATGAATGCAATGTGATGAATATAATGTGACATGATGTAATATAATGTAATGTGATGAATATAAGTAAAATAATGTGATGGATATAATGTAACATGATGTAATATAATATAATTATTAATTTATTTTTATTAAGTTTTAAAATTTAATATAAAATAAATAATTCATGTGCGTGAAAATACCACAAAAATGAAATTTATATTCTAAAACTGTATAAGTTTCACGACCTCGTTTCGGTCTCTCCAAATGCACCAACAAGCCAAGAAAACAATCACATGAACTAATCTTTTCTTGGCTTTAATGCTTTTTTGTCAAGCTCCAAAAGGTTAATACCTCTCATGATTCTTAATTATTAAAGATTACTACTATGTAATGGAATTCCTCATGTGTCGAGACGGAAGCTAGAACGTAATCAGTTTAATTCATTACGCTATTGATACAATACTGACGTTATAAAAAAGAGATAAAAAAGAATTCGGTATTGTACCGATATTGTTTAGATCATATAAGTTTTGGTCTTAAAAACCTTAACTTCTTAAATAATCCCAAGAAACCAAAGGGACATGCATCACAAATTCAATCTCTCAAAAAACGCACCAAAAATGTACAACAACTTAAACACATAGCACACAAACAACAACATCCAAAAAAGAAAGATTACAACAACCCATTGCACACACAAACTACAAATTAATAATATGGTAATGGTAATGACATCGATTTTTCAATTAAATAATTTTTAATAGTCACATTTTTTTCTAAAATTTATAAAATGAAATTGAAAATTCTAGAAATGTAGAAGTTAGAGCATGATACACTCAATACCTCTCATGATTCTCACTTAGTAAAGATTACTACTAAGTAGTGGAATTCCCCATGTGTTGAGGCAGTAGTTCGAACGCAACCAGTTTAATTCATTATGATATTTGTACGTTACTGACATTCGGTATAACAACAAAAAGAGATAAAATGAATTCGATATTGTATAGATATTGTTTTGATTATATCATTTTTGGTCGCTTTATCGAAATCTATAACCGAAATCACAAAATGGCATAATAGTACTGGTACCGAAGTTGTTCGAATAGCATTGGTTCGGTACATTTCTACTAGCAAATATGTTATCATTCTATTATATTAACTGTAACGCCCCAACTTTCTCGCCAACAAAGCTACACTGCTTAAGAATGTGGTCTTAAATAGGGTTAATGCCTTGGAGGCTAGCGTGCTCTTGTAATTATTAAAACCTTGAATCCTTGATTGATTTACAATGGGAATAAATCACAAGGTAGCAATTGGTTGAGGATCATTTGTACCGGTCACAAATCGAGGGTGAAGCTATGACGTTTTGTATGTGCATGCGGAAATCTAATGCTAAAGTCGAATTTAAAACAATAGGGAGACCGGGAGAAACTTGAGGCGGCCGTTACGTAATTTTGATGACTTGTAATTTCAAGTCCCACAGACGATAGGGGATTAAAGAAATTAGCCGTTAAAAAAAAAGTATAATGTTTCATGCATGAGAAGTTTAAGGACCAGTATGTTGTGATGCAAAAATGGGGGAACGTACATGTAAATTGGTATATGTTTTGCAACATAAAAGAAAGTCAAGGGTTACTTATTCATCATGATCCTTATTATTAAGGGAAAATTACCAAATTAGCCAAAAAAAACTTTGACTTACCAAATTAGCCATTTGATGCCTCCTTGGAACAGGGCATCCCCCATTTAATGCGTCCGCCAATAGTGACTTGACACGTGGCAAAAGTAACTTGATAGGTCAGCCGCCGGCGCATCCGGGCCAAAAAGTAGGCTGATGCGTCCGGCTTAGCTGCATCCGGAGACAAATGGTTGGCTTGGCTGTGGCTCATTGAGTGGCTCCTTGGAGGAGCTGTCAGACGCATGGGGGCGCATGGGGGGGCATCGGTTTCCGTGCTTGTCTTTTTCTTTTTTTATATTTCACGTATTCATTTATCTTTTTTGTTATTTCTATTTCAATCCCTTATACTATAAATATAATGAATAAAATCAGATATTTTCAACATGTTCTCTCCAAAGCAACTGATTTATAAAATGCTTATGTTAATGTATCCGCCTTTTGATACTCTCCAAATAAAAATGAAGTTGTTTAACAGTGTTGAAGATGACGTTTTGCTGAGCTTTAGAAGTCCTAGTGTTTATGGGTGACGGGACCTGCCCCGAGTGACGGAAGTGATCTGTCCTCCCATTTTATGGTAGGTGGTTTAACGAAGAAATTCGAAGAACTCACCTACAAAGGGAACGTTGGATCACTTCGTGTTATCGGATTTCCCCGTCCACGTCCTCTACCGCTCCTCCAAAGCCGCCAAATTATTCAAAAACAAAGAGGAATTGGAGACCGAGCTTTGTGGAGGAATTGGATCACTTCGTGTTATCGCTTAAAAAAATATATTTTTTAGTCTGTAATTTTTTTTTTGGTTTATTTTGGTTTGTTTTTTTATTAGGTTTAATTGTTGTATTTAAAGTAAATAAAAAGTTGTATGTTTTTTCTTTTTTTTTTATTTGACATTTCTATCCATATCTCCATCTATATATTTAACTAGTATACCACTTAGGAAATAATTAGAAGAGATGGGTGGTGGTGAATTTGAAGAATTTGAACCATTGGGTGATTGCAACCCACCACCATGCTACCGTTCATCGCCACCAGCCTACTGTACACCGCCACCAGGCTGTCGTGCACCGCCACCATCCTACTGTACACCGCCACCAGGCTGCCGTGCACCGCCACAACCCCACTGTACACCGCCACCAAACCACTACACACCGCCACCAGGCTGCCGTGCAATGCCACCAGCCTACCGTGCACCGCCACCACCCCGTTTAAATCCTAATTTATTCAACACGCCGCCTCTGAATATTGATGATGAGTGGGATAGTATCACGGATGAAGAAGCAAGCTTTGCTTACGATTGTGCCATGGCAGAACTCCAGTTTTCGTGTTTACGAGTTGGTGGTAGTCAGTCAAACTACATGGATTGTGGGGAGCCCAAGAAAAGTGACCAACGTTTAAATTAGAGAAATAGCTATTAATGGTAAAATGTATGTTAATATTTTATCAAAAAGTAGTCCAAATTTTAGGCGAATTAAAAACAAATTTAATATTTTATATATAATTCAGTAACTTCTTATGAATACATATAATATATGTTAATATGTTATTAAAGTAATTTCTTATATGTTATTAAATATATGAATCTGAATTTAAAAAAAAAACATGCCTCTATTTTCTAATTTTTTAATATTAAAATGTTAATATGTTATTAAAGAAATTCATATTTTAGGTGATTTGTTATAAAAGAGAAATGAAAAACAAATTTTATATAAAATTTTGCAATTAAATTAAATTTTGTGATTTTGTTATTTTTATAGTATTAATTAAATTATATTTATAAAGGAATTATTACATAAAGAACACAAAGTAAAACGATTATGAAGGTAAATTATAAATTACATATTAAACTACGTTAGGACGTGGTAAACAACGCCAGAAATACAAATTATCTGCCATGAACCTTCTATATGACTTCATTTTTTGATTGATGTCACCGATGAGATTTATTGGTTTATCTGTAACGAGATGCTCCATCAGCATACATACATACACAGCTTCGTTTCCAGTCAAAGAGCAGTTTGACACGATATAGTCATCATTCATCTCAAATGAAATGATTTTTTCTGGCTTTCCAGTCTTTTTCCAATAGCGCAAATTAACTAATACTGCTCCTAAGTATACGCATATTTTTGTCAGCCTAAGGATGACAACCTGTCTGTATTTTTCGCCTGCACAAATGTCTTGACCCGGGAACATTACCAGCTGTTGGGTTGCCAGCTCAAGACGTAGCATTAGCCACTCTTTATTTTCAAGCGGGACCGGGAAAAATACATAATCAATGTCAAAAAAAGGAAGGAAACGGGCTTAATTTACCGTTACAGTAAGTAGCCGCGTTTTTCGGAACTGATTCCAATAAACACTCATAAAACTTTGGTGGTAGTATTGTCCAACGTAGATTTAACAAGGGGTCTTTTTGAAGCTTTCTACTTCTCCAATTCATCAGTCTTCCAACCCACGTTTCGATATGCTGTAAAAATTTTAGTGTTAGTAACATTTTTTAACAAATTATAGTTTACGTAAAATTGTTCATATAATTTACTGTGTCGTTGAGATAGCCGTTGAAACGAAATCCCAATAAAGTTCCCCAAAAGTTCTTGTCAAGCTGTACTGATCTATTAAAAACAGCTGAATAACAGAACGGTGCGTCTCCTCTGTTGTAGAATTCGAGCACATCTTTCGACCAATTTTCTGTTTCATCGTCGGGTATCGCCCATCTACCGCGGTTGTGCTGATGTAGGCTATGTCTATTATGTAGACAGTCTTCTTCTCCCATTTTTTGGGGGTTGGATGATGTTTCGCTTTCTGCTACATTCACCGGCTTCCTCCATCGATTAAGGATCCAACTTGAGGATTTTTTAGCAGGTTGAGAGCAGTATTCTTCACCAGCTAATTCTTTTCCCGCTGTTCGGACATGCTTTGTTATAAAATTTACGGAACTACAGATTTTTTATGTGTTTTTGCACTTGTAATAAAAGTTACTTATATAAAAAAAAAATTACATTAAAAAAAACAAGATAAATGAGATGGGACGTCCCCGACACATCCCATGCGTCTACGAATCCTAGAAAAATGTGAAGGGACGTGTCCGACGCTTAAAATATCATGAAATATGATTTAAATTACACAAAAAATTAAAAGTTACTTATATAAAAAAAATATTACATTAAAAATTAAAATTAAAAAAAACGAATTTAAAGAGATGGGACGTGTCCGACGCATGCCATGTGTTATAGACGCCTAGGAAACTGCACTTGACTTTTAAATTTTTAATGGTTTATTGGGTCTGCAATCCGATGCAGCTACACACTTGGCCGACGCATCCCATGCGTCAAAAGACGCCTAGGAACATGCCCTTGACTCTTAAATTTATTAATGGAAATTAAAGTTATTATAGAGGCATCCGATGCAGCTACACATTAAACGAGGGGTCCATAGACGCTTCCGGTTTTAGACGTCTCCCATTGCAGGGACCACCACATGCGGTGGTTGCACTGTTCCTAGGCTGCTGCTTCCGAAGCGGGTAACAGGGACCACCTTTGCCGGAGCTCCGACCCATCTTTCCTCCGTAAACCACACGATCCGACCCGATTCCGTTACTCTCCGACCCGATCCGACCCGTTTTTTAACGGAAACACGCACAATGAATCAGAATTATTGGGAGGATGACTCAATCCCAAACTTTAACATTGAATTCACTGTAGAAGATACGGTTGCTATGCTGGACAACACTCTTCCGGCTACCACTAAACTGGTATTTCTTAATCTTAATTTTTTATGGTAGTGTTATTGGTTTTTTAGTTTCTGTTGTAGTGTTTACCCATTCATTATCCCACTGATGTAGGCTAAGGCTTCTAGAATTAGAGTTAGAGCAGCTTGGACGGTTCTAGATAAAATCAAGAAGAAAATGACAGGTAATTTAGAACATAGGCTAAGGCAAACGGTCTTTGGTCACTATTTGGATCTTGAGTCTGTCATTTGTGAAAGCCCACTTTTGCTTTGTGTTGCACGACATCAGGTTCCCACTGATAATCCTAGCAATGGAATAAGTTATGTGTTTGGGAATGATTTTATTCATTTTACTCCCATCCAGTTTTGTCTTATCACCGGGTTTAGATTTGGACAGATTACAAATACGATATCTAATGGATCACCTAGTTCGTTCAGATCAAGAATTTTCCCGGGGACACGCGATGTAAAGTTACGTCATTTAGAAGATGCATTTGATTCGTGCTGGTCACAACTCAGCGAAGACGATTGTCTTGGTATCTGTCTGTTGATGTTACTAGAGTTAGGTTTTAAAGGTACCCAACGGTTCGAATCCATTGACAAAATGGTTCTGAATTTGGTTGATGATTTAGAAGCATGGAACAACTTTCCGTGGGGTAGCTATCTTTGGCAGAGCACGTATGTGCATGTTTATGATTTGAGTCGTCGACACCAAGAGGGTAACGCCGGGTTCTCGTTGCCTGGTTGCGTTTGGCCGTTCAAGGTACAAATTTTGATTTAATCTGATGCAATACATTGCAACCGCTTACTTAAAATAAAATAAATTAAATTTATGTATATGTGTAGATGTGGATTTATGAAGTATTTCCAGAATTTAAGGAGATGGTTTCATTTTTTAAAACCGTTACAACTGCCACCGTTGAACGCATTTTTGAATCTGCACAAAAGGTAATTGATGCAGTTTGTTATTTTATTCTCAGTTATATAGTAAGATTAGAATAAACTGATTGATAAAAGTTTTCATTATTCAATTTTTAGAATGAACATTACCGTCCGATTCAAACAATATTGCCCACTAGTCAGGAGATGCAGACTGAGTGGTACATATCGAGTGTTCAGTGTTTTGAAAGTATTCGTATAGCAAGCGAGGTACCCCGTAACATGCAGCCCAATGATGATACGATGCACAACAGTGGTGAGATTCCAAATGATGGGGTTGCTGACGGGTTTGAAGGTTATGCAGCGTTATCCCCCATGGCCACCCAACCAGCAAGAAAAAGAAGGTTTGCAATTCATGATGGAGGAAATGTTTCAAATACAAATGAATTAGAATCGTCTCTTGTTGAAAAATTTAAATCAATATTGGACGAGAACAATGAGAAGCTAACTTTGCTAATTGAGGCAAAGGTTGAGGCAAAGGTGAGGGTGAAATTAAATAAATGTGTTTTATGTAATAGTGATGCTATAATTTAATATGTCTATTTCTTATGCAGCTAATGAGTCTAAGTCTTGATCATGGTAGCGTTCATTCAGTCGGAAAGGTAATGTTGTATTGCGAGGATTTAAGCAATTAAATTACATCAAAAATAATATATACTAATGTTCGTTATCACTTAAACTTATGTATGTAGCCGGAAGTAGACTCGTTTGTGAACTTCAATGATGTTGGTGATTATGAAGTGGCAACTGTCAAGTTGCAACCGTGTGACGATCTTGTATGTAATAATACAAAACAGTTAGTCGATGATGCCCCGAAAGCCGCATTGCGGCGATCAGAGAGGTTAGTAAAGCCCGGTCCGTCTATGCTATCACCTTTTGTTTTGTTCAAGAATGTGTCAAAGATAAACAAGAACAAAGAAGATAGTATGTGTACGGATAAACAGATTCAAAAGATCCGAGATTGGTATATCATCGAACGTTCACTGGTAAGCAAGATGGATTCAAGGACCCGGAAGCTTGGAAAAACGATGGCTGGTGAAGTTGGTCCACAATTTTGGTCTTCGTTGCTAGGTGACGACGGTTCCGGTTGGTTAAGTGATGATGTAAGAAAATTATCAATATTCATGCTTTCAAATTATTTATATTTTCAAATCTGTTATTTTAAAAATTTTTCAAAACAGCATTTATACAGTTGGATGATTAAGATGTACGAGCAGAGGAACGACACCGATCGTTGGAGTATTCTACCACCCTATTTTCAATTGACCATAATTGAGTGTGATGCACACCGGAGGATGGAGCGCTATTTCAATGGGTCCTTGATTCCTATTCCACCAATTTTCGAAGTTGACGAGGTAAATTATGTTTGAATGCCGAAATGTTTATATATATTTCATTTAAAAATAAAAAATTACTAGTAACTTTTTTATGCATGGATAGGTTTATGTTCCGTTGAATATAAACAACGTGCATTGGCTTTTGGCGGTGTTCCACCTTAGCAATCGGACTCTCACAATTTACGACAGGTTCGTCATATCGATATATACCAATGTAGCGTATCGAATCAATTTCTTACAATTTTCATATTCCTACGTGTGTAGTTTATTGCAAAGTGAAACCATGGTGAAAGACAGAACGGAAGTCATTTACCACATCAATTTTGCCTTCGACATATGGCTACGCATCAACGGATACTATTCAACCGATGAGCCATTAAAGATGTCGTTGCCGTTCAAAGTCGTTTACCCCAGGCAAGTACCTCAACAATCAGGGAGTTTAGGAGATTGTGGTGTATGGGTTTGCATTTTCATGGAAAGGTTGATCAACAAGGAACCCGTATATCGAGAAGAAAACACCGCAAAGGCAGCTTACCAAATGAGACAAAGGTTGGCTATCATGTTCTACGATAGTCTGTTACAGGAAAACTTTGATCTCGTCAGTAGTTGCCAGTCATTTGAAAATGATGTGGTTGAACAAGTTGATGAAAAAGTTGTAGATCCGTAAAATAGGTATTATGACATTGAACATTTGCATTGGGCCGGCCCATTTCTGATTCGGCCCAATTCTGATTCAGATTTGGGGTCCAATTCTGATTCGGCCCATAGTATTTCCACTGAATTAAAATTTTTCGATTTCAAAAAATGTCGTTGGGCCGGCCCAATCTGGTTATGCTTTAACTATTGAAACAGTGTTTTTTAATGGTTTGTTTATTGTTTATGGCCCATTTTACATTACAATATTTTGGTCTAGCCCATGCAGCTGACTCATTATTACGGGTTGGGTCTAGCCCATGCAGCTGACCATAAAGTAAAACATTTAACATAACAGCTAATTCATGGGACACAATCTCTCACGTGATTTTTGTAGTAATTTTATCAGTTATTAATTTAATATTGTTCTATATCAAAATTATCAACTTTGGTTGTTTCTGTATCAAAATTACCTACAACCAAAGTCAACGTATTTATTAGAAATCAAACAGCCTTATGGCATTTGGGCCAGCAGGGACGGTGGGCGTGTGCACTATTTTGGGTTATGTTTTATTTCTAACAAGTCAATGGATATTATTTTACATGCCATCCATTAAATAAGTAACCAAATAGATTTAATGCACTATTTTCGGGCCATTTTAATGCACTTAATAGATATTAATATAACCAAAACGGTGCGTTTCATACATATCTTAAATATTAAAAAAAAAACTTGTTAACCAAACTAGTACATAAAACCAAAATCGGTTAACAAACGGGTGATCTTAGACATAATTGACGAACTATATGAAGATTTACAAGTAAATCTTCATAATCTCCCAAACAGAGACCCGATCAAAGTCTTCATGAAATGTCAAGAGGTACTCTAGTTTTGCTTCCTCGATCACTTCTTGTTCAGTTACCTTCTTCTTCTCCTTGGACGCTGCCTTGGACGCTTCCTTTACCCTTCCATTGAACCTGGAACACATGCACCTTAGGTAGGCCGAACGGGTCTCCACCTCCTTCACATCTCGTTCCATTTCATCAACATGTCTACAAAACATGTGGAACACGCTGACCCAAAAGGCGGCATCCATAGTAGCATGCCGGCATAGGTGTCTCGTTTCAACGTAGGACATTGCAACGGCAATGTCTTCAACCTCGGTCCATGAATCATCCATATTCTTGAAGGTTTTGTGTAGAGCAAAGAAAGTGGAATGATGAATTCCAAATGGGAAGTAGGCTATATATATATATATATAGGCATGGATCTCTTTATTAAATGCAAATTTAGTGTGAAACAATTAATTAAATAATCTTAATTGTAACTTAAAGTTTAATAAAAGAACTAAATTGTCATTCCATCTTTTGAAATTCAAAATAATTAAATGCTAATTTTGTATAAGTTAAAAAAAAATACCTTTAAATAATAAAAAAAACAGATTCTATGACTTTATAAAAAGTTTTTAAATTATTTTATTAATATCTCCTTTACCTATTTTTAAGAAACGGTTTAAAAAAAATTATAATAATAGTATTAGTTATAAAAAATGAGGAGGTAGGTGGAAGTTATTATTGGTCTATAAATATGGACCATTGGTGGGATTTCTTCATACCACCACAAATTTGCACAATAATGTCGTCAAAAGGAAGACGTCAATCAAGCATTCCAGAATGTGTAGAGAACATTGTTTGGCTTAATCGGGATGACCAATCTGTTATTTGGTCACAAAATGTTCTTGACTTCTACTACGACGGTGATAGCCAATTTTGCTATTCAACATATACGGGGCAAACGCCATTAGACAGAGAGTGGTGGGGTGGAGTACTAGGGTATTGTGGAGATGGATTTATGCAAGAAACGGTAATTAGATTATTTTACATAGTTTTATTATTTATATTATTTATAATTTCTAAATATGATAATTTAAAAAAATTTATAGCATGTCCGTGCATGGTGTAACAAGCTAATACAAGATAGAGAAACTGAAAATCGTCAAGGGACATCTTCATCAAATACCGTTCGTTGGACCATTCTACCCCCAAATTTTATAAACCTTCTGGCGGAACAGGATCAAGATGCTTACGGATACGCTACTGGCGATGTAGAACCATACCCTGCCTTTTGGGAAGTGGATACGGTAAAAAAAATTACATTGTAAGAATGAGCAACATAGATATGCACTCACTAAATATTTACCGTATCTCCTTTTCAGGTTTACATACCAATATCGCAAGACAAAGAAGGCTGGATAATCTTAAAGATAGATATGCACTCACTAAATCTTACCGTTTATTTTACCAATAATTGTGATGCACTTAATTGCGGGGAACGATTCTGCGTTCACAGAAGGATACACCAAACGCTAGTAGAATTCGAGAGTCTCTTCTTATGGTTCCTCGGTCGTATACAATGTTGGGAAAATGCTGGACTAAGGGAGGCTAATGCGTTGGAGTACATCGGGGATGTTGTCTGGCTGACATCGGAACATCGGGTTGGTCGGAATTCGGGTGTGATATTGTCTATGTTACTGCAAAATCTTGTGCAAAACAGTGTACTTCCAAACTGGCAGGAACGAAACATGCAAGATGCCTGTATGAGATATAGAAGATTTATGGCAGATCAAGTCTATTCTGCACGTTTCACACCCCGTTAATAATCTAATTAATAAATAATGCCTAATGAATTTATTGTTTGTTTAGTTAATTGGATCGAAAGTTTTGTTAATTTAATAATTTAATTATAAATAATGACTAATAAATAATTTAATTTAATTATTGTAAAATAAATTAACTGAATCGAATTTTTTGTTAATTGTTTATTTAGTGAAATTATGTTCTTTAACAGAAAATTTATATAAATAAAATAAGGATTGTAATATATCTTAAATAGGATATACATTTGGCATAAATTTATACAAAAACTTCTTTAATCATCACCCAAATTGTACAAGGGGTATGTATTTTGAAGTACATAATGCTGAAATTCTCCGGCTTCAACTTGGACGGGTGTGGGTTGTGGCTTAGAGGCGATGCGAGAAGAAGTCTTTGTTTTAGGCGGTGCTAAACAGCTCGCACGAGAATGCCCATACGTTTTGCACTTACCGCAGTATATGGGAATTGGGTCCTCTCCTAGAGATAGGATTCGTTTGTTTTCTTTCGGACGCCCGGCTTGTCGTTTTGTAATAAGCGGTGGTTGCAGATTCACCAGTCCATCGGGTACTTCCCACTCTGATTTATCAGGAACAGGATTTATATGCTCCTCATTCGTGGATTTATAAACTTCATTAGTGTAACATGACATCGCATAATGAGCACAATCTAGTTCACCTAAAAATCTAGATACCGCAATAACGTGCCCGCAAGGTAACCCAGATACTTGCCAAACCCGACATCTGCATGTTCCATTAGAGAAGTCAACTAAACCTATCTTTCCACCGTCATCAACATCAAAACTGTCCTGAGCAATTCCAGCAACCATCCACGAACGAGAACCTTCAACTTTGCCTTGAATTTTTTTTGAGCCCACGTTGTAAGCAAGTGTTCCCCTTTAATTCCCTCGTTCCGACGATCATAGAACCATTTTTGGACAGACTGTCTGAAAAATTCTATCAGTTGGGTTATTGGAATTTTTCGGGCATGTTTTGATAAAGCATTCATAGATTCAGCGCTATTAGATGTCATGTAATGATATCTTCTGGCTGGACAATGTGCTCTTGACCATTTTTCAAAGCCAATTTCTATAAGAATGTTTCGTAATCTTGGAACAGCGGCACATAGCGCGTCGAATGATTCTTGAAAATCGGATATCCGGTAAGATTTGCAAGTCTTCCACCAAAGACTCTCATATTCCTTTTTTTTACGGTAAACGAAGGTTGACCATCAAATGACGACAACATAACCCGTGAAAGCTTCTTGGAAACACAACCCGTACGGCTAATTGTATAGAAGCTGCCCGGTCAGAAATGATTGCCAAATCTGGATGCTCGCCAATGCATTCTTTAAGTTTTGAAAGGAACCACGTCCACGACTCACCGTCTTCAGATTTACCAATGCCATAACCAATAGGCAAAATCAGATTGTTTCCGTCCATGCCAACAGCCAAAAACATTGTTCCTTTAAATTCACCCTTCAAGTGGGCCGCATCTATGATGATAAGCGGTCTTAAATTACGGACAAAGCTCCGAATCTGAAAGCAATACGATAATGTTAGATTTTTCTGGAAAAATTAATTTATTGATTTATTTATTAGTCTTTCACTTACCACCGCTCCTATGGCCACAAACAAAATTTCAAAACGACTTTAAGAATCAGTGCGTATGTGTGTCACTGTTCCTGGATTAGCCTTCTCCAAGTTATAACAATAGACGGGAAGTTCGGCAAAAGAACTTGACGAACTACCTTGCAAAAGTTCTAACGCGTTACATTTCCCACGCCATGCTTGCATGTATGATAAATTGACTTTTTCTTTAATCCTAAAATCCTTTACAATTTCAGTCGAACGGTATATCCGTCCACAATCTTTGAATTGTTCTTTTAATAAGCTACCCATCACCATTGGGTTTGCTTGTCACATATGTGGATATGTTTGCATCTTAGAACATGTATGTTTGTTGTTAAAATGTTTAATGTAAAAAACATCACAAGATTCCCGACTCGCTGCCTTGAAATTCCACCGGCAATTCTCATCAATACAAGATAGTTCGTAACGAGTTTTGGATGATCGGTCTACTTTATACGAAAAACTTTCGGAAAGACACAATTTTCCTAATTCTATTTTCATTTCCTGCTTGTTACGGAAAATATAACCTATGTAAAACTGGCTTTTATTTTCAAGAGGACAATTAACATTATCAGTAACTCCAGATTTATATGATGCGTTACATTCATCTTCAGGAAAAACATTTACGTTAAGATCGGGACATTTAAAAAAATTGGAAGAACCCACAAATGAACCAACTTGTTCTTGCACCACATATAATTTAAATAACTCAAGAGGGTTTTTTTCCGCAATATTGAAAAAAAAAGTAAGATCGGAATCATCAATTATATCAATGGGATCGCTAAAACTTGACATTTTGAAAGATACACGTGTGATTTTTTGAAGACCTGTTGACTCACTAAGATTTTTTAAAAATGTGTTATAAGAAATTGTAGTAGAAGTTTCAAATCCACGTCTAACAGAATCTGGTTCGACCATGTACTCTAGCCTCCCATCAACGACTTCCCACTTGCCACCACAGTAAACAACAAATCTGACTGCCATATCAATAGAGAAAAAAAATATAAAGATAGATATTTTTTTGTAAAAATTTGGAGATGAAAATTTGTAAAATGTTTTAGAGTAATGGTACTGGTACCTAGAATCTAATCTAAAAATAGAAACATGTAATACATCAAATAAATAAAAACGAAAACTAATTTCTTTTTGTCATCTCGGGACTCCTCCAATGCGTCTGTTGTCAAAGGTGTACTTACCAACGCATTACATGCGTCTAAGCAGGTCCGGTTGACACGTGTTGCGTCCCAACCGCAGTTCCGGTTGACACGTGGAACCCGCAAAAGTAGAGGCGTCTTTAGACGCATAAATAAACGAGATCAGACGCATCCGAAAAAGCTGACAACCGAAGCGTCAGTGGACGCAAACGAAGCAGCAGTTAGGGCATCCAAAAGCTGACCAATGGAAGCGTCCTTAGACGCATACGAAGCAGCAGTTAGGGGCATCCAAAAGCTGGACAAATGGAAGCGTCCTTAGACGCATACGAAGCAGCTGTTAGGGGCATCAAAAAGCTGACAATGGAAGCGTCTTCTAGACGCATACGAAGCAGCTGTTAGGGGCATCCAAAAGCTGACAAATGGAAGCGTCTTCTAGACGCATACGAAGCAGCTGTTAGGGGCATCAAAAAGCTGACAATGGAAGCGTCTTCTAGAATCCTTGGATGCGTCTCTGATCGACGCATAAAAACTTGTACCAAGCCAGACGCATCACACTAAGCCAGACGCAAGCTAAAGTGGATGCGTCTGGTAGACGCCTTCGAAGCAGCAGAATTTTTTAGACCCAATCATTGACACACGTGTCGCTTGACTATTCCCTGACGCATAAGAAGGACCTGCAGACGCATAACAACTCTCGAAAAATGTGACGCCCTGTTCCAAGAAGGCATCAAATGGCTAATTTGGTAAGTCAAAGTTTTTTTTGCTTAATTTGGTAATTTTCCCTATTATTAACCCTAATGTGTTCCCGAGTTCACTTGAAAAAGAAAAGAAAAAAAAGTAAAGGGAAGAAAGAAAAGATAGAGAAAAAAGAAAAAGAAATGATGTCTTTCCTTCCAAATCGGAAGAAAAGAAAAACTAAAAAAATTAGCCTAGTTTTCCTTCCATTTCCTTTATTTTCTTTAAGTGAAACTCAGGAACATAACATTTTTTATTTTCTTTTCTTTTTCTTCCTTAAATATAATTCCTTTCTTTTTCCCTATTTAAGTGAACTCAACCACATAAAAGGGGTCATTCTTTGCATGTTCAACCGGAGACCAAGCCACGATCATTGTTTTGAAGCCTATATCTCGATCTCCATATATTGGTTTTAAACTATGGCTTATTGATTGGAGTGTCATCGTTGCTAGGGTGTGTGTGCCAATGAGCGTTTCGGGTTCTGTAGTTCGACTCGTCAAGGAATGGACCCAAATCTTTTGTATACAAGGTGTGTGTGCACGGGTCTGATAGTAGATTGCTTTCGGTTTAGTTTTGCATCCTCGATCCAACCAGGGGTTGAAGACTCGGCTCGGAATTCAGATTGTATGACATCATTATTGTCAGATCGAGTATCGCAGGTACAACTCGTACGTTATCCCTATCATTTCGGGTAGTTTACATTAAGTCTTATAATCGAGTGGTGGGCTGGTAACTGAGCCATTCATGGGTATGGTAGTTCTCGGCTGGATGCTTTGGTTTCTAGTGGAGTGCAAGCTAGCTAGCTAGCTAGCTAGCTAGCCAGGGGCGGATGTATATAGATATAAGGGGTAGCCTCCGCTACGGCTTAGCGCTCCGACGGTAGTATAAAATTAGTGTAAATTTTGGAAAGATTTGACGTTTTTTCGATTTCGTTACCGCTTATTTATAAAACGTTACCGCTTGGCGTGAATCTTAGATCCGCTACTGTAGCTAGCATGCTGCTTAATTAATAAAGCATGCTACCTGGCACCTCCTTTATCTTTCCTAAATTATCATGAATTTGTATTGAATATTGAGGTTTCAAATGGGGATTTAGGAGTGTGTAGCGTTGTATGTATATGGTCATGTACTCATGCATGAGGTTGTATGTATATGGTCATGTACTCATGCATGAGGAAAACAATTAAGATTTGGTTTGGGGATGCTGACGACGTTGATGATGCATGGGAAATAGAGTTCTGATGTGGTCTTGTACCATACTAAAATTATTGCATTAAAATCCTCTATGGGAATAGATAGAAATTTATGTTGATGAAACGACTATTATGTAGGTATTGAGCTCGTACTTGGGTTCGTTCATCACTATGGTTCCTTAGCTTCGCAAGATACGAGCATTACATTCAGGTGAGTTCTTGTGCCCAAATCTTTTAAACCTTTTTAAATTTTGGGCTAATGTGTACGCTAAACTAGTATGATTATTAATAAGAAAGAAACTATGAAGCTTTTTACGTTTCTATGAAATTCATGATTACTCGTATATTTTTTTAGCGTTAAAAGTAAGTATGGTTATATGTTTTTTATATACTTAATTGTGTGAAGGAGAACATTGGAATAGAATAATATTTATGTATATTTATCTATATTTACATATACATAAATAGGGGAGGAATAGAAAGAAAATTCATTTTAGTTAAGAAAACTAAGAAACCCAAATGAATGGACCTCCTTTTGGCACGTGTTACACCTTTTTGTAGACTGTGTTACGTGTAACAACCAGAGGCTGCCACGTGTTATGTGTAACATCTTTTGCAGACTTTCAGCTTTTCTGAAAAAGTAAAAGCTGTTACTAACACGTGGCAGCCTCTGGTTATTACACCTAACACGTTTACAAAAAAAGGTTTAACACGTGGCAAAATGAGGTCCATTCATTTGAGTTTCTTAGTTTACTTAACTAATATAAGATTTCTTCCTATAATTGCCTCACATAAATATATATATATACACACACACACTCGAGTTTATGAAGGGAAGATATATATATGTATAAGGTGTGTACGTACTGAGTATACCTATGATGATTTAAGCATACATGTGTATATGTATATACACACACGTATGTATTCATGTGTTAGTACATGATGCCCTTTATTTAATATTTCAAGGTTTAGGGCTAACATGCATCCTCTATGTATTAAACTGATGATAAACTTCTAAGATGTTTGTATAGTTACTTTAAATCTACATTTTGACTATACATGAGGATTATTTGGTTGCCCAATTTATGTGCTTCTGTGTGATGTGTTGGGTCTTGCCATAGCCAGGTCGAACAGAGGAAGTCCCCTAACAGTTTATCTATCCTTGGGGCAAGAGTAAGTCCCCTAGCAGTTTATCTGCCATTGGGGCGAGAGGAGAAGAAAATTCCTTTATCCCTTACTTTGTGTTTGGGATTTAAGGTGAGGAGATTTGCATTGTGTGCTTGACTCATTAAGAGATCAATTTTAATTTTTAGGGTGAAATAAATACATTAATTTATTACCTTGATGAAAATGTTTTACAAGTGTTTATTTATTTATATTATAAAATTTGAACTCACTCGGCGTAGCTGACTTTTGCATGCAAGTTTGTCACACGCTGATTTCCCGGTGGGCCCAGACTTGGGGTTTATGTGTGACGATTGATATCAGCAATCATAAAGCATAACAGAAGATGGAATTTTAAATTAATTATTACAAAGTACAATTTAAGTGTCCGAAAGTTCAAAAATAATTTTACAGACTTATTGTACTTAAAAGATCCACAGGCGAACTGAATATAATAAAATGAGACTTGAGACTAATAGGTCTCTCATGGAGTTGCAAATTCCAAATCGCCTAGACCAAGCTGCTCCAGCCTATTCCGTATTTGCTATATAACACGGGCTTAGTATTTTGAAAATACGTCTCACTGGTAAATACAATTAACCGACTCTTTTCAAAAATCTTTTCAAAAAGTATTTGATACCATTTGGTATATCATTTTAAATAACTCGACATAAGATAATGTTTCTTGTTACCAGTTTTACATGCTTGTTAATATATATAGGGACCGAAAATGAACATCGGTACATGATTAACCGACACACCACATTTTCAAAATCATATATAATAGCATTAGCATCTGCTAGGTGTATGCCTACACCCCGCGCTTAGGTCGTGGCCATTTGTAATTAAATGAGCCGAGGATATCCAAGACACGGTCGTATTAACCCCCAATGTTTAAGTTATCAAGCAAAACGGATTAAAACGGGTATCCCAAGCCTGTATAGGGAAAATAGGCTAAGAGTATTTACATGTGCTAGTCTTTACAAATCAAAGCCGCTAAACACAGCTGTTAATCAAAATAACTAAAACAGACACAATTTACTGGAGGGCCCTAGTCTGGAATGAACAGAACTATGATCCGTTAGAATGTTAACGAGTCTTATTCAAGTCATTTGACTTTGACCGGTTAACTATAATAATTACGTACGGTTCGCTAGATTAAGCGGAGACCGGATATAATGTGGTTTATACCCTTCCAAGTACAATGACTCGTATAATATGGGTTAAACAACCATACATTCTTATTAGAACTGATTTGGTAAGATTTTGACCCGATTCGGCTAACTTATATATTTTATGTTATAGAAGTTAGTTGTACGTGCATATGCGGCACCGGGTGGTCGAATAGGTCTATGACAAGTCCATAATGCCAAAACATACTTTATTATACTACAACATCAGTTTCAAACTCAGAATATAAATCAAATTAGTTTTAAAACCATTTTTAGGCGATAAGGGCAATATTGGCATTTTCAGGCATATTATGTGCACTTATGCATAAAACCTATCAGTTGAAATGATCAAATGGTATAACCTCATATGGTTATTCCATACAATATTGCAATCATATAACAACCTTATTCAGTCTCTGAACTAGCTCAGACAGGGCAGAATCGAAAGTCAAAGCAGAAGTCAAACTGTTTGACTTTCGTTAGCGAACCGAGCTCTAAACAGGAACTGATGAGTTGGACATGATCTGACATGTCCTAATATTTTATATAAACTGTTATAATGTCAAAAATTAAGGTTTCAATACTTAGAAGTTCATTTAACGTAATTTACGAAACTCTACGTTTTTTACTTTTATTTAATAAAACTTTGACCCGTCATTTCACTAACTTAACGTGATCTTCAGAAGGTTCCATCATAGGGGATTAACACCTTCATTATTATGATCACATAGCCAAGTCCGATTCAAACCTTGGCTTGACCGAATTGGTCCTTACCAAAAGTCAAAGAAAAAGTCAATTTGCTTGACTTTCGGTTAATAACTAGCCTAAGAATGAGAAAGAACTGAGTTAGAACACTTTCAAGTGTTCAAGGGAGTGTTATAACTCCAGAGATGAGACCTCTATAGATCAGAAGCTGCTCCAAATAGAGAAGAGAGTGAAAAGTGAAGGTGCAAGTTGGAATGTGCACTTTGATCACCTATTTATAGCAACTTTGGAGCTCCCAAATGATGCCAAGTGTGATCAGAGGTGCTATGGAAGTGATTAGTGTCATCACACATGTCCAAACCAGGAGAAATGGTGGTAAAATCACGAGATATGTGGCAATTTTTGCAGCTATAGTTGCCAGCAAGTAGAATATGCCAGTTGCATCCCTTACGGACCGTAAGGGTGATGGCTTACGGTCCGTAAGGACCTTCAGTGCCCACAGAGATTTTAAATGCCTTGCGGTCCGTAAGGGACCGTTAGAGGCCAAAATTTTGGCATTTTAACATATTTTATCCTTGACTTGATTCATCTTCCATTTTTATGAATTTGGCCCCTCTCGTCCAACATATCAAGAATATTTGAGAGTTATCGGACACGTGTTGCCAACTGATTCGATTAAATTTTCCGAGGTGTCACATCTTCACCCCCTTAAAAGAAATATGGTCCTCGAAATTTTATTCAAATAGATAGGGGTACTTTTGTCTCATATTTGATTTAACCTCCCACGTATATTCTGAGCCGCGACGGGAATCCCATTTGACTTTCACGATGGGGATCATTTTCTTTCAATGCTTTTTAACTTGTCGATCCTTGGTCAATAAAGGTTTCTCAATAAACCTTAGGTTTTCATCAATCTGCACATCATGGTGTGGCATAGCTAGCAACATATCGGTTAGACATTTCTTTATATTAGAAATGTGGAACACATCTTGGATTCTACTGAGTTCCTCAAGTAGCTTAAGTCTATAAGCTATGGAACTGACACATTTAGTGATTTTGAATGGTCCAATATCTTGGTCTCAATTTGCCTTTCTTTCCAAATTGCAACACACCTTTCTAGGGTGATACCTTTAGTAACACTTTGTCCCCAATTTGGAACTTGAGAGGTTTTCGCCTCTTATCAACATAGCTCTTATGTCTAGGGTGATAATCACGAGTAGTTTTGAGCCTGTCAGGAATCTGTATAATCTGCTCTGTGGTTTCAAGGACTATCTCAGGTTCAGACAATTGGCTTTCTCCAACTTCAGCCCAACAAATGGGCGTTCTACATTTTCTCCCATAAAAGGCTTCAAATGGAGCTGCCTTGATACTCGTATGATAGCTATTATTGTAGGAGAATTCAATCAGTGGTAGGTGATCATCCCAACTACAGCCTAGATCGATGACACATGCTCTCAACATGTCTTCCAAGGTTTTGATTGTACACTCACTCTGACCATCAGTCTGTGGATGGTAAGCCGTACTGAAATTTAAGTGTGTGCCTAATGCTTGTTGGAAACTTTTCCAAAAGTGAGATGTATATCTAGTATCTCTATCGAATACTATAGATATTGGCAAACAATGAAGGGACATGATATTGTCTACGTATAACTTGGCCAATTTGTCAGAACTCAACGTTTCTTTAATTGGCAGAAAGTGGGCTGACTTAGTCAATCCATCTACTATTACCCAAATCGTGTCATTGCCACATTTAGTCTAAGGTAACTTGGTAATCAAGTCCATGGTAACCATTTCCCATTTCCATGTGAGAATTCAAGTTATTGTAGCAAAACTGACAGTTTCTAATGTTCAGCTTTAACTTGCGAACACGTTAGACATTTAGCTACATAGGTGGCTATGGATTTCTTCATACCCATCCACCAATAATTTCTTTCAGGTCTTCGTACATTTTATCCCCTCCAGGATGTACCAAACATTTGGAATTATGAGATTCTTGGAGAATCAGATCTCTAAGTCCTCCCTAGATGGGAATCCAGATTCTATCATTGAATCTCAAGATTTCTTCATTTCCAGGTGTTAACTACCTTCATTAGAAGCATTTGCTTCTAATAAAGCTTTCTTTTGAACCTCAAGCAGTTTCTCACTTAAAGTAGTTCGAATATCTATTCGTTTAGCATGAATCCTTAATGGTTTGATTCTTTCCTTGTGGCTTAAGGCGTCAGCAACGACATTTGCCTTGCTAGGATGATAACAAATCTCACATTCGTAATCATTCAATGTTTCCATCCAACGACGTTGGTGCATATTCAAATATTTTTGATTAAATATGTGTTGGGGGATTTTATAATCTATGTATATAACACATTTCATACTGTATAGGTAATGCCGCCACAATTTTAGTGCAAATACAACAGCACCCAGTTCCAGATCATGGGTGGTGTAATTCTTTTCATGCACCTTAAGTTGTCATGACGCATAGGCAATCACTTTGCCTCTTTGCATCAACACACACCCTAATCCTGTGTGCGAAACATCACAGTAAATCATGAAGTCTTCAATACATTCAGGTAATGATAATACAGGGACATTACTCAATCTTTGTTTAAGAATCTCGAAAGATTCCTTCTCCTTTGGCCCCCAATCAAACTTAGCATTCTTGCGTGTCAACGTAGTTAAGGGAGTGGCTATTGTTGAGAAGTTCTCAATGAATCTTCTATAATAACTAGACTCTATTAATGAGATCCATAAAAGCTGTTGGAGCATTAGTGAGTCCAAACGGCATAACCAAGAACTCATAGTGTCTGTATATGTTTCTAAAGGCAGTCTTTGGAGCATCTTCACTTCTGACCTTCAGTTGATGATGACCAGATCAAAGATCAATCTTAGAAAAGAAACTTACCCCTTGTAATTGATCGAATAAATCATCGATTCTACGCAAGGGATAACGATTCTTAATCATTATCTTATTCAGTTCACGGTAGTCAATGCACATCCGTATTGAACCGTCTTTCTTTTTTTGATAAAAAGAATAGGAGCTCCCGAAGGGGATAAACTAGGTTGTATTATACCTTTCTCAAGAAGTTTTTCGAGTTGCGCCTTTAATTCTTTCATCTCGGTTGGCTCCAAATGGTATGGAGCTCTAGCTATTAGAGTTGACCCAGGCAATATGTTGATTCTGAACTTGACTTGCCTTTCTAGGGGTAATCCAAGTAAATCTTCTGGAAACACTTCAGGGTATTCAGAAATGACTGGTATATCTTCTATCTTGGGTTTTGGTGTATCTACCGTCACCTGTGCCATGTAAATGACACATCCTTTCTTCTAACACTTGGATGCTTTAAGCAAAGATGCATTCTCAGGCAACCCATAGTGTCGATCTCCATGGATGATAGGCGTCTCACCAGTTGGGGATTTGATTTCAATTAGCTTTTTATAACATGAAATGGGGGCCTGGTTATGAGATAACTAGTCCATGCCTAAGACTATACCGAATCCCGCAAGAGTCATGGGTAGAAGTTTTATCAGAATGGAATGATTCTTAATGGATATAGCGCATCCCTCAGGAATCTTAGAAGCTAATTCAATTGTAGCATCATCCATTTCTACTTCGTACAAATGTTCTAAAGTTCTTATGGGTCAATTTAATATTTCACTAAACTTATAATCTATAAAACACTTATCAGCTCCAGAATCAAATAAGACACGTGCATATATGTTATTAACAAGGAAAGTACCCGTTATAACACTTGTGTCATTCACCGCCTCTTTTGCGGTTAACTGGAAAACTCAAGCATTTGACTTCTTTGCTTCTCCAGGTTTAGAATTTCCACCGGTCGTACGCTTGGTGCAACTGATTCTGATGTGGCCTTTCTCACCGCATTCCTAGCATATAACATTCTTTATGTTGGGCTCTTGAAGGTTTATGCATTATTAGATTGATTATTATATTGGGTTTTAGTATTTGTTTTGTAATTGGGCTTGGTGGAGTGGGCTAGGGTTTAGGGGAGTATTGGGCTTTGCTCCCTATAAATACATATCGTTTAGGTTGTTGGTTATTGTTTTGCTGCAGATCTTGTATCAGACCATTTGTGTATGCAAGTTCAGTTTATTATCAATATCTTCTTGTTCATCTTGTTCTTATTCAATAATCAGGTTTAACTGTTTGATTCCACCAAAAAGTTAAGCTAGCTGTGATATCATTGTAGTGATCCAGATTCGAGACTTACAATTGGTATCAGAGCCTATTGAACTTGTTTCTAGGCTCAGATTGATATCACACGGATTCTGAAAAGATTTCGGAAGTTTCGGTGCTGCTGCTATTGAAGATTGTTGTGGATTTCGAAAAAACTGTAGAAGATTGTTGTTGATTTCGAACAAACTATTGAAGATTGTCGTGGATTTTGAACAAGCTGTTCAAGATCTGCTACTGTTCTTTGAAAAATCGTTGAAGTTTGTCCATGTTTTTCTTGGAACATTTCGGAAAAACAGTTTACAGATTTTTCGGGATTAGTGTTTCCAATCATAACAGATTTGGAGATCAGATGAAAATTTTCGAATATATCAGAATCCCTAGTATTTCGGAAGTTTGTTATTATCTCACAAGTTTCTGTTTTGTAGGTTTTCGAACATGAGTTTTCGGATCTTCTTTCGAAATTCATATTTTGAACAAGTTTTCGGATAGACAAGAAAGCATTCGGAAAGTACACTGTTTCAAAAAGACCACTGTTTTTGAACAAGCCATTTGTTTTTCAAATAGTCACTATTTCGAATCGAAGGTTTTCGAGTTTTGAAGGATTTCTAGTTTCTAAGGGTTTTCGAGTTTTGAAGGGCTTCGAGTTACTTTTCGAATCTACTGTTCCAAAAGGTTACTCTTTCGAACAACTACAGAGTTTTCGAATCTGCCAGAGGATTTCAAATTGTTGGACTAATTTCGGATTTCTACTGTTTTGAAATTACTGGACTGTTGATCAAAATTTAATCTACCTTAAACTTATTTGGTAATTTTAAAAATTATGAACATGAATGGCCTTATGACTGCAACGGATTTGACCAATGCCACCCTTGATGCTATTCAATCACAGACCTTGGCACTTCATCAGGAGTTAGATCAAATTGTCGGTACAGACACTAAGGTTCCTAGACTGCTCTATGGTGATGACTACTATGAGTGGACGTTTAGATTCGTGTACCCTGTTCGAGCTCCAAAAAACGCGTCCTTAGCCCTTAACGAAATTGGGTATTGGACTCACTAAAGATCTAAACCTAATGCTAATGGGCTAATAACTAATCTAAACCATAAGAATAGTTTTGTAAGTGGTCCTATGTTGGTATTTGTATGGGTATACCCTATTAAATACTTTTTACATATACATATCGAATTCTTT
This sequence comes from Helianthus tuberosus, assembly GCA_030545235.1. Lineage (NCBI taxonomy): Eukaryota > Viridiplantae > Streptophyta > Magnoliopsida > Asterales > Asteraceae > Helianthus > Helianthus tuberosus. The sequence goes on along the minus strand of CM060410.1, from coordinate 51,481,228 downwards.
TCTAAATAACGTGCCCTTCGAAACATCGGGCCCGGGCCGGTGGTCCTCCCCGCCCACCCCAAGGGCCGCCCATGGCTATGATGGTGTAAATATTTCAAACAAGTCATCAAGTTCTGCTTAAATAAACTAGTAATAATGTAAAATGATTTTATATAGTGTGATATAATGTAATAATTAGTAGTAATAATAATACTATGAATGTAATGTGATGAATATTGTGACAACTCGCATTTTCAGGTTATTACCGTTAACCTTCTCATTTAAATCTTGATGATCTTGCAGCATTTACGTACTTGCATTCACATCACAGGTGTAGGGTATTACACATGAACAAACATAGACTAGTGGGACTATTTTCAGTTCTACGATTTAAGTTAAATGCTAACTTTCTGTGCAAGACTATTAGGTTTGGAACTTAAGGGGACTTATGTGTATTTAACTTCACAAACAACGAAACTAGAAACATCTTTATACATTTCACAAACTCGAACCCCCCCCCCTCACAAATTTGGAAACCCTCTCCCCTTTCACAAATTCGGAAACCCTCTCCCCTTTCTTAAATTCGGAACCCCCTCCCCTTAACAAATTCAAAGTAGGAAAACTCTAAACCCTCCCTAAATTCGGACCGCTTCCACTCGAATACTTAAATTCGGAATCCTTTATATTCTTTATACAATTGGGAAACAACTCACAGACTCAAGTTTTATACACACACACACACACACATATAACATGCAAACCCTAATCGCCTTTATCACAACCTGTGATTTCATTCTTCTCTCTGAGCGGCGACTCTGTTCTACAAGGCTCTCAAACACTTTAGCTTTTCAAGCTTTCTTAATCTCAAACATTTACGGTAACCCATCTCAATGTTGCTATAGTTTTAACTGTGTTTTGTTTGTATGTTTACATGAAAACATGAATCTTGAACGCTAGGGTTTGTGTAAATAACAAGTTTTGATCGTTTGTGAACATTGCTAGTTTATATGTTTTGTATGGATGCACATATGCTAGGGTTTTGAGTTATAAAATGATCTTGATGATTTAATTGGTCTACATACTGTTACACACATTTTAGTAGTCGAAACGTATGATAACACAATCACGAACACATTTTTATAAGATCTGATTACAAACAGCTTCTTAGCGGATTTTTAAAGTCGCTTGTATTGGCTGTAACAGGGTCAAAATTTAACGAAAACAAGTGGTTCTTGAGTCTAAAACGAAGTTTAATGAAATAGCTTTCAACCCAACTGGATTCATAATTTTTCGACATGTTTAGGTTAGTCAAAAGATTAAAATGGAAACACAGGTACAAGCTGCATTTTTCTACAGAAATTGCAGCCTGTTACGAAAGTCATAACTGGGTCTATCTTTGGAGTTAATACGAAATTTTTTTGCAGTGGGTAGTGCTAGGAGCTTACAAATTTCTCCAACTGGAATTTTGTCAATCTGGTCGGTGAGGATTTTTCTATAAAATATATTGTAAATTGTCTACAGAATGAGACGAAATTACCTTTTTGTGCTAAATGATTTTTGGTGGTTTTTCTGTGAACAATTAGACTATGAGAATTTATAAAAAAAAACTTTTCGGACCAAAGACACGTCTCATAACTTACTGTAAATTTTGCTAGTCTGTTTACTCTTTTAAACGAAAATCACAAAACAGCTCAACGTCCGAATATGTATATAAGTGCAATTACTTGTTAGTATGAGGTGTTACTTGTTAACTGTCATCTAATCAAACATCATTGAACGTGTTACTTGTTATGAGTTGTACACATGCACGTAACCACACAAACGAACGACTAGGTGGCAACATGTATGCATATTATGTATTAGTATACGTGTAGAATTCAAGTGACTTACGTGAATGATAACTAGCACTAAAACGGTAACCATATCAGGACATGGTTGACCACATATACTCCTAGTCACTTAAATTCTAGCCGAGAAAATATAAGGTGAATTCACGACCCCTACTCTTTTAACTTTTACTAAAACACATGGGGAGAAAGCATGCGCTACATTACAGTAAAGTAATGTCGTAATGTTACGGTAAAGTAATGTCATAATATTACGGTAAAGTAACGTTACATGTATTAGAGTTTTTGTTATATTAGTTATGGTCACGAAAGTGCACACTATCACAGGAAGTCCTTCATCTCGGGCCGTTAATATTGGGTTATAGCGAGGGAATTTTGGGTAGTACTATTGGTCCCAACAACCCCCATCGGAGTTAGTCGCGCTAGCTCAACCGGTAATGGTCGAATGGGTGTTAAATTTGCCTATCACATCGCCATGGTCAGTGATAGACCTGTTAATCAAAGGCAACAACGCATAAACAGTCAGCTTCGGCTTTGAATGGTTAGTGACATAACGTATCGGTTAGCTACCTACAAATATAACAAGAAACCGCTAATCACTACGATAAACTGCAAACAACTGAAACAATGAATTGTTTTACATCTGTGAATGAAACCTGGGAACTCACTCATCATTATGTGTTAACACTTGTTCTTACATGTCTTTCTCAAGTTGCTAAGGTATCACACATCAAGAATAGGATGCATTATGAAGTCGCATTGATTTCATCAAACATTTAGACTCAGCTTTAGTTACATTAGCTATTTGATTTTGTAATCCGCATCTCAATTGTAAAACAATATTTTCTCATGAATGAACAAACAGAAAAAAATTTAATGCATATAGACGTCGTTCTATATGGCTAGTGTCTTGGATCCTGGTTTGTCACGCGCCTCGAGGTAAAACCTCGCATGTGAGATTTGAGGGAGTAACAAATATAATGTGACATGATGTAATTTAAAGTAATGTAATGTGATAAGTAACATAATGTGATGGATATAATGTAACATGATGTAATATAATATAATTATTAATTTATTATTGTTAAATTTTAAAGTTTTAATATAAGAATAAATATTTCATGTGCCTGAAAATACCATAAAAATGAAATTTATATTCTAAACTGCAGATGTTACACGTCCTCGTTTCGGCCTCTCCAAATGCACCAACAAGACAACAAAACAATCACATGAACTAATCCTTTCTTGGCTTCAATGTTTTTTGTCAAGCCCCATAAGGTTAATACCTCTCATGATTCTCATTTATTAAAGATTACTACTATGTAGTGGAATTCCCCATTTGTCCAGGCGGAAGTTAGAACATAATTAGTTTAATTCATTATGCTATTGGTACACTACTGACATTCGGTACTATAAAAAAGAGATAAAAACGAATTCGGTATTGTACCGATATTGTTTAGATTATATAAGTTTTTGTCGTTTAAAAACCTAAAATTCTTAAATAATCCCAAGAAACCAAAGGGACCCGCGTCACAAATTCAACCTCTCAAAAACCGCACCAAAAATGTACAACTTAAACACATAGCACAACAACAACAATCTGCAAGATAAACCAAAAAACAAAGAGTACAACACCCCAATGCACACACAAACTACAAATTAATAATATGGTATTGACATGGATTTGTCAATTAAATAATTTTTAACAGTCACATTTTTGATCTAAAATTTATAAAATGAAATTGAAAATTCTAGAAACATAGAAGTTAGAGCATGATACACTCAATAACTCTCATGATTCTCACTTATTAAAGATTACTACTAAGTAATGGAATTCCCCATGTGTTCAGGCAGTAGTTCGAACGTAACCAGTTTAATTCATTATGATATTTGTACGGTACTGACATTGGATATAACAACAAAAAGATATAAAAACGAATTCGGTGTTGTACCGATATTGTTTAGATTATATCATTTTGGATTGCTTTAGCAAAATCTATAACCGAAACTACAAAATGGAATACTTTTACTGGTACCGAAGTTGTTCGAACGATATAGGTTCGGTTCATCATGGTAAATAACAAAAAAAATATTATATTTGGCCTTTTAATTTTAAAGAGAACTTAAAAGAATAATGAAAATAGTAAATGGAATCAGTTTATACAAAAAGAACTAAATGCGAGGTAGCTTTGATAATATATACGCTTGTGCTTGATCACCTGTACATTTCTACTCGCAAATATGTTTCAAAAATATTCTATACCGAGACCTACATGAAAATCACACGCTATGATGACATATTTGAAATTTTATAAAACATCGTTTACTAAAAGTTATAAAAAAATCAAGTATGCTTAAAAGTGGTAGTAGTAGTAGTAATAATAATAATAACAAATAAATAAATAAATAAATAAATAAACTAGTAATAATGTAAAATGATTTTAAATAGTCTGATATAATATAATATCATTAGTAGTAGTAATAATAATACTATGAATGTAACGTGATGAATATAATGTTACATGATGTAATGTGATGAATATAAGTTACATAATGTGATGGATATAATGTAACATGATGTAATATAATTTAATATAATTATTTATTTATTTTTATTAAATTTTAAATTTTTAATATAAGAATAAATATTTCATGTGCGTGAAAATATCAAAGAAATAAAATTTATATCCTAAACTGTAGATGTTACCGACCTCGTTTCGGCCTCTCCAAATGCACCAACAAGCCAACAAAACAATCACATGAACTAATCCTTTCTTGGCTTCAATGTTTTTTGTCAAGCCCCAAAACGTTAATACCTCTCATGATTCTCATTTATTAAAGATTACTACTATGTAGTGGAATTCCCCATGTGTCAAGACGGAAGTTAGAACGTAATCTGTATAATTCATTACGCTATTGGTACAGTACTGACATTCGGTACAATAAAAAAGAGATAAAATGAATTCGGTACTGTACCGATATTGTTTAGATTATATAAGTTTTGGTCGTTTAAAAACCTAAGATTCTTAAATAATCCCAAGAAACCAAAGGGACATGCGTCACAAATTCAACGTCTTAAAAACCACACCAAAAATGTAAAACAACTTAAACACATAACACAACAACAACATGCAAGATAAACCAAAAAACAAAGAGTATAACAACCCAATGTACACACAAACTACAAATTAATACTATGTAATCACATGGAATTGACAATTAAGTAATTTTTAACATTCACAAATTTTTCTAAAAGTTATAAAATAAGCGGTTATAATTAGAATATATTTATATATATATATATATTTAAATCATGAAATTATGACTTTTTAGTGTGTGCTATATAAAAATATATTTTTTCATTTATAAAATCATATTTTTATTCATAAAGTTGTATGTTTTGATTATATAAAGTCCACGTAATATAAACAATATCAAACAAGCATTAGAAGAAATAAAAAAATTAAAAAAAATGGTAACATGTAAATTAAACACTATTAAAGTTTAGTTACCGTAAGGAAACAATAAAAGTTTGGATGACTTATTGGAACAATTGGCAGTTGGCGATGGCTTTCTCCAACTTCAGCCCAACAAATGGGCGTTCTACATTTTCTCCCGTAAAAGGCTTCAAATGGAGCTGCCTTGATACTCGTATGATAGCTATTATTGTAGGAGAATTCAATCAGTGGTAGTGATCATCCCAACTACAACCTAGATTGATGACACATGCTCTCAACATGTCTTCCAAGGTTTTGATTGTATACTCACTCTGACCATCAGTCTGTGGATGGTAAGCCGTACTGGAATTTAAGCGTGTGCCTAATGCTTGTTGGAAACTTTTTCAAAAGTGAGATGTATATCTAGTATCTCTATCGAATACAATAGATATTGGCAAACAATGAAGGGACACGATATTGTCTATGTATAACTTGGCCAATTTGTCAGAACTCAACGTTTCTTTAATTGGCAGAAAGTGGGTTGACTTAGTCAATCCATCTATGTGACAACTGTGTTCTGTAAGCATCGTATAATGTAAAACAATGTTGGTTATCAATAAAACAATGTGCTTTGGTGTTATTATATGTGTTATTGTGTTTGATGATTTTACAATTTGATTCGATTCCGATTTCAAGCTTTAAATCGCTTTCTGGAAGGTTATACGCAAACCGGTGCATAAACACAGTAAGTTTAACGCGACAAACACTCCGGAATAGTGACGTAAGCCAAACATACCTTAAATATCCTTTACATAACTTAGAAATAAGTTTCGAAGGATTCGGTATTGGCAAAAACATGTTTATTTGAACTAAAGAACTAATTACGACAAAACTGCGAAACGAACGTTGGTGACCGCCAGGATAATATTTAAATCCCAAAAATATTCTGTTATGATTAAAATTTTATTTTAATCAGGTCCATGTTGAAAAATAAATTAAAACGCCTAAAAACGTTATCTTTCAAGTTTAAGCGCGTACCGTGTGTTTCTGCGCGACACAGTGCTTCTACTGCAAAACGCAGACAACGCAGCCATTCTTGGCAACTAAAATTTATTTCTATAATATTTTGGCGAGTTTATTTTTATAGTATAATAAAAATAATTTAGAACGCCATAAACCGGGGTTTAAACGCTAGATAAAATACCTGGTATCCCGTTAAATACCCGTTTTAGCCTACATATAGCATATTTATGTAAAAATTACACATGGACCCCCTCCCCCATCTAATTTTTGGTTCAAATATTATGGTGGCCCCACCATATATTTTCTTAGATCTTGCTTGATACACTTTGATATTATTGGTACTTGAAATCTCTAATAAATCTTTCCATATCCTCCTTTATATCATTATAAATCTTACCAAGATCACCATATTTACCACAACACTCAACCCTCACTCTCTCTCCCTCCTACAACCGTCCCATCTCTCTCTCTCTACATTCATCACCTTCAAGTCTTGTTCTTGAGAATTCAAGCTCATTTCTAGCAACTTTCAAGTTAGTATGAAGATCTAAGGGTGTTCCCAAGGTGTTGTCAAGTGATTACAACCTTCCTATCATCAAAATCTCATCCTACAACCTACTTGAATCTTGAAGGTATAACATTTGTTTTTAAACCATACTTTAGATTCTTGGTTGTTCTTGATGATTGAAGTTTCTCTTGAATCTTGGAATTTTTCACTAAACTTGAAATCTAAAAGAAATGGGTCTTGAAACAAATAAAAATGGTGGTGATATATATATGTATGTATAACCATACATATATATGTGTGTGTATGAGTCTTGAAGTTTGATTTTTTTTGTTAAATGCTTGTTTATGTTGTTACATGTTCTTGAATAATAGTCTAAATGCAAGTGATTGATGATCTATGAATGATATGTTAAATGCTTACATACATCAGCAAATAAACAAGAATATATCTCATATTTGATGCATCTAAACCCATATAAAATGTTGATGTTATGATAATATGCTTTAGACACTTGTACATGTGATTATATGTTGATTTAGAGCTCAAGAAGTGATAAAAAAAATGGTTGTATGACAAAACTGAATTTGAACAGATTATAAGCGCTAAAAATGTCCTTATTTGATGTATTATAATGGCATGAAACTTTAACATAGGTTTACTAGCTTTGCATGTTGTACATACAGCTTAAAAAGTGGTAAATTATGTGAAATTTGCATGATTTATGTGCTTTGTTTAAGACCTGCACTATAATGAGTATAACCATTATTTTATTCAGTAAATAACATGGGTTGTGTCAAAATTTCAAGTCGTTTCGATTTGGGAAGGTTCGGGTAACGTTTGATGCAAAACTATGCGGTAAAACGGTCAAAAATCGCCTTTTCGGAAGATTTTTATTAAAATGTTTTAGATCAGTAACCAAACTGATATTTTTGCAATAAAAATAAGTAATTTAACTTATATTAAGTTTACTTGGTGTTTGGTTAGTCATACGTGACTTTCGACGCCCAAAAATGTTACCGAATCGCTAAAATAAGTGTTTTTCGACATAACTAGAATGGGTTGTTCATAGGTTATTTTATGTGTTACAATGTGCTATGTGTTTTACAATATGTGTATGATCATGTGTTAGTGTTGACAAGATTAGGTGTGTTACGCTCGAGTACATATATACAAATACACCAAAATAATCAAAAATAATAACTTTTCGAGAAATCTCAAAGTTATGTGAAAATTCTAAGTATCGGAGAAACTTCGGTATTTTTGTGAGTTTTGATTATTAAATCATTCTTATCTAATTTAGGACAAATAAATTGAGGGATTGTGTTAACATATAAAAACGCACCCAAAGGTGAGTACATAGTCCCCTCTTTTACTGTTTTCAATTGTTTTGGGGTGATTCATATATATCAAAACGATTTGGATATTTTAACGATGGTTTCAAAAACGATTACGATGATTTATACTAAACTAATAACGATTTCGATAATGTAAACGAGCTTGTTGGTTGTAGTTACATAACGAATGACATTCATTAATTTTGGCCGAACCGACCAGTATTAGGTTATGGTACCATAGGATCCGACAAATCCCGTTATCAGACTGCACCCATGGTTATGTGTGGGTTAAGTGGGTAACGACTGAATCTGTGATTGTTAATTTACCCTTTGGTGGTTTATTAATGCGAGAAGCGATAGGCGAGATAGTCGAGTCACGAAGGTTTGGATGTTATTAGCGAGACAATCAAAAGTAGTTTCACGATCTAAAACGAGAATGATTTAAACGACTAAAGCGATTTTCAACGAATTAAATGATTTGGGTAAACGATTGGTTTGTGGTTAGTGTTTAGATAATGGGACGGGTGTAATGTGATGAAAGCATGGTGGATACGCTCTGGTACTTCCTATATATATATGTTTTCATCATATTACATACCGTGGCGTTATTTAGTTCACTTGGGTAAACAATTTGAAACGATGTCACACAAACGAGGTTTTCGAAACGATATAAACTATACGAGTTTTATTAAGGAGTTTTATTAACTAGATTTTATTAAATATATGTTTTGGGTTAAGAATCATGGCTACGAGATTTTATACACTATAACCAACTTGATTTGAGTTGGTTAGTTATGCCGCAATACAATACTTTTCAAAACAAGGTTTTTAATTAATTATTGCAACATGTAAACTAGCCATGAATCCGACACTCTCAAAACCCTATGTACTCGCCAGCATTTCTTTGCTGACTTTGTTTTCACATAAGTTTCAGGTGTTGTTAAACGATGTTGATTGCTAGGATGCATGCTCACATAGGACTGGATGAGGCCTTAGTGACTTAATAACAATGATAGACTATGTTTAACCTGCTTATTTAGATTTCCAGACGATGTAAATATTTAATGTTTAATCAAACGAAACTTCAAATTTCCGTGTGTTTTGAAACAATGATTCTGTTACAACACTCCCCGACGATTCCGCCACGATTTGTTGTTTTACGCGGTCGGGGTGTGACAGAAAAGTTGGTATCAGAGCTCATGGTTATAGGGAATTAGGTTATTAGTAATGCTTTGACCTAGTCTATAACCTTCCTAGGACCCTAACGCGAGTTTACTTGCGTTTAGTCATAAAACAATACCGTCACGTATCCTTAGGTGATAACCACAACAAGAACACAAATTTCGAATCCGCTTTGAAAACCAATCATCTGTTCTAGGATGATTTATTGTAGGTTTTTGAACCCTTTAAGTTTTCAAATCTCGTCAAAGTTTGGGTCTAAGTAGTTTGAACACGTGCAAACTGGAAGAGTGAATGCATGTACCCTGAGTTTTCTGTCTAAGGCTAGAGTGTTCGTACAAATCCGCAGCATCGGACCACTCACTCTTACCTGGGAACTCTTGGGGTGAGTGTTCACTTATAGGCGAGCATGTCTTCGGCGATACACTATATTGACCCATTTACTTTGATTAGTCACTCCGTGTCATTTGTTTGTTCGAGGTAACGAACAAATGATCGCCTTTCTGGTGTTTTGACGATATTTTCAATACCTCTTTTGCTTTTCAACCTCACTCGTTTCTTTTGTTTCCTTATTAGACAATGCCTCCTCGACGTGAAGCACAATCTTTCACTATTGAAGAAATCACAGCCCAAGTCTCTCAGCAAGTGGCTGCTGTGCTTCCAGGCGTTGTGACCCAAGTCCATGAGATATACAACAACAATAACAACAACAATGCGCCGTGTAATTTCAAGAGCTTCAATTCTGCTAAGCCTCTAAAGTTTTCTGGGTCGCAAGGAGCAACTGCGCTCCTGCAGTGGTTTGAGAGCATCGAGAGCACGTTCAGACATGTGAAGTGTCCGAATGCGCGTAAGGTTGAATTTGCTTCAAGCGTGTTTGAGAAGTGAGCGCTTACCTGGTGGAATGGTATTATGCGTGATAGGGGTGCCGAAGTGGCGTTGGCACAAACATGGGAAGAGCTCCGGGCTCTCATGATGAAAGAATTTTGTCCCCGTCACGAAATTCGGGCTTTGGAGCGAGAGTTTGACGATCTAAAACAAGATGGGGGTGAACACCGTGCCTATACGGATCGTTTTGAGGAACTCAGTCTGTTGTGTCCCACTATGGTTACCCCTCTGGAGAAAGCAATCGAGAGATATATCAATGGTTTACCCGATTCCATTCAGGATATTGTGACCGGCGTTAATCCTACTACCGTCCGTCACGCAATCGAATTGTCTGCTACCCTGACTAAGTCGCAAGTCAGAAAGGGTAAACTTACCCGTAAGGGGGATAAGAAGAAGTCGGCTGATTCTGAGAAGAACAAGGATAAGGGCAAGGGTAAGAAAGGTGAGTCATCGAAGAAATCGAGGAAGCGAAAGGATGCTTAAAATTTTGCTGTTACAGCACAGACTGCTCAGAACCCGCAGAACCCACCAGCTCAGTCTCCTGCAAAGAAGGCATATGCTGGTACCGCACCTCATTGTGCACGCTACAACGATCATCACGTTGCATAACAAGCTTGCAAGCAATGCACAACGTGTGGAAAACTTGGGCATTTGGCCAATATTTGTCGTCTGGGACAAAATCAGGTTGCTCAGGTTCAAGCTCCGGTTCAGGGGAATGCTGCGAGATTCCCACCGGGTTCATGTTTCAACTGTGGAGAGTTTGGTCACTTCCGCAACAATTGTCCAAGACTGGTGAATGCAAACGCAAATGCTAATGCAAACCCGAATGCGAACGTCAACGTCAATGTGAATCCAGCACGTGGACGAGTGTTTAACATCAATGAGGCAATCAATGATGCAGCAGTGAACGATTAGTATTTTGTAATTTCCTCTGGTTGTTATCTTTTAACATTTAAGAACAATGCGGTTATATAAATAAAAATTTGTGGTTTTTATTTTTTTTAACTAATACAATTGTATGAATGTTTGATGCTACCTTATGATGTCAACACAAAGACAAACTACTCGTGTGGTTCTGTCATTTTTTATGATCACTTGTGATCTCCCCAAGAACCTTAAACGCTTGTTTCTTTTAAGAAATAAAAACCCAAAGTTATTTAAGAAAAGGATATGTTGCTTTCCTAGCACGTGTCACCAAGGAGAAAGACAAGAATAAGAGTATTCAGGATATCCCGATTGTTCGGGATTATCCAGAGGTATTTCCCGATGAACTGCCTGGTTTGCCTCCAGTTCGTCAAGTCGAGTTTCATATTGATCTTGTACCCAATGCCAATCCGATTGCGAAAGCACCTTATCATCTTGCACCGTCGGAGATGCAAGAGTTATCAAAACAACTTCAAGAGTTGTCTGATAAAGGATTCATCCGTCAGAGCTTTTCGCCTTGAGGAACTCCTATCCTCTTTGTGAAAAAGAAAGATGGATCTTTTTGAATGTGTATCTATTATCGTGAGCTTAATAAGCTTACCATCAAAAATCGATATCCCCTACCTAGAATTGATGATCTCTTCGACCAGTTGCAAGGTGCTGCATGCTTTTTCAAGATCGACCTACGATCTGGGTATCATCAACTTCGTGTACTCGAAGAAGATATTCCCAAAACTGCATTCCGTACAAGATATGGGCATTACGAGTTCACTGTCATGCCTTTTGGTTTGACGAATGCCCCAGCTATCTTCATGGACTTAATGAATAGGGTCTGTAAACCTTATTTAGACAAGTTCATCATTGTGTTCATCAACGATATTCTCATTTATTCAAAGTCTCGAGCCGATCACGAACAACACCTTCGTTTGACCTTGGAACTTCTGAAGAAGGAACAACTTTTCGCTAAAATCTCCAAGTGTGAATTCTGGCTTAAAGAAGTTCAGTTCTTGGGGCATATTGTCAATGAGCAGGGTATCCATGTGGATCCTTGCAAAATAGCTACTATTAAGGATTGGAATATACCGACGACACCTACAGAGATTCGATTATTTCTTGGTCTTACTGGTTATTATCGTCGATTCATTTCTAATTTCTCAAAGATCGCGTATCCACTCACTGCTTGACTCGGAAGAATAAGCCTTTGGAGTGGGGATCTAAGCAAGAAGAAGCGTTCCAAACGCTGAAACGGGAGCTATGTGATGCTCCTGTTTTGTCCTTGCCCAATGGAAACGACGATTTCGTTATCTTTTGTGACGCGTCGAATCTAGACTTTAGTTATGTTCTTATGCAACGAGGTAAAGTTATAGCTTATGCGTCTAGATAGCTAAAAATTCACGAGAAGAACTATACGACTCATGATCTTGAATTAGGAGCTGTGATTTTCGCACTCAAAATCTGGAGACACTACCTCTATGGAATGAAGTGTGTGGTTTTCACAAGACCACAAAAGTTTCCAGCACATTCTTAATCAGAAGGAGCTAAACATGAGGCAGCGACAATGGATTGAGCTCTTGAACGATTACGATTTTGATATTCGCTACCTTCCTGGTAAGGCGAATGTCGTAGCCGATGCGCTTGGTCGAAAGGAGCGAGTCAAGCTTCTTTATGTTCAAACTGTATCTGATATTCAATCTCGTGTCCTTCAAGAACAACGATTTTGTGTAAACGAAGACTTATTGAAATATGAGCTACCACTTCAACTCGAGCTTAAACTCGAAACGAAAGGGGTGATGGGTTACTCTATTTTAAGAATCCTTGTGGATGATTGTTTTGGTCAAAAATTACCTAAGCAATTAAGTGATCAAATTAGTTTTGTGAGGTAGTGTGCTAGTAATACTTTGTGAAAAATATGTTGGTTTATTAGTTTGCAAAAACAGTTATCAGGATACGGCTCAGGATATCGAGCTGTATCTATAGTCAAACAATGAGCAAAAATGTAAAGGTTGACACGTGATGTACGAGGAAAGCCCTTGATCAATCTAGATCTTCGGCATAAAACCTCGGGAGCTGACAATCATCGGCTGCCTTGTTCTTCTTATCTCTTGAATAACAGGATACAGCGCAGGATATGATATGGATCAACTAAGTGTTACAATGCGATTCGAGTACAAGTGTGAGTGTTTGTGAGTGTTTGCGGCTTGTAGAGAGCAAAAGTGTTCAAGAAATTGTGTATGTGAAAGTCGTGTGTTCCTATGATCCGTGCATTCCTTTATATAGTAAAAGGAAATAACTAACTATGCTAAAAATCCAGGATACTGAGATTATTTCCTTTCTGAACGTTGCCAGGCTGTTTCCACTCGTTTTCCACGCGCTTACTAACTATAACTCCGGGATTTAAGCTTCCATAACCGTTACAACATTAATATCTTTGACCAATCTTCGTAACTTTCCATAAAACACGCCAATCTTCAATGCTGACCGTTACAAGAGCTATTTTTCCGCCATCAACGTCCTTATCCTAACCAATTTGAGCGGGTCTTCAGGATGACTTGGTCTTCATGAACGTTAGTCCCTTGTAGCCAACGTTTACAAGAAAATTGTTAGTAATAGTCAGGATACTGCCTCAGGATGTTACCAATATCCTGGTCCGGTATCCTGATCGTAATCAGCTATCATAAAATCAAGATATAGTATCAGGATATGGGCTCAGAATTTCACCCATAACAATTGTCCCCAAAAATATAACTGTTGGATATCCTGATTCCAACGGATATAATTTTTAGTCATTCCAACATGTCTGGTAAGGATATCTGTTTCAATTATCCTGAACCTGTACACATATACTGAACCTGTATCTTGGTTAGTTCGTCTGTATTTTGTAGGGTCTAAATCATCTAGTTATCTTACACTTAGAACAATTCTAATTTCCTGCAAGTAGAATAGTTTGACGACTGAAGGTGGAGGGATCCTGTGTTTCCAGGATGAGGCCTTCAACTGTTCATGTAAATATGCTTTAAAAACTTAATTGTATTCTTGGTGGATGGGTCTCTTTTCGAGATGAAACCAAGAACACAATCCTTTGGACTAATAATAATAAACTGACTTTTTTAGTCTTATTTATTATGTTTTTATTTTGAAAGGTATGTTTTGAATATCCTGATCAAATATCCTGGTCAGGATACAGATGAAATGTCTTCTAAATGTTAGACAAAACTTGGTTGAATATGACTTTTTAGAAAACTTAGATCATTTAGATAAGGTTTTCAAGAGTTGAAGAATAATAAATCATACCAGAAACACTTAGGCAATAATTTCCAACCTTAACCTTTGAATCCTTTGCAATGTCCCCGGCATGGATGTCCCCTGTCTATGCAGGATATTGCATCAGTGCATGACATACTTGAGTATTTCTTTACTTAGTGATTAAACTTCGTAGCTTCTTATCCACTGTTTTGGTCAAAAATTACCGAAGCAATTAAGTGATCAAATTAGTTAAGTGAGGTAGTGTGCTAAAAAGTGTGTTGAAAATATGCCAGTTAAGTTGTTTGGAAAAACAGTATTCAGGATACGGCTCAGGATATTAAGCTGTATCTACGATCAAACAATGAGCAAAAAGTAAAGGGGGTGACACGAGATATACGAGGAAAGCCCTTGATCAATCTAGATCGCCGGCATAAAACCTTGGGAGCTGACAATCGCAGCTGCCTTGTTTTTCTTATTGCTTTAAACTTCAGGATACAGTGCAGGATATTGACCAGATCGCTAAGTGTTACAATGCTTTTGTGCGAAAGTGAAAATTGCTAGAGAGCGAGTGTGAGAGTGTAGTGAGTGTTGATGTGATTTCCTATTCGATTTGGTATACCCACCTATTTATAGTAACAGATTACAAACGATAATTCCTATAAATATGGGATACTCCGAATATTCCATTGTAAACGTTGTAGACCGAGTAATGCGGCTTCAACGTCTTTATTTGAACGACTTGGACCGAGTCTTCCACGAAATGATTCCTTGTGAACGTTGCTAGCTTCCAACCCACATACCTGCACATAATCCGTTAGTGATCCTGAGGATACCATTCAGGATGTTACCAATATCCTGAATCAGCATCCCGGATGTGAACAGATATCATATAACCAAGATATAATCCAAGATATTTCTCAGGATATGAGCTCAGAATTTCGCCCATAACAACTGTCCCCAAAAATGTTACCGTTTAGTATCCTCACCACTAACGGTTACATTTTTCACGGAGATCGATGCAATTAAGAGATAAGACCCATGATGTGACCGTTTGCAACTACTCAGCCTATATTTACTCATTGCACCCTATATCTTCTCATCCTCATCTCTTTTTTAATCATAATCGATAAGGAAAAAGGTAACATTCTCTCTCTAATCTCCATCTTTATCTTCATTCTTCTTCTCCGGTCAAAAATTCAAGTAATCAAATGCTGAGACAGACGAGATCTAGTTCCGGTGATTCAACCCCTACATTTATCTAGCAGAATCTTCTCCAAGAACCGGAGAAAGAGATATGCTCTTTTGATAGTGCCCACTTGGCAGCTCTCAAATCCTCCGGTATCTTTCTGGAAGGAACAGTATTTCGGCCGTTTGACCGGGAAATCCGGTCGGATATGGTCTCTAACGAGTGGATATGCTTCAGTGCCTTTCCCTTCACCTTAGGGTTACAATTCCCCTTTCCGGACTTTATCACCGAATTCTTCAACATCACAAAAATCTCTTTTAGCCAAACAATGCCAATGCTTTGGCGTGTTCTGTCCGTCCTTGACCAAATCAAGAGAAACCACATCCCTGATCTTTCTGTCCATGATCTCCCCCTAGCTTACCGGCTTAGATGCCACGGATCATGTAGATTTCTGTTTTATTCCACTTCCGGCGACCCACTGATACTTCGTGCCACCAGGAACGAGGATAACTGGCAATCTAAGTTCTTCTTTGTAAAAAGAGACTCAATCCCTGGTGGAACGGAATATCCGGTGCAATGGTTGAAAAAGGGTAGGATTTAGGGTTTAAGGATGATCCTTCCTCTTATCCTGCTTCATATCCTGAACTGACCAACTTTATTTTTTCTGTTGTGCATGCAGCTGACTTTAGGAAGATTGCTCCTCCCCTTGCTGATTCAAAGAAAAGGATCGACGCTATCAGACTCCTTCCAGAGGCTGAAAGAAGTTTCAACCCATCTCCGCCATCTCCAAGTCCTCTTTCCAGTGCAAACATGTCAGGTAAGGATCCTGCAAAATATCCTTTACATACATGTCTTTTATTTGAAATACTTAGGAGAAATTTTTACTCCCTGTATGCAGACTCCAGCAAGGTTCCAGTCTATCTAGACCTCGATGAACTTGACAGCTATCCTACTCCAGTTATGGTCAAGAAAGAGACCCCTGCTGCCACCAGCTCTAAGCCACTCCCAGCTCCTAAGGCCAATCCGAGGACTCGTGCCTCCGCAGCAAAAAAGAGGAAAGGTCCTGAGGTCAGTGCTCCAAGCCTAGAGGGGTTCTCCTACGATAAACTCAGCTTTTCTGACTCCTTAGAGCCAATGACATCCTTCCTCAACAAGGTAATATCCTGCTACATATCCTGCACATATATCCTGATAGGATATCCTGACAGGATATCCTGATTAATATATTCCGACTCATACCTGAATTTAATGTGCAGGGCCTCCAGCATCTGCTTCACCTGTACAATGATGCCTGCGGTACTGTTGTACTCCATAAAGCCAGGATCAAACAACTTGAAAGCACCGTTGCCGACCAAGGTGCCATTGCTGAAGCAAAGACCCGGCACTACGAGGGCATGCTGAAGAAGGTCACCCAAGATGCCGAGCTCAAACTTGCCACCGTCCAAATGGATCACGAGCAGGCCATGGTTTCGTTTCGGGATGGAATCAAAGCTTCTGCCATCGTCTCCCTGCTGCAAGCTCGCATCAAAATGTCCTATGAGGCCAAGGAGACAGGCCTTGCATGCCCATCCTGGCCGGTTGAATCCTGGGTGGCCAAGCTGAAGGAACTTGGAGGCAAAGCTGTGCCACTTCCTGCTGAAGCTGGTGAATCCTCAAAGTCGGCAGAAGTGGCAGACAAGGCTGGAGACAAGAAGGATGCTGGAGCGGATGCTGGGATGGATGCTGGTGAAGATGCTGCTCAGGATACTGAAGCTGAGAAGGCAGAGAATGTTGGAGAAGATGCCGCTATGTGAGGGCATTCAGGTGGGCAATGATGGATATACGTGCCAAGGCCGGAGCCCACCTTTTTTAAATTTGAATGTTGGTCTGTAATCCCTAAAACAATTTACTTTTCCTGCACCTGAACAATTTACATTTCCTGCATGCTTTTTGAACAATACAACAGTCGAAGGTGGACGGGTCTCGGTTTGAGATGAAACCTTCAACTGTTGGATAAATATGTTTAAAAACTAATTGTGCTTTTGGTGGATGGATCTCGGTTTGAGATGAAACCAAAAGTACAAACTTTTGCTATGTTAACATAACTTTTCTTTTGGCCTTACCATTGTTGTTATTAGTGTACAAATTTTACTTATGAAAACTGTTTTGTTTGAACATTCTTAGGAATATTATGGGAACATACTCTGAGAATATCCCGATAAGTATCCTAAGAGATATCCTGGTCAGGATATCATCATATATACAACTTAGAAAACTTAAGTCTTTTGAAAAAAGGAGAGATCATACCAAAGACTCTTAGAATGTCCCCAGTGCTCACTTGCAAACTTGGATCCAACCTTTGAATAGTATAATGTATGTCCCCTATGTATGGCACAAAAATGCAAATGTATTCATACTTTGGCTTGAATAAATTCCAAACACCTCGTGGCAAAACCCTTTATGTTCTAAAATGAATTATTAGCATACTGGGGATAAACCCTTAATATCATGGGGATAAACCCTGATATCCTGGGGATAAACCCTGAGTTTCATGCGCTACAGGCGAGAGTGTATAAACTCCAAATCTTAGAAAGGTGAAAACCTTTAAACCTTAGAGAGTATGAAAATACCCTTCCGTGAGAGAGGGTGATCAATCCTCATATACCTTTAGAATCCAGGATATAGCCAACAGTAATGAAATTGTCAGTCACTTTTACATGAACTGGTCCCGCTACCTTGAACTATACCTAGATAACTTGCGCTCCAGGCGAGGTGTTTAAACCCAATTCAAAAGAAAGGTGAATACCTTTAAACCTTTGAAGGGATGAAGATCCCTTAAACGTGAGAGAGGGGGCCAATCCTCTAAACTTTTGATTTATCCTGAGTGCATATCCTGGAGCTATATCCTGAAGCATATGCTGCAAAACAACTGTAAACTAAGGTGGGTGTTAGCCTGGCTAACACCCTTCCGATGCTTAAGTCAGTATTAGGTTCAAGATAATACACAAATATATTTAAAAGAGATAGAATACATACCATTCTGAAATAGAAATTAAATTCTATTCTTACTTGAAATAGAGCTTTAAGTGTATTGCATTCCAGGATCTTGGTAACATATCCCCTTCCATAAGGTCCTTCCCATTTCGGAGCTAGCTTGCCATCGGCAGGATTAGTGGTATTCTGAAAAGCCTTTCTTAGCACCCAATCACCTACTCGAAATCTCCTAGTCCTTATATTCTTGTTATATGCTCTGGATATTCTTTGTTGATATGCTGCCATCCTTAGCCTTGCTGCATCCCTTTTTTCATCTATAGTACCCAAATCTTGACATAAGGCTTCAGGATTCTGTTCAGGATCCTGTAGGATAGATCTTGCAGTAGGTATAGTCATTTCCGTTGGAATCATCGCTTCTGCTCCAAATACCAAGGAAAATGGGGTTTGGCCTGTTGCATTCTTTACCGTTGTCCTATCAGCCCACAAAACAAAAGGTAATTCTTCTGCCCATCTTCCTTTTTTGGCTCCAAGTCTCTTCTTTAAGTTATTGACAATTATCTTGTTTGAGGATTCTGCTTGTCCATTCGCTTGAGGATGTACCGGAGTAGACGTGATCATTTTGATTCCCCAAGTCTTGCAAAAGTCAGTAGTCCTCTTGCTTATAAACTGAGACCCATTATCACAAATGATTTCAGCTGGTACCCCAAACCTGGTCAGGATATTCCTCTTTATGAAGGATACTACTTCTTGGTCTCTAACTTGGACAAATGCTTCAGCTTCAACCCACTTAGAGAAATAATCCGTCATTGCTAGCATAAAGACTTTTCCTCCCGGAGCTTTTGGCAACTTTCCTACTATATCCATCCCCCATTTCATGAATGGCCAAGGGGACGCTACAGGATATAATGGTTCAGCTGGTTGATGTAGTATGTTACTATGCCTTTGACATGCATCACACCTTCGAGCATATTCTGCAGCATCTTTCCTCATCGTTGGCCAATAATATCCTGTCCTTAATACTTTGGAGAACAATGACCTGCCCCCAGTGCGATTACCGCAATCCCCCTCATGTATATCCTGAAGTACTTCTTTGGCTTCAGGATCCTCCAAGCACCTCAAATACGGTCCTGCAAGAGATTTCTTGTATAAAACATTATTTATAATAGTGAATCGTGATACCTTCATCCTAAATGCCTTAGGATTTTCATCTCCGGGGATATATCCTTCCTTGAGATATCTCATGATTGGAGTCATCCAGGATTTAGGATCCTTTTCAGGATACTCTGCTCCAGGATCCTGAATACCCGCTACTTCTTTATCCCAAGGATTCGTTGCAGGATACAAGATATGTAATATTGGTATTTGGGTCCCTTCTGGTATCCTGATTGATGATCCCAGGTTTGCCAAGGCATCTGCTTCAGCATTATCTTCCCTTGGTACCTGTTCAAGTGTAAAAACATCGAAATATCCTGCTAATTTTTTGAGAATATCAAGGTATTCGATTAATTTCTCACCCTTAACTGCATAGGATCCATTAAAATGATTAGTAATTAACAAGGAGTCAACATATACTTACAAATTCTTGATACTCATATTCTTAGCCAACTCTAATCCTGCAATTAAAGCCTCATACTCTGCTTCATTATTAGTAGCAGGGAACTCACACCTAATAGCCTGGGGTAATATGTCCCCCTGTGGCGATTTTAGTAGTATTCCCAATCCTACTCCTCTTACATTAGATGCACCATCAGTATATAATGTCCAGGATCCTGAAGATTATCCTAACTGTTGAACTTCTAGGTCTACCTCATCCTGAATGTCACTACTGAAATCAGCCACAAAGTCAGCTAAAGCCTGAGACTTTATGGCATTTCTAGGTTCATATACTAAATCATAAGCACTTAACTTTACTGACCACTTGGCCATCCTGCCTGACATCTCTGGTTTCCCAAGCACATTTTTGACAGGATAATTTGTTTTAACATGAATCCTATGTGTCTCAAAGTAATGTCTAAGCTTCGTTGATGCCATAACTAATGCTAGTATCAATTTTTCTAAATGAGAATACCTAGTTTCAGCATTTAACAAACTTTTACTAACATAATAAACAGGATATTGCTGACCTTCATGATCCTTTACAAGGACAGCACTTACAGCATTCCCTGATACAGCGAGGTATAGGGATAGTGGTTCACCATTTTCAGGCTTCATCAGTAGAGGTGCAGTTGAAAGATATTGCTTCAAATCCTGCAGGGCTGCTTCATGCTTCTCACCCTATTCAAATTTCTTGTTCTTCTTCAGGATATCATAAAACTCTTTGCATTTTTCTGAGGATCTTGAAATAAATCTATTTAATGCTGCCACTCTCCCTGTTAGTCGTTGAACATCTTTCATATTTGACGGTGATTTAATATCTAAGATGGCTTTAATCTGCTCCGGGCTCGCCTCTATTCCTCTTTTGGTCACCATATATCCTAGAAATTTTCCTGCCCCCACTCCGAAATGACACTTAGCAGGATTTAGCTTCATGTTATATTGGTCCAGGATATCAAATGCTCCTTTAATATCCTGGAGGTGATCCTGGGCTTTCTTTGATTTTACCACCATATCGTCTATGTATACCTCCATGGTGTCCCCCAGCTTGTCTTTGAACATCATATTTACCAATCTCTGGTATGTTGCACCTGCATTTTTCAAACCAAAAGGCATAGCCGTATAACAATAAATACCTGTTGGTGTCATGAAGGCAGTATCCTCCTGGTCAGAGGGTTCCACTTGAATCTGCTGAAATCCTGAGGATGCATCCATGAAGGTCAACATTTCGTGCCCGGCAGTAGCATCCACCATTGCATCAATGTGAGGAAGAGGAAATGGATCTTTAGGACAAGCCTTGTTCAAGTCTGTGCAGTCTACACAGACTCTCCATTTCCCATTTTTCTTCTGTACCACAACTACGTTTGCTAGCCATCTTGGAAATTTAACTTCTCTGATCATCCTGGACTTCAACAGTCTTTTAACTTCCTCTTGGATAATCGTATTCCGCCCAGGAGCAAATTTCCTTCTTTTTTGCTTAACAGGCTTGAATGATCTGTCAATTCCAAGCTTGTGAGTGATAATGTCTTTGGATATACCTGTCATATCCTCATGCTTCCATGCAAACGTTGACATCCTGCATTTCAAAAAGTTAGTTAACTGTTCTTCAATATCCCGAGGGATACTGGTTCCTACGAGCACCGAGATATCAGGATTATCCTGATCCAGGATAATTTTCTTCACATCCTGCTCCGGATCCTCCACGATATCCTGGGCCCGCATCTTTAATTGCTATGCTGCACTAGGCTTGGTCGAGGATTTCATCGAGGACGAGTAACATTCTTTCGCCTCCTGCTGATCACTATCGACTTTGACAACTCCCCAAGGGGTAGGGATCTTGATGCATTGGTGATATGTTGATGGCACAGCCTTCATATCGTGAATCCATGATCTTCCCAGTATGATGTTATAGCAGGATAGAGAATCCATCACACAGAAACGTTGTATCGAGTTGACTCCTTCAACATATACTGGCAACTTTATCTCTCCTACTGTGTTCCTAGCTTCTCCACTGAACCCAACAAGCACGGTGGACTTTGAAGTGATATCCATCGGAGATACATTCATTCTCTTCAGAGTCTCTAGTTGGATTATATTGATGCAGCTGCCATTATCAACCAATATCCTGCGTACAAAATGGTTAGCCACATATAACGTTATTACCAGAGCATCATGATGAGGATCCTGGACAGTATCCCTGTCATCAGCATCAAATGTGATCACTTTGTCAGTTGTGAGGGTAGTCATCCTGACAGGTTTATCTCCCCTCTCAGCCTTAGCTTCTTTTGCATGTCTCTTCGCCGCCGAATACGAAGTTCCACAAATGTCGGATCCTCCTGAAATGAAGTTAATTATCTTGGCATCCGCGGGAGGTGAGGCTGCTCGCTCAGGATCCTTCTCAGTATCCTGACCCTTATTCTTCTTTCTTCCTAATAGATCTTTCAGATACCCCTTGCTTAGAAGGTAGCTTATTTCTTTCCTTAGAGCAATGCAATCCTCAGTTACATGTCCGAAATCTTCATGGAAAGCACACCATTTTGACTTATCCTTCCAATCGTCTTTTTGTTGGTTCTTTCGAGGCCATCTAGCCTTGTCTCCTAAACCCTGCATGGCATACATTAATTCAGGAATGTTAACAGAAAAGCAATATTCAGATAATTCAGGATATTCTTCAGGATCCTCGTCTTCGATAGCGTTCACTTTCTTATTTTCATTTCTACCATATGGCTTAGGGCGATATGGCTTAAATGAGGATTCTGACTTCCTGTTAGTTGTCTCATAGGTGTTGGACGAGTTCATCCTCTCTTGCGTCTTTCTGTCATCCTCCAATCGAATATATCTTAGGGCCCTGTTTCGAGCTTCGTCCAAGTTCCTGCATGGGTTCATTACAAGGTCTTGGTAAAATTGAGAATCTTTTTGCAACCCCATATTGAAAGCTTGCACAGCTGTTGCAACATCAAGATGCGGAATGTCTAAAGATTCCCGGCTGAACTTGTTCACATAATCCCTTAGGGATTCTTGAGGCCCCTGTGTTATCCTGTAAAGGTCACTAGTTAGTTTTTCAAAGCTTCTACTACAAGAAAACTGACTATTAAATAAATTCACTAGGTGAGCAAATGATGTAATCGAATGAGGAGGAACATTTAGGAGCCATTTCAAGGCTGATCCTGTTAAGGTAGAACCAAAACCCTTGCACAAGCAAGCTTCCTTGAGCTCCGGAGGGATAGGATTAATCTCCATTCTCTCCCTATACTGGGCAATATGCTCTTCAGGATCCGTAGTTCCATCATAAAGCTTCATGTTGGGGGTTTGAAATCTCTTTGGAATCTCAGCATCACAGATAGGATATGCAAAACGAGATATCCTGTGGCTATCTTGGGACACTTCCGGGATTGGCTGGACCACTCCAAGCACGCTGGATATCATGTCCTTCAACTTCTGAAGCTCCCTAGTAAATGCTGATGTTACACCTGTATCCTGCAAAGACCCACTATTGTTAGTAGCATGAGTATTATTATTATTTGACACGTTACCCGTCTGAGGATTCTGCCCATATCCTGAGCTCCTCATGGTTGACATCCTGACCGAGGAGGGTATTTCAGGAGTATGATTCTGAGGAAGGCTGGGCACAATATTCCCCCTATTATCCTCAGTGTACACAGCCGAACTGAAGTTCAAAGTTCTGGGTTGTAGTGAAGTGACAATATCCTCAGCGGATCTGCTCGAGCCGGACTTCAGGAGTTGTATTTCCCTCAACAACATTTGGTTTGTTTCCTGTTGCTGCCTCATTTGTTCCTGTACACTTCCGAATAAGGTTACAATTTCATCATTAGAAGCTAAAATCGGAGTAGATCCCTGAATACTCCGAGTAGGGATAATATCTTGAGGTTGTGAAGAAGATTGCATCCTTGGAGGAGGTGGTGGAAGCACCGGACCAGTAGTAGCAGAAGTTGTAGCAGACACAGTGGAGGAGCTCATATTTGATCTTGAGGCCATTGTAAACAATGTGGCAAAAAGTTTTGAAAATAGAAAACCGATTAACGATTTCACAAAAAATTTTAGTAAAGAGAGCACCACTTGCCCCACGGTGAGCGCCAAATTGTTTTGGTCAAAAATTACCAAAGCAATTAAGTGATCAAATTAGTTAAGTGAGGTAGTGTGCTAAAGAGTGTGTTGAAAATATGCCGGTTAAGTTGTTTGGAAAAATAGTATTCAGGATACGGCTCAGGATATTGAGCTGTATCTACGATCAAACAATGAGCAAAAAGTAAAGGGGGTGACACGAGATATACGAGGAAAGCCCTTGATCAATCTAGATCGCCTGCATAAAACCTCGGGAGCTGACAATCGCAGCTGCCTTATTCTTCTTATTGCTTTAAACTTCAGGATACAGTGCAGGATATTGACCAGATCGCTAAGTGTTACAATGCTTTTGTGCGAAAGTGAAAATTGCTAGAGAGCGAGTGTGAGAGTGTAGTGAGTGTTGATGTGATTTCCTATTCGATCTGGTATACCCACCTATTTATAGTAACAGATTACAAACGATAATTCCTATAAATATGGGATACTCTGAATACTCCATTGTAAACGTTGTAGACCGAGTAATGCGGCTTCAACGTCTTTATTTGAACAACTTGGACCGAGTCTTCCGCGAAATGATTCCTTGTGAACGTTGCTAGCTTCCAACCCACGTACCTGCACATAATCCGTTAGTGATCCTGAGGATACCATTCAGGATGTTACCAATATCCTGAATCAGCATCCCGGATGTGAACAGATATCATATAACCAAGATATGATCCAAGATATTTCTCAGGATATGAGCTCAGAATTTTGCCCATAACATCCACAAAAGAACGTGTGTAATCACAGCTTGTCATATCTTTGCAATCTTGTTAAAAACTTTAGTTTTACTGGGGATAAACCCTTAATGTACTGGGGATAAACCCTTAGTATCCTGGGGAAAATCCCAAATTTTCGTGCGCTACAGGCGGGAGTGTATAAACTCCAAGACTTAGAAAGGTGAAAACCTTTAAACCTTAGAGAGTATGCAAATACCCTTTCGCGAGAGAGGGTGATCAATCCTCATATACCTTAAGGATCCAGGGTATAGCCAACAGTAAAGAAATTATCAGCCACTTTTACATGAACTGGTCCCGCCACCTTGAACTATCCCTGGATAACTTGCACTCCAGGCGGGGTGTTTAAACCCAATTCGTGAGAAAGGTGAATACCTTTAAACCTGTGAAGGGATCAGGATCCCTTAAACGTGAGAGAGGGGGCCAATCCTCTAATCTTTCGAAGTATCCTGAGTGTGTATCCTGGAGCTATGTCCCGAAGCATATCTTGCAAAACAACCTTAAACTAAGGTGGGTGTTAGCTTTGCTAACACCCCTCCGATGCTTAAGTTAGTATTGGCTTCAAATAAATTATATTTAAAATAGACAGAATTCATACCATCTTGAGTTAGAAATTAAATTCTAAACTCACTTGAAATAGTCTTTGAGATGTATAGCATTCCAAGATCTTGGTAACATATCCCCTTCCATATTCTTGAGTCGGTATGCTCCTTTCCCAGATTCTGACTCAATTTCATAGGGTCCTTCCCATTTTGGAGCCAACTTTCCATCAGTAGGATTAGTAGTATTCTGGAAAGCCTTTCTCAATACCCAATCTCCGACCTGGAACCTTCTAGTCCTTATATTCTTGTTATAAGCTTTAGATATCCTCTGTTGATATGCTGCCATTCTCAATTTTGCCGCATCCCTTGTCTCATCAATAGTATCCAATTCTTGACATAGGGCTTCAGGATTCTTCTCAGGATCCCGGAGGTTGGATCTTGCTATAGGTATCACCATCTCTGTCGGGATTACTGCCTCTACTCCAAATACTAAGGAAAATGGGGTTTGCCCAGTAGCATTCTTCACAGTTGTCCTGTCAGCCCATAGGACAAATGGTAGTTCTTCTGGCCATCTTCCCTTCTTAGCTCCAAGTCTTTTCTTCAAATTGTTGACAATTATCTTGTTCGAGGATTCTGCTTGTCCATTTTCTTGAGGATGCACTGGTGTAGATGTGATCATTTTAATTCCCCAACTCTTGCAAAAGTCAGTAGTTCTTTTGCTGATGAATTGAGAGCCATTGTCATAAACTATCTCAGCCGGTACCCCAAATCTGGTCAGGATATTCCTCTTTATGAAGGATACCACTTCTTGATCCCTGACTTGAACAAAGGCCTCGGCTTCGACCCACTTGGAGAAATAATCTGTCATTGCCAGCATAAAAACCTTTCCTCCTAGAGCCTTTGGAAGTTTTCCCACTATGTCCATTCCCCATTTCATAAACGGCCAAGGGGATACGATAGGATATAATGGTTCTGCAGGCTGATGCAGGATGTTGCCGTGTCTTTGACATGCATCGCATTTCTGAGCATACTCCGCGGCATCCTTTCTCATGGTCGGCGAGTAATATCCTGTTCTCAACACCTTCGAGAACAGAGATCTGCCCCTAGTATGGTTGCCACAGTCTCCTTCGTGTATATCCTGAAGTACCTCCTTGGTTTCAGGATCTTCCAAGCACCTTATGTACGGACCTGCAAAGGATTTCTTATACAAAATATTATTTATAATAGTAAAACGAGATACATTCATCCTAAAAGCCTTAGGATTTGCATCCTTTGGGATATCTCCTTCTTGAAGATACTTCACAATTGGAGTCATCCAGGATTCAGGATCCTTCTCAGGATATCCATCACCAGGATCCTGGATACATGCTACTTCTTTATCCTGAGATTTGAAATGTTCCATTGCAGGATACAGGATGTGCACTATTGGTATCTGAGTTCCCTCTGGTATCCTGACAGTAGATCCTAAGTTTGCTAGAGCGTCAGCTTCAGCATTCTTTTCTCTTGGTACCTGTTCAAGTGTAAAAATTTCGAAATATCCTGCTAATTTTTTAACAATTTCAAGGTATTCAGCTAACTTTTCACCTTTTACTGCATAAGATCCATTGAAATGGTTAGTAATCAACAGGGAATCGACATATACTTGTAAACATCTAATATTCATATTTCTAGCCAATTCTAATCCTGCTATCAGAGCTTCATACTCAGCTTCATTATTGGTAGCAGAAAATTCACATTTAATAGCCCGGGGTAATATGTCCCCCTGTGGCGATTTTAGTAGTATACCCAATCCTACACCTCTAACATTAGATGCACCATCAGTATATAATGTCCAAGATTCTATATTTTCTTCGAGTTGTTGCACTTCTAGGTCTACTTCATTTTGAATATCACTACTGAAATCAGCCACAAAGTCTGCTAGAGCCTGAGACTTTATAGCATTTCTAGGTTCATATATTAGATCATAGGCACCTAATTTTACTGACCACTTAGCCATTCTACCTGACATCTCAGGTTTCCTAAGCACATTCTTAACCGGATAATTAGTTTTAACATGAATCCTATGTGTCTCAAAATAATGTCTAAGCTTAGTTGATGCCATAACTAGGGCTAATATCATTTTTTCTAGATGAGAATATCTAGTTTCAGCATCTAATAAACTTTTACTAACGTAATAGACAGGATACTGCTGACCTTCATGATCCTTTACAAGGACAGCACTTACTGCATTCCCAGATACTGCGAGATATAGGGATAATGGTTCACCATCCTAAGCTTCATTAATAGAGGTGCGGTTGAAAGATATTGCTTTAATTCCTGTAGGGCTGCTTCATGCTTTTCTCCCCACTCGAACCTCTTATTCTTCTTCAGGATATCGTAGAATTCCTTGCATTTTTCCGAGGATCTTGATATAAATCTGTTTAATGCTGCTACTCGCCCTGTTAATCTTTGAACATCTTTCATATTTGAAGGTGACTTGATATCCAAGATAGCTTTAATCTGCTCCGGGCTTGCTTCTATCCCCTTTTTAGTCACCATGTATCCTAAAAACTTTCCTGCCCCCACTCCAAAATGGCACTTGGCAGGATTTAGTTTCATATTATACTGGTCCAGGATATCAAATGCTCCTTTAATATCCTGGAGATGATCCTCAGCCTTCTTGGATTTGACTACCATATCATCAATGTACACCTCCATGGGGTCCCCCAGTTTGTCTTTAAACATCATGTTCACCAATCTTTGGTACGTTGCACCTGCATTTTTCAAACCAAAAGGCATAGCAGTATAACAGTAAATACATGTTGGTGTCATGAAAGCAGTATCCTCCTGGTCTGAAGGTTCCATTTGGATCTGCTGGAATCCTGAGGATGCATCCATGAAGGTTAACATTTCATGACCGGCAGTGGCATCTACCATTGAGTCTATATGAGGCAGAGGGAATGGGTCTTTAGGACATGCTTTGTTCAAGTCTGTGTAATCTACACAAACTCTCCATTTCCCATTCTTCTTTTGAACCACGACCACATTTGCTAGCCACTTGGGAAATTTGACTTCCCTGATCATCTTGGACTTCAATAGCCTTTCAACCTCTTCTTGAATAATTATGTTTCGTTCTGGAGCAAACTTCCTTCTCTTTTGCTGGATAGGCTTGAAAGACCTGTCAATTCCAAGCTTTTGAGTTATAATATCCTTAGAAATACCTGTCATATCCTCATGCTTCCATGCGAATGTTGACATCCTGCATTTCAAAAAGTTAGTTAACTGATTTTCAATATCCTGAGGGATATTGGCTCCTACGAGCACCGAGATATCTGGATTATCTTGATCCAGGATAATTTTCTTTACATCCTGCTCTGAAGCCTCCATGATATCCTGGGCCCGCATCTTTAATTGCTATCCTGCTTTGGATTTTCTTGAGGCCTTCATTGAAGAGGAGTAGCACTCCTTCGCCTCTTGTTGGTCACTTTCAACTTTGACTACCCCCCAAGGAGTAGGGATCTTGACACACTGATGATAGGTGGAAGGTACAGCTTTCATATCGTGAATACATGGCCTGCCCAATATAATACTATAGCAGGATAATGAATCCATGACACAAAACTGTTGCATCGAGTTTACTCCTTTGACATATACGGGCAGTTTTATCTCCCCAACAGTATTCTTTGCTTCTCCACTAAACCCTACAAGCACAGTGGACTTTGAGGTAATCTCTATCTCGGGGATGTTCATTCTCTTCAAGGTTTCCAATTG
The DNA here is from genome assembly GCA_030545235.1 of Helianthus tuberosus. Lineage (NCBI taxonomy): Eukaryota > Viridiplantae > Streptophyta > Magnoliopsida > Asterales > Asteraceae > Helianthus > Helianthus tuberosus. Next base: position 51,451,966 of record CM060410.1, on the reverse strand, counting down.
GATGATGTTGACTAAGCTGCCATTATCCACCAGTATCATGCGTACAAAGTGATTAGCAACATATAAAGTTATTACCAGAGCATCATGATGAGGATCCTGGACAGTATCCTTGTTATCACTATCGAACGTGATCATTTTATCAATCATGAGGGTCGATATCCTGGTTGCCTTATTCCCCCTTTCGGCCTTAGCCTCCTTTGCATGTCTTTTGGCTGCAGAATAAGAAGTTCCGCAGATATCGGACCCTCCTGAGATAAAGTTAATTATCTTGGCGTCGGCGGGAGGTGATGCTGCTCGTTCAGGATCCTTCTCAATATCCTGACCTTTATTCTTCTTTCTGCCCAGAAGATCCTTCAGATATCCTTTGCTTAGTAGGTAGCTTATTTCTTTCCTCAGAGCAATGCAATCCTCAGTAACATGTCCGAAATCCTCATAGAAGGCACACCATTTGGACTTGTCCTTCCAATCAGCATTTTGTTGATTCTTCCGAGGCCACCTGGCTTTATCTCTCAAACCCTGCATAGCATACATTAGTTCAGGTATATTAATAGAAAAACAATATTCTGACAATTCAGGATACTCCTCAGGATCCTCATTTTCAACAGCGTTCACTTTTTTACTATCATTCCTGTCATATGGCTTAGAACGATATGGTTTGTATGAGGATTCTGACTTCCTGTTAGTTGGTTCATATGTTGAGGATGCATTCATCCTCTCTTGCATTTTCTTATCATCTTCCAGCCTGATATATCTCAAGGCCCTGTTTTGAGCTTCGTCCAAGTTCCTGCAAGGATTCATCACAAGATCCTGATAAAACTGAGAATCCTTTTGTAGTCCCATCTTGAATGCTTGGACTGCTGTAGCAACATCAAGGTGTGGGATATCCAAGGATTCCCTGCTGAATTTGTTCACATAATCCCTTAGGGATTCTTGAGGCCCCTGTGTTATCCTGTAGAGGTCACTTGTTAGTTTTTCAAAGCTTCTACTACAAGAAAACTGACTATTAAACAAATTAACTAAATGAGCAAATGATGTAATTGAATAAGGTGGAACGTTTAGAAGCCATTTCAAGGCTGATCCTGTTAGAGTAGAGCCGAAGCCCTTGCACAAGCATGCTTCCTTAAGTTCTGGCGGGATAGGGTTAATCTCCATCCTCTCCCTATACTGGGCAATATGCTCCTCAGGATCCGTCGTCCCATCATACAGCTTCATATTAGGAGTCTGGAATCTCTTTGGGATTTCTGCATCACAAATGGGGTGAGCAAAGCGGGATATGTTGTGACTATCCCGAGATACTTCCGGTATAGGCTGCACTATCCCAGGCACACTTGATATCATATCGTTCAACTTTTGAAGCTCTCTGGTTATCACTGATGTCACACCTGCATCCTGCAATGATCCAAGATTATTAGTAACAGGGATACTGGTGTTAACAGATAAGTTACCAGCTTGGTGATTCTGGCTATATCCTGGGGCGTATCCTGGAGCATATCCTGGATCCCTCACAGTCGACATCCTAGTCGAAGAGGGTATCTCAGGAATATGACTCCGGGAATGGCTAGGCACAATATTCCCCATGTTATCCTCAGCATATACTGTAGAACTGAAGTTTAAAGCTCTTGGTTGCAAGGGAGTGACAGTATCCTCAGCGGGCCTGCTTGAGCTGGATTTCAAGAGTTGTATCTCTCTTATCAGCATTTGGTTGGTCTCCTGCTGCTGCCTCATTTGTTCCTGTACACTACCAAATAAAGTTAGAATTTCTTCATTAGAGGCCAAAACAGGACCAGATCCCTGAATATTCTGAGCGGGAATAACATCCCGAGCCACATGAATTTCGATTCCTTGTAAAGAGGCTTGCGTTCTCGGAGGAGGTGGTGGAAGCATCGAAGCAATTGTTGTAGAGGTTGTAGCAGACACGGTGGAAGAGCTCATGTTTGATCTCGAGGCCATTGAAAATAGTGTAGCAAAAAGTTTTAAAAATAGAAAACCAAGTAATGATTTTGCAAAAACTTTTAGTAGAAATAGCACCACTTGCCCCACGGTGGGCGCCAAATTGTTTTGGTCAAAAATTACCTAAGCAATTAAGTGATCAAATTAGTTTTGTGAGGTAGTGTGCTAGTAATACTTTGTGAAAAATATGTTGGTTTGTTAGTTTGCAAAAACAGTTATCAGGATACGGCTCAGGATATCGAGCTATATCTATAGTCAAACAATGAGCAAAAATGTAAAGGTTGACACGTGATGTACGAGGAAAGCCCTTGATCAATCTAGATCTCCGGCATAAAACCTCGGGAGCTGACAATCGTCGGCTGCCTTGTTCTTCTTATTGCTTGAATAACATTATACAGTGCAGGATATGATACGGATCAACTAAGTGTTACAATGCGATTCGAGTACAAGTGTGAGTATTTGTGAGTGTTTGCGGCTTGTAGAGAGTAAAAGTGTTCAAGAAATTGTGTGTGTGAAAGTCGTGTGTTCCTATGATCCGTGCATTCCTTTATATAGTAAAAGGAAATAACTAACTATGCTAAAAATCCGGGATATTATGCTAAAAATCCGGGATACTGAGATTATTTCCTTTCTGAACGTTGCCATGCTGTTTCCACTCGTTTTCCACGCGCTTACTAACTATAACTCCGGGATTTAAGCTTCCATAACCGTTACAACATTAATATCTTTAACCAATCTTCGTAACTTTCCATAAAACACGTCAATCTTCAATGCTGACCGTTAGAAGAGCTATTTTTCCGCCATCAACGTCCTTATCCAAACCAATTTGAGCGGGTCTTCAGGATGACTTGGTCTTCATGAACGTTAGTCCCTTGTAGCCAACGTTTACAAGCAAATTGTTAGTAATAGTCAGGATACTGCCTCAGGATGTTACCAATATCCTGGTCCGGTATCCTGATCGTAATCAGCTATCATAAAATCAAGATATAGTATCAGGATATGGGCTCAGAATTTCACCCATAACAATGATTATCGCCCAAATCGGAGCCCTGATTGGATTCCTTGTACACCTTAATATGTACATTACAACTCAATAAGGACAAACCAAATTCCTATTAAGATCTTCCTATCTTCATAGTTAGATTCTTGAAAATATTTAAAGTGCCAAATGAAATCCACGGATTGGATTCCTGGTATGCTTTAAATACCCGTGTCCAAAGATAACAAATTAAATGTCAAGTTAAACGATTAATGCGATTATGTGTTCTCTTTTTTTTTATGTGATCTGATTTTCGTTATCCAAATCCTCATAGAATCTTCCATATCTTCATATGAGGGATTCATAGTAGGATATTCAAAAGGTACTACCTTAAATCCTTAATGGGCTTCTACGTGGTAGTTAAGACCCTTGGGTTATATAGTACCATTCCATGATTCGAAAAGGGACCCTTGAGCGGTCTAGTTAAAGATTGATTCAAAATCTGGTTAAGAGTGGCATGTGACGATACAGCTGAAAGGACCCTATGGTGGTCCAGTCACACTCATCACAGGATCATTCATTTGGTTTTCCCCTACACATTATTAAATGCACTATGTGGACTATGCAAGGAATTACGTAATTATGGACGCGTACATAATTATAAAAATTCAGTGCACGGAAACCACAGTAAGATTTATCATGTGTAAGAACCAATAGTGACAACAATAGCGAAACATGAACAATGTAATGGAGGTACGGTGGACGCACCAATGGTGCTTGATATACTTGTATATAAGTATCCCTCTTACATTGCAAGCATAATGTTATTTGAAGTTACTAGAAGTTCGGAACTCTAACCAGTGTTGTTTTATCTTTTCGACTTCATGTCTCAAGCTTTCACAAGTTTCCTCTAAATAAAATTTCGGTACGAAATTTCCTAAAGTAAGGGAGACTATGACAACTGTGTTCTGTAAGCATCGCATAATGTAAAACAATGTTGGTTATCAATAAAACAATGTGCTTTGGTGTTATTATATGTGTTATTGTGTTTGATGATTTTACAATTTGATTCGATTCCGATTTCAAGCTTTAAATCGCTTTCTGGAAGGTTATACGCAAACTGGTGCATAAACACAGTCAGTTTAACGCGACAAACACTCCAGAACAGTGACATAAGCCAAACATACCTTAAATATCCTCTACATAACTTAGAAATAAGTTTTGAAGGATTTGGTATGGCAAAAACATGTTTATTTGAACTAAAGAACTAATTACGACAAAACTGCGAAACGAACGTTGGTGACCGCCCGGAAAATATTTAAATCCCAAAAATATTCTGTTATGATTAAACTTTTATTTTAATCAGGTCCGTGTTGAAAAATAAATTAAAACGCCTAAAAACGTTATTTTTCAAGTTTAAGCGCGTACCGTGTGTTTCTACGCGACACAGTGCTTCTACTGCAAAACGCAGACAACGCAGCCAGTCTTGGCAACTGAAATTTATTTCAGTAATATTTTGGCGAGTTTATTTTTATAGTATAATAACAATAATTTAGAACGCCATAAACCGGGGTTTAAACGCTAGATAAAATACCCGGTATCCAGTTAAATACCCGTTTTAGCCTACATATAGCATATTTATGTAAAAATTACACATGGACCCCCTCCCCCATCTAATTTTCGGTTCAAATATTATGGTGGCCCCACCATATATTTTCTTAGATCTTGCTTGATACACTTTGATATTATTGGTACTTGAAATCTCTAATAAATCTTTCCATATCCTCCTTTATATCATTATAAATCTTACCAAGATCACCATATTTACCACAACACTCAACCCTCACTCTCTCTCCCTCCTACAACCGTCCCATCTCTCTCTCTCTCTCTCTACATTCATCACCTTCAAGTCTTGTTCTTGAGAATTCAAGCTCATTTCTAGCAACTTTCAAGTTAGTATGAAGATCTAAGGGTGTTCCCAAGGTGCTGTCAAGTGATTACAAGCTTCCTATCATCAAAATCTCATCCTACAACCTACTTGAATCTTGAAGGTATAACATTTGTTTTTAAACCATACTTTAGATTCTTGGTTGTTCTTGATGATTGAAGTTTCTCTTGAATCTTGGAATTTTTCACTAAACTTGAAATCTAAAAGAAATGGGTCTTGAAACAAATAAAAATGGTGGTAATATATATGTATGTATAACCGTACATATATATGTGTGTGTATGAGTCTTGAAGTTTGATTTTTTTGTTAAATACTTGTTTATGTTGTTACATGTTCTTGAATAATAGTCTAAATGCAAGTGATTGATGATCTCTGAATGATATGTTAAATGCTTACATACATCAGCAAATAAACAAGAATATATCTCATATTTGATGCATCTAAACCCATATAAAATGTTGATGTTATGATAATATGCTTTAGACACTTGTACATGTGATTATATGTTGATTTAGAGCTCAAGAAGTGATAAAAAAAATGGTTGTATGACAAAACTGAATTTGAACAGATTATAAGCACTAAAAATGACCTTATTTGATGTATTATAATGGCATGAAACTTTAACATAGGTTTACTAGCTTTGCATGTTGTACATATAGCTTAAAAAGTGGTAAATTATGTGAAATTTGCATGATTTATGTGCTTTGTTTAAGACCTGCACTATCATGAGTATAACCATTATTTTATTCAGTAAATAACATGGTTTGTGTCAAAATTTCAAGTCGTTTCGATTTGGGAAGGTTCGGGTAACGTTTGATGCAAAACTATGCGGTAAAACGGTCAAAAATCGCCTTTTCGGAGGATTTTTATTAAACTGTTTTAGATCAGTAACCAAACTGATATTTTTTGCTATAAAAATAAGTAATTTAACTTATATTAAGTTTACTTGGTGTTTGGTTAGTCATACATGACTTCCGACGCCCAAAAATGTTTCCGAATCGCTAAAATAAGTGATTTTCGACATAACTAGAATGGGTTGTTCATATGTTATTTTATGTGTTACAATGTGCTATGTGTTTTACAATATGTGTATGATCATGTGTTAGTGTTGACAAGATTAGGTGTGTTACACTCGAGTACATATATACAAATACACCAAAATAATCAAAAATAATAACTTTTCGAGAAATCTCAAAGTTATGTGAAAATTCTAAGTATCGGAGAAACTTCGGTATTTTTGTGAGTTTTGATTATTAAATCATTCTTATCTAATTTAGGACGAATAAATTGAGGGATTGTGTTAACATATAAAAACGCACCCAAAGGTGACTACATAGTCCCCTCTTTTACTATTTTCAATTGTTTTGGGGTGATTCATATGTATCAAAACAATTTCGATATTTTAACGATGGTTTCAAAAACGATTACGATGATTTATACTAAACTAATAACGATTTCGATAATGTAAACGAGCTTGTTGGTTGTAGTTACATAACGAATGACATTCATTAATTTTGGCCGAACCGACCAGTATTAGGTTATGGTACCAGAGGATCCGACAAATCCCGTTATCAGACTGCACCCATGGTTATGTATGGGTTAAGTGGGTAACGACTGAATCTGTGATTGTTAATTTACCCTTTGGTGGTTTATTAATACGAGAAGCGATATGCGAGATAGTCGAGTCACGAAGGTTTGGATGTTATTAGCGAGACAATCAAAAGTAGTTTCATGATCTAAAACGAGAATGATTTAAACGACTAAAGAGATTTTCAACGAATTAAACGATTTGGGTAAACGATTGGTTTGCGGTTAGTGTTTAGATAACGGGACGGGTGTAATGTGATGAAAGCTTGGTGGAGACGCCGCTGGTACTTCCTATATATATATATATATGTTTTCATCATATTACATACCGTGGCTTTATTTAGTTCACTTGGGTAAACAATTTGAAACGATGTCACACAAACGAGGTTTTCGAAACGATATAAACTATACGAGTTTTATTAACGAGTTTTATTAACGAGATTTTATTAAATAAATGTTTTGGGTTAAGAATCATGGCTACGAGATTTTATACACTATAACCAACTTGATTTGAGTTGGTTAGTTATGCCGCAATACAATACTTTTCAAAACAAGGTTTTTAATTAAGTATTGCAACATGTAAACTAGCCATGAATCCGACACTCTCAAAACCCTATGTACTCGCCAGCATTTCTTTGCTGACTTTGTTATCACATATGTTTCAGGTGTTGTTAAACGATGTTGATTGCTATGATGCATGCTCACATAGGACTGGATGAGGCCTTAGTGACTTAATAACAATGATAGACTATGTTTAACCTGCTTATTTAGATTTCCAGACGATATAAATATTTAATGTTTAATCAAACGAAACTTCAAATTTCCGTGTGTTTTGAAACAATGATTCTGTTACAACACTCCCCGACGATTCCGCCGCGATTTGTTGTTTTACGCGGTCGGGGTGTGACAATCTACTATTACCCAAATCGTGTCATTGCCACATTTTGTCAAAGGTAACTTGGTAATCAAGTCCATGGTTACCATTTCCCATTTCCATGTGAGAATTTCAAGTTATTGTAGCAAATCTGACGGTTTCTAATCTTCAGCTTTAACTTGCGAACACGTTAGACATTTAGCTACATAGGTGGCCATGGATTTCTTCATACCCATCCACCAATAATTTCTTTTCAGGTCTTCATAAATTTTATCCCCTCCAGGATGTACCAAACATTTGGAATTATGTGGTTCTTGGAGAATCAGATCTTTGAGTCCTCCCTAGATGGGAATCCAGATTCTATCATTGAATCTCAAGATTTCATCATTTCCAGGTGTTAACTACCCTTCATTAGAAGCATTTGCTTCTAATAAAGCTTTCTTTTGAACCTCAAGCAGTTTCTCACTTAAAGTAGTTCGAATATCTATTCTTTTAGCATGAATCCTTAATGGTTTGATTCTTTCCTTGTGGCTCAAGGCGTCAGCAACGACATTTACCTTGCTAGGATGATAACAAATCTCACATTCGTAATCATTCAATGTTTCCATCCAACGACGTTGGTGCATATTCAAATCTTTTTGATTAAATATGTGTTGGGGGATTTTATGATCTGTGTATATAACACATTTCATACTGTATAGGTAATGCCGCCATAATTTTAGTGCAAATACAACAGCACCTAGTTCCAGATCATGGGTGGTGTAATTCTTTTCATGCACCTTAAGTTGTCATGACGCATAGGCAATCACTTTGCCTCTTTGCATCAACACACACCCTAATCCTGTGTGCGAAACATCACAGTAAATCACGAAGTCTTCATACCTTCGGGTAATGATAATACAGGGACATTACTCAATCTTTGTTTAAGAATCTTGAAGGATTCCTTCTCCTTTGGCCCCCAATCAAACTTAGCATTCTTGCGTGTCAACGTAGTTAAGGGAATGGCTATTCTCGAGAAGTTCTCAATGAATTTTCTATAATAACTAGACTCTATTCATGAGATCCATAAAAGTTGTTGGAGCATTAGTGAGTCCAAACGGCATAACCAAGAACTCATAATGTCTGTATATGTTTCTAAAGGCAGTCTTTGGAGCATCTTCACTTCTGACCTTCAGTTGATGATGACCAGATCGAAGATCAATCTTAGAAAAGAAACTTACCCCTTGTAATTGATCGAATAAGTCATCGATTCTGCGCAAGGGATAACGATTCTTAATCATTATCTTATTCAGTTCACGGTAGTCAATGCGCATCTGTATTGAACCGTCTTTCTTTTTTTGATAAAAAGAATAGGAGCTCCCCAAGGGGATGAACTAGGTTGTATTAAACCTTTCTCAAGAAGTTTTTCGAGTTACGCCTTTAATTCTTTCATCTCGGTTGGCTTCAAATGGTATGGAGCTCTAGCTATTAGAGCTGACCCAGGAAATATGTCGATTCTGAACTCGACTTGCCTTTCTAGGGGTAATCCAAGTAAATCTTCTAGAAACACTTCAGGGTATTCAGAAATGACTGGTATATCTTCTATCTTGGGTTTTGGCGTATCTACCTGTCACACCCCGACCACGTGAGACAACGAAACGTGGCGGAAACATCGGGGAGTGTTGTAACAGAATTAATTGTTTCAAATCCATGGCAATTGAAGTTTTGTTTTATTAATCATACAAGAGAGTTTACATCCTTTTAAACAAGAAACAAAGAGTACATAACAAAAATTAACTAGTTCTTGTCTCGTTTTAAGTCACTAAGGCACAGGTCCGCCTAAGTATGTCTTGATAAGTCCTATGCATCATCTCCTGAAAACACATGTGAAAATAGGTACGTCAGCATAAAAATGCCTGTGAGATACATAGGTTTTGTGAAAACAGAATTCATGACTTATGTTTGAGAAAATGTTTAGTCATGAACCTTGTAATTTGCTTTGTCTTGTAAATCATTTGAAAAACGATAAGATCAGATGATATGTATAAATAAGAGAATAATGTATGGTTAAATGAATAACCATGTAAAATGAGTTTGTATAAGATAAGTTGTTTGTAAATCAATGTCTTGTGAAAAGTATGTTATTTGTATAAAATGTTATATGTCTCAAATTGAAATGATTCAAATAACGCTACGATATGTAATACCATACAAGCACTTATATATAGGAAGTACCAGCGGCGTATCCACCATACTTGTATCATATTACACACGCCTCGTTACTTAATCACTTAATCAAACCAAACTACCAAAGTAAAATGTTCATGTCTAATGTAAATCATGTAATGTGTATCCAAAATGTAAGCATGTGATGAATAACAAATGTACTAAGTATGCAACAAAGAACATACATAGCATAAAGTGTAATGTATAACAATGTACTAAGTATGCAACAAAGAACATACATAGCATAAGTGTAATGTAAAACAATGTACTAAGTATGCACACAATGGACAGACATAGCATGAAATGTAATGTAGGACGATGTACTAAGTACGCACACAATGGGCATACATAGCATGAAATGTAATGTAGAACGATGTACTAAGTACGCACCCAATGGGCATACATAGCATGTAATGTAAAACGATGTACTAAGTACGCACACAATGGGCATACATAGCATGTAAAGTAAAACGATGTACTAAGTACGCACACAATGGGCATACATAGCATGAAATGTAAAACGATGTACTAAGTACGCACACAATGGGCATACATAGCATGAAATGTAATGAAATCATGTACTATAATGTACTAACGAACATAGCAGGTATATGATGTGAAAACATGGAAAGCATGAAAGTAACAAGTAGGCACATGTGTTCCACCCCAAAACGTTTGGAAAACAGTAAAAGAGGGGTCTATGTACTCACTTGAGATTGCTCAGAAGTCCTAAGATAACCACCAAGCAATGCTAGAGATCACGGAATCAAACAGCACCTAATATAGGTAACTATGTTAATAAACCGGACCTAAATCGGAGGATCGGATAGAATGAGGGTTCGTAAACCAAACGAGGATGGAGACTCGTGTAATATGGTTTAACAAAGCCTACATACTAAATGAAACCTAACATAAGTGCTTACGACCCATTACGACCCGTTTAGGAAGCTTATGCTACTTTAACACGTCGTTCGCGTAAAACGCGTTTGGACCGTCTAACTAGTCCTATGACAAGTAACATATGCCTTAACATGTCTAACATTGTTGTCAAATCAGTTTAGATGTCAAAAGTTATGTTACATATGTTTAAAATGAATTTTGGCATCAAAGGGGTATTTTGGTAATTTACCTAAGGCATATAAACTACCTATCATACAACTACTTAAACGAAGCGACCATAAGGTATAACCTCGGAAGGTTATTCCCTATATACTATGGTCACCTAATGTGCTTGGTCGGATCCTAATGATCGACCAAATGGGTCGGGTTCGAAGGTATAAGCGATTTATTAGATCGCTTACCCTTACGACCCTAGACAACGTGGTAATCAGTAGGCATAGTCACAAAGGACTATAACCATCGTGATTACAATCACGTTGCGAAGTTCAAACGAACTTCGCATTGACCATAAACTGGTCAACGCAGAAAGTCAAACAAAGTTTGACTTTCGGACTCGAAAAGCAATAAAAGAACGAAGGAACACTTACAAAGGGTCCCCGAATGCTAATCTAGATCAAAATAGCTCAGGTATGAAACAAAGGTTTCAACTTAGAGCACATTAGATCAGATTCTTGTGAGGAAAAGTGAAGGGTGGAGGTGGGTATTTATAGTTTTCGGTTCACCGTTAGGATCGTTTCTTGGAGAAGAGGGAATGATCTAACCCGTACACTTGTCGGAATGTTGTGGTAAGTGATTTTGGCCACCACAAGAGATTAACATGTGGCACTTGGCCTTTGGGGAGTGTTTAAGGGCAGTTAACAGCTGAGAAAAATGTTTTGCTGCATCTGGCCCCTGCTTGCGCACCGCAACACTCCCATTGTTGAGGTGCGCAAGGACCAAGTTTGGCAGATTTACAGTTTTGGTCCCTGCTGTGTAATAGGCTCATTTCCGACACGTTTAAGGCCCGTTAACCCCATTTCAAAGCTATAAAATGAAGTTAAAGTATAGGGAACTTAAAATGTGCTTAAAAATATCTCAGATGTTGGTTCGTTTGGCCGTACGATCGCGATGTTCGGTTAATTACGACGGAATGCGCATAAGCGCGAAAAACGATCCAAATGGCGTGACGAATGGATTTTTGACAAGCCAAACACTAAAGCATAATATTATAATGCTTACATAAATTTTTGGATCTCCGGATGTATTCAGAACGTAAGTTATGCGCGAAAGTGCAAACTTGTGCACTTTTTGACGCTTTTAGTCCCTGAATGACCTAAATGTTTACTTTCGCATACCGAACCCCTCAAAGCCTATTTCTAAGCTATGTAAAGGATATTTAGGGTATGTTAAACTTATGGTCAAGTTCCGGAATGTCTGTTACAGTTCAAATTGGCATACTTTCGCAGTTTGTCGAATTTAGTCCCTGTAAGCGATTAAACTTGATTTTGCCATACCAAAGCCTTCAAAAACTTATTTCTAAGTTATGTAAAGGTTATTTAAGGTATGTTAAGCCTATTTCACTATTCCGGAGTGTTCGTCGAATTAAACTGGTTATATCTACGCATCAGTGCGCGTATAACCTTCCAGAAAGCGATTTAGAGCTTGAAATCGAACAAGAGTTGATATGTGCAAACGATACACATATTTTTACAAATCCCAAGTATGAAATACAATATTTCATTGGTTTGGCATTTGTTTGATGGTTGAAGTGACACAGGTGTCACACTACCGTCACCTGTGCCATTTATGTGCTAAAAGTGGTTTAATAAAAACAACTAAAAATAACCCTAATCTAGACACTCTAAGCTTTAAATTTATAAACTTAGACTCGATTTAAAACTAAAACCACACAACCGGCAAGTAACCCGATCAGTGTAGTAAAGCTAAAGTAAGTCCGAGTATCGAACCCACGAGACTCTAAGGATTACGCTAAGACTCTATCTAGACTATGACTGACACGACTAAACTAAATGTTTGTTGATTGGGGGGGTTTCTAAAAATCCTAAGAATGCAAATAACGAATAACAAGATTAGCTAGACTAACTAACACGAACTTGAACGAAGACTTTGACCAGTGGTGATGAAGACTACCTAGGCTAGACGCAAGTTTAACTCAGAATGGATTTCTATTCGATAGTTTTGTGGTATGGAACCGGGATCTTTAAATGCTAAACCTATTAAGATACCAACTAAGCCCCTCAATCCCTCTCAAGGTGATTCTTGTGGCACTACCTAGGCTGTTACGCTTACCGGTTTTTAGATTTCCTCACAGTCCTCTAACTTCTTGAAAGTGCCTGAATAAGACGATCTACCTCACAGCGCGAAAGTCTAAGGCAACTATGGATTTTAATCTTGGTTTAATAGACAAGAGAATGTTTAAGGACTAGACCGATTTCTTAGACCTAGCTATAAACCAAACCGAGACATATTAATAACCTCGAGCCTCACAGCGACAATATTAGCAGAACACTTGATTTTATTAAATTACCGAATATTACTTCTAAGATTAGTTACGTAATTTCACCTTAAAGAGTTAAAGATTTATTATGTGATATAGACACTCACCTAAATCAAGAACACTAGCACAACCCTATTATGTGATATAGACCGTCACCAAGGATTATACGAAGCAATAAACAACGATAAAACAAATATCAAGCATGCATATACATAAACTTAAAATTCCATAGCCTTTACAATACAAGAAAATCCATAAACCACGCCAAAAACCGAATAAAAATCCAAACTTTATTTAAACTATTGTCATGCCTAGGTAGTTAAATAATTTTAGCCAAAAAACATAGTCTTAAAAACAATCAAACAAAATCTCAAACAAGAATTCATGGAAGTAAAAACAAGAAACTAGAAAATAAAAGAAATCGTAAGGTAGAACCCGTAAATTTCTTGATCTCTAAGCTTCCCACTTGACCCCAATAATTCCCGAGCTTGATTTCTTGCAAGACAATCTTCAAAAAGTGATGTTCTTCATGCGTCTGATCTTGTCTTCGTGCGTCCGATCTTCTGATCTTTTTTTTTTTTTTTCTGATATGCGTCCGTCCAATATATAAATAATGCTGCTCCCCTTTTCTGCCGTATTATATATATTTTATTTTCGTGCCAATATGCTCTAATCCTTCCTCAGCCGATTCCCTCCTTTTATTATCATGCAAGTTGAATTATATATATTGCTCATTAGGGTTTAATAATTAACAATGCAAATCTATATTCAAAAAGGCCCAACATCCATAAAATGCTTGAAGTTCGCTGGCCTTTAAAATTCCTTGACAGCCCACTTCTTTCGTCCAATCTTATTAGAATTCTTTTCCTTTTTGTCATATGATATTAATTAATATGGTTTGTCCACCAAAAGCCCATTTAATAATTCTTTTATATATGGCAACGCTTAATGGATGACATAGAGATAGCGGGCTCGGTCCACTCAAGAAAATAGCGGCAATTTTAATTCAGTCACTGGCGTCCCGCTCTGCCCAACTGGCCGGTCATTTCCATATTACTCGTTTTTTCCTTCATTTGCATCAGAACCTGGCCCAACACAAAATAATATAATACAATACTAAAAACTAAAAATAATAAATAAAAACTAAACTAAAACTATACAGTTTACACAAGAGAAATATGTGCATTTTACCCCACATCAAATATCCCACACTTAACCTTTTTTCGTCCTCGAAAAAGAATTATGCAACGGAATCATAGTTGGAATAATCATTCGGGACAAAAGCCTAAATTACTCATTAAAATTGAAACTTGTGTTAGCCGCGATTGCAAGTATATTGATCCACTTAAACCCAACCCGGTTCCAAACCCTTATCATGCGATTTTAGTTCAAGTGCGGTGAATCTACCTAGGGTCTCACGCTAAGAATCGCAAGTCCACCTAATCCCCCCTCAAGCTTATAGGACAAAAGGAACAACCACAGGGCTATTTCCTAACCGTTTTATACCAAGATCAAGAGAGTTTAGATTCAAATCTACTCTTTCCATTTTTTTCTTTTCTCATTTTTTTCTTTTCATCAAGTTTTCAATTTTTTTTTCTTTTTTCGAGCGTAGACGTTGTTTTCCCTAACCCAGAGGCATTCCGGCTGTAGAGTCGCTATCCCCAACTCGGATTACTTAGGCTTCGGTACTTTTCATTTTCTATGCAAGGTCGATTTCACACACCCTAGCGGTAATCCGGCTGTAGAGTCGCTAACCCCAACCCAGACTACATAGAAATGCGCTACTTTCATTCAGTTTCTAGCTCGTTTTTCTTTATTTTCATTTTTTTCTTTTTCCACCAGATATGACAAAAAACTCTAACGATCTTAACTTATAACGGCATCCCTTATACTATTATTGGCGGTTTCAATTTCCCCACTTTCCCTTGATGAGAACCCACTAGTAGACCGACAATTAGGTATATTAAGATCAAAGGAACCTAGAACCGAATCGAGCCTACCCGCATATCCCAAACTAGACACAAGCTCAATTATTTTATTCTCATATTATTATTATTTGAACCCGAACAAAAACCCGACTTTTCTATCATTTTCCGTTTTTATTTTGCAAACTTCTTATTTCAAAAGACATTTTCTAATTTTTTTAATTTTTTTGGATTTTTGAATATTTTTTATTTTTTTTAATTTTTTTGTATTGTTTTTTTCTTTTTATGACTCAAGACACTACTAACTGGACACTAAACGATAGTTTCTCATCCCCACACTTAAACTCTACATTGTCCTCAATGTAGGATGGAAACCGACTTAAAAAAACTAAAAATAAATAAGAAATAAAAAGACTAAGGGTATAAATGGAAAGGACTTAGCTGGTTAATAACAACGCGTATGCTTCAAATCTCTCGTCCAATCCAGCTCGATCGTATAGCATTTCATTCGCGATCGGCTTTGACTCTAACTAGTACACTCGATAAATGCCTGGAATTTGAACAGCAGTTCAAAAATCACCCGAATGGAGATTGAGTACGGGTGGTACGATTCAAACCTGCATAAACAAAAACAAGCAAAAACCAAAGCAGTACCGACTCTAAACAAAAGACACAAAAACTACTAACTAAGACTTAATATACAAAAACTACAAACTACCGAAAATCCACTGAATAAATAAATTTAACAAACTCTACAAAACCTCCCCACACTTAAATTTAATCAGGAGGTTTTTCTTTGATCTAGACCATATCTAACCCGTTTAATTCCACCCGGTCCTCAAAAATAGTTAAAAATTTATTGGTGGAATTATAAAATATTTTAAAATTTTTAAACGGGTCAGACCACCAGAATTTAAACTTACCTAGAAGGAAGTGGATGCGCGACATGTAATGAGAAGACTGATCATGTTTGAAATTCAAAGGCTCCTCCTTCTTCTTCACCTTGTATAACCCTTCGGTCCTCTTCCGTTTTTGATCTTTTCTTTTCTCTTTCCTCGCCTTCTCCCGTGGCTTTTCTGATTTTTCAGTTTCACCTATCACTAAAACCATGGGCCAGCTGTGGTGTTCTTCTTCCACCACTTTCAAAGGATGATCCCCACACTTAGTCTCTTCGTAAGGGGTAGGTTCGATCATCTCTGTCGGTTCACCTTCAAGTAGGGCATCAAAGTACGCTATATCCCCATCAGGATCCAACACTCCTACCTCTTCGTAGACCGGTAAACCATCTAATTCTAACTCTAAAAACTCATCCTCCCCAAACGAATTAATTTCTACCTCTTCAATTTCTTCTTCTGCACCAAACATCAAACCAAGGGAGTCTCCTAAATCAACTTCCTCCTCCATCACTTTTTCTTTTTCCACTTCAGCAAACATCCAACCAGTGGAATCCCCCAATTCCACTTCTTCTTCAATTACTTCTTTCTTCACTAACGACCTCTGATACGCCGCCCATTCTTCTTCGTTTATCCCGTCATCAGAGTCACTCCAGTAATTAATAATTGGAACCTGTGGAACCGGAGGTGGGACTTCAGCGTCCATTTTCGTCTCCGTTACTGAAGTTATCTCTTCATCTGACCAATCCTCATATGGCAGCTCTTTCCCCAGTTCTGGAAATGTTGGGATTAATTCCCCAGTAGAAAGCATGTAACCGAGGTAGTTACCTTCCGCATCATATGTATAGCCAGTCGTTGGCTGTTCTGGTTGGACTTTTTGTGCTTGTTCCTCTTCTTTCAATCTCCTAGCAATGTCATCTACTGTACGTTGAAGATCTAATAGAGCAGATTGTTGATCTAATAAAGCAGACTCTCGATTTTTATTAATTTGCTCTTGATTTTTAGCGAAATCAGATAGGGATTTATGTGTCGCCTGATTTTGCGTCATCATCTGAGCGAACATCTCCTCCATCCTACTCAAGCTACCCTCTAAAGCCTTGCCACTGCCTTGACCCTGGTTATGTTGTGGTTGCTGATACGGATCATCGTAATATGGTTGATTATCATAACAATGCAAAGAATACCCCTATGAAAAATATGGCTGCGGCTACACATAGGGGTTAACATAACGTGTGGAGTACCTCGGGAAATATGGACAAAATATAGAGATGTGAGGTATACCACAATTTTGGCACATAAAAGGGTTAGCGTAACATCGTGCAGAGGACCCCTCATATTGTGGGCAATTAACAGTAAAATGAGGTCCTTCACAAATTTCACACATGGTTACAAGACTTCAAGAAAAATAAAAGACACGGACAATTAGACTCCTATGACTCAATATACAAAAGCAAGTAACACGTATGATGTCAATTAAGTCCAAATAAAGTAATCAACGCAATTTCCAAAGAGTCCCCGGCAACGGCGCCAAAAACTTGATGTGCTAAAAGTGGTTTAATAAAAACAACTAAAAATAACCCTAATCTAGACACTCTAAGCTTTAAATTTATAAACTTAGACTCGATCTAAAACTAAAACCACACAACCGGCAAGTGTACCGATCAGTGTAGTAAAGCTAAAGTAAGTCCGAGTATCGAACCCACGAGACTCTAAGGATTACGCTAAGACTCTATCTAGACTATGACTGACATGACTAAACTAAATGTTTGTTGATTGGGGGGGTTTTCTAAAAATCCTATGTCACACCCCGACTTTCCACGTATTACCGGTGGGCCCGGTGGGGAGTATCGTGACGTAGTTGATATCATCATAGTCAAACAACACAATATATATGAATGCACAGCGGAAGCAAAAGATAAATTATATTACAATCCGAATATAAAGTAATATCAAGTATTACAACAGAAAGTAAGGGATCCACAGGCGAATCAAATAAAAGAAAACTGTTCAACAGACTTTAACATCTAGAGCTTGCAAGACTTGATTATTGATGTCTGGAGTAGCCAGCCTATTTCGTATAGTACCTGCACTTAACCTGTTTGGAAAAATACGTCAGTTTACACTGGTAAATACAATTAACTGACTCATTTTGAAAATGGTTTAGAAAATTGATTTGAATGCACATGGCACAAGATATCTTTTTAACTTGGGATAATTATGTAGAAATAAACTTGTATACAGTTTTACATGTTTGTCGTCCATTTAGGACCCGGTTAGAAGAGCCGGTTTAACAAGATTAATAGACACACCACGCGGTATGATTCCACAAGAAGATACCCTTCTTGTGAACTACCCTTTTTACATACGCAGCTGTCAGGTGTATGCCTACACCCCGTGCTTAAGTCGTGGCCATCCCTAATGAGTGAGCCGAGGATATCCAGGACACAGTCATTAACCCCCCAAAGGCATTGCATCAAACAAGACAGAATAAAAGGGGTTATGCATCTTTTTAATCAACATATGATTGTACGACTTCATACCCGACCAAGCGGTATTATAATACCGTACCCCAAACCCGTATAGGGAAAATAAGTTAAAAGTATTTACCTGAGCAAAGTATAAATCAAATACAGCAAGTGCGCGTAGCTTTTACTGGGCTCCTAATCTGGAACGAAGGTTTTATAATAACCTATTAGAATCCTAACGGGTCTTTAATTAAGCCTTGACTTAGACCGGTTAGTTTTCAAAAGGAAGACACGGTTCAAACGCATGTTAAAGCGAAGACCGGTTTAGAATGTGGTTTTGACCCGACAAGCTTGTATGCTTGTTTAATATGGGTAACTTGAACACATTCTGGATTTTGAGATAAAAACTATATGGTTTGACCCGTTTCGGCTAATATATGTAAACTAGTTACATAAGCCGATCCGAACGCGACAAGTGCGTAACGAGTAACCGAAAGAGTCATATACAGCCTCCTAAGTTAATATGCCTTAAATATGTTGTGATATCAGTAGGATACCTTCCATTATGCCCAAAACGAGTTTAATCTCAATTTAAGCCCCGTAGGGGTATTTTGGTCATTTTAAAGATTATAAAAGAGATTATATAAAGTTCTGAGATTCTGGTCCGAATAGATCAGTAAAATAATTTATTTTAATAGGTCATATCAGTTGGTAATAAGTCTTATATGGCAAAAATGGTTTTTAAACCCAATCTAGGCGTTTAATACGCGTAAAAAGCCATTTTAAGCGATTTCCGGTATAACGAGTTTTCTAATCAGGTTATAAAGTTCAAAATACTTTATTTATTATATAAAATCAGCAGTAATTGGTTTGGTGTCAAAATATTATGTAGAACTCATTTTATGACCGAAAAGGGTATAATCGGTATTTACTGAATCAATGCCATAACCTTAGGTTATGAGCAGGTTAAAAATAATTAAAAATCTTTAATAATCCCAAAATATTATATTACATCAGTGGTTAAAAGGTTTGGTGTCAAAAATTGGGTTTAGATAGGCTTTATGCTAATTGCGCCGTTTAATTACTAAAAGGCGTTATAATTACGCTAATGAGCATAACTCCTAATCTAGACCTCCAACTGATGGGAAATTTTAGGGACATATTTATAAATCAGTAGTAAAGATTATTGTCCTTTCACATTTCTAAAATTCTCGTTTTATGGTCAAAAGGGCATTATGGTCAACATTAAGCAATTAACGGAAACGTGTAAACGAATCGGACAATCAATGAACCAACCACAGAGGGTTATGCTAACATGTAGCCTGGTCCTAAGGAAGTCCTAAGGAACTTCTAAACTTTACTAAAACGGGTCAGAACTGAAGTCAAAGCAAAAGTCAAAGTTTTGCGACTTTCGGTTCCGAACCGGGTCTAAACAGAAAATTGTCGGATCAAACAAGCTTAGACCAGTTATTATACTTATTACCAAGTTATAAGAGTGATAAAATAGGTTACATGCCTTCTACATTGCTAATTATGTGTTAATTTGAAAGTTAGTATTCTGTTGACTTTTTCTAATCAACTTTGACCCGACATTTGATCTAGTTAGGATGGGAATCAGTGGGTGCCCTTTTAAGGGTTTATTGCCCACATAATTACCAACTTATAACTACTTTCAATTCGACTAATCACTGGACCATTAATGATTAATCGCTAAGTCAACCGTTAATTACGACGGTTTGACTTTTAAGCTAAAACTAAGTAAAAACTCAACTAAGAAAGGTTAAGCATACTTACAGAAGTCCTATGCACGATTAGGAAGGCTTAGGGTCTGCTCTTAAGCTCCAGGAAGCTCCAGAAATGCAGAAGGAATGAGTGATCAAAATGGTTGCAACAAGAGGCCTTTTATAGTAAACTTTATGGCTTGTGATCATGACAAATCACTCTACCATTGGTCCCTGATCATCAACAGGTGTTCCTAGTGTCTAAAAGTTAGTAGGGGGCGCGCATGAATGAGGAAAATATCAATCAAGGTCGGTTACTAGTTCAAAACAGCCAACTGTCGAATTTTTAGTCGCTGGGCAACCCTTACGGACCGTAAGGCTTGACCCTTACGGTCCGTAACCTTGTTTCAGAGGCAAAAAGGTGTTGCCCTTTCAAGCTTCGAACGGGTAACTCATGTTATACGATTTTGGACCATTATTTTCAGTATGGGGCCTTTTTTTTGGGTCTTGACCAGTTTACACCCCTTGCTATGATGTAAAGTTTCCTTGGATCCTTTTGAAAGTGTCGTAAACGAAGGTTGTCGTGCATTTCTTCGTAGGATTCCACTTTTGAAATTGTGTATCAATTGTTGTTAGTATTTACCGGGTTTGAGTATAACAGATGTTTATAATAATCATTAGGGTCTCGGGATTCTTAATGAGGTCGTTCAGAAGTATAAATTAACATGACGACACTTTTAAATCCTGCCCTACATCTTTGACTAGATCCGGGTTTCTAACATTTTTGTCTTGTATGACATGTGTCGTTATTTTATTTGAACACGAATTTTCGAGGTGTTACATCCTCACCCCCTTAAAAGAAATCTCGACCTCGAGATTTACTGAAACAAATGAGGGTACTTTTCTTTCATTGTGGACTCTACCTCCCACGTGTACTCGGGACCTCTACGGGCATCCCATTTTACCTTTATGATAGGTACATGCTTCCTCCGAAGCTTCTTAACCCGTCAATCCTCAATCAACAAAGGTTTTTTAACAAACTTTAAGCTCTCGTCAATGTGCACATCTGTATGTGGTATGACTAGTGATTCATCAGCGAAACACTTCTTCAGATTGCAAATGTGGAATACGTTATGAATACCACTGAGCTCTTCAGGTAATTTTAACTTGTAAGCAACTGATCCGACACATTCGATGACCTCGAATGGTCCTATGTATCTCGGGCTTAACTTACCTTTCTTGCCAAATCGCATCACTCCCTTCCAGGGGGATACTTTGAGTAGCACTTTATCACCTACCTCGAATTTCATAGGTTTACGCTTCAAATCTGCGTAGCTTTTCTGCCTATCCCTGGCAGCTTTCAGGCGATCACGAATCTGGACAATCTTGTCCGTCGTTTCAAAGACTATTTCGGGTCCTGACAGTTGGACATCTCCAACTTCTGCCCAACAAATGGGCGTTCTGCATTTCCAACCATACAATGCCTCAAAAGGCGCAGCCTTAATGCTGGTATGATAGCTATTGTTATATGAGAACTCGATTAATGGCAGGTGGTTATCCCAACTACCACCTAAATCGATCACACATGCACGAAGCATGTCTTCCAAAGTTTGGATAATACGCTCACTATGGCCGTCCGTCTGAGGATGGTAAGCCGTACTAAAATTTAAGCGCGTGCCCAAAGATTGTTGGAAACTTTTCCAAAAATGTGACGTGTATCTAGTATCTCTATCAGAGATAATAGACACAGGTACGCCATGTAGAGATACAATCTTATCTACGTACAATTGGGCTAACATGTCGGAGCTATAAGTCTCCTTAATGGGTAGGAAATGTGCTGACTTAGTCAGTCTATCTACTATTACCCATATTGTGTCATTGCCTTTCCTCGTCTTCGGCAACTTGGTGATAAAATCCATTGTCACCATTTCCCACTTCCACGTGGGAAGTTCAGGCTGTTGTAGCAAACCTGACGGCTTTTGATGTTCAGCTTTCACTTGCGTACACGTCAAGCATTTAGCTACATAGGTAGCTATAGACTTCTTCAAGCCTATCCACCAATAGTTTGCCTTTAGATCTTGGTACATCTTATCAGCTCCAGGATGAACGGAATATTTAGAACTATGGGCTTCCTGGAGGATAACATCCCTAAGTCCTCCATAAACTGGAACCCATATTCGTCCATTCAATCTCAGGATTCCGTCCTTGCCATAGGATAACTGCTCCTCAGTTACCCCTAGCTTTTCGTTAGGATAGTTAGCTTCCAACACAGCTTCCTTCTATGCAGCTAACAAACTTTCATTTAGACTGTTCTTTATCTCAATGCTCTTGGCATTGATTCTTATAGGCTTCACCCTTTCCTTTCGACTCAAGGCATCGGCGACTACATTCGAAAAGCCAGGATGGTATCTTATTTCACAATCATAATCATTCAAAGTTTCCATCCAACGTCGTTGCCTCATGTTCAATTCCTTCTGATTGAACAGATGTTGAAGGCTCTTGTGATCAGAATAGATCACACACTTGATGCCATACAAATAGTGCCTCCATAGCTTCAGTGCAAATACAACGGCACCCAACTCCAAGTCATGGATGGTGTAATTCTTTTCGTGCACCTTTAACTGGCGTGAAGCATAGGCAATGACTTTGCCTTTTTGCATGAGCACACATCCCATCCCGGTGTGTGATGCATCACAATATACTACAAACTCCTCGATTCCATCAGGCAATGTCACTACTGGAGCATTGCTCAATTTCTATTTCAGAATATCAAAGGATTCCTGCTGCTTAGGACCCCAGTCAAATTTAATCTTCTTACGCGTCAGCGAAGTCAGGGGTGCAGCAATCCTTGAGAAGTTTTCAATAAATCGCCTATAATATCCTGCCAAACCTAGAAAGCTACAAATCTCAGTAGGCGTCTTTGGCTCTTGCCAATTCATGACAGCTTCAACTTTAGCGGGATCCACTTGGATACCACGCTCACTAACAACGTGTCCAAGAAATTGGACTTCTCGAAGCCAGAATTCACACTTCAAGAACTTGGCATAGAGCTTCTCTTGATGAAGTAGCTTCAGAATGCAACGGAGATGCTTCTCGTGATCAGCTTGGCTCTTCGAGTAAATGAGAATGTCATCGATGAAGACGATGATGAATTTATCCAAGTAGGGCTTGCAGACGCGATTCATGAGATCCATGAATGCGGCAGGTGCATTAGTGAGCCCAAAAGGCATCACTAGGAACTCGTAATGACCATAACGAGTCCTAAATGCAGTCTTGTGTACATCTTCATCTTTATCTTTCAATTGATGATATCCTGACCTCAAATCGATCTTGGAGAAGTAACTTGCCCCTTGCAGTTGATCGAACAGATCGTCGATCCTGGGCAATGGATACCTATTCTTGATAGTGACTTTGTTAAGTTCGCGGTAATTGATGCATAGACGCATCGATCCATCCTTCTTCTTGACAAACAAGATTGGCACTCCCCATGGAGACGAACTAGGTCTTATGAAACCCTTGGCTAGCAGATCATCTAACTGCGTCCTTAATTCCTTCATCTCTGTTGGTGCCAACCTATAAGGCGCTCTAGCAACAGGAGCTGCTCCGGGGATGATGTCAATTCTGAATTCTACTTGCCTATCTGGTGGTAAACTAGGTAGATCTTCAGGAAAAACTTCAGGGTATTCAGAAATGACGGGGATATCCTCAATCTTGGGCTTCGGCTCATCAATAGTCACTTGTGCCATGTAGATGACACAACCCTTCTTTAAACACTTAGAGGCCATGAGCATAGACACTTGCTCAGGCAGTCCATATTGAGTATCTCCCTGAATGGTGAGTGATTCACCAGACGGAGTCTTGATCACCACTTGCTTCTTATTGCACACTATCTGGGCTTGGTTACGAGATAACCAATCCTTGCCTATAACTATGTCGAAACCGGCTAACTTCAGAGGAAGCAGGGACAAAGGAAATGAGTGGTTCCTAATGGATATAACACATCCATCTAACACATTTGAGACGGTTTCTATGGTTCCATCAGCTAATTCCACCTCATACTTTACACTTAAGGTTTTAACAGGCAATTTCAACAGTTCACAAAACTTATTATCTACGAACGACTTATCAGGGCCTGAATCAAAAAGTACTCTTGCATATACATCATTTATGAGGAAGGTACCTGTGATCACATTGTCGTCCTGGACGGCTTCCTTTGCATCCATCCTGAAGACCCTCGCATTGGTCTTCTTGACCTCTTCAGGCTTCTTGGCGTATTTAGGGCAGTTGGTTTTAATATGCCATTTCTCGTTGCAGTGATAGCAGGTTGCATCCTTCAACTTTTTGCAATCCAAGGTCTTGTGTTCCTTGGAATTGCAGATCCCACATGCAAAAGTCCTGGACTGTATCTGCGGGTTTGATTCAAGCCTACACTTTCCAAAGTGATGTTTTCGGCAAGTCTTGCACTTTGGCTTTTCCTCTGTTCGCTGACTATTCCTTCCAGACCCAAACTTCTTAGAATCAGTGTTTCCCTTGTGCTTCTTCTCTGACCCTCATGAGTTATCATCCTCATGCTTCCTCTTACTTTCTTCAGAATTCTTTAGCGATCTCAACCTGACCGCATCTAAAGTAAAGGACAAAGATAGATCAGCTGCCGACCTAAAAGTGGCAAGTCTTGAAGCCTTAACACTGGCTTTGATTTCTGGGGCTAAACCCCCAATGAAGCGAGCAGTTCGCTTGGGTTCCGGTGTTACTAGGTAAGGAACCAGCCTGGACAGTGTATTGAAACTGGTGAGGTAAGCTTGACAATCTAAGTTTGTCATAACCAACGATAAGAAATCTGACTCAATCCTCTCAACCTCGTGTTGAGGGCAGTAGTTCTCCATAATGAGAGTAACAAACTGTTCCCATGACATGTTGTATAGCGGGATCTTCCCAGCAGCTTGAATGAGAGACTTCCACATGCCAGTGCCTCTCCTTTGAACGATTGTGATACATACTTCACCACATCCTTTTCAGCACAATCGCTGATATCGACAACTGTATCCATTTCATCTAACCAGGTCATATAATCAATTGCCCCTTTCTCCCTAGTGAAATCCCAGGGTTTGCAGGAAACAAAGTATTTATAGGTACAGAACTTGGTACGTGGTTCATTATCGAACTCTATCCTCTTGGATGGAACACTGTGTTGAATAGATGAATGTCGATCATCATCCTTCTTTGACTCATATTTCTTTGGGGGTGGCTTGCTATGAGCCTCAGAATGAGTCTTAGGGACAGACTTAGAGTGGGGTACAGATGAGGCTTTACTATGAGTCCCACTATACTCCCTGAACTGCTCCTCTACAGCTTTAGATACAGCTGTATCAATCAGCGTACGAAGTTCTCCTCTGGTTATATTAATCCTATCATTCTCATTATTCTCCAGGGGGTGACTGTTGATTTCGTCAGAGTCAGCCATGTAGTCTTAATTACTACAAAAAGAAAATAAGGGCAAGGTTTATTTAGAAGCCCATACAGTACTATCGTTCTTGACGATTTATTAACCATGTTTTTAATACACATTTTAGTTAATTTGTGAAATATATAATTGTTCTGGATTTTTATCATAATCCTAAATTATAAGTTAATAATAGCACAAAAGGCCTAGTCACGTAGACAAGTTTAATTTATAGGCCTTGATTTTACGGAATCGAGGCATTAAGGTTTGAATCAAAGTTCATTACCTTTTCTTGACAGGGAGTTGTAGGCTACCACTGTCTTTAGTCCAGAGGACGTTAATTATAGCCCGTGGGCACTTCATCCTTAAGGGATGATTACATAAATAAGGGAATTTAAAATAACCCATTTAAGAATGACTTATGTGATTTTATCGTATCACATTTTGTCAAGCATGTTAATATGCTTTCAGATGTTTAACAAAGATTTGAATCTCTTGAATAAGTTCTACCATCTTGGCCATGTCTATAATGACATTTAGGCTAGGTTTTACCCTTTAGATTCTTTTTAATAATTAACGCAGAACAATTTCTAAATTGAAATGTTAACAAGGATCAAAATCTAATTGTGGAACTACCATCTTGGCCTTGTCTTAACGTGACACATGGGCTAGGTCTTGTTCTTTTTAGATTTTGCCATTTTATTATAATGGTAGATCTTATAATATAGGAATGATATTTTAAACATAATCGTTCCATTAAAATTTAAACAAGTATATGGTTGCCCTAAACGGGACTTCTTAATAGAAAATGACTTGCCCATGCAAGGGCTAATCAGAAAATAACAAAAGAAGCAATCAAAAGACAATGAAACGAATTAGGATTAGTCCTATGTTCTTGTCTAGACTCAAGAATGTGCATCTGTGTAACTGAGATTAAACACAAAAGGCTAGTGTTTAATTTACTCAGTGTTGGCTTTGATACCAACCTGTCACACCCCGACTTTCCACGTATTACCGGTGGGCCCGGTGGGGAGTATCGTGACGTAGTTGATATCATCATAGTCCAACAACACAATATATACGAATGCACAGCGGAAGCAAAAGATAAATTATATTACAATCCGAATATAAAGTAATATCAAGTATTACAACGGAAAGTAAAGGATCCACAGGCGGGTCAAATAAAAGAAAACTGTTCAACAGACTTTGACATCTAGAGCTTGCAAGACTTGATTATTGATGTCTGG
The DNA here is from genome assembly GCA_030545235.1 of Helianthus tuberosus. Classification (NCBI taxonomy): domain Eukaryota; kingdom Viridiplantae; phylum Streptophyta; class Magnoliopsida; order Asterales; family Asteraceae; genus Helianthus; species Helianthus tuberosus. The sequence goes on along the minus strand of CM060410.1, from coordinate 51,425,335 downwards.
AGTAGCCAGCCAATTTCGTATAGTACCTGCACTTAACCTTTTTGGAAAATACGTCAGTTTACACTGGTAAATACAATTAACTGACTCATTTTGAAAATGGTTTAGAAAATTGATTTGAATGCACATGGCACAAGATATCTTTTTAACTTGGGATAATTATGTAGAAATAAACTTGTATACAGTTTTACATGTTTGTCGTCCATTTAGGACCCGGTTAGAAGAGCCGGTTTAACAAGATTAATAGACACACCACGCGGTATGATTCCACAAGAAGATACCCTTCTTGTGAACTACCCTTTTTACATACGCAGCTGTCAGGTGTGTGCCTACACCCCGTGCTTAAGTCGTGGCCATCCCTAATGAGTGAGCCGAGGATATCCAGGACACAGTCATTAACCCCCCAAAGGCATTGCATCAAACAAGACAGAATAAAAGGGGTTATGCATCTTTTTAATCAACATATGATTGTACGACTTCATACCCGACCAAGCGGTATTATAATACCGTACCCCAAGCCCGTATAGGGAAAATAAGTTAAAAGTATTTACCTGAGCAAAGTATAAATCAAATACAGCAAGTGCGTGTAGCTTTTACTGGGCTCCTAATCTGGAACGAAGGTTTTATAATAACCTATTAGAATCCTAACGGGTCTTTAATTAAGCCTTGACTTAGACCGGTTAGTTTTCAAAAGGAAGACACGGTTCAAACGCATGTTAAAGCGAAGACCGGTTTAGAATGTGGTTTTGACCCGACAAGCTTGTATGCTTGTTTAATATGGGTAACTTGAACACATTCTAGATTTTGAGATAAAAACTATATGGTTTGACCCGTTTCGGCTAATATATGTAAACTAGTTACATAAGCCGATCCGATCGCGACAAGTGCGTAACGAGTAACCAAAAGATTCATATACGGCTTCCTAAGTTAATATGCCTTAAATATGTTATGATATCAGTAGCATACCTTCCATTATGCCCAAAACGAGTTTAATCTCAATTTAAGCCCCGTAGGGGTATTTTGGTCATTTTAAAGATTATAAAAGAGATTATATAAAGTTCTGAGATTCGGGTCCGAATACATCAGTAAAATAATTTATTTTAATAGGTCATATCAGTTGGTAATAAGTCTTATATGGCAAAAATGGTTTTTAAACCCAATCTAGGCGTTTAATACGCATAAAAAGCCATTTTAAGCGATTTCCGGGTTATACCGGAAATCTGAGTTTTCTAATCAGGCTATAAAGTTCAAAATACTTTATTTATTATATAAAATCAATAGTAATTGGTTTGGTGTCAAAATATTTTGTAGAACTCATTTTATGACCGAAAAGGGTATAATCAGTATTTACCGAATCAATGTCATAACCTTAGGTTATGAGCAGGTTAAAAATAATTAAAAAACTTTAAAAATCCCAAAATATTATATTACATCAGTGGTTAAAAGGTTTGGTGTCAAAAATTGGGTTTAGATAGGCTTTATGCTAATTGCGCCGTTTAATTACTAAAAGGCGTTATAATTATGCTAATGAGCATAACTCCTAATCTAGACCTCCAACTGATGGGAAATTTTAGGGACATGTTTATAAATCAGTAGTAAAGATTATTGTCCTTTCACATTTCTAAAATTCTCGTTTTATGGTCAAAAGGGCATTATGGTCAACATTAAGCAATTAACGGAAACGTGTAAACGAATCGGACAATCAATGAACCAACCACAGAGGGTTATGCTAACATGTAGCCTGGTCCTAAGGAAGTCCTAAGGCACTTCTAAAATTTACTAAAACGGGTCAGAACTGAAGTCAAAGCAAAAGTCAAAGTTTTGCGACTTTCGGTTCCGAACCGGGTCTAAACAGAAAATTGTCAGATCAAACAAGCTTAGACCAGTTATTATACTTATTACCAAGTTATAAGAGTGATAAAATAGGTTACATACCTTCTACATTGCTAATTATGCGTTAATTTGAAAGTTAGCATTCTGTTGACTTTTTCTAATCAACTTTGACCCGACATTTGATCTAGTTAGGATGGGAATCAGTGGGTGCCCTTTTAAGGGTTTATTGCCCACATAATTACCAACTTATAACTACTTTCAATTTGACTAATCACTGGACCATTAATGATTAATCGCTAAGTCAACCGTTAATTACGACGGTTTGACTTTTAAGCTAAAACTAAGTAAAAACTCAACTAAGAAAGGTTAAGCATACTTACAGAAGTCCTATGCACGATTAGGAAGGCTTAGGGTCTGCTCTTAAGCTCCAGGAAGCTCCAGAAATGCAGAAGGAATGAGTGATCAAAATGGTTGCAACAAGAGGCCTTTTATAGTAAACTTTATGGCTTGTGATCATGACAAATCACTCTACCATTGGTCCCTGATCATCAACAGGTGTTCCTAGTGTCTAAAAGTTAGTAGGGGGCGCGCATGAATGAGGAAAATATCAATCAAGGTCGGTTACTAGTTCAAAACAGCCAACTGTCGAATTTTTAGTCGCTGGGTAACCCGACCCTTACGGTCCGTAAGCTTGTTTCAGAGGCAAAAAGTTGTTGCCCTTTCAAGCTTCGAACAGGTAACTCATGTTATACGATTTTGGACCATTATGTTCAGTATGGGGCCTTTTGTTTGGGTCTTGACCAGTTTACACCCCTTGCTATGATGTAAAGTTTCCTTGGATCCTTTTGAAAGTGCCGTAAACGAAGGTTGTCGTGCATTTCTTCGTAGGATTCCACTTTTGAAATTTTGTATAAATTATTGTTAGTATTTACCGGGTTTGAGTATAACGGATGTTTATAATAATCATTAGGGTCTCGGGATTCTTAAAGAGGTTGTTCAGAGGTATAAATTAACATGACGATACTTTTAAATCCTGCCCTACATCTTTGACTAGATCCGGGTTTCTAACATTTTTGTCTTGTATGACACGTGTCGTTATTTTATTTGAACACGAATTTTCGAGGTGTTACATCCTAAGAATGCAAATAATGAATAACTAGATTAGCTAGACTAACTAACACGAACTTGAACGAAGACTTTGACCAGTGGTGATGAAGACTACCTAGGCTAGACGCAAGTTTAACTCAGAATGGATTTCTATTCGATAGTTTTGTGGTATGGAACCGGGATCTTTAAATGCTAAACCTATTAAGATACCAACTAAGCCCCTCAATCCCTCTCAAGGTGATTCTTGTGGCACTACCTAGGCTGTTACGCTTACCGGTTTTTAGATTTCCTCACAGTCCTCTAACTTCTTGAAAGTGCCTAAATAAGACGATCTACCTCACAGCGCGAAAGTCTAAGGCAACTATGGATTTTAATCTTGGTTTAATAGACAAGAGAATGTTTAAGGACTAGACCGATTTCTTAGACCTAGCTATAAACCAAACCGAGACCTATTAATAACCTCGAGCCTCACAGCGACAAGATTAGCAGAAGACTTGATTTTATTAAATTACCGAATATTACTTCTAAGGTTAGTTACGTAATTTCACCTTAAAGAGTTAAAGATTTATTATGTGATATAGACACTCACCTAAATCAAGAACCCTAGCACAACCCTATTATGTGATATAGACCGTCACCAAGGATTATACGAAGCAATAAACAACGATAAAACAAATATCAAGCATGCATATACACCAAGTTAAAATTCCATAGCCTTTACAATACAAGAAAATCCATAAACCACGCCAAAAACCGAATAAAAATCCAAACTTTATTTAAACTATTGTCATGCCTAGGTAGTTAAATAATTTTAGCCAAGAAACATAGTCTGAAAAACAATCAAACAAAATCTCAAACAAGAATTCATCGAAGTAAAAACAAGAAACTAGAAAATAAAAGAAATCGTAAGGTAGAACCCGTAAATTTCTTGATCTCTAAGCTTTCCACTTGACCCCAATAATTCCCGAGCTTGATTTCTTGCAAGACAATCTTCAAAAAGTGATGTTCTTCATGCGTCTGATCTTGTCTTCGTGCGTCCGATTTTCTGATCTTTTTTTTTTTCTGATATGCGTCCGTCCAATATATAAATAATGCTGCTCCCCTTTTCTGCCGTATTATATATATTTTATTTTCGTGCCAATATGCTCTAATCCTTCCTCAGCCGATTCCCTCCTTTTATTATCATAATTATATATATGGCTCATTAGGGTTTAATAATTAACAATGCAAATCTATATTCATAAAGGCCCAATATCCATAAAATGCTTGAAGTTCGCTGGCCTTTAAAATTCCTTGACAGCCCACTTCTTTCGTCCAATCTTAATTAGAATTCTTTTCCTTTTTGTCATATGATATTAATTAATATGGTTTGTCCACCAAAAGCCCATTTAATAATTCTTTTATATATGGCAACGCTTAATGGATGACATAGAGATAGCGGGCTCGGTCCACTCAAGAAAATAGCGGCAATTTTAATTCAGTCACTGGCGTCCCGCTCTGCCCAACTGGCCGGTCATTTCCATATTACTCGTTTTTCCTTCATTTGCATCAGAACCTGGCCCAACACAAAATAATATAATACAATACTAAAAACTAAAAATAATAAATAAAAACTAAACTAAAACTATACAGTTTACACAAGAGAAATATGTGTATTTTACCCCACATCAGCCATGTAAATGACACAACCTTTCTTCTGACACTTGGATGCTTTAAGCAAAGATGCATTCTCAGCCAACCCATAGTGTCGATCTCCATGGATGATAGGCGTCTCACCAGTTGGGGATTTGATTTCAATTAGCTTTTTATAACAGGAAATGGGGGCCTGGTGAGATAACCAGTCCATGCCTAAGACTATATCGAATCCCGCAAGAGTCATGGGTAGAAGTTTTATCAGAATGGAATGATTCTTAATGGATATAGCGCATCCCTCAAGAATCTTAGAAGCTAATTCATTTGTAGCATCATCCATTTCTACTTCGTACAAATGTTCTAAAGTTCTTATGGGTAAATTTAATATTTCACTAAACTTATGATCTATAAAACACTTATCAGCTCCAGAATCAAATAAGACTCGTGCATATATGTTATTAACAAGGAAAGTACCCGTTATAACACTTGTGTCATTCACCGCCTCTTTTGCTGTTAACTGGAAAACTCAAGCATTTGACTTCTTTGCTTCTCCAGGTTTAGAATTTCCACCGGTCGTATGCTTGGTGCAACTGGTTCTGATGTGGCCTTTCTCACCACATTCATAGCATATAACATTCTTTATGTTGGGCTCTTGAAGGTTTATGCATTATTAGATTGATTATTATATTGGGTTTTAGTATTTGTTTTGTAATTGGGCTTGGTAGAGTGGGCTAGGGTTTAGGGGAGTATTGGGCTTTGCTCCCTATAAATACATATCGTTTAGGTTGTTGGTTATTGTTTTGCTGCAGATCTTGTATCAGACCATTTGTGTATGCAAGTTCAGTTTATTATCAATATCTTCTTGTTCATCTTGTTCTTATTCAATAATCAGGTTTAACTGTTTGATTCCGCCAAAAAGTTAAGCTAGCTGTGATATCATTGTAGTGATCCAGATTCGAGACTTACAATTGGTATCAGAGCCTATTCAACCTGTTTCTAGGCTCAGATTGATATCACACGGATTCTGAAAAGATTTCAGAAGTTTCGGTGCTGCTGCTGTTGAAGATTGTTGTGGATTTCGAAAAAACTGTAGAAGATTGTTGTTGATATCGAACAAACTATTGAAGATTGTTGTTGATTTTTAACAAGCTGTTGAAGATCTGCTACTGTTCTTTGAAAAATCGTTGAAGTTTGTCCATGTTTTTCTTGGAAGATTTCGGAAAAACAGTTTACAGATTTTTCGGGATTAGTGTTTCCAATCATAACAGATTTGGAGATCAGATGAAAATTTCGAATATATCAGAATCCCTAGTATTTCGGAAGTTTGTAATTATCTCACAAGTTTCTGTTTTGTAGGTTTTCGAACATGAGTTTTCGGATCTTCTTTCGAAATTCATATTTTGAACAAGTTTTCGGATAGACAAGAAAGCATTCGAAAAGTACACCGTTTCAAAAAGACCACTATTTTTGAACAAGCCATCTGTTTTTCAAATAGTCACTATTTCGAATTGAAGGTTTTCGAGTTTTGAAGGATTTCTAGTTTCTAAGGGTTTTCGAGTTTTGAAGGGTTTCGAGTTACTTTTCGAATCTACTGTTCCAAAAGGTTACTCTTTCGAACAACTACAGAGTTTTCGAATCTGCCAGAGGATTTCGAATTGTTGGACTAATTTCAGATTTCTACTGTTTTGAAATTACTGGACTGTTGATCAAAATTTAATCTACCTTAAACTTATTTGGTAATTTTAAAAAATTATGAACATGAATGGCCTTATGACTGCAACAGATTTGACCAATGCCACCCTTGATGCTATTCAATCACAGACCTTGGCACTTCATCAGGAGTTAGATCAAATTGTCAGTACAGCCACTAAGGTTCCTAGACTGCTCTATGGTGATGACTACTATGAGTGGAAGTTTAGATTCGTGTACCCTGTTCGAGCTCCAAAAAACACGTCCTTAGCCCTTAACGAAATTAGGTATTGGGCTCACTAAAGATCTAAACCTAATGCTAATGGGCTAATAACTAATCTAAACCATAAGAATAGTTTTGTAAGTGGTCCTATGTTGGTATTTGTATGGGTATACCCTATTAAATACTTTTTACATATACATATCAGATTCTTTTCTAAATAACATGCCCTTCGAAACATCGGGCCCGGGCCGGTGGTCCTTCCCGCCCACCCCAGGGCCGCCCATGGTTATGATGGTGTAAATATTTCAAACAAGTCATCAAGTTCTGCTTAAATAAACTAGTAATAATGTAAAATGATTTTATATAGTGTGATATAATGTAATAATTAGTAGTAATAATAATACTATGAATGTAATGTGATGAATATTGTGACAACTCGCATTTTCATGTTATTACCGTTAACCTTCTCATTTAAATCTTGATAATCTTGCAGCATTTACGTACTTGCATTCACATCACAAGTGTAGGGTATTACACACGAACAAACATAGACTAGTGGGACTAGTTTCAGTTCTACGATTTAAGTTAAATGCTAATTTTCTGTGCAAGACTATTAGGTTTGGAACTTAAGGGGACTTGTGTGTATTTAACTTCACAAACAACCAAACTAGAAACATCTTTATACATTTCACATACTCGAACCCCCCCCCCCTTCACAAATTTGGAAACCCTCTCCCCTTTCACAAATTCAGAAACCCTCTCCCCTTTCTTAAATTCGGAACCCCCTACCCTTAACAAATTCGAAGTAGGAAAACTCTAAACCCTCCCTAAATTCGGACCGCTTCCACTCGAATACTTAAATTCGGAATCCTTTATATTCTTTATACAATTTGGAAACAACTCACAGACTTAAGTTTTATACACACACACACACACATAACATGCAAACCCTAATCGCCTTTATCAGAACCTTTGATTTCATTATTCTCTCTGAGCGGCGACTTTGTTCTGCAAAGCTCTCAAACACTTTAGCTTTTCAAGCTTTCTTAATCTCAAACATTTACGGTAACCCATCTCAATCTTGCTATAGTTTTAACTGTGTTTTGTTTGTATGTTTACATGAAAACATGAATCTTGAACGCTAGGGTTTGTGTAAATAACAAGTTTTGATCGTTTGTGAACATTGCTAGTTTATATGTTTTGTATGGATGCACATATGCTAGGGTTTTGAGTTATAACATGATCTTGATGATTTAATTGGTCTACATACTGTTATACACATTTTAGTAGTCGAAAAGTATGATAACACAATCACGAACACATTTTTATAAGATCTGGATTACAAACAGCTTCTGCGCAGCTTTTTATAGTCGCTTGTATTGGCTGTAACAGGGTCAAAATTTGACGAAAACAAGTGGTTCTTGAGTCTAAAACGAAGTTTAATGAAATAGCTTTCAACCGAATTGGATTCATAATTTTTTGACATGTTTAGGTAAGTCAAAAGATTAAAATGGAAACACAGGCACAAGCTGCGTTTTTCTACAGAAATTGCAGCTTGTTACGAAAGTCATAACTAGGTCTATCGTTGGAGTTAATACTAAAATTTTTTGCAGTGGGTAGTTCTAGGAGCTTACAAATTTCTCCAACTGGAATTTTGTCAATCTGGTCGATGACGATTTTTCTATAAAATATATTGTAAATTGTCGACAGAATGAGACGAAATTGCCTTTTTGTGCTAAATGATTTTTGGTGGTTTTTCTGTGAACAATTAGACTATGAGAAATTATAAAAAAAAACTTTTCGGACCAAAGACACGTCTCATAACTTACTGTAAATTTTGCTAGTCCGTTTATTCTTTTAAACGAAAATCACAAAATAGCTCAACGTCCGAATATGTATATAAGTGCAATTACTTGTTAGTACGAGGTGTTACTTCTTAACTGTCATCTAATCAAACATCATTGAACGTGTTACTTGTTATGAGTTGTACACATGCACGTAACCACACAAACGAACCACAAATGAACGACTAGGTGGCAACATGTATGCATATTATGTATTAGTATACGTGTAGAATTCAAGTGACTTACGTGAATGATAACTAGCACTAAAACGGTAACCATATCAGGACATGGTTGACCACATATACTCCTAGTCACTTAAATTCTAGCCGAGAAAATCTAAGGTGAATTCACGACCCCTAGTCTTTTAACTTTTACTAAAACACACCGGGAGAAAGCATGCGCTACATTACAGCAAAGTAATGTCGTAATGTTACGGTAAAGTAATGTCATAATATTACGGTAAAGTAACGTTACATGTATTAGAGTTTTTGTTATATGAGTTATGGTCACGAAAGTGCACACTATCACAGGAAGTCCTTCATCTCGGGCCGTTAATATTGGGTTATAGCCAGGGAATTTTGGGTAGTACTATTGGTCCCAACAACCCCCATCCGAGTTAGTCGCGCTAGCTCAACCGGTAATGGTCGAACGGGTGTTAAATTTGCCTATCACATCGCCATGGTCAGTGATAGACCTGTTAATTAAAGGCAACAACGCATAAACAGTCAGCTTCGGCTTTGAACGCTTAGTGACATAACGTATAGGTTAGCTACCTACAAATATAACAAGAAACCGCTAATCACTACGATAAACTGCAAACAACTGAAACAATGAATTGTTTTACATCTGTGAATGAAACCTGGGAACTCACTCATCATTATGTGTTAACACTTGTTCTTACATGTCTTTCTCAAGTTGCTAAGGTATCACACATCAAGAATAGGATGCATTATGAAGTCGCATTGATTTCATCAAACATTTAGACTCAGCTTTAGTTACATTAGCTATTTGATTTTGTAATCCGCATCTCAATTGTAAAACAATATTTTCTCATGAATGAACAAACAGAAAAAAATTTAACGCATATAGAGGTCGTTCTATATGGCTAGTGTCCTGGATCCTGGTTTGTCACGCGCCTCGCGGTAAAACCTCGCAGGTGAGATTTGAGGGAGTAACAAATATAATGTGACATAATGTAATGTAAAGTAATGTAATGTGATAAGTAACATAATGTGATGGATATAATGTAACATGATGTAATATAATATAATTATTAATTTATTATTGTTAAATTTTAAAGTTTTAATATAAGAATAAATATTTCATGTGCGTGAAAATACCATAAAAATGAAATTTATATTCTAAACTGTAGATGTTACACGTCCTCGTTTCGGCCTCTCCAAATGTACCAACAAGCCAACAAAACAATCACATGAAGTAATCCTTTCTTGGCTTCAATGTTTTTTGTCAAGCCCCATAAGGTTAATACCTCTCATGATTCTCATTTATTAAAGATTACTACTATGTAGTGGAATTCCCCATTTGTCCAGGCGGAAGTTAGAACATAATCAGTTTAATTCATTACGCTATTGGTACAGTACTGACATTCGGTACTATAAAAAAGAGATAAAAACGAATTCGGTATTGTACCGATATTGTTTAGATTATTTAAGTTTTTGTCGTTTAAAAATCTAAAATTCTTAAATAATCCCAAGAAATCAAAGAGACCCACGTCACAAATTCTACCTCTCAAAAACCGCACCAAAAATGTACAACTTAAACACATAGCACAACAACAACAATCTGCAAGATAAACCAAAAAACAAAGAGTACAACAGCCCAATGCACACACAAACTACAAATTAATAATATGGTATTGACATGGATTTGTCAATTAAATAATTTTTAACAGTCACATTTTTGATCTAAAATTTATAAAATGAAATTGAAAATTCTAGAAACATAGAAGTTAGAGCATGATACACTCAATAACTCTCATGATTCTCACTTATTAAAGATTACTACTAAGTAATGGAATTCCCCATGTGTTCAGGCAGTAGTTCGAACGTAACCAGTTTAATTCATTATGATATTTGTACGGTACTGACATTGGATATAACAACAAAAAGATATAAAAACGAATTCGGTGTTGTACCGATATTGTTTAGATTATATCATTTTGGATTGCTTTAGCAAAATCTGCAACCGAAACTACAAAATGGAATACTATTACTGGTACCGAAGTTGTTCGAACGATATAGGTTCGGTTTATCACGGTAAATAACAAAAAATATTATATTTGGCCTTTTAATTTTAAAGAGAACTTAAAAGAATAACGAAAATAGTAAATGGAATCAGTTTATACAAAAAGAACTAAATGCGAGGTAGCTTTGATAATATATACGCTTGTGCTTGATCACCTGTACATTTCTACTCGCAAATATGTTTCAAAAATATTCTATACCGAGACCTACATGAAAGTCACACGCCATAATGACATATTTGAAATTTTATAAAACATCGTTTACTAAAAGTTATAAAAAAATCAAGTATGCTTAAAAGTGGTAGTAGTAGTAGTAGTAATAATAATAATAATAACAAATAAATAAATAAATAAATAAACTAGTAATAATGTAAAATGATTTTAAATAGTCTGATATAATATAATAATACTATGAATGAAATGTGATGAATATAATGTTACATGATGTAATGTGATGAATATAAGTTACATAATGTGATGGATATAATGTAACATGATGTAATATAATTATTAATTTATTTTTATTAAATTTAAAATTTTTAATATAAGAATAAATATTTCATGTGGGTGAAAATACCAAGGAAATAAAATTTATATTCTAAACTGTAGATGTTACACGACCTCGTTTCGGCCTCTCCAAATGCACCAACAAGCCAACAAAACAATCACATGAACTAATCCTTTCTTGGCTTCAATGTTTTTTTGTCAAGCCCCATAACGTTAATACCTCTCATGATTCTCATTTATTAAAGATTACTACTATGTAGTGGAATTCCCCATGTGTCAAGGCGGAAGTTAGAACGTAATCTGTATAATTCATTACGCTATTGGTACGGTACTGACATTCCGTAAAATAAAAAAAAGAGATAAAATGAATTCGGTATTGTACCGATATTGTTTAGATTATATAAGTTTTGGTCGTTTAAAAACCTAAGATTCTTAAATAATCCTAAGAAACCAAAGGGACATGCGTCACCAATTCAACGTCTTAAAAACCACACCAAAAATGTAAAACAACTTAAACACATAACACAACAACAACATGCAAGATAAACCAAAAAACAAAGAGTATAACAACCCAATGTACACACAAACTACAAATTAATAATATGGTAATGACATGGAATTGACAATAAAGTAATATTTAACATTCACAAATTTTTCTAAAAGTTATCAAATAAGCGGTTATAATTAGAATATAGACTAAATTGCAGAAAACAACCTTTACGTTTGCCCCAAACTGCACTTTATACCTTCCACTATGAAATCGGCAAAAATCAACCTTTATGTTTATGTTTTGCTACAGGTTCAACCTTTAACACAAACGACGTTTAATTCCTTGGTTAAGTTACCTCACATGCAAAGCATGTGACGGCATTAACGTCTTTTTACCTAGTCGCTTTATTTTCTTTTTATTTGCAGGTGTTTTTATATATATATACAAACTCCTTTCACATTCAATGTTGCGGGACCCACAAAAAAACAAGCCTCCGCCTTTCTTCATCATCGTCATCTTGTCTTCATTCATCATCATCTTTATAAATTATAATCCAGCGGAGTTTATTAAAAAAAAAATTGAGATGAAACTTTGATATTATTCATCAAGCTCTCTTTATCTAAACCCATTGGTCCATCAATCTTCAAACTAACAGATGTGAAATTTAAACTTCAATTTCACTCCAATCATCACATCCTAAAACTACAATTCAACAAATAAACATGAATCTCAAACTACCCGAACTGTAATTTGAAAATCAAACGCAAAAATACATAATAGTAACACTAGTTGTATCATTTCCGATGTGAAACATCATGAAGACGATGTAGACGCTATCGGACGCCATCGCAGGAACACCGGACGCCATCGCAGGAACACCGGACGCCGTCGCCGTCGTATCGGATGAAAAGAATGAAGCCATGATAGAAGGTACAGAGCAGAGTTCGATCGGAGAATAAAGATTTTCGCCGGAGAATAAAGGTCTTCGCCGGAACTGAACCAACTCGTCGGAACAGTGTTCGATTCAGAGTTCAGTTGAATTGAATTAAATTTCTAGAGAGAGAGAATATTTTTTTAATATATATTAAAATATTAACTGAAATGACATTAATACCCTCCATGCATTGCATGCGAGGGCAGTTAACCAAGAAAAACAAACGTCGTTTGTGTCAAAGGTTATACTTGTAGCAAATCATGAACATAAAGGTTGGTTTTTGCCGATTTCATAGTGAAAGGTATAAAGTGCAGTTTGAGGCAAACATAAAGGTTGTTTTCTGCAATTTTGTCTAGAATATATATATATATATATAAATCATGAAATTATGACTTTTTAGTGTGTGCTATATGAAAATATATTTTTTATTTATAAAATCATATTTTTATTCATAAAGTTGTATGTTTTGATTATATAAAGTCCACGTAATATAAACAATATCAAACAAGCATTAGAAGAAATAAAAAAAAAAATAAAAAAAATGGTAACATGTTAATTACACACTATTAAAGTTTAGTTACCGTAAGGAAACAATAATAGTTTGGATGACTTATTGGAACAATTGGCAGTTGGCGATGGTAAATGTAATTTCATGAATATAATGTAATGTGATGTAATATAATATAATGCATTATTAATTTATTTCACCAAAATTTAAATTTCAATACAATAAAATGAAATTGAAAATTCTAAAAAAGTAGAGGTTAGAGCATGATACACTCAATAACTCTCATGAGTCTCACTTATTAAAGATTACTACTAAGTAGTGGAATTCCCCACGTGTTGAGGCAGTATTTCGAACGTAACCAATTGAATTGATTATGCTATTTGTATGGTATTGACATTCGGTATAACAATAAAAAGAGATAAAAATGAATTCGGTATTGTACCGATATAGTTTAGATTATATAATTTTGGGTCGCTTTAGCAAAATCGATCTATAACCGAACCACAAAATGGAATACTAGTACTGGAACCTAGGTTGTTCAAACGGCATTGGTTTGGTTCATTATGGTAAATAACAAAAAATATTAATTATATTTGGCCATTTGATTTTAAAGAGAACTTAAAAGAGTAACAAAAATAGCAAATGACGTTAGTTTATACAAAAAGAACTAAATGGGAGGTAGCTTTGATAATATACACGCTTGTGCTTGATCACTTGTACATTTCTACTCGCAAATCTGTTTAAAAAATAATCTATACTGAAACCTACATGAAAATCGACAAGTCAAAATGACATATTCTAAATTTTATGAAACATCTTTTCCTAAAAGTTATAAGAACAAACCAAGTGTGCTTAAAAGTGGTAGTAGTGGTGGTAATGGTCGTAGTAGTACTTCTATGCCTTGATCGCCTATACATTATTATTTGCAACACAGTTTTCAGTAAATTTAAATAAAAATAAGCACGTCTCAACGACATGATAAGAATTTTATAAAATAATGTATTTCAAAAGTTATACGAGAAACACAAAATATATAATAAATTTAATTCGTTTGTGCTTTAAGTATTTGTAAAACAGATAAAAATATGCATGTTACAATGGCATACTTAAAATTTTATAAAACAACTTATATTAAAGTTATTACAGAACAATATATCCTAAAAATTAGTTATAATAAAAAATAATACAAAAGTTATAAAAATTAATAATAATTTTATCGGGTTAAGGGTATATACGCAACACATTTTACTAATTAATATAATATTTTTTTGAACGAAATTATTATAATATCTTATATTGTTGGAAAACTTTTATATGATATCTTACAATGGAAACTGCTTTTTTGCAATTTTTTTTAAATACCAACAAAATTTTAAAATCCTGATAATCATGGTTTGAATTTAAATAAATTTTCGTTGTTAAAAGCTTAAAGGTAGCTTATACTTATCGTAAAGGCCATTTTTCGGTAACATAATTAAAAAATCATTATCATTATAAATCTAATATAGAGAATCATTAAAATATAATTTTGGTAAGGTTTAATTCAAATACACTAGTATCATTATAAATTATAAATTTATTATATATTTGATGTAAAGCGGATTTTGTGGGAAAGTTTAGCAGATGTAATCTAACAGGAATTATTAGTCAACTTAAATATATATATACATTTGATGCTATTAAAGAAAGAATTTTAAAATAAGCAATGTTATTATTCTATTATATTAACCTGATTTAAAAAATAAAAAAAATTGATTAAAAACATTTTTTAAGAGAATATATGGTGGTCACACACGACATTTTTTGAATTCGTTTGTTAAATGTAATATTTTAATACACTAAAAATAATGATCTTAGTGGAAAAAATCAAAACTAAGTTTTTAAGAAAATAATGAAGCACACATTTCCCGCCTTTTCCTCATAGGTAAAAAAATTCACGACCTAATCTCGCATTTATTTACCAAATATATATTTACAGTTGTATGTATCGAAATTAAAAAAAAAAGTATACTAACCAGATATTATATAACGAATCTCAATCAAATCTTATATATTTTTAAACAATATATTTAAATTTTAAAACAGTTAAAGAGTTAAACATATCTTTTAAAGAATTCAGCAGTATATAAAGTAAAGACCTATTCTAATAAACGATTTATTCATACTCTTGTCTTCTAATAAATGAATCTGTTGTATATCAATTTCACTTCTTCATATAAATGCTTTATGAATTATTTCAAATTTATATGTCTTTTTAATTTGATAATTAATGAACTTTTGGCTTTGAAGTTTTAATATTGTTTTACTTTGTGAACTTTTTTAACTCAACTATAAACAATTTGCTTTTCAGATATTTTGGTAATTTAAAAGGATTGTAGTATTTTTTTTTAAAGATTATGGTATTGGAATATTTTTGGAATTTAAAGAAATTGTTATTTTTCAATACGTAATATTATTCTTTAGGCTTTTATTTATTTGCGCTTTTTTTCTCGGGCTCGTGTTTTTTTGCACTTCTCGCCTACGCCTCAAGTGGAGCCTATGCGCCTTGAGTGCGTCACACGCCTTGATAACTATGTGTGAAACCAATATAAACAATTTAGTAAAATTAATTGCTATAATCAATTAAATTGTACCAAGAGAAGATAAATAAAAAGAACGATTACGTCACTATACTTTTTTTATGTAAAAAGTTAAAAACACTAGAGACATTTAGCTTTTGTGAAGTGGAATTGTCTATCAATTAACAAGTCGACTTACGTTATTATTTTTATTTAACAAGTTATTTAGGTTATATATCATTTAAAACTAGTTTCAAATGCATTTAATTTTCAAAATATATTTATAAAAGTATGCTTTTAATGAGTATCACATACATTTATTGTTAAAATCGTGACAAGACATGTTCAATTTGTCCATTTAACATGTTTCAATGTCCTTTTAACACGTGTCAGTGGGTACTTCAAGTATTCTCTTTATAAATACCTACATACCAATCGTACATTCATCTAATCAAAGCCCAGCAACAAAAAGTCATGAGATCTCTCACAATTTTCTTGTTTCTCTTCTCACTTATTTTGGTAAGAATTTATGTTTATAAATGTGTTCGTATCGAAATGCATATTACAATAAATAGTATTGACTTGATATTATTTTTTATTGTTTGTCTTGTCGTTGATTAGATTGCAAGTCTTTGTGATGCAAGAGGAGACCCTGATAATTACTGGAAAATTGTAATGAAAAATGAGCTTGTGCCGACAACGATTCAGGATGCCCAAAGCCAAGATACACAAAGATCAAGTAGTGAAGATAATAAGAAGGATCAACTCGTTACTCGTTTTGATACACTACCTAATCTCAAGATTTTCACAAGAGACTTTAATACAAAACCTAATATCATGGATTACCATAAGCCTCATAGGAAGTAAATTTTTTCAATTACCGCCAGGAAACTTCAATAATAAATGAAATAAACTTTAAGTTATGTTTTCGTTTGTGAGTTGAAGGATAAATACTTCAATTTTAGTATTTGTACAACAAATCCTTTTAAAACGATGTTACATACATGCATGCAACTATACATACATACATACATACATACATACATACATACATACACACATACACACACACATACATACATACATACATACATACATACATACATACATACATACATACATACATACATACATACATACATACATACATACAGACAGACAGACAGACAGACATACATACATACATACATACATACATACATACATACATACATACATACATACATACATACATACATACATACATACATACATGTAGATATTTGTACATTTTTTCCTAAGAAGCCATGTACATATGTGATATGCACCAAATACAACATATAAATTATATCAAATAAGGTATAAAAACAACCCTTTTTAGTACTAATGTTGGGAAAATCACGTTTCTTTGTATATACTTGATTTTCAGGATTAAAAGAGCTTAAATGTACAAAACGAACAAATTAACAGCAAAAACCAGCATGACTACAAAAGAAGGAAAGTTGATATAATATTTCAACCCTATGAGCTTCACCCTAAGACCAAGAACAACAAATCAGAAACTAAGCACGGGTCGTGCCTACCGGGCATGGGGTCGTGCCCCACATAAATTCGATGACGAAGAAGATAAACAGAAGGAGACAAGGGACATGGGCCGTGGTCAACTCTCAGATTCGTAAATCTTGGATCGTACAACAAGTACAATGGCCACGGGGTCGTGCTGTTGACACACGGGGTCGTGCGAGCATCTAGACTGACAAGCTCATTAAATGAAGACAGAGAAAGAGAGAAGTAGAAGAGCACGGGGCCGTGCCTATCAGGAACGAGGCCGTGTAAACCTTCTGTTTTCAACTATAAATAGACGTGCTTGGTTCAATTGCAACTCATCCCTTGGCTAACCACTTCTCTCACACCTACCACCATTCCACTATCACAATACCACCATCATCCACCACATTCATCCATCATCCATCTTGAGTGTGTAGTAGTCTCAGGATCCAAGATTGATCATAAGAGTTTTTGTCAAACAAAGACCATGCTTGGCTAATCTCTTACATCACTTGGTGAAGACAAGTCATTTATGTATTACTTTTGATTTCCAAGCTTTGGTAAACTTTTTAATTGGGTATGTTTTAATGACTTTAATAACTAGTTTTTTTATATTGAAAGTGAACTTTATTCTATCATCTCTTCATGTTTTGTTGATTCACTCATTCGTGTCTTTACGGTCTATATAAAGTGCGTTAACTACCTACAAGGGGGTTAGAAGGGTGGTATGGGTAAAGTTCTTGCCTCGTTCAGTATATAGATCCTGCGAGGACTTGATTCAAGCTTATTAGGACTTTCTTTGAGGCAGATATCATCAAATCGGGGGAAGTAAGAACGGCTTGAGTCCCTTATAAATAAATTACTATTAAAACTTTAAACCGGCCTTGCAGGACTGTATCCCTGCTGACTCAGACCAATATGGCTGAGGGTAGCGTTGCCTCCAAAAGAGGGACATGCCACATTTTGCATTAATAACTTCCTTAATTATCTTTCAATATTCCGGCCTTTCAGGACTGTATCCCTGCTGACTCAGACCAATATGGCCGAGGGTAGCGTTGCCTCCAAAAGAGGGACATGCCACTATAACTATAATAATCTCTTAAAAGACCCAAAGTGCGGAAATCATCAAAGGATACATAAAGGATGAGTCGGAACCAAGTGATTCTATCTTGTCTATTTATTTCTTTATAGGTTATCACCCGTGGTACCCACAGGTTGTTTTATTTTATTAGTTATTAATCATGTATATTTTTTTAAGTATAACAGCTTTTTTTTTTTAATTTGTGAGTACATTCACTGATAATCTTATATAAATTATGAGATAAGATTATTGATTTACTATTTAAGGATATAATCTTTGATTTTAAAATAAATAACATGTGGCTATGGAAACAACTGGCATAATTACTTAGCATACCAACTTCAACATAATAAAGTAGTCAATATAAGACAAAATAAAGTAATCAATACAATTTATGAACATTTATTTCAAACCAAAATAACTTAAAGGAAAACTTCAAATACATCAGACTGAAAGTGAAAATACATCATAAGTTACCAAATATCTTCTTGTAAACCACGTTAGATGTCTGCGTTGTCGGTTTACCATCAGCATTGATGCGTGCGTAGTGCGTTATATTTTTTTGTTAATATTTTTAGCCCTTTTTAACACTATAGTCAAGTTTTAAATTTATAAAACACGGTATTCTACTAACACTAAACACACATATGGGCAAGTGCACCCATCGTGAGCGTAGTATAGCGTTGGTAAGATACCAAGGTCGTCCAAGGACACAAGAGCTTTTAGTATCGGTTTATCCTCAACCTCTAATCAAATCAAAATTTTAGAAAGGGTTTTAAACATGAAAATAAAAACTAAAAATGTTAAAAATAAAATAAAAACAGATAGACAAGATGAATCACTTGGATCCGACTCGCCTTTAGTGTAACCTTTGATGATTTCCGCACTTTTGCACTTTTTAAGAGATTATCTTAGTTATAGTAGTAGGCCCCTCTTTTGAAGGTGACGTTACCCTCAACCAAGTAGTTTGAGTCAGCAAGGATACAATCCTAAAGGGTCGAAATATTGAAAGATAATTAATTAAGTTATTAATGCGTAATGTGGTAGGCCCCTCTTTTGAACGTGTCGTTACCCTCGGCTAAGTGGTTTGAGTCAGCAGGGATACAATCCCAAGTAGCTGGGTTAATGTATTAATAGTAGTTTACATATGAGGGGATCAAGCCATTCGCACCCCCGCCATCCAATACCAGTGGGTATTGAAGGAGGTCCTAGTAAGCTTGACCCAGGTCCTTGCAGGATCTATACACTAAACAAAGAAAGAACCTTACCAAACCATTCCCTTAACCCCCGACCAGGTAGCCAACATATCTCTATATAGACCGTAGAGATATGAATGGTGTAAATCTTTTATTTTATATAGACAGTAAAATAATGCCAAGACACCATGGACAAATGATAAGGGAGTTTCACCTTCAACATAAGAAACTAGTTATTAAAGTCATTAATACAAAACCAAATAAAAAGTGCGAAAAAATTAAAAATCAAAAGTATTACACTAAATGTTTGTCTTCACCAAGTGATGTAAGAGACTTAGGCAAACATGGCCTTTGATTGTCAAGAACTCTAACTATCAATCTTGGATCCCGAGACTACTACACACACTCTAAGATGGATGATGGTGGTGGATGTGGGTTGTAGTGGTGGTGGAGTGTGGGTGAAGTGGGAGAGAGGTGGTTTGCCAAGGGATGCCTTTGAAGTGAACCAATCACCTCTATTTATAGCCTACACAGACACCCGGACACGGCCCTGTGTCCATTGGGCATGGGCCCGTGTCCATCCTTATTCGCTTTCTTCATTAATTGCAATTTGTCTGCATTAGCTCCACACGCCCCCGTGTCCGCTGGGCACGGCCCCGTGTGCAGAAGCGTATCTGTACTATCAAGATTTGCTTGGATTCTGCAAATCTTAGCGTTGACCACGGCCCGTGTTGAGCTGGGCACGTCCCGTGTCGGGAACATAAGCTTCTATAGCTTTGTCCTTTCTGCAGACAACTGGCCATGCCCCCGTGTCCGCTGGGCACGGGGTCATGGTCAGCCTTTTGTTTCTTTGTTTTTGCTTTGGAAGATGCTGTCGAGGGGTCGAGCATGCCACGTTTATTCCTTTTCTTGTATTTATGTTAGATTTTGCTGCATATTTGTTCCTTTTGTTCATTTACGCTCGTTTAGTCCTGAAAATACAAAAGGAAGACAAAAGCACACTTTTTACAACATTAGTACTAAAAAGGGTTAGTTTTATGCCTTAATTGATGTATTTTATATGTTGCATTTTACACACATCAAATACCCCCACACTTGAATCTTTGCTTGTCCTCAAGCAAAACTTTTCATAATGTGGCTTACACTCCCAAATGGAATGGGTAGAAGAGAAGTTTTGGGCTTGTCTTGAGTGTCGGGAATCCAAGATCTTTATTGGGTTTTATTTTTATGCTATTTACAATCTTATTCGTTATGATTTATTTAGAACGTTTCATAAGAGAAATTACTTATTAGGGCATAACATGCCTCTTTAAAATTCCATTAATATACAAGTTCACATACCTCACGGGATATCACTCAACACTCGGCCGAAGATGTATTTTTGTGAAACACTCGAGACCGGCATGGAACTTACTTCTACCATATGCTTGCCAAGCAATCAATCCTCCTCCTTTTTAACTAAAAAGCTTTGTAAATATCAAGAGGACTTGGGGAAGGGTTAGACTTGGGTTAAAGGTATGTGGTTTTGGGTTAGTGGTTAGTAAAAAGGGCTAAAAGCGTCGGTCGTCGTAAAACTTTTCGTTTTTGCGACTTTTATTCAAACGAAGCATTTTCAAACAAAGTTTCTTTGAGGAACTTGTTTGTTTATTGCTAGACTTCATTTTTTTATAAGGAACGTCACATGAAGACCGAGCTTTTTACTAAAATAAAGGGTTTAAAAATAAAAAGGGTTTTGGTGGGTAAAGGGTGTTTGTTTTGCGGGTTTAGAAACGAAAAGGCTTAGGCTCAAAGGGGTTAACTAGGGGGATTTTGGGTAGGTGAATAAAAAAGTGAAAAATAATGGTGTTGAAAAGAAAAAGGGTTAGTCCTAATGCCTCCATCATTTACTACTTGGGTTTAAGTTGGTAAGGACCGGGAATGTATCGTCATGGCAAGTTCTAGAGTCGTAAGAAACCAAGCGGCTATTCACACAAGAAACGAAAAATGAGCATTTAGTTTAAAGATGTATATTTGTATGCTCAATAAAGGCTCAAAACTCACTTTTTGTGGGAATGGGTTTATAATGTGATCAAGTATATATAATCAAATTTTAACTAGATTTGTCATGCCATTTCATAATTTTCTTATGTTGGTTCTTTTTATCACGACGCTATCGGTTGTAAATTTTTAAAAATATAACCTTTTTATAACTTGTTATTACCAAATTAAACCAAGACAAGTAAAAATTGAAAAGTTTTTGAAAAAAATTGGGGTGAGTAGCGGTTCCAATAGAGTTTTGTGCAAGGCTTGTTATTAGGACCTGCAAAATTCAAGGTTTTAGCATCCCCCCACACTTAAATTACACATTGTCCTCAATGTGTCCCAAAAATAAGTTTTTAGGTTGATTGAATGTGTAAAAAGGTGTTTAAAACAAGGTTTCGATGTTACTGGGCATCTGGACACGGCCCCGTGCTGGCTGAGCACGGCCCCGTGGTCAGACTGCCAGTAACAAAAATTTACAGAAGGTGGATACGGGGGCGTGTTTGGTGAACACGACCCCGTGTTGGGCAGAAATTAAACAAACAGCAGGTATTGGGCGGTGGACACGGGGGCGTGCCGGCTGGGCACCACCCCGTGTTGACAATCTGTAATCTCCGAAAACAGGTTTCGGCTTTCGGTTCTGGTTTCCAGGCTTATGTAGCACTAATACTTAGTGCTCCCAAGCCTCCTAGGTACCTGTTTTTCTTAAGAAATACCACACCACACAAAATAACAAACATCCTACCTTACTATAAGTTCGACATCCACAACATAAACTAAAAAATAAGAAAAATGCAGGAAATTAAAAGAGTTATGGAAAGTAAATTGTTCAACGAGTGGCACGCAGGCCATGAATTTTTTTGCGAGAGAAAAGGGGGGTTAACCTGTTACGACCTTCAACCGTGTCATGCCTCCATCAACGCAACCATCTCAATCCATATCCTCGTCCTCGTTATCTCCTCCTTGGCCCGCCATGTACTCCCGAATGTTGCCGATGTCATCCTGAATTTCGGAGATGTTCCTCTCTATAGCTCCAATTCGGGTGTACGTGTTGCTTGCCATATTGTAGGTGTTTCGGGTACACATGATGTTTTCCTGCAAGAGATCATGTAAACTTTGAAAATTAGGAAAACCACTTCCTTGAGAGGAGGATTGGCCCGGATCACCATGGTGCTGATACTGGTACTGTGGAGGAGGATGGATCTGTGGGGCGTGAAGGACGAGAGCTTCCTGAGGGTTCCACACATGTCCCTGAACCGTTTGAAATCTGACCGTCCCGTCATCCGCTTCGTTGATTAATCATGGAGCGACATATGACAAGATCCACTTTTCCCGACCATGGGCCCCTATGGAAGGACCTTGGCATCCCTTGCACGAAATGCTTGAAGAGGCGGTAGATCCACCCGCCATAGAAGATAGGGGTCGGGGGATTGGCTAGTTGGTTCAAGTGCATGTTGCGAAGTAGCAGGTGTGGAACATCGAGGTGCACACGGTTGTGAATGCAGTAGAGGATAGTTAGATCACGTATGCCTAAAACACTAGTATTGTCATGCCTTTGGCAGAGGGAGTTGCTGAGGACCCTATGGATGTAACGGTATAGAGGGTCTCGCAACTGTGTGCTCTTGGTCTGGCTCGGGTTATATGGTCCTTCCCCAATTTGAGCCCATGCTACTTGATGATCGTCTTATGGGAGTTCACGGAGACCACCCGTGTTCTCCTCATCCCCAGCATCCTCTTCAACATACAACCCGATGATTACCCCAAATTGTGCAATTGAAATTGAGTACATAAACCCTGCATAATGGAATTCTACCCCCTCATTATCAAAAGGCTCTGCTTTTGCCTTGAAGGCAAACGTGCTATAAAACTCCATGTTGTACTCATGCACGGTGTGGAGCCTAGTGCAAAGAGCTGCTCTTAGCGGACCAGTAACAAGATTGTTGAAGCAGTCAAGCTGTCCTACTGCTTCTAAGGTCTCCAAGCAGACTTTCCGTGGGTTTTCTTCGGGTCTTATCTTAAGAGTTTCAAACCGAGCTTGAGCAGCCCACTCATTCGGGTTGAATCTCGTAAACTTCCTGGCCATCTTAAAGAAAACATCAAACAATTAGCATGAAACAGTAAAATTTTCGAAGAAAACTTAAAACAGTCAGCTGAACACGGCCCTGTGTTCACTGGACACGCCCCATGTTCGCCAGAATTTAACCAGACACGCCCCCGTGCTCGCCGAGCACGACCCCGTGCTCAGGCGTCTGTTTCCCAAAAATTTGGTTTTTCGCCCCGATTTCAAAAACTTGAAAAATTTTGGTCCAGTAGGGGCGGTTTTCCCCGAAAATGAAACCCCAAGTGCCGTTTTTCCCAAAACAAACTGTTTACCCCTTCAATTTCATCTTTTTCGGTTCAAAAACAAGGGTTTGAGGTTTTTGTGAGAAACTGGGCAAATCTTCAAACAATTCAAGTTGATTTACTTCCTATAACATGCATCTATACTAATACTAATAGATCTAAGCAAAAATTTGAGGTTTGATTCGGTTCAAGTTGAAGAACCCTAGATTTTTCCCCAAATTTTTGAAGTTATACTACATGCAAGTGATAAATCTAACTAATTATGATGATAGAATCATACCTTGATGTTGTCGGAAGTCAGAAAAACGTGGAAATCTGCAGAAATTTCCAGTGGAACCAGAAATTTTGCGGGGAAACGGGTCGTGTGGAAGTGAAGAAATGAATAGAAAAGGGGTTTTTATCCCGACAGTTACGCGGACACGGCCCCGTGCTCAGCTGAGCACGTCCCCGTGGGCGGGTAAATTTTTTTTAGTGTTCGTGTGAGTGCCCTGTTTCCCATAACTTGGTTTTAGAAATCTTACCGATTTAGAGGCTTTCCCGTCGTTCGTTATTTTCAAGATACGATGTTGATGCTCAAACCTTTGTTTAATCTTCGACCGCTTGTAGCGAGATTTCCTTCTCTTCATCCTCGATAAATCCTTGATAGAGCTTTAGCCGTTGGCCATTGACTTTGAATGGGATTCCATTTCGAGATTTAATTTCAATTGCACCGTGAGGAAAAATATGGGTGATAGAAAAAGGTCCCGTCCACCTAGACTTTAACTTACCAGGAAATAATCGAAGTCGTGAATTAAACAATAGAACTTGATCTCCTACCCGAAATTCATTAGGTTTAATGTCTTTATCATGCAAATTTTTCATTCTTTCCTTATAAATTTCAGAGTTAGAGTATGCGTGATTTCTTAATTCATCTAATTCATTTAAATGACAAAATCGATTTTTACCGGCCATTTCTAAGTCTAAGTTTACGTTTTTAATTGCCCAGTAGGCTTTGTGTGCTATCTCTACCGACAAATGACAACTTTTTCCATAGACGAGCTTATATGGGGTTGTACCTATTGTTGTTTTATATGCAGTTTGAAAAGCCCATAAAGCGTCGTCTAATTTATCAGCCCATTCCTTTTTATTTAATCCTACGGTTTTTTCAAGTATTCTTGTTAAGCCTCGATTAGTCACTTCGGCTTGTCCGTTTGTTTGAGGGTGATATGCTGTTGAGACCCGATGATAGACCCCATACCTTGTTAAAAAAATTTCAAGTTGATGGTTACAAAAATGGGTACCTCTATCACTTATTAATGCTTTTGGAGTTCCAAAACGAGAGAATAATCGTTTCAGGAATCTTACCACAACTCTTCCATCGTTTCTTGGAAGCGCTTCGGCCTCGGCCCATTTAGACAAATAATCTACTGCCACAAGTATATATTTGTTGTGGGAAGGGTCCCATAAAGTCGAGTCCCCACACAACAAAAATTTTACAAACAAGAATGCCATTTTGTGGCATTTCGTTTTTGGAAGAAATATTACCTGATATCTGGCAAGCATCACATGTCTTGATAAGACTTTGGGCGTCTTTGTAAATGGTTGGCCAATAAAATCCTGAATCAAATACCTTTCGTACGGTACTAGCGGCACCATGATGTCCTCCGTATGGACCTTCATGACAATGGCGGAGAATTCTTCTTGCTTCACTACCATGTACACATTGACGGATAAGTTGGTCGGCACACATTTTGAAAAGATAAGAATCTTCCCAAAAATAATGCTTCACCTCGGCAAAGAATTTTTTTCTTTGATGATGTGGTCATCCTTTTGCGACTATACCGCTAGCTAAGTAGTTAGCATAGTCGACGTACCATGGCTCTTCTCGGTATTCCTCCATTTCAAGGGACTTTGTTGGGAATTTTTCATTGATTAGCTCGTCCCTAGTTGCCTCCAAAGCTGGATCTTCCAAGCGGGAAAGTTGATCTGCAGCGGTGTTTTCTGCTCCTCTTTTGTCTTTTATTTCAAAGTCAAATTCTTGGAGGAGTAGAATCTATCTAATTAAACGCGGTCTAGCATCCTGTTTCTTAAAGAGATATCGAATGGCTGCATGGTCTGTATAAAAAATCATTTTAGAATGAACAAGATAAGAATGAAATTTATCAAAAGCAAATACTATGGCTAGTAATTCTAATTCTGTTGTTGTGTAATTTTCTTGTGCATCATTAAGTGTTTTTCTAGCGTAATATATTGGGTGAAAATGCTTATCTTTTCGTTGTCCTAAGACGGCTCCAACTGCAAAGTCACTTGCACCACACATGATTTTGAAAGGTAATTTCCAATCAGGCGCTATCATGATAGGTGCATTGACTAACATTTCTTTAAGTGTTAGAAATGCTTGGTTGCAATCCTTGTCAAAGATTAAAGGGGCATCTTTTTCAAGTAATTTTGTTAGATGTCTTGAGATTTTTGAAAAGTCTTTGATAAATCGTCTATAAAATCCAGCATGCCCAAGGAAATTTCTGATAGCTCTAACAGAGGATGGGGGTGGTAATCGAGAAATAGTGTTTATTTTTGCTTGATCAACCTCCATTCCTTCGCTTGAGATTTTGTGACCGACTACTATTCCCTCCGTTACCATGAAATGACATTTTTCCCAATTAAGGGCGAGGTTAGTTTCCTCACATCGGGATAGCATTCGTTCAAGTTTATCGAGGCATTGGTCGTCTGAATCTCCAAAGATAGAAAAGTCGTCCATGAAGACTTCCATTGTCTTTTCTATCATATCATGGAAGATGGCCACCATGCAACGTTGAAACGTTGCGGGGGCATTACATAGACCAAAAGGCATGCGTCGATAAGCAAAAGTTTTGTAGGGACATGTGAATGTTGTCTTTTCTTGGTCTTCGGGTGCTATTGGTATTTGAAAGTAACCTGAAAAACCATCTAAGAAACAATAAAATTTGTGACCGGATAATCTTTCTAACATTTGATCAATAAATGGTAAAGGAAAGTGATCTTTCCTTGTTGCCTCATTTAATCGACGATAATCTATACATATTCTCCATCCTGTGACGGTTCTTGTTGGTATTAATTCATTTTTCTCGTTAGTTACTACCGTCATACCTCCTTTCTTAGGAACTACTTGGACGGGACTTACCCAAGGACTATCGGAGATTAGGTAAATGAGTCCGGCGTCAAGTAATTTGATGACTTCATTTTTAACCACTTCTTGGACGTTTGGATTTACTCTACGTTGTGGTTGTATTACCGATTTATAGTCATCATTCATTAAAATTTTGTGCGTGCACATGGAAGGACTTATTCCTTTAATATCTACAAGCTTCCAAGCGATCGCGTTTTTGTGTTTTTTCAAAAGTGTGATTAATTGTTCTTTTTCTACACTAGTTAATTTTGATGAAATAATTACAGGTAATTTACCATCTTTGTCGAGAAAAGCATATTCCAAACCTTTTGGAAGTTCTTTGAGCTCAAGAGGTGGGTCTTTAGGAGACTCTTTATTTGGTTGCTCACTTTGATCAAGAACCAAGAAGGTTTGTTCTATGGCGACCTCTTCTTCAACAAAGTGGTCAATTTATTCTCTTGTATCGGGTGGTTCATCTTCATCTTCAATTAGGGGGTCATCATTGCCGAATGGATATTTCATTGAACGCTCAAGATCGACACTTTTTTTAATGCCCCTAATTGAATGGGTAGATTGTTATACTTCCGATTTTTCAAAGCTTCATGGGTCTTTACAAAAGGTCGTCCCAACACTCGTGGAGCGTCATCAAGGATGACGAAGTCGGTTGGGATTACCATTTGATTGGTTTGGACCAACACATCTTCAACTATACCTAGTGATTTTATTGTTTTCTGATTAGATAGAAAAATGGGTATTTGAAGTGGAGAAAAATCACCAATACTTAATTTTTCGAAAATGTAGTTTGTCATTATATTAACACAAAGATCTTTATCAATTGTAATATTACTAATAAAGGAGTTTTGAAAGAAACATGGAACCGGTGTAATGTTAATTTCAAATGGATCATCTTTTATTAGCGTAGTTTGATCATTTGTTAACTTAATGCTTACCGTTTCGTCAATTTTAGTGTTAGTGTTTAACTTTTTTGAAAACTTAACATGAGTGGGTACTAAACAATGATTTTCGAAAGAAGGTGACAAGAGATTAATTTCTTTAAAATTAGACTCTTCTTGAATTTTAGCGTTGTCGGGCTCACCTTTTTCGTTGTTTAACTCATGTGTGGGCTTTTCACTTACTTCCATTTTTACCTCTTCAACTATCTCTTCTTTATTATTTGTTAATTCTTCCCTTGCGAGGGATTCCTCTTCCCTTGCGCGGGCTTCTTTTATACAGCGCTCGATAGTTTTAAGGTGTTCTATTATCTTTTCGGCTACGGGTGAAATAATTGGTGGTTCGTCAAATTGAGTTGAATAAGTATCCTCAAAGCTTGATTTGGAAGTTCGATCCTTGGTTCCTCATAATACTCATATGAGGTAGATGGTTCATACCATTGTTCCTCATTGTAAGTATATGATGGATAAGGGTCGTAACTTGGTTCTTCATAATACTCATATGAGGTGGGTTGTTCACGCCATGGTTCCTCATAGTAAGCATATGAAGGTGAAGGCTCATATCTTGGTTCCTCAAAGTATGAGTTTAAGGCTCATACCTTGGTTCATCAAACTATGAGTATGAGGGAGAAGGTTCATACATTGGCTCTTTATAGGGTGTGTATGAAGTTGATGGTTCGTACCTGGGCTCCTCATAGTAGGTGTATGAAGGGGATGGTTCAAAGAGGTCACAATATTTTACCGAGTGAAGGTTACCACAAATGGTGCAATAGTCTTCCCTATAATCATCCTCCTCATAGTGGTAGTTGTAATCTCCTGAGTATTGATCCATAAGAATCACTCAGCAGACCACAACAGAGTCTCGGGACCAGAAAACAAAAATAAAAACAGAAACAGAGGCTGGACTCGACCGCGTGTTCAGTGAGCACGGCCTCGTGTTCAGGTTATGTATCTGGGTGTTTTAATAAAAGTAACTGGTTTCGTGCAGCACGGGGGCGTGTTCAGTGAGCACGACCCCGTGTTCAGACTGTGTATCTGGGAGTTTGTTAAAAATTATGTAGCACGGGGGCGTGTTCAGAGAGCACGACCACGTGTTAAGTCTACTGTAATGCAAAAACTAACTAAAATGCAGAAAAACATGCGCGCGTTTTAAAAAGGTTTTGAAAAACTGATTAGGCCGTCGATTTTAAGCTTTCTTAAAATCCTTGTGTCCCCGGCAACGGTGCCAAAAACTTGATGTGTGCGTAGTGCGTTATATTTTTTTATTAATATTTTTAGCCCTTTTTAACACTATAGTCAAGTTTAAAATTTATAAAACACGATATTCTACTAACACTAAACACACATATGGGCAAGTGCACCCATCGTGAGCGTAGTATAGCGCTGGTAAGATACCGAGGTCGTCCAAGGACACAAGAGCTTTTAGTACCGGTTTATCCTCAACGTCTAATCAAATCAAAATTTTAGAAAAGGTTTTAAACATGAAAATAAAAACTAAAAATGCTAGAAATAAAATAAAAACAAATAGACAAGATAAATCATTTGGATCCGACTCGCCTTTAGTGTAACCTTTGATGATTTCCGCACTTTTGCACTTTTTAAGAGATTATCTTAGTTATAGTAGTAGGCCCCTCTTTTGAAGGTGACGTTACCCTCAACCCAGTAGTTTGAGTCAGCAAGGATACAATCCTAAAGGGTCGAAATATTGAAAGATAATTAATTAAGTTATTAATGCGTAA
Organism: Helianthus tuberosus; assembly: GCA_030545235.1. Classification (NCBI taxonomy): domain Eukaryota; kingdom Viridiplantae; phylum Streptophyta; class Magnoliopsida; order Asterales; family Asteraceae; genus Helianthus; species Helianthus tuberosus. Next base: position 51,395,771 of record CM060410.1, on the reverse strand, counting down.
TGTGGTAGGCCTCTATTTTGAAGGTGACGTTACCCTCGGCTAAGTGGTTTGAGTCAGCAGGGATACATTTCCAAGTAGCCGGGTTAATGTATAAATAGTAGTTTACATATGAGGGGATCAAGCCATTCGCACCCCCGCCATCCAATACCAGTGGGTATTGAAGGAGGTCCTAGTAAGCTTGACCCAGGTCCTTGCAGGATCTATACACTGAACAAGGCAAGAACCTTACCAAACCATTCCCTTAACCCCCGACCAGGTAGCCAACATATCTCTATATAGACCGTAGAGATATGAATGGTGTTAACCTTTTATTTTATATAGACAGTAAAATAATGCCAAGACACCACAGACAAATGATAAGGAAGTTTCACCTTCAACATACGAAACTAGTTATTAAAGTCATTAATACAAAACTAAATAAAAAGTGCAAAAAGATTAAAAATTAAAAGTATTACACTAAATGCTTATCTTCACCAAGTGATGTAAGAGACTTAGACAAACATTGCCTTTGATTGTCAAGAACTCTTACTATCAATCTTGGATCCCGAGACTACACCACACACTCTAAGATGGATGATGGTGGTGGATGTGGGTTGTAGTGGTGGTGGAGTGTGGGTGAAGTGGGAGAGAGGTGGTTTGCCAAGGGATGCCTTTGAAGTGAACCAAGCACCTCTATTTATAGCCTGCACAGACACCCGAACACGGCCCCGTGTCCATCCTTATTCTCTTTCTTCATTAATTTCAATTTGTCTACATTAGCTGATCCACACGCCCCCGTGTCTGCTGGGCACGGCCCCGTGTGCAGAAGCGTATCTGTACTATCAAGATTTTCCTGGATTCTGCGAATCTTAGCGTTGAACACGGCCCGTGTTGAGCTGGGCACGCCCCCGTGTCGGGAATAGAAGCTTCTATAGCTTTGTCCTTTCTGCAGACAACTGGCCACGCCCCCGTGTCCGCTAGGCACGGGGCCGTGGTCAGCCTTCTGTTTCTTTGTTTTTGCTTGGGAAGATGCTGTCGAGGGGTCGGGCATGCCACGTTTATTCCTTTTCTTGTATTTATGTTAGATTTTGCTGCATATTTGTTCCTTTTGTTCATTTACGCTCGTTTAATCCTGAAAATACAAAAGGAAAATAAAAGCACACTTTTTCCAACATTAGTACTAAAAAGGGTTAGTTTTATGCCTTAATTGATGTATTTTATATGTTGCATTTTACACACATCAGCATCAAATACTAAATCATACATGTGTATAAATAAAATAAAATAAAATACAAACAAAGTGCATATTACCTAAAATTAGTGTCAAAGTGGAAACACAATTTGAAGATAGTTGAGTCCCTTTGAAGATGCATGTCATTGAGTTACCAAAATCTTTCCTTGAGTAAATCGAATCCCTTCTACAAAAAGAACCATCTAAGAGGTATGACGATAGTCTTTTAACTGTTGAACTCCAAGCCGCAAAGGGTTATCAAACTTGAATGTTGAACAAATATCATTAAAACAAACCTCATTAGTGATGAGTATCAACAAATGTAATTAACTACTAAAAAAGTATAGTAAGTTGAAGAAAATAAGATGTCGTATTGTTATGTAATATATTACCACTAAGTTGCTTATTACAGTTATGTAGCCCAAATTTTTTGGTGATTATGGATTTGTAGTCATCAATAAATTTTATACAATATCTCTGCAACAGATCAAGAAAATAAGATATCATAAAAACCAGCTCGCTAATAAAGCCTAAAAAATAAAATAAAATAAAAGACTAATCAATAAATCTTCAAATAACCCTAACCGAAGAAAGTTATATATGTTATACTTATGGTTAACAACTTAATTTAAAAACATAAAATAACTCATACAAATAAATATGTTAAATGATGTTAAAATAAACAATAAACCAAAAAACAATTGAAAATGTTGAAATAGTTAAACAAAAAAAGTAGCACAATTACTAAAGAAAATATAATAATGTTTTCTAAACATTAAAATTGGTAATAACGATTTGAGTAAACTGCAATTTTACCCCTGGGGTTAGGGGTGATTGGCACCCTTACCCCCCCTAACGAAATAATTGCAATTTTACCCCCTACTGTTCACTGTTATGTTGCAACCTTACCCCCTGGCCTCAAATTTGTTGACTAATCTGTTGACTATAACTTGAAATGACTATAATGCCCTTTCATATTACCCCCTGTGTTTTGTGCACTCTGTGATATTACCCCCTGCCACCACTGCCACCGCCATTCACCACCACAACCACCACTACCACCGCCATTCACCACCACAACCACCACTGCCACCGCCATTCACCACCACAACCACCACTGCCACCTCCAGCCACCACCACAACTTAATATCCCTTTCATACATAACACCACCACTACTTCCGTCACCGAAAACCTGCAACTCCGGTCATCTTCTCCAACGACTGCCACCACTGCCACCTCCAGCCACCACCACAACCACACTGCCACCACCACTGCCACCGCTGGAAACCTGCAACTCCGGCCAATAAGATTTATCACTTCCACATGTGTTTAAAAATCAGTGAACAACTTTGACAAAATAAATTTGAGTAGCTCTAATTTATGGAAGTAAGAAGAATGAATATGAGCTCTCATAAACGCAGCAGCAGCAGCGGTAGTGGTGGCGGTATTACTACAACGGTGGGCTCCTTTAGCAAGTTTTCTCTGGATTTTCTTGGTGCCTAAACCATTAACATATAATAAGATATGAAAGCTTCAAACAAATTTTAACAAAATATAAACTACAAATGGATTGAAGTTATATAAGGAGTATTTAAGTACCTGGATGCACAATCCAAGCAATGGAGAAATCTGTTTCTTTAAGTTGTCACGTATCATTCCATATATCTTTTCAACAGATGCTGATAGCTGCATCTTGAAAAGAGAAGCAGGGCTTTTGGCTTCAAGTTGCCGTTGTGTCAATACCAGCAACTTTCATTAGTTTGAATTATACGATCAAAAATGCTGGTTTTTTCAGCTTTAAATGACCGCCAGTGACTGAGACATTTGTATATGATGCAAGCAACAGTCGGTCTGCCTTTAGAGGATCCTAGGGGCTGTGCAATGCATCCAATGAGCAAATCTTGATCATTTTGCTGCGATCATATTATAAAAGATCGAGAGATGCCCGATGTGAGTTGGGTCAATGTCAAAAATACCATTACAATTTAAACAACAATCTACCTAATGAATAGGATTACTTACATTATTTAAACCTTGTTGATTCTTAACTTGAGCGATTTCATCCACCGTTACATCCTTCACATTGAATCTTGAAATCTCAGTTTCACCAGACGTGTTCAAATCATTGTTCGATTGATCGGTTGTGATTTGCAGGTTCGATTGATTGGCTAGGTTGGTATTTAGAACATCCAGTCTCTCAACTAATCCATCCAATGTTTCTCGAATCTGGTGGGTATGGTGTTTCCGAGAGTGATGTTTAGTGAATGTTTGTGGGTGGTGGTTGTGTGGCGGCGGCAGTTGCGGTGGTTGTGGTGGTGAATGGCGGTGGCAGTGGTGGTGCCCGGTGGTGATTATTGTGGTGGATGTGAGAGAGACAGGAGAGAGATGGTACCTGGGCAAGAAAAGGGTTTCAGAGATATTGAAGAAGAAGAACTATGTATTTTTTTATATATATATAATAACAATAATAATAAAAATAATAATATAATAATAAATATAGGGTAAGATTACCAAAATACCCTTACCTATAAGGGTCAAACTACCGTTGACTGAGGCCGGGGGGTAAGGTTGCGACATAACAGTGAACAGTGGGGGGTAAAATTGTAATTATTTCGTTAGGGGGGGGAGGGGGGTAAGGGTGCCAATGACCCCTAACCCCAGGGGGTAAAATTGCAGTTTACTCTAACGATTTTAAGAGATTTCAAATTTCTTGATCTACTGCAAACAAAAGCTTCCTATAACTCTTGGACCATTTGAAAACAACCATTTTACCCCATGGAACTCTCCGTTGTTTCATGACATCAACCCAATCGACATCATTATATCTATAACAAACAACAAATAATAATTGTATATGAGAAATAAAAAAAAGATAAAACACACTATAAATAAATTAAAAAACCCTATATTATCTAAATCTCCTTCTTCTGTTGATATCCTCAATTCCCCTTCACCTCCACCAATCATCTTAATGGTTATATTGGAATTGTTCTATAAACCGGCAACAATTGCGATGTGTCACGGAGCCACTACAAAATAGTAATAAACTATTTAGTACATAATTAAAAACATACAAAAAGATATTTGCATCCAGAATAATTTAGGATTAGTATATAATTAAAATCATACAAAAAGATATTTGCTACCATAATAAAAGGATTATTCCTCTGCAAGGAGAAGACCATCCTTTTATACTGAACTTTGATGTGAATATCCAGCCTCTAAACATTCAACCAAAACATCATTCCAATCCAAAAGTTGTAGTGGACCTCTACTATCCTTCCTGTTATTCGCACAAGCAAAATGGTGTTACTCTCAAATTTCAAATAATGAGAAGGATGATGAAGCAACTCTTTTACTCAAGTTTAACCCATATGCCATTTTACAATACACTTTTAGTTGCTAATTTCAAGTCTTAAAGTAAGCCATTTAATTAGTTTATTAAAGAGCTTAAAATATAATTATATAATCACAGTTGATGAATTCCTTGACCTAACATTAAATAATTTTTTTGACACTTGTTTTTAATTATCTCTACTAAATGGATAAACTGAATAAAAAAAAGTAAGACACACTTAAATGTTAGAAGCAAATTTTGTAAAAAAAAAAAAAACACCACCTAAAGAGTAAGACGCACTTATTCTGTCAAAACAATAGTTTTGATTCTTTTGAAAACTCAAGGCAACTTATTCAGTAATCGGATTAGGAGTAAAAAATGAAATCGAGTTGAATAAAAAAGGAAAAAAGAAAGTGACAGTTTGAGTTTCGGGCTGGTTTAGGTAATCAATTATGAAAAAAAAGACGATGTGTTAAAATATAGAAGGTAAAAACAAACTCACTTTTGTTCTCCGGTTTCCATTTTCACGAGTCGAGTTGTTTGGATTTTGGTTATTGTTAAATTAGTTTCCGGTCTACCTCAAGTCACTTTCTAATAGCTAATAAATTATTAAAAGCCTGTTTAAACTAATGCCAAATGTTCGACAATAATAATCTTAGTCATGACTTAAATTTCATAGTCATACCAAATAAGAGCATAATGACAACAAAAACACATGGGAATTTGATATACGTATGAACAATTTCAATATTACATTCACCTTACATAATGGAAGAAATATTGAACCTTTCACGACACTATAGAAGCATTTAGTTGATGCTGGAAGGTCATGTATACAGGCCCTGCAATGATTACTCACTCAGATTAATTTATGATCAATTTATTGTACATTTCTTCAATAAAAAAAGACAGGTTGCATAAAAATACCTTTCAGGTGAATTCATTATCTCATAGTAAAACACTGAGAAATCGGGAGCCGCCTAAATGAACAACCAAGTGTTAAATAAAGGGTGTGTGCTGACAACATTTTATCAATTACTTAGAAAGTAAAAGTATATAATAGAACCTGTGTTATACGAAAAAAACAAAAACCCAGGAAAGATTATAACAAATCTATAGAATGTTCAGAATCATCGTTTCAATGATGCACTTTTTGAGTCCCTTACAAAAGAAATTGTATGTATAAAAAAAAGATAAGTACATCTATAAAAGCGAGAACAATCTAAAAACAAAACAAAGAATATCTCAAATCTGGCAAGATAAACTCACCTGAATGCCGCCAATGAGATTAGCTTCAATTCTTAATCTATATGCAATATCAATGGACGTCCATCCCTCTCTCTAACCTCTATTAACACTACCCCTCTTTCTCAGAAAAAGCTTTGGGAACCACCGCCGCCACTTTTGTTAGGGTTCGCAACGAGAACATCCATAATCGATGGAATGGAAGATTGTTGTAGAAAGCGCTTATGTAAACAACTATATAAACAAAAACTAAAATCAGAGCACAAATCTATACCATATATGAACAAAACGAAACATAAATAATCAAATATATAAAATACGTATACTAACCTCTTGATCTGGTTGGAACCACAGTGAGAATAAGATAACCAAAAACCTAATCGGCCATGAACGACTAAACCATGAAAGATAGGGAAAACTAAAATAAAAGAAGACTAAAATATACAAACTGACCTTGATTGTGGACAAAATCCGATGATGATTGCTAAATCAACTCAAGAAAGCCTAAATCAACCGTTATCGCGGTCATTGTTTCTCTTCAGGCCACCACCACCACCACCGTCACCATCTTCCTTTAGTCGAAGCACATACATATGTATTCATTTCTATAGTGGTTGATCGACATCTAGCGGTGGCGATCTAGAAGAGGAAGGAAGGGGAGGCTAGGGTTTTGAACAGGGATCACATCACACAAGAAGCGTGTTTTAGAAGGTATTTATATCCGGGTCAAAAACGGGGCTTCACTAAACAAAAAGTGGACCCGAATTTTTGGAGCCAAAACTCACATTGAGAAGCTCTAATATTGCGTCACGTCAGCCCACTTTATTTTCATTTATATAATATATATGAGATTTATTTAGTTTCTTTATTTTACTTATTAAAAATCTTTATTCAGAATTTGATTAGATTAGACGTCGACGATATTTTGGTATTAAAAGTTCTTGTGTCCTTGGACGACCGCGTATCTTACCATCACTATACTACGCCAACAATGAGTGCACTTGCCCTAGCGTATTGTAGAGAGTGATAGTGTTATATCGTGTTTTATAAATTTAAAACTTGATAAAGAAGTGAAAAGTACAAAAAATATAATAAAAATCATACGCACGCTCGACACACGTCAAGTTTTTGGCGCCGTTTCCAGAGACACAAGGATTTTAAGAAAGTTTAAAATCGACAACCTAATCATCTTTAATCTTCTTTATTTTTCTTTTTAGGTTTTTTCTTCTTTTCCTGCATCTCTCTACTTTCTGCATGTTCAGCACGGGGTTGTGCCTGATCAAACACGGGGCCATGTCTAACTTACAGTAGCTGAAAATCAACAAAAACTTCTTCACAAAAGGCTCACACGGGGCCGTGCCACATCTGACACGGGGTCGTGTTAAAAACGCCCAGTATCAGATAAATCATAGTCCTGAGCACGGGGCCGTGCCTAATCAACACGGGGCCGTGTTAACCTTCTGTTTTAATAATAATAATAATAATAATAATAATAATAATAATAATAATAATAATAATTCCCGAGAGCCGTAATTTTCTAGGTAACCTGGAAGATTATGACTGCTATTATTATGATGATTATGAGGAACCATATTGTACCATATGTGGTGAATCTCATTCGGTACAAAATTGTTACCTCTTTCAACCATCAACCTCATACACTAGATATGAGGAACCAAGGTTTGAGCTCACAAAATCAAGCTTTGATTGGGACACTCCACCGTTTGAAACGTACGAGACACCACCCACGAAAGCCTCATACAAAGTCTCAAGAACTTAGAACTATTGATCAAGAAATCTCGTGCAAACAAAGAGGCTAATTGTACCAAAGAGGTAGAACCTCAAGAGCCGAAAAAAGAGGAACTACTCAAAGAAAACTCAACGCATGAATATGAAAAAACTGAACCAAGTCACAAGGAAGGTAAGTCAACAAAGGAAAATCTCAAAGAGGAACAACAAAACCTCCAAGAAATACATATTTTACAACATTCTCTTGAAAATCATAGTTTGGTTCCATCTCGTGCTAAGTTCTTAAAAGAGTTAAACACTAATCCTAGCATCAAAGAAATGGCAAGTGTTAATTTAACTAAAGATCAAACTTCACTAATACAAGATGAACAAATTGAATTAAACATAAAACCAGTAACATGTTTTATTCGAAACATCTATATTAGTAATATTTCAATAGATAAAGATCTTTGTGTTAATATAATACCTAGCTACGTATTTGATAGATTAGGCATCGATGATTTTCTTACGATCAAAATTTCTATCCTCTTGGCTAATCGAAAAACTAAACACACTACGGAAGTGGTTGAGGACGTTCTCATTCAAACGCACCAAACGATTGCACCAACCGACTTTATCATCTTAGATGATGCTCCACTCGTGTTGGGACAACCATTCATGAAAACTCATCAAGCTTTGGTTAAACATAAACACCATAATCTTCCCACTAAACTTGGGGCCAACAAGCGATGCTTTAATCTAGATATGAAATATCCAATAAGCAATGATGACCCCTTGTTGGAAGATGAGCCAAAACCACCCGATACGGTGGGTCTAGCCAAGGACCCTTATAAACGCGGCGCACCATAGAGGCATTCCATCCAACAATAAAGTAGTTTAAATCTTATTGTAACTTTTAGTTAATGCTTTTATTTTTAAGTTTTCTTTTTGTAGAACTAAAATACACTCAGAAGAAAGATAAAAATGGCCAAGGGACATTGAAACAACACCCCATGCACGTAAACAGATGTCTCCCGATGCAAAATCTTCAAAACAATAAGTGCAGCACGGGGCCGTGTAAGGTAAGAACGCCCCGTGCCTCAAGTCTGCAGAAAATAATTTTCATTCTGAAACTTCTACATGGGGCCGTGTCCTATAGACATGCCCCCGAGTTTTCTTCTGGAAAATTTCATTACTGGCACTTTTGACATGGGGCCGTGTCCCCCAAACACGCCCCCGTGTCCAGTGTCTGATTTTTGGAAAATTTGTTGTTTTTAACCCACATTTACACATTTAATCAAATCTAACCAATTTTGGACACATTGAATTTGTTTGTCCTAAAACAAGGCTTACATAAAACTCTACTTGGAACCGCTAAAACACCCCAAATTTTTTTCAAAAAATATTTTTTTAGTTTGTTTTGTCTTGTTTATAGTTTAAGTTAGAAAACCAAGTTCTAAAAGTACAAGTTTTTACAAATTTACAAACGATAGCGCTGTGATAAAAAGAACCATATAAGAAAAATTCATACAAAGGCATGACAATCTTTTTAAAATTTGATTGTGTATATGTTTTCACACTTTTACCCTTTTCCCACAAATTGTGAGTTTTGAGCCTTTACCGAGCATTTAATATCATATCTTTACTAAATGCTCAATTTTCATTTCTTGTGTGAATAGCTCGTACAGTTCTTACGAATCTAGAACTTGACAAGACAATACATTCCTGGTCCTTGCCGACTAATCTAAGTAAGTGCATGATTGAGGCATTAGGACCATAAACCCTTTTTCTTTTTCAACCTTATGTTGTATTTATATCCCCCACAAAATTTTTCCTTAGTCAATCCTTTTGAGCCTAAACCTTTCATTTCAAAACCCGCAAAACACCATTTTGCATAAATCACCCATCACCCAAAACCATCTTTTACTTTTACACCCCTTTATTTTAGTAAAATTCAGTTCTTTTGAAATACAAAAAAAATATGTGACTTAATTTTCTTCTGAGTATTATATAAAAAAAAAATCTCCAGTTGCTTGAAATAAAGTAAGCAAACTTATTGCGTATAAGCATTTAGTTGATACCTAAAACACAAATAAATTTTCAAAAGAAAGCCGATATCTTACGCCTTTAGCCATTTTTCAAATAACACTACCATACCCTTAACCAAAAACCTACCATTTCAAAGTCCTCTTGATATTTATAAAGATTAAGTTAAAAGGGAGAAGGTTTGATTGCTTGTCAAACATATGGTAGGAGTAAGTTCCATATCGGGACCGAGCATTTCACTTATACATCTTCGACTGAGTGTTGAGTGATCACTTGTGAGGTGTGTGAATTTGCATATAGATAAATGAAATTTTAAAAGACATTTTATGCCCAAAATTATTTATTTTCTTAAAAAGTTATAAATAAATCATGTCGAATAGGATTGTAAATAAAATTAAAACAAGAATAAAAAAAACTTGGATTCCCGACACTCGACAAACAAGACCAAAAACTTATCTTCTACCTATTCCATTTGGGTGTGTAAGCAATATTAAAGAGTTTTACTTGAGTACAAGCAAAGATTCAAGTGTGGGGGTATTTGATATGCACCAAATGCAACATATAAATTATATCAAATAAGGTATAAAAACAACCCCTTTTAGTACTAATGCTGGAAAAAGCGCGTTTCTTTGTATACTTTTGATTTTCAGGATTAAAAGAGCTTAAATGTACAAAAGGAACAAATTAACGGCAAAAACCAGCATGAATACAAAAGAAGGGAAGTTGATATAATATACCAACCCTCCGAGCTTCACCCCAAGACCAATAACAACAAATCAGAAGCAAAGCATGGGTCGTGCTTGCCGGGCATGGGGTTGTGCCCCACCCAAGATTCCATGAAGAAGAAGACAAACAAAAGCAGATAAAGGAATCAGGTCCGTGTCTCATGGACACGGGCCATGGTCAACTCTCAGATTCGCAAATCATGGATCGTACAACAACTACAATGGCCACGGGGCCTTGCCGTTGACACACGGGGTAGTGCGAGCATTTGGACTGATAAGCTCATTAAATGAAGACAGAGAAGGAGAAGGGCACGGGGTCGTGCCTATCAGGCACGAGGCCGTGTGAACCTTCTGTTTTCAACTATAAATAGACGTGCTTGGTTCAATTGCAACTCATCCCTTGGCAAACCACTTCTCTCACACCTGCCACCACTCCACCACCACAATACTACCATCATCCACCACATTCATCCATCATCCATCTTTAGAGTGTGTAGTAGTCTCTGGATCCAAGATTGATCGTAAGAGTTTTTGTCAAACAAAGACCATGCTTGGCTAATCTCTTACATCACTTGGTGAAGACAACTCATTTATGTATTACTTTTGATTTCCAAGCTTTGGTAAAGTTTTTAATTGGGTATGTATTAATGACTTTATTAAATAGTTTTTTATATTGAAAGTGAAGTTTATTCTATCATCTCTTCATGTCTCTTTGATTCACTTATTCGTGTCTTTACGGCTATATAAAGCGCGTTAACTACCTGAAAGGGGGTTATGTTAGGACCGGTTTTGACTCCGTTTCGATTGCGTAACGAACGTGTAACGTGCGGAATCCGTACACGTACGTGACCGAACACACGTGACGTAATATAAACGTGATTCTTTGATTGATTTGATAACGTACAACACCTGAATCACTTGGAATGAGCTTTCTCTCTCTCTAAACTCTCTCTCTAGATCTCAAGCTCTCCAAAACACAAATGTAGCCAAAGTCTCCAAAAGTTCTAAATTAGAACCCTAATGGTTCTATTTATAGGCCAAGGGATATAATGAGAGATCTCATTATTTACATAAATGCCACCTTGCCTTTTCCTATTTATAACAATATAAAGCCTAGGTTTAAACTGTTTCAGCTACGATCTTGAGATGACGGAGGCGATAGACATATTGCACTAACAGACTCCCCCTTGGATATTGACGTAGTCAATCTCAAACATTTAGTCAAACTCGTAGCGTCTTGTCTTTCTCTATTTCACTGAGTCTTCTTGAAGCTTTAACACATTTTCAGCAACGAAGACTCCCTTTTGCTTGAACAGAATCCCGGTGGATCTGTTTTCAGCTTCAGCTCCCCCTTTCGGTAAACTCTTCAGGCTCCCCCTTTCGTCAAGCTTCCGTGCTTTGGGATCGACACCTGGCTTTTCGATTACAAGCTCTTTCGGGAAAGTTACGTAGCTCCTTGAATGCACGCTCCCCCTTTCGTTGAGCTCGTCTTCAGACTCCCCCTTAGACTCGGCTATCAGGATTGTAGTCTGGAATAGCATCTGCAATTCTCAAATGTTTATAAGTAACAATGTTTTGAAATTGTCCAGAAATCGTAATCTGGCTCTTTTGAACTTTCTAAAACAAGATCTTGGGACTAAGATATAATAATATGAATGTATCCAGGATTACTTAATACTCTCCCCCTATCAACAATCTTCAAAGATTTGGCAGTTTCAACGAACCGGATCGGAAACTAGCTCTTTTACAGATTTTAACAGTATAAGCATCCAAATCCCTCACAGTTAATCATCCAAGTCCAAATTAATGACCTTGGAGATATCACAAACTGTTTTTGATTTTTGATTTTAAAACTTCAAGTTTCAAATTAATGAACTTGTTTTATTTTCAGAAACACGATCAGCATACTTAGATTTTGAAACTCAGCATCCAGACATCGGTTGTCGAAAATAAAACAGAAATCAAAATCTTTTTGTATCTTCTAAAATATAAAGCAGTAAAGTAATATGTACAAACATATTTACACACAATATTTTTATTTGAGTTTGCGTCAGAGGATCATATCAGTTTTTGACAAGTCACAAGTACCGTTGAGCTTATTTACACATTAAGAATTAAACAATTCACTTAGATTGTCGATATACTGATCCACTTAAATTTTCACACAAATTTCAACTGATTCAGGATACGAATTAGGTGTTTTAAGAACTTAAACTCATTCATGTGTCCCACCTCTTGAATATACTCCCGTATCCAGATCCCAATATTCAGTCTTACAGGTGAGTATACCTAGATGATATCTGTAAGGGGAATAAATTATAGTACGAAACCGTGAGAGCTCAGGTCAGAACTTCCGTTCAGCAGAGAGATGATGGCTCGACTTTTGGTGTGTCCCCTTTAGAGGATCTTTTGTTACAACAGCAATGACTATCAATTTTATTGTTTCATCAATTTGCTGAGGGCGGCGCTATATTTCAAGCAATGCAGAAAGTATTATTCGGAGACTAGGTCAGAACTTCCATTCAGCAGAAGTCCCGGAATAATACCCCAGATATCACTAAGCATAAAGACCTAGTATCTCAGAAAGAGGGGTCCTTCAAACGAGATTTCAGGGGTTACCTATATATCCAAGTAGTGTTCCCCACGAAATAAGCAAGTTTGAATTTAGATTTATATCCCGAAAAAGTTTACTAAATGTATAAAAATCTACCGACACATCCACGATGAAATCGTTTAACACATTTTAACTTTCCAATTCTTTAGCGTACTGTGACAGTCCACTGATGTACTATCATTTCCTCTTTTTACACAAAAACTCAATTTTGAATTTTATCATGTTTTTGGCTTTTTCAAATTTTCTAATGTTTTTGGATTTTCCGACAATTTCTTACTCCCCCTAAAATGCAAAACCAGCCTTCATTTTTCTTCCAATTTTGTTTCTTCTTATAACCCAACCCAGCCTTCATGTTTTTCTTCTTGAAACCAGGTTTATTATAAAAAGTTTTGTGACGTTTACCAGCAAACTTTGAAATTTCTGATTTTTCGATCTCAACCATCTTAAAAACTTTATCAATCTTTTCTGAAATCACATTTTGAATCGGGAATACAATATCTAAGAATAATTTGTCCGATCCAATCATGGTATAAACCAATCCTTTTGAATCATCATTCACAACTTTCTCAGATTTTGAATGTTTGAGATAACCATCATGAAAATTTCCCTCATTTTCATCATGTGATTCAGACTTACCTTTGGTTGACTCATCTTTCAAAACGCTTTCAACAACCTTACTTACCACCTCTGAATCATTAGCCTCATCAGATTTGGCATAAGTCACATCGATACTTTCAGGTAATTGGTCAACTATGTTCAGACCTTTTGCCACCTTTTCCTCATCATAAAAAGTATAATTGTTTCTCAATGGTGGTGGTACCTGATGAAATTCTGAACCAATACCCTTTTTGTTCTTGTCAGTATCTTTGTCATCTGGTGTGATGTTGAAAATGCGTTCGAGAATGTACGAAGAGTTATGATAACTTTGAAGTTTGGTAACAACCTTTTCTTTTTCAGCCAAAACTTGTTTGAGATTAGCTATTTCATCAACACACTTGTTTAATTCAAGTTGCTTTTCCTTAAACTGTCTCTCATACATTTCTTTAGTTACCAAAGTTTCAGACAATCTTTGATTAAAACATTTAAGTTGGCTCTTCAAAGTATCATATGCCTCTTGTACTCTCTGACTCGACCACTTTAAAGAATCATACTCTTTTTGAAAATCTTGAAATTTAGTTTCTTTTTCAACACATTTTGCTATACACAGTTTTCGATAAACCTCATTATCCTTTTCAAGACCTTGACATTTCTGTGTCAGTTTTTCAACTTTTAATTTCAAAATTTCTTCTGTTTCAATCATTTCCTTGCATTTCATTTTGAAAACATTTTCAAGTTTGTTTGTTTCAATTTCTTTTGTTTTTATAATGTCATCTTTTTCAGTACAAGCTCTGCAAGTTTCCATGCATTTCTTGCATTGTTCAGTTGGTTTCAAGATTTTAGAATCAGAATTTACCTCGGTAAATGGCACATCAGTGTTTTTAGCTGCCTCTGTCTGTTTCAGCTTTTCCTTCTTTTCATCACCAACATCTTTATCACTACCCAACTTCAAATTCTCAATCTTCTCCTCAGATTCTTTCAGCACCGGTTCTTCTTTCTCCTTCTGTTCCTTTTCAACAGCAAGCTTTGTAGTAATCTTCACTTCTTTAATCAGCTTTTTCAACTCTTCTTCCTTCCTCTTTTTCATTTCCACTACCTTTGGTAGACTTGCTTCAAAAACTTCTTTTATCTTGTTCATTAAATCCGGCAAGTAACTTTTATCAGAAAGTCTTCTTGTATTGAAAGTACCCTCATTTGGAAACAGATTTGTTACTGCCTCAAAATCCACTTTTGAAGGGTCAACCACTGGATTACCCTGTGGATCCATATAACATTCCAGTTCATCATTCCATCTTTTGGCTCTCTTAGCTTCTTTGAATGGTTCATCTAACTTGCTAATCTCCCATCTTGCACGGTCTCTTCTTCACCAACTATCATAAGCACTATCTCCTGACATTTTAAATCTTCTTCTTGATATTCGCCCCTTGTAAATCTTTAATCACCTGAATCACGAACAAGCAAACACAATGAGTTTAATCAATATCAAACAAATGAATCGGACGGGTATCCGATTGAGTGAGTCAACACAAGTCAACTTGTTGTTTGATCGTGTAGTACTTAAAATATGGCATTACTCGATAAAATTGCTGTTCGACCTAGTATCAATTAAAGATATATCACTAATAACAAATTGTTTGCAATGATTAAACTCTCATGCAACCTTGATTTACTCAATTCACATGCTACATGCAATACTCACACAATCCGACAATCAGTTTACTTGAATCAAGATCTAAATTCAGTAGATCACGTGAAGATTAACAAAGTGGCCGGCAACCTGTTATCTGTCACATGCACTGATGCACATAACAATCAATATAAATTATTATAAATGGCCGACAAATTCAGATATATCTATATGCTTATTTGACCAAATATATGACTGTAATGAAGATCACATGCACAATGATTTCAATGATTATCAATGTTGACTAAGCGACTTGATCGGGTGAGATGTTGTGACACGTATTGTTATCCGCGCGAGTGGTCAACAAGTCAACACGGATTGCTGTGACGCGGATTACTTGTCCGCACGGATTATTTGTCCGCACGAATAGGTCAAATAAAGTCAACCCGGATTTTTTATCCGTGCGAGTAATAATTCGCTCCGATAGGTCAACTAAAGTCAACCCGGATTGTTTATCCGTGCGAGTGGTGAATGATGTTATCCGCGCGAACAATCAGTCAACAAGTCAAACATCTTTAAATGAATTGTAAAGAAGGAATCTTGAGACGAATGTTATCCGTGCGAGTAGCTAGTCAACAAGTCAACACTTTAATGAAATGGAACTTGAGTTGTATCCGTGCGAGTAACCAGTCAACAAGTCAACACGGATGGTTATCCGCACGGTGAACATCAAGAACAACAGCAGCAACATTCAACATATTTCAACAAACTTCTTCGATCAAAAAATCTTAGATTTCTCTCAAATGGCTTGGAATTTAGATCTGAAAATTTGTAGGCTTGTAGATCTGATAGTTTCGCACAACATATCCGAAAATCAGCTAATTTGGATCGTTAAAACCTGTTCAATTTGACAAAAATCAGATAAAAACGTGAAGAACAAGAAAAATATGAAGAATTTGACAAATCTGGATGATTTTGGCTCTGTATCTGATCAAATCTTGTACGAATCTGTGCGTTTGATCTTCGCCATCGAGCACCTGCTCTGATACCACTTGTTAGGACCGGTTTTGACTCCGTTTCGATTGCGTAACGAACGTGTAACGTGCGGAATCCGTACACGTACGTGACCGAACACACGTGACGTAATATAAACGTGATTCTTTGATTGATTTGATAACGTACAACACCTGAATCACTTGGAATGAGCTTTCTCTCTCTCTCTAGACTCTCTCTCTAGATCTCAAGCTCTCCAAAACACAAATGTAGCCAAAGTCTCCAAAAGTTCTAAATTAGAACCCTAATGGTTCTATTTATAGGCCAAGGGATATAATGAGAGATCTCATTATTTACATAAATGCTACCTTGCCTTTTCCTATTTATAACAATATAAAGCCTAGATTTAAACTGTTTCAGCTACGATCTTGAGATGACGGAGGCGATAGACATATTGCACTAACAGGTTAGAAGGGTGGTATGGGTAAATTTGTGACAACCCGCAATTTTAGGTTAGTACTTTAACCTAACCATAGTTTGTTTAGACATACATTCATAGCACTGCATTTAACTAGGGTTAAATGAGTCTACATTGGTAATTCAGGGAATTACCAGAACACATTCATGGCGCTGCATTTAACTAGGGTTAGGTATGTTGGTCCCAGTGTGGACTTAAAAACTTCTTTTCATGTAATATGGTAAGTGATTTCAGTAGATGTGAAAAAGATGTGCAGAAATGGAAATCAGACTTTCAAGAAACAAGACCTACAGAATTATCAAGTTTATATCACTTTGAAACAAAATGGTTTACAAGGTGATTGTAAGATTATTATCTAATACAAATGAATACTTAAATTCTGAGGGTGAGAGGGCAATGGAGTTTGTAGTATGTATTGAATGCTAAGCTTAACTCATTGTCTTCTGCTTGGTGAGCCTTCTATTTATAGAAGGCTGGATACATGAATAAACATTTGTTTATTCATGCAATAAGTCCTGCATAAAGTAGCCATTTGACATATTCATTGAATCCAACAGTCAAGTTGCCTTTGTAATCATGATATCCAATAATATCAAGTTGCTTCGGTTATTGTGGCAGGATAGAGCAAATTTTTAGACAAGTGGGGTATTCATCAGAATTTCTGATAAACCACTTCATCAGAAATTCTGGTGAACAAATCATCAGAAAATCTGATGATCAGAATCATCAGAAAATCTGATGATCAGAATCATCAGAAACTGATGATATTTCATCAGAAATATCATCAGATCCATCAGAAATGACCTTCTCTGATAATCTTCTTCAGCTCTTGATCAACTTGTGATTCTTTGAAGTAGATGTTGTTCATTTCAGTTGTCCTATCCGAATTTCTTCTTCTTGTTGTGATCTTCAGGACTGTTTTCTTCTTCATAGATCAAGTTGAATCTGATTTTCTTCTAAAAAGTTTGTGTTACCAGATTTTGTCTCCTGTCATCAGAAACTCAGAATTTTGTGTCAAATGTTTTTGTTTTCTGATGATCATGTTTCTCATTTTTCTTTACCCATTTTTCTTTTCCCAAACCATGAGCCAGACAACAAAGCAATATTAGAAGCATACTATATTTACATATTATCATGCAGAATATCTATAGAAACTAAGTTTAAACAAAGAAAACCTAATCAAGATCTATCCCTTCTCCATGATCCATCTCAAGGAGCACCCATACACCAGTCACCAAACCGGAATTCTGATCAGTGGGTCTGAGCACCCTGAGATTCATGTTTTGTTGAAGTCTCATCTCAGCTCTGGGATAACCTATAGGAACACCTCCAAAGCCTAGCTGGCTTGTGATTATCCTCATCAGAAAACGAGGATAAATCAAGAACGGCCTGCCAGACCACATATTACTTGCAAAATCTTTTATTAAGTAATAAGAGAAATTGTAAGGTATGTCTAATATGAGTGCTCGTACAGTCTCCATCAACCTATGGGATGCTTCATGATGATTAATGACCTTCTTTGAGAAGCATGCACCCATTTGTTTGATCAGAAATTGCCATGGCTTGATAAAGCCATTTTTGGTGATTGCTCGTGGTGAGTTTACAGGATTGTAACCCATCTGCTCCAAGGTTTCTTCTATTTCAGTCTTTGTGAACATCAGAACTTCATTATCATCATTGAGTTGCAGAACCGTCCTGATGATACCTTCAGTTACTCGAACTCTTTGGTTTAGCACCACACTTTCGATAAACATCTGTCCTCTACCCTCATATTCTGACAATGTTGCATTTTTCCAGAACATTTGAAGAATGTCTGGGTAGACTATTATGTTGGCTGTGAGGGCATACTTCAAGTTACTTCCCATGATCAGATTCAGCACTGTTTGGCATCCTTCCCAGTGAGGACCCTCAAAGTTGGTCCTTAATCTGAGGTTATGATAAGGATGATAAGGAAGTGGGAAACGATCATCTTTTATGGTAAGCATTTTTGTGAGTGTGAGAAAGTGTGAGTGTTGAAGAAGAAGATGAAGTTAAGTTTTCTGGGGTTTCCTTATGTGATGGTGACAGTCTTAGCTTAAGGTGGTGAACATATATAGTAAACTTAAAGTTTGCCATAAATGACATCTACCTACTTATAGATTTTGTTCATCACAATCTTTGTTATTAAATTTTCTATCAGACGACATAAGGGATAACTGAGATAAACTCTCCTGCATTAAATGATTTAGGCGGCCATTTTTTGATAATATATCATGATTACCTACCAATATGTCACTTCAATCTCCTTAATATTGATGAGGTGTATTTAATGTAGGAGAGAAAAAGCTTTACAACCACTAACGAGTTCTCAGAAAATCTTCTGTAATATGACGTTATCAACACTAAGGAAAGAAGAAGAAAAAAATACAATAAAAAAATAGACGCCGAAAACTACAGTTTATGAATATGCTGATATGAGACATGAATAAGAATGGTGACATGCATGAATTTTTTTCTAATGATCAACGATGATACTGATTTTCCAACATGTTTTCTGATGAATTACCAGAATTTCTGATGATATATCAGATTTTCTAATAATTTATCAGATTTTCTGGTGATCAGATACATGATCCCTTTTTTTAATTATCATTAATTCAATTTATCAAGCATTTTTCTGGTAATAAGGTTATTTGAAAGACTTTCACCACAGAATTGACCATAACTTAGCAAATTGTCTTTAAGCCTTCAACATAGGCTACTTTCTCTATGGTCAAACATCCATACCTTATGCATCCATATCCCATGATCCTCCCTTTTATTCCATTTCCAAAATTTACCATTTTACCCAGCTTTGAAACAAAGTTGCTGAGTAAGCTCCTATCCCCAGTCATGTGCTTGGAGCTTCCTGAATCGCAGTACCAGATCTGCTGCACATGATGGTTCTGAAATGGAGAAATTAGAGGGTTTTTGGTACCCATGCTTGCTTGGGACTCTTTCTGATGAGATTTTAATCAGATTATTTTCTCTGGATGGCCTTTCATCAGAAATTCTGTTATATGCTGAGCCATAAAAAGATTTTACACTTTTCTTTTGGAGATGGTGTTGAACAAGCTTCAGTATGTCAACACACATACAAGGTTCTTTATCAGAATTTTCTGATATCTTTTTTTGTGATGGAATGAGTGGATAATTTTGAAAAATTGAGTGAACTGCTTCTGGAGTCTTTAAAGATTCTTGTTTGCACTCACTTCTTTTTGGTTTAAAGTTGGGTTTTTCAAAAGAGTATTCAGAACAGGTTGATTTGCATGATTCAGAATCAGATTCTGATGAAAATTTATCAGAAATCTGATGGGTTGCTTTTACAAAGACAGTGGGTTTACTTTCTCTTGTTTTTACATATCCTAAACCCTCTCCTTTGTTCTTTGGTGTGGACTCAATGAAATTTATGAAATCTTTGGCTTGTTGAAAATCTCTTACATTAATTTCTTTATCATTAATTTTCTTATAAAGATCTTTTCTTTCTTTTTTATAGAACTTAATTTTAGCTCTGTGATCTAAATTTTCTTCTATTCGTAATTGGTTTTCAAGTATGATTTTATTCATGGTCCTTTGCAACTCATCAGATTTTTTACTATCTGATTTCTACTTATCTTGCATATTTAGAAAATCTGACATGAGCTTGTTTAGCTTGTGTTCAAGATCAAGATTGTCTAAATTTACCTTCTGTCCTGAAGTTTCTGGTAGGTCATCAGAAAGTGCCATTAGGCAAAAATTTGCCATTTCTTCTTCTTCTTCATCAGAAGAATCATCAGATAACAATGTATCTGTCCCTGTAATTTAACTGACTTGCTGCTGCTTCTTTGCTTCTTCCAGCTTCTTCTCATAATAAGCAACATCTTTCAGTTTCTTGGTCTTGCATTCTGATGCATAGTGACCTCTCTGCTTGCACATGTAACACACAGCTCCAGCCTTCCCCTTATCCTTAGATCTACCTTCTTCCTTAGATCTTCCATCCATCCTCCCTCTGTCACTTCTCTTGTATCTTTGGCCTCCTCCCCTCAACCTCAGCTCAAATGTTTTGGTGAGCAGTGCTATTGCTTCCGCAAAAGCTGAAAAATCTGATGATGTATCAGAAATCTCAAGATTTTAACTGTTTGATGGTTGTGGATCATTGGTAGGTGGTGTTCTTTGTGAGTTTGAGATAAGAGCTAAAGATCCCCCTCTTTGAATAGTTTCTTCAAATATTTCTTCATCTCTGGGGACCAAGATGCTGTATAAGTCATGAAGACTCATATTTCCTAGTTCTAAGGTTGAGGAGAAAGTCATGGTTAGACTTCTCCATTCTCTAGGTAAAGCATCTAGAAATTTTATGTTTCTTTCATCATTTGATTTTGTTATTCCAAATTTCTTTAGCTTGTTCAAAAGTTTTGTAAATCTTTGATATGTTTCATTTAATCTTTCATTAGGTAAACTTTTGAACCTCTCATATGAGGAAATGTTGTTTGTTCTCTTGTTTCTTTTCATCCTTTCTCCTCCTTCACAAAGATTTTCCAATTGATCCCATATATCCTTATCTGATGCACATGCATCAACTTGTGAAAATATGTCATTGGGGATAGCCATTATTAAAAGTGACTGGCACCTTTTCCTTGTCTTCCTCACTCCAAAGTATTTCACTTTTGGGAGCTCGGGAGGCACGGATAGCAGGTGATTGGTCAGTTGCTGGAATAGCTGGTATTTCAGTCATTGGTATATGTGGACCCCTTTCAATGGATTGAAACAGAGCTCGGTCATGACCATTGAGGAAATTGACCATCCTGATTTTCCATTGGGGGTATTCCTCTCTGACAAGAGTCGGAGGTTTAGACATAGAAGCAATGTTAAAAGCATTATTCCATGATTGAAAGCTGGCCATATTTAGAGAAAACAAGATGAGCGATTGATCGTTTGAAAATAATTTATTCAATCTGCTCTGATACCAATTGTTGGTCCCAGTTTGGACTTAAAAACTTCTTTTCACGTAATATGGCAAGTGATTTCAGTAGATGTGAAAAAGATGTGCGGAAATGGAAATCAGACTTTCAAGAAACAAGACCTACATAATTATCAAGTTTATATCACTTTGAAATAAAATGGTTTACAAGGTGATTGTAAGATTATTATCTAATACAAATGAATACTTGAATTCTGAGGGTGAGAGGGCAATGGAGTTTGTAGTATGTATTGAATGCTAAGTTTAACTCATTGTCTTCTTCTTGGTGAGCCTTCTATTTATAGAAGGCTGGATACATGAATAAACATTTGTTTATTCATGCAATAAGTCCTGCATAAAGTAGCCATTTGACATATTCATTGAATCCAACAGTCAAGTTGCCTTTATAATTATGATATCCAATAATGTCAAGTTGCTTCGGTTATTATGGCAGGATAGAGCTGATTTTTAGACAAGTTGGGTATTCATCAGAATTTCTGATAAACCACTTCATCAGAAATTCTGGTGAACAAATCATCAGAAAATCTGATGATCAGAATCGTCAGAAACTGATGATATTTCATCAGAAATATCATCAGATCCATCAGAAATGACCTTCTCTGATAATCTTCTTCAGCTCTTGATCAACTTGTGATTCTTTGAAGTAGATGTTGTTCATTTCAGTTGTCCTATCCGATCTTCTTCTTCTTGTTGTGATCTTCAGGACTGTTGTCTTCTTCAAAGATCAAGTTGAATTTGATTTTCTTCAATACTTACAAATAAAGTTTCCTAACAAGGTAAATGAGTCTACATCGGTAATTCGGGGAATTATCGGAACACACACACAAGTTAATTCTCGACCCTTGGTGACTAACACGAATAATTAATATAAATGAATGGTTTATACGAAACTTATACATTGCATGACAAATACGTGAATTATATGTTTTAACTACAAATTGCAAGATGTTTTGTGCTTGTGTGTAAAAGTTATATAGTTAAGGGTGTTTTATGGTTAATATAGGAATTATAATAAAACTTCTGCAAACCCTAAACTCCCCATAATCTCACTCAATATGGCAGTTAGTTTCTCTGATCCCTTCTGCCGACACAAATCTCACACACACAATCATCAAACCTCTGATCTTTTAGTCCATTAAGAACAAACAATAGATCGAATCTAGGGTAAGTGTTTTATGTTAAACGTTGATATATTTTTTCTTTTGATTCCATGCAAAACCCTAGATATCCAAACAATCGATCTGTGGTTAGTTGATCATGCCTGAATGAATGTGTAATTGTTGTTAGATATTAGAGATGCTATTGACATATTAGAACTACTAAACTGTTGATTTGATTCGTAACATTGTTGAGATTAGGGTTTGGTCATAGAAGTGTAACTGATACATTGAAAAACTATTATTTTGCTTATTCCGTGTTACTGTGCGTTTGTTAATCTGAGAATAATGGTTAGTCCGTGAATAATTGGTCCAACTTTATGAAGTCACAAAGTCCGGGTTATTTGAACTTCACCTAAGTTTTGTATTGAGTCCAAGTTTTATACACATATAAAAGTTCCAAGTTTATATGAGTTCCAAGGAGTGTTTCCGAGTTTATATTAGTTACAAGGAGTGTTTCCAAGTTATGTATATACATGTATAATTATTTCGAGTTTATTTATATATGTATATTGTTCCGAGTTTGTTAGGATTGAACCCTATCAGAGGAACAGATAATTAAAGCCAAAACTGGATCAGAGCAGTGGATCCAAAATAAGCAGATGTTATGTATACAAGTCTCTCCCCTTGAAAGTGGTTTCAACATCTGATGACCTCCAATCCACTGATCCTTACAACTACTGACCTACAACTGCTGATCAAGTCAAATACTGATGAAGACTAAAGCTCTGCTGATCAATCTACTGCTATGGGTCAAGCACTGCTGAACATATCAAGTACTGCTGGAGCCACAACAGTGGAAGGCTAAAGCAGTAGTTTAGTTTGTTTTATGAAATGTATTGTAATCAGTGGTTAGCATAGCAGTGTTTGTATAGATTAGTTGTTTAGAGTATGTTAGGAGGTTAGATGTCACTTTCATGGTGACGTCAGCAAAGATGCCACAGTGGTTTGTCCGTGCCTATAAATAGAACAGTACCCTGTACTGTTCTATTAGCTCTCTTCATCACTTTCATTCCTGTACGAACAATCACTGTGAGCTCAGGCTGAGGGGGAGTTTGTTACATACTTGCATATTGTAATTGAATCTTGTAAATTCAAGCATTCGGTTCAATGTTAAACTTGTATGTTAAAAGCAATTCTCCTGTTTGATTGTGTGCAAAATTTGTTTCCATTTATATTCAGCTGCACTACTTGTTCATCTTTCATCTTAATTCAAACATAAAACACAATCAATCCAAACTCAGATCCTAACAATTGGTATCAGAGCTCGGACAGTCAAATTTGATTTAACAATCATTTTGACATAAATAGTTCAGCTCACAATCGTTGATACTGATAGTTGTTCGTTTTGTTGAAAAACAGAGCAAGGTTTAATCACCATCAAAGTTGATTAATCATTGCCTGTAAAACAACCAGGATGACGTCACAATCACAAGATGATAAGAATAACATCGGCTCACTTTTCAAACCACCCATGCTTAAACGTAATGAATACAACATCTGGGAGAGAAGGATGGGTCACATCCTTGCTCAACAGAATACTGGATGTTGGAGATCTATTGTTTTTGGACCACATGTTCCCATGGTGCCAAGTGCTGAGGATACAAAGAAGTTCGAACCTAAAAAACCTGAAAACTATGCTGAAACTGATTTTCAAAAGTTTGAACTTGATGCCAAAGCATTTAGCATCATTGCATCTACATTACCCAATGAAATTTATGCTGGGCTGTTACACTGTAACAGTGCCAAGGAATTATGGGATGCACTTAAGGAACAATTTAGGGGAACTAAAGAAGTTATTGAAAATAATAGGGAAATTCTGAATCAGCAGTATGAAACCTTTTGTCACATTAAGGGTGAATCATTAACTCAACAGTTTGAGCGATTTAGTTGTCTCATTAGTGAGCTAAGACTTGTTAAAGTTACATTTCGTAATTCAACACAAAATAGCAGGTTTCTTAGATCACTACCTGAAAAATGGGATACAATTGCTTTTGTAACTAGGAATTCTGCTGAGTTCAAAGATCTGACCCTGACCCAACTTCATGGTAGACTCCTGACCTATGAAAGGGAGTTAAACCAGAAAAAGAAGTTGCAAGAGTCTTGTAAAGTTGCTGATGATTATTCATTTGGCAGCACAGCTCTTTTTGGTCAGGAAGAATCTGGTAGCAGTAGTAAGGATCAGAGTTATGATCATTTTTTTGATATAACTGCTGGTGGAAACTTTAACAACTCTGATTCTCACCCTACAAATTATGCTTTTACTGTAAATTGTGAAAACCAGATGTCAGATAACTTGTGCTTTGAACTCAATGACATACAGCACTTTGATCCAACTGACCTTGAAGAAATGGACATTTTGCATCAATTGGCATTGCTTAGTGTAAGAACAAGCAAATTTTACAAAAGGACAGGGAGAAAATTCCCAGGGTTACATGGGAATTTAAAAGTGGGGTTGGATAAGTCTAAGATCAAGTGCTATAAGTGCAATAGGTTAGGACACTTTGCTAGGGAGTGTAGGAGTCAAACTGCTGGTCCAATTGTTACTCATCCCAGCTCAAACCCTAGACCAAAAAACCAAAGCACTGTGCACTATTCCCATTATACCCCTGCTGCCCATCTAAACAATGCTCACTATGCAAAACCTGTTCCTGTGCATTATGTTCAAACCACTGTCCCTTAAATTCAGTATGTTCAGGCTCTTGTACCTCAGGTTCAAGTGCAACCAGTTTCACCACAACAAGCTGTACCACCAGCAGTGGTTCAACCAGATTAGCAAAGCTTTTTCACCCAAGGCTTTGTTGACTGGAGCAGCTTACCTGATAAGCTAGGTGATGAAAATTTTGCACTCTATGCTACTAATGATGCTTCTAATGTTGAATTTTGTCTTATGGCATTAGAGTCAATACCAGAAGAGCTGAATGCTGAAAAAGGGAAAACAAGTGATGAAACAGTGGATGAAGTTGCTGAAGCAGTGGTTACTGCTGTTGCTGGTGAACTACTGCTGGGAGAAAATTCAGAAACCCTGATTGAACCATTGTTTGACCCCTGGTCCAAAGAAGAAGAAAAGGAAGAAAAGAAAGAAGGTGAGAAAGAAGAGAGAGCTGATGAAGAAAATGATCATTAATGTGATTGTGCCATGATGGCTGCAGCTAAGGTATCATCTCAGGTTCTTGAAAATCTGTGTTCAGACAAATGCATTATAGCATTTGCTAACATTAAAGAGGTGAATGAAAACCTTAGGGATAGAGTGTTTAATGATGAGGTCAAATTTGAAAAGTCTTTAAAAGAACTTAAAAACAAATTGGTTGAAAAAGACAAAGAAATCTGCCGTTTAAAAGAAGAGCAAAGCATAACCAATAACCAACTCCAAACTATGGTAGAAAAATGTCAAGTTTGCAAAAAGGAGCTGGAATCCACCCAAATCACTTGTGAAAGATGGGTGGAATCTTGCAAAGGTTATGAGGTCATGTTAGAAAAACAGCTTGAAAGCAATGTAAAATTTGGCATAGTTTTTAGAAAATATGATGAAATTGAAAACACTGCTGCTAAACAAGCTGGTTCAGTTGAAATAACACCAACAAACAAGAATGGCCAAGAAGTTAAGATAACTAACAAACTTGGTAACAAAATCACTCTTGAAATATCTGTGGGATCCTCAACTTTTGAGGAAATTGAGAAATACCAATTTAAACCCACATGGTCTGATGAGTGTGACATTCTTGAGAATTTTAAACCAATGGACTTCACAACCACTGATGGTGTAAAAGCTCATAAAGCAAAGGTCATTCCTCTCAAAGACATCCCAACAGTGGTTCAAAACTCTGTTGCTAAGGAGTCTGAGAAAAGGAAGAAAAGAGAAAAGATCAAAAACTTGTTTTGTGATTTTTGTGAAAAGAAGAATCATCTAACAAAAGACTGTTTTCATCTAAAAGCATATGATCTAAACAAAACAAGTGTCATTATACCTGTTGAGAGCTGCACCATCTGTGGTAAAACAAACCACAAAACTCAAGAATGTGTGTATCTCAAAAACTTTGATGTAAAAAAGAATGAGTACACTGCAAAAACATCCTTAAGTTCATCAACATCATCTGTCAAGTTCACCAAGAACCAACCACTGTTTGTGCCAGTTCAAACAGCTGTTACAAAACAGCTGAACCAAACATCTGTCAAAAGAGATGTTCAGGTGACTAATGCACCCCATGCCAATCAATTCAGAAGAGGTAAGGGCCAACCATCATACCAAAGGATCCCACATGTTTATGAGGCTTACAAAAGGCCTTCTAAACCAAGAGTGAACAGGTATCCTTTTGGTTATCAGCAGGCGATTGGTCAAGAACCCCAACAGTGGTTAGAGACAAACATTCCTAAAAATGTTCAAACCCCTGAGCTAACCACTGTCCATCTACCTGAATTCATCCCAGACACTGTTGAGACCCCATCCAAAGCCTTATTGGCTTTGGAGACCCTAATGAACTAATCCTTTTACTTCATGTGCATGGAGCTTCTGCATGCTTAGATAGCCTTTGGTATGTAGATAGTGGAGGCTCCAGGCACATGACAGGATGTAAAGCCCTACTCAAAGATTTCAAAATCCATGGAGGGGGTGATATATCCTTTGGTAATAATAGTAAAGGGAAAGTTCTGGGGTCTGGTACAGTGCAGTCTTGTAATGTAAAATTTGAAAATGTCAATCTGATAGACAATCTAAAATTCAACCTCCTGAGTGTTTCACAAATGAGTGATAAGGGCTATGGCTCATTCTTCACAAAGGATTGTTGTAGGATTGTTGGACCAGAAATGGTTGAAAAGATTGAAGCAATAATAAAAACAGGAAAAACCAAACTTGTTGCTCAAAGAGGTGGCAATGTTTATGTGGTTGATATGTCAAAAGAGAGCCCCAGGACTGATGCCTGTCTGTTCTCAGCTGCATCAAACAAAGAGACAAAATTATGTCACAGGAGATTGAGGCACATAAATCTCAAGACAATCACTGCCATTTCAAAACAGGGGTTAGTAAGAGGTTTACCTCAAAAACTGTTCACCTATCCTGAGCATTGTGTTTCCTGCCTAAAAGGAAAACAACATAAAAGCTCATACAAATCAATTGATGAGTCCAGAACAACCAAATGTTTGCAAATGCTTCATATGGATTTATTTGGCCCAGTTATAGTCATGAGTCTTAAGAAAAAGAGATATTGTTTGGTTATTGTTGATGACTTTTCTAGGTTTACATGGACTTACTTTTTACACTCAAAAGATGAGACTGCAGGCATTCTGCAAGACTTTGTGAAACAGGTTGAAAAGCAGTTTGACTTGCCAGTAAAAATCTTCAGAAGTGATAATGGCACAGAGTTCAGGAACAAGGAGTTAGATGATTTCTGTGTGTCAAAAGGAATTGTGAGGCGATACAGCATTCCAAGAACACCAGAACAAAATGGGGTTGTTGAAAGAAAGAACATGACCTTGATTGAGGCTGCCAGAACCATGCTTGTTGATTCAGGTTTGCCATTAACTTTTTGGGCAGAGGCAGTAAACACTGCTTGCTATATCCAAAACAGAGTTTTAATCAACCCCAGGCATCAAAAGACTGCCTATGAACTGCTGTATAAAATAAAGCCATTGATTTCATATTTCAAGGTTTTTGGCTGCCCATGCTTCATTTTAAACTTAAAAGATTCTATCTCAAAGTTTGCAGCCAAAATTGATTGTGGTTATCATCTGGGATACTCAACCACTGCTAAGGTCTACAAAGTGTTTAACACAAGGACTAAGACAGTGGAAGAGACTTTGAATGTAAAGTTCAATGAACTTTCATCAATGAAAATCCCAGCAAATCCTGCAGACTTATTTGATCTTGATAAATTCACATTTGAAAGTGTTGCTGTCAAGACTAACAATGCAGGTCCATCGGAAAATTCATCATCAGACTATGGATATGAAATCATCATTCCATAACAAAAGTCTGCATCAAGTGGAAGAGCAGCAAATGTTCAAAACAGCTGTCAAAGTTCAACCACTGCTACCTCAACAGTTGTTAATCAAAGTAGCCCATTAACCCCTGCTTCCACATCATCAAACACTGTTGATAAAAGTCCTCAAACAGTGGATCAAAGTCAACATGTGTCCACACCATTACCTCTAATTCCACCACCTTTTGAAGCCACTGCTGGATCATCAAAGTCACCAGCAGTGGTTAGCTCAGATTATTCACATCTGCAGCCCTCCCCACTTAATGCCATTGTTCCATACCAAGGAGATCTTATCTTCTTGAAATCTCATCCACCTGACCAAATCATTGGTAACATCAATGAAGGGGTGCTCACAAGAAGTCAATCCCAAAACATTTGTCTTTTTGCTGGTTTCCTATCTCTCCATCAGCCAGTCAAGTACCAAGAGGCACTAAAAGACAACAGGTGGGTAGAAGCCATGCAAGAGGAGCTCCAATAGTTTAGAAGACAACAAGTTTGGAAGCTTATACCATTGCCAGAGGGTGTAAGTCCTATTGGCACAAAATGGGTCTTCAAAAATAAATTGATGAAAGGGGTATTGTTGTCAAGAATAAAGCCAGGCTTGTGGTTCAAGGATTCAGACAGGAAGAGGGCATTGACTATGATGAAACATTTGCCCCTGTAGCAAGACTTAAAGCTATCAGATTATTCCTGGCCTTTGCTGTCAACCACAACATCAAGGTGTATCAAATGGATATCAAATGTGCATTCCTCTATGGTAAGATTCAAGAAGAGGTATATGTTTGTCAACCTCCAGGCTTTGAGGATCCTTTTAATCCAAATCATGTCTACAAGCTAAATAAAGCTTTGTATGGCTTGAAACAAGCACCAAGGGCCTGGTATGAAACTCTTTCCACCTTTCTACTTTCCATCGGTTTCACAAGAGGTAAAATAGACAAAACACTGTTTTTAAAATGGAAGGGAAAGGATTTGATGATTGTCCAGATTTATGTGGATGACATCATTTTTGGAAGCACATGTAACAAAATGTGTGAAGAGTTTAGAAAACTCATGAGAGCTGAGTTTGAAATGAGTGCAATGGGTGAACTCCAGTGCTTTCTTGGTCTCCAAGTAAGGCAACTGCAAAATGGCACTTTTATCCATCAAGGCAAATATGCCAAAGAACTTTTAAAGAAATTTGAAATGGATGATTGTAAACCATGCAGTACACCCATTGCAACCAATAAAATAGTCATGTCTGATGAGAAGGATGATTTGGTTGATCAAACTTTATATAGAAGCATGATTGGGTCCTTATTGTACCTAACTGCATCTAGGCCAGACATCATGTTTGCAACATGTGTTTGTGCAAGATCCCAATCAGCCCCTAGAAAGTCAACCTTATTGCTGTAAAAAGGATATTCAGATACCTAAAAGGTGCTCCCACACTTGGTATCTGGTATCTAGCAGATGGTAAAATTGAGCTTTCAGGTTTCTCAGATAGTGACTTTGCTGGATGTGACAAGACAAGGAAGTCCACTTCAGGAGGGTGCCAATTCCTAGGCAGTTGTTTAGTGTCTTGGCAAAGCAAAAAGGAAGCAGCTGTTTCCACATCCGCTGTTGAGGCAGAGTATATAGCTGCTGCAAGCTGTACAGCCCAACTGCTTTGGCTTCAAAATCAGTTGCTAGATTTTGGTATCACTGCCCTAAAGACACCTCTCATGTTGGACAGTCAGGCAGCAGAAAATATCATCAAAAATCCAGTCTCCCATTGAACCACCAAGCACATTGATATCAGACATCACTTTGTGAGGGATTGCTATGAAAAAGGTTTGATTTCTCTACACCATGTTCCAACTAAAGATCAGCTGGCAGATGTGCTAACCAAAGCTTTAGACACATCCACCTTTGAAAGCTTGATCTCTAGGATTGGCATGCTAAACATGGAATTACAAGCAAAATTCTGTTTTTCTATGAATAAAAGCATTAAAATGTTTTCAGAAAATCAAAAATCCATCCTTAAAAATAGCTAAAAATGAATTTTTCATTAAATCCTTAAAAGTCTGCCATAACCACTGCTTTGTTCAAAAGTATGTTCAACTTAAAAGTCTGTCCACTGCTGAAAGTCAACCCCTGTTCTCTCATTTCCTTGATAAGCACTGTTGTTCAAAATCAGTATTTTATCCACTGATAGTAAAAATCACCCACTGCTTTCATTGTTACCATTACAACCACTGATCTTGTTCCATCAGTGGTTTTCATAAAACACTTGTCCTTCATTTCATCAGGGGTTGGCACGTGGACAGTATATAGCGGTCAGATCTTTTGTAACCGCTGCCACGTCAGCATTCACTTTTTCCTTTATAAAACCCTTCTCAAAACCCCCCAAACAGGGTTTTACTTTCGAATCGAATTCACAAAAATTCCTTTCTCAAAGCAATTTCCATCTCTTTCTCTCAAATCCTTTATCGATTTCCTTCTTCAAAATGACAAAATCAAAGTCATCTGCGAAATCCACTTCAACATCATCTTCTAAAAAGGCCACTCAAATGGCCACCACACCCATTGAAATTCCATACAAAACTCCTCACAATTATCTGGGTCTCCTTACAAAACCAGGTACCATCGATACCTTCGATTCCATCATTGACACTATGTCGTCTTCAAAGTACAAAACTTTGTTGACCGCAGATGCTCCAATTTACCTGAAAACCCAGAGAGAGTTTTGGAAAAATGTTATTCTTTAAAAACAAGGCGAAGACGTCATAGTCATTAACTCTTCTCTAATGGGTAAAGCAGTCAAAATCACAACACAATCCATCTCGGAAGTCTTTGAACTCAATGATCAGCAAGGTAAAATTTATTTTCCCAAAAATGAGTTAAAAACTGATTTCCTTGAAAGGGGGTATGTAGATTCAATGAAAAAGGATACCTTACAAAAAGGTAGTTTTCCACCTGCAACAAGATTTTTGTTCCATACCCTTTTAATGTGTGTTTCAAACAAAACAACTGCTGTGAAACCCACACCTAAAATCACCAAAAATCGAAGACAAAAGAAAATTAAAAAACCCCCCAAACCTACAAAAAGGGCAACTCTGGAAGATGAGATCCCAGAGCAACTGCCAGTGACAACACAAAAGTCACAAGAAACCACTGCTGCTACTTCCTCACAGCAGATGCTTCTTCTAAAAAAGAACAGGTTGTACATATAGGGACACCACAATATGATGCTTTGGAATCACTTGCTTCCATCATCCACAGCCCAATCCCCGGGGCCAATTCTCTTTCTACACCCAACCTCACCTCCACAATTCCCCCACAAATAAAAATATTGTTGGATGCTCTTGATTTAAACCAGGCACAAACCAGTCCTTCTCACTCACCTGTCAATGAGAACATACCTCAACAAGTGACTGGGTCTGATGTATCAATCATTGCTAACCCACCAACAACACCTGAGGAGGTTACACCCCTTGAGTTAGATGTAACTCTTGGTGGTAGTTCAAGTGAAGCAGCCACTACAAGTACTGAACCCACTGGTTTGCATTTGGACAGTGGTTTCATCAATAAGACTTCCTTGAAGGCAATTTCTTCTCTGGGAACCTTTGTGTATCCGGTTTTTACTAGTACACTAAAAAGTGTCTCTCAATTTGAAGGAAGAAGTCCCCAGTACCAAGACAAATGGGCATCAGTGGATGATTTCTGGACTACACTTCCTGAGTCAACCACTGTTACAACCACTGCTAGTGGGAAATCAGATGATCCCATTAAATTGGGTGATGGTTTAATGTACCAAGAATTGACAGGTAGAATTGATATACTTGATACAACTGTTGCAGAAATTAAAGATATGATGCAACAGTTGTTGAAAGCTCAAAAGGTAACAACCACTGTTGCTCCAGCTCAAGCACCTGCACAACCTGCACCTGCTGCAAATGAGTTATGGAACTTATTTCAACTACTGCTCCAACATCAAAGACAATTGGCTGATCAGCAGCATGAGATACATGTTCAAAAGCTGAGAAACATGATGGAGTCAAGGTTTAAAGATACCCAAGCTGACATCAAGGCTATAACGGCCCACATACTGAACACCACTGGCACTGCTCCTCCCACTGTTCTCTTTATTGATAATCCACCACCAGATAATGCCAAAAAGGGGGAGAAAATCAAGCAGTGGAAGAAGAAGAAGGGAGTTGAAGATGGTCTTTACATTGAGCCACAACAAGATAGTATGCTCAAAGACATCCCTTTCCCGGATGGGTCCAAAAAGATTGATGTTACCACTAATGCCATTGCTGATGCATTAGCAGAGGTAAAAAGGGATAGGGAGGCAAAGGATAAAGCCAGGTGGGAGCAAGAGAAAAGAGTTTTTATGGAGATGAATGAGCAGGGTGTTTCTGAGCCAAAGGATGAAGAAAATCCTAAGCCAAAAAGAAATCAGCCCATAAGAAATGTGAGACAACTCAAAACCACACCTTCCAGAAAAACAAAACATGCTTCTAAACCTACAAAAGGCTCCAAACATCAATCTCCCAAACCAGCAGTTGTTAAGACTCCTGCTATATCAACAACTGTTGGTACTTCAGTGGTTTCAACAATTGCTAGTCAAACAACTGCCACCACTTCAACACACACCACAACCACTGCCTTACCACCACCACCAAAGATTACCTCACCACCAAAAACATCATCATCACCACCATCACCTCCTGCTAAAAAGCAGAAGACATCAGATGTTACAACATCTGTTGTAATGACAACAGTGGTTGAAACACCAGTTGTTTCAACAACTGTTAGTCAGCCACCTTCCACCACTTCACAACCATCCAACACATCACCAGCCTCTCCTAAACAAAAAAGGAGAAGGATAATTTTACCTGATGATGACTCTCCATCACCACCACCAACATCTTCACAATCCCTTTCACTTGTCAATATTCCAAACCCTGTTCCTCTCTCTTCAGCTCAAGTTCAACAACCAATCACTACCATCACTCCTGCAGGTTTTCAGTATCCTCTTGAACTCATAGCAGTCAGAGAAGAAATAAAATCCTTCTACTTTGAGGATGGTCATGCTAAAAGGAGTTTGCCATCAGTTGAAGGATATCCTAGGCCTAACAACATTGAAGAATACTTGAAAGTTAAGGCTCAACAGGCAGAGGATATTTCCAAAAGAAACTCACAAGGAAAAACTGACAAAGAAATTCAAAGGCATTATCAATTTCTACTCACACAAGTCAGATCCTTGGAGCAGTTTGCAAAGAATGTATGTCAACAGATATCAGAAAGAGCAGATGAGTCATTAAGAAAAGACGACATTGACAACATCATGGCATACAAGAAATACAAGGGGGAAAATACATGTATAAAGATTGGACTATTCCTGAGCTTGAAAGTGAGGCAGCCAGGATTCAAGACATGATTAAAAACAAAGTCAAACAGACTCCTCCTGATTGGTCAAAATACAAAAGAATGTACCTGAAAAGACATTAGAGCTGAAGAGAATGAAAGAGGAATTAATCTCTGCTGATTATGGGTCTAAAAATCAAGTGATGAGATGGAAAGAAGACAAAGTCAGGACCACCTACAAAAGGCTGGAGGAACTAAGGAAGAAAGATCCAAGGGTTCCACAAAAACCTGACTATCCTGAAGCAGAGGTTTCAAAAAGACCACCAAAGCTGCAAATAAGGAAAGCCACTGCTCCATCTGGTGCTTTCATTTATCAAAGAAGAAGACAAAAAGAGATGGAAAAAGAAACACCATAAGATATAGCTGCTAGTAATGATATTATAAACTCAGTCATTAAGTAGATGATGGCTGAAAATGCTGAACTTGCTCAAGCTCAAAGCACTGCTCAGCCAGTCATCACCAGGCCACAATCTCCAAATTCCTCATCTAATAAAAATCTCCCAAGAAACCCAACAAACTCAAAAGTACTAAAGTGGAAAACTGATAAACAGTCCCATGTATTGACTGTGATCAAGTCTAGTGGAGAAGTGAAGAAAATATCAAGGGAACAAGCACTTGGCCTAAGTCTTGAAGATCTGCAGGATCTCCTTGATCTTCCACTGTGCAGGGATGAAGATGACACAGATGCCTTAGACTTTGAGTTACAACTCAAAGGGCAAATAAGGGAACTGTTGATGAGGCAATAAAGCTCCACAATAATGAAGGGTTTTGGCACTATCTGTTCCAGGGGGAGATTGTTGGGATTGAACCCTATCAGAGGAACAGATAATTAAAGCCAAAACTGGATCAGAGCAGTGGATCCAAAATAAGCAGATGTTATGTTTACAAGTGTATCCCCTTGAAAGTGGTTTCAACATCTAATGACCTCCAATCCACTGATCCTTACAACTGCGGATCTACAACTGCTGATCAAGTCAATGACTGATGAAGACTAAAGCTCTGCTGATCAATCTACTGCTATGGGTCAAGCACTGCTGAACATATCAAGTGCTGCTGGAGCCACAACAGTGGAAGGCTAAAGCAGTAGTTTAGTTTGTTTTATATAATGTATTGTAATCAGTGGTTAGCATAGCAGTGTTTGTATAGATCAGTTGTTTAGAGTTTGTTAGTTGGTTAGATGTCACTTTCATGGTTACGTTAGCAAAGATGCCACAGTGGTTTGTCCGTGCCTATACATAGAACAGTACCCTATACTGTTCTATTAGCTCTCTTCATCACTTTCATTCCTGTACGAACAATCACTGTGAGCTCAGGCTGAGGGGGAGTTTGTTACATACTTGCATATTGTAATTGAATCTTGTATTAAATTCAAGCATTCGGTTCAATGTTAAACTTGTATGTTAAAAGCAATTCTCCTGTTTGATTGTGTGCAAAGTTTGTTTCCATTTATATTCTGCTGCACTAGTTGTTCATCTTTCATCTTAATTCAAACATAAAACACAATCAATCCAAACTCAGATCCTAACAGAGTTCTTGTGAGTCCGGGTATATAAAATTGTTCTGAGTTTTTGAGGGCCCGGGTATGTATATGTAATTATTCCGAGTTTTGAGGGTCCGTCTATATATATAATTGTTGTTCCAGTTTTGTTTAAAGGAAACAAGGTTTCCCGAGTTTATGTAGATTTCATGTTGGTTCCGAGTTTATGTAGATTACATGTGGTTCCGAGTTTATGTAGATTACATGTTGGTTCTGAGTTTATGTAGATCACATGTTGGTTCCAAGTTTATGTAGATTACATGTTGGTTCTGAGTTTATGTGGTTACATGAATATGTTCAAGTTTATTGATAATGTCAGGAGTCCGAGTTTATCTAGATTATAACTATCCGAGTTATGAAGATGTTGTGATGTCCGAGTTTCTCAAAATCACACTATATGTCACCAACTAGGGAACTCCACTGTATGTTACTGTATGTTAAACTTGATAATCTGGTTACATTAAACACTTGGTTGTTTGGACACTTAGGGTATTACATAACCCTACATGTATACATACTTACACGTTGTTTTACATTAGGTCGTGTGTAACGGACCTAACACTATATTAACGCGTTAGAATCACGTTAATACATACCGAGCAAACTAAGGTGAGTTCACTACTCTTCCACAAGCATGCATCCTAGGGGGACAAACCATTATTCCTGTGAGGAATACTTTCAAATGGTAGGAGCAACAATTTTTAAACCAAATTTTCCACCTACAATGAAAATTTTCTTTCATACCCTACTCATATGTCTATTTGCAAAAAACCACGTTATATAATGAAATTGCATTAAAAACATAGTACTTGGGATATGCTATTTTAACTAATTCAAATTATAAGCTATCCAAAACTCTTTTCTAAATGTGGTTACAAATGTAAAAGCCAAGAAGGGAGGTAAAGCTAAAGCCTTTCTCTTGTACCCTAGACTTTTAAGCTATATTTTACAACGGGTCTTGGCACAAAACATTTTTGCACAAGGTGAAGCCCTACAAATTAAAAGTATTTCAAATGAAACATTCATCCACATGATGAACAAAAGTCCAGAAAATGTGGATGAACAAAATGTTTTAGAAAACCATGCAATAGATGTTACAACATCTGTTGCTGAGCCCACTGCTCCTACTGACCACAGTGTCCAACCCAGCATTGTGGAACACAAACCAAACACTTCAACAAAGACCACTTCCATCTAAAAACCAAAATCCAAAAGAACCAAAAAAGAAGGTTTCTCTGGAGGTTAAGATGCTAGAGATCCCTGCTGTAGCACAAATGCAGCTTGAAACATCTATTGTTACTTCCTCATAATAGATGCACGCATCTCTACCCATCCATACTCCTCATATATCCTCATAAAAGGATTGGATTGTAAGCACAGGGCAATCAAATCAAGGGATAAATGATTCAATTGAACCTTTATTCTCAACCCTCTCCTAGGACTGCTCATCTTTTTACTCCTCCACCCACTACATCCACCATAATACATCTAACAATACAAACATTACTTGATGCAACTTCAAAAGCAGTTTGCAGATGCCACTCACAATATGCATATGGAAATGACCAGAAACATGATTGAAACAAGGTACAATGATACTCAAGCTGAGATCAAAGCCATTAAAGATCATCTTCTTCACACAATAAGCACTACTCCAAAACCTAGGTATCCTGTAGATGATGCTAAAAGGGGGAGAATGATAGCATGAGAAAGCTTCATCCACAAGCAAAAAGAGCTCAATAGAAACCTGATACACCTGCAACTAAAAAGGCCAAACCATCACTTGAAACTTCAACTGCTAAAATCCAAACCACTTATCCTTCACACCAAACATGTGTTGGCATTTCAAAAATGACAATAAATGTTATATTCAAAACAGTTCTTACCACACCATCAGAAATCACCATACCTATTCCACAAACCAGAAAAAGAAAAAGCAATAACCTCAGCCATCAAGGTTACCTCATCTCTTCCATCTGTAAACACAGCTAAAATCACTTCCAGTAAACCATGAGAGACACTGTCCCATGAACTTCCAAAGCCATCAGTGTCAAAGAATATCTGAAGCAAAAAAAAGAAGTAGGCTAAGAGGATGGCTTTGGAAAGAAACCAAGGAAAGGATGTCAAACAACTGCAACAAATATTATTTGAGGAATACAGAAAAGTAGATGCGTTAGAAGGTTATATAACAATGATATGCAGAAATCTCTCCCATCATCCAATAACAGATCCAGATCTCAAAAAGTTGTTAAGGGAAGAATACATAAACCACATCATGGAAAAGAAGCCATATGATGCAACCAAAAATCAATTCACATGATGGCCAACTGAATCCTTGCTAGATGAAATAGTAAGGATTGAAAATATGAAGCTTACTCCTCATATTAACCGTACTCCTCCTAACTAGAAAACAGGATGAAAAATTAATGATAAAAGGGCACTGAAGTTAAGGAGGATGAAGGAAGAGATGGCTGCTGCTAAAATGAGTACCACTAAATCAATGGCAAAATGGGATGAACGAACAACCTTTCAAAACTACAGGAGACTAGAAATTTTAAAAGAAAAGGATCCCTCAGTTCCCATAAAGCTAGAATATGATCAAGTAGACTTCCTCAAAAAGACTCTAGTTGACCCTTTAGAGCTTCTATCTGCAAGGAACATCTCAGTAGCTGCAAGAAGCTATCTTAAAAGACAAATAGATATGTCAAAAGAAAATGTAAAAATACAACAATATGAGCTCATAAAAGAAGGTGTCAAAAGTCAGCTGAAATATGGGAGCTCATATACAAATCAAAAGATCTACTTGACAAAATCTTGGGAAGACATGTTTCCCCAATATCATCTACAATAACTCTGGTCCCAGCAAACCCTCCTGACCTCAAAACTCTAAAATGGAAATTTGATAAGGTCAGCCATGAATTGACTCTACGTAGGGCCAGTGGAAAGGTGTAAGAGATCTTAATGAATAGTGTTTCTGGAGTGAAAATTAAAGATTTGCAAGATTTAATAAGTCTTCCACTGGAAAAGGATCCAGAAGACACTTCTTCTCTAAACTTTGAATTATAATTCAATGGCCAAATAAGAGAGAAATTGATAAGAAATAAAGATTTATCCGATAAGCATATGTGTCACACCCCGACCGCGTTAAAACAACGAAACCGCGGTGGAAACGTCGGGGAGTGGAGTAACAGAATCATTGTTTCACAACACATGGATTAAAGTTTCGTTTATTGATTTAAGATATTACATCGTCTTGATATTATAAGCAAAACACAAACACATTGTCTATCATAGTTATTAAGTCACTAAGGCCTCGTCCGATCCTATGTGAGCATACATTCTAGTTATCATCAACATCATAAAACAACAGCACCTGAAACATATGTGAAAATAAATTCAGTAAAGAAATGCCGACGAGCACATAGGTTTTGTGAGTGTGTCAGATTCATGGCTTGTATAATGTTGCAATACCTCGTACGACTACAAGAGTCGATAATTGAAAACATTGTAAAAGTGTTTGGTATTGCAATATGATTAACCAACTTAAAACAAGTTAGTTATAGTTTATAAAACCTCGTTGCTATGAATCTTGACTAAAACATTTGTCTTTGTAAACCAAATTGTAAATCGTTCTTGTAATAAAACTCGTATGGCTTATATCATTTAGTAAACATCGTTGCGTATCATCGTTTGAAATCATTCGTTCAAGTGAACTAAATAACGCCACGGAATGTAATATGATAAAAGCACTTATATAAAAGAAGTACCAGCGGCGTATCTATCATGCTTTTATCATATTACACCCGTCCCGTTATCTAATCACAAACCAAAAACCAATCGTTCAATTGTACTTGTTTTCAATGGTTCGTGTTATCAAAACCAATCGTTCAAATCGTTCAACTCGTTTGTGTTATAAACCATCGTTCAATCGTTCAAATCGTTCTAATCGTTCAATATCGTTCCAATCGTTCAAATCGTTCAAATTGTTCAATTCGTTCAAATCGTTCTAATCGTCCGTGTTTTAATTGTGAAAACTAACTTTTGGTCGTCTCGTTGAATACATTCATACATAACCATGGCGATAGTCCGATAACCGGATTTGTCAGATCCTATGGTACCATAACATACTACTGGTCGGCTTGATCATTGTTAATGAATGTCATTCGTGTTATGTATTAACGTACCAATAAGTTTCGTCCACATTATTGAAATCGTTGTGTTTAATATAAACCGTAGCATTTGTTTTGTAAACTCGAAATCGTTTAGCACATATGAATCACCCCAAAACAATTGAAAGCCGTAAAATAGGGGAACTATGTACTCACTTGAGATTGCAAAATATCCTCGATTAAATGAACTTAACAAAGCTCGGGCAAACCAAGGAAATCAAGTGGCACCTAGTAATCGGATCACTATGTTAATAAATCGACACCTAAATTGGGAGATCGGGTAGAATGAGGTCTCATAAACAAAATAATTATTGGAACTCATATGATATGGTTTACAAAGTCTACATTCTGAATTCGGAACCTATCCTAAGTGCTTATGACCCGTTAAGGTAGCCTACGCTACTTAAACGCGTCATTTGCGCAAAAGCGCAAACGAATAGCCTAACTAGTCCTATGACAAGTATTTATATGCCCTAACATGTTTACTAACATTTAATAATCAGTTTAAGTGTCAAAATTTATGTTACATATGCTTAAATTCAAATTATGCATGAAAAGGGCATTTTGGTCATTTTCTAAGGCATATAAATTACCTGTCATACAACTAACTAAACTAAGTGACCATAAGGTATAACCTCAAAAGGTTATTCCCTATACAACTATGGTCACAAAATATGTTTGTTCGGATCCTATTGATCGACCAAATGAGTCGGCTTCGAAAGTCTAAGCGGTTGTTTAGACCGCTTAACTTACGACCCTAAACAAGCACCAAACTAAAAGTGATGAGTTAAACATGTTAAGACATGTTTAACTAAGTTAGAAAACTGATTTGACATCAAAACAAAGTGTTTTGATACCCGAAAATAGCTTCGTCGCAAAATGCACATAATCGTGCATTTTGACCGGAACTTTGACTCGTCACTTCGACTAATCAACGTGGTAATCATTATGTATAGTCACAGGGGACTATAACCATCGTGATTATGCTCACGTTGCAAAGTTCAAATGAACTTTGTGTTGACCAATTCATGGTCAAAGCTGAAAGTCAAACACTGTTTGACATTCTTGCTTGAAATAAATAACCAAGCATGAAAGAACACTTACAATAGTCCAAGCTTGGAAGAAAAGAACAAAGAATGCTCAGGTAGGTGGCCTTCAACCAGTGATGCCTCCACTTAGAGCAGATTAGAGTGGAAAGATCAAATTAGCAAGGAACAAGGTTGAAACCCCTTGCTATTTATAGATTTCTTGAATCCACAAGATCATTCCAAGTGTTTCTAAGCAAGATCTAGACCTTACACTTGTTAAACACTGATTTGGAAACTTGATAAACACATAAACCAACCCACAAGATTGAAAAATCTAGGATTAAAACCAATTGAGCAGGTTGTTTTGCAGATTCATTGAATCTGCTGATCTGGGCAAGCTTTATGGACCGTAAGAGGTCCCACATACGGTCCGTATGGACCTCTTGCAGACCAGCAACTTTGTCACACCCCGATATTTCCATGTATTACCGGTGGGCCTGGTGGGGAGTATCGTGACGTAGTTGATATCATCATAGTCAAACAATCACAGTTCAATGCACAGCGGAAGTCTAAAAGTAATAACTATACAAACCGATTGAAAGTAACATAAATTATTACACAAAGGTTGTAATGTGGATCCACAGGCGGATCAAAACAAAAGAAGATAATTGTTCAACAGATTTTTTAAGCATCTAAAGCTTGCAAGACTCTTTATTGATACTAGGAGTAGCCAGCCCATTTCGCTTAGTACCTGCACTTAACCTTTTTGGAAAATACGCCAGTTTACACTGGTAAATACAATTAACCGACTCTTTTGAAAAGTGTTTATAAAATTTATTTAAATGCACAAGGCACAAATATTCTTTTATAACTTGGGATAATTATTTAAAATAATCTTGTAAAAGAATTATATGTTTGTTATACGTTCAGTAGCCCGGGTTAGAATTACCGGGTTAAAGATTAATAGACACACCACATAATATAACCCACGGCGAGTTATTCTCAAAAAAGCGGGTATATTTTTTTACATACGCACCGGCAGGTGTATGCCTACACCCCGTGCTTAAGTCGTGGCCATTTCATTGAATGAGCCGAGGAAATATCCGGGACATGGTCATTAACCCCCCAAAGGCTTAAAACAAACAAAATAGATTAAACGGGTTATCCCAATGATTTAACCTTCATACGATTCAAGATTCAATACCCGACCAAGCGGTATTTTATATACCGTACCCCAAGCCCGTATAAGGGTAAATAAGTTAAAAGTATTTACCTGAGCAAAATATACAAATTTATCTCAGCCGTATAATAATCAGCATGTGCAAATATCTTTTACTGGGCTCCTAAATGAGTCATGAACAGGTTCACTAAGTTAATATGCTTAAAATGTGTTATGATATCAGTAGGATACCTTCCATTATGCCCAAAACGGATTTAAAGTCAAATTAAGCCCCATAGGGGTATTTTGGTCATTTTAAAGATTATATAAGAGATTAAATATAATATGAGGTTCTTGTCTAAAATGATCAGTAAAAATATTTATTTTTGCAAGTCATAACAGTAAGATATTGTATATAAGTGAAATTTAACATTTATGACCAAACTATGCACCGTAGGGGCATTTTGGTCATTTCACATAAGCTTTAAGGGTCAATTCTAGAAATCTAAGTTTAAAACTTTTACCTACTGTTAAAGTATCAAAGTTTACTTATAATATCAGTAGGTAATGGGTCTTAAATGTTAAACATAGTT
The DNA here is from genome assembly GCA_030545235.1 of Helianthus tuberosus. Lineage (NCBI taxonomy): Eukaryota > Viridiplantae > Streptophyta > Magnoliopsida > Asterales > Asteraceae > Helianthus > Helianthus tuberosus. The sequence goes on along the minus strand of CM060410.1, from coordinate 51,353,186 downwards.
TTAACCCATACTATGTGTTTAAAACGCGTAAAAAGACGGTTTTAGGCGATTTTCAGGTTATATAAGGAAAGCTGATATTTTTATCAGTCTAGAAGGCTTAAAATATTTTATTTAACATATGAAATCAGTAGAAAAATATTTGGTATCAAAATGTTATGTAAAACTCATTTTATTAATAAAAAGGGTATAACCGTCAATTACCGAATCAAAGCAAGAACACCATGTTATGATCAGTTTAAAAATTAATAAAAATCTCCAAAAATCCGAAAATATTATATTACATCAGTGGGTAAAAGATTTGGTGTCAAAATTTTGGTTTAAATAGGTTTTATGCCAAAAATGTCGTTTAATTAATAAAAAGGCTTCAATTTACGATATCGAGCATAACTCCTAACTTAGACCTCAAATTGATGTCAAATTTTTAGGACATGTTTATAAATCAGTAATAAAGGTTTTTGTCCTCTCACATTTTCAAAAATCTCGTTTTAATATCAAAAGGGCATAATGGTCAACTTTTAAGCAATTAACGTAAACATGCAATGATCTAGGATTTCTAAGGAACCAAGTTGTATAACCTCAGAGGGTTATACTAACATGTAATATGGTCCTAATGGAATCCTAAGGTATATCTAAACTAAGCTAAATCGGATCAGAACTGAAAGTCAAAGCAAAAGTCTACTTTTGCGACTTTCGGTTCCGAACCGAGCCTAAACTCAGAATTGTCGGGTTGAACATGCTTAGACATGTTCTTACATTATTTACCAAGTTATTTTAGTGTTAAAAAATGTTCCTTAACTTCTACATTATCAGTTATGAATTTATTTGCAAAAATAGCTTTTGTTGACTTTTTAATAATAAGTTTGACCCGACAATTAACCAAGTTAGAGTGAGAATAAGTAGGTGCCCTTTTAAGGGTTTATTACCTACATAATTACCAACTCATAGCCACTTTTAATTCGAATAATGGTTGGACCATTAGTGATTAATCACTAAGTCAAAGCTTAATTATGATGGCTTTGACTTTTGGTCATTAAACTAACAAAACTTGAACTAGAGAGGCTAAGAGTGCTTACAAGGACTCTTAGCACGAATTAGGAGCTGAGGAAAACTTGCTTGAACTCCAGAAAGCTCCAGAGAAAGAGTTGTGAATAAAATTTGAGAATGTGGAAATGAACTAGCAAACAAAGGGCCCTTATATAGGATTTCTAGAGCTCCAAGATTGATCCACATGCCCCTACAAGTGATTCCTGATGATCCCAGGTGTCCCCTATGCATGAAAATCTGTTGGCACAGTCCCTGGAATCAAAAACAAGCATGCAAAGGCGGTGGAACTGGCTGGACATGCACCTGTCCACATTTTCTGCATCTGGCACTCTTACGCGGCCCGCGTAAGAGTTGGACTTGGGTCTACGCGGCCTGCGTGGAGGGCTATTTCCGGTAAACACTTTTGCAACTTTGCAATTTTAGTCCCTGGTCCATTTAAACTTTATTTAAGTTCCATTTATTTCATTTTGGACCCCCATTGTTAACTTTTAAGGACCTTGGTTCATAAACTAACTCCGTTAAGCTCCCGGTTAGTTGTACGATCACCCGTAAAATCTTGTATTCATTGAAACTCCACAAAATTAATATCCGTTATTCTTGAGAGCAAAATATATAATCATTACAATGCTTTTAGGTTCGTTAAAAGGTCACTCAGAGGTTACTTTCAACATGTTGACACTTTTAACCCCTATGCTTCGTAAGATCCTTATTTTAAGCACAAACGACTTTTTAAGTTTGATAAATTATTCATTAAAGAATACGAACATCGTGTGAGGTCAATCAGAGGCACAAGAATGGCATGTTGACACTTTGGATCCCTTTTACTAACATATTTACGTTGTTTGACAATTTTAGTCCCTCGGAAGCAAATTCCTTACACGTTTAAAGCCAATGACACGTGTCTTCATTATATTGGTCGTGATTTTACGAGGTGTTACATCCTAACCCCCTTAAAAGAAATCTCGACCTCGAGATTTACTAAAATAAATGAGGGTACTTTGTTTCATTGTGGATTCAACCTCCCACTTGTATTCGGGACCTCTACGGGCATCCCACTTAACCTTCACAATCTGCACGTGCATCCTTCGAAGCTTCTTAACCTGTCGATCCTCAATCGACAAAGGTTTTTCAACAAACTTTAAGCTCTCATCCATATGCACGTCCTTATGTGACATGGCTAGCGATTCATCAGCTAGACACTTCTTTAAGTTGCAAATGTGGAATACATTGTGATTTCCACTGAGTTCTTCTGGCAGATTTAGCTTGTAAGCTACAGTTCTGACACATTCGATGATTTTGAATGGTCCTATGTATCTTGGGCTCAACTTGCCCTTCTTGCCAAAACGCATTACCCCTTTCCAGGGTGATACCTTAAGTAGAACTTTGTCACCTACCTCGAATTTTAGAGGTTTACGTCTTTTATCTGCGTAGCTTTTCTGCCTATCCCTGGCAGCTTTGAGACGATCGCGTATCTACACAATCTTATCTGTCATCTCCAGGACTATATTGGGTCCTGTTAGTTGGACATCTCCAACTTCTGCCCAACAAACTGGCGTCCTACACTTTCTTCCATACAAAGCTTCGAAAGGTGCAGCTTGAATACTCGAATGATAGCTATTATTATATGAAAATTCAATCAACGAAAGATGATCATCCCAACTTCCACCTAAATCAATAACACAAGCTCTTAGCATATCCTCGAGCGTTTGAATCGTACGCTCGCTTTGCCCATCCGTCAGAGGATGATATGCAGTGCTGAAATTTAATCGAGTGCCTAAAGATTGCTGGAAGCTTTTCCAAAAATGCGATGTGTATCTTGTATCCCTATCAGAGATAATAGACACTGGCACTCCATGGAGAGATACAATCTCATCCACGTACAGCTGAGCTAACTTGTCGGAGCTGTGTGTTTCCTTAATAGGTAAGAAGTGGGCTGACTTGGTCAACATGTCGACTATAACGCAAATAGTATCATTTCCTCGCTTTGTCCTTGGTAACTTTGTGATAAAATCCATGGTTACCATTTCCCACTTCCAAGTGGGAAGTTCAGGCTGTTGCAGCAAACCTGACGGCTTCCGGTGTTCAGCTTTAACTTGCGCGCACGTCAAACATTTAGCCACATAAGTGGCTATAGATTTCTTCAAACCTATCCACCAATAATTTGCCTTTAAATCCTGGTACATCTTATCATAGCCAGGATGAACAGAATACTTGGAACTATGGGCTTCTTGGAGGATCACATCCCTAAGTTCTCCATAAATTGGAACCCATATTCGTCCATTCAATCTCAGGATTCCATCCTTGCCATACGATAACTGTTCAACAGTTACGCCCAATTTTTCATTTGGATAAATGGCTTCTAATACGGCTTCCTTCTAAGCGGCTAATAACCTTTCATTCAAGCTGTTCTTCAATTCAATGCTCTTGGCATTGATTCTAATAGGCTTAACTCTTTCTTTTCGGCTCAAGGCATCGGCAATCACATTCGCCTTGCCTGGATGATATCGGATTTCACAATCGTAGTCATTCAGTGTCTCCATCCATCGACGCTGCCTCATGTTCAGATCCTTCTGGTTAAACAGATGCTGAAGGCTCTTATGATCAGAATAGATCAAACACTTGGTACCATATAAATAATGCCTACAAAGTTTTAGTGCAAACACAACGGCACCCAATTCCAAATCGTGGGTGGTGTAATTCTTTTCGTGTATCTTCAATTGTCGCGAGGCATAGGCAATGACCTTGCCTCTTTGCATGAGTACACAACCCATTCCAGTATGTGACGCGTCGCAGTATACCACAAACTCTTCAATTCCTTCAGGAAATGTCAAAACCGGAGCATTGCTCAACTTTTGCTTAAGAATCTCAAAAGATTCTTGCTGCTTAGGACCCCAATCAAACTTTATATTCTTTCGAGTCAAAGAAGTCAGGGGTGCAGCAATCCTTGAGAAATTTTCAATAAAACGCCTATAGTATCCTACCAGACCCAATAAGCTGCGAATCTCTGTGGGCGTCTTCGGTTCTTGCCAATTCATGATGGCTTCAATCTTAGCGGGATCCACCTGGATACCACGCTCGCTAACCATATGTCCAAGAAATTGGACTTCACAAAGCCAAAAGTCACATTTTGAAAACTTGGAGTAGAGCTTCTCTTGCTAAAGAAGTTCAAGGATACATTGAAGGTGCTTTTCATGATCGGCCTGATTCTTTGAGTAAATGAGTATGTCATTAATAAAAACAACGATAAACTTGTCCAAATAGTGTTTGCAAATGCGATTCATGAGATCCATGAATGCTGCTGGTGCATTAGTGAGCCTGAATGGCATCACCAGGAACTCGTAATGACCATAACGAGTTCTGAATGCAGTCTTATGCACATCTTCATCTCTAACCTTCAGCTGATGGTAACCTGACCTTAAATCAATCTTGGAGAAGTAACTTGCTCCTTGAAGCTGATCGAACAGATCGTCGATCCTGGGCAATGGATATTTGTTCTTGATTGTAACCTTGTTTAGCTCACGATAGTCGATGCATAGACGCATCGACACATCCTTTTTCTTCACAAACAGAATCGGTGCTCCCCAAGGAGATGAGCTAGGTCTAATAAATCCTTTTTCCAACAAATCATCCAACTGAGTTCTTAACTCTTTCATCTCAGTTGGTGCTAATCAATAGGGTGCTCTCACAACTGGTGCTGCTCCAGGAATAATGTCAATTCTAAATTCCACTTGCCTATCTGGAGGTAAACTAGGTAGTTCTTCAGGGAATACATCTGGATATTCAGAAATGATAGGGATATCTTCGATCTTGGGCTTTGGTTCATCAATAGTCACTTGTGCCATGTAAATGACACAACCCTTCTTCAGACACCTTGACGCCTTAAGCATAGACACTTGCTTAGGCAACCCATACTGGGTGTCTCCCTGAATTGTTAAGGGCTCACCTTAAGGAGTTTTAATAACCACTTACTTCTTATCACAAACGATCTCAGCTTGGTTATGAGATAACCAATCCATGCCTATTACTATGCCGAATCCAGCTAGTTTCAAAGGAAGCAAGGACAATGGAAAAAAGTGGTTCCTAATGGATATAAAACATCCATCTAACACGGTTGAAGCAGTTTCTATGGTACCATCGGCCAATTCTACTTCGTACTTTATGCTTAGGGTTTTAACAGGAAAATTATTAACTTACAAAATTTATTATCCACAAACGACTTATCTGCACCCGAATCAAACAATACCCTTGCATAAACATCATTGATAAGAAAGGTACCTGTTATCACGTTTTTGTTTTGAATGGCCTCCTGAGCATTCATTTGAAAGACCCAAGCATTGGTCTTCTTACCATCTTCAGGTTTCTTTGCATACTTTGGGCAATTGGACTTGATATGTGTAACACCTGTGCCTCCACGGCCATCAAACAAATACCGAACCAATGAAATATTATATTTCATACTTGGGATTTGTAAAAATATGTGTATCATTTGCACATATCAATTTTTGTTCAATTCCAAACTTTAAATCGCTTTCTGGAAGGTTATACGCGCACCGATGCGTAAATATAACCAGTTTAATGCAACAAACACTCCGGAATAATGAAATAGGATTAACATACCTTAAATAACCTTTACATAACTTAGAAATAAGTTTTGAAGGCTTTGGTATGGCAAAAACAAGTTAATTCGCTTACAGGGACTAAACTTGACAAACTGCGAAAGTATGCCAATTTGAACTGTAACAGACATTCCGGAACATGACCATAAGTTAAACACACCTTAAATATCCTATATATAGCTTAGAAATAGGCTTTGAGGGGTTCGGTGTGCTAAAATAAACTTTTGGCTCATTCAGGGACTAAAAGTGTCAAAAAGTACACAAGTTTGCATTTTCGCGCATAACTTACGTTCTGAATACATCCGGACATCCAAAAATTTATGTAAGCACTAAAACATTTTATTTTAGTGTTTGACATAAGAAAAATCCATTCGTCACGCATTTTGGATCGTTTTTCGCGCTTGTGCGCATTTCGTCGTAATTAAGCGAACATCGCGTTCGTACGGCCAAACGAACCAACCTCCGACATATTTTTGAGTATGTTTCATGTCCACAATGTTTAGGCATCATTTTAGGGCCTTAAAGTTGGCTTTACGGGCCTTAGAAGTGTCGGGAATGGCCTTAAACACGTGCAGGGGCTGAAACTGTCATTTTTTAAAGTTATATGCTGATCAGAAGGGCCATGCAGCCCGCATTAGCTTTGTCTGATCCTGAAGCGGGCCGCCTCAGCCTCCCAGTTCAGATAAGATCGCTCAATCAGCAGTTTCCAGCTGTTTAATCCTCAACCACATGCTCACACTTGACCTTTCAGCTGATTATGGGCCATTTTTAGTCACCATGACTTTCCAACAAGTGTACGCATGGGATTTAAGCACGGTTTCCATGAAACGATCTTAACGGTTACCCGAAAACTATAAATACCCCACCCCCATTTACTTCAAACTCACTAGAATTCTGATTTGAGGAGCTCTAAGTTGAAACCATTGTTTCATACCTGAGCTACTTGGATCGGGATTAGCATTCGGGGACCCTTCGTAAGTATTCTTTCGTTCTTTTCTTTATTTTATTGCTTTTCGAGTCAGAAAGTCAAACTTTGTTTGACTTTCAGCGTTGACCAGCTTATGGTCAATGCGAAGTTCGTTTGAACTTCGCAACGTGATTGTAATCACGATGGTTATAGTCCCTTGGGACTATGCCTACTGATTACCACGTTGTCTAGGGTCGTAGGGTAAGCGATCTAATAAATCGCTTATACCTTCGAACCCGACCCAGTTTGGTCGATCATTAGGATCCGACCAAATACATTAGGTGACCATAGTATATAGGGAATAACCTTCCGAGGTTATACCTTATGGTCACATCGTTTGAGTAGTTGTATGATAGGTAGTTTATATGCCTTAGGTAAATTACCAGAATACCCTTTTCATGTATAATTGGTAATTAAGCATATGTAACCTAAACTTTTGACACATAACTGATTATGTAACATGTTTAGGCATATAACACTTGTCATAGGACTAGTTAGACGGTCCAAACGCGTTTTACGCGAACGACGCGTTAAAGTAGCATAAGCTACCTAAACGGGTCGTAATGGGTCGAAAGCACTTAGATTAAGGTTTCATTTAGTATGTAGGCTTTGTTAAACCATATGACACGAGTCTCTATACTCGTTTGGTTTACGAACCCTCATTCTATCAGATCTTCCGATTTAGGTCCGGTTTATTAACATAGTTACCTATATTAGGTGCCGTTTGATTCCGAGATCTCTAGCATTACTGGGTGGTTATCTTTAGACATCTGAGCAATCTCAAGTGAGTACATAGACCCCTCTTTTACTGTTTTCCAAACTGTTTTGGGGTGGAACACATGTGCCTACTTGTTACTTTCATGCTTTCCTGTTTTCACATCATATACCTGCTATGTTCGTTAGTACATTATAGTACATGATTTCATTACATTTCATGCTAGGTGTGCCCATTGTGTGCATTACTTAGTACATCGTTTTACATTACATTTCATGCTAGGTGTGCCCATTGTGTGCATTACTTAGTACATCGTTTTACATTACATTTCATGCTAGGTGTGCCCATTGTGTGCATTACTTAGTACATCGTTTTACATTACATTTCATGCTAGGTGTGCCCATTGTGTGCATTACTTAGTACATCGTTTTACATGACATTTCACGCTACGTATGTTCATTTGATTACATACTTAGTGCATCGTTTTCACATGCTTACATTTTTGGTATGACATTTGGTTTATTTAACAATGGAACAATACATTCATTAACACCGATCATGCCGTTCGTTAGTAGGTAGTGGTACCATAGGAATTGACAACTCCCGTTCCGAACGTCCTGGGTATGGGGATGAAAGGAATGACCGAATTCGATATACATAATTTAGATAAACCTTTAATTTGTTTAAGGGTTTATCGCCGCAGTCTCAAGGCTTGCATGCATGCATTTTCACAACACCGCATAGATGTTCGTATCAGTATAGCATGCATTTCCACAAAACATAGCTTTGATTTAAACCAAGTTTTACTTCAATACTTTGTTCTTGTGCATATGGTTTAGTTGATACATTTCACTAGCCATACATATCATTTTGTTTACATATTACATGATTTACATTGATCATGCATTTCCACAAAACATAGCTTTAATTTAAACCAAGTTTTACTTCAATACTTTGTTCTTGTGCATATGGTTTAGTTGATACATTTCACTAGCCATACATATCATTTTGTTTACATATTACATGATTTACATTGATCATGCATTTCCACAAAACATAGCTTTGATTTAAACCAAGTTTTACTTCAATACTATGTTCTTGTACATTTCATCTATGGTTTAGTTGATGCATTTTCACTAGCCATACATATCATTTTGGTTACACATTACATGGTTTACATTTGACACATAAACACTTTAACATATTATTTCAATACATTTGGAAGTTGGTTTAAACATAGACATCTTACATTGATTGGTTTGGTTTGGTTTGAGTAAGTGATTAAGTAACGAGGCGTGTGTAATATGATACAAGCATAGTGGATACGCCGCTGGTACTTCCTATATATAAGTGTTTGTATGGTATTACATATCGTAGCGTTATTTGAATCATTTCAGTTTATGACATATAACATTTTATACAAATAACATACTTTTCACAATACATTGTTTTACAAACAACTTAACTTATACAAACTCATTTTACATGGTTATTCATTTAACCATGCATTATTCTCTTATTTATACGTATCATCTGAATTTATTGTTTTTCAAATGATTTACAAAGACAAAGCAAATTACAAGGTTCATGACTAAACATTTTCTTAAACAGAAGTCATGAATCTTATTTTCACAAAACCTATGTACTCGCCGGCATTTTTATGCTGACGTACCTATTTTCACATGTGTTTCAGGAAATGAAGCATATGATTGATCAAGATACACTTAGGCGGACATGGGCCTTAGTGACAATAAAAGATGCAGACTAGTTATTTATGTTATGTTTCTTTGATTATCAAGACATTGTAACTCTTTTACCCAATAAAACAGTATTTAAATTTCCATGTGTTATGAAACAATGATTCTGTTACAACACTCCCCGATGTTTCCGCCATGTTTTGTTGTTTTACGTGGTCGGGGTGTGACAGAAAAGTTGGTATCAGAGCTCATGGTTAAAGGGAACTAGGTTATTAGTAATACTTTAACCTAGTCTATAACCTTTCTAGGACCCTAACGCGAGTTTACTTGTGTTTAGTCATAAAACAATACTGTCACCTATCCTTTGGCGACAACCACAACAAGAACATAAAATTCCAAACCGCTTTGAAAACTAATCATCTGTTCTAGGATGATTGATTACTAGGTTTTGAACCCTCTATTGTAAGGTTTTGAACTCTCTATTATATGGTTTTGAACCCCTTTGAGTTTTCAAAATCTCGTCAAGGTTTTGGGTTTTAAATAATGTGAACATGTGCAAACTGGAAGGGTGAATGCCTGTATTCTGGAATGTGAACATTCGTTACCATTCTGTATTGATTATCCAATAACCTTTCACTTGCTTCTTCCTATGTCTTTCATTTTCTTCTAGAATGTCTCTTCCTCTCAGCACTGGTCAAATGTCCGAGCGAATAGCCAAATTTGTCCAGCAAATAGGCGAAGTGATTCAGAAGACTGTTGATCTAGGTATTGCCATGGCTCGTCTCAACAATGAAGCCTCCCGTCTCGACAATGAAGCCACTCAAGAGTCACCAAAGGAAGCAGAAGTCAAGCCAGCACAAAAATCAAGGAAGCGTAAGGCTTCAAGGAAACCCGCAACGGTTACACCTAATCAAGCGGGACCTAGCCATGTGGCAAGGCCACCGGCTAGGAAGCCATACAATGGAACTTCACCCTTGTGCAACCAATGTACCCTTCATCATCACCCTTGTGTGAAGTGCCGCGAATGCCAAATTTGTGGACGTAAGGGTCATACAGCAAAAGTTTGCGTAGCAGCAGCTGTACCAAATCAAGCTGGCGACAATCTTGCTCAAACTCGTTTCTCACGAGGGTCTTGCTACAACTGTGGCGAGATGGGCCATTTCCAAAGGGATTGCCCAAAGCTTGCTAATGCAAATCCAACCCTTGGATGAGCATTCGGCTGAACAAAGGATGTGCTGTCTTATGCCTTTGTTTCTTTTGTTTTCGTGTAATGTGAAACAATCTGTTTGATTATAAATAAATTGTTGTTCACAGTTCTGATATACGAGTGTAGTTACATGTGTGTATGACTTTTCCAATGATACCTACATCAAGGAACTATGTTCCTTACAAACTACTCTTGTGATTCTCCCTTTTGAATGATTGCTCATGATTCCCCCAAAAATTTTTAGTACTCGTTTCATTCCAGGAGACGAAGTACAAGAAATAAAGTGAAATTATGAGTAATCGGGCTTTTTACACATCTGTATCTTTGAATCCTTGGTTGGATAACTAAGGGTATTTTCAAATCTCATACCCATTACGTTTTGATTTTTCAACATATACAGTACAAGAATTTCAAAAAAAAAAAAAAAAAAAAAAAACAATCTTCATGATCTCAAAACATTTCATATAGTTTGAAAACAATTTTTCTAAATGCATTGTCTATGTTATTTCAAAAACATTGGCCATATTATCAAAACCAACCTTCCTAATTTCAAAATATTTCATATAGTCTGAAGGCAATATTAAAACAGTACATTTTCTTATCAAGTGCATGATTTCGAAAAGCATCATTCATGTTTTTCAAAAACCTTATACATAATTTCAAAATTTATCTCACATAATTTTAAAACATTTTGTAAATATATCTACCTAATACACCTACTTTATGATTTCAGAAGTATTATATATAAGGTTTCAAAAACGTTAAACACATTTTTCTTAAAAGAACCCCATGCATAGTTTTCAAAAATATTTTCCTCATACATTGACTTAACCTTCAAATTCTGCTTCATATGTCGCCTTGACATATCAAGCATCTCAACTTCATAAGCATTCTTACTTCATGTTTTGACATAAGCACATCCCGTGCAAGGTTTCAAAACATCTTCAACTTCTAAAATCCATATGGGATCTTTTTATCTTCACATTTAGACCCTTGTGGATGATCATCATTCAAATCAGAGTCCTTAATTGGATTCCTTATGTACCTGAATTCGAACATTTCGGTTCCTTATAATCGAAATCGAATTTTTCTTTTAAAGATCTTTCTATCTTTATAGTTAGATTCTTGATAATGTTTAAAGTACCAAAGGAAATCCACGAGATGGATTCCTAGTGTGCTTTAAATACATGTGCTCTGTTAACAGAACAAACTTCTAGTTAAACAATTTTGTGGTTATGTGACTATGTGTTTATGCATCTTATGTTTTCTTTTATGCATTTTGTGTTTTTGTATACTCTGGATATTCGTTATCCACATCCTCGTAGAATCTTTCATATCTTCATATGAGGGATTCGTAGTAGGATATTCAAAAAGGTACTACCTTAAATCCTTATTGGGCTTCTATGTAATAGTTAAGACCCTTGGGTTATATAGTACCACTCCATGATTCATAAGAGATCCTTTTTGTGGTCTAGTCAAAAAGATTGATTCACAATCTGGTTAAGAATGACATCTAGTGATGTACCTGAACAGACTCTTTGATAGTCTATTTAGATCATTTATTGATTTAATTAAAAGGACTCTATGGCGGTCTGGTCACACTCATCACAGGGTTGTTCATTTGGTTTTCCCCTACACATTATAAAATAGACTGTGTGAACTGTGCAAGGAATTGTCTGATTATGGACATGTACATAATTATGAAATTTAGTGCACAGAAACCCAGTAAGATTTATTATGTGTATGAACCGATAGCGACAACAATAACAAAATGAGAACGATGTAATGGAGGTACGGTGGACGCACCAATGGCGCTTCATATACTTGTATATAAGTGTCCCTCTCACATTGCAAGCATGATGTTATTAAGGTTACTAGAAGTTCAGAACCCTAACCAATATTGTTCGATCTTTTCAACTTCATGTTTTAAACTCTCACAAGTTTCCTCTAAATAAATTTCGGGACGAAATTTCCTAAAGTAGGGGAGACTGTAACACCTGTGCCTCCACGGCCATCAAACAAATACTGAACCAATGAAATATTATATTTCATACTTGGGATTTGTAAAAATATGTGTATCATTTGCACATATCAATTTTTGTTCAATTCCAAACTCTAAATCGCTTTCTGGAAGGTTATACGCGCACCGATGCGTAAATATAACCAGTTTAATGCAACAAACACTCCGGAATAGTGACATAGGCTTAACATACCTTAAATAACCTTTACATAACTTAGAAATAAGTTTTGAAGGCTTTGGTATGGCAAAAACAAGTTAATTCGCTTACAGGGACTAAACTTGACAAACTGCGAAAGTATTCCAATTTGAACTGTAACAGACATTCCGGAACATGACCATAAGTTAAACACACCTTAAATATCCTTTATATAGCTTAGAAATAGGCTTTTAGGGGTTCGGTGTGCTAAAATAAACTTTTGGCTCATTCAGGGACTAAAAGTGTCAAAAAGTACACAAGTTTGCATTTTCGCGCATAACTTACGTTCTGAATACATCCGGACATCCAAAAATTTATGTAAGCACTAAAACATTTTATTTTAGTGTTTGGCATAAGAAAAATCCATTCGTCACGCATTTTGGATCGTTTTTCGCGCTTGTGCGCATTTCGTCGTAATTAAGCGAACATCGCGTTCGTACGGCCAAACGAACCAACCTCCGACATATTTTTGAGCATGTTTCATGTCCACAATGTTTAGGCATCATTTTAGGGCCTTAAAGTTGGCTTTACGGGCCTTAGAAGTGTCGGGAATGGCCTTAAACACGTGCAGGGGCTGAAACTGTCATTTTTTAAAGTTATATGCTGATCAGAAGGGCCATGCGGCCCGCATTAGCTTTGTCTGATCCTGAAGTGGGCCGCCTCAGCCTCCCAGTTCAGATAAGATCGCTTAATCAGCAGTTTCCAGCTGTTTAATGCTCAACCACATGCTCACACTTGACATTTCAGCTGATTATGGGCCATTTTTAGTCACCATGACTTTCCAACAAGTGTACGCATGAGATTTAAGCACGGTTTCCATGAAACGATCTTAACGGTTACCCGAAAACTATAAATACCCCACCCCCATTTACTTCAAACTCACTAGAATTCTGATTTGAGGAGCTCTAAGTTGAAACCATTGTTTCATACCTGAGCTACTTGGATCGGGATTAGCATTCGGGGACCCTTCGTAAGTATTCTTTCGTTCTTTTCTTTATTTTATTGCTTTTCGAGTCAGAAAGTCAAACTTTGTTTGACTTTCTGCGTTGACCAGCTTATGGTCAATGCGAAGTTCGTTTAAACTTCGCAACATGATTGTAATCACGATGGTTATAGTCCCTTGGGACTATGCCTACTGATTACCACGTTGTCTAGGGTCGTAGGGTAAGCGATCTAATAAATCGCTTATACCTTCGAACCCGACCCAGTTTGGTCGATCATTAGGATCCGACCAAATACATTAGTTGACCATAGTATATAGGGAATAACCTTCCGAGGTTATACCTTATGGTCACATCGTTTGAGTAGTTGTATGATAGGTAGTTTATATGCCTTATGTAACCTAAACTTTTGACACATAACTGATTATGTAACATGTTTAGGCATATAACAATTGTCATAGGACTAGTTAGACGGTCCGAACGCGTTTTACGCGAACGACGCGTTAAAGTAGCATAAGCTACCTAAACGGGTCGTAATGGGTCGAAAGCACTTAGATTAAGGTTTCATTTAGTATGTAGGATTTGTTAAACCATATGACACGAGTCTCTATACTCGTTTGGTTTACGAACCCTCATTCTATCAGATCTTCCGATTTAGGTCCGGTTTATTAACATAGTTACCTATATTAGGTGCCGTTTGATTCCGAGATCTCTAGCATTACTGGGTGGTTATCTTTAGACATCTGAGCAATCTCAAGTGAGTACATAGACCCCTCTTTTACTGTTTTCCAAACTGTTTTGGGGTGGAACACATGTGCCTACTTGTTACTTTCATGCTTTCCTGTTTTCACATCATATACCTGCTATGTTCGTTAGTACATTATAGTACATGATTTCATTACATTTCATGCTAGGTGTGCCCATTGTGTGCATTACTTAGTACACCGTTTTACATTACATTTCATGCTAGGTGTGCCCATTGTGTGCATTACTTAGTACATCGTTTTACATTACATTTCATGCTAGGTGTGCCCATTGTGTGCATTACTTAGTACATCGTTTTACATTACATTTCATGCTAGGTGTGCCCATTGTGTGCATTACTTAGTACATCGTTTTACATGACATTTCACGCTACGTATGTTCATTTGATTACATACTTAGTGCATCGTTTTCACATGCTTACATTTTTGGTATGACATTTGGTTTGTTTAACAATGGAACAATACATTCATTAACACCGATCATGCCGTTCGTTAGTAGGTAGTGGTACCATAGGAATTGACAACTCCCGTTCCGGACGTCCTGGGTATGGGGATGAAAGGAATGACCGAATTCGATATACATAATTTAGATAAACCTTTAATTTGTTTAAGGGTTTATCGCCGCAGTCTCAAGGCTTGGATGTATGCATTTTCACAACACCGCATAGATGTTCGTATCAGTATAGCATGCATTTCCATAAGACATAGCTTTGATTTAAACCAAGTTTTACTTCAATACTTTATTCTTGTGCATATGGTTTAGTTGATACATTTCACTAGCCATACATATCATTTTGTTTACATGTTACATGATTTACATTGATCATGCATTTCCACAAAACATAGCTTTGATTTAAACCAAGTTTTACTTCAATACTTTGTTCTTGTGCATATGGTTTAGTTGATACATTTCACTAGCCATACATATCATTTTGTTTACATATTACATGATTTACATTGATCATGCATTTCCACAAAACATAGCTTTGATTTAAACCAAGTTTTACTTCAATACTATGTTCTTGTGCATTTCATCTATGGTTTAGTTGATGCATTTTTACAAGCCATACATATCATTTTGGTTACACATTACATGGTTTACATTTGACACATAAACACTTTAACATATTATTTCAATACATTTGGAAGTTGGTTTAAACATAGACATCTTACATTGATTGGTTTGGTTTGAGTAAGTGATTAAGTAACGAGGCGTGTGTAATATGATACAAGCATGGTGGATACGCCGCTGGTACTTCCTATATATAAGTGTTTGTATAGTATTACATATCGTAGCGTTATTTGAATCATTTCAGTTTATGACATATAACATTTTATACAAATAACATACTTTTCACAATACATTGTTTTACAAACAACTTAACTTATACAAACTCATTTTACATGGTTATTCATTTAACCATGCATTATTCTCTTATTTATACGTATCATCTGAACTTATTGTTTTTCAAATGATTTACAAAGACAAAGCAAATTACAAGGTTCATGACTAAACATTTTCTTAAACAGAAGTCATGAATCTTATTTTCACAAAACCTATGTACTCGCCGGCATTTTTATGCTGACGTACCTATTTTCACATGTGTTTCAGGAAATGAAGCATAGGATTGATTAAGATACACTTAGGCGGACATGGGCCTTAGTGACAATAAAAGATGCAGACTAGTTATTTATGTTATGTTTCTTTGATTATCAAGACATTGTAACTCTTTTACCCAATAAAACAGTATTTAAATTTCCATGTGTTATGAAACAATGATTCTATTACAACACTCCCCGATGTTTCCGCCATGTTTTGTTGTCTTACGTGGTCGGGGTGTGACAGAAAAGTTGGTATCAGAGCTCATGGTTATAGGGAATTAGGTTATTAGTAATACTTTAACCTAGTCTATAACCTTTCTAGGACCCTAACGCGAGTTTACTTACGTTTAGTCATAAAACAATACTGTCACCTATCCTTAGGCGACAACCACAACAAGAACATAAAATTCAAAACCGCTTTGAAAACTAATCATCTGTTCTAGGATGATTGATTACTAGGTTTTGAACCCTCTATTATAAGGTTTTGAACTCTCTATTATATGGTTTTGAACCCCTTTGAGTTTTCAAAATCTCGTCTAGGTTTTGGGTTTTAAATAATGTGAACATGTGCAAACTGGAAGGGTGAATGCCTGTATTCTGGGTTTTCTGTCTAGGCAAGCACTTCGTATACATCTCATCAGACGCGAGACCAGTTGTGCTTACCTGGGAATTCTTGGGATGAGTGTTCACTTATAGGCGAGCATGTCTTCGCGATACATTATTTTTGACCCATTTACTTTGATTTGTCATCATCTCATTTGTTTGCCTTAGGTAACAAACAAATGATCACAATTTTCATTCATTACCATTCTGTATTGATTATCCAATAACCTTTCACTTGCTTCTTCCTATGTCTTTCATTTTCTTCTAGAATGTCTCTTCCTCTCAGCACTGGTCAAATGTCCGAGCGAACAGCCAAATTTGTCCAGCAAATAGGCGAAGTGATTCAGAAGACTGTGGATCTAGGTATTGCCATGGCTCGTCTCAACAATGAAGCCTCCCGTCTCAACAATGAAGCCACTCAAGAGCCACCAAAGGAAGCAGAAGTCAAGCCAGCACAAAAATCAAGGAAGCGTAAGGCTTCAAGGAAACCCGCAGCGGTTACACCTAATCAAGCGGGACCTAGCCATGTGGCAAGGCCACCAGCTAGGAAGCCATACAATGGAACTTCACCCTTGTGCAACCAATGTACCCTTCATCATCACCCTTCTGTGAAGTGCCGCGAATGCCAAATTTGTGAACGTAAGGGTCATACAGCAAAAGTTTGCGTAGCAGCAGCTGTACCAAATCAGGCTGGCGACAATCCTGCTCAAACTCGTTTCTCACGAGGGTCTTGCTACAACTGTGGCGAAATGGGCCATTTCCAAAGAGATTGCCCAAAGCTTGCTAATGCAAATCCAACCCTTGGATGAGCATTCGGCTGAACAAAGGATGTGCTGTCTTATGCCTTTGTTTCTTTTGTTTTCGTGTAATGTGAAACAATCTGTTTGATTATAAATAAATTGTTGTTCACAGTTCTGATATACGAGTGTACACGTGTGTATGACTTTTCCAATGATACCTACATCAAGGAACTATGTTCCTTACAAACTACTCTTGTGATTCTCCCTTTTGAATGATTGCTCATGATTCCCCCAAAAATTTTAAGTACTCGTTTCATTCCAGGAGACGAAGTACAAGAAATAAAGTGAAATTATGAGTAATCGGGCTTTTTACACATCTGTATCTTTGAATCCTTGGTTGGATAACTAAGGGTATTTTCAAATCTCATACCCATTACGTTTTGATTTTTCAACATATACAGTACAAGTATTTCAAAAAAAAAAAAAAAAAAACAATCTTCATGATCTCAAAACATTTCATATAGTTTGAAAACAATTTTTCTAAATGCATTTTCTATGTTATTTCAAAAACATTGGCCATGTTATCAAAACCAACCTTCCTAATTTCAAAATATTTCATATAGTCTGAAGGCAATATTAAAACAGTACATTTTCTTATCAAGTGCATGATTTCGAAAAGCATCATTCATGTTTTTCAGAAACCTTATACATAATTTCAAAATTTATCTCACATAATTTTAAAACATTTTGTAAATATATCTACCTAATACACCTACTTTATGATTTCAGAAGTATTATATATAAGGTTTCAAAAACGTTAAACACATTTTTCTTAAAAGAACCCCATGCATAGTTTTCAAAAATATTTTCCTCATACATTGACTTAACCTTCAAATTCTGCTTCATATGTCGCCTTGACATATCAAGCATCTCAACTTCATAAGCATTCTTACTTCATGTTTTGACATTAGCACATCCCGTGCAAGGTTTCAAAACATCTTCAACTTCTAAAATCCATATGGGATCTTTTTATCTTCACATTTAGACCCTTGTGGATGATCATCATTCAAATCAGAGTCCTTAATTGGATTCCTTATGTACCTGAATTCGAATATTTCGGTTCCTTATAATCGAAATCGAATTTTTCTTTTAAAGATCTTTCTATCTTTATAGTTAGATTCTTGATAATGTTTAAAGTACCAAAGGAAATCCACGAGATGGATTCCTAGTGTGCTTTAAATACATGTGCTCTGTTAGCAGAACAAACTTCTAGTTAAACAATTTTGTGGTTATGTGACTATGTGTTTATGCATCTTATGTTTTCTTTTATGCATTTTGTGTTTTTGTATACTCTGGATATTCGTTATCCACATCCTCGTAGAATCTTTCATATCTTCATATGAGGGATTCGTAGTAGGATATTCAAAAAGGTACTAACTTAAATCCTTATTGGGCTTCTATGTAATAGTTAAGACCCTTGGGTTATATAGTACCACTCCATGATTCATAAGAGATCCTTTTTGTGGTCTAGTAAAAAAGATTGATTCACAATCTGGTTAAGAATGACATCTAGTGATGTAGCTGAACAGACTCCTTGATAGTCTATTTAGATCATTTATTGATTTAATTAAAAGGACTCTATGGCGGTCTGGTCACACTCATCACAGGATTGTTCATTTGGTTTTCCCCTACACATTATAAAATAGACTGTGTGAACTGTGCAAGGAATTGTCTGATAATGGACACGTACATAATTATGAAATTTAGTGCACAGAAACCCAGTAAGATTTGTGTAAGAACCGATAGCGACAACAATAACAAAATGAGAACGATGTAATGGAGGTACGGTGGACGCACCAATGGCGCTTCATATACTTGTATATAAGTGTCCCTCTTACATTGCAAGCATGATGTTATTAAGGTTACTAGAAGTTCAGAACCCTAACCAATATTGTTCGATCTTTTCAACTTCATGTTTTAAACTCTCACAAGTTTCCTCTAAATAAATTTCGGGACGAAATTTCCTAAAGTAGGGGAGACTGTAACACCTGTGCCTCCACGGCCATCAAACAAATACCGAACCAATGAAATATTATATTTCATACTTGGGATTTGTAAAAATATGTGTATCATTTGCACATATCAATTTTTGTTCAATTCCAAACTCTAAATCGCTTTCTGGAAGGTTATACGCGCACCGATGCGTAAATATAACCAGTTTAATGCAACAAACACTCCGGAATAGTGACATAGGCTTAACATACCTTAAATAACCTTTACATAACTTAGAAATAAGTTTTGAAGGCTTTGGTATGGCAAAAACAAGTTAATTCGCTTACAGGGACTAAACTTGACAAACTGCGAAAGTATGCCAATTTGAACTGTAACAGACATTCCGGAACATGACCATAAGTTAAACACACCTTAAATATCCTTTATATAGCTTAGAAATAGGCTTTTAGGGGTTCGGTGTGCTAAAATAAACTTTTGGCTCATTCAGGGACTAAAAGTGTCAAAAAGTACACAAGTTTGCATTTTCGCGCATAACTTACGTTCTGAATACATCCGGACATCCAAAAATTTATGTAAGCACTAAAACATTTTATTTTAGTGTTTGGCATAAGAAAAATCCATTCGTCACGCATTTTGGATCGTTTTTCGCGCTTGTGCGCATTTCGTCGTAATTAAGCGAACATCGCGTTCGTACGGCCAAACGAACCAACCTCCGACATATTTTCGAGCATGTTTCATGTCCACAATGTTTAGGCATCATTTTAGGGCCTTAGATTTGGCTTTACGGGCCTTAGAAGTGTCGGGAATGGCCTTAAACACGTGCAGGGGCTGAAACTGTCATTTTTGAAAGTTATATGCTGATCAGAAGGGCCATGCGGCCCGCATTAGCTTTGTCTGATCCTGAAGCGGGCCGCCTCAGCCTCCCAGTTCAGATAAGATCGCTCAATCAGCAGTTTCCAGCTGTTTAATCCTCAACCACATGCTCACACTTGACCTTTCAGCTGATTATGGGCCATTTTTAGTCACCATGACTTTCCAACAAGTGTACGCATGGGATTTAAGCACGGTTTCCATGAAACGATCTTAACGGTTACCCGAAAACTATAAATACCCCACCCCCATTTACTTCAAACTCACTAGAATTCTGATTTGAGGAGCTCTAAGTTGAAACCATTGTTTCATACCTGAGCTACTTGGATCGGGATTAGCATTCGGGGACCCTTCGTAAGTATTCTTTCGTTCTTTTCTTTATTTTATTGCTTTTCGAGTCAGAAAGTCAAACTTTGTTTGACTTTCAGCGTTGACCAGCTTATGGTCAATGCGAAGTTCGTTTGAACTTCGCAACGTGATTGTAATCACGATGGTTATAGTCCCTTGGGACTATGCCTACTGATTACCACGTTGTCTAGGGTCGTAGGGTAAGCGATCTAATAAATCGCTTATACCTTCGAACCCGACCCAGTTTGGTCGATCATTAGGATCCGACCAAATACATTAGGTGACCATAGTATATAGGGAATAACCTTCCGAGGTTATACCTTATGGTCACATCGTTTGAGTAGTTGTATGATAGGTAGTTTATATGCCTTAGGTAAATTACCAGAATACCCTTTTCATGTATAATTGGTAATTAAGCATATGTAACCTAAACTTTTGACACATAACTGATTATGTAACATGTTTAGGCATATAACACTTGTCATAGGACTAGTTAGACGGTCCGAACGCGTTTTACGCGAACGACGCGTTAAAGTAGCATAAGCTACCTAAACGGGTCGTAATGGGTCGAAAGCACTTAGATTAAGGTTTCATTTAGTATGTAGGCTTTGTTAAACCATATGATACGAGTCTCTATACTCGTTTGGTTTACGAACCCTCATTCTATCAGATCTTCCGATTTAGGTCCGGTTTATTAACATAGTTACCTATATTAGGTGCCGTTTGATTCCGAGATCTCTAGCATTACTGGGTGGTTATCTTTAGACATCTGAGCAATCTCAAGTGAGTACATAGACCCCTCTTTTACTGTTTTCCAAACTGTTTTGGGGTGGAACACATGTGCCTACTTGTTACTTTCATGCTTTCCTGTTTTCACATCATATACCTGCTATGTTCGTTAGTACATTATAGTACATGATTTCATTACATTTCATGCTAGGTGTGCCCATTGTGTGCATTACTTAGTACACCGTTTTACATTACATTTCATGCTAGGTGTGCCCATTGTGTGCATTACTTAGTACATCGTTTTACATTACATTTCATGCTAGGTGTGCCCATTGTGTGCATTACTTAGTACATCGTTTTACATTACATTTCATGCTAGGTGTGCCCATTGTGTGCATTACTTAGTACATCGTTTTACATGACATTTCACGCTACGTATGTTCATTTGATTACATACTTAGTGCATCGTTTTCACATGCTTACATTTTTGGTATGACATTTGGTTTGTTTAACAATGGAACAATACATTCATTAACACCGATCATGCCGTTCGTTAGTAGGTAGTGGTACCATAGGAATTGACAACTCCCGTTCCGGACGTCCTGGGTATGGGGATGAAAGGAATGACCGAATTCGATATACATAATTTAGATAAACCTTTAATTTGTTTAAGGGTTTATCGCCGCAGTCTCAAGGCTTGGATGTATGCATTTTCACAACACCGCATAGATGTTCGTATCAGTATAGAATGCATTTCCACAAAACATAGCTTTGATTTAAACCAAGTTTTACTTCAATACTTTGTTCTTGTGCATATGGTTTAGTTGATATATTTCACTAGCCATACATATCATTTTGTTTACATGTTACATGATTTACATTGATCATGCATTTCCACAAAACATAGCTTTGATTTAAACCAAGTTTTACTTCAATACTTTGTTCTTGTGCATATGGTTTAGTTGATACATTTCACTAGCCATACATATCATTTTGTTTACATATTACATGATTTACATTGATCATGCATTTCCACAAAACATAGCTTTGATTTAAACCAAGTTTTACTTCAATACTATGTTCTTGTGCATTTCATCTATGGTTTAGTTGATGCATTTTCACTAGCCATACATATCATTTTGGTTACACATTACATGGTTCACATTTGACACATAAACACTTTAACATATTATTTCAATACATTTGGAAGTTGGTTTAAACATAGACATCTTACATTGATTGGTTTGGTTTGAGTAAGTGATTAAGTAACGAGGAGTGTGTAATTTGATACAAGCATGGTGGATACGCCGCTGGTACTTCATATATATAAGTGTTTGTATGGTATTACATATCGTAGCGTTATTTGAATCATTTCAGTTTATGACATATAACATTTTATACAAATAACATACTTTTCACAATACATTGTTTTACAAACAACTTAACTTATACAAACTCATTTTACATGGTTATTCATTTAACCATGTATTATTCTCTTATTTATACGTATCATCTGAACTTATTGTTTTTCAAATGATTTACAAAGACAAAGCATATTACAAGGTTCATGACTAAACATTTTCTTAAACAGAAGTCATGAATCTTATTTTCACAAAACCTATGTACTTGCTGGCATTTTTATGCTGACGTACCTATTTTCACATGTGTTTCAGGAAATGAAGCATAGGATTGATCAAGATACACTTAGGCGGACATGGGCCTTAGTGAAAATAAAAGATGCAGAGTAGTTATTTATGTTATGTTTCTTTGATTATCAAGACATTGTAACTCTTTTACCCAATAAAACAGTATTTAAATTTCCATGTGTTATGAAACAATGATTCTGTTACAACACTCCCCGATGTTTCCGCCATGTTTTGTTGTTTTACGTGGTCGGGGTGTGACAATATGCCCTTTCTCGTTACAGTTGTAACAAGTCGCATCCTTTATCTTCTTACAATCCAGTGTCTTATGCTCGCTTGATTTGCAGATCCCACAAGCTCTGGGCTGCGATTGGGATTTTGACTCGAACCTGCACTTTCCTAGATGGCGCTTTTTGCAGGTCTTGCATTTGTGTTTCTCACCCGACTGTTGGTTATCCTTTTTGAAACCTGAACCCTTCTTGTTATCTGAGTTCCCCTTATGTTTCTTATCAGAATGGTGTGAGTTCTCATCCTCACGTTTCCTTTTCCCCTCATCGGAATTCCTAAGCGATCTCTGCCTGACCGCATCTAGAGTAAGAGATAACGACAGATCAGCCACTGACCTAAAGCTAGTAGGTCTTGATGCTTTCACACTTGCCTTAATCTCCGGAGCTAAACCTCCATTAAAACAAGCTATGCGTTTTGGTTCCGGTGTGACCAAGTATGGAACCAATCGTGACATAGTGTTGAAGGTCGTAAGATATGCCTGACAGTCTAAGTTCTTCATAACCAATGTCAAGAAGTCAGTCTCAATCTTCTCAACTTCATGTTGAGGACATAAATTTTCTTTGATTAGAGCAACAAACTGCTCCCAAGTCAAGTTGTATAACGGAATCTTCCCTGTAGCTTGGATCAGTGACATCCACCAAGCTAGAGCTTCTCCTTTAAACGATTGTGACACAAACTTCACAATGTCCTGTTCGGCACAACCACTAATATCAACCACTATGTCCATCTCATCTAGCCATGTCATGCAATCAATGGCTCCTTTCTCCCCTGTGAAGTCTCTGGGCTTGCAGGAGATGAAATACTTATATGAACAGGTTTTAGCACGTGGCTCTTAATTGAGCACTACCTTCTTAGATGGAACACTCCTCTGATTCGATGAGTGATGAGATTCGCTCTTGCGAGTTGTATGAGTCTTAGAGGTTAGTTTTGAATGTGGTACAGACTGAGTTCTGATGCGGGTACCACTTGATTCATTAAACTGTCTGTCAAGAGCTCGAGTAACGGCATTATCTATTAATGCCTGCAGTTCCGCACCAGCTACATTAACTCTGGTAGTATCATTATTCTCCCTCGGGTGGCTGTTAACCTCATCTGATCCAGCCATGTAGATTGATTTCTACATAAAATATTGACAATGATTCATTCAGAAGTTTATTATGGAATTGTCATTTATGGCAATTCATTAACCATGGTAATTTTAAGCCATATTGGTTAATTCAAATTTTTATTATATTTTTATCCAGTTATAAACTATTAAGGATAATATGGTGGCATACAAAAGGCCAAGTCACAAGGACAATTTAATTGATGGGCCATGATCTTATAGGATCGAGGCATTAAGGCTTGAACGTAGTTCATTATCTTTTCTTGACAGGGAGTCATAGACTACAACTGTCTTTTGTCTCAAAGGACAATAAATATGGCCCGTAGGCACTACATCACTAATGGATGTTTTAAATAATAATGAAAGAAATTGGAAGAATCCAATATAAGGATGACTTATGTGATTTTATCGAATCACATTTGTCAGGAGTGTTAACATGTTTTCAGATGTTAACAAGGAATTGAATCTTAAAAAGAAACTACCATCATGGCCCTGTCTTAATATGACACATAGGCTAGGTTTTGCCTTTAAGATTTTCTTTAATATTTATTGGCAGATCAATATAAAATGAAATGTTTTATGTTGATTTATTTCATATAATATATTTGTACATATAATGACAAAATGAAAATTTTGAATCAGAAACATTCCACTAAATTTAAAAGGAGTACATAGATGCCCTAAACGGGACTTTTACTTAAATAACTTGCCCACGCAGGGGCTAAAATGAAAATACAAGTCCTCGCAGGGACTGAATACATAAATAGATGTCTACACAGGGACTTAATTGAAAATAAAAATTACAAAACAAATAATAAGGAATCTTCAATAACACCTTCTGTTCTTTGCTTTAATTAAATTAGCTAAACCCTTAAGTAGACACCGACGGCTTCTACGCTCCACCTGAACATCCCGTTCCACCTGGTTCAACCTTTGAAGGATCTCCTGCTACTGTGGTGGTTGGATCTGTGGCGGCTGCAGAGGTTGAGGAGGTGGTGGGTACTGGTACCCATAGGCCGGGTACCCAGTCTGGTAGGAGGCTCCGTAGGGCCCTTCAGGATGAAGAGCATTGTAGTTTGCCACTACAAGATACGGGTCAACATCAAGGGCATTGTAGTAATTGTAGCCAGTATGGGCTGGCTACTCAAAAGGGTATACGCCGCTGCACCGGCGTAAGAAGGTATTGGGTTATCAAAACCCACATGTGGTGGTGGTGGTGCGACTGGCGCAGAGTCTACCTCAGAAACTGGGTTTGAAGGCCCACCCATCTGTGGGTCTTCATACAGCGGCGGGTAGTGGCTGTTGCTGCTGTGTTGGAGAGTACTGAAATGAAATCCCCCTCGCACGGACATCCGTGCACCTGATCTTCTCCGCCTCGGTGGCTCCGGAGGCGGTTGCTGCTCTGGCGGAGGCGGTGGCGTAACCGCCTGAAAACACGAATCCTCAGAGGGATCCTACTGTTGCTGCTGAGGTGGGTTGAAAGGAGGAGTAAACTCCCAAGGGTAGGTGGCCCACCTTTCTGCAAAGCTGTCTAGGCCCCGATATGGTGAACTGTGAAAGGATGATCCATCTGAAATCTCTATGGGATGCGTGGGCGTCCCAGTTGGCGGTTCGGCAGGCTCTGGATCTGGATCCTCATCAATATCCATATCCATATCCTGGGCTCCAGGAAAGTGGTCTTCTGGTCCCAATGGGTTATAACCCATTGGTTCTTCACTCACGTTTGCCGGGTTAAACCAGCTCTGAAAGTACGGGGTCAGGTCCTAAAAGGCGCGGTGTGAACCCGACCGCTACAACGGCAAGTAGGAGTGGCGAGAATCATTGGGCTCGTTTTCTGACTGTGGCCCAAAGGAGTGGTGATACGAGGGCGAAGAGCTTAGCGAGACTGAACGCCTCGCGAGTTCCAAATACGTCCTCCAGTCTTCTTGAGGACTAGTGCTCATGGTTACTGAAGGAGTTCGTCGGTGTGATGGCCTGGCATCGTGGTCATGACTTGCGAAAATTGGGGCTTTTCTGCCTCTACCTAGTCCTCGGATACGCAGCGGCATTTTCTTGTCCCCGTCAAAACAAACAAAGGAAACAACAAAGGAAAACAACAAAGGACAAAACAAAAGATTAGGATTAGTCCTACGTCCCTTGCCTAGACTCGGAAGTCAAGGAATGTGCAACTGTGTCATTGAGATTAAACACAAAAGGCTAGTGTTTAATTCACTCAATGTTGGCTCTGATACCAACCTGTCACACCCCGATATTTCCATGTATTACCGGTGGGCCCGGTGGGGAGTATCGTGACGTAGTTGATATCATCATAGTTAAACAATCACAGTTCAATGCACAGCGGAAGTCTAAAAGTAATAATTATACAAACCGATTGAAAGTAACATAAATTATTACACAACGGTTGTAAAGTGGACCCACATGCGGATCAAAACAAAAGAAGATAATTGTTCAACAGATTTTTTTAAGCATCTAAAGTTTGCAAGACTCTTTATTGATACTAGGAGTAGCCAGCCCATTTCGCTTAGTACCTGCACTTAACCTTTTTGGAAAATATGTCAGTTTACACTGGTAAATACAATTAACCGACTCTTTTGAAAAGTGTTTATAAAATTTATTTAAATGCACAAGGCACAAATATTCTTTTATAACTTGGGATAATTATTTAAAAATAATCTTGTAAAAGAATTATATGTTTGTTATACGTTCAGTAGCCCGGGTTAGAATTACCGGGTTAAAGATTAATAGACACACCACATAATATAACCCACGGCGAGTTATTCTCGAACAAGCGGGTATATTTTTTTTACATACGCACCGGCAGGTGTATGCCTACACCCCGTGCTTAAGTCGTGGCCATTTCAATGAATGAGCCGAGGATATCCAGGACATGGTCATTAACCCCGCAAAGGCTTAAAACAAACAAAACAGATTAAACGGGTTATCTCATTGATTTAACCTTCATACGATTAAAGATTCAATACCCGACCAAGCGGTATTTTATATACCGTACCCCAAGCCCGTATAAGGGAAAATAAGTTAAAAGTATTTACCTGAGCAAAATATACAAATTTATCTCAGCCGTATAATAATCAGCAAGTGCAAATATCTTTTACTGGGCTCCTAAATCTGGAACGAAGGTTTTAATAACCTATTAGATTCCTAACGGGTCTTATTTAAGTTTAAACTTAGACCGGTTAGTTTTAAAGAAAGGTTTACGGTCCAAAACGCAAGATTAAGCGAAGACCGGATTAGAATGTGATTTAGACCCGACAAGTATGAAGACTTGTATAATATGGGTAAACTAAACACATTCTGGATTTTGAGGTAAAAATGATAAGGTTTGACCCGTTTTGGTCAATTTATGCAAACTAGTCACATAAACCGCACCGAACGCGAAAAATGCATAACGGGTAACCAAATGAGTCATGAACAGGTTCACTAAGTTAATATGCTTAAAATGTGTTATGATATCAGTAGGATACCTTCCATTATGCTCAAAACGGATTTAAAGTCAAATTAAGCCCCGTACGGGTATTTTGGTCATTTTAAAGATTATAAAAGAGATTAAATATTAATCTGAGGTTCTGGTCTAAAATGATCGGTAAAAATATTTATTTTTGCAAGTCATAACAGTAAGATGTTGTATATAAGTAAAATTTATCATTATGACCAAACAATGCACCGTAGGGGCATTTTGGTCATTTCACATAAGCTTTAAGGTTCAATTCTGGAAATCTGAGTTTAAAAATTTTACCTACTTATCAAAATTTACTTATAATAACAGTAGGTAATGGGTCTTAAATGTTAAACATAGTTTTAACCCATACTATGTGTTTAAAACGAGTAAAAAGTCGGTTTTAGACGATTTTCAGGTTATAGAAGGAAAGCTGAGATTTTTATCAGTCTAGAAGGCTTAAAATATTTTATTTAATATATGAAATTAGTAGAAAAATATTTGGTATCAAAATGTTATGTAAAACTTATTTTATTAATAATAAGGGTATAACCGTCAATTGCCGAATCAAAGCAAGAACCCCATGTTATCATCAGTTTAAAAATTAATAAAAATCTCCAAAAATCCCAAAATATTATATTACATCAGTGGGTAAAAGGTTTGGTGTCAAAATTTGGGTTTAAATAGGTTTTATGCCAAAAATGCTGTTTAATTAATAAAAAAGGCTTAAATTTACGATATCGAGCATAACTCCTAACTTGGACCTCAAATTTTTAGAACATGTTTATAAATCAGTAATAAAGGTTTTTGTCCTCTCACATTTTCAAAAGTCTTGTTTTAATATCAAAAGGGCATAATGGTTAACCTTTAAGCAATTAACGGAAACATGCAATGATCTAGGATTTCTAAGGAAACAAGTTGTATAACCTCAGAGGGTTATACTAACATGTAATACAGTTCTAATGGAACCCTAAGGCATATCTCAACTAAGCTAAATCGAATCAGAACTGAAAGTCAAAGCAAAAGTCTACTTTTGCGACTTTCGGTTCTGAACCGAGCCTAAACTCAGAATTGTCGGGTTGAACATGCTTAGACATGTTCTTACATTATTTACCAAGTTATTTTAGTGTTAAAGCATGTTCCTTAACTTCTACATTATCAGTTATGAATTTATTTGCAAAAATGGCTTTTGTTGACTTTTTAATATTAAGCTTGACCCGATAATTGACCAAGTTAGAATGAGAATCAGTAGGTACCCTTTTAAGGGTTTATTATCTACATAATTACCAACTCATAGCCACTTTTAATTCGAATAATGGCTGGACCATTAGTGATTAATCACTAAGTCAAAGCTTAATTACGATGGCTTTGACTTTTGGTCATTAAACTAATAAAACTTGAACTAGAGAGGCTAAGAATGCTTACAAGGACTCTTAGCACGAATTAGGAGATGAGGAAAACTTGCTTGAACTCCAGAAAGCTCCAGAGAAAGAGTTGTTAATAAAATTTGAGAATGTGCAAATGAACTAGAAAACAAAGGGCCCTTATATGGGATTTCTAGAGCTCCAAGATTGATCCACATACCCCTACAAGTGATTCCTGATGATCCCAGGTGTCCCCTATGCATGACAATCTGTTGGCTCAGTCCCCAGATTCGAAAACAAGCTTGCAAAGGCGGTGGAACTGGCTGGACATGCACCTGTCCACATTTTCTACATCTGGCACTCTTACGCGGCCCGCGTAAGAGTTGGCCTTGGGTCTACGCGGCCCGCGTGGAGGGCTATTTCCGGTAAACACTTTTTCAACTTTGCAATTTCAGTCCCTGGTCCATTTAAACTTTATTTAAGTTCCATTTATTGCATTTTGGACCCCCATAGTTAACTTTTAAGGACCTTGGTTCATAAACTAACTCCGTTAAGATCCCGGTTAGTTGTACGATCACCCGAAAAATCTTGTATTCGTCGAAACTCCACAAAATTAATATCCGTTATTCTTGAGAGCAAAATATATAATCATTACAATGCTTTTAGGTTCGTTACAAGGTCACTCAGGGGTTACTTTCAACATGTTGACACTTTTAACCCCTATGCTTCGTAAGATCCTTATTTTAATCACAAACGACTTTTTAAGTTTGATAAATTATTCATTAAAGAATACGAACGTCGTGTGAGGTCAATCAGAGGCACAAGAATGGCATGTTGACACTTTGGATCCCTTTTACTAACATATTTACATTGTTTGACAATTTTAGTCCCTCGGAAGTAAATTCCTTACACATTTAAAGCCCATGACACATGTCTTCATTATATTGGTCGTGATTATACGAGGTGTTACAAACTTTCAATTATTTACAGTTTAGCCCCTGCACTTTGTTTTGTCGCGTTTTGGCACTTTTAACACCCGTCAAGTCCATTTTCAAGCTCCATGATGAAGCTAAAGTATATTTAACTTGAATTATGCACAAAGATGTCACGGATGTCTGTTCGTTTGGCCGTACAGTTGCGGTTTTTGGTTAACTACGACGGAATCGTAACGAACGCGTAAACGACCCAAATTGCGCGACGAATGGTATTTTTGCATTCCTATCACTAAAATATAATATTCTAGTGATTACAAAAATTTTTGGATGTCCGGATATGGTCAGAATGCAAGATATGCGCGTAAATGCATACTTCCGCAGTTTTGACGCTTTTAGTCCCTGTGATCAAATAAGCGTATTTTCGTATACCGAACCCCTCAAAACTTATTTCTAAATTATGTAAAGGATATTTAGGGTATGTTTATCTTATGATCATGTTCCGAAGTGTACGTTGTTATACGAATTGGCAGACTTTTGCAGTTCGTCGCAAATAGTCCCTGCGATTGAATACACTTGTTTTTGACACACCAAACCCTTCAAAAATTATTTCTAAGCCATGTAAAGGTTATTTAAGGTATGTTAAGCATATGTCACTATTCCGGAGTGTTTGTCACGTTAAACTGATTACTTTTACGTAATAGTTTGCGTATAACTTTCCAGAAAGCGATTTAAAAGCTTGAAATCGAACTAGAATCAAAACGTGAAATCGTCAAACACAAATACAAAAATATTGAGACCAAAACACATCATTTCATTGATAATTGATATTGTTTTACATGGTACATTGTTACAGAGCACAATTTTCACAGTCTCCCCTACTTTAGGAAATTTCGTCTCGAAATTTTAATTAGAGGAAACTTGTGAAAACAAATGTGGGTATTTCGCTTTAATTTGGTCCTCACGTTCCCAAGTAAACTCTGGGCCACGCTTGGACTCCCAACGAACCTTGACTAATCATATTCGTTTGTTCTTTAATCACTTGACTTCACGGTCCATTGTCTCCACAGGTTTCTCGACAAAGTGCGTCGTGTGATCAACTTGAATTTCGTCGAGTGGAATGTGAAGATCAGTATCGGCTAAACACTTTCGTAAATTGGACACGTGGAATGTTGGGTGAATATTCCCAAGTTCGGGAGGTAGCTCTAGTCGATAGGCAACCTTTCCGATTCTTTCAATAATCTTAAATAGTCCAACGTATTGTGGTGCAAGTTTTCCTTTCTTTCCAAATCTCACCACTCCCTTCCAAGGGGATACCTTGAGTAGGACATGGTCTCCGACTTGAAATTCCAAGGGCTTGTGTCGCATATCCGCATGACTCTTTTGACGACTTCTAGCTGTTAGAAGATTATTGCGAATTTTCTTGACTTTGTCCGCTGTTTCCAGAATGAGCTCAGGTCCAGTAAGCTAAGCTTCACCGATCTCATTCCAACAGACAGGTGAACGACATTTTCGATTGTATAAAGCTTTGAACGGTGCCATATTGATGCTAGCATGATAACTATTGTTATAAGAGAACTCGATCAACGGTAGATGCGAATCCCAATTACCACCAAAGTCTATCACACATGCCCTAAGCATATCCTCCAATGTTTGTATCGTCCTCTCGGATTGTCCATCCGTTTAAGGATGATAAGCAGTGCTTAGATTTAGTTGGGTTCCCATAGCAGATTGCATGGTCTTCCAAAAGTGAGATGAGAATCGAGCATCACAGTCAGATATGATGTCCAAAGGAACACCATGTCGAGATACAAACTCATCAACATAGATCTTGGCGAGTTTATCAGCAGATAGATCCTCGCGAATCGGTAAAAAGTGTGCTGATTTTGTAAGACGATCAATGACTACCCAAATGGCATCATGACCTCTAGATTTGCGCGGTAACTTAGTGATGAGATCCATTGCAATGTTCTCCCACTTACATACTGGTATCTCTGGTTGTACAAGCAAACCAGATGGTCATTGGTGTTCAGCCTTGACTTTGAGATAAGTTAGGCATTTAGATACATACAAGGCAACATCCTTTTCATACCAGGCCACCAGTACTGAGTACCAAGATCCTTGTACATTTTGTCAGCACCAGGATGGATTGAATATCGGGACTTATGAGATTCGTCCATCACTAATGTGCGAAGATTGTCTTGTTTCGGAATCCACAAACGATCTTTGAAATAAAGTAACCCATTGTCTTTCGTTTCGAGTTTAAGCTCAAATTGACGTGGTAATTCCTTACCCTTCAAATCTTGTGTAACACAAGTACGTTGAGCTTAAGAGATGCGAGTTTGAATATCAGATTGAGTTCGAACACAGTGAAGCTTGACTCGTTCCTTTCGACTTAGCGCATCGGCTACAACATTCGCCTTACCAGGATGGTAGCGAATTTCGCAGTCATAATCGTTCAAGAGTTCAACCCAACGTCGTTGTCTCATGTTTAGCTCCTTTTGATTGAAAATATGTTGGAGACTTTTGTGGTCTGTGAAAACCACACATTTCGTGCCATAGAGATAGTGTCTCCAGATTTTCAAAGAAAAAACTACTGCGCCTAACTCAAGATCATGAGTCGTGTAGTTCTTCTCGTGAATTTTCAATTGTCTTGACGCATAAGCTATAACTTTGCCTCGTTGCATGAGGACACAACCAAGGCCTAAATTCGATGCGTCACAATAGACAATGAAATCATCATTGCCTTCAGGTAAAGATAAGACAGGAGCATCACAGAGTTTTTGTTTCAGCATTTGAAAAGCTTCCTCTTGTTTGGGTCCCCACTCAAAAGGCTTATTCTTCTGAGTCAAAGCAGTGAGAGGAACCGCGATCTTTGAGAAGTTCGCAATAAATCGTCGATAATAACCAGCAAGACCAAGAAAAGAGCGAACTTCCGTAGGTGTAGTAGGTGTGTTCCAATCCTTAATAGCTGCAATTTTGGAAGGATCCACATGAATACCCTGCTCGTTAACAATATGACCCAAGAACCGAACTTCCTTAAGCCAAAATTCACATTTGGAAAATTTGGCAAAAAGTTGTTCCTTCTTCAGGAGTTCCATTGTCAGACGAAGGTGTTGTTCGTGATCGGCTCGTGACTTTGAATAAATAAGGATGTTGTCGATGAATACAATGATGAACTTGTCTGAATAAGGTTTACAAACCCTATTCATTAAGTCCATGAAAACAGCTGGAGCATTCGTCAAACCAAAAGGCATTACAGTGAAGTCGTAGTGACCATATCTCGTGCGGAAAGAAGTTTTGGGAATATCTTCTTCGAGTACATGAAGCTGATGATACCCAGAACACAAATCGATTTTGGAAAAACATGTAGCACCTTGCAGCTGATCAAAGAGATCATCAATTCGTGGTAGGGGATATCGATTCTTGATGGTGAGCTTATTGAGCTCACGATAATCGATACACATACGGAAAGATCCATCTTTCTTTTTCACAAATAGGACAGGAGCGCCCCAAGGTGAATAACTCGGACGGATGAATCCTTTGTCGGATAACTCTTGAAGTTGTTTTGACAACTCTTGCATCTCAGATGGTGCAAGACGGTAAGGTGCTTTAGCAATCGGGTTGGCATTGGGAACAAGATCAATATGAAACTCGACTTGACGAACTGAGTCAAACCAGGCAGTTCATCAGGAAACACCTCTGGGTAATCTCGAACAATCGGAATATCTTGAATACACTTGGTCCTGCCTTTCTCCTCTACGACATGTGCTAGAAAGGCCACATATCCTTTTCGTAAGTATTTTTGGGCTTTAGTACACGACATGAGTTTTAAACCATTCTAAGGTTTCTCGCCATGAACTTCTAGAACTTCACCAGAAAAAAGAGGAATACGAACAATCTTATCGAAATAAACCACCTCGGCATGATGTTTAGTTAACCAATCCATTCCTACGATAATATTGAAACTTCCAAGTTGCATCGGTGTGAGGTCAATAGGAAAAAGATGGTTATCGAGGTTCAATTGACAATCGCGAATGACAGAATCGAGTACGAGAGGTTCACCAGTAGCAATCTCGACAAATAAGGGCTTACCTAGTTTAGTTCTTGGCATCGCAAGTAAAGGCTCAAATGCTAACGATACAAAACTTCTATCGGCACCAGAATCAAAAAGAATAGATGCAGGTTGATGGTTAACAAGGAACGTACCGTTAACGACTTCGTTATCAGCACGGGCCTCATTGGCATTCAGATTGTATGCTCGTCCATGAGCGGGATTAGCGTTCGCGTTAGCAAGCTTCAGACAGTTGTTTCTAAAGTGACCCATTTCTCCGCAATTAAAACATGAACCAGGTGGAAATAGAGGCCTAGCAACGTTTCCCTGAGCTTGTGATAGATTCTGAGCAGCTGGATTCGGAACAGATAGATAGATATTGGCCATGTGGCCAAGTCTATCCCAAGATGTGCATTTTCGACACACTGACTGAGCTGAATGATGACCATTGCACCGATTACAGTAAGGTACAGTACCAGCATAAGGTTTCCTCGCAGGAGGTTGTGCTGGTTGGTTCTGAGTGTCCGGGTTAGGTGGTGTGGTAACAATAAATTTTTGGGAAGCCTTTCGCTTCCTTGACCTCCTCGAAGACTCACCTTTCTTCTTGCCCTTACCCTTGTCTTGTGTGGTGTCGGTTGACTGTTTCTTGTCACCCTTGTGGGTGAGTTTACCTTTTCTAACCTGAGACTCAGTCAGGGTTGTAGCCAGTTCAATAACCTGACGAACAGTAGTAGGGTTACTACTAGTAACTATGTCTAGCGCAGAGTCAGGCAACCCATCAATATACCTCTCGATCGCTTTCTCCAACGGGGTAACCATAGTAGGACACAGTAAACTCAGATCCTCATAACAATCCGTATAAGCACGGTGTTCTCCCCCATCTTGTTTAAGATCATCAAACTCTCGTTCCAATGCCCTTATTTCATGTTAGGGGCAAAATTCTCTCATCATGAGAGCCCGAAGCTCTTCTTAAGTCTGTGCCATAGCCACATCGGCACCCCTATCTCTCATCACTCCGTTCCACCATGTTAGAGCACGTTTCTCAAAAACACTGGACGCAAACTCAACCTTTCGCTCATTCGGACATTGAACATGTCTAAACGTGCTTTCCAGACTCTCGAATCATTGTAGGAGCGTAGTTGCTCCTTGAGACCCAAAAAATTTCAGTGGTTTAGCCGAATTAAACGTTTTGAAACTGCACTGAGCATTGTTATTGTTGTTGTTGTTATTCGCTTGATTTATCTGAGTTATGAGGTTCGGAATCACAGCAGCAATCTGCAGAGCGACTAGGGCTGCGAGTGCAGCATCCTGTGTTTGATCTCGTCTTGGAGGCATATTCTAAAAGAACAAGGAAACATGAGAAACGAGTGAGATTGACAATTGGATAAACAAAAGAGGTATTGAAAACATCGACGAAACATAAGGAAGGCGATCATTCGTTCGTTACCTTGAACAAACAAATGACACACAGTGACTAATCAAAGAAAATGGGTTAATATAATGTATCGCGAAGACATGCTTTAGCCTATAAGTGGACACTCATCCCAAGAGTTCCCAGGTAAGAGTGACTGGTCCAATTATGTGGATTTGTACGAACACTCTAGCCTTAGACAGAAAACTCGGGATACAGGCACCCACCCTTCCAGATTGCACGTGTTCACATTATAAGACCCAAACTTTGACGAGATTTTGAAAACTTTGAAGCATAAAAGACAAATGATTTGTTTTAGACTTTAAGCCTTCAAAGTTTCATTTTTCAAAACGGATTTGTATTTTGTGTTCTTGTTGTGGTAGTCATCTAAAGATAGGTGACGGTATTGTTTTAGAATCTAAATGCAAGTAAACTCGCGTTATGGTCCTAGGAAGGTTATAGTCTAGGTCAAAGCATTACTAATAACCTAATTCCCTATAACCATGAGCTCTGATACCAACTCTTCTGTCACACCCCGACAGCGTTAAAATAATGAAACCGCGACGGAAACGTCGGGCAGTGGAGTAACAGAATCATTGTTTCATAACACATCGATTAAATTTTCATTTTATTGATTTAAGTTATTACATTGTCTTGATATTATAAGCAAAACACAAACACATTGTCTATCATAGTTATTAAGTCACAAAGGCCTCGTCCGATCCTATGTGAGCATGCATTCTAGTTATCATCAACATCATCAAACAACAGCACCTGAAACATATGTGAAAATAAAGTCAGCAAAGAAATGCCGGCGATCACATAGGATTTGTGAGTGTATCAGATTCATGGCTTGTATAATGTTGCAATACCTCGTATGACTACAAGAGTCGATAATTGAAAACATTGTATTGAAAAGTGTTTGGTTTTGCAATATGATTAACCAAATTAAAACAACTTAGTTACAGTTTATAAAACCTCGTTGCTATGAATCTTGACTAAAACATTTGTCTTTGTAAACCAAATTGTAAATCGTTCTTGTAATAAAACTCGTATGGCTTATATCATTTAGTAAACATCATTGCGTATCATCGTTTGAAATCATTCGTTCAAGTTAACTAAATAACGCCACGGAATGTAATATGATAAAAGCACTTATATAAAAGAAGTACCAGCGGCGTATCTACCATGCTTTTATCACATTACACCCGTCCCGTTATCTAATCACAAACCAAAAACCGATCGTTCAATTGTACTTGTATTCAATCGTTCGTGTTATCAAAACCAGTCGTTCAACTCGTTTGTGTTATAAACCATCGTTCAATCGTTCAAATCGTTCCATTCGTTCAAATCGTTCTAATCGTCCGTGTTTTAATTGTGAAAACTAACTTTTGGTCTCTCGTTGAATACATTCAAACCTGTGTTCTGACTCGTTCCGATCGTTCAACTCGTATTAACAAACCACCAAAGAGTTTGTTAACATTCATCGGGTTCTTTCGTTACCCACATTACCCCTATACATAACCATGGCGATAGTCCGATAACGGGATTTGTCAGATCCTATGGTACCATAACATACTACTGGTCGGCTTGATCATTGTTAATGAATGTCATTCGTGTTATGTATTAACGTACCAATAAGTTTCGTCCACATTATTGAAATCGTTGTGTTTAATATAAACCATAGCATTTGTTTTGTAAACTCGAAATCGTTTAGCACATATGAATCACCCCAAAACAATTGAAAGCAGTAAAATAGGGGAACTATGTACTCACTTGACATTGCAAAATATCCTCGATTAAATGAACTAAACAAAGCTCGGGCAAACCAAGGAAATCAAGTGGCACCTAGTAATCGGATCACTATGTTAATAAATCGACACCTAAATCGGGAGATCGGGTAGAATGAGGTCTCGTAAACCAAATGAGTATTGGAACTCATATGATATGGTTTACAAAGCCTACATTCTGAATTCGGAACCTATCCTAAGTGCTTATGACCCGTTATGACTCGTTAAGGTAGCCTACGCTACTTAAACGTGTCATTTGAGCAAAAGCGCAAACGAATAGCCTAACTAGTCCTATGACAAGTATTTATATGCCCTAACAAGTTTAATAACATTGCATAATCAGTTTAAGTATCAAAATTTAAGTTACATATGCTTAAATTCAAATTATGCATGAAAAAGGCATTTTGGTCATTTTCCTAAGGCATATAAATTACCTATCATACAACTAATTAAACTAAGTGACCATAAGGTATAACCTCGGAAGGTTATTCCCTATACAACTATGGTCACAAAATATATTTGGTCGGATCCTAATGATCGACCAAATGAGTCGGGTTCGAAAGTCTAAGCGGTTTTTTAGACCGCTTGACTTATGACCCTAAACAAGCACTAAACTAAAAGTGACGAGTTAAACACGTTAAGACATGTTTAACTAAGTTAGAAAACTGTTTTGATATCAAAACAAAGTGTATTGATACCCAAAAATAGTTTGTCTCAAAATGCACATAATCGTGCATTTTGACCGAAACTTTGACTCGTCACTTCGACTAATCAACGTGGTAATCAGTAGGTATAGTCACAAGGGACTATAACCATCGTGATTACGCTCACGTTGCAAAGTTCAAACGAAATTTGTCTTGACCAATTCATGGTCAAAGTTGAAAGTCAAACACTGTTTGACTTTCTTGCTTGAAATAAATAACCAAGCATGAAAGAACACTTACAAGAGTCCAAGCTTGGTAGAAAAGAACTAAGAATGCTCAGGTAGGTGGCCTTCAACTAGTGATTGCCTCCACTTAGAGCAGATTAGAGTGGAAAGATCAAATGAGCAAGGAACAAGGTTGAAACCCCATGCTATTTATAGATTTCTTAAATCCACAAGATCATTCCAAGTGTTTCTAAGCAAGATCTAGACCTTACACTTGTTAAACACTGATTTGGCAACTTGATAAACACATAAACCAGCCCACAAGATTGAAAAATCTGGGATTAAAACCAATTGAGAAGGCTGTTTTGCAGATTCATTGAATCTGCTGATCTAAGCAAGCTTTACGGACCGTAAGAGGTCCCACATACGGTCTGTATGGACCTCTTGCAGACCAGCAACTTTCTATTATTTACAGTTTAGCCCCTGCACTTTGTTTTGTCGCGTTTTGGCACTTTTAACACCCGTCAAGTCCATTTTCAAGCTCCATGATGAAGCTAAAGTATATTTAACTTGAAGTATGCTCAGAGATGTCATGGATGTTGGTTCGTTTGGCTGTACGGTTGCGGTTTTCGGTTAATTACGACGGAATCGTAACGAATGCGTAAATGACCCAAATTGCGCGACGAATGGTATTTTTGCATTCCTATCACTAAAATATAATATTCTAGTGATTACAAAAATTTTTGGATGTCCGGATATGGTCAGAATGCAAGATATGCACGTAAATTCTTACTTTCGCAGTTTTGACTCTTTTAGTCCCTGTGATCAAATAAGCGTATTTTCGTATACCGAACCCCTCAAAACTTATTTCTAAGTTATATAAAGTATATTTAGGGTATGTTTATCTTATGATCATGTTTCGGAGTGTATGTTGTTATACGAACTGGCAGACTTTTGCAGTTCGTCGCAAATAGTCCCTGCGATCGAATAAACTTGTTTTTGACACACCAAACCCTTCAAAACTTATTTCTAAGTCATGTAAAGGTTATTTAAGGTATGTTAAGCATATGTCACTATTCCGGAGTGTTTTTTCGCGTTAAACTGATTACGTTTACGTAATAGTTTGCGTATAACTTTCTAGAAAGCGATTTAAAAGCTTGAAATCAAACTAGAATCAAAACGTGAAATTTTCAAACACAAATACACAAATATTTAGACCAAAACACATCATTTCATTGATAATTAATATTGTTTTACATCATACATTGTTTACAGAGCACAATTGTCACAATATTTATTGGCAACATCTGGTCTAGGGGGAAATTGTTAGACCTACAAAAGAACAAATGATATTCAAAAGCCAAAACATGACCTACCTAATCAAGAAATAAACAGTAGATGAAGCATTCTCCTCCCAAAGATAGAGAATCCTGAACACTAATCAGAGCATCTGCTTGAAGACCTCCAAAGATCTGTTTGAAGCCTGGGAACCACTGTTAAAGAAGGAGAAACGATTGTTCAAGGCCAAAGCTCTGGTGAAGCAAAGCACTGATTATGAAGACCAAACATCTGTTATGGCCAAACAGATGTTTGATACAAGTCAACAACAGTTTGAAGAACAAAGGTTTCCCAATGTAACAGTATTTAGCTTAAAACATATTTTCATGTAATATATAATAGATGTTAGATCGAATCTTTTCTGTTAGGAATGTTAGATGTCACTATAAGGGTGACGTTAGTGATTTACATACAGAGCTTTCGTACTTGTATATATAGATCTCACTTGTTAGAGATCTAATTATCACATTCATTCCTTTTGTACGAACAACAAAGTGTATGATCAGGCTCATGGGGAGATTGTATAATCATCATACTGTAATTGAAATCATTTGAATCTTAATGGAAAACAGTTGTTGATATATCTTCCAACTTGTGTGTTTATTATATTTTAAATTACAATTTACAAATTGTTTGTTCTTAAATTTTTTAGAAACACACAAGTATTAAAAACTCAGATCCTACAAGGCGAAAATTCAAACATAATAAGTTTAATTCATTACACTATTGGTACGGTACTGACATTCGGTATAACAACAAAAGAAAGGTAAAAACGAATTCAGTATTATACCGATATTGTTTAGATTATGTAAGTTTGGGTGTTTATGAAAACCCAAAATGTTTAAATAACCGCACGCAACCATAGGGATACGCGTCATACACAAAGTACAAAATAATAATATAGTAATGACATGAATTTGTCAATAAAATATTTTTAACAGTCATTTTTTTTTTCTAAAATTGTATGTTTTGATTATACAAAATCCAAATAATATAAATAATATTAGACAAGGGTTAGAAGAAATTAAAAAATAAGAGAAAAAATGGAAACCTGGTAATTAAACATTATTAAAGTTTAGTTATTGTAAGGAAACGAAAAAAGGTTGGATGACTTATTCGAATAGTTGACAATGTTAAATGTAATGTTAAGGATAAAATGTAATGTGATGTAATATAATATAATACATTACAAATTTACTTTCACCAAAACTCAAATTTTGATATAATAAAATGAAATTGAAAATTCTAGAAATGTAGAAGTTGGAACACGATACACTCAATACCTCTAATGATTCTCACGTATTAAAGATTACTACTAAGTAGTGGAATTCCCCACATGTTGAGGCAGTAGTTCGAACGTAACCGGTGTAATTCATTATGCTATTTGTACGCTACTGACATTCGGTATAACAACAGAAAGAGAATAAAACGAATTCGGTATTGTACATATATTGTTTTGATCATTTGTACTGTACTACTCGCAAATTTGTTTCAAAAATAATCTATATCGAGAATTACATGAAAATCGACACGCCACAATGACATACTCGGAATTTATGAAATCGTTTCCTAAAAGTTATAACAAGAAAACAAGTATGCTTCAAAAAATAATAATAATAATAATAATAATAATAATAACATGGTTGAATTTAAATAAATTTATGTTATTAAAAGCTTAAAGCTAGCTTATATTTAATATAAAGGTCATTTTTCGGTAACGTAATTAAAAAAACATCATTAACATTATAAATAAAATATAAAAACATTCATAAAAATATGATTTTGGTAAGGTTTAATTCAAATACACTAGTATCATTATAAATTATAAATTTAATATATATTTGAAGTAATGCAAATTTTGTGGGAAAGTTTAGCAGATGTAATCTAACAGAAATTATTGGTCAACTTAAAGATATATTTGATGATATTAAGGTAAGAATTTTAAATAAGCAATGTTATCATTCAATAATATTAACCCGATTTCAAAAATAAATAAAAAACAATTTTGATTAAAAATATTTTTTAAGAGATAATATGGTGTTGCCACATAGCATTTTTAAAAATTTTCATTAGAAGTAAGATTTTAATACACTAAAAATACTGATGTTAGTGGAAAAAAATCCAAACTTAAGTGAAAATCACATATATTATCTTAAACTAGTTGGTGACGCCCGCACGTTGCAGCGGTAACATCAACAAGTAATGGCCGCTCATGTTTGAATATTGAATCGTAAATAAAAAAATTTGTAACGTCAAATCCGGAAATGACAAAAGGTTACGTGATATGCATTGAAGTAAAAAAAAAGGTTTATAAATAAATGTAAATGTATGAAGGAATTAAAATAGGTATGATAATCTATATTAAATAAAAAGGGTATATATAGGTTGTATTTCCTGCATTAAAAATTAGACTTCTACTTTCTTAAAAATAACTTGTTAATAATATATATTAAATAAAAAGGATATATATATATATACACACGTATTTGTTGCGTTAAAAATTAGACTTCTACTTTCTATAAAATGACTTGTAGTTTCTAACGTGCAAAGCCGGTCCTCTCACTCTATTCAAACCCAATAGAAAGCCATGGCAAATTGGCAATTATGTAACTAAGAACCAAAATTTATCCAACTATTCCACACTCAATTTAACTTAAAAGGAAGTCATGGCAATTCTGTAAATAAGATACAAAATTTGTCCAATTATTCCACTGTTCATAAGCTCTTTCAACATTTGTTATTATATATAATTATGATTATAGTTTGCAAAATAAATTAAACTGTATAAAGATAAGAAAATAAAGAGATGTTGTGAAACTAATATAAATCGTTTAGTAATATTAATTGCTTTAATCAATTAAATTTTACAAAGAGAATATGAATAAAAAGAACGATTACGTCACTAAACTTTTTTTATGTAAAAAGTTAAAAACACTTGAGACATTTTGCTTTTGTAAAGTGAAATTTCCGATCAATTATCAAGTCGACTTACGTTATTCTTTTTATTTAACAAGCTAAATTAGGTTATAGACCATTTAAAACTAGTTTCAAATGCATATAATTTTCTTAATTTATTTATAAAAGCATGTTTTTAATGACTATCACATACATTTATTTGTTAAAATCATGACAAGACACGTTTAATTTGTCCATTTAATATGTGTCAATGTCCTTTTAACGGGCGAGAGTTGGTCATACAAGTATTCTCTTTATAAATACCTACATACCAATCGCACATTCATATAATCAAAGCCTCAACAACAAAAAGTCATGAGATCTGTCACAATTTTCTTGTTTCTCTTCTCACTTATTTTGGTAAGAATTAATGTTTATAAAGGTGTTTGTATTGAAATGCATATTACAATAAATTATATTGACTTGATATTGTTTTTTATTGTTTGTCTTGATACAAGAGCAAACCCTTGATAATTATTGAAAAATTGTAATGAAAGATGAGCTTATGCCAACAACGATTCAAGATGCCCAAATCCAAGATACGTAAAGATCAAGTAGCAAAGATAATTACTGGAAAATTGTAATGAAAAATGAGCTTATGCCGACAA
This sequence comes from Helianthus tuberosus, assembly GCA_030545235.1. Taxonomy (NCBI): domain Eukaryota; kingdom Viridiplantae; phylum Streptophyta; class Magnoliopsida; order Asterales; family Asteraceae; genus Helianthus; species Helianthus tuberosus. The sequence continues at coordinate 51,310,304 of CM060410.1, read as the reverse complement.
CAATTGAGGATGCCCAAAGCCAAGATAGGCAAAGATCAAGTAGCGAAGATAATAAGAAGGATCAACTCATTACTCGTTTTGATACACTTCCTAATATCAAGATTTTCACAAGAGACTTTAATACAAATCCTTCTATCATGGATTACCATAAGCCTCCTAGGAAATAAAGTTATTCAATTACCGCCAGATAACTATCAATAATAAATACAAATATACGTTGGGTTATGTTTTCGTGTGTGTGAATTGAATGATAAATACATCAATTTTCGTATTTCTACAACAAATCCTTTTAAAAAGATGTTACATGCATGCATACATACATGCATGTAGAGATTTGAATATTTTTCCTAAGAAGCCATATAAATATAACATGAGAAAATTCTTAAGCTTTAATAACAAGGGTATAAGATTAATTTTAGGTCATGAATTATGTTTGGATATACTAAATACACATCACCCCAACCAAATTGGATCTAGATTCAAGTCCACTTTGAAACGAAAGTGTAAGATGTGATGGTGCAAATATTTAAAAAAAAAAGTTATCAAGTTCTGCTTAAATAAACTAGTAATAATGTAAAATGATTTTATATAGTGTGATTTAATATAATAATTCGTAGTAGTAATAATAATAATACCATGAATGTAATGTGACATGATGTAACGTTATGTAATATGATAAGTATAAATAACATAATGTGATGGATATAATGTAACATGATGTAATATAATATAATTATTAATTTATTTTTACTAAATTTTAAAATTTTAATATAAGAACAAATATTTCATGTGTGTGAAAATACCATAAAAATGAAATTTATTCTAAAACTGTAGAAGTTACCCGACCTTGTTTCGGCCTCTCCAAATGCACCAATAAGCCAACAAAACAATCACATGAACTAATCCTTTCTTGGCTTTAATGTTTTTTATTGTCAAGCTCCAAAAGTTTAATATCTTTCATGATTCTCAATTATTAAAGATTACTACTATGAAGTGGAATTCCCCGTGTGTCAAGGCAGAAGTAAGAACGTTTTCAGTTTAATTCATTACGCTATGGGTACAATACTGACATTCGGTACAATAAAAAGAGATAAGAACGAATTCGGTATTATACCGATATTGTTTAGATTATATAAGTTTTGGTTGTTTTAAAACCTAAAATTCTTAAATAATCCTAAGAAACCAAACCGACACCGTAAATCTAAAGCTTGTGCATAAAAAGGCTCGTGTGTGATGGAGTTTTGTCACGTGTGTTTATGTTATTAATCAAGTATTGACGTGATGAAATTGATTTCTTGGTTTATGACTAGTTAAAGATTCAGCCTTATTAAGTTGATGTTTAGAGTAGAGAAGATTAGTTTCTTGGTCCTTCTTCCAAGACTATTGCTGGTCAGTTCTCGAATAATGTGGTGCTTCTTGTTAAGGGGAAGATCGGAGATAAAAGCCATCGGGGATTCAGCGGATTTCTGAAGATAGGAGATTGATTCATGAGGATACGTGACGAGATGAGATCATACATGAAGGGTTGAAGACTTTTGATTAAGATGGTGGATGTACTTTTACGGAGTTCAGTTTGTTATTAAGTTATCGAACTAAACTTCATGTCTTAGTGAAGTTTGAAGTGTTCAAGGTTGGACATTGGAAATCCAATGTTTTTTTTTCTGTTGCCAGTTAGGTTTGAAGATTAATGTATCGAGCGATATTCTTACATGTGGTTGTAGGTCGGTTCGCGTTAACTTGATTCGGGAGTAGTTTAAAGGGGAGGATCTACAATGTTTGATGTTGGATTCTTCGTGTTTCTAAAAGCGACCTTAAGTGATCGTCAGCAAGTCTTTTATTAGAAGGGTAGCTAAAGTTGAAAGCAGACTTGATATCAACAGTCAAGGGGGTGTCTGTAAGTGCACTTCCTGCCGGGTAACTGTGCTTTATCAGTTCTTGTCTACGGTCAACAAAGTCAAATCCAAGTCAAGAATTCGGAAGCTTTATCAGTTCTGTGTTTATGATGTTAAACTCGGAATATGTTGATTATTATTGTTGTCCGAATTATTTGTTTTGTATCCCGGACAATATGTTTTGTCCGGGTTTAGTCCCTGGTCTATATATATGTGTTGTATAGGGTAGATTAGGGCAACCCTTGAGAAAGTTTTGTGCACCTCTCACAAATCCCATCCATCCTCCATTAGTGTGTGAATTCTAGAGAGAGGGGGATACTATGTGTTAGTGAGAGAAAGCTCGGTTTAGATCTTAGTGATCTAAACCAGCTTGTAGATGATGTATACTCTTTCGGTTTGTAATCTATGATGACTGATTCATTAATAAAGAGATTCATCTTCTACATCTTTCCATCTTGTTTATATTTTGATGTTTCGCGTCTTGATTCAAGTGCAATGTTGATGTTCGTCATCGATCCGGTGTCTTAACAAATATAAGCAAGCTTTAAGCTTTTAATAAAGGAAATTTATTTAAATTCAAACCATGATTATCTAGTCTTTAAAATTTGTTGTTATTTAAAAAAAATTTGCAAACAAACAGTTTCCATTGTAAGATATTATATAAAAGTTTTCCAACAATATAAGATATTATAATAATTACGTTCAAAAGATATTATATTAATTTGTGTTGCTTATATACCCTTAACCCTAACCCGAGAAAAATATTATTAAATTTTATAACTTTTTTATTATTTTTATTATAACTAATTTTTTGGATATATTGTTGCTCTATAATTACTTTAATTTAATATATGTTGTTTTATAAAATTTTGAGTATGTCATTGTAACATGCCTACTTTTATCTAATGTACAACTACTTAAAGCACAAACGAATTAAATTTATTATATATTTTGTGTTTCTCTTATAACTTTTAAAATAAATTATTTATAAAATTCGAGTCCGGTGCTTCCGTTTTGTCGCTGATTGTCGGTGCGTCGTTGTTTCCGCACTATTTATTATACTCTAAACGCTTATTAGTCATCATACGCGCATTGTAGCGTCAGATAAGCGTTCCTAGGCATTCCAAAAGCCTAACTAAGTTAATCCGTGTCTTAAACACTATTTATTATAGTCCAAACGCTTATTAATCACGTAATTAGAAGTCGTTAATTACCGGTTGTCACACCGCCGCCTTGCCGGCTCCTCTCTGTGGTGTGTGAAGAGGTGAGTGAGATGAGTTGTAGAGATGAAATGGTTCTCATATGTGTGTGTTTTGTTGTCTATAAATATAATCGAGAGAGAGAGAGGCAGAGTTCTATATGTGTGAGTGTTTGGATTAACCTTGTGCGTTATAAGGGCACATATATGATCTACTATTGGCCATTGTGATTCTTTAAGACCAAATATGATCCATACCGAACTGAAAGTACCGGTACCGAAAACGCCAAATAGCGGATACCGAAAATAATTCGGTATAAATTTAAATATTTAAAATATGGTAATAATAAAACTAGTTAAATATTTAAATATGGTAATAAATTTTCCATCACAAATGCGTAGCAAGTTGCTACACATTTTCTACGCAATAATTAATAATAATGCTGATTAAACATTAAAATATAATCTAAGTATAATAAGAAATATTTCGTCATAAATGCGTAGCAAGTTGCTACGAATTTCTGACGCAACAATTAATATTTAAATGAATTTAACATATAAATTTAATTCCAACAAATAAATAATTGTTCCGTTGGAAATGCGTAGCAAGTTACTACGCATTTCCGACACAATAGTTAATAATAATAATAATTAAACGTTTAAATATAATTCAAATACAAATATAATTCATCCGTCGTAAATGCGTAGCAAGTTGCTACCCATTTCCTATACAATAAATTTTCCATCACAAATGCATAGCAAGTTGCTACATATTTCCTACGCAATAGTTAATAATAATAATTAAACGTTTAAATGTAATTCAAATACAAATATAATTCATCCATCGTAAATGCGTAGCAAGTTGCTACGCATTTCCGACACAATACTTAATACTTAGAATTAGTATTTTTTGTCAGTATTGTGTCGCAAATTGGCCAAAAAAATCAAGGTCTTTTTTTTCGTAGGAAATGCGTAGTAAATGTGTCAGAATTTGCGACGCATTTTTTTCCGTAGGAAATTTCCGTAGCAAAATGACCACTTTTCTAGTAGTGATGTATATCAATTTCACTTCTTCATATAAATTCTTTATGAATTATTTCAAATTTATTTGTCTTTTTAATTTGATAATTGATGAACTTTTGGCTTAGAGGTTTAATATTTTTTTACTTTGTGAACTTTTTTTACTCAACTATAAACAATTTGTTTTTGAGAAATTTTTGGTAATTTAAAATGATTGTGGTATTTTCTTTTAAAGATTGTGGTATTGGAATGTTTTTAAATTGGAAGAAATTGTTATTTTTCTATACATAATATTACTCTTTAGGTTTTTATTTATTTGCGTTTTTTTCCTGAGGCTCGCGCTTTTTTTCGCTTCTCGCCTATAACCCAGGTGGAGCCTATGTGCCTTGAGTGTGTCTCACGCCTTTGATAACTATGTGTGAAACGAATAATAATCGTTTAGTAAAAAATTAATTGCTATAATAAATTAAATCGTACAAAGAGACAAAAATAAAAGCCAATGATCCGCAGACCAATTGGTTTGGGGGAGGTGGGAAGGTTTACCAACTTATGTGGGGTTCCTGCCCCGAGAGGTCTCAGAATCGAATCTTGCGGGGGGGGGGGGGGGGGGGACACTGTGGCACCGGTTCAAACTGGCAATAATATGCCAACCGCGAGATTCCTACTCGTGACCTGGGTGATCAAAAGCCAAAGGGCTAACCGGGTAATCTAGCCGTCAAAAAAATAAATAAATAAATAAAATTGAAAAGAACGATTACCTCACCAGACACTTTTTTATGTAAAAATTTAAAAATACTAAAGACATTTGGCTTTTGTGAAGTGAAATTTTCGATCAATTAACAAGTCAACTTACATTATTATTTTTATTTTACAAGTTATTTAAGTTATAGATCATTTAAAACTAGTTTCAAATGCATTTATTTTTCTAAATTTATTTATTTTTTTGAATGGTGACTTTCTTTTTTGTGTGACCCAATGTCACACTGCCTAAACGGCTGCCCTATCCAATATCTGTCCAGACTACGTTGTCTTAATCGGGCCCACGCTGGGTTGGTCAGACTTATTTACGATGTTCCCCCGAAAACCGTACTGCCTAGGCATCTAACATGCTTTTAATGAGTATCACATACATTTATTGCTAAAATCATGACAGGACATATTTAATTTGTCTATTTAACATGCTTTAATATCCTTTTAACACGTGTCAGTGGGTCCTACTAGTATTCTATTTATAAATACCTACATACCAATGGCACATTCATCTAATCAAAGTCTCACCAACAAAAAGTCATGAGATCTCTCACAATTTTTTTGTTTCTCTTCTCACTTATTTTGGTAAGAATTTATGTTTATAAAGGTGTTCGTATTGAAATGCATATTACTGTAAATAATATTGACCTGATATTATTTTTTATTTTTTGTCTTTTCGATGATTAGTTTGCAAGTCTTTGTGATGCAAGAGCAGACCCTGATAATTACTGGAAAACTGTAATGAAAGATGAGCTTATGCCGACGACTCAGGACGCCCAAAGCCAAGATACACAAAGATCAAGTGGCGCAGATAATTACTGGAAAATTGTAATGAAAGATGAGCTTATGCCGGCAACGATTCAGGATGCCCAAAGCCAAGATACACAAAGATCAAGTAGCGCAGATAATTACTGGAAAATTGTAATGAAAGATGAGATTATGTCGACAACGATTCAGGATGCCCCTAAGCCTCCTAAGTAAAGTTATTCAAGCACCGTCAGAAAACTATCAATAATAAATGCAAATAAACTTTGGGTTATGTTTTCGTCTGTGATTTGAAGGATAATTATTTCAATTTAAGTATTTGTACAACAAATCCCTTTAAAACGATGTTACACGCACGCACGCACGCACACAAACACAAACACATACATGCATGCATACATACATACATACATACATACATACATACATACATACATACATACATACATACATACATTCATGCATGCAGGTAGAGATTTGTACATTTTTTTCCTAAGAAGCCATGTAAATATGACATGTGAAAATTATTAAGTTTTAGTAACAAGGGTATAAGATTAATTTTAGATTATGGATTATGTTTGGATATACTAAATACGCATCACCCCAACTAAATTGGATACGGATCCAAGTCCATGTTGGAACGGAAGTGTAAGGTATGATGGTGTAAATATTTCAAAAAAAATGTCATCAAGTTCTCTTAAACAAACTAGTAGTAATGTAAAATGATTTTATATAGTGTGATATAATATAATAATAATAATTATTAGTAGTACCAATAATAATACTTTGAATGTAATGTGATGAATATAATGTGACATGATGTAATGTAATGTAATGTAATGTAATTTGATGAATATAAGTAAAATAATGTGATAGATATAATGTAACATGATGTAATATAATATAATTATTAATTTATTTTTATTAAGTTTTAAAATTTTAATATAAAAATAAATAATTCATGTGCGTGAAAATACCACAAAAATGAAATTTATATTCTAAAACTGTATAAGTTACACGACCTCGTTTCGGTCTCTCCAAATGCACCAACAAGCCAACAAAACAATCACATGAACTAATCCTTTCTTGGCTTTAGTGCTTTTTTGTCAAGCTCCAAAAGGTTAATACCTCTCATGATTCTCAATTATTAAAGATTACAACTATCTAGTGGAATTCCCCATGTGTCGAGGAAGCTAGAACGTAATTAGTTTAATTCATTACGCTATTGGTACAGTATTGATGTTATAAAAAAAGAGATAAAAAAGAATTCGGTATTGTACCGATATTGTTTAGATCATATAAGTTTTGGTCTTTAAAAACCTTAAATTCTTAAATAATCCCAAGAAACCATAGGGACATGCATCACAAATTCAATCTCTCAAAAAACGCACCAAAAATGTACAACAACTTAAACACATAGCACACAAACAACAACAACCCGCAAGATAATCCAAAAAACAAAGATTACAACAACCCAATGCACACACAAACTACAAATTAATAATATGGTAATGGTAATGACATCGATTTTTCAATTAAATAATTTTTAATAGTCACATTTTTTTTTCTAAAATTTATAAAAAGAAATTGAAAATTCTAGAAATGTAGAAGTTAGACCATGATACACTCAATACCTCTCATGATTTCTCTTACTAAAGATTACTGTAAGTAGTGGAAATCCCCATGTGTTGAGGCAATAGTTCGAACGTAACCAGTTTAATTCATTATGATATTTGTACGTTACTGACATTAGGTATAACAACAAAAAGAGATAAAACGAATTCAGTATTGTACCGGTAAACCACAAAATGGAATACTAGTACTGGTATCGAAGTTGTTCGAATGGTATTGGTTCGGTTCATCATTGTAAATAGCAAAAAGAACTAAATGTGATGTAGCTTTGATAATATATAAGCTTGTGCTTGATCACTTGTACATTTCTACTAGCAAATATGTTATCATTCTATTATATTAACTATAACGCCCCAACTTTCTTGCCAACAAAGCTACACCGCCTAAGAATATGTTCTTAAATAGGATTAATGCCTCGGAGGCTAGCGTGCTCTTGTAATTATTAAAACCTTTGTTGACTTACAACGGGAACAAATCACAATGTAGCAATTGGTTGAGGAGCATTTGTACCGGTCACAAATCGATGGTGAAGCTATGACGTTTTGTAGGTGCGAAAATTTAATGCTAAATTAGAATTTAAAACAATAGGGAGATCGGGAGAAACTTGAGGCGTCCGTTATGCAATTTTGATGACTTAATAAGTATAATGTTTCATGCATGAGAAGTTTAAGGACCAGTATGTTGTGATGCAAAAATGCGGGAATGTACATGTAAATTGGTATATGTTTTGCACATAAAAGAAAGTCAAGGGTTACTTGTCAAATTTTAGGTAATCTTGATCCTTATTATTCCCGAGTCGAAAAGAAAAAAATAAAGGAAAGAAAGAAGAGAAAGAGAAAAGAGAAGGAGGATGTCTTTTCTTTCAAATTGAAAGAAAAGAAAAACTAAATCGAAAGGAAAGAAAAACTAAAGAAATTAGTCTAATTTTTTTTCATTTCCTTTCTTTTCTATCCTTAAGTGAAACTCAGGAACATAATATTTTTATTTTCCTTTCGTTTTCTTCCTTAAATATAATTCCTTTCTTTTCTCTAGTTAAAAGGGGTCATTCTTCGCATGTTCAACTGGAGACCAAGCCACGATCATTGTTTTGAAGCCTATATCTCGATCTCCATATATTGGTTTCAAATTACGGCTTATTGATTGGAGTGTCATCGTTGCTAGGGTGTGTGTCCCAATGAGTGTTTCATGGTTCTTGGTTGATCGATACCTGCACAAACGTAGGGGTTACAATTCGGGTTCTGTAGTTCGACTCGTCGAGGAATGGACCCAAATCTTTTGTATACAAGGTGTGTGTGCACGGGTCTGATAGTAGATTGCTTTCGGTTTAGTTTTGCATCCTCGATCCAACCAGGGGTTGTGACGGTGAAGACTCGGCTCGGAATTCAGATTGTCTGACATCATTATTGTCAGATCGCGTATCGCACGTACAACTCATTATCCCTATCATTTTGGTTAGTTTATATCTGTTTAGTATGGGGTAATGGAATGGACGAATGAATGGAATGGATGAGGTAATGGAATGGACGAGGGAATGCAATGGATCATTACCATTCCATATCTTGTTTGGTTACCATGTGAATGGAATGAATTATTATTGTGTATTGTTCGGTAGGCAAGAAAAACAGAGTAATAAAATTAGCGGTGAGTGGTGGTGGTGGTCGGTGGTAGTGATTGTGGGTGGTTATAGGCATGGTTGTAGAAATCGCTAGTCACTAGTCGATCGGTGGGGTGGGGACTAGCGCTTAATCGGGATTAACCGGGGATTAATCGGATATAATCGGGATTAATTGTAATTAATCGGCAATTAATCGAGATTAATCGATGATTAATCGGGGATTAATGGGCGCCTAGTCAGGATTTTTACAACCATGGTTATAGGTGGCGGTGGTAGGTGTCAGCGGCGGCGATGGGTGGTGGTGGTGGCAGCGAGTGTCGGTGCGGCGGTGACGACGAATGGTGGTGGCGACAAGGTGGCCGTTGGTGGTGGGTGGCAGCGAAGGTGGCGGTTAGTGGCGGCGGTGGTTGGTGGTGGCGTCGACGATGGTAGTGGGCGGCGGCGGTGAGTGACGTTAGCAGTTGGTCGCAGCTGTGGGTGATAACGGTGGCGAGTGGTTGGCGGCGGCGGCGGTGGCTGTCGGGGTGAGGTGGTGGCGGGTGGCGGCGATGGCGTCGGTGGTGGGTGGTGGTGGTGGTGGGTTGTGGCGAAGGTCGTGGGTTGTGGTGTTGTTGATGAATGGTGCAAGAGGGGATGGAATGGAAAAAAAACATGGGGGGTGGAATGAATGATTTTGCGGGAATGGAATGGCTTTTGGAATGGGTGATTCCATTCCATTGACCAACCAAACACTCTTTTCTTCATTTCCTCTAACTGAGCCATTCATGGGTATGGTAGTTCACGGCCTGGGTAAGCAAGCCTATTAGAGTGGATGGGAAGCTATGGTTTGGAAGAGTGTGTAAGTGAGTTGATGGGATTCGTACAGGCGTGAACCCGGTTAAGGTGTATAACTGTATATCTATTTTTATGATAGTCACGATCTTTATGATGGTGAACATCTTGCATAACCACAACTTTAATTAACTGTGTGATGGGGTTGTGATCGCGTAATGCATGGAATGGGTCGTGGGTAATCTTTTGCAGGAACATGGATTTATATCCTGCATGAAAAAACTATTTTAAGGTTTGCTGTGGATGCAAGTGTAAATGATGATGGGGTTTCATGAAAGAATTAACCTGATGCATGGTAGGGATTCAATGGGGATTTTGCATGGGCTGTGGTACATGACTGGTCTCGGCTGGATGCTATGGTTTTCATATAAAAATGCTGAGTGCAAGCTAACTAGCTAGCATGCTGCTTAATTAATAAAGCATGCTACCTGGCACCTCCTTTTATCTTTCCTAAATTACCTTGAATTTGTATTGAGCTAGTTGGATGGCCCGCCCGCGTTGCGGGGCGTGAAGCCGAAAATTTCTTAGTTTCATAACATGCACGCATGTATTTTAGTTACTTATACATACTACTTATAAAACGATTTATAAAAAAAATCGAGTCAACCAATTAAACCAAAACACTATCATTGTTTTGCTAAAAAAAAAATAATAATAATAAAACGATGTCAAAACTTTAATTTTGAGTTGGGGGCAAAATAGTAATTTGTCAGAACCAATGAGCGAGTGTTAGACACCTGGTTGACACAAAAGTTAAATTGAGTCAACGAAGTAAAATAAAAGCTATTATAGTTTTGAAAAAAAAACTAAAGGAATGGCAGGAGTACAAATTTTAACTTGGGCAAAATCGTAATTTTTTTAGCTGAGGGCAAACTCATATTTTAAGCACAGGGTAAATTCGTAACTTTAAGCTGGGGGCAAAACCATAATTTTATTTTGAACTGGGGCAAAATAATAGTTTTGAACTAAGGGCAAAATCGTAATTATGAACTCATGGCGCAATCGTAATTTTTGAAAAGGGGGCAAAATCATATTTTTGAACTGAGGGAAAATCGTAATTTTTAGCAAGGGAGGAAAAACTAAAACGATGGCAAGACTACAAATTTTAGCCGAGGCAAAATCGTAATTTTTTAAATGAGGGAAAACTCATAATTTTAAACTGGGGGCAAATTTGTAATTTTTAGCTAGGTCAAAACCACAATTTTATTTTGAACTGAGGCAAAATTATAGTTTCGAACTAAGGGCAAAATCGTAATTTTGAGCTGGGAGCATTGGCATAAAGGGCAAAATCATAACTTTATTTTATTTGTAAATTGATTAGACCAATGAGATTATCTATTTATATTAAAAACTTAAAATAAAAAAAGGGCCACCGCCCTTTTCCACCAATTGGAGGATGGAACTATTGCCGCAAAGCTTCTTTGTATATGTATTGTAGGTAACTAGTTGATGCCCCGCCCGCGTTGCAGGGCGATGGCCAAATAATTCTCAATCAATTAAAAAAAGACTACTATAATTTTGCTACGAAAAAAAAAAAACAAAAACGATGATAAGACCGTAATTTTGGGCTCAGGGCAAAACAGTAATTTTTCATGACTAATGAGCCAGTGTTAAGCAGCTCCTTCACACGAAAAAAAATTAAATCGAGTAAACCAATTAAAAAAACCTTTATTGTTTTGCTAAAAAAACTAAAACGATGGGAAAAACGTAATTTTTAACTGAGGGCGAAATCATAATTTTAATTCGGGGATAAATCGTAAATTAAATGGACCAACGGGGGAGTGCCAGGAAGCTGCCGGCACGACTGTAATCTTACACTGGGGTAAAATTGTAATTTCACCAGGAAAACAAAGAAAAATGTGGGCAAAATGTAAATTTAAGTTGAGGGCAAAATCGTAACTTAGCTGTGAAAAAAAAGACTAATGGCAAAATTATAAATTTATACGGGGCAAAATCGTAATTTTGACCTGAGGGCAAAATTGGAATTTTTAGCTGGGAGCAAAAGCGTAAATTTATTTTTAAGTGGGGGTAAAAACATAAGTTTGAAATGACGGGAAAATCGTAATTTTAAGGGAAAAAAACTAATGGCACAACTGTAAACTGAAACGGGGCAAAATCGTAATTTTTAACCGAGGGCAAAATTGAAATATTTAGCTGGGAGCAAAAGCGTAAATTTATTTTTAAGTGGGGGCAAGAACATAATTTTAAACTAATGGCAAAATCGTAATTTTAAAGCGGGATAAAATCGTAAATTTATTAAGGCAATAGAGGAGTGCCAGGCAGCTGCCTGCCACTATTATTTTGCCCCCCATTCAGCCCAATAAAGGGCTATACCTATTCCCGTGTCGGCGCTGACACTTGTGTTTGTAGTAGTTGAAAATATTGAGGTTTCAAATGGGGATTTAGGAGTGTGTAGTAGCGTTGCATGTATAGGGTTATGTACTCATGCATGAGGAAAACAATTAGGGGGTGTTTGGTTCGCGAAATGTTTTGAAATTTGTATAGGAATTAGAATTTGAAGAAATTGGATTTAGAATTTAAACATTCTAAATGGAATTGCAAATTGTTGGAATTGAAATCTCAATTCCATTTTTTATGTGTTTGGTTGTCAAATGAATTGGAATCTACCACCCCGGCACCCACAGCCCCCAGTTCGGGTCAAAACGGTACGGGTCAAAACGGTACGGGTCAAAACGGTTAGCACCTAAACAGTTCGGGCCAAAATGATTCACGTCAAATTAGTTTGCGTAGAAACGGTACGGGTCGGAACGGTTCGTGTCGAAATGTTTGCGTCGAAGCGGTTCGTGTAGAAACGGTTCCCGTCAAAACGGTTTGAGTCGAAATGGTACGGGTTGAAACATTTCGCTTATAAATAGTTAGGTCGAAATGAGTTACGTTGAAACGGTTCGGGTAGACATGGTACGGGTCGAAACAGTTTGAATCGAAACGGTACGGGTCGAACGGTTCGCGCCTAAACACTTCAGGTCGAAACGATTTGCGTCGGAACGGTGTACTAGTCGAAACGGTTTGGGTCGAAAGAAACGGTTCGAGTCAAAACGTTTCGGATCGAGACGATACGTGTCGAAACCTTTCGGGTTGAAACGGTCGAAGATTCCAATGAGTATACTTTAATTCCTTCATATATAGGAAGGATTTTGAAATTCTTTAGTTAAAGGAATTTGAAGTAATTCATGCCAAATTCTAATTCCATTTCCATTGTTAACCAAACACATAAAGATTGGAATTGAGATTCCAATTCGGTCAAATTCTGTGAACCAAACATCTTAAGAGATGGAAGTCAAAAATCCAATTCTCTTAGATTCCATTGAATTCCTGCGAACCAAACACACTCTTAAGATTTGGTTTGGGGATGCTGAGGACGTTGATGATGCATGGTCAATAGACTTCTGATGTGGTCTTGTACCATACTAAAATTATCGCATTAAAATCCTCGATGGGAATAGATAGAAATTTATGTTGATGAAACGACTATCAGGGCTGGCCCGTTAGGCTTACCAATCTAGGCACGGGCATAGGGCCACAAAAAATTAAGGGCCTCCAATTTTTAGTAAAGTTTTATATATTGTATACGTATCAGGCTCAAATAAAAAGCAAAACTAAACCATTTTTTAATAAAGTTACACAGATAAAAATTGTTTAGGAAAAAAGGCCCACATTCAAGACCCAGTTTCAAAATTAAACCACAGACATAACTGCATTCTGTAGCAACCATCTACCACTCGACCTCATCCGAATTCCGTGAATCAGCACCAAAAATCCCTAAAATTGAGCCATAGGCATCATACCTACCTCCTAGCGCAACCTGCTCTTTCGATTTTCTAGTTTATCGGCTATCACTAACGGTAATTACTCATGGCGTCGGGTCTGTCGGGATTGTTGGAGAATTTATGGGCAAATTTAGGGCTAATTACTAAACGTAGGTTAACTTTAGCAGCTAATTTTTCTATTAACTCTATATGTTTTGCAAAAGGGCCTCCACTTCGTAGTCCGCTTAGGGTCTACAAAAACGTTGGAATGGCTCTGACGACTATCATGTAGGTTCTTGAGCTCGTACTTGGGTTCATTCATCACTATGGCTCCTTAGCTTCGCAAGATACGAGCATTACATTCAGGTGAGTTCTTGTGCCCACATCTTTTAAACCTTTTTAAATTTTAGGCTAATGTGCATGCTAAACTAGTATGATTATTAATAAGAAAGAAATTGTGAAGCTTTTTACGTTTCTATGAAATTCATGATTACTCGTATGTTTTTTAGCGTTAAAAGTAAGTACGGTTACACCTTTATATATACTTAATTGTGTGAAGGAGAACATTTAGTAGAATAATATTTATATATATTTACATAGGGTTAGAGTAAAATGAAAATTTATACGAGTTGTGAGAACTTAGAGACCTCGGCCCTACGAAAGTTTTTTTTCAATTTTTTTAACAAAAATCCTAAAAAATCAACTTTTCCAAAAAAAATAAAAAAAACTAGGTTTTTTTTCATCTACGACAGCCGTAAATGCTGTAAAAAGTGATGTCATGCTTATGTCATCGGCTTTTTAGCTGCTGTAAGGTGCCGGAAAACACCACTTCGAAATTTTTTAAAATTTCTTTTCGGTAGTCTTTTCTAACATTTTATCTAGGGGTATGAAAAAAAATGGGGGCATAACTCGCACGGGAAGACCGAGTTCTCTAAGTTCTCACAACTCGGAAGGGTTTTCCCTTGTTCTTGATCCTATTTACATATAGACACACACACACACACTCGAGTCTATGAAGGGAGAATATATATATATATATATATATATATACATATATATATATATATATATGTATGTATGTATGTATAAGTTGTGTACATACTAAATATACCTACGATGATTTAAGCATACACATGTGTGTATGTATATAGACACATGTATGTATTTATGTGTGAGTTCATCATACCCTTTTTTAATGTTCCAAGGTTTAGGGCTAGCATGCATGCTCGATATGTTAATATAATGATAAACTTCTAAGGTGTTTATATAGTTACTTTAAATCTACATTTTGACTATACATGAGGATTATTTGCTTGCCCAATTTATGTGCTTCTATGTGATGTGTTGGGTCATGCTAGAGCCAGGTCAAAGAGAGGAAGTCTCATTACAGTTTATCTGTCCTTGGGGCAATAGGAAGTCCTCTAACAGTTGATTTGTCCTTGGGGCAAGAGGAGATGAAAATTCCTTTATCCCCTACTTTGTGTTTGGGATTTAAGGTGAGGAGATCTGCATTGTGTGCTTGACTCATTAAAAGATGAATTTTAATTTTGAGGATGAAATAAATACATTTATTTATTACCTGTATGAAAATGTTTTACAAGTGTTTATTTATTGATATTATAAAACTTGAACTCACTCAGCGTAGCTGACTTTTGCATGCACGTTTGTCACACGCAGATTTCCCGGTGGGCCTGGACTTGGGGTTTATGCGTGACGATTGATATCAGTAATCACAAAGCATAGCGGAAGATGGGATTTTAAATTAATTATTACAAAGTACAATATAAGTGTCCGAAATTTCAAAAATAGTTATACAGATTAATTTTACTTAAAAAGATCCACAAGGGACCGAATATAATAAAATGAGACTTGAGACTATTAGGTTTTTTGTGGAGTTGCAAATTCCAAATCGCCTAGACCGAGCTCCTCCAGCCTGTTCTGTATTTGCTATATAACTTGTGCTTAGTCTTTTGAAAATACGTTAGTTTTCACTGGTAAATACAATTAACCGACTCTTTTTGAAAATCTTTTCAAAAAGTATTTGATACCATTTGGTATATCATTTTAAATAACTTGGGATAAGATAATGTTTCTTATTATTACCAGTTTTACATGCTTGTCAATACATATGGAGACCGAAAATGAACATCGGTACATGATTAACCGACACACCACATTTTCAATATCATATATAATAGCATGACCTGTTAACTTTAATAATTACGTACGGTTCGCTAAATTAAGCGGGGACGGGATAGAATGTGGTTTATACCCTTCCGAGTACAAGCACTTGTATAATATGGGTCAACAACCATACATTCTGATTAGAACTGATTTGGAAAGGTTTAGACCTGATTCGGCTAACTTGTATATTTTATGTTATAAAAGTTAGCCGTACGCGCATATGCGGCACCGGGTGGTCGAATAGGTCTATGACAAGTCCATGATGCCAAAACATACTTTATTATACTACAACATCAGTTTCAAACTCAAAATATAAATTAAATTGGTTTTAAAACCATTTTTAGTCGATAAGGGCAATATTGGTATTTTTAAGCATATTATGTGGACTTATGCATAAAACCTATCAATTGATATGATCAAATAGTATAACCTCAGAGGGTTATTTCATACAATATTGCGATCATATAACAACCTTAATTCATTCTCTAAACAAGCTCAAACGGGTCAGAATCGAAAGTCAAAGTAGAAGTCAAATTGTTTGACTTTCGGTTGCGAACCGAGATTTAAACAGGAAATGACGAGTTGGACATGATCTAACATGTCCTAATATTTTATATAAACTGTTATAATGTCAAAAAATTAAGGCTTCAATACTTAGAAGTTCATTTAACGTAATTTACGAAAATCTGTGTTTTTTACTTTTATTTAATAAAACTTTGACCCGTCATTTCACTAACTTAACGTGATCTTCAGAAGGTGCCATAATAAGGGACTAACACCTTTATTATTACGATCATATAGCAAAGTTTGATTCAAACCTTGGCTTGACCGAAATGGTCATAACCGAAAGTCAAAGAAAAAGTCAATTTGCTTGACTTTCGGCTAATAACTAGCCTAAGAATTAAAAAGAACTGAGTTAGAAAACTTACAAGTGTTCAAGGGAGTGTTATAACTCCAGAGAGGAGGCCTCTATAGATCAGACGTTGCTCCAAATAAAGAAGAGAGTGAAAAGTGAAGGTGCAAGTTTGAATGTGCACTTTTATCACCTATTTATAACAATTTTGGAGCTCCCAAATGATGCCAAGTGTGATCAGTGGTGTTATGGAAGTGATTAGTGTCATCAAACATGTCCAAAGCAGGAGAAATGGTGGCAAAATCGTGATATATGTGGCAATTTCTGCAGCTGCAGTTGCCGGCAAGCAGAATCTGCCAGTTGCATCCCTTACGCACCGTAATGGTGATGGCTTACGGTCCGTATGGACCTTCAGCACCCACAGAGATTTTAAATGCCTTATGGAACGTAAGGCATATGCCTTGCGCTCTGTAAGGGACCGCTAGAGGCCAAAATTTTGGCTTTTTAACATATTTGATCCCTCCACTTGGTTCATCTTCCATTTTTATGAATTCGGTCCCTCTCGTCCAACATATCACCAATATTTGAGAGTTTTCGAACACGTGCTTCCATCTGATTCGATTAAATTTTACGAGGTGTCACATCCTCACCCCTTTAAGAGATATCTCGTCCTCGATTTTGTCTCATATTTGATTCAACCTCCCATGTATACTCAGGGCCATGACGGGAATCCCATTTGACTTTCACGATTGGGGTCATTTTCTTTCGGAGCTTTTTAACCTGTCGATCCTCGATCGATAAAGGTTTCTCGATTAGGTTTTCATCAATCTGCACATCATGGTGCGGCATAACTAGCGACATATCGGCTAGACATTTCTTTAGATAAGAAATGTGGAACACATCATGGATTCCATTGAATTCCTCAGGTATCTTAAGTCTATAAGCTACAGAACCAACACATTCAGTGATTTCGAATGGTCTAATATATCTTGGGCTCAATTTTCCATCCTTTCCAAATCTCATCACACCTTTCTAGGGTGATACCTTTAGTAACACTTTGTCCCCAATTTGGAACTTGAGAGGTTTTCGCCTCTTATCAGCACAACTCTTCTACCTATCACGAGCAGCTTTGAGCCTGTCACTGATCTATATAATCTTGTCTGTTGTTTCAAGGACCATCTCAGGTCCATACAATTGGCTTTCTCCAACTTCAGCCCAACAAATGGGCGTTCTACATTTTCTCCCATACAAGGCTTCAAATGGAGCAGCCTTGATACTCATATGTTAGCGATTACTGTAGGAGAATTCAATCAGCGGTAGGTGATCATCCTAACTACCACCTAGATCGATGACACATGCTCTCAGCAAGTCTTCCAGGGTTTCGATTGTACGCTCACTCTGACTGATATATGTTAAATTATACATGTTTTTACACCCCGAAACACTTCCGTTTTAAGCGTTTTTGACCGAAAACAAGACGTTTAGGTACCAAATTCAGTACTTTTATATTTTCAAGTCTTAAACAGAGAATAATGGAAAATTCTGATTAAAATGGACAAATTTTGATGCATTTCTGATGAAAATGGCAAAAATCTGATGACTGCCAGGTATGGCACGACCGTGCCATCTGACGGCACTACCGTGCCAATGCTCCGATCTCGGAAGCACTACCAGTGCAAGGGCCAGTGCCAACCTTTTCTCAAGCCGCACTACCATGCCGATCTGCTGACACAAGCAACTTGTCCACTAGTCCACTTGGCTGACTCGGGATCGAAGAAACTGACGTCACCCGACAACACCTGTCGCACGATGGCACGACCGTGCCGATGATAAAATTCCCTATAAATAGCAGCATTCATTACTGGTTCAATGGTTGGGTTTTTCTCCATGTTTCTGGGCGATTTCTGGGTTCCGAAGCAATCCTGATCAGACCCATTTGAAGCTTAAAGATCGAGTGGAAGCATAACCGATCCAACCCGTCAATTCCTTGCTTGTTTATGGTTCGATTCCTTGTTCTTGAACATGTATTCTGATCATTTTGCAAGTTATGAGCTGATGTTAGTTTATGTTTAATGTAGTTTATGTAATAGTAGTAATGAACTTGTTTCTTGAATAATCTTTGTGCTGTAATCTTGTTTATATGAAACTTAGTACTTTTTCTTGTTGAATCTTCATGATTATATAATGAACATTTCATTGATGTTGAGTTCTTGATTATGTTTGATTGTCTTGGATAATGAATCTGTGGTTAGTGGGATGGTAACTATTTCTTGAATAATCCCTTATTTGTAAACTTTGTTTACACCATGAAACCAGACCAGGGTATTGGTTTTATACAAGATATATCTTATTGTGATTAGGAATACTTTCTTGCACGTAAGGATTCTAACGAATTATATGGTGTTGATTGCATGTTCTTGAATGTTGTTTATGATCCTTGTTTAGTAGTTTGGGTCTGAAATTGCTGACATGGTAGATTTGTGTTCAAGACTTGTAAAGGTGAAACTGTTTGTTATATGATCTACATAATTGCTTATCCTCGTGGCTGTATTGTGATCATCGGTATTGCTTTCTTTGATAAGTGAGGTTAGGAATCCAGACCCGGTAAATAACCTATCTTTAAAGATTCGCATGAATAAATATCAATAGCTCTCTAATGAATGATTTTAGGTGGTTAACGTGTGACCATCGCGTTAACTTTCCGAAGAATCATAATGCTAGAAATCCAGACCCAGTAACTAGCTGTCTTGCAATTGGAAAATTGATTAAGTGCTTTCGTGACATATCTAATAGATAACATGTTTAGGTTGTTTGTGAAACAAGATAGTAGTATACTTATGTTTTAGTTGTACTTTAGATAACTTAGTTAAACAACCATTCACTTACCCTTTTATCTGGTAATTTAATCCCTTTTATCTGGTAATTTAATGACAAAGATTTAGTACTTAATAACGCCCGTGCTCCATGGATCGATATCTGGCTCTTACCAATACTTTACTGCATATATGACGGGATACACTTGTCCTTTGTTTTGTGTGTTTTAATGTTAAGGTATAAACCATTTTTATAAATATAGAACAGCAAGTTACGCCGGGTGCGATTGTAAATGCTGTAAATAAATGTGTATAGTCGCGCCCACGTCAAGTTTTTTTTTGGCGTCGTTGCCGGGGAACACCTATCGCACGACCGTGCGACCAGTGGCACGACCGTGCCAATGAGAAAATTCCCTATAAATAGTAGCATTCGCTACTGGTTCAATGGTTGGGTTTTTCTCCATGTTTCTGGGGGATTTCTGGGTTCCGAAGCAGTCCTGATCAGACCCATTTGAAGCTTAAAGATCGAGTGGAAGCATAATCGATCCAACCCATCAATTCCTTGCTTGTTTATGGTTCGATTCCTTGTTCTTGAACATGTATTCTGATCATTATGCAAGTTATAAGCTGATGTTAGTTTATGTTTAATGTAGTTTATGTAATAGTAGTAATGAACTTGTTTCTTGAATAATCTTTATGTTGTAATCTTGTTTATATGAAACTTAGTACTTTTTCTTGTTGAATCTTCATGATTATATAATGAACATTTCATTAATGTTGAGTTCTTGATTATGTTTGATTGTCTTGGGTAATGAATCTGTGGTTAGTGGGATGGTAACTATTTCTTGATTAATCACTTATTTGTAAACTTTGTTTACACCATGAAACCAGACCAGGGTATTGGTTTTATACAAGATATATCTTATTGTGATTAGGAATACTTTCTTGCACGTAAGGGTTCTAACGAATTATATGGTGTTGATTGCATGTTCTTGAATGTGGTTTACGATCCTTGTTTAGTAGTTTTGGTCTGAAATTGCTGACATGGTAGATTTGTGTTCAAGACTTGTAAAGGTGAAACTGTTTGTTATATGATCTACATAATTACTTATCCTCGTGGCTGTATTGTGAGCATCGGTATTGCTTTCTTTGATAAGTGAGGTTAGGAATCCAGACCCGGTAAATAACCTATCTTTAAAGATTCGCATGAATAAATATCAATAGCTCACTAATGAACGATTTTAGGTGGTTAACGTGTGACCATCGCGTTAACTTTCCGAAGAATCATAATGCTAGAAATCCAGACCCGGTAACTAGCTGTCTTGCAATTGGAAAATTGATTTAGTGCTTTTGTGACATATCTAATAGATAACATGTTTAGGTTGTTTGTGAAACAAGATAGTAGTATACTTATGTTTTAGTTGTACTTTAGATAACTTAGTTAAACAACCATTCACTTACCCTTTTATCTGGTAATTTAATGACAAAGATTTATTACTTAATAACGCCCGTGCTCCATGGATCGATATCTGGCTCTTACCAATACTTTACTGCATATATGACGGGATACACTTGTCCTTTGTTGTGTGTGTTTTAATGTTAAGGTATAAACCATTTTTATAAATATAGAACAGCAAGTTACGCCGGGTGCGATTGTAAATGCTGTAAATAAATGTGTATAGTCGCGCCCACGTCAAGTTTTTTTTTGGCGTCGTTGCCGGGGAACACGGCGAAATTAATGGAACAATCTGAATCATTATTTTACCGGTGTACAAACTGTAAATACCTGTGAATACTTATACATTTTATATCTATTTATTTTCTTTTATTTACTAACTTGTGAACACGTTGTCTGGGACGCCCAGTAGGACTAGCTGTTTTACTAACCTTTCTTTTTCTGTTTTACTAACCAACTAACTTAACTAACATTGCTAACACACTAACCTTTTTATTATTCGACTAACATTTATTTCATTTTTTATTTAATTTAGTTATGTGTTCGGAATCGAACCATTCACTTTTATTTATTTATTTCAGTTATTTTAATTCTGTACTTCATTCATTAATATATTTCATTTCAGTACTTCTAATTCAGTATTTCATTTATTTCAATTCAGTTATTTCAAATTCTGTTTATTTTATACTTATGTTCGTGTTCGTACGTCGAACCGCTTATTTATATTTATTTCATTTCTGCATTTATTTACATTTAATTACTTACGTTCAGTTATCCATTTATTTATTTCTGTTCAAATATTTATTTAGAATAACCACTTATTCATTTAATTTTTGTACTCATTTGTTTATTTATTCGCTCCACAAAAATAAAATATAACTTTCTGATAAAATCATCAGATTTTCTGATAAATTCCAATGAACTTATCAGATTTTCTGATGGATTCTGATAAACCCATTAGACGTTCTAAAAATAACAAAGTTTCATTTCTGATGCATTTTACCAGATTTTCTGGTAATTCTGGTGGATTTATCACAAATTCTGATGGAACGAAATCTTTCATCAGATTTTTATCCGAAGTTTATTAAACCTTATCAGATTATATGATATATAAAAACAAACTAAAAAGTTTCCTCAGAATTCTGATGTTCGTCATCAGAATTTCTGGTGAACAACCAAAAACAATTTTCGGATATGAATAAGTAAATGAGCCAGTAAATATTTAATTAGATTTGTTTCGTTACTTGTATATGTTTGTACATTATGTATTATCATTATTATTACTTATTTCTTATATTATTATTATGTTCTTTTTTCTGTATAATGCCTTCCTTTTCACGTGCAGGCTAATGTCCACGCCCCCTGCACCCGCTAACGATGAGCTAGCCAACGAACCAGAAAATAACCTTAGAAGAAGTAGGCGGCTTCACGAAAGATCACTTGTCGTTGCACAAAGGATTGCAGCCGCAATCGACGAACCAGTGATACTTTCTGACAGCGAGAGTTCATAGGACGACACAGGAAGAATTATGGCAGAAGACGACTAGCCTTTGAATGAGACCGGCCGTCCAGGAGGAGAGGGCTTGCTGCTGAGCATTGCCCGACCTACGATAGCAGCACCGAGTTTTGAAATTAAATCCAGTATCATTAACATGTTACAAAATTCTGTCCAGTTTGATGGGAAGGATCATGAAGATCCGGGTCGACACATCGCTTCATTTCTCGAGGTGTGCTCGACTTTCAAAATTAAAGACATTTCTGAAGAAGCAATCCGTTTGCGGCTCTTTGCATTTTCTTTACGAGACAAAGCCCGATCTTGGCTCTTGTCACTTCCAGCAGGGTCCATCACGACTTGGAACGAGATGGCAGATCTTTTTATGCAATAATATTTTCCGCCGGAAAAGACAGCTAAGCTTAAAAATCATATTATGACATTCAAACAGGACGAAGGAGAATCTCTACACGCAGCTTGGGAGAGGTTCAAAGATCTTCTGATCGATGTTCCACATCATGGGTTGTCCAAAGGCAACTTGTGTTGAACTTTTGCCAAGGACTCAACTACGACTCACAAGAACGTTTAGATGTTTATGCAGGAGGCGATCTTGGAACAAAAACCCCCAACGAAGCCTATGCAACATAGAAAAAGCTACCTTGAAGTCGAGTTCGCGTCACAGTGGAGTACGAAATAAAAATTTATCTATTCCAGGAGTTCATCAAGTGGATACATATACGGCTCTTGCAGCACATATTGGAGCTTAGGCAGCAAGGTTTGATCAAGCTCAGAACGTTTCAAAAGTACAATCATCATGTGAGCTGTGTGGAGTGTTACACGAGCCAGGTACATGTGAGCAGGGTGTTATATTTACAGACCACGAAGTGGACTATTTGGGCAATCAAATTAGGCCCCAAAATAACCCCTACAGCAACACGTACAATCCAGGTTGGAGAAATCACCCAAATTTTGGGTGGAAATCTAATTCCAATTACCCAAACCCACTCGGATATGCTCAACGCGCTCCCGCACCACAACAACCTCAGAGGCAATCCTTTCAGCCCCCGGGACCACAAGGTAGTCTATCAGGGCAAACCTTTCAGCCACGTTATAATAATTTAGGTTCAGGAAGCACTTCCCAGCCTCAAGCCTCTCAAACCAACTCAAAACTAGAGGAGATGATGGCGCAACTGTTAAACAACTCCAACAATGCCAATCAAATATCTGAAAAGCGATACCAACAGCATGAGGACTGTTTCATGGTACAAGAAGGGGAAATGCGGAGCCAGAAGGCTTCAATTCAAACCACTGAGAATCAAGTCGGCCAATTGGCCAAGATGTTGTCTGAAAGACCACAAGGTAGTCTACCAGGTAACACAGAACCAAACCCAAGAGGGTACGTCAATGCAGTAATGACAAGGAGTGGTAAAACAACGGGACCTGACAAATCGGACTCACCACCGATCACTGATATGGTCCAAACTAACGCTTCAGACGAGGTGCACGCTAGGCGAGTCCCAGTGAGTACAGCACAGTTCCAGGAGCCAGTTAAAGAATTCATTCCTCCTATTCCATATCCGAGCAGAGACTGAAGAAGCAAAAGAACGATGAACAACATGGTAAGTTTTTAGAAATGTTTAAACAATTACACATAAACATACCATTTGTTGAAGCGTTGGCTCAAATACCTAAATACGCAAGGTTCTTAAAAGACATCCTCACAAACAAGCAGAAACTCGAAAGCTTGTCTTGTGTGTTGAGGAACGAGAACTGTTCAGCCCTTCTCCAAAACCGTCTACCTGAAAAGATGGGAGATCTGGGCAGTTTTACTCTTCCCTGTCTCATTGGCAGCATGTCTGTCAGTCACGCATTAGCCGATTTAGGAGCTAGCATAAACCATATGCCATATAAAGTTCTTGCTAAATTAGATCTGGGTGAACCTTCACCCACTAGAATGAGCATTCGACTTGTAGATCGCTCAATCAAGTATCCGCGTGGATTCGTAGAAAACATGCTTGTTAAAATCGATAAATTTGTTTTCCCCGTGGATTTTGTTATTTTAGACATGGACGAAGATTCAAAAGTGCCATTAATACTTGGATGCCCGTTCCTCAATACTGCGAGGACGATTGTTGATGTGGCAGCTGGTCAAATCACGCTCCGAGTAAATGACGAGCACGTGACTTTTGATATTAAAAGATCAATGCAACATCCGCAAAGTCACAATGACATGCTTTACTATGTCGACATTGTCGATACTTGTGTAAGCTCTCATTTCCATGGCACTATTGAAGAAATTGATGCGGACACACATCTGTTGTGTGAGAATCAACATGTCATTTCACAGGATGACCAGGAAAATGAGCAGCCGATATTCCAAATCGGTGATGATGGTTCTCAAAGTCCAGATTAATTTGTGGAGATTGACCGTGAAATTGAAGAAAAATCAAAACCTTCGGTTGAAGATCCACCATCGTTGGAGTTAAAAGAACTCCCACCGCATCTCGAGTATGCATTTCTAGACGAAGAGTATCGCTTGCCAGTCATCATTTCAGCATCTTTAGCAAAAGAAGAAAAAAGACAGCTTCTCGAAGTTCTAACACTCCACAAGAAAGCCATGGCGTGGAAGATTATGGATATCAAAGGAATTAATCCTTCTTTTTGTACTCATAAGATTCTAATGGAAGACAATTACAAGCCTAGTGCACATCATCAAAGGCGATTGAATCCTAACATGCAAGACGTGGTAAAGAAAAAAGTAATTAAATTGTTAGATGCAGGGCTGATTTATCCTATATCTGATTCTGTTTGGGTAAGTCCAGTGTAACTAGTACCAAAGAAAGGTGGTATTACTGTAGTTCTAAACAACAGGAATGAACTTATTCCTACCCGTACCGTCACCGGATGGCGAGTTTGCATCGATTACCGCAAACTCAATGATGCCACCCGTAAGGACCACTTCCCACTTCCATTCATCAACCAGATGTTGGAACGTCTGTCGGGGAAGTCATTTTTCTGTTTTCTGGATGGGTTCTCTGGATATTTTCAAATTCCTATCGCTCCTGAAGACCAGGAGAAGACTACTTTCACATGTCCTTTTGGCACATTCTCCTACCGGCGTATGCCTTTTGGACTGTGTAATGCACCAGCCACATTTCAGCGTTGCATGGTAGCTATTTTCCATGACATGATTGAAGACTCCATGGAAGTATTTATGGATGATTTTTCTGTGTTTGGGAGTTCTTTCGATCAGTGTCTTGGAAATCTGAAAAGAATGTTAATGAGATGTGAGGAAACTAATCTAGTTCTTAACTGGGAGAAATGCCAGCCGGGTTGGAAGTTGATCCAACAAAAGTGGATATCATTTCTAAGCTTCCTCCCCCAACTTCGGTCAGAGCGATTAGAAGTTTCCTAGGTCATGCAGGGTTCTATAGGCGATTCATAAAAGACTTTTCAAAAATCGCAAGACCTATGACCCGTTTATTAGAAAAAGATGTTCCATTTGTGTTTTCAGACGAATGCATGAAAGCTTTCAAGCAGCTGAAACAAAGGCTTATCGAAGCCCCTATTTTAGTTGCACCAGATTGAGCATTGCCATTTGAGATAATGTGCGACGCCAGTGATTACGCAATAGGAGCAGTCTTAGGACAATGAAGGGAAAAGCATTTTCATCCTATTTACTATGCCAGCAAAACTCTGCATGATGCTCAAGAAAATAATACGACTACAGAGAAAGAGCTTTTGGCAGTAGTATATGCTTTCGACAAATTCAGGTCGTACCTTGTGTTGTCCAAAACAATTGTGTATATGGATCATGCAGCATTCAAATACCTTTTTAGTAAACAGGATGCAAAACCGTGTCTTATCAGATGGATCTTGTTATTACAAGAGTTTGACATTGAGATCCAAGACAAAAAGGGAGCTTTAAATGTTGCAGCCGACCATCTCTCGGGACTTGAGCATGATAATTCAGAAAATTCAGTGGAGGAACCAATAAACGACAATTTCCCCCATGAATTCCCTTTAAGTATCGAGATGAATGACGAGTCACCATGGTTCACCGACTTTGCAAACTACCTCGCACGTGGAATCCTTATCAAAGGATTGTCATATCAGCAAAAAAGGAAGTTCTTTGCAGATTTGAATTACTACATTTGGGACGAACCATACTTGTTTAGAATCGGAGCCAATCAGGTGATCCGAAGGTGTCTATTTGGAGAAGAGGCAGCTAGCATTCTGCGCCACTGTCACGAAGGGCCGGCCGGAGGTCATCATGGAGCAAACTACACTGCAAAGAAAGTGTTAAACTCTAGGTTTTATTGGCCCACAATCTTTCGCGGCACGCATGAATGGGTTAGAGCGTGTGATGCTTGCCAGAGGGCAACGAATATCTCCGCACGCAATGAAATGCTTCAACATCCAATGCAAGTCTGTGAAGTATTTGATATATGGGGTATCGACATGATGGGACCATTTCCAGCCTCACGAGGTAACAAATATATCCTAGTTGTTGTCGACTATGTCTCAAAATGGGCCGAAGCTCAAGCTTTACCCACAAATGATGCTAGGGTGGTTGTGAGGTTCTTAAAAAGTTTATTTGCCCGATTTGGTGCTCCAAAAGCACTTATCAGTGACCGAGGAACGCATTTCTGCAACGCGCAATTCGAACGAGCCTTGTCCCGTTATGGAGTTCATCATAGATTGGCTACACCATATCATCCTCAAACGAGCAGGCAAGTGGAGGTTACGAATCGGGGTTTGAAAAGAATCCTTGAGCGGTCCATTAATAATAACCGCAAGGATTGGTCAGATAAGTTAGATGACGCTCTGTGGGCTTTTAGAACAGCATTCAAGATGCCTATCGGGACCACACCCTTTAGGTTGGTTTATGGAAAAGCCTGTCATCTACCTGTCGAGCTAGAACACAAGGTATTTTGGGCCTTGAAGACGGCGAATATGGATTTAAAACGCGGAGGTGAAGCCCGTTTTCTGCAAATCCACGAGCTCGAGGAGCTAAGAAACCATGCCTATGAAGGTTCTAGCAGATACAAGGAACGAGTCAAGAGATTTCATGACAAGAGGTTGAGAGACCATAAGGATCTCCGTATAAGGGATCTTGTCATGTTATATAACTCAAGACTACATTTATTCCCCGGGAAGCTAAAATCCCGATGGATGGGTCCATACAAAGTTAAGGAAATATTTCCGTACGGGGCCGTAACTATCGAGGATCCAAGCGGGGTAAGTTTCAAAGTCAACGGTCATCGTTTAAAACTTTACATCAACGGACCGATTGACCCGATGGAGGAAATTCTCGAGCTCCACGACCCGCACACTTAAAACAAGTGTGGGGAAAATGAGTCTAGCTATCGACTCGCTGACAAATTTAGCGAGCGTGTTTTCACACACTATGGGTAACTTTGTATTTATTAGTTTTTAATATTTAAATACTAGTTTGTTAATTTTTCGATTTTAAACGTAGGTGCATACAAGCTTGATCCATAATTTTTGAAAATTTGAAGTTGATTAATAATTAAAATATATGAAATAGTCAAAAATGGAAAAAATGGGTTAAAATTCGGAGTTAAAAGCTTACTGTGAAAAATAACACAAAAAGGCCCAGGTATTGCACGGTCGTGCCAAATCGGCACGGTCATGCACTCCGTAATCAAAACTGATGTACTCGTGCATCAGACGGTCATCGGATCGCACAACCATGCGACCGCTGCACCACCATGCAATCCGATAACAAAGGTCGAACCAGGAAAGCGATCCGGGATGGAACGACCGTGCCACCAGTCGCACGACCGTGCGAATCGAAATCCGAACAGTAAAAAGTAGGGTATTTAAGCGATTCTGCAGTAAAAACATATCATTTTTACGAAACCCTAAGTGCCGCACGTGAGTTCCAGGTCGCCTCCACCCAAAAGTCATCTAATTTTTGCCTAAATTTCGCTTCAATAATTTTCCAAGGTATGTTTCCTACTTATTTTGCAGATTAAACTTAGTTTCTGATGTAGATCTGATGTTTGAATCAATAAATTTTGGGGTTTTCTTCGTAAAAGTCAAATAAACCCTTGTTCTTGAGTAATAAGTGTTAAATCGATGGTTCTGGTGCTTGATTCAACGTCTATTCACTGATTGCAAGTTAAATTTTGAAAGATATAGGTTAAAATCAGTAAAATAGACTGTTTTCTGATGAAATTTGCTGTCGCACGGTCACGCCATTGAAACGGCATGACAGTGCCGGTTGGAAATCAAGTACAGATCATCGATTCAAAGCTGCGACACCGAGTCGCACGGCAGTGCCGATTTGGCACGGCAGTGCGACATGAGTTCCCGGAAACAAGCTGTTAACCGATTAGGAATGGCACGGCTGGGCCACCAGACGCACGACCGTGCGACTGCTGAAGCGACAACAGAATGTTGTAAACAACCTGTTCTGGTGGCGGCAGTGAAATTTTTATATTCTGCTCTTATTTTGTTGTATTCCTGTATGCAGATGAATCACTGATTCCTCCAGTTCAATGAAAACAAACCTAAAGAACAACCCTGTATTGCAAGATTAGAAGCTTTATGGAACAGATGGGGACAAATCGGTGAACCGAGAAGAATCAACTAGGAGACTTTAACAACCCTAAACCAAGAAGAAAGGTTATCCAACATGATGTCACATCCAATGTCAAGGTTGTTAAACATTGCACGACCCGTTTATCTTGAGCTAACATTGGAATTCTTCGCTTCATACACTTATGAAAAACCAAGAAGCGAAAATCCAGACTTTAGAAACAGGGAGATAATACAGTTCAGGTTGGGAAGAAAGTGGCATAAGTGGTCAGTTGTTAGACTTGGAAGAAGATTGGGCATATACTCAGCTGAAGACATCAATTAAGAGCTTTTCACCAATATCTACAGGTATGATAATGATCAGCAACGGGCTAACTTTTGGGCACAAGTGGCAGTTGAACCACCTTATGAAGCTAGGAAAGCTAAAGCTTCACGACTATGAGACCCGCTTCTGAGGGTCATTCATCAGGTCATGAGTCACACCATTTGTGGGCGCATGGACAGTGCAGGAAACTGTCCAACTCCGGATCTTCTTTTCTTATATTCCTTAGTGACTGGAGTGCACGTCAACCTCGCAGCTAGGATGGCTGAATTTTTCGTAAACAGTGCGGGGAGAACTACAAGCAGTGAAATCCATGGTGGTGAATATGTGACTCAGTTGGCATACAACTTGGGTATTATGACAGATGATGTAGTCAGTGGTCTCATGATGGTTCACGCAGGAGGAGATGTGGATATGAGGTCTTTGAGAGCGACGGGTCTGGTAGTGGATACAGACAATGGCCCGTGACTGAGGGGTCTAAATGGGGAAATATGGGATCTGCTACGGCTAACACCACAGAATGAAGACGTCAACATGGAGGAGCATTAGGTACTTGAGCCACCACCACACGATCAGCCACATCATGAAAAGCACCAGCATCAGTATCAACACCAGCAAAACTGGCCTTCAGGTATACCTTCCTACCCTGAGTTGTACCAGCAGTTCCAGCATATGCAGGTTTCTCAAGACGCTATGAGAGCCGACCAGTTAGCTATGCGGGCAAATCAAAACACAATGAGGGAGGAAATGTATGCAGGATTTTCCTACATCTTTGGAGGGCTACAAAGCGTATATCCTAGCCATTTCGACAACCCTCCACAGTTTTCGTTTGGAGATACAGGTAACTATGGGGCAGGTTCATCTGGAACACACCACCATGATGGTGATAATGATGAGGAGTAAGAGGAGGTAGGGCAGAACAGTTCAGAAACTAATGTTTTATGTTTTTTTTTTATTCAGCACTTTATTTGGGATATTTTTGAAACTTTATGTCTGTTTTAAGTATTTAAGTAGTATGTTTGCTTTGTGTGAATAACGGATATGGTTTGGTTATCTAACATTTTGATCAATAGTAATGTGGAATGCTTTAGCAAGTGACATAATTGGCAGATTTGTAAACAAATGCACACAGAGTTGAGACGACTTCAAATCAAAGTCTACTCAAAACAACTCAAATCCAACTCTGAGGGAGTACCTCTTTCCCTTTTCACATTATTAGTTTAGCTCTTCATAATTGCTTAACTAATATATATTTCACATTGGGGACAATGTGAAGTTGAAGTGTGGGGAGGGGTTTAAAAGGTTTTAAACTTTGTTTGTCCTTAATTGTTCTCATTTTTGTATATATTTTTCGAAAAATAAAACAAAAATGGTCAATTTGTGTTCTTTAGAAAGCATCAAATTTGATAAAAATCGACAAGCCAAATTAATTTTTGAAAAAGATAACTAAAAAGCGTGATAAAACAAAACGAAAGACTTGCATGTTTATCTTTATACTTATACCCATTCATTCCGTTTACGTGAGCATATTTTTGAGCCTTTAAAAGCTTTTTTTGTCAAATGCTTCTTTGTTTTTTTTCGGAAAAATGAGTGAGCCGGATGTTTTATGTAATTTAGAACTTGTCATTTGTATACTTTTCAAAACCATTAATGTATGAATTTACATAGAAATGATAGAGGCATTTAGTATACCCCCTTTGTCAGCCTTTTCTTTGTTTATATCCCGCACCCAACATTATCCATTAGTTCGCCATGTTAAGCCTATTTTCCGTATTTTTCATAACTTTACCCAAATATTAAACCTACTCACCCAAAATTATAACCTTTTCATATTTACCCTTATTTTTTGTTAAAATTCGGCCGAAGCTTTCTAGATTTATTTTATATTAAAAAAACCGTTTGTCAAAACTCTCTAAGGGAATTAAGGAAAAACTGTCAAGAAAGAAAATAGAGAGTAGAAGTGTAAAATGAATAAACTCTGAAGACCTGCACAAGTAGCTTAGCAACGTGTTCAGAATACTAGAAAATAAAGCACCAAGTTTTTAGCCAAGTTTTAACCTTTCTTGCCACTTTCAAATATCCATTCCATACCCTTAACCATAGCCTGACGTTACAATCCATCAAAGACCTCTTGATTTATGTTGTTCAGATGTTAATTGGTGGAGATTAGATCTTTTGACAAGCTTATGATATTGCATGATTCATTGACTAGGCATCGAGTGTTTTATATACACATTATATGTATGATTCAGAAATTTAACCGAGTGTGTGTGAACATTGTGAGAAATATAAAGATTTGCATGCTTAGTCAATCAAAAGTTGAATCATTGCTTTATAATTATCCTTTCATAAATCTAAGAAAGCTTGTTTGTTTTAGATCTTTGAAAATAACTTTTTGAAAACCTATTTGACCACCAAACAAATTAGTAACCTTGTAAATATTCAGATTTGATTCCGTATTTTATTTTAAGTTTGCTTGAGGACAAGCAAAGTTCATGTGTGGGGATGTTTGATATACGTTGAATTATACATGTTTTTATACCCCGAAACACTTCCGTTTTAAGCGTTTTTGACCGAAAACACGACGTTTAGGTACCAAATTCAGTACTTTTATATTTTCAGGTCTTAAACATAGCATAAAGGAAAATTCTGATGAAAACGGACAAATTCTGATGCATTTCTGATGAAAATGGCAAAAATCTGATGACTACCAGGTATGGCATGACCGTGCCATCTGACGGCACTACCGTGCCAATGCTCCGATCTCGGAAGCACTACCAGTGCAAGGGCCAGTGCCAACCTTTTCTCGGGCTGCACTACCGTGCCACCTGAAGCATAACCGTGCCAAGGCATGACCAACATTTCTAATCACTAATCTGATGACGCGGCACTACCGTGCGACCCACGGCACTACCGTGCCGATCTACTGACCCAAGCAACTTGTCCACTAGTCCACTTGGCTGACCTGGGATCGGAGAAACTGACGTCACCCGACAACACCTATCGCACGACCGTGCGACCAGTGGCACGACCGTGCCTATGAGAAAATTCCCTATAAATAGTAGCATTCGCTACTGGTTCAATGGTTGGGTTTTTCTCCATGTTTCTGGGGGATTTCTGGGTTCCGAAGCAGTCCTGATCAGACCCATTTAAAGCTTAAAGATCGAGTGGAAGCATAATCGATCCAACCCATCAATTCCTTGCTTGTTTATGGTTCGATTCCTTGTTCTTGAACATGTATTCTGATCATTATGCAAGTTATAAGCTGATGTTAGTTTATGTTTAATGTAGTCTATGTAATAGTAGTAATGAACTTGTTTCTTGAATAATCTTTATGTTGTAATCTTGTTTATATGAAACTTAGTACTTTTTCTTGTTGAATCTTCATGATTATATAATGAACATTTCATTGATGTTGAGTTCTTGATTATGTTTGATTGTCTTGGGTAATGAATCTGTGGTTAGTGGGATGGTAACTATTTCTTGATTAATCACTTATTTGTAAACTTTGTTTACACCATGAAACCAGACCAGGGTATTGGTTTTATACAAGATATATCTTATTGTGATTAGGAATACTTTCTTGCACATAAGGGTTCTAACGAATTATATGGTGTTGATTGCATGTTCTTGAATGTGGTTTATGATCCTTGTTTAGTAGTTTTGGTCTGAAATTGCTGACATGGTAGATTTGTGTTCAAGACTTGTAAAGGTGAAACTGTTTGTTATATGATCTACATAATTACTTATCCTCGTGGCTGTATTGTGAGCATCGGTATTGCTTTCTTTGATAAGTGAGGTTAGGAATCCAGACCCGGTAAATAACCTATCTTTAAAGATTCGCATGAATAAATATCAATAGCTCGCTAATGAACGATTTTAGGTGGTTAACGTGTGACCATCGCGTTAACTTTCCGAAGAATCATAATGCTAGAAATCCAGACCCGGTAACTAGCTGTCTTGCAATTGGAAAATTGATTTAGTGCTTTTGTGACATATCTAATAGATAACATGTTTAGGTTGTTTGTGAAACAAGATAGTAGTATACTTATGTTTTAGTTGTACTTTAGATAACTTAGTTAAACAACCATTCACTTACCCTTTTATCTGGTAATTTAATGACAAAGATTTAGTACTTAATAACGCCCGTGCCCCATGGATCGATATCTGGCTCTTACCAATACTTTACTGCATATATGACGGGATACACTTGTCCTTTGTTGTGTGTGTTTTAATGTTAAGGTATAAACCATTTTTTATAAATATAGAACACCAAGTTACGCCGGGTGCAATTGTAAATGCTGTAAATAAATGTTTATAGTCGCGCCCACGTCACTGACCATCAGGCTGTGGATTGTAAGCCGTGCTGAAATTTAAGCATGTGCCTAATGCTTGGTGGAAATTTTCCAAAAGTGAGATACTGGATACCATAGATCAGGAACGACTCTTATGGTGTGCGGGGAGGACTTCTGCACAATGCCCGTGATTTCAAGGGGCACAAGATTGTTTAAAAAAATTTGATATATATATGTTATTTAAAAAAAATTGTAAACACATACTAAATCCAATATAGAGGCCCATTATCAAATACATTTTTATGCTTTATAATTTACCCAACTTAACATTAGGTTTATTGAGCCCAACCCAATACTAATATGATTTTAAAAAATAAAAATAAAAAAACATCGAAACGCTGGAAACTGAAAGGGCGATTGAACGAACATCAGAATCCGTATCCCCTGGAAACATTGAAGACGCTGGATTGCTGGAAACAGAACAAGAAGGCCCGGCGAACAATCGAACATCATCATCATATTTATAATTCAATCAGAAGTCAGAACAAGAACAATAAGTCAACAACATCAGCCGATGTTGTGTTGCAGGAGGGCGATTCTGATTCTGAATTTCCAATTTCAGAAGTATCAGAACATAATATCAGGTCCGTTCGTTTAGTGTTATTGACTCGTTAGTCTGTTAATTGTTGAACATCGATTATTATTTTGTTGAACATTGATTTCAGAACATAACATCGGAACTCGTATATTGTCGTATTGATTAAGTGTTGTCGTAATTTTGTTAGTCTGTCAATTGTTGAACATCGATTAATATTTTTAGGCGTTAATGGCTCCTAAACAAGCATCCGGATGGCAAAAATGTCAAAAAGGAAACGAGCGTAAGAATTGGTGAAGCCTCAAGCCGGTTCTATACAAACGTTTTTGGCGCCTAATCCACCTTCGGTTAATGTTGAAAATCAACAAGAAGATGTTGAAGTAGAAGTAGAAGTAGAACAAGAAAGTGTGGAAGTAGAAGATGAGGAAGAACGTGTAGAAGTAGAATACTTTGAAAACCAACAAGAAAATGTTGAAAAGCAAGAAGAACGTGTAGATATATTTGATCCAAGAAGGTGGGAAGGACTTGATGCGGATGAGCTTAAGGTATTGGTCGCGAAATGTCCTAAAAGAGATACTAGTATAGACTTTGGTCCACTTAGTCAATATAATAGACGATTTTCGGCAACTATTTATACAAGAACATTATCAAATTTGGAGAAGTGTGACAGAGAATGGCTAGTATATTCAAAAGCGCTAGATAAGATGTTTTGTTTTTGTGGTAAAGTGTTTAGAATTGGGGCTCCTAAAGGTAGATTGGAAGGTGAAGGTTTCAATTATTGGCACCATGCTGCCGGTAGAGTGAAAGCACATGAAGTTACGTTAGATCATCTCACACATGTGAAAATGTGGTTTGATATGTGTAAAAGATTGAGAGAGAGAACCAAACAATTGATAAGGATCAACACGAGAAATTAAAGAAAGAAACAAATTATTGGAAACAAGTCCTTTTGAGAATCGTTACCTTAGTGAAGCTTCTAGCTAAACATAATTTAGCATTTCGTGGAAAAAAGGAAAAGTTCTATGAAAAAGGTAATGGTAGATTGTTATCTTTTAGTTCCACCACATACTTAATTGTAATAACTGAGTTTAATTCTTATTTGTTGATGGTATTTAATTGGTAATAGAAATTTCTTGGGTCTCATTGAGATGTTGGAAGAGTGTGATCCGGTCATCAAAGAGCATGTGCGGCGGATCTCTAGTGAAAATCTTCATGTGCATTATCTTGGACACAACATCCAAAATGAGATTATACTTATGGTTGCTGATGAAATTAAAAAAGAACTCGCCAAGAACATAAAAGAAGCAAAGTACTACTCAATCTACTAGATTGTACACCCGATTCAAGTCACCAAGCACAGATGACTATCATAGTGAGGTATGTAAATATATCATCTAATTCTGTTATTGTTGAGGAGTCTTTTTTGGGGTTTTCGAATGCTAATGATACAATTGGGAAAGGGCTATTTGATGTTACTTATGGGGAGTTAAAATCTCTTAGTCTTGAATTTGGTGACATGCATGGCCAAGGGTATGACAATTGGGGCAAACATGAAAGGGTCACGTCAATGAGTCCAAAGTAGATTTTTAAAAGAAAATCCTAGAGCATTTTACACTCCTTGTGGTAGATTTTTATATTATGTGATATGGCTAATAGTTGTGTTAAAGGAAAGAGCTTTTTTGGACACATCCAACATATTTATACTATTTTTGGAAATTATGTTAACCGTTGGCAAATTTTGAAAGATAATGTGAAAGGTTGGAGTATTAAGCCCTTGTCTCAGACTCGTTGGGAAAGTCGTTTCAAGAGTGTTAAGGCTATCAAATTGCAACTTGCCGATTTACGGGAAGCTTTGCTTCAAGTTGGAGAAATAGATAACGATGCTGCAATTGCAGATAAAGCAACATCGTTAGCAGAAAGAGAGCTTAGTGACTTTGATTTTTTGGTATCAGTTGTCATAGGGTATGAAGTATTAAATCAGGTGAATCTTGTGAGCAAAAATTATAAGCAAAGGATATTCATCTTGAAATTGCTATTCAAGAAATAAACAATTTGATTAAGTACTTTAGGAGTATAGAGAAAAAGGCTTTCCAAAAGCGATTGATGAAGCTAGAGAGATTGCAAGTGAAATGGATATTGATCTGATATTAATACAAAAACGTATAATTAAAAGGAAAACAAAGAAAAGATGAGAGTTCAAGTAGCGAAGAAGTTGCATTTACAGTTGAATAGAATTTCAGAGTAAATTATTTCTTATAAATTGTTGGTCAAGCTATAGCGTCTTTAGAGAAACGATTTGACCAATTCAAATGGTATGAGGGGTTATTTGGTTTTTTGTTTCCACAAAAGTTGAGGAATATTAAAGATGAAGATCTTAAGTCGTCTTTTTATCGTCTTGAAGATGCACTCAAGTTTGAAGGGACCTCAGATATTGATGCCGAGGCACTATATATGGAGCTTAAGTTATTCCGTGCATCACTAACCAATAAATTTATCAACCCTATAGATGTTTTGGAGCATATGAAAGAGAGGATTATTTCCGAGAAGCATGCATTGCATATAGAATATTGTTAACTAATCCAGTCACTGTGCCATCTGCAGTAAGAAGTTTTTCAAAGTTGAAGTTGTTAAAATCTTACTTACGATCTACAATGTCTCAAGATAGACTTAGTGGGTTGGCGATGATAGCTATCAAGAACGAAGTCTTGGATTATATAAATTGTGAAGAGTTTATCCAGCAATTTGCTATAAAGAACACAAGGAGGGCTGCACGAATCATTGGTTAGCTATTATATTAACTTATTAGTTATTACGGTATGTAACTCATTAGAATACTATGATTATGTCATTATCATGATTGCATTGTTTATCAAATACTACAATTTTTGTCATTTTCGTAATTATATTGTTTATCGTTAAAGCATATGGGCACATTTTTCGAGCTCGAACAGGGTAGTGAATTCTCAGAGACACCACTGCTATAGATATTTGCACACCATGAAGGGACACAATATTGTCCACGTATAACTTGGCCAATTTGTCAGAACTGAACGTTTCTTTAATTGGCAGAAAATGGGATGACTTAGTCAATCGATCGACCATTACGCAAATTGTGTCATTGCCACATTTAGTCTAAGGTAACTTGGTAATCAAGTCCATGGTTACCATTTCCCATTTTCATATGGGCATTTCAAGTTGTTCTAGCAAACCTGACGATTTTTTATGTTCGGATTTAACTTGCGAACACGTAAGACATTTGGCTACATAGTTGGCTATGTATATGTATTAAGACAAAATAAGTAGAAAGAAGCGAAGTACGAAGAAATAGCATGTTAACAAGAATAAATAATGGTCAAAGTTTGGTACTTATTATAGATTAGGTCGAACATGGCAATTCTACCTAATTCCCTATAGTTATGGCTTTGATACCAATCTGTCACACCCCAACTGATGGCGGAAACATCGGAGTGAGACGAACGAGATTGCTCGAGACTTCATAACACTATTTGTGACAATAATTTAAAATAAACTGATTTCATTCATTTCAAATTGTCAAGTTACAATACATCGAAACCAAAATACAACTATTGTTTCGAACATAATAATGATACATGAAGCAAATACAACATAATTCAAAAATGATACAACAACATAATCTAATGATTCTAAGTGTGTATCTAGGAAATCCCTACTAAGTTTCATCCATCTCAACATCATCAACCTGCAATATGTTTAAAAGTACATGGTTCAATACAAAAGTAATCGAGAGTATACAAGTTTGATACACAGCATAAGTATAAAATATTTAAATGAATCCACATGGCAAACTTTAGTTATTGAGATTAACATAAACTGGCATGTGAATATTCAAATCAATCCTTTGATTACCGCAAGTATGAATTTTAAAATGACCACAAGACTATGGGCGGTGCGTTACTCATATAGCGCTATACATGTTAAATGGAGGCTCGTACGAAGTTAATGACAAGTTTAGCACATAAGAATAACCTAGATAGATGAATCAAGTAAATCAAGTATAACATAATAGCATGAATGTATTGTATTGTTTGTGCATTTGAATAAAAGTCTAAGTGTAATTGTGTAGGTTTAATAGTAAACATATTGCACCCAAAGTGTGAAAAGTAAAAAGGGCGCTCGAGTATATTTACGGTTTTGCTAAATCTTCTTTAGTTATCCCGCGAGCAGAATAGTTGATTTGTTGACAAGCACAGGAACACCAAGGTTACCCTGCTGTTGGTGCACTTAGTGTCTGTTAACTTCGTCTTAATTGAGTCTTATGTCTAGATAGAATGAACGAGCACACAATAAAGTTGAAATTAGGGTTTGTACATGTTTATATAGGTGAGTTCGCTTGAAAGTAACAAGGTACAGTTCAAGCGAAACCAACTTATGTGGTTTCGCTTGAAAGCAATCCATGTCATCCTCAAGCGAACTAGCAACAACTATAAATAGGTGGTGTGTGTTGTCATTTGAAGCGAACAGGGACTGAGGTCATTGTGTGTGAGTCAAGGTGCTGCCGGATTTTCATCAGAAATCATTGTAAAGACTCAGGAATTAGCAATAGAAAAGAATTGAAAAGGAAACAAGCTGTTTTGACATTGTTTACTTTGATTCCGCCTTAGTAAATGATGATGAACTGCCTTTACTGACTGTTTAGGGTCATGGAACCGATCCAACAAGTGGTATCAGAGCTCAGAACGAGGAGTTCATACCATTGCAGCTTGAAATCATCGGATTCTCATACTTCTACCCTTTCTTTTCTGATTTGGACATAGTTTTACGGTTGAAATGGCCTGAAACTCACATATATTGAGCGAAATATATTGTTAACTAATCCCTGAGTGAATTGGACTTAAAATCGATCAAATTCATATTAAAACTTAACTTTTCGCTTGAAAACTGGTTCGAAAAAGCTGACATCATCAGATCTCGCTTGAAACTTATCAAGAGAAACCATTTAAAATTCCTATTTCGCTTGAATATTACTGCTGTTTTCGCTTGAAAAGTACATATAATCAGGTTTCGCTTGAAAGTTATAAGTCATTTCACTTGAAGTATACATATTTGTCTGAGTTCGCCTGAATGAGGTTTCGCTTGAGTTGATATTGCCATTTCGCTTCAAGTGCTTTGATTTCGCTTGAAGTGTTTCGCTTGAACCTGTATTGCCTTTTCGTTTGAAAAGCTATAGTGCTTTAAAGCTGATTTCACTTGAACAGATTCCGCTTGAATCTGTCTTATTCAAAACAAAAAATATTTCTAAGTGTTTGCTGATTTTTTCAGGTACGTACGAGATGGATGATCTATTCATGAATCCGTTTAGCGATATGTATGCCTTTGCTGGAAATTCTGGAGACGATACTTCTCCTAGCAACACCAATGAGAATACGTCGAATGCAAAGAAAAGTTTATCAGATGCTTTGGGAGTTGAAAGTGCTTTCGGAACTTATAACAAACCCCCAAAGTTGATGGCTATCGAAGAGTACAGTCGGTGGGACAAGAAGTTTGAAGATTGGTTGATGGCTTTTGCATATCCTAGCTGGAAGAGTCTAAAGAATGGATACGCTGATGGAGGCAAAACTAGTGAAAGTTTGACTACATCTGAAGAAATAGAATCGTTTGTTGCTGAGCAAAAATGCATCGCACTGCTATTTCAATCTGTCCGAGAAGATATAATATCTTTGATCGAGTACAAAAGTTCTAAAGATCTTTGGGAAAAATTGAAAGCTAAATGTTTGGGAAGTGCAGAAATAGTGAAAAACAAAAAGAAACTGCTTAGAAAAGAATTTGATTTATTTGGTTGTTTAAATAATGAATCAGTTTGTAAAATGATTGAGAGGTTTGGGCATCTAAAGCTGGAGCTGGCGAGACATAAAATTTTCTATTCTCAAGAAGAACTGGTCGACAAATTGTTTGATTCATTGCAAGATGAGATGGATTGGCAATGCTATGCCTTGATGCTGAAGAATACAATCAAGCCGCCAGAAGTGTTGACTGTAGATTTGCTGATTGAAAGACTAGAGAGTCACGAGCTGGAGTTAAGGAAAACACACAAATTCAATCACTCGTCTTATCAATAGAACTTGGATTTGTATTATCCAAAAAGCATGATGCCAAAGAATACATCTCCCAAGACAGCCTTTTCTGCTGAGAATTCCAACATTTCAAACAAAGAAAGTCAAAGCAGTGGATTTCACAGTGGTTCTTTGTCACATTCAAGTCAATTAGATGCAAAGAACCTATTTCAATGCAACATCGCTGTAGACTTAAAGAACGCTCAAAACTTCAGCGAGGAGTCGGCAAAGCAACAGATGGTTTTCTTAGCATCTGTGCTAGAATCGTATGAAAGCCTTGTAGCAGGGAAGATAGGCAACACCAACCTGACAAAAGAAGATTATGATCAGATTGATCCTGAGGAGATGGAATTGATCGACATAAGGTGGTGTATGGCCAGTGCAGTTCGTCGGGCACAGCGTTTCATGGAGATAACTGGAAGGAAGTCTATTGGTGGACCTTCTACCAAGTTAGGCTTTGATAAGTCTAAAGTGACATGCTTTAAGTGTAAACAGAAAGGTCACTTTAAGCGTGAATGTCGGAATACTTATGCTGATGAGTCTGAAAACCCGTTTAGAGAAGATTACTACAAGAAAGCAATTTATCATCAGAATAAATCGGAGCCGCCAAGAATGAAGCAGCTTGAGGAGAACAAAGAAAAGTCTAGAGCTCTTATTGTAATTCACGACGATGAAGGTTTTGACTGGAGCGAGTTGTTACCTGAGGAGGATGCGGTTGGATATGCATTCATGGCAAAATCTGAATCTGTTCCTTGGAAAGACACCAGACCTGAAGAAACGAGGTATGCTTACAGGAAGATGATAGCTCAAGAAAGAATGATCAGAATATCTGCTATCTATAGTGAAGCAAAAAGAGCGAGGAGATGGGATCCAGACAGATAATGTTATCTTGACCCCGAAGGAAACATAGCCATTGACCATAACACTCTTGATATGGAAACCATAATCAAAGAAATGAAAGATGAAGATGATTATTGGCAAAGGAAATGGTGGGGAAGCGGAGAAGAGGAAGAAGAGAAAAAGAAAGAAGAGAAGCAAAAGAAGGTTGATAATGGGATCATTGACACGACTCAAGAGTTGAATGTTGAAAACATGGGAAAGATGCCTGACAAGGTGCTGGCTGCTAAGGCACTTGAGGTAGATTCTAAATCCGTCTCTGAGTCTAAAAGCCAGGTCAGTTCAAACGCGTCAACGGATGAGTCAGGTAAGAAAGTTAATGGTGATGTTGACTGCAAAAATTGCATCAAAGAATGCAAAGTTTGTAGTACAGTCACTTATCTCAATGGTAAGAAGGTTAATGATCTGACTGCTAGAGTCAGAAGTGTTGAGGATCAAATCCTTGATCGTGATAAAATGGTGAAAGCTTCAACTGACAGATTAAAAGAATTAACTAACAAAATTGAAAATGATAAAATTGACCAAGAAAAGGTTAGGAAAGAAAATGAAAGGTTAGTTCTTGAAAATCGTCAGATCACTGAAAAATTTGAGAAGCTTAAAAGCACGGTTAAAGATAATGATGATAGAAACGGTAAAACATATAAAGAAAATTGTCACTTGCAAAGTGTTTTGAGGGTTAAAGAAGAATTAATCAACAAACAATTGGATGAGATTGCTAAATTGAAACTTCAGTTTGAAGAAGCTAAGATTGAGAATGAGCGTATCAATTTGAAATTGAACAGTTACAGCTCTGCAAGCTTTGTTTTGCAACACATTGTTCCCAAACCCATCGGGAAAAACAAAGCAGTCGAAGATGTATACTGTGATGGAACTGGGGTCGGGTTTCATCAAGTTCCGCCACCAGTTCTAGACAATTATTCGAAAAAGCAATCTGGGTTGGTTAATCTTGAAGAAGAAAATGAAGTGAAACTTCCTGATTCAATTGATGTGACATTTTCTTCATCATCATCTGATGATAGTGCTCAAACTGAGATTGAAAAAAGCATGGCTGAAAGTGTT
Source organism: Helianthus tuberosus (assembly GCA_030545235.1). Taxonomy (NCBI): domain Eukaryota; kingdom Viridiplantae; phylum Streptophyta; class Magnoliopsida; order Asterales; family Asteraceae; genus Helianthus; species Helianthus tuberosus. The sequence continues at coordinate 51,268,209 of CM060410.1, read as the reverse complement.
TTGGATAGTGATTCAGCTGAGGATGAAGAGTGTTTTCTAGACAAATACATTCCGAAACAAAAGTCCAAAAACAACTTAAATGAAGAACCTGATCTTGTCATGTACAAGATGTCAGGATCGGATAAGTTGTATTCGGATTCTGAGTTTCCTCTGGAGAATGTAAATGTTTCAAAATTGACAAATGTGTTTAAAATGGTTGAAATTGATTTTTCTGAAGTAAAGAGTTTAAAACAAACAAAAAGGAAAATGAATTTTGAGAAAGATAAAGCTTACTACAAGAAATCTGTAGTTCCACCACGTTTTTATAACAACAATCGAAACAAATGGTCGGGTGGATATCAGGGTGGTAAGAACTATCAAAGAAAGAATGTTCAAAACAAGAAATTTGTTGAGAAGAAAGTATTTGTGAACAGTTCAAGTTCACTTTCTGATGAAGAAACTGAGATTTTTTCGAAATCAAATGAAGAGTTCTTTGAGAAGAAAGCCTCACAACCTCAGTCTGAAGGCACAAGTCGGGTAGTTGATACTCGTACATGTTTTAGATGCAACAAAGTTGGTCACATTGCAAGAAATTGCACTAACTTCAAGCCTAAGACTGAAGTTGTTGAGAATCAAAAGAAGAAGGTTGAAGTAAAAGGAAAAGCTCCAATGGTTGTTGAGAAAATTTTGAAAAATGAGAAATCAAAAGTCAAAATTGAACCTGTTAAGAATGTGGTAACTAAAAATGACAAATTTTACAAACGGGTTGCGTCACCTCAACAAACATGGAAGCCAAAAAGTTCATCTAAACCAAAGGTTTCTGAGTCGAAAAAACAATTGTTTTCTACCATTCCGGTAAAGATGGATGTTCCTTTGGATTATTATGAACAATTGGAGAAACAATCTTCTACTCCACTAGAGAAGAAGAATGTTCAAAAGAAAAATCAACCAACCGGTCAACTTAAGATAGATGAGTTTTTCTTATACAAAAAGGTTGAGGTTGGATCAGAAGAAAGCTTAAAGATGAATGATAAAAATTTTTCCGCCACTTTACACTACAAAATCTCACATTAAAGTCCAGTTACCTGAGTCGAAAGAGGCTTGGGTAGCATCAAAATCTCACTAAAAATTTCAGACTTGCCGGAGCTTCCTAGTTGGTAATTGTTAAGCATGAATCGGCATCTTTATTGAAATGTGTTTTTTAAATAAAATTGTGATATGTGCAGGAACTTCCGAGAGCTGTTTCACGATGGATTATGGATAGTGGAGCGTCTCGACATATGACTGGGAAGACTGCATTGTTGTACGATGTTAGAAATTTCAATGGTGGTTATGTAGGATTCGCAGGAAATCAAGGTGGTAGAATTATTGGTGAAGGAACGTTATCCAATGGGATTGTTACGTTTGAAAGAGTTAACTACATTGCTGAGCCGGAGAATAATCTATTGAGTATCTCACAGATTTGTGACAGGATGTATACCACTCACTTCACAGACAAAGAATGTTTGATCTTGAAGCCAGGATTTGTTATCCCTGAAGAATGGATTATCATGAGGGCACCTAGAGTGAATGATCTGTACGTGTTGGACATGAGTGTAGCTACTACAACCACGGGTCAAGCTCATTGTTTTGTGTCTAGAGCAACGGAGAAAGAATCAAGGTTGTGGCATCGCAAGATGGGACATATTCACCTACGAAAAATGAATCACCTGGTGCATAATGATTTAGTTCTGGGTGTTAACATTAAAGGTTTTCATCTTGAAGGAGAGTGCATTAGTTGCATCAAAGGCAAGCAGAAGACAAAGTCACACCCTAAAAAGCAAGTCAATTCAGTCTCAAGACCTCAGGAGAGACTACGTATGGATCTGTTCGGTCCAATAAACGTCAAAAGTATTACAGGGGATCTCTACTGTCTTGTGGTTACTGATGATTTTTCAAGGATTTCATGGGTTTCTTTTCTGAAAACAAAGGATGAGACGTTTGATAGTTTGATGGCGTTGTTCAGGAAAATTGAAAATCTGTACCAAAGGCGTATCAAAAGAATTAGAAGTGACAATGGTACTGAGTTCAAGAACAACAAGATGGAAGAATATTGTGATGAAAGAGGTATATTGCATGAGTTTAGTGCTCTGTACACTCCGCAGCAGAATGGAGTAGCTGAAAGAAAGAATAGGACGCTAATCGAAACGGCCAGAACAATGCTTGCTGATTCAAAGCTACCGATAAATTTTTGGGCAGAAGCAGTTTCCGCCGCATGCTATACGCTCAACAGAGTTCTCACTGTCAAGAAATTCAACAAAACATGCTTTGAGTTGATCAATAACCGCAAACCAAATCTGAAGTATCTTGAACCGTTTGGGTCACCCTGTACTGTTCTAGAAACTTTTGGAAAGTTTGGTCCGAAGAGTATTGAAGGGATATTCATAGGTTATACAAGTCCATTACGACGAGTCTTCGTTCCAAGTCTGAAGCGAATTATTGAAGCTTCTAATGTTGAATGTCAAGGTTATACAATGCCGCCGCAGAATCCTAGAGATTCATGGCGTTATCATTACGACAAGTTGTGGGATTCGTTTGACATGATGGAAGAACAAGAAGAAGAAGAAGAAGAAGACTTCTTTGACGAGTTGGATATTCTGAGAGAGTATGAAGAATCGCAGGAATGGTTCCCAGCTGAGTATTCAAGATGACCACGACAAGCTTTGAACGATGATGAAGCAGGTCCAAGCAATGCTGGAGAACATGATGATATTCAACAAAATGAAGTTGCTCAAGATAATCAGACGGCACAGAATGATAATCAAGAATCTGAGAACATGCCGGTATTTGATCGAGGCCATTCAGATTCTAAGGGGGAGCAAATTCAGATTTCAGGTCAAACAAACCCAGTCAGTGAACAAGGTGCAAATCAGAATGTTACTAATCTGGAAGGCAATGTAGATGTTCCAGGCAAAGTGATGCCACGAACTCTTTTATACCATCCAGAGGAGTTGATCATTGGAGAATTGCAAACAGGCGTTCGCACTCGAAGACAGCTTGATCAAGGGCTTACATGTTTTTATACAAAAGTTGCTCCTTTGCAAACTGAATTCTCATTGAGTTGTTTTATTTCGCAGATTGAACCAAGGACTTATAAAGAGGCGCTTACTGAAGATTCTTGGGTCTATGCGATGCAGGAGGAACTTAGCCAATTCGAGAAGTTAGGTGTGTGGAAGATAGTGGATTTTCCTGATGGTCAGAGTAAGATAAACACCAAGTGGGTGTTCAAGTGCAAGAGGGATAATAAAGGAGTTGTTCGTAACAAAGCTCGACTCGTAGTCCAGGGTTTCAGTCAGTAGGAGGGTATAGATTTCACTGAAGTATATGCTCCGGTTGCTAGACTAGAAGCGATCAGAATCTTCCTAGCATTTGCATCTTGGAAAAATTTCAAAGTATATCAGCTAGATGTGAAATCGGCGTTTCTCTACGGGAAGGTAAAAGAGGAGGTATATGTCGGTCAGCCACCGGGCTTCACCGATCCGAACCACAAAGACAAGGTCTACTTGCTGGATAAAGCACTGTATGGTTTACACCAGGCCCCGAGAGCTTGGTACGAGACATTGTCTCAACACCTGCTAGCCAACAGCTTTATTCGTGGAAAAGTGGATGCCACTCTCTTCACTAAAGAGGTCGATGGACATCTTCTGATAGTTCAAATATATGTGGACGACATCATATTTGGGTCAACAAATGAGAATTTGTGCAAAGATTTTGAACGAGTTATGAAGCAGAAATTCGAAATGTCATCGATGGGTGAGATGAAATTCTTTTTGGGACTGCAGGTTGATCAACTATCCAAAGGAATTTTCATACATCAAACGAAGTACGTTCATGATATCTTGGAGAAATTCGGGATGTCAGGTTCTACTCCAGCTTCCACCCCATTAGCAATGAATCATGGGATAAACCCTGATCTCACAAGAGAAGGTAGATGAAACGATGTATCGTTCCATGATCGGATCGCTGATGTATTTGACAGCTTCAAGACCCGATATTATGTACCCAACCTGCCTCGCAGCAAGATTTCAATCTAATCCGAGAGCATCGCATATGGTAATAGTCAAAAGGATATTACACTACCTGAAAGGAACTCCATCATTAGGGTTGTGGTATCCAAGAGAAGGCGATTTCACTCTCGAAGGGTATTCCAATTCCGATTTCGGATGCTGCAAAGTTAACGCTAAATCAACAATAGCAGGGTGTCAGTTTTTCGGATCACGTTTGGTCACCTGGCAATGCAAAAAGCAAACCTCTGTGGCTCTATCCACATGTGAAGCGGAGTATGTATCTACAAGCAGTTGCTGCTCTCAGATCTTATGGATCCAGCAACAGATGCACGACTACGGTTTGCAATTTCTAAACACCCCTATCTTTGTTGATAATGAGGCAGCGATTAACGTTACTTAAACTCCAGTTCATCACGCTAAAACGAAACACATTGAAATTCGTTATCACTTCATTCGCGATTGTTTTGAGAAGAAGTTGATACGAATTGAGAAAATCCACACTGACGATCAAAAAGCTGATTTACATACCAAAGCATTTGACAAAACTCGTTTTCAATATTTGCTAAAACTGAATGGTATGAAGCTTTTATCGGTGTTGGAGGAGATTCTTGGCGTTGATGAAGGAGACATTGTAGATGATGTTGAGAAGCAATCTGCAATGGTTTGTCGATTTTTTACCTATTTTGGTATTTAGGGGGAGGTATAGGGTAATATTTTCAGAAAATACAAAAACATTAAAAAATGAAAAAAAATACAAAAACATGAGATATTTTCAAAATCCAAAAACAGTATAAAACCAGAAAAGAGCTTGTGTAAAAAGGGAAAATGATAGTACATCGGCTTGACAGTTACGGTATGCTAAAGAAATGGAATGTTTAAATGTGTTAAACAGTCTCGCTGATGATGTGCCGATAGGTTTTTACACATTTAGTAGGTTTGTTCGGGATATAAACTTAAATCTTTACTTACTTATTTCATGGGGAACACTACTTGGATATATAGGTAACCCCTGAAATCTTGTTTGAAAGATTCCTTTTTCTGATATACTAGGTTTTTATACTCAGTGATGTCTTGGGTATTATTCTGGGACTTCTGCTGAATGGAAGTTCTGACCTAGTCCTCGAATAATACTTTCCGCAATGCTTGAAACATAGCATTACCCTCAGCATAAATGATAAGACAATAAAATTGCTTAGCAATGCTGTTGTAACAAAAGATCCTCTAAAGGGGACACACCCAAAAGTTGAGTCATGATCTCTCTGCTGAACGGTAGTTCTGACTTGAGCTCTCATGATTCTTCATAATTTATTAACCCTTTACAGATATCATTTGTAGTATACTCACCTGTAAGACTGAATATTGGGATCTGGATACGGGAGTATATTCAAGAGGTGGGACACACGTATAAGTTCAAGTCTTTAAAACACTAAATCCGTATCCTGGACAGATTGAAAATTGTGTGAGAATTTAAGTGGATCAGTATATCGACAATCTAAGCGAATTGTTTAATTCTGAATATGTAATTAAAAGCTTAACGGTACTTGTGACTTTTCGAATAGCTGATATGATTCCCTAACACGCTCACCAAAAATATGTTTGTAAATAGTTTACTATCATTGCACTTTAGTTCTGTATTTCATTTTCTAGTTTAGAACTTTATTCAAAATCCAAAAATAATTTACATTTCTGCTTTATTTTTGACAAACCAAAGTGGAAAGCTGATCTTCAGATTCAATTTGAAGCAGATGCAGGAAGTTTCTGGGCTGGATGATTAGTTTGGAGCTAAACATGATAAATTTGTGAAATTGGAAAGTTAAAGCAAGTTCATTAACTTGAAACTTGTAAATTTTTAGAAAATCAAATTAAACAGAAGTCAGTGTGAATTAATTCTGATCAACCAAGGTCATTAAGTTGGACTTGGTAGATTAATTGAGTAATCAGGGTCATTAATTTGGACCTGAATACTTAATTGGATTTCTAATTTTGACAAGACTATCAATTGTGGTTGAATGGTAAGTATGGATTGATACTGTTGTTGTCATATATCTTATATTTGGGTAGAGTATATGCAGGAAACAGGAATCAAGAATCTCCATGGCAAACAAAATTTCAAAGTTTGAACCAGAATTTAAGCCCTAGCTTATCGAGAGGGGGAGTCTGCGAAAGGGGGAGTCAAGATTCTGGATCAATACTCAAAGGGGAGATTGAAGATTAAAGTTTGAAGAGAGCTTTTACAATGATAAATTAATTTGGAGAAAGACAAAGACTAAAGACTTGACGCCGAAGACTTCGTCAACATCCAAGGGGGAGTCTGTTGGTGCACTTAGTGTCTGTTAACTTCGTCTTAATTGAGTCTTATGTCTAGATAGAATGAACGAGCACACAATAGAGTTCAAATTAGGGTTTGTACATGTTTATATAGGTGAGTTCGCTTGAAAGTAACAAGGTACAGTTCAAGCGAAACCAACTTATGTGGTTTCTCTTGAAAGCAATCCATGTCATCCTCAAGCGAACTAGCAACAACTATAAATAGGTGGTGTGTGTTGTCATTTGAAGCGAACAGGGACTGAGGTCATTGTGTGTGAGTCAAGGTGCTGCTGGATTTTCATCAGAAATCATTGTAAAGACTCAGGAATTAGCAATAGAAAAGAATTGAAAAGGAAACAAGCTGTTTTGACATTGTTTACTTTGATTCCGCCTTAGTAAATGATGATGAACTGCCTTTACTGACTGTTTAGGGTCACGGAATTTTATCAGAAAACATTGTAAAGACTCAGGAATTAGCAATAGAAAGGAATTGAAAAGGAAACAAGTTGTTTTGACATTGTTTACTTTGATTCCGCCTTAGTAAATGATGATGAACTGCCTTTACTGACTGTTTAGGGTCACGGAACCGATCCAACACCTGCAGGGGTAAACGAAGGCGTGAGTTGTTGGAGACTGAACGGAGGATTTGGATTGGAAAGTAAGGTACTTAGTATATAGTGTGAAAGTATAATAAGACAGAAAGTATATTTTGTCCAGGCACTCGTTAAGATAGTGAGTTTCTGTGATTTCACGGGTCCTGATTTGCCCGTCAGAATCAGTAACGAGGAACGCATAAATAGAATAAACGGAAACTGAAGCGACACAAACTATTCGGGAAGCTGCACAATTCACATGACTGGAGTCCTTTCACACGACAAGGAGCCTTTCGTGCGACATGGGTCAGTTTTGGTGTGAACCGAACTTCGTTTGAATGTTTTAACCATTAATTGGTTATGTTTGTGTGTCTAGTTGTGTTATTTAATTATAATACATAGTCTAATAGTCCAGAATGTTCATATAATTCATAGAAGTCATGCATGGAGGTAATAAACTCATTATAGTTCACCAAAGCACAAGTTAGTTAACTAGGTTAACTAACCGGTTGGTCATGAATAATAGAAATGTAAATAAAAGGAATTAAATAACCAAACAACCGAACAAGAACAACCCGAGTGTGCCGTCTTTACATGGAAAGAATGAACTAAGTGTTGGAGGCTAGACGGGGTTAACTTATTCTAGGTTTAGGATATTGTTTGGGTGTTCGTTTTACAAGTTCAAGGCTTCCACGGTTCACATACTGTTTGTATCAGAATCGTTCATATCGGAAATGAGGATCTGATCAACATACAACACTTAGAAAATGTCAGAACAAGTGAAATCAGAACCTTTCGTGCGAGAGGGGGGTCCTGTCACGCGAAAGGGGTATCCTTTCATGCGACTGGACTGCCTTTCTTGCGAGAGGCTCTGTTTCAAGATGAAAACAACTCGGCTTTGATTGAACTGTTCACCTTCTTGGCTGGAATCGACCCTAACACTAACCCACAGCTATGAACAGAGCTTGTGAGCTTGATGGGTCCATAATTCTACCAAGTTCTAAATCAAAAAGTTTATTTTATAAAAAGTTTGAAGGATTTACTTCATTTATTCAGTTTGGTCCTCACTATTGAGATTTATAATCAAATTGCCAAGGCAGATCTGAGAAACCAAGTGAAATGATGTGAAGAGTGTATAAAAGTTTAGAAAAGTACAAGAATATATAAGAAATCAAGGTGTTTGTGAGTGGTAAACTCACTTATAATTGTTCTTGAAGTAGCTGAGCTCAAGTGTGTGATTTCAGAAAGTTGAGAGAATTTTCGAAGTTGTGGAAGGTGAGAAATGAAGGTGTGAGTGTGTATTTATAGGGTTAGGTGGGAGTTGGGACGACTAGTGATTTCGGGCGACAGGGGCCTTTCGCACGAAAAGGGTATTCCCTGTTGCACGAAGTTTCAAGTTCGTCAATTTCGCGTGTCTTGAAGGTTTTAAGTGTTTTAAACGTGTAAGTGCAATGTGTAAGTGTAAGTGTAATGTATGAATAAATGAATGTATAAATGAATTTTGCATGTATAAACAAGTATGGATTTGTATATAATTGTATCAAGTAAGCATGTATGATGAATGTATAACAAGGATTTACGAATTATGTATAACAAGATGTATAAAAAAATCAAGCTTTTATTATGATTCAAGTCTCGGATTACAATGATTGGGATGTAATACGAATACAAAAAGAATACAAGTTTCCATAAATAGAAATACAAAGAAAGTTTCTAAATAAGGAAAGTTACAAAAAGCGAGGCGTTACAACAAAGCATTTTGAATGACCACTTTCATGTAGGGGTCAGAAGATGAAGCAGGATAGTTGTAATCGGTACCAGCTGCAGTATAAGAAGCATCATATCCGGTTACATTCGGATATGTAGGAATTGCGTTATCATAACCCGTGGGTGGTGGTTGTGGTGGCTCGGTGATAAGAGCGGTGTTGGAGGGTTCACACATTTGGAAAATTGTAATGAAAGATGAGCTTATGCCGACAACGATTCCGGATGCCCGAAGGCAAGACACACAAAGATCAAGTGGCGAAGATAATTACTAGAAAATTGTAATGAAAAATGAGCTTATGCCGACAATGATTAGGGATGCCCAAAGCCAAGATGCACAAAGATCAAGTAGCGAAGATAATAAGAAGGATCAACTCGTTACTCGTTTTGATACACTACCTAATCTCAAGATTTTCACAAGAGAATTTAATACAAAACCTAATATCATGGATTACCATAAGCCTCCTTGGAAGTAAATGTATTCAATTACCGCGAGAAAACTATCAATAATAAATGCAAATAAACTTTGGGTTATGTTAAAGTTTGTGAATTGAAGGATAATACTTCAACTTAAGTATTCATACAACAAATCCTTTTAAAACGATGTTGCACACATGCATGCATGCGTACATACATACATACATACATACATACATACATACATACATACATACATACATACATACATACATACATACATACATGCATGCATGCATGTAGAGATTTGTACATTTTTTTCCTAAGAAGCAATGTAAATATGACATATGAAAATTCTCAAGTTTTAGTAGCAAAGTATTAGATTAATTTTAGATCATGGATTATGTTTGGATACACCAAATTGGATGCGGATCTAAGTTCATTTGGAACGAAAGTGTAAGCTGTGATGGTGTAAATATTTCAAAAAAAAAAGTCATCAACTTCTGCTTAAAAAAACTAGTAATAATGTAGAATGATTTTATATAGTGTGATATAATATAATAATTATTATTAGTAATAATAATACTTTGAATGTAACGTGACGAATATTGTGACAACTCGCATTTTCAGGTTATTACCGTTAACCTTCTCATTTAAATCTTTATGATCTTGCACCATTTATGTGATTGCATTCACATCACATATGTAGGGTATTACACACGAACAAACAAGACTAGTGGGACTAGTTTCAGTTCAACGATTTAAGTTAAAATGTTAACATTTTTTGCAAGATTATTAGGTTTTGAATTTGAGGGGACTTTTGTGTATTTAACTTAACAAACAACTAAACTAGAAACATCTTTATACATTTCACAAACTCGGAACCCCCCTTCACAAATTCGAAAACCCTCTCCCCTTTCTCAAATTCAGAACCCCCTCCCATTAACAAATTCGAATTTGGACACTCTAAACCCTCCCTAAATTCGGACCCCTACCACTCTAATACTTAAGTTTGGAATCCTTTATGTTCTTTATACAAATTCGAAAACAACATACCGAATCAAGTTATATATATATATATATATACATAACATGCAAACCTTAATCGCCTTTATCAGAACCTGCAATTTCATTCTTCTCTCTGAGCGGCGACTTTGTTCTGCAAGGCTCTCAAACTCGTTAGTTTTTCAAGCTTTCTTAATCTCAATCATTTCCAGTAACCCATCTCAATCTTGTTTTTTAGTTAGGTTTTGTTTGTATGTTTACATGGAAACATAAATCTTGAACGCTAGGGTTTGTGTAAATAACAAGTTTTGATCATTTATGAACATTGCTAGTTTGTATGTTTTGTATGGATGCACGTATGCTAGGGTTTTAAGTTATAACATGATCTTGATGATAACTTGATGGTTTAATTGGTCTACATACTGTTATACATGTTTTAGTAGTCGAAAAGTATGATAACATGATCACGAACACATTTTTATAAGATCTGATTACAAACAGCTTCTGCGTAGATTTTTACAGCCGACGTGTATTGGCTGTAACAGGGTCAAAACATAACGAAAACGAGTGGTTCCTGAGTCTAAAATATAAATTTCAAAGAAATACCTTTCAACCCAACTATATTCATAATTTTTTGACAAGTTTAGGTAAGTTAAAAGATTAAAACGGAAACACAGGTACAGGCTGCATTTTTCTGCAGAAATTGAAGTCTATTACAAAAGTCATAACTGGGTCTATGGTTGGAGTTAATACGTGAAATTTTTATAGTAGGTAGTTCTAAGAGGTTACAGAATTTTCCAATCGGAATTTCGTCAATCGGATCGACGAGGATTTTTCTATAAAATATACCGTGAACCGTCGACAAAATGTGACGAAATTGCCTTTATGTGCTAAATGATTTTTGGTGGTTTTTCATGAACTATTAGACTTTGATAAAATTATTCAAACCTTTTTGGACCAAAGGACACGTCGCATAAATTACTGTTAATTTTTCTAGTCAATTTATTATTTTAAATGAAAATCACTAAACAGCTCAACAACGGACATTGAGCTGAAACTGTTGAAACTTGATGAATATGTGTATAAGTGCAATTGCTTGTTAATGCGAGGTGTTACTTGTTAATTGTCATCCAATCGAACATCATTGAACGTGATACTTGTTATGAGTTGTACACATGCACGTAACCACACAAACGAACAACTAGGTGTCAACATGTATGCATATTATGTGTTAGTATACGTGTAGAATTCAAGTGAATTACGTGGTTGACCACAAATACTCCTAGTCACTTTGATTCTAGCCGAGCAAATCTAAGGTGAATTCACGACCCCTACTCTTTTAATTTTTACTAAAACACAGGGGGAGAAAGCATGCACTACATTACGGTAAAGTAATGTCATAATGTTACGGGAAAGTAACGTCACACCTGTTAGGGTTTTTGTTATATCAGTTATGGTCACAAAAGTGTACATTATCACAGGAAGTCCTTCATATCAGGTCGTTAATATTGGGTTATCGCGAGGGAATTTTGAGTAGTACTACTGGGCCCAACAAGCCCAACCCGAGTTAGTCGCACTGACTCGACCGGTAATGGTTGAACAGGTGTTAAATTTGCCTATCACATCGCTATGGTTAGTGGTAGACCTGGTAATCAAAGGTAACAACGCATAAACAGTCAACTTCGTCTTCGACTGCTTAGTGACATAACGTATAGGTTAGCTACCTACAAATATAACAAGAAACTGCTAATCACTACGATAAACTATAAACAACTGAAACAATGAATTGTTTTACATCTCTGAATGAAACTTGTGAACTCACTCATCAGTATGTGTTCACACTTGTTCTTGCATGTCTTTCTCACGTTGCTAAGGTATCACACATCAAGAATAAAATGCATTATGGAGTCGCATTGATTTCATTAAACATTTACACTCAGCTTTAGTTACATTAGCTATTTGATTTTGTAATTACTTACGCTTCCGCATATCAATTGAAAAACTGAATTTTCTCATGAATGAGCAAACAGGAAAATTTTTAAACGCATATAGAGGTCGTTCTTTATAGCTAGTGTCTTGGATCCTGGTTTGTCACGCGCCTCACGGTAAAATCCCGCAGGTGAAATTTGAGGGAGTGATAAATATAATGTGACATGATGTAATGTGATAAGCATCATAATGTGATGGATATAATGTAACATGATGTAATATAATATAATTATTAATTTATTTTTATTAAATTTTAAAATTTTAATATAAGAATAAATATTTCATGTGCGTGAAAATACCACAAAAATAAAATTATATTCTAAAATTGTAGAAGTTACACGACCTCGTTTTGGCCTCTCCAAATGCACAAACAAGCCAACAAAAAATCATATGAACTAATCCTTTCTTGGCTTTAATTTTTTTTGTCAAGCTCCAAAAGGTTAATACCTCTCATGATTCTCAATTATTAAAGATTACTACTATGTAGTGGAATTCCTCATGTGTCGGGGCGGAAGTTAGACTGTAATCAGTTTAATTCATTACGTTGTTGGTACAGTACTTACATTCAGTACTATAAAAAAAGAGATAAAAACGAATTCGGTATTGGGTATTGTACTGATATTGTTTAGATTATATAGGTTTTGGTCGTTTAAAAACCTAAAATTCTTAAATAATCCCAATAAACCAAAGGGACACGCGTCACAAATTCAACCTCTCAAAAACCGCACCAAAAATGTACAACTTAAACACATAGCACAACAACAATAACAACAACAACAACAACAACAACAACAACAACAACAACAACAACAACAACAACAACAACAACATACAAGCTAAACAAAAAACAAAGAGTACAACAACTCAATGCACACACAAACTACAAATTAATAATATGGTAATGACATGGATTTGTCAATTGAATAAATTTTAACAGTCACATTTTTTTTTCTAAAATTTATAAAATGAAATTGAAAATTCTAGAAACATAGAAGTTAGAGCATGATACACTCAATACCTCTCATGATTCTCACTTATTAAAAATTACTACTAAGTAGTGGAATTCCCCATCTGTTGAGGCAGTAGTTCGAACGTAACTAGTTTAATTCATTATGATATTTGTACGGTACAGACATTCGATATAACAACAAAAGGAGATAAAAATGAATTCGGTATTGTACCAATATTGTTTAGATTATATCATTTTAGATTGCTTCAGCAAAATCTACAACAAAAACCACAAAATGGAATACTATTACTGGTACCGAAGTTGTTTGAACGGTATAGGTTCGGTTCGTTACGGTAAATAACAAAAAAATAATTATATTTGGTCGTTTAATTTTAAAGAGAACTTAAAAAAATAACGAAAATAGTAAATGAAGTCAGTTTATACAAAAAGAACTAAATGCGAGATAGCTTTGATAATATATACGCTTGTGCTTGGTCACTTGTACATTCTACTCGTAAATTTGTTTCAAAAATAATCTATACCGAGACCTACATGAAAATCGACACGCCATAATGACATATTTGGAATTTTATAAAACACCATTTACTAGAAGTTATAAAAAGAAACCAAAGATGCTTAAAAGTGGTAGTAGTAATAATAACAACAATAATAATAAATAAACTGGTGATAATGAAAAATGATTTTTTATAGTGTGATATAATATAATACTTATTAGTAGTAATAATAATACTATGAATGTAATGTGATGAATATAATGTGACATGATGTAATGTAATGTAGTGCGATATAATATAATAATTATTAGTAGTAATAATAATATATTTGATAATATATACGCTTGTGCTTGGTCACTTTTATAGTGGGTCCGACAGGATTTCTCTTTATAAATACCTACATACCACTCGCACATTCATCCAATCAAAGCCTCAACAACAAAAAGTCATGAGATCTCTCACAATTTTCTTGTTTCTCTTCTCACTTATTTTGGTATGAATTTATGTTTATAAAGGTGTTCGTATTGAAATGCATATTACAGTAAATAAATAATATTCTCTTCTCACTTGTTTGTCTTGTCTTTGATTAGATTGCAAGTCTTTGTGATGCAAGAGCAGACCCTGATAATTACTGGAAAATTGTAATGAAAGATGAGCTAATGCCGACAACGTTTCAGGATGCCCAAAGCCAAGATACACAAAGATCAAGTGGTGCAGATAATTACTGGAAAATTGTAATGAAAGATGAGCTTATGCCGGCAACGATTCAGGATGCCCATAGCCAAGATACACAAAGATCAAGTAACGAAGATAATAACAAGGATCAACTCGTTACTCGTTTTGATACACTACCTAATCTCAAGATTTTCACAAGAGACTTTAATACAAAACCTAATATCAATGATTACCATAAGCCTCCTAGGAAGTAAAGTTATTCAATTACCACAAGAAAACTATCAATAATAAATACAAGTAAACTTTGGGTTATGTTTTCGTGTGTGAATTGAAGGATACATACTTCAATTTTAGTATTTGTACAACAAATCCTTTTAAAACGATGATACATGCATGCAAACAAACATACATACATACATAAATACATACATACATACATACATATACATACATACATACATACATACATACATACATACATACATACATACATACATACATGCATGCATGCATGCATGTAGAGATTTGTACATTTTTTTCCTAAGAAGCCATGTAAATATGACATGTGAAAATTCTCAAGTTTTAGTAACAAGGGTATAAGATAAATTTTGGATCATAGATTATTATGTTTGGATATACTAAATATGCATCATCTCAACCAAATTGGATCCGGATCCAAGTCTATTTTGTAACGAAAATGTAAGGTGTGATGGTGTAAATATTTCAAAAAAATGTCATCAAGTTCTGCTTAAATAAACTATTAATAATGTAAAATGATTTTATATAGTGTAATATAATATAATAATTATTAGTAGTAAATGTGGCACCTGAGCAAAACCGCAACACACTTGATTTTCTCACTTCATTCCTCTGTGATTACTTGTCAAATTTCGGGACGAAATTTCTTTCAAGTTGGGGATGATGTGACAACCCGTATTCCCAAGGTTAGCATTGCTTAAATTCCACAACCTTTGGCGTGTGTCTTTACATCTAACTGCTTTTCTTTCACGGTCATATGCGATTTAATAAGTTACACGTGTGTTTCATTAAATGTTATGTGCGTAAGTTGTATGCTCGAAATCGTCGAATAGGTCTACCCGACCACTTAGATCGTATGTGTGTACGGGCATGGTAAAACGGGATAAGGAGGTGGGCCTTAGTTAGTGGGCCTTGTAATCGAATCAGGGCCGAATCATGCATTCGGAACCCACGTGTGGGCCTCATAACACAAGTCCGCACTAATATGAAATCTTGACCCAATTCGTTATTGTGTTTAACAAATAGAACCGGCCCAAACATTGTGTTGTTAGTAAACTGCCGGCCACAAATCCCTTATAGCCCAAATCCCTTATCCATACATTACATGTATACCTAACTAGCTAGTAATGCACACAAGTAACACAAACCCTACTTTTACACCCATTGTACGACGGCAATGAAAACCTTTCTTCCCTTTTCGAAGGCATCATTCCAGCTTGTTGATTGTGGTTAGTAAAAATCATATTTACACTAATATTGCTTGATTGATTCTTGTTTACATGTACCCGATTCTTGTTTATGATGACCCCATTTGATGATCATGTGTATATGCGATTGGATGTATCTAGTTAGATATATATATGGGCATATGATGACAATCTGATGATATTGACATTATGATTCGATGATTACATGATGAGTATGGTGGGCCGAATAGCATGGGTAATGGAATATGTCAGTATGTGTTTGAAAATTTATAACTCTCAGAACATGTGATTGGGAAACGGTGTCTGCCCTTGCAAGATTAATAGGCCTGTTTGAGTATAATTATTATGTTTGTATATGTAATTATTTGAGTAAACAGTCTGCACATGATGGAGGAATATAGTCCACATATAATATAAAAGTATGAGTCCCACTCATATTTAATTCATGTCCAAACATGTATATTCGCACATATGGATGATAAACTGTTCGTATATGATGATTTATACAAGTCCACACTTAAGTATATAATTATCAAATGAGTTGATCAAATTCAGAAATATGGTCTAGTTATTTGTCTGCATATATATTATGTTACTATTATGGTGATCATGGTGGACCGATTAACGTGGTCAATGGGTGGTATGTGTATATGTGATGATAGTGTGAGTTAGGGTTATTATACATAGAACTGTTAATCAAACTGATAAGAACGATTCATGATAGCATTGATAAGATAAAGAATGAGTGAAATCATGTGAATGATAATTATTGTATGATGATGAACAAGAGCAAGATAATTATATTGCTGATTCAATTTGAATATTATTTGTGAGTATATTATTGAGTGGGTATGTTGTATTAAGGGGTTCGGCTCTAGCAAAAGCCCGTACACATGATAACTGAATTAGTAAAAAAACAAGTGGGCTGTTTGAGATGATGGGCTGCACCCTCGGCCTCAAGTGAACGGACTTGTGTAACGCGTTGGGCCGCATATGTTTAATTTTGGGCTTGAAGGGTATGCGAGCGAATTATGTGTGTATGTGTGTTGTACGTTTGAATGGTTACATGTTAAGCAATTATGCGATGGCACTAGATGAATGGATGAACTGTCATGACTAGGATTGCTGGTGTGCGTTACATGTACAATAAATGTGCGTTATGTGAACAATGTGAACGTGAATTAATTGTGCATGGGATGCGTGATTTATGTGCACGCGAAACTGATTGTTATTAGTAATTACAATAGGGACTAATTGACCAACTTGGAATACGTGTCTTAAACTTACCGAGCAAAACAAAGGTGAGTTCACTACTTTTGAGCATGCGTCCCGGTGGTTGGGACAGTCAGTGGGTATCCCGGGGAGGGATAAATCTTTTGGGTAAAACTGGTATATTGGATAATATTCTCATTCTATCACTCTTAAGTCCCATCTTTTGTTACCGAGGAGGTAACGGGGTATTAGTTGGTAGCGCTACTTAGGTTTGGCACCCTCACACCGTACCGGGGAGGACGGTTGTGAACTAATGACCCAGTCGGGCCCAGTGCTTTGATAGAAGCACTGGGGAAAGGGCAAAACATACATCAGGAGCCGTCTTGTTCAGTATCGAGATATTATCAATATTACCTTTACATTTGTTAATAAACTGGAATAAACACTTGGTAACGAACGTTTTCTAAAACTGTGAACTCGCCAGCTTTGTCTGATACACTTGTTGCATGCTCGCAGGTCGTTAGGTATCTTGGATTTGGAAACTTGCTGTCTGGAGGAGCAGGAGTGGTCATGGGTCGACAGAAGGGACTCATGTGATTATTTGTTTACTATTATACATTGGTTTTTGAACAACTTAGTTATGATTTATTATTTGCTTCCGCTGAACATATTGGTTTTCTCATAAACTTGATGATGGTATTTTATTAACAACTGAGAACTTTATTTGAAACTTGTGTGAGTTCAATGTAATTAGTGGCTCTTTGTCGGTACGTCACACGCCTATCAGGGACACTCCCTAGGTGGTATTTCGGGGGTGTGACAGTTTGGTATCAGAGCCACTGGTTATAGTGAACTTAGTTTTAAAACGATTTTATAAAACCAGCCTATAACCGAACAGATCCGAAATCGACCATGACACTCAGCTCCAGACTGCAAGGTTCGTCTCTTGTTTACTATTGCACAGTATCTCTAGTATTTGCTATTAGACAACATCACACGTGAATACACACTTGGCACTACAGTATGAACTTATATGTTAACACCCCATGTCATGTGTGACACTCCTTGAACCTTCATGCTCTATGTTGTGATGTCATTTGTCTTGTTGCTTGAATTCAGGGAAACCTTTTAACATGAGTTGGGAGGAACTGAGATAAACATGCAAACTGGGTTATTGTTATAGGTGCACACATAATAATAATGTGGGGTGCATGTGAGTCCCAGTGAAACTTGACAAGTGTGAAAAGGATTCCGCTCTGCTAGTTGATGCTATGATAGAACTCGGTAGTCTATGGGAGGTTATAGTAATGCTTGACCCCTACTTGAACTTGCTTTTTGAAATTCTTCCTTTACTTGTATAGAATCATGAGTGGACGTGGAGGACGTGGTGGAGCCCGCGGTGGTGGACGTGGCCATATTGCTATGACTCAAGCTGAGTTAACCGATCTCATCAACACTCGCGTGGCTGAAGCCTTAGCGGCTTATCAGGATGGTACGATATGTTCCAAACACTCTTACCCCTTCTGTCGTATGTTTGAGTCTTACTTGTTTGTTATATGTCCTTTCGTTGATAGGTCAACCGGTGCAGCAAAATTCGCACCATCCACCTGTTTGAACGTTCAAAACCTTTATGGATTGTAAGCCGCAGACCTTCAGTGGGACTGAAAGTGCTGTAGGACTCCTGCGTTGGTTCGAAAAAGCGGAGTCCATATTCGCGATGTGTAACTGTCATGTAGGGGACAGAGTGAAGTATGCTACGGGCACGCTAGAGGATGGTGCCCTGACATGGTGGAATGCCCAGGTTCAGCTGTTGGGTATCGAGGCGGCGAACGCCACTACTTGGGACGACTTTAAGGAGTTGATCAGCGAGGAGTATTGTCCTTGTGATGAGATTCAGAAATTGGAGAACGAGTATTATGATCTGAAGATGGTGGGATCCGAGATTGAAGCATACGCGAAGCGGTCGCATGAGTTGGCTATCTTGTGCCCGAATTTGTCCCGACCTATGTCTCGAAGAATTGAGTTGTTCATCAAGGGATTACCTCCACGAGTGAAGGGTTTGGTTACTGCAGCTAACCTCAACAACTTAAGTCAGATTGTCCGTTTGGCTCACAAATCACCGATCAGGAGGTGGAGAGTAATTCACTACCACCACGTGTTTCTGCTACTGCTACTACTGCCGCTACTGCAGCTACTACCCCCGCCACTGACAGCAAGCGTAAGTGGAACGATGTGGACAAGGCGTCCAATTCAGTGCAGTCACAGAAAAGGCCGGACACTGGCAGCAATCACAGTTTCAGCCAGTCGTCTTCAGTGAATCAGAATCAGGGTAACAGTTCAGGTCAGGGTTCTTAAGCGGGAAAACTACCACTGTGCAGCAAGTGCAACTATCATCATCGGGGGCAGTGTACTCGGATATGTCACAGGTGCAACAGAGCATGGCACATGGCCAGGGATTGTAGGGTTTCACTCCCGAACCCGCAGTAGCAGTCACAGCAACAGGGTAGACAGCAGCCTCAGCAGAACTAGGGTATTCGTAAGGGTTGTTTTCAATGTGGAGCTGAGGGTCACATCAAGCGAGACTGCCCTCAGCTGAATCAGAATGCAGGTGGTAATAACAATGGGAACAACAACAACGCTGGGAACAATAATGGGAACAACGGGGGAAACGGTGCGCGTGGGCGCGGGTTTACTATTGGAGCTGGGGAGGCTCGGAATGAAGGCAACGTAGTAACCGGTACGTTTTCAGTAAATGGTATATTTGCTTCTATTTTATTCGACTCTGGTGCCGATTGGAGTTATGTATCTTTGGGGTTCAGTCGCCAGTTAGGGCTGAGTCCTACACCACTTGTAACTAAACACATAGTAGAGATAGCTGATGGTAAGACAATTGAGGCTTCACACGTTCTTGTTGGGTGCAAACTCGACCTCATGGGTCAAGTCTTCGACGTTGATCTACTCCCTATTACTCTTGGAAGTTTTGATGTGGTTATCGGCATGGACTTGTTGTCCAAACATCAGGCTGAAATTCTCTGCAAGGAGAAAATCGTGCGTGTTCCTCTCCCTAGCGGAGAATCTCTATCGGTTCAGGGTCATCGTAGTGGTGCCACAGTAAGCATTATTTCGGCAATGAAGGCTCTGAAGTGTCTGCGTAAGGGCTATCCTGCTATTTTAGCCCTTGTTACTGATTCGCAGACTGACGAGAGGATGATCGAGGATCTTCCAGTTGTTCGTGAGTTTCCTGATGTGTTTCCTGAAGAACTCCCTGGTTTACCTCCACATCGTCAGGTGGAATCCCTGATACACTTGTTGCATGCTTGCAGGTCGTTAGGTATCTTGGATTTGGAAACTTGCTGTCTGGAGGAGCAGGAGTGGTCATGGGTCGACTGAAGGGACTCATGTGATTATTTGTTTACTATTATACATTGGTTTTTGAACAAATTAGTTATGATTTATTATTTGCTTCCGCTGAACATATTGGTTTTCTTATAAACTTGATGATGGCATTGTATTAACAACTGAGAACTTTATTTGAAACTTGTGTGGGTTCAATGTAATTAGTGGCTCTTTGTTGGTACGTCACACGCCTATCAGGGACACTCCCTAGGTGGTATTTCGGGGGTGTGACAGTAAAAGTACTATGAATGTAATATGATGAATATAGTTTGACATGATGTAATGTAGTGTAATGTAATGTAATATGATGTGATGTGATGTGATGAATATAAGTAACATAATGTGATGGACATAATGTAACATGATGTAATATAATATAATATAATATAATATAATTATTAATTTATTTTTATTAAATTTTAAATTTTAATATAAGAATAAATATTTCATATGCGTGAAAATACCATAAAAATGAAATTTATATTCTAAAACTATAGATGTTACACGACCTCGTTTCGGCCTCTCCAAATGTACCAACAAGACAACAAAACAATCACATGAGCTAATCGTTTCTTGGCTTTAATGTTTTTTGTCAAGCCCCATAAGGTTAATTCCTCTGATGATTCTCACTTATTAAAATTACTACTATGTAGTGGAATTCCCCATGTGTCGAGGCGGAAGTTAGAACGTAATCAATTTAATTCACTACGCTATTGGTACAGTACTGACATTCGGTACATTACTAAAAGAGATTAAAATGAATTCGGTATTGCACCAATATTGTTTAGATTATATAAGTTTTGGTCTTTTAAAAACCAATAATCCCAAGAAGCCAAAGGGACACGCGTCACAAATTTAACGTCTTAAAAACCGCACCAAAAATCTACAACAACTTAAACACATAGCACAACAACAACAACCTGCAAGATAAACCAAAAAACAAAGAGTACAACCCAATGCACACACAAACTACAAATTAATAAAATGGATTTGTCAAAGTAATTTTTAGTTGTCACTTTTTTTCAAAAATTTATAAAATAAGCGGTTATAATTTGAATATATATATATATATATTAAATCATGAAATTTATAGCTTTTTAGTGTGCTATATAAAAACATGTTTTTTTAATGTATAAATTCATATTTTTATTCATAAAATTGTATATTTTGATTATATAAAGTCCACATGATATAAACAATATCAAACAAGCATTAGAAGAAATAAAAAAAATATAAGAAAAAATGGTAACATGGTAATTACACACTATTAAAGTTTAGTTATTGTAAGGAAACAAAAAAAAGTTTGAATGACTTATTGGAACAGTTGGCGATGATAAATGTAATGTTATGAACATAATGTAATATGATATAATACATTATTAATTTATTTTCATTAAAATTAAATTTCAATACAATAAAATCAAATTGAAAATTCTAGAAATGTAGAGGTTAGAGCATGATACACTCAATAACTCTCATGATTCTCACTTATTAAAGATTAGTACTAAGTAGTGGAATTCCCCACGTGTTGAGGCAGTAATTCGAACGTAACAGTTAAATTCATTATGCTATTTGTACGTAACTGACATTGGGTATAATAACAAAAGGAGATAAAAACAAATTTGGTATTGTACCAACATTGTTTTGATTATATAATTTTGGTCTCTTTAGCAAAATCTATAACCAAAACCACAAAATGGAATACTAGTACTAGTACCGAGGTTGTTCGAACCACATTGGTTTGGCTCATCACGGTAAATAACAAAAAAAATAATATTTATATTTGGCCATTTGATTTTAAAGAGAACTTAAAAGAATAACGAAAATAGTAAATGACGTTAGTTTATACAAAAAAGGAACTAAATGGGAGGTTGCTTTGATAATATATACGTTCCTGCTTGATCACTTACACATTTCTACTTGCAAATATGTTTCAAAAATAATCAGTACCAAGACCTATATAAAAATCGACACGCCAAAACGACATATTCGGAATTTTATGAAACATCTTTTCCTAAAAGTTATAAGAAAAAACCAAATAGTAGTAGTAGTAGCAGCAGCAGCAGCAGTTTTCAGTAAAAGTTATACCTAAATATAAATAAAAATATGCACATTACAACGACATGATAAGAATTATATAAAATAATGTATTTTGAAAGTTGTAAGAGAAACACAAAAAATATAATAAATTTAAATCGTTTGTGCTTTAAGTATTTGTACAGGAGATAAAAATATGCATGTTACAATGGCATACTCAAAATTTTATGAAACACCTTAAATTGAAGTTATTCCAGAACAATTTATCCTAAAAATTAGTTATAATACAAAATAAAACAAAAGTTATAAAAATTAATAATAACTTTATATGGTTAAGGTTATATGCGTACACATTTTACTAATTCATATAATATTTTTTTTGAACGAAATTATTATAATATCTTTTATATATATATATATGGGAGTTGGCTACAAAGTCTATTTTTCCTACAAAGTGTAAAAAGTCATAAAACACCACAATTTCAGCCATAAAACACACTCAAAACCCACAAATAACAAAACGAAGATTACTAAAATGCCATATTTGTGGGTTTTGTATTGTGTTTTGGATGATAAGGCTTTGATTACCGAATGACTAACATTAGTGTGTTTTATGTTGATCATCATGTTGTGTTTTATATTCATAGTTCTACAATGATGTGTTTGAAGTTTTTATGGAATGTTAGGGTTTGAATATTGTGTTGTAGTGATCTTCACTCTCTTATTTGTGGGTTTTGAGTGTGTTTTATGACTGAAATTGTGGTGTTTTATGACTTTGTACACTTTGTAGGAAAAATCGACTTTGTAGCCAAACCCCACAGGGGAAGGTTTAAATGAGAACGCTAAATATTGTGAGAACCGTGAGAACAAATGAAAAAACCGTGAGAACTTGGTCAAAAACAATTCAAATTCAAAAACAATTTCTACACTTATCATTATTATTCGAATACAATGTTAGAAATTTAATTTACACGTTTAAATTTACGTGAATTCGTAAACAAAGAAAATTTACACATGTGTAAGTTTGCCATTTACACATGTGTAAATCTGTTAAATTTACACATGTGTAAAAAATCTAAAAAGAGTGATTTTGAAAGGAGAAATGAATTATTTGATGTTGTAAATTCTTTTTTTTGATGTTGTATCTTAATTACAATGAGGTTTGTATTAAAAAAATTTGGTTTTGATTGGTTTTTCATTCGTTCTCACGGTTCTCGCAATATTTAGCGTTCTCAAGATAACCCTCCCCTATATATATATATATATATATATATATATATATATTGAATGGCAAATTTGGATCACTGACGGACCATTGGAGTATCATCGTGCCACCAGTGAAACCACCCGATCATATCCATCTCCACTAGGCATAATGCCTGTTAGGAATAGATTTTCACAGAGCTTATGGATCACGGATCCTCAAATGCAGCTTGGATCACGGATCCTCAGTTCAATTTGAATTAAGAATCCTCAAAAGATGTTGCAGGACTAAGGATCCAGGATCCTCATTATTATCCTAACACAAATAGTTGTTTCCATCGTTTTTGAACTTGTTTTGCAGGTGTATTCGAATAGGACTTGGTCTATCCGAGATTCTAGGGGAATATGCTTGGTGATTCTGCACGTGCTTGAACTCTTCAACCGTTATGGTGATCGTGGGGGACTTGCATCTTTTGCGGATAGTTAGTTAGGCTAGATATTTCTATTTTTAATGGGGATACAAGCTTGATTTAGACATTGTTATTAGCAACACAACCGCACTACACTTGAGCTCTCAAGAACTCTCTACAATTACACACTTTTGCACACTAGTGATCCTTGTACCAAGCTTGTATCATCCCGATTTGTAAACCTTGTTTGTTTAATATTGTTAGGGGAGGATTTTTGAATGATTAGTGATCCTCAATTACTGTTGGGCTTAGTGATCCTCACTTCTGTTTGAATTAGTGATCCTCAGAAGTGTTGCAGGATCAGGATCATGGATCATCTTAAGGATCCTTATACTAACGATTGTCTACTTTGAATATGGTGTTGTTTTGCAGGAGTACGAGCTTGGACTTGGTCTTGGCGATATTTCTGGAGCATATTCCATATTTATTCCGCACGTGCATGGCTGAAATGGACGTTATGGAGTTCGTGGAGGAGTTGCACCAAATGCGGAATGTTTGTTAGCTTAGATATTTTCCACTTTTAAAGGGGATAGCGAGCTAAATAGAAACACTTGGCTATTTTTAGCTTAACACACACTCTCGTAACTGCTCTCACCAGCTCTCAACAATTCACTTGGCGATTACACACTTTTTTGCACATTACACTGTAGTGATCCTTGTAATTAGCTCGCTATCATCCGAAGTTGTAATACATTTCTTGTTTAATCTGAGTTGGTGATCGGTAGTTTCCATCACCCGATGTTTTTTATGCCGGAGATCATTCATTGATCAAGGGCTTTTTCCTCGTATAAATCTTTGTGTCACTTGTTCATTTCATTTCTGAGTGATCCTTAGTGTTGTTCATTGATTCAAGCATCATACCTCACAACAGAAAGTTTGGTTGCATTATCATTGCTTGACTTTTAACCAAAACAGTTTGGCGCCCACCGTGGGGCAATTGGTGGTCATTTCGGTTCATTACAACCAAGCAGATGGCTTCCTCAACAAAGAATACATCAAGTTCTATGCCGGCAATTAGTTCTTCACAAGGCGTTCCACCTTTGCCTCCACCACCTTCTGGATCCCAGAAGAATGCTGAGAATGCCGCGAAGAGACAAACCCCCATTTTCACAAAACCACCAACTTCTTCTGTTTCCTCTAATCCTACCACTAATGACCTTTTTACTCTGATTTTGCAGATGAGAGATCGCATGCAAGAGTAGGACAAAACCAATGAAAGAATCCTCCAGGAGATTGGTGATATCAAGAAACAGAAGAAATCAGTGGAGGATCACTCTCCTCTGATGCCAAGGTCCTTGAATTTTGACACTCCGGTTGTAAATACCTTACAATTGGCAGATCCGGGCATCCAGTATCAAAGTGGTCCATCAGAAAGGCATTATGGAACAACAACTATGAGTCAGGCATTTGGCTCTCACTTCCAGCCTCAAGGATCCTCCTCTCAACCATCGGGATCCTCTTTTCAGCATCAAGGATACTTCACATCAGGAGGATACTTGGGAATGCATGCAGTTCAAGGATCCTCCCAGGTTTAAGGATCCTCTACGGCTCCAGGATCATCCCAGGTCCAAGGATCCTCCATGGCTCAAGGATCCTTCCAGCTTCAAGGATCCTCTATGATTCCAGGATCCTCCCAGTTTCTAGGATCCTCTATGCCCCAAGGATCCTTTCAGGTTTAAGGATCATCTCAGCTTCAAGAATCCAACATCTTTCAGGATCAGGGATTCTTAAGAAGTATGCAACCTCCGAGCACCAATGTTCATCAAGGAGACTTCATACCAATGCAGACCATCGCTTCATCTGGTCCTTCGATCATACCAGAATCCCGTCAATATGGATTCACATCCGCAATTCCAAACATGAATCCTCCGGGAGGTAACACTTTTAATAATTCATATAACACTAACCATGGCTCAATGCAGGATACAGGTATCAATCAGGCTATGGCTAGGGAATTACAGAAACTTAAGGATATGATATCCAGTGTACCAGGAGTGGTTAAACCCATTCCTGAAATTGCAGATGGTAGCCATAGGATATCTCGTTTTGCACCACCCTTATGTGATGCTGAGATACCCAAAAGGTTCCAGATATCATCTATGAAGCTGTATGATGGTTCAACAGATCCAGAAGAGCATGTAGCTCAGTATAGGGAGAGGATGGAGATCAATCCAATTCCTGAGAGGTTAAAGGAAGCATGTCTATGCAAGGGATTTGGATCCACACTCACAGGATCTGCTCTTAAATGGCTGCTAAGTCTTCCCCCTTACTCTATTACTTCATTTGCTAATCTAGTTAATTTGTTTAATAGTCAATTCTCTTGTAGTAGAAAATTTGAACGATTAACTAGTGATCTATATAGGGTAACACAAGGTCAAAATGAATCACTTAGAGATTATATCACTAAGTTTAGTAAAGAATCCTTAGATATTCCTAATTTGGATATTGCTACGGCTGTAGAAGCCTTTAAAATGGGATTGCTTAGGGATTCATTATTCTATGATGATCTTGTGATGACACCTTGCAGAAATCTTGATGAAGTAAGAACCAGGGCCCTTAGGTTCATCCGCCTAGAGGATGACAAAAGGATCCAGGATAGATTGACAGGATCCTCAAAACAGGAGAAACAAGGATCCTACTTCAGGAACAACAAATCAAAGTCCTACAACAAATCTGATAACTAGAACGTGCATGCAGTGGAACAAGAAGAGGATGATGAGGATTATCCTCCTATTTCTGAATATTGTTTTTCTGTAGATAACAATGAACTAATCCTTGTAATGCAGAATCTAGGTGAGAAAGCTAGATGGCCAAGAAAAAGTGATAAACCAGCTGCTACAAAGGATAAGTCCAAGTGGTGTGCATATCATGAGGATTTCGGACATCTCACTGAAGAGTGTATTGCACTAAGAAAGGAAATTGGTTACTTGTTGAGCAAGGGGCATTTGAAGGAACTTTTGGGACGGAAAAAGTCAAGGATCCAGGATCCTGAAAGGATCCCGGAAAGGGCTCCTGCTCCTCCAGCAGATGCACAAGTTATAAACTTCATATCCGGTGGATCAGACATTTGTGGTACTTCCTTCTCAGCAGCCAAGAGACATGCTAAGGAAACCAAGATGGATAATGGGGATAGACCCATCCGGACCTCCACCGTCACCAAGGATAAGATCATAACTTTTGATGAGGATGATCGTGTTGATGTCCAGGATCCTCATCATGATGGTCTTGCCATGGATACATGATATGAAGGCAGTCCCATCCACCTATCATCAGTGTGTAAAGCTTCCAAGTCCATGGGGAGTGGTGAAAATTGAGAGTGATCAACAAGAGGCTAAGAATTATTATACATCATCAATGAAGCCAGCCTCAAGACCAAGGGAGCAATAGCAATTAAAGTATCCTTCAAGAAATGTCTTGGAGGCAAGAGAACATGATTTGAAAGAAATCCTCATGGATCCTGATGATCCTGAATCCAAGATCTTCATAGGATCAGGGATCCTTGGCGACATTGAACAGGAGCTAGTATCCTTCCTCAAAAGAAGGAAAACTACCTTTGCCTGGAAACATGAGGATATGACAGGTATATCTAAAGACATAATTACTCATAAACTTGGCATTGACAGGTCATTCAAGCCAATTCATCAAAAGAGGGGGAAGTTTGCACCTGAAAGGAATGCTATTATCCAGGAAGAGGTAGACAAACTACTTCGGGCAGGTATGATAAGAGAGGTTAAGTATCCAAGATGGTTAGCCAATGTGGTTTTTGTTCAAAAGAAAAATGGAAAGTGGAGGGTGTGTGTCGATTTTACTGATTTAAACATGGCATGTCCCAAGGATCCTTTCCCATTACCCCACATTGACTCCATGGTGGATGCTACCGCGGGTCATGAGTTGTTGACTTTTATGGATGCTTCATCTGGATTTCAACAAATTCAGATGGAACCATCTGATCAAGAGGATACAGCCTTTATGACCCCAACTGGTATGTATTGTTATATTGCTATGCCATTTGGACTAAGGAATGCAGGTGCTACTTATAAAAAGGCTAGTCAATATGATGTTCAAGGAACAAATTGGACACACTATGGAAGTCTATATTGATGACATGATGGTTAAGTCCAAGAAAGCTGATGATCACCTTAAAGACTTGGAGGAAGCATTCAATATCCTTGATAAATTTAATATGAAACTAAATCCTTCCAAGTGTCATTTTGGTGTTAAGGCAGGTAAATTCTTAGGCTATATGGTGACAAAGAGGGGCATTGAAGCAAGTCCAGAGCAAATCAAGGCTATTGTGAATATCAAATCTCCTGCCAATGCTAAGGATGTGCAAAGATTGACAGGCAGAATCGCCGCCTTGAACAGGTTCATATCTAAATCCTCAGAAAAGTGCAAGGAATTCTATGACATCCTGAGGAAGAACAAGAAATTTGAATGGACTGAGAAGCATGAAAGTGCCCTCAAAGCTCTTAAGGAATACCTATCCTCAGCCCCTACCTTGATGAAACCAGAAAAGGGGGATGTATTATCCTTATACCTAGCAGTATCCTCAAAAGCAGTAAGTACGGTCCTTGTTAAAGATCACGAAGGTACACAACATCCTGTCTATTATGTAAGTAAGAGTTTGCTTGATGCTGAATCCAGGTATTCACATTTAGAAAAACTTATCCTTGCATTAATTATGGCATCTACTAAATTAAGACATTATTTTGAAACTCATGCCATTATTGTTAAAACTAATTTTCCAATTAAGAATGTCCTCAGGAAACCTGAAATGTCAGGAAGGATGGCTAAGTGGGCAATGAAGCTGAGTGCATATGATATAAGATATGAACCAAGGACTGCCATCAAATCCCAAGCCTTAGCTGACTTTATGGCAGATTTTAGTAGTGATTTGCAAAAGGAGTCTGAGTTAGAAGTCCAACAGCTTGAAGAAACCGAGGATCCTTGGATACTATTCACTGATGGAGCCTCCAATGTAAAAGGAACAGGGCTGGGAATACTACTAAAATCGCCACAGGGGGACATAATACCCCACTTTATAGCTTGTGAATTTCAAACTACCAACAATGAGGCTGAGTATGAAGCCTTGATAGCTGGTTTGCAAATTGCTAAGCATATGAGGATCAGGTATCTTGAGGTACATGTAGATTCATTATTAATCACTAATCACTTTAATGGATCCTATGCTGTTAAAGGTGAAAAGCTAATCAAATATTTAGAGATAGTCAAAGAATTGGCACTCTCTTTTGTATCCTTTAGTTTGACACAGGTACCAAGGGAAGAGAATGCAGAGGCTGATGCATTAGCCAATTTAGGATCAACCTTGAGGATCCCGGAGGATATAAGGATCCCTATTATCCATATCCTGACCCCTGCTATCGAGGATCATGTAGCTATGGAGATAGGAGAAGATTCCGCAATCATCCCTAGTGATGATACTCAATCTCATTCAGGATCATGGATCCTCCCAATCATGAGATACATACAGCATGGAGAGATTCCTACAGGAGAAAACCCTAGGGCTTTCAAAATTAAGGTATCTCAATTTACAATATTGAATAATATGTTGTATAAACGATCTCTTGCAGGACCATATTTAAGATGCATTGAGGATCCTGAAATCCAAGAAGCCTTAAAGGATTTCCTTGAAGGAGATTGTGGAAACCACACTAGGGGCAGGGCATTATTCTCAAGGATCCTGAGGACAGGATACTATTGGCCTACTATGAAGAAGGATGCTGTGGAGTATGCCAAGAAGTGTGATCCTTGTCAGAGACACAGTAATATCCTTCATCAACCAGCAGAACTTTTGCATCCTATATCCTCTTCTTGGCCATTTATGAGATGGGGAATGGATATAGTTGGTAAGCTTCCTAAGGAACCTGGTGGAAAAGTATTCATGCTTGCTATGACTGATTACTTCTCCAAGTGGATAGAGGCTGAAGCTTTTGCTCAAGTCAGAGAAAAGGAAGTTATATCCTTTATTAAAAGAAATATTATTACTAGATTTGGTATTCCTTCTGAAATTGTTTGTGATAATGGATCCCAATTTATTGGGAATAGAACTACTAACTTTTGTGACAGCTGGGGGATTAAGATGATAACATCAATACTAGTCCACCCACAAGCTAATGGTCAGGAAAAATCATCCAACAAGATCATCATCAACAATTAGAAGAAGAAGCTTGGATCCAAGAAAGGAAAATGGGCAGAAGAACTACCTTATGTGCTTTGGGCCGATAGGACAACTCCCAAGAATGCTACTGGCCAAACTCCATTTTCTTTGGTATTTGGGGCAGAATCAGTGATCCCTATAGAGATGGTGGTTCCAACTGCAAGAACAAGCATTCGTGATCCTGAAGAAAATGCTGAAAACTTGGTTCAAGACTTGGATACTATAGAAGAAATCAGGGATTTGGCAAGGATAAGGATGGCTAGTTATCAACAAAAGATGGCTGGAGCCTACAACAAAAATGTCAGGATCAGGAAGTTCCAAGTTGGTGATATGGTATTAAGGAAAGCATTTCAGAATACCACCAATCCTGCTGATGGAAAGTTCGCACCAAAATGGGAAGGCCCTTACTTGATCGAAGCTGAAGCAGGAAAGGGGGCATATCGATTGCTAACAATGGAAGGTGATTTGCTACCAAGAGCTTGGAATGCTGTCCATTTGAAGAAATATTTCATGTGACAAGGGTCCATGATCCTTACATGACAAGTATCCTTGAAGGGTCCTTACAGAACAGATGATCCTCATTTTGGTAACATTCTAATCTCAAACTATTTCATTCTTTTATTCTCTTATACAAGGATAAGGATCCTGCATCCTTTATCCTCCTTTCACTTGATTATGAGTTTTGAAGGTTTAGGTATCTTTAACAAAGGACTGATTATCCACAGAAGTATCCAATTATTTTGGCTTGACCCCAGTTATTTGGGCTTGACCCCAGTTTGGGCCTTTCCCCAGTTTCGCCAGTAGCGCACGATGATCCTGGTATAGTTCATGGCAATGAGACCAGTACCCGCTTTAGGGGCTGACAATTTCATTGTACTGGCTGTATTCAGGATCCTACGTATAATGGTAGACGTACCATACATCCATTCCTAAGGTTTCTAACGTTTTCACGTTAGCTAAGGTTTTGGCATTTTCATGTCACTAAGTTTGGATAGTCGCCAGTGAGGGCCATACTCCAATTTACACACGATCCTTGGGCTTGTCCCCAGTTATCCTTGGGCTTGTCCCCAGTTATCCTTGGGCTTGTCCCCAGTTATCCTTTGGGCTTGTCCCTAGTATATTGGGCTTGTCCCCAGAATTGTTGGGCTTGTCCCCAGTTACTAACTCTTATCTTATATTGTCTTAGTCCCAAGTTGTATCCTATTTCAGGTTTTCGGAGACAAACGATCAAGGATCCTTGATTCTTACCTTCTACTAAGGTTTGTCTTTTGGTTATCCTGATTATAAGTGTTAAAGGTTAGGATCCTAACTTGGATTCTCAGGTATGATCCTTAACTATTTTGATTTTATGACCCTTATCCTTTGACAACTGAATTTATGATCCTTAAACTATATTACTTTTCAGAACTTACCAACTAAAGGATATGTGATCCTTGACCATATCCTAAACTTTTTGAGGATATTTATTGAATTTTTTCTTTACTTAATGAATTCAGACAAAATGTATATCACAGCAATTAGAAAGTAAAGTACTAACAAGGATATCAACACGGGAGATAGCCAAAAAGTTAAAGTTATTTTATTCACAAAACGTTAAACCCTTTAAGGTTGTCAAAATTGCCAACCCACGTTTCTACCAGCAAAACGTGGCCCATCCACATGGGTTGGCAAAGGGTGTCCATTGTTTACGGGTCTTTGTAGTGCAGGAAATAAAAGACGGAAGGATAACGAGTGGCTTCATCCCCCAAACAGAGGATCCATCCACCACCCATTATCCGGCCTATTGTTCAAGGATCCATGATCCTTCACCCTAGAAACTATTGTCTAAAGTTATTACAACCCATCATTGTTCAACAAAAACATCAAAACCAAACAACAAACTTAAAAAAAATGGGCTCCGGCTACGTCTAGAAATGTCCTTCATCGCCCATTCCTGCAGCTTACACCTTCGCTGCATCACCATCTCCTCCAGCTCCAGCATCCTTCACATGATCCTTGCCACTGCCACCAGCCTCGATTGCCAGAACCTCATCAGCCTCTTCTTCGTCCTCCAACTCAGCCAGCCTAGCCTTCCAGCCCTCTACGTCCCAGCTGCTCTTGTCAAAGTCAGGATCCAGAGTTTCTTGGGCCATCTGCAACTTGGTCTTGTACATGGCAATGGCAGCGGAGACATTAGCATCTTCCGTGATCTCGTGCTTCTCATAGTCAGCATTGATCTGAGCTGCAACGGCCTGAGTTTTGGCATCATTGAGGTCCTTTTCGAGGGAGGCAATCTTGTGATCCTTGAGCACCACCACTTTTTGGAGATCAGAGTATTTCTCCTCAAGCTCTTCGACGTTCCCAACATAGTCCTCGATTTCAGCAAATTTCTGCAAAGAAGACAATGTAAAGTTTAGGATCACATGATCCTCAAGTGGGTAGGATAACTAAGCTAAGTCAATGATCCTTACATCAGCAAAGTACTCGAGGAACTGATGGCGGATCAGAGGCAAGCCTTCTAGATTGTCAGCTTTAGAGGTCTTCCTTTTCTTTCCACCTCTTCCCTTTGAAGTGGTTGCCTTCGGGACTATGACGGAGGGGCTAGCAGCAGACTTTTTCTTTGAGGATCAGACAGTGTCAAGGTCAGTGACACTGAATTTGGAGGCAGATCTTGAAGGTTTTCCAGCACCTACACACCCAAAACAGATAAGTATCCTTATCCCATTTCTATTTAACTATTTATTTAAACATTTAATTATGCAAAAAATAGGATACTTACTCGACATAGTGACAGAACCTGAGGATACCTCTTGAGAATCCTGGGTGTTTGTTTTAAATGATCTTCTTGCAGGATCAAGTTTTCTAAAAGCAGCAAGCCTCTCCTTGGTGGCAGGTGATGGTATAATGTGCGAAACAGCGATAGCTGTACAACAGAAACAAAAGCATGTTAGTGATCCTCATCAGAAACAAGCTTATTCGGTGATCCTTCTAAGGATCCTCTATCCTACCATGGGTGGTCCACTTCCTTGGAAGATCCTTTCCATCAGGGATAGAATCCCTTCTGACAAAGAAGAATCGCCGTTTCCAGTTGGTGTCATTCTTAGTGGCTTTGAAGATGGGATGCTCTTCACCAGGTTTATGTTTGAGTAGATACCGATGAGATCCATGGCTTACGAGGTCATACATCTCTGCCAACTCCGACATTCCCAGATCAATGCCTTCTTGCTCAATGATCCTTTCAAGGGTATATAAGACCCTCCAGATCATTGGCATCGCTTGAATGTAGGAGATGCCGGTGAGAGAGAAGAACGACTGGGTGAATTCAGGGAAAGGGTACGAATATCCTATTATAAATGGTGTGACTGGAAAGGCTACCCAGGTTTCAGAAATATAATCACTGAGAATGGTGGGATCAAATGGTTTGAAATCGGTGTTTGCCAGAAAGCAATGGCGGATTCTGTCTATCTGTGGATCAGTGAAGCAGCATCGTTCTTTTGCAGAATCTTTTATGATCCCTTGGCTTTTCAAGGGGCTGTCCTTCTTGTGATCCTTAGCCGGTGAGGATCTTAGCATTATCTTGATTATGACGGTGGTGAAGGAGAAGAAACAGAGTGAGAAGATGAAGAGAGAAAGGAAAGAGAAATACCTGATCAAGTCTTTGAATGAAGATTTAAAGAAGGAAACGCACGAATTTAAATGCTCTCGAACCCTTATCTCTAACTTCAATTTATAAAGATGATTTGACGTCAGGATGGTAACGGCTAGTCCGACTACAACAGCTAGTTATCCGTTGATTCGTTGCGGATAAGAACGAGAAAATATAACTCGTTTATTTACAAATTACTCATATTTTGGGGGCAATTGTTAGGGGAGGATTTTCGAATGATTAGTGATCCTCAATTACTGTTGGGCTTAGTGATCCTCACTTCTGTTTGAATTAGTGATCCTCAGAAGTGTTGCAGGATCAGGATCATGGATCATCTTAAGGATCCTTATACTAACGATTGTCTACTTTGAATATGGTGTTGTTTTGCAGGAGTACGAGCTTGGCTGAAATGGACGTTATGGAGTTCGTGGAGGAGTTGCACCAAATGCGGAATGTTTGTTAGCTTAGATATTTTCCATTTTTAAAGGGGATAGCGAGCTAAATAGAAACACTTGGCTATTTTTAGCTTAACACACACTCTCGTAACTGCTCTCACCAGCTCTCAACAATTCACTTGGCGATTACACACTTTTTTGCACATTACACTGTAGTGATCCTTGTAATTAGCTCGCTATCATCCGAAGTTGTAATACATTTCTTGTTTAATCTGAGTTGGTGATTGGTAGTTTCCATCACCCGAGGTTTTTTATGCCAGAGATCATTCATTGATCATGGGCTTTTTCCTCGTATAAATCTTTGTGTCACTTGTTCATTTCATTTCTGAGTGATCCTTAGTGTTGTTCATTGATTCAAGCATTATACCTCACAACAGAAAGTTTGGTTGCATTATCATTGCTTGATTTTTGACCAAAAAAAATATAATTGGCGATAGGTAGTTTCCATCACCCGAGGTTTTTTTATGCCGGAGATCATTCATTGATCAAGGGCTTTTTCCTTGTATAAATCCTTGTGTTCATCACTCATTTCATTCATTCATTGTTCATACATTTGATCATTTAATTAAGCATCATACCTCACAAAATCAGATTTGCTTGCATTATCCTTGTGTGATTTTTGACCAAAACAGTTTGGCTCCTACCGTGGGGAAATCGGTGCTTCATTCTTGAAAAACTTTTGTTCATTTCATCCATCTCTGTTCATTACCCTTAACCACATGACTTCCCATGAAAAAAACACTTCAAGCTCCATGCCGACAATCACCTCTTCACAGGGCATCCCACCTTTTCCTCCTGACTCTTCTGGATCCCAGAAGAATGCTGAGAAAGCTGCGAAGAAGCCAACCCCCATTTTCACAAAAGCAACTACTGCTGTTTCTTCTAGTCCTACTAACAATGATCTTTATTCTTTGATTTTGCAGATGAAGGATTACATGCAGTAGCAGGACAGAACTAATGACAGGATCCTTCGGGAGATCGATGAAATCAAGAAATTGAAGAGATCAGCGGAGGATCACTCTCCATTGATGCCTAGATCACTGAATTTCGATACTTCAGTTATAACTACCCAGCATTCCACAACATCAGGCGTCCAATACCAGGGTGGATCATCGAGTATGCGCTATGGATCATCGGCAATGACACAGGCTCAAGGATCCTACTTCCAGCCTTCAGGATCCTATCTTCAGCCTCAAGGATCCTTCTTCCAGCATCAAGGATTTTTCTCGAGTTCAGGAGGATACATGAGAACGCAGACAGTTCAAGGATCCTACTCTCAGTATCTAGGATCCTCATCTCAGGTTCAAGGATCCTTGTCTCAGGTTCAAGGATCCTCATCTCAGGCTCACGGATCTATGGATTATCCTCCAAGACCCCCAGCTTTGGTGTATCAAGGATCCAACATCTTTCAGGATCAAGGATCCTTAAGGAGTGTACAACCCAGAAGCTCAGAGATTCACTTGGGAGACTTCATACCTATGCAAACTATTGCTTCATCTGGTCCCTCAATCATACCAGAATCGCGTCAATATGGATTCACATCAGGAATCCCAACCTTGAATCCATCAGGAGGTAACACTTTAAATACTTCTTATAATGCTAACCATGGCTTTGTGCAGGAGACAGGAATCAACGAAGCCATGGCTAGGGAGTTACAAAAACTCAAGGATATGATACCCAGTGTCCCAGGAGTGGTTAAACCCATTCCTGAGATTCCGGATGGGACTCACAGAATATCTCGTTTTGCACCACCCATTTGTGATGCAGAGATACCAAAGAGGTTCCAAACACCAAACATGAAGCTTTACGGTGGCTCAACTGGTCCAGAAGAGCATGTAGCTCAATATAGGGAGAGAATGGAGATCAATCCCATTCCTGACAGGTTGAAAGAAGCATGTCTATGCAAGGGTTTCGGATCCACACTGACAGGATCAGCTCTTAAATGGCTGCTAAGTCTTCCCCCTTACTCTATTACTTCATTTCCTAACCTAGTTAATTTGTTTAATAACCAATTCTCATGCAGTAGGAGATTTGAACGATTGAATAGTGATCTATATAGAGTAACACAAGGTCAAAATGAATCACTTAGAGATTACATAACTAAATTTAGTAGAGAATCCTTAGAGATTCCTAATTTAGATATTGCTACAGTTGTAGAAGCTTACAAAATGGGTTTACTTAAGGATTCACAATTCTATGATGATCTTGTCATGACCCCTTGCAGGAATCTTGATGAAGTAAGAACCAGGGCCCTTAGATTCATCCGTTTAGAGGATGATAAAAGGATCCAAGAGAGACTGTCAGGATCCTCAAAGCAGGAAAAACAAGGATCCTACTTCGGGAATAACAAATCCAAATCATACAACAAGTCTGATAATCAAAACGTGCATGCAGTGGAGCAAGAAGAGGATGATGAAGATTATCCACACATTTCTAAATATTGCTTTGCTGTTGATAATAATGAACTAATCCTTGCAATGCAGAATTTAGGTGAAAAAGCAAGATGGCCCAAAAAGAGTGATAAGCCAGCTGCTACAAAAGATAAATCTAAATGGTGTGCCTATCATGAATATTTCGGTCATCTCACTGATGAATGCATAGCACTTAGGAAAGAGATTGGTTACCTATTAAGCAAAGGACATTTGATAGAGCAATTTGGAAGAAAAAAGTCAAGGATCCAGGATCCTGAAAAGATTCCAGAAAGAGCTCCTGCTCCTCCAGTTGGTGTACAAATTATCAACTTCATTTCCGGTGGATTAGACATATGTGGCAATTCTTTTTCAGCAGCCAAGAGGCATGCTAAAGAGACAAAGATGGAGAATGGGGATAGGCCCATTCGAACCTCAATCCTTACACAAGAGAAAGTTATATCCTTTGATGAGGATGATCGTGTGGATATTCAGGATCCTCATCATGATGGTCTTGTTATTACATTGTTTATATCTAACCATTTTGTTCGCAGGATTCTCATAGATGCAGGAAGCTCAGTGAACATCATTCAACTTGATGTCCTCAAGAAGATGAACATCCCTAAATCAGAACTCATCCCAAGATCATCGGTTCTTGTAGGATTCAGTGGAGAAACTAAGAACACATTGGGGGACATTAAATTTCCCACTTACATAGAGGGAGTTAATTCTTTTAAAAAATTTTGTGTTATAGATTGCTTATCCTGTTGCAGTGTTATCCTTGGCAGGCCATGGATACATGATATGAAAGCAGTCCCATCTACATAACCTCAGTGTGTAAAACTTCCTACTCCATTGGGTGTAAGGAAGATAGAAAGTGACCAACAAGAAGCCAAAAATTGTTACACTTCATCCATGAAGCCAGCCTCAAGACCCAGGGAGCAATAGCAATTAAAGTATCCTCCAAGAGATGTCCTAGAGGCAAGAGAACAAGATGTGAAAGATATCCCAATGGATCCTCAGGATCCTGAATCCAAAGTTTTTATAGGATTCGGGATCCTCAATAATATTGAACAGGATCTAGTATCCTTCCTAAAGAGGAGAAAAGCTACCTTTGTCTGGAAGCATGAGGACATGACAGGTATTTCTAAAGATATTATTACTCATAAACTTGGCATTGACATGTCATTCAAACCCATACATCAAAAGAGGAGAAAGTTTGCACCTGAAAGGAACGCCATCATCCAGGAGGAGGTAGATAAACTGCTCAGAGCAGGTATGATTAGAGAGGTTAAGTATCCAAGGTGGTTAGCCAATGTGGTTGTTGTTCAAAAGAAAAATGGAAAGTGGAGGGTATGTGTCAATTTCACTGATTTAAATAAGGCATGTCCCAATGATCCTTTCCCATTACCCCACATTGACTCCATGGTGGATGCTACAGCGGGTCATGAATTGTTAACTTTTATGGATGCTTCATCTAGATTTCAACAAATTCAGATGGAACCATCTGATCAAGAGGATACATCCTTTATGACCCCTACTGGTATCTATTGTTATATTGCTATGCCTTTCGGACTAAGAAATGCAGGTGCTACATACCAAAGGCTGGTCAATATGATGTTTAAAGAACAAATTGGACACACAATGGAAGTCTATATTGATGACATGGTGGTTAAGTCCAAGAGAGCTTAGGATCACCTTAGAGATTTGGAAGAAGCATTTGATATCCTTGATAAATTCAACATGAAATTGAATCCTTCCAAGTGCCACTTTGGTGTAAAAGCTGGCAAGTTCCTAGGTTATATGGTGACAAAAAGAGGGATAGAGGCAAGTCCAGAGCAAATCAAGGCAATTGTGAACGTCAAATCTCCTGCCAATGCCAAGGATGTGCAAAGATTGACAGGAAGGATCGCAGCCTTGAACAGGTTCATCTCAAAGTCATCGGAGAAATGCAAGGAATTCTATGACATTCTGAGAAAGAACAAGAAATTTAAGTGGACTGAAAAGCATGAGAATGCTCTCAAGGCCGTTAAGGATTACCTATCCTCAGCTCCAGCCTTAATGAAACCGAAAAGGGGGGATATATTATCCTTATACTTGGTAGTTTCTTCTAAGGTAGTAAGTGCAGTCCTTGTAAAAGATCATGAAGGTACCCAACATCTTGTATATTATGTAAGTAAAAGTTTGCTTGATGCTGAATCCAGGTATTCTCATTTAGAAAAACTTATTCTTGCTTTAATCATGGCATCTACTAAATTAAGCCATTATTTTGAAACTCATGCTATTATTGTTAAGACTAACTTTCCATTTAAGAATGTTCTCAGGAAACCTGAAATGTTAGGAAGGATGGCAAAGTGGGAAGTCAAGCTTGGTGCTTATGATATCAGATATGAACCAAGAACTGCCATCAAATCCCAAGCCTTAGCTGACTTTGTGGCTGATTTCAGTAGTGATCTACAATGGGAAGCTGAATTGGAAGTGTAACAGCTTGAAGAGACTAAGGATCCTTGGATACTCTTCACAGATGGGGCTTCAAATGTCAAGGGAACTGGACTAGGCATACTACTAAAATCGCCACAGGGGGATATAATACCCCACTCAATTGCTTGTGAGTTTCAAACTACTAATAATGAGGCTGAATATGAAGCCTTGATAGCTGGTTTGCAAATTGCCAAGCATATGAGGATCAGGTATCTTGAGGTACATGTAGATTCATTGTTAATTACTAACCACTTTAATGGTTCTTATGCTATTAAAGGTGAAAGACTAATCAAATATCTAGAGATAGTCAAGAAATTGGGAAACTCTTTTGTTTCTTTTAGTTTGACACAGGTACCCAGGGAAGAAAATGCAGAAGCTGATGCTTTAGCCAACCTTGGATCATCATTGAAGATTATGGGGGATATTAAGATACGAATCATCCATATCTTAACTCCTGCTATTGAGGATCATACAGCTATGGAAATAGTGGAGGATTCTGCTATCATACCTAGTGATGGTGCACAGTCAAATTCAGGATCCTGGATCCTTCCGATCCCAAGATATATACAACATGGAGAGATCCCTACTGGAGAAAATCCTAGAGCTTTCAAAGTCAAGGTATCTCAAGTTACAATACTAAATAACATGTTATATAAACAATATCTTGCAGGTCCATATCTAAGGTGTATCGAGGATCCAGAAATCCAAGAAGTTCTGAAGGATTTTCATGAAGGAGATTGTGGAAATCACACTAGGGGCAGAGCACTGTTCTCAAGGATCCTTAGAACATGATACTATTGGCCTACCATGAAGAAGGATGATGTAGATTATGCAAAGAAATGTGATGCCTGTCAAAGACATAGCAATATCCTTCATCAACCAGCAGAGCTCCTGCATCATATATCCTCTTCTTGGCCATTTATGAGATGGGGAATGGATATAGTTGGCAAACTTCCCAAAGCACCAGGAGTAAAAGTGTTTATACTTGTTATGACTGATTACTTTTCCAAATGGATAGAAGCTGAAGCCTTTGCACAAGTCAGAGAAAAGGAAGTGATATCCTTTATTAAAAGAAACATCATTACTAGAT
Organism: Helianthus tuberosus; assembly: GCA_030545235.1. Taxonomy (NCBI): domain Eukaryota; kingdom Viridiplantae; phylum Streptophyta; class Magnoliopsida; order Asterales; family Asteraceae; genus Helianthus; species Helianthus tuberosus. Next base: position 51,227,949 of record CM060410.1, on the reverse strand, counting down.
TTGGCATACCTTCTGAAATTGTTTGTGATAATGGTTCCCAATTTATTGGGAGTAGAACTACTAACTTTTGTGACAGCTGAGGGATTAAGATGATAACATCAACACCAGTCCACCCACAGGCTAATGGTCAAGCAGAATCATCTAACAAGATCATCATGAACAACTTGAAGAAGAAGCTTGGATCCAAGAAAGGGAAATGGGCAGAAGAACTACCTTATGTGTTATGGGCTGATAGAACAACTCCCAAGAATGCTACTAGTCAGACTCCATTTTCTTTAGTGTTTGGAGCTGAGTCTACGATCCCTACAGAAATGGTAGTCCCTACTGCAAGAACAAGCATTTGTGATCCTGAAGGAAATGCTGAAAACTTGGTTCAAGATTTGGATATCATAGAAGAACTCAGGGATTTAGCAAGGATAAGATTGACTAGTTATCAACAAAGGATGGCTGGAGCTTACAACAAAAATGTTAGGATCAGAAAGTTTCAAGTTTGTGACATGGTCTTGAGGAAAGCATTCCAAAATGCCACAAATCCTGCTGATGGCAAGTTAGCACCAAAGTGGGAAGGCCCCTATCTTATTGAAGTTGAGGCAAGAAAGGGGGCATACCGTTTATTAACAATGGAAGATGATTTATTGCCAAGAGCTTGGAATGCTGTCCACTTAAAGAAATACTTCACGTGAGAAGGATCCAGGATCCTTGGTCATCCTCATATCTGGTGTACATAAAGGATCCTTAGAGGATATATGATCCTCATTCTGGTAAGGATTTGATTTTAATTTACCTAATCCTTTGAATTATTTGATTACAAGGAGAAGGATCCAGGATCCTTTATCCTTCTTTACTAAATTCTGAGTTTTGCAGAAGTTGATGCATCTTTGACAAAGGATTAAGTATCCATTGAAGTTTCCTAAGTCTTTGGGCTTGTCCCCAGTTTTTGGGTTTGTCCCCAGTTTAAGGTATCTATTACCTCCTACGAATCAGGTTCTTACACCTTTGCCAGTTGCACACGATTATCCTAGTGCAGTTAAAGGCAATGGGACCAGTACCCGCTTTAGGGGCTGACAATTTCATTGTACTGGTTGTATTTAGGATACTAAGTATAATGGTAGACGTACCATACATCCGTTCCTAAGGTTTCCAACATTTTCACGTTAGCTAAGGTTTTGGCATTTTCATGTCACTAAGTTTGGATAGTCGCCAGTATGGGCCATACTCCAGTTAACACAAGATCCTTTGGGCTTATCCCCAGTTTTTGGGCTTGTCCCAAGTTTTTTGGGCTTGTCTCCAGTTATTGGGCTTGTCCCCTGATACTAACTCTTTCTTTTACAGATTGGCTTAGTCTCAAGTTATGTCTCATTTCAGGTTTCCAAAGCCAAACAGTTAAGGATCCTGGATCCTAACTTTCTACAAGGTTTTGTCATTTGATTGTCACAATTGTAAGTGTTAAGGATATAGGATCCTAACTTGGATTCTCTGGTATGATCTTTATTTACTTTAACTTTATTCTTGGTTTATCAGTACTACCTGTTAGGGGAGGATTTCCAATCATAAGCATCAAGGATCCTCAAGTACTGCCAGGATCACGGATCCTTAATTCTGTTTGAATTTAGGATCCTCAGAATGTGTTGCAGGACCAGGATTCAGGATCCTCATTGTTATCCTTACACTAACGGTTGTCTACCTTGTATGTGAGCTCGTTTTGCAGGAGTATGTGCATGGACTTGGTCTTACCGATATTCGTGGAGCATATTCCCACAATATTTCGCACGTGCTTGGCCCTTGTGAACGTTATGGAGATCGTGGGAGACTTGCACATTTAGCGGATAGTTAGTTATTTTAGTTATTTCTAATTTTAAAAGGGGATAACAAGCTTGAGTTAGAACACTTGGCTAATTTTTAGCAAAGACACACTCTCGAAACAGCTCTCGACAGTTTTACTTGGCGATTTCATACATTTTTTGCACATTGCACACTAGTGATCCTTGTAACAAGCTTGTTATCATCCCGAGTTGTAACATTTTTCTGTTTAATCTTAGTTGGTGATCGGTAGTTTCCATCACCCGAGGTTTTTTATGCCGGAGATCAACTCTTGATCAAGGGCTTTTTCCTCGTATAAATCCTTGTGTCACTCGTTTATTTGATTTGCAAGTTGTTCATATAATTGTTCATTTATTCAAACATCATTCCTCACAACAAAGATTTGGTTGCATTATCCTTGCTTGATTTTTGACCAAAACAGTTTGGCGCCCACCGTGGGGCAATTGGTGCTTCATTTCTGAAAAAATTCACTCATTGTATTCATATTGGTTTATCATCTTCAACCACATGGCTTCTTCAGCGAAGAACACGTCAAGTTCAATGTCGGCAATCACTTCTTCACAGGGCGTTCCACCTTTGCCTCCACCACCTTTTGGATCCCAGAAGAATGCTGAAAATGCTGCAAAGAGACAAAGCCCCATTTTTCCAAAACCACCAACTTCTACTGTTTCTTCTAACCCTACTACTAGTGATATTTTTTCTTTGATTTTGCAGATGAGGGATCACATACAAGAGCAGGACAAAACCAACGAAAGGATCCTCCGAGAAATTGGTGACATCAAGAAACAGAAGAAGTCAGGGGAGGATCACTCTCCTCTGATACCAAGGTCACTGGATTTCGACACTCCAGCTATGACTGCCCAGCAATCTGCAGCTCCGGATATCCAGTATCAGAGTGGACCATTGGGAAGGCGTTATGGAACAACAACTTTGAGTCAGGCTTTTGGGTCGCACTTTCAGCCTTCTGGATCCTCTTTCCAGCATCAGGGATCCTTCGTCAGCTCAGGAGGATATATGGGGACGCACACAGTCCAAGGATCCTCTCAGGTCCAAGGATCCTCACAGGTTCAAGGATCCTCCCTGGTCCAAGGATCCTCACAGGTTCAAGGATCCTCTCAAGTTCAAGGATCCTCCTTCCAGGTTCAAGGATCCAACATCCTTCAGGATCAAGGATTCTTATGAAGTGTACAACCCTCAAGTTCAGATGTTCATCAAGGAGACTTCATTCCAATGCAGACCATTGCTACTTCTGGTCCTTCAATCATACGAGAATCTCGTCAATATGGATTCACATATGGGATTCCAAACTTGAATCCTCCGGGAGGTAACACTTTGAATAATTCTTACATCACTAACCACGGCTTTATGCAGGATACATGTATTAATCAAGCTATGGCTAGAGAATTACAGAAGCTAAAGGATATGATACCAGTGTTCCAGGAGTGGTTAAGCCCATTCCTGAGATCGCAGATGGTAGCCATAAGATATCTCATTTTGCACCACCTATTTGTGATGCTGAGACACCCAAAAGGTTCCAGATACCAACTATGAAGCTGTATGATGGTTCGACGGATCCAGAGGAACATGTGGCTCAATACAGAGAAAGGATGGAGATCAATCCAATTCCGGAGAGGTTAAAGGAAGCATGTCTATGCAAGGGTTTTAGATCCACACTCACAGGATTAGCTCTTAAATGGTTGCTAAGTCTTCCCCCTTACTCTATTACTTCATTTTCTAATCTAGTTAATCTATTTAATAATCAATTCTCATGTAGTAGAAAATTTGAACGTTTAACTAGTGATCTATATAGGGTAACACAAGGTCAAAATGAATCACTTAGAGATTACATCACTAAGTTTAGTAAAGAATCCTTAGACATTCCTAATCTGGATATAGCTACGGCTGTGGAAGCCTTTAAAATGGGTTTGCTTAGGGATTCATTATTCTATGACGATCTTGTTATGACCCCATGCAGGAATCATGATGAAGTGAGAACCAGGGCCCTTAGATTCATCCGATTAGAGGATGATAAAAGGATCCAGGAAAGATTAGCAGGATCCTCGAAGCAGGAAAAGCAAGGATCCTACTTCAAGAACAACAAGTTCAAGTCCTACAACAAGTCTGACAACCAGAACGTGCATGCAGTAGAACAGGAAGAGGATGATGAGGATTATCCTCCCATTTCTGAATACTGATTTTCTGTTGATAACAATGAACTAATTCTTGCAATGCAGAATTTAGGTGAGAAAGCTAGGTGGCCAAGGAAAAGTGATAAACCAGCTGCTACAAAAGACAAATCCAAATGGTGTGCATATCACGAGGATTTCGGGCATCTCACTGAAGAGTGTATTGCACTTAGAAAAGAAATTGGTTACTTGTTAAGCAAGGGGCACTTAAAGGAACTTTTGGGCAGGAAGAAATCAAGGATCCAGGATCCTGAGAAGATCCCAGAAAGAGCTTCTGCTCCTCCAGCAGATGCACAAGTTATAAACTTCATTTTCGGTGGATCAGACATTTGTGGTACTTCCTTTTCAGCAGCCAAAAGACATGCCAAGGAGACCAAGATGGATAATGGAGATAGACCCATCCGAACCTCTACTGTTACACAGGAGAAAGTTATAACTTTTGATGAGGATGATCGTGTTGATGTTCAGGATCCTCATCATGATGGTCTGGTTATTACTTTGTTCATTTCTAACCATTTTGTTCGCAGGATCCTAATCGATGGAGGAAGCTCAGTGAACATCATTCAGCTTGATGTCCTCAAGAAGATGAATATCCCTGAATCAGATATTATCCCAAGATCCTCAGTTCTTGTGGGATTCAGCAGAGAAACCAAGAATACATTGGGGGACATTAAACTTCCCATTTACATTGAAGGACTTCATTCTTATAAAAAATTTTGTGTTATAGATTGCGTATCCTGTTGCAATGTTATCCTTAGCAGGCCATGGATACATGACATGAAGGAAGTTGCATCTACATATCATCAGTGTGTGAAGCTTCCTAGTCCATGGGGGGTGATAAAGATTGAGAGTGACCAACAAGAAGCAAAGAATTGTTATACCTCGTCAATGAAGCCAGCCTCAAGACCAAGGGAGCAATAGCAACTAAAGTATCCTCCAAGAGATGTCTTGGAGGCAAGAGAACAGGATGTGAAAGAAATCCTTATGGATCCTCATGATCCTGAATCCAAAGTTTTCATAGGATCAGGGATCCTTAGTAACATTGAATAGGATCTAGTATCCTCCCTCAAGAGGAGAAAAACTACCTTTGCCTGGAAACATGAAGATATGACAGGTATCTCTAAAGATATAATTACTCATAAGCTTGGTATTGACAGGTCATTCAAGCCCATACATCAAAAAAGAAGGAAGTTTGCACCTGAAAGGAATGCCATTATCCAGGAGGAGGTAGACAAGTTACTTCGAGCAGGTATGATTAGAGAGGTTAAGTATCCAAGATGGTTAGCCAATGTGGTTGTTGTTCAAAAGAAAAATGGAAAGTGGAGGGTATGTGTTGATTTTACTGATTTAAACAAGGCATGTCCCAAGGATCCTTTCCCATTACCCCACATTGACTCCATGGTGGATGCTACCGCGGGTCATGAGTTGTTGACTTTTATGGATGCTTCATCTGGATTTCAACAAATTCAGATGGAACCATCTGATCAAGAGGATACAGCCTTTATGACCCCAACTGGTATCTATTGTTATATTGCTATGCCATTTGGACTAAGGAATGCAGGTGCTACTTATCAAAGGCTAGTCAATATGATGTTCAAGGAACAAATTGGACACACTATGGAAGTCTATATAGATGACATGGTGGTTAAGTCCAAGAAAGCTGAGGATCACCTTAGAGACTTGGAGGAAGCATTCGATATCCTTGATAAATTTAATATGAAACTAAATCCTTCCAAGTGTCACTTTGGTGTTAAAGCAGGCAAGTTCCTAGGTTATATGGTAATGAAAAGAGGCATTGAAGCAAGTCCAGAGCACATTAAGGCTATTGTGAATATCAAATCTCCTACCAATGCCAAGGATGTACAAAGGTTGACAGGGAGGATCGCAGCCTTGAATAGGTTCATATCAAAATCATCAAAAAAGTGCAAGGAGTTCTATGACATTTTGAGAAAGAACAAGAAATTTGAATGGACTTAAAAGCATGAAAATGCTCTCAAAGCCCTTAAGGATTACCTATCCTCAGCTCCTGTCTTGATGAAACCAGAAAAAGGGGATATATTATCCTTATATCTAGCTGTATCCTCTAAAGCAGTAAGTGCGGTCCTTGTTAAGGATCATGAAGGTACACAACATCCTGTCTATTATGTAAGTAAGAGTTTGCTTGATGTTGAATCCAGGTATTCACATTTAGAAAAACTTATTCTTGCTTTGATTATGGCATCTACTAAACTAAGACATTATTTTGAAACTCATGCCATTATTGTTAAGACTAATTTTCCAATTAAGAATGTTCTCAGGAAACCTGAAATGTCAGGAATGATGGCTAAATGGGCAGTGAAGCTTAGTGCTTATGATATAAGATATGAACCAAGGACTGCCATCAAATCCCAAGCCTTAGCTGACTTTGTGGCAGATTTTAGTACTGATTTACAAAAAGAAGCAGAATTAGAAGTTCAGCAGCTTGAAGAAACTAAGGATCCTTGGATACTCTTCACTGATGGAGCCTCTAATGTCAAAGGAACAGGACTTGGAATACTACTAAAATCGCCACAGGGGGACATAATACCCCACTCCATAGCTTGTGAGTTTCAAACTACTAATAATGAGGCTGAATACGAAGCCTTGATAGTTGGTTTGCAAATTGCCAAGCATATGAGTTTGACACAGGTACCCAGGGAAGAAAATGCAGAAGCTGATGCATTGGCCAACCTAGGATCATCCTTGAAAATCCCAGAGGATATCAAGATCCCTATCATCCATGTTTTGGCTCCTGCTATTGAGGATCACATAACTATGGAGATAGAAGAGGATTCTGCAATGGTTCCTAGTGATGGTGCACAGTCTCGTTCAGGATCATGGATCCTTCCAATCATGAGATACATACAACATGGAGAGATTCCTACAGGAGAAAACCCCAGGGCTTTCAAAATCAAGGTATCTCAATTCACAATATTGAATAACATGTTATATAAACGATCTCTTGCAGGTCCATATCTAAGATGCATAGAGGATCCTGAAATTCAATAAGTCCTAAAGGATTTTCATGAAGGAGATTGTGGAAACCACACTGGGGGCAGGGCATTGTTCTCAAGGATCCTTAGCACAGGATACTATTGTCCTACAATGAAGAAGGGTGCTGTGGATTATGCTAAGAAGTGTGATCCTTGTCAGATACATAGTAATATCCTTCATCAACCAGCAGAGCTCTTGCATCCTATATCCTCTTCTTGGCCATTCATGATATGGGGAATGGATATAGTTGGTAAACTTCCCAAAGCACTAGGAGGAAAGGTGTTCATGCTTGCCATGACTGATTACTTCTCTAAGTGGATAGAGGCTGAATCCTTTGCTCAAGTCAGAGAAAAGGAAGTGATATCCTTTATTAAAAGAAATATTATTACTAGATTTGGTATCCCTTCTGAAATTGTTTGTGATAATGGATCCCAATTTATTGGGAGTAGAACTACTAACTTTTGTGACAGCTGGGGGATTAAGATGATAACATCAACACCAGTCCACCCACAAGCTAATGGTCAGACAGAATCATCCAACAAGATCATCATCAACAATTTGAAGAAGAAGCTTGGATCCAAGAAAGGAAAGTGGGCAGAAGAACTACCTTATGTACTATGGGCTGATAGGACAACTCCCAAGAATGCTACAAGAAAAACTCCATTTTCTTTGGTATTTGGAGCAGAATCAGTGATCCCTACAGAGATGGTGGTTCCTACTGCAAGAACAAGCATCTTTGATCCTGAAGGAAATGCTGAAAACTTAGTTCAAGACTTGGATACTATAGAAGAACTCAGGGATTTGGCAAGGATAAGAATGGCTAGTTATCAACAAAGGATGGCTGGAGCCTACAATAAGAATGTCAGGATCAGGAAGTTCCAAGTTGGTGATATGGTATTAAGGAAAGCATTTCAAAATACCACAAATCCTGCTGATGGAAAATGTTATGGGTCATTTTTTGAGCGTACATATCTTGACTAATATCCTGATTTTGGTTGTTTGCTTGTGATCAAGATACTGGATTAGGATATTGCTAACATCCTGGGCGATATCCTGAGGTTAATTGAATTAACCACGTGCAGGTTAGAGGCTGTGGGTTGCTAACGGTCAGATGGACTTCTTCTCCTCAAGACTCGGGCGTATCTGTTATGTGAGAGACGTTGAACCCGAAAGACCAGGTCTACAATGTTCGAGTGGGGAATATTCGCCGGATCCCGGTTTATTAGGATAGTTTGTTAAACTTCTTTTACTATAAATAGATGGGGGCGGATCAGATTAAGGCACTGATAAGTGGTCGAAAACCGGTGTCTGTTTATGTCTAAGTTCATGTTTTTAGTTAATTTTTAATCTCGAATAGCCTACTTGTAAAAGGATTTGTGTTTTGCAGGTCTTGTGAAGTTTAAGGAGCTATTTCGGAGCTAAACGGACCACCGGAGCGAAAAACAAGCCATCGGAAAGTGAAACGGGTCAACTGGGAGCAAGGAACGCAAAAAAAAATGAAGAAACAGAGTTCTAGGCACCGTCACCGACGCCCAGATGGGTCGTCGCCGACGACTGGTGCAATTGTGCGTCGCCAGAATCAGCCGTAGACAGCAAAGTTGGCCGTCGGCCACAATTTAGATTCGACATACCGTCACCGACGGGGCTTCAGGCCGTCGGCGACGGTCCCTAAATATTGGCTGCGCGATGTTGTTGTTGATTGGTCTTGGAAACGAATCAAAAGGAGGGGTCATCAATTCGGCAGTTACACTTTGTTTTTGAAGTTTTGAACTTGATATTGGAGCCATCACTAATCATCTTTCACCTACCATTCATCAACCAACATTCTTACAACCCGAATCATCATCCAATTCATCATCAATCATTCATTCCATAACCCTAATCACCATTCATCCTTCAATCCGTTCATCACCATCAACCACTCCAAACCCTAACCACCATCTTCACAACTTCAAGACTTCAAGATGATGATGTTCGTGTTCTTAACCTCCGGTGATCGAGTTCCTTCGATCATGAGCGGCTAGTTTCTTGGAGGTTTCACCCCGGTGTAGGTTTTTGTAAGTCTAGGGTTTAAACAGTGTTCTTGGTTTGATTTTGTGACAATTTGCTATTTGATTTTGAAGCTTATGACAATTGTCTTGCATTTGTATTGAATTCATAAATTATCGAGTGAAGATTAAATTTGACTTTATGAAATGTTTATGTGCAATTATGCCTTGTCTAGGTTAGAGTTTACATGTTCTTGGTAACGAAGTGCATTGTGGTCTGTTGTCTATAACGTTGATAGCTTTTAGCACCTAAGCCTCGTGACACTAAATTCGTTAATCATCTTTGCAATTGAATTGAACCTAAAAGGTGTAGAAACCTTAGGGTTGCAATTACCGAACCGGGTGTGAACCTTGTTTTCTCTATATTGTTCAAACAATCAATTTCATTCCTTGCAATTTGTTGATCGTTAGTTGTTAATCAATCCTTTCATTTTAGTAGTTTTAATTCACATCCTTTCTATCAATCAAAAATACATAAAAAACAAAATAGCAAGCTTCATAATAGTGACACCGTTTTATATTTCAATCTAATCCATACGCAAACCACATACTCTTCGTGGTTCGACCCCTTACTACCACTAACTATCTGTTAAGGGTAATTTGGGCTTATAAATATTATCTTTGACCGGAGCGCGAGACTCCGATCAAATTTTGGCGCCGTTGCCGGGGAGTGCGTGCGCTTTGTGTTTGGATTATTGTTTGAATTTGCGTGATTATCTGTTTAATTTGTTTAGCTTTCCTTTTTGTACTTGTCTTTTTCCTTGTTACGCGGGGTGTGTTACTTGTGCAGGTTACGGGTAGTGCATGCATACGCGGAACTCCGGGAGGACTTCACCTTTAGTCTACGAACCGGAAATCGAAAGAGTCGCAAGAAGAAACCTAGCAAGCCGGTTAGAAGCAACACTTGCTTCTAATCAAACACCACAACGCACACCGTCCATTGAAACCGATTCAATGGCGAACCAAAATTCTAACCAAAACTACAACCAAAACCAAAACCCAAATCAAAACCCAAACCAATTCTAATACCGAAGCAACTTCAATCCCGCCTCAAATGTTCAACCTTTACCTCAAGAGAGACCGGGGGTAACAACAACAATGGACCACCCACACCATCGTTTCAAAACCAAAATCCCAATAACACCCAAAGAACACCCCAACAACAAAACCTTCATCGACACAATTCCTTACCCTTAAACCTTGATGATCGAAATGTCAATTCCGACCGCCGAGGCAACCGAGATTTGGCAATCCCGCGAACGAAGATCCATTCTTCAACACAGACGATTTAAGGAACGCCATCCCCGATGATGAGCCATTTAGTGTTCCCAGTTACCAATCGCCGGAACATGTAAGCATTCATACGGAAAATTCGGACGATGGGGGGTACTATGTTGATAGGGTTAACGATGATGAAGATTGGGGCTACGTGAATAGGGGAAACGTCTACAACGCTAGAAGGTATGATGATGAGGAATTTGGCTACCAAAATGCCAATTACGTTGGGGACGACGAATACGGTTACGGAGGTGGAAGAAATGGTGGTTATGGGAACAACCGTCAACCACGAAACAATGACCAACGGAACCGGAATGATGGGTTTTATAACCACAACAACAATGCAAACCCTAACCGGATTCCTCGTTTCGTGGGAGGTGGTAACCCAAGGGATAATAGAAGAGAGGATCGAAGAGATGATCGAAGAGATGATCGAAGAGGTGAAAGACGGGATAATAGAAGACCGGTCGATCAAGAAGTTAACGGTCCCCATCGTCGTCAACGACCTCCACGGGGAGTGAATGATCGTTTTAGGCCGGTTGTCACCGAGAACGACTCACCAATCGTTTGTGAGAGGAGGATGTTTGATTGTAAACCACATTACATCAACATACTTCCTCATTTTAATGGAAGGTCTAACGACGAACCGTACACACATTTGACAGAGTTTTCTTCCATTTGCAACACTATCGGGGGGCATAACTTTGCACTAGAGGAGGTCAAACTTCGTTTGTTTCAATATTCGTTGAAAGACAAAGCGAAGCAATGGTTCCTTACACTTCCAGCCAATAGCATTCGCACATGGGGAAAAATGCAACAAGCTTTTCTAGATGAGTATTATTCAATGGCAAAGACCGACGATGCTCGTGATGAAATTAGGTCTTTTTGCCAATTATCGGGCGAACCATTGCATGAAGCCTTCACAAGATTTAGGGAGTTGATGCGAAAGTGACCACATCATCAAATAGAAAAGTGGGAGTTGGTCAAGTGCTTTGTACGAGGTCTAGACGACAACACATGGAACCGACTTGAATCAACGAGCAATGGGACCCTTCTAAGCAACCATGAAGATGATGATTGGGAATTCTTGGAACGGATGAGTAAACGTTCGAAAGAGAAAGAATCAGCCGATCGAGCTAAGAAGCATCCCATTTCACGGTCACTTCCCGATCTTGACTCTAAAGATAGGATTTCCACCTTAGAGCGGGAAATAGCTCGAATGAAGAAAAAGGAAGTAAATGCGGTTCAATTCAAGGTATGTGAAGATTGTGGTGATATCGGACATAGAGCGGAACAATGTCTAACGGGGCCGAGTGACTACACGGAGGAAGTCAACCAAGTGTATGGAGATAGGAAACAATACGATATGAACTCCAACACTTACCATCCATGGTTGAGAAATCACCCTAATTTCCGGTACGGTAACGCTTCGAATCAAATGAACCCGAACTTTCAATCGGGTAATCAAGGTAATCAAGGTGGATCATCGTACAACAACCGTGAAAGTGGTAACCAAGGGGGTTATCAACGTAATTACAATCAAGGGCACCAAGGCCGGGACAATAATTACCAAGGTGGGTACCAAAGGAATTACAACAATCAAGGCGGTAATGGAAGCGGGTCGAACAATCAAACCGGTGGCGATGATTTGAGTGCCAAAATGTATGCTTTGTTGAATATGCAAAAAGAATCTCAAAACAATATAAAAGAATCTTACCATGATATCAAAGAGATAAAGAAGACAAACGAGATTCGGGATAAAGCTCATGAGGCATTGGCAAAGCAAGTGGGCCAACTCGCGGAGGAAATGGCTCAATTGAGAGGAAGCATGGGAAAGCTTCCAAGTGACACTACAGTGAACCCGAAGCATCAAGGTTCCAGCACAAGCAACGTGAGGAATGCACGCATTAGCGCGGTAAGTATTCTTTTAAATGATGAAGTTTGTAGTGTTGAAAGCATTCCACCACCAAAATTCGTTGATGGTGTAGTGGAAGATATAAGTGATGAGCTAGAAAATGAAAATAAACAAGAAACGATTTCACAAAGTACACTCGAAAATGTAACTAAAAATGCTTTTTGTGAAAATTGTTTAAATCAACTTAACCCGCTTAATACATCGAAAAGTGAAGAACGGTGCCCACCAAAGGACGAGGGGTGGGAAAATTTTAAACAAGCTAAAATTAATTTGCCGTTACTTGATGATATTAAAAAGGTTCCGGCTCACGTGGAATGCTTGAGGGAGTTAAGCATCGAAAAACGGCACAACAAATTACCCGAACCGGTTGACCTGATATCTCATGTGAGTGCCGTTTCATCGAGTGCCCATCCCCAAAAAGCTCAAGATCCGGGAGTCCCTCTTATTCAAATTCAAATCGGAACATTTAAAATCGAGAGGGCGCTCCTAGATCTTGGAGCTAGTGTGAGCATCTTGCCCGGGAGTTTGTATGACCAATATGATTTTGGTCCATTAAAAAATTTTGATACTCCCGTGGTATTGGCCGATCAGACTCCCACGCATCCAAGGGGGATGGTGGAGGATGTGATTGTTAAGGTGGATGATTGCTATGACCCAGTTGATTTTTTGGTAGTAGACTATGTTGGGTGTGTTGGGGACACCCAACCGATAGTCATACTGGGTAGACCGTTCTTGGCAACTGCTAATGCCATAATAAATTGTGCAACGGGAACGGTAAGCATGAAGTTTGGGGATCGGGAATTAAATTTAAATGTTTTTCCAAAATTTACTAACCCACTCGGTGAGGATAAGTGTCCTAAAAAGGACATGAATCCAAACAAAAAGGTTTGTGCTATGGTTGGTAGGTTTGGAGAAACAAAGAAGAAGACAGTCAAGAAGAAGAAAGCAAAGAAGTCACCTCTAGAAAAGAAAAAGGAAGAGGAGGTGAGGAAGTTTGGACCGTTCGGCAACAAATGGTACGAATCACCGGTGGATGATTTTGAGGAGCTCGTGGACGGCAAGCATGCCATTCGACCACCATGAGGTGGTAAGTTAATTGTTGTTGTATATTTTGTTCCGCATTTCGTTTTGGTGTTATCCATAGTTTAGTTAGTATTGTTGTTGTTGTACAATTTTGTTATTTAATTTTTGCCTAGTTAAATGAACGTTGTGGGTGTGTTCCCTATATAACCCTCACGATACCTCTCGTCCTCCCAAGCTATTGGGGGGTTTAAAAGGGCTTGTTGCATAAGCTTAATGCAACCGTGATTCCTACGAAAGTGAGTTAGGTTTGTTATTGTTGTAAATTATTTTCCACACAAATCAAAGTGAAATGACGTATGGCTTGGTAATAATTCATAAAAGTGGTAGAACTAGGTAACTAACAAATTTTGATGATTGTGAGAAGCATGCTTCTACACAAGGGTTAAGATTTGTAGGAACATTGTGTTCGTGGGACAACCACTTTCTTGAAGAGAAGAAGAGCACACGAGGAATGAGCTCGAAAATCAGGTGCATACGTTTCTTTTTACTTTTGATTTTTAGTTAGCAAATAAATGGATTGTAAATTGTATATTATTCTTTCGGGGTGAAATTTTTGGGGAAGTTAGTCGTGTCACATCCCTTGTGCGTTTAATACTCTAGTTCTTACACATTGAGGACAATATGTACCTCGAGTGTGGGGATGGGGGAGTAGTAAAAGTTTTAGATTTTGACCCTTTCATTTAAATACTACACATTAAGGACAATGTTCACCTCAAGTGTGGGGATGGGGGAAAATTTCAAATTTTTTTCATAAATGTCTTGTTTCAAAAGCGATCTTAAAAGCATAAGTAACTAAGTCAACGAGGGATGTCACAACCCATTTGGTCTATTGTCATGGTCAAGTTCGAATTAATAGCATGACGGGTATTTAGCGGGTGGTTATTTGGGAATAATCCGCCTTAGAAACTAGTATTTTATGCATGTCACATACCATACCCTTTTAGATATGTGAGGTTTTGAGCCACTTTTATATCATAGATTACATACCTATGTTTCTTTGTTTGAGTGGACCATTAGTCATATATTGTAGAACTTGCAACTTTTGATACGTTTGAGACTATAGACCGAATACAAGCACGAGAATGATTAAGGCATTAGGTAAACCTTTTCTCTTAAAACCATTTATCTATCCTTACCCAAACAAATCCCCTAGTCGCCCATTTCGAGCCTAAACCTTTCGTTTGACCACCCTATAGCCCATAACCGTTGAACTTTTTCTTTTAAACCCGTGTGATGGAAATTCGATTATAGGAATTGTATTTGTATAGTTGTTCCTGATTGTTTGCATATAAAAAAAAATTATGAAAAAGAATTGAAAATCGTTGAAGAAAAACACAAAAAGAAGTGTTAGTAGTTGTTGAATAAAAGGCGAATGTTGTTGCCTCATAATTGGTGTTTATAGTTAGTTTTGTTAGAATAGTCTTTCGTAATAAAAATCGAATTTTCATCACCTTAGCCACTTTAAATATCCTAATTCCTACCCTTAGCCTAGCCCCGTTACAACCCTTACAAGACCTTATGACTTGTGCTTAGTGTTCGTGATCAATAGTGGAGAATGATTGAGTCGCAAGCTTATGCGGGTATGTGTTCTAATCGGTTTTGAGTGAATAGTCTTTGAAGTGCTAATACATTATAAATATTAGCCAATTTACAAGCCGAGTGGAGAGAACATTGTGAGGGACGTGCATGAATTGTTGGTTTCATGGGCGGGTTAATCTTGGGTACCCATTTGTGTATGTGAAATCACATTACCGTTAAATATATTGAAAATTGTAAAGAGTTTGAACTTTAGCATGACATTGGACCTTAACCTTCGTCTCGGGAATGGGGAATGTATTCGTTGTTCGACCCACGTGAAAGTGAAAGACAGATTTGCTTGAGGGCAAGCAAAAGACAAGTGTGGGGATGTGATACGTGGTCGAAAACCGGTGTTTGTTTATGTCTAAGTTCATGTTTTTAGTTAATTTTTAATCTCAAATAACCTACTTGTAAAAGGATTTGTGTTTTGCAGGTCTTGTGAAGTTTAAGGAGCTATTTGGGAGCTAAACGGACCACCGGAGCGAAAAACAAGTCATCGGAAAGTGAAACGGGTCAACTGGGAGCAAGGAACGCAAAAAAAAATGAAGAAACAGACTTCTAGGCACCGTCGCCGACGCCCATATGGGTCGTCCCCGACGACTGGTGCAATTGTGCGTCGCCAGAATCAGCCGTAGACAGCAAAGTTGGCCGTTGGCCACAATTTAGATTCGACATACCGTCGCCGACGGGGCTTCAGGCCGTCAGCGACGGTCCCTAAATATTGGCTGCGCGATGTTGTTGTTGATTGGTCTTGGAAACGAATCAAAAGGATGGGTCATCAATTCGGCAGTTACACTTTGTTTTTGAAGTTTTGAACTTGATATTGGAGCCATCACTAATCATCTTTCACCTACCATTCATCAACCAACATTCTTACAACCCGAATCATCATCCAATTCATCATCAATCATTCATTCCATAACCCTAATCACCATTCATCCTTCAATCCGTTCATCACCATCAACCACTCCAAACCCTAACCACCATCTTCACAACTTCAAGACTTCAAGATGATGATGTTCGTGTTCTTAACCTCCGGTGATCGAGTTCCTTCGATCATGAGAGGCTAGTTTCTTGGAGGTTTCACCCCGGTGTAGGTTTTTGTAAGTCTAGGGTTTAAACAGTGTTCTTGGTTTGATTTTGTGACAATTTGCTATTTGATTTTGAAGCTTATGACAATTGTCTTTCATTTGTATTGAATTCATAAATTGTCGAGTGAAGATTAAATTTGACTTTATGAAATGTTTATGTGCAATTATGCCTTGTCTAGGTTAGAGTTTACATGTTCTTGGTAACGAAGTGCATTGTGGTCCGTTGTCTATAACGTTGATAGCTTTTAGCACCTAAGCCTCGTGACACTAAATTCGTTAATCATCTTTGCAATTGAATTGAACCAAAAACGTGTAGAAACCTTAGGGTTGCAATTACCGAACCGGGTGTGAACCTTGTTTTCTCTATATTGTTCAAACAATCAATTTCATTCCTTGCAATTTGTTGATCGTTAGTTGTTAATCAATCCTTTCATTTTAGTAGTTTTAATTCACATCCTTTCTATCAATCAAAAATACATAAAAAACAAAATAGCAAGCTTCATAATAGTGACACCGTTTTATATTTCAATCTAATCCATACGCAAACCACATACTCTTCGTGGTTCGACCCCTTACTACCACTAACTATCTGTTAAGGGTAATTTGGGCTTATAAATATTATCTTTGACCGGAGCGCGACACTCCGATCAAATTTTGGCGCCGTTGCCGGGGAGTACGTGCGCTTTGTGTTTGGATTATTGTTTGAATTTGCGTGATTATCTGTTTAATTTGTTTAGCTTTCCTTTTTGTACTTGTCTTTTTCCTTGTTACGCGGGGTGTGTTACTTGTGCAGGTTACAAGTAGTGCATGCATACGCGGAACTCCGGGAGGACTTCACCTTTAGTCTATGAACCGGAAATCGAAAGAGTCGCAAGAAGAAACCTAGCAAGCCGGTTATAAGCAACACTTGCTTCTAATCAAACCAGTCAAACACCACAACACACACCTTCCATTGAAACCGATTCAATGGCGAACCAAAATTCTAACCAAAACTTCAACCAAAACCAAAACCCAAATCAAAACCCAAACCAATTCCAATACCGAAGCAACTTCAATCCCGCCTCAAATGTTCAACCTTTACCTCAAGAGAGACCGGGGGGTAATAACAACAATGGACCACCCACACCACCGTTTCAAAACCAAAATCCCAATAACACCCAAAGAACACCCCAACAACAAAACCTTCATCGACACAATTCCTTACCCTTAAACCTTGATGATTGAAATGTCAATTCCGACCGCCGAGGCAACCGAGATCGTGGCAATCCCGCGAACGAAGATCCATTCTTCAACATAGACGATTTAAGGAACGCCATCCCCGATGATGAGCCGTTTAGTGTTCCCGGTTACCATCGCCGAAACATGTAAGCATTCATACGGAAAATTCGGACGATGGGGGGTACTATGATGATAGGGTTAACGATGATGAAGATTGGGGCTACGTGAATAGGGGAAATGTCTACAACGGTAGAAGGTATGATGATGAGGAATTTGGCTACCAAAATGCCAATTACGTTGGGGACAACGAATACGGTTACGGAGGTGGAAGAAATGATGGTTATGGGAACAACCATCAACCACGAAACAATGACCAACGGAACCAGAATGATGGGTTTTATAACCACAACAACAATGCAAACCCTAACCGGATTCCTCGTTTCGTGGGAGGTGGTAACCCAAGGGATAATAGAAGAGAGGATCGAAGAGATGATCGAAGAGGTGAAAGACGGGATAATAGAAGACCGGTCAATCAAGAAGTTAACGGTCCCCATCGTCGTCAATGACCTCCACGGGGAGTGAATGATCATTTTAGGCCGGTTGTCACCGAGAACGACTCACCAATCGTTTGTGAGAGGAGGATGTTTGATTGTAAACCACATTACATCAACGTACTTCCTCATTTTAATGGAAGGTCTAACGACGAACCGTAGACACATTTGACAGAGTTTTCTTCCATTTGCAGCACTATCGGGGGGCATAACTTTGCACTAGAGGAGGTCAAACTTCATTTGTTTCAATCTGTGATGCTGAAATCCCAAAAAGATTTCAGACCCCCAACATGAAACTGTATGATGGGACTACGGATCCTGAAGAGCATATTGCCCAGTATAGAGAAAGAATGGAGATTAACCCTATCCCTCCGGAACTCAAGGAAGCATGCTTATGCAAGGGTTTCGGTTCTACCTTGACAGGATCAGCCTTAAAATGGCTGTTAAATGTTCCTCCTCACTCAATTACTTCATTTGCTCATTTGGTTAGTTTATTTAATAGTCAGTTTTCTTACAGCCGGAGTTTTGAGAAACTAACCAGTGATCTTTACAAGATAACTCAAGGACCTCAGGAATCCTTGAGGGATTATGTGAACAAGTTTAGTCGAGAATCCTTGGATATCCCACATCTTGATGTTGCAACAGCTGTGCAGGCTTTTAAGATGGGGTTACAAAAGGATTCTCAGTTTTATCAGGATCTTGTAATGAATCCCTGCAGGAATCTCGATGAAGCTCGTAACAGGGCTTTGAGATATATCCGCTTGGAAGATGACAAGAAGATGCAAGAGAGGATGAATTCTACCTCAACCTACGAATCGGTCAACAGGAAATCAGAATCCTCGTACAAACCATATCGCTCCAAGCCATATGGCAGAAATGATAACAAGAAAGTGAATGCTGTTGAAGACGAGGATCCTGAAGAATATCCTGAATTATCTGAATATTGCTTTTCTGTTAATATACCTGAGTTAATGTATGCTATGCAGGGTTTCGGAAACAAAGCTAGGTGGCCTCGAAAGAACCAGCAGAAAGCTGATTGGAAGGATAAATCCAGATGGTGTGCCTTCCATGAAGATTTCGGACATGTGACCGAGGATTGCATTGCTCTAAGGAAAGAAATAAGTTACCTGTTAAGCAAGGGGTACCTGAAGGATTTGCTGGGAAGAAATAAGAATAAAGGGCAGGATCCTGAGAAGGATCCTGAACGAGCAGCATCACCCCCAGCAGATGCCAAAATAATTAACTTTATTTCAGGAGGATCCGACATTTTTGGGACTTCGTATTCGACGGCAAAGAGACATGCAAAGGAAGCTAAGACCGAAAGGGGAGACAAACCAGCTAGGATGACTACCCTTACAACCGATAAAGTGATCACTTTCGATAGTGATGACAGGGATACTGTCCAGGATCCTCACCATGATGCTCTCGTAATAACATTATATGTTGCTAACCATTTTGTATGCAGGATATTGGTGGACAATGGTAGCTCCGTCAACATAATTCAGCTGGAAACATTGAAGAGGATGAATGTATCTCCGATGGACATTACTTCGAAGTCCACTGTGCTCGTTGGTTTCAGTGGAGAAGCTAGAAATACCGTAGGAGAGATAAAGTTACCAGTATATGTTGAAGGGGTCAACTCGATACAACGCTTCTGTGTGATGGACTCCCTATCCTGCTATAACATCATACTAGGCAGGCCATGGATTCATGACATGAAGGCTGTGCCATCTACTTATCACCAGTGCATCAAGATCCCTACCCCTTGGGGGGTCGTCAAAGTTGATAGTGATCAGCAGGACGCAAAGGAATGCTACTCATCCTCAATGAAATCCTCAACCAAGCCTAATCCAGCATAGCAATTAAAGATGCGGGCCCAGGATATCGTGGAGGCTTCAGAGCAGGATACGAAGACAGTTATCCTGGATCAGGATAATCCTGATATCTCGGTGCTCGTAGGAGGCAATATCCCTCGGGATATTGAAGAACAATTAACTAACTTTTTGAAGTGCAGGATGTCAACATTTGCATGGAAGCATGAGGATATGACAGGTATATCCAAAGACATCATCACTCACAAGCTTGGAATTGACAACACGTTCAAGCCTATACAGCAAAAAAGAAGGAAGTTTGCTCCTGAACGAAATGCAATTATCCAAGAGGAAGTTGAAAGATTGTTGAAGTCCAAAATGATCAGAGAAGTCAAATTCCCAAGATGGTTGGCAAATGTAGTTGTGGTACAGAAGAAAAATGGGAAATGGAGAGTCTGTCTATGTAGACTACACAGACTTGAATAAGGCTTGTTCTAAAGACCCATTTCCTCTTCCTCATATTGATGCCATGGTGGACGCTACCGCCGTGCATGAGATGTTAACCTTCATGGATGCATCCTCAGGATTTCAGCAAATTCAAATGGAGCCTTCAGACCAGGAGGATACTGCCTTCATGACACCAACAGGTATTTATTGCTATACTGCTATGCCTTTTGGTTTGAAAAATGCAGGTGCAACATACCAGAGATTGGTGAACATGATGTTCAAAGATAAGCTAGGGGACACAATGGAGGTATACATCGATGATATGGTGGTGAAATCTAAAAAGGCTGAGGATCACCTCTAGGATATTAAGGGAGCATTTGATATCCTAGATCTGTATAACATGAAGCTGAATCCTGCTAAGTGCCATTTCGGAGTGGGGGCAGGAAAGTTTCTAGGATATATGGTGACCAAAAGAGGAATAGAGGCAAGCCCGGAGCAGATCAAAGCCATCTTAGATATCAAATCACCTTCAAATATGAAGGATGTTCAACGGTTGACAGGCCGAGTAGCAGCATTGAACAGATTTATTTCAATATCCTCGGAAAAATGCAAGGAATTTTATGATATCCTCAAGAAGAATAAGAAGTTTGAATGGGGAGCAAAACATGAAGCAGCCTTGCAGAATTTGAAGAGATATCTCTCAACTGCACCTCTATTGATGAAGCCTGAAAATGGTGAACCACTATCCCTATACCTCGCTGTATCAGGGAATGTTGTAAGTGTCGTTCTTATAAAGGACCATGAAGGTCAGCAATATCCTGTCTATTATGTTAGTAAAAGTTTATTAGATGCTGAAACTAGATATTCTCATTTAGAAAAGTTGATATTAGCATTAGTTATGGCATCAACAAAACTTAGACATTATTTCGAGACACATAGGGTTCATGTTAAAACCAATTATCCTGTTAAAAACGTGCTTAGGAAACTAGAGATGTCAGGTAGGATGGCCAAGTGGTCAGTAAAATTGAGTGCTTATGACTTAGTATATGAGCCTAGAAATGCCATAAAGTCTCAGGCTTTAGCTGACTTTGTGGCTGATTTCAGTAGTGACATTCAAAATGAAGTAGATTTAGAAGTACAGCAGCTAGGAGAAAACTTAGAATGCTGGACATTATATACTGATGGTGCATCTAACGTAAGAGGTGTAGGTTTAGGTATACTACTAAAATCGCCACAGGGGGACATATTACCCCAGGCTATTAGGTGTGAATTTCCTGCTGATGCGTGTGAAGTGTTACTATTATTAGGTGTATATTTTAAGCCCTTTTTAACACTTATTTTAGCCAAGTTTTAAATTTATAAAACACGATATTTCACTAACACTAAACACACATATGGGCAAGTGCACCCATCGTTGAGTGTAGCATAGCGTTGGTAAGATACCGAGGTCGTCCAAGGACACAAGAGCTTTTAGTACCGGTTTATCCTCAACGTCTAATCAAAATAAAAGTTTAGAAAAATGTTTTAAACTAAGAAAAATAAAAACTAACTAAAATGCTGAAAAATAAAAATAAAAGAAAAACAGATAGACAAGATGAATCACTTGGTTCCGACTCGTATCTAGTATAACCTTTGATTATTTCTGCACTTTTGCACATAATTAAGAGATTATCTTAGTTATTGTAGTAGGCCCCTCTTTTGAAGGTGACGTTACCCTCACCCCAGTAGTTTGAGTCAGCAGGGATACAATCCTAAAAGGGTGGATTATTGGAAGATAATGAATTAAGTTATTAATGCAGTATTGTGGTAGGCCCCGCTTTTGGCGGTGACGTTACCCTCGGCTAAGTAGTCTGAGTCAGCAGGGATACAGTCCTAAATAGCCGAGTTATAGTATTAATAGTAGTTAACTTATGAGGGGATCAAAGAGTTTGGACCCCCGCCATCCAATACCGTGAAGTATTGAAGGAGGTCCTACTAAATTTGACCCAGGTCCATTGCAGGACCTCTAAACGCTGAACAATGGCAAGACCTTTACCAAACCGTTCCCTTAACCCCCGACCAGGTAGCCAACATATCTCCATATAGACCGTGGAGATATGAATGGTGAAAATCCTTTATTTTATATAGACAGTAAAATAATGCCAAGACACCACGGACAAACGATAAGGAAAGATCACCTTCAACATAAGTAACTAGTTATTAAAGTCATTAATACAAAACCAAATAAAAAGTGCAAAAGATTAGAAATAAAAAGTATTATACTAGACACTTTGTCTTCACCAAGTGATGTAAGAGACTTAGGCAAACATGGCCTTGATTGTCAAGAACTCTTACGATCAATCTTGGATCCCGAGACGACTCACACACTCTACGATGGACAATGGATAATGGTGGTGGATGATGGTGTTGTGATGGTGGTGGGTGGTGGATGAAGTGTGAGAGAGGTGGTGTGCCAAGGGATGAGATGAAATGAATCCAATCACTCCTATTTATAGGCTGAACAGAGAGCTGGGCACGGCCCCGTGTCCGCTGGGCACGGCCCCGTGTCCGTCTGACAATCTCTCTCCTCATTAATTGTAATTCGCAATTACAATAAATGCGCCTGCTGTACTTTCGACACGCCCCCGTGTCCGCTGAGCACGGCCCGTGGTGGGTAATAGAAGCTTCTATAGGTTTGTCTTTTCTGCTGCTTCTTGGGCACGGCCCCGTGCTGGCTGAGCACGGGGCGTGTTCAGTCTTCTGATTTCTCTATTTTGCTTTGGAAGGTGCCGTTGAGGGGTCGGGCAGTCCACTAATATTCCTTTTCTTGTATTTATGTTGGATTTAGCTGTCTTTTTGCTTCTTTTGCGTTTTTGAGCTCATTTAATCCTGAAAATACAAAAGGAAGACAAAAACACTCTTTTTCCAATATTAGTACTTAAAAAGGGTTAGTTTTATGCCTTATTTGATGTAATTTATATGTTGCATTTTACACACATCACCTGCTACTAATAATGAGGCAGAATATGAGGCTTTAATTGCAGGATTAGAATTGGCTAAAAAGATGAATATCAAGAATTTGCAAGTATATGTTGACTCCTTGTTAATCACTGATCATTTTAATGGAACCTATGCAGTTAAAGGAGAGAAGTTAATCGAGTATCTCGAAATTCTCAAAAAATTAGCAGGATATTTCGATATTTTTACACTTGAACAGGTACCAAGAGAGGATAATGCTGAAGCTGATGCCTTAGCAAATCTGGGATCATCGGTCAGGATACCGGAAGGGACCCAAATACCAATGATACATATCCTACATCCTGCGACGAATCCTCGGGATAAGGAAGTAATAAGTATTCAGAATCCTGATGAGGAGTATCCTGAGGAGGATCCTAAGTCCTGGACGGCTCCAATCATGAGATATCTCAAGGAAGGACACATCCCAAAGAATGAGAATCCTAAAGCCTTTAGAATGAAGGTATCATGATTCACTATTATAAATGATGTTTTGTATAAGAGATCTCTTGCAGGACCATATCGGAGGTGCTTGGAGGATCCCGAAACCAAAGAAGTACTTCAGGATATACATGAAGGGGATTGTGGCAACCATACTGGGGGCAGGTCCTTATTCTCAAAAATATTAAGGACAGGATATTATTGGCCGACGATGAGGAAAGATGCCACAGAATATGCTCGAAGATGTGATGCATGTCAAAGACATAGTAACATATTACATCAGCCTGCTGAACCGCTGTATCCTATTGTTTCCCTGTGGCCGTTTATGAAGTGGGGTATGGATATAGTGGGAAAGCTTCCAAAGGCTCCAGGAGGAAAGGTTTTCATGTTGGCAATGACGGATTATTTCTCCAAGTGGGTTGAAGCAGAAGCATTTGTTCAAGTTAGAGATTAGGAAGTGGTATCCTTCATAAAAAGGAATATCCTGACTAGGTTTAGAATACCAGCTGAGATAATTTGTGACAACGGATCTCATTTATAAGTAAAAGGACTACTGACTTCTGCAAGAGTTGGGGAATCAAAATGATTACATCTACCCCGGTACATCCTCAAGCAAATGGACAAGCTGAATCCTCAAACAAGATAATTGTCAACAACTTGAAGAAGAGATTAGGGGCCAAGGGGGAGATGGGCAGAAGAACTACCCTTTGTTTTGTGGGCTGATAGAACGACGGTAAAAAATGCAACTGGTCAAACCCCATTTTCCTTAGTATTTGGAGCAGAAGCAGTGATCCCGACGGAAATGGTGATACCCACAGCAAGATCCAACCTGAGGAATCCTGAGCAGAATCCTGAAGTCCTATGCCAGGAGCTGGATACTATTGATGAGACAAGAGATGCAGCACGGCTAAGAATGGCAGCATATCAACAAAGGATATCCAGAGCATACAACAAGAATATAAGGACTAGAAGGTTCAAAGTTGGAGATTGGGTGTTAAGAAAAGCTTTTCAGAATACTACTAATCCTGCTGATAGAAAGCTGGCCCCAAAATGGGAAGGACCATATGAGGTTGAATCAGAATCAGGAAAAGGTGCATTGTTAGGATCGGAGGCTCTCATGATTGTGTTTGTTTGTATGTTTGAACAATTTATGAATATGAAAACATGTAAAGTGCAGCGGAAATGAATAACAAACTTTGTAAACACAATCAAAGGAAAACAAAGTATGACAAACGATTGCTTTTCATAGAGTTGAATGATTTACAAATCAAAGCAAAAGATTACAGATATGCTCACATACTAAGCTCCCCCTCAGCCTGATGCCCCAAGGATGGTTGCACACAAGATGAAAGGATTGGACTAGAGGAGAAGAACTCGCTCAGTCAATCAAATGTAACAGTACAGGGTACTGTTACATTTATAGGCAGACCAAACCACTGAGGAATCTCAGCTGACGTCACCAAGAAAGCGACGTCTAACAGCCTAACAAACTATATCTACTGTCCTTACACAAACTACTGATGTCTAACAACTGATTGTAATAATAATACAAAACATGAGGAAACAACTGCTTCACGTTCCACTGTTGTAGCCTAAGCACTGATGCTTACCAACAACATCAGTGCTTTCTTCAAAGGTGATCAGTCCTTGAATGAGCAGTGTTTGTGTCTTCATCAGCACTTAAGAGACAGCAGTAGATAGAGCAACAGAGTTTGTCTTCAGTAGTCTTTAGGATCATATCAGCAGTTGAAAGGGCAGCAACATTTGATTATGAGCAGCAGATAGAGACCATCAGATGTTATAACTCACTTTCAAGGGGAGAGCAAAGTGTAAACTGCTGCTTATTGTGAATCCTCTGTTGTGACCTGGTTTTGGCTTTACATTATCTATTCCTCTGGTAGGGTTCAATCCCAACAATCTCCCCCTGGAACAGATAATGCCAAAACCTTTCATTATTCAGGACCTTTATTACTCATCAAGAGTGCCTTAGCTTGTTCTTTGAATTCAGCTTCAAATACCTTTGCACTCTGGTCATCTTCATCCCTGCACAGTGTAAGCTCAAGGAGATCCTGCAAATCTTGAACACTAAGGCCTAGTGCTTCTTTCCTTGATATATGCTTCACATCGCCATTGGCTCTGACCAAGGTCAATACGTGAGTCTTTTGATCAGACATCCACTTTAGTATTTTAAAGCCAAGTGGGTTTCTTGGGAGAGACTTATTTGAAGATGAGTTGAGGGATAATGGCCTTGAAAACAACTGCAGACTTTCAGACATTCTTTTGAAAGTTTGTTCAATGACATCATTTGCTGCAGCTATGTCTTCTGCAGTTTCTCTTTCAATAAGCTCTTGCCTTTCAATTTCTGATATGTCAGTTGCAGTGTTTGGAGATGCAGGTTTGTTTAATGCCTTAAAGAGGCTCTGAAGCTTTGTTGAAGTATCTTCTTTTAGACCCATTTTCGTGATGGTATCTTTGAAGTACTCTGCTTCTTTTTCCGCTACCTCTTCTTCAGTCAGCTGTTCTCCCTCTTCTTGATTAGTTGCAAAAGCAGACCGGAACAGTGTGTCGAGGTTTCCCATCTTCTGTTCAAGCTTCATCATTTGTTCTTGCTTTTTAGAAGTGCCTGAAACAGTTGTCTTTCTTTTCTTCAGCCTTTTGTAGGCTTCATCAGTCTGCTGTCTTGACCATTTTGATATGGCTTCAGCAGAGTCTATTTTTGCATCCACCAGCTCCTCTTTCTTTCTTTTATACTCAGCAGTGAAGTCAGCAATGAGCTTTTTGAATTTGTTCCAGTTTGGAGGATTTTTCTTCTTTGTAGAATCATTCTTGATTCTGTCAATCCTCTCAGCCTCATGCTTTAGAGCGATTATTGGCCATTCTTCAAACTGTTTTTCTTCAGCAGGATAGAATTTTTCTTTCATAATGTAGGCAAGATATTGTTTTCTTAGCTCTTTGCGTTGTTCAGCCTTTTCTTTGATTAGTTCCTGTGCAAATTGACATAACAGTCAATTTCGATTTAACAGTCAAATTGACATAACAGTTCGGCTCGAAATCCATTGATACTAAGGTTGGTTGTATTTTGTTGAAAAACAGAGTATCGAGTAAATCATGTTCAAAATGGTTATTCAAAAACTCTGTAAATCAACCAAGATGTCATATGACACACAAATTTCATACAACAAGTGATTTCATGCATAATACACTCATGATTTCTAGATCTGAAAGTATATCTGTCAAATTATGAGATTATTTCTTATTTTCTAAATTGATTTCAACTGTTGTTATGAAAAGTGTGATGTCAAACTTTTAAATGCTAAAGTATGAACCTCAGATTAACAAAACACATGTTCATAAAAACATCTATGTTTTGTTAACATGAAAAGAGGGAAATTAAAACTTTAGTTATCCAGATCTTATGTGTTGAAAACAGGTTGAGTTACTCAAAAGAACAAAATCAACTATGTTAAAATACATTAAGAATATTCACAAAAACTCCAAAATGTGTTCATCTCAAAACTTCTGAAGTCAGAAGAAAAGAGTATAAACATAAAACACTGAAGAGTCAAAGTATAGGGTAATAATGGTCGTTAAGCAACTATGTGCATTCATCTGTTCAAGAAAAGGGTTTTTGATTCCAGTGAATGAATTACAAAGAGAATCATGTTTGCAATCAACTGACAAAGAAAATGGTACCATACAGTGGTCAAAATATGTTCAAAGTTTTCCTACCACTATTGTCAAAACACTGACCATTTTCAAAAACTTGAGAATGATATGATTATGTGTGTGTATTGAATTTATACCAAATCCTTTTGATGCTGCCCTCAGGAAGTCCTTTAATCATTTTTTTTTCAAAGGATTTTCTTGAATAATCAGGATATATTGTTCATTTTTTTAGGAATAATATATTTGGAACTTTTGCTTGTTTTTGTTGGCAATAGTCTCAGCTCCTGTCAGGATGTAATACCTTATTTTTGGTGGTATCTGTGTCCTCTTAAATGGGTCAAAAGGAAATGGTGCATATGTCATGATCATGTCTTACTCAGGTCTGTTCCTAAAATTTCATCAAAATTGATTGCAAACTGTGCTTAAAATACTAAGGTACTCATGTTTTAATTAAATATTAAACTAAAATGAGCTGCCTCAGTAAAAATCTTCATCATCTGGGGTGTCAAACCACTGTCTTTCAAAATTGACATGTGGCAAAAACCTTAAATGAAAATCTTCAAAAACTGTTGCTGAAACACCTGTCCTTCAAAGATTTGTACCATTTACCCTAACAACTGCTTTGTTTCAACGTCTGATCTCTAAAACACTGTCCACTGCTGAAAGTTAACCACTGGTTCCTCATTTTCTTAAAAAGCACTGATGATCAAAATCAGTGTCTTATCCACTGATATGCTATCAACTGATAGTAAAAATCATCCACTGCCCATAATTTTTACCGTTGTAACCACTGATGCTTGATACATCAGTGGCTCTTAAAACAACTGTTCTCCATAATTCATCTATCTTATCAGTAGTTGACACGTGGTCAGTTTTTAGCCCTCAGATCGAAATAACCGCTGCCACATCAGCGATCATTTTTTTTCCTAAATAAAACCCTGCCCTAAACCCCAAACAGGGTTTTACACTGTCGAATTGAATTCCAAAAATTCTCTTCACATAGCAGTTTCCAACCCTTCTTCTCAAAACCTCCAAAATCATTCTCCGATTCTTCTTCATCAAAATGACGAAGTCAAAAGGAAAATCAAAATCAAAACCCACATCACCACCACCTTCAACTGAAGTCGCTCAAACGGCTGAAGAAACCATCGAAATACCATTCAAACAATCTCACAACTATCTGGGTCTACTCACAAAACCCAAAGACAATCACACCTTCGACACCATCATTGATGCAATAACTGGATCAAAGTACAAAACTTTGTTGACGGTAAATGCTCCCATATATCTGCAAACCCAGAGAGAGTTTTGGAAAAAGGCGTCGCTTGAAAAACAAGACGGAAAAGTCATAGCCATTAACTCCTTGATACAGGGTAAAGCAGTTCAAATAACCCCACAGTCGATCTCCGAAGTCTTTAATCTCAATGATCAGAAAGGTAAACTCTCTTTTGAGAAAGCTGAGATGAAAACTGATTTCGTAAAAAGGGGATATGCAGAAGAATCAAAGGTAGATACCCTACAAAAGGGTTATTTTCCATCTGCACCCAGATTTTTATTTCACACACTTCTGATGTGTGCTTCGAATAAAACAACATCTTTCAACGAAATACCATTAAAAATTCAATGCCTGGGTTATGCTATTTTGAATAATCAGGACTACAACTACTCCCAGGAGATTTTCAATGACATGGTGAAAAACGTTGAAAGTAAAGCATTTTTACTTTTTCCAAGATTTTTGAGCTACTATTTTGAACAAAAATTTGAAAAGAAAAATTTTAATTTGCTATAACAGGGTGTCCATTGTCAAATAAAAAGTTTAACAAAAGAAACATTTTCAAGGATGATGGCACCAATAAAAACAAAAGCAGAGGTACCTGAGCAGATTTTAGCAGTTACAACTGCTCCTCAGGTATCAGCTGCTGAGCCCACTGCTCCAGGTGATCATAGCAGCACTCCCACTGCTTTGAAACCCACACCTGCCACCACTAAAAAGACCAAAAAGAAAATATCCAGAAAACCCACCAAACCCAAAACAAAGGCAACTCTGGAAGATGAGATCCCAGAGGAAATGCCTGTGACAACACAAAAGTCACCAGAAACCACTGCTGCTACTTCCTCACAGCAGTTGGAAGAAAGATCTCAACCCATAACCGAAACTCCTCCTGCATCCTCACAAAAGGATCAGGTTGTAAGCACAGGGACACCACAATATGAAGCTCTGAATCCACTCGGATCCATCTTCCTCAGTCCTGATCCCAAGGACATGTCTCTTTCAACCCCCATCCCCTCACCAATAATAATGCCACAATCCATGCTATCTCTGTTGCATGCAGCTGCTATTGCACAGACACAAACCAGTTCCTCTCTATCACCTATTACTGAGAGTATACATCAACTAGTGACTGGGTCTGATGCTACTACTCCTGCTATCCCAGCAACAGTTGAGGAGGTTACACTGCAGGAGTTACAAGTAACTCTTGTCAGTAGTTCAAGTGGAGCAGCAACTACAAATGTTGGATCAACAGGTCTACATTTGGACAGTTGTTTCATAAGTAAGACTCCCTTGAAGGCAATTTCTTCCATGGCAACTTCGGTGACCACCAGTGAGTTGGATCTAACCACTGGTACCATCAAAGGTTTATCGAGTGCCGAAGAAAGAAGTCCCCAGTACCGTGAACAAGGGGCATCAATGGATGATTTTTTGGACTCAGTTCCTAAGACAAACATTGATATAACCACTACAAGTGGGGATTCAGATGATCCCAGTAAAATGGGTGATGATTCAAGATATCAGGAATTGACGGGCAGAGTGGAAAAACTTGAAGAATCAGTTTCTGAAATAAAAGAGATGGTGCACGAGATTTTAAAAGCTCAGAGAGCACAATCCTCTGCTGTTCCTGCTCAAGCATCTGCTCCACAACAAGCACCTGCTGCAAATGAGCTTTGGAATATTTTTCAACCCATGCTTGAAGCACAGCAACTTATGGCTGACAAAAAGCATGCCATTCAAGTACAAATGCTGACCAACATGGTTGAATCAAGGTTCAAGGATACTCAAGCAGATATCAAGGCTATTAAGGCCAGTATCCAAATTGCCACTGGCAAGGCTCCTTCAACTTTACTATTCTTTGATGACCCCCTTGCAGATAATGCCAAAAAGGGGGAGATATTGAAGCAAATGAAGAAAAAGGGAATTGAACATGGCATTCATATTGAACCTGAAAAAGTAAAAGAAAAACAGGTCTCAAAACCTGTTAGCCAAACAGCTGATACAGCAGCAGTTACAAAAACTGCTGCAGCAACAGTTACAAAAACTGCTGTCAGTAGCCAAACAGCTGCCATACCATCAACACTCACACCCCCAACACACACCACTCTACCACACACCACTACAACTACTGCTCCACCATCATCATCTACAATCATACCATCACCACTGCCTCCTGTCATAAAACAGAAGACAACAGATGTTACAACATCTGTTGTAATGACAACAGTGATTGAAACACCAGTTATTTCAACAGCTGTTAGTCAATCACAATCCACTGCTATCCAATCTACTACCACTGATTCACCTAAAACATCATCTGCTTCTTCTTCATTAAAAAGGAGAAGAAATCTCATATCAGATGATGATTCACCACCTTCCCCACCAACATCACCACGACCATCCCCTGCTCAAAAGCAGAAGACAACTGCTGACATATCAGCAGTTGTTAGTCAGTCATCCACCATTGCTCTCACCTCTTCTGCTTCACAGCCAAAGCTCTTCAACAGAATAAGAAAACCAATCACTGCCGATGAGGGTATACATGATCCTAATGCTGCAAAATATCCACTGGAACTTGAAGCCATAAAAAATGAGATGAGGCAATTCTACACAAAAGAGGATCCTTTAAAAAGAAGATTCTCCTCACTCATAGGCTACATGCCACCAGATGATATGGATGATTACCTCAAACTCAAGGCAAGGCAGGCTAAAGCAAGAGCTAAATTTGAAAGTAAACGTGAAAGTCTAAGCGAAGAAGCCACTGCTAAAAGACTGGATTTCTTCCTTGAAAAGGTAAAACAGATGGAAGAATTTGCACAGGAACTAATCAAAGAAAAGGCTGAACAACACAAAGAGCTAAGAAAACAATATCTTGCCTACATTATGAAAGAAAAATTCTATCCTGCAGAAGAAAAACAGTTTGAAGAATGGCCAATAATCGCTCTGATACCAATTGTTAGGATCGGAGGCTCTCATGATTGTGTTTGTTTGTATGTTTGAACAATTTATGAATATGAAAACATGTAAAGTGCAGCGGAAATGAATAACAAACTTTGTAAACACAATCAAAGGAAAACAAAGTATGACAAACGATTGCTTTTCATAGAGTTGAATGATTTACAAATCAAAGCAAAAGATTACAGATATGCTCACATACTAAGCTCCCCCTCAGCCTGATGCCCCAAGGATGGTTGTACACAAGATGAAAGGATTGGACTAGAGGAGAAGAACTCGCTCAGTCAATCAAATGTAACAGTACAGGGTACTGTTACATTTATAGGCAGACCAAACCACTGAGGAATCTCAGCTGACGTCACCAAGAAAGCGACGTCTAACAGCCTAACAAACTATATCTACTGTCCTTACACAAACTACTGATGTCTAACAACTGATTGTAATAATAATACAAAACATGAGGAAACAACTGCTTCACGTTCCACTGTTGTAGCCTAAGCACTGATGCTTACCAACAACATCAGTGCTTTCTTCAAAGGTGATCAGTCCTTGAATGAGCAGTGTTTGTGTCTTCATCAGCACTTAAGAGACAGCAGTAGATAGAGCAACAGAGTTTGTCTTCAGTAGTCTTTAGGATCATATCAGCAGTTGAAAGGGCAGCAGCATTTGATTATGAGCAGCAGATAGAGACCATCAGAAGTTATAACTCACTTTCAAGGGGAGAGCAAAGTGTAAACTGCTGCTTATTGTGAATCCTCTGTTGTGACCTGGTTTTGGCTTTACATTATCTGTTCCTCTGGTAGGGTTCAATCCCAACATGCATACCGACTCAAGAATATGGAGGGGGATATGCTACCAAGATCTTGGAATGCTATACACATTAAGCTTTATTTCAAATGAGTTTAGAATTTAATTTCTAACTCAGGATGGTATGAATTCTATCTCTTTTAAATATGTTTGATTTGATTTATTGAAACCCAATACTGACTTAAGCATCGGAGGGGTGTTAGCCAAGCTAACACACACCTTAGTTTGAAGATGTTTTGCAGTATATGCTTCGGGATATAGCACCAGGATACACACTCAGGATACTTTGGAAGATTAGAGGATTGGCCCCCTCTCTCATGTATAAGGGATCCTGATCCCTTCACAGGTTTAAAGGTATTCACCTTTCTTCCGAATTGGGTTTAAACACCCCGCCTGGAGCGCAAGTTATTCGGGAATAGTTCAAGGTGGCGGGACCAGTCCATGTAAAAGTGGCTGACAATTTCGTTACTATTGGCTATATCCTGAATCCTAAAGGTATATGAGGATTGATCACCCTCTCTCACGAAAGGGTATTTTCATAATCTCTAAGATTTAAAAGTTTTCACCTTTCTAAGTCTTGGAGTTTATACACTCCCGCCTGTAGCGTACGAAAATTTGGGATTTCCCCCGGGATACGAAGGATTTATCTCCAGTATATTTTGGGTTTTACCCCTGTAACACAAAAAATTGTCTATACAATTGGAACTGATTTCCAGGAAATTTCTAAGTATTCGAGGACATAATGCACAGGGGACATTCCATCTAAAGCAATTGTATGATGCATAAAGGATAAAAGTTAAGCTAAGAGTCTCGAACTGGGGACATCTTAGCAAGAGAAGTCGCAAAAGGGATTGGAAATTGATACTAGGGTTAGACTCAGTTCCTGGTATGATCTTTCCTTTATAAACTTTACATAAATTTTATAACTCAGGTTAAGGTTTAAGTATCCTGAAAAGGATATATCTTCAGGATATATCTTTAAAATGTGTTTTTGGGATGCGTTTCAGGATATTTGATTAAAATATTTGGAAGTGATACTAGTTTGAAATTAAAACCTTGATCAAACAAGTATTGTCAAAACGGGTTTTAGAAAGTGGACTATCTTTTATTCTTTAAAAGTTTTCTCTAAAGTTGATTGAATTTTTAGGAGTTATATTTAATAAAAGTTTTCATAATGTTTCATTGAGTATATTGATCAGGATATTTTCAAAAGATAGTTGTACGAAATTTTTGCAAAGCTAAGATCTACACTAAGAAATACAGAAAACAACAAATAAGTCAAAAGGAAGTTATATTATTAACATGTCAAAAGTTGTGCTTTTGGTTTCACCTCAAACCGAGGCCCATCCACCAAAAGCACAATTAGTCTTTACCATACTTATGTAACGGTTGAAGGTTCTATCTCAAAACGGGACCTGTCCACCTTCAACCGATACGACATTCAAAACAGGTTATACTAACCGATGACCAAGGGCTTCATCCTGAAAACCCAGGACCCATCCACCTTTGGTCATCGTATTGTTCTAGTGCAGGAAATATAAATTGTTCAATGACAGGAAAAGTAAATTGTTTGTACAAACCATAACCATGAAATTTAAAAAAGTGGGCTCCGGCCTTGGCACGTATATCCATCATCGCCCACTTCGCCGCCTAAGGGGCAGCACCTTCTTGATCAATAACTTCCTTCCCAGCATCTGCACCAGCATCCCCCTCGGGATTTTCCTCAGCATCATCACCAGCATTGGCCACTTCCTCTGCCGCCTTAGAAGGCTCTTCACCAGCATGCTTTGCAGGATGAGCGACGGGATAACCTCCAAGATCCTGTAGTTTCGCTTCCCAAGCCTTTACAATCCAGGAGGGGCATTCGAAGCCCAAGTTCTTGGCCTCATAAGCCATCCTTAACCTGGCTTGGAGAAGGGAGATAACAACGGATGCTTTGAGACTTTCCCGATATGAACTCATATCCTGCTGGTATTGGAGAACGGCGGCATCTAGTTTGGCTTGAGCATCCTCATTGGCTTTGTGGAGGGCAGCTTGGTGTTCCTGGGTCATTGCCTTGTATTTGTCTTCATAATGCTGGGACTTGGCAGCTGCAATTGTTCCTTGAGCAGCTATGGTGGCTACAGCTTTTTCAAGCTTGATTTCCAGCATCTTATTAAGCCCACATGCGTCTTCATACAAGTGCATGAGACGTTCCAAGCCATGTAGTTAAAGATACAGGTATCAGTGTAAAATGAACATGATAATGATTAACATGCATGTTCAGGATATTGGAAGGGAATTTTTACCTGCTTGAGGAATGAAGTAGCTTCATTAAATCCATGATTCTCGAGAGAGAATGTCTTAGAGGCGGCTAGAGAATCCATTTCTTTCCTCTTCCGGGAGCTAGAGGCCCGGGTCCTGGATGCCGGAGGAGCTTTAGGAGCGGTAGTAGTCTTTGAAGTACTAGGCTTCGGTGTGGCAGATGACTTCGGCTTAGATTCTTGTTTGACAGGTACAAGGCTGGAGTAACTATCCAACTCGTCAAGTTGGAAGCCTTCAAGGTTGACAACCGGTACTGCACAAGGGAAGATATTTTTAAAACTCATAATACCTCTGAAAAATAATCGGTTTGATAAATAAAGATAATTACTGAGAATATGCTTACTAGACATCTCTGAACTTGATTTTTGGCTTGAATCTGTAAGAGACAGGGAGAAAGTTCTTTCACTGGCAGGAAGTTGGTAGATTCCTTTGATCCTGGACTTGGATTCTGCACTTAGGGGTGCTAAATCTCTGAAGTTTGCTGCATAAAACATCAGGATATAAGTTCAGGATATAGTTTAAGGATACACTTGGGGATATTCCTAAAACCCTGGATCCTACCCTTGGTTAACCATCTAATCGGCAGATCGAAACCCTTGTCAATAGAGTCTCTTTTCACGAAAAAGAACTTTCGCCGCCATCGGTCTTCGTTCTTGGTGGCCTTAAGAACTAAAGGACTTTTGGAGGTGGAAAACAAAAGAAAACGGTTGTCGCCATGGGACCTCAACCGGTATGCTATAGGGAGGTCTTCAATACACAGGTCAGGGCAATGGCGAGATCTAATTTGATCTAGCACCGTCAAAACTCGCCAGACCATTGGCATAATTTGAGCATAACTAAGGCCGGTGAGGTCAAAGAAACGAGAGATAAAGGGTGGAAATGGGTACCGGAGTCCCAAAGAAAAGGGGTAGGCGAAAAAATAGACCCACTCGTCTGATCGGATCTCCCGATCAAAAGGACGAATGACTGTTCCAGCAGGAAAGGTGCCGGAATTCTTAAGGGCAGCGATATCGGCATTATTGAAGCAGCGGATTTCTTTTTCTGGTTCTCGTATGAGGTTTTGACTCACGAGGGTTGGGACTGGTTCATCCGAACGAGATCTTGTCTGTGATGCCATGGAGAGTGTTAAAGCAAATTAAAAGAAACTCTGGAAAGAAAACAGGGGATGAAGAAAAGAATAGTTACCTGGAAATCGTTGGAAGAGTAATGATAATAATGAGAAATATCTCAGCTAATTATAGGCTGAATATAGGGGGGTAAAGAGTAAATATTGCATTGAAAATGGCACAATGTCACCTCAACCATCGTTTCGTTTTAATTGCCTTGATTTACGAGATAGAACTTTTAAAATATATCCGTTGGATTGGTATACCAACAGATATATTTGGGGACAATTGTTATGGGTCATTTTCTGAGCGTACATATGTTGACTAATATCCTGCTTTTGGTTGTTTGCTTGTGATCAGGATACTGGATTAGGATATTGCTAACATCCTGGGCGATATCCTGAGGTTAATTGAATTAACCACGTGCAGGTTAGAGGCTGTGGGTTGCTAACGGTCAGATGGACTTCTTCTCCTCAAGACTCGGGCGTATCTGTTATGTGAGAGACGTTGAACCCGAAAGACCAGGTCTACAACGTTCGAGTGGGGAATATTCGCCGGATCCCGGTTTATTAGGATAGTTTGTTAAACTTCTTTTACTATAAATAGATGGGGGCGGATCAGATTAAGGCACGCAACTTTCACACACACTTTTGAACACTTTTGGTCTCTAGCTCACTGCAAACACTATACACAAACACTTGTATTCGAATTATATTGTAACACCTAGTTGATCCGCATAACATCCTGCACTGTATCCTGATATTTGAAGTAATAGAAGAACAAGGTAGCTGTGATTGTCAGCTCCCGAGGTTTTGTGCCGGCGATCTAGATTGATCAAGGGCTTTCCTCGTACATCACGTGTCAACCTTTAATTTTTCGCTCATTGTTTGATCGTAGATACAGCTCTATATACTGAGCCGTATCCTGAAACTGTTTTTACAATTAACTTGAATAACATATTTTTTACACTCATTTCTAGCACACTACCTCACTTAACTAATTTGATCACTTAATTACTTCGGTAATTTTTGACCAAAACTAAAAATTGGCACCAAAGTGGGAAGGCCCCTACCTGATTGAAGCTGAGGCTGGAAAGGGGGCATATCGATTGCTAACAATGGAAGGTGATTTGCTACCAAGAGCTTGGATGCTGTCCACCTGAAGAAATACTTCATGTGATAAGGATTCATGATCCTTAGCAATATTCATGATCCACATCCTTGAAGGACCCTTAGAGGATGGATGATCCTCATTTTGGTAATGATCTAATCTCAAACTATTTCATTCTTTAATTATCCTATATATAAGGAAAAGGATCCTGGATCCTTTATCCTTCTTTCACTTAATTCTGAGTTTTGCAGAAGGTTCATATATCCTTGACAAAGGGTTCAATATCTACAGAAGTATCCAGTTATTTGGGCTTGACCCCAGTTATTTGGGCTAGTCCCTAGTTTTTTAGGCCTGTCCCCAGTATCGCCAGCAGCGCACGATGATCCTGGTACAGTTCATGGAAATGGGACCAGTACTCGCTTTAGGGGCTGACAATTTCATTGTACTGGCTGTATCCGGGATCCTACGTATAATGGTAGACGTACCGTACATCTGTTCCTATGGTTTCTAACGTTTTCACGTTAGCTAAGGTTTTGGCATCTTCATGTCACTAAGTTTGGATAGTCGCCAGTGAGGGCCATACTCCAGTTTACACAAGATCCTTTGGGCTTGTCCCCAGTTTTTTGGGCTTGTCCCCAGTATATTGGGCTTTTCCCCAGAGTTGTTGGGCTTGTCCCCAGTTGCTAACTCTTCTCTTATATTGGCTTAGTCCCAAGTTATGTTCCATTTCAGGTTTTTTAAGTCAAACAGCCAAGGATCCTTGATCCTTACCTTTTTACTAAGGTTTGTCTTTTGGTTATCCTGATTATGAATGTTAAAGATTTATGATCCTAACTTGGATCCTCAGGTATGATCCTTGAACTATACTGCTTTTTTGAATTGATCAATTATAGGATATTTGATCCTTGATCATATCCTAAAACTTTTTGACATGATTTATTAAACCTTTATTCTTTACTTATGGATTCAAACAAAGTATATCACAACTATTGAAGGATAAAATATATACAGAATGACAACACAAGAAATAGCCAAAAGATTAAAGTTTTTTTTTATTCACCAGAAGTTAAACCTTTGAAAGGTTGTCAAAATTGCCAACCCAAGCTTCTACCAGCAAAACGTGGCCCGTCCACTTGGGTTGGCAAAGGGTGTCCATTGTTAACAGGTCTTAAAAGTGCAGGAAATAAAAGATGGCAGGATAAAAAGTGGTTTCATCCCCCAAACAGAGGATCCCTCCACCACCTATTATCCTACCTATTGTTTAAAGGATCCATGATCCTCAACCCTAATAGCTATTGTTTAGTTATTACATACCATCATTGTTTGAAATAAAAACACCATCAAACAAAAACCACTACCAAATCATCAAAAATGGGCTCCGGCCGTGTCTAGATAAATCCATCATCGCCCATTTCAGCAGCTCACACCTTCGCTGCATCACCATCACCTCCTGCCCCAGCATCACCAGCCTGATCCTTAGCTCCACTGCCGCTTGCCTCCAGCATTAAGACCTCTGTAGCCTCCTCCTCATCATCAAGCTCAGCCAGCCTAGCCTTCCAGCCCTCCTGGTCCCAGTTGGTCCTGTTAAAGTCAGGATCCTCAGCCTCTTGAGCCATCTGCAGATTGGTCTTGTACATGGCAATGGCAGTAGAGAGTTGGCATCCTCCATCACCTCGTTCTTCTCATGGTCAGCATTGATCTGGGCCATTACCAGCTGCTTCTTTGCCAGGTTCAGGTCCTTCTCAAGGCGAGAGATAGTCTCATCCTTAGCCAAGAAGATTTTCTGGAAGTCCAACTCTTTCGCCTCAGCCTCTTCAACATAGGCATCAAAAAGCATCTGGATCTCAGCGAATTTCTGCAAAAGAAAGAAGGATTCATTTCAGGATCACTTATCCTCCTATGTGCAGGATAGGATTAAGGATCAGGGATCCTTACCTCATTGAAGTATTCCTCAAATTGGTGACGAAGAAGGGCCATGCCTTCAAGGTTGTCAACTTCAGAGGACTTCTTCTTCTTTCCTCCTTTGCCCTTGGAGATGACAGGCTTAGGGACTGTAGCGCTTGGGCTAGCAGCAGTTTTCTTCTTCCCAGACCTGGGAGCAACAACACTGAGATCGGTGACACTGAAGCGGGTGGCTGACTTTGAGGATTTTCCAGTGCCTATCAATACAAAACAATAGATAAGTATTCTTGTTTTATTTACATTTAAACATTTAACCATATATAAACTTGGATACTTACTTGACATTGTAACTGAGCCAGAGGATACTTCTTGAGAATCCTTGGTATTTGCTTGAAATGATCTTATTGCAGGATCAAGATTCCAGAAAGCAACAATCCTCTCCTTTGTTGCAGGTGATGGAATAATATGAGAAACAGAGATAGCTGCACAAAAGAAACAAAAGGATGTTAGTGATCCTCAATAGAAACAGGGTTATCCTATGATCCCTCTATAAGGATCCTCTATCCTACCATGGGTGGCCCACTCTCTTGGGAGATCCTTCCCATCCGGGATAGAATCCCTCCTAACGAAGAAGAAACGCTTCTTCCAGTTGGAGTCATTCTTGGTTGTCTTGAGGATTGGGTGTGCCTCACCGGGTTTATGTTTGAATAAGAAGCGATGTGAACCGTGGCTCACAAGGTTGTATAGTTCAGTCAATTCTGACATTCCCAACTGTATATCTTCCTGCTCAATGATTCTCTCAAGGGTATATAAAACCCTCCACATCATTGGCATGGCCTGGACATAGGATATGCCGGTAAGGGAGAAGAAAGATTGGGTAAAAGCAGGGAAAGGATAGGAGTATCCTATCAGAAATGGGGTGGCCGGAAAAGCAACCTAAGTTGCAGAAACGAAGTCACTCAAGGCGGTAGGGTCAAAAGGTTTAAAAATAGAGTCTGCTGGAAAGCAATGATGAATTCGGTCTATCTCCGGATCAGTAAAGCAGCAACGTTCCTTCGAAGAATCTTTGATGATTCCCTGGCTCTTTAGGGGACTATCTTTTTGGTGATCCTTAGCCGGTGAGGATCTTAAAACCATCTTGGCCATGGGAGATGTTAAAGAAAGTAGGAACAGCGGAAGAAGATGAATAGAGAAGGGAGAGAGAAGTACCTGGTCAATCTTCGAATGAGGATTTAAAGGGTGTAACGCACGAATTTAAATGCTTCCTGACCCTTATCTCTAACTTGAATTTATAATGATGATTTTGCAAGATTGTCACTTCAATGACGTAAGATCAGCAACGGCTAGTTCGATCCTAATGGCTATATATCCGTTAGTTAGTTGCAGATAAGATCGAAAATATAACTCGTTAATTTACATTTTACTCCTTATATTTTGGGGGCAATTGTTTGGGGAGGATTTTCCAATCCTAAGGATCAAGGATCCTCAAGTACTGCCAGGATCATGGATCCTTAATTCTGTTTGAATTTAGGATCCTCAGAATGTGTTGCAGGACCAGGATTCAGGATCCTCATTGTTATCCTTACACTAACGATTGTCTACCTTGTATGTGAGCTCGTTTTGCAGGAGTATGTGCATGGACTTGGTCTTGCCGATATTCGTGGAGCATATTCCCTCAATATTCCGCACGTGCTTGGCCCTTGTGAACGTTATGGAGATCGTGGGAGACTTGCACATTTAGCGGATAGTTAGTTATTTTAGTTATTTCTAATTTTAAAAGGGGATAACAAGCTTGAGTTAGAACACTTGGCTAATTTTTAGCAAACACACACTCTTGAAACAGCTCTCGACAGTTTTACTTGGCGATTTCATACATTTTTTACGCATTGCACACTAGTGATCCTTGTAACAAGCTTGTTATCATCCCGAGTTGTAACATTTTTCTGTTTAATCTTAGTTGGTGATCGGTAGTTTCCATCACCCGAGGTTTTTTATGCCGGAGATCAACTCTTGATCAAGGGCTTTTTCCTCGTATAAATCCTTGTGTCACTCGTTTATTTGATTTGCAAGTTGTTCATACAATTGTTCATTTGTTCAAGCATCATTCCTCACAACAAAGATTTGGTTGCATTATCCTTGCTTGATTTTTGACCAAAACACTACCCTTATTCTTTGGCAACAGGATATATGATCCTAAAATTGTCTCACTTTTCAAACTTTTTGATTAAAGGATATTTGATCCATGATCATATCCTAAACTATTTGACATAAACTGATTTTTTATACTTGTAAATTATGAAATTATGCAATAACAATTGATAAGTAAATATACACAAAATGAACAAGACCAAGATAGCCAAAAGTTAAGAGTTGTATTTATTTATCAAAGTTAACCCCTTTAAAGGTTGTCAAAATTGCCTACCCAAACATCTACCAGCAAAACGTGGCCCGTCCGTTTGGGTGGGCAAAGGGTGTCCATATTCATAAGGTTCGATAAGTGCAGGAAATCAAAAGATGAGGGGCATCAAAGGCTTCATCCTCCACAAATAGAAGGACCCATCCACCTTTGCTACCCCCTATTGTCCAAATGATCAGTGATCCTTAAACCTAAAAACTATTATTCACCATACAGACCATCATTGTTTAAAACAACATCACCAAAAACCATTAAACCATAAAAAATGG
The DNA here is from genome assembly GCA_030545235.1 of Helianthus tuberosus. Classification (NCBI taxonomy): domain Eukaryota; kingdom Viridiplantae; phylum Streptophyta; class Magnoliopsida; order Asterales; family Asteraceae; genus Helianthus; species Helianthus tuberosus. The sequence continues at coordinate 51,186,670 of CM060410.1, read as the reverse complement.
GCTCCGGCCACGTCTAGAAATTTCCCTCATCACCCATTTGTGCAGCCTAAACCTTCGCTGCATCCTCCACCTTCTTCTCACCACCTTGATCATTGCCTCCAGCCGTTGCTTCCTCAGGATCCTTCGCTTCGCTGCCACCACCTTCGAGAGCCAGCACCTCCTCAGGTTCATCTTCGTCCCCAAGCTCCACAAGCCTTTGCTTCCAAGCCTCCACGTCCCAGCCGGACCTATCAAAGGCAGGATCAGCAGCCTCCTTAGCCATCTGGAGTTTGATCTTCAGCATCATAACTGCAGCAAAGTGTTTGGCCCCTTCCATGACCTCAATCCTCTCCCTTTGGGATGTTATTTCAGCAACAAGAAGCTCCTTTCGCAGTGCCTTCTGTTCGTTCTCAAGTTGGGAGATCTTTTTATCCTTGGCAACTGCAATGGCCTGGAGGTCAAGGCACTTTTGTTCGGCTTCAGCCACATGTTGGTCAATGAGGATCTGGACTTCAGCGAATTTCTGCAATATAAGATTTGAGTATTCAGGATCCTATATCCTCATAAGAAAAGTGAATTTTAGGATATGAAATCCTTACCTCGGAGACGTACTCTTGAACCTGGTGTTCCATCAGAGGCAGGCCGTCAGCGGGTTCAGCAGTCTTCTTCCTTTTGGTCCCTTTACCCCTAGTGCTGACGCCTTTGGTCTCAGGGATGTTTTGGCTTGCAGCCAGCTCCTTCTTGAGGGACCTAGGGGAGGCATATTCCTGGATGTTAGTCATACTGAACCTTGATGTAGACTTAGAAGATTTGGCAGCACCTACAAACATAATTCACAGATAAGTATTCACACCTTATGTTCATTTAAACACTTATTTACACATAAATATGGATGCTTACTTGACATTGTGTAGGAACTAGAGGAGATTTCTTGAGAATCCTTTTGTAGGACCGGTTTTGACTCCGAAACGATTGCAAAACGAACTTGTAATGTGCGGAAACCATACACGAACGTGACCTAACACACAAGACGTAATATAAACGTGACCCTATTAGAAATATGACAAGTACAAGCACCTTGAATCACTTTCTCTATCTAGAATATCTCTCTAGATCTAGAGCTCTCTAAATGTCAAATGAGCATGAAGTTCCTAATCTATGACATAACATCCCTATTTATAGGTCAAGGCTTTTAATGAGATTACTTATTAATTACAAGATTGCCAGCTTGCCTTTTGCCTAGTTATTACAATATAAGCTTGTTATCTTCAGTTTCTCACTACGGCTCGGATTGACGAAGGCGATAGACATAAATGCACTAACAGACTCCCCCTTGGATATTGCCGCAGTCAATCTCGTAGCGTCTTGTCTTTATTTCTCTCTTTGAGTCTTCTTGAAGCTTTAACACGTTTTCATTAACGTAGACTCCCTCTTGTTTGAACAGAATCCTCGTGGATCTGTCTTCAGCTTCAGCTCCCCCTTTCTGTATACTCTTTTCTTCATCAGGCTCCCCCTTTCGTCAAGCTTCCGTGCTTTTGGATCGACACCTGTCTTTCCGTATACAAGCTCCTTCAATCCACGCTTCCTCTTGCGTTGAGCTCATCTTCAGACTCTCCCTTAGACTCTGCTGTCGGGATCGTAGTCTGGATTAGTATCTGCAACTCTCAAATATTTATAAGTACAAACATTTTGAACATTCGATTATCCAGGAATTGTGACCTGGCTCTTTTAAACTTTCTAAATCAAGATCCTGGCTTTAAGATATAATAATATGAATATATCCAGAAATACTTGATACTCTCCCCCTATCAATAAACTTCAAAGATTTGGCAGTATTAAGTATCCAAAATCGAAAACTGGCTCTTTTACAGATTTTACAGTTTAAGAATCCAAAACCCTCTCAGTTAATCATCCAAGTCCAAATTAATGACCTTGGAGATACCACAAACTGTTTTTGATTTTTTATTTTAAAACTACAAGTTTCAAATTAATGAACTTGTTTTATTTTTCAGAAACACAATCAGCATACTAAGATTTTGAAACTTAGCATCCCAGACATCGGTTGTCGAAAATAAAGTGAAATCAAAATCTTTTTGTATTTTTCTGAAATATAAAGCAGTAAAGAAATATTCACAAACATATTTACAGACAATATTTTTGTTTGAGTTCGCATCAGAGGATCATATCAGTTTATGACAAATCACTAGCACCGTTGAGCTTTAAACACTTTAAGTTCTAAACAATTCACATTGATTGACAATATTGTTGTCCACTTAAACTCAATCTAAAAACTTTCAAAATGCTTACCGATACGTTAAGGTATATTAATTTGCACTAAATTCTTATGGACCCCACGATCTCAGCATATGCCCTCATCATGCAATACACTAACTCAAGTAATGCTTTTAAACTTTCATCAACCGTGATATGTGCGAAAACAACGCAGAATGTTTAAACATTAACAATCAGGTCGATCTTTCGATACGCAGAGAAAGTCCAATGTTTAAACTAAATAAGAAATAAAAAACAAGTTGAATATGTTTAGATCTTAACCACCAGTTCGATATTCACATATACGCAGAGGTGATCCAATATTTAAACGAAACACCAAAGAAAATAAAGCAGAACGTTTAGGCACTAACATCCAGTTCGATACTCACATATACGCAGAGAATGTCCAATGCTTAAACAAAATAAAGAAATAAAACAAATTTAAATCTTTGCAAAATGAAATGCACAATCACAGTGATTTTTTCAGCAAGTTGTGAAAGTTCACAAACTGACCGGTTTTTATTCTCTTTTCGCATTCAGCGATTACTGAGTAGGTACACAGTCACGAAGGATAAAACTAAGTACTATGCTTTCAACCGCGTTTTCCACTAGAACTAGGCTTTTTCATTTAAGTTTGTATCGCTATCGCAAATCTACTAGTCTAGCTGAGCCTATCGTCACATCGTTAGTGAGATTGTTTATCGCTTTTTAACTTTCCATTTCTTTAGCATACTATGATTGTCTACTGATGTACTATCATTTCCTCTTTTTACACAAAAACTCATTTTTGAATTTTATCATGTTTTTGTCTTTTTCAAATTTTCTAATGTTTTTTTATTTACTGACAATAATACTCCCCCTAAAATGCAAAATCATTTAAAAGAAAATTTGACAAACCGACACTGATAGCTTTGTCTCGCCATCCATTTTCTACATCTCATGCTCTGTTTTGCAGAAAATATAACATGTAAAGCAGCAATTACCCCCATGATTTACAACACATTGATATTTTACAGCTTGAAAACCGTTTTTCAATCTTGTGAAATTAATCATGTTTGTTCCGCCTTGAGGGTTTCGGCATATTCAAGTAACAATTTTTGTAATTTTTGAATTTTTGACAAATTTAAAAACAAACATATTTTTGGTTTTCAAATTTTGACAAAATAAAAACATATTTTTGGTTTTTAAATTTTTCAATTTTTAGGGTTTTTGAAATATTGTTTATTTATGTACAGAAATCAAACAAACTCCCTGTTTCAACCAACACAGGGTTCAGCAGCCTTCTCTTCCTGTGCCAGGCTGCTCCTATTTCCATTTCCACAATCTTCGATTTTCTTGAGCACCTGCACATTTACACTTACTCAATTACTTGAACAAATTAGCCCAGGTCTGTTTGACCTTAGGCATTTCAACACAATATGCATTATTTAACTTCGGAAAATCTTTGTCATCTTGTACAAAGACTTTTTCAACTTTGACTTCAAATTTTTCATCATTTACCGAAGCGATTTATTTCTTAGCAGACCATGTTTGACCTTTTGGTGTACCTCGCTTGTAAAAATGTGAATCTTTTTTAACATTTTGATTCTGAACAACATTTGTTTTCCAAAACTGTTATGGTTTTGTTGCATCGACATTTGTTCTCCAACTTTGTGTTGTTCTAAATCTGGGTGTGTGATAATTCCAGGTCTGTCTTGAATCGAACCTATTCGGGTTTGGTCTCCAAGTTTGATTCGAAGCAAATTTGTTTGTGTTGTACCTCCAAGTTTGTTTTGAATCAAATCTGATTGACCTGTGTTTCACATCCTCAGATTTCTGTTTTTCCACATTATCAGATTTCTTTTTCGACTCAACATCAACAGGTTTCAGATTTGGACACTTGCGTGCAAGATGTCCAGTTTGATCACATTTGAAACATGTTCTCTTGGACACATCTTTGACCTGTGGTTGTTGCTTTTTCTAAGCATAGAATTCTTCATTAGACTGTCGTCTAAATTGGAGTTCTTTCTCTTCTTCGGAACTTGTTCCGTGAACAAAATTCATCCTTGTCTGATAATTTGGAGTTTCATTTCTTTTCCAATGTTGTTTCTTCTTATAACCCAACCCAGCCTTCATATTTTTCTTCTTGTAACCAGGTTTGTTATAAAAAGTTTTGTGACCATTTCCAGCAAACTTTGAAATTTCAGATTTTTCAATCTCAACCATTTTGAACACTTTATCAATCTTTTCTGAAATCACATTCTGAATCGGGAATACAACATCTAAGAATAATTTGTCCGATCCAATCATGGTATAAACCAATCCTTTTGAATCATCATTCAAATTTTTTTCAGATTTTGAGTTTTTCAGATATTCTTCATGAAAACTACCTTCATTTTCATCATGTGATTCAGATTTACCTGTTTCAACCGACTCTTCTTTCAACACACTTTCAACGACCTTACCTACCACCTCTGAATCACTAGAATCATCAGATTTGGAATAGGTTACGTCAATGTTATCTGGCAATTGATCTACCATGTTGAAAGCTTTTTCGACCTTTTTATCATCATAAAATGCAAACTTTTCCGGTGGAGGAACTTGATGCCAATTTTATTGAATCATATTGTTTTTTCATTTCTTGACAAACATTTTCCTTTTGAGAACATTCTTCCGTTATTTTTAAAACTTTTTCTTTCAAATTGTCATTTTCTATTTTTAAATTTTTACATTTTTCTGAAATCTTTTCATCATTTTCTTTTAAAATCTTTTCATTTTCAAACATTTCTTTGTATTTATTTTTAAAAACTTCTTCTATCTTAGTAAATTCAATATCTCTTGTTCTGAACTTTTCGTCTTTCTTAGTACAAGCACTGCACGTTTCCATGCATTTCTTGCACTGTTCAACGATTTTGATTTGAGTTTCAGAATCAGAATTTACCTCAGTGATTGGCACCTCGGTGTTTACTGCAACTTCTGATTGATCAGCATCTTTCTTTTTCTCATCACCAGCACCAGCATCACTCTTCACTTCACCCGAACTTTCTAGCTTCTCCTCAGCTTCTTCAACTTGCTGTTCTTCTGTAACAGCTTCTTTTTCAACAAATCTTTCTTCTACCTTATCTTCCTCTTCTATCTTCACATCCTCCACTTTCACAGCTTCGTCTTTAGCTTCTTCAGCAACTTTCTTCAAATTGTTCACCATCTCATCAACATTCTTCTTCATTCTCTCTTCATCCCTCTTCCTCAGACTTGAAGTCATAACATCTCTAAGAAGTTTTTCAAACTTTTTCACATATGTTTTATTCTTTCCAACATTTGTATAGTACTCAACGGATCGAGGGATTACTAAAAGAACATCATAAAAAATTATGTCCTTTTTGGGAACAACAGGTTCACCATTTCTGTTGACATAGCACTCTCGCTTCTTATCCCATCTCTTATTGCTGACAGCACTCTCATACTCTTCTTGCATTTCATCCATTCTATTCCAAGCAATGTTTCTTTCTCTGTACGTTTTCTCACTCAGAATCTCTTCTCTGGTTTTCTCTTTCACTTCAGCAACAAAAACATAATGTTTGCTTTTTGATATTGTTCTGCCATGAGCTGTGACTTTTTCATCAACACAATCACTCAGAATGTCTTCTTGACTTCCCTTTTTAATTTCAGCAACCAATCCTGAATCAGATGGAATGTATTTGTCCCAACTGAAACCCTCTGCCACTTTTTCATCATCTTGATGTATAAGTAAAGCTTTCTTCTTGGGATTATTTTCGATCATTTTTTGCTCTTCTTTGCTACGGTGGTAAATCGCCTTTCGGTAATAATCATCATTGAATGGATTTTCATTTCCATCAACTGTAGAATTATGACATTCTCTCTTGAAATGACCTCTTTGCTTGCATTTGAAACAAGTCACTTTGGATTTATCAAATCCCAGCTTAGTTGATGGACCACCGATAGACTGCTTTCCAGTAATCTTCATATATCTCTGAGCTCTGCGGATGCAACTAGCCAAACACCAGCGGATATCAATAAGTTCCATCTCTTCCGGATCAATCTGGTCATAGTCTTCTTTGGTCAATTTGGAATTTCCAATTTTGCCAGCTACTAGACCTTCATATGATTCCAGAACAGATGCAAGAAAACTCATTTGTTGCTTGGCTTCAGTGATGCTCATAGTCGGAGAATTCTTCAATTTGAGAGCAATGTTGCAGAGAACTTCTTCAGATTCTTCAACACTTGCTTTTGATGAAGACGAATGATATCCCGGATTGTAGCTTGATGAGCTTGTTGGAGGTTCTTTTGTCTTCACACCACTAAATGTTGTTTTTGGTGATTCACTAACTTTCACCGAAGGTATTGCACCTTTGTAATAAAGACCGACATTCTGTTGATGCGAAGAACTGCTCATCTTGTTCTGATTTTGCAATTCAAGCTCATGACTTTATATCTTTTCTATCAAGACATCAAGAGAAATTGTATCATATAAAGCATCATTTTTCAGTATGAATACAAACGTTTGCCACTGATCAGCTCGTGGTAACGCTTCTATTATCTTATCAATTATTTCTTCTCGAGTTTTCACAATTCCAAAACGATCAAGTTCAATTTTTAAATGACCAAATCTCTCTATCATTTGTCTAACTGATTCACCTTTCAAGCTATCAAACAAATCAAATTCTTTCTTTAATAATGCAATTTTATTTTTCTTGATTTGTTTACACCCCCCCCCCCCCTCAGCTTTTACCCGTAAAGCTTCCCATATAGATTTCGATGACCCATCATGTTGTAGTAAAGCAAACAAATCATGTCTAATTGATGATTGGATTAAAGCAATCATTCTTTGTTCAGCTGCGAATTCAGATTTGTCTTCTTTAGGTAAACTTTTGAGTGGGAGATCTTCTCCTTTATCATTGACTGGCCTACTATAACCAAACTCCAAACAAAACCAGCTTTCATGCGCGTAAGCTTTTGCCCAGTTGATAAACCGCTCTTTCCACCAAGTGTAATCTTCAATGCTTTCAAGTGTTGGTGGTTTTGAATTTGTTCCGTAGAAATTATCATGTTTAATGGTTTCATTGATCGCTTTAGTTATGGCTTTTGGTGTAACAATTGAGGTTTCGGAAGTCTCGGATGTAAACGCGTTGTAAAACGTATTGTAAAATTCTTCAGCCATGATGTGAACTTCTTGAATTACCTTGAATCAAACAAACAAACAAACACTTATCAGTTTAAACACTATCAAACAACTGAATCAAACTGATACTCGGACTGGTGAATATTTTGTGCGGACAGAGTTTGATGCGAACTGAGATTTAAGTTGACAAACCGTACGAACTGCTATGACCCGGATCAAATTCAAAAGACCTGAAGACGTTCAATTCATACGAACTGGTTCAGTTTCAAGCGATCTGAACTGAATTCAAGTGACCTTTTTCAAACGACCTGGCTAAACCACACGACCTTGTGTGAATTAGGTTGATGTGACTTGAATTTGGTGCAAACTGACCACTTGATTGTAAGCACTTGACGACAAAAACGACTTAATTACCTTCAACAACAACACATGGACCGACAACAATAGTTTATAATATGATTCTATTGGGCCGATATAGATTCAAGCAATGTGATCACATGGGCCGGCCAACAACTTACCTATCAATTTTAAATTGCACCTTTGAATTGTATTAGGTTTCAACCCCTCATGCAAACTGATATCAATTTTATTTCAAAATCCGAAACATTCACATGTACTGACACATCTCATGCAATTAATACTCAATGCCGACAAAAAGAATTACCAACTAAAATCCTATTGGACCAATATTTGAGTGAGTCTTGGGCCTAGAACAATTTTTCAAATTCAAAGCACATAGGTCGGTATCTGTTCACGTGATGTGTAGTCTCGAGACAACCGCTTCAATTAGTCAACATATTAAAATTTTAATTTCCAACAACTTTTAATACACAACACAATTCTAATTGGACCTCAAATTTTTAATATGGCCGACAACAGTTCAACGCAATATGCTGATTGGGCCGATAACTTTTGATCAGTTCACATGCAATTTTTACTATTATCAATTAGAACATGACCGACATATATTTTTTTTCATTCACATGCAAACTGACAGATTATCATACTTTAATACATTTCACATGCAAATCAATATTTGATGAGTTTTAATGAACCGAGTGTATCACATGTACTGACAATCTCAAACGAAATGAAGGAATCTTTTCAAACAAAATGACGAATCTGTTCAAGCGAAATAATGATTTTCACACGAAATATCTTCAAACGAAATATGCACTTTCAAACGAAATACACACTTTCACACGAAATATGCACTTTCACACGAAATATTGATGCGAAATAGAGTATTTCGCACGAAATAGGTGAGCTTTTGAAATGAAATATGGTATTTCGTACGAAATAAGGTGAACTTTCAAGCGAAATATGGTATTTCGTGCGAAATAGGGTGTCACTTTCAAACGAAATATGGCTGTAGACACGAAATCGGACAGAAAAAGTTAGATTTCTCCTAAACGGCTTAGAATTAGGATCTGAAACTTTGTAGGGTTGTAGATCAGGTGTTTTCGCACAACATATCAAAAAATCATGTAATTTGGACCGTAAAAACCCGTTCAATTTGACGATTTTCAGTGAAAAACGTGAAAAAAAATGAAAAAGATAAAGAAATAGATGAAAACAGGACGAATTCGAATCTGAAATTGATGAAATCTAGGTCGATTCTGTGCGTTTAATCTGTGCAAACGAGCTCCTGCTCTGATACCACTTGTAGGACCGGTTTTGACTCCGAAACGATTGCAAAACGAACTTGTAACGTGCGGAAACCGTACACGAACGTGACCTAACACACAAGACGTAATATAAACGTGACTCTATTAGAAATATGACAAGTACAAGCACCTTGAATCACTTTCTCTCTCTAGAATCTCTCTCTAGATCTAGAGCTCTCTAAATGTCAAATGTCAAATGAGCATGAAGTTCCTAATCTATGACATAACATCCCTATTTATAGGTCAAGGCTTTTAATGAGATTTTTCATTAATTACAAGATTGCCACCTTGCCTTTTGACTAGTTATTACAATATAAGCTTGTTATCTTCAGTTTCTCGCTACGGCTCGGATTGACGAAGGCGATACACATAAATGCACTAACACCTTTGCTTTGGTTTGAAATGTTCTTATAGCAGGATCAAGCTTCCAGAAAGCAGCAATCCTCTCTCTTGTGACAGGAGATTCTTGGATGCTAGAGAATGAGATAGCTGCACAACAAAAATAAATAAAAGGATCAGTTATCCTTAGAAGAAAAGAAGAATCCTACCATGATCCTGGTCCAAGGATCCCATATCCTACCCTGAGTGATCCATTTCTTAGGTAGATGATTCTCATTTGGGATGGAGTCCTTTCTTACAAAAAAGAACTGGTTCCTCCAGTTGGAATCGTTCTTAGTGGTTTTCAGAATTGGATGTGCTTGACCAGGTTTGTGCTTAAAAAGAAAACGATGAGAACCATGGTTGACAAGATTATACAACTGGCTCAACTCAGATAAGCCTATATCAATCCCTTCCTGTTCAATAATATTTTCAAGTGTGTACAAAACTCTCCACACCATCGGCATGGCTTGGACGTAGCACAAACCGGTGAGTGTGAAAAAGCTTTGGGTTAGAAAAGGGAAAGGATATGTGAAGCCAATCTGGAAAGGGCTTGCAGGAAAAGTGATCCAGACATCAGAAATGCAATCACTCTTCATCGAAGAGTCAAAGGGTCTAAAAATGGTTCCTTCCGGGAAGCAATGACGTAACCGATCAATCTCAGGATCGGTGAAGCGACAGAGTTCCATTGAAGGATTTTTAGTTATGCCCCGACTCTTCGGAGGGCTCTCTTTTTTGGGATCCTTAGCAGGGGAGGATTGGAGATTCATCTTGGCCATGGGTTGAACGAAGAACAGAGCACAGGAAAGAAGAAGATTCAGAGAGAAGGAGAGAAAATATACCTGATGAAGTCTTTGAATGAGGATTTAAAAGGGAAGGGTCTCGAATTTAAACGCAATTTTCATCCTTAAATCTAACCCTATTTATAATGATGATTGTTGCAGGAAGTCATGTCGCTGATGTCAGCATCACAACGGCTATATCTCTTAGCAACGGCTAGTCCGAATAAATTTAAAACATGACTATTAAATCGGATATCAACTACTCATGTTTGGGGGCAATTGTTAGGAATAGATTTTCACAGCTTAGGGATCACGGATCCTCAAATGCAGTTTGGATCACAGATCCTCAGTTCAATTTGAATTAAGGATCCTCAGAAGATGTTGCAGGACTAAGGATCCAGGATCCTCATTATTATCCTAACACTAACAATTGTTTCCACCATTTTTGAACTTGTTTTGCAGGTGTATTCGAATAGGACTTGGTCTATCCGAGATTCTAGGGGAATATGCTTGGTGATTCTGCACGTGCTTGAACTCTTCGACCGTTATGGTGATCGTGGGGGACTTGCATCTTTTGCGGATAGTTAGTTAGGCTAGATATTTCTATTTTTAATGGGGATACAAGCTTGATTTAGACATTATTATTAGCAACACAACCGCACTACACTTGAGCTCTCATGAACTCTCTGCGATTACACACTTTTGCACACTAGTGATCCTTGTACCAAGCTTGTATCATCCCGATTTGTAAACCTTGTTTGTTTAATATAATTGGTGATCGGCAGTTTCCATCACCCGAGGTTTTTTATGTCGGAGATCATTCATTGATCAAGGGCTTTTTCCTCGTATAAATTATTGTGTTCATCACTCATTTCATTCATTTATTGTTCATACATTTGATCATTTAATTAAGCATCATACCTCACAAAATCAGATTTGGTTGCATTATCCTTGTGTGATTTTTGACCAAAACAATGCCTATACCCCAATTCAGGAGGAAACCTAATAAATATGGGAAAACCCCCTTTGTGGGAATCGAACCCAGGACCTATTGGTCCCAAAGTCTTATCCCACCCCCAAGATGCCACTAGGCTATAAAGCCATGGACATTATAATATCTTATATTGTTGGAAAACTTTTATATAATAATTTACAATGGAACCTGCTTGTTTGCAATATTTTTAAATAACAGCAAAATTTTAAAAACCTGATAATCATGGTTTGAATTTAAATAAATTTTTGTTATTAAAAGCTTAAAGCTAGCTCGTATTTATTATAAGGGCCATTTTTCGGTAACGTAATTAAAAAACATCATTATCATTATAAATCTAATATAGAAATCATATAAATATGATTTTGGTAAGGTTTAATTCAAATACACTAGTATCATTATAAAATTATTAATTTAATATATATTTGATGTAAAGCGGATTTTATGGGAAAGTTTAGCAGATGTAACTAACAGGAATTGTTGGTCAACTTAAAGATATATTTGATGATATTAAAGTAAGAATTTTAAAATAAGCAATATTATCATTCTATTATATTAACCCGATTTAAAAGATTAAAAAAACCATTTTTGGTTAAAAATATCTTTTAAGAGATAATATGGTGGTCACACATAACATTTTTTGAATTCGTTTATTAAATGTAAGATTTTAATACACTAACATAATGATCTTAGTGGAAAAAATCAAAACTTAAGTGATAAACATATGTCATGGGTTCAATCCTCATGACATGCAAGTTTAGCCATTAAAAAAAAAGTGATAAACATATATTATCTTAATTTAAGATTATAGTCTATAAAATAAATAAATTGCTTAAAGATAAGAAATAAATAGATGTTGTGAAACCATAGTTGTTAAAGGCGATCGCTTTTGACGCCTAGGCGACCAATCTAGGTGAAGCACACATTTCCCACCTTTTCTTCCTAGGTAAAAAAGAAGTCACGACCTAATCTTTTGAAATCATATCTCGTATTTATTTACCTTGTGGTACCCGAGGAAAATCCACAGTCATCTTAACTCACCGTTTCATTTCTCCGAGACTGCTTATCAAATTTCGGGACGAAATTTCTTTCAAGTTGGGGATGATGTGACAACCTGCAACTTCAGGTTACTACTTTAACGTAACCACAGTTAATTTAATCATACACTCATAGCACTGCACAAGGGTTAGTTAAATGAGTCTACGCTGGTAATTCGGGGAATTACCGGAACACATACATGATAACTCTCGAACATTGGTGACTAACGCGAATAATAATTATAAACGGATGGTTTATACGAAACTGATGTGCCGCATGACAAATACGTGAACTATATGTTTTAATTGTAAATTACATGTTATTATGTGGTTCTTGTGTAAAAGCTATATTATTAGGGGGTGTTTAGAGTTTTTTGTGAAACTCTAATAAACTACTCAAAACCCTAATCTCCCCGCAAACTTCACTATGGAAGTTGTTTTCTCCAAAATATTTCTCCGGTCTTTTGGCCATACAAGTTATAAATAAATCATCAATCGTTAATCTTTCCAATTCCCCTAGAACCATCTCTATATCAGTCTAAGGTAAGTGTTCATGCTTTGTATTGTTTAACAACTAGATATAAGCTACTTGCAGCAAAAGTAATTTGACCCGCTTACATCTTTACAAAACTTGCGGAAGCGCATGAAGGGCATTTGATGTGTGTTCGATCCGAGCGAAGCATGACCATCTAAACTTGAGTTTTACCTATATCAAAACACCAAGAGTTAATAACATTTAAACATAATCCATTCCTAATAACATAAGATTCTAACTCACAATAATATGACAAATAGGCTATTAGCGTAACCATTCGAGTTCGCTTGTTAACTAATACTAACATTCTTTCACTTGAATCCGTTCATGGTATAATCATATACGATCATTCTTTTATAGCTTTCATTCTAGTCCGTTCGACCCATTCATGAAGGGTCTAACACATGTTCATTCTTTTGCATATCAATCTAATTTATTCGACCCATTCATAATGGGTGTTATACATGATCATTCTTTTTTCGACTACGATTGCCACAATATGTAACGATAAACAAAGCTATAAATAAAAACCTTAATCGTACAACTAGCGTATCTCGTTCTTGATTCCCTTGTTGCTTCGTGTGACTTGAACCTTCTTCCTTTACACCTATACATAACCGTTTATACTTAGAATTCATATCTTATGCTCATTTACATACGTCCCTTGATAAGACATCATACAACTTAACACCTACTTCATATGCACATTCAAATCATGATCATTACATAAGGTTTAAGCCCAATATTGCTGAATTCTTAATTAAGGCATTTCATCAAACACTTGGTGTGCATACCATCAACAAAGCATAAGGTACAAGTGTTCAAAGCATAGTTCTACTTGTTCATTTCATAGTTTTTCAAATTCAATCAAATTCATACATCTCTTTCATCCTACATCAACTTATCTAAAGAGTAAACTTCCGTTTTGCTCCCTGTGGTTTGGTCACTTTAACGGTTTTGCCCCAAACCTTTAAAAATAGCCATTTTACTCCCTGATGTTTCCATTTTATTACCAATTTGCTCCACGTCTCTAACTCAGTTAAAAATTCCAGTTAAGTAAGGGTATTTCGGTACATATACTTATTTAATTTTTATTTGTTATTAAATCCAAATCACACTGCTGTTCTCCTTCCATCACCCGATCACCCATACCACATCATCAGACCACCAATCCACCACCATCATCATCATTATCTTCGTTTAGTCACCGGACCCAACCACAGCGGTCGCCGCCCATTGCTACCGTGTACGTTCTCCCTCTCTCTCCTCTTTGACCACCGCCAATGTCCCCTCTTCTCTTCTTCTGTAGAACCTACACCAATCATCGATCACCGCTGTCGTTTTATTCTATTTACACTGATTATGCTTAAATTTAAAATACATTCTAGCTAAGTTCAATCATATGTACCACACGTATACACAGGTATGTTTATTGAGAACTTACGTTTGTTGATTTGCGATCGGTTAATGGAGAAGATGGGTAAGGAAAACATGATATATGTTTGTGCGGTGAAGAAAACCAGATCTGCATCAGGGGTTTAGGCCTGATAATCACCATCACCATCATTTTATACCACAAGAAACCACCCCCGACACCATAATCATCATCACCATCGTTTTATAAGATCATGGGTTAGGGATAATCAGATCCGGAGAAAACCAGATCCTAAGAAAAACATCAAACTCTCCCAACCCCCAATCATTTCCGTCGGCGACTCAGATTTGTTCGAATCCCACCAAAAAATAACAATTGACGGACCTGATTTGTTCTTTGATGTCAACAAAACGCCAGCATTTTCATGGGATAAACTATGTTTATTTACCAGACAAGGTTTTTAATGCCTATTGCTTTTTAAATCTGGGAAATCTTGAAGGGTGAGACAATGGCAGTGGTTATGGTGCAACTATGGTGGTGGTGATGGTGGCTTTGGTTGACGGCAAGATCTAAAACCTCCACCACCATTGGTGCTGCTGGTGCTAGTAGCTTAGGTTGACAGCAGTAATAAAGGACAGATATGATGGTGCGACATGGTGGTTATGATGGTGTGACAGTGGTGATGATCGGAAAATGAAGGTGGTGGTGGGTGGAGGTCGACCGGTGATGCTGGTCGTGGGTGGAGATCTGCAGGTGGTGGTGGAAGTGGGTAGAAAAGATAGAGATAGGGGACAGAGAGAGAGAGAGTATAAATAAATACAAAAATGAATTTACCAAATTAGTTGTAAATAATTATCAAAGTAACCTTATTTCATATTTGTAATTACAAAAATACCCTTTCAATTAACATACAATATGGATGGAGTTAAGTCCGTGGAGCAAACTGGTGACAAAACCAAAACATGAGGGAGTAAAATGGCTATTTTTTAAGGTTTGGGGCAAAACCGTTAAAGTGACCAAACCACAGGGAGCAAAACGAAAGTTTACTCTTATCTAAATTTCTCCATCACATACAAGATCATACATCAAAGTTACACCTATTTGCATTTATTTGATCATCATGTTTATCACACTTTTTATAACAAGTGGGTATATACCTCAAATCATTTAAATAATCAAAATCAAATGAAATTCTTATTCTATTGTGTAATCCTAACTCACAAATACACAAGATTTCCATATGAGTTCATGATTGGGTTAAAACCCACTTTCTACAAATCACTAAATCAAAAATTGCAACTTACCACTTGTTGGACAAGCTTAGATGGTTAGAGATTTGAGTTCATGCATTAGTTTTGGCTCTTAATTCCCTTCTAATCTTGTTAATTTCTAGAAACAAGGGTTTCTCCTTTTTTTCCTTTCTCCTGGTCGATCCACAGAACACACACACTATGTGTGTTTTGTGTTTTATTTGTTATTAATAACTTTCATTCATTTTTGCAAGTTCAATCCTTGTGTTTGTGTTTTGTGTTTTATTTGTTATTAATAATTTTCTTCCATTTTTGCAAGTTCAGCCCCTCTAATTCTAGTTGTTGTTTATTAACACACTGACTTTCATTCTTTCTAAACTAACATAACATTCTTTTAACTTCGTTGATATTACATACTTAGACATTTAAGGTAAAATAAATAAATTGCATATTTTTGGGGTGTTACAAGATTTCCATGGATTTTATCACCAGCCTACCAAGAACTCAAAGTGGAAACGATACTATTTGGGTGATCGTTGATCGCCTGACAAAATTTGCACACTTCCTTGCAATCAAGGAAACTTACAAGTTTTCGCAACTTGCTAGTATTTACTTGAAGGAAGTAGTTTCTAGGCACAGGGTGCCGACCGCTATCCTTTCTGATCGCGATCCGCGTTTTGCGTCTTATTTGTGGCAGGCGATGCACAAATTATTCAGCTCACGTCTAGACATGAGCAGCGCTTATCACCCTCAGATGGATGGTTAATGTGAACGAACCATCCAGACACTTGAAGACATGTTGCGAGCATGTGTGATCAATTTTGGTAAAGGTTGGGAAAGAAATTTGCCTTTGGTAGAGTTTTTCTACAATAACATTTACACTCTAGCATTCAGGCAGCTTTGTTCGAGGCGTTGTATGGACGAAAATGCCGATCTCCTCTTTGTTGGGCTGAGGTGGGTGAGAATTAAATCACAGGTCCAGAACTCGCACTCGAAACTTCTGAGAAGATTGTTCAAATCAGAAATCAGATGGCGGTAGCGCGTGATCGCCAGAAAAGCTACGCCGACAAGCGTAAGAAACCCTTGGAATTCACCGTGGGCGATCGTGTTTTATCGAAAGTCTCACCCTGGAAGGGTGTAGTTCATTTTGGGAAATGTGACAAGCTCAATCCACGTTATGTAAGGTCGTTCAAGATTCTGGAAAGAATCGGTAAGGTGGCTTACAGGCTTGAGTTGCCCGATGAACTTGGTAATGTTCATGACATTTTCCACGTCTCTAATCTAAAGAAGTGTTTGTCCGATGAAACACTTGTGGTTCCTTTACAAGAACTGAAGATCGATGACAAGCTACAGTTTATCAAGGAACCCGTCGAAATCATGGACCGGGAAGTTAAGGTCTGTAAACACAGTCGAATCCCAATGTGAGAGTTCATTGGAACTCAAGACGTGGACCGGAGTTCACGTGGGAACGCGAGGATCAGGTGATGCTCAAGTATCATCACTTATTCAAAACTGTTGAACCTAACCCTGATACAACTAGTGAATTTCGGGACGAAATTCCCTTTCAAGTTAGGGATGATGTGGTACCCGAGGAAAATCCACAGTCATCTTAACTCACCGTTTCAATTCTCTTAGACTGCTTATCAAAATTCAGGACGAAATTTCTTTCAAGTTGGGGATGATGTGACAACCCGCAACTTCAGGTTACTACTTTAACCTAACCATAATTAATTTAATCATACATTCATAGCACTGCATTTAATTAGGGTTAGTTAAATGAGTCTACGTTGGTAATTCGGGGAATTACCAGAACACATACATGATAACTCTCGAACATTGGAGACTAACGCAAATAATAATTATAAACGGATGATTTATACGGAACTGATGTGCTGCATGACAAATACGTGAAATATATGCTTTAATTGTAAATTACTTGTTATCATGTGGTTCTTGAGTAAAAGTTATATTATTAGGGGGGGGGGTATTTAGAGTTATTTATGAAACTCTAATAAACTACTTAAAACCCTAATCTCCCCACAAACTTTAATACGGCAGTTGTTTTCTCCAAAACATTTCTCTGGTCTTTTGGCCATACAAGTTTCACACAAATCATCAATCTTTTATCTTTCCAATTCCCCTAGAACCATCTCTATATCAATCTAAGGTAAGTGTTCATGCTTTGTATTGTTAATCTTGTTCTTTTGATTTCAATGCAAAACCCTAGACATCCAAACAATCTGTGTTTTTGGTTCATGATTGATGAATCTATGATAATGGTTGTAGACTAAATGAATATGTAATGATTGTTTGATGATTAATGATATTAGGGACATGATAGAACTGTTAGAATGATTAATTTGACTCCTGACATTGTTGATTTATGTGCGTCTGGGGGTTTCTATTCGTGGAAACCTTGAGGAAGGGAATTCCTGAATTGTCAGATTTTGTGAAGTCACAAAGTTGTCCGCATTTGTGAATTAACTATACTATCCGCACTTATAATTAAATAAGATGTCCGTATTTGTCAAACATGTTATATCCGTATTTTTTATTGTTTAACATGTCTGCACTTGTTACTTTTAACATGTCCGTACTTATATTGATTTAGAGGTGTCTGCATTTAATAAATAACTGATGTCCGCACTAAAATTGAGTTCAATGATCCGCACTTAAATATTAAGTTAGTGCATCCGCACTTGTGTTAAATTCAAAGGTCCGCACTTAATGAAAGTCTATATGGTCCGAACTTATAAGGCACAAAGGTGTCCAAACTTACATTTAAATAAGTGATCCGCACTTATAAGGCACAAGGGTGTCCGAACTTGATTGTTTCAAGGTGTTCGAACATATCAATTCTTAAAGGTTCACACTTAGCTTTTTACTATGTCCGAATTTACTTAGTTTAAAAGAGTCTGCACTTAACAATCTTTAAACAGTCCGCACTTATAAGATTATATTATGGTCCGCACTTGTTTAGAGGAAAAATGGTCCGCATTTGTTACATCCCTTATGGATTCGCACTTGTGATACTTGACATGATTCCGCATTTGTGATAATATATGTGTCCACAATTAAAGTATTGATAATGTACGGATGGTAATATATATGTGTCCGCATATAATGTGCATGATTTGAAATTGCATGAGATTACTTGGTTCGAACTTGTTCGCATGGATGAGGTCCGGGTTTAGTTAAATATATGATTCAGAATTGATTACATATCTCAAATTTGTGTGTATAATCATGTATACGATGTCCAGGGGTTATTGATAACCCCTACATCCGAGTTTCTTGGGATCACACTATTTGTTACCTACTAAACTAGAGAACCCATTGTAATCCACTGTATGTCACTATGTGTTATTACATGCTAAACATGATTAATCCGATCACTTGAACAATGGTTGTTTGAACACTTAGGGTATTGCAATACCCTACTCGTATACTCACTTATATGACATTATACCTTAGGTCATGAGTAACAGACCTAACAATTAATTAACGCTAGAAGTACTATCACAACCATGCATCCCGGGGGGGGGGGGGGGGGGGAGAGAAACGAAGTAATATTCCTGGGAGGAATACTTTTAAACGCTTTGGTTTAATTTCGATGTTAGTTTATAAACTCGAACTCTATCACGAAAGTCCCCACTTACATACCGAGCTAGTTGCCTGGGAGGCAACGTGGTATTAGTTGATAACGCTATTAGGCTTGACAAACCTCACATCGTACCTGGGAGGACGGGCATGAACTAATGACCGTAAACACTTTGATCAGTGATGATAGACATTGATGAGGGCGCCAAAAACGAACAGTCAATCGGTACAGAGTTTATTATTCGTAACATGGCTTTAAACTAAACACTTACATGATTTTCGTTAAAAAAACTGTGAACTCGCCAACTTTATGTTGACACACTTTTCTGCATGCTTGCAGGTCGTTAGGTGTCTTCATGGAACAGAGCTTGCAATCGGAGGAGCTGAGGATGTCATGGGTCGTGTCGTTTATTAACACGTCTAATATTATGCTATGCTTTGTGAACAAGTTGTTTTTAATTACTTAAAACAATTTCAAATGCTTCCGCTGAACGTGCACTTGTTTAAACTAGAAGTTTTGAAATGCACTTTTCATATTGAATAAGATTTCACATTTATTATTTACTGTTAGTTCAATGTGATTAGTGGCTAGATCCTGGTACATCACACGCTTTGCGGTGAAATCCGTGTATGGTATTTTGGGGGTGTGACATACCTGGTGTATGTTTACAGCTGTATGTATCGAAACTAAAAAAGGTATACTAACCAGATATATAATGAATCTCAATCAAATTTTATATATTTTTAAACAATATATTTAAATTTTAGAACAGTTAAAGAGTTAGATATATTTTTAAAGAATTCTGCAGTATATAAAGTAAAGACCTATTTTAATAAACGATTTATTCATGCTCTTCTCTTCTAATAAATGAATCTAGTGTATATCAGTTTCACTTCTTCATATAAATTCTTTTTGAATTATTTCAAATTTATATGTCTTTTTAATCTGATAAGTGATGAACCTTTGGCTTTGAATTTTTAGTATTGTTTTACTTTGTGAACTTCTTTTTATTCAACTAAAACAATTTGCTTTTGAGATATGTCGGTAATTTAAAATGGTTGTGGTATTTTCTTTTAAAGATTATGGTATTGGAATATTTTTGGAATTTGAAGATATTGTTATTTTTCAATACATAATATTGTTCTTTAGGTTTTTATTTATTTGTTCTTTTTTTCTCAGCTGCTCGCATTTTTGCGCGTCTCGCCTAGGTGGAGCCTATGCGCCTTGAGTGCACCTCAAGCGATTGATAACTATGTGTGAAACCAATATAAACTGTTTAGTAAAATTCATTGATGTAATTAATTAAATTGTACAAAGAGAAGATAAAATAAAAAGAACGTTTACATCACTAGACTTTTTTTATGTAAAAAGTTAAAATCACTAAAGACATTTGTCCATTTAACACGCTTCAATGTCCTTTTAACACGTGTCAGTGGGTCCTACAGGTTTTCTCTTTATAAATACCTATATACCACTCGCACATTCATCCAATCAAAGCCTCAGCAACAAAAAGTCATGAGATCTCTCACAATTTTCTTGTTTCTCTTCTCACTTATTTTGGTAAGAATTTATGTTTATAAAGGTGTTCGTATTGAAATGCATATTACAGTAAATAAATAATATTTTCTTCTCACTTGTTTGTCTTGTCTTTGATTAGATTGTAAGTCTTTGTGATGCAAGAGCAGACCCTGATAATTACTGGAAAATTGTAATGAAAGATGAGCTAATGCCGACAACGTTTCAGGATGCCCAAAGCCAAGATACACAAAGATCAGGTGGTGCAGATAATTACTGGAAAATTGTAATGAAAGATGAGCTTATGCCGGCAACGATTCAGGATGCCCAAAGCCAAGATACACAAAGATCAAGTAACGAAGATAATAAAAAGGATCAACTCGTTTTGATACACTACCTAATCTCAAGATTTTCACAAGAGACTTTAATACAAAACCTAATATCAATGATTACCATAAGCCTCCTAGGAAGTAAAGTTATTCAATTACCACCAGAAAACTATCAATAATAAATACAAATAAACTTTGGGTTATGTTTTCGTGTGTGAATTGAAGGATAAATACTTCAATTTTAGTATTTGTACAACAAATCCTTTTAAAACGATGATACATGCATACAAACATACATACATACATACATACATACATACATGTAGAGATTTGTACATGTTTTAACTAAGAAGCCATGTAAATATGACATGTAAAAATTCTCAAGTTTTAGTTACAAGGGTATAAGATAAATTTTGGATCATAGATTATGTTTGGATATACTAAATATGCATAATCTCAACCAAATTGGATCCGGGTCGAAGTCTATTTTGTAACGAAAGTGTAAGTTGTGATGGTGTAAATATTTCAAAAAAAATGTCATCAAGTTCTGCTTAAATAAACTAGTAATAATGTAAAATGATTTTATATAGTGTGATGTAATATAATAATTATTAGTAGTAAAAGTAATATGAATATAATATGATGAATATAGTTTGACATGATGTAATGTAATGTAGTGTAGTGTAATATAATATGATGTGATGTGATGAATAAGTAACATAATGTGATGGATATAATGTAACATGAGGTAATATAATATAATATAATTATTAATTTGTTTTTATTAAATTTAAAATTTTTAATATATGAATAAATATTTCATGTGCGTGAAAAAACCATAAAAATGAAATTTATATTCTAAAATGGTAGATGTTACACCGCCTAGTTTCGGCCTCTCCAAATGCACGAACAAGCCAACAAAACAGTCACATGAACTAATCCTTCCTTGGCTTTAATGTTTTTTTTTTTTGTCAAGCTCCATAAGGTTAATACCTCTCATGATTCTGACTTATTAAACATTACTACTATGTAGTGGAATTCCCCATATGTCGAGGCAGAAGTTAGAACGTAATTAGTTTAATTAATTACGCTATTGGTACAGTACTGACGTTCGGTACAATAAAAAAAGAGATAAAAATGAATTCGGTATTGTACTGATATTGTTTAGATTATATAAGTTTTGATCGTTTAAAAACGAAAGTTCTTAAATAATCCCAAGAAACCAAAGGGACACGCGTCACAAATTCAACATCTTAAAAACCACACCAAAAATGTACAACTTAAACACATGGCATAACAACAACCTGCAAGATAAACCAAAAAACAAAGAGTGCAACAACCCAATGCACACACAAATTATCAATTAATAATACCGTGATGACATGGATTTGTCAATTAACTAATTTTTACCAGTTAAATTTTTTTCTAAAACTTATAAAATAACCGGTTATAATTATAAAATGTATATTTTTTATTTTTTAAATCATGAAATTATAACTTTTTAGTGTGCTATATAAAAACATGTTTTTTATTTATAAAATCATATTTTAATTCATAAATTTGTATGTTTTGATTATATAAAGTCCACATCAAAAAATAATATCAAACAAGCGTTTGAAGAAATAAAAAAATAAAAGAAAATGGTAACCCGGAAATTACACACTATTAAAGTTTAGTTAGTGTAAGGAAACACAAAAATTTGGATGACTTATTGGAATAGTTGGTTGGCGATGGTAAATTTAATGTGATGTAATAGAATATAATGCATTATTAATTTATTTTGACCAAAATTTAAATTTCAATACAATAAATTGAAATTGAGAATTCTAAAAATGTAGAGGTTAGACCATGATACACTCAATACCACTTGTGATTCTCACTTATTAAAGCTTACTACTAAGTAGTGGAATTCCCCATGTGTTGAGGTAGTAGTTCGAATGTAACCAGTTTATTTCATTGTGCTATTTGTACTGTACTAACATTCGGTATAACAACAAAAAGAGATAAAAACGAATTCGGTATTTTACTGATATTGTTTAGATTATATAATTTTGGGTCGCTATAGCGTAATCTATAACCGAAACCACAAGATGGATTACTAGTATTGATACCGAATTTGTTCGAACGACATTGGTTCGGTACATCACGGTAAATAACAAAAATAAATTATATTTAGCCATATGCTTTTAAAGAGAACTTAAAAGAATAAAGAAAATAGTAACTCAAGTTGGTTTATACAAAAAGAACTAAATGGAAGGTAGCTTTGATAATATATATGCTTGTGCTTGATCACTTGTACATTTCTACCCGCAAATCTGTTTGAAGAATAATCTATACCGAGACCTACATGAAAATCGACATGCGATAATGACATATTCGAAATTTTATGAAACATCTTTTCCTAAAATTAGTAGTAGCAGCAGCAGCAGTAGTAGCAGCAGGAGTAGCAGCAGCAGCAGACCTGTACATTATTATTTGCAACACGGTTTTCTATAAAAGTTATATCTAAATATAAATAAAAATAAGCACGTCACAACGAGATGATAAGAAAATAATGTATTCTAAAAGTTATAAGAGAAACACAAAATATATAATAAATTTAATTCATTTGTGCTTTAAGTATTTGTACAGTAGATAAAAATATGCATGTTACAATAGCATATTCAAAATTTTATAAAACAACTTATAATAAAGTTATTATAGACAATAATATATACTAAGAATTAGTTATAACAAAAAATAATACAAAAGTTATAAAAATTAATAATAATTTTATCGGGTTAAGGGTATATACACAACACATTTTACTTATTAATATAATATTTTTTGAACGAAATTATTATAATATCTTATATTGTTGGAAAACTTTTATAAAATATCTAACAATGGAAAGTACTTGTTTGCAATTTTTTTAATAACAACAAAATTTTAAATACTAGATAAGCATGGCTTGAATTTAAATAAATTTCGGTTATTAAAAGCTTAAAGCTAGATTATATTTATTGTAAGGGCCATTTTTCGGTAACGTAATTAAAAAAACATCATTATCATTATAAATCTAAGATAAAAAATATTAAAATATGTTTTTGGTAGGTTTAATTCAAATACACTAATATCATTATAAATTACAAATTTAATATATATTTGTAAAGGAGATTTTGTGTGAAAGTTTAGTAGATGTAATTTAACATGAATTATTCATCAACTTAAAGATATATTCGATGATATTAAGGTAAGAATTTTAAAATAAGCACTCTTATCATTCTAGGGAAGGGTTATTGTAAAAAGTGTGTGTTTTGTGAGAAGTGTAGGAAAGAATCTACACCATTTGATCTATAATCTAATGGTTAAGATTATAATGGCAAAATTATGAATAGTGTTTACCATTAAAATAATTAATTTTCTAGATTAAGAGTATAAAGGTAAATTTAACACTTTTAAATTTAGAAACCCACATGCAATGTACATGCAAGTCCCCCCTTCTTTTTTAAACGTCAATAACTTTTTATACGTAAATCTTTTTTTTAAATTACACCATAATAACGAGTGTTTTTTATCGTTAATATGAGTACCATATTGTTATACTTATATAGTGAAAAAAAATTACGCTTCAGTCGGATGTTTTATCCATAGTGTTTTATCTATGTTCATATAATGGTGTTTTAATTGTATTGTGATTTAAGGCGTGGTGTTTTACAATAAAACACCAAGAACGTATATAACTAAGACACCATAACATTTCAAATAATGAATTATGATTCAAGTAATGGTGTTTTAGCATCTAGAGTTTGTAACATTGTATTGTGATTACAGTCATGGTGTTTTAACAATAGAATCATTCTAGATGTTAAAACACCACGACTGTATTATGATTCAATTCATGATGTTTTTGGAATTTGTATGGTGTTTTATACCTGCACAAATAACAAAAATCATTCCTGATGTTAGAACACCATGGCTGTATTACGATTCAAGTTGTGGTGTTTTCTGGAACTCGTACGGTGTTTTATATGAACTGATGATTCAAAAAAATAAGAACTGATGATTCAAAAAACATATGAACCGTAATTTCCTTTGATTTCTATGAATCAGATGGTAGTTGTGGCACACGAGGAAAAATACACAGTCATCCTGAGCTATCGCTCATTTTCTCCGAGACTGCTTAGCAAATTTCGGGAATAAATATCTTTCAAGTTGGGGATGATGTGACAACTCGTAATTCCAAGAGCCTTTTTCTTTGTTCATTTTCCCTGGCACGCTTTGTGTTCTGGAATAACTTACGTGTACGCTATCTGAGTGATAACTAGGCTTGATGTTAAGTGAAGGGTGGCGAATATTATTAGTGGATGTATGTATACTAAAAACTTGTTAAACGTAATTGGGTGTCTTATGACTGAATGATCATAAGTTAGTAAAATAAAGTACAAGTCGGTCGCACATTCTAGCCGAGTCGCACACTCCTCACTGGGCCAAACATATTTCCTTTGCTATTTGAGTATCTTCGGCCCAGCATTCACAAATTAGAAGCGAGGTTCGGCCCATGTGCTTCGAATACATATGTATACAAGGTTGTGAGGGGATTTCTTTTATCTAAAACACACACAAGGAAGGCAAACCCTAATTCCCTATGCTCTGGACGAAGACTCCCCTCCAACGAAGCTCCTCTCTTCTCGGCTATAACGGAATCCCCTTGCATCTCATTTTCTGGTAAGTACACTACCACTAATTGATTTTATACATGGCAACACTCATAATTGTTCAATGATCTACATGGATGATATATTTATAGTGAATCTGTAATTATTAGAAAGCATGTTAAACGCCATTTAATTCTGATCGTGTAAGTGATAATCCGATCGATACTTGTTAGCGCGAGACTAATTGTAATTTGGCATGATTTTGTGTGGTTGATATAATAATGATCTAGGGTCACGTAATGTATTTGCTACTAATCACGAACCCTAAAAACTATTTTGCTAGGGCTTGTGATGACAAACTGTTAAGAGTATAAATCTTTGATTTTGATTTATGTGAGGATAAGTATTATATGAAAGGTGCTATACAATGTCTGAATCAACTTGGATGTGGTAGATCATCATGGAAATTAATTATTACTGATTGGGCGATTAGTAGGGTTTAGGAAATCATAGAATTTGCTGTTGTAATTTTATTTGCAATAAGTGGAAACGGTTGTGGGTGTGGTAATGGGATCCTACAAAACCAGGCGGTTATGTATTGACCAAATGATTGTTCCAGTCGCACAAGACATTGGGCCGGATGTTGTGTGAACCGCACAACCCAATCAAGTCGCACAAAAGCCCTGGGCAGTCGAACACAAAGGGTTCAGTCGCACAACCCATCTCCGATCGCACAACATGTCTGGGCCAGGCCACTAAATTGGGCCACTCGCACTTCTTGTTGGGCTGATCAACTGTCTAGCCGTACACTTAGGCCTGAGTTGCACGCTTGGACTCAATCACACATTTAAGTCCCGAGTCGCACTGTCCTTTAGACTTGGTACACCCGGGCCAGACACACATATGCATTCACATTATGATTGGTCCGGAGGGTATATTAGGGCCCGTAATGAAATCGCACACATTTGGATGTCTAATGCTCTGAACTATTATGTGGTTAGATGTTATGGATTTGCGTGTCAACTCTTGTGTGAACCGAACTTCTTGATCAGTACTAATAGATGACCTACATTACATGGTAGTTGTTGAATGCACGAAAGTTTGTACCAAACCTGACTGTTATATGATTTGTGAAACATGAATTTGCATATGACACAAATACTTGCTATATAATATGGATCGTTGTATGATTTCCTGTTACGGATTGCATAATGATGCATGTTTTTCTTGCATGCAACCTGTGAAACGTGTATGACGAATATGTGATTTATGTGTACACGAAACTGATTGTCTTTGGTAACTACGGTAGGGTATGGTTGACATAACATACCGAGCAATCTAAGGTGAGTTCACTTCTCTTGAGCATGCGTCCCGGTGGGTGGGATAATCAAGCGGGTATTCCTGAGGGAATAAGTCTTTTGGGTAAAACTGGGATGTTGGATAATACACTCATTTCCTATCACCTTAAGTACCATCTTCTACCGAATAGTTACCTGAGAGGTAACGGGGTTTTAGTTGATAGCGCTATTAGGCTTGGCAACCACACACCATACATGAGAGGACGGGCATGAACTAATGACCTTAATCATGACCAATGCTTTGATAGGGGGCATTGGGGACGGGCAAAACAATCTGACGCCATCTTGTACGGTATCGAGTTATTATCAACATTGTTTTCGGAATTGTTATTAAACTGGACTAAACACTTGGCAATTAAATGTTTCTACAAAAACCGTGAACTCGCCAGCGTTATGCTAATACACTTGTTTGCATGCTCGCAGGTTATAGGTATGCGTGGATGTGAAACTTGTTGTCTGGGAAGCTGGAGTGGTCATGGGTCGAGAAACTGGAATCACAAGACTAGACTAATGGGTTACATGCACTAGGCTTTGACCAAATTAAACCTTGTTTTTATGCTTCCGCTGAATATGTTGAATGTATAAATATTATTTTGATATCTTTTATTTAATAAAAGAAAGCTTTCATCTAAATCTTGTATGAGTTCAATGTGATTGGTGGCTAGATCCTGGTACGTCACACACCTTGCGGGGGTTTCCGCTTGGGGTATTTTTGAGGGTGTGACAGTTTGGTATCAGAGCCACTGGTTATAGTGAACTTGGTTTTAAAAAGGTTTTTATAAAACCAGACTATAACCAAACAGTTCTCAATACATGAATACGACCATGACACTCAGCTCCAGATTGCAAGGTTCGTCTTTTCACCTGTTGCATACATTCCATGATTAGTGTACATTTGTTTATGATGCAGCATATGGACACACACGTCACTATAGCATAATTACAGGAATTGCTTGTTTACATTATAGTGCGATGTTATTATGTTGTAGTTCTTAGATTTCTTCGATCTTGTCGTTTTAACAACCTCCGTCTGACATTTGAGTTAGAGGAACCATTTGACATGAGTTAGGAGGAACTGAGATGATCATGCAAATCACAATATTATTGTGGGTGCACACATAATAATAATGTGGGGTGCATGTGAGTCCCAGTGAGACCTAGCGAGTGTGAAAGGGGTTTTGTTTCATTATTTGACCTATTGAGAAATTCAACAATCCATAGGGGTCATAGCAATGATTGTCTCCCATTCGAACGTAATCCTTTCACTTCCCACTGAATCTCTACGAATCTCGATGATATTGAGTGTTGCCTAAACACGTACCCGAATGTCTAGGGAACCGTATAAGAATGTTAGATGCTAGTGCGAACATCACTGAGTTAGATGTCGAAGCATCGAATGTTTAGTTTGTACTTCTCTCACTTTTCTCGTTTACTTGAACTCAATGAAGTGATGTCTCAAATTCAGAAGCATGATCACCACTGTAAGTCTCTGACAACCCACCGAACAATAACTCAATCGACACACAAGGCCGATGGACATGAAGTGGAATGTGATACATTACCGACCCCAGTAATATGACGGCTCTGATTCCTGACAACGAACACCAACAGATTGATTTCAATCAAGTCTCTAACCCTAGTTAACAACCCCTGGAAGCCAACTCTTACGAATCAATCAGGGCATAAACGATGACAATTGACTAGAGGGTGGAATGTGTAACTGCTAGCGCAATGGGTGGTAACTTAGGACATGGCACGGAATGTGAAAAGATGGACCCTTTTTGGTGAAAGATCGCAGGGCTCTGTTACAAGCAACAACATTAGAGGCAACAGGCACGGTGACAACAAAGTACTCGCAATCGTAACCTTCGGTATGGAAATGAAGGCGATTTCGACAAGGATTGATCTTTTTTAAGTCTAGATGTCAACAACCAAGGGAACAATGACTGTATTGGGAATCCTCATAACGATAACAACAACACTGGAAGCGGCGCTCGTGGAAGAGCATTTAGGCTTGGCGGGGACGACGCCAGGTATGATAGCAACATGGTGGCCTGTACATTTTAGTAACTAATCGCTTCGTCTCTGTTCTGTTCGACCCCGATACCTCTTGAAGCCAGACCCGTTGTAGAAGTGGCTTATGGCAAGCCAATTGAAGTCTCACACATTCATTTAGGATGCAAAATCAAACTTGTAGGTCCCGTGTTCGACATTGACTCTTTTCCCGTTACTTTTGGAAGCTTTGATGTAGTCGTCAGCATAGACTGGTTGTCCAAGCATCGAGCAGAAGCCTGTGTAAAGATAAAATTGCATGTATATCTCTGGTGGAGATTCACTGAATGTCAGTATTACTTTGACCATGGGAGTCTAGAAGCGTTTCAGCTATCCTGCTACCCTATCGCTAGTTATGGGTACCCAGCCCAAGGGTAAGAAGGTCGAAGTTCTACCGATTTGTATCACGACAGAAACAACCCTGATCTCTAGCACCCCTTATCGTCTCGCACCAGGAAGGTTGCAAGAACTGTTTAATCAACTTCAGAAACTACTGGACAGGGGCTTTAATTGATCAAGCTTCTCGCCTTGGGGGAGCCCAAGCTATATTTGTGAAAAG
This sequence comes from Helianthus tuberosus, assembly GCA_030545235.1. Lineage (NCBI taxonomy): Eukaryota > Viridiplantae > Streptophyta > Magnoliopsida > Asterales > Asteraceae > Helianthus > Helianthus tuberosus. The sequence continues at coordinate 51,157,235 of CM060410.1, read as the reverse complement.
AAAGGTCGACTCCTCTAGTATGTGTATCGACTATGTAACACCCCGTGTTTCCGAAAGTCAAAGTCAAAGTCAAGGTCAAAGTCAACGACCGATTTCAGGACTTGACTTGTAATGAATTTCTTCTATGAGATTATTTTAGCTGTATAATGTGGAGTAAGTGTCAATAATTACAATAATCGACGTTTGTTAATCGCTATTTAATCGACGTACGACTGTGAACTATAGGAAGTAACAATGTGATAAAGTCAACTAAACGCTAACCAGTCTAGCTTAATCAACATTGAATCGCAATCGAACTCGTAACTCGAAATACGCATTTTGGTTATTGTTATACGTGTGTGTGTGCCTTATGTGTTACTTGTACATGTTATTTATGTTATGTGTGGTGATCAATCGAAACGCAATCGAACTCAATCGCAATCGAATCACAAACGTTAATCGAATACGAAGTAAGGATGCTTGTATGTTAGATATAGTAGTTGGGATTAAAAGTAATTTGACTAGGAAAATCTATCGCATCGCAACGCTCGCAATCGAAATCAAAACATCAAAAGTCATCGCGCCGAACACTCGAGTCAGGCGACCAATCAATCAGGCAACCAGCCGATCGACCAGCTGTCCGTACGGACTGCCGTCCGATCGGACAGGCTATCCGATCGAGCTGCCTGGCCGAACGACCAACCCTTTCCTCTTTGGGTAACCCTATAAATACCCCTTGTCAGTCTCAACTTACTACTTTTGGCAAGTAACGTCCGACCAGCTCGTATTCCTCACTTTTCTTCAGATTTCTCGCGATTCTGGTAAGATCTCGTCCTAAATCTTGTACTTTCATGATCTACACACACTTCTGCACCTTTCTATCTTTTAAATCTTAACTCTTAACCGTGAAATCATCAAGATTTGGGGTGTTCTAGGGTGACGTCATCATGAAGTTCTTATGAACTTCAAGTTTGACCTCATTCCACCATGGATAACTCAGATCTGAAGGATTTCCACATGATTTCACAATGATTTCGCATAGATCTGAACATTTTTTAAAGGATAAAAGAGTTGAAAGAAATAATCACAAGTTTTCTCATTCTTTTACACTCAATGCACTCAAAACCGATGGAATCAGAGCTTGTGTCGGCTCACTGCACATCGTTGTGGTTAGGGTTGGTTCAAGATCCGTAACTCTACCCATGAGAATACTGAGTCCGGGTTAACCATGAACCAACATCTTAAACCGGTGGAACGAATGAACTTGGGTGGTTTCCTGTTCAAACGGGTCACTAGACTTAGAATGAGGTTTTGTTGGTTAGCACGATATCAACACATCTCGATAAAACGTCAAACGAACAAAACAGCCAAGTGTAAGACAGACGGAACGACCAGGACGGAATGCTGTCCGATCGGACCACTGTCCGAACGAACTGCCAACCGTATGGGTTGTCAACCGCACGGGTTGCTAGCCAAACGACTTGCACAACATTTGAAGGATTGAATGTGGAACGAGTTGTTGTCCGATCGGACTACCATCCGATCGGATTACCATTCGAACCATGAGACATTTTGACTTCCACACTTAAACAATTTTTAACGTGTTCAATGCACAAGGAATGCCACCCGCACGAACGACTGTCCGAACGGGTGACAACCTGCCATGAACTTGAAGTGTCCAACCGAACGGGTTGCCGTCCGATCGGACAACCGTCCGATCGACCGACCTGCAAAGTAGAGATACTCAATGTTTTCAAAATGCTACAAGGAAAACTTCAAAAGTCAAGCCATCAGACATAAACACATCCTTCTTAAAGGAAGAAACCGTCCACTCGAACAGTCATCCGACCGAACTAGTGTCCGAACGGACTACTGTCCGAACGAACTGCCATCCGCGCGGCCAGCCGTCCGAACGGACTACTATCCGATCGAACTACTTTCCGAGCCACTCGCACTTTTCTTCGTTTTACGCGTCACTTACCATTATGCTATCAATCTACTCAGGCTAATCTTACTCTCTAAGCGCTCCCTTCAATCCATCAATCGCTGTGAGTATACTCGATCCCTTTTTGCTTTATGCACTTTTGGGTGTTACATGCGTTACAAGTATTCAAATCACATCGAACACACTACTCAATACTATTTAAACGCTAACCGTTACCGCATGTTATACGTGGCTTAATGAATGCTTGTTTGTTATGTTTACACATGGAATGCTGTCTACCTACCTTAGCAACGATAATACTATTAGTTTGGACTCGGCACCCGTTCACTCAGGGGTTGTTAAGGACAATTATTTGCATGGATTACAGTGGTAATCATGTATTACGAACTGCCTTGGGCAGTCAACTCGCAGTCATTGGTATCGATAGGTCTATGTCGATAACTAACATGCCTCATTTCACTCTGTGTACGTGCTGGTTATGTGTAACGCTTTCGAACTCTATACGCTATTATCAAACTTGTATACTCACCTTTACACTATGTGTATTGACTGTTATCTTAACGTATGTGACAGGTGCTTAGGATGCTTATCTGCTAGGAAATCGAGGCTAGAATAAGGCTCTAGAGGCCAACAAATAGTTGTCTGTACAAATGAAATCAAGAGTCTCTAGAAGCAGATAAACAATTGCTCTATTTGAAAAATCTGAGTTGTCGGAACAGAACTATTTGCCTAGATTTTGTCTGTAATAATCTGTTTACCTTTTGAGACATGGTATGGGACATGTTACTTTAAATTGATTGGTAATGATAATTGTTATGGAACCTTCTAGACAATCTGTTTCGCTCAGTACCATACCCCGATGTTTCCGCCATCGGTTGGGGTATGACAGATTGGTATCAGAGCCATAACTATAGGGAATTAGGCAAGACACGACCTAGTCTGCGTCGAAGTCTTATAGACCTAGTCTATAGTTAGGAACCAACAGACCGACTTGTGCATATCCGGTAGGTATTATGTACGAGCTTATTTCTCGCTACTCTCGCCTATACTACACTATCACTGCACCCGAATTTTCAAATATGAATGAGCTATTAAGTCGAGATTAGGTGTGAAAACCGCAAACTCTCGGCTACAATTTGCTTGATCAACCCGCATTTTACTTACCAACGGGGAGAATTATGCCAAAACAGGAGTGAAATCCATATTTTGATGAATAATCTCCTCTATTCTATTTAAAACAGGAATGAAGTTGTTAAGACAGGGGTGAAAACCTAACCTTGACGACTTGCTCCGACCTTTACTTGGTTTTACAAAACTCTCACCAAAGTCTCGACGGACTCCAATGACCTGAAGTCACGATATGACTAACGGAATGCGTGCCCAACGCCCAAGAATCGAGGCAAAGGCATTGTCCTGACGGTCAAATGTGCACAACAAGTCCTTGTGAATAGTCGAATCACTTTGGGTAGTCAAAGTCTAATAGCCGCAGATGATCTATTTCTCGATTTTTATATGTTTCGATTCTGAGCCCGCAGCTGCTGACTCTGATGATTCATTGATTTTATGCGTGTTTAACTGTTTATGTGTTTAATTTTGGAGACTTGTTTGATTTTTTCTCTCACTCCGATCGACGCGCACGACTCGCTCTGCTTTTCTAACTCAAAACGCTGACAAATCGCTAAATTATGGACGACCTTATGCTACGATATACGCTTATACTACACTACTCGATAAACTAAACGCGATCGCTATAATCGAACACTCTCGAACTGTGAATGATAGGTTTCTGTAGTCTAACTGCCTCTTGTGATTGCATGATTATGTACTTCTGTGCTTCTGTGCCCTACGTGCTTATGTGTTTATGCGCCTCTGTGCGTATGTGAATCTGTGATTATGTGATACATGATTCATTGTGTTCTTGAGCTTTAGTAATAGTAGGATTGTGATGTGAGATTCGAATATGTTATGTTGAGTCCTGTGACGATGTCTGTTGCAGACAATGTCGTCATCTGGATCTCGCGCTACCCGAGACGCTCGCCAAAAGCAAGCAGACAAACACCTTGCTGCCATGATCACTAAGCAAATGGAAAAGGTGGTACCCCAAGTCGTCAGCGAGATATACGAAAATATGAGCAAGTCATCTGAGGAATCCCGAACTGAGACTCCCAAAGCTGCTTTCAGCTTCAAACAATTCAAGGCGTGTGGACCAAAAGAGTTCACAGGAGAAGAATGTCACACCCCCAAAATCCACCTGCGGAGTATCACCGCTTGGAGGCGTGACTGACCAGGATCAAGCCACCAATCATATCGAACAAGAAAGTAAGTAATTATAAAAGTCCAACCAATACAATTGGTGTCCAAACAAACATAGTTTAAGTTGCAAGCGGAAGCATAATATCAAAAACCATAGCATAAGTTGATAATGTTTAAGTTCATCATGAACACTCAATGTCCATGCTCCACAACGACTCCTCCCCATGCAAGCTCCTGCTAAACCTATTGACCTGCAAAGCATGTAGTAACGAGTCAACAATAATGTTGAGCGAGTTCACAGTTGGGTGGTTGTTTTAAGTTGTTCCAAAAACATTTTCCTTTAACTGGCATCCCTGCCGTGGGGGTTACCCCATAGTTTAAAACGTGTTTTGTTTATTCCCATTTACTCTGGCAATCCAGCCGTGGGGGCTACCCCATGTTTATATCTGGCTCTCTGGCCGTGGGGGCTACCCCATGTATATATCTGGCTCTCTGGCTGTGGGGGCTACCCCATGTATATACTAGACTCGTTACCATATCGACTGCTGACTGTAGTCATGTTTATGTGCCCTGAACTGTCAATGTCTATCATCATTGACGTGCCCAGATCCATTAGTTCACGCCCGTCCTCTGCGGCACGGTGTGAGGCTTGTCAGACCTAAATAGCGCTATCTAACTAATGACCCGCTCGCCATTGGCCCGGCGATTAAGTCGGTATAAAAAGGAGGGACTTCGTGATAGAGTTTTGGTCTAGTAAAAGTTAACTGTCCATGAGGACGAGGAATTATATTCCTGAACCAGTACTGTCCTACCCAAGAAAGGACGAGGAATCCATGTTCCTTAACCCCATTCCCAACCCCTGGGAATCCCATGCTTTGTAGAAAGTGTGAACTCACCTTGGTTTGCTCGGTATGCTTAACTATGTGCTCGCAAGTAATCAATCAAGTCCTATAGTATGCACGTATACTCAATCAGTTCATGTTCGTAAGGTTTCACGTACAATCAATACCACAGAGTGTTTGGCCGTTAACATCATGCATCATACAACAGTCAAACAAGTTCACATAATTCATGCTTCACATGGTTGATTACTCAGTCTATTACATCCATATCCTCCATTAATATACTTAACAAAAGTAACACACTTAACGGAGTTAAGATGCTTGACAGAATCATACTTAACAGTAATTAACATTCTTTGCAGAGTTAACACATTTAACTGGATTAACAATCTGATGGAGTTAAGAACAAACAGAGTTACATACTAACAAGTTTAATAACTAACAGTGTTAATTAAACAAATAGAGTTAACAGCTTAACAACATAACAGGGGTTTACATGCTTAACAGAGTTTGTATATTTAACAGAGTTGACATCTAATTGAACCAATAAACTAACTGGGTTTGCTGAAATAACGGAGTTAATACCTAACAGATTTAATGTGACGAAATCCTACAAATGGCGAAATCCCTTATTCTAGTAAAGCCCCTTGAGCTGAAATTACTTGAGCCGAAAACCTTTTGGGCCGAAATCCCCAAGGTGTTTTCGTTGGAAAAGGGTTTTCGTTGGGTTACCTTATCAACAGCAGTACCATATGCAAACTACAACAACCCTAAACATCTCTTACAGTTGCATGACCAGTCATCAACGACATCATTAACAGTTTTGAAAGCTTTAACAACCAATTGCTCAACCAGTCTAAATCATACAATCATCAGAAACCACTACTAGCAATGATTAGTCACATGTGTGCGGCCCAATGGAAACTTATTAAAAACATTGTTGTCGGCCATTAATCAATAACTATTGTCAGTTTGTTTCAGCCCCCTTGTGTTTATTTGTCCCATGTTGTCAGCCATCATCACTTGACTTTGTACCAAACAGTAACACATAAATCATAATCATACAATACTCAGTTAATATGATCACTAAACATTATATTGAACCGACAATATGTATATAAAAATCATCCAATCATACGATCCTAATCATTACATGATAACAGTTTGTTCATGATTGCTAAACAATTAGTCGATATTGATTGAAATCAAATAAACACCAAACAATTCTCAGCAACAATTTAAAAGGTAAAGGTAGTACACTAACCACAAGATCGAGAGGTATGCTTCCAGGTAAGGGACTTGCAAAAGAGAAGGTGTTTACAAAGAAAGGAACTGCCGTTTGAAAGCTAGGGTTTGCCAATTACAAGTTTCACGTGTAAAGGTTGAGAACAATATAAAACTGATCCACTACTGGGCCTAAAGCCCATTTTGATTTCGCTGGCCCTTGTCTGGACGAAAACACTCTAGTGTTTTCGGCTAAGTGTGATTTCATGGGGTAGGGTATTCGGCCAAGGTTTCCATGTATTAGTTATACTAATCATAATATTAATATAAGATATGTATACACATACACACATACTATACACACCACAAACCTACAAATAACGCGTATATTGCATATCAAAAATTATAACAACATACTAACCACAATACGATTTAACATATTACAACGTGTACAGTTGTGAAACAAACAAGTCCTATCAACAAACAATATAAACAATTAACGTGCAATAGTGCGAAGATGGAATCTTGGAAACTCGAGTTGTCACAAAGAAGGCCCTACAACTTTGTTTCAATGGTTTGATTCCATCGAGGTCACACTGCGATAAAGCAGTTGCCCAAATGACCTACGCACTCTCAACGCAACTGGCGTCTTCTAGTCCCGCGCTTTAGACTGGTGGACGGCTGAGAGGAACAAACGTGGGAATTATGCAGCCTACGGTCTATCGTGGGACGAGCTCAAGGAAGTCATGCTGGAAGAATTCTGCCCTCCTCATGAACTCCAAAAGTTAGAAGATGATATCTGGCACATCAAGCAAAAGGATGGTGAAAACGCTGCTCTCACTGCTCGCTTCAAGCAGCTCAGTATCATCTGCCCTGATCAAGTGAAGACTTCTGACATGGCAATCAAGAAGTATATCCGAGCCCTGCCTGTCTGTGTTGCAGATTTCGTGCAAGCGGCAAAGACTAAGACGATCGAAGAAACCTACCTACTGGCCGCTGAAATCAACGAAAAGCGGGTCAAGGCTGGTGTCTGGGATAAAACTTCGAAGCACCTACATCAAGTCCCCACTACACCGACTGCTGAAACCGCTGCCGCTCAATCGTCAAAGACCTCACGCCGAAACAAGAAGAACAACAACAGCAGCTGCAGCAACATGAACTGTGCTGTCACTTCCACTGCTGCTCCACTTCAAGCCATACCGGCCCAGCAGCAGCCTCATCACCGACCAGCACCAGTTGCTTATGCACCGCCAGCAAAGCGCGCATACACAGGCCCCCACCCAGCTTGCCCAACATGCTCTTATCATCACCCGGTGGGTCTCTCCTGTCGTTTTTGCGCTCACTGCAACCTGTACGGCCACTTCGCTGTCAACTGCCGTACTGGTCCTCGTCAAGCCCCAGCTCAAGCTACTGCTCATCAAGCTCTACTCCCAGCCCCACAAGGCCAACAAGCGGCTCAGGAACCCGCGATCAACGCCCAAGTCTGCTTCGCATGTGGTGATCCCAACCACTTTGCGAACATGTGCCCAAACAGGGTGGTGAAACAAGAGCCCCAGCAGCAGCAGCAGCCTCACCAGCAGCAACAGCAGCAGCAGCAACAACAAGCCGCACGTGCCAGAACTTTCAACATCAACGTGCGCCAAGCCCAGGCTGACAACAACGTGGTCAATGGTACGTTCCTTGTGAATGGTATTTATGCTTCGTGTTTGTTTGATACTGGAGCCGATAATTGCTTTGTGTCGTTCGAATTTGAGAAGCTCCTTAGTCGTAAGCGCTCCTGTCTCCACTCAACGTTCGATGTTGAAGTCTTTACTGGAAGAACTGTCGCCGTTAATTATGTTCTTCGTGATTGTACTCTCGAGCTCAACAATCACATTTTCCCAATTGATCTTATTCCGATGCAACTCGGAAGTTTTGTGATGTGCACAAAATGCAACATATAAATTACATCAATTGTGGCATAAAACTAACCCTTTTTTAGTACTAATGTTGGAAAAAGTGTGTTTTTGTCTTCCTTTTGTATTTTTAGGATTAAATGAGCTCAAATTAACAAAAGAAGCAAAAAGGCAGCTAAATCTAACATAAATACAAGAAAAGGAACAAACGTGGCATGCCCAACCTCCCGGACAGCATCTTCCCAAGCAAAACAAGAGAACAGAAGGATGAACACACCCCGTGCTCAGTGAACACGGGGGCGTGCCCAAGTGCTAGCATAAAAGACAAAGCTATAGAAGCTTCTATCACCCACCACGGGGCCGTGCTCAGCGGACACGAGGCCGTGGTCAACTATAAGATTCGCAGAATCCAGGCAAATCTTGATAGTACAGATATGCTTCTGCACACGGGGGCGTGCCCAGCGGACACGGGGGCGTGGTCAACTAATACAGACAAACTGCAATTAATGAAGACAGAGAAGAGGATGGACACGGGGCCGTGCCCGAGCTGCTGTTCAGGCTATAAATAGGGGTGCTTGGCTCATTTGCAAACCATCCCTTGGCACACCACCTCTCTCACACTTCATCCACCACCCACCACCACCATAACACCATCATACATTGTCCATCATAGAGTGTGTGAGTCGTCTCGGGATCCAAGATTGATCGTAAGAGTTCTTGACAATCAAAGGCCATGTTTGCCTAAGTCTCTTACATCACTTGGTGAAGACAAGTGTCTAGTGTAATACTTTTTATTTTTAATCTTTTCGCACTTTTTACTTGGTTATGTATTAATGACTTTAATAACTAGTTTCTTATGTTGAAGGTGATTCTTCCTTATCGTTTGTCCGTGGTGTCTTGGCATTATTTTACTATCTATATAAAATAAAAGATTTTCACCATTCATATCTCCACGGTCTATATGGAGGTATGTTGGCTACCTGGTCGGGGGTTAAGGGAACGGTTTGGTAAGAGTCTTGCCTTGTTCAGTGTATAGATCCTGCAAGGACCTGGGTCAAATTTAGTAGGACCTCCTTCAATACCCACCGGTATTGGATGGCGGGGGTCCAAACTCTTTGATCCCCTCATATGTAAGCCACTATTAATACTTTAACCCGGCTACTTAGGACTGTATACCTGCTGACTCAAACTACTTAGCCGAGGGTAACGTCACCTTAAAAAGAGGGGCCTACCACAATATGCATTAATAACTTACTTAATTATCTTTCAATAATCCGACCCTTTAGGATTGTATCTTTGCTGACTCAAACTACTGGGTTGAGGGTAACGTCACCTTCAAAAGAGGGGCCTACTACAATAACTAAGATAATCTTTTAAATAGTGCAAAAGTGCGAAAATAATCAAAAGTTACACTAAACACGAGTCGGAGCCAAGTGATTCATCTTGTCTATCTGTTTTTATTTTTATTTTTCAGCATTTTAGTTAGTTTTTATTTTTCTAGTTTAAAACCTTTTTCTTTCTAACTTTTGATTTGATTAGACGTTGAGGATAAACCGGTACTAAAAGCTCTTGTGCCCTTAGACGACCTCGGTATCTTACCAACACTATACTACGCTCACGATGGGTGCACTTGCCCATCTGTGTGTTTAGTGTTAGTAAATATCGTGTTTTATAAATTTAAAACTTGGCTAAAAAGTGCAAAAGGGCTTAAAATATACATTAAAAACCATATACACTACACACGCATCAAGTTTTTTGCGCCGTTGCCGGGGACACAAGGATTTTAAGAAAGATAGGAATCAACGGCCTAATCGTTTTTATTATTCTTCTATTTTTTTAGGATTTTTCTTAATTTTTCAGCTTCTGCAGAACTCAGCACGGGCTGTGCCCGCTGAACACGCCCCGTGCCCAATCATTGGAACTGGCAATCCTGTTTTAAGTCAGACAGTAAGCTGAATACGGGGCCGTGCCCACTCAACACACCCCGTGCCCAAGATTCAGTTACTGAAAACAAAACCGTAAGATCCCGACGGTTGGTAATTTCTGACACAAACATGAGTGATACTGATATTTTTTACTTTCGGCACTCTTATGGTACGTGGTGTCAAATATGTGGCAGCTCCCATAAGGAATTAGAATGTTATTTTCTAAATTATAAGCCCCACTATATAGACCCATCGTGTTCCCGTATCCTTAAGAGGGGCGAAAGTAAAAATAATCCCTATCTCTCCCTCGAATGCTCTCAACCGGATCTTCTAGGAGAAATGCTTCTTGATGAACTATTTCAATTGGAAGATCTAATTCTTAATTGGTTAAAAGAACTTAGAATAGATTTCAATAATATATCTCAAGACGATAACCAAGAAGAGTTGTTGGGATCGCATTCAAACAACTTCGTTGTTCCCAATGATACCTCTAACTCTAGTAAGGACTCGAGCGATAGTCGTCCCTGTGTCGATTGTGCCGTGAAGGACTCCCCCATCGACTTCGTTCGATGCATACATAGACCTGAGCGATTCGGCATACACCTTCTTTAACGAGAGCCCAGGAAAGGGTTGGACTTGTCCACCTACATATAGCATAGGAATCACCCTCACCGACAACCTCTTGCGTTCTCGTCTTAATCTAGAGCAATTAAGGTATCTTAGGCACTTTGGGGTTGTTCCATCTAGTAAGGAACCGCCCGATCCGGAAAAGTTCCTTAAAAATAGACAAAACTTCATAAACAGCCTTTCGACACGGGGCCGTGCCCAGGTCAACACGCCCCCGTGTCCACCAAAAGATTCCCTTCTGACTTTTTGTCAGAATACGGACAAAATGTGTCAGGATCTTGCCTGCACACGGGGCCGTGTCCAGCCGACACGGGGCCGTGTCCAGCATGCTGTCGTTTTCTATAAATGCAGCCAAGAATCCTGCACATTTGGACCATCCAGGGACAGAGATTTGAAAGGATCTTCTCACCTACCATCCTAGGTATTTTCTAAAAGAAGGTTCTAACAACCATCTTGTCCCTTCCTCTTTTATCCATTGCCTTCTTCTTCATCTTTCTTATCTCAACACCTCCGTTGAAGCTTGTTCTCAAGCTTTATTGTGTTGATTATTAGATTTTTGTCCAAGGAATCTTGTTAAAAATAAGTTGTGCAACATTGTTTTAAGTTATTTCTGTTCAAAAATGCTTCATAAGTTAGAAAAATAATTTAAAACTCCAAGATTCTTTGTTCCAAAAATCTGCAGGAAGGTGAACATGGGGCCGTGCTCATTGAGCACGGGGCCGTGTCCGGTGTACTGTTTCATTAAAATGAACTATTTTTGGTTTGTTTTCATAGAATGTCTAGTCAAAACAGTGGAACTTCTTCTGCGCACTCCAGAAACAATCGAAGGGAGAGAAGGTCATCAATCGAAGCAACTCTCGTATGTTACATAATGGCATTACGTGAAGCTCTTGACGAGATGACTTCGGTGGAGGAGGTCATAATAGACCGTATAAATTATCTTACGGTGGGGTTGGAAAACAGTTTTCAAGAAATAAACCTCTTGCACCAGAGGTTAAACATTCTTGTAGCACCTCCCATGGAACCAATCCTCCCTCAAGAGGATTGGAACCTAGCACTTGGAATCAACAATCCTACCGGTTGGGACGACATTCCAGCGGAACCTCCTCTTGAAGATCTACAAGAAGTCCCGGTGGAGGTTGCACCCCCTCAAACCAATGCCAATGAGCCCGCCTTTCTTCTCCCTAGGGAGATAGAAGAGTGGCTCGCCAACGTGTGATGGACCCATGCCCGGAGAAAGAAGTTTTTCAAGCCGCATCTAACCGAGGGAATTATCTTTTCAGAAATTTTGCTAATAGAATAAGTAGTAGGCTAGAACTTCTTGGTTTAGATTTCTTGTGTTTCTTTGACCTAATTATCTAGAATTTTAACTTTTTAGGATTATTATGTAATTCTCTTTATGACTTAATGAATGATGGTTTTAGCTAATTTGGTGTTTGGATAATGTTGTAATGGATAAAACACACTCAGGATGGTGAAGGATAACAAGGGAAATTTGGACTAGCACCCCATGCACGAAAACAGGGCCATCTGACAAAACTCTCTTCATTACAGCAGGTTCAGCACGGGCTGTGCCCACCCAACACGGCGCCGTGCTGCACAGTCTGCAGAAAATGCCCAGTTCAGGTAAACTGGACACGGGCCGTGTTTACCCAACACGCCCCCGTGCCCAGGCTTCTGTTTCTCTTTATGCATTTCTGTTACTGGCACTTGAACACGGGGCCGTGTCCAGACGCCCAGTAACATAAAATTTTGCTTTTTCACACCTTTTTTCACATTCAATCAACCTAAAAACTTATTTTTGGGACACATTGAGGACAATGTGTAATTTAAGTGTGGGGGGGATGCTAAAACTTTGAATCTTGCAAGTCCTAATTACAAGCCTTACACAAAAACTCTATTGGAACCGCTAATCACCCCAAATTTTTTTCAAAAATTTTCATTTTTTTACTTATCTAGGTTTAACTTGGGAACTTCAAATTCTATAAAGGTTATATTTTTACAAATTTATAACCGATAGCGTCGTTATAAAAAGAACCAACATAAGAAAATTATGAAACGGCATGACAAGCTTAGTTAAAATTTGATTATATATACTTGATCACATAAAAACCCATTCCCACAAAAGTGAGTTTTGAGCCTTTATTGAGCATACAAATACATATCTTTAAACTAAATGCTCATTTTTCGTTTCTTGTGTGAATAGCCGCTTGGTTCTTACAACTCTAGAACTTGCCACGACGATACATTCCCGGTCCTTACCAACTTAAACCCGAGTAAGTGATGGAGGCATTAGGACTAACCCTTTTTATTTCTACACCATTATTTTTCTTTTTTTTTTTACCACCTACCCAAAATCCCCCTAGTTAACCCCTTTGAGCCTAAACCTTTTCATTTCTTAACCCAAACCAAACACCCTTTCACCCACCAAAACTTTTTTTATTTTTAACCCTTTGTTTTAGTAACAAGCTCGGTTTTTCATATGACTTTTAAAAAAAAAAAATATGTTGATGATGAAGCAAAAGAAATAAACAAGCAAGTTCATCAAAAATAACTTTGTTTGAATAATGGCTTCATCAAAAAAAATAAAAATTGCAAAATTAAAAAGTCATACAAAAACCGACGCTTTTACGCTTTTCGCCCTTTTCTACTAACCACTAACCCAACCACCTACCTTTAACCCAAGCCTAACCCTTCACCCAAAAGTCCTCTTGATATTTACAAAGGTTTTTAGTTAAAAAGGAGGAGGATTGATTGCTTGGCAAGCCTATGGTAGGAGTAAGTTCCATGCCGCTCTCGAGTGATCCACTAAAATACATCTTCGGCCGAGTGTTGAGTGATCCCCCGTGAGGTATGTGAACTTGTATATAAATGGAATTTTAAAAAGGCATGTTATGCCCTAATAAGTAATTTACCTTATGTAATGTTTCAAATAAATCATGACGAATAGGATTGTAAATAAATAAAAATAAAACTTGATAAAGAATCTTGGAAATCCCGACACTCTATGACAAGCCCAAAAAACCTTCTCTTCTACCTATTCCATTTGGGAGTGTAAAGCCACATTATAAAGAGTTTTGCTTGAGGACAAGCAAAGATTCAAGTGTGGGGGTATTTGATGTGCACAAAATGCAACATATAAATTACATCAATTGTGGTACAAAAATTAACCCTTTTTTAGTACTAATGTTGGAAAAAGTGTGTTTTTGTCTTCCTTTTGTATTTTCAGAATTAAATGAGCTCAAATTAACAAAAGAAGCAAAAAGGCAGCTAAATCTAACATAAATACAAGAAGAGGAACAAACGTGGCATGCCCAACCTCCCCGACAGCATCTTCCCAAGCAAAACAAGAGAACAGAAGGCTGAACACGCCCCGTGCTCAGTGAACACGGGGGCGTGCCCAAGTGCCAGCATAAAAGACAAAGCTATAAAAGCTTCTATCGCCTACCACGGGGCTGTGCTCAGCGGACACGGGGCCGTGGTCAACTATAAGATTCGCAGAATCCAGGCAAATCTTGATAGTACAGATATGCTTCTGCACCCGGGGGCGTGCCCAGCGGACACGGGGGCGTGGTCAACTAATACAGACAAACTGCAATTAATGAAGTCAGAGAAGAGGATGGACACGGGGCCGTGCCCGAGCTGCTGTTCAGGCTATAAATAGGGGTGCTTGGCTCATTTGCAAACCATCCCTTGGCACACCACCTCTCTCACACTTCATCCATCACTCACCACCACCATAACACCATCATCCACCACCATCATCCATTGTCCATCATAGAGTATGTGAGTCGTCTCGGGATCCAAGATTGATCGTAAGAGTTCTTGACAATCAAAGGCCATGTTTTCCTAAGTCTCTTACATCACTTGGTGAAGGCAAGTGTCTAGTGTAATACTTTTTATTTTTAATCTTTTCGCACTTTTTACTTGGTTATGTATTAATGACTTTAATAACTAGTTTCTTATGTTGAAGGTGATTCTTCCTTATCGTTTGTCTGTGGTGTCTTGGCATTATTTTACTGTCTATACAAAATAAAAGATTTTCACCATTCATATCTCCACGGTCTATATGGAGGTATGTTGGCTACCTGGTCGAGGGTTAAGGGAACGGTTTGGTAAGAGTCTTGCCTTGTTCATTGTATAGATCCTGCAAGGACCTGGGTCAAATTTAGTAGGACCTCCTTCAATACCCACCGGTATTGGATGGCGGGGGTCCAAACTCTTTGATCCCCTCATATGTAAGCCACTATTAATACTTTAACCCGGCTACTTATGACTGTATCCCTGCTGACTCAGACTACTTAGCCGAGGGTAATGTCACCTTCAAAAGAGGGGCCTACCACAATATGCATTAATAACTTAATTAATTATCTTTCAATAATCTGACCCTTTAGGATTGTATCCTTGCTGACTCAAACTACTGGGCTGAGGGTAACGTCACCTTCAAAAGATGGGCCTACTACAATAACTAAGATAATCTCTTAAATAGTGCAAAAGTGCGGAAATAATCAAAGGTTACACTAAACACGAGTCGGAGCCAAGTGATTCATCTTGTCTATCTGTTTTTATTTTTATTTTTATTTTTCAGCATTTTAGTCAGTTTTTATTTTTCTAGTTTAAAAAATTTTTCTTTCTAACTTTTGATTTGATTAGACGTTGAGGATAAACCGGTACTAAAAGCACTTGTGTCCTTGGACGACCTCGGGATCTTACCAACCCTATACTACGCTCACGATGGGTGCACTTGCCTATATGTGTGTTTAGTGTTAGTAAATATCGTGTTTTATAAATTTAAAACTTGGCTAAAAAGTGTAAAAGGGCTTAAAATATACATTAAAAACCATATACACTACACACGCATCATTTTGACGTCATAGTAGGCAAGGACTTTCTTCGCGAAAACCATGCCGAAGTTGTGTGCTTCGATAAGATGATTCGATTCTCGCTCCCGAATGGTGATTTATTGTATGTTTATGGTGAAACTACTCCGAAAGGTCTCAAGCTCATGTCATGCGTCCAAGCTAGCAAGTATCTCCGCAAGGAATACAGAGCTTTCTTGGCTAACATTGTAGTAGCAGAGAAGGAAAAGAAAGAAAAGAATGAAGTGAAAGACGTTCCTGTGGTTTGGGAATTTCCTAATGTGTTCCCTGACGATCTTCCAGGATTACCGCCAAGTCGTGATATCGACTTTCGTATCGACCTCATTCCTGGAGCCAACCCTATTGCCAAGGCTCCTTACCGACTCGCGCCGTCCGAAATGCGCGAACTCTCAAACCAACTCCAGGAATTACTTGAGAAAGGCTTCATTCGCCCGAGCACCTCTCGTTGGGGCGCGCCGGTCCTTTTCGTCAAAAAGAAGGATGGGTCGTTCCGGATGTGCATCGACTATCGGGAATTGAATAAGTTAACTATCAAGAATCGCTATCCCCTGCCTCGCATCAACGATGTGTTTGATCAGCTACAAGGTGCTACGTGTTTGTCGAAGATCGATTTACGCTCAGGCTATCATCAACTACGCATTCAAGAGGAGGATATACCCAAAACCGCGTTTCGCACTCGCTACGGCCACTACGAATTCGTTGTTATGCCTTTTGGTTTAACCAACGCACCCGCGGTTTTCATGGATCTGATGAATCGCGTGTGTAAACCATATCTCGACCGTTTCGTCATCGTGTTCATTGACGATGTCTTGATCTATTCCAAGTCGAAAGCTGAACACGCGCAACATCTACGTTTGGTTCTCAAACTACTCCAGGGGAATCGACTCTGTGCCAAATTCTCCAAGTGTGAATTCTGGTTGGTGGAGGTTCAGTTTCTGGGTCACATCGTAAATAGTCAAGGTATTCACGTCGATCCTGCGAAGATTAAAGCCGTTAAGAGTTGGATTACACCTAAGAACCCGTCTGAAGTTCGTTCTTTTCTCGGACTAGTAGGCTATTATCGATGATTTATCGAAGGATTCTCAAAGATCGTTGTGCCGCTTACCGTTCTCAAGCATAAAGACAAGCCTTTTGTTTGGGGAACTGAACAAGAGTCTGCCTTCCAAACGCTCAAGCACATGCTTTGCAATGCTCCTGTTCTCACATTGCCCGACGGAAACGACGAATTCATTGTCTATTGTGATGCTTCCAACCTTGGTCTTGGTTGTGTTCTCATGCAGCGAGACAAGGTTATAGCTTACGCATCTCGTCAGCTCAAAATCCACGAGAAGAACTATACAACCCATGATCTCGAGCTAGGCGCAGTTGTTTTTGCGTTAAAGATTTGGCGACACTACCTGTATGGTACCAAGTGTACGATCTTCACCGATCATAGAAGCCTACAACATATCTTTAATCAGAAGGAACTTAATATGCGTCAACGCCGATGGGTAGAACTTCTCAACGATTACGACTGTGAGATTCGTTATCACCCAGGAAAAGCAAATGTTGTTGCCGACACACTCAGCAGACGGAGCTATCTGCTTAGCACTCGTAATGTCCAAGCCCAATACGATCTCGAAACCCTCATTCGTGAAGCCCAGCATGCATGTTTTAATGAACGCACTCTGAAGAAGGAACGAATCTACCACGATGGAGCCCGACTTGTGAGTAAGTCGAATGGGATATTCAACTTTCTGGACCGAATTTGGATCCCTAAACGGACCGATTTGCGACAGATTTTGATGGACGAAGCCCACAAATCCCGGTATTCTATCCATCCCGGTGCCGACAAAATGTACCAGGATCTTCGCAACAAGTACTGGTGGCCGGCATGAAAAGGGATATTGCTCTCTACGTTGGAAAGTGCCTGACTTGTGCAAGAGTCAAGGCTGAACACCAAAGAACCTCTGACTTACTCGAACAACCGCCTATCCCTATGTGGAAGTGGGAGAGTATAGCCATGGACTTCATAACAAAGCTTCCGCACACGTCATCAGGTCACGACAGCATCTGGGTTGTTGTTGACCGTTTGACCAAATCTGCTCACTTTCTGTCAATACGGGAAGACTACAAGGGAGAACGATTAGCCCGGATCTACACCAACGAGATCATTTGTAATCATGGGACGCCTCGTGACATCATCTCTGACCGTGATGCTCGGTTTACCTCGCGACTGTGGGAAACGTTTCAAACGGCTCTCGGTATATCGCTTAATCTAAGTACCGCTTTCCACCCTCAAACCGATGGACAGACTGAAAGAACGATTCGTACTTTTGAAGACATGCTCCGTTCGTATGTCATAGACTTCGGTGGTAATTGGGATACATACCTGCCGTTAGTCGAATTCTCGTACAACAACAGTTATCATTCAAGCATTCAAATGGCACCATTCGAGGCTTTATACGGAAGAAAATGTCGATCGCCTATTGTGTGGCACGAGATCGGTCATTCAAAATTAACCGGTCCCGAGCTATTGCAAGAAACGACAGACAAGATTTTCCAAATTCGAGACAATCTAACGAAAGCTCGGAATCGTCAGAAAAGTTACGCCGATAGACGACGCAAGCCCCTTGAATTTGACGTTGGTGACTACGTACTCCTAAAGGTTTCACCTTGGAAGGGTGTGGTCCGATTAGGCAAGAAAGGAAAGCGCGCGCCTCGATATGTTGGACCCTTTAAGATTCTGGAAAGGATCGGCAAAGTGGCTTACAGACTCGAACTACCGGAGGAACTTAGCAACGTTCACCTTACTTTCCATGTCTCAAACCTCAGAAAGTTCCTGACCGACCACGACTTACATGTTCCATTAGAGGATCTGCAAATGAATGAAACATTACACTTCGTGGAAAAGCCTGTTGAGATCATGGATCGCCAAACCAAGCAGCTCAGACGCTCGCGCATTCCTATTATGAAAGTCTGATGGGAAGGCAAACGAGGCGCAGAGTTCACTTGGGAACTCGAAAGTCACATGAAGGCAAAGTACCCGCAGTTGTTTGGAGGAGTTTGTTCTAGAGAGTGAAAGTCTAGAGAGAGAAAGTGCTCCAAAGTGATTCACGGTAGTGTACATCTTTCAGCCTAATTTCGGGACGAAATTCCCTCAACTAGGGGAGGCTGTAACACCCCGTGTTTCCGAAAGTCAAAGTCAAGGTCAAAGTCAACAACCGATTTCGCGACTTGACTTGTAATGAATTTCTTCTATGAGATTATTTTAGCTGTATTATGTGGAGTAAGTGTCAATAATTACAATAATCGACGTGTGTTAATCGCTATTTAATCGACGTATGACTGTGAACTATAGGAAGTAACAATGCGATAAAGTCAACTAAACGCTAACCAGTCTAGCTTAATCAACATCGAATCGTAATCGAACTCGCAACTCGAAATACGCATTTTGGTTATTGTTATACGTGTGTGTGTGCCTTATGTGTTACTTGTGCATGTTATTTATGTTATGTGTGGTGATCAATCGAAACGCAATCGAACTCAATCGCAATCGACTCACAAACGCTAATCGAATACGAAGTAAGGATGCTTGTATGTTAGATATAGTAGTTGGGATTAAAAGTAATTTGACTAGGAAAATCTATCGCATCGCAACACTCGCAATCGAAATCGAAACATCAAAAATCGTCGCGCCGAACACTCGAATCAGGCGACCGATCGATCAGGCAACCAGCCGATCGACCAGCTGTCCGTACGGACTGCCGTCCGATCGGACAGGCTGTCCGATCGAGCTGCCTGGCCGAACGGCCAACCCTTTCCTCTTTGGGTAACCCTATAAATACCCCTTGTCACTCTCAACTTACTACTTTTGGCAAGTAACGTCCGACCAGCTCGTGTTCCTCACTTTTCTTCAGATTTCTCGCGATTCTGGTAAGATCTCGTCCTAAATCTTGTACTTTCATGATCTACACGCACTTCTACACCTTTCTATCTTTTAAATCTTAACTCTTAACCATGAAATCATCAAGATTTGGGGTGTTCTAGGGTAACGTCATCATGAAGTTCTTATGAACTTCAAGTTTGACCTCATTCCACCACGGATAACTCAGATCTGAAGGATTTCCACATGATTTCACAACGATTTTGCATAGATCTGAACATTTTTGAAAGGATAAAAGAGTTGAAAGAAATAATCACAAGTTTTCTCATTCTTTTACACTCAATGCACTCAAAACTGATAGAATCGGAGCTTGTGCCGGCTCACTACACATCTTTGTGGATAGGGTTGGTTCGAGATCCGTAACTCTACCCATGAGAATACCGAGTCTGGGTTAACCATGAACCAACATCTTAAACCGGTGGAACGAATGAACTTGGGTGGTTTCCTGTTCAAACGGGTCACTAGACTAAGAATGAGGTTCTGTTGGTTAGCACGATATCAACACATCTCGATAAAACGTCAGACGAACAAAACAGCCAAGTGTAAGACAGACGGAACGACCAGGACGGAATGCTGTCCGATCGGACCACTATCCGAACGAACTGCCAACCGTACGGGTTGTCAACCGCACGGGTTGCTAGCCGAACGACTTGCACAATATTTGAAGGATTGAATGTTGAATGAGTTGTTGTCCGATCGGACTACCATCCGATCGAATTACCATTCGAACCATGAGACATATTGACTTCCACACTTAAACAATTTTCAACATGTTCAATGCACAAGGAATGCCACCCGCATGAACGACTGTCTGAACGGGTGACAACCTGCCATGAACTTGAAGTGTCCAACCGAACGGGTTGCCATCCGATCGGAAAACCGTCCGATCGACCGACCTGAAAAGTAGAGATACTCAATGTTTTCAAAATGCTACAACGAAAAATTCAATAGTCAAGCCATCATACACAAACACATCCTTCTCAAAGGAAGAAACAATCCACTTGAACAGTCATCCGACCGGACTACTGTCCGAACGGACTACTGTCTGAACGAACTGCCATCCGCGCAGCCAACTGTCCGAACGGACTACCATTCGATCGAACTACTGTCCGAGCCACTCGCACTTTGCCTCATTTTACGCGTCACTTACCATTATGCTATCAATCTACTCAGGCTAATCTTACTCTCTAAGCGCTCCTTTTAATCCATCAATCGCTGTGAGTATACTCGATCCCTTTTTGCTTTATGCACTTTTGGGTGTTACATACGTTACAAGTATTCAAATCACATCGAACACACTGCTCAATACTATTTAAACGCTAACCGTTACCGCAAGTTATACGTGGCTTAATGAATGCTTGTTTGTTATGTTTACACATGGAATGTTGTCTACCTGCCTTAGCAACGATAGTACTATTAGTTTGGACTCAGCACCCGTTCACTCGGGGGTTGTTAAGGACAATTATTTGCATGGATTACAGTGGTAATCATGTATTACGAACTGCCTTGGGCAGTCAACTCACAGTCATTGGTATCGATAGGTCTATGTCGATAACTAACATGCCTCATTTCACTCTGTGTACGTGCTGGTTATGCGTAACGCTTTCGAACTCTATATGCTATTATCAAACTTGTATACTCACCTTTACACTATGTGTATTGACTGTTATCTTAACGTATGTGACAGGTGCTTAGGATGCTTATCTGCTAGGAAATTGAGGCTAGAATAAGGCTCTAGAGGCCAACAAATAGTTGTCTATACAAATGAAATCAAGAGTCTCTAGAAGCACATAAACAATTGCTCTATTTGAAAAATCTGAGTTGTCGGAACAGAACTATTTGCCTAGATTTTGTCTGTAATAATTTATTTACCTTTTGAGACATGGTATGGGACATGTTACTTTAAATTGATTGGTAATGATAATTGTTATGGAACCTTCTGGACAATCTGTTTCGCTCAGTGCCATACCCCGATGTTTCCTCCATCGGTTGGGGTGTGACAGACTACCGTAAACTCATCAAAGTGACAGTCGAAAACCGTCACCCTCTACCTCGCATCGGTGACCTGCTTGACCAGCTGCAAGGATCAAGCTTCTATTCGAAAGTCGACTAAAGATCGGTCTATCATCAGATGGAAGTCCAAGAGAAGAGTGTTCCTAAAAACGGAATTTCAAACGCAGTACGACCATTACGATTTCCTGTTCATATCATTCAAGGCACTCAACACACCAACAATTTTATGGATTATATGAATCGTATGTGTAAACCTCACCTCAACGAGTTCATCAACCGTGTTTATTGACGTTGTTTTGAATCATTTCCAAGAGAAAGGAGGACCACGAGCGGCACTTGTATATTAGTTTAGGGCTCCTGGGGGGAGCAACTCCATGCGAAGTCTTTCTAAGTGTGACTTCTAGATTCGAGAAGTACACTTCCTTAGTCACATAGTCAGTGAATTGGGAATACACTTGGATCCCGCTAAGATCCATTCTATTAGAAATTGATCGGCACCAAAGGGTCCATCAGAGGTGTGACAATTTCTTGATCTCGCTAAGCACCGTCGCAGATTCATCAAGGAGGATAAAACAGGAGAACGTCTTTTCAGCTTTGAAACCAAACTCTACAATACACTGAGTATTTTCTTTACCAGATAATACATGTGATTTAGTAGTACACCATGTTGTTTTGATTCAGAGTCTCGGTTGCATGTTGATGCAACGCGAGAAAGTGATAGCTTACGTTTCTCAGCAGTTGTAGATTTACAAGAAGCATTGCACGACTCATAACCGGGGTGGAAGCCATGGTCTTTGGATTAGATATCTGGAGGCATTACTTGGACGGTACCAAATACACAATTTATACCGATTACAAGGGCCCTCAGCATATCTGGAGCAGGAAAAGTTGAACATGCGATGGCGTCGCTGGATGGGACTCTAACCTACCTGATCAGATTCGCTCTGCCCAAACCGAAGCACTAGAGGAGGAGAATTTTCAAGCTGAATCCATGCGGGGCATGGGGAAGCAACTTTTGGCAAATCGGACGGTATCCCCAACTGCATGGAGTGAACATGGGTCCCATTATACGGCAACTTTAAAGAACTTGTGTTGGGCGAAGCACACAAGTCTTGATATTCTACTCGTCTGGGTTTTGGTAGTATGTATTAGGATCTAGAGATCTTGTACTGATGACCGGGCATGAGGGCCTACATAACCATGTATGTGAACGATGTTTGAATTGTGCGAAAGTCAAGGTGGAACATCAGAAACCTTCTGGTTTGTGTCAGCAACCAGAAACACCCATGTGGAAACGGGAACAGACTGCCATCGATTTTGCCACTGGTCTACCTAAAACTCAAAACAGAAATGACACCACCTGGATGATCGTTAACTGTCTCATGTAACCAGCACACTTTCTTGCAATCAAGGAAATTGACGAATCTTCGCAGGTTGTGGATACTTCTCTGAGAGAGGCGGTTTCTAGGCACGAGGTGCCAACTTCTGTTACCCCTGATTGTGATCTATGTTTAGACATGAGCACTGCTTACCTTTGATAGAGTTCCCTACAACAACAGCTACCACTCCAGTGTTCAGGCAGCTCCGTTCGAGGCATTGTATGGACGACAATGCCGACCTCTTTACTAGGCTGGGGTGGGTGACAGCCTAACCACAGGTCCAGAACTTGTACTCAGAACTCCGAGAAGATTGTTTAGATCGGAGATCGTATGGTGGCAGCGCGTGACCGCCAGAAAAACTGTTAAGCTTGGTAAACACTGAGAGTTCACTGTAGGCGATCATGTCATGTTGAGAGTTTCACCACGGGAGGGTGTGGTGCGCCTTGAGAAGTGCGGCAAGCTTAATCCATGCTACGGCGAACCATTCAGGATTCTAGAAAGAATCAGTAAGGTGATTTACTTGAGTTACCTAACGAATTGGGTAACGTTCATGATGTCTTGCACGTCTCAAATTCGAAGAAGTGGTTGCCCGAGGAAACACTTGCGGTCTCTTTGCAAGAACCATGGATCGATGATAAGTGGCAGTTGTTGAGGAGCCTGCTGAAATCATGGGTCATGGGATTAAGGTTCGCAAGCACAGTAGAATTGCAGTTATGAGGGTTCGTTGCTGAATCAACCTGATGCAACTATGTGAATTTAGGGACGAAATTCCCTTTCAAGTTGGGATGATGTGGCACCCAAGGAAAAATCCACAGTCATCCTGAGCTATCGCTCATTTTCTCCGAGACTGCTTAGCAAATTTTGGGACGAAATATCTTTCAAGTTGGGGATGATGTGACAACTCGTAATTCCAAGAGCCTTTTTCTTTGTTCATTTTCCCTGGCACGCTTTGTGTTCTGGAATAACTTACGTGTACCCTATCTGAGTGATAACTAGGCTTGATGTTAAGTGAAGGGTTGCGAATATTATAAGTGGATGTATGTATACTAAAAACTTGTTAAACGTAATTGGGTGTCTTATGACTGAATGATCATAAGTTAGTAAATTAAAGTACAAGTCGGTCGCACATTCTAGCCGAGTCGCACACTCCTCACTGGGCCAAACATCTTTCCTTTGCTATTTGAGTATCTTCGGCCCGGTATTCACAAATTAGAAGCTGGGTTCGGCCCATGTGCTTCGAATACATATGTATACAAGGTTGTGAGTGGATTTATTTTATCTAAAACACACACAAGGAAGGAAAACCCTAATTCCCTATGCTCTGGACGAAGACTCCCCTCCAACTCCTCTCTTCTCAGCTATAACCGAATCCCCTTGCATCTCGTTTTCTGGTAAGTACACTACCACTAATCGATTTTATACATGGCAGCACTCATAATTGTTCAATGATCTACATGGATGATATATTTATAGTGAATCTGTAATTGTTAGAAAGCATGTTAAACGCCATTTAATTCTGATCGTGTAAGTGATAATCCGATTGATACTTGTTAGCGCGAGACTAATTGTAATTTGACATGATTTTGTGTGGTTGATATAATAATGATCTAGGGTCATGTAATGTATTTGCTGCTAATCACGAACCCTAAAAACTATTTTGCTAGGGCTTGTGATGACAAACTGTTAAGAGTATAAATCTTTGATTTTGATTTATGTAAGGATAAGTATTATATGAAAGGTGCTATGCAATGTCTGAATCAACTTGGATGTGGTCGATCATCATGGAAATTAATTATTACTGATTGGGCGATTATTAGGGTTTAGGAAATCATAGAATTTGTTGTTGTAATTTTATTTGCAAGGAGTGGAAACGGTTGTGGGTGTGGTAATGGGATCCTACAAAACCGGGCGGTTACTGATTGACCAAATGATTGTTCCAGTCGCACAAGACATTGGGCCGAATGTTGTGTGAACCGCACAACCCAATCGATTCACACAAAAGCCCTGGGCAGTCGCACACAAAGGGTTCAGTCGCACAACCCATCTCCGATCGCACAACATGTCTGGGCCAGGCCACGAAATTGGGCCACTCGCACTTCTGTTCGGGCCTTGAATGTTGTTGGGCTGATCAACTGTCTAGCCGCACACTTAGGCCTGAGTCGCACGCTTGGACTCAATCGCACATTTAAGTCCCTAGTCGCACTGTACTTTAGACTTGGTACACCCGGGCTAAACACACATATGCATACACATTATGATTGGGCTGGATCGTATATTAGGGCCCGTAATGAAATCGCACACATTTGGATGTCTAATGCTCTGAACTATTATGTGGTTAGATGTTATGGATTTGCGTGTCAACTCTTGTGTGAACCGAACTTCTTGATCAGTACTAATGGATGACCTACATTACATGGTAGCTGTTGAATGCACGAATGTTTGTACCAAACCTAACTGTTATATGATTTGTGAAATATGAATTTGCATATGACACAAATACTTGCTATGTAATATGGATCATTGTATGATTTCCTGTTACGGGTTGCATAATGATGCATGTTTTGCTTGCATGCAACTTGTGAAACGTGTATGACGAATATGTGATTTATGTGTACACGAAACTGATTGTCTTTGGTAACTATGGTAGGGTTTGGTTGACCAACTTGGAAATGGGTAACATAACATACCGAGCAATCTAAGGTGAGTTCACTTCTCTTGAGCATGCGTCCCGGTGGGTGGGACAATCAAGTGGGTATTCCTGAGGGAATAAGTCTTTTGGGTAAAACTGGGATGTTGGATAATACACTCATTTCCTATCACCTTAAGTCCCATCTTCTACCGAATAGTTACATGAGAGGTAACGGGGTATTAGTTGATAGCGCTATTAGGCTTGGCAACCTCACACCGTACCTGAGAGGACGGGCTTGAACTAATGACCTTAATCATGACCAATGCTTTGATAGGGGGCATTGGGGACGGGCAAAACAATCTGACGCCATCTTGTACGGTATCGAGTTATTATCAACATTGTTTTCGGAATTGTTATTAAACTGGACTAAACACTTGGCAACTAAATGTTTCTACAAAAACCGTGAACTCGCCAACATTATGCTGATACACTTGTTTACATGCTCGCAGGTTATAGGTATGCGTGGATGTGAAACTTGCTGTCTGGGAAGCTGGAGTGGTCATGGGTCAAGAAACTGGAATCACAAGACTAGACTAATGGGGTACATGCACTGGGCTTTGACCAAATTAAACCTTGTATTTATGCTTCCGCTGAATATGTTGAATGTATAAATATTGTTTTGATATCTTTTATTTAATAAAAGGAATCTTTCATCTAAATCTTGTATGAGTTCAATGTGATTGGTGGCTAGATCCTGGTACGTCACACGCCTTGCGAGGGTTTCTGCTTAGGGTATTTTTGGGGGTGTGACAGTAGTGATTTATAGAATCTCTGAGTTGGTATACAAAACTGAATTCTTAAATCTTTGTAAAAATAAAATTATATCACTAACATAAAACTCACTGGAAGTTACAAAGATTATTTTATCAATTAATTAAATTTTAAAGTAAATTACATTATTGCCCTTTTTAATTAATTAAATTGAAGGCCACATGTCAATACCATATTATTTCCTACACTTCTCACATTATTAATTCATTTTACAGGATCCTTAATCTATCATTCTATTATATTAACCCGTTTTAAAAAAAAAATGATTAAAAACATTTTTTAAGAGATAATACGGTGGTCACGCGCGAGATTTTTGAATTCGGTTATTAGAAGTAAGATTTTAATACACTAAAAATAATGATCTTAGTGGAAGAAATCAAAACTTAAGTGATAATCACATATATTATCTTAATTTAAGATTATAGTTTATAAAATAAATAAATTGCTTTAAGATAAGAAAATAAAAAGATGTTGTGAAACCATAGTTACTAAAGGCGATCGCTTTTGGCGCCTAGGCGACCAATCTAGGCGAAGCACACATTTCCCACCTTTTCCTCCTAGGTGAAAAAAAGTCACGACCTAATCTTTTGAAATCATATCTCGTATTTATTTAGCTGATGTATGTTTGCAGTTGTATGTATCAAAATTAAAAAAAAAGTATACTAACTAGATACATAACGAATCTCAATCAAATCTTATATATTTTTAAACAATATATTTAAATTTTAAAACAGTTAAAGAGTTAAACATATCTTTTAAAGAATTCTGCAGTATATAAAGTAAAGACCTATTTTAATAAATGATTTATTCATACGCTTCTCTTTTGATAAATGAGTCTAGTGTATATCAATTTCACTTCTTGATATAAATTATTTTTGAATTATTTCAAATTTATATGTCTCTTTAATTTTATAATTGGTGAACTTTTGGCTTTGAAGTTTCAATATTGTTTTACTTTGTGAACTTCTTTTTACTCAATTATTAACAATTTGCTTTTGAGAGATTATGGTATTGGAATATTTTTGGAATTTGAAGATATTGTTATTTTTCAATACATAATATTATTCTTCAGGTTTTAATTTATTTGTATTTTTTTTCTCACTCTCTCGCTTTTTGTGCTTCTCTCCTAGGTGGAGCTTATGCACCTTGAGTACGCCTCACATCTTTGATAACTATGTGTGAAACGAATATAAATCGTTTAGTAAAATTAATTGCTATAATCAATTAAATTGTACAAAGAGAAGATAAAAAAAAGGAATGATTTCGTCACTAGACTTTTTTATATAAAAAGTTAAAAACACTAAAGACATTTGGCTTTTGTGAAATAAAATTTTCGATCAATTAACAAGTCGACTTATGTTATTATTTTTATTTAACAAGTTATTTAGGTTATAGATCACTTAAAACTAGTTTCAAATGCATTTAATTTTCTAAATTTATTTTTAAAAACATGCTTTTAATAAGTATCACATACATTATTGTTAGGGTGTTAGGAGTGGTTAAACACTTGAGAGTGGCAAACTAAAAAATCAACCAATGAGAGTGTGCCATGTCAAAGTGGTAAACTATGCTCAAAATGTTGGCAATGATTAAACACTTGGTGAAGTGGTAAACTATTTCGAAAAAAAAGGAAAAAAAGTGTTTACCGACCAAAGACCTTTGCCGATCTCCCCTCCTTGCTGGCGGTGGTTTACCGACGTGGTAAACCGGTTTGCCGACGCGGTAAACCGGTTTGCCGATGCGGTAAACCGGTTTGCTGCCGCTCTCCACTCCTAACACCCGTAAAATCGTGACAATGGTGTTCGTATCGAAAAGCGTGTCTTCAACACTACATTGACCCTACCCCATTAAATCCAAGGTCATTGTCTTCATCAGAACAAAACACACACACGCACCTTCACGTACCATCTTCATGCACAACACACATACGCACAGTTTCACCTTCAATGTTGTGCTCTGCTTGTGGGATTCATCTATTTTTTAGTACAGGGAATCGGTGAAAAAGAGAAATTTCATCATCATTAAAGGCAGGTTAAAAGGAAACTATGAAGTTTTGAATGTGGTTAATGTTTACGCGCCACAGAGCATTAATGCTAAGCAGATTCTTTGGAATGAGATTCAGGCGGAGATGGTGGAGGATTCAGGGAACTGGATATTAGCGGGGGATTTAATGCAGTTAGGAACAAAGAAGAAAGACGGAATAGTGATTTTAAACCTTCGTGCGCGAGAAGCTTTAACAGGTTTATTCATGATTTGGGTCTTCTAGAGTACAATATGATGGGGAGTCAGTTTACCTGTGTTAGGGATGGTGGAAAAAAACTAAGTAAGATTGACAAGATGTTGGTGTGTCTGAGCTTCTTCAATGAATGGCCCGAGGCTATCTTTAGGGTGTTGCATAACCTCCATTAGGATCATAGACCGTTGATCCTGTCTATCGGTCCCTCAAATTTCGGACACAAAACCTTCAGGTTTTTTAATTCTTGGCTTAAGTTGGAGGGGTTGGAAGACATGGTTAAATCGGCTGCAGATTCGTTTCTTTTTGTTGGCGACCCGGACCTTTTCCTCACTAAAATGCTTGCTTTTATTCGGACCAGAATCAAGCTCTGGAGGGACGAAATGATTAAAAAAGCTGAAGAAGAAGAGCGATCGGCCAGAGATGACTTAGTTAAAATTGAAGAATAATGGAGACGAGGAACCTTTCGGAAGAGGAGGAGTGGACGTACTCGGAATGTAACAAAGTGCTCAAAGATTTGAGTCTGAGAAAAGGCAAAGATTTGAGACAAAGATCGAGAATTAGATGGGCTATTGATGGCGACGAGAATACCAAATTCTTCCATGGAATTATCAACAAGAGGAAGGCCTCTAATAATATCCAGTATGATACTTAAAACAAGCTTCTCATTGATATTTGACTTGATTACACGGTGAAAATTGGATAGCACTTCGTTACACCTTGACTAATTTCGTACCAAATGAGAAGCATCACATACCTATATATAGGCAGATGATTTCGCATGAAATAGCATTATGCTATTTCGTGCGAAATTACCCAAGTTAATTTCGTGTGAAATAGCAACATGCTATTTCGTGCGAAATTACTTCTAACATACATAAACTTTACATTATTTGACATTTTGATCACTATACAAGCTACCGACATGACCTAGACTTTAGACGTAGGCTATAGTCATTATGTACCAACAAACTCCCCCTTGGATATTGTCGGAGTCTTCAGTCAGGTCTTCAGTGCTTTCTTCACAACGACTTGAACTTTTCTTCCCTCGGCTTAGGCTTTTTCATCAACAGCTTCCTAAGCTTCTCGTTCTCGTCAACCTTTTTCTTCTCTTCAGCAGCCATTCTTTGTACCACAGTATGTCTTAACATGTTATCTTTATCTTCATGAGCCTTTCTTTCTCTTTCAGCCTTCAACGCTTCCTCTTTCTCAATCTCTCGCCACTTAGACGTCCATTTATTTTCAGCATTGATACCTTTTTGGAAGCAGATAGAAACAACTTTCTGAAATTGCATCGCCTGCTCTTTGTCTTCAGCTTTATAACAGATCTTATTAACGAACAAACATTCAATGTCTTTGGCTGAACAATTAATAATCCACATCGGATCATACAAGTGTATATGTCTAACTTCATACTCCACCTTGTATGTTATCACAGCTTCTGTTGACAAGCAGCTATACACCCAGCACAAGAAACCTTTGTAAAACTCTTGCTCCATCTTTGGCAAAGGAATATTCTTTATTACTCTTGGCTTCTTGATTTGCAAGATCGTCTCTTCAATACCAGTCACTGGATCAACCCGCTTCACTTTCTTCGGTTGATGTGGCTTCCAGTGTTTGAAGTCTCTGAAAGCTTCATACTTCATTAGGCCCCAAATAGGCACATCATGTTTCTTGATAGGATAATTCAACGTACTAACTTTTGATAGTTCTTCAACATCCCACCTGGGTAAAGACATAATGTCTTGAATATACGCGAAGTATTGAACACCATACTCTCGACGGATAGCATATGCGTTAACTTGTAGCAGAAAGCCGCAACTGATAATATCCCCCAGTGACACATCCCTGTCTCTCTTATAAAACTTCAATGGCCTTTTAAACTTTCTTTCTGTGTCTTTTCTGAACCATTTCTTCCTCTCTTCGCGACTTTCATCTTTTGTCGTTCCATCGAAATTCTTATCTTTCAAACATTCTTCCACTTTCCTTCTCAATTCATCGATGTTTTCTTGACTAAAAAATTCAACCAGCGTTGGAAAGTTTGAAGTGTCTACATTCACACTTTCTTCATCACTGCAGTCTTCAACCTCAACCCTATCATAATTGTCTGCCTCATCAACATACTTATACTGATAGTCAGGCTGTTGGTTGATATCAAATGCATTCAATTCATCTTCAAAATCAAACTTGAAATTAGGATCATCAATACGCGTCATCTTGATAATATCATCCATGGTGTAAGTATGCCTAATTTCTCCTTCCTCTACATCAGGCTCTAGACGCAAAATCAATCTTTCACTTTCAACATTTTGATCATCAACGTTCTCCCCCTCTCCATCAGCATTCTCTGGCTCCTCATTTGCATCGTCATGAAGATAATCATCAACATTCTCTTCATTCGAAGCTTCAGTAACTTTAATACCAGAACCACCTTGATCATCGTCATCACCATTGTCATCATCATGACTACTAGCAGAGAATACATCATTTGCATCATCTTCGTTAACTTCATCATCATCCTCTTCATCATCATCCTCCTCGACCTCTTCCTCATCATCAATCAACACGTCCTCTTCAAAAATACCGGAAACAACAGATATTGGACGAGGATTCTGAATAGGTGATTCAGAAACATAATATGAAACAATTGCCCTCTCAGAAACTTCTGTTTGAACACCTTTCCCTTTATCCTTCATTTCTGCATCAATCGCAGCTTGACGACGAACTCTCACTTCTTCAACTTCAATCTCTTCAAATCTCTGCTCAACAGACTTTCCAAGCAAGTTTTCTAACACTTTATTCATCATGTATATCTCATGTTCTTTCATTGCTTTAGCAGCTTCCAATTCTTTGTTCTTTAACTCAAAGTACTTGTTCTGCTCATCTCTACGTGCTTTCTCGTCCTCTAACTCAGCAACTTTCACTTTAAGAATATCAATCTCTGCCTGATCAGCTTCAACTTTCTTTAACAATGAAGAATTTTTAGCTTCCACAGACTTAACACGCTTTTCCAATTTCTTCTCACGATCAACCAACTTTTTGTTTTCCACCAATACTTCTTCCATTTTCTTCTCCAACCTCTTTAATTACTCATCATTCACAAAACCGAAATCTCCAATGTCTTCAAGAGGAATATTTGGAATGTTCGGAAAATTTTTGAAACCAGAAGATCCAGGAGTTGATTGTACTTGTGGTTGTGAAGATGGTGGTGTTTGGAAAATATGTTGTGAAGTAATTTGAATTTGTTGTGGTGGTGATTGTGGTAGTTGTTGTGGTGGTGATTGATGTGGTGGTGAAAGATGTGGTGGGGAAAGATGTTGTTCAGTTTGTGGTGGTGGTTTAGGTTGTTTTGGTGGTGTATGAGGTTTTGATTTTGGTGTATGTTTAGGCAACTTGACAATCAACTTTCTCCTTGCTGCTTTTGGAAAATCACACGCTTTCTTGCACTAACTTTCTTCTTGCCACCAGATGATGGAGGTGTCTGAGATTCTATAACTTGCTCTGAAGATGGATTGTATAATTCATCATCCTTATCCTCTCTCCTCTTTCTCTTGAGCTGCTTCTCTTTTTCAATCTCTGCTCTAATTCTTTCTGCACGTTCATTTTCATCAATATCTTCATCAGATAAACTTGATGAACTTTTATCTTCGTTATCACCTTCATCACCAACTGTCTTCTCTGTTTCATCATTATATTCATTAAGAGATTTCAATAACTTTGCAGATTCAGGAGACAAACGAACATCTCCTTCAACATCAACTTCAGTTTCAGCTTCAGCTTCACCTTCAGCTTTAGCTTCATCTTCCTTCTCAGATTCATCAACAAGCATAGTCTCAACACTTTTCTTTTGACGCTTTTTCTTTGGCTGAGATGATGAACCCTCCTCTACTTGAACTTTCGGAGTTGCTTTCCTGCTCCTCTTTTTCTTCTCTTCTTTTAAAAACCACTCGTTTCTTGTTTCTCTGAATCTTGCAAGTGTTTTCAACTCATTTGCATAACTTGCTTCTTTCATTTCTTTCTCATTTCTCCAGTTTTGATGATTGATTGGATCTGGATCTTGATAATTCTTATCTTTGATGAAACCAAAGAATTCAGCTTTCGTTGTTGGCTCTGGATGGTTTGGGTGATATCTGGCCAATTGTTTCAAAGACTCATTATCCATATGGAACAATACCAACAGATCATTGTTTTCATCTTTCTCCAAATCAGGATAAGCGTGATCTATCATCATCTGAACAAATCGTGGATATACCCAAGTCTTACTCTTTGAAGTGATATTTTCTACCATGTAATGAAACACAATATTTGAAAAGTTATACCTCTTGTTTAACACGAGAGTTGTCACCATGTTCATTTGATAGTCCCGCATCACATCATAATCTCCTTTTCGGTGACTAAGAGCATGCAACACTGAATGTATAAGAAACTTGTAAGGCTTTGAAAAACAAGCTTTCAAGTAGTTAGCCTTATTCCGTGGACCTCTATATCCCATCCTTAACATGCAACCTTTCACCATCTTTTCTGGGAACTTTGTCGGAGAATTTTCATCGTCCGGAAAGTTTATCACCTCACGTACTAACTGCTCTGTGATAATGATCGGTTTGTTCTCATCATTCAAGCTCACAATTGAATTTATTGTTTTGTGTTCTTCGTCATACGTTGCATTTTTCCAGAAGCGTTCAATGTGTGATTTGAAAACCAGGTGTTGATTCGTCAAAGCTTTCTAAATCGGCAATCTCTCCATAAACTCCAGAATACTCTTGAATTCGGCCATCTTTGGTATCTTCTCCTCATCGTAAACACAACAAATGTTGTGCAATGGATCGAACTGCACATTAGATGCCTAAAAAACAACAACATACATTCAAATTAACATTTAGAATAATTTTTAGCAAAACACTACATTCAAACGAAATACCCTCATACGAAATCACATTTCATGCGAAATGAATCAGTTCAAATGAAATCACATATGACAGTTTGAAGCGAAATCACAGTTTGAAATGAAATCATAGTCTGAAATGAAATCACAGTTTGAAACGAAATAGCCTGTTTTAAACGAAATATCCATTTCAAACGGAATATCATGTTGAAGCGGAATAGCCATTTGAAACGAAATACCATGTTGAAACGGAATACTTATTTCGTATGAAATAGGTCATAGTTTCGTTTGAAATCAACTCTTATTTCGTTTGAAACTGACAATATCAACACAATGATTTTTCATGATCTGATGATGTTAATTCTCTGGGTTTGTTATTTAGTGAATTCCGAGCACAAGGATCTGTTTGATTTTCAATTTTAACCACAAAATCGATCTAGATCTACATTCTAAGTTTTAGATCTACTGAATACAAACGAAAACATGTTATACAGATCAAATTGAAGCCCTAAGCAAGATCTATATCATATTCCGAGTTCATTAATGTGTTAATCGATCATTTTTACACACAGATAAACCCTAGATCTAAGTTCGATGCCCTGTTCATCATCGTTCAAACGAAAACACACATATCTGGGTCAAATTAACACAGTTGCTCACCTTTCCCATGATCTAAGATGTGCAAACCAAACTTAGATCTTGAATATGAACAACAAACAGGCAAGATCTCGACTAGAAATCAACGATTTTGTGTTTTCGCTTGAAATCTCTTTGACAGGGTTTTTGAAACGAAATCAGAAGACTGCCCTGTTTAAGCGAAATACCTTCACTATTTATAGACAGTCCTATTTCGTGTGAAATAGGCATTGGGACATGTTCAAGCGAAATCACCAATTCAAACGAAATAAAGTTTTAAAACGAAATCACCAGCTAAAGCGAAATCACCTGTTTCAAGCGGAATGACTATTTCGTGCGAAATAGTCATTTCGTTTGAAATGACAATTTTCAAAATTTTCAAATTTTTAATCTTTATGTTATTTTACCATCACACCCAGTTAACCAACTCCTAGTTAATGACCCTGGTCAATTGTTTAGCCTGCCAAGTCCAAGTTAATGACCTTGGCTGACCATTTTATGAAGTTTGCTGACTTTTTGAAACAAATTAAGTTCAAGTTAATGAACTTTTAAACTTTCAAGCAATTACCAACACCTTTTCACATACTTCTGCTTACCCAGCCCTCATGATCCAAACTTGTTCAGCACATTAAGACTTTAATCATCAGATCCCCAACATCCGTTGTCGAAAATAAGATGAAATAAAAATCTTTTTGGATTTTATAAAATGCTAAAAAAACAGACAATCTTTTTGGAATTTTGATAAGCAACAAACTGTACATACAATATTTTTGGTGAGCATGTTAGGGGATCATATCAACTGCTGACAAGCTACAAGCACCGTTAATCTTTGATTTCATACACAGTATTAAACAATTCACAGTGATTGCCGATATACTGATCCAATTTAAATTTTCACACAATTTCAATCTGTTCAGGATACGAATTAGTTGTTTTAAAGGCTTAACTTATACGCGTGTACCACCTCAGAATATACTCCCGTATCCAGATCCCAATATTCAGTCTTACAGGTGAGTAGACCTAGATGATATCTGTAAGGGGTTAAATGCGAGGGCCATGAGAGCTCAGGCTATTGCTTCCGCAAAATCAGAGAGATGATGGCTTCGACTTTAGGTGTGTCCCCTTTGGGGATCTTCTTTTACAACAGCACATGATTAGCATTTTTCAATGTTTCATCATTTCTTTATGCTGAGGGGAGGCTTATATTTCAAGCAACGTAAAGTATTCTCTGGGGACTAGGCCATTGCTTCCGTAAAATCAGAAGTCCCGGGATAATACCCCAAATATCACTAAGTATAAAGACCTAGTATCTCAGAAAGATGGATCTTTCAAACAAGATTTCGGGGGTTACCCATATATCCGAGAGATGTTCCCCACGTAAAAGCAAGAAATTTAGGTTTATATCCCGAACAAACCTACTAAATGTGTAAAAACCTATCGGCATATCATCTGCAAGACTGCTTAACACATTTAAACTTTACATTTCT
The DNA here is from genome assembly GCA_030545235.1 of Helianthus tuberosus. Lineage (NCBI taxonomy): Eukaryota > Viridiplantae > Streptophyta > Magnoliopsida > Asterales > Asteraceae > Helianthus > Helianthus tuberosus. Next base: position 51,121,650 of record CM060410.1, on the reverse strand, counting down.
TTAGCGTACTGCAACTGACTAGCTGATGTACTATCATTTCCCCTTTTTACACAAACTCTTTTACAGTTTTTCAATGTTTTTGGATTTTGACATTTTATCATGTTTTTGGATTTTCTGCAAACTTTCTCCCCCTAAAAACAAAAAACATATTTTTGTGTTTTTGGTTTTATCAAAAGCAGAAAATAAACTGTACAAAAACTTGACAACACGACGTGGATCACTTCAGATCGCCGTCCACCTCGGCTTCACATTCTATTACCCTCCCAGAAAACAAATTTTTCAAACCATTTAATTTTAAAAGATAGGTAAATCTCTTTTTATCAAAAGGTTTTGTGTAAAAATCAGCCCTCTGATCATCGGTGTGAATATGTTCAATGCGAATCAATTTCTTCTCGTGACAATCACGAATGAAATGATGCCGAATTTCAATATGCTTCGTTTTAGAATGGTGAACCGGGTTTTTAGTTATGTTTATCGCTGCCTCATTGTCCACATAAATAGGTGTATCCAAGAACTGCAAACCAAAGTCCCTCATCTGCTGCTGGATCCAGAGGATCTGAGAACAACAGCTGGAGGCCAAAACGTATTCAGCCTCGCACGTAGAGAGAGCGACTGAGGTTTGTTTCTTGCACTGCCAGGTGACAAGTCGAGTTCCAAAGAACTGACATCCTGCAGTGGTGGACTTAGCATTTTGCTTACAACTTCCAAAATCAGAATCAGCAAAACCAGAAAGAGAGAAGTCACCAGAATTAGGATACCACAAGCCGGTGCTTGGGCAGCCTTTCAAATACCGTAATATTCTTTTCACGATTGCCAAGTGTGACTGTCTCGGGCTGGACTGATATCGGGCACATAAGCAAGTCGGATACATGATGTCGGGGCGGGAAGCAGTCAGATACATCAAAGATCCAATTATCGACCGATAATACGTCTCGTCCACTTTCTCTCCACTCTCGTCAGGACAGATTCCGTGATTTTGAGCCAAGGGGGTGGATGTTGGAGCACATTCAGACATGTTGAACTTTTCCAGAACATCGTTCACGTATTTGGTTTGATGAATGAATATTCCTTCGGGCATTTGCTCCACCTGTAGCCCTAGGAAGAACTTCATCTCCCCCATTGAACTCATTTCAAACTTTCTTTTCATCACTTTCTCAAACTCTTTACACAAATCATCATTTGTTGATCCAAAGATGATGTCGTCTACGTAAATCTGCACAATCAATAGATGTCTTGCAACCTCTTTTGTAAACAAAGTACTATCAACCGTCCCTCTGGTGAACCCGTTGTAACAACCCTCAAGAAAACCGACGCCCTTGAATATTTTCCGACACCCCATTATATCTTAAAATACCCTTATATGTCTTATATTACACCCCGTATATGAAAACCGAGCCCGAATTATATTATAGTTTATTAAATAAAATAAAAATGTGAAATATAAGTTGAGGCGGGCCGCCTAGACCCACCCCAACATATCAAGCGGGCCAAATTAGGACCAAGGTTTGACTCCGCTGATTCTTTAGTTCATGTGGGCCGATTCAACTTAAGCTTACATCAATGCGGGCCGCGCGGACTCATAACACGCGATTGCACCAGAGGTCGACACGTGTCGACATCGTGTCAAGTCTACTAGCTGACTGGTCAAAGCTATAGGTGGACGCGGGCCGCCTGAGGGTTAGCCTTATCGTAAGCGGGCCGCGTGGAGACCAGATTACACAACTATAAATAGAACGCATCAGACTTCATTTTCCGTCGCTCACTTTTCATTTCTCAATCTCAAATTCTGTAGTAGAGGCATTATAGTTGGGTACTATACCCCTAATTAGCGAGGTTCTGCTCCGTTGTAAGTATTATAACCCCGGTTTCATAATAGTTACGTTGCCCGATTGATTTAGGGTTCCGTAATAACTGTCGTGGTTCTGCCCGACGTAGTTATTGGAATGCCGTCTCGGGGAGGGTATCATTTATATTCTTTAAAGGGTTATGATACTAACCAAAATACATTTGTATAAATTATAGATTATATCCAGGAAACCCTTACGAGAAGCCTAAGATAGCAATGTGAGTAATCTCCTTTTTCGTGTCAACTGTTTTATAAAACCTCAATTGTTATTATCATATTACCAGTATGTGAGTCGTGTAATTCTTCAATTATCGTCGGTATTATGGGGTTTTGTATACATTACTTGATAACCTTCACAATTGGACGACGAGTAGCCAATGTGTGATATGACCATAGCCATAGATACGGTCGAGTGGCAAGTACTAAATGGGTAATTGTGTAGATATAAACATTGTAATCGCTCTCAATACTGTGGTAATTGATAAAACTTGTTTTGATTAAATTGGGATTCACTCACCAGTATTTCCCACTGACAAAATATTTTTAAAACATGTTTCAGGTAACACAATGTGAAAGCCAACTGGGAAAAAGCCAGCTCGAGAGCACTGACGGCTTGGAAAATAAGTGGCTATAAAAGTTATCTAAAACAAGATGTTTTAAATTAAATAAAATAGGGTTTTGTCCCTATAAGTGTATTGTAATAAGAAACTTGGGTTTTGCCCATGTGTTTATGAATATGAAATATGGTGGTTTTACTCTGATAAACATTTCCTAACTACGATCCTGATGTAAATTCCGCTGCCAAATTAATTGAATGATACCACCGAAAATCTGAGTTCACGGCCGCCCGTTCCCGGGACAGATAAGGGATCGGGGGTTGTGACAGAAGGTGGTATCAGAGCCTAGCCACTGGTTCAAGCCAAAGAAGTGTTCTGCTGACACTTAAAGTTATATTTTGTGTTAGGAAATAAATTATGGAAATAAATGCATAACTGTAATTATGTGTTATGTGTTATTTGACTATTTGTTAGTTTTCAGTATGAGTAAGAGAAGAATTTCGGACATCTATCATAAACTAGATAGTTCACCCAAAGAAAAGGGAAGTTCATCCCAAACAAATTTCTCAGGATATTCAGCAGATATTGAGGAAGGAATATTTGTCCGTAAAGCACAGTATGAAAATCCACTTACCCCTAGTAAAAGAAGCCGGATTCTTAGTAAAAGTCAAGAAAACATGAAAAAGTCTCAGGAAACCCAGAAAATAGGCAGTAATCCACCTTGGGAAGATAAATTAGACGAAAAATGGGCAAATCTCTACATGTTATCTACTGTAGCAGTAAATGCTAACTTATAAGTTAAATCACAAAACCAGTTTTAGCACCTATGATACTTACAAGCAGGAAACGTTAAACTATTAAATAAACCATTAGTATAAATCAAAAGTTCAGTAGTAATTTAGCAATAGTTGTTTTAAATAAATTTTTGAAGATTTCTAAATTTCCATTTTGTGATTTACTATATTAAATATTATTTAATAATATTAATATTTGATAGATATTTAAAATTCAGATGGCCGACCAAGAAAATCAAGTCAATTTGGATAATAACCCGGAAATCCAGAATGATAATATTCAGAATGACGATAATCTGAATAATGAAAATCTAAACAATAACAACGGAAACCAAATGGATAATAGTGTTATCCAACACATAGTAGCACAGGGAATTATAGATGCTATGCCATTTATACTTCAAACTGTTAAGGATGCTGATAATAAGAGTAAACATAGCAGCAAGCAACCAATTGAACCAGACCACAGCGTGAACAATGGACTCGTACTTCAAGCGCCCATTCCCAAAAGAAGAAGAACCATGTCTTATGGTTGTTCTTACAAAGAATTCTGGTCCTGTAAACCAATGGAATTCTCGGGCAATGAAGAGGCCATTGCAACCCTACCCTGGATAGAGAAAACTGAGGCAGTCTTAAGAATAAGCAAATGCGCAGAAGAAGATAAAATACTGTTTGCTTCCAATCTATTTAAGAATTCAGCCTTAGAATGGTGGAACACTATCCTCCAAACTAAGGGAATTGATAGAACTTACAATATGGAATGGGAGGAGTTTAAGGAAAAGGTGGAAAGGAAATTCTGCCCACCCAATGAAAAGGAACAGATTACAAACAAATTCCTAAACCTTAGGATGACTGGTGTGGATAGCAAAGGGTACACTAAGTTATTCTTCGAATATGCTAGAATAGTGCCAACTCTTGCTTCACCAGAACCAGTGTTAATTTCCCGTTATATCTGGGGATTAATTGGGGAAATTAGACATGTAGTCAAGGCAACTAGACCACAAACTATAGAAGAAGCTGTAGAACTAGCAAATACCTTGACTGATGAATTAATCCTTACCCGAGAAGAAGATCAGAGAAGGAACCTAACCCAGAAGCTTACACAAGAATTTCACTCTTGAAATTCTAATCATGAGAAAAATATAGATTCTCCCTCTGCACCCTACTGTAGGGATTGCAAAAGAAAGCACTCGGGAAGATGCTCCATATATTGTAATTTCTGCAAAATATCGGGACATAAGGAAGAAGAATGCAGGAAGAAAAACAACAGGATATGCTATAACTGCGGAGAACAAGGTCACATCAAACCAAACTGTCCAAAATTTGCTCCAGCCACAGACAACAAGAATACTAGAAATGCTAGAGCATTTGTTCTGACTGCAGAAGAAGCCAAGATGATTCCAGACGTTATAGCTGGTATGTTTTAGTTAATGATATTTTGCTACAGTATTATTTAACTCCGGTGCAAACTAAAGTTTTATTAATACTTCGTTTTGCAAATCAGTCATTAACTAAACTACCACAAGTATGTCTAGTAGAGACAGCCAATAAAGAAACCATTAAGATTTCTGAAATTTTGCAGGGAGCAAGAATAGAAATTCTAAACCATAAGTTTATTACAATTCTTTACCCAATAAATCTAATAGGATTTGATATTGTTTTAAGAATGAATTGGTTAATAGCCAATAAAGCCAGTATTTTATGTGATCAAAAGGCAATCCAAGTAAATTCACCAAAAGGTCAAATAATCTCTTACCTTTCTTAAGAATCTTCTTAGTTATCACACAAGTAACAATGCTGCACCATTCGAAGCACTTTATGGACAAACGTGCCAAACCCCAGTTTGTTGGGTAGAAATTGGAGAAAAGCAACTATCTGGACCTGAGAAAGTGCAGGAAATAACTGATAAGATCATTCAAGTCAAGAATCTCAATCACAATAGATTAGTTCCATTCAAATTAAAGTGAGATTCCAAAAGAAGACCTGAGTACACATAGGAACTTGAATCTGAGAGTATCCACACTTGTTTCAATAGATCTCGAGGACGAGCTCTAAAACAAGGTGGGGAGAATGTAACAACCCTCAAGAAAACCGACGCCCTTGAATATTTTTCGACACCCCATTATATCTTAAAATACCCTTATATGTCTTATATTACACCCCGTATATGAAAACCGAGCCCGAATTATATTATAGTTTATTAAATAAAATAAAAATGTGAAATATAAGTTGAGGCGGGCCGCCTAGACCCACCCCAACATATCAAGCGGGCCGAATTAGGACCAAGGTTTGACTCCGCTGATTCTTTAGTTCATGCGGGCCGATTCAACTTAAGCTTACATCAATGCGGGCCGCGCGGACTCATAACACGCGATTGCACCAGAGGTCGACACGTGTCGACATCGTGTCAAGTCTACTAGCTGACTGGTCAAAGCTATAGGTGGACGCGGGCCGCCTGAGGGTTAGCCTTATCGTAAGCGGGCCGCGTGGAGACCAGATTACACAACTATAAATAGAACGCATCAGACTTCGTTTTCCGTCGCTCACTTTTCATTTCTCAATCTCAAATTCTGTAGTAGAGGCATTATAGTTGGGTACTATACCCCTAATTAGCGAGGTTCTGCTCCGTTGTAAGTATTATAACCCCGGTTTCATAATAGTTACGCTGCCCGATTGATTTAGAGTTCCGTAATAACTGTCGTGGTTCTGCCCGACGTAGTTATTGGAATGCCGTCTCGGGGAGGGTATCATTTATATTCTTTAAAGGGTTATGATACTAACCAAAATACATTTGTATAAATTATAGATTATATCCAGGAAACCCTTACGAGAAGCCTAAGATAGCAATGTGAGTAATCTCCTTTTTCGTGTCAACTGTTTTATAAAACCTCAATTGTTATTATCATATTACCAGTATGTGAGTCATGTAATTCTTCAATTATCGCCGGTATTATGGGGTTTTGTATACATTACTTGATAACCTTCACAATTGGACGACGAGTAGCCAATGTGTGATATGACCATAGCCATAGATACGGTCGAGTGGCAAGTACTGAATGGGTAATTGTGTAGATATAAACATTGTAATCGCTCTCAATACTGTGGTAATTGATAAAACTTGTTTTGATTAAATTGGGATTCACTCACCAGTATTTCCCACTGACAAAATATTTTTAAAACATGTTTCAGGTAACACAATGTGAAAGCCAACTGGGAAAAAGCCAGCTCGAGAGCACTGACGGCTTGGAAAATAAGTGGCTATAAAAGTTATCTAAAACAAGATGTTTTAAATTAAATAAAATAAGGTTTTGTCCCTATAAGTGTATTGTAATAAGAAACTTGGGTTTTGCCCATGTGTTTATGAATATGAAATATGGTGGTTTTACTCTGATAAACATTTCCTAACTACGATCCTGATGTAAATTCCGCTGCCAAATTAATTGAATGATACCACCGAAAATCTGAGTTCACGGCCGCCCGTTCCCGGGACAGATAAGGGATCAGGGGTTGTGACACCCGTTGTCCAGCAGATATTGGAAAAGCGCTTTATCAAGAAGATAGACTTTGTCTTTGTGCACTGGATCTGTGAACCCCGGCGGCTGTCCAACGTACACTTCTTCTTTGGTTTTGCCATAAAGGAATGCAGATTTCACATCTAGCTGGTATACTTTGAATCCTTTCCATGACGCGAATGCCAGGAAGATTCTTATCGCCTCGAGTCTAGCAACAGGCGCATACACTTTGGTAAAATCAATGCCTTCTTGCTGGCTGAATCCCTGTACTACCAAACGTGCTTTATTTCTCACGATCACTCCTCTATCATCTCTTTTACATTTAAAGACCCACTTAGTCTTTATTAGCTTCTGATTTTCAGGAAGATCTACCAATCTCCATACTCCTAGCTTCTCAAACTGCTGCAGCTCTTCCTGCATAGCGTTTACCCAGCTTTCTTCAGTTAAAGCTTCTTTATATGTTCTTGGTTCAACCTGCGAGATGTAACATTTTAGTGAAAAATCAACTTGTAAAGGAGCGACAGATGTATAAAAACATGTAAGAGCTCTGTTGATCTGATCCCTTGTTTTTACTCCACTCTGAAGATCACCAATTATCTGCTCTGAAGAATGATAAGACAAAGTTCTCGGCATTACAGTGTCAGGCACATTCACTTCCGATTGCAAGTTTGTGATGTCTTGATCACCGGTGTGATCAACAGCTTCTATCGATGTAACATTTGGTTCCTCGTCAAAAATCGGACCGTCTTCCAATTCTGAGTCGTCGAAGTTATCAAATGTTGGAGCTGGTTCCTCTGGTGGTTCATGATCAGTTCCACTTGGACCGGCCTCATGATCATTTGAACCTTCGGTGGGCGAAGAAACTACTAGCGGTCTAGGCACTTGTTCTTGTGACATAGATTGCTGATATTGATACAAGAGTGCTAGTTCTTCTTCACTTGGCTCAGTCGGCAGTTGGAAAGACTCCCAGAGTTTGTCATAATCGAAAAGCAATCTTTATCCGGGAAGTTGTGGTGGAGCAATATGCTTCTAACAATCAACATGCTGAACTTGAATTACCTTCCCCAGGCATGGAACGAACACCCTCTTGAGCGGACTCGCGTAACCTACAAAGAAACCCTCATTAGATTTTGCACCAAATTTGCCATCTGGATCTATAAAAGTACAAGGAGATCCAAACGGTTCTAAAAACTTCAAATTTGGCTTATAACCAGTGTTGTAGAGATCGCTAGGCGTCAGTCGGGCGGTGGAGTACTGACTAGGGATTAATCGGGATTAATTAGGATTAATCAGATTGGAATTTATATATATAATTTTTAAATTTATATATATACACATACATTAATATCAATATAATACTTAAAAATAGTTCAAAATTCAAACAACTATAAGTTTAAAACATAACAAATCAAGTATTTAAACATTCAATTCAATACACACATTAATATCAATATAATACATAAAAATAGTTCAGAATTTAAACAAGATGAAGTTTAAAACATAGCAATTTAAGTATTTAAATATTCAAACTTTAACAAATCATGACATTATGGAATATGTTTTAATGGCTTAAAACATGTTTTTTTTTTTGGCCAGGTTGGAACTAAACAACTTGGGCCATGTATTTAATGGTTAACAACATTTGTTTGTGCCAGATTTAAACTAAAAAAGAATGGGCCGACTAGAAACGATTTGGCCGACTTGGGCCGCCTTGCACCGACTAGGACCGACTACCGACTAATGGTCCGACTAGCTCAAAATTAATCAGTTAACGCCCGACTAGCGCCTAGGCGCCGCCTAGGCACCGATTAATTCCGATTTTTACTACAGTGCTTATAACGATGAAGAAGTTCAAAGCAAGTTTTCTTGTATTTCTTCACTGTGAGGACACGATTCAGTGTATAACACGCTGCTGCAACTGCTTCACTCCAGAAAAATATTGGCAACTTGGAATTGGTGAGCATTGTTCGAGCTGTTTCAATCAAGGTGCGATTCTTTCTTTCAGCTACACCATTTTGCTGTGGAGTGTATGGTGCACTAAATTCATGAAGAATCCCTTTTTCATTACAAAACTCGAGCATGCAATTATTCTTGAACTCCGTTCCATTATCGCTTCGTATTCTCCTGATCGGCAATTTATACAGCGTTTCCATCTTCTTGAATAGGATCATCAGTGAATCAAATGTTTGATCTTTTTTCTCCAAACACATCACCCAAGAAAATCTAGTGAAGTCGTTAGTGACCACCAGACAGTACAAGTCTCCACTGATACTTTTCACATTGACTGGCCCAAAGAGATCCATATGGAGTCTCTCGAGCGGTACTCTGATTGAATTCAGCAACTTCTGTGGGTGTGTCTTTTTGGTCTACTTTCCCTTCTTGCACTCTACACAATCATCATTCAAATGAAAATTTTTAAGATTTACACCTTCAACAAGATCATTGTGTACAAGGAAATTCATTTTTCTGATATGAATATGGCCCATCTTTCGATGCCACATTTTTTACTCTTTTTCTGTTGCCTTTGTCTTTGTCACAAAACATTGTTTCTTATGATCTGTTGTTGTTGCGACACTCATATCCAGAACATACAAATCGTTTTCCCATGGAGCGCGCATCAACACCATGTCCTTAGGAATTTTAAAACCAGGTTTTATGATTAAACACTCATTTTTAGTAAAGTGTACTGTAAAAGACTTGTCACAGATCTGTGAGATGCTCAACAGATTGTTTTCAAGTTCGATGATATAGTTCACTTTGTCAAACGTCACGACTCCATTTGTCAGAGTTCCTTCACCAACTATTATGCCACCCTGATTCCCTGCAAATCCAACATATCCTCCTTTGATAGATTTGATATCATAGAGCAATGCCAACATTCCCGTCATATGCCGTGAAGCTCCGCTGTAAATGATCCACTTTGAGATTATTGACCTCGGAAGCCCCTGCATACATCAAAGAAATTCATTCAAACAATGAAGCCCATGATTTCTTCATCTTTGGAACACTACCAAACACAAGATCACAATTCACATCAACTTTCGGAATGTTAAAAATGACATTTGGAACAGCAGATTTGGATTTTGGTTTTGAATCTCCCTCCTTAATTGGTGGGAATTCCTCTAGCAACTTGTCTAGTTCAAATTCCAGTTTTTCAACATCATTTTCAAAAACTTTTGATTCAAATTTCAAAACAATTTCCATCTTCTTCTCTTCAACTGATTGTTTTGATTTTGCCACCCATGATTGGTTTTCAAAAATTTTCGTCTTTGGATAAACCTTTGAAGTCTTTTGGATTTTCGAAGATTCACCAATCTCAAATGTTGATTTCGGCTTATCCTCGGTCTTCAAAGATTCACCTCTTTTCAAAATACGAATGGGGGAAACCATTGGATTTTTGCCCTTAACATCAGTTGAAATTTTAGGTTTGGGTTTTTGCAAAAATTGGTTTTTCAATCTTTTTTACACACTGCTTGGCCATGTGACCAATCTCATTGCAGCGGTAACATATTCTTTTGTCATACTCGACAAAAGTTGATCTGTAGGTCTCCTGTCTCAACTTCTTAGCTGCATTGAAATCGTCAATGGCTTTTTGACTGAAGATATAATCCTTTTCAGCATCAACACTAGGACCAGCAACAAAAATATCACTCATCTTTTCTTTTGGCTTGACATTGTTCTTAGCCATTTTCTTTTCAAATCCAACACCTTTGTTTTTGAAGTTGTTACCATTTCTTTTGTTAGACCCATTTTTACCCACCCAATCCTTTTTCCCAGGGTTGTTCGGTTGTTGTTTCACAAAATATTTTTTAGGTTTTGAAAGAAACTCGTTATTGTTAACCTCAGAAATGTCAATCTCCACAAGCTTAAACACTTTTTCAACATTTTGCATGTTCGCGTTCTGGATTGGATACTCAAAATCAGAATACAGTTTATCAGTTCCGGTCATTGTGTAAACCACAATGATCGAATCATCATTCGCAACTTTGTCTGATTTTGGTATGAACTTGTCCAAGAAGTTACCATCTTCTTCAGAATCAGAAATGGAGTTTTCAAAATGAGTTTTCACAGTATCAAACTTCGAGTTATCACTTTCTTCATCTAACACTTGGTCAACAACGGTTTTGATCACCTGTGACTCGTTGTCAGTGTCGGACGGAGAAAATGTAACATCAATATTCTCAGGCAAATCATTCTCAACGGTTCTCAACTTGAGATTCAAAGCAGTTTCCACCCCATCTGGATATTTTTGTGTGTAATGATTCCACATTGGAGGTGGAACACTTTTGAAGACAGGTTTTGCATTAGTTTGTTGCGGAACAATTTGATCAATCACATATGATGAAGCAACATAACTCATCAGTTTCTTATCAACTCTCTCAGTTTCAATTCTCATTAACTCAAGTTCTTTTTTCAAAGAAGCAATTGTGTCTAGATGGATGTTAATCTCCATCTGTTTATCCATGACAGTAGATTTTAGCAATTTCGTGGCTTTATCATTTTCAAAACTTTCCTTTTTAATCATTTTGATTGATCGTGCCAAAGTGTCATATGCTTCTTTTATCTCACTGAGATCATATTTTACTTCATCAGTAAATTTCTTCAATTCTTGAAATTGTTTGTCTTTTTCAAGACAATCCATGCAGAGTTTTGAACAGTTTTTGCATGGAATTTCATGAATTGAATCAGCCTTTTCAGAAACCTTTTCTTCGTTATCAATTTTAACATCCGTTTTACCAAACCCATCAGACTCTAACTCTGACTTTTCTGCTGATTTGATCTCCTCATTTTCTGAATTCTCGTCAGACTCCTTTTTGACTGACTCCATTTTGACAGACACGTTTTCAACTGACTCTGTTTCGACCGACTCCGTTTAAACAGATTCTGTTTCTACCTCTTTTAGCTTGCCCATCAATGCTTTGTCAGCAATCTCTTTTAGAGTCTCTTCATGCATTTCTTTTGAAAAGTCTATTATCTCTTCAACTGGAGCTGGTTCAACATCATATCTTGGACAAAGACCAGTAGTTGGCTCACTGAAGAAACCTGCAAAAGATTCAAACATATTAGGAGGCATTATTGATTTAAACGAACTAGCAATAATCTCTTGTTCAGATTGATAGTAGTAAACTTCTGCAGCAATTTCTTCAAGATCAGCCAAACTGTCTTCAGACATCTCTTCACTGACTTCTTCTGTTTCAACAATGCATTCCGGTTCTTCCACAATCTCTGCCATCATGGCCATACCCTCACTACCAGGGATATACTTATCCCAACTAAAACCTTCAGCAACCTTCTCATCATCTTGATTGACCAGAAGAGCCTTTTCAGGCTTGTTTTCGATCTGAGGTCTTTGGGTGAATGGTTGTTGACTTGTCTTGTGATAAATTGCATGTCTGTAATAGTCATTCGTAAATGGGTTTTGATGATTGTTGACCTCCCTGTTTGGACACTCACGCTTGAAATGTCCCTTCTCTTTACATTTGAAACATGTGACTTTTGATTTATCAAACCCAAGCTTTTGATCCGGTCCTGAAAGACTGTTCCAACCGGTTATCTCCATAAATCTTTGAGCTCTCCTCACCAAGCTTGCCATTCCCCATTTGATATCGATCAACTCCAGCTCTTCTGGATCGATCTGATCATAATCTTCCTTTGTCATATCAGGGTTCCCAATTCTACCTGCAACCAAACTCTCATAAGATTCAAGCACCGAAGCAAGTAGTCCTATGTGTTGTTTCGCGGATGATTCAGTAAAGTCTTGAGCATTCTTTATGTTCACCGCCATGTTGCACAGAATTCCCGGACCTTGACTTTGACTGTTTGATCCTGACGAACTTTGGGTATATGATTGATCTGGTGAGTTTTGAACCTTTGGATTTGGTTCAAAACTTGCAAATGGAGAATTATTGCTACTTGATGTGCCAGGTGAAACTCTGGATGTCGTATCAGTACTGAAAGCTGTCTGGATCTTTGGGCTTAGATTTGTTGTTGCCGGAGAACTTCCTTTATAGTATAATGAAACATCTTGTTGCACGGTTGAAGACTTCATTTTTCTAATCTTCATCAGCTCAAGTTCATGTGATTCAATCTTCTCAATGAATGAACTAAGGTTGAATCCGACATACTCCAAATTATTTTTCAACACCAACAGATAAGTACCCCATTCATCGTATGGCAAAGCACTGCCAGTTTATCAACCCACTCTTCATCAGTTTTCTCAATGCCCAACCGCTTCATCTCAACAACTAGGTGACAATATCTTTCAATCAACTGTTTTGTTGTTTCACCCTTTATACCAGTAAAGATATCAAACTCTTTTTTCAGCAAAGCAGTTTTGCTTTTAATCATAGACACGCTTCCAAGAAATTTTACTTTCAATGCATTCCAAACAGATTGTGAATTATCCTGATGTTGCAGTAACACTAAGATATCCTCTTTGATTGCTTGTTGTAGAATACTCATCATCTTCTTTTCTGCCTTGAAATCATCTTGTTCAATTGGAGTCAAACTGCCAATTGATGTCTCAATTCCCGAACCATTCTTTGGAGGAACATATTTTGATTCTATTTTCATCCAACATTCGAAATGGTTTGCTTGCACCCATGTCTTAAATCTTCCTGACCAACCAGCATACTCATCAATATTCATCAACTTCGGCGGTTTCTGCATCGTACCGAGTTCATTTTCCATGTTCACATTTTGTATGACACTGGCTGGAGTTTGTACTACAGTCATTCCTCCACCGGCAAACAAGTTGTAAAACTCTTGGTTATCCATTTTACGAAAACAGTTTACGGAAAAAATTTTAAGTTTTGAAATCTGGTCACTTTCACGCGAAAACAGTTTCTACACGAAATAGACTTCAAACAAAATACCACGAACGAAATGGACTTTCACACAAAAACAGGCTTTCAAGCGAAATCAGCTTTTTCAAACGAAACAAGGCTTTCAAACGAAATCAACTTCTCAAATGAAATAGCATTTTCATGCGAAATCAAATGCCATTTCATACGAAATCAGTTGTTTTCAAGCGAAATAGCCTATTTCGTGCCAAATCAAAGTAGGTTTCAAACGAAATAATGAAATTTCATGCGAAATAGCTTATTTCGTATGAAATCAACTCAGATTTTTCAAGCGAAATAGCACTCGTTCAAACGAAATCAACCTTTTGGCCCATTTTAGTCACTTTTAGTCTGAATTTAGGTCTAATTCTTTCAAGGGTTTATTAAAACTTTATTTTACACACAATATCAAAAGATCAGTCCATTTTGTCCATGAATTTGTCCAGAAGTCCAAAAATGAGTAGAAAAGAGCACTGATTCAAGTGTATTGACTCATCCTGAGCTCTGATACCACTTGTAGGATCGTTTTGCGACCTAATGAGTCGTTCAGAGTCAACACAAAGCTGTTTGAAAGGCGGAAACAGTCAAACAACCTCAAATCAGTGTAAGAAAGGTGTAGAAACAGAGTATGATACTTAAAACAAGCTTCTCATTGATATTTGACTTGATTACACGGTGAAAATTGGACAGCACTTCGTTACACCTTGACTAATTTCGTACCAAATGAGAAGCATCACATACCTATATATAGGCAGATGATTTCGCATGAAATAGCATTATGCTATTTCGTGCGAAATTACCCAACAAAGGTAAAGAAGGAGATCCTTTGCTTCTTCAGGAGGAGGTTTGTGGAACTGCAAAAGGAAAGGCCGAAGCTTATATGTGCTAGCATTAAGACTTTGTCAGAATCGGACCAGGATTTGTTTATGGTGCCCTTCTCTGATAAGGAAATAAAGGAAGCGGTTTTTGGTTGCGGAGATGACCGTGCTCCGGATCCTGATGGCTTCACTATGAAGTTTATTAAGCACTTATGGGAGGTGTTCGAGCTTGATTTCAAAAGACTGATGGAGTTTTTCTATAAGGAAGGCAGATTAAACATTGGTTATGGATCCTCTTTTATAACCTTGGTTCCAAAAATTAACGACCCGATGGATCTGAACAACTATAGGCCGATAAATTTAGTGGGGATTATTAGCAATGTTATTTCAAAAATCCTTGCTAACAGGCTGAAATCGGTGATTGGGAAAGTGGTGTCGGACTCGCAGTCGGCTTTCTTGGAAGGTAAATTCATCCTTGATGGTCCGTTGATTGTTAATGAAGTTATCTCTCGGTGTAAAAGGAGCAAGAAAAAAGCGTTTTTTTCTTAAGATGGACTTCGAAAAGGCATATGATAATGTCAATTGGTCTTTCATTGTTGATGTTATGAACCAAATGGGCTTCCCGGATATCTAGTGTAGGTGGATTTGGGGAATCCTTGATTCGGCGAGATCTTCCGTTTTGGTGAATGGATCCCCTACCTTCGAATTTAAGTGCGGGAAAGGGATGAGGCAAGGAGATCCTATATCCCCGTTCATTTTTTTTTTGCTTGTGATGGAGGTGCTCTCATGTATGCTGGATAAGGCTAAGAAGGAAGGCATTTTGGTAGGCATTAAAACCCCGAATAAAGGCCCTATTCTTTCCCATCTTATTTATGCCGATGATGCCATTATATTGGGAGAATGGACATCGGAGAATGTCTTGAATATTGTGAGGAGTCTGCGTATTTTCTATATGTGTTCGGGGCTAAAAATAAATCTCTCCAAGTCTGATATGTTTGGTATTGGGGTGGAAGTGTGGGAGGTCGAAGAAAAAGCTGCTAGTGTCGGGTGCAAAGCGGGTAAGCTTCCGTTTAGATATTTGGGTTTAAAGGTTGGAGCTAATATGAGCAACATTAATAGTTGGAAACCGGTGTACGATGCTTTCGAAGCTAAGCTCTCGAAATGGAAGGCGGAGTCCCTCTCTATCGGGGGTAGACTTGTGCTAATTAAATCGGTATTAGAAAGCCATCCATCTTACTATTTTTCGCTTTATAAAGCTCCTTGTAAAGGTATTCATGATCTTGAGAGTATGATAAAACGGTTTCTCTGGGGGGTTTCGAATGATGGGAACAAAATCCATTGGGTGGCATGGGATAACGTCTCAGTTCCTAAAGACAGGGGTGGGCTGGGCCTGTGTAAACTCAAAGATATTAATGTGGCTCTTCTAGCTAAATGGTGTTGGCGGTATAAGGCGGAGGAAAACAATCTTTGGCGTAAGATTATCACTGCGATCCATAGTAGTGCCCGGAATTGGGACTTCTTACCGGCCAGAAATAATTTGGGAGGAACCTGGAACAAGATAGTTAAGCTGATCGCTAGAACCAAGGTTGAAGACAATCCTCTTAGGAACTATTTTAAAGGGATTCCGGGAAAAGGTGATAGTATTTCCTTTTGGTTAGACCCATGGGTCTCATGCGAGCCGCTCAAAGATATGTTTCCAACTCTGTTTATCCTAGAAAGTAACAGAAGATGCAAAATCATCGACCGTATTCAGAATGGTTCCGGCCAGGATACGTTCGTTTGGCAGTGGAAGAGACAGTTGGGTTCTGGGCAGGAGACGAACGACCTGAATCAACTTATTAGTCTGTTGGGTTTGGTTACATTGTCTAACAATAATGATAAATGGAGATGGAGATCTCGAGGGAGTTCAGCGTCAAAGCGGTTAAAAGTTTAATCTAGAATGGTCGCGGTTCGGGCTACAGTTCGAGTTTTGATTGGTGTAAATGGCACCCTGCCAAGTGTAATATCTTCGCGTGGCGGGCGGCTTTGGACAAAATCCCTACGGTTGATGCTCTTCGGAGAAGAAATGTGAACGTCTGTGGTTTTTGTAATGAAGGTGAGGATTCGGTGTCACATCTCTTTACTGAATGTCTTGCTGCAAACATAGTTTGGAACTTGATCAGCAGCTGGTGTCACGTTCCTAAGATTTCCACGTTCTCGTTCCAATATCTCTTGAAGGTTCATCTGTTCTGTGGTTTAAACGAGCCAGAGAAGTTGATTCTACAAGGTTTAATAATTATTGCTTGCTGGTGTATTTGGAAGGCTAGGAATGAAGCAAGGTTTAGAGGCAAAGCTTTCAAGATCGAAAAGATTTTTGGCGAGGTGAAGTCAGTCGGGTTTTTATGGGCTAGAAATGGAACGAAGTTTAAAAATTTAACTTGGGAAAATTGGTGTAAATTTGTAATTATGTAAGCTCGGTTGTTCTCTTTGGCCTCCCGGTTTTCGGGTTGGTGGTTGTTTTAATGAAGTTCACGTTTAAAAAAAAACCTTCAATGTTGTGCATCACCATCGTCACTGTGCCGCTATCACCCTCCGTACACCATTGCTACCATCATCGTTCTGCTCCGTGACCACCTACATCGACACCACGCACGTTGCTCACACATCGTCACTACCGTACTCCAAACACCACCTCGACCATCGCCTTCACCTTCCGACTCCACCATCACCCCTAACCTTCTCGTCACCACCGCAACAACGTTTGTCACCATACCGCCTTCATCATCACCATCCACCCCCGTCACCCACAAAACGTTTAAACCAAGTAATAACGATCAGAACCAAGAACAAGTAGCGGCGATTACCTGAATCGAGTTTGGAGACCACGATCACGAACCCTGGTTCGTTTGGTTGAGATGCTTTAATCTGAGATCAAAATGAATTGGGAACCTAACATCTCTTAGACTACTTAGAGATCATGAAGCAACCAAGAATCTTTTGCGTGATTGATCTAGCACAGAAGTCGAAATATGGAGGTTTAGCGGCATTAGACCAAGCGTAATGGGCATTTTTTCCCCTCAATCCCGCCCCAAAACTCCGGCAAGGCCGCCCCCATGGGCGTGTTTTGTTGATTTTGGTTCCCAGACGTTTTTAAAAGGACGCCCAAGCCCCATTTGATGGGCCAATCACATCTAACCCTTTGCTTGTTTAGCCAATCAATTTTTTTCATGGGTTTTTTTTTTATTTTTTTAATTCTTTACACCCCTTTTAACAAAATACCCATATCCCCACTACACCCTTTTTAGAAAAACGCCCCATTGCTGACTGGGCTGCCACTTGGCGCAAAACGCCCAAGGGTGGGGCATTATTCACCCCAACGACTACGCATGGTCTTAGGGTTTTGAAATAAAAAAAAAGGTCATTCTATGCAGGCTCGGCGTGAAAGAGGTTTTAAAGGAAATACACAATGCATAATTTGCACTCAAGTCCCTAAGGTTTCTCCGTATAGTAACATATTTCCAATGTTTAAAGATTTTTTTGTTTAGTTATTTACATATCCGCACAAATCAAAACCGATGCGTTTAAGATTAAACCTCATCTCGAAGCTTACACTTCTCCTTTGTTTCTCGCCAAATAATACGAGTTTAGAAAATCCTGGATGCTACATTTGGCCGGAATATACAGGTTTTTTGCCAGAATCTGGCTAGCATCGTCGATTTTTGGTTGGCCGACTAGAGCAGACTAGCGATTAATGGAATGATTAACGAAAACTTACTTAGTTACTCGCCGACTAGCGATTAATCGCCGACTAGTCTTGATTTTTACAAGATTGATTAAATGAATATTTACATGTTTCCCCTCTCTAATATCATCAGTTACATATTTCCCAATTCATTTACTATTTCCCTAATTCTTCTACTTGCTACTCTTCTCAAACAATACCAAGATACACATAATCAAAAACACAAACTACAAAAATGCAATCCTTACTTGTTCATAATCAATTGTGCTAAAAAAACATAAAGTTTCCAACTTTTAAAAATGCAATCCTTACTTGTTCATAATCAATTACACTAAAAACATAAAGTTTCGTAAAATTTAAGAAGTACAAATACGATACCAAAAAAAATCAAAATCAATTGCATAACTTTGACTAATTACCTTTATGTTTTTTGTACTCTTTCCTCATCCCCTTTTACTTGTTGAGGCTTGATGTTGAGTAGAATCTTTAGGTGCTGAGTTTTTGCATGTCTTATCACAGTGTCCATACTCACCACAACGTGATTATTTTTTTCATTTTTTAGGCTCCTCGCCTGGTCTAATTCTATTCTTGCTTGGTTTTACAGACGGATGTTTGATTGCAGATGGGTATATCTTTTCCTGGTTATCTATATGCGTCCATTGATCCTTTGTACGCACTGGAGCAACTTCTAAAGCATAAGCTAATTTAAACTTCTCATTAGTATTATATGAATCAATATACATGTCCCGGAAAAAATAACAAAAGGTGTTGCACGCACACACGGAACACCTTTTACCTTCCAAACCCGACAAGTACATTTTCTCTCATCAAGTAAAACCTCCGAACGTTTGTCCTCGTATTGCACCTCAGCTCGATTTTCACCACTTCTACAAATTTCATGTGGACCTAATTTCTACATACAACATTCAAATACTAAAAATCGTTCACCCAAAATATATTTGAAATATATGTAGAAAAGAAACATTATACTAACCTTAGAGATTTTGTCGAGGTAAATCTTAGTTTTAGGTACTAAGGTACCCTTCCATTTTTTTGAAATCCTCCTTTTCTTGTCAAACCGTACCATAATCTTCTCTCTAAAGGAATCAAGTAGGTCAAGTACCGGTTGATAACGAACCTCACCTATCCAAGCATTAAATGACTCTGAAATTTTATTTGTAACTTATTACACTTTGATGTTTCCCCAAACCTACAACGACTCCGTATCTTATTATGATTCTCATTAAGATAAGTAAATGCATCTTTATTTGCTCAAGCAATTTCATTTAATAGTTGATCATGCTTGATTACACTATATGTCTTTGCATCTCGTCATAAATTTCTTGTGAATAAATCACCACGAAAACGCCTCTTGAAATTACTAATAAGTGCCTAATACATTCTCTATGCTCAACATTAGGGTAAATTTGTGTAATTGCAATGTCTAGACCCTTTTGCATATCTGATGATATAACTAGTCAATTAAGTGTATCGATTGCTTTCTTAAGTAACTCAAGAAACCATATCCATGAGTTCTTTTTTCTGATTCAAGTACACCATAAGCCACCGAAAAATAGAATTGTTACAATCAACACTATTGGCAGCGACTAGTACCCCCAATTAACTTGCCTTTTAGATGGCATGCATCTAGAGAAATAGATAGACGACAACCAATAATAAACCCCTTCTAACAAGCTAGCAGTGAAACAAAAAAAGCATAAAAATTGTTTCTTGTTACCTTTGGTCTCAAGGACAACCTCAACGACGCTTCTCGGGTTTCACCTTAGTAGTTCCTTTTAAAATCATTCGTATTTATGAATGAATCTTCCCAATTCCCTTACAAATCATGTAAGCTTGTTCTTTACCTCGAAAGATTTTTATGTACGTTACATCAACATTGAAATTTTTCTTAACCCACTTTTGTAGTTCTTTAATTGAGACATCCCTATCGAATTTTAGCTTATGTCTAGCCACACTTGCAACACATTCTTGTGTTGCCACCTTATTTGCACCTTTGTTGCTTCTAGTACAAGAATGTGGTTCTACCAATTTCTTAGCCTACACGATGTTAATAAAACGTACAGTTTATTAAAATACCGAAATATAGAATTTAATTTCAGTCTTATCAATACACTTACCTCAAATGAAATTCCGTCTTGCATAACAGAAGTATGTATTCTCCGTTTGCGTTGTAAGTCAATACACCTTGCCGTCACCCGTGTAGGTTCACTTTTCTTTTATGGTTGATGTATTACCGCCACTATAACGATTTTAAGTTGCTAACTTTAAGCTAGAAATTTTTAACTATCAATATTTGTTTTGAGTTTATTTCATGAAAGTTTATTATAAAAAATATATTTCAGCACTAAACTAAAAAATGTATTTAAATGACAAATGATAATATATTATTTAAATAAAATAATAGCAGTAAAGGAAAAAAGAATTTAGTAATTTTAAATACTAAATCCAACAAAATAAAAAAAAAACTTGTAACTTATCTGTAGTACTATATAATAAAAGAGATCATTTGGAGGACATTTGTCATCATATTAGGCTATGTCTTTTATGGATAACTATTATTTAGTTTAATCTCTTCTAACTAATTATAGATAACTCTCCTACTAAATATTATTTAGTTTAATCTCTTATGGATAATTATTATTTAATTTAACCTCTTCTATAATTATAGATAACTGTGCTACTAAATATTATTTAGTTTAATCTGTTCTGCTTAACTATAGATAATTATTATTTAGTTTAAATTTAATGTATACTTCTCATTATAAAATTATTTATTTGATTTTCTATATTATATTATCTTCATTGTTTATATTACCTAGCATGTTATATAATAGCTACAATTTTTAGTTTCCCTTTGTCCCAACTATTCAATCATATATTTTTTCTATCTTATATTAACTAAATAAAAAAATTAATATTAAATCTTATCCTACTTTAAATGTTGAATAAAATACTTCTATTTTTCTAATAAAATATTATCCTTAAATTTAAATTGTTAATTTAAGAGATTTTTAAATAGCCAAATTATTTATCAGCAAAACCAAACTTTTTGATAATATATTATTTATTTTTATTTTCATTATTAAAAAAGTATTATATTGATTTTATTACATAATTTTTAAACAAATTGTATATAACTTCAATATTACTTTATATATAAAGTTAGATTTATTACGAGTTTTTTAAATATAATTTATATTTTATCACTCAAATGGCTGCTTATTTGCTTCTTAAATAACATGTTTGACCATTGTATCTTCTTTTTAACAATCATATCCGTAAGCACTATATCTATGGCGTATCAAGATATCCATTAGTTTTTTGTAAATATAAATTTCTTATTATTTCATGTATAAAAGAATATTTATTCAACCCGTGTAATACACGAGACTTTTTAAAGATATAACTTTTTTATTATTTGGTAAACAATATTACATCTATTCAACACATGTAATACACATGATTTTAAAGATATATTTTTTTTATTTGATATATAAAATTACATTTATTCAACCCGTATAATACATATGGTTTTTATAAATATAACTTTTTACTGTTTAGTATATAACCTAGTTTAACTTTAAAAAGAATCCATAATTTAGTTATTTTAAATACACCAAACAAAATGAATGCTGATGTTTCGTCCAAACCCAAATACATTTTCGATAAATAATATAGTTCTATTATTTAAACTGGGCCAAAGACTCACTTTAAAGCCCATGTAATAGATAAAACAAATAGGACTTATGTTTTTTCTTCTCCGCATACATCATCCAAACCTAAGGCTATAGGGTGTGGGGGTTATGGTTGGATAATGATTGGCCACATAGGCCAATTATTCATGCCCTACACCACCCCCTAACTAAATCACGGTGGTTTGCGTGGATTAAACCATGACAACCAAGTCCTCTTTTTTTTCCATTATTCTGTTGGGTTATTCGGTTTGTTTGCGGGTCACACGACTCGGTGCGTTATCGACCACTGGTAAAGATCATGCAAGGTTCAAGTTTGCATGAAAAAACTTGAGTTTCAAGTGGTCACGTGAGTGTATGTGTGGCAGCAAACTTGTAATTAGGAAGCATTTATTTTTATTTAATAGTTATAAGTTAGTTAGAATTAATATTTAGTTTGACCATATCTCTATGTGGAGGTGTGCTGCACGTTTGATTTAGAAGATTGGGTCATTAGAGTTACTGATTTTTAGGAGAGAATATTAGTTTATTCTGTTTTTATTCGCATGTATGTATGGTTATTTAAAACCCTTTTGATATCGAATACAGTAGCAAGTTTTGTATATTTCTTTCAGTCATATACTACAAACTTACATACATAATTGTGAGAGTTTGAGTGTGTGTTGTGAGTGTATAGACTTTGGGGCCTGAACCAACATATTCACGCAAACCCTAACCCCAACATCAAGAACGGCAGCAAATTCTTTTCCTTTGTTTGTGATAATCAAGTTGCACAATCGCAAATTACATCAAGAAGAACGATAACAGGTACTTGTTTTATTATGATATGTATTTTTAATTCACAATCGCAAATTACATGATCGTAATCTGCACTAGTTCGTTGCGTTGTTTCTCTTTTCTGATTATCATCATCCTCTTTTTCGTTTTTTCTTTTAATTTGTTTAATTGAGGCGTTGATTTTGCTTTGATCAATGTGTGTTGACTGTGCATACAAGTGACGAATTGAAAAAAAAAATTAATGAATAGCAGATATGTGTGTTACTTATCAATGTGTGTTTACTGTGCTTCTCTTTTCTCTTTTCTGATTTTGCTTTTTATTTTGCTTTTGATCAGTGTGTGTTTACTGATCAACGTTTGTTTACTGGTATTACGACTGAATAAATTCAAAAGCAATTAATTTAATAGGTTAAATTTGAAGTTCATGTGATGGTAAAGTGGAAACCTGTAAAAACTAATAGTTACATGTATCCAAATTAAGAGTGCAAATAATTTCAACTTGTCATTCTTAATTATTGTAAATCATATTGGGTTAAAAATAATAATACCATGATATAACTTTGTCTGCAAAAATTTCTACAATGCTGAATGTCCCATGTGGTGCAAGCAACAATTTCGAATTGCATTATTAGTGGAAAGATACACGATACGAGTACTGCCACATACATAGTTCTAGTTTGATGATTTAACATATTTGAATTTCACCAATGGTGCTAAGAAATATATGATATATGTAGCTTTAAATAAAACTAACCTGCCCAGTATAAAAGCAACTTTTGTTGATCTGTTCTGTTATTTGTCTGAGTTGCTTTAAACGTAAAATAAACGGGGAAAATAACTCCTACAGAACTTCGAATATATTACGACCAAATAAATTGAAAAGCCATTAATTAAAAAGGTTATATTTGAAGCTCTTTGATTATATTAGACTTTGATCATATTGATTGAGGTTCGTTTGTTTATGATTTATGCAATTCTGTTTATGTGTGTGTCATTAAGCTATAGGTAATACTACCATGGATCCAAGCAACCCGAACAACCCAAACAATCCGAACAACCCGCCACAAACTCCGTGGACGACACCCGTTGATCCGATGTGGGTGACTCCACAATTTTCTTTTACAAGCTACAATCAAGTTCCTAATGCTTTCAACCAACTCCCTCAAACCACAACTCCTAACACGTTCATGCAACTCTCTCAAACCTTGAATCCTAACGCGTTCACGCAACTCCCTCAAACCCCACAACCCACTAGTTTATTTCAACTTCAACAAATCCAATTTCAACAACAACATCAGCAACAACTTAAAACGCTCCAACAAAGTCAAAGTCGGCCTATTCATACGAAAGTACAATCGCAACCGACACCAGATACCCCTCGTTAGACGATTTGGATGACATTGACGTTGTACCCGAAACCCAACCTCAAAGTTCTAAGAAAACATCTAAAAAAAGCGTTCAAAGAGGACGGAATAAGATAATTTAACCACCAGTAGAGGTCAAACTTGGACATCGATCGAAGAGATGGCGTTGGCAAGGGCGTGGACCAATACGTCTACGTGTCCGATCGTAGGTATGTTATACTTTTTTATTTATACTAAGGTTTCGGGGACGAAACCTTCTTTAAGGAGGGTGGACTTGTAACATCTCATTTTGGGATTTACTTGATACGGTAAAATGGAAGTTAAACGGCGCACATGCCCCTCGATGATATTGAAATCGACGAACGAATGGATTAAGTTGAAATACCGATAGCTATCAAGGATTCTAAGGTAACGCATCTTCGCAACAAGGCTATAAGGCAAGTCTTAGTGCAAAGGCAACATCGAAAAGGATCGGATCTTACATGGGAATCAGAAGATGAAATGCGGGAGCACTACCCGGCGTTATTTGGTACGTATCTAGGTTTCAGGGACGAAACTTCCTTTAAGGGGGGAGACTTGTAACAACCCAAAGTCCTTATATATGTATATATGTTAAAATAAGTATTTATAAATGTAATTGTTGTTAGAATGGTAACTAGGATTATGAACCTAGTTAGAGTGTAAGTAAGATTTTAACCTAAAGAATAGATTTTAGCCATAAAAATATAAATATCCAAACATGAGGGGCCAAATTGGAATGAATGGAAAGATAAAATATAAAAACAAAACTTAAAACCCAAAAACACACATAGGTGTGTGTGGGTGTCGACCAGAGAAGAAGAAAAGAAGGGGGAACCCTTCTCAAACCCAAAATCAACAAATTGAAAGGCTAATTGGGGCTAGAATTCGTGCATGAATCAAGATAATCAATCATCCATACTTGTCTAACACTTAGTAAGTTGAATTTCATGATTTGGTGATTGTTGTAGAAAGTGGGTTGCAACCAATCCAAGAACTAATTGATGATTAAAAATGAAAAACCCACTTGTAAGTAGTAGCATGATGAAGTATGATGATCATGAAGGTGCCAAAAATAGGTGTAATGTTAATGTATGACTTTGTATATGAAAGAGTATTAGTAGATAATTGATGTAGGATGATCATTATGTGAATTTGATTGATTAGGATAATCGATGTTATGAAATAGGAAGAATATGCGTAGACTACTTGTACATTTTGCTTTGATTTAGATATGCACACCAAGTGTTTGATGAAATTCTTAGAATAGAGGTTTTTATGTGATTTCAATGATCTCATGTGATTATGATACTAAATGGTCAATGATGAGAATACAAGGAATTATTAATATGTTATGTTAAGAAGAGAATGAAATGAAAACATGAGATTAAAACATGTTGATTGTGGAATTTTTGAAAAAGAAGGTGCGAGCCATTCCGGGTCACAAACTAGGCAAGACAAAGGTAAGTTCTTATACTTACAAGTACTAGTAGTTTATAGCGTTTTTGTTATGTTTATGTTAAGTTTAAGTTTTACATTTCAAAGTGTTCATAAGTCGTAGCTTTGATAATTTGTTAAACAAGTAGAAGTTTAATTATTGAGTTCGACTTGATGTGAACGGGTCAAACGAAATAAGTATGATGAAGATAAAAGAGAATGATTAAGATTGAACCGTTATGAACGGGTTATACAATCAAAGAATGACAATGTGAAAGAATGGTTAGAATGTTGAACCGTTATAAACGGGTCAAAGAAACTAGAATGTGATGTTAAAGAATGTTCATGAGTTGATTCGTTATGAACAGGTCAAATAAACTAGAATGTGATGTTTAAGAATGATCATATGTTGATCCGTCATGAACGGGTCAACAAATTAGAATGTTATATTAATAAATGGTTATGTACGTGGCTCGTTGCGAACAGGTCAATGAATAGTAAACGTATAATGAATGCATATCATGTTTGTTGGAAGTTAGTAGGGTGTAATTTCATCTAATCTAATATTGGTTCTTCTTGTTGTGATATAAGTAAAGTCAACCTTTAATGGCATGCTACGCTCAGAACGAACACACTCCAAACGCTCTCAACACGCTTCCGTATTTAACTTATGCAAACAGGTCAAAACATTTTGGTTGTTATGTAATGAAAGTTTAGTTGTTAAATGTAAAAGCAAGTCGTTTTAGTATTGTACAAAAGTGTCAAATTTAGTCGTAATTTTTGTTGTTTAAACACTTGTTTTTTACCGCTTTAAAGGATGGGCGCTTCACATCGTCATAATGATTTGGAAACAAATGTTTATTCTTATCTTTATGATTATATAAAAAAATAAACGTTTATCCTTATCTAAATTATGGTTCTATCAAATTATAACTGTTTTTATACGCATCGTTATAATGGTTTGGACTCACCAATTGTAGTTGCACAATTCTTTCAAATGTCAAATCTAGATAACTTGGTTTCACCTAGGTGTTTTATAAATGAAATAAATAAGCATGAAGGTACATAAAACTAATTAAAATCATTGTATCTCATAATTTGAATGTATCATAAAAAGTCGGATTCAGGCCCATGTAATACATGTGTTTTTAACCTAATAATAAATAAAAAACAAAATAAAATGTTATAATAATTAAATAGTACATCAAAGTTTATTTTTAAAAGATAAATCTTGACGACTATATGTATTAACATATGACATTATATTTTATTCAGCGAGTGCAATACATGAGTTTTTTTAAATATATATTTTTTTCTTTGCTATTTATTATATAATATCATATTTATGTAACCCGTGTAATACACATGGTTATAACCTAGTATTGTAATAAAGTATAATTTAATATTTTAATTTATGATGATGATGATGATTATAACAATATTCCTACAGAAACATAGCTATATGAAAACAAGTAATTTTCAGTCAACATTGTTGATAGGCTACATGGTATGGGGATGATCCTCCCTTGAAGGATGATCCGTCACATAGGCGCCAAATTATCATTCTTGGGAGGATGGTCCATCTCACAAAATTAGTGGAAATGGGAGGATGATCCTACCCCACCACTTTATTTATTTATTTTTTTAAATCTTCCACTTTTTTTAATATTTAACAAATAAATTAGGAAAATACTTTCATTAATATTTAAAAACAATACATAAACTTAAAAAAAAAAACATAAACTGTAACTTGCATTTAAAAACAAATATATATTGAATTTGGAAAAAAAATTTCAAATGAATTTAACAAATGTTCGTGGACTAAGTCCATTGTTCGTGGACTAACATTTAAGTATTTAACAAAGGAATTTGGAAATTTTATTTCAAATGAATTTAACAAATGTTCGTGGACTAAGTTGGACTAACATTTAACAAATGAATTTCGAATTTTTTTAAACGGTAACTTGCATTGAGAAATGGGAAAATTTTGTCCTAACATGGACCGTCTCAAACGTCCAGGACTCGCCGCTAAGGACGACGACGGGTGAGGCCGGCACGGTGTTTGGTTCGTCGCCAGTACTGGACGGGTGGGGGACTCTCCCCATACCGTCTAGCCTTATATATGTGCTTTAGATTTATATTATAAAATCATCTCACTAATTACAAAATACCACAATAATAATAATAATAATAATATAAGGGGGCAGGACTTTATGGGAAAAGATTAAAACCCAAAATAAAGAAACGAAAAACAGTCTGGAATTATTCAAAGATATACATATTTTAAAAACTTTTGTCCTAAATCTAGATTTCCAGACATTGGGCAGATTTTACATTTACATCAACTGGCAGGTTTAAACAGCACAAGATCAGTACAGACCTATACCCTAAAACGCCTTTCCTCGGCTAACAAACGGGTTGCCATAATTCGACCACTATACTGATAATCTGCCTGTTTAGTAAATAACCAGTCCAGAACCATTCTGACTTAGGTTGAAAATTTTTTAATTTCCAGACTTTTTTTTTAGTCATGGATTATAACTCCATTATGATAGGATTCAACACTGAGATGATTATTAGCCTGTCATTAGGCTAATGAATATCAGGGAAATTTAAAGAAAACAAATAATTAAAAGTAAATAAATTTATACCTCTAAGGGAACACACCAAGATTTCTTCAAAGCCTTCAGTCGGCACAGATTACTTTATTATTTAGAGTATTTTACAAGAGAGAGAAGAGAAGTTTGATCCTAAGATCAGGCACACCCTAAACTAAAGTACTGAGCTCCTTTTATAATGAGAGCCTCAAGGTACCAACAAAACATAAACAGTAAACTACAATAATTATACATCAATTATTCTTTCGATATTTTCAAACGCAGACATTATTGTGTCTGGCATGATTGAGGTTTAATAATTCACTCTGTCCCACATAGTGGACAACCTTCACTTTATTTCTTTGTCTTCTTCTGCCTCTTCATTGGATACCGATTTCTTGAGATCTTCTTTGAGATCTTCCAACATTATCTCTAATTCTTCTAAAAGAATTTCTTCATCTGATCCATATGGAACTTGAGATTCTCCTGCAAGAATATTTTCATCTTCTTCTGAGAAATTTGATAAGGACATGTCTGATGTATCATCAGTTTGAATAATTTTCCCTTTAAGATTCTTCATCAAATCTTTCTTCATTTCTTTAAAATATGTAGCTAATATTTCTTTTTTAGAAATACTGCTTTCTCCTTGCATTTTGAGTTTCCGGGTTATTTCCTGGAATGGGCTTGGAGATTCTCTCTAGTGTCACACCCCGATATTTCCACGTTTGACCGGTGGGCCCGGTGGGGGAGTATCGTGACGTGGTTGGCAACATTACCGTCAAACAACACAATATTTAAATGCACAGCGGAAGCAAATGAAAGATATATTTCAACCGAATATAATATTGTAATATCAAGTATCACAACAGTCGAAAGTTTATCCACAGGTGGATTAAAAATAAGATGGAAACAGTAGTTCAACAGACTTTAGGCATCTTAAGCTTGCGAGACTCTTTATTGATGCTAGGAGTAGCCAGCCTAGTTCGCGTAGTACCTGCACTTAATCTTTTTGGGAAAATACGTCAGTTTACACTGGTAAATACAATTAACCGACTCATTTTAAAAATGATTAAAAATTTATTTAAATGCACGTGGCACAAACATTTTATAACTTGGGATAATTATTTAAATATATAAACTTGTAAAAGAATTACATGTTCCTTATACGTTCAGTAGCCCGGTTCGTGCCGGGTTAAAGATCAATAGACACACCACATTATTTAATTATGCACTGGCGAGTGTACGCCTACACCCCGAGCTTAGGTCGTGGCCATTTCGTAAAATGATGCCAAGGATATCCGGGACATGGTCATTAACCTCCCAAAGGCGTTAAGCAAACAAAACATATTTAAACGGGTCATCTCGATAATACTTAACCACCAATCGATTAAGGTCGAATGCCCGACCAAGCGGTATTTTATATACCGTACCCCAAGCCCGTGTAAGAGAAAATAAGTTAAAAGTATTTACCTTTGCAAGTATAATTCACAAACAGCAAATACAAGTAGCTTTTACTGGTCCTCCTATTCTGGAACGAAGGTTTATAATAACCTATTAGAATCCTAACGGGTCTTTAATTAAGTCTAAACTTAGACCGGGTAGTTTTAAAGATACGGTTCGTACGCACGATTAAGCGAAGACCGGGATAGAATGTGATTTAGACCCGACAAGTTTGAAGACTTGCTTAATATGGGTATATTATACACATTCTGGATTTTGAGATAAAAACGATAAGGTTTGACCCGTTTCGGCTAATTTATGCAAACTAGTTACATAAACCGAACCGAACGCGCAAGAAGCGTAACGGGTAACCGTAAGAGCCATATACAGGTTTCCTAAGTTAATATGCCTCAAATATGTTGTGACATCAGTAAGATATCTTTTATTATGCCCGAAACGAATTTAAACACAAACTATGCCCCGTAGGGGCATTTTGGTCATTTACAAGGTTATAAAAGAGTTTAAGTATTTTCCTGAGTTACAGGTCTGATATCATTAGTAAAATACTTAATTTAATAAGTTATAACAGTAGGGTATTGCATTTAGGTGAAATTTATCAATTATAACCAAACTATGCACCGTAGGGGCATTTTGGTAATTTCACATAAGCCGAAAAGTTCAAAAATGAAGTCTGAGTTAAACAACTTTTGCTTACTGTTAAAATATTATAATTTATCTAAAATATCAGTAGGTATCAACCTTTGTATGTTTAAAATAGTTTTAGTACATACTATGCGTTAAAAACGCTTAAAAAGGCGATTAGAAGCCGTTTCCGGGTTCTATATAGAAAGCTGATGTTTTTATTATCCCAGAAGGTTTAAAATAATTTATTTATCATATGAAATCAGTAGCAAAAGGTTTGGGGTCAAAAAGATATGTAAAACTCATTTTATAGCCCAAAAGGGCAAAACCGACAATTACCGAATTAAGCTTATAACTCTAAGTTATGCTCAGCCTAAAATTAATTAAAAATCTTCAAAAATCGGAAAATAATATATTACATCAGTGGGTAAAGAGTTTGATATCAAAAAGTGGGTTTAAATAGGCTATATGCTAATTATGCCGTTTAATCGCTAAAGAAGCTTTCTAATTACGCTAATGAGCATAACTCTCAATCTACACCTCAAATTGATGTCAAATTTTGGGTGCAAGTTTATAATTCAGTAACTAAGGTTTCTACTCTTTTACATTTTTAAAAATCACGTTTTATGGTGAAAAGGGCATAATGGTCAACATATAGGCAATTAACAGAATCATGCATATTAATTGGATAACTAATGAACTATGGTGTATAATCACAGAGGGTTATACTAGCATGTAACCTAGTCCAATTAAAGCTCTAAGGAATTTCTAAAACATGTTTAAACGGGTCAGAACTGAAAGTCAAACAAAAGTCAAATTATGCGACTTTCGGTTCCGAACCGGGTCTCTACTGAAAATTGTCGGGTTGAACACGTTTAGACATGTTCTTACATTAATTACCAAGTTATATTAATGATCAAACAGGTTGTATGGGTTGTACATTGCTAATTATGCATAAATTGGAAATTTAGCATTCTGTTGACTTTTTAATAACAAGTTTGACCCGACAAATGGTCTAGATAGAGTGGGAATCAGATGGTGCCCTTTTAAGGGTTTAATGCCCACATAATTACCAACTTATAACTACCTTCAATTCGACTAATCACTAGACCGTTAATGATTAATTGCTAAGTCAAACGGTAATTACGATGGTTTGACTTTTAAGCTAAAACTAAGTAAAAACTCAACTAAGAAAGGTTAAGCATACTTACTGAAGTCCTATGCACGATTAGGAAGGCTTAGGGTCTGCTCTTAAGCTCCAGGAAGCTCCAGAAATGCAGAAGT
This sequence comes from Helianthus tuberosus, assembly GCA_030545235.1. Classification (NCBI taxonomy): domain Eukaryota; kingdom Viridiplantae; phylum Streptophyta; class Magnoliopsida; order Asterales; family Asteraceae; genus Helianthus; species Helianthus tuberosus. The sequence continues at coordinate 51,090,288 of CM060410.1, read as the reverse complement.
GAGGTGTGATTAATGGTTGCAACATGAGGCCTTTATATAGTGTTCAAAACTCACTAGATCATTGACACACAAGCCTAGCAATGGCCATGGATCATCCACAGATGTCCCTAAGGGCCTAAAAGCATGTAGGGGTCGTCCATGTATGAGGAAAATCGATTATAAGTCGGTTACAATGCATCTAGGAGACACTAGTCCAAAGTTTTCGGATCAGAGGGACCTTAGCGTCATGCGTAGCCCCCCCCCCCCCCCACCCTAGGGTGCCTCGCGTCGCGCGATGCCCCCTGATCCAATTCAACTTTAGATTTTTGCATATTGGGTCCTTGGTCCATACAAAGTTGTTTTCACAAGTATTTCTTGCATTTTAAGCCCTCCAAAATGACTTATAAGGGCTTCAAGACTTAAACCCACTTTGTTAAGTCCTTGGTTAACTTTGTTATCACCCGAAAAGTCATAAACTTCATCGTTGACGCTTTTAACCCCTCGTATACGAATTTGATCATAACTTTCTCATATGATAACGAAACTTTATGTAATTTTTATCGTGTATTCTAGTGACCATAATTAATCGTTACAAAGCTTTGGGTTTGCTATAAGGTCACTCAGAGGTATAACTTAAACATGTTGACACATTTAACCCCTGTCGTTTGTAATCTCTCACTTTCTTTCATATTTAGCTTCGTATGATCCATGATTTATTCGTTTGAAGGTATAAACATCATGTAGGGTTACTGTAAAGTATATTTACCCCTTGTTGACATTTTGAACCCTTATATTCACATACTTTCCATGTTTGTCAACTTTAGTCCCTCTAGAGTATTCTTTCACACGTTCAAACTTATGACACGTGTCAATACATTATAGGACGTGAATTTTCGAGGTGTTACATCCTCACCCCCTTAAAAGAAATCTCGACCTCGAGATTTACTGAAACAAATGAGGGTACTTTTCTTTCATTGTGGACTCAACCTCCCACTTGTATTCGGGACCTCTACGGGCATCCCATTTTACCTTTACAATAGGCACATGCTTCCTTCGAAGCTTCTTAACCTGTCGATCCTCGATCGACACAGGTTTTTCAACAAACTTCAAGCTCTCTTCTATGTGCACATCTGTATGTGGTATGACCAGTGATTCATCAGCGAAACACCTCTTCAGATTGCAGATGTGGAATACATTATGAATGCCACTGAGCTCTTCAGGTAAGTTTAACTTATAGGCAACCGATCCAACACGTTCGATGACCTCGAATGGTCCTATGTATCTCGGGCTTAACTTGCCTTTCTTACTAAATCGCATCACTCCCTTCCAGGGTGACACTTTAAGCAACACTTTGTCACCTACCTCGAAGTTAAAAGGTTTACGCTTTAAATCCGCGTAGCTTTTCTGCCTATCCCTGGCAGCTTTCAGGCGGTCACGAATCTGGACAATCTTGTCCGTCATTTCAAAGACTATTTCCGGTCCTGATAGTTGGACATCTCCAACTTCCGCCCAACAAACGGGCTTTCTACACTTTCTACCGTATAAGGCCTCGAAAGGCGCAGCCTTGATGCTGGTATGGTAGCTATTGTTATATGAGAACTCGATCAATGGCAGGTGGTTATCCCAACTACCACCTAAATCGATCACACATGCACGAAGCATGTCCTCCAACGTTTGGATTGTACGCTCACTCTGGCCGTCCGTCTGAGGATGGTAAGCCATACTGAAATTTAAACGCATGCCCAAAGATTGTTGGAAACTCTTCCAAAAATGTGACGTGTATCTAGTATCTCGGTCAGAAATAATAGACACAGGCACGCCATGTAAAGCTACAATCTTATCTACGTACAGTTGGGCTAACATGTCGGAGCTGTAGGTCTCCTTAATGGGTAGGAAATGTGCTGACTTAGTCAGTCTGTCTACGATCACCCATATGGTATCATTTCCTTTCCTTGTCTTAGGTAACTTGGTGATAAAATCCACAGTTACCATTTCCCACTTCCAAGTGGGAAGTTCAGGCTGTTGTAGCAAACCTGACGGTTTCTGATGTTCTGCTTTGACTTGCGCACACGTCAAGCATTTAGCTACATAGGTAGCTACAGACTTCTTCAAGCCTATCCACCAATAATTTGCCTTCAGATCCTGATACATTTTATCAGCTCCAAGATGAACGGAATATTTGGAACTGTGGGCTTCCTGGAGAATAATATCTCGAAGTCCTCCATAAACTGGAACCCATATTCGTCCATTCAATCTCAGCATTCCGTCCTTGCCCTGAGATAACTGTTCTTCGGTTACTCCTAGCCTTTCATTAGGATAGTTAGCTTCCAACACAGCTTCCTTCTGTGCAGCTAACAACCTTTCGTTCAAACTGTTCTTTATTTCAATGCTCTTGGCATTGATTCGGATGGGCTTCACCCTTTCCTTTCGACTCAAGGCATCAGCAACCACATTTGCCTTGCCTGGATAGTATCTGATTTCACAATCATAATCATTCAACGTCTCCATCCATCGTCGTTGCCTCATGTTTAAATCCTTTTGGTTAAACAGGTGCTGGAGGCTCTTGTGATCAGAATAGATCACACACTTGACACCATATAAATAGTGCCTCCATAGCTTCAGTGCAAATACAACGGCACCCAACTCCAGGTCATGGGTGGTGTAATTCTTTTCATGCACCTTTAACTGTCTTGAAGCATAGGCAATAACCTTGCCTTTCTGCATAAGCACACAACCCATGCCAGTGTGTGATGCATCGCAGTAAACTACGAATTCTTCGGTACCTTCAGGCAATGTCAGTACAGGAGCATTGCTCAACTTTTGCTTTAGGATATCAAAGGATTCTTGCTGCTTAGGGCCCCAATCAAACTTTATTTTCTTCCTAGTCAAAGAAGTTAGGGGTGCAGTAATCCTTGAAAATTTTTCGATAAAGCGCCTGTAGTATCCTGCCAATCCCAAGAAACTGCGAATTTCTGTGGGCGTCTTCGGCTCTTGCCAGTTCATAACTGCTTCCACCTTAGCGGGATCCACTTGGATACCACGCTCACTAACCACATGTCCAAGGAATTGGACCTCTCGAAGCCAAAATTCACACTTTGTAAATTTGGCGTAGAGTTTCCATTGATGCAGAAGTTTAAGAATACAGCGAATGTGTTTCTCATGGTCAGCTTGGTTCTTCGAGTAGATGAGAATGTCGTCGATGAAAACGATGACGAATTTATCTAAGTAAGGCTTGCAGACGCGATTCATGAGATCCATGAATACGGCAGGTGCATTAGTGAGCCCAAAAGGCATCACCAGGAACTCGTAATGACCATAACGAGTCCTAAATGCAGTTTTGTGTACGTCTTCATCTCTAACCTTCAGTTGGTGGTAGCCTGACCTTAAGTCAATCTTCGATAAGTAACTTGCCCCTTGCAACTGATCGAACATATCGTCGATCCTGGGCAAAGGATGCCTATTCTTTATAGTGACCTTATTAAGCTCACGATAATCGATGCACAGAAGCATCGATCCATCCTTCTTTTTAACAAACAAGACTGGTGCTCCCCAAGGAGACGAACTAGGTCTAATGAAACCTTTAGCTAGCAATTCATCTAGTTGTGCTCTCAATTCCTTCATCTCTGTTGGTGCCAATCTATAAGGTGCTCTAGCAACAGGTGCTGCTCCAGGGATGATGTCAATTCTGAATTCTACTTGCCTATCTGGTGGTAAGCCAGGTAGTTCTTCAGGAAACACTTCAGGGTACTCAAAAATGACGGGGATATCCTCAATCTTGGGTTTCGGCTCATGCAGTTTTGTGTACGTCTTCATCTCTAACCTTCAGTTGGTGGTAGCCTGACCTTAAGTCAATCTTCGATAAGTAACTTTCCCCTTGCAACTGATCGAACAGATCGTCGATCCTGGGCAAAGGATACCTATTCTTTATAGTGACCTTATTAAGCTCACGATAATCGATGCACAGACGCATCGATCCATCCTTCTTTTTAACAAACAAGACTGGTGCTCCCCAAGGAGACGAACTAGGTCTAATGAAACCTTTAGCTAGCAATTCATCTAGTTGTGCTCTCAATTCCTTCATCTCTGTTGGTGCCAATCTATAAGGTGCTCTAGCAACAGGTGCTGCTCCAGGGATGATGCCAATTCTGAATTCTACTTGCCTATCTGGTGGTAAGCTAGGTAGTTCTTCAGGAAACACTTCAGGGTACTCAGAAATGATGGGGATATCCTCAATCTTGGGTTTCGGCTCATCAATAGTCAATTGTGCCATGTAGATGACACAACCCTTCTTCAGACACTTAGAGGCCTTGAGCAAAGTCACTTGCTCAGGCAGTCCATATTGGGTATCTCCCTGGATGGTAAGTGATTCACCAGTCGGAGTCTTGATCACCACTTGCTTTCTATTGCAAACAATCTGGGCCTGGTTATGAGATAACCAGTCCATGCCTAAAACTATGTCGAAACCGGCTAACTTCAAAGGGAGTAGGGACAAAGGAAAAGAGTGGTTCTTAATGGATATGAAACATCCATCTAATATGGTTGAGGCGGTTTCTATGGTGCCATCAGCTAACTCCACCTCATATTTCACACTTAAGGTTTTAACAGGTAAATTCAGCAATTTGCAAAACTTATTATCTACAAATGATTTATCTGCGCCTGAATCAAAAAGTACTCTTGCATAGACATCATTTATGAGAAAGGTACCTGTGATCACGTTATCGTCTTGCACAGCCTCCTTCGCATCCATCCTAAAGGCCCTAGCATTGGTCTTCTTTCCTTCATCAGCTTTCTTTGCGAGTTTTGGGCAGTTGGATTTGATATGCCCCTTTTCATTGCAACTGTAGCACGTTGCATCCTTCAGCTTTTTGCAATCCAAGGTCTTGTGTTCCTTGGACTTGCATATACCACAAGCAAAAGTTCTTGACTGAGTCTACGAGTTCGATTCATATCTGCATTTGCCGAAGTGCTGTTTCTTGCAGATCTTACACTTAGGCTTTTCTCCGGATTGATGCCCATCCTTCTTAGACTCAGACCCTTTCTTGTGGTCATTGCTCCCTCGGTGCTTCTTGTTTGACCTACGTGAATTGTCATCTTCATGTTTCCTTTTATCGGCATCTGTGTTCCTCAGCCATCTCTATCTGACTGCGTCCAGTGTGAGGGACAAAGATATATCATTTACAGATCTGAAAGTAGTTGGCCGAGAGGCCTTCACGCTTGCCTTTATTTCTGGGCTAAACCCCTGATGAAACGAGCTATTCTTTTGGGTTCCAGGGTCACCAGATACGGAACCAATCTGGACATTGTGTTGAAGCTCGTGAGGTAAGCTTGGCAGTTAAGGTTCTTCATAACCAACGATAGGAAATCAGACTCAATCTTTTCGACCTCATGCTGAGGGTAGTAGTTTTCCCTGATGAGGGCAACAAATTGCTCCCATGTCATGTTGTACAATGGGATCTTCCCAGTGGCTTGAATCAACGATCTCCACCAGGCTAAGGCCTCACCTTTAAATGATTGAGACACAAACTTGACCACATCCCTCTCAGCGCATCCGCTGATATCAACAACTGTGTCCATCTCATCCAACCACGTTATATAATCTACAGCTCCTTTCTCCCCAGTGAAATCCCTGGGTTTGCATGAAACAAAATATTTGTAGGAGCAACCCTTACCCTGGGTCCCTTGTTTCGGTACGATCTTCAGAGATGGAACACTTTGCTGATTCGAGGACTGACGATCGTCATCAACTTTCTTGGGTCCTTCATTCTTAGAGGGTGGTGGCTTGCTGTGAGCCTCAGATTGAGTTTTAGGGATAGACTTAGAGCGGGGTACAGATGAGGCTTTACTATGAGTCCCACTATACTCCTTAAATTTGCTCCTATACAGCTTTAGACACAGCTGTATCGATCAGTGTACGAAGCTCTCCTCTGGTTATATTAATCCTAGCATTGTCATTATTCTCCAGAGGATGACTGTTAATCTCGTCCAAGTCAGCCATTTATCTTGAACTGTTACATAAGATATTGACAATAGTTTATTTGGGAGTTTATTAAGGAATTGTCTTCTATGGCAATTCATTAACCAAGGTAAATACAGACCATATTCGGTTAATTTGTTACTCACATTTATTTAGGATTTTACTATAATTTATCCTAATTATAAAACAATAACAGTATTATTAGCACAAAAGGCTTAGTCACAGGGATATTTTTAAATTATAAGCCATGATTTCAAAGAATCAAGGCATGAAGGTTTGAACATAGTTCTTTACCTTTTTCAGACAGGGTCGCAGACTACTATTGTCTTTTGTCTCATATGAAAATGAGCAGGGCCCGTAGGCACTATATTACCAATGGATGGTTAACATATGATCATCTTAATTGATGATTTAAACCCATGATTTATATATCATTAGTTTAAGTTAGGAATCTTTTGAAGAATCCTATTAAGAATGACGTGTGTGATTTTAACAAATCACTTCTGCCAGGAGCGTTAACATGTTTTCAGATGTTAACAGGGATTTGAATCTTTTTAAACAGGACTTACCATCTTGTCCAGGTCTTACAATGACATGCAGGCTAGGTTATACCTTTTAAGATTCTTAATTAACATTTAAAATAGGCAGATTATTTTTTAAAAGGAATGATTTTGATTCATTTATTTCATATATAATTTATTTATGCATATAATGGCAAAAATGAAATTTATAAACTTACATTCCATTAATTTATTAAAAGATTACACATCGCCCTAAACGGGACTTTTTAATAGACAATTTACCCACGCAGGGGTTTAAACAAAGACTTACCCACGCAGGGGCTTAACAACAAACATACCCACGCAGGGGTCAAAACAAACAAACATACCCACGCAGGGGTCAAAACAGCAAGACAGGCCCACGCAGGGGCTCAACTGATATAAGGAAATTACAACAAACAATGGAAGGATTCAATGGTCCTTCTTGCTCTTCCCTTTTATTAAACTTGTCAATCCATGGAAGAAACTTTGTCGCTCCCTGCGATCTCTGTGAAAATCTCGCTCGACTTGGTCCAATCTTTGAAGAATTTCTTCCCGTTCGGGTGGGGAAAACCGTGGCGGCTGCGATTGTTGCCGAATTATAGGTCTAGCAGGTGTTTGGTACCCATGAGTTGGGTACCCTACTCCCCAAGGAGCTCCATACGGTCCTTCAGGATGAAGGGCGTTATAGTTGGCCGCTACCAAGTATGGGTCGGCTTCAGCGTAATTATAGTTGGTGTGAGCCGGCTGCTTAAACGGGTTGTACGCCATTGAACCAGTGTATGCAGGAATCGGGTTATCAAAACCCATCGGTGGTGGCTGTGGTGCAACTGGTGCAAAGTTCCCCCCTGGAATTGGGTTTGAGGGCCCACCCATTTGTGGGTCTTCATGTAGTGGCGGGTAGTGACTGCCACTTGAGTGATGGGGAGAGCTAAAGTGAAAATCCCCCGCTCGCGCAGATACACGTGCGCCCGTTCTCCTACGCCTTGGTGGTTCTGGCGGTGCTTGATGAACTGGCGGCGGTGGAGGCGGTGGTGTGACTGCCATGAATCGTGAATCCCTAGAGGGATCCTGCTGCTGCTGCTACTGCTGGTGAGGTGATGAATGGTGAGAAGGTGTGAAGTACCATTCATGTTGGTTAAACCATGCTTGGTAACTGTCCGGACCACCGTAGGGTGATCCGTGAAAAGATGAACCATCGGAGATCTCGATGGGATGGTTGGGTGTACCGCTTGCAGGTTCGACGGGATCTGTGTCCTCGTCCATGTCCTCTGCATGATCGCCGGAAAAATGATCCTCTGGCCCCAATGGGTTAAAACCCACTGGTTCTTGTATGTAGTTTGCCGGGTTAAACCGGCCCTGAAAGACGGGAGTGGGGTCTCCAAAGGAATGGTGCGATAGGGATCGCTGTAGAGGTATATAAGAAGGTTGTGGGTTATTGGGCTCGTTTTCCGACTGTGGCCCATACGAGTTATGATAGGGAGGCGTTGAACTGTGAGAGACAGACCGTCTAGCAGGCTCAAAAAGGTTCCTCCTGTTCTCTCAAGGATCGGCACTCGCGGTGGTAGAAGGAGCTCGCCTTTGCGAAGGCCCGGCTTCATGATCATTGGGGGCGGTGATTGGCCCCTTGCCTCGTCCTCTTCGTCTGAAAAATCTTGGCGGCATATTTAGACCTGTCAATATAACATAAGATAACAACAAAATATAAAGGACAATGATAAGATAAAAACAAAAGCATTTTGGATTATTCCTATGTTCTTTGTCTAGACTCGAAAATTTAGGAATGTGCAATTGTGTCATTGAGATTAAACACAAAAGGCTAGTGTTTAATTCACTCAATGTTGGCTCTGATACCAACCTGTCACACCCCGATATTTCCACGTTTGACCGGTGGGCCCGGTGGGGGAGTATCGTGACGTGGTTGGCAACATTACCGTCAAACAACACAATATTTAAATGCACAGCGGAAGCAAATGAAAGATATATTTCAACCGAATATAATATTGTAATATCAAGTATCACAACAGTCGAAAGTTTATCCACAGGTGGATTAAAAATAAGATGGAAACAGTAGTTCAACAGACTTTAGGCATCTTAAGCTTGCGAGACTCTTTATTGATGCTAGGAGTAGCCAGCCTAGTTCGCGTAGTACCTGCACTTAATCTTTTTGGGAAAATACGTCAGTTTACACTGGTAAATACAATTAACCGACTCATTTTAAAAATGATTAAAAATTTATTTAAATGCACGTGGCACAAACATTTTATAACTTGGGATAATTATTTAAATATATAAACTTGTAAAAGAATTACATGTTCCTTATACGTTCAGTAGCCCGGTTCGTGCCGGGTTAAAGATCAATAGACACACCACATTATTTAATTATGCACTGGCGAGTGTACGCCTACACCCCGAGCTTAGGTCGTGGCCATTTCGTAAAATGATGCCAAGGATATCCGGGACATGGTCATTAACCTCCCAAAGGCGTTAAGCAAACAAAACATATTTAAACGGGTCATCTCGATAATACTTAACCACCAATCGATTAAGGTCGAATGCCCGACCAAGCGGTATTTTATATACCGTACCCCAAGCCCGTGTAAGAGAAAATAAGTTAAAAGTATTTACCTTTGCAAGTATAATTCACAAACAGCAAATACAAGTAGCTTTTCCTGGTCCTCCTATTCTGGAACGAAGGTTTATAATAACCTATTAGAATCCTAACGGGTCTTTAATTAAGTCTAAACTTAGACCGGTTAGTTTTAAAGATACGGTTCGTACGCACGATTAAGCGAAGACCGGGATAGAATGTGATAAAGACCCAACAATTTTGAAGACTTTCTTAATATGGGTATATTATACACATTCTGGATTTTGAGATAAAAACGATAAGGTTTGACCCGTTTCGGCAAATTTATGCAAACTAGTTACATAAACCGAACCGAACGCGCAAGAAGCGTAACGGGTAACCGTAAGAGCCATATACAGGTTTCCTAAGTTAATATGCCTCAAATATATTGTGACATCAGTAAGATATCTTTTATTATGCCCGAAACGAATTTAAACACAAACTATGCCCCGTAGGGGCATTTTGGTCATTTACAAGGTTATAAAAGAGTTTAAGTATTTTCCTGAGTTACAGGTCTGATATCATTAGTAAAAATACTTAATTTAATAAGTTATAACAGTAGGGTATTGCATTTATGTGAAATTTATCAATTATAACCAAACTATGCACCGTAGGGGCATTTTGATAATTTCACATAAGCCGAAAAGTTCAAAACTGAAGTCTGAGTTAAACAACTTTTGCTTACTGTTAAAATATTATAATTTACCTAAAATATCAGTAGGTGTCAACCTTTGTATGTTTAAAATAGTTTTAGTACATACTATGCGTTAAAAACGCTTAAAAAGGCGATTAGAAGCCGTTTCCAGGTTCTATATAGAAAGCTGATGTTTTTATTATCCCAGAAGGTTTAAAATAATTTATTTATCATATGAAATCAGTAGGAAAAGGTTTGGGGTCAAAAAGATATGTAAAACTCATTTTATAGCCCAAAAGGGCAAAACCGACAATTACTGAATTAAGCTTATAACTCTAAGTTATGCTCAGCCTAAAATTAATTAAAAATCTTCAAAAATCCCAAAATAATATATTACATCAGTGGGTAAAGAGTTTGATATCAAAAAGTGGGTTTAAATAGGCTATATGCTAATTATGCCGTTTAATCGCTAAAGAAGCTTTCTAATTACGCTAATGAGCATAACTCTCAATCTACACCTCAAACTGATGTCAAATTTTGGGTGCAAGTTTATAATTCAGTAACTAAGGTTTCTACTCTTTTACATTTTTAAAAATCACGTTTTATGGTGAAAAGGGCATAATGGTCAACATATAGGCAATTAACAGAATCATGCATATTAATTGGATAACTAATGAACTATGGTGTATAATCACAGAGGGTTATACTAGCATGTAACCTAGTCCAATTAAAGCTCTAAGGCATTTCTAAAACATGCTTAAACGGGTCAGAACTGAAAGTCAAAGCAAAAGTCAAATTATGCGACTTTCGGTTCCGAACCGGGTCTCTACTGAAAATTGTCGGGTTGAACATGTTTAGACATGTTCTTACATTAATTACCAAGTTATATTAATTATCAAACAGGTTGTATGGGTTCTACATTGCTAATTATGCATAAATTGGAAATTTAGCATTCTGTTGACTTTTTAATAACAAGTTTGACCCGACAAATGGTCTAGATAGAGTGGGAATCAGAGGATGCCCTTTTAAGGGTTTAATGCCCACATAATTACCAACTTATAACTACCTTCAATTCGACTAATCACTGGACCATTAATGATTAATTGCTAAGTCAAACGGTAATTACGACGGTTTGACTTTTAAGCTAAAACTAAGTAAAAACTCAACTAAGAAAGGTTAAGCATACTTACTGAAGTCCTATGCACGATTAGGAAGGCTTAGGGTCTGCTCTGAAGCTCCAGGAAGCTCCAGAAATGCAGAAGTGAGGTGTGATCAATGGTTGCAACATGAGGCCTTTATATAGTGTTCAAAACTCACTAGATCATTGACACACAAGCCTAGCAATGGCCATGGATCATCCACAGATGTCCCTAAGGGCCTAAAAGCATGTAGGGGTCGTCCATGTATGAGGAAAATCGATTATAAGTCGGTTACAATGCATCTAGGAGACACTAGTCCAAAGTTTTCGGATCAGAGGGACCTTAGCGTCACGCGTAGCCCCCCCCCCCTAGGGTGCCTCGCGTCGCGCGATGCCTCTGATCCAATTCAACTTTAGATTTTTGCATATTGGGTCCTTGGTCCATACAAAGTTGTTTTCACAAGTATTTCTTGCATTTTAAGCCCTCCAAAATTACTTATAAGGGCTTCAAGACTTAAACCCACTTTGTTAAGTCCTTGGTTAACTTTGTTATCACCCGAAAAGTCATAAACTTCATCGTTGACGCTTTTAACCCCTCGTATACGAATTTGATCATAACTTTCTCATATGATAATGAAACTTTATGAAATTTTTATCGTGTATTCTAGTGAGCATAATTAATCGTTACAAAGCTTCGGGTTTGCTAAAAGGTCACTCAGAGGTATAACTTATACATGTTGACACATTTAACCCCTGTCGTTTGTAATCTCTCACTTTCTTTCATATTTAGCTTCGTATGATCCATGATTTATTCGTTTGAAGGTATAAACATCATGTAGGGTTACTGAAAAGTATATTTACCCCTTGTTGACATTTTGAACCTTTATATTCACATACTTTCCATGTTTGTCAACTTTAGTCCCTCTAGAGTATTCTTTCACACGTTCAAACTTATGACACGTGTCAATACATTATAGGACGTGAATTTTCGAGGTGTTACATCTAGGCTTGTAATTGGATTTGCTTAGAATATAATTCTATAGTCTCATGAATTTTTTGTAATGTTTCTTGACCTTCTGGAACACCATCTTTGTCCAGCTTCATCATTTTCTTCCAGAATTTTGTATAAAAAACTCTTCTTAGACAAGGAATTTGTTGTTGGGTATAACCCACTTCTTGAGACCATTTCCAGATCCATGGAATTCCAAATTGAATAAAAAAGTGACATAAAGATAATCCTTCTATTAGGACTCTTTGATGTTGTAATTCAATTAATGTGGGAGATATTTCTACCCATTTATTATAATTTTCTCTTAATTTTTCTGGTAAAATTTTTACCGAAGAGCCATATGATAGCCACCATTTATAAACCCAATTTGGGATATCCCGTTTATAAACATCTGGACATATTTTGAAGAACCATGAATGCTTCTTCTTTGTATTTTCATATAAGAGGGCTTTATTAAATGCCTCGATATAATCCCAGTAATTAAATTTAATAGGGACCCTGGTATCAGGGTGATACATCTCTTTATCTTTTAAAGGAGATGTTCCCCATTCTTCAACAGATATTATCTGTTTTATAATTATTTTACTAAAACTATATTCCTGGGTATTTCCAGCCATATAATGGTGAATATCACAAGATTCTGTGACTTTAAGAATATTTTCATAATAATGTCTCTGTTTATATGAAACAGCCGGATATGATCCGTTATATAGGTACCTTGTAATTAAGGTCCATCGTTGATCTTTCCATTTAAGATCTTTAAATTCCAGGAGCAAATTTATCTCCTTATTTGGATTTTGCTCATATAATCCATCATCAGAATCTTCTGTCACAATATTGACATAGGATGAATTATTCTTTCCTTCAGTTTTAGCTTTATAATCCAAAAATTCTTGGAATAATTTATCATCAGTATTATTCCCTCTACTATTACTGGAGGTGGATGCAGTATTTGCAATGTTGGCGGCTATTAGCCTTTGATGAGCAATTTGCCCAAGACTCTTTTATCACCATAGGGTCTTAGGGGCTGTTTGGTAGCCTCTGAATGGTCATTAAGAGGCTATCTCTTAATGGAACCATTAAGAATTTTACCAATGAGAAGGTAGAAGAATGTGACATGTGATGATTTATCATTCAAAGGTTACATCTTAACCATTCAGACTTGAGGTTACCTCTTATTCATTCAGAGGTTTTAAACCATTAAGAGGTAGCATCTGAATGGTCATTAAGAGGCTACCAAACAGCCCCTTAATTGGCCCCTGCCTCTTCCTCTTCCTGTATTAGGAAGGGGTTGCTTCCCTCTATCTCGGGGATACATTCCTGAAAGTATAAAATCAGGCAGAAGAGATTATTTTCTCATTTTCTTTAAGAACCTTTAATTGATTCTTATGATAATGTAAAATTATAAAATTTTCTGAGAGCCTCTTTGCTCTATCTACTGGATGCATATCAAAATCTTGCATCAGATCATGAATTTGATATTGTTTAGCCCTTATTATGGTATTGTTTAGCCCTTATTATGGCTTCTAAATCATCAATATCTCTTTGAATTATTTCAAAAACTCTTTTTAAAGGACCTTTAATCTTCTTCATTGTACCTGCAATTATCCACAAGAAATTATAATTCTTTTTTCTTTAAGTATCTTTATTCGATACTTAAATTCATTAATACAATCATAAATTTGAGAGATTTCTTCAAGCCATTGTTGATGATTCATATAATGATCATTTAATATTTCTCTAAGTCTGTTTTTATAAAATAATGAATATAATTCATATTGATTTATCATTCTCATTAATTCATTATAGCTAAGAATTATTGGTCCATTACTCATTTAAATATTCTCTTGTTAAAAAATCAGGTAAACTATTATCAGTTCCCTTTTTGTAAATTATTTCAAAATCAAACGGGGCAAGATGAGATTGCCATCTAGCAAACATTTGCTTAGAAACATTATGTTTAAAATCTTTATCAAACATATATTTTGCTGCTTGGCAGTCAGTTTTTATTAAAAACTTTTGATTATATAAATCATCTTGAAATTTTAAAACACATTTGACTATTGCTAAAATTTCTTTTGCAATAGTAGCATAGTTCTTTTGGCTATTATTCCACTTACCTGAATGGAATCTTACCAAAAATTCTTGTTTATTGATGGGAGATTTTTGTTTTAATATCCCTCCATATCCAATATTACTGGCATCTGTTTCAATAATCTTTTGCCAGTCTGGTTTTGCCAGCATTAAACAAGGAAGATTTTTAACATTTTGTTTAATTCTTTGAATTGCCTTGGTATGAATATCAGACCATGGCAGAGGATTCTTCTTTAATCTGTCATATAAAACAGCTGTATCTTCTGCTAAATTTTTATAATAAGGTGAAATATAATTCAAACTTCCTAAAAATCTTTGTAGCTGAGTTTTATCAGTTATTTCATCAGGGAATTTGGAAGCAAATTCAATGCTTCTATTTATAGGAATAATATTTTCTTTCTCAATATTATGACCCAAAAATCTAACATTGGTTTGAAAAATTAACATCTTTGGTCTAGATATTACTAAACTATGTTTTATAATTATACTTTTGAAAATCTCTAGATGTTTAAAATGAGTTTCAATATCTTTAGAAAATACTAAGATATCATCAATGTAAACAATTATGAAATCACTGAAAGGAATGAAAATATCATTCATTATATTTTGAAATTCACTTGGGGCATTTTTTAACCCAAATGGCATTACATTCCATTCATAATGACCAAAAGGTACTGTAAAGGCAGTTTTATATCTATCTTTTTCATTTATTTGAATCTGCCAATATCCAGATTTTAAATCAAATTTTGAAAATATGATAGCATTATTTAGTCTATCTAACAAATCTTTTTTGTTAGGTATAGGATACCTAATCCATTTCAAAACTTTATTTAAAGGTTTGTAGTATTACTAACCTGGGAGCTCATCTTTCTTGCTCAGAATGTTTATTTACATAGAATGCAGTACATGACCATGGAGACTTTGAAGATCTTATTAAACCTTTATCTATTAAAGTTTTTATTTCCTTTTTGCATAATTCTAAATATTCAAAATTCATTTAACACGGTCTTGCCTTTGTAGGTATTTGACTTTCATTAAAGTCGTCTTTATAAGGAAGAGAAACAATATGTTTCTTTCTATCCCAGAAAGCATTAGGATGATCACTACATATTTGTAAAGAAAATTGGTTTTGTATTAGTTTTATTTTGTCCTGTAATTTAGGATTTTTTTTAGTCTGTCTTCTATTGTAAAAATATTAATTTCTTCTTTAAGAAAATTTATTTGATTTTCTTTGGCTTGTATTAAAGATTCTTCAATGTCATTTATAAATCTAGTAATTGGTTTATGAACAAAAGGAAAGGTTATATCTTTTCCTTTGTAAGTTCCTGTGATGAAATTTTCATCAATATGCTCTACTGGGAAAATCTTTTTCCAAAATGGTGAGCCAAGTATAATCTGGCTTGTTAGATTTTTAACTAACATAAAACTGTTTGGAATACAAACTTTGTCTTGACAAATATATGCCTGTGGTAATTTATAATTTATACCTAATGGTTCTCCATTAGCATAACTAACTATATGAGTCGTTTTATGAAAATATTTTACTGGAATAATTCCTTCTTGGATGCAATTTAAGTCTGCTCCACTATCTAGTAAAGCAATTAATTCCATTGAAAATTTGTTGTCTATTAATAACTTAATTTTAATATACCATTTATGAGAAGTTACAATCTCATATATTGATAGAAAATTTTCATCTTTTAATATTGATAAAAAAAATTATCAGTTTCTGGATTATCATTTCCAGATGTGCTAGGACTTTCTGAATTGATTTTTCTTTTTTCTAAATTTCTAATTCATTCATCTAAAGTTTTATTATTTCCTTTTAGATTTTTTATTTCTATTTTTAGGTTATCAACCTCTAATTTTAATTCTTCAATATTAACAGGTTTTTCCTTTAAATTTCTGTGATTTAATTGTTTTTTAACTTCACTTATGGTGTATGGTTTAAATTCTTGATGACCCATTGAGGTTGAAGCTTTTTCTTCTTTAATTATTTTAGAGATAATCTCTTTTCTAATTTTATCATCTTCCACAGCTTTTAGTAATTCTAAAAGGTTATTAGAAATAACATTTATTTCCATATTCTCAAATTGAGCAATTATTTGATAAATATCATCTTCATTTTCTGTATCAAAATCATTTTGACAACATTTTTCTCCTTTACAAGAGAAACATTCTTCACTAATAATTTTTCTTGCCAGAGAACCTGGACTAAAATCATTTTTTTCTTTTTGATCCATTAAATTGAAAAATTCATTTCTGACTCGGTTAATTCCGGTTCATTAGGCTTATATACACCTCTTACAATATTATCAGAATTAATTCTTAATTCTTCAACCCTGTTTTCAGGTAATTCCTCTCTTAATTGAGAAGTAGAAGCTCGAGAAGGACTTCTAACAGTATATCCTATGGGAGATATGTGATAATTTGAAGATCTATAAGACATAGATCTAGATATTCTAGGTTTATATTGATCAAACTGTATCTGAACAGATCCTTCAGATGTTTGTGTAATATTTATAGGATTATTATCTATATATTGTTGTTTCGGAGTACAGTTATTTAGTACCCAATTTTCTGGAAATTCTTTTTCTTCCCATTTTTATTTTTCTTCTAGTGGTAATATTTGATTTCCCAAAATTAGTTTCTATGACTATTGTTTCATTTAATGGTTTATCTACCATTTTATACTGAGGATTTAGTGTAAACAAAGGTTTATAATATATTCTGTAACAGATACATATAACTTCTGATCCTGGAATATAATTATATCCATGTGTTTTAATATTTAATGTTAGGGCATCTGTTATATTAACATCAGTCAAAGATAATTGTAAATTTGGATAAACATTAAAATAGACTGGGCCATGTGCCAAACTAGACTAAACTATCCCTATTAGGGATTGTTTATAATCCCGATTTCCACCATCTCTTAAAGCTGCTATAAAGCTTTCTGGTAGACCTTCTAATGTTAAAGGTTTGAATGCAATTTGCACAACCCCAATATGAATAAATTTATATTTATATTTTTTATACCTTATCAACTCATTATTATTTAAGAGTTTCAAAACCATTTCTTCTTTTTTCTGTTTTCTTTTTTGAAATTTTTATATTTATTAGGAGATAAAATTCTCTTCTTTTTCTTGGAATCATTTTCTCTAAAACCATCCATACCGAATTGACCACAAAATTAACCTAATTGTCTCTTTTCATTAAGAGAGTGTCTTTTAATCTGTTGATTAAGTTTTATCTCATTACATAAGGCTAAACCTTCTTGGACACAAGTTCCTATTAACTTTCCACAAGTATAATTTTCATAATTAATACTTACTTCTCTTTTTCTAAGGTTTTTCGTAACCCTTTCAGCAAATAAATGAGGTAATCCATCTATAAATTTTGATTTCCAGTGAGTACTATTAGACTCAGGAAGTTCCATTACTCTACTTAAAAAGGTGTCTTTATACCATCTGAAAGATGTAAGGGTTTTACATCTTAAATTTTGTAATAAAGTTCTAGTATTTTCCGAATTATCAGACCATCTGCCTGTAAAATGATCAACAATATTAACTACCAGTGTTTAAAACTGCATTAGGAGTTTGTCTACCATCTTCTTCTTTGACAGTAGTTAGAATTTTATTCCTATCAGTTTCTGATAAATAATTATCCCACCAGCCTTTTAATTGACCAGTAAAACCTGCTATAATCATTTTAGCAATATTTTCATTCGAATTATCATTACTCTTGCAAATCGTACTATACATCATCATTCTGTGTATAGTATTGTAGATTTGTCCTTCAGACAAACCATCTATGTTCCATTCATAGATGTGTTTACCATGATAAGAATTATTAATAATATACTCTTGATTTTCTATTAGCACATCTTGTGGAGTTGGTCTAGGGTAATAATACATCTGTTGAGTTGGTTTATTAGCAAACTTATCTAGTTTTCTTATTTCTTCATTAATTCTTTCTTGATAATTATCTTTATCTAGAGAATTTACAAATTCTTTTGTCAAGGTATTTACTCTTAAATTTGAAAATTTTTCATTTAAAACTTGTAATTTTTTATCTAATAAATCTGCTATTTCAGTGTTAGATTTTAACTTAAAATCTTTTATATCAGGAGGAAGTTGTATGGCTGGAGCAGCAACAACTTCCTTTTTCTCATCTTGTCTCATAGGAGAATTTTTAAAATTTTTTATATGATTAGTTAATTCATTTATTGAACTCAATTGTTCACCTATACAAATTAAATAATAATAAGAATAATCTTCCTATACTAATAAACAAAAATCTTTTGGGACACATGTCACTTTCTCATACCCCTTGCCATTATTTAAAAAAAATCTCTTTATTAAATAACAAATAAAAAATCTCTTTATTAAATAAAAAATAATAATTTTTAACTTTATCTCCAATCATATTAAAATAAAGAAAATGTTAAAAGAAGATAATCTTTTAAAACGAATTTTAAGATTAATGATGATCTTACATTATTTTAGTTAAACAAAGAGAAATATCTAAAAACAAGTCTTGGCATGTGTCGATATTAATTAATTTAAATTAGTTAGAAAAACAAATTCACACATATTTAGTTTATATCCATCTATGTTAATTAATAGCATAGTTTTTATCATATAATTTTAACATATTTTGTTGTATTTTTTTTCTATTATAATTGAGGGAAGATACACAAAGTATCTTAAAACCACAAAGAGTGGCGAAACATCCCCTAAAGATCCTCAAAATTTTTTAACATTAAATAAATTAAACAATTAAATACCAAATAAACATAAATCAAATTCAGATAAATAAAATAGATTACAAAATAAAAAAATCCAACTAAAAAAATAAATTATAGAACATAATATAAAATAAAAATAAACTATTCCTCGTCTAAATCTTCAAGATACGATAGATCTTGAATTGAAATATGTGCCACAAGATCATGTGAAGTCGGAAATGCGTATGTGGAACCATAATCTCACTAAGGGCATCATTGTCCAAAACGGGTTGAACTAAAGGATCCCTTATGTGGACTGGTGAGAATGTATGCCCGTCGTCCTTAAGAATCATGTCGTGCAATATAATACACGCATACATCATTCTCCTAATCTTCTCTACATTCATGGCCCGTATGGGTGACTAAGTATGCCTCATTTTTCCTTTAGAACACCAAAAGCGCGCTCCACATCTTTTCTTGCCCTTTCTTGCAATTTCTTGAACTTCTTTTCAACCGGATCGGTTAGATGTGGAAACGTTTTCATAAACGTTGACCAGGTAGGGTAGATCCCCTTGGTTAGATAGTACCCACGTCTGTATAAGTGCCCAATGACATTAAATGGATATTTAGGCGCTGTTCCATTCCGCTCATTGAGAAATATTGGAGATGTCTGGAGCACATTGATGTCAATGAACCGGGTGGACCACAATATGCATGCCAAAACCACATATCATGTGACCAGATGGTTCACGACTAAATATCATCATCATATTTTTTTAAGAACAAGTATTTCGACATATGAAAGCGGTAACAAAAAATATCATCATTATATTTTGGTTCCTTCCCAAAATTATCATTCATAAGAACTTCATTATCATTTTCCCCAATCATGGTTCACGACTCTTTTAGTAGATGATGATGATGTCGTGTCTTCCTCTTCAACTTGACCGATGAGATCTCTAAAAAATTAAATGCTATTGTCGTTTGAAAAAAAAATATCATTATTGGAATCGAGAAGGAAATACCGAGATCATCGTGTGAGAAACTAAATAAACATGGGCATTTGAGAATACGGTTGAAGGTTTGATTGTTTGTGAAGGGTGTAAAGATAAAAATGGTGAGGTAGATATTTATAATGGTTTAAAATAAATAAATTAAATATTTTAATAGAGGTAACGGTTATATGACTCTTAAAAGGTCACAAACCCCCACTTCACCTTCGGAAAAAGAGTAGCCGAGCTTCCCTAGTTGCACGCCTACCTGAGGGGGTGGCGGCAATGTTTCACATGCGGCTTCAAAGCCGAGCACTCATAGCCGAGGGTACCCCTTCCCTTCTTATAGCCGAAAGTATTCAAGTAATTATTTTTTTCTATTCCGAGTTCGATTTATATCATGGTTTATTTTTGCTCTTTACGTGTGTTTATATATGTATTGTAGATGTGACAACTTCAACCATTTTTTATAGACATATCTATTTGAGTTATGTTTGATCTCTAGGGGGTCAAATAGTTAAAGATTCTTATTTTTTCAACTATTTATGAATATTTCATTTATGTAATTATTATTTTTAAAATATGTTGTATATTTTTCCGGCTTATCAATACCTATTTAGTAATTTATTGATGAAACTCGTGTAATACACGGGTTTTTAACCTAGTAATAGTAATAATAATAATAATAATAATAATAATATAATACATATTAAAAGAGAATGATCATGAACAGTGTTTTTTTTATTTTTTTAATATTGTTTTTTCCTAGCTTTTTACCATTATATTATTTTATTAGTTTAATTGATTTAAACACATATTTTTATATAACTTTTAAGACATGATTAAAGTATCAGTTATCAAACAAGAAATCATAAAAATGAATGTATATTGGTACTGATGTTGTTCAGTACGGTATGATAGCGATATGATATTAATTCATCAAAAGCAAAAATTATACGTATTAAAAGAGAACGATCATGAACAATGTTTTTTTGATTTTTTTAATATTGTTTTTTTTCCTAGCTTTTTACTATTATATTATTTTATTAGTTTAATTGATTTAAACACGTATTTTTATATAACTTTTAAGATATGATCAAAGTATCAGTTATCAAACAAGAAATCATAAAAATGAATGTATATTGGTACTGATGTTGTTCAGTACCGTATGATAGCGATATGATATCAATTCATCAAAAGCAAAAACACTAAAAATAAATATTGATACGGATACAGATGTTATTCAATCGGTTTTGATTGAATTTGGTATGATAGCGACCCAAATCCGTTTCAAAAATATATATCGTAATGTTGAAATAAAAAGAGGGGAACAATTGTTTTTTATTTTTTTCAATATTGTTTTTTCTAAGGTTTTATTATTTTATTGGTTTATTACTTTAATTGATTTAAGTATATTTTTTCTCTCATATAACTTTTAAGATACGATCAAAGTAACCGTTATCAAACAGGAAATAATGAAACGGAATGTATACCAGTACCGATGATGTTTGGTACAATATGGTAGCGATACATTATTAGTTTATTGAAAGCAAAAAAAAACTAAAAATAAAAAAAAATTGGTACCGATACAAATGTTGTTCAATTGGTTTCGATTGGGCTTGGTATGATAGTGGCTGAATATCCGTTATCAAAAAAAATATCGTAATGTTGAAATAAAATAAAAGTAAAATGCAAGCGAACCGAACATATATCAACTGAACAACATATATAGGTACCATATCAATATGTGTTTTTTTTTTCGATCGATGTAGTGTTTTCTCTTTCAATTAGTATATCGAGTGCAGGTACTGTAACGAACCAAATTGATACCGACGTCAATGATCCTTTGGTGGAGCGGTTGGTAGGTCGGTTGTTCTCCTAGGAGGCTCCGGTTCGATCCCCGTCTCCTCCAAAGGTGAGGCACCAGGGTTTTACCCATGATGCCCGGGTTCGATCCCCACTTGAGGCGGTTTATTCCCCTCTGTGGCGGCTCTCAACCCGTCAAGTCCTACGCAGGGCGAGGCACCTGTGGGGTTTTTCCTTTGGACGCCGGTCACACTCTGATGCCAGCTGGGGCACGGTTAAGACACTCACGTCTGGCCGGAGTGGGGCGACGGGCCTCCCCATTGAGGGGGGGTGTGGGGTGTCTCGCACCCAAAAAATTGTGACACCTTACCGTTCAAAAAAAAAAAAAAAAAAAAATCCCCGCCGCGAAGCGTGAGGGAATATCACTAGTAATAATAATAATAATACTTAATAAAGTATCATTATCATAACTTTTATGAAATAATCGAATTTTGGAAAACAAGTGCCACCCTAAAAGGGTCGTATTATTAAAAACCAAAGCGAATGTTCTGAACAACCCCCTCCAGATATTCAATCTGTCATTTTTACACGCACTCATTCTTCCAACAATTATCACCTACAGCACAAATTCACAAAATCTCAAGAACATCCGTAATCGAACGGTTACAAAGAGGACACGCCTTCCGCTTCGACCACATCCCTCTAGAACACGCCCTACAATAGGTATGCCCACAGGGGATCAACGCCGCACCCTTATTTCTCTCCGTGCACAAGCAACACAGCGTATCAAACCCCCCTCCGACATCATCGCCGTCATGCGCCACCCTAACTATCATCCAATCAGTGGACTCCACGTGTACTTTTCGGCGTTCAGCAGCCAATGCAGTTGCAAGGTTCATGGTGGCGCCGCCACCAATGCAAGATCCCGGAGTTGTTGTGTCCCACGCTGACGGCGACTGATCGCCGGAGAATAAGAACGGTTGTTCTCCGGCATCGTTATCCAGAACCCATTTTGATGACCCGCAAAATGAGAAAAGGTTGATTCGGTTCCAGCCGACCCGCCGTTTGAGGGTCTTCCACGACGGCCAACGACGTCGTTTGCCACCATCCATTTTTACTGAATGATATAGTAATGTTTGAACTTGAATAGATTCAAAGGATAGATAATCAATCAGCTACCATGCAACATTGAAATCGCCATTGTTGATGATGAAGAAGAAAACAGAAGAAATGAGAGAGAAGACTGAAGCATACATTATGCATGTGGGAATGATCACAATTTATCGTTTCCTGAATAATTTATGACCAAAAAGAAAAGGAAAGAAATTAATTAAATTTATTTATTTGTGTTTAAAAGGAAAATGAAAGAATACGATAAGATTTATAATATTAATGTTCTTAGAATTTGATATGAATTATGCTTTAAAATTATTTGTTTTCGTAATGAGAAAGTTATAGTAAATGTTATTATGCTTTAAAATTATTGTTTCGCTTTTGTATATTTTGTAAAGGTTAGCTTTGATTTCTAACTTTATGTAAATGTTACTTTATTTGCAACCGTTGAACGTTGGTAAATTGTAATGTACTAATGTGTAATAAATTGATTTTGTCAAAGTATCTTTTTTCTTTTTAAATTTAAAAACAAAACCAAAAATATCGCCAAAAAGTATAGATTTATATGTATAAATCAAGTAAACTTTCTCAGTAAATATTTTTTTTTGAAAAAAAAAAGTTTTTTTATATATAAAAAGTAGCAAAAATTTAAATAAAAATTGTAAAAAAATTTGGCATGTTTTTTAGACTTTTTTTAGTTAGTTTTCGAATTTTCACTCTAATTAACGGTTTTTAATTGAACCCTCCCCTGTATATATATATATATATATATATAAATGTATCTTGGAATTTCTTTTTTTAAAAGTTAATGTTTTTTACACTAAAAATTCTAAACTATTCTCTCTTGCTTGCTCTGATGTAAACCTCAGACTTTCCCTCTAAGAAACATATTCCTCTATCAAGTGATCAAGCCTCAAATTAAGTATGATGTATTTTAGATATGCAAAATTGAAAATTCATAGTATATGTTAAGACAAACCTAACACAAGACATTAATTTAACCACCAATTTAATGAAGGTAGGCTATTAATTATTATTATTATTATTATTATTATTATAAAACTATTTCGGATAAAATGATAATTTCACGCGATATTAAGACTCGTCATAGGAATGGGTTATTCCTGTAACCACCATCCAGCGTGAAAATAAGTATTCATTTGTGGGAGGGAAAGTATTTGAGAGAGAGAGAGAGAGAGAGAGAGAGAGAGTTGTGATGATCCTTACCTCGAGATGTATCCTCTATATATAATTTTCGGTGAATTAGGATTTCCCTCAAAGTCGGGGAGTTAGTTGTACGGTAATCCCCACTTTATATAAGATATTGCGAATCTTCTATTTGCATGGCAATATAACGATAATATTCTTCTTAATTATGTCGCATTTATGACGGTTTAGTTTACCCGACCCGGGATGAACGAGTCGGGTCATTCCTCCACATGTCCCCCTAGTTCGATGCTATGGGAACTTTGCATGGGGTCGGGCTTAAAAATAAAAAGAATAAAAGCCAGATGATAGCGATGAAAAGGTACATTAGGGAAATCAATTGGCGGCTCTTACTGTCAAATGACAAGACCCACTAATGAGTACACGTGTGTACACGTGTCCCCTTGAGCTCCTAATTTGAATTTCGAAAAAGGAGATATGAGGGGTATAAATAGGAGAAGTCCCTCACCGGATGAGGATTTATCCCCAAAAAAACCAAACGTCATTTCCACTTTCCCCGAAATTCCTATGGCCCCAAAGACTTCCGACCAAATTCAGATTGATGACACCCTATACTGCAAATGGAATAGGGCCCCATTTGATGCTCTGATAAAAACTTACGGCATTAAACCTGAGTGGTACCCTGTTCTGCCATCGGAGAAGGACACCGCCTTTCCCCTATGTGACGGCAAGATCACATTGTTTGCCGATTTCTTCAAGTTCTGCAACTTCCGACCACCAATAACCAGATTCTATAAAGAGATATTGGATGAATATGTCGTGCATATATCCCAAGTGCATCCGCTTGGTCTCATGAAGCTTTGCCTTTTTGAGTATGCTTCACTTAGCCTCGGGTATTTGCCCGAGAAATTGGAATTTCGTGCGTTTTACACGTTGGCTAGGAAAGCCCCCTTCTTTAGTTTCGATCGCCAAAGCACGGATGTATCATGCATGCGATTGGTTCCCTCCAGTTCCCAGGATAAGGATTGGAATTAAAACGTTCTTCTTTATTGATGCCGCTGTCATACCGGAAGCGATGCACTGGAGAGTGATGGCATAGAAGGAGAAAGTGAACGACACCGCCCCGCCAAGGCTGAGTATCAGGCCAACGTAACAACCATCGAAAAAGTCCCTAAACAACTCGTAACCGAAACTCCAGACATGCACGACCAGAACCCGCATGAAAAACGAAGGACTCCTACCTTCAACCACGTCGCGCTACGCGACGGTGTTAATGAAGTTTAGTCGCGCGACGCGACGCACATGTTCACCGCCTAAGACACGTGGTGGACATGTTTCGTCCACATGGTAGACCTATTTGCTGACTAAGGCCAGCTAAGCCCTAGCTAGGCCCTTCGCGCTACGCGAAGGGTTTGTGCTGATATGGTCGCGCAACGCGACGAGCTTCATCTACAACTATAAATCAAACGTGCATGGGACTTCAGAACTCACTCAAACTTTCTTTTCTCCCTTTGAAATTCTGGCATTATACCCAAAATACCTGAAGCACTGAAACTCTGCTCGTTATCAGAGTAATAACTCGAATCACTGGTATGGTACTTTGTCCGATCGATTGAAACCGATCCAACGGATGTTTAAGTGCTGCTTGTATACGGCTATACTTTGTCATTCGTTGTGGGTTTTGGTCTCGTGATTATCGTTAAAGTTGAATTGAGTTAATACACTAATACATGTGCATTGTGTGTTTAATTAGGAAACCAGGCTTTAACCAGCAAGCTAATACAGATACCTTAAATCTGCAACGTGAGTCATTCTCTTTTATCAAAATGCATTTCAAAACCCTAATTTTTTTTCTAGTTGTATTTACAGTGATTAAGTCTTTGTAGTCTTACTGAAATTAGTATCAGTATGTGGGGTTTTGTATACACTACTTGATAAGCTTCACTAGTTGAGAGAATGATCAATAGTGATATGACCACAGTCACAGGAACTGCCTAGTGACAAATACTTTTGGGTAATAGTAAGATATAAGCAAATGTAAAAACTCTTGATACTGTAATTATAACAAATGTGTTTTTAAATAAACACCGGTACCACTTGCATCTGCTCACGGCTCCCGCCTGGGGTAGGGTCGGGGGTCATGACACCCCATCCCTGATGTAGCCAGTTTGCTAAGTGCGTCAGCTATCTGATTTTTCCACCTATGTATGTGCATCAGGCTTACGCTGTCAAACAGGGCGATTATGCTTTTTGCTTTGGCTAGGTAATTCGCCATGTATTCGTCTCGAGCCTCATACGTTTCGTTTCATTTATTTGATTGTTAACCAGTAATGAGTCCACATATGCATCCACCCTAATGGCACCCAAAGCATGCGCCATGTGCAGTCCCGCCAATAGCGCTTCATATTCCGATTCATTGTTCGAGCAGTCGAACTCGAACTTTAGAGCGTACATTAGCTTGACACCATCTGGACTTATTAACATAAGGCCTGTTCCAACCCCCTTACCACTGGATGACCCGTCTGTGTAGAGCTTCCATGTTTTTCGGGCAGTACTGGACTCAAGGGCCTCTAGGCCATTCCCTGGATGTGTTCTCCTTCTGGGATTTCAGCCAGGAAGTCGGCCAACACCTAACCCTTTATGGTTGTACTCTTCCGATTTCGACATCCAATGTTCCATGCTCGATAGCCCACTTTGCTAGTCGTCCCGAAATCTTAGGCTTTAAAAATTTGATGCAGCGGGTAATTGGTCAGGACCTGAACTTTGTGGCCCTGAAAATATCTCCTGAGA
Organism: Helianthus tuberosus; assembly: GCA_030545235.1. NCBI lineage: Eukaryota > Viridiplantae > Streptophyta > Magnoliopsida > Asterales > Asteraceae > Helianthus > Helianthus tuberosus. Next base: position 51,063,695 of record CM060410.1, on the reverse strand, counting down.
CGCCGAGAAGCATGAACTAATGCCAAGACCAATTTTTCCAACATTGGGTACCAGGTTTACGGGTCCGCTAGTACCCTGCTAACATAGTAAATCGGCGTTTACACCCCTCCCCACTCTACCATGAGCATTGTGCTAACAACGTAATGAGCAGCGGATAAATACATCTTCATTGTTTCTTCTGGTCTTGGGGCTGTCAGAGTTAGTAGGCGAGCCAAAAAAACGTTTCATTTCTTGTAGGTATTCATCCGCTTCCGGTGTCCATCTAAAGTTGTTCTTATTTAAACAATCCTTTAGTGTTTTTATGAAAGGCAACGATTGCTCCGCGTGCTTTACCAGGAATCTGTTGATTGCCACCAACCTACCGTTAAGCGTATGAGCTTCCTTGAGCGTCCGCGGAGAAGGCATGCTGGTGATTGCCAGTACCTTCTCCGGGTTTGCTTTGAACCCATCGCGCGTGACGACCACTCTGAGAAAATTACATTCTTCAACTCCAAATGAGCACTTCTTTGGATTGAGCTTAATATTGTATTCTCTCAACGTTTGGAATGTTTCCTCAATATCTCTCAGCATGATCTTTTCCTCTGTGCTTTTAAGAACCAAATCAACCATATATACTTCCAGATTTCGCCTGATCTGCTTGGCGAAAGTTTTTTCCATAGTATTTGGTGCGTCGCTCCCGCATTTCGTAATCCGAAGGGCATTTTTGTATAACAAAAGACACAAATGTCGGTGTGGAAAGCTGTTTTTTCTTCGTCTTCCTCTACCATCTGATGGTATCCCTTGTATGCATCCAACACGCACTTGAAAGGAAAAGGGACTAAAGAGTTAACTTTGAAGTCTATTTCTAGGAGTGGGTATGCATCTTTAGGTCACGCCCTGTTGAGATCTTTGTAGTCGACACACATTCTCCATATGCCGTTAGTTTTCTTCACCATAACTGGATTTGCAATCCAAGTGTGGTAATTGGTTCCCTACAGTATTCCCGCTTCAGTTAACTTTCGGACCTCCCTAACTATTGTTTCTTTTCTATCAGGTGCCATACGCCGCTTCTTTTGAGCGATAGGCTTGATTCCTAGAAGTGTGGATAAGCGATGTTCTGCCTGATCCTGGGGTACGCCGATCATGTCACGATGTTCGAAGGCGAAGTCGTCCATGTTATTACGGAGTAATACCTTGAGGTTATCTTTTACTTCCGGGGAAAGGGTATCGCCGATAGTTACCATCTGATTCGGGTGCTCGTACTCAATACCCACCTTTCTGGCCCAATTGCTCCAGTTGGGCCCTGCCTACATCTCTTCGTATCCATAACCTCACCTACGCGGTCCTTATGCACTGTTGACACTCCCCTCGGGGTTGGGAATTTCATGAACCCTCGCACCGTGGAGATCATAGCGTCAAGCTTAGCTAAAGCATATCGCCCGATAATAACGTTATAATGGGAGTCTGCCCTAACCACTAGGAATGGAATAATAATAGTTCTTTCACATGGCGCCCTACCAAAAGTAACCGGGAACGTTATCTGCCTAATTGGGTCCACCTTTCCCCCCGTAAATTTCTTGATAGGGGTGTGGGCTGGTTTTAAAAGGGCTCTGTCCTCTCTCTGCATGCGATTGTAACACTGCTCGTAGATGATGTCCTCTGAACTTCCCGTGTCAATAAAGATCCTCCTCATGCTATAATAACCTATCGCAGTGATGATGAGAGGGTCGGGACTGAGGTGGGTATTCCGTTGCCTAGGTCCCACCTGCATATTTGTCAATCAAGATCCTCCTCATGTTATAATCACCCATGCTTTGTTCCCCGTCTGTCTTCAATATACACCATGTTCATGTCCTACTGCTTTTTTCCTGCCTCAGTGTCTTTAACTTTAATAGGCAGGGGACCTTGTTTGATGTCTTTAACTATATGGGCTAGCTTTCCTGACTTGACATAATACTCAATTTGCTTTTTTAACTGGAAGCAATCGTTGTTGTCATTCCCCCAGCCTTTGTGGTATTCGTAGTACTTCATGGAATCTTTTCCTGTGCGCCCTCAAAGGATTAGGTGGGTTGAGCTTAAGATTTTATGAGGCAAGGATCTCTGCGGGCGTCTTATTTAACGCGGGGAAATCTGGTTTGGCCTTACTTGGGGAGTATTCGGTTCTCCCGGGTGTATTCCTTGGCTTGTCAGATCTTACTTGTGATTCGGTATTGCTCCCCCTCGAGAACCTGCCACTCTGGCTTTTGATCTTTCCCCTGAGGCGATCCGTCTCTTCGGACCCCATATAGGAGTCCTTTTGATTGTTCGCTACATGACTTGCTATTATTGATTTCTCTTGGCGCACATACACTTTGGTGGTCTTCATGATTTCTTCTATTGTGTCAGGAACCCCGTTCTTGTCATATAGCTTCCTGAGCAACTCGTCATAATTAACACCTTGCAGGAAGGCCTCGCATGTCACACCCCAACCGATGGCGGAAACATCGGGGCATGGCTCTGAGCGAAACAGATTGTCCAGAAGTTTCCATAACAACTATATTTACCAAATATTTAAAGCAGCACGTCCCATTCCATGTCATAAATGATAATACAATTATTACAGAAAAGATCTAGTCAAATTGTTCTGTTCCGACAACTCAGATTTTTATTACAGACAATTGTTTATTGTTGACCTAGGTCTTTCCTAGCCTCGATTTCACAGCACAGAAAGCAAATAAGCATCCTAAGCACATGTCACATACGTTAAAGTAAAAGTCAATACACATAGTGTAAAGGTGAGCATACAAGTTTGATAATAGCATATAGAGTTCGAAAGTGTTACGCATAACCAGCACGTACACAGAGTGAAATGAGGCATGTTAGTTATCGACATGAACCTATCGATACCAATGACTGCGGGTTGACTGCCTAAGGCAGTTCGCGATACATACTCACCACTGTGAGCCATGTAGGTAATTGTCCTTAACAACCCCCGAGTGAACGGGGGCTGAGTCCAAACTAATAGTACTATCGTTGCTAAGGCAGGTAGACAGCATTCCATGTGTAAACATAACAAACAAGCATTCATTAAGTCACGTATACATGCGATAACGGTTAGCGTTTAAAGTATTGCGTAGTGTGTTCGATGTGATTTTGTATAAGTAACGTATGTAACACCCAAAGGTGCGTAAAGCAAAAAGGGATCGAGTATACTCACAGCGGTTGATGGATTGAAGGGAGAGCTAGAGAGTAGGGTTAGCCTGAACAAATTGAATACCATAACGATAAGTGGCGCGTAAAATGGAACAAGTGAGAGTTGGGTCGATCATCAGTTCGATCGGATGGTAATCCGATCGGACGGCCGGTCGTTCGGTTGACAGTCCGCTCGGATGGTCATCCGGTTGGATGACCTTTCGAGTGGATTGTTTCTTCCTTTGAGAAGGATGTGTTTGTGTATGATGGCTTGACTTTTGAAGTTTTCGTTGTAGCATTTTGAAAACATAGAAGTATCTCTACCTCTCAGGTCGGTCGATCGGACGGTCGTTCGATCGGACTATAACCTGATTGGTTAGACACTCTAGTGAGAACAAGTTCACAGCAGATTTTCACTCGATCGGACAGTGGTTCGATCGGGTGGCATCCCTTGTGCTTTGAACATGTTGAAAATTGTTTAAGTGTTGAAGTCTGATCATTACATGGTCAAGTTGCAGCCCGTTCGGATGGTAATCCGATCAGTCAGCACTTAGTTCAATGTTCATCCTTCGAGGTTTGAAAATAAAGATTAAGTGTGGGACCAAGGTGCAAGTCGTTCGGATTGGCCAGTCGTTCAGATTGGTTGTTCGATCGGACAGCAGTCCGATCGGACGACACTCCGTCCTGGTCGACCTGTTCGTCTTACACTTGGTTGTTTGATTGTTTGTCATTTTATCGAGACGTGTTGATACCGTATTAAGCAACAGAAACCTTGTCAATACTTGGTACCCCCGATCGGACAGGAATCACCCAAATCCGGTCAGTTCACGGTTCGAGACGGTGTTTCATGTTTAACCCAAAATTGATAGTCTCGTGGATAGAATCCAGATCTTGAACCAACGCAACCACGAGAATGAGTAGTAAGTCGGCACAAGCTCCGATTCTATCGGTTTTGAGTGCATTGAGTGTAAAAGAGTTGAAAGAAAGTTGGATAACCATCTTTCAATCCTTTTCATTGTGAATATGTTTAGATCTATGAAATATCTTTGTTTGTTTATGTGGAAATCGGTTAGATCTAAGTTGTTCTTGGTGGATTGAGGCCAAAACATGAAGTTCTTCAAGAACACATGATGACGTCATCCTAGAACACCTTGAATCTTGATGATTTCACGGTTAAAAGTTAAGATTCAAAAGACAGAAAGGTGTAGGAGTGCGTGTAGATTAAGGAAGTACAAGATTTAGGACGAAATCTGTTGGGATTGAACCCTATCAGAGGAACAGATAATTAAAGCCAAAACTGGATCAGAGCAGTGGATCCAGAATAAGCAGACGTTTACAGATTAGTTCATGCAAATCTCTCCCCTTGAAAGTGGCTTTGTATCTGCTGACCTCCTATCTACTGATCTTACTAAGTGCTGACCTACAACTGCTGGCCAATGTCAAAGACTGATGGAAGACCAAAGCTCTGCTGACTCAATCTACTGCCTTGAGTCAAGTACTGCTGATCCGGACAAGCACTGCTGGGATCACAGCAGTGGAAGGATGCAGCAGCTGTTTATGTGTCTTTTATGTATTAGATTGTAATAGCAGTAGTTAGTACATCAGTGTTTGTATAGATCAGTGGTTAGAGTTTGTTAGGAGGTTAGATGTCACTTTCATGGTGACGTCAGCTAAGATGCTCAGTGGTTTGCAAGTGCCTATAAATAGTTCAGTACTTTGTACTGTTCTATTAGCTCTTTCACCACATCGTCTTCTTTGCACGAACAAACTGCTGAGCTCTGGCTGAGGGGGAGTTTGCATTCTTACATCAATCATTGTAATCGTTGTTGAAACAAATTCAATCTTTCGATTCATTGTGTAAAGATGTTTGATAAAAGTATTACTCTCGTTTGATTGTATGCAAAGTTTGCTTTCATCTTATTTCCGCTGCACAACTCTTTCATTTCCATCTTAATTACAAACGAAAATACAATCAAAAAGAAACTCAGATCCAACAATTGGTATCAGAGCTTGGACAGTCAAATTTGATTTAACAATCATTTTGACGTAAATAGTTCAGCTCATAACAGTTGATACTGATCGTTTGTTCGTCCGTTGAAAAACAGAGCAAGGATTAATCACCATTAAAGTTGATTTCTCAGTGTCTGTAAAACAACAAGAATGACGTCACAATCTCAGGATGATAAAAACAACATCGGCTCACTTTTTAAACCACCTATGCTAAAAAGAAATGAGTACAACATCTGGCAGAGGAGGATGGGTCACATCCTCGCTCAACAAAGCACAGGTTGTTGGAGGTCTGTCACCTTTGGTCCTCATGTTCCTTCAGTGCCAAGCGCTAAAGATGCTAAAAAGTTCGTTCCAAAACCAGTTGAAAATTACACCGAAACCGATTTTCAAAAGATCGAACTAGATGCTAAAGCGTTTAGCATCATAGCATCAGCGCTGCCCAATGAAATATATGCTGGACTGTTACACTGTAACAGTGCCAAAGAATTGTGGGACGCACTTAAGGAACAGTTTGGAGGTACTGAAGAAGTCATAGAAAACAATAGGGAAATCCTGAACCAACAGTATGAAACATTTTGTCATGTTAGAGGTGAATCACTGACTCAACAATTTGAGCGGTTTAGTTGTCTCATCAGTGAACTGAGGCTTGTTAATACTACCTTTACAAACTCGACTCAAAACAGCAGGTTCCTCAGGTCACTGCCCGAAAAATGGGACACTATAGCCTTTGTCACCAGAAATTCACCTGAGTTCAAGGATCTGACCTTGACCCAACTCCATGGTCGACTCCTGACTTACGAAAGGGAGTTGAACCAGAAAAGGAAGTTACAAGAGTCAGGAAAAGCCGTTGATGATTACACATTCGGTAATACTGCTCTTTTGGGTCAAGAAGAATCTGGGAGCAGTGGTAAGGACCAGGGTTATGATCACTTCATTGACATAACTGCTGGTGCAAATTTTAACAACCCTGATCCTCACTCTGCAAGTTATGCATTCACTGCAAACGAAAACCAGATGTCAGATAATTTAAGCTTTGAACTAAATGATTTGCAACATTTTGATCCCACTGATTTAGAGGAAATGGACATCCTGCACCAACTGGCTTTGCTAAGTGTTAGAACTAGCAAGTTCTACAAAAGAACAGGGAGAAAATTCCCAGGTTTGCATGGGAATCTAAGGGTTGGGTTGGATAAATCGAAAATCAAGTGCTACAAGTGTAATAGGTTGGGACATTTCGCTAGGGAATGTAGGAGTCAAAATACTGGTCCCATAATTACTCATCCTAGCTCAAATCCTAGACCTCAAAACCAAAACACTGTGCACTATGCCCAATATGCCCCAGCAGCTCAAGTGAACACTGCTCACTATGCTGCTGCCCCTGTGCCAGTACATTATGTCCAAACTACTGTTCCACAAATCCAATATGTTCAAACCCCTGCTCCACAGGTACAAGTGCAACCTGTTGCACCTCAAACCACTGCTCCAGCAGCAGCACAACCAGATCAACAAAGTTTTTTTACTCAAGGGTTTGTTGACTGGAGCAGTATGCCTGAAGACCTTAATGATGAAAATTTTGCACTCTATGCTTTTAATGAACCCTCACATGATGAGTTTTGTTTGATGGCATTAGAGTCAATACAGGAGGGGATTGAAGCTAAGGAGGAACAGCAGTGCTTTGAAACAGTGGAAGAGGTGACTGAAGCAGTGGTTACTGCTGTGGCTGGTGAACTACTGTTGGGAGAAAGTTCAGGTACTCTGATTGAACCAATGACAGATCCATGGTCCATAGAGGACAAAGAAGAAGAGAAAGAAGAAAAGGCTGGTGAAAAGAAGGTAAGAGCTGATGATGATGAAGATCATCAATGTGATTGTGCAATGATGGCAGCTGCCAAGGTATCTCCTCAAGTTCTTGAAAAACTGTGTTCAGACAATTGCATAATTGCTTTTGCTAACATCAAAGAGGTGAATGAAAACCTTCGGGATAAAATCTTAACTGATGAGGTCAAATTTGAAAGCTCTTTAAAAGAACTTAAAAACAAATTGACTGAAAAGGAAAAAGAAATCAGCTGTTTGAAAGAAGAGCAAAGTATAACCAAAACCCAACTCCAAACTATGGTAGAAAAATACCAAGTTTGCAAAAAGGAGTTGGAGTCTGCCCAGATTACTTGTGAAAGATGGGTGGAATCCTGCAAAGGATATGAGGTTATGCTTGAAAAACAGAGAAAAAGCAATGTGAAGTTTGGGGTTGGGTATAGAAAATATGATGATGAAAACACTGCTTTTGAAAACTCTGTTCAAACCACTGATGAAGCTACTGAGCTTATCCCCACAAACAAGAATGGCCAAGAAGTGAAAATCACTGACAAACTTGGTAACAAAATCACACTTAACAGACCAATGGGTTCCTCCACTTTCAAGGAGCTTGAAGATCATCAGTTTAAACCAAAATGGTCTGATGAGTGTGATATTCTTGAAAATTTCAAGCCAATGGACTTTACATCAATTGATGGTGCTAAAGCTCCAAAAGCTAAAGTCATACCTCTCAAAGATATCCCAGCAGTGGTTAAAACCTCTGCTGCAAAGGAATCTGAAAAGAGAAAGAAGAAAGAAAAAAATTGATAACCTGTTTTGTGAATTCTGTGAGAAAAGGAATCATCTAACAAAAGACTGTTTCCACTTAAAAGCTTATGATCTATACAAAACAAGTGTCATTGTTTCAGCAGAAAGCTGCATTGTCTGTGGGAAAACAAACCACAAAACTCAAGCATGTGTGTACCTCAAAAACTTTGATGTGAAAAAGAATGAGTACATTACTAAAACATCTTTGAGTCCATCATCATCATTAACATCTGTCAAATTCACCAAGAAACAACCACTGTTTGTGCCAGTACAAACAGCTGTTACAAAACAGCTGAACCAAACATCTGTCAAAAGAGATGTTCAGGTTACTGATGCACCCCCTGCCAATCAGTTCAGAAAAGGCAGAGAAAAACAGTCTTACCAAAGGATTCCACACGTTTATGAGGCCTACAAAAGGCCCTCTAAACCCAAAGTGAACAGGCATCCTTTTGGTTACCAGCAGATGATTGGTCAGGACCCACAACAGTGGTTAGAGAAACACTGTTCTAAAACAGTTCAAACCTCTGACCTAACCACTGTCCATCATTCTGCATCCATCCCAGACACTGTTGAGACCCCATCCAAAGCCCTGCTGGCTTTGGAGACCTTAATGAACTAATCCTTTTACTTCATGCGCAGGGAGCTTCTGCATGTTTTGATAGTCTTTGGTATGTAGACAGTGGAGGCTCCAGGCACATGACAGGATGTAAAGCCCTCCTCAAAGACTTTAAAATCCATGGTGGGGGTGATATATCCTTTGGGAATAATAGTAAAGGGAAGGTTCTGGGGTCTGGTACAGTGCAATCTGGAAATGTAAAATTTGAAAATGTCAATCTAATAGACAATCTAAAATTCAACCTTCTGAGTGTGTCCCAAATGAGTGACAAGGGATTTGGGTCATTCTTCACAAAAGACTGTTGTAGGATTGTTGGACCAAAAATGGTCAAAAAGATTGAAGCAATAATCAAAACTGGTCAAACTAAACTTGTTGCTCAAAGAAGTGGCAATGTTTATGTTGTTGACATGTCAAAAGAGTGTCCCAGAGCTGATGCCTGTCTGTTCTCAGCTGCCTCTAACAAAGAGACAGAACTTTGGCACAGAAGGCTGGGACACACAAATCTTAAGACAATCACAGAAATTTCAAAAAATGGTTTGGTGAGAGGCCTACCACAAAAATTGTTTTCATGTCCTGAACATTGCATTTCCTGTTTAAAAGGAAAACAGCATAAAAGTTCTTATAAGTCCATTGAAGAGTCCAAAACAACCCAGTGTTTGCAAATGCTACACATGGATTTGTTTGGCCCAGTTCAAGTCATGAGCCTTAAAAAGAAAAGATATTGTTTGGTTATTGTTGATGACTTTTCTAGGTTCACATGGACTTTCTTTTTGCACTCAAAAGATGAAACTGCAGGCATTTTGCAAGACTTTGTAATACAGGTTGAAAAGCAATTTGACCTTCCAGTAAAAAGCTTCAGGAGTGACAATGGCACAGAATTCAAAAATAGGGAGTTGGATGCCTTCTGTGTGAAGAAAGGGATTGTAAGGCAGTACAGCATCCCAAGAACACCAGAGCAGAATGGGGTAGTGGAAAGGAAGAACAGAACTCTGATTGAGGCTGCCAGAACCATGCTTGCAGATTCAGGTTTGCCTTTAACTTTCTGGGCAGAGGCAGTAAACACTGCTTGCTATGTTCAGAACAGAGTTTTAATAAACCCCAGGCACAAAAAGACTGCCTATGAAATTCTGTATAAAATTAAACCACTGATCTCATATTTCAAAGTGTTTGGCTGCCCATGTTTTATTTTGAACTTAAAAGATTCCATTTCAAAATTTGCAGCCAAAATTGATTGTGGTTATCATCTGGGATACTCAACCACTGCCAAGGCCTACAAAGTGTTTAATACACGGACCAAGGCAGTGGAGGAGACTTTGAATGTTAAGTTCAATGAACTTTCATCAATGAAAATCCCAGCAAATCCTGCAGATCTGTTTGATCTTGAAAAATTCACTTTTGAAAATACTGCTGTCAAGACTAACAGTGCAGGTCCATCAGAGGATACAACACCAGACTATGGGTATGAAATCATCATCCCTCAAAGGTCTGCCACAAAGGGAAAAGCATCAGCTGTTCAAAACAGTTGTCAAAGCTCTACCACTGCTACCTCAACAGTTGTTGACCAAAGTAGCCCATCAACCACTGCTTCCACATCCTCAAACACTGCTGACAAAAGTCCTCAAACAGTGGATAAAAGTCAGCAGTTGTCCACTTCATTACCTCCTATACCACCACCTTTTGAAGCCACTGCTGGATCATCAAAGTCCCCAGCAGTGGTTAGCTCAGATGATACACATTTGCAGCCTTCACCAACCAATGCCATCATACCATACCAAGGAGATTTAATCTTCTTGAGATCTCATCCACCTGATCAAATCATTGGCAACATAAATGAAGGGGTGCTCACAAGAAGCCAAACCCAAAACATTTGTCTTTTTGCTGGTTTTCTATCACTCCATCAGCCAGTCAAGTACCAAGAGGCACTGAAAGACAACAGCTGGGTAGAAGCCATGCAAGAGGAACTCCAACAGTTTAAAAGACAACAAGTATGGGAGCTTGTACCACTGCCAGAAGAGGTTAGTCCCATTGGCACAAAGTGGGTCTTCAAGAACAAAACTGATGAAAGGGGTATTGTTGTCAAGAATAAAGCCAGGCTTGTGGTTCAAGGTTACAGACAGGAAGAAGGGATTGACTATGATGAAACATTTGCCCCTGTTGCAAGATTAGAAGAAATTAGACTGTTCCTGGCCTTTGCTGTCAACCACAATATGAAGGTGTTTCAAATGGATATCAAAAGTGCTTTCCTCTATGGTACAATTCAAGAAGAGGTGTATGTTTGTCAACCTCCAGGTTTTGAGGATCCATTTTATCCAGATCATGTCTACAGGCTAAACAAAGCCTTGTATGGCTTGAAACAAGCACCAAGGGCCTGGTATGAAACTCTTTCCAACTTCCTACTCTCAAATGGTTTCAAAAGAGGTACCATTGATAAAACACTGTTTTTAAAATGGAGAGGGAAGGATTTAATGATTGTCCAGATTTATGTGGATGACATTATTTTTGGAAGCACATGTAACTCAATGTGTGAAGAGTTTAGAGAACTCATGACAGCTGAGTTTGAAATGAGTGCAATGGGTGAGCTGCAATGCTTTCTTGGTCTCCAAGTACAGCAAATGCAAAATGGAACTTTCATTCATCAAAGCAAATATGCTAAAGAACTTTTAACCAAATTTGATATGAATGATTGTAAACCATGCAGCACACCCATGGCAACAAATAAGCTGGTCATGTCTGATGAAAAAGATGAGCTGATTGACCAAACACTTTATAGAAGCATGATTGGGTCTTTATTGTACCTAACTGCATCTAGACCAGACATCATGTTTGCAACATGTTTCTGTGCAAGAAGTCAATCAGCTCCCAGAAAATCAAATCTCATTGCTGTAAAAAGGATCTTCAGATACATAAAAGGTGCTCCCACACTTGGTATCTGGTATCCAGCTAATGGGAACATCAAGCTTTCAGGTTTCTCAGACAGTGACTTTGCTGGATGCAACACAACAAGGAAGTCCACATCAGGAGGGTGCCAGTTTCTAGGTGATTGCTTAGTCTCATGGCAAAGCAAAAAGCAAGCAGCTGTTTCAACATCCACTGCTGAAGCTGAATACATTGCTGCTGCAAGCTGTACAGCCCAACTCCTGTGGCTTCAAAATCAGTTGCTGGATTTTGGTATCACTGCCTTAAAGACACCACTCATGTTGGACAGTCAGGCAGCAGAAAATATCATCAAAAATCCAGTTTCCCATTCAACCACCAAACACATCGACATCAGACATCACTTTGTGAGGGATTGCTATGAAAAAGGTTTGATTTCTCTGCATTATGTCCCAACTAAAGATCAGCTAGCTGATGTGCTCACAAAAGCACTTGATACAGCCACTTTTGAAAGCTTGGTCTCTAGAATTGGGATGCTGAACATGGAATAACAAGCAACATCTTGTTTTTCCATGAATAAAAGCAACAAAATGTTTTCAGAAAATCACTCCTTAAAAATAGCTAAAAATGAAATTTTTCATTAAATCCTTAAAAGTCTGCCATTAACCACTGATTGTTCAAAAGTCTGCTCTAATTGAAAAGTCTGTCCACTGCTGAAAGTCAACCCCTGCTCTCTCATTATTTTGATAAACTCTGTTGTTCAAAAGCAGTGTCTTATCCACTGATATGCTATCCACTGATAGTAAAAATCATCCACTGCTTTCATACCACTGCCTTCATTTGTCCCTATCACACAAGTACTGTCCTTCACTTTCAACAGGGGTTGTCACGTGGTCAGTACATATTGGTCAGACCTTTTGTAACGGCTGCCACCTCAGCATTCACTTTCTTCCCTATAAAATCCCCCAGTCACCATCAAAACAGGGTTTTACTGTCGAATTGAATTCTTAAAAATTCTCTTCTCAAAACAGTTTTTCATCTCATCTTCCACAAATTTCTTCGATCAATCATCCTCAAAATGACTAAATCAAAGACATCTGCAAAACCCTCATCCAAATCATCATCGAAAACAGCCTCTCAAAAGGCAATCTCCACTGAAATTCCACATAAACCATCTCACAATCTCCTGGGTCTTCTTACAAAACCCAGTTCCACAAAGGAATTCGATTCCATCATTGATATCATCATCGCCTCAAAGTACAAAACTTTGTTGACAGCGGATGCACCAATTTACTTGGCAACCCAAAGGGAGTTTTGGAAGAATGCAATCCTTGAAACACAAGGAGAAGCTGTAATAGCCATTAACTCTACTTTAAAGGGAAAAGAAGTCAAGATTACACCACAAACAATTTCAGAGGTCTTTCAACTCGACGATCAAGAAGGTAAAATTACTTTCCCTAAAAACGAGTTAAAAAATGATTTTCTGGAAAGGGGGTACAATGCAGAGGTCAAAAAGGACACCTTAGAAAAAGGTTACTTTCCTCCTGCAACAAGATTTTTATTTCACACCCTCTTAAAATGTGTTTCAAACAAAACCACTTCTTTCAATGAGATACCATTAAAAATTCAAAAACTGGGATTTGCAATTCTTCAAGATGAAAATTTTAACTACTCCCAGGTAATTTTTAATGATTTGGTTAACAATGTTGAAACAAAGGCATTCCTACTTTTTCCAAGATTTTTAAGTTATTATTTTGAAATGAAACTTGGAAAGAAGGATGCTGCTGCAATAAAACAAGGTGATTCCATTCAAACAAATTGCTTAACTGCTGAAACTTTTACAAGAATGTCCACACCTTGCAAAACACAAGCAGAGGTGCCTGAGCAGATTTTAGCAGTTACAACTGCTCCTCAGGTATCTGCTGCTGAGCCCACTGCTCATGGTGATCAAAGTGGCAGCACAACTGCTTTGAAACCCACACCAAAAATCACCAAAAAGCCAACAAAAAGAAAAACACAAAAACCCCACAAAACCATCAAAAAGGCATCTCTGGAGGATGAGATACCAGAGCTCCTGCCAGTGACAACACAAAAGTCACAAGAAACCACTGCTGCTACTTCCTCACAGCAGTTGGTACAAATATCTCAACCCATAGCTGAAACTCCTCCTGTTTCTTCACAAAAAGAACAGGTTGTACAAATAGGGTCTCCACATCATGATGCTCTGGAAACACTCGTTTCTATCATCCACAGTCCAATGCCCGAGACACATCCTATTTCTACACCAACCATCACATCCACATTTCCCTCACCAATAAAACCACTGTTGGATGCAATTGATTTGAACCAGGCATTATCCAGTCCTTCTCAATCACCTATTAATGAGAATATACCTCAACAACTGACTGGGTCTGATGTATCAATCTTTGCTAACCCACCAACACAACCTGAGGAGGTTACACCCCTTGAGTTACAAGTAACTCTTGGTGGTAATCCAAATGAAGCAGCCACTACAACTGTTACACCCACTGGGTTACATTTGGACAGTGGTTACATTCATAAGACTTCCTTGGAGGCAATTCCTTTTATAGCACCTCTGCCAACCACCAGTGGATTTATTTATCCTACTGGCAACATCAAAAGGTTGTCAAGTGTTGAAGGAAGAAGACCCCAGTACCAAGAAAAAGGGGCATCAGTGGTTAATGTTTGGAGGATATTCCCTACATCTACCACTGATAAAACCACTGCTAGTGGGAAATCAGATGATCCCATTAACTTGGGTGATGGTTTAAAGTACCAGAAATTGACGGATCGTATTGCAAAGCTTGATAACTCTGTTGCAGAACTCAAAGATATGCTACAACAGGTGTTACAAGTTCAGAAGGTACAATCAACTGCTGTTCCACCTCAAGCACCTGATCCACAAAGGGCACCTGCTACAAATGAGCTCTGGAACTTGTTTCAACCTTTTCTCCATCAACAAGCACAATTAGCAGATCAGCAACATGAAAAACATGTCCAACAGCTGAGAAATGCAATGGAGTCAAGGTTCAAGAACACTCAGGCTGATCTGAAGGCTCTCAAAACTCAGATCTTGCAAACCACTGGCACTGCTCCTCCAAATGTCCGCTACATTTCTCAACTCCCAGAAGATAATGCCAAAAAGGGGGAGAAAATTAAGGAATGGAAAAGGGAGGGTATTGAGGATGGTCTCTATCTTGAACCAGAAAATTCAAACATGACCAAAGAGATCCCTTTGCCAGATGGCAGCAAGAAAATTGATGTGACAACAAATGCACTAGCAGAAGCAGTTGCAAGTGTAAAAAGAGATAGAGAGGCCAAAAAGAAAGCCAGGGTGGACAGAATGGATCATCCAGATCAGGGTACTTCTGGGTGAAGGGATCATGAAAATCCAATTGAGGAAAAGAAGAGGCCTACTAGAAAAGTAAGGCAACCCAAATCCATTCCAACCAGACGTTCAAAGTCTGCTAAAAAACCACCATATAAAACAGCTGATGCAGCAGGAGTTACAAAAACTACTGCTTGCCAAACAGTTGTTCCATCAACACACACCACTTCAACACACACAACATCCACCGCTTTACCATCATCACCACCAAAAACAACACCTGCTGACATACAGCAGAAGACAGCAGATGTTATAACATCTGTTGTAATGACAACAGTGGTTGAAACACCAGTTGTTTCAACAGCTGTTAGTCAATCACAATCCACTGCCACTACATCTACCACCACTGTTCCATCCAAAACATCATCAGTCCCTCCTACAAAAAGGAGAAGACTAATTCTCAAAGATGATGACAATTCACCACCACACACATCTTCAAAATCTTTAACACTTGTCACAATCCCAAAACCTGTTCCTCTCTCTTCGGTTCCAATGTACAAGCCCTTACCTCCTGCAGGTGTTCAATTTCCTCTTGAACTAGCAGCTGTTAGAGATGAAATAAAATCCTTTTACTATGAGGATGACCCTGCCAAAAGGAGTTTGCCATCAATAAAGGGATATCCCTGGCCTAAAAATGTTGATGAATATCTGGAAATCAAGGCCAAGCAAGCAAAGGATATCTCAAAGAAAAACACACAAGGGAAATCTGATAAAGAAATTGCACAGAGAAGTCAATATTTGCTCACACAAGTCAGATCCCTAGAGCAATTTGCAAAAAATGTTAGTCAACAAATTTCTGAAAGAGCAGCTGAATCTCTGAAGAAAGACTACATTGAAAGCATCATGGCTCACAAGAAGTACAAAGGAGAGAGATACATGTACAAAGAGTGGACTATTCCTGAACTTGAAAATGAAGCAGCAAGAATTCAAGACATGATAAAAAGGAATGTCACTCACACTCCTCCTAACTGGGCAGAGTTTAGAAAGAATGTACCTGACAAACAGGAAGAGCTGAAGAGAATGAAAGAGGAACTGATAGCAGCTGATTATGGAAACAAAAGACAAGTTGCTAGATGGAAAGAAGATGTGGTCAGGGCTACTTACAAAAAGTTGGAACAATTAAGAAAGAAAGATCCTTCAGTTCCTCAAAAGCCTGACTATTCTAAAGCAGAGGTTTCTAAAAAACCACCAAAGCTGCAAGTCAAAAGAACCATTGCTCCAGCTGGTGCTGCCATCTACAAAAGAAGGAGCAAAAACCAGTTTAGCATGGAAACAATTCAAGATCTATTAGCAGGAGATGCCATTGTAAAAGCAGGCACGGAAGTAATGATAAAAGAAGATCTTGAATTGGAACAATCTGCAAGTGCTGCTCAGCCAGCTATGAACAGGCCAGCCTCACCAAATACTTCTGCTAATAAACATCTCCCAAGAAACCCTCCAGGCTCAAAAATACAAAAGTGGGAAACTGACAAACAGACCTGCGTATTGACTTTGCTCAGGTCTGGTGGAGGAGTGGAGAAAATATCAAGGGAACAAGCTCTTGGCCTGAGTCTTGAAGATTTGTAGGATCTCCTTGATCTTCCACTCAGCAGGGATGATGAAGATACAGATGCCCTAGACTTTGAATTACAATTTAAAGGTCAGATAAGGGAGCTGTTGATGAGGCAATAAAGAATTCCACAAATAATGAAGAGTTTTGGCATTATCTGTTCCAGGGGGAGATTGTTGGGATTGAACCCTATCAGAGGAACAGATAATTAAAGCCAAAACTGGATCAGAGCAGTGGATCCAGAATAAGCAGACGTTTACAGATTAGTTCATGCAAATCTCTCCCCTTGAAAGTGGCTTTGTATCTGCTGACCTCCTATCTACTGATCTTACTAAGTGCTGACCTACAACTGCTGGCCAATGTCAAAGACTGATGGAAGACCAAAGCTCTGCTGACTCAATCTACTGCCTTGAGTCAAGTACTGCTGATCCGGACAAGCACTGCTGGGATCACAGCAGTGGAAGGATGCAGCAGCTGTTTATGTGTCTTTTATGTATTAGATTGTAATAGCAGTAGTTAGTACATCAGTGTTTGTATAGATCAGTGGTTAGAGTTTATTAGGAGGTTAGATGTCACTTTCATGGTGACGTCAGCTAAGATGCTCAGTGGTTTGCAAGTGCCTATAAATAGTTCAGTACTTTGTACTGTTCTATTAGCTCTTTCACCACATCGTCTTCTTTGCACGAAAAAACTGCTGAGCTCTGGCTGAGGGGGAGTTTGCATTCTTACATCAATCATTGTAATCGTTGTTGAAACAAATTCAATCTTTCGATTCATTGTGTAAAGATGTTTGATAAAAGTATTACTCTCGTTTGATTGTATGCAAAGTTTGCTTTCATCTTATTTCCGCTGCACAACTCTTTCATTTCCATCTTAATTACAAACGAAAATACAATCAAAAAGAAACTCAGATCCAACAAAATCTTACCGGGATTGCGAGAAATCGAAGAAAAAGCAAGGTTAGAGCGCTGGTTGGACGTCAGTTGCCAAAAGTAGAAAGAATGAAAGTGACAAGGGGTATTTATAGGGTTACCCAAAGTGGAAAGGAATGGAGAGGGGTTGGTCGATCGGTTAGGCAGTCCGATCGAACAGCTGTCCGATCGAGCGGCTGCTCGATCGACCGGCTGCTCGATCGACCGGCTGCTCGATCGACTGGTCGCCTGGTTTTCTATCAGTTACCTTGTTTGAGTGTTCGGTGCGACGAGTTTTGCCGTTTCGATTGCGATTGCGAGCGTTTCGATGCGATAGAGTTTCCTAGTCAAATTACTTTTAATCCCAACTACTATATCAACATACAAGCATCCTTATTTCGTATTCGTTTAGCGTTTGCGATTCGATTGCGTTTCGATTGATTCCCACACATATCATAAATAAGCATGCACAAGTAACACATAAGGCACACACACACGTATAACAATAACCAAAATGCGTAATTCGAGTTGCGAGTGCGATTGCGATAGCGATAAAGCGATTAATCGAGCGATAAATAGCGATTACTATGCGATTATTAATAGATATTCCACATAATACAACTAAAGCGAAAATAAAATAGGCTAATTACAAGTCAAGGAAGTCAAAACAGGATTTGAGCAAGAAGAGACAGATCGCAATTAGCAATCTTTTCTTCCTTTGACTTCAATCTTGACTTTGACTTTGACTTTCGAAACACGGGGTGTTACATCGCATGCTAAATCCCTGTGTTAGCCCAGGAATCGCTATGCTTTCCTTGTTAAATCTTGCGAGAAATTTTTCTACATATTCGTTTTCCCGTCGTCGTATATGCAACACCTTGTTTCTGTCTTTGGTGTGTCTTCGCTGCTGGCTAAACTGCAGTGAGAACTTTGCCATTAGTTCCTCAAAACTATCAATTCCTCCAATTGGCAAACTATCCCACCAAACGCGAGCGGCGCCCACGAGGGTTTGGACAAACATCTTAAACCACAAGGGCATCAGCCATAGGGCCACCTCTCCCGCGCTCTGGAAGGGATTGATATGATCATTTGGATCACCTGTCCCATCATATTTGCCCACAGTAGGCAGCATCTTTGGTTTATCTTTTATGGGCACTTCTGTTATTCGCCTGAAAAACTTTGACTTGAATGTGACGTCTGCCGGTTTATACGGCCTAGTCAACTCCTCTTCATCCAAGTCAATGGGCTCTGCTACCGGCGGACCCTGGGTCACGGGAGGGGTAACTAATTATGTGACCGATGAGGGTCCAGTATGAGCGTAATTAAGTCATTGTCACACACTGGAAACATTACCACCGGGTGTCCCTGTTGTGGTCGTGTTGACAGACGTTGAGTATGGCCCAGAGTGGTCATACCAGAGAGAAGGCTGCATGTATTGGTAGCCCCATGACTGACTTCCTTCATATGGCATCCCGAAGCCATACGCCTGAGGCGACATGGGCGGGATGTAACCATAAGGTGGCATGTAATAGTAAGGTGGAATATACGATTAGTTTCCTGGGGTGATGGGGGAGTTCTGCACGACCTGCAACATCACCACCGCCTGGTGAGGCGGGTTGACATTGCTGCTATCAAGGCTGCCAAATACAATGGAGGGAACTGGAAACTGTCCGCTGGCTGGTAATATTGGGCCAAGTCTCCACGGCAGATGTGTTGATGGGTGGTGCTGGCTAATAATAGTAATCTCTAGGACCCACTGCTGGCGTGAACATTGGTGAAGTTGGGTTCAAGGAAGTTCCATGCGAGGCAGACAGAGTAGCCGTTGCTGCCGCCGATGTATTGAGGGATTGGCTCAGTCCCACGGTTTGAGACGAGGGATCTACCGACCCTGTTCCAATGACTACTGCATTAACCAGCCTTCTTTCATACCCTGGGGGCATCTCTGCATCAAATTCCAGATTCAAAGATCTGGTAATCACCGGAGAAGAGGTCACCGCCATAGCGTCCACCTTTACTCTATCTTCTTAACCTTCGGAAACTGGAACGGTGCTGATCATAGCACCCGTGTTCGAACCACTAATCATGGTAACGGATTCTCAATATTTCAGGTCTCACGGATGGCGCCAATGTTGAAACGTCACCTGAAATACGTCCCTAGGTTAGGTAATCCGGCTAGAAGTGGTTTGAACTCCGATCTGCAAAACAAGACATCGTTAGGACTCTTCACAGGAAAAAGTTATTCCTGTAACCACCCTCCGGCGTGAGAATAAGTATTCGTTTGTAGGAGTGAAAGTATTTGAGAGAGAGAGAGGGAAGGTTGTGATGATCCTTACCTCAAGATGTATCTATCCTCTATATATACTTTTCGGTGGATTAGGGTTTCCCTCAAAGTCGGGGAGTTAGTTGTACGGTAATTCCCACTTTTTAGGAGATATTGCGAATCTTCTATTTGCATGGCAATATAGCGATAATATTCTTCTTAATTATGTCACATTTATGACGTTTTACCCGACCCGGGATGACCGAGCCGGGTCATTCCTCCACAGTATTGATTATAAAGTGAAAGTTTGAAATTTAATTATCCAATACTCTAACCTAAAGACCGATCACCTCATTCCTTTCAATATTGTGGTTGTTTAACCTTTTAATAACCAAGACTTTCATCTTATTTTTTTTTATATTTTAAACCTTATATATTTATATTTTATAATTGTCGTGAAATTGACCGGTGTGTCGCGTCGTAGTAGTTCCCTCTACTGGTAATTACATGCATGAGTAACTAACCAAAGTCTAATATGATATTGCATGTGTTAAATCGCTTTATTATACTTTCAATCGTCCATAAATATGTGATGTCACCTAAACATAGATACAAATACAACATATAGCCTTTTAACCGGTGTCGATCACGTGACACACCGATACCTATTACATAGCCCGGCCCTACACATGCATACATGAGTTTTTCTAATTCCGAAAAATTGGGTTGCGACATATTGACCCCAATGTGGTTTAGGAAACTTTTATGCTGACCCCAGTGAGTGTTCAAGAAACTTAACACATGGAATATAAAGTTAACACTTTTATAAAGTCGTGGTTAGAGGATATGAAGTAAAGAAGGATATATTTGACAGATATCAAAGGTGGGGTTGATTTGGATTGTTCATTATCTTGCATGATACGGGATGTTTTTTCATATATTTGGTTTTTCATAATGATAACGTTATATTTTCAATTATTTTCGGAAAGACCAACAGAAAATTTTGTATAAACTAATGATATTTTAATTTCTGCAAGTAAATTATCACATAAATTGTTAATTAAAGAGCTCCAAAACGATATGATATTACGTTTTTAAGGAATATCACATAAATGCTTTTTGTTGTAGATGTCACCCTTGTTTGTGTATTCCTAAAACTAAATTTAGTTACAAAGTTTTATTGAAACCCTATGCAATGATGTATGACTAAGAACGGGCTGCAGACTTGACCAGATGTGACGAGGAACATGTGTGTTGCTTGTCGCGTTGCACACAATATGAAAGCGAACAAAGCTAATGCCTAACGCTAATCCTTAAAAAGGGTCAATTTGAAGTAAAAATTTTATTGTAATATATTGATAGTTCTCCTAAACGAATTTTTTGCAATAATAGGTGGTTTGAACCACAAAAGAGTGGCATTAGGTGCTCATGCATATTGTTTTCACTTTTAGGTAAGTTGTAATTTGATAAAGCGACCTTCATTGAATTTTTCTGCAAAATCTGGCAAGTTCTGCAAAAGCTGTCAAAGATGTTGAAGGTCGCTGAATGATCTTGCTATCTTCACAAGGTCGCTGTTTCAGAATCCAACCTTCTTAAAGGTCGCTGTTTGATCTTGCAAGCCTTTAAAAGTCGCTGTTTCATCTTCCAACCTTCAGGAAGGTCGCTGTTTGATCTTGCAAGCCTGATAAAGGTCGCTGTTTCATGTTACAAGCTTATGAATGATCGCTGTTTCATTATACAAGCTTATACAAGATCGCTGTTTAAAGTTACAATGTTATTCAAGATCGCAGTTTCATCTTACAATGTTATACAAGATCGCAGTTTCATCTTACAAGCTTATTCAAGATCGCTTTTTCATGTTACAACCTTATTAAAATAACTGTCATCATACATGCAACTTTCGTTTGCAAGTAATGCAACTTTCGTTTGCTAGTAAATATAGGTGACTGTTAACCTTGTTGTCCTTTTCCTGCATGAAATGTGAGTGGTTAATGTAAAGGTGAAATGACTAAACCCTAGGCTCTCACATGATATGGAATCAAACCTGCTAAGTTGAATAGTTTTGTGTAAGAAAAATACTGTAGTGTAAGAAAAATACTGGCTTTCACCATGAATTCGAATAATGATGCACAGATTGAAGTCTTTACTAATGAACATAAGGCAAAGCACTCGAGATACATTTTCAATATCAAACGAAGCTAGGGTGAATAAGGACTTGGGGCATTGGCGTTGTCTCGCCAGAGGTCGTTTCCTCTCGTTTTGAGGGGGGGCAAAACGGCCAAAAAGGCATTTTTGGCTTATTGTCTAAAAAAGTGGAAATTTATATTTAATAATTTAATACAAGTACGATAAACAATTACACGTTTTATTACATGTAAGGGTGAATAAGGACTTGGGGCATTGGCGTTGTCTCGCCAGAGGTCGTTTCCTTTCGTTTTGGGGGTGAAAAACGAGCTGCATAAAACTCATCCGCCATCTCTCGTCTGTATTTCACGCAAGCCTCGACAAGATCTCCCCCAATCCCGACGTCCTCATCATTAACCAGTTTACTTATCAACATACAAACTAACACCCCTGAATCTGGTCCTGCGTTTTCTTTTGATGTTGGCAAACTTCTGTATGTGTCACCATTGTGTTTTCCACATGTGGGCGTCCAGAATGTTCCCAGTATGCAATTTTTTCCAAAATTTTTTTGAATAACGATTCAAATTTTATTAGGGTTGGGTATACCCTAACTTGAATCAAGCTTGACCCATCAGAAACACTTGAAGTACACGTCCCAGTAAAATACAAAGTAAGGTGAAGTGTCCCCATATCAACACGAACCATGAACCAGTCTTGAAGGTCAACACAGATTGGAATATAAACCTGATACAAAAATAAATAAGTTAAACGTATTTGGTTTAAAATATACAGTGGGGGATGTAAGTGTTACCGTATCGATGTCCCAAAATGGAAGGTAATGTTCCTTTAATCCAATAGCAAAAGGTAACGCACGATGGTTAGGATTCTCTTCCAAAAGGTCGAGAAATTGAGGTGGGAGAATCGTCCATGGAAACAGTTGTTCTGGTCTTTTGGATTTTTTTATTAAAATCCATCTGAACCTCATCATTCTCGTCACCCACCCACACACATGCTACAACGGTGAAAGTTTTATAACATAAGAATAAAAATAAATTTTCGGAGGGTTTTAATAATTTATACTCCTTACCAGTGGCGACAAGTAACAGTAGTTCTCGTATCCAAGTAGGGCACCCCAAAACTCGGACCCGAGTTGTCTCCTTCCAAGGAATCTGCTATAACAGAAAGAAGAATCTCCGTTATGATAGAAAGCCATTACAGTTTTTGACCACGATATAGACTCTTCTGTTGGGTAATAATACCAGCGTGTCTTTCTGGGGATCTTTTCAGGGGGGGTATCAGGGACTTCCTCCAGCTCCAATAACAAGTCTTCCGGGTCCCCCATTTGTTGTGTGTCGTTGGTGCAATTCGAGATGGGGGTATGAGTGACTATTTATCCAGAGATGTTATACTAGGTCGCTGTTTCATTCAGAGATGCTATACTAGGTCGCTGTATCATTCAGAGATGTTATACTAGGTCGATGTTTGATACAGAGATCTTCTAGTAGGTCGTTCTTTCATCTATAAAAGGCCCTCCATCGGTACCACCGCATCACTCTTCTTTGCAATACCATTTCGTAGTAATGGATAAGCGCAATGGTAAGAAACGGTTACCTCCTTTCTCCCACTTTCAAAACAATTGCTTGACTGAAGAAGACATGAAAGCTATATTGGAATAGGAACTACCCCCAAAGGTTACGGTTCTGGAGGAAGGACAGAAATCAACAAAATCGGAACCTGTCGAGCAAGGAGGATCGTCTTCCGGTGCAGTTGTGAATCAGCAACTGGCGAAACAGAAGGACGTTTGTGGAAGAAATAAACAGGTTGAAGAAAGCCCCGTTGTTAAAAAAGTTTGGACCTATGACAATCAACAGTTTGATTTCAACCCTAACCCGGAGGAGGATTACGACCCAGAAGTCCTGAAGGAAGCTTGGAACTATGAGGAAGAAGAAGAAGATTGGTCCTGTGTTTGGCACAACCCATATTCTGGAGAAGAGTCAGACTCGGAACTATCATCTAGAGTTGACTGCCATTGGAAATAGGGTTGCTCCTTTTCTATCATGATGTTTGTTGTAGTGGTGTTTACTTGAAAGTTTTTTGTCGTTTTCTATCTCTTTAGTGGAAGAAGGTTATTATACTTTATTGTATCAGTAGGTTATTTTACTAGTATTATAATAACAACCCACCCCTATACTGCTCCTGTCTATAAATACCACCTATCACCCAAATATGTCTTCACATCTTTACCTCACCCCACTAGTTATTCGGATGGCAGATGGTGATAACGAATTACACATTCATTTTCATTTGCATATACATGAAGGGGAGCCAAACCCTGCAAATGTTGAACGACAACCTACTCGTAACTCTGTAGTACCACAACCCAACAATAACTCGCTCCCCCCACAATCCCTCTGTTACTCCGGTGATCCTCTTCCCAATGACAATAGTGCTTTGCTCTTCGCTGGACAACAGGCGAACCGTCCTGCCGCTTCACCCCTCGACCAACATCCTCGCCCACCACCATATGTTGAACATCAAAATCGAAATCCTACCTCCTTTATGCAACGACCTCAACGTCCTTGGATTGTGCAGAACCCTAACCCTGCATCGTCAAGGGTTTTAGAACCATACCCCGCGATATGTAGGTTTGGATGCATCTACCATAGCTTGTGCTACCACCAATACGACAGTGATCGTGACTCTAATGCGTTATCAGATGATGCCGTCGTTAGTGATGATCCATGGGAACGATATCACAACATTGACAGCGACTCTGATTCATCCTTTTGATTCCAGAGCATGACTCGAATGCGTTATCAGATGATGTCGTCGTTAGTGACTTAGGGGTTCCTGTATTTGTAGATGTATTGTGTGTTCGTGAATTCTCCTAAATTAAAATAAACCGCGTAATGTTCTTTGATCTTTATATTATTGTGATGGTCAATATAAAAGATTGTGAATTTTGTGTTTTGTGTTTGTGAATTTTTCTTAAATTACACCAATTGAGAATTCAAACAGAAATACCAAACACATAAAACATAGGAGGATACACCTAACAGTTAACATTAAAACCACAAAAAGATACTAACTTAACGTCGGCCACAGGTCTTCCTTTTGTGCCCGGTTTCTCCGCATCTGCTGCATCGACGTGCCTGGGGTTCATCGTGGTAGTTAACATCCATCTCGTTTTGAATTCTTCTTGAACGAACCCTGCCTCGATGTGTTGTGACCCTCGAAGGGTCCCCTTGAATTGTCCAGTCCACTTCTTCCCACTCATCTTTGTGTCCCAGGGTGAAAAAATGACCGCTATACTGTTCCTGATAGGTGGTGGTGTGGAATATGGAGTGGGTAACGTCATGTGGTTGCTCACCCCTCCAAGCGGAAACGGAGATAGCATGGGAACAAGGGAATCTAAGCATTTGCCATTTCCCGCATGAGCACCGGTGGCGTCTGTATTCAACGGTGTACTCGTTTCCACCGTCCTCATTGGTTTCTTCCCTTGAAACCACCGCGTAACGACCTTCTCTGACATCGTAGACGGACACTTCATGTTGCATGGCTACGGAATGCAACTTGTTAAACCTGGACCAAATTCGAGGGGGTAGAGGGGTATTGCAGCTTTGGGCCATCTGCGCGTGGCGAGCATACTCTGATACGTCCTTGGTGAACGTATAATGAATCAAGGCTTTTACTGGCAGCAGTCTTGCTTCCCGTAAGACATTATTCATAGACTCAGATATGTTCGTCGTAAGGTTACCCCAACGACGGTTTCCGCGGTCATGAACAATAGTCCACTTGCTTTTGTCGATGTCGTTCAGGTAGTTCCAAGCACCCCGATTTAACAGCTGCATTTCCCTCACAGCCCAAAGATACTTTCTTCGTTGACTTGTGCTCCCGATCATCCAACACAGCTTCCTAAGAGATTTGGTCTTGAACCTACCACTAAAATTGCTTCTGACATGCCGCAGACAATAACGGTGGTAGGCGTTTGGTTCCCTCCAATCCAGAAGGTTCTCCATCGCATTAATTATCCCGGCATGACGGTCTGATAGAACACAAATTCCACTGTTACAGTCTTTGGTGACGTATTCTCTCAAATTTTGGAAAAACCAACACCAACTATGAACCGTCTCTTCGTCAACTAGAGCATACGCCACTGGCATTATGTAGTTGTTGGCGTTTTTGGTTACCGTAACCAACAACTTACCACGGTACCCTCCTTTCAAGTGTGTGCCGTCCACAGAGATGACAGGCTGGCAAAGATGAAACGCGCGAATAGAAGGACCAAATGCCCAAAAAACATATTTGAATGTTGGATGTCCTGGAGCCGAGTGCGGGTGATGAAACCATGAAACCACCGTACCAGGGTTTCGAGACTGAAGCCGTAACACGTACTTTGGCAGCTCCTGAAAGTTGCTTTCCCAGGTTCCATATATCCTCTCAATTGCCTTTCTTCGTCCACGCCACGCCTTCGTATACGTAACATCGACAGACATCGCTTGCTTTATATGCGTCCTGATGTGTTTCACCTTCAACGCAATGTCTGTACGAATTTGTGGCAGGATGTGTGTAGCGATATCCTTAGATCTAAGGCACCTGTTGTTGTTGCGTACCACCGTGGAATAACAACTGTGGGCAGGCGCCCAGTTGGTAATTTGCCAAAGGTGTTGGTGTTTCTGTTTTGATGCCGTTGCACGCCATTCACACAAAGGAGCATAAGGGAAAGGGCTTTTAGAATTTTTGTTTCTCGTGTAGAATTTAACTTTGTATAAAGTTGGTTTGCTATCCATCACAAAAATTTCCCTTCCACGGCGAATGTTCCATTCTCGGATAGCAAGGTCCACCTCCTGTTTTGACTTGAAATACATGCCGAGACGTATCTATTTTACTTTTGGATTCCATACGTCCATTGGATTATCTTCATAATCCGGACACATGTAATCCCTAAGTTCCTCGTCCTCGTCTGGGTCGTCATGTGTCGCTGGAATGATAGGCCTCGGCTGAGCCAGGGTCAACTCAGTGTGTTGGTTGACTGCAGCCTCGTCGTCAGAAGTACCATCGTCGGATGGTGGTGCCTCTTCACTTTCAGAAGTTTCTTCGGTGCTGCAACTTTCCGAATCATCAAAACCGTCATTATTGTTGTCACCCACCAGAAACTGGGAGGACGGACCTACTATGTTATCAACAGGAGGCATCAAGTGGTGTTCTTGAGTTGTTTGCCCGTATCCCTCGTCATCTTCATCAGAATCTTGGTTGTCAACAACATTACGTTGTGTAATGTCATGCAGAAGGTTTGTGAAACTCATGTGTTGGACAGGATTGACTGCCTCCCACTGAACATAGATCTCGGCAATGAAGTTGCCATCCGATACTTCGGCTAAATAGTTCATTGTTTCAACACCATCATCGTTGAAAATTTTTGTTGTCTGAGATATGCCCTGAAACGTGTACCCTAGTAACAATGAAAGGCGCACCGATTCTTTCTGTAGTTGAACATGATTACAGATTGAATCCACCAATTCGTCATACGAAGATTTATGTCGCATAAGGAAAAAGGTTGTTAGCATGGATTGGTCAAACTGAACAGCCTCGTTAACAAAGGAAAACACACCGCCCCAATATAGTCTTACGAGGTATGGCCGAAAAGAATCCATTAACTAAGAAAGTGAAATGTTAAGAAATGTTAAGGATGATTGGGTTGTGTAAGCTGGATTTCGTTTGTTAAGAAATGTTAAGGATGGGTGGGTTGTGTAGTGGGTTGAGAACCTAATACAACTAGTATTTATAGTGTTGGAGTAACAAGATAGTTGGTGGAGCCCACCATCTACTGGATGAATATACATATAATAATATTTTTTAAATATTCAAAAAAGTAAAAATGGTAGTTCTCTTAAAACAACTTTAAATACATTGAAATGGTTATTTGTTTCAACTAATCATATAGTCGGATTTTATTATTCGTTTGAAGTGGTTCTAATTTTTATTTTTTGAACCATCATTGAAATTAGGTTTACAACAAGGCATGATACAACACAAAATTTAAAAAGGTTTACAACATTACAATAGGATCTATCAAACTCGCAAATTACATAAATGTAGTACTATTTTAATTACATACAGCCAGAAATACAATGTTCACTTCGTACTATTTTAACAAATCATTTCTAATTGCAAGACTGTTTGCCGGGCTTCCAATTAGAACAGAAATACAGTGAATTTAAACCCGTCCCATTTCTTCATATATCGAGCCTCCTGATGCAACTTTTTTTGCGAAAGGAAATGAGAGGTCGAAGGTTAAGGATGCTGAGAATTCTGCAACCTCGGTGATGTTCGGCGAACAACATTACAATAGGATCTAAATCTCCTACCGAAAACGGGGGTGATGCCCCCACCAGAAGTTGCAGAATAATTTACGGGAGGAGGTGGTAGATGAGAAATGCCTCAGCGTCTGCTAAATCTTTCATAAGACTCAATAGCAGACGTTGACGCATCCACAGCAGCAAATTTCATTATCTTCGTACACCTTACGGGAGGAGATGGTAGATGAGAATAATCTTTCTCCTCCACACAAGATCTTCCCACTTGATATACGAAAATTAAAACTGAGAAAAACATCATGACGAATGATCCAAGAGAATCATCATACATTGACCAAATTTTCCTATCGGCAGAAATATCAACCAACGAACATTTTTAATAAAGAACATCATACAACCTTCAATAAGCTTGTGGTATGAAACAGCAACCTTCAATAAGCTTGTAGTATGAAACAGCAACCTTCAATAAGCTTGTAGTATGAAACAGCAACCTTCAATAAGCTTGTATATCATTCAGCGACCTTAAAGAAGATTGTTATATCACTGATGCACAATTTAACAAGAAAGTGATATGAAACCGCGACCTTTAACAAGATTGTTATATCATTCAGCGACCTTAAAGAAGAATGCAGAACCATACAGCGACTTTTAACAACCTTGTTATTTGAAACAGCTACGGAAAAGGCCACGTTGGACGTTTTTTTAAAAGACAAAAAAATGAGTTTTTACGACTTTCGGGCCCCCCTGAATGACCCGAAATGCATTCCGCCGAGCAGACGCCCCTGGTTCCCGGACAAATTTACCCCTCCTTATAAGTTAGAGACAAACGAACCCGGTGGTGGGAGCCACACGGGTGAGGAAACGGCCACGGAAAAGGCCACGTTGGACGTTTTTTGACAAGAAAAAAAAATGACTTTTTACGACTTTCGGGCCCCCCTGAATGACCCGAAATGCATTCCGCCGAGCAGACGCCCCTGGTCGCCGGACAAATTTACCCCTCCTTATAAGTTAGAGACAAACGAACCCGGTGGTGGGAGCCACACGGGTGAGGAAACGGCCACGGAAAAGGCCACGTTGGACTTTTTTGACAAAACAAAAAAATGAGTTTTTACAACTTTCGGGGCCCCCTGAATGACCCGAAATGCATTCCGCCGAGGAGACGCCCCTGGTCCCTGGACAAATTTACCCCTCCTTATAAGTTAGAGACAAACGAACCCGGTGGTGGGAGCCACACGGGTGAGGAAACGGCCACGGAAAAGGCCACGTTGGACTTTTTTGACAAAACAAAAAAATGAGTTTTTACAACTTTCGGGGCCCCCTGAATGACCCGAAATGCATTCCGCCGAGGAGACGCCCCTGGTCCCCGGACAAATTTACCCCTCCTTATAAGTTAGAGACAAACGAACCCGGTGGTGGGAGCCACACGGGTGAGGAAACGGCCACGGAAAAGGCCACGTTGGACTTTTTTGACAAAACAAAAAAATGAGTTTTTACAACTTTCGGGCCCCCCTAAATGACCCGAAAAAAAAACTTTTATTATAAAGATAGTATGAAACCACAATTCATAAACCCAAACAACATTCATCCTACATACAACGCCATCTATAAAGCTCGTTAGCCATGTGGCGACGGTAGTTGATACAAGCCTCTTCTACGTCACTTTCATCAATGAGCGACTTGCCTCTTACAAGGTTCTCCATCATCATACAGACAAGCACCCCTGAATTACCAATGTTACCATTGTCCTGACGTACACCATCTTGAACATAACCAAATGAAACTTTTTTCTTTGTGCAGTATCTTGAGTTTCGCCAATACTGGATTTGGTCAAGAAAATGCTTGAAGAAAATTGGAAAAATGTCCATGATGTTTTCAACCACTTGTCGTTTTTCATTTCCCCATCTTTTATCAGTCCAATATTGTGTTATTTCCATGTTAAACATATCAACACGGAATAGTAACCAGTCCTCCTGCTTAATCCATATCGGAATATACAAATAATCAACCTCCCAAAACGGAGGGTACGGTTCCTTCCTTCCCGCCATGTCTACCGCTCTTAAACAATCTTTCGTATAACACACGTCTTCAAAAAATTGGGGAGGTAAAACCGTCCAACGCAATTTCCTTGACGGGTCTTTTAAAAGTTTAGACTGTCGTAGCCGCATCAGCCTTAACGTCCACGCTTGAACATGCTGCCATAAATTTAATTTATCTAATTAGTGATTTGTATAATAAAAACTTATAGTGCTAGGATTGAAATTACAATGTCATTTAGGCATGCATTAGATTCGTAGCCTAGTAGACTACCCCAAAAGCTTCTAGGTAGTTGTATTTCCCCTAAAAAGCGAGAATAACAAAAGGGGGAATCCCCCTTTAGGTAAAAATCTACAGCATCCCTTGACCAATTTTCGGAGTCTTCGGTTGGAAATGCAAAATTTTTCCTTTCTGGAGGGCTGCCAACAGGTTTACTCGACTGAGCAGACGACCCGGGGTTATTTAGGATAACGTTTCGAGTCGGCTTTGGAAAAGACGAAGTGTTAGAACGACCGCTTGGACGTCTAAGTTTGTTTAGAATCGAAAATGAGGTTTTCGGGACCACATGCGAATTGTTTTGCTCATCACCTTGGTTTGCCATAAAGGTGGTTGTGGTTTTTGTGGAGTTCTAGTTCCATATGGTGGGGGTATTTATAGTGGGTGGGAATCAAATTAAACATCATTTTTATTTTTAAGAAAAATGCATAATTGTTAAAAATTGTGAAATGTCCTTTATACCCTTAATGATAAACAGATATAAATACCTCATTCCCAAAAACGATCCAACCGATTTTTACTTCTCTTCTTTAGAACAATAAAATAAACGTAAAATATATTGCACTAATAACAACAAAAAAAACACACTATATTTATTCAAAAATGTATTACACTATGCAAACTATGGGTCATTTTGTGGAAACATGTTCAAGTCGAGAGTCCAATCTAAGGGGTTTGGTTCAACATTTTCATATCGGTTCCGGTGGTCTTCGTTACTTTGGCTTGGGGCCCAGTACTGATAGTCTGTTTACGTCTCCGGCATAAAGGTGATCGTCTGTGACGCGGGGGTAACAAACCCTGACTGACTTATGTTGTGGTCCATCATATGTGGCGAGGGGCTAAAAAACCCTGCCTGACTTATGTTTGGATCCACAAGCTGATTGTTGTTGTTGTTACCCATATCATTTTCTTGGACCTCCAATAAGTCGGTGACGTCAATACCGTCGGAATTCACGGCCGTAGCCAACAATGACTCCCATGGCTCAGTACTAACATTAGCATCCGCAAACATAGTGCCAGCGTTTTGTGACACACCAAAGTTTCCCGAAAAATTTCCATTTTCGTTGACACCGGATCCTGACCCCCCCCCCCTGTTTCAAAGTTCGTGCCCCAATTTGATGGCCCGGGCTCTTGAACGTTTCTACCACCACGACCACGACGTCGTTGCCTCCCTAACCTCTGTGTACGAGGATATGAAGCAAGGTCCACCGGCTCCCGTGACAGATGAGTCGGATATTGTGTGTATTGTGGAACATTAGACATCTCAAGGGCCCGATACGCGGCACCATGAATAACGTCCACATCTTCAGATCGGTGAATTAGACCCATCGTCTCCGACTGCAAAAAAATAATTAATAATTAATTTTTTTACTAACAATAATAAAGGTAACTTTCAATAATTTTAAACTTGTATATACCATCATTTGGGCCCTTGCTCCTTCGTCTTGAAAACCGCTCGTAGGGCCAGCTGGCAACTGTGGGTTAGACACATATAACACGGTATGTTCCATGTACCACGGCATGTAATCATTGGCAACTCCAACAGATGTCATGAGTTCCCCGGTGACCAAGTTTTGATGACGTGCCTCCCACTGACAAACATACGGTGCGTGACGACTTAACCAGTTCCAGCCGGTTTTCCCGACCCGGTTCATGGAATGAAGCCTGGCATGCTCATTATGATCTATGGCAATTAGGTTAGGTATATACTGGAACATGCCAAACTGTCTCATCACTCGTTGAGGATAGTGATGCTCCACAACCGAGTAGTATAGCAGAGGGCAACAACTCCGCCAAATTCCCATACCACTCCGACATATATCGGGGGAGTCTACCCACAATGTCGTCGTATGGTCTCCAATTAAACTGAAACAAAAAAAAATCAATCTTTAGAAACGTGTTCAAACAAACTTAAATTTTATATGTCAACAACTAACAACCATACCGTTGCCTCGTTCATAGATTGCAGCTGAGATCTATATGTTCTCAGGCAATGTGTGGAAACATCTGTACACGTTAAGCTTCCCTTCCACCTAAAAGGATAAATAAAAAAATAACATAGTGTTATATAGATACCAAATAATAAATTTAATTATTTCCAATTCACACTACAGAGCAGCTAACGGGGCATTGTACTGGAACCGGTCAACAGCAGGAGCAAAACAACGAAACCTCTCCCAAACCCACACTTGTAGAAGCGCAACTGGGCCAGTAATGGCTATAGCATCAGGTGCTGCAGCATTACAAAGGTTTCTGTAAAGGTGAGCTAACACAGCACTGCCCCAACTATATCCCGAACATGCGGGCAAGTCTACGAGAAATTCTAAAAATTTGACATCAATCAGGTGGTTTGCATTATCAGGAAAGATTGTGCACCCTATCAAATAAAATATTATTTGACGTGCACGAAAAATGCAATCTTCATCTGATGCTTCATTTTCAGAAAAATCAGACGTTATTCGTTGTAAAACTCGGGAGGACTTAACCCTTTTGCCCTTCACATCAGCTTCCTCAGGGGTAAACCCCAACACCTGTTGACACTTGTCTCTTACAGCATACGGTGTCATACCAGTGTCAGCCCCAGATATAGGGAACCCATCTATTGGTAGCCCCCACAGCACGTTGACATCCTGTAATGTCACTGTGGTTTCTCTAAAAGGAAGGTGAAACGTGTGAGTTTCTGGCCTCCATCTCTCAACCAACGCAGTTATTAAGGCGTGGTCTACATACTTGTACCCAATTTGCAGTATCCCGCTGAATCCTGCTGCATGTATTAAACCTTCTACCCTTCCACCAACCGGATTTTCTTTCATATGCTGCCAGAACGTTCAATCTGATCGTCTAATATTTAATGGCACATCATACGCTGTTGGATTTTTGAATACCTCAAACGCACGGTGATTCTTGTCCAAGAACAACACCGATGCATTAAGAGGACCAGGATGACATTCAAAATTCATCTTCGGCTGATAAAAGTTGACTGAATATTTATCGGTAATGAAAGGATTGAAGCTTCGTTTGATATTGAAAATGTATCTCGAGTGCTTTGCTTTATGTTCATATGTAAAGACTTCAATCTGTGCATCATTTTTCGGATTCATGGTGAAAGCCAGTATTTTTCTTACACTACAGTATTTTTCTTACACAAAACTATTCAACTTAGCAGGTTTTTTCGAATTCATGTGAAAGCCTAGGGTTTAGTCATTTCACCTTTACATTAACGACTCACATTTCATGCAGCAAAAGGACAACAAGGTGAAACAGTCACCTATATTACTAGCAAACGAAAGTGCATGTATTCTGCAAAGATGATAGTTATTTTAATAAGCTTGTGACACCATTCTGCGATCTTTAATAAGCTTGTGACACCATTCTGCGATCTTGAATAAGGTTGTAACATAAAACAGCGATCTTGAATAAGCTGCTAACTAGAAACAGCGACCTTTAAGAAGGTTGGAACATGAAACAGCGATCTTTAATAACTTTGTAACATGAAACAGCGATCATTCATAAGCTTGTAACATGAAACAGCGACCTTTATCAGGCTTGCAAGATCAAACAGCGACCTTCCTGAAGGTTGGAAGATGAAACAGCGACCTTGTGAAGGTTGGATTCTGAAACAGCGACCTTTAATAGATTGCAAGATCATTCAGCGACCTTCAACATCTTTGACAGCTTTTGCAGAACTTGCCAGATTTTGCAGAAAAATTCAATGAAGGTCGCTTTATCAAATTACAACTTACCTAAAAGTGAAAACAATATGCATGAGCACCTAATAACACTCTTTTGTGGTTCAAACCACCTATTATTGCAAAAAATTCCTCCTAAACCTTACAAAATAGTTCTTTATAAGAAGTTGAGTAATAATAAAAATATTCACTATGGATCATGCTTTCATACCATTGTGTATCTTTATGTTATGCGTCATTGTTTTCATTTTAAGGTCCATTAGGGCCTTAAAATATCATCAAAACGACAATACTTCTTTTCAACAAGGAAATTATCATACTGGACCATGCTTCTCAGGGGCGGACCTGTAGTGTAAACGGGCGTAGCCCGGGCTACGGCTCAAGTTTTTACTAGTAGTGTAAAAAAAAAAAAAAATTTCCGATTTTTATACACAGGACACCCCTGAACAAGTACGAGGACACCCCTAAAAAATTTTGGGATACCCCTGAGTTGAAGGTCTAGTTCCGCCACTGATGCTTCTCATGTTGAAAAGAGCTTGATAACCACCACCAACACATCCTAGGTGATGTTATGTAACACCATAGTAACTACTATCATTTCATGGATATATACACTACCCATGATCACGAATAATAGTTCTTCAAGTATCTCGTTGGTTTTGTCCAACTCTAGTAGAGACACCCACAAATGCATGAGACAACGCATCTTCCCCAAATTCTTAATATTATATGTCAAAAGTTATTCTAAATGCCTAATTCGGAAGAAATTCTTAATATTATATGTCAAAAGTTATTCTAAATGTTACAAATGACTACCCTTTTATGGAAGTAGGGGCGGCATTCCAAATCAGGGCGGACCCAGGTTGATGGCTGGGCGGGCAAACACACCCCTTGAAAAAAAAAATTAGTGTTTTTAGGCAAAAAAACCGGATCACACCACTTGAAAATATGGTTGAACCACTCATCCGCACCTCAGAAAATAATTTATGAGTCCACCACTGTTCCAAATAACTTGTTTCCGCACCCCATAAATATAATTTATGGGTCCACCCTGTTTCAAATAACTTGTTTTAACGACGATTGTAACTTTACTCATGCTCCTTGATTATACTAAATTAATCATAATCTAAAACTACTTACATATAAAATAAACCAAAAATGCAAAAATGAACTTTTGGTTGTGAAGTAAAATAACTTTTCATGCATTCTCAACATCATACGTATTACTCCATCAATTGGAAAGCTTACCCATATTAATATGGACTAGACCAAAAAACTAGATAGAAGGCTTTGGTGGACTACAAACCAAACCGGTCGCTTCTGTTTAATCGGGGTTTTCAACCGGATCAAAAAACTAGTTTCATTTCAAATAATTTGTGTGGAAGAATATGGTTTTATATGTATAGTTCTTTGCCCATATTGGTGAATATGCAGGGGCGTAGGTTAGTAGGTGCCGGGTGCACCCGCCCCCTCCAATATTTTGGTTAGAAGTGTATAATTTCCGATTTTTCGT
The DNA here is from genome assembly GCA_030545235.1 of Helianthus tuberosus. NCBI lineage: Eukaryota > Viridiplantae > Streptophyta > Magnoliopsida > Asterales > Asteraceae > Helianthus > Helianthus tuberosus. Next base: position 51,028,344 of record CM060410.1, on the reverse strand, counting down.
AGGGCTGGCATATCGTGTATACCCGTCACGATAAGACACGACACGATACACGAAATACCATACACGAACACGACACGATAACTTATCGTGTCCTTTTTTTCAAACACGAACACGACACGATATACACGAAAATTACCTGTTAATACCTGTTAACACGACTATTCGACTGTTATACACGAAAATTACCTATTAATACATGTTAACCCGAACAAAAACACGAACACGACATGCTATCTGAGAGTTACAGAGGGAGTTTAGGGTTTTATTTTTTTTTAATTGAATGAGGAATGAAAATAGAAAGGAATTAAGGAACCCACACGCACATGGCTGATGAGTTTTATTTAATTTAATTTCTTATCGTGTACTAACGAGTATTAACAGGTAAACAGGTATTTAACCTGTTTATACACGAAAATTAACAGGTAATCTCGTGACTACCTGTTTGGTACACGATATCAGTTAAGGCCATACACGATACCTGTTAACTCCGTATAGGTTCGTGTCGTGTATTCGTGTAAAATTGCCAGCCCTAATTTTTCGTCTGAAAATTTTTAAATTATATAGGATCGCCCCTCCAATTATTTTGCCTAAATATTTATACAATATATAAATCAAAGTAAAGTTTGTTACCACTTTAAATCTTAAAGGTTGTCGGACTGTGTTGTAATCCTTCGTCCAGGTTTTATTTATCTCGTACCATTATATATATATTGGTCTTTTGTTTGTTAAACAATATTAGTTTTTTTTTATATGTAAAAACAGGTCCTTTGAACGAATGAAATTTTTTTAGTTTTATTTGGAACTATTATTACCCGACCCGAATCGAATAGTCACCCCGACCCAAAACATAACGATAGAAAAAAAAATAATTGAGTCCCATGACTTTATGCCTCCTCAAAACTTTAAGTCAAGTTCCACCACTGTGAATATGTATATCATTGTTTCACGGGTGGGGCGGACACATTAGTTTTCTACAACGGGGCCACAATATATTAGAATTCGCATCAAGAGCCAATTACATATATCTTTGTAAACTTCATCGAGGGAACCCAAAACCAAATATAGATAAAAACGTTAAATTTACCCATTTTTTTAGTTCTATTAAAATTAAACTGTAGAACGATTATTTGACACTTATTTTTATTAAAACCTTAAAATTTCCTAAATTCCAATATTAACTAATTTTAACTAGTTTTTATTATCTTATTTTATTCTGTGTTTTTTCGTTATTTTATTTCGTCTTATGTATTTTCAAATCTTTAGAATCACTTAAGTAAATAAATCTACATTATTATCGTAATCATATCATTCATCATCTACGGCCACGACCAATATCAATTCCAACCGCTCATCATCAACAGCTAATCTCGTTCATCATCAATAGCCTCACTAGAAGCAATCTCTCTATTCATGTGTGGTAAAGGTAAGGTTGTCGACACCGGTCTATAGCTTTCCGTTTAAAAAAAAATAGAACAAGTCATTGTAAATACAAAATGTAACAGTTCAACTTTCAACACGAAGACTGAATAGTTTCAAATAACAAATGTGAATAAGATGGATTCGAGGAAGTTATAAAAAAAACCCGATAATCGATCCGCCAACCGAACAACCCTAATCCGAACAACCCATTCTTAATATAGATTGGTTATTGTATGAAATCTCTGTCAAGAAATGTAAACCTTATTACGAATATATTATTATTATATTACCTCGATGTTATATATAAGTTATAATATCTAACATCTAACGTTATGCATGTATATATTTTTAACAAAGTCTTACCGTTGAATCCTCCCTTAAATTGTGGGATGTTTCATCATTAAAACGCCTTTAATCTTTGACTTTCTCACACCCCTTGTTTTTTATATCCGGGAAAAAGCATCGTTAATGAAAGCTAGAGGCCTAGAGTTGTCTAAAAGCAGCAGCAATGTACTATGAATAACGACCAAAAACCAGTGGCGGATCTAGGATTCCGACCAAGCGGGAACGTTTTATAAATAAGCGGTAACGAAATCGAAAAAACGTCATATTTTTCCAAAATTTACACTAAAAACGTCAAAAATTTTCCGACCAAACGGTAGCGGGCGCTCCCCCTTGCAATGAAGTAGATCCGCCCCTGCCAAAAACCTTACATAGACGATGGGAGAATGGCAATCTATTATCTATGGATTCCATATTATGTTTTTTTTTTCGAACAGCAAAACTTGCATACAAAATATAGAAACCGCGACAGCAAGAAGTTGGAACCCAAAATTACAATATTACATCACGAATGTTAAATTCACGTCATCTATCCCAATCTAGGGTAAATTACACTTTTCGTCCTTTATGTTTGTAGCGGGTTGCAATGGATGACCTTTAACTTCAATAATTACAGTCACGGTCCTTTATTTAGAAAACTCGTTACACTCTACGTCCTTTAGCTCTAACCAAGTTTGTTTTAAATGTTAAGTTCTAACATGTGCACCTCATCTGAGTGCATTTATGTCCTTAAAAAACCTAAAAAATAAAAACCCCAATAACATCAATAACATCATCATCACCAGCCATCTATCTTCCCAATCTCATTCCCCAAAACTCTCTGGGCCACCCCTACGACAACTGCAACATCGGAGGTCGACCTCCGACGACCTTGATGGAGGTGGGAATGGTGTTGACAGTTCTGTTGTTGTTGAGGCCCACATATGCGGGCTACAACTTCATAAAACACAAATAGCAGAATTAGGAGGAGCTTTACCGGCGGTGTAGTCTTCACCGGAGCAGATCTCAGGCCGTCGGCCGTCGTGTTGCTCCGACGACCATTGTATTCGCCCATTGTATTCGCCTCGGTTTTCTCAACCGAAACCCCAGGCACAACATCTAGTACGGTAACCACCGAAAAACACCTCCAAAACGGAGATCTGTACATCTGAAGCTTTTCCGGCAATGTATCGAACGGATTTTGGGTAAGTATTTGACGGATTTTATGTAAGTATCATCTCAGGTTCAACATTTAACCTTGTCGCCATCGTCGTTTTCTTGCAAACCCATCCCAGAACAATAGCAGTTAACCTGCAATTTATTTTTGAAAGTTTCAAGAACCATGGGTGGGGAATTTATTTTGTGGGTTTAGGAAGATGGAGCATAAGGGAAAAGCCTACATGGCAGAAGTGAAGAAGTGAGTGATGAGGATACGTCCCTGACCGGACCGAATCACCGCCATAAGCAGAACCGAACTATGGCACATCAAGGTCGGACCGCGCCTCGCACCATAGACGGAACGGACAGATACGCTGGTGCGGCATAACCAACTGGGTCCCACCTCCATAACCGCCATGATAGTGACTGGTCCGGCCCTAACTAACTTGCCACATCAGCACACCCAAAAGCTATAAATACCCCGCCAAGACTTCCAGCAAGGGGTAATCACTACTTTCTCTCTCTAAACTCTCATCTCTCTCTCCCTGACCTTTTTCCTCCTCACAAATACTTATTCTCACGCCCGAGCTTGGTCACAGAGAGGCCCCCCTCCCTGTGACGAGGCTAACGGTGTGATTGTTTTCTTGTGATCTTGCAGGTTCCTTGCTAGGTTATTTGAAGCTCTGCTCTAACCAGGTCGTACCAACTGGTTTTGAGTCTTCAGTGGCGCCATCCCCTCGAATTCACATAATTCGTTTCCTTGTTTTTTGAAATCATGGCAGAATCAACGACAGCAGTCTCCACCAGCACTTTCCCATCTTACAATGATATATGGGAAGGAAACGCTGCCTCCACCACTGCTTCAACAGCAGTTGCTGCCTCAGCAGTTTCGTTAGGATCCGCATCGGCTCCTCCAGCTGCAAATTCTGTAGGCGGAAGCTCTATCACTACGCTGTATGTTACTGCCCCGGTCGCCACGCCATTACCTAACTTCGACAACGCTTTCCTTTTAAGGAATGCCGATCTATTGCGTCAGTTACAGCAGCAACAACAGCGAGGCGAGATGCTGCAGAGTCTCCGAGCAAACTTGTTTAACAACGTCTATCCAGGGAGAAACCCCGTCTCCGTTGGAACCTTCGCTTCCGGATCTCTGGTAAGTCCTATGATCTCCACTCCTATAACACACGTTACACAATTTTCTTCGATTACAAGTGCTCCGATGAATAACGGTCTAAACGACCTGTTTCTCCAGGGATCTATGGGTTTAAACCCCCAAGATCAAGAGCTGCTCATGCCATACCACCCCACGTCTATGACTTCACAATCAAAGTTTATGTTACGGATCGTCAATGCCCCGCTCCCAGCTAAACTAAAGATGCCCCCCACACTAAAGTTTTACGATGGTACGTCTGATCCAGATGACCATATGTTCGCGTTTGCCGGAGCGGCTAAGGTCGTGCAGTGGCCTATGCCGGCTTGGTGTCTTATGTTCGCCCAAACTCTCACCGGATCGGCAAGGGTTTGGTTTGATGGGCTGCTAGAGGGCTCGATCGATCACTTTGAGGATTTCCGGCGTATTTTCTTGCAAAACTTTTGTCAGCAGCGACGCTGCAAGAAAGACATTACCTAGGTGAACCATATAAAGCGTCGAGACGGAGAGTCCGTTGAAGATTTTATCGATCGCTTCAATCGTGAAAGCATGCAGATAAGTGGAGCGGTTGACCAGCTCCGAGTCTTTGGGTTCTGCCACGGAGTTCGGAACAATCAGCTTGTGGAAAAACTCCATGAAGATCTTCCAAAAACTATGGAGATACTTATGGAGAGAGCTCGAGCCTTCGTTCGTGGAAAGAGTGCTTGCGGTCAACCGAACGAAACCACAGCAAGAAATGCCAAGGCCCGAACCACATCTTGGAGACGCAATGCATCGCCACCAAAAGATAGAAGCAGCAGTTGGAACAGAAATCGTGGCCCGTATCAGAAGTCAGATCGAAACAGTTTCCGAACAGGAAACGTGCGTTTTAACACTTTTTCCGAGCTCACCAAATCGCCAAGCGAAATTCTCAGTACGGAGACTACTCGATTCCCTACGCCGTCGAAGCAGCGGCCTACCTCGGATAAACACTCCAAAAAATATTGTGAATATCACCGAGACAAGGGTCATACAACTGATGAATGTTGGGCTCTGAAGCAAGAAATCGAAAAGGCCGTGCGATCCGGTAAACTCTCTCACCTGGTGAAAGAAGTGAAAGATGGGAAGAAGTCGGCAGCAGTAATTGACAATCCGAACACTGAGCCCGGAATCAATATGACCCGGTCGACCGAATCAAGAGGGGTAAAACGATCGAACCAACATATGGCAGCATGGATGCATCAACCAACATACTTCCCTCCAATCGATCCCGACGATGCTCGGGACGGACCAATTACAATTTCGGCCGTCATCGCCGGACACCTGGTCCGACGAATTTACGTGGACGGAGGAAGCGCCTTTGAAATCATGTATCTACAGTGTTTCCAGCAGCTGAACCCCCAAGTAAAGAAGAGGTTGATTGAAGTCTCTACCCCTCTAATCAGTTTTTCCGGAGAGGTGGTTCGTCCGATAGGACAGATTACCCTTCCGACCACATTCAAAGATGGTGATAAAAGTAGGACTGTCCAACTAACCTTCCTGGTTGTGGGCACTTATTCATCGCATAACATAATACTCGGACGACCTGGGTTACGAGTTCTTGGAGCGATCAGCTCGACAATACATGGAGCTATTAAATTCCCCACTGAGGCCGGAGTTGCCACTATTTTCTCAGAATCAAACTCGTTTGTTGCCGAAGTAAGACATGCTGCGGAAACGAGCTCCAAAAAGTCCGAAGTGCCTGCGGAACTTTGGGCGATTAATCCGGATTTTCCCGAACAGCAAGTAGCTATCGGTGCACAACTCCCAAAACGAACAAAGAAGCTCCTGTGGGAATTGTTAAGCAATTCGATTGATGTCTTCGCATGGAAGCACTCCGATATGCAAGGAGTCCCCAGATCTATGGCACAACATCACCTGAACGTAAAAGAATCAATCAAACCAATAGCACAAAGGAAAAGGCACATGGCGCCAGACCGAGCCAAAGCAATTGCAAAAGATGTGAAGAGCCTCTTAGACGCCGGAATCATTCGAGAAGTCCGGTACCAAACGTGGGTGTCAAATCCCGTTTTGGTACGAAAAAAGATAATTCATGGAGAATGTGCATTGACTTCACCGATCTAAACGATGCGTGCCCGAAAGATTGTTTTCCTCTACCAGAGATCGATGAAAAGATTGATTTCGTCGCCACGTTCAGGTTGAAGTGTTTTTTGGATGCTTACAAAGGATACCATCAGATTCAAATGGCAGTCGAAGATGAGGATAAGACAGCCTTTGTCACTAATGAAGGGGTGTATTGTTTTACCAAGATGCCGTTCGGTTTAAAAAACGCTGGTGCTACGTATCAGCGTTTAATGAGCAAAGCTTTCAAAGATCAGATTGAACGAAACGTAGAGGTGTACGTCGATGATATCGTGATAAAAAGTCACGATGAGGCCACCATGTTAAAAGACATACTTGAAACATTCACCCGACTCCGAAGCATCAACATGAAGTTAAACCCCAGGAAGTGTACATTCGGGGTCGAAGAAGGAAAGTTCCTGGGAGTCATGGTCGGGTCAAAAGGTCTGCGAGCCAACCCATACAAGATTGATGCAGTTCTTACAATGAAGCCTCCAACGTCAGTAAAAGAGATTCAGTCCTTAAATGGACGGTTGGCTGCTCACCATCGGTTTTTGTCAAAAGCAGCAGACAGATCGCTCCCGTTCATGGATGTCCTCAGAAAAAGCTTTAGATCGGAGTTTAAGTGGACGGAAGAAGCTGCACGAGCTTTCGAAGAACTTAAAGTTTACCTCGGCACCTTGCCAACTCTCACCGTACCGGAAGAAGATGAGGTACTAACGGTCTATTTAGCTGCGTCGTTTGGAGCTATTAGTGCAGTACTAGTTGCTCACCGAACCGGGGCGCAAATCCCCATTTATTACGTGAGCCGAACGCTAAAAGATTACGAAACTAGGTATTCAAACTTGGAAAAATTGGCTCTGGCACTAGTCCATGCTTCGAGAAGACTTCGCCGATACTTTCAAGCCCACCCGATCGAGGTACGAACGGATCAAAGAATCCATCACGTTCTCCGACGACCTGAAGTTTCGGGTCGAATGGCAAAATGGGCGATTGAGCTAGGCGCATTCAATATCACATTCAGAACTAAAGGTCCGTTGAAAGGACAGGTGATAGCCGATTTCCTAGTTGAAATTCCGGAGGATAAAGAAATGGAAAAAGTTGAAAAGGCTCCAGAAAGGCCTTGGTCCCTGTATACCGACGAAGCTTCTAGTGCCGAAGGAGCAGGGGCAGGCCTAATTCTCACCGATCCTGATGGAACGGATATGACATACGCGCTCCGACTAGAGTTCAAAAGTTCAAACAACGAAGCCGAATACGAGGCCCTATTAGCTGGCCTACGTTTAGCGTTGAAAGTCGGAGCAAAAAATGTCGTAGCCCATGTAGACTCCTTGCTCGTAGCAAATCAAGTAAATGGAGAATATGAGGCGAGGGAAGCAAACATGATCGAGTATCTCGAGCAAGTGAAGCAAGCTATGGCATCATTCGAATCATGCAAAGTCGAGCATGTTCCCCGTAGTAAGAACAAGAAAGCTGATGCATTGAGCAAGTTGGCATCGGTATCGTTCAGTCACCTAGCCAAAGAGGTGAGAGTGGAAGTTTTAACTGCACCTTCAATCGCAGCTCCGCGGGTTATGCAGGTCGAAGCACCGTCGCAAACGTGGATGACGCCAATAATTAACTACTTGGTGCATGACGTTCTGCCAATTGATAAAGCGGAAGCAAGAAAGATCCAAATCAACTCTCTTCAATACCAGATGCAAGAAGGAGGTCTATACCGAAAGACTTTTCTCGGGCCTCTGTTAAAATGTCTGGACCCGGAGCAAGCCAGTTATATCATCAGGGAAATACACTATGGCATTTGCGGCATCCATGCCGGACCTAAGATGATTGTGACAAAGGTCAAAAATGCGGGGTACTACTGGCCCGGGATGCACGAGAGTGCCGTTAAAGAGCTCCAACAGTGTGATGAGTGCCAAAAGCACGCACCAATCAGCCTCCGAGCCAAGAATGAGATGATACCAGTAACCGCCGCATGGCCCTTTCAGAAATGGGGCGTTGACATCGTAGGGCCTTTTCCAAGATCAAGCGGAAGCGCTCAGTATCTGCTAGTCGCGGTGGATTATTTCACTAAATGGGTGGAAGCTGGACCATTTACAATCATCTCCGGCTACAACGTGACATGATTCTTCTGGGAACAAATCGTATGCCGTTTTGGCCTTCCTCTCTACATTATAAGCAACAATGCAAAGCAGTTTGCGGAAAACCCATTTAAACGCTGGTGTGAAAACTTGAAGATTAACCAAGTCTTTTCCTCAGTTGCCCATCCCCAGGGGAACGGGCAGGTCGAACAGATAAATCGACGAATCGTTGACGGGATAAAGAGGAGGCTCGGATATGAAGGCAAAGGTTGGGCGGATGAGCTGCCAAATGTGCTGTGGGCTCACCGAACGCTACACGAGACTAGCAACGGAGAAACACCGTTTAGCCTTACTTACGGCACCGAGGCAGTGATTCCCGCCGAGATCGGACTCCCAAACCAGAGGTGCAAGAATTGGGAGGAAAACGAGCATGAACTCCGATCTAACCTTGACCTGCTAGAAGAACGCCGGAACATCGCGGCAATCAAAGAAGCCCGATACAAAAAGAAGATTGAGAAATACTATAATGCCCGAGCCAAACTCTACAAGTTCAAGGTCGGAGATTATGTGCTCCGAAACAATGATGCGAGCCGTATTGAAGCCCCCGGCAAGCTAACCCCTAAGTGGGAGGGACCGTACCGAGTCAAAGAAGCCAGCGAAAAGGGCTCGTACGTGTTGGAAAAAATTGATGGAACTCCCGTACCCCGGACATGGAACGGGGTACATTTAAAGAAATGTTACATGTGAATAGCCGGCTACGGCTAAAAAAGATCGCTACTTCTTGTTTTTTATTTCCAAATTCCATGTATAAGTCGGGAGGGTAATGCCCCGACAAATTTCCATTTCCTTTGTAACCGGGAGGGTTTTCCCCGGACCTATGATTAATGAAGCAATGAATAAAGCGATCGATATTTTTATAAGTATAAAGAATAGCATGCGTGTAAGTTCGAACAAATTCATAAATGTGCACAAACGGGCCTCAACCCATGCCTCGCGCCGATCGAGAAGGCTTAAATAGTTCAAAAATAACAAAATCTATTAAGCAAAGCGGCCCGTACTTAAAACGGTCCGATTATAAACAATCTATTAAGCAAAAGAAATCAAAGAATTTCTTACTATGTCCCGGTCACCTAAGATGACCGAGCCAAAAACCTCGTCGAACAGTAAAGTTTGGACGCAAACTAAGAACTAAGTAGCCAGGAATGAATGACTATTACCAAAGTCATGATTTCATACAAAACATGTCAGCTGAATATTTCAAAAAAAAAATAATAAATTGTACGGGTTACATGCCAAAAGAAACAGAAATTTAAAACTATACGGTTACAATGATGAGCAAGAGTCAAAAGTTATACGGCAAGAGAGATTGAATTTCAAGCTTCAAAGTCTTCCTTCACGATTGGGAGCTTGCTTTTTTGCTTAATAACGGATAGGGGTTTATCCACCAAGTCTGTAACTTTATCAAGCACGGAGATGTGGAAGTTGTCGAAGGCCTTTATGGAAGCCTCTAACACCTCCTTAGCTCCCTCATCATAGCCGGGAATTTCTTCAACAGAACGAACCGAATCATGGGCGGCTTTAAAGCCTCGCTTAATGCCCTCGTTCACTCCTGCCGCTTCAACACTATTAACAAGGTCAGCCACGACCTTCTCCAGTTCCGGGCTCTGATGCACTAGCTTAACCACCCACGCAACCCCCTCCGTCAAAAACCACTGTTTTGTTAACATAAGCTCCGACAGTTGGGCATACGATTCAACCATTTCACCCTCACAACGAATCAACATCTCTTTCGCTTCTTCAATCATCGTTTTGTGCGACTCAACCTCCCTGTCACGAGCCCTCTCCAGTTCATCTTTAACTAAAAAAAAAAAAAAAACAAGATTCAGTAAGTAGGAAAAGGAAGCAATAAAGAATGAATTACGAACGTACCATCAATCAAGCGATGATAGTCATCTAATGTGATAGTTTTGAAGTCCGTTAAAAAATGAAAAAAGTCGGTGGAAAGAGAGAGAGAGAGTGAGGGTGGGTAGTGGTGTGGTGGCAGGTGGTGGTGGTGGTTGTCGGTGGTGGGTAAGTGGAGAAGAGTTCAGACTTGTGGGAGAGAAAGAGTTTTTTTTATATATATATTTTTTTTTGTTAAAAATGCTTCTAAAATGACTAAAGTACCCTCATGTGCAATGCACATGCTATATTTAACTGAAAATTATAACTTGGTTAGGGCCAAAGGACGTAGAGTGTAACGAGTTTTCTAAATAAAGGACCGTGACTGTAATTATTGAAGTTAAAGGTCATCCATTGCAATCCGCTACAAACTTAAAGGACGAAAAGTGTAATTTACCCCCCAATCTATTTTCTATGGATTCCATATTATCTAGTCACATCTTTGATTTTTTTTTTTTTTTTTTTTGAAAGGTGAACTTCTTAATGGTGACCATTGTCACATCCGCAAATCGCGGACCCTCGCCAAGAACGTGGGCCCAGATAGAAAGGCCAGCGCTGGGTTAACCAGTCTTGGGTCGAAGGCTTTCCTCCGGAAACCGTACTGCCTCTACACGAGTTGCCTCGCTAGAGTAACAGCCGGATGAAAACCGGAGTGACGCTCAGGATCAAACCCTCATCGGTAGGTTTTTCACCATCATTGCGCACGAGTGTCCTACCCCCTTTCGCCACAAGCGGGAGTCGAATCGGTGACCTCTAGGAGGACAAACCGGCCCCCAACCACTGGGCTATGAAGGAAGGACTAGTCACATCTTTGATAGGTTGCTTAAATGGCTCTTAGGGTGTTAGGAGTGGTTAAACACTTGAGAGTGGCAAACTAAAAAAATCAACCAATCAGAGTGCGCCACGTCAATCAGTGAAAAGTGTTTAAACTTTGGTGAAAAGTGTTGGCAATGGTTTAGACATTTGGTGAAATGGTAAACTTTTAAAAAAAAAGGAAAAAAGTGTGATTGGTTGAGATTGGAATGGACCCCACCCCACACTACCATCTCTCTCTCCTTCCTCCCTTCCCCGCGTCGGCATGCACTCCCCGCACCACACAATTCACCGCCTCGGCAAAGGGTTGGCGGCGGTGATTGCCGCGCGGCAAAACCCTTTGCCGATACCACTCCTAACACCCTTAGTTCGAAACTCACTTGAAATAGGCCCAATTATAGACCAAAGTACCTCAGCTTTAATTCTTTTATATTTAATTTACTATACACGTGTATGTAACTTTTGTGAGTGGTTGATGCTTTTGCTCAACACCCAATATTCGAATTTTAGCCCAACACCCAATACTAATTGATGCATACTTAATACTAATGCGTTGGATGTTTAAATAGGCAGTGGCTCGGAACTCGCTTCAAAAAAATTAAGAAAAACACGCTTGAAATTAGCTCATTTACAAACCGAGCCAGCTCAAATCGGATAACTTAAAAACCAAATCAAGCGCGACTCGTCTCGACTTGTTTACAAAGCTCAACTCGGATAATTTAAAAACCAAGTCAAGTGCAGCTCAGCTCGATTTGTTTACAAACTGAGCAAGCTTGATTCAGCTCGTTTACAAACTAATCCAAGCATGAGCTAACCATTGTTCGGTTTAGCTCAACTCATGAAGAGCTTAGTCCTTGGACGTTTGTGAGTTTGTTATTCGTGTGGACGACCGGTTAAAAACATCATGTGTTGCCCCTTCCAAAAGTTAAAGATATTTTTGTTTTCCATTTTACATTACTTTTAAAATAATTGAGTAATGAGTAATTTTTTTCTAGATTGTAAAATCTGTTGAGTTTTTTAACATTTCATAAACTTTTTTTAAAAGTTGTATTTTTTATTAAATTTAAAAAATTGTAGATTTTTTAAAAATCAGAAAGAAATTTAGTCATTTACAAAATTTATTTTTAAAGAAATTTAAATAAAATTAAGATTTCATACATGCTTAAGAGTTTATAGAACTTAAGAATTTTAACAAATTTTGTCGAGAGGTTTTAAAAGAGTAAGTATGGTATATATCTAAAAAGGTAAAACTATAAAGTATTAGGGGCGGATCTTGCTTAGATGCAAGGTAGCACACGCTACCCCTCAAATTTGCCGGCGAAGTGTAATACTAGTGTAAAAAAAATCTTCGTTTTATGTGTGACGATACCTTTAAGCAAATATTAGAATACCCCAAGTCTTGAAATGTTTTTTACGCTAACTCTAAACTTTTCTTGTAGATCCGCCACTGAAAGTATTTGTGGTTAATATTTTAAAGAGTTAATTACATAGTTAGTCCTTGTGGTTTGCACAAAGTAACATACTTAGGTGTTAATAGTTTAAAATCACATTCTAGGGTACTAACATTTCATTTTGTAACGTTTGAAGGTATTAACGTCATTTGTAGGTTTAAAATCACATTCTATTAGTACCTAAGTATGTTATTTTGTGCAAACCACAGGGACTAACTATGTTAATACCCTAGAAGTTAATACTCCCAAACGTTACAAAATGAAAAGTTAATACCCTAGAAGGTGATTTTAAACTATTAGTACCTAAATATGTTATTTTGTGCAAGCCACAGGGACTAACTATGTAATTAACTCTATTTTAAAAAAATGTAAGTTAAATCATCAAGGCTTATTTTTATAAGGAAACAAAATACGAATACATAGGATAGTAGATAAGTAATTATTTTTAAAAGGAAAAAAGTACGAATACATAGTATTGTAACTTTTCTTTTATAAATGAGCTAATTACTGTTTTCGTCCCTGTGGTTTGTCAAAAATCACTATTTCAGTCCATTAGTTTAAAATTTGTGATTTCAGTCCCTGTGGTTTCACTTTCGTAACCATTTCAGTCCATGTGGTTTCACTTTCATAACCATTTAAATCCATTTATTCTGTAAGTACAGGGACTGAAATGGTTACAAGGTGGACTGAAATGGTTACGAAAGTGAAACCACGGGGACTGAAATCGCAATTTTTAAACTAATTGACTGAAATAGTGATTTTTGACAAATCATAGGGACGAAAATAGTAATTAACTCTTTATAAATATATAAAAGCTTAGATACACGTAACTAATAGGACAATTGTCAAAGCCTTTAAATACTTTGGAAGAGATATGTCTTGGGATTAAGTCTCACAACAATGAAATAAAAAAAATTTGCCGTTCAAAAAAATTAGGACAACTGTGAGATATATAGAGATTATGTAAACAACTTTTGTTGACGTGGTTGTTATGTAAATTCTAATCTGTTGACTTGAAACAACACTTTGTAAACTGATGTGGATTTGGGCTTATTAGCTCAACTTCAACCCAAGCCAACTTGTTAGTATTTCAAGATCTATACGTTTGATCAGCTTTTATAAGACTAAAACACTTATGTCTTCTTTGAAGAAGTATTTTCTTCGAAAAGGTCACAAAGATACGATACGAAAGTTTCGAGATGATAAAAAAATGATCGTAATTAGTTATACACTAATACAAACAAGTTAAGGCGTTATTCATACCCGTGTTAATGATTTTTGCCTCTTTTTATAGGTATGTGACACTCATCTATCTATGATCAATTGCTACAAGCCAAGCCTGGTTTTGGGCATGGGCGAGGTGGGTGGCGTTCCAAAGCTCAAACTTTCAGGAGACCATAAATTTTTAATTTTTGGAAATATATTTTATGTATAAATCGTATTTAAATTATTTTGGTGTGTAAAAGGACAACAAGACCAAGGTAGGTAAGTTGGCTAGTGCCTTACACTTCAAAATTGAGAATTTGGGTTCTAATCATACTTCTACCATTTAATTTTTATATAACAGTGCATTTAAGGAAAAGGAACAACTTTTCTTTGGTTTCTTATTTCCGTGCATTTAAAATTGTATGTTTTCTCCGTTTTATTTTATTTGCTTTTAATATATGATTTCCTATAAACTACATGAAATAAAAGAAATTTGCCGTTCAAAAAAAAAAACTTTTAATATATGATTTAATTTTGTCATGTATTTTGTTTAGACAGACAAATATCTAATATATATTTTTTATATGAAATCTAACCGTAACATTTATTTTCTGTACTTTTAATATTTTTTTATTTTATTTTAGGTATCGATGTTTTATAATTGAAAATTGAAACTTGAATTATTGATGTTTGAAAATTGAAAGTTGAAACTTGAATTTTCATAGCGGCCCGTCATTTTTTACTCGCTCCAGACCTAAAACGTTTTAAGAATTCTCAGAGACGATTCTGCTTCAAGCTATCATAGAATAAGTATTATTTCTTCTGTTCATTTTTTTATTATAGGTCTAGACTTTTCTTCATATAATTAAGCTAGTGGGCTTGATACTTGCATGTTCTGATCTTTTTTTCCAATACAAAGGTGTTAAAAATTACATGATACTCGATAGTTACATCATGATGAACCGAGTCCTAAATTGGACCTAACTTTTGGGCCCGGGCCTAGGAAGGTTTGGCATGTTGGCTCTGTTTCGACCCACGCCCCCTTTGAATATTTTTTTTTATCCATTGTGTGACTCATGAATATTACGTTTTTAGCGACTCATGAACCACTCTCTTGAAAATTGCTCGTCGATGCTCGCTCGATTTTTGCTAAATTTTAAACGAGTTGTTTGGCTTGGTTTTGTTTGTAAACGAGTTAAGCGCAAGCAAAGGTCCGCTCGGCTAAGCTCGAATACTTTTAATTTGTTTTATGTATGTATGTGTGAACAGAGTCGAGCCGCTCGGTTTCAATTCGAGCAGATGAAAATTGCTCGTCACTGCTCGCTCGATTTTTGCTAAATTGTAAACGAGCTGTTTGGCTTGGTTTTGTTTGTAAACGAGCTAAGCGCGAGCAAAGGTCCACTCGGCTAAGCTCGAATACTTTTAATTTGTTTTATGTATGTATGTGTGAACAGAGTCGAGCCGCTCGGTTTCAATTCGAGTAGAGTACCAATAGATGCTCGTTTGATTCGGCTCGACTCAGCTCATAAACAACCTACTCATGAATAAGATAATATTAAAAATGTACTTTACAAGTATTATTCGTATATTTATGGAATGGGTTTATAAAGTGATTTAACATGCTTAATTGATTAACCTTATGTGTTTCTATGTGTTGATATGGGTGGAATTGAATAAGTACGAGAAATCGGTGTTTTGTAGGTTAAACACGAAGATCGAACGTATTATGGGAAATACAAATGGAATGGAAATGAAGGTATTGGAAGATGACATAATAGAGTGTTTAAATACAAAGACGTGGCCGCAAACGGCGAAAAAGATGGAGTTGAAATGAAAAAGTTTCAAAGAAAACAACTTCTCACGAGCTTTAGGATCACTTGCTCAAGCATATGCTCCACATACTAGCCAACATCGTTCGCATGAGTACACGCTTAAGACCTAACTTCTTAAGCTCACTATGAAATGGGATGAAACGTCACTTGCTTACTTTAGTTAGGCGTAAGAATATGCATCCGCACTAGCCAACATTGGTGAACCAGACAAAGACAAAGACCTGGTCCTGTTATCCTGTATGTTATCTCTGGCTTGTGTGAAGAACACAATGGTCTTAAGTCTAATGTTCTTGCATGTCCAACTCCTCTGAAATCCAATGAGTTGCTTGGTTTACTCACATATCATGACTACATGGTTACAAACTTTCCCAAACCACTGAAGTCAATGTTTTTGTCGTAATAACGACTCTTGCTCAATCCCCATATAACTCCAAAACTTACAACTAATGGCATCTTCCCTTGGTTTCCAGCTAATTCCAGTTTACTCTCTTGTAACTCTGTTATCTCATGCTTACTATAATGCTCGTCGTCCAAGTAATCGTAGCTACATGAATCGAGGACATTAGAAGGGGGGCTATCATGGGGGGATACAATAACAATAACGACGAAAACTACAACAATAACATCAGAGGAGGCCATGAGCATAGTGATAATTGTAGTCAGTTCACATGGGCCTCTACACAAAACACGATATTTGGTTCATGCAATAGGTTTGGAATTGGGTATCTTCCTTTTAACTCCCCAAATTGTGATCCTTCCACTATCCGCTACTATCATCATGCCAGCTATACGGATTTTCAATCTCAACCAAGATCACCAAGAGGCTCTACTTGGCTTCTAGACACAAGAGCAAACACTCATGTAGAACCAGCCATCACAAGTTTTGACAACTATGAGGCATATCATGGTGATGATTCCCTTCATGTTAGCATGGTAAAGGCCTCCCTATTCTTCATATTGATATATCAAAAATTCATTCTTCAAATACATCTTTTCACAAATCTGACATTCTTCATTTTCCTGAAATTAAAAAGCAACTATTGTATGTTCAAAAATTTTGTTTAGATAACAATGTTTTCTTTGAGTTTCACTCCTTTTTTTTGTAATGAAGGACGAGTCTACACGCATTATCCTCCTCACGAGCCCTGACCGATGTAAAAACGTCGGTTAAAAACTCATCGCTCTACTAAAAAACTCATCCTTCGATATCTTAAAGGCACAATTGACCACCGGTTACTCATCCGTCATGACTCGAGCTCTTACTTACAAGTCTTTGATATGCTCATTGGTTGGGGTCCTCCATCCTGGGTGCCTTCTCGGATACTGACTAAGTCAATTGTCTGGATGAGCATCGATCCATGGGGGATTCGTTATATATATGGGTTCCAACCTCATCTCTTAGATCGCAAACAAACTAAACAGCTTCTCGGTCCTCCACTGAGTCAGAATACACAGTGGCTGCACTCGCATGGGCAAAAGCTTTATTGAAGAAACTTGGATCAAATACAACTTCCGCCCCCAACTCTCTGGTACGGTAGCCTTAAGGGCTGCTTGTTTTCCAAGAATCTCGTCTTTCATGCAAGAACAAATCATGTCAAGATTGATTTCCACTTTGTGCAGGAAAAAGTTGCACAAGGAAAGCTATAGGTTCAATTCATATCCATAAAAGATCAAGTTGCGGACATTTTTACAAAGCCTCTACCAACTCATCAATTTATATTCTTACGATCCAAGCTACATGTCGCTACCCGACCTTAAATTGTGAGGAAATATTAAACACAATGTATATTGTATTAGTTAGAAGTAGCTTTTTTGTAAATATGTATAAGTATATAACCTTCCTTACCCGTAAACCATAATTACACATCAATACAATGTGTTGGAAATTGGGTGTGTGAATGAATGTCTCAATTTGGTAAAACTCCTTGTCCCACATAGGTGTGGGAACAAAAGAATAGATTGTTTATAAGGTAAAAGGTTTACCTCACTAATATATCTATTTGTCATGTTTTACCACAACTCCTACCCCCGCGCGAGCAGGGGGTGCAAAAAATGGAACCGGAATCAGTTGAACTCGCGTGTGCCCACACGTCCTGCGGACACGAATGCAGTTCTGAAAACCTGGGTCCACACTGATGTGTGTGATCTAAAAGGAAACAAGAACGGTGGAAAGGGTGGAAAGAAATCTCATGGGAAACGCTCCAACCTTGGTCCGAAGGGGGGAGTTGGGAAAAAGAAGTTCCAAGGAACTTGCTATAATTGTCAAAAACAAGGCCATAAGGCCAACGAATGCAAGCTTCCAAAGAAGGAAAAACAAGGCCATAAGGCCAACGAATGCAAGGCCTCATTGCTATGATCACGGACCTCTCAATTTTGGTCACGGAAGTTAACTTGGTGGGGCAAAACCAAAACGATTGGTGGATTGATACGGGGGCTACCCGTCATGTGTGTTTTGATAAGAGCCTGTTTAGCACCTTCAAAGAGGTGACTAATGGTGAAAAGGTTTTTATGGGGAATTCTGCCACAGCCAAAATCAAAGGCGAGGGGAATGTGGTTTTGAAAATGACTTCTGGAAAGGAACTCACTTTGTCAAACGTGTTGTATGTTCCAGAAATTCGTAAGAACCTTGTGTCAGGGTGGCAATTGAACAAGTTTGGGTTCAAAATGGTGATTGAGTCGGATAAGGTCGTGTTGACCAAAAATGGTATGTATGTTGGTAAGGGCTATGCCCTAAATGGAATGTTTAAACTCAATGTAATAGTTTTGAATGCAATGAAAGAAACCGCTACTAGTTCTACTTACTTGATTGAGTCTTCAAATCTTTGGCATGGTAGACTAGGTCATGTTAATTATAATTCCATTCGTCGTTTAATTAAACTTGATTACATACCAACATTCGATATCTACTCAATTAATAAATGTGAAACGTGCGTAGAAGCAAAACAAACAAAATCGTCATTCAAAAAGGTTGAACGAAACACCGAACCCCTTGAGATGATCCACACTGATGTGTGTGATCTAAAAGCAATTCCTACTTGTGGTGGGAACAAGTACTTTATCACGTTCATTGATGATAGTACAAGGTATTTCTATGTGTACTTACTTAAGAGTAAGGACGAGGCTATTGACAAGTTTATCTTGTTCAAAGCCGAAGTTGAGAATCAACTAAATCAGAAAATCAAAATCGTGAGGAGCTACCGAGGAGGTGAATATGTTTCACCTTTTATTGACGTATGTGCAAAAAGTGGAATCATCCACGAACTCACGGCTCCTTACTCCCCTCAATCAAATGGCATAGCGGAACGGAAAAATCGCACCTTGAAAAAAATGATGAATGCCATGATGATAAGTTCTGGTGTAAACCAAAACATGTGGGGGGAAGCAATCTTATCGGCAAATTATGTGTTGAACATGATACCCAATAAGAAAAAGGATGTAACGCCTTACGAATTATGGTCGGGAAAGAAACCACCATATAAATCCTTGAAAGTGTGGGGGTGTTTAGTTAAGGTGGTGGTCACACCACCTAAGCGCCTACTAATAGGACCCAAAACGGTGGATTGTGTATTTATAGGATACACCCGTCCTTATGGTCCTTATCGTTTTCTTGTGCATGATTCTAAGAATCCTGGAATATGTAAAGCACCATAATGGAATCTAAGGATGCATCATGGTTTGAACATATGTTCCCATGCTTAGATAAAAGTGAACCGAGTTCTTCTAGACCGGTTGAGGAAATTGTTCCCGAGGGTGAAGTTGAAAACGATGAACCTCGAGAACAATCTAATACTGAGGAAGGTGAAATCAGGAAAAGTAAACGGCAAAGGACTGAAAAATCCTTTAGCCCTGAGTTTCTTACCTATATGGTAGAAGATGAACCTCAAACGTACCAACAAGCGGTGCATTCCTCAAAAGGACCTCAGTGGAGAGAGGCAATCAAAAATGAGATAGACTCTATCTTACAAAACCATACTTGGGAACTAGTGGATCTTCATCAAGGATATAAAACACTAGGATATCGATGGATCTTCAAGAAGAAGATGAAACCAGATGGGACCATCGATAAGTACAAAGCAAGGTTGGTGATCAAAGGATATAAACAACGAGAAGGATTAGATTACTTTGATACATATTCGCCAGTTACGCGAATAACATCCATCAGGGTGGTGCTTGCCATTTCCGCCATTAGAGATTTGGAAGTTCACCAAATGGATTTGAAAATAGCTTTCTTGAATGGAAATCTAGAAGAAGAAATCTACATGGAACAACGAGAAGGCTTCACAGCTATTGGGCAAGAAAAGAAAGTGTGTAAACTTGTAAAATCCTTGTATGGATTGAAACAAGCTCCAAAACAATGGCACCAAAAGTTTGATCATGTCATGCTTGATGCTGGGTTCAAAATCAATGAATGTGACAAGTGTGTGTATGTGAAAGACACATCTGATGGATATGTCATTTTATGTCTATATGTAGATGACATGCTCATTGCTGGAAGTGATGACAAAATCATAAAATCTACAAAGAGCATGCTAAAGGCAAGATTTGACATGAAAGACATGGGTCTTGCGGATGTGATTTTGGGGGTCAAAATCACGAGAACCCAAAGTGGACTTGTTTTAAGTCAATCCCATTATATGGACAAAATTCTTGAGAAGTTCAATGCAAATGACTCTAATGAAGCTAGAACTCCACTTGACACGAGTCAACATCTAGCCAAGAATAGAGGTGAACCTGTAAACCGATTGGAATACTCAAGAATTATTGGTAGCTTGATGTATCTTATGAGTTGTACTAGACCAGACATAGCATATGCTGTAAGCAAGCTAAGCAGGTACACGAGCAACCCAAGTTCAATGCATTGGAACTGTATCACTCGGTTGCTTCGCTACTTAAGATACACCCGGGAATACGGGTTGCATTACAACAGATATCCAGCAGTTATAGAAGGACACTGCGATGCAAATTGGATATCTGATACGAATGATTCCAGAGCAACAAGTGGGTATGTATTCACACTTGGAGGTGCTGCTATATCGTGGAAATCGTCAAAACAAACGGTTATCGCTAGATCCACGATGGAATCAGAGTTCATCGCTTTAGATAAAGCAGGTGAAGAGGTAGAATGGCTACGTCAATTTGTTGAGGATATACCAAGATGGCCTAAGCCGGCATCGGCCATTTGTATACATTGTGATAGCCAATCGGCACTTGGCAGAGCTCGTAGCACAATGTATAACGGTAGGAACAGACATATCAGACGTAGACATAATACGATACGACAACTAATCTCTATAGGAATTATCACTGTTGACTACGTGAGGTCAAAGGATAATATTGCGGATCCGCTAACAAAAGGCCTAAGTAGAGAGTTAGTACAAAAGTCGTCCATGGGAATGGGACTGAAGCCCTTGAAAATATAAGTTCATATGATGGAAACCTAACTCAGTAGACTGGAGATCCCAAGAGCTGAGTTCAATAGGAAAACCTAATTGTATGAATTAGTAAGGTCACTGTGGGGGATAACCCTACGCATATATATAAGGGAGTTTATTGCAAAGCTTAGTAAACTTCCTAGTCCATTCCTAAAAGTGACAAGTGTGAGGCTAAGCCTATGGCTTTTAATGATTTGACTAAGGTAACCATACATAGTGAATCACCTATGTGAGAGAGAAGTGGGGTCGCTTCGAAGGGTGTTGTTGGGGCACAATACCTAATGGCTCTCGCAGAACCAGGCTCATGTTCATAACCATAACGAACATAACTATGAGGACTTGACTTTGTCAGGGAGAGTCTTGTGTGAAGTGCATTGTCGTCTACACAAACGGCAGACGAGTTCAAAGACATCGAGTTCTACTCAGAGCTAGTGGGCTAAGTGCATTTCATGAGCGAATGTTCAAAGGGTAACACCTACCTATCGTATGCAAAACTCAACTGCTGAAATCTAATTGGAATAATGTTGTCTGAGATTGACCTCCATTCATGTGGGGGATTGTTAGAAATTGGGTGTGTGAATGAATGTCTCAATTTGGTAAAACTCCTTGTCCCACATAGGTGTGGGAACAAAAGAATAGATTGTTTATAAGGTAAAAGGTTTACCTCACTAATATATCTATTTGTCATGTTTTACCACAACTCCTACCCGCGCGCGCGCAGGGGGGTGCAAAAAATGGAACCGGAATCAGTTGAACTCGCGTGTGCCCGCACGTCCTGCGGACACGAATGCAGTTCCGAAAACCCGGGTCCGCGTGGAGCGGTTTTTGCACTCGAGACTCTTGACCACTGTTTATTTCGGTTTTAAATTCTAACAGTTTTGGTCACGATTATCAGTTTCGTAACCGATATACTAATGACCATTATGTGGTCTTTAATTCGCTGCAATCAAGAGCAGGATTTCGGTTTCGGTTATGGTTCTGGCACTATAAAATGAAGGCCAGGCTGATCAGTTGAGACACACCAAATACACAGCTTCTCCTTTCTTCTCTCTCGGTCTCTGCAACATTCCGACTTCTTTTCAGGCAAGTGCTCAAGTCCGGTAGTGCGCGGTGTTGCTTCGAACCGGCGTACCCTGGGAACAGACGACGAATCTGTTTAAGGGAATTGTGTCAAACACAAGCCCGGTTCACTCGTTAACTGTTCTGTTTCTTTATTTCAGATTCTAATTATTCTGCAGTCCTTACAGTACCAGATTTATAACACAATGCAGTCACAATTACATACATATAACGAAGTTTCTTTATTTCAGATTCTAATTATTCTAATGATTGTTGTATCTTAGCAATTAACTGGAGGTGCAACACGAGCATCTTAACAAGATGTCACTTAAGTAAATTAGAAATTGGGTTGATCACATGAAAATTTTTCTTGACTATATTTTCAGATAGTATAGCAAAACTAAGATTGTTCAACATCGTATTAAACCAGATAATAAGAACCTTATTGAAGATTAGGTTTTGTCATCTGAAGTACTATTGTCTTGATGTACACAAAATGTTGCACAATTTAACCCATTGTGTTCATTAGTTAACTAGTACATCCTACAGTTTCACCAGAACTTTATTAAAGTTCCGTCGGCGACTTTTCAATTTCCTCATTCATATGGAGATATGTTAGAGTTATTAGAAGATTTTTTTTCCTAAAATTAACTTTCCTAAAAAGCTAACTTTAGTTTGATAATAGAATATCCTCCCTCATAGCCCAAGTGGTTGGAGGGCCGGTTGTCCTCCTAGAGGTCACCGGTTCGACTCCCGCTTGTGGCGAAAGGGGGGACGTCCCAATGATAGATCGTTTCCTACCGAGGCATGGGGCGGTCTTGAGGGCAACCCGGTTTTACCCAACTGTTACCCTAGCTACACGTGTGGGGGCATCATGGTTTCCGGGCGGAAGTCAGCCCACGCGCAGGCCGGGGCCCGATCGAACATCGCGTCCGAAGATGCGGGGTTGACGGGGAATGTCTTAGACATGTCCCCGGAGACCAATCGGTCTTGTACAGAAAGTTTCCTTCCAAAAAAAAGTTTGATAATAGAATAGGACCCACATATCATTTACAGGCATTGATCTCATAAAGTGAATTGTGCATTTATCTATTAGAGTAATTATAAAAATCGTAAAATATTGTTTGACTCGAAACTTGAGGGTGAAAAATAAAGTACAAATTCTAAGACATTAAGATATTAGTGTGACACTATACAAACCCATTGAAGCATTGATAGTTTCCTTTAAGCATTTTTTGAACATTATTTGTATATTGGGAGAATGCGAGGCTATTCAAAAATTACCTACAACGCAAATCAAAATCCTAAACAAACCGCGTACAACACACACAGGTCTCAGATTCTCAGTTAGTCAGTTTACTTGATTTGTTATCCCGTTCATTTCGTAAAACTTAAGTTCATCAACTTAAATCAGTTACATTTTAAAAACTTACTGATTTTAAATGTATAAATATAATTTCTCACTTATTTGACCAACACATGAAAAAGTAGAGGAGACATGGAAGGTCATGATGCATGTGATGCTTAAACCACCTGTAACGAGAAATCAAGATTTGATCCAACCCCAACTTGACCAGCCATTTGCATGTGAAAGCTAATCCAGTAGACAATTTCATGAAGACAACATGTGAAACCCTTAATTTGTGATTGAGATAATAAACACTGTCGTTAGCACAAAAAATATGTAATTATTAAGAAAGCTTTTTATATTAAAAACGTTTTTGAAAATAATTTCTTTTTTCATAATAAAAAATATATGTATGAGACAAAGGAGTTCCACATATCAATACATTACAAGATAATAAACATATAATACTATGTTTGTTCAATACTCTTTATTAGCCGTCGCCCTTCGAGGTACTCATGGCCTCATGATCGATCTAGTTTATAAAATAATAAAAAATATAATAGTATGTTTGTTCAATACTCTTTATTAGTCATTGGCTATTTATGACCTCATGATCTAGT
Organism: Helianthus tuberosus; assembly: GCA_030545235.1. Taxonomy (NCBI): domain Eukaryota; kingdom Viridiplantae; phylum Streptophyta; class Magnoliopsida; order Asterales; family Asteraceae; genus Helianthus; species Helianthus tuberosus. The sequence continues at coordinate 51,004,413 of CM060410.1, read as the reverse complement.
GGTATACTACGTAACCCCTATAAATATGATGTGAGTTTAAATTGTTGTTACATGTACAAATTAGCGACATTTAATACACAGAGTATCCTCAACTTCAATAATTGTTGTCACGCTGGACAATGCCTGCCTCATATGACAAATTACAGAAGGCATACACATCGTTTATGACATTGACATAAGACTAAAGGGTATGGTTTGGCCCATCCCCACGGGGATGAGCCTCCACGTAGGCGCCACGTAGGCGGCTCGTGGGGGATGGGCCTCCATGAAATTTGAGGGGGATGGAGGCTCGTGGGGGATGGGACCCCACCTCATTATTTTATAATTTTATAAGTTTTAATTTATTAACTTAATTAAAACTTTATAAAAATTAAAAAATACAACATAAATAATTTCATTTCATAACATAAAAAAAATTACATTTCCTAAAAAAAAAAATTACCGAAAAATAAAAATAAAAAATTACATTTCCTAAAAATAAAAAAACAACCTACGACGACCATTTTTTCATCACTTCTTCCTTCATCCTCCGATAAACCACTCGTTCCTCCCCCGGAACCGAGTCGAGATCCAACCTCATAATCCTAAAATCCTCCGCTCGAGCTTGGTCGGCCGACACGGTTTTCTTGTGAGTGTATTTTTCGGCCGCGAACTGTTTGAACGAACGGAATTCGTTTATCAACTCATCCATTTTCCCCGATGCCTTCGAGCCGCCCCCTCCACATGAGCCGCCCCCTCCACTCGAGCCGGCCCCTTTGCGCTTTCCGGCCGCCTCTTTTTTTGCTTTATCCCTCCCGGTGGGACGTTCCGCCTCGTGAAGGGGCAACGCGTCCTCGTCATCTTCCGGGTCGTCGTTTATGTTGATTTGACAACGACCGGTGGAGCCTCCCGCACTATAACTTCCGGACTCGGAAGTTTTAGTCCGTTTGGCGGTTGCTACCTCATTTGGAATCGGCGTCCATTTTTGTTCTTTCCTTACTACGTTCCATGCTCGGAAGTGCGGGAAAGGCTTTGCATTTTGAGAGTCCCACTTAGCGATAGCAATGTTAAGAATGTCCGTCTCGTTACTCCCGCTAGGAGGATTCATAATAATTTGGTTATAAATTGCGTTAAAGTTATTGATGATCTTGCTCATTTTACGCCACTTGCCCGAGACGGCTTCTAAATCACGATCCGAGCTATGCTCCATAATCGCATAAAATTTAGCCGTTGCCTTCTTCCAAAAACTATCACCCGTTTGATTGTTTCCTAAATTTTAAAAAATAATGCATTAGTAAAAATAAAAATTTAAAACTTTTAAAATTTAAATTAAAAATTTAAACTTTGGTTCATACCGACTATCGGGTTAGTAGAGCACTTAGTAACCGCCATTGCTAGCGCCTCCTCCTCTACTTTCGTCCAAGGTCTCCCCTGTTTTCTCGAACCGCTTTTTGGCGCGGTTTCGGTTACGTTTTGAACCTTCTTCCCCTTCCCCTTGTTTTTTTTTTTCGGTTGAGCTCTTGCGGTGGCGATTCGGGGACGACTTCATCATCATCATCGTCAAGGTGAACCGGTTGGGAAGTTGGCGGTTGCGATTGGAGTTGTTCAAACGAGTTGCGTTGCATCATTTGTTGTAGCGCTTGGTATTGTTGGAGTTGTTGAACTTGAGACACTTGTGAGAATGCGTTGGGTGTTTGTTGGAAACCCGAAAAAGGAAATTGCGGAGCCCCCCACGATTGATCCATACTCGGAGTGTAAGCGGGGGTCGAAAAAAAGTTAGGTTGGTTCGAGTTGGGGTTGTTTGGGTTGGGGTTGTTTGGGTTGAAAGGATGCATGATTTAGAGAAAAAGGTATAAAAAATATGGAGTGTTTTTTATAAAAAAGGAAGAGAATTGGAGAAGAATGGGAGTAGAAAGGATAGAAATGTATAAAAATGGATGAGATAGATGGTATTTAAATTGAAAAATGAATTTTTTTTTTTTTTTAAAAGTGCCGTTTGAAAACGGCTATATTTGTGAAGTGGGGCCACATCTCGTTCGGCTGGGGTGAACCGATTGGGCCGAGCCGACCCTAAAGGGGGCGGTGTGGGGGACCAGCGCCGGTCCTAGCCGGCCCCCATACCCTTTAGTCTAACAGATTAAATCGTATATATACTCTATTTCTCATACATTAGATGACACATAATTCTTATTAACTCTACAACATTTATGTTCTTCATAAAAACATTATAAACTAATTCTTATGTCGAGTGATTTACCATCGAAACACTGCTGCCATGACTTAATTGGTGATTCAACTGTAAGAAATTATAGGCTTAATTCATTAATTAACTAGTGTATAATTTGCGATAATAAAGATGAATAATGATAATTCATATCTGATGAAACACAGGTTAACACCAGGGTTAGTCTGTGGGGGTATTCCTTCGGTGGGTTCAATCTCTTCTCCTACTCGTAAGAATGACCTGGGTCCTGCAAAACAGCAACGCCGTTAGTCTCGTTAAGAGGGGAATATGGGGGTTTCCCTCTTAACCAGGCTCCGGCGTGAGAATAAGTACTGCTCTGAGGGATGATAATCAGTGTGTGTTTAGTGTGAGAGTGCAGAGAGCAAGATCCTTTAACCTGAATGATGAAGGGTCATATTTATAGCCGGAGGGTGAAAGAGGGAGGAGCAGCGGTGCCAGCTGTAGACGCGCGCCAGCTGTCCGACCAAGGGGAATATCCTCTTGGTCTCCTCTGCTGTGGTCAGTGTAGTGGTACACGTGGCGCGCCTGCATTTGCCTATTTTGGAGACGTCGTACTGGTGTTGTCGGGCTGCTCCTGGATTCGCCGCAGGCCTACTTGGCGCTTGTTGACTGGTGACACGTGTTGTCCTTTATGTCGGATGGAGCATCTTTGGTGCCACCTTTATATTTTCCAGAAGCTTCTGGAAGCTTCTGGATAGTCTCGTTGATGTCAGCGCCACATAGGATGGAAAAGTGGTGTGGTCCTTGCCATGTGGGCAAGGAATTGGGACCATACCTCTTCAAGTCCCCCCAGTCCAGTATGCCTTCTAGTTGAGTTGATCGTCTAGGAGGGATTCTGGACTTATGAAGGTAGTATTCGTTATGGCGTGAGGTTTTTATGGGGTCCCTAAGGAATCTGCACATGACGGGCGCACGACGCGTGGACTTTGGCAACTTGTATAGTTGAGCCGGGTGGACGCATGGCGTACCGCGCATGGGTTGTGCACTTCAAAAAGCTGAGCCAAATGGACGCATGGCGTACCGCGCATGGGTTTTGGCACTTTAAAAAGTTGAGCCAAATGGACGCATGGCGTACCGCGCATGGGTTTGGCCCTTTATAAAAGTGGAGCCAAATGGACGCATGGCGTACCGCGCATGGGTTTTGGCCCTTTATAAAACTGAGCCAAATGGACGCATGGCGTACCGCGCATGGTTTTGGCACTTTAAAAAGTTGAGCCAAATGGACGCATGGCATACCGCGCATGGGTTTTGGCCCTTTATAAAGTTGTCTTCAAGAGGAAGCTTTGTCTGTCTTGGGAAAGGGTGACTGATGTGACTGTCTGGTGTCAGGTGAACAGTTGCCTTTTCAGTCACCGTCAGTTGCTTTTCAGCGAAGTGTCAGGTGTCTGTTCACCTGCTTCCGGAAAAAGAGGTGCCGCCTTCTCTCTCCTCTGACGTGTCTCTCCCCTATTGGTTGCTTTTTCAGATCCTGACGCCCCCACTACCCATCGCATTAAATGCGATGGGTATAAGTATCCGATGATTTCCTCTTTCTTCGCCACTATTCAAAATTTGAATTCCTGATTTCTCTCTTCTTCCTTTATTTTCTTTCTTCTTCTCCCGAGTTCATCTTCATTATTGTTTGTTTACTTGTAATGTCTTCTGCAAATCCTTCTTCGAGGAAGAGGAGGAACAAAGGGAAAACTCCGCCTGGCCCGGATCAGGCGGTAATAGGGTGGAAAGAGGAGGAATTCCACAACTTGGTAAGGGAGATGGGTTTTCTCCCTGAGTGGGGTGCTCAGTACCCTATTTCCGGTTCCACCGCCATGGATGCTCCGCCCGGGTATATGACTTTGTACGCTGCTTTCTTCCGGGAGGGCAACTTCAGGCTTCCAATGACTCGATTTGCTGCTGATGTGCTGAGGGGTTATGGTCTCCACATCTCTCAGATCAATGCCATCGGGCTCCCTCGTATTACGCACTTTGAGTTCGTTTGTATGGCTAACCGTTTGGACCCGACGTTTGAGATGTTCAACGCCTTCTACACCGTTTCATATACAAGTGGTTTTTACTCCTTCAGTGCTGATACCGGCGTTTCTCCAGTTTGCTCTGTGCCGTTGAAGAGTCTCCATGACTGGAAGCAAAAGTTTTTTTACGTTCGCCGGGGTGTTGTTCCTGTGGATATGCACTACAGATCTGTGGATGAGGGTATCCCCAAAGTTGATGTGGTTGCAAATTTTGCTGAACAAGATTGGTATAAGAAGTTGACCCGTAAAGCCACTCCGATAATCCAGCTTGAGGAGATGGCGTTGGTGGGTGCCGGTATGAGCATGAAGTGGGTCCCTAAACATCCGTTGGGGGTTCCGGTTTATGGTTATGATGGCAAGTGTACGTTTTGCTCCATATCCTTTTTTTTTTCTTTTGTGTATGTGTACGTTGTATTATTTTTGCATTGTGCTTTATCTCCGTCTTTTTTGTAGTAGGTTTCACTTTGTTGAACATTTTGGATCTTAAGGCACCGGGTGCCATGGTTGAGGCGATACAAAAACCTGATAAACGACCCTAGTTGGATCAGATCCGTGGCCGTTTTCTGCATCCGAGCAATGAGAGTTTCACCACTTACGTTAACACTGTCTTAGGTGAAGATAGTGAGAATGATGATGATACATTTGATTCCATGCGAGAGGAAGTTATCGTTCTCTCGAGTGATGGGTCTGGCAGATCTTTTGAAGACCTAACTTCTGGTTCCGCGCGTGCGGTCCGGCGCAGGGAGTTGTGCATGAGCCGGTGAACGAGCCTGTTGGTGATGATTTGGAGGTTCCAGTCGAAACTGCTGACCCGTTGGAGACGAGGAGAAAGGCGAAAACTGACAAACCGGAAGGGAAAGGGAAAAAAGCTGAAGAAACTGCCACTGAGACTCCTCGTAAGCGACCTCATACTCTTCGTGTCCTTGATTACATTGTCGTTTCTGATACGTTGTCCGGTTTAGGAGTTGGAGAGAAACGTCCTGAGTCAGACCCTGAGGACCGCGCAACTCTTACAGAGATGATGCAGAAAAGGGCCTTCGAGGACAAAAAACGAAAGCTCGACGAGCAGGCTGCTGCTATGCTTGCCTCGAAGAAAATTAAACTTCAAAAAGAGGATCCCCCCGCCCCTTCTGAATCGGAGATTGACATGGGTATTTTTGCTGAGAGACCTGGGGATTTGTTGCAGAAGATTTTTGAAGCTTCTGGTATTCGTTTTATCTTCTTCCAGTTTCTTTTATTTTTGCTTGTTTCCTTCTTTTCTCTGAGTGTGCTGCTCGTTTTGGAGCAAGTGCCAAAGCAGCCAAGGCTGGACACAAGATTGATATTTCGAAAATTACTCCTCCGGAATCTCCGCCGTCGAGGGCATTTGGGTTGTCTCCTCCCCATGAAACCCTTGGTGAGAAGAGGAAAGAAGATGTGGTTGTTGAGCAGGTTGGGGAAGGCGTTGGTGATACAGGTGTTAATGATGCGGGTGGTGCTGGTGGTGACGCTGCGGGTGGTGCTGGTGGTGTTGATCGCGGTAAGAATGTTGAAGTTGAGTTGGAGTCAAGTGAGGCCACTCCTCATCAAACGATATATACCAAGCGTCCGCCGGGTGCTGGTGGTGGTGCAACATCCGGGGTAGTACGGAGTCCGGACGCTGAGTTTGCTCGTGGTGGTTCTTGGGACACCCATAACCCAGCATGCGATGATCTGCCCCATGCGCCTCGCTGGCACTTGACCCAGGGCTCCCGGATGAACGACCTTGGAAATTGTCATGAGTTTTTCTCTCTGTCTCTCCCCCCGGCTGAGCGGTTATTTCAGAAGAGACGCCGCCGGTTAGAACTTTTGGATGACCATGTTCAAGCCGGGGTTAACTTCTGGTCCACTTCTCAGGAGATCGTCCGCGAGTGGAAGCTGATGGGCGAGGACACTCTTGAGTTTGAGCATGAGAAGAAGCTATTCGCCGAAGAGAGAGAAAAATTCAGTGTTGAAAAGAAGGGGTTGATATGGAGGGTATCTGATGCGGAAGAGAAACTTGCCCAAGAGAAGCAAGCCAATGCCGACAAGCAGAAAAATTGGGAGGCTGCGTGCGAGCGTACCAATGTGGAGCTTAAATCTCAACGTGATGCTATTGTACGTTTGTCTGGCGAGAAGGCAGATCTTGCTGATGAAGCTCAAAAGGCGCGTGTTGCTTTTGAAGAGAAGGAAAAAGAGTATGTTGCGCGTATCGCTAAACTGGAAGACCTTGCTAGACAGTATGAGACTGCTGATCGTCTTCTTCAAGAGAAAACTGTTGAATGCAAGGCTTCTGAACTCCTTGCTGAGGAAGCATCCGCTGATTGCAAGTGGTTGCTTTCGCGCGCGGTGCCTCTGGTAACCTCTTTTATCTTATGTTATGGTTTTCGTGAACTGTTTCTCTTATTTGTGTATTTTTTGTAGATTGCCAGTCGTATAGTGAACTCCCACGAGCTTGCCAACTATATGTACGAGTTGGGGCAAGCTGGTTATAATAGCGGGCGCAAGGAGGGTTATATCGAGGGTAGAGTTGCAGCTGTCAATAAAGAGAAAGAGCATCACTTCGAGTTATGGAAGGAGGATTGTAGCGCTGCTTATGCTGCAAAAAGACAAGAGTTTTCGTCTTTGGAATTTGCTGTGGTTAAGGCTGCGCAAAAATTGGCTCGAAGATCTGATGGTGTCGTGTTGTTGAAAAAAGCGCTTGGAGATGAAGGTGGTGCCGCTGGAGGTGCTGGGGCCAGTCATCCCGAATGAGGGACTCCGGCCTGCGCGCCGCGTATGACCTTGGTTGGTCTTGTACTTTGACAATTTGCATGAACAACTTTTAATTTTCTCTTGTTATGCCTGTGGATATTTGGCTATGCTTTGACATTCGTTGCGCTGATAGTTGTTTGTTTTTATGCGAATTTTGTTACTGTCATAATATCTGCATGTATAATTGCTTTTATTCAGGTATCACGAATGAATGATGGCGCTGACAGGTTGTGTTGTGTTTATTACAATGTTTTATTCTGTCGTTTACGTGCGCAGGTTGGATCGTGAATACGAAGTGATCGAATTACAGGTTATTGTGTGGACCCAGCTGTTCTCAGCCTTGGGGGTGCTTACAACGTTTGTTTGTCCTGTGCTCGATGTTTTCGTGTTTATGTGGGCACGAAGTATTTGTTTGGCGTTTGTTAGGCTTTAGTTGTGTATTTGACCCGGCTGTGCACTTGGTTGTGACAGGCCTTGGAGGTCTACAACGTTTCCTAATGGTCGAGCCATTGGTGTTTTCGTGTATGCCCAAAGTAATATATGCAGTTGTGACAAAGAAATTTGCATGATAGGAAGATAGCCAAACACTTCTTGTATTACGATAAATGTGTTGGCGACTTGGCCATTGCAATTACATGAATGTTTTTCACAGGTAACACTTTCTCAGCTGTTGGGCGTTCCATGTTCGAGGAACCTCCTTGTTGTCGATGGTGCGCAGCTTATAGGCTCCTTTTCCGAGCACTGTGTCGATGACATATGGACCCTCCCACTTGGGAGTCAACTTCCCGGGTTTTTCGGCATTTGAGGCCTCGTTATCTCTGAGGACGTATTCTCCTGGGTTGAAGGTGCAGACTCGGACTTTAGAGTTGTAATACTTTTCTAGCTTCGTTTTGTACTTCGCTTCATTTATTGCCGCCATTTCTCTCCTTTCTTCTAAGAGGTCAAGGTCGATCCTCCTCTCCTCTTCATTGTTGATCAGATTCATTGAGAGCATTCGTGGTGACGGCAATCCTATCTCCGCTGGTATTACTGCCTCGGACCCGTAAACTAAGCTAAACGGTGTTTCTCCGTTGCTTGTCTTGGGCATCGTCCTGTGGGCCCATAAGATGCTGGGCAGTTCGTCTACCCAACCTCTTCTTTTTTCTCCCAACCTTGCCTTGATTCCGTCGACGATGCTCTTGTTGACGGCTTCAACTTGACCATTCCCCTGCGGGTGCGCGACCGAGGAGAAGGTGTGCTCAATGTGTAATTCTTTAAACCACTGTTGAAGGTTGTCTTCGGAAAAGTTGGTTCCGTTGTCAGTGATGATCTTGAGGGGTAGTCCAAAACGACATATGATTTGTTCCCAAATGAATTTTTTGACGACGGTGGCTGTGGTTGATGCGAGGGCCTTTGCCTCTACCCATTTGGTGAAATAGTCAACTGCGACTATTATGAATTTGACAGCTCCTGTGGCTTCGGGAAAATGGCCGACCATATCTATTCCCCACTGTTGAAAAGGCCACGCCGTGGTGACTGGTACCAATTCATTCTTGGGGCGCATCGTTTTGGGGGCATGTCTTTGGCATCCACTGCATTTCCTCAACTCTTTGACCGCATCCAAATGCATCCCGGGCCAATAATACCCCGCATTCATGACCTTTGCTACCACCATTCTTGGTCCGGCATGTATACCACAAATTCCCTCGTGTACTTCTCTGATCAAATAATTTGCGTCTTCTGGATCAACGCATCTTAACAAGGGACCGAGGTATGATTTTCGGTATAAAATCCCGTCAGCCATCTGATAATGTTCCGCCTTGTACTGGATTTTCCTCGCCTCTGCTTTGTTCTCCGGGAGTATTCCAGATTGAAGGTACGCGATTATCGGAGTCATCCAAGACGTTGTTCCTAGTTGAATAACGCTTACTTCCCGTAGTGGCACTGACGGGTTGCTTAAAACCTCTATGCGCACATCCTTTGCTAGGTGTTGGAAACTTGTAGAAGCGAGCTTACTCAGCGCGTCTGCTGGTTTATTCTCACTTCTATTAATGTGGTGCACCTTGTAGGAATAGAAGGTTTGTAACAGCGTCTTTGCTTGACTCAGGTATAGCGCCATTGTGTCTCCCTTGGCTTCATACTGCCCGTTGATTTGTCCGGCCACTAACATGGAATCTACATGCGCTTCGATGTGTCGCACTCCCATTTTGATTGCCAACCTTAACCCAGCGAGGAAAGCTTCATATTCAGCTTCATTGTTTGTACTTTTAAAATCCAGGCGTATGGCGTAGGTGAACTCATGTTTGTCAGGGCTCACCAGCCGGAGCCCAGCACCTGCGCCATCTTCGTTAGACGCACCGTCTGTGTATAACAACCATGGTTCTTCCACTTGCTGTTTTTCGGCTTTTTCCATCGCCTTACATTCTCGATCCTTGTCGTCCGGCACCTCTGTCATGAAGTCTACGAGTACTTGGCCCTTGATCGCCGGTCTTGGCCTGAAAACCACATTATGACCCCCGAGCTCTATCGCCCATTTTGCTAGTCTCCCTGAGATCTCTGGCCTTGCGAGGATGTTGCCAATATTGTAGTTTGTTAGCACGTGGATGACGTGATTGGCAAAGTACCTGCGCAGCCGTCTGGATGCATGGATCAGTGCGAGTACTAGTTTCTCCATGATTGCATACCGGGTTTCTGGGTCAGTCAGGGTTCATGACACATAGTCTGGTGTTTGGACACCCTGTCGATCAACGAGTAACACTGCTCCCACTGCTCTGTCGGAGGCTGATAAGTATAGCACCAGAGGCTCGCCCTTGACTGGTGCAGTTAATGTTGGCAGCTTGATGAGGCAGTCTTTCATCTCGCGGAATGCGCTCTCGGCTTCCGGAGTCCACTGAAATTGGCTCTTCTTCATGCAGTTTCGGAGAGTCTTTATAAACGGAAAAGATTTGGCTGCGTGATTGGCCAGGAAACGGTTAAGTGCTGCCAACCGTCCTGCCAATTTTTGCATCTCCTTGATCGTCGAAGGTGACGGCTTGCGTTCAATTGCTTGTATCTTATCAGGGTTCACCTTGAAGCCATCTTTCGTGACAATGAAACCCAGGAATTTCCCCTCTTCCATGCCGAAAGAGCATTTCGCTGGGTTTAACTTGATACTGACTCTGCGTAAGGTGTCGAACGTCTTTTGGATGTTCAGCAACATTGTACTCTCTTCTTTGCTCATAATAACCAGATCATCCATATACACTTCTATATACTTGCCGATGGCATCGTGGAAAGTTTCGTTCATGAGCCTCTGATAAGTCGCGCCCGCATTTTTTAAACCAAAGGGCATTTTGGTGTAGCAGTATAGCCCTGTCGGTGTGCGGAACGCCGTTTTGTCTTCGTCTTGCACGGCCATTTGTACCTGGTGGTACCCTTTGTAGCAATCAAGGAAACATTTCCACCGGAATGTTGCTAGCGAGTCAATTTTCTCGTCGATGTCTGGCAAGGCGTAACAGTCCCGTGGACATGCCTTGTTCAGATCTTTATAATCCACGCACATTCTCCAGCTACCATTGTTCTTTTGGACCATCACTGGACTTGCTACCCATGACTGGTATCTGACCTCTCTGATGATTCCCGCACTCAGCAACTCCATCACCTGCTCTTTCATGGCGTCGTGTTTGATGTCTCCTAAGTGGCGTTTGGCGTGCACCACCGGTTTTGCTTCTTCTGAGACATTCAGTCGATGTTCAGCTATGTGCCTTGGAACGCCTACCCTATCTGCTGGCGTCCAGGCAAACATATCCATGTTTTGGAACAACAGTTTCTTTAGCGCCGCGCGCGTTAGATCGGACATTGCAGGTCCCAAGGTGACTGTCTGTTTCGGGTATGCGCTGTTTAATACCCACTTTTCAGCTTCCGCGCGTGGTGTTGGTTTGCTTGCCTTTGCAGGTCTCAGCTCATCTGTTGCTAATACTTCTTTGCTTGCGTATATGATGGCTACTCCCGTCTCTGTTGGGAATCCCACCGCTGAATGTGGGCCAGAGCATATCATGCTGAAGTCGCCTTGGGATTCTCTACCCAGCAGAATGTCATGCCTTGAATGTGCTGGCAGCACCATGAAGGTAACGTCTTCTGTTCGTGAGTTTCTTCCATCCGAGAGCAATACTGGGAATGATATCTGTCCTAGAGGAAAAACGGCTTCATTGCAGAAACCAGTAAGAGGGTAATCAACTGGTTCTAAGCGCGCCTTATCCTCTAGGTCGAATTGATTAAAACACTGTTCATATATGATGTCCGCAATGCTTCCCGGATCGATGAAAATGTAATCCATTTGGTAATGCCCTATGACGCCCGAGATGACTATGGGTCTTCTTTCTCGTGGGCCCCCTCTTACAACCGGGAAAACAACTTGCTTCTCGCGCCATGATTCGTCTTGCGCGCGCTTGTTGTAGTTTTTTCTTGGTCTTTGTGGTCCCCCTTGGACCATGTGGGTTTCTAACTTCCGGAGCTTTTTGTTATCTGGTCCCTCGTCTCTTCTTTGTATTTGACGGTAATCACGCTTTCCACCTTTTATCAAGTGAGTGAGTTTTCCGTCTCTTAAGGACCTTTCAATTTCTTGCTTTAAACTGAAACAGTCGTCAGTTAAATGCCCAGTGTCTTTGTGAAACTCGCAAAAAAGATTTGGGTCTTGGCCCCTTTTGTTACGCATTTGTAGCGGTGGTTTGAACTGGTGGTTCTCAGTTGCCAAGACTTCTGAAGGAGTTTTTGTGAGGGGTGTCCACTGTTTCTCCCTGTTTTCTCGTTTCACTTCTTTCCGGTGAGCTATTTGGTTGATTGTGTGGCGCGCATCCTCTCTTACCGGGCTTCTTTCTCTGTGGCCGGATGCTTTCCATGGTTGGCTTCTGCCTTTCTTGCCATGCCGGTCGTTATGGTTGTAACTGCGCTGACGGTGATCGTCACCGGTCAACTGTCTGTCAGACTGTGCAATGGTTTTGGCTGCTTCAATGAAGGTTTCCCAATCTTTGGGTCCTCCGTCTCTTCCTTTCACACGTTTGATTAGATCATCGCACTTGACTGCCCTCATGAAGTGCGCGCGCATCATCTTCTCGCCTACATCGCCTATCTCCAAACATTCTTTGTTATATCTTGTAATGAAATCTTCCACGCTCTCGTGGTCTCTGCGCCATATGTTTAGACAATCAGCTGGGTCTCTGGTGTGTCGACGTTGCTGAGAGAAGTGTGCAAGGAACTTCTCTCGGAAGTCTCTGGCGTGGCTTTTAACCACGTGGTCGTGGGTTCGAGTCCCACGGATGGCGCCAATGATGAAACACAGGTTAACACCAGGGTTAGTCTGTGGGGGTATTCCTTCGATGGGTTCAATCTCTTCTCCTACTCGTAAGAATGACCTGGGTCCTGCAAAACAGCAACGCCGTTAGTCTCGTTAAGAGGGGAATATGGGGGTTTCCCTCTTAACCAGGCTCCGGCGTGAGAATAAGTACTGCTCTGAGGGATGATAATCAGTGTGTGTTTAGTGTGAGAGTGCAGAGAGCAAGATCCTTTAACCTGAATGATGAAGGGTCATATTTATAGCCGGAGGGTGAAAGAGGGAGGAGCAGCGGTGCCAGCTGTAGACGCGCACCAGTTGTCCGACCAAGGGGAATATCCTCTTGGTCTCCTCTGCTGTGGTCAGTGTAGTGGTACACGTGGCGCGCCTGCATTTGCCTATTTTGGAGACGTCGTACTGGTGTTGTCGGGCTGCTCCTGGATTCGCCGCAGGCCTACTTGGCGCTTGTTGACTGGTGACACGTGTTGTCCTTTATGTCGGATGGAGCATCTTTGGTGTCACCTTTATATTTTCCAGAAGCTTCTGGATAGTCTCGTTGATGTCAGCGCCACATAGGATGGAAAAGTGGTGTGGTCCTTGCCATGTGGGCAAGGAATTGGGACCATACCTCTTCAATATCATAATTGATAGGGGACACTTCCCCAGTGTTTTCATTTAATGTTAGCGGTCTAGTACTCTAGTGCATGTGGAATGTGGGCTTTTTGCCACTAGGCCCACTACATATCAAAGAAGTTTTTTACATAGACTGGTCCAAAGGAGATGTCAAAAACTTTGCTAGTTTTTCTCAAGTTGTAACCATGGATTATAGTAAAAAAAAAAAAAGAATGTTTCTCGACTGCAATTAACAATTAAAGTGGTTAGTTTTTTTTTTTTTTTTTTGAACAGCCACTAGAGGATATGCTTAGAGCATGTGTGATAGACTTTGGTGATAGTTGGGATTCGCATCTACCGTTGATCGAATTCTCCTACAACAATAGTTATCACGCTAGAGGAAATGCACACCTTAACTTACATAAAGAGTAAATTACAAGTTTTGTCCTTTATGTTTACACCAAATTTCAGGCGCTGTCCTTTTGGCCAAAATCTTGCAGGCGGTGTCCTTTACATTTCAAAATCTTGCACGTTTTGTCCTTTAGGCCAAACCTTGTTAGAAAACTCAGTTAAAAAATGCCATGTGCAGTGCACATGGGGGTAAAATGGTCATTTCCCTCTCACCCCTTTCAATTCTCCATTATTTCCCACATTAACCCCTTAATTCAGATCTTTCATTCTAACAATAAGAGCAGCAACAACATCATCAATCATCATTCATCATCCATTGAGTAACATCTACAGATTCGAGGAAGTTTAAAGAGAATGGTGGCGATTAAAGATCTGAAATACGCACCCGATTTGCTCCGGATTTTCATCTGCCAAATAGTTTGCAGCCATTTCACTAATCAAATTACTACATTAAACTTTTCACTTTTAATTCTCCCTTTAACCAGTCAATTCTCTCTCAAACAGTTGGTCTGCAACCGAAATTTGTGATTTTGTAAACAAACCCCTTCAAACCACCACTCCCAACACCGTCACCATCTTATAACCAGAGCCTTCAAAATAGCCTCTATTCAATATCGCCTCATAAAAAATGTAGGATTCGAGCAAAAACCAGCCACCACCACCATAAAATCAAACCAAAAGAAAATCCTAACTCACCGGCGAGAGCTGAAACCAGTCAAACCTGCCACCACCACAAAATCGAAGGGGATTTAGAACTTTAGCTGTCGTCGGCGTTCAAACCCTAAATGGAAAACCTGAAACGGTGTCGGATCTAGTTAGAGGTGTTGCGACTGGATCAGGTTGGTGGTGGGTTAGGGTTCATACAACGGGGTGAGGTGTTGGTGACGGTCTGGCGGGGTGGTCTTCAGATTAGTGGGTAGGGTGCTGGCGGTGGTGGTAGGTGGTGATGGTATGGTTGATGGTGGTTGGTTGGTTGTCTTCAGATTAGCGGGTATGGTGCTAGTAGGTGATAGAAGAGGTTGAGGGAGAAAGGGATGAGAGTATAAGTAGAGTTTTTTACATACTAGTCCCTAAACATAAGTTCTTTACACAATAGTCCCTAAGGAGATGAAATGACAATAATGCCCTCATGTGCAAGGCACATGACCAGATTTAACCAAAAATTCTAACTGGGTTTGGCCTAAAGGATAAAACGTGCAAGAATTTGAAGGGTAAAGGACAGCGCCTGTCAACTTTTGGCCAAAAGGACAGCGCCTGAAATTTGATGTAAACATAAAGGACAAAACTTGTAATTTAATGTAGCTCAATTTTTGACCCATAATAAAGACGTCTCATTGACATCTTCGATAAGCTTTGAATTCGGAACACTCACTCCCCGAAATACCTTTTCGTTTCGGCAATACCATATCTTCCACAATCCGGCCATCACTACACACAAAATAGATTTCTTCCTTTTCCTTAAAACTTTCAAATCATATACCTGTTGAAGTATCTCCGTCACACTGGAGCAAGTTGACAACTTTAGGACTTTCACCCACACACAAATCATCCACCATAATGCTCTGGCCAAAAGACATGTGACCAAAACGTGGTCGGCCGTTTCGTCAATGTATCCACACCTCGAACACAATTTATTCGGTATCAGAACGCCCCGCTTCATTAGTGTATCCACTGTCGGAAACTTTCTATCCACCGCTTGCCACCTTGACTATGGCTGTGATTTTTAGGCTTGTTGGTCATTTCCAATAATAATAATAATATTGTGTCATTTATAATACTTCATGAAACAAACAAATGTATATAGATACTATTATACTAAATTTGTTTGAAGGAAACCATATCAAAAACAAGATTGATTTCTATCTTTTATTTATTTTATAGTTATACTAGGTTAAAACCCACCCCGTGTATTACACGGGTTGAATAAATGTAATTCTATATATTAAATAAAAAAAAGTTATATCTTTATGAACCCCGTATATTGTACGGGTTAAATAAATGTAATTTTATATATCAAATAATAAAAAAATAGTTATATCTTTAAAAACCATGTGTATTACACCGATTAAATACATGTCATTTTGTATACTAAATACTAAAAACGTCGTATCTTTAAAAAACCCGTGTATAATCGGGTTGAATAAATCTACCAAATAATAAAAATATTACATCCTTAAAAACCCCGTATGTTACACGTGTTGAATAGATCTAAAAAGGAGTTATATCTTTAATACCATGTGTATTACACACATATTAAAGAAAGAGTAAACTGCCATTTTGGTCCCTGTGGTTTGGGCATTTTTGTCATTTTAGTCCAAATCTCAAACCTTTTAAATCTGGGTCCCTG
Source organism: Helianthus tuberosus (assembly GCA_030545235.1). Classification (NCBI taxonomy): domain Eukaryota; kingdom Viridiplantae; phylum Streptophyta; class Magnoliopsida; order Asterales; family Asteraceae; genus Helianthus; species Helianthus tuberosus. Next base: position 50,988,775 of record CM060410.1, on the reverse strand, counting down.
TAGTTTCACTTTTATTGTCATTTTAGTCCAAAATTCAAATTACCTCTTATTTGACTGTTGAAAGCAAGTTATTTTGTCTTTTTGTTCAAGGGCAAAATTGTCCATCTTAATTTATTATAACATATTAATAATTAGATTAATTATACTTAATTCATTTAACTCTAATAAATATACACAACATATAATCTTCATCTTCATCTACCCTCATAACTTCATTTCTCTGCTCTCACCCCCTCCCACTCGATGTCCCGACAGACCGGTTGCCAGAGCCGATAATCCGGCCGATGGTGTTTCCCCAGTAAAAGATCCCCCAAACCCCACCCCTTCATCACACTTAGGTACCAAATTACACACGCACCCCTCACAACCCTCATTTACTCGATATTTCCTCATAGCCGCACATGGAGACGAAAGGGAGAGACGGCGACAGCTCCGGCGTCAGCGCCGCCGTGCACGGCGGCAGTGGTAGGGGGTTTGCTGAAGATGAATCGGTGATCTGGTCGGAATCGGCTCCGACCGTTTCTGTCACACCCCGATTTCCAATTTCCACGTGTCACCGGTGGGGGGAGTATCGTGACGTGGTTGGCAACATAATAGTCAAACAACACAATATATAAATATGCACAGCGGAAGCAATTGAGAAATATAATTCAAATTTAATAATATTGTAATATCGTGTATCACAACAGTTGAAGGTTTGTCCACAGAAGGATCAAAAATAAATAGTAGTTCAACAGACGATAGGCATCTTAAGCTTGTGAGACTCTTTATTGATGCTAAGGAGAAAATCCCAGCCAATTACGCTTAGTACCTGCATTTAATCTTTTTGAGAAAATACGTCAGTTTACACTGATAAATACAATCAACTGACTCATTTTGGAAAATGATTAAAAATTGGTTTGGATGCACGTGGCATAAACATTTTATAACTTGGGAGAATTATTTAAATATATAATCTTGTGAACGAATTACATGTTCCTTATGCGTTTAGTAGCCCGGACGTACCGGGTTAAAGATCAATAGACACACCACATCAACTATTTATGCACAGACGAGTGTACGCCTACACTCCACGCTTAGGTCGTGGCCATTTCGTAAAATGATGCCAAGGATATCCGGGACATGGTCATTAACCCCCCAAAGGCTTTAAGTAAACAAAACTGTTTAAACGAGCCGATCAAATTATTCAATTAACCACCCAACGATGGAAGATTTGATGCCCGATCAAGCGGTATTCTATATACCGTAACCCAAGCCCGTATAGGGAAAATAAGTTAAAAGTATTTACCTGAGCAAAGTAATAATCACAATAAGCAAATGCAAGTATATTTTACTGGTACTCCTAATCTGGAACGAAGGTTTATAATAACCTATTAGAATCCTAACGGGTCTTTAATTAAGCTAAAGCTTAGACCGGTTAGTTTCAAAGATACGGTTCGTACGCACGATTAAGCGATGACCGGATAGAATGTGATTTGGACCCAAAAAGTTTGAAAACTTGTTTAATATGGGTATATTATACACATTCTGGATTTTGAGATAAAACCGATAAGGTTTGACCCGTTTCGGCTAATTTACGTAAACTAGTTACATAAACCGAACCGAACGCGTAATAAGCGTAACGGGTAATAATGAGAGCCATTTACAGGTTTCCTAAGTTAATATGCTCCAAATATGTTGTGACATCAGTAAGATATCATTTATTATGCCCGAAATGAATTTAAACACAAACTATGCCCCGTAGGGGTAGTTTGGTCATTTATAAGGTGATAAAAGAGTTTAAGTAGTATCCTGAGTTACAGGTCTGATGTAATCAGAAAATATAATCAATTTGCTAAGTTATATCAGTAGGGTATTGTATATATGTGAAATTTATCAATTATAACCAAACTATGCACCGTAGGGGCATTTTGGTAATTTCACATAAGCCAAAAAGCTCAAAACTGAAGTCTGAGTTAAACAACTTTTGCTTACTGTTAAAATATTATAATTTACCTCAAATATCAGTAGGTATCACCCTTTGTATGTTTAAAATAGTTTTAGTACATACTATGTGTTAAAAACGCTTAATTAGGCGATTAGAAGCCGTTTCCGGGTTCTATATAGAAATCTGATATTTTTATTATTCCAGGAGGTTTAAAATAATTTATTTATCATATGTAATAAGTAGCAAAAGGTTTGGAGTTAATTAGATTTGTAAAACTCATTTTATAGCCCGTAAGGGCAAAACCGACAATTACCGGATTAAGCCTACGACTATAAGTTATGCTCAGCCTAAAATTAATTAAAAATCTTCAAAAATCCCAAAATAATATATTACATCAGTGGGTAATAAGTTTGATGTAAAAAAGTAGGTGTAATTAGGCTATACGCTAATTACGCCGTTTAATCGCTAAATAAGCTTCTTATTACGCTAATGAGCATAACTCTCAATGTACACCTCAAACTGATGTCAAATTTTGGGTGCAAGTTTATATATCAGTAACTAAGGTTTCTACTCTTTTACATTTTCAAAAATCACGTTTTAAGGTGAAAAGGGCATAATGGTCAACATATGAGCAATTAACGAAATCATGCATATTAATCGGATAACTAATGATCCGAGGTGTATAATCACAGAGGGTTATACTAGCATGTAACCTGGTCCTATTAGAGCTTTAAGACATTTCTAAAACATGCTTAAATGGGTCAGAACTGAAAGTCAATGCAAAAGTCAAACTATGCGACTTTCGGTCCCGAACCGGGTCTCTACAGAAAATTGTCGGGTTGAACATGTTTAGACATGTTCTTACCTTCATTACCAAGTTATATTAATGAGCCAATAGGTTGTATGTGTTCTACATTGCTAATCATGCATAAATTAGAATTTAAGTATCCAGTTGACTTTTTATTAACAAGTTTGACCTGACATTTGACCTAGTTAGAGTGGGAATCAGGGGGAACCCTTTTGAGGGTTTATTACCACATAATTACCAACTTATAACTACTTTTAATTCGACTAATCACTGGACCATTAGTGATTAATCGTTAAGTCAACCGTTAATTACGACAGTTTGACTTTTAAGCTAAAACTAAGCAAAAACTTAACTAAGAAGGGTTTAGCAAACTTACTGAGGTCCTATGCACGATTAGTGATCACTTGAGAGAAGTCTTGAGCTCCAGAAATGATCACGAATGCAAGAGAAGGTGTGAAGAGCTTGTTGCAACTTCATGGCCTTATATAGTGATTTAAACACCATAGATTGTTGACATCTAAGGCTACCACTGACCATAACTTACCCACAAGTGTCCCTAGTGCTCTAGGAACTGTTTAGGGGTCGCCCACAATGTGAAAATATCTGTTTTGGGTCGATTATGCGCGAATACAGGCTGTTGTCTACACTTTCTGCATCTGATGGTCTGACGCGGCCCGCGTAAGGTTATGTTAACCTTTACGCGGCCCGCCTGAGAGTGAAAGTCAGATTTTGCATTTTCTAGTTTTTGCATATTGTCCCTTGGCCTTTCGAAAGGGCAACTAACCTTTATATATTGCAATTTGAGCCCTTCATATTTACCTACAAGGGCTTTAGGACTTATACCCACTTTAGTTAGTCCTTGATCACTTTGTTATTACCCGAAAGGTCATAACTTTCAACGTTGACGCTTTAACCCCTCGCATACGAATTTGATCATAACTTTCTCATATGATAACTAAACTTTATGAAATTTATATCGTGTATTCGAGTGAGCATAATTAACCGTTACAAAGCTTCGGGTTTGTCAAAGGTCACTCAGAGGTATAACTTAAACATGTTGACACATTTAACCCCTGTAGTTTGTAATCTCTCACTTTCTTTCATATTTAGCTTCGTATGATCCATGATTTATTCGCCTGAAGGTATGAGCATCATGTAGGGTTAATGTACAATATATTTATTCACTGTTGACAGTTAAAACCCGTATATTCACATACTTTCCAAGTTTGTCAACTTTAGTCCTTCAAGAACATTCTTTCACACGTTCAAACTTGTGACACGTGTCAACACATTATAGGACGTGAATTTTAGAGGTGTTACATCCTCACCCCCTTAAAAGAAATCTCGACCTCGAGATTTTTTGAAATAAATGAGGGTATTTTTCTTTCATCGTGGATTCAACCTCCCACGTGTATTCGGGACCTCTACGGGCATCCCATTTTACCTTTACAATAGGCACATGCTTTCTTCGAAGCTTTTTAACCTGTCGATCCTCGATCGACACAGGTTTTTCAACAAACTTTAAGCTCTCTTCTATATGCACATCTGTATGCGGTATTACCAGTGATTCGTCAGCGAAACACTTTTTCAGATTGCAGATGTGGAACACATTGTGAATTCCACTGAGCTCTTCAGGTAAGTTTAACTTATAGGCAACTGATCCGACATGTTCGATGACTTCGAACGGTCCTATGTATCTCGGGCTTAGCTTGCCTTTCTTACCAAATCACATCACCCCCTTCCAGGGTGATACTTTAAGCAACACTTTGTCACCAACTTCAAATTTCATAGGTTTACGCTTTGGATCTGCGTAACTCTTCTGCCTATCACGGGCAGCTTTGAGACGGGCACGAATCTGGACTATCTTGTCCGTCGTTTCAAAGACTATCTCTGGTCCTGATAATTGGACATCTCCAACTTCCGCCCAACAGACGGGTGTTCTACACTTTCTACCGTATAATCCCTCAAAAGGCGCAGCCTTAATGCTGGTATGGTAGCTATTGTTGTAGGAGAATTCGATTAACGGTAGGTTCTTATCCCAACAACCACCCAAATCGATCACACATGCACGTAGCATGTCTTCCAACGTTTGAATAGTACGCTCACTCTGGCCGTCCGTCTGAGGATGGTAAGCCGTACTAAAATTCAAACGCGTGCCCAAAGATTGTTGGAAACTTTTCCAAAAATGTGACGTGTATCTAGTATCCCTGTCGGAGATAATAGACATAGGTATGCCATGTAAGGCTACAATCGTATCGACGTACAACTGGGCTAACATGTCGGAGCTGTAAGTCTCCTTAATGGGCAGGAAATGTGCTGACTTAGTCAGTCTGTCTACGATCACCCAAATGGTATCATTTCCTTTCCTTGTCTTTGGTAACTTGGTGATAAAATCCATAGTTACCATTTCCCATTTCCAAGTGGGAAGTTCAGGCTGTTGTAGCAAACCTGACGGTTTCTGATGCTCGGCTTTGACTTGCGCACATGTCAAGCATTTAGCTACATAGGCAGCTACAGACTTCTTCAAGCCTATCCACCAATAATTTGCCTTAGATCGTGGTACATCTTATCAGCTCCAGGATGAACGGAATATTTAGAACTATGGGCTTCCTGGAGGATAACATCCCGAAGTCCTCCATAAATTGGAACCCATATTCGTCCATTTAATCTTAGGATTCCGTCCTTACTAAGAGATAACTGCTCCTCAGTTACTCCTAGTTTCTTGTTAGGATAGTTAGCTTCCAACACAGCTTCCTTCTGTGCAGCTAACAACCTTTCATTCAAACTGTTCTTTATTTCAATGCTCTTGGCATTGATTCGGATGGGTTTCACCCTTTCCTTTCGACTCAAGGCATCGGCGACTACATTCGCCTTGCCGGGATGGTATCTGATTTCATAATCATAGTCATTCAACGTCTCCATCCATCGGCGTTGCCTCATGTTTAAATCCTTCTGATTAAACAGATGCTGGAGGCTCTTGTGATCAGAATAGATCACACACTTGATTCCATATAAGTAGTGCCTCCATAGCTTTAATGCAAATACAACGGCACCCAACTCCAAGTCATGGGTGGTGTAATTCTTTTCATGCACCTTTAACTGTCTCGAAGCATAGGCAATAACCTTGCCCTTCTGAATAAGCACACACCCCATGCCAGTGTGTGATGCATCGCAGTAAACCACAAATTCTTCGGTACCTTCAGGCAAAGTCAGTACAGGAGCATTGCTCAACTTCTGCTTCAAAATATCAAAGGATTCCTGCTGCTTAGGACCCCAGTCAAACTTAATCTTCTTGCGTGTCAGCGAAGTCAGGGGTGCAGCAATCCTTGAGAAGTTTTCGATAAAACGCCTGTAGTATCCTGCCAACCCTAGAAAGCTACGAATCTCTGTAGGCGTCTTTGGCTCTTGCCAGTTCATAACAGCTTCAACTTTAGCGGGATCCACTTGGATACCACACTCACTGACCACATGTCCAAGGAATTGGACTTCTCGAAGCCAAAATTCACACTTGGAAAATTTGGCGTAGAGTTTCTCATGATGTAGAAGTTTAAGAATACAACGAAGGTGTTTCTCATGGTCAGCTTGGTTCTTAGACTAAATGAGAATGTCGTCGATGAAAACGATGACGAATTTATCTAAGTACGGCTTGCAAACGCGATTCATGAGATCCATGAACGTGGCCGGTGCATTAGTGAGCCCAAAAGGCATCACTAGGAACTCGTAATGACCATAACGAGTCCTAAATGCAGTTTTATGCACGTCTTCATCTCTAACCTTCAGTTGGTGGCAACCTGATCTTAAATCAATCTTCGAGAAATAACTTGCCCCTTGCAATTGATCGAACAAATCGTCGATCCTGGGCAAAGGATACCTATTCTTTATAGTGACTTTGTTAAGTTCACGGTAATCGATGCACAGACGCATCGATCCGTCCTTCTTCTTGAAAAACAGGACTGGCACTCCCCAAGGAGACGAACTAGGTTTAATGAAACCTTTAGCTAGTAATTCATCCAGCTGTGCTCTCAATTCCTTCATCTTTGTTGGTGCCAACCTGTAAGGCGCTCTAGCAACAGGTGCTGCTCCAGGGATGATGTCAATTCTGAATTCGACTTGTCTATCTGTTGGCAAACCAGGTAGTTCTTCAGGAAACACTTCAGGGTATTCAGAAATGATAGGGATGTCTTCCATCTTGGGTTTCGGCTCATCAATAGTAACCTGTGCCATGTAGATGACACAACCCTTTTTCAAACATCTCGAGGCCTTGAGCATAGTCACTTGCTCAGGCAGTCCATACCGGGTATCTCCCTGAATGGTAAGTGATTCACCAGACGGAGTCTTGATCATCACTTGTTTCTTATTGCAGACAATTTGGGCCTGGTTATGAGATAACCAGTCCATGCCTAACACGATGTCGAACCCAGCTAACTTCAAAGGAAGTAGGGACAAAGGAAAAGAGTGGTCCTTAATGGATATGAAACATCCATCTAATATGGTTGAGGCGGTTTCTAAGGTGCCATCGGCTAACTCAACCTCATACTTTACGCTTAAGGTTTTAACAGACAATTTCAACAATTCACAAAACTTGTTATCTACGAAAGAATTATCAGCGCCTGAATCAAAAAGTACTCTTGCATAGACGTCATTTATAAGAAAGGTACCTGTGATCACGTTATCGTCTTGCACAGCCTCCTTCGCGTCCATCCTAAAGACCCTAGCATTGGCCTTCTTGGCCTCTTCAGGCTTCTTGGCATATTTAGGGCAGTTGGTTTTAATGTGCCCCTTCTCATTGCAACCGTAGCATGTTGCATCCTTCAGCTTTTTGCAATCCAAGGTTTTGTGATCCTTGGACTTGCATATACCATAAGCAAAGGTTTTTGACTGAGTCTGTGAGTTCGACTCGAGTCTGCACTTTCCAAAGTGTTGTTTCTTGCAAATCTTGCATTTGGGCTTATCACCAGACTGATGCCCATCTTTCTTTGATTCCGACCCTTTCTTGTGGTCGTTGCTCCCTCGATGCTTCTTGCTTGACCTACGTGAATTATCATCTTCACGTTTTCTCTTCTCAGCATCTTTGTTCCTCAGCGATCTTTGTCTGACCGCATCCAGAGTGAGGGACAAAGATATGTCCGCTACTGATCTGAAAGTAGCTGGCCGAGAGGCCTTCATGCTTGCCTTTATCTCGGGGGCTAAACCTCCGATAAAACGAGCTATTCTTTTTGGTTCCGGGGTCACCAGATATGGAACCAACCGGGACATTGTGTTGAAGCTCGTGAGGTAAGCTTGGCAGTCAAGGTTCTGCATAACCAACGATAGGAAGTCAGATTCAATCTTCTCAACCTCATCCTGAGGGCAATAATTTTCCCTGATTAAGGCAACAAATTGTTCCCATGACATGTTGTACAATGGGATCTTCCCGGTGGCTTGAATCAGTGATCTCCACCAGGCTAAGGCTTCGCCTTTAAACGATTGGGACACAAACTTTACAATATCCCTCTCAGCGCACCCGCTGATATCCACTACCGTGTCCATCTCATCTAACCACGTCATGCAGTCAATGGCTCCTTTTTCCCCATTGAAATCTCGGGGTTTACCCGAAACAAAATATTTATAGGAGCACCCCTTGTTACGGGGTTCTTGATGTAGTACAATCTGCTGAGATGGAACACTGTGGTGGTTTGTGGACTGACGATCGTCATCCACTTTCTTGGGTTCCTCCTTCTTGGAGGGAGGCTTGCTGTGAGCCTCAGATTGAGCTTTAGGCTTTGAGCGCGGTGTAGATAGGGTCCTACTCCGAGTCCCACTATATTCTTCATACTGCCGCTCTAAGGCCTTTGTAACTGCGTCGTCTACTAACGCTTTCAGTTCAGCACCCGTTAAAGTAATTTGGGCGTTATCATTATTCTCCACTGGGTGACTATTAATTTCATCCGAGTCAGCCATTTAATTGAACTGTTACATAAAACAATGACAACAGTTTATTTGGGAGTTTATTATGGAATTGCCCCTTAGGGAATTCATTAACCATGGTAAACAGAGACCATATCTGGTTAATTTATTAATCATTTTTATTTAGGATTTCTATTATAATTTAACCTAATTATAAACAATAACAATATATATTAGCACATAAGGCCTAGTCACAAGGACAAATTTAAATTATAAGCCATGATTTCAGAGAATCAAAGCATGAAGGTTTGAACATAATTCATTACCTTTTTCTGACAGGGAGTCATCGTTACCACTGTCTTTTGGCTCATATGGAAACGAGCAGGGCCCGTAGGCACCATATTACCACGTATGGTAATAATATGATCATCCTAATTGATGATTTAACCCATGATTCAGAGATCATTAAGTTGGGTTAGGAATCTGTGGAAAGATCCTTATATAAAATAACGTGTGTGATTTTTAGCGAATCACGTCTGCCAGGAGTGTTAACATGTTTTCAGATGTTAACTGGAATTTGAATCTTTTAAATAGGCCTTACCATCTTGGCCCGGTCTTATAATGACCCAGAGGCTAGGTTATACCTCTAAGATTCTTAGTTAATATTTAAAGTAGGCAGATTATTTTTAAAAGGAATGATTTTAATTTATTTATTTCATATATATTTTATTTATGCATAATATGGCAAAAATGAAATTTATAAATTAAACATTCCATTAATCATTAATAGATTACATGTCGCCCTAAACGGGACTTTTCAATAACAAACTTACCCACGCAGGGGTTTAAACAAGGACTTACCCATGCAGGGGCTTAATAACAAACATACCCACGTAGAGGCTTAATAACAAATATACCCGTGTAGGGGCTTAATAACATAATAGTCCACACAGGGACTTACACAAATAACACACCCTCGCAGGGGTTAACAGAAAGATAGACCCACGCAGGGGTCAAAACAAATAAGCATACCCACGCAGGGGTTTACACAGCAAGACTGGCCCACGCAGGGGCTCAACAACAAATGGAAGGATTCAGTGGTCTTTCTTGCTCTTCCCTTTTATCAGGCTTGTCAATCCTTGGAAGAAAGTTTGTCGCTCCCTTCGGTCTCTGTGAAAGTCTCGTTCCACTTGATCCAACCTTTGAAGAATTTCTTCTCTTTCAGGTGGGGAAAACCGTGGCGGTTGCGATTGTTGCCGGATGATAGGTCTTGCAGGTATCTGGTACCCATGAGTTGGGTACCCTACTCCCCATGGGTCTCCATACAGTCCTTGGGTGTTATAGTTAGCCGCTACCAAGTATGGGTCGGCTTCGGCGTAGTTGTAGTTGGTGTATGCCGGCGGTCCGAATGGATCGTATGTTGCTGGAGCAGTATAAGCAGGGATAGGGTTATCAAAACCCATCGGTGGTTGCGGTGCAACTGGTTGCGAAGGTCCACCCATTTGTGGGTCCTCCTAAAGTGGCGGGTAATGACTGCCACTTGATTGGCGTGGGGAGCTAAAATGGAAATCCCCCGCTCGCGCAGAAATACGTGCGCCTGTCCTCCTACGTCTCGGCGGTTGTGGAGGTGCCTGATTAACTGGTGGTGGTGGAGGCGGTGGCGTAACTGCCACAAATCGTGAATCCACAGAGGGATCCTGCTGCTGCTGAGGTGGCGAATGGCGAGGAGGTGTATAATACCATTCATGCCGGGTGAACATAGCTTGAAAGCTGTCTGGACCACCGTAGGGTGATCCGTGGAAAGAAGATCCATCCGAGATCTCTATGGGATGGTTCGGTGTACCACTGGCAGGTTCGACGGGATCCGTGTCCTCGTCCATATCCTCCGCGTGATCTCCGGAGAAATGATCATCTGGCCCCAGTGGGTTAAAACCCACCGGTTCTTGTAGGTAGTTCGCCGGGTTAAACCGGCCCCTGAAGACAGGTGTAGGGTCTCCAAAAGAGTGGTGCGATAAGGATCGCTGTAAAGGTATGTAGGAAGGTTGAGGGTTGTTGGGCTCATACTCCGGCTGTGGCCCATAAGGGTTATGAACGGGAGGTGTCGAACTATGCGAAACCGACCGTCTAGCCGGCTCGAAAAGGTTCCTCCGGTTCTGTCGAGGATCGTCACTCTCGGTGGCAGAAGGAGCTCGCATATGCGAAGGTCCTGCCTCGTCGTCATTGGGGGCGGTGATTGGCCCCTTGCCTCTTCCTCTTCGCCGAAAGAATCTTGGCGGCATTTTCAATCCTGTCAATATAACATGAGATAACAACAAAAATATATGTAAAATAAAGGACAACACAAAACAAAATAGAATTTGTCCTATGTTATATGTCTAGACTCGAAAGTTTAGAAATGTGCAATTGTGTCATTGAGATCAAACACAAAAGGCTAGTGTTTAATTCACTCAATGTTGGCTCTGATACCAACCTATCACACCCCGATTTCCAATTTCCACGTGTACCGGTGGGCCCGGTGGGGGGAGTATCGTGACGTGGTTGGCAACATAATAGTCAAACAACACAATATATAAATATGCACAGCGGAAGCAATTGAGAAATATAATTCAACTTTAATAATATTGTAATATCGTGTATCACAACAGTTGAAGGTTTGTCCACAGAAGGATCAAAAATAAATAGTAGTTCAACAGACGATAGGCATCTTAAGCTTGCGAGACTCTTTATTGATGCTAAGGAGAAAATCCCAGCCAATTACGCTTAGTACCTGCATTTAATCTTTTTGGGAAAATACGTCAGTTTACACTGGTAAATACAATCAACTGACTCATTTTGGAAAATGATTAAAAATTGGTTTGGATGCACGTGGCATAAACATTTTATAACTTGGGAGAATTATTTAAATATATAATCTTGTGAACGAATTACATGTTCCTTATGCGTTCAGTAGCCCGGACGTACCGGGTTAAAGATCAATAGACACACCACATTAACTATTTATGCACAGACGAGTGTACGCCTACACTCCGCGCTTAGGTCGTGGCCATTTCGTAAAATGATGCCAAGGATATCCGGGACATGGTCATTAACCCCCCAAAGGCTTTAAGTAAACAAAACTGTTTAAACGAGCCGATCAAATTATTCAATTAACCACCCAACGATGGAAGATTTGATGCCCGATCAAGCGGTATTCTATATACCGTAACCCAAGCCCGTATAGGGAAAATAAGTTAAAAGTATTTACCTGAGCAAAGTAATAATCACAATAAGCAAATGCAAGTAGCTTTTACTGGTACTCCTAATCTGGAACGAAGGTTTATAATAACCTATTAGAATCCTAACGGGTCTTTAATTAAGCTAAAGCTTAGACCGGTTAGTTTCAAAGATACGGTTCGTACGCACGATTAAGCGATGACCGGATAGAATGTGATTTGGACCCAACAAGTTTGAAAACTTGTTTAATATGGGTATATTATACACATTCTGGATTTTGAGATAAAAACGATAAGGTTTGACCCGTTTCGGCTAATTTATGTAAACTAGTTACATAAACCGAACCGAACGCGTAATAAGCGTAACGGGTAATAATGAGAGCCATTTACAGGTTTCCTAAGTTAATATGCTCCAAATATGTTGTGACATCAGTAAGATATCATTTATTATGCCCGAAATGAATTTAAACACAAACTATGCCCCGTAGGGGTAGTTTGGTCATTTATAAGGTGATAAAAGAGTTTAAGTAGTATCCTGAGTTACAGGTCTGCTGTAATCAGCAAAGATAATCAATTTGCTAAGTTATATCAGTAGGGTATTGTATATATGTGAAATTTATCAATTATAACCAAACTATGCACCGTAGGGGCATTTTGGTAATTTTACATAAGCCGAAAAGCTCAAAACTGAAGTCTGAGTTAAACAACTTTTGCTTACTGTTAAAATATTATAATTTACCTCAAATATCAGTAGGTATCACCCTTTGTATGTTTAAAATAGTTTTAGTACATACTATGCGTTAAAAACGCTTAATTAGGCGATTAGAAGCCGTTTTCGGGTTCTATATAGAAATCTGATATTTTTATTATTCCAGGAGGTTTAAAATAATTTATTTATCATATGTAATCAATAGCAAAAGGTTTGGAGTCAATTAGATATGTAAAACTCATTTTATAGCCCGTAAGGGCAAAACCGACAATTACCGGATTAAGCCTACGACTATAAGTTATGCTCAGCCTAAAATTAATTAAAAATCTTCAAAAATCCCAAAATAATATATTACATCAGTGGGTAATAAGTTTGATATCAAAAAGTAGGTGTAATTAGGCTATACGCTAATTACACCGTTTAATCGCTAAATAAGCTTCTAATTACGCTAATGAGCATAACTCTCAATCTACACCTCAAAATGATGTCAAATTTTGGGTGCAAGTTTATATATCAGTAACTAAGGTTTCTACTCTTTTACATTTTCAAAAATCACGTTTTAAGGTGAAAAGGGCATAATGGTCAACATATGAGCAATTAACGGAATCATGCATATTAATCGGATAACTAATGATCCGAGGTGTATAATCACAGAGGGTTATACTAGCATGTAACCTGGTCCTATTAAATCTTTAAGGAATTTCTAAAACATGCTTAAACGGGTCAGAACTGAAAGTCAATGCAAAAGTCAAACTATGCGACTTTCGGTCCCGAACCGGGTCTCTACTGAAAATTGTCGGGTTGAACATGTTTAGACATGTTCTTACCTTCATTACCAAGTTATATTAATGATCCAATAGGTTGTATGTGTTCTACATTGCTAATCATGCATAAATTAGAATTTAAGTATCCTGTTGACTTTTTATTAACAAGTTTGACCCGACATTTGACCTAGTTAGAGTGGGAATCAGGGGGAACCCTTTTGAGGGTTTATTACCCACATAATTACCAACTTATAACTACTTTCAATTCGACTAATCACTGGACCATTAGTGATTAATCGTTAAGTCAACCGTTAATTACGGCGGTTTGACTTTTAAGCTAAAACTAAGCAAAAACTTAACTAAGAAGGGTTTAGCAAACTTACTGAGGTCCTATGCACGATTAGTGATCACTTGAGAGAAGTCTTGAGCTCCAGAAATGATCAGGAATGCAAGAGAAGGTGTGAAGAACTTGTTGCAACTTCATGGCCTTATATAGTGATTTAAACACCATAGATTGTTGACATCTAAGGCTACCACTGACCATAACTTACCCACAAGTGTCCCTAGTGCTCTAGGAACTGTTTAGGGGTCACCCACAATGTGAAAATATCTGTTTTGGGTCGATTATGCGCGAATACAGGCTGTTGTCTACACTTTCTGCATCTGATGGTCTGACGCGGCCCGCGTAAGGTTATGTTAACCTTTACGCAGCCCGCCTGAGAGTGAAAGTCAGATTTTGCATTTTCTAGTTTTTGCATATTGTCCCTTGGCCTTTCGAAAGGGCAACTAACCTTTATATATTGCAATTTGAGCCCTTCATATTTACCTACAAGGGCTTTAGGACTTATACCCACTTTATTTAGTCCTTGATCACTTTGTTATTACCCGAAAGGTCATAACTTTCAACGTTGACGCTTTAACCCCTCGCATACGAATTTGATCATAACTTTCTCATATGATAACGAAACTTTATGAAATTTATATTGTGTATTCTAGTGAGCATAATTAACCGTTACAAAGCGTTGGGTTTCTCAAAAGGTCACTCAGAGGTATAACTTAAAGATGTTGACACATTTAACCCCTGTAGTTTGTAATCTCTCACTTTCTTTCATATTTAGCTTCGTATGATCCATGATTTATTCGCCTGAAGGTATGAGCATCATGTAGGGTTAATGTACAATATATTTATTCACTATTGACAGTTAAAACCCGTATATTCACATACTTTCCAGGTTTGTCAACTTTAGTCCTTCAAGAACATTCTTTCACACGTTCAAACTTATGACACGTGTCAACACATTATAGGACGTGAATTTTAGAGGTGTTACAGTTTCTTTTCTGTTGATGACGTTTGAAGATAATGATGATGTTGAAGACGACAAGATGACGGGGCGGTGGTGATGATGGAGCTGAGAACGGCAACGCCGACACCGGCCAAATGAAGCCGCCGGCGGAAGCCGGCGACGGCGAGAACGAAGACAGAGGTTGAGGTTCTTTGTTTGTTTTTCTGATTCAGTTTCGGTTGAGGGTCTCATTAGGTTCAGCTTCGGTTCAAAGCTCCACATGTGCAAATCACCATTGTCGTTGCAGGGGATGAAGAAGATTGTTGTGGGATTAGGGCTTGGTGTGTGGCGATTTCAAGGGTATGGTTTTTTTGGGAAGAAGATGAATAAATGGAGGAATATAATATGCTGCGTACATAGGGTATAAATGAATTAAGTATAATTACTTTAGTTATTAATATGTTAAATGAAAATTATTGGACAAAAATACCCATGCACAAAAAGACAAAATTAGAGGGTTGCAACACTCAAAAAAGAGAGTTTTTGAATTTTGGACTAAAATGGCAATAAAAGCTAAATCACAGGGACCCAGATTTAAAAAGTTTGAGATTTGGACTAAAATGGCAAAAGTGCCCAAACCACAGGAACCAAAATGGCAGTTTACTCTTAAATAAATGTAATTTTGTATATTAAATACTAAAAACGTCATATCTTTAAAAAAACCCGTGTATAGTCGAGTTGAAAAATCTACCAAATAATAAAAAAATTGTATCCTTAAAAACCCCGTGTATTACACGTGTTGAATAAATCTAATTTTACATAGCAAATGATAAAAAGTTATATATTTAAAAACTTCGTGTATTACACGTGTTATATAAATGTAACTTTGTATAGTAAATAATAAGAAAAGTTATATTTTTAAAAACTCCGCGTTTTACACAAGTTTAATAAATATAATTTTGTATACCAATTAATAAAAAAGTTATATTTTTAATAAATTATGATAACATTTAATATTATTTTATTATTTATATATTTAATATAAGATAAGTAGAAAAGAGAGTTACTTGTTTTGAAAAAATATAAAATTAACAATTTAGATTTGAGGATAATATTTTATTAAAGTGTGATAAGATTTAATATTAATTTATTATTTATTTATTTAGTTAATATAAGATAAGTATAGATTTGAGAATACCTTATATGAATGACACGTGTACAAAACTTGATTTGTTTTATTATAGTAGACTAGCGGTAAGACCCGTGTGCAAACACGGGTCGTTTCTTAGAAAACCATGCATAACACATATTGAAAGAAAGTAAAAAAAATAATTAGTGCAGACTTACAAAATTGATATAAACTAATGGTCAATAGGTTTATTCAACAGCAATTCCATTATATTGATAGCAAACCACTGTTTTCTATTAACTGTTAAAAACCTCTGTTGCTTTCCAACAGACTTTCCTAAAAACTGTCATCCATTATCTTCAACAGAGCTTGCCAGATTGATAGATAGTAAGTATCAGATGTCAGTCAACAGAAATTACAAAGGTTAGTAAACAGATGTTAAGAGAATAATGTTATTAACAAAGTATTTAGTACTCTCATTAAAAATAAGAGCTGGAAACTTGTTACTACAACGCCAGATATAAACATTTTTCACCGCATGTGTTCTCAGGATAGGCTTAATGCAGAGAAAGTATCAGATGCTTTCAAAAAGTTGTATTGTTTTCCAACAAACATTTTCTAACAACAGTTCCTCCATTATACCCAACAGACGTTGCCAGGTTGACAGATGTTTAGTATCATCATAGATTTTGTAAAATTTCTTTGTAGACCACATTAGTAGTGGTTGTACAGACTCGTTTCTCTTTATCACAAATCAAAACTTTCAACCCCTTCCTACTTTTTACTCTAGATACAGCAACATAGAGCTGGCCATGACTAAACACTGGACGTGGAAGATATAAACCAACACGCTCCAATGATTGTCCTTGACTTTTATTTATTGTCATATCAAAACACAGTGAAAGTGGGAATTGTCTTCGAGAAATCTTAACTGGTATTCTTTTATCAGAATGTGTCACTTCAGTCTTGAAATCAAAGTACGATGACCTATATTAGTCCCTGTGATAATTTTTGCTTCAGTCACAACTTTTTCGAGCCTCGTGACTTGTAAACGTGTACCGTTACACAATCCATTTGCCTGGTCAATGTTTCTGAGTAACATCACTGGAGCATCAAGTTTCAGTACTAATTTATGGTTAGGTAAACCAGATAAACGAAGATTGTTTAACACATCAGGAGGAAACAATGCCATATTAAGCTCTGATTCTTCCTCAGATTGGCATAAACTATCTGAACTAAAATAAACCTTTTCTTCACCAGGCAGACTCTCTAACAACTCTTTATTTATTGAATCCACTACTTCATTAGTTGGAGCAAGAATCACTCTTTGTTGGAAATACATTAAATTCCACAAAAACTTATTCATGTCCGGATATATAAATGAAATGAGAGGAGAAATAGGATTGACTTGGTCATGAATAAGTAAACTGTAACGCTCTGCTTTTTCGTACTTTCCTTAATTAGAAAGTTCGTCTTGTAATTCTGTTTTCGGAAACTTGTTTCCTTTGTAATCGTATTTCGTTTCAAGCCATTGTAAATCTGAGACTTCGATTGTAATGAAATTGATCTTTTGTTTATACATGTTTATACATTGATATGTGCATTTGTTTGATACTTTGACCATAATGGAATACTATTATTTTTCATGCTTATACGTGTTGCAATACTTGGGTTATACGCTACCAATGTCGAATCCATACGCGCGACCGATACTCGTCGTACTGGTACCCATAACTTATACATGCTTGTTACCTGTCAAATACATGGTTAATTCTAATAATAATAATAATAATAATAATAATCTATCTACTATAATAAAAGAAACCAAGTTTTTGGACACGTGTCATTCATAGAAGGTATCCTCAAATCTATACTTATCTTATATTAACTAAATAAATAAATAAATAAATAATATTAAATCTTATCATACTTTAATAAAATATTATCATCAAATCTAAATTGTTAATTTAATATATTTTTAAAACAAATACTTCTCTTTCCTACTTATTTTATATCTTATATTAAATATATAAATAATAAATTGATATTAAATATTATCCTAATTTATTAAAAGTATAGTTTTCTTTTTATTAATTGGTATACAAAAATATATTTATTCAACTTGTGTAAAACACGGGGTTTCTAAAAATATAACTTTTTTTATTATTTGAAATACAAAGTTACATTTATATAACACGTGTAATACACGAAGTTTTTAAAGATATAACTTTTTATCATTTGCTATGTAAAATTAGATTTATTCAACACGTGTAATACACGGGGTTTTTAAGGATACAATTTTTTTATTATTTGGTAGATTCTCAACCCGACTATACACGGGTTTTTTATAGATACGGTGTTTTTAGTATTTAATATACAAAGTTACATTTATTTAATATGTGTAATACACATGGTTTTTAAAGATATAACTCTTTTTTTAGATCTATTCAACACGTGTAACATACGGGGTTTTAAGGATGTAATATTTTTATTATTTGGTAGATTTATTCAACTCGATTATACACGGGTTTTTTAAAGATACGACGTTTTTAGTATTTAGTATACAAAATTACATTTATTTAATCTGTGTAATACACATGGTTTTGAAAGATATAACTATTTTTTATTATTTGATATATAAAATTACATTTATTTAACCCGTACAATATACGTGGTTAATAAAGATATAACTTTTTATTATTTAATATATAAAATTACATTTATTCAACCCGTGTAATACACGGGGTTCTAACCTAGTAATATAATAATAAAATAATAATAATATCTTAAACATCAACGTGTAGTTGATGTTGTATGCATATCACATTGCAAACAAATAATAATAATAATAAATAAAAGAATGTAAACAACTCTTTGTTCGATCACAGCCTCATGGCTAAATTGGTTGTTTTCTTTCAATGTATAAACCATTTACACATTTTATATTTGAATAGTTAGTGTTTGTTGACATAATATGATATATCATAATCAACTAATATACATCAACTAATTGTCAAAAAAAATAAATAATAAACACAGCCTTGCGACCGAAACTGCCAAAGCAGTTTGTTGTGTTTTTTTTTTATTACAAATCCTCCACTCACCACATATTATTGCTTTGGATATTATAAGTTAGCCATTTTTTATAATATGTCACGTTCACACTTGAATATAGGTGTCACAAACAAAAAAAAACATATTATGGCTGTGATCAGCCTGCGTACGGTTTGGTTTGTTTTATTTTAAGACTTTTAACCACCAACTAACCACATTTAAAGCCAACTAACTTAACCCTAATCCTTCCCCTATAAATACAACTTAATCTCAGCCTCCCTACCACTTTTGCAACACTTTAATCACTCCCAAATCAACAAAAAACGCGGTTGAATTCTGAAGTTCGGACAAATTGCTACCTCTTCACTAAAGTGAGCATAACTCACTCAATACTTGTCCGATTTAGTCCATTCTTTTTCCTATGTGCTTGGATTGACCTTAGCTTCGGTTCCATGGGTTTTCACAGTAAATAAGTCCCTAGAACGTCGCCAAAAAGCCTCCAAAGTTCGCTGTTCATTTCTGATTTCATCTAATCTTTAATAAACTTGTTCAACTTGAGTCTAACTCATCTCAAACCTATGTCCTTATGCTTATAACCACTTCTATGGTTAGTTAGGCTTAAAAACAAGGTTGAGACATTCAAAATCAGAGGTTAAACCTCATATACATTTTGTTTTGTTTAGGGTTTTTAACCCATAAGTAATGTTTAAGTCTAAGACTTAATGTAGGTGTGATTATGGACTAACTTGGGTTGTCCAACATAAAATCCCCACATTGCTTGATGATTTCTTATAGAGTAGTTGCTTATATTCTTGTATTATTCATAGTTCATGACCCTCCTTGTATGTTTTTACATCAAGTGTAGTGGTGAACACTTAGAGGTACCTAAATGGAAGACTTCTCTTCCTACCTCCTACATGATTTCCATGAAACTTAGAGGTACCTAAATGAAGATTCAATCTTCTACCTCATGCTTGACTATTGGACATAATAATATATAACCTAAATAATACTTATATATATACTATTCACATTCGAACCTTGATGATGAACTTGTGTTCATTCGTCAAAGTGTTAGAATAACATCATCTAAGACACAATACTTGTTATGATTCTAATGAGTATACTACTCATGAAAACATTAACCCTTGAGGTTTCATAGTCTCAAAACAAGTACTTTGTGTTAAAAGATGATTACTTTCGTATACATATGTTCTTATGTTTTAAATTCCTAAATCCTTAATCTACAGTTACTCTCCGTTACTCATACACTTTGTTTCTTCGCGTAGAAGGACTTGGTGTTCCAACCTCCCACAACAACTCACTCGCGGATTCACAAGTAGAAGACTTGCAAAACCGTGAGTATACTCGTAAACCCCCTTTTTATGTTTACCACTTTTGGGGTGTAACATTTTAAATTACTAAATCACACTTAAACTTTAAACTTTATACTTGCACGAAAACAATCCTTATACATGAATGCTATGTTGTTATACTTTGATTCTTATACTTGGGTGATTCTTATGTGATACTTTAGTCATTAACTTGTATGAGCCTCCATTTAACATGTATAGCGCTATAGGAGTAACGCACCACACGTGAACGAGAGGTCATGTGGAATTATATCATTTTGCGTAAACAGAGGGTTGACTAGAAATATTACATGTCTTGTATGATGCTCTTGTATAAACTAAGTTTCCATGTGGATTCGTTTTTAAACTTTTTAAACTTATACTTATTCTTAAACTTGTATACTCGCCTTTGCTTTTGCATTGAATTGTATTTTAAACATGTTACAAGTTGAGGATTGATGATGCTATGAAATGGATTAGCAATGATGCCTAGATACTCACTTAGACGTTTAGGTTTAAAGTGTTGTATCAAAATTTTGTTATGATTATGTTATGAACGATGTTGTTATTTGAATTTCCTTATAATGTTTTGACAATTTGATTATGATATGAAATCGGTTGAATTAAATATTGTCACAAATAGTGTTATGAAGTCTCTTACAATCTCGAACTATTCCCACTCCGATGATTCCGCCATTGGTTGGGGTGTGACATAAATCATCTGGTATTTCAATATCTATCTCACTATCATTTTCTTCACCAAGCAGACCATCACCAAGCTTTAAAATCCATTCTCCAAATTCCTTTATTTCTTTCAAATCTGCTTCCTGATAACCAACTCTTAATCTCATATTCTCAGTTATCTTTAGTACTTGACAGTATCGCCATATATAAGAAGAATTCAAAGAAGCATTGACTATCATTGTTCTGGTACCTTTGGGGATGACCGGAAGAATTTGTCTAAAATCACCACCAAATAGAATGACCTTTCCCCCAAACGGCTTGGATTCCATGTTCGGTTGACTGGAACGTGATATGTCTCTCATTGTTCTATCAAGAGCCTCAAAACAATGCTTGTGAGTCATAGGTGCTTCATCCTAAATAATCAAAGTTGCTCTTTTAATTAAAAACACCTAACTCAGTATTAGGCTCTATCGAACATATTGAATTCTCATTAATGTTGATTAGAATTACAAACCTTGAATGAGCAGTTCTATGTAAGACCCTTAGTCCATTTATACGATTTTTATATAAATTTCGATTATAATTATTTAAATATGTTTACACATACATTACAAAAATATGCATTTCTTAAAAACTTTAAGAAATAACACAATTCAACATTTCATAGAGAATTCGCCGTTTAAAAACGTGACGACGAATCATTCCGCGGAAGCTTGAATCTTGATTGTGTTCGGTTCTTTAACGAGCTTGATCGTCATCCGGCATCGCATATTAAACCTACATTTCATTCAAACGATTAGAAATCAAAGCATTTGAACAAAATAATTGAACACAAGAAATTATTATTTTTGATTTTTTTCAGCCCCTTCACCCGGCCGTGTCAAATGTTCACCCGGCCGTGTCAGCTAAACATGTATTTTTCACAGCCCCTTCACCCGGCCGTGTCAAATGTTCACCCGGCAATGTCAACTCTGCACATTTATTTTTCACCCAATTTACATCCAAAGCTATCCAAACTCATTTTAATCGCTTGGGTTCGTTTCTTAACATATCTAAGCTATGATCCATTACCCGGATCCATTATACATATAGTTTACGCTTCCGTTACCCGGTTTACGTTTTTCTTTATTACACTTACACCAACATTTTACCACCTACTTTATATTGACCCGTTTAGAAGTTTTCATTCATTTAAGCATCTAACTTGCTCATCTCATTTCACACTTTGCATTCTCATATTAGGATAACTACTTACATTCCACCACAATTAATTTTTGTGGTGGATTTAACATAATTAACCAATTTTCCCAAATTTTACCTTTCGTCGAAAAAATGCAATTCCAGTGGGGTTTTAAAGATATTTCCTGGAATTACATTTTAGACTCAAGAAACGCATGTTTTTGTCACGTTTTGTCCATGTTACAGCCAATACAAATCGGCTGTAAATTCTGATCAGAAGCTGTTTGAATTCAGCTTTCAATTAAAACATGTTTATGACATTATAACACTATTTTTAGCAATCAAAAACCCTAAAAACATCACATACACGAATTTAATCAAAACTCACTTATCACCTTCAATGGTGATCATGAATTCACAAGAATTAGACCTAATTTCATCAAATGCTTGTCTAGGGTTTACTCCTAGACACTACAATGTTCCTATTTCATCATATAACGAACATGCAACCATCTAATTCGAATTTTCTAAGTTTGCTCAGAAATTTAATTAGAGATTTCTCATGAAATTTACATACCTCGTGACTCCTTTCTCAGTGGAGATCACTAATTCGTACTTGGATTTCGATTTAGACTTGATTTGGACCTTCAATTTGAGAGATTTAGCATGAACTAGGGTTAGGGGTTCTCCTTTGGTCGCCCTCTGCTTCAATCGACCAGACATACACACTCTTGTGTGTGTTTGGTGGGTTTTTTTATTTGTTTTAATTAAATCAAGTTTCAAGTTTGTCCCCTCCATTTTCCTTAGTTCATAATTTAAGTGTTTTAACCCACTCATAAGTCACTATCTAACTAGGTTAGAATTATTCCTAGTCAACTTAGTGGGTTCGGTAAGTTAAAAACCCATTTTATTTTAAATCCCGTTAACTCGGATGCTTCTCAAGTCGTTTGCTCTCTTTTTATTTATTATTAGGCTTATTTATTTGAATCCTAATAATTTCCGGGTTAATCTTTTCTGCTAACGGTATTCTACCCGCTCTTTAGTATTAACGGGGTTTAATTACCAAACCCGTTTTCGGGGTGTTACAAGTCTACCCCCCTTAAAGAGGTTTCGTCCCCGAAACCTTTCTCACGTACTTTATTGGTTCAGATTATCTAAACCTTAGTTTCGGTGATCTCTTGAGCATTGCTCGCCTATAATAATCTTACCAAAAAGTGTGGTAATGTGTTTTTGGCCTTTAAGCGTATGCGCCTTTCGGGTATAAGGCCTCGTGGCCGTTACTTTCAACTGGTATCTTTTTATCTTTATCAATTGTTTATTTTGGCGGTTGGACTTGTTAGTCACCGATTACCTTATACCCCATCGCTCGGGTATATTCACCTTGCCTTCCTGAGGCTTATCTAAGTTTATGATCTCTTATCCTGTGACTCACGTTACAACATGGTCACATTCTATATTACTTTTTCTTGAGCGTGAACGTGTCATGACACGTTTAAGTTTATCTCGACTTTCCATTACTGTAAATCTTTCTCTCGAATGTATCGCCTTGCACCTGTCAGTGTCAAGATCTTTATTCTTTGATACTAATCATTTTCCGAATTTATCTCATAATATTCATATTTGTTAAAGCGTTGTTTCTTACTAATACTAAATTTTAGTTTAACGCTTTTCTCTTTGACTATGTCAATTACTCATGTCAAGGAAATTGACAACCCATAATTTATTCTTTTTCCGTTCTCGTTTTAGACGGGGAATCATAATCTGTTCCCTCGTTTTATGCTATTGACCCGTAGGTTCTTTCACTTAGTCTCATAGGTTATTTCTTTATATTTTCACCTTTTTACCTTATTAAGATGAGACCCTAACAATTTGTTTCTTTCTATTTGGGACCCGAAGGTCTTTTTGGTCCCGTAGACCTTAGCCTCATTTATAATCTTGTAGGTTATGATAATCCCATAGATCATCTTTTATTCAAGTCTTTATTCAAAGGTATATACATTTATATATGTATATGGCATTAAGGCACCCTTTTTATGTTCAAAATCATTTATTTTCGTCTTGGTATTTCCTTTGACCTTGACCGTAGTCTAAGGCTACATTTGTTTTCTTTCGGACAAATTTTCCGACTTTATGACTTCTCACACCATTTATGCGTCGGTTCATCTTATGCTCACCATTATCCAGTTTACATATATTCGTATTTGATTATGTTCCATTACCGGGCTCATTATTCTTTTGCTTTTAACGCTACAGTTATCCCGCTTGCGCTTACTCATGCCATCCGGCATTATATTATATTCGACCTGTTTGACTTATTCATGTGAAATTTTATCATTTATGGATGTCAACTTCATTCTTTGTTCGACCCGTTCAACTTTAAAATAGTTGAACATAATTTATAAAAATTTCTATTTACATCATCTTGTCATCTTTTAGTCTTGACTCAAAACCCGAGTCTTTTAACCTTCCATCCGAGTTTCCGTTTCTTGGTCTACGCATGTGTTTAGATCCTTACCCATCAACCGGGTGTTTTACCGAAGTCGTTATTATTGCAACCCTCCCGGTATGCATTAAGACTTCGCTTCACTTTTATATTACGACTTTGTCCTCAAGTTTGACGTTTTACAAAAACGGCCCGTTAAGAGACATATTTGCATTCTCCGGGTTCGAGTGTAAGTACACCCCCCAATGCATATCTTAATCATTTTTACATGTTTGCATTCTCCGGGTTCGAGTGTAAGTACACCCCCTCCCAATGCATATCTTAATCATTTTACATGTTTGCATTCTCCGGGTTCGAGTGTAAGTACACCCCCTCCCAATGCATATCTTAATCATTTTACATGTTTGTATTCTACGGGTTCGAGTATAAGTACACCCCTCCCAATGCATATCTTAGTCATTTTACATGTTTGCACTCTCCGGGTTCGAGTGTAAGTACACCCCCTCCCAATGCATATCTTAATCATTTTACATTAATCTTTGTCCCTTCACTCGGGCTCATTATCCTAATGTAATACGCTTCCATCACCTGGCTGTACGTTTACATTATTATCAAATATTTTGCTCATTTGATTCATTTGGGTACTTTTAATTTGTCCCACTCATCCCGTCCTTACTACATCGGATGTAAGCATTTCCATCATAAAAAGTCCGTGGTACCACGTGCTCACCACTTACTTGGCCAAAGTAAGTGATCAATACCTGGTATACATGACCTTTTTATAATTTTCACATTACACCCCATGTAAGTAATGCCTCTATTTGTTTCTCTTGGAACCAATATCCCGGATATATTTTCTATTCGGGTTTTTCCAAGTTTTTAATCTACATATGCAACTTTCAATCTCTATATATTTGTTGCATATTACTATTTGTGTAATTAAATTTAAAATGTGCACCTGGTAATGCTTGCCCTAACGGGCTTCTCTTGCCATTAGCCTTATTTGCGATCGCTACGTGATTTAGGTCCTTGATGAGCAAACTCTTTGGACCGTTCCTCTATCAAATCCGCGATTTGTTAAACTCTCACTATCTTCATATGCGAGTGTCCTTCAACTAAAACATTTACAACAGTTAGTAATTTCGACATTAATGGATTCCCGTATTATAATACAAGGCTTTTCTACTATACGCATCAATGCATGTAATTTCGTTGACTATATCTACTCTATATCGTTTTTATTGGTATAACGTGTATTACACGATAACTATATATGTTGTTCTCAACACTTTAATCATACTAAACCATTGATATACATGTACTTACTGGATTTGCGATCAAGCCTCGAACCGAACACTTTATTCTTTTAACCTTGAGCTCTGATTACCAACTTGTAAGACCCTTGTCATTAATTAATGATTTTCTTACTATAATCAACGATTAAATGCATATTCATACTTACACATTCATATAAAAATGTGGGTTTATTAAAACTTTTACAAAGGTTATTTGCACAGTGTAATATAAACAAATTCGTCAATTAAAAATGACGATGTAACAACGTGCGGAAGCTTGTATATTGAAAGTGTTCGGTTCCTCTTCGAGCTTGATCTTCATCCGGGCACACTTGGCAATCACCTATGGTCAAAACCACGTAAGTAGTTAGTTTTGACATCTCAAATTCAGTTAAATATAAGCTCTATTTCTCAAAAAAAATAAAAAAATAAAAAAAATCAACAATTCTACAATTTGGGGGCTGTCGTGCCCCGCGACAGTTTTGAAGCCATCCTACGCGTGCCGCAACACTCGTCGCGTCGCGCGACTGCTTTTTGACTCAACCGTCACGTAGCGCGACGACATGTTTTCGGCAGAAGGTTTTGTTAGCTGGTGCTGCAGATTTGCCCAGCAACAATATTTTCCATTTATCAACTTTAAACTAACATAACTTTTGACTCGAACGTCCGTTTTTGCCGATTCTTTTTCCTATGCGTCCGTGATTCGGTTACCGACGCATCTATGATGTACATTGTATTTAAGATGGAACGCACGATCCGTAAATTTACCATTCCAAGATGTAATATTTTAACCTATATAAGTTTTTGCGCAAATCAACTTATTAACAAGTTTTAAGACTACTAGGCGTATTTACCCCAACACCCGGGGTTCACAATCACTTGCATTTCATTACCAATTCCTAGGTTTCATGCTCTTGTGATCGTCTTACATCAACTGACATTCAAAGCACTATTTTACTACAATTAACAATTTATTCGACCCGTTTGGCTCATTTACGGAATCCTCCGTTTCTATGACTACCAAACACTTTCTAGTCTATTTACGACTCATTAATTCAATTAGTGAACAATGTCACTTCAACTAATATCAACCTTTAACTAGAACTCAATTATGAACAATTTACATATCTATTTTACATGTTGTAACATAACAAGTCACATATATCTAAAAGTTGCATAATCATAATACTAGAATCTAAACAACCTCTATGGGTCATTTGCCTGATTTACCAATCATGGGCGTTTTGGTCATTTTTAGTCCCTCATTTACGACGGAGGACTCTCGCTAATCATTTGACCCAAATTTGCATGTTTAACTAGCAACTTAACTATGCGTACCTGGCTCGGGTCATAAGATTGACCCGTTTACATACCTTTCGCCATTAATTTCTAATCAAATAGCAACGCGAACAATGTGTTAAATTTATGCGATTACAAAACTCAACACACGATCATAAGATATTATTGTCAAATGGTGTTAACAACACCATTTGACCCATTTAGTCAAAATGACCAATTATAATTATGAGATGGTATTTAATTATCATTTCATCCCTTTAACCTATTCTGATTTACTCTTTGAATTCATCTTGCTTAAAAGTCGTTTCTTGCTTTATTTGACCCATTTTGACTTATGCCAAATGGTGTCCTTTCAAATCCTTTTTATTTATTCGTTAACCCATGTCCGGGTTACCATTTTACCGTTTTTACCCTTTTTACCATAATGTATGGTTTCTTGCCATTCTCACTTATTCTGACTTGCATTATAAGTATATGGTAGTAAGAATAAAAAGGCGTAAGCTTAACTTACCTCGCATCCAAACTATGCTTCTCTTTTCCTTCTTAATTCGTTTGACCCGCTTTCTTCTCCAACCTTCCACCTAGCTTGTTAAGCACCAAAATATTATCCAATGTTCACAAGGTGGTTAGATTAACCATAATTTAATACGATTTTCCACCTTACACATTTCTTATCATTAGCATTCATCCGAACACCTAATATAATCACGTTTTACACACAATCAAGTAGACATTTCATATTACTGAAAATAGGCTGTTTTTGGTGACCTGTTTAACCTGTTTATAAGTCTTCAAAAATTATGATTTTTTTATGTGACGTATCTCTCGGAGGTTAGGCCTTGTGTTAAAATTTCAAGATCTAACTCTTTACCAAAAATTCGTAAAAATTCATTTACTAAGTTGCAATCAGATTCGTCACTTCTGACTGCAGCTTACAAAAAAATTCATTTAAATTTCCTCGTTTATCCGATTGACGAAATTCCATCTGGAGGTTTTTGGAATTACCTGAAGTTACCTACAGTAAAAATTTGAGATCATAAATCAATTCTTAAATTGAGTTATGACATTCGTAATGGGCTGCAAATTCTGCCAAAAAACGCAGCCTGAACCTTCGATACCGAAAAATTCATAAAACATTCAATTTTCGTCGAAAAAATGCAATTCCAGTGGAGTTTTAAAGATATTTCCTGGAATTACATTTTAGACTCAAGAAACACATGTTTTTGTCACATTTTGTCCATGTTACAGCCAATACAAGTCGGCTGTGAATTCTGATCAGAAGCTGTTTGAATTCAGCTTTCAATTAAAACATGTTTATGACATTATAACACTATTTTTAGCAATCAAAAACCCTAAAAACATCACATACACGAATTTAATCAAAACTCACTTATCACCTTCAATGGTGATCGTGAATTCATAAGAATTAGACCTAATTTCATCAAATGCTTGTCTAGGGTTTACTCCTAGACACTACAATGTTCCTATTTCATTATATAACGAACATGCAACCATCTAATTCGAATTCTGTAAGTGTAAGGACCTGGAAAATTGTCCATAAACGACCCGTAAGTGAAAACCCGGACCCCTGAAACCCTAATGTGCATGAAAAACCAAGAAAATCAGATTTTTGGTTTTCACGCCGGCCGCGTAAACCATAAGGTCACATTTACGTGGGCCGCGTCAACTTAAAAGTTACCGGATAAGCATTCCGGGCCACGCGTCGCACACGTGGCGGACCTACTGATGACACTCTAGCCCTACACGTAGACTAGGGTCTCTCGCGGGCCGCGTAAAACTTAAAATGTTGCTATAAGTAGCCTGTGCATGGGGCTTTCAACTGTGCTCGAAATCCCACTCTCAAAACGTCCCTATTCTGCTAAAAACAAGTTTTACAGTAGTGAAACGCTGCTACGACTACAGGATATTAACTCGATCACTGCTACGATATAATGTCCGATCGATTGAAACCGATCCGATGGATGTTTAAGTGATGCCCGTAATTGGGCTATACTTTGTCATTCATCGTGAGGCTTTTGATTTCGTGAGTTATCGTAAATGTTGTATTAAGTTACTGACCTAGTTTCGTATGTATTGCTGTTTAAATTAGCTTATCAGGCTTATCAGTAAGCTAAACTATGCCCGACTAAACTTGCAATGTGAGTCATCCTCTTTATATCAACTGTTTTAATAAATCTCAAATTATTTTCAAAGTTATAATTACAGGGATTAAGTCGTGGTTATCTTGAATCACTGGTAAGTGGGGTATTGTGCACATTACTAATTTCTCACGGTTAGGTTCATTAACCTAACAGTGATAATCATCACTACTTGGGTGAAAGGACCCAATAGTGGTATGACCATCGTCACCAGGGTGTGACACGGCGCCAGATAAAAATAAGATAGTAGCCATTGTAATCGCTCTTATGCTGTAATTTATAACTAATGTGTCGTTTTGTTTAACCTGAATGACTCGCCAGTATTTCCCCGCTGATAAAATATTTTTAAACATGTTTCAGGCGACCTACTGTGAATCAAGGAAAAGTGCTACGGATCACTAATATAGCTTGAAGTGGTGGCTCAGTTAAATAAATAAACATGTTTTGTAAAACAGGGAATTTCCTCGCGAAATTCCTCTATTGTAAATTACGGGGTTTATCCCAAATTATGAAATAAAATAATTGGGCAGTTTTAAAGTTTTAAAAGATCCTGTTAAACTTCCGCTGTCAACTCAAGTAATAAATACCACGGGTTTCTGTCCCACGGCTCCTGGACCGGGTCACACTGGGATGGGGGCCGTGACACTAAGTTTGCTCAGAAATTTAACTAGAGATTTCTCATGAAATTTACATACCTCGTGACTCCTTTCTCAGTGGAGATCACTAATTCGTACTTGGATTTCGATTTAGACTTGATTTGGACATTCAATTTGAGAGATTTTGCATGAACTAGGGTTGGGGGTTCTCTTTTGGTCTCCCTTTGCTTCAATCGACCAGACACACACACTCTTGTGTGTGTTTGGTGGATTTTTTTTATTTGTTTTAATTAAATCAAGTTTCAAGTTTAACAAGTTTGGCCCCTCCATTTTCCTTAGTTCATAATTTAAGTGTTTTAACCCACTCATAAGTCACTATCTAACTAGGTTAGAATTATTCCTAATCAACTTAGTGGGTTCGGTAAGTTAAAAATTCGTTTTATTTTAAATCCCGTTAACTCGGATGCTTCTCAAGTCGTTTGCTCTCTTTTTATTTATTATTAGGCTTATTTATTTGAATCCTAATAATTTCCGGGTTAATCTTTTCTGCTAACGGTATTCTACCTGCTCTTTACTATTAACGGGGTTTAATTACCAAACCCGTTTTCGGGGTGTTACACGACACCTAGTTTTCCGGATACAAGCTCCTTTAGGATAGTTACCTGGCTCCTTGAATGCACGCTCCCCCTTGCGTTGAGCTCGTCTTCAGACTCCCCCTTAGACTTGGTTATCGGGATTGTAATCTGGCATAGCATCTGTAAATCTCAAACATTTATAAGTGAAAATGTTTTGAACATCCAGGATTGAAACACCTGGATCTCTCAGCATAAGCTAAAACATTTCAAATTTAAGACAGTGAAATCCTTTTCGATTGTCCAGGAATCGTGACCTGGCTCTAAAAAACTTTTAATCAAGATCCTGACTCTAAAATTTAATAATATGAATATATCCAGGATTACTTGATTCTCTCCCCCTATCAAAATACTGTAAAGATTTGACGATTTAAGCAACCAAAATCGAAACCTAGCTCTTTACAACTAATTTTAACAGTTTAAGCATCCAAATCCCTCATAGTTAATCATCCAAGTCCAAATTAATGACCTTGGAGACTTCACAAACTGTTTTTGATTTTAAAATTACAAGTTTCAAATTAATGAACTTGTTTATTTTCAGAAACACGATCAGCGTACTTAGATTTTGAAACTCAACATTCAAACATCGGTTGTCGAAAATAAAGCGGAATCAAAATCTTTTTGGAATTTTATGAAATATAAAGCAGTAAAGAAATATTTACAAACATATTTACAGACAATATTTTTGTTTGAGTTTGCGTCAGAGGATCATATCAGTTTATGACAAATCACTAGTACCGTTGAGCTTCAAACACTTTAAGTTCTAAACGATTCACTTAGATTGTCAGTATACTGATCCACTTAAATTTTCACACAAAGTTCAATTGATTCGAGATACGGAATTTAGTGTTTTAAGGACTTAAATTATTCGCGTGCTCAGAATATACTCCCGTATCAAAATTCCCTAGATTCAGTCTTACATGTGAGTATACGAATTTGATATCTGTAATTTGGGTTAGTGCGAGACCTTGAGAGCTCAGGTATGAACTTTCGTTCAGTCAAAGAGATGAAGGCTCGACTTTAGGTGTGTTCCCTTTAGGGAATCTTTTCTTCAACTGCAATTGATTCATATCTTTCGATATTTTTCAATTTTTATGCAGAGGGTAAGCTATTAAAGCGCGTAAAGTATTATACGAGGTCTAGGCCATTGCTTCCACAATATCAGAAGACCAGGTATAATACCCCAGATATCAAACAGTATAAAGACCTAGTATCTCAGAATCAGGCAATCGCTCAAACAAGATTTCGGGGGTTACCAATATATCCGAGAGATGTTCCCCACGAGATAAGTAAGAATTTGATATTTAGGTTTATATCTCGAAAAAAATCTACTAAGCGTGTAAAAACCTACTGGCATATCACCAGTGAGACCGTTTATCACATTTTAACTTTCCAATTCTTTAGCGTACTGTGATTGTCTACTGATGTACTATCATTTCCTCTTTTTATGCAAAACTCTTTTTTGAATTTTATCATGTTTTTGGCTTTTTCAAATTTTCTAATGTTTTTGGATTTTCTGAAATTTTCTTACTCCCCCTAAAATTCAAAACATTTAAAGAAATTTTGATAACCGATGTAGATAGCTTTGTCTCGCCATCCATTTTCTGCTTCACATGCTCTGTTTTGCAGAAAATATACCCCCGTGATTTACAACACATTGATATTTTACAGTTTGAAAACCATTTTTTAATCTTGTGAAATTAATCATGTTTGTTCAGCCGTGAGGGTTTCGGCATATTCACTCAACATATTTTTGAAATTTTTGAATTTTGACAAAATTAAAAAACAAACATATTTTTTATTTTTCAAAATTTTGACTAAATAAAAACATATTTTTGGATTTTTCAATTTTTAGGGTTTTTAGAATATGGTTTATTTATGTATAGAAATAAAACAAACTCCCTGTTCAACAGTCGCAGGGACCAGCTGCCTTCTCCTCTCCTTGTGCCAGGCTGCTCCGATTTCCATTCTAACAGTCTTCAATTTTCTTGAGCACCTGCATGTTCAACTATTGAATTATTTGAACAATTTAGCCCAGGTCTGTTTGACCTTAGGCATTTCAACACAAAATGCATCATTTAACTTCGGAAAATCTTTGTCATTTTGTACAAAGACTTTGTCAATTTTGACTTCAACTTTTTCATCATTTACCGAAGCGATTTGTTTCTTAACCTGGGTGTGTGAGAATTCCAGGTCTGTCTAGAATCAAGGCTGTTCGAGTTTGATTTCCAAGTTTGATTCGAAGCAAACTTGTTTGTGTTGTACCTCCAAGTTTGTTTTAAATCAAATCTGGTTGACCTTTGTTTCACATCCTCATATTTCTGTTTCTCAACATCATCAGACTTCTTTTTCGTTTCAACACCAACAGGTTTCAGATTTGGACATTTGCATGTAAGATGTCCAGTTTGATCACATTTGAAACATGTTCTCTTTGACACATCTTTGACCTGTTGTTGTTGCTTTTTTCTGAGCATAGACCTCTTCATTAGACTGTCGTCTAAATTTGAGTTCTTTCTCTTCTTCGGAACTTGTTCCGTGAACAAAATTCATTTTTGTTTGATAATTTTGCATTTCATTTCATTTCTTTTCCAACTTTGTTTCTTCTTATAACCCAACCCAGCCTTCATGTTTTTCTTCTTGAAACCAGGTTTGTTATAAAAAGTTTTGTGACCTTTTCCAGCAAACTTTGGAATTTCATATTTTTCAATTTCAACCATTTTGAAAACTTTGTCAATCTTTTCTTAAATCACATTCTGAATCGGGACTTCAAGATCTGAGAATAATTTGTTCGATCCAATCATGGTGTACACCAATCCTTTTGAATCATCATTCGTATTTTTCTAAGATTTTGAGTTTTTCAGATAACCTTCATGAAAACTACCTTCATTTTCATCCTATGATTCAGATTTACCTATATCAATCGACTCTTCTTTCAAGTCACTTTCAACGACCTAACCTTCCACCTCTGAATTACTTGAATCATCAGATTTGAAATAGGTTACGTCAATGTTATCTGGCAATTGATCGACCATGTTGAATGCTTTTTCGACTTTCTCATCATCATAAAATGCAAACTTTTCCGGTGGAGGAACTTCATGATACTCAGAACCAATACCCTTTTTGTTTTTCTCAGAATTATCATCACCCGGTTTTATGTTGAAAATTCTTTCAAGCACATATGATGACGCATGATAACTTTTTAACTTGTTGTTATCCTGTTCTAAATCGGCTATTTGACGCTTCAACTTAGCAACATCCTCAATATAAGAATTAACAACTTGTTGCTTTATTGAATACTGTCTCTTTAGCGTATCAGTTGTTTCAAAACAGTATCTCAATCTAGATTGAACAAGTTTCATTTGACTTTTCACATCTTCATATGACTCTTTTGTAATGTGATATGCCAATTTTATTGAATCATACTCCTTTTTCATTTCTTGAAAAGCATTTTCTTTTTGCAAACACTCTTCATTCATTTTTGAAACATTTTCTTTCAAAATTTCATTTTCTCTTTCTAAACTCTTGCATTTTTGTGTGATAATTTCATCATTATCTTTCAAAACTTTTACTTTTTCTAACATTTTTTTGCATTTATTTTTGAAAACTTCTTCAATTTTAGTGAATTCTAGATCTCTTGTTCTGAACTTTTCGCCTTTTTCAGTACAAGCACTGCACGTTTCCATGCATTTCTTGCACTGTTCAGCAGTTTTATTTGAGATTTCATAATCAGATTTTACCTCAGTAATTGACACTTCGGCTTTTTCTGTTGTCTCTTTCTGATCAGCTTCATTCTTCTGTTCTTCTTCACCAGTACCAGCATCACCATCAAGTTCAAACGAACTTTCCATCTTCACTTCTTCTACCTCTTTCTTCTTCATTTCTTCTTCACTCACTTGTTGTTCTTTAGTAACAGCTTCTTCACCAACTGTTTCGTTTTTCTTTTCTTTCTCTTCCTCAGCTATCTTCACATCTTCTTCTTTCACAGCTTCAACTTTGACTTCTTCAGCAACCTTCTTCAAATCAGTTAATAACTCATCAACATTTTTCTTCATTCTTTCTTCATCCCTCTTCTTCAGACTTGCTGTCATTACATCACGAATTATCTTGTCCAGTCTTTTCAGATAAGTTTTATCTTTCGCAACATTTGAATAGTATTCTCCAGGAAGAGGAATTACTACAAGAACATCATTGAAAACCACATCTTTTCGTTGAACGACAGGATCACCATTTTTGTTAATATAGCAATCTCTTTTCTTGTCGTATCTCCCACAGTATTTTGCATCTTCGTATTCTTCGTGCATTTTCTCAATTCTGTAACCAGCAAATAATCTTTCTCTTTCGGTTTTCTCTTTCAGTATTTCTTCTCGTGTTTTCTCCTTGATTTCAGTAACAAAAGCATGATGTTTATTCTTTGATGATATAGTTCTGCCATGAGCTGTGAACCGATCATCAACAAAAACATCTTCTGGAAGAAACTCGCTCCAGTCAAACCCTTCGTCATCTTGTATCACCGCACAAGCTCTTGACTTCTCTTTGGTATTGTTTTCACTCTGTTTTAAGTTTGGCGGTTCTTCTTTGCTGCGGTGGTATATCGCTCTTCGATAATAATCATCATTGAAAGGTTTCTCAGTTTCGTCAACTTCAGAATTTTTGCATTCTCTTTTGAAATGACCTTTTTGCTTACATTTGAAGAAGGTCACTTTGGATTTATCGAATCCCAGCTTTGTTGACGGACCACCTATTGACTGCTTCCCAGTAATCTCCATATACCTCTGAGCTCTTCGAATGCAACTTGCTAAACACCCGCGTATGTCAATGAGTTCGATTTCTGCTGGGTCGATCTGGTCGTAGTCTTCCTTTGTCAGCTTTGAGTTTCCAATTTTTCCAGATACTAGACCTTCGTATGACTCTAACACAGATGCCAGAAAACTCATTTGTTGTTTTGCTGCATTGATGCTCATAGCCGGAGAATTATTCAGTTTCAATGCGATGTTGCAGAGAATTTCTTCAGATTCTTCAGGGTTTGCTTTTGAGGAAGATGAATGATATCCTGGATTGTAGCTTGATGAGCTTTTCTGTGATTCTTTTGATTTTTCAACACTAGATGCTGTCTTTGGTGATTCACCAACTTTCACCGAAGGTGTGCTACCTTTGTAATAAAGACCAACATTCTGTTGATGTGAAGAACTGATCATCTTGCTCTGTTTCTGCAATTCAAGCTCATGAGTTTCAAACTTTTCAATCAATACATCGAGAGTGATTGTATCATATAACACATCGTTTTTCAAAATAAAAACAAACGTTTGCCACTGATCAACTCGTGGTAACGCTTCAATTATTTTGTCAATCACCTCTTCTCTCGTTTTCACAATCCCAAATCTGTCTAACTCAATTTTTAAATGGCAAAAACGTTCAATCATTTGTCTCACTGTCTCTCCCTTTAAACTATCAAACAAATTAAACTCCTTTTTTAGTAAAGCAATTTTATTCTTTTTAATTTGTTTGCCACCCTCAGCTTTAACCCTTAACGCTTCCCAAACCGATTTTGATGACCCCATCATGATTTAACAATGAAAATATATCATCGCGGATAGATTGTTGAATCAATGCTATCATCTTCTGCTCGTATGAGAATTTCCGTTTGTCTTCATTGGAAAGATCATTGAGATGTATCTCTTCATGTTTGTCATTGATCGGTCGACTGTATCCAAACTCTAAGCAGAACCAGCTCTCGTGAGCATATGCCTTGGTCCAGTTCAGGAATCTCTCTTTCCACCATGTATAATCTTCTATATTCTTAAGTTTAGGTGGTTTTGAATAGGTTCCATAGAAGTTATCATGTTTTATGTTATCATTGATTGTTTTTGTTATTGATTTCGGTGTGACTGTTGAAGTTTCCGATGATTCTGATGTGAAAGCTTTGTAGAATGTATTGTAAAATTCTTCAGCCATGATGTTATCTCCTCGAGTCACCTAGAATCACAAACAAACAATCAGTTAAAACAAAATTATCAAACACTTGGATCGGATGGGTATCCGATCGAGTGAGATCAACGAAAGTTAACAAGATAACAATGATGACAGCGGATCGGATGGTGATCCGATCGAGTGACGATTCGTCTCTTGACAATGAGCTTTGGATCGGGTGATGATCTGATCGAGTGACAGAGTCTTGGATCGGGAGGTGATCCGATCGAGTGGGTATCTGATACTTTGACTTTGGATCGAGTAGCTACTCGATCGAGTGATAATGCTCCTTGGATCGGGTGGCTACTCGATCGAGTGACAATGTGCCTTGGATCGGGTGGCTACTCGATCGAGTGACAATGTGCCTTGGATCGCGTGGGTACTCGATCGAGTGACAATGTGCCTTGGATCGGGTGGCTACTCGATCGAGCGGGTATCCGATACTTGACCTGAGACACAAAAACACAATAGAGTGATTAGGATCGGGTGGTGATCCATTCGGATTGCCACTCGATGCTTGCACTTAAAAATTTAAACGAATAACGTCCCTTGAATCAGATGGTGATCCGGTCGGGTGTCAGTCAACAAAGTCAAACTATTTAATGAATTGCAATGGATCGGGTGGTGATCCGATCGAGTTGCAATCCGATGCTTGACACTTATGTTTTAACAACACAATGTACAACGGGTCGGGTTGTCATCCGATCGGATTGGCATCCGATCGGTGAACATCACCAAGAACAATGACTAACATGTTGAACAATTCGGATAGAAAAATCTTAATATCTCTCAAATTACTTTGAGTTTTGATCTGAAATTTTGTAGGCTTATAGATCAATGATTTTCGCACATAAGATCCAAAAATCAGCCAATTTTAACCGTAAAAGCCATGTTAATTTTGCAATTTTCAGTCTGAAAATTGAAAAAGATGAATAATGAAGAAATTTGACAAATTTGGATCTGAATCTGATGAAATCCTATACGAATCTGTGTGATAGATCAGTGCAATCGAGCTCCTGCTCTGATACCACTTGTAGGACCGGTTTTCGACTCCGTAACGATTGCAAACCGACTCGTGTAACGTGCGGAATCCGTACACGAACGTGACCGAACACACACGACGTAATATAATATGTGATTCGATAAAAGATCTGAAAAGTACAAAGTCGCGTGAATCACCTAGAACACTTTCTCTCTCTAAGCACCAAGCTCTCCAAAGATCCAAAATGAGCAAAAGTTCTAATCTATAACTCTAAGGGTTCTATTTATAGGCAAAGGATATAAGGAGGTTCTCCTTATTTACAATAATGCCACCTTTCCTTTCTTATCTAAATATTACAATATAAGGCTAGTTAGATCAGTTTCTCGCTACGGTCTGTATTGACGGAGGCGATAGACATAAAAGCACTAACATATACATCTATTTTTAAACACAAACAAACATTACCTCTTCATCAATAAAGTTGAGATCCATTTTATAACCTTGATTACATTTGGAAGTTCGGCCAACGAACTCAAGACTTCCACACCAAATAACAAATCTAGCAAGATCTACCTGAAGAACATTTAGCATACAAACCTTCAGTTTGTGATAAAAAGAAAAAAATCAAAAAAATATCTACTTTTAAACTACCTTCAGGTTTGCATAATATTCAAATCGATGTTAAACATGATGAATCAAGAATACACACTTATACATCTATTTTTAAACACAAACAGACATTACATCTTCATCAATAAAGTTGAGATCCATTTTATAACCTTGATTACATTTGGAAGTTCGGCCAACGAACTCAAGACTTCTACACCAAATAACAAATCCAGCAAGATCTACCTGAAGTACCGGAAGAACATTTAGCATACAAACCTTCAGTTTGTGATAAAAAGAAAAAATAAAAAAATATCTATTTTTAAACTACCTTCAGGTCTGCATAATATTCAAATCGATGTTAAACATGATGAATCAAGAATACACACATATACATCTATTTTTAAACACAAACATATATTACCTCTTCATCAATAAAATTGAGATCCATTTTATAATCTTGATTACATTTCGAAGTTCGGCTAACGAACTCAAGACTTCCACACCAAATAACAAATCCAGCAAGATCTACCTGAAGAACATTTAGCATACAAACCTACAGTTTGTGATAAAAAAAAATAAAAAAAAAAATATCTATTTTTAAACTACCGTTGGTCTGCATAATATTCAAATCGATGTTAAACATAATGAATAAACAGGACCTGAGGGTCGAGATTGGCGACGTAGGCTGTGTGTTGACCTAGGAGATTCGTCATCTACTTCTTCGCAGTTTGCTGATGGAATTCTGAAC
This sequence comes from Helianthus tuberosus, assembly GCA_030545235.1. NCBI lineage: Eukaryota > Viridiplantae > Streptophyta > Magnoliopsida > Asterales > Asteraceae > Helianthus > Helianthus tuberosus. The sequence goes on along the minus strand of CM060410.1, from coordinate 50,950,058 downwards.
CTCCGATGAGAAACAGAGAGAGAGGGAAAATTGAAACCGTAGAGAGAGAGATAGAGTTTATGTTTGTTATGAGAACTTGAAATTAAAAAGAGCTTCATATACCTATATGGTTTGAAATTTAAATCTGGAGCCAGAAGTTTGAAATTTGAATCTGGCCAGATGTTTGAAGAATGAATGGAAGGCAGAGGTTTGAAACATGAATGGAAGGCAAATGTTTGATGAATGTGGGTCAGTGTTTTGAAATTTAAAGTGTTTTAATATTAAGCTTTATGATGTCACTATGGCTCCTCTATGGCTTCCACCTCATTGTTGATGATATAAGAAAAACATTGTTGGATAGTCTCTATGGCTGCCACATAAGTTTTTCTTATGTCATTAGGATTAAGTATAGATAGATTATATTATATCCAAATACTTAAACACAAATTTATAAAAAAACCAACATTATACTATAAAAATTACTTGATAAGAACAAAATATTATTATTTGTTTTTTTATTTTTTGGTTTTACAAGTGTCTATTTTGTAATGATTCTGAATTTAAAATTATTCTAAGAAAATAAAACACGTTTATTAGAACATCAAAAAAAAAATAATAATAATATCAATGTGAAACAAAACAACAAAACAAAAAACAATGTAGATGAGATATTTCAACAGAAAATAATTAATTAATATATTTTATATATACAAAACCAACGGAGGGAATAGTGTCAGGCAGCTACCTGACACTTTCCTATTGGTCCAAATAGATTACGATTTTACCTCATTTTTTAAATTATGATTTTGCCCGCAGTTCAAAATTACAGTTTTGTCATCGTTGTAGATTTTAACAAATTATAATTTTACCCCTCGCCAAAATTACGATTTTGCTCCCAGTTCAAATTTACAATATTACTATTATTGCAGATTTTGATAAATTACGATTTTACCCTAGTCAAACTTACGATTTCCCCCCAGTTTAAAAAATTACAGTTTTGCTATCGTTTTTATTTATTTATTTTTTTTTTTTTTTTGCAAACCTATGGCATTGTTTTGTTTTAATTGTTTGACTCGATGTCAATTTTACTCGCTAGCGCGCACCCATTGGTCATGACAAATTACAGTTCCCCCTAGTTTAAAATTACAGTTTTCCTCATCGTTTTAGTTTTTTTTTCTAGCAAAACTATGATAGCGTTTTGCTTTAATTGGTGAAAAAATATTTGATGTTGCGCCCCACAACGCGGGTGGGACGTTAGCTAGTTGTTCATATTTTACTAAATGGTTTTTTTTTCTAAAAAAGTAAAAATATAGTTAATTTAATCACAACCTATATATTTATTTGTGTCAAAATCTAACTAGCTCACTAAAAATCGTGTAACATGATCAGTTTAAACCATAATTTTGTTTGTAATCATAAGCAAAATGTAAACCTGATAATCAATAAATGGGCTAAACGAGTCATAAGGAGGCTAGTAGGTAGACTTGTTCGAAAAAATATCTACTGTTTTGATCTTCAATTTTTCATCTCCAAGTAGTAGAGGCGCACAAAAAAACCAAACCCGGACCGGGATGCATATTCTCTTCAGTACGTGAACCCAGTTTTTTTCGTACCCGATTTATAATCGGGTTTTTTGTATACCTGGGTTTAATAATACCCGTACCCGGGTTTTAGGAATGTATGCACTTTAATTATTCTAGCTTCTAGTAACATGCAATCTTGTTAAATTAAAGTTTTATATAATTAACGTTCATGTTTACAAACCCAAAAATGAAGTTGGAAACAAAAAAACTACGAAGTTCATGTTTATACCCATCTGGGTTTTTTTTATACCCGCCCGATACCCGAATTCGAAAGTAGGGTATTCTAATATCCGGGTATAAGAAATCCAAACCCAGATCTGGCCAATATTTGGACCCGAACACGACCCGGGTATTAACAATACCCGAAAATTCAAAACCAAATCATAGCCGTGCTCGGGTATGTATTCAAATCCAGGCGTTAGAACCTCGCAAGGAGTCCTAATGTCTAATATTGACTCGATTGGATCACAAAGAAGCCCAAAACAACGAAGCCCGGTAAGAATCTCAACACAATCCACGAGCCCACACGTTTGTTACGCTTAGGTTTTCACTGAGTCACGCGCTTCACGTCACGGTATCCTCACATACCAACCAACCTGCCTAAAACCCCACACATCCTTTCACTTTTCTCCATTCTCCCCTCCATTTCCCTATCCTTCCCTTCTATTCCACGCCAAATCCATCCCTCCCTCCCTCTTCCCATCATCATTCCCCCCAAATCCCCCAACACATTCCACCATGCATTCCACCGCCCCGCCACCCTCTCCCGCCGAAACCCTAGACTCAACCACCACCCTCCTCTCCACCCTCCTCCCCGCCACCCTATCCATCCACTCCTTCCCCGGCCGTTGGCAGGTCATACGTTCCAAACTGGCTACCCTCAAAACCCTAATTTCTGAACTCTCTTATCTCCCTCACTGGTCGGAAAACCAGCTCCTGTTAACACTACTCCCTAACCTCTTATCCACCCTCCGCCGCATCCAAACCTTATGCGACCGCTGCACCGACCCTGCCTACACCGCCGGAAAGCTTCTAATGCAGAGTGATCTCGATATGGCCACCGGATGGCTCTCAAACCAGCTTAACGACCTCGATTTGTTGCTCCGTTCCGGTGTTCTTCGTCAATCCAACGCTATTGTTCTCTCACATCCTACTCCTGGATCTGCTAAAGAGGATTTGAGTTTGTTTATTCGAGATGTGTTTACACGGTTGCAGATCGGAGGTGTGGAGTTTAAACGAAAGGCGTTGGAGTCGCTTATTCAGTTGCTTGTGGAAGACGAAAAGGCTGCAACGTTAGTTGCTAAGGAAGGTAATATTGGATATTTGATTAATCTGTTTGATGTGAATGCTCATCGGGAACAATCGGTTACTGCGATATCGATTCTCGCATGCGCGAGTGATCAGAGTAGAAAAACGGTTTTCGAAGAAGGCGGATTAGGTCCGTTGTTGAGAGTTGTTGAATCCGGATCGTTACAGTTGAAGGAGAAGGCGACTATGGCGGTTGAAGCAATAACAGCAGATCCTGATAATGCGTGGGCGATTTCGGCCTACGGTGGTGTTCCGATTCTGTTAGATGTGTGCAGGTCTGGCTCGTTAACAGCTCAGTCACATGCGATTGGTGCGATTAGGAACGTTGCGTCTGTTGAAGATATTCGGATCTCAATCGGTGAAGAAGCCGGTGTTCCGGTGATAGTTGGATTACTAATTTCAGGTTCTGCAGCTGCGAAGGAGAAAGCGGCTAATTGCGTCACAATTTTAGCATCTTCTAGTGAGTATTTCAAAGCGGTTATTATTCAAGAGAAAGGTTTGCAGAAGCTGTTGCAATTGCTTCACCAGTCTTCAAATCCGGATACGCTAGAACATGTGTTACGCGCAATTCATTCTCTTTCGTCTACTGATTCTGTTAGCCGGTTATTATCTGCATCTTCTATGTTCATATCACAAATGTCAGGTTTCATAACGCAAGGAAATTTCACTCTACAACAAGTATCCGTCTCAATTTTAGCTAATTTATCGATTAACGACGGTAACAAGCGAGCAATCGCCGGATGTATGGGTTCGTTAATGAAGCTAATGGAATTGACAAAACCGGCAGGCTTACAGGAATCGGCGTTGAAGGCGTTGGTGAATCTGTTAACAGTGAAGCTGAATCGGAAGGATTTCGTCAAGGATGAGAAGAATATGATGAGATTGATTCAGATGTTGGATCCGATGAACGAATCGGTGCCGAAGAGGTTTTCGGTGGCGATTGTTCACGCGTTGATGACCGGAGGAAGCAACGGTTGCCGGAAGAGGCTAGTGGATGCCGGTGCTCAAGGTTGTTTACAGCGGTTGACTGAAATGGAAGTCGCCGGAGCTAAAAAAGCGCTGCAGAGACTTTCCGGTAACCGGTTAAAGAATATATTTAGCCGGAGTTGGAGGGAATAAAAAATAAAGTCCACTAATACCCGCCAGGAAAAAGGTAAATTCATTTTATTTTTATACAATTTAATAAAAAATTTTAATAAAAAATAATAACTTAATCTACACGTGTTAGTCGTGTAATCTGCCACGTAGATATGGAGGTTATTACAAGTCAGGTTAAAAGCTTACGTGGATATTAATTAAGCATAGAATGACGAAATTAGCCTTTGTGTGTTGACTGCCTTGATTCCTGAAGAGAGCATTTATTGTGAAGCAAAGCCCCACAAAAAAGCCACTTGGGAACATCTATCACGTGGTGGGGGCCATATAGGGTGGGTTGTATTTGTATAGTAATCACTCCTTTCACATGACTCTTTTAGTCATTTCGTTAACATGAGTCCGTGAAGTTAGATTTGGTGATCCGAAAAGGACCCAACTAATTTGTCAAAATCCAACAATAAAAGTACAATCACCAATGCATGTGTTACAAACTTTTATTGCATGAACAACCAGAATAATTTTGTGAAATTAATAACGCATAACATAATAATTAATAGGGAAATTGGCCTCTAATAATCTTACCTAGATCTTAGTGGCCTTTAATAATCCCATCTCAGAATATTCCTCCCACCAATCTCACATTTCACATATTTTTCCTACAATGGTCCCCCGTTAAAAAAACTTAACGGAGTTAAGTTTTTTTTCCAAATTACAAACATATTTTTTAGGGCTTTTGATTAGAACGACGATACGAGTCTATTGATGTAAAACTTGGTTATTGAAATTAAAACTCTGTGTTGGCATGTAGGAAGCTTGGTTTGGACTCATCTAACTACTGGACTTGCTAAAGAAGCCAACTACCAAACACATCTTGGTAATAATCTACTTTATCTGCTGCCTTAATATATAAAAAAAATCCCCCAAAAAAGGATTTAGTTATTACACAAAAAAAGAAAAAAAAAATTATATAACAACGGTGTGGATGCGGTTTTTAGGGAGTATCCTCGTTTTTTTTTTCTATTAGTGATTATTGTTTGTTTTTTTATTGTTTTTTGTATACATTAGAGGCGGCTACTTGTTTTTAGTGTAATGGCCAAATCTGTAGTTAGAAAGTGTGAATGTGTTATTGAGCTTGTTTTATATAATACTTACTTTCATATTTATTTGTGTTATTCTCTTTTTTTTTACTTTGTAATTATGACTTTTGTGGGTCCGATGATTCAATTCGGGTCGGGAGATTGTAGCAAGAGTGGTTGGAATTGACATAAAGATGTAGGGGTTTTGGATATTGATGTGTCTTTTTCATGAGTATTGGCGTCAGCATTCAGGATTGAATCTTAGTTCGTGATCTTTTGTTGGAGTTTAACTATGGTGATGAATAATCATGACATGACCATCCAAATCAGAATGTGTAAATGTAAATATGTAATATGTTTGTTTGTTATATAAAGAAATGAGAATGAAAAGTAAGAGGAATGAACGGCGTAATTAAAGGGCAGTTAAAGTTAAGCAACATTATTAATTCAATGTTCAAACAATTGAAGACTAGTTTATTCATTGTGTTTGCTTTTTCATCTTTATATGATTTTCTTGCATCTTAACCGTATATACACCTCTTTTTATACTAACACAGTACAAAATAATTTTATAATATTAAAAAGAAAAGAAATCACGGGTGTACTACTGTACCAATGAGTCTATATACGGTTGTGGCACCTTATTTGATACACCAAAGGCAAATAATAAAGGTGGGGTGGGGGGTGGGGTTGGTTTTTATGATCAAAGCTAAAGGGGTCCAGAAGGGTTCCTGTGATGTTCCTTCAAAGCAACTGCGTCTAAAAGCTGTAAAGCCCCCACACCCTCTTATTATTTCTGAACAATGGCCCCTTTGGTATTTGCTTCATCATATGTATCTAATCCTTCCCGCCAACTCTCCTTCACAATTACCATTATGCCCTTGTTTCCACAAAGAAGATATACACAATACGTGAATCAATTAAGAAAAGAAAAAAGGTGTCAAGTGATAAAGGAATAAGATTCTCCACCTTATATGCCAATTATTGAGCTCAAAAGCGTCTTGTTTCTATTCTATCTTCTGTAAAGGCATGCATGCCTACTGCCCATTTATGATATACCTAACTAGAATCAATTATATATCGGTCTTTCCAAATGAGCATAATCTTGACACTGGAATTCAATTCCACTTGATATGATTCATTTTGTTTATTAAAGTGTAAGAATGTATGGGGCACCTCATCATTGATCGTATAAACTATGCTCGTTTTGAATTATACCTTGGCTTTATAGCCTAGTGGCATCTGAGGGTGGGATAAGACTTTGTGACCAATAGGTCCTGGGTTCGATTCCCACAAGGGTTTTTTTTTTTCCATATTATTGGGTTTCCTCATGAATTAAACTATAGGCATTATGCCTAGTGGAGATGGATATGATTGAGTGGTTCCGTCCGTGGCACGATGATACTGAAGTGGTCCGTTAGTGATCCAAATTTATCGTTAAAAAAATGATAAGATATAAAATTATATAGTTGATCGTATAAACTATGTCCGTTATGAGTTATAACATTAATATGATAAGATACAAGATCATCTACTTATATGAACCAAATAATTTATCATATTATTTTATAGGGTCCTTGGGTTCTAGATTTCTTTTGTTGAAGTGTAAAAATATACAATCCTTTATAATTCACTCACGGATCCCGGTGATGGGAAACCACCCAACTTAGTTTGCATGACCAACTTCGTTTATGATAATTAATATTCTATTTAACATTGAAGATTGTGAAAATGGGACAAAGAAGAAAGTCGATTTTAGCAGTGCTTTTTCTTTATTCGTGTGGGAAAAGATAAAGGGAAAGGAGGAAGGAAGTAAGTCAAAAGGGGGCTAAAATGTTTTATTTTCTCTCATTTGCTTTATAAATTGCTTTCATGTTAAAGTTCAAACATAAACTAGTTTTGGAGTTTTTGAACAAGTCAAAGTAATAACAAGTGGAGATTTGATTTTTTCCGTAATTCGGTTGTTCCTTGTTACCTGCCTAAACCACCTTCAATTGACTTTTTATATATGTATAGAAAGGAAGAAACTATATATTGAGGTACTCTGGAATGTGAACACTCAAACGTGTTCACAAGTTAGTCTCAATCGAAATCAATTGAATGAATATATACACTTGTTCACTTGATAATATCTTTTGATATTCAAAATATTTACTGTTCACTTATAAATGATTTAGATATATGAAATTTCGGTATGCAATAAGATGGTGTTAAGTGTGGGTAAAAATATTGCATAAATATACGTGTGCGCCACTTGGAACCAGTGGTGGATCCAAGAATTTTTTTCTAACGGGTTCACTTTTTTAAATGTTTCAATTTCATATATCCGGACATAAAAAAATCGGGCCGGTTTGACGGTTCGGGTCGGGTAAGATTCATCACAAAATAAAATTACTGTAATATAAATGAAAACAACCACATCATATGCTATATTCTAGTACAATCATACACGCACTACAGAAACTCAATTTACAACAATAAAACAGATTATATCAGATTAATTTCCTAGCATTACCAAACTTTTGAAGATAATTTCGGCTTTCTGTGATAAGACCATTAATCAGGCAATTTGCTATAACTAAGACATATATTAAACCAAAGCTTCTAAACCGGCACTTTCTTCATTATCAGCTACACTAAAAGCAAATTTGTGTTGTATGCTCATTTCACTCAAAGTTAATCAACTTAGGCGATAATCATCTATATACACTGATGCGGAAACAAATGCAATCAAATAGCCAGGTTACTCATTCAAAGGCTTAAAAACCTCAGATGTATTAGAGAATAATAATTCAATAACTCATAAAAACTTTTAAAACAAAAGAAATCCTAGAGTATTTAAACAAGTTCAACAACCCAGAGAATAGAGATAATGCTAAACAAATAAAAGATAACACAAACAACAAAAGGTAATTCAATGAAATAAAAAGATAAAAGAAATAACCTTTAAAATCAAATTAACTGACAATATGATCCTGCATCATATACAATTTTCATTGTAAACAACAGATAATAATAGTAATGGTATGATTTGAAGCAAGTTTCGAGGACGGACTACAGTGAAGTGGCGAGCGACAGCCGGAAGACTGATGACGGTTGTGCGTGTGGTGCTGCTGCATGTTTTCAGTGTTATGTTTGTGTTTGGGTATGAGGAAAGGGGCAAAGGGCGAAAAGAAACCCTAATTCTAATTCGATTTTGAGTTTAAAAAAATGCAAAAAAAAAAAAAAACCCCAGCTTAACCAGACTCAAACATAGGACCTCTGTTGTCATCAGCGCGAATACTTACCAGCGGACCATTCTATAAATTTGTTTAAAAGGTTCCCCACAAAATATTAAAGGGTTCCTTCAGAATATTGTATATAACTTAATACTATAAATTACGAACCGAACGGGTTCCTGGGAACCCCCAAAATGGCTCTAAATCTGCCCCTGCTTGGAACCCGCCATGCAGACTACACTGGCGCACCATATGGAGCCTTCTTCATACGCCACGTGTGCGCCACTTGGAACTTGCCACGCAGACTAGTACGCCACCTAGTCATTCGCGTACATATGGACCTACCACCTGGTCCTCACTACCTCTGTACTAGACCACACACTTACGATAAAAAATACAAAGGAGACTTTGTGCCATCAAAGCGACACGATGTACCCATTCGCCCACTCCACACGCGCGCGCGTGTGCGAGTGCAAGTTAGGGTGCTCGCGAATCTACTAGTGTGAGGTGCTAGGGAACAATGAGAAAATGAGGCTTCCATATATAAGTCCCTTCATTTTCCTTCCCTCCTCCTATGTAGGACAAGTTCCACTTTTTTCCCTTCCATTTTTCTCAACTTTCCTTAGTCCAGGTCCCAACTTTGAGCATTATCTCATTCATCTTAGCTCGAATTTGGACGTGGTTTTGTTCGTTTTAAAGATCTTACCACCTTCTGTCGCAACCCCGACCCCACTCTGGGAGCAGGTGCTCGCAAGCCTGACGGTGGTATCGGTGTTTATTAAATTTGCAGCTGAATAATTCACCAGGATCGTAGTTAGGAAATAATTTCAGAGTTTGTAAAACACCAAACTTTTTATATTAAACAAATTGGCTAAAACCCATATTCCATTTCAAATGTATTTATAGGGATAAACCCTAATTGCTGATAATATAAATTTCTTCTTTTATTCAACTAACTATAGCCACTTTATTTAAGTCTTCAGTGCTCCATAGCTGGCTTCTATTACCTTCACAACAAGTTACCTAAAATGCGTTTTGAAAATATTTTATCAGCAATGAATACTGGCGAGTTCATTCCATTTTATAAGAAAACACATTGTTATGACTTTACATCAAGAGTTTTTACATTTGTTTATATCTATCAATCTCTCAACGGTATTGCGACTGGGGCCCATTTCCCCCCGTGCTTGTGATCAGCTACTATTTGAACTCATTACCCAATAATAACGAGTGACAAGTAATGTATACAAAACCCCACATACTGGCATCAATTTATAGAATACAAAAATTTAATCACTGTAAGTATAACTGATAAACATTTAGGGTTTTGTAAAGAATTTTAAGTAAAAATGTATCACAATAATGTGATAAAAAGGAGAATGACTCACGTTGCAAACTTAGGGTTTTACTATAAGCTTCCTGATAATATCTTCTGGTGAATTTCTTGAGTTCCTAATAACATATACAATGCATACCTGTTAGTATAATAACCCAATTCAACATTATCGATACATCACGAGATCATGTAGTACACGTATAGTACATGATTTCATCCATGTTTTTGCTATGTATGTTTTAATTAACATGCTAGTACATTGATTTCATAAACACATTTGTTTCATATGTTTATTTTAGCATATGTACACATTGATTCACATCACATTTTTGCTACGTATGTTCATTTAGCATACTTAGTACATTGTTTTCACATAACATGCTTACATTTGGTATGACATTTGGATTGTATAACGAAACTGAAATACGTTCATTAACATTGATCACGCCGCTCGGTAGTAAGTAATGGTACCATAGGACTTGAACACTCCCATTCCTGAAATCCTAGGTTTGTTTGGACGTAAGGAATGACTGAATCCGAAAACATTTTTTTTGATAAACCATTGATTTGTTCTAGGGTTTATCCTTCAGTCTCAAGGCTTGAATGTATACGTTTAACAATACCACATAAGTGTTTGTATCAGTAAAGCATGGGTTTTGCAAAACATATCTTTTGACTTAAATTATGATTTAAATCAAATACAATGTTTTGTACATTTTTACTTATAGGGATGAGTAAATGCTTTTATTCACCATACATTACATCTGTCTACACATGAACATTTTGACATTTGTTTAAACAATACATTTTGGTGATTTGTTTTGGTAAGTGACTTAAATAACGAAGCAACATGTAATATGATAAAAGCATGGTGGATACACCGCTGGTATGTCATATATATGAATGCTTTTATGATATTACATATTGTAGCGTTATCTAAACCACTTCTATTTATACAAAAACATGATACAATTTACACAAATGTCATAATTTATGCAAATTCTTTTTACTTGGTTATTCATTTAACCCCACATCTTCCTTTTATAACATCTGATTTCCTTATCGATTTTTGTATGATTTATAAAAGAAAACCTTTTTAATAAGATTCATGACTAACCTTTTGTTAAACATTTCTTCCAACTACAAGTCATGAATCCTTCATCAATAAAACCTATGTATCTCACAGGCATTTTTATGCTGACGTACCTATTTTCACATGTGTTTTCAGAAGCTGATGCATAGGATTGATCAAGATACACTTAGGCGGACTTGGGCCTTAGTGACATAAAATGAAGCAAGACTAGTTTAAATTACGTTATATACTCTTTATTTTCTTGTTTTAAGACAATGTAACCACTTTGATAATATATAAAACAAAACTTTAAATACCATGGTTGTGAAACAATAATTCTGCCACTCCACTCCCCGACGTTTCCGCCGCGGTTTGTTGTTTTACGCGGTTGGGGTGTGACAGAAGAGTTGGTATCAGAGCCAAAGGTTATAGGGAATTAGGTTATTAGTAATGCTTTGACCTAGACTATAACATTTCTAGGACCCCAACACAAGTTATCTTGTGTTTAGATCTTAAAACGTACACGTCACCTATCTTTAGGTGATTTCCAAAACAAGAACACAATTTTCCCAAAACGATTTTGAAAATAAATCATCTATTCTTAGATGATTTATTATAAGGTTTTGAACCCTCCAATTTTCCAAAACGATTTTTAAAATAATCACCCACCCTTTGGACGATTCGTTTTTGGCTTAATGCCTTTCAAATTTTCAAAATTTCGTCAAAGTTTGGGTCTAAATAATGTGAACACGTGCAATCTGGAAGGGTGGATGCCTGTACCTCGAGTTTTCTGTCTAGGCTAGAGTGTTCGTACAAATCCACATAATCGGACCAGTCACTCTTACCTGGGAACTCTTGGGGTGAGTGTCCACTTATAGGCTAAAGCATGTCTTCGCGATACATTATTATGACTCATTTACTTTGATTAAGTCACTGTGTGTCGTTTGTTTGCTTTGTGGTACGAACGGATGACCACCATCCATGTTTTTGTCGATATTTGTGTCATTTCATTTTCATCTAATCATCTCACTCGTTTTCTCTCATGTTTCCTCTTTTAGAATGCCTCCTCAACGCGACAATCAGATACCTAAAGCCGAACTGGCAGCAATCATTGCGCAGCAAATGGCTGCTGCACTTCCGAATCTCATCACTCAAATCAACCAAGCCAACAATAACAATAATGCTCCATGCAACTTTAAAAGTTTCAATTCGGCTAAACCACTCAAGTTTAGTGGTTCTGAAGGAGCAACTGGGCTCCTACAGTGGTTTGAGAGCATTGAGAGCACTTTTCGTCATGTTCAGTGACCTGAAAATTGAAAAGTCGAGTTCGCTTCTAGTGTGTTTCAAAAGAGGGCTCTTACTTGGTGGAATGGGTTAATGAGAGATCGTGGTGCTAATGTCGCTTTGGGTCAGACTTGGGAAGAGCTTAGGGCTCTTATGATGAGGGAATTCTGTCCTCATCACGAACAGAGGGCGTTGGAAAGAGAGTTTGATGATCTAAAGCAAGATAGTGGTGAACACCGGGCTTATACCGATAGGTACGAGGAGTTGAGTTTGATTTGCCCCACGATGGTTACCCGACTTAATAAGGCTATCGGGAGGTATATCGATGGTCTACCTGACCCCGTGCAAGACATCGTCACTGGTAGCAACCCTACCACAGTTTGTCAGGCAATCGAGTTGGCTGCGACTTTGACTGAGTCGCAAATCAGAAAGGGTAAGCTTCATAGGAAGGGTGACGAGAAACAGGGTCAGTCATCTGATAAGGGTGAGAACAAGAAGGGTAAGAAAGCTGGACCTTCAAAGAGGTCCAGGAAGCGCAAGGCTTCCTAAAATTTCACTGTTACTGCACAAACCAACCAGGCAGCTCCTAATCAGCCAGCGCAACCACCTGCCAAGAAACAATACATTGAAAATGCACCTCTGTGCAACAGGTGTAACAGTCATCATCAGCCGCATATTCAGTGTCGTTATTGTACCAATTGTAGAAGATCTAGTCACCTTGTCGCCACATGTTGTCTTCCTGTTAATCAGAACCAAGCTGCTCAAAACCCAGCTCAGCAAGCTTGTTAGGCCCTAAAGTGTGAGACTGACACATCAAATTAACATAACGGGCTATGGTTACGAACTGGGCTTTACTGGGTTAGTTTATATTAGGTTGTGGACCTTTATAGGTCACTTGGGCCAAGCTTTAGGCCATGTGGGCCAAGCAGGCCCAAGGGAAGCCCATGTAGGGAAGTGGGCTTGGTTGAGTATATAAACAAGTTTCTAACTTGTTTTTAGGTTTGAACCTCTAGGAACCTCCATTGTTATAGAAATTCTAGAGAGCTAGAGAGAGAGGCGATTGGTTGTGAAAACACTTGTACTAGACGGTTTTGCTTTTCAAGTAATAGAACGTGTGCAAGTTTGAAAGTGATTCGGTATTGTGTTCTTCGTATTTTCATATTTTTCGGTTTATTCTTGAATCACATCAAGTTTGGATTCCGCACAAACTTGGTGTTGTTTGATATCATTGAAAGATCCAGTTTAACGGGACTTACAAGTGGTATCAGAGACATTAGAACCTTTTTCTAGGCTCGGTGTGATATCAAAGATTCAAGATTTTTGTTATTTTTGGGTTGGTGTTCTTCGCGTTCTTCATAGTATTCATTGGTTTTTGTTGAAAATTTGTCATATTATGCTTTTCGATCTGTTTGGAAATGTGTTAAAAGTTTTTAAAAAAATATTGATAAATTTCAAAAAGATTTTGGTTGCTGAAATCTCGAGTTTTCTGTTAATATTAAAAACATTTCCAAAAACATATATTTTGACATATCACATCTGATTTCGTGTCCCATCGTCATCATTTGATATTTGAGTTTATCTCTACAAGGTCTCGAGTCAACAGGTGTCTCCATTTTTTTCAGGAAGTATCGCCACCACAGTTCTCGAGTCGCAATCACAAAAGGAATTCTCGAGTCTCATCTTTTCACGGTCTCGACTCAGAAGGCCTCGAGTGGACCAGTCTCAATTGGTCTCGAGTCATCAACAATCAGTCTCGAGTCATCAACTTCATCGACGGTCTCGACTCTCATCACCACTGGTCTCGAGTTATCTTATCAACATCCATTGTCTCGAGTCGCAATCTTCAACCACCTCACTTGTTGAAGTCTCGAAGTCAACAGGTCTCGACTCGAGTCCCTCTCCTATCACAGTCTCGAGTCACTCTCCACCGTCTCGACTCATCTTTATCGCCGACTCACTTCAAGAAAGGTCTCGAGTCATTCTTCCCGAGTCGCAACCACTGTCTCGACTCACAACTTTCCCGGTTTCGAGTCCGACGTTTACGCAACCATTGATTACCTTCATCATCATCATCTGTTCCGAGTAACAATTTTCATTCACTGTTTAGAGTTACACCATACCTCCGATCACCTTACAACAACTCCGGTCATCTTCTCCTTCTTCTCCGATCATCATCGCCGGTACGATCACCGTCCTCCATCTTCATCGGACACCATCTATATCTCTGTCGACCAACCGTTCACCACCACACCGAACCACTGTTGCTCTTCCATTGTTCACCTTCAACTAGACCATCGCACCACCACCTTCGTTGTTCATTGCAAGTTGCAGGCTCTTAAAACGAAGAAGAAGGAGAGACATAAAGTGACAGGTTGAGGTGTCGGGAAAGATAGAAATTAAGAAGATAAATAGTTTGGTGACGGTTTAGTGTGTCGGGAAACATATTTGGAACTTTAACTTAAAGTCACGTTTTTTTAGGTTTTAATAATATTAATAATAATATTCAAATCATTTATTCATCATTACTTAATCATTAAGTTATAAAAATAATAATAATAATAATAATAAGTATTCTTTTAAATAATAAAAAAAGGGGTTTGTTTTATAAATAAAAAAAATAAAATAAAAAAGGGAGGTTTGTTTGGTTTGTGATAAGTTTTGACAGGTTTTGAGGTGCAGTTCAGAAAGCGGGTTCACGAGTTTGAGTTAGTAAGTACACGGGTTCTCGTTTGGTTTGTGTTTTGAGGAGAAGAATAAAATTATCAACCACCCGCTGAAATTATGGCATTCATATTTCACAAACCCGTGGTTCAAGAAATGACTGTTGAAGATGTACTTTCTGTTTTCTGCACTCCTGAGTGTAGAGAAAGGGTTGAAGCTTATAAAATACACAACGCTGAGCTAATACAAGATTATCAAGACATAAAAAATAAAAATTTTACTTTATCAAAGAATGAAAAGCTTTATAAAGATAAAATTGAAGCTTAGCGAAAAGACATCATCAAACTCAAAGATGATGTAAGTGTAAAAACAGCCCATTTCTTAGAAGCTCAGGAGAAAGTATGCATTTTGACTAAAGAACTGGAAGTTATCAGAGATAGATATCAAATAAATGAACTCAATATTAAGAAATATGATTCTTCCAGCAAACTAGTTAAAAATTTGTGTGATCAACAACTTGCATATCAGAAAAGGAAAGGGTGTGGATTGGGTTTCAATCAGGCTCCTCCTCCTTACAATGATAATTACACATATTTACCTATGAGTGAGGAGGAGCTGATGAATGAAAGTAAAATGACTTATGGTCCTAAAACTGATAAGTCATCAATCAACAGCAGACCTGTTGATAAACGAGAGACTCCTTCAATAAATTTTGTTGCTAAGGGTACAATTGATCCTAATGCTTCGTCTACATGTGCAGATGAAGTAGTTGAAGTAACGGTTGAAAAAGTAGTTGGGGATGAACAAGCATCAGAGTCTGATTCTTCTGAAAATTTAATAAACGAACCTAATCCAGAATCTATTGCGACGTTTGATATTTTTAAATCAGTTTTTCGCTCTGTGATTAATTTCAGGCCTGATGATTTGGGAGAAAACGTTGATACTTGTGTAACAGAGACTGAATCGGCAAACGAAACGAATGAGCCAGCTGAACCATCTGATTCCAAATGTGAATCATCTGAAGCAGCTGATTCGGAGAAATTGGAATCAGTTGATTCTAGTGGATTCAGCTCAAAGGTGTCATGTGCAGAACCGTCTTGTGCTGAAAATTCGTCAAATGTTTCAGCTGAAATTTCTGCTTAAGTTTCTGGTATTTCATCCGATAAACCTGAACTCTCCAATTCTGTCAAAGCTGATGACATGAAGGATGAAGAGAAGACTGACGTGAACAAGGCTCCAAGTGCGCAAGCTGAACAATCTGAACCTTCTGTTAGTGATGAAAAGGTTCAGATCAAGCAACAAGAGCTGAAGCAAGCAAGTAAAGGACGCGGAAAGAAGAAGCCTAAACATCAAAGACAAGCAGGCTCTCCACAGTCCTCAACGGGCAGCAATAGTCCTCAAAAGGGCCGTGATGTGAAAAATGATTTTGTTAAGCCAGTCAGTAATGGCAGATGTGAGAAATATGCATTTGACTGTGCTAACAAAGCTTTCGAAAAGACTGGTGAGATTTCTGAACAAGACTTGCAGTCTAAACAAAACAAGAAGAATCAAAAGAAATCTCCACCACAGAAGGCTCCTACAAACGACAAGTATAGACATCCAAATTCATCCTCGTTTGTCAGAAATGTGCAACAAAAACAAGCACAGAAAGGACCAGTTCATCCTTCAGGGCCTGCAAGAGCTACACAAGCTGATCAGAATGCCTTCTACGTGAAGAGACAAACATGCTTCAATTGCGGCATTGCTGGTCACATTGCTCGGAACTGCACAAATCATCCCCATGAACCGTATTATGCTCAAAATCAGAGGGTTACACCTAAGGATAACTACCATTCTAAGCCAATGAAGGTTTCATCACCTAAGGCAATGAAGAATGTGAATCCTAAGGTTAAACCTTCTGATGGGGATTGGAACGCTGCTAAAAACAAACGCAAGGCTGTTCAAGAACAAAAACGTTTTTCTAAAACTAACAAGCCTGAATCAGCTAAAGTTGCTCAACCGAAGGCAATAAACACGTTTGTTAAACCGAAACAGATTTGGAAACCCAAATCCAAAGCAGCGAAGTCTCCAATCCTTGAAACGAAAAGGGACTTGTGTTTGAAAGAAGTGTCCTATTTTGATGCTTCAGGAAATCCCAGGACCACGATGGCCTGGGTACCCATGTCTTACTAATCTCCTTACTTTTCAGGAATAACCAAGGAGGAGCTGTTGACAATCTCTGGAATGTTGATAGCGGTTGTTCCAGAGATAAAAACGGGTAACATTTCACTGTAGCAAAAAGTTCAATTTTTTTTTACAGATGATATGTTTTCTTTGGAGGAGATTAGAGAAGTAAGATAAGATCAGCAAAAGGTACCGTTTAAATTCAGTACTTTGATTTGAATATTGATTAGTCTTCAATCTGATGACAGAACGGTTAAAAAAAATATTTTTTTTTTCTCTTTCTTAGTTCATTATTTTGTATATAAAGTGTCCTTTCTCTAGTAAATGGTAAATTTGCGCAAAAATACAAGATTTATGCACAAATTTAGGGGGGGAGAGGAACATATAGATAGATATAGAGTTTAGGGGGAGAAAACTCAGAAAATACAAAAAGAGTTTGCTGTAAATATGTATTGTTTTAGATATAGAGTTTAGGGGGAGAAAACTCAGAAAATACAAAAAGAGTTTGCTGTAAATATGTATTGTTTTAGGGGGAGAAAATGAGAAAAATATAAAAACAATTGAAAAATGAAAAAGCCAAAAAGAAAAATTGCATGATATGGGAAGTGAAATAAATGTTCGTGTTAAAGGGTTTGACTAACACATGTAAGGTGCCATAGCTGAAAAGACTAGGATCTACTGCGATATGTTGATAGGCTTGACGCTCAAAATGATAAAAGATTCTAAGTGATATAAACATAACGAACTATGTACCATGTGGGTAACATACCAATGGCGTATGATTTTATGGTCTTAAATCTTGCGTTGATTGATAGCCAACATCTGAGGTTTCGGGTCTTTATATTGTTGAATCATCCGGGGATATCTTGGCTGTCCTTCTGTTGCATCCAGATTATATGCAGACCTAGACACAATCAGGATATCTTAAAAGATCCCAAGAGGACAAAAACCCAAAGGAATCAAAATCTCAAAATGAGAAAATTCCAAATGCTCAAAGAGCCAAATTCGTACCAAAAAGGTATTTGCCTCGCCCTCGTTGGACAAAATCATTGGTCGCTCTGCTGTACGAAAGTATTGACCTGTCACCAATGGTCTAACGTTGTAAATCAAAAAAGGATGACATCAGTATACTCACCTGCTACGATGAATCGTTGTGCTTACCTTGATCGTGGGGGTATGCCTTGGAATGGGACACACGGGTATAATAGTATAATATTACCTTAAGCATATCACGAAGTTGAAAAATTGAATCTTGAGCGTTAAAGTTTAAGTGGACAAACATATTGGCAATCGCATAGACCAGTTTGATTAGGCTCGTACTGAAAAGTGTTCCTTAGTCTGCCTGAGAACGAATTTTGATCCCGTTGCAATTGTAATTGTATATTATGGTAGTTGTTTATATTTTGAGTTTTTATTTGTTTTTAGTTCTTAAATTAAAAAATTGGAAAAATGCAAAAATACAAAAATAGTGTCTTGCTTTTCTATAAAATCAAAAATCCAAAAATAGAGTGCTTATTTGTTTCTCTTAAAATTAAAAATGTAACCGTTCTTGAAGATTTGACTGATCATCAAAAGTTGAAAGAATTTAAATTGTGAAATCTGAGTACAAATACTTGGATGTACTTAGTGTTCATGTGGTACGTTCCCCTGTTGCATAAGAAATGTTTGCTTATGGGTTTGTGAGCATGTGCAGAACTTGATTTCAATCAAGAACAGGGGTTGTTGAAGATTGAGATGCTGTTAGTTGCTAAAGAAGCCTGAAGCAGCACAACAACAAGATGTACCTGAGTCAGAAGAATCGGATACGAATTGCCGTCTGACAATGAAAGTGCATTTGAAGAAGTACCGTGAACCTGCTTGAAAGACAAAGATTGAAGAAGAAAATAGCTGCTGAGAATCCTCCTCTCACATTCTTTTTAACAAGATTTTCAAGCAAATGCTGATCAAGATCCTGATATGAAGCTAACCACAAGAGCTGAAGAAAGAGACCCAGTGCTGAGAGTTCAGAAGTCAAGAAGTTCCACAACATCTGCAGCATAGCGACGACCATAGACTTCGTTGAAGACGTTGCTGAATTCATGCTATGAAGAAAATTTGATGGCATCAGTCTATGGGGAGATTGTTAGGCCCTAAAGTGTGAGACTGACGCATCAAATTAACATAACGGGCTATGGTTATGAACTGGGCTTTACTGGGTTAGTTTATATTAGGTTGTGGACCTTTATAGGTCACTTGGGCCAAGCTTTAGGCCATGTGGGCCAAGCAGGCCCAAGGGAAGCCCATGTAGGGAAGTGGGCTTGGTTGAGTATATAAACAAGTTTCTAACTTGTTTTTAGGTTTGAACCTCTAGGAACCTCCATTGTTATAGAAATTCTAGAGAGCTAGAGAGAGAGGCGATTGGTTGTGAAAACACTTGTACTAGACGGTTTTGCTTTTCAAGTAATAGAACGTGTGCAAGTTTGAAAGTGATT
Source organism: Helianthus tuberosus (assembly GCA_030545235.1). Lineage (NCBI taxonomy): Eukaryota > Viridiplantae > Streptophyta > Magnoliopsida > Asterales > Asteraceae > Helianthus > Helianthus tuberosus. The sequence goes on along the minus strand of CM060410.1, from coordinate 50,930,812 downwards.
CGGTATTGTGTTCTTCGTATTTTCATATTTTTCGGTTTATTCTTGAATTACATCAAGTTTGGATTCCGCACAAACTTGGTGTTGTTTGATATCATTGAAAGATCCGGTTTAACGGGACTTACAAAGCTGCCCAACCACCTGCTCAACGACAAGCTCAAGCTGAACGACCTCACTATCCGCCTGGATCTTGCTATAATTGTGGGGATCTGACTCATTATCGAAATCAGTGTCCTAGGTTGGCCAATGCAAATCAGGCGCAGGCTCGTGGTCGAGTCTTTAACATGAATGCAAACGAGGCGCGGGCAGACAACGAGGTGGTGAATGGTACGTTCTTTGTTAATAATCAGCCTGCATATGTTCTTTTTTATTCGGGTGCTGATAAGAGTTTTGTGTCATTATCTTTTGAACCCTTGCTTCGCATGTCTAGAACGAAACTAGGAAAGCCCTTGACAGTAGAGGTAGCTAGTGGTGAACCCATTGTTCTCGATTCTGTTCTTCGAAACTGCCAATTGAACCTTAATAACTATCTTTTTCCTATTGACCTCATGCCCATGCAACTTGGAAGTCTTGACATTATAGTGGGAATGGATTGGTTAACCAAGTATCACGCCGAGGTAGTTTGTTTTGAGAAGATTGTCCGTATTCCGTTTTCTTCTGGTGAGATCTTAGAGGTTCGTGGTGAGAAACCTGCTAGTAGTCTCAAACTCATGTCTTGTACTCAAGCTCAGAAGTATCTACGCAAGAACTATGTTGCCTTCTTGGCACATGTTGTAGAGGAGAAAGGCAAAGGTAAGTCTATTCAAGATGTCCCTGTTGTTCGGGATTATCCTGAAGTGTTCCCTGAAGAGTTACCTGGTTTACCCCCAACATGTCAAGTTGAGTTCCGTATTGATCTTATACCCGGTGCTAATCCTATTGCTAGATCTTCGTATCGTCTTGCACCGTCTGAGATGCAAGAGTTATCTAAGCAGCTTCAGGAGCTTTCTGACAAAGGTTTTATCCGTCCGAGCTTTTCACCTTGGGGTGCTCCCGTTCTTTTTGTCAAGAAGAAAGATGGCTCTTTCAGAATGTGCATCGATTATCGTGAGCTTAACAAGCTTACCATCAAGAATCGATATTCCCTACCTCGAATTGATGATCTCTTTGATCAGTTACATGGTGCTACTTGTTTTTCAAAGATTGATCTACGTTCTGGGTATCATCAACTTCGAGTGCTCGAGGAATACATTCCCAAGACTGCTTTCCGCACAAGATATGGGCATTATGAGTTCACTGTTATGCCATTCGGTTTGACTAATGCTCCAGCTGTTTTCATAGACTTGATGAATAGGGTTTGTAAGCCTTATTTGGACAAGTTCATCATCGTTTTCATTGATGACATCTTGATTTATTCTAAGACTCGAGCAGATCATGAGCAACATCTTCGTCTTACTCTGGAACTCCTGAAGAAAGAGCAACTTTTTGCGAAATTCTCCAAGTGTGAATTTTGGCTTAAGGAAGTTCAATTTTTGGGACATATTGTCAACGAACAAGGTATTCATGTAGATCCCTCCAAGATCAGTGCAATTAAGGATTGGGATACGCCTACTACTCCTACTGAAGTTCGTTCATTTCTTGGTCTCGCGGGTTATTACCGCCGCTTCATCGAAACTTCTCCAAAATTGCAGTTCCTCTAACTGCTCTAACTCAGAAGAATAAACCTTTCGAATGGGGATCCAAACAGGAAGAAGCTTTTCAGATTTTGAAACAGAAACTCTTCGATGCACCTATTCTATCTTTACCTGAGGGCAGTGATGATTTTATCGTATACTGTGATGCATCCAAATTAGGTCTTGGCTGTGTTCTCATGCAAAGGAACAAAGTCATAGCTTACACATCGAGACAGTTGAAGGTTCACGAGAAGAACTACACGACTCATGATCTTGAGTTAGGTGCAGTTGTATTCGCTCTCAAAATCTGGCGACACTATCTGTATGGTACTAAATGTGTGGTTTTCACTGACCACAAAAGTCTTCAGCATATCTTCAATCAGAAAGAACTTAACATGAGGCAACGACGTTGGGTTGAACTTCTAAACGACTATGATTGAGAAATTCGCTACCATCCTGGTAAGGCAAATGTCGTAGCTGATGCATTGAGTCGTAAAGAGCATGTCAAGCTTCATTGTGTTCGAGTTCAATCTGATATTCAAACCCGCATTTCTCAGGCTCAACATACTTGTGTCTCACAATACTTGATGGGTAAGGAATTGCCATATCACATTAAGCCTGATCTTGAACTAAAGGACAATGGATTGTATTATTTCATGGACCGTTTGTGGGTCCCAAGTCAAGTCAATATCCGCACCTTGCTTATGGATGATGCTCATAAGTCTCGTTATTCTATTCATCCTGGTGTAGATAAAATGTATAAGGATCTTTGAACCCAGTATTGGTGGCCCGGTATGAAGAAAGACATTGCCTTATACGTATCTAAATGCCTTACTTGTCTTAAGGTTAAGGCTGAACATCAACATCCTTCTGGGTTATTGGAGCAACCAGAGATTCCAGTTTGGAAATGGGAAAACATTGCTATGGATCTTATTACCAAACTTCCGCGCACTAAGAGAGGTCATGATGCCATTTGGGTAGTTGTTGATCGTCTTACCAAGTCAGCGCATTTCTTGCCAATCCGTGAGGATCTATCTGCCGAAAAGCATGCTAAAATCTATGTGGATGAAATTGTATCCCGACATGGTGTTCCTTTGAACATTATATCAGACAGAGATGCTCGATTCTCATCTCGTTTTTGGAGAACCATGCAATCTGCTATGGGGACCCAACTTAATTTAAGCACATCTTATCATCCGCAATCAGATGGTCAATCTGAAAGAACAATCCAAACATTGGAGGATATGCTTAGAGCTTGTGTGATCGATTTTGGTGGTAGTTGGGATTCGTATCTTCCGTTGATTGAATTCTCCTACAACAATAGTTATCACTCCAGCATCAACATGGCTCCTTTCGAAGCTCTCTATGGTCAAAAATGTCGTTCACCAGTCTACTGGAATGAGATCGGTGAGGCTCAGCTTACTGGACCTGAGCTCATTCTAGAGACTACAGATAAAATCAAGAAAATTCGTGACAACCTTCAGACAGCTCAAAGCCGTCAAAAGAGTTACGCGGATCGACGACGCAAGCCCTTGGAATTTCAAGTCGGGGATCGCGTTCAACTTAAGGTATCACCTTGGAAAGTTGTGATCAGATTTGGAAAATCAGGAAAACTTGCACCTAGATATGTTGGACCATTCAAGATCGTCGAAAGAATCGGAAAGGTAGCCTACAGACTTGAGTTACCTCCTGAACTTGGAAATGTTCATCCAACCTTCCACGTGTCCAATCTCAAAAAGTGTTTGGCTGATGAGAACCTCCACATACCGCTTGATGAAATTCGTATTGATGACACAATGCATTTTGTTGAGAAGCCTGTGGAAATCATGGAACGTGAAGTCAAGTGGCTCAAGCGCAAGCGCATTCCACTTGTCAAAGTTCGCTGGGAATCTAAACGTGGTCCAAAATTTACTTGGGAACGTGAAGATCAAATGAAGGCGAAATATCCGCATCTATTCTCACAAGTTTCCTCTAAATAAATTTCGGGACGAAATTTCCACAAGTAGGGGAGACTGTGACACATGTGCTTGTAATCATTGTATAAACTCTAATCTGTTTATTTATCAATAAAACAATGTGATTTGACCCCAATGTTTGTTTATTTATGTTTGACATTTTTCACGTTTTGATTTTGTTCAATTTCAAACTCTATATCGTTTTCTGGAAAGTTATACGCAAACTGATGCATAAACGTAATCAGTTTAATGCGAGAAACACTCCGGAACATCAAAATATGCTTAACATACCTTAAATAACCTTTACATAACTTATAAATAAGTTTTAAAGGGTTTGGTATTGCAAAATCAAGTTTATTCGATCGCAAGGACTATTTACGTCAAACTGCGAAACTATACTGATTCGTATAGTAACGAGCATTCCGGAACTTGATCATAAGTTAAACATACCCTAAATATCCTTTACATAGCTTAGAAATAGGTTTTGAGGGGTTCGGTATGCGAAAATAAACTTATTTGATCAATCAGGGACTAAAAGCGTCAAAAAGTGCATAAGTTTGCATTTACACGCATATCTTACATTCTGAACATATCCGGACATCCAAAAATTTTTGTAATCATTAAAGTATTTTATTTTAGTGATTGGCATGCTAAAATTCCATTCTTCGCGTAATTTGGATCGTTTTCGCATCCGTTCGAGTTTCGTCGTAATTAACCGAACAACGCAACCGTACGACCAAACGAACCGACATCCGAGATGTTTTTGAGCATATTTTAAGTTTCCTATACTGTAACTTCATTTTAGAGCCTTGAAATTGGGTTAACGGGGCTTAAACGTGCCAAAAATCATGTTTTAAGCATGCAGGGACCTGTTTCACCAATTCTGGAAACTTAAAACCGAGCTCCCTCGCGCCACGCACCAGAACTAGGACACCCTGGCGCGCCACGCTACAGAGGACCAAAATCAGCAACTCAGTTTCAGGATCTGGCTTGATTTCCAGGGTCTTTTGTGTAAAATTCTCAATACCTGGAGCTGGTTTTCGACTTCCATTGTATTGTTATATCATGTGCACAAGTGTAGGGTCAAGATTACACCTTCCTAACACTTGGAATGATCTTGATGATCCAATCTTCCTATAAATAGCAATGGGTTCTTCATTTGTTCCTTGCTCATTTCATTCAAGGCCTGCTCTAAGTTGAAGTTTTCTCTAGTTGAAGCTTCATACCTGAGCAATTCTTGAGTTTTCTTTATTCTATCTCCAAGCTTGGACCCTTTGTAAGTCTCCTTCATGCTTGGTTATGCATTTCAAGCATGAAAGTCAAACAGTGATTGACTTTCTGCTTTGACCACGAGATGGTCAACACAAAGTTCGTTCGAACTTTGCAACGTGAGCGTAATCACGATGGTTATAGTCCCTTGTGACTATACCTACTGATTACCACGTTGATTAGGCATAGTGACGAGTCATAGTTTCGGTCAAAATGCGTGCTTATGCGTATTTTGCAACGAAACTATCTTTGGGTATCAAAACACTTTGTTTTCTAAGTTAGTTAAACATGTTTTAACATGTTTAACTCGTCACTTTTAGTTTAGTGCTTATACAGGGTCGTAAAATAAGCGGTCTAAACAACCGCTTAGACTTTCAAACCCGACCTGTTTGGTCGATCATTAGGATCCGACCAAACACATTTTGTGACCATAGTTGTATAGGGAATAACCTTCTGAGGTTATACCTTATGGTCACTACGTTTAGTTAGTTGTATGATAGGTAGTTTATATGCCTTAGGAAAATGACCAAAATGCCCTTTTTGCGCATAAATTCATTCTAAGCATACGTAACTTAAATTTTGACATCTAAACTGATTAGGCAACATTATTAGACTTGTTAAGGCATATATTACTTGTCATAGGACTAGTTAGGCGGTCCGAACGCGTTTTACGCGAACGACGCGTTAAAGTAGCATAAGCTACCTAAACGGGTCGTAATGGGTCATAAGCACTTAGGATAGGTTCCGATTTAGAATGTAGGCTTTGTTAAACCATATTACATGAGTTCCTATACTCATTTGGTTTACGAAACCACATTTTATCCGATCTTCCGATTTAGGTCCGGCTTATTAACGTAGTTACCTATATTATGTGCCGATTGATTCCGTGATCCTTCTAGCTTGGTTTGGTTGTTATTTCAAGACTCTTAAGTATTATCAAGTGAGTACATAGACACCTCTTTTACTGTTTTCAAATATTTTAGGGTGAAACACATGTGCCTACTTGTTACTTTCGTGTTGTTCATGCTTTTATAACATATGCTTGCTATGTTCATGTAGTACACGTATAGTACATGATTTCATCCATGTTTTTTGCTTTGTATGTTTTAATTAACATGCTAGTACATTGATTTCATAAACACATTTGTTTCATATGTTTATTTTAGCATATGTACACATTGATTTACATCACATTTTTGCTACGTATGTTCATTTAGCATACTTAGTACATTGTTTTCACATAACATGCTTACATTTGGTATGACATTTAGATTGTATAACGAAACTGAAATACGTTCATTAACATTGATCACGCCGCTCAGTATTAAGTAATGGTACTGTAGGACTTGACAACTCCCGTTCCTGAAATCCTAGGTTTGTTTGGACGTAAGGAATGACTGAATCCGAAAACATTTTTTTGATAAACCTTTGATTTGTTCTAGGGTTTATCCTTCAGTCTAAAGGCTTGAATGTATACGTTTAGCAATACCACATAAGTGTTTGTATCAGTAAAGCATGGGTTTTGCAAAACATATCTTTTGACTTAAACTATGATTTAAATCAAATACAATGTTTTGTACATTTTTACTTATAGGGTTGAGTAAATGTTTTTATTCACCATACATTACATCTGTCTACACATGAACATTTTGACATTTGTTTAAACAATACATTTTGGTGATTTGTTTTGGTAAGTGACTTAAATAACGAAGCAACATGTAATATGATAAAAGCATGGTGGATACGCCGCTGGTACTTCCTATATATAAATGTTTTTATGATATTACATATTGTAGCGTTATCTAAACCACTTCTATTTATACAAAAACATGATACAATTTACAAAAATGCCATAATTTATGCAAATTCTTTTTACTTGGTTATTCATTTAACCTCACATCTTCCTTTTATAAAATCTGATTTCCTTATCGATTTTTGTATGATTTATAAAAAAAAACCTTTTTGTTGGTTCATTACGCTTGAAATGTTCATTTCGTTTGAAAAGGCTCATTTCGTTTGAAAGGCATTTCATGTGAAACATCACCATTTCGTTTGAAAGTCTGTGTTTGTGATTTTTTGATAACCAAATCATGGAGAACGAATTCTACAACGCGTTTGCTAGTCCGATTACTATTACTCAGAACACGATGCTAGAAAATGAAACGGGTACCATGCAAAAACCGCCCAAGCTTATGAGTTTTGAGGAATATAGTGGATAGGCAGAACGTTTTGAAAATTGGGTTCAAGCATATTACCTAGATGCATGGGAATATACTGAATTTCGATATATTAGACCGGTTAAGGACGACGGACTGAAAGTTGACATAAGAGATCTAGATGTTGATGAGAAAAAGAAATACAAAAATGAAAAGTTGATGGTTAGTCTCTTGCAGCAAGCTATTAAGGAAGAAATCTTGATTTTACTTCAACACAACGGAAGTGCTCATTCGATATGGAAAGAATTAAAATCAAAGTTTGTTGGAAGTAAAGAGATGATCAAGAACAAAATGTCGCTTATAAAAAAAGGAATTTGATCTATTCCGTGGATTAAAAACTGAAAACACCAAGCAGATTATAGAAAGATATTGCAACTTTGTGAAGAATATGAAAAGATTGAACATCAATAAAGATAAAGAAGAATTGATTGAAAAGTTGGCCGATGCGTTGCCACATGATGTTTGGGGCACGTATCTTATGATGTTGAAAAATAAACCAGAATTTGACAATCTAACGCTGAGCGATTTTATTGAACAACTCGAAGCTCAAGAAATGGAACAACGAAAGATAGAAAGAATGAAGAACTATGATGGTGAACAAGACATTGGTTTGCATTACAAAGGTGGTGCTAGTGATAAGACCAATATTGCACCAAAGATTGAAACTGCTTTCAATGCAAAAAGTTCTTCTGAAGGTTCATCTCAGGGATCAAGTAGCAAAACTGGATTTTCTTCATATCCATCATTCAATCCAAATTTTTCAGCAACAAAGAGTGGCAAAGTTCTACAATGCAACATTGCACTAAATCTTGAGAATGATCAAAATTACTCTGAAGAAGTAGCCAAAAGTCATATGTCCTTGTTGGTGACGGTGTTAGAGTCTTATGGGAGTTTAGTTGCCAGAAGGATCGGAAATCCAATGTTGACAAAAGAGGATTACGATCAGATTAATGCTGAAGAGATGGAACTTATGGATATTAAATGGTGTTTGGCTAGTGTGTTGAGAAGAGCTGAGAAGTTTAAACAAATTACGGGAAGAGATGATTTTCGTGATGCAAATGTTTCTACTTTAGGATTTGATAAATCTAAAGTTACTTGTTTTCGTTGCAGGGAAAAGGGGCATTTCAAGCGAGAATGCACAAACCGCGAAGCAAGTGGAGCTCAAAATCCTTTCAACAACAATGATTATTATCGGAAAGCAATTTATCATCAAGTTGCTCAATAGCCGTATCAACAACAAACACAAACTGCTCATGCTAGGAAGGAGATTGAAGAATCAAAGAAAGCATATCTAGTTAATCAAGATAATGAAAGATCGTCAAAAGGTTTTAGTTGGGACAAATATATTTCAGCAGAGAGTAAAGCATGTTTGACAAATCAAGATGATGAAAGGCTTCCAAAAGATTTCAGTTGGGATGATTATGATCCTAACAGAACTGCAGATCATAAAGCTTTTGTTGCTCAAGTCGTTGAAGATAATGATAATTCGTATTGGGCAGACAGTATGAAAGATCACTTAAAATATCTAGCCGAGAGAGATGCTGAAAGGGCTCAAATGGCAAAGAAGAAGGTTGAAAAACAAGATGATAGTGATGATGATTATTGGGCAAATAGAATGAAAGAGCTTTTAAAATTTCAAGCTGAGAGAGATGCAGAAAGAATGAAAGGTAAGAATGATGAAGAAGAAGTTCGAGTGATAAAGCAGAAAGAAATTCCAGCTTTCGAGATTAAAAAGGAAGTTGTTGCAGAAAGGGTTTTTTTGCATATTTCCCCTTAAAAACTTTGAAATTGCATATATACCCGAGCCAAAAATTCAATTGCATATTTCCCCTCTATTAACTAGTAAAATTGCAAATTTACCCATTTTGATTTAATTTATTAAAACTAAATTATAGAAAGACTATTTTACCCTTCATTTTACTAAACTTTAGAAAATTGCATATTTACCCTTTTTTTCTAGTTTTTGTCTTTTTTCACTACTTGCATTTGTTCATGAAGTTTTTTTTTTTTCATTATTTTTCCTCACGAACTAGAGTAACAATCATAAAAAATACAATTGACAATCATCTAAATAGAAAACAAAATGCCAAAACTTTAATCCATTACGGTACCAAAAAATCATCCAAAAAAACAACCACAAAAATTCCATGTATCAATATCCAAAAAATGAAAAAGACAAATGCCAAAGTTTTGACCATTTGGTACCAAAAAGGTAAATTGCTCGATTTTGATTAGTTATTTTCACATGTTTTTGTTCTTTTTCCCCGTTTACTTGTTGATGGTTGATCTTGGGATGCCGAATTTTTGCATTTTTTTTGTTGGTGTCCATACCCACCACACCAGTGACACTTATATTTTTTTCTTTGCTCATCATTTGCTCTAATTCTCTCCTTTCTTGGTCTTCCTGGCGGCCGTTTGATAATAGGTGGGTATATCTTCACCTCATCATCTACATGCACCCATTGATCCTTTGTAGGCATCGGAGCAACTTCTAGAGCATAAGCCGATTTAAATTTCTCAATAGTGAAGTAAGAATCAACAAACTTCTCCCAATTTACATCCCTTGTGAAAGCAATAAAAGCAGCTGCATGTAGACATGGAATACCTTTAACTTGCCAAATGTTAGTGCAATACGTCTATTGACTTCGTCTTGAATCATGTAATAGGATAGGTTAGGATTATCAGTGTCCGAGTTGCAAGAAACTGTTATTAGAAAGTTTAGAAGGCTATTAGCTTGAACATGCATGGTAGCTTGAACATGCATGGTAGCTTGAACATGCATGGTAGCTTGAACATGCATGTTATTAGAAAGTTTAGAAGGCTATTAGCTTCAACTTGCCTGTTAGCTTGAAAATATAGTTGTGTTCGCTTCAAACAGTCTGTTCGCTTGAAACTGTCTGACCGCTTGAAAACTGTCTGACCGCTTGAAACTGTCTGACCGCTTGAAACGACACACAGCTTGAAAACGACTGTCCGCTTGAGTTTACATGTGATAACAATTGAATATCAATCTACTATTCGCTTGAAAACATCGTTTGAAAGTGGTTTGTTTGAGAGTTCACGTTTGAAAGTGGTTTCAACCGAACAACATTTGAACGAGTTCAAAAATCTGAGACACGAGTCTTAGATTGATTTCACAAACACACACTTTCACGTATTCAATTCGTTTGAACTGATTGCTTGTTTGTTTGTTTGCAGGTGATTCAAGGAGATAACATCATGGCTGAAATCAAAGAGAAAACCAGAGAAGAAATTCTGAGTGAGAAAACAGACAGAGAAAGAAGAATGGTTGCGAACAGAATGAATGATATGCAAAGAGAATATGAAGAGGCTGTCTGATACAAAAGATGGAATAAAATACGAGAGTGCTATGTTAACAACTATGGTGAACCTGTTGTTTCCAAAAAGGACATGGTTTATGATGATATTCTTTTAATAATTCCTCGAGTCGGCGAATTTTATTCAAATGCTGTAAAAGACAAAAAATTATGAAGAAAAGCTGGAAAAACTCATAAGAGAAGTCATGATATCGAGTTTGAGGAAGAGAGATGAAGAAAGAATGGAGAAGAATATTGATAAGATGGTTGAAGATTTGAAGAAGAAAGCTATTGAGGAAGTGAAAGTTGAAGAGGTGAAAGTTGTGATGAATGAAGAAGTTGTGAAAGAAGCTGTTGCTGAAAAACAGCAGGTTCTTGAAGAAGTAATTTCAAAGACTGAAGCATCTGAGAAAGATAAAACTTCAGGATCTGAATCAGTGTGCTCAAAATGTGATAAATTTGAATTAGACAATGTCAAACTCTTGAAGGATGTGGAGAGTTTGACATTGGAAAACAAAGTTTTGAAAGAAAAAGAAAAAGAGTTTGAAAATGAAAAATTAAAAATTGAAAAAGATTTTCAAAGTCAAATGAAGGTTTTAGAAGATGAAAAATCTGTTATTTTTAAAAATAATCTTGAAAAACAAATTGAAATAAATTCTCATCTTCAGAAAATTATTCGGCTTGAAAATGAAGCTGAAATTGCTCGGAATAAAATTAATGAGCTTGAGAATAAATTAAATTGAAAGGTTTTGTGAATTCTACATCACATGTTTGTCCAAAACCTATCAATTTTGTTCCAATAAGTGACAAAGTCACAAATTTTGACAAAGTCAAAATTGAAGATTGTGATGACATAGCTGATGATGAAAAAGAAAAAGAAAAGAAAAGAAAAATATTTTTAGATTTACAAGAAAAAATTAAAAATACTGTTTTGCAATCTACTGAAACAGGTGAATGTTCTAAGCCAAAACCTGTTAAGAAGAGTGTAGAACAGAAACAAAAAGTTAAAAATTTGAAAAATTTTAAAAATGAAAATAAAAGCACATCAGTTCAGTCATCCAATCATTATAAAAAATCACAAAAATTTGTAAATGAAAACTCACAAAATGATGGTAATAAGTGGTGCAGGTTTGACCACAGTGCTCAAAAGACAAATCTAGCATTGAAGAGGAGAAATGATTATCATCAAGCCAAACAATGTTATGATCTGAAGGTTTGGACTGACAGAAGTGGATGGTACGATAATAGAGTGTGCTATACCTGTGGTGTTAGAGGACACATTGCTGTTAACTGACAGAATTGGAATTTTGAAACACGAAGATGCTATAATTGCCATATCAGAGGACATATTGCCAGAGATTGCCCAAGGAGATCGATGGGAAGATCAAGGGTTGAATCTCAGAGAACGATAAAGAAACCAGTCAATGTCAAGCCCAAAGAACAGAAGGTTCTGGAACAGAAAGTGAAGCTTTCGCAGGGGCAAAAAGACAGACTGAGGAAAAAGAGGAAGAAGGCGAGAGAGTATTTGGAGAAGATTTTGTCTTCAGGTTCACATTGCTGTTAACTGAAGGTTTTTATGAAGCTCGAGCTCGGCTCGGTTCAAGCCTACTTCTTTGAGCTCGAGCTCGAGCTCGAGCTCGGCTCGCGAGTAATACCCAAAGCTCGAGCTCGGCTTGACTCGGCTCGAACTATTTTGAGAACAACTTTAAACGAGCTAAAAGCTCGGTTCGAGCTCACTTCAACATCGTTTAAACGAGCCAAAGCTCGGCTCATCAATGTTATCATCATTATTAATATATTATATATAAAATATTAAAATTTTGTATGGGCTCGTTTAGGCTCGCGAGCCTAAACAAGCTTTGTATTTGAGGCTCGAGCTCGATAACAAAACGAGCTCTATTTCAGGCTCGAGCTCGGGCTCGGGCGCGTTAAGGCTCGGCTCCTTCGAGCTTTTAACCGAGCCGATCGCGAGTAGCTCTTGACCCTCTAGGCTTATTTACACCCCTATGCACGAGCCTGTATCTGCTAATATCACGACTCGCGAATTATGCTACACGCTATCGACCTTTCCTAAGGTTGAACACTATAACTTTGCCTTTCCTATGGCAAGCACTCCGCACGATTTTTTTTTTCGAAAACAAATGAGTGAATTGATCAAGATTAGGTGTGAAAGCCGCAAACTCTCGATTAAATCGCTCAATCGACGCATGATTTTTACTATAAACACGAAAATTTGCGTTGAATCAGGGGTGAAATCCATACTTCGACGTAGGTTCTCCCTCTCTATCCCGTGATTCTATCACACAAACTGGAATGTGGTTATTAAGTTAGGGGTGAAACCCTAACCTTGATAACGTGTTCCGTTCACTATTTTAGTTTTATAAAACTCTCACCAAAATCTCGATGGATTCCAACGACTCGAGTTGCGTGAATAACCGAAAGGATGCGTGCCATTCACCGTATACCGGTGATAGAGCACAGTCTATTAGGCCAAAACGTGTACTCGAAGTTCTTGAGAATAGTCATATAACTTTGGGCAGTCAAAGTGTAACAACCCGCTTTTGGAAAGTCAAAGTACAAGTCAAAGTCAAAGTCAAAGGAAGAAAAGATTGCAAATTGCGATCTGTCGCTCCTTGCTTGATTAAGCAAAACGTACTTTAGATTTGTAATCGAATCTACTTATTTAATCGCTTTTGTTGTATTATGTGGAGTATCTATTAATAATCGAGGTTTAATCATTATTTAATCGCTAATCGACTTATCGTTAATCGCTATCACAATCGCAACTCGAATTATGTGTTCTGGATATTGTTTTGCGTGTGTGTTCTATTTATGTGTTACTTGTGCATGATTATGTTTATGTTGAGGTGTTAATTGCAATCGCTATCGCAATTCTATCGCATCGCAATCAAATCCCAAACGCTAAACGCAAGTTATTTATAGTGATTCTATGTTAGATATAGTAGCTAGGTTATTTGTGTAACTATTGGGTAATACTATCGCGTCGCTCACTCGAATCGCATCGCAACGCTCAACACGCGAATCGAAACGACAAAACTCAACGCACTGGACACTTGGATCGAGTGGCCTACCGATCGAGTGGCCATCCGATCGGATTGCCATCCGGTCGGATTACCATCCGATCGGTGACCCATCTGACACTTTGACACTTTCCTTTTTGGGAAACCCTATAAATACCCTCTTGTCACATCATTTGTGATGTGACAGCTCCTCACTCGAACCAGACGCACTCAAGCTCACTTTTCTCTCGATTTCTCGCGATTCTTGTAAGTTTTCAACCTAAATCTTGTACTTCTATGATCTACACACACTTCTTCATCATTTTCACCTTTGAATCTTAACTTTTAATCGTGAAATCACCAGATTTGAGGTGTTCTAGGATGATGTCATCATGGAGTTCTTATGAACTTCAAGGTTTGGCTTCATTCCACTAAGAACAACTTAGATCTGAAGGATTTCCACAAGATTAAACAATTGTTTTGCATAGATCTACACCTAATCATGGTTAAAAGGATTGAAAGATGGTTTTCCAACTTTCTTTCAACTATTTTACACTCAATGCACTCAAAACCAATAGAATCGGAGCTCGTTCTGATCTTCTACTCTTTCTTAGTGATGTGTTAGTTCAAGATCTGAATTCTATCCAAGAGACAACTGATTTCGGGTTAAACATAAACAACCGTCTCGAACAGTGGACTGGTCAGACAAGGGTGGCTCCTGTTCGATCGGATCACTTGGGTCAAAACAGGGTTTCTATTGTTTAAGCACGTTATCATAACGTCTCGATCAAAACTGCAAAACCTTCAGAGTAATCAAGTGCCAAGACGATCAGGTCGTTGGGATGGATTGCCTTCCGATCGGGTTGCCATCCGATCGGACAGCCATCCGATCGGCTTGCACTTGGTTCCACACTTAAACTTTTCATTCAAACTTTCAAGGTTCTGAACGTCGAACGGATTACTGTCTGATCGGATAGCCATCCGATCGAACGACCATCCGACCATGTGACATTTGGAACTTCGACACTTAATTGTTTTCAATTTTCAAAGATCATAAGTAACTAACGGATTGCCACCCAATCGGATTGCCACCCGATCGAGTGACAGTCCTGCTGTGAACTTGTTCTCACTAAGTGTCTTGCCAATCGGATCGCTATCCGATTGAACGACCGTTCGATCGATCGACCTGAAGGGTAGAGATATTTCTCTATTTTCAAAATGCTACAACGAAAACTTCAAAGCCATCATACACAAACACTTCCTTACCAAGACGAATGTCAATCCGACCGAATGGCCGTCCGATCGGATGACCATCCGAACGAATTGGCATCCAATCGACTGGCCATCCAATCGGATTGCCATCCGATACTTGGTTACTTTTCACCGTTTATTGGCGCACTGCTCTTCGCTTATGTTATCGTTAACTGTTCAGGCTAATCACTCTAGCGCTCCCTTCAATCCATTACCATCGCTGTGAGTATACTCGATCCCTTTTGGCTTTATGCACTTTTGGGTGTTACATACGTTACTTATTCTAAATCACATCGACCACACAACGCAAACACTATTTATACGCAGACCATTACTGCATGATACGTGTTACTCGATGAATGCTTGTATGTTATGTTAACACAGTGATTATTGCCTGACGCCTTAGCAACGATAGTACTATTTGTTTGGACTCAGCACCTGCCGTGGACGGGGGTTGTTAAGGTTACCTCTTCACTTGTCACAGTGGTGATATGTGTTGCGCATTCTACAACTCGCAGTCTAGTCTTTGCATATTTCATTGTCGATAACTTACTAGCTTCGCACTATACATGTTACATGCTGGTTATGCGTAAACACTTTCGAACTCTATTACTATTATTAAACTTGTATGCTCACTTTTACACTATGTGTATTGACCTTTATTTTAACGTATGTGACAGGTGCTTAGGATGCTCTTGCTTTTGTGGAATCAAGTAGGAGAGAGTCTAGAAACAAACAAACTATTTATATTTGAGTTGTCGAAACAGAACTATTTGTCTTTGAATTGTCTGGAATAACTATGCTACTTGTTATGTCATGGTATGGGACGTGATGCTTAAATAATTGGTAATCGTAGTTGTTATGGAAACTCCTGGACAATTTGTTTCACTTAGTGCCGCGCCCCAATGTTTCCGTCATCGGTTGGGGTGTAACAGATTGGTATCAGAGCCGTAACTATAGGGAATTAGGTATGACTCGACCTAGTCCGGGTCGATGTCTTAGAAACGACCTAGTCTATAGTCTAAGTACCAACAGACCGACTCGTGCATGCCCGATATGGGTTTTGCACGAGCTTACTCGCTATTTCTCGCTCGCACTCGTTGTACACTACACACTTGTGTGAACATCGCATACTATAGTTCTGCGCAAGATCAGCCTTTCCTAAGGCTGGACACACACTTAAACGGATGATTTGGTTAAGATTACGTGTGAAAACCGTAAATTTTCGACCAGATCACCCGTTCGAATTGCTATTTTTATTATAAACAAGAGAAATTGTGTTGAATCAGGAGTGAAATCCATACTTCGACGCATATCTCCTTATCTATCTCGTGATTTCATCACGCAAACAGGAATGTGGTCGCTAAGTTAGGGGTGAAACCCGAACCTTGATGACTCGTTCTACTCCTTAAATGTGGTTTTACAAAACTCTCACCAAAGTCTCGACGGACTCCAACGACAAGAGGTCACACTGTGCCTAGAAGGATGCGTGTCGATCGCTCAAATTGAAGCGATAGCACAGTCCAGAAAGCCAGAGTGTGGACGTAAGGTCCTTGTGAATAGTCGAATCACTTTGGGTAGTCAATGTCTACACATACCCAAGACAATCTATCTTCAATTTTATGTGTTACGATTCTGGATTTGTTGCCGCCAATTCTGTGATTTACCGATTTTATGTGGATTTTATGTGTTTTATGTGATTACGTGTTTTGATTTTGGTGATCTATTCGCTTTGTTGTTCATTTTAATCAACACGCGCCACTCCCACTGCACAACTATCTCAATACGCTAACAAATCGTTACCGTCTGTGGACGATCGCATGTTATGATACTCGCTTATGTTATGTTACTCGCTGTGTACTCGCTAATCGCAATCGCTATGCTTAATCACTAAATGTGCTGTGAAGGATATGTGAATACATGCAAAATATAGAATTGTTTTTGTGTTCTGACTACCTTATGTGCTTTTGTGCTCTACGTGCTTATGTGCTTCTGTGTTTATGTGCCTATGTGCTTATGTGGATTTTGTGAATGGCTGTGTTCCTGAGCTTTATCACCATTCGCTAGTTTACATTAGATCCTAGTATAGTCGATGATTAATCGAATTGAGTTTAAGTCCTGTGACGATATCTGTTGCAGACAATGTCATCATTTGGATGGCAACACTCCCGAGCTGTTAGGCGTAAACACGCTGACAAGCGACTCGCTTCTCTCGTCACAAGTCAAATCATTAAAGTCATCCCCCAGATCGTCAGTGAACTGAACGAGAATGCAAGCAAGTCCTCGGAAGAGTCCAGGACTGATACTCCTAAAGCTGCTTTTAGCTTCAAACAGTTCAAAGCCTGCGGCCCGAAAGAGTTTACCGGCGAAGATGGGCCTACGGCCATGTTCCAATGGTTTGATTCTATCGAAGTCACCCTGCGCCAGAGTGGCTGTCCTGAAAATCTCCGCACTCTTAACGCCACTGGCGTCTTCCAATCCCGATCTCTATATTGGTGGACGGCCGAGAGAAACAAGCGCGGAAATAATGCAGCTTATGGCTGACGTGGGATGAGTTGAAGGACGTGATGATGCAAGAGTTCTGCCCTCCCCTCGAGCGCCAAAAGCTGGAGGACGAGTTCTGGCATATCAAGCAGAAAGATGGTGACAACGCTGTTTTAGCTGCTCGCTTCAAGGAGCTGAGTATTATCTGTCCAGGCCAAGTGACTACGCCTAAAATCACCATCAAAAAGTATATCCGGGCTCTTCCGGATTGCGTGGCTGATTTCGTTCAACCTGCAAAGACGACAACAATTGAGGAAACCTACTTACTCGCTGCTGAGATCAACGACAAGCGAGTCAAGTCTGGTTACTGGGAAAAAGCCTCCAAGAATCTGCATCAAGCTACCGCTGTTCCAACCGCTGAAACCACTGCCGCACCTCAGTCATCCAAGCTCTCGCGTCTAAAGAGGAAGAACAACAGCAGTTCTAGCAACAAGAACTGTGCGATCACTGCTGCCCTGCTCCAATCAGTTTCTGCACCACCGCAACCTCAACACCGCCAAGTAGCGGCACCGGTCACCAACGTACCGCCGGCAAAGCGTGCGTATACTGGTCCTCACCCGCTCTGCCCTACTTGTACCTATCACCACCCTGTGGGAATCGCTTACAGATACTGCGTGCATTGCAACATGTACGACCACTTCACCGCCAACTTCCGTACAGGTCCACACCAAACCCCAGCTCCAACCCAAGGTCAAGCTCCTGCTCAACAAGCTCTACTTGCTGCTCCTCAAGGCCATCAAGCGGCTCCTGCACCCGCGATCAATACTAGAGCTTGCTATGCGTGTGGTGATCCAACCACTTTACGAATATGTGCCCGAACCGAGTGGTCAAGCAAGAGCCACAACAGCAGCAGCCCCAGCAGTAGCCTCAGTAACAGCAGCAACAACCAGCAGCGCTCGGACGTGCATTCAATCTCAACGCCCGTCAGGCTCAAGCAGACAGCAATGTGGTCAATGGTACGTTCCTTGTGAATGGTATATATGCTACGTGTTTATTTGATACTGGAGTCGATAACTGTTTTGTATCGTTTGAATTCGAAAAGCTCCTTAATCATAAGCGCGCTCATCTCCCCTCGACGTTTGATGTTGAAGTTGCCACCGGAAGAACCGTCGCCGTCAATTCAGTTCTATGTGATTGTACACTTGAACTCAACAATCACGTCTTCCCTATCGATCTTATTCCAATGAAGCTTGGTAGTTTTGACGTCATAGTAGGCATGGACTTTCTTCGTGAAAACCATGCTGAAGTTGTTTGCTTCGATAAGATGATTCGTTTCTCACTCGCAAATGGTGATCTACTTTGTGTGTATGGCGAAACTCCTTTGAAAGGTCTTAAACTCATGTCATGTGTCCAAGCTAGCAAGTATCTCCGCAAGGAATACAGAGCTTTCTTGGCGCACATTGTAGTATCGGAGAAGGAAAAGAAAGGTAACCCAGGAGTAAAAGATGTTCCAGTTGTTTGTGAATTCCCAAACGTTTTTCCCGACGATTTACCGGGACTACCGCCCGCTCGTGATATCGATTTACGAATCAACCTCATTCCTGGAGCAAATCCTGTTATTAAAGCGCCTTATCGTCTCGCTCCTTCCGAAATGCGCGAACTCTCGAGTCAGCTCCAGGAACTTCTTGATAAAGGCTTTATTCGCCCTAGCACCTCTCCTTGGGGCGCGCCTGTCCTTTTCATCAAAAAGAAGGATGGCTCGTTTCGGATGTGCATCGACTATAGGGAGTTGAATAAGTTGACAATCAAGAATCGCTATCCCTTGCCTCGAATCGATGATTTGTTTGATCAGTTACAAGGTGCTACGTGTTTTTCTAAGATCGATCTACGCTCAAGCTATCACCAACTACGCATTCAAGAAGAAGATATACCCAAAACCCCTTTTCGAACCCGCTATGGTCATTACGAGTTTGTTGTCATGCCTTTTGGTTTGACCAACCCTCCCGCAGTCTTCATGGATTTAATGAATCGAGTGTGCAAACCCTTTCTTGATCGCTTCGTAATCGTATTCATTGACGATATCCTGATCTATTCCAAGTCAAAAGCCAAACACTCACAACATCTACATTTGGTTCTTGAGTTACTCCAAGGAAACCGTCTCTATGCCAAGTTCTCCAAGTGTGAATTTTGGCTAGAGGAGGTCCAATTCTT
Source organism: Helianthus tuberosus (assembly GCA_030545235.1). Lineage (NCBI taxonomy): Eukaryota > Viridiplantae > Streptophyta > Magnoliopsida > Asterales > Asteraceae > Helianthus > Helianthus tuberosus. Next base: position 50,911,440 of record CM060410.1, on the reverse strand, counting down.
GGGTCACATTATCAATAGTTAAGCTATTCAAGTTGACCCTGCGAAGATCGAAGCTGTTAAGAGTTGGGTTACACCCAAGAATCCGTCTGAAGTCCGCTCATTTCTCGGACTGGCAGGTTATTACCGCCGTTTTATCGAAGGTTTTTCTAAGATCACTGTGCCGCTTACCTCTCTTACGCATAAGGACAAACCTTTTGTTTGGGGAACTAAACAAGAGAAAGCCTTTCAATCTCTCAAAGGTATGCTCTGCAATGCTCTCGTGCTCTCACTGCCCGATGAAAACAAAAATTTCGTAGTTTACTGCGATGCCTCGAACCTTGGTCTTGGTTGTGTTCTCATGCAACGAGACAAGGTTATCGCGTATGCTTCTCGACAGCTCAAGATCCACGAGAAGAACTACACCACACACGATCTCGAGCTTGGCGCAGTTGTTTTTGCGTTAAAAATTTGGCGACACTACCTTTACAGTACCAAGTGTACGATCTTCACCTATCATAGGAGCCTACAACACATCTTTGACCAGAAAGAACCAAATATGCGTCAACACCAGTGGGTAGAACTGCTCAACGATTACGACTGTGAGATCCGTAACCATCCAGGCAAAGCAAACGTCGTTGTCGATGCTCTCAGTCGATGAAGCAACTTGCTTAGCGTTCGTAATTCCCAAGCCCAGTTTAATCTCGAAGCTCTCATCCGTTACGCGCAGCATGCTTGTTTTACCGAACGAACTTTGAAGAAGGAAAGGATTCTAAATGATGGCGCTCAACTCGAGAATAAGTCAAATGGTATATTTCATTATTTGGACCGAATTTGGATTCCCAAGCATACCGACTTACGACAACTTCTGATGGATGAAGCCCACAAATCTCGATATTCTATTCATCCCGGTGCTGACAAGATGTACCAGGACATGCGCTACAAGTACTGGTGGTCGGGCATGAAAAAGGATATCGCTATATCTATGTTTCGAAGTGCCTGACCTGTTCGAAGGTCAAGGCTGAGCATCAAAGACCCTCTGGCTTACTCGTATAACCCGAGATCCCGATATGGAAGTGGGAGAGTATAGCTATGGACTTTATAACGAAACTTCCGCGCACTCAATCAGGTCATGATAGCATTTTGGTTGTGGTTGACCGTTTGACCAAGTCAGCTCACTTCCTGCCGATACGAGAAGACTTTAAGGTATAAAAATTAACCCGAATCTACACCGATGAGATCATTTGTCGACACGGGACGCCTCGTGACATCATCTCTGACCGCGATGGTCGGTTTACCTCGCGTCTTTGGGAAACGTTTCAATCTGCTCTTGGTACTACTCTTAACCTAAGTACCGCTTTCCATCCCCAAACCGACGGTCAGACTGAAAGAACGATTCGCACCCTTGAAGACATGCTTCGCTCATGTGTCATAGATTTCGGTGGTAATTGGGACGCGCACTTACCTTTAGTTGAATTCTCGTACAATAACAGTTATCATTCTAGCATACAAATGGCACCATTTGAGGCCTTATACGGAAGGAAATGTCGATCGCCTATTGTATGGCATGAGATCGGAGACGCGCAACTTACCGGTCCTGAGCTATTGCAAGAGACGATTGACAAAATACTCCAAATTCGAGACAACCTATTGAAATCTCGGAGCCGACAGAAAAGTTACACTGATAGACGCTGCAAGCCCCTTGAATTTGACGTTGGCGATCACGTACTCCTAAAGGTTGAACCTTGGAAGGGGGTGATCAGATTCGGCAAGAAAGGAAAGATCGCGCCTCGATATGTTAGACCCTTTAAAATTCTGGAAAGGATTGGAAAAGTGGCCTACAGACTCGAACTACCAGAGGAACTGAGTAACGTCCACCCAACTTTCCACGTTTCGAACCTCAGAAAGTGCTTGGCCGACCAGGAATTTCATGTCCCTGTTGAGGATTTACAAGTGGACAAAACATTACACTTTATGGAAAAGCCTGTCGAGATCGTGGGACGAGAAACCAAGGTTCTCAGACGCTCATGCATTCCCATTGTGAAGGTTCGCTGGGAAGGCAAACGCGGTGCCGAGTTTACCTGGGAACTTGAAAGCGACATGAAGGCGAAGTACCCGCAACTGTTTGTTACGCCTACTTCATAAATTTCAGGATGAAATTTCCTAAAGTAGGGGAAGCTGTAACAACCCGCTTTTGGAAAGTCAAAGTACAAGTCAAATTCAAAGTCAAACGAAGAAAAGATTGCTAATTGCGATCTGTCACTCCTTGCTTGACTAAGCAAAACGTACTTTAGATTTGTAATCGAATCTACTTATTTAACGCTTTAGTTGTATTATGTGGAGTATCTATTAATAATCAAGGTTTAATCGTTATTTAATCGCTAATCGACTTATCGCTAATCGCTATCGCAACTCGAATTATGTGTTCTGGATATTGTTTTACGTGTGTGTGCTATTTATGTGTTACTTGTGCATGATTATGTTTATGTTGAGGTGTTAATCGCAATCGCTATCGCAATTCTATCGCATTGCAATCAAATCGCAAACGCTAAACGCAAGTTATTTATAGTGATTGTATGTTAGATATAGTAGCTAGGTTATTTGTGTAACTATTGGGTAATACTATCGCGTCGCTCACTCGAATCGCACCTGTTGGAACCTGAAGGTTTATTCATGAAGGAGTTCAAAGTATAGGGGTTGATGTTTGTTCATTAATAGTTTGGGTCGATATGTGTGGTTTGGGTTTTTGTAATTGGTTTTAAGTGGGCCTAGGGTCTCGACCCAATTGTTTTGTATTTAAGCAAACCTTAACCTTTGTGTTGAGGTTGATCAGTTAATCGAGATCTAGTGGGAGCCGAAACCTATTAGGAGTCTTGTATCAGTCACAAGTTATTCAGTGAATGCAAGTTCCGGTTTGTTTTGATTATATTGTTTTGGTTTCGATTGTTATTATTCTTGAATCCACTTGTGTTTGATTTCCGCACTTTCACAAGTTCTTGTTTGATATCATTGGAAGATCCTCAAGGGTTTTACAATACCGCAACGCTCAATATCAGGGATTTCGAGTCAACAATATTATCTCACATCTGTTTTGCAGGTCTCGACTCGAAATCAGCCACGGTCTCGAGTTGTCTACATTCGGTCTCGACTCGGAACTAACTGAGGTCTCGAGTAGTCATTATCACGGTCTCGACTCGCAACCATCTGTGGTCTCGAGTCATCTTCATTATAGTCTCGACTCGCAACCATCTGTGGTCTCGAGTCATCTTCATTACAATCTCGACTCGCAACCTCCGTTTCGACTCGCAATCTCTTGTCTCGACTAGCATCGACAAGCTACAACGTGATTTGGACCTTGAACTTTGAACATTGACCTTTTGGACTTAAAACTAAATTAATTAATCAACTATTAATTAATCATGTCTGCAAATAATGTTGACTTGGTTGCCCTTAACAAACAGCAAGAACTGGATTCAAAGGTTGGAACCACTACACGCATTCCAAGGTTGACCGATGCAAATGACTTTCCTGAGTGGAAGTGGCGTTTTGAGCAACATGTGAAGGTCAAAGATTCTAAAATTTGGAGAAGTATTCTAAGAGGTCCAAGGGAGATCATGATGGATAGTTCCACTGAACCTGGTGTAAAAGTAAAGAAACCCCTTAGCCAGTATACTAAGAAGATTTCACAATAGTTAAAGAAGATGAAAAAGCACTTTCCTATCTGACCATGGGATTGGGTCCAGACATTGCTATCGGTTTTCATACTTGCAAATCAGCCAAAGAACTGTGGGAATCTCTGATAGATGTTTATGAAGGCAATGAGGATATGAAGGAGAGTCGAAGAAATTTGCTGCGACAAAATTTCAACAATTTCAACCATATCTATGGAGAAACTGTTGACAATCAACTTCAGAGGTTTGTCAAGCTGGTTACTCAAATGCAGATGGAAGAAATACATACATCAAATGCTTCAACAAATAGACAGCTACTGAATGCGTTGCCTAAAAGTTGGGTTCATCATGTTGCCATGATCAAGAAGACCAAAGATCTTGCTAGGTGCAGTCTGTCTGAGATGATTTCTCACATCAAGGCCTGTGAGCTGGATGATAAACAAAGGGAAACTAACTATAAGAACAGCATGCTAGCTGCAGGATTCTCTGTTGCTCCCACTTCATCAAACAATAACAATGCAGCTCTCTTGTCTCAAGGAGGTTTTCAAATGTTTAGCAACGCGGCATCTGCTAAAGTTGCTCCTACTTCGGCAAATGTTTATTACTCTGGGTCTCCTGCTCAAGGGTCTCCTGCTCAAGCTGCTCCTTCACGTTCTTCTACTGCTGCATCGTCCAATACGCCTAATGCTGCTCCTACTTCTGCCGTAAAAAATGAAATGATCGCTTTCTTTACACAACAGTCCAAAGACAATCTGGATATCGCTGCCTCTGTTATAAATTGTTTGAATGCGTTTGTTGCTGGAAAAATTGATCCTCCTAAATGGTCTGGAGAAGACTTACATCAGATTCATCCTGATGATGTTGAAGAAATGGACATTACATGGCAGATGGCTATGGCTGCTTTCAGAGCAAGGAGATTTATTAAAAGAACTGGTAAAAATAGATGGGGTGCTTCGTTTAATGAAGCTTCTAAAGTACCATTCAATTTGCGCTGCTACAACTGTCATGAGGAAGGACATTATGCTCGTAACTGCACCAAGCCTCTGATTATTAGAGAACAGACTCCAGTCAAACCTGTTTCACCTAATCCAGAGAGAGCACTTGTAACCACATCGAGTACAACTGCTGATGCTGCTGCGGGTGGAAGTTCTCAAGCCTTGGTGGTTCAGCCTAATAGTAACTTTGATTGGTCCTCAGAAATGCAACGTCTGAACATCTCCGCTCCATAAAATCAAGCTGCTGCAAACAACATTGCTTTCATGACCTCCGCTTCAAATGATCAGAACGCTGCACCCGAGGATGAGACGTCAGCTGAAAACATTGCTCTCATGACACAGATTCTTTCAGCTCCAATCAAAGGTCTCACCAAAGAAGATGTGCTTTCTGTTTTCTGTACTCCTGAGTGTAGAGAAAGGGTTGAAGCTTATAGAATACACAATGCTGAGCTAATTCAAGACTATCAAGATATAAAAAATAAAAATTTTACGTTATCGAAAAAGGAAAAACTTTATAAAGAAAAAATTGAGGCTCAGCGAAAAGACATCATCAAACTCAAAGATGATGTAAGTGTAAAAACAGCCCATTTCTTAGAAGCTCAGGAGAAAGTATGCATTTTAACTAAAGAACTGGAAGATATCAGAGATAGATATCAAATAAATGAACTTAATATTAAGAAATATGATTCTTCCAGCAAACTAGTTAAAAACTTGTGTGATCAACAGCTCGCATACAAGAAAAAGAAAGGGTGTGGTTTGGGTTTCAATCAGGCTCCTCCTCCTTATAATGACAATTATACGTATTTACCTATGACTGAGGAGAAGATGATGAATGAAAGTAAAATGACTTATGGTCCCAAAAACAATAAGTCATCATCTAATGACAGACCAGTTGAGAAACAGAAGTCTACTCCAATGAATTTTGTTTCTAAAGGCTCAATTGATCCTAACACTTCGTCTTCATGTGCAGATAAAGTATCTGAAGTAAAGTGTGGAGGTGTTCTTGGGAGTGAACCAGTTGTTCATTCTAATATTTTGAAAATTATTTTGAACAAACTGAATCTGATATTGCTTTTAGTAGATCTTTGTTTGAGTCGTTTTGTGCTTATGTTTCGTTAAGTGAGCCTGATGTTTGGGGCAAAACTGATGATGTTTGTGTTGAATCCTTAAAAAATAAGCGTGGTGATGATTGTTTTTCAGTTAATGCACGTGATTGTGATGTTTCTAATGTTTCAGTTGTTGACAGTGTTACAGGTGAAGTCCCTCAGGACACATTCAGTGAAACAACTGAAACTTCTTCTCAAGAAAATCAAGAGTATCCTGATTCTTCTTCTGAATCTGTCTCAGTGGGCGTCCCTAATGTTGAATCTAGTGGGACCCCATTGGAAACTGTAGTTGAAAACAAACCTAAATCAGATTCACATGATACACATGTTGATGAAACTTCCACGTGTTCTAAAACTGAAACTGAAACTGAATTTAGTAAAGAAGAAAAGGGGTTTGATATAAATAAACAGTCACCAGAAAATGTTTTTGAACATAAAACAGAAATTGGAACATCAGTTTTTCAAACAAATGATGATCACAGTAAAAGAAAGGTATCAAATTGTTCATCAACATCACATGATTGTGTAAATTCTAATCAGCAGACACCAAAATGCTCAAAACAGACACAGGCAAAACATACTAGACAAACCAAAACATCTCATCATTCAAAAACAAGCAAAGCTTCTTCAACAAAGTATCAAAACTTTCACACAATGAAACGACAAACATGTTTCAATTGTGGTATTGCTGGACACATTGCCAGAAACTGTGTTCAACTCCCAAGCACACAGTCTAAGAAGAAGATTGTCCAGAATCAGAAGGTCAGGTCTAATCGATATCATTGTTCAGAGTCAGTGACGACTGAAAAGTCTAAGACAATGAAAAACAACTATCGCAAGACTAAACCTTCTGATCAAGATTGGAATGCAGCCAAATGTAGAAATCAAAATCAAAAGAACAGTTTTCAAAGAAATCAACATAATGGTTTTGGTAACTATAATTCTAAATGGTCAAACACATTTTGGAAACCCAAAACTGGTGCTACACAATCTAATACATCTCGTCAAGGGTCTCTCATGAAAAATCCTTCAAGATTTTTGAACAAAGATAATTTAATTTGGCATAGAGTGACATATATTGATGCACAAGGAAAACCCAGATCCACCATGGGCTGGGTTCCTAGGTCTAACTAATCCCACTAATCGTGCAGGAACAGCTGTGGAGGACTACCATGCAACTTTGGTACATGGATAGTGGTTGTTCCAGGCACATGACTGGAGACTTATCCCAACTGATAAATGTAAAAGAATTTAATGGTGGATATGTCTCATTTGCGGGAGGAGAATCAGGAAGGATCACATTGAAAGGAACAGTAAGAAACGGCGTTTTAAGCTTCGAGAATGTTAACTATGTTCCAGAACTGAAACACAATCTGTTGAGCATCTCTCAGATTTGTGATCGAGGAAATTCAGTTCACTTTACAAAGAAAGGATGTTATGTGCTTAAACCAGGGATTGTCATTCCTGAAGATTGGTTCTTAATGTCAGCAGAGAGACGAGGAAATGCTTATGTTATTGATATGAACAAGAAACCATGTGAAGAAGTTACTTGCCTATTCTCGAAGATTTCAGAACATGATGGTCTACTGTGGCATCGTCGCCTTGGGCATGTGAACATGAAGAATCTGAATCGACTTGCTAAAGGTCAACTAGTCCGTGATCTTCCAATCAAAGATTTCATGTTGGTGGAAAAATGTGTTGCTTGTGCAAAAGGAAAAGCGCATCGAAAACCTCATAAGTCTAAACCTGCACCCTCAACGAAAGCTGTGCTCGAACTACTTCACATGGATCTTTTTGGTCCAGTGAATGTGTTGAGTATTGGCAAGAAAGCTTATTGTCTCGTAATAGTTGATAATTATTCACGTTACACCTTAAGGTTTATTCATGAAGGAGTTCAAAGTATAGGGGTTGATGTTTGTTCATTAATAGTTTGGGTCGATATGTGTGGTTTGGGTTTTTGTAATTGGTTTTGAGTGGGCCTAGGGTCTCGACCCAATTGTTTTGTATTTAAGCAAACCTTAACCTTTGTGTTGAGGTTGATCAGTTAATCGAGATCTAGAAGGAGCCAAAACCTGTTAGGAGTCTTGTATCAGTCACAAGTTATTCAGTGAATGCAAGTTCCGGTTTGTTTTGATTATATTGTTTTGGTTTCGATTGTTATTATTCTTGAATCCACTTGTGTTTGATTTCCGCACTTACACAAGTTCTTGTTTGATATCATTGGAAGATCCTCAAGGGTTTTACAGCACCGCAACGCTCAACACGCGAATCGAAACGACAAAACTCAACGCACCTGACACTTGGATCGAGTGGCCAACCGATCGAGTGGCCAACCGATCGAGTGGCCATCCGATCGGATTGCCATCCGATCGGTGACCCATCCGACACTTTGACACTTTCCTTTTTGGGAAAACCTATAAATACCCTCCTGTCACATCATTTGTGATGTGACAGCTCCTCACTCGAACCAGCCGCACTCAAGCTCACTTTTCTCTTGATTTCTCGCGATTCTTGTAAGTTTTCACCCTAAATCTTGTACTTCTATGATCTACACACACTTCTTCATCATTTTCACCTTTGAATCTTAACTTTTAACCGCGAAATCACCGGATTTAAGGTGTTCTAGGATGATGTCATCATGGAGTTCTTATGAACTTCAAGGTTTGGCTTCATTCCACCAAGAACAACTTAGATCTGAAGGATTTCCACAAGATTAAACAATGATTTTGCATAGATCTACACATAATCATGGTTAAAAGGATTGAAAGATGGTTTTCCAACTTTCTTTCAACTCTTTTACACTCAATGCACTCAAAACCGATAGAATCGGAGCTCGTTCTGATCTTCTACTCTTTCTTAATGATGTGTTAGTTCAAGATCTGAATTCTATCCAAGAGACAACTGATTTCGGGTTAAACATAAACAACCGTCTCGAACAGTGGACTAGTCGGACTAGGGTGGTTCCTGTTCGATCGGGTCACTTGGGTCAAAACGGGGTTTCTGTTGTTTAAGCACGTTATCATAACGTCTCGATCAAAACTGCAAAACCTTCAAAGTAATCAAGTGCCAAGACGATCAGGTCGTTGGGACGGATTGCCGTCCGATCGGGTTGCCATCCGATCGGATTGCCATCTCATCGGACAGCCATCCGATCGGCTTGCACTTGGTTCCACACTTAAACTTTTCATTCAAACTTTCAAGGTTCTGAACGTCGAACGGATTACTGTCCGATCGGATAGCCATCCGATCGAACGACCATCCGACCATGTGACATTTGGAACTTCAAAACTTAATCGTTTTCAATTTTCAAAGATCATCAGTAACTAACGGATTGCCACCCGACCGGATTGCCATCCGATCGAGTGACAGTCCTTCTGTGAACTTGTTCTCACTAAGTGTCTTGCCAATCAGATCGCTATCCGATTGAACGACCGTTCGATCGATCGACCTGAAGGGTAGAGATACTTCTCTATTTTCAAAATGCTACAACGAAAACTTCAAAGCCATCATACACAAACACATCCTTACCAAGACGAATGTCAATCCGACCGAATGGCCGTCCGATCGGATGACCATCCGAACGGATTGACATCCGATCGACTGGCCATCCGATCGGATTGACATCCGATACTTGGTTATTTTTCACTGTTTAGCGCACCGCTCTTCGCTTTTGTTATCGTTAACTGTTCAGGCTAATCACTCTAGCGCTCCCTTAATCCATTACCATCGCTGTAAGTATACTCGATCCCTTTTGGCTTTATGCACTTTTGGGTGTTACATACGTTACTTATTCTAAATCACATCGATTACACAACGCAAACACTATTCATACGCTGACCGTTACTGCATGATACGTGTTACTCGATGAATGCTTGTATGTTATGTTAACACAGAGATTATTGCCTGACGCCTTAGCAACGATAATACTATTTGTTTGGACTCAGCACCTGTCGTGGACGGGGGTTGTTAAGGTTACCTCTTCACGTGTCACAGTGGTGATATGTGTTGCGCATTCTACAACTCGCAGTCTAGTCTGTGCATATTTCATTGTCGATAACTTACTAGCTTCGTACTATACATGTTACATGTTGGTTATGCGTAAACGCTTTCGAACTCTATTACTATTATTAAACTTGTATGCTCACCTTTACACTATGTGTATTGACCTTTATTTTAACGTATGTTCAGGTGCTTAGGATGCTCTTGCTTTTGGGGAATCAAGTATGAGAGAGTCTAGAAACAAACAAACTATTTATATTTGAGTTGTCGAAACAGAACTATTTGTCTTTGAATTGTCTGTATTAACTATGCTACTTGTTATGTCATGGTATGGGACGTGATGCTTAAATAATTGGTAATCGTAGTTGTTATGGAAACTCCTGGACAATCTCTTTCGCTCAGTGTCGCGCCCCGATGTTTCCGTCATCGGTTGGGGTGTGACACAAAGTCTACACACCCGAGACAATCCATTGCTGATTTTATGTGTTTCGCTTCTGAGCTCGCAAGCCGCTGACCCTGTGATTTATCGCTTTTATGTGAAATTTTATGTGTTTTATGTGGTTTTACCTGGTTATGTGTTTTGATTTTGATGATTTATACGCTTTCGTTGTTCGCTTTGATCAACACGCACAACTCGCACTGCACATTTATCCCAAAACGTTAACAAATCGCAGGCTATGATACTCGCTTACGCTATGGCTATGCTACTCGCTACTCGCAATCGCTACCCTCGAACGCGCCTCGCAAACCTGAATGATAGGTGAATACGTACAATATATGTAGGTGAACACGTGGAAAATATAGTGTTTAGTATGGTTTCTGTGGCGAGCTATGTGCTTATGTGTTTACGTGCTTATGTGCTTACGTGCCTATGTGGATTATGTGCGTACGTGATTACGTGACTATGTGTTATATGTCGTTGTGTTCCTGAGCTTTATTTAGTAGTACTGTACTGTACTGTGAGGTGAGATTCGATTATATAGTGTTTGAGTCCTATGGCGATGTCTGTTGCAGACAATGTCATCATTTGGATCGCATACCTCCCGCGCTGCATGACGAAACCATGCTGACAAGCGAATCGCTTCTCTATTCGCTAAGCAGATGGCTAAAGTCATTTCATAAATTATCAACGAGCTTAATGAAAACGCTAGCAAGTCCTCTGAGGAATCAAGGACTGACTCTCCAAAGGGTACTTTCAGCTTCAAGCAGTTTAAGGCCTGCGGCCTAAAAGACTTCCCAGGCGAAGACGGACCAAGCACTATGTTTCAATGGTTCGACTCAATTGAAGTCACGCTACGCCAGAGCGGATGTCCCGATCACCTATGCACTATCAACGCAACAGGCGTCTTCGACTCAATTGAAGTCACGCTACGCCAGGGCTCTGGATTGGTGGACAGCCGAAAGGAACAAGCATGGGAACGACACAGCCTATGGGCTTACTTGGGATGAGTTGAAGGAACTCATGATGAAGGAATTCTGCCCACCCCATGAGCTCCAAAAGCTGAAGAACGAATTTTGGAACATCAAGCAGAATGGTGGCGACAACACCGGCCTGACAGCTCATTTTAAGCAACTAAGTATCATCTGTCCAAGCCAGGTGGCAACACCTGAGATGACGATCGAGAAGTATATCCGTGCCTTACCGGATTGTTTTGCTGACTTCGTTCAAGCTGCGAAAATGACAACTATCGAAGAGACTTATCTGCTCGCTGCCGAGATTAATGGCAAGCGAGTATTGGCTGGTTACTTCGATAAAACCACCAAGAATCTTCACCAAGTTACCGCTGCTCCCACCGCTAAAACCGCCACACCGCAAGCTTCCAAGTCTTCTCGCCGCAAACGCAAGAACAATAGCAACAGCAACAACAACAAGAATTACGCAGTAACCGTCGCTCCGCTTCAAGCTGTCCCTGCTCAACCGCAACCCCAGAACCGCCAAGTAGCGGCGCCAGTGACCAATGCACCGCCAGCCACGTGTGCATATACTGGTCCATACCCGCTTTGCCCTACTTGTACTTATCATCACCCGGTTGGAATCACGTGTCGATTTTGTGTTCACTGCAACCTGTACGGCCACTTTACTGCCAACTGCCGCACTGGTCCCCGCCAAGCTCAAGCTCAAGTTCAAGCTCCTGCACTGCCAGCTCCTCTTCCTGCTCCCCAGGGTCAACAAGCAGCTCCTGCCCCCGCTGCACACGCAAGAGCCTGCTTTGCATGTGGTGATCCCAACCACTTTGCCAGTGTTTGCCCAAACAGAGTGGTGAAGTAAGAGCCACAACAACAGCCGCATCAACATCAACAGCAGCAGCCAGCAGCCCGCGGACGTGCATTCAACATCAACGCCTGCCAGGCTCAAGCAGATAACAACGTGGTTAATGGTACGTTTCTTGTGAACGGTATATATGCTTCGTGCTTATTTGATACTGGAGCCGATAACTGTTTTGTATCGTTAGAATTCGAAAAGCTCCTAAATTGTAAACGCGCCCATCTCCCTTCGACGTCCGACATAGAAGTTACCACTAGAAGAACCGTCATTGTTCGCTCTGTTCTCTGTGATTGTACGATTAAATCAACAATCACGTCTTCCCTATCGATCTTATTCCGATGCAATTGGGTAGTTTTGATATCATAGTAGGCATGGATTTTCTTCGTGAAAATCGTGCTGAAGTCGTTTGCTTTGATAAGATGATTCGTTTCTCACTCGCTAATGGTGATCAACTTTGTGTGTATGGCGAAACTCCTTCAAAAGATCTTAGACTCATGTCGTGTATCCAAGCGAGCAAGTATCTCGGCAAGGAATACAAAGCTTTCTTGGCGCACATCGTAGTAGCGGAGAAGGAAAAGAAAGACAAAGCAATAGATAAGGTGCTTGTGGTTCATGATTTTCCTAAAGTCTTTCCTGATGACTTACCTGGTTTACCCCCGAGTCATGATATTGATTTCCGCATCAACCTCATTCCTGGAGCCAATCCTGTTGCTAAAGCTCCTTATCGCCTCGCTCCGTCTGAAATGCGCGAACTCTCGAGTCAACTCCAGGAATTGCTTGACAAAGGCTTTATTCGCCCTAGCACCTCTCCTTGAGGCGCACCTATCCTTTTCGTCAAAAAGAAGGACGGAACGTTCTTGATGTGCATCGATTATAGGGAATTGAATAAGCTGACCATCAAGAACCGCTATCCCCTGCCCCGAATCGATGATTTGTTTGACCAACTACAAGGTGCTACGTGTTTCTCGAAGATCGATTTATGCTCAGGCTATCACCAGTTACGAATCCAGGAGGAATATATACCCAAAACTGTTTTTCGAACCCAATACGGCCACTATGAATTCGTCGTAATGCCCTTTGGTTTAACCAATGCACCCGCGGTTTTGTGTGCAAATCCTTTCTCGACCGCTTCGTCATCGTGTTCATCGATGATATCCTGATCTATTCGAAATCGAAAGCCGAACACGCGCAACATCTACGTTTAGTTCTCGAATTACTCCAAGGCAATCGACTCTAGGCCAAGTTCTCCAAGTGTGAATTTTGGCTAGAGGAGGTTCAATTCCTCGGTCACATCGTCAACAGTCATGGTATACACGTCGACCCCGTGAAGATTGAAGCTATTAAGAGTTGGGTTACTCCAAAATCACCATCCGAAGTCCGTTCCTTCCTCGGATTGGTGGGCTATTACCTTCGAATCATCGCCGATTTTCCTAAAATCGCCGTGCCGCTTACTTCTCTCATGCATAAGGACAAGTCTTTTGTTTGGGGAACCGAACAAGAGCAAGCCTTTCAGACTCTGAAGCATATGCTCTGCAATGCTCATGTTCTCGCCTTACCTGACGGAAACGATGACTTCGTAGTCTATTGTGATGCCTCGAACCTTGGTCTCGGTTGTGTTTTCATGCAACGGGACAAAGTTATCGCGTACGCCTCTCGTCAGCTCAAGATCCACTAGAAGAACTATACAACCCACGATCTCGAACTTGGTGCAGTTGTTGTTGCATTAAAGATCTGGCGACACTATCTTTACGGTACCAAGTGTACGGTCTTCACCGAGCATAAGAGCCTACAACATATCTTGAATCAAAAGGAACTGAATATGCGCCAACGCTGATGGGTTGAACTTCTTAACGATTACGATTGTAAGATCCGTTATCATCCTGGCAAAGCAAATGTCATTGCCGATGCTCTAAGCCGATGAAGCTATTTGCATAGCATTCGTAATACTCGCGCCAGCATGACCTCGAAGCCTTAATTCCTGACGCTCAGTACGCCTACTTCATTGAGAATACCTTGCGAGAGGAAATGAAGAAGTGTGGTGCTGAATCTCAATTTGTCACCAAATCAATCGGTATCTATTACTATTTGGACCGCATCTGGATTCCAAGTCGCAATAACCTTCGAGATATATTGTTGACTGAAGCGCACAAGTCTCGATATTCCATTCATCCCGGTGCCGAGAAGATGTACCATGACCTTCGTCTGCAGTACTGGTGGCCTGGAATGAAGAAGGATATCGCAATTTATGTTTCGAAGTGCCTGACTTGCTCGAAAGTCAAGGCAGAGCAACAGAGACCCTCTGGCTTACTCGTGCAACCCGAGATCCCTATGTGGAAATGGGAGAGTATAGCCATGGACTTTATACCGAAACTCCCGTGCACGCCATCAGGTCACGATAGCATCTGGGTTATCGTTGATCGTCTGACAAAATCTGCGCATTTTCTGCCGATACGAGAAGACTTTAAGGTAGAACGATTAGCCCGAATCTACACCGACGAGATCATCTGTCGACACGGGACGCCTCGTGACATCATCTCTGACCGCGATGGTCGGTTTACCTCACGTCTTTGGGAAACGTTTCAATTTGCTCTCGGTACTACTCTCAATCTAAGTACCGTTTTCCATCCCCAAACCGACAGTCAGACTGAAAGAACGATTCGTACCCTTGAAGACATGCTTCGCTCGTGTGTCATAGATTTCGGTGGTAATTGGGACGTTTACTTACCTTTGGTCGAATTCTCGTACAATAACAGTTATCTTTTTAGCATTCAAATGGCACCATTTGAGTCACTATACGGAGTAAATGTTGATCGCCTATTGTGTGGCACGAGATCGGAGACGCGCAAATTACCGGTCCTGAGCTGTTGCAAGAAACGACTGACAAGATCCTCCAAATTCGAGACAACCTACTAAAAGCTCGGAGTCGTCATAAAAGTTACGCCGATAGACGCCGCAAGCCCCTTGAATTTGACGTTGGCGATCACGTACTCCTAAAGGTTTCACATTGGAAGGGGGTGATCAGATTCAGCAAGAAAGGAAAGCTCACGCCTCGATATGTTGGACCCTCTAAAATTCTGGAAAGGATTGGCAAGGTGGCCTACAGACTCGAACTACCGGAGGAACTTAACAACGTTCACCCGACTTTCCATGTTTCGAACCTCAAAAAGTGTGTGACCGAGTAGAATTTACATGTACCACTTGAGGATCTACAAGTGGACGAAACATTACACTTCGTGGAAAAGCCTGTCGAGATCATGGATCGAGAAACCAAGAAGCTCCGACGCTCACGTATTCCCATAGTGAAGGTTCGTTGGGAAGGCAAACGCGGCGCAGAGTTCACCTGGGAACTCAAAAGTGACATGAAGGCTAAGTATCCACAGCTGTTCGTTACACCTGCATCCTAATTTCGGGACGAAATTCCCTAAAGTAGGGGAGGCTATAACAACCCGCATCTTGGAAGTCAAAGTACAAGTCAAAGTCAAATTCAAAGGAAGAAGAGATTGCTAATTCGATCTGTCATTCCTTGCTTAATTATAACTTGTACTCTTTGACTTAGTAATTGATACTATTAATCTACGTTACTTTAGTTGTATTATGTGGAGTAAATGCAATAAATCGCAGTTTAATCGCTAATCTACTTAACGCTAATTTCATCGCTATCACATCGCAACTTGAATCGCATGTTCTGGATATTGTTTTACGTGTGTGCGCTATTATGTGTTACTTGTGCATGTTTATTTATATGTTTGTGGTGATTAATCGAAAAACGCAATCGAAACTCTATCACAGCGCAATCTCATCGCGAACTAGAAACGCAAGGTTAATTATGTTGTTGTATGTTAGTTATAAAATTTGTGTATCTATTATTTAAATCTATCGCATCGCTTAATCGACACTCGCTTAAACGCATCGCAACGCTCAACGCACGAAACGAAAAGTCAGAAACTAACCTACTCGAACCATCCGATCTAAGGACCATTCGATCGAATCCGATCGGAAGGCCCTCCGATCGCACTTCTGCACCGCCTTTCCTCTCTTGTCACCTATAAATACCACCTGTCACATCATTGTTCATGTATTGTGACAGCCCTCGTTCGACCAGCACGCTCTTGGCCTATTTTCTCTCGATTCCTCGCGATTCTCGTAAGTTTTCAACTCAAATCTTGTACTTTCATCATCTACACACACTTTCTCATCAATTTCACCATCAGGTCTTAAATTTTCACCATGAAATCGACTGATTTGTGCTGTTCTAGGATGATGTCATCATGGGTTCTCATGAACTTCAAAGTGTGACCTCATTCCACCAAGAACAACTCAGATCTAAGAGATTTCAACATGTTTAAACACTGATTTCATCATAGACTAAACGTTTTCCAACTAATTTCTACTTTTTCTCCAATGTTCTTAACCTTCTACTCAAAACCGATAGAATCTGAGCTCGTTCGGGCCTTTGCTCGTTCTATAGTAAAGTGTCGGTCTGAGAACGGATTTCTATCGAAGAGATGACCGACTTAACGGGTTGAACATGAACAACCATTAAGAACAGTTAACTGATCAGACGGGGTGATTCCCATCTGATCGGTTGACTTGGACTTGGTGGAGTTTCCGTTGTTTGACACGTTGTCATACCGTCTCGGTCTAAACGCAAAACTTTCCAAACTTAGCAAATTTTACAAGCTACTAAACGAATAGGTTACCAAACGGATTGTCGTCCGATCGGATGACTTGTGGTTTTTCAACACTTGAACAAAAATGTCCAACTTCAAAAGATAACAGTTTCCAACGAATAGTCATCCGATCGGATGACCATCCGATCGAATGACTATTATCTCAGGAGAACCAAGTCTTTGAAATATCTCACTTGGGACGAATTGCCATCCGATTGAACGACCATCCGGCCGGATGACTGTTCTACCGGATGACCTGAAAGGTAGAGATACTTCTTGCTTTATAAAAGCTACAACGAAAACTTCAAAGTCACATCATACACAAACACATCCATTCCAAAACGAATGACCATCCGACCGAATGGTCATCCGTCCGGATGACCATCCGTCCGGATTGTCATCCGACTGGATGACCCTTCGTCACTCAGTCTTTTCGACACCGTTTAACGCACTGTTCTTCGCTTATGCTATCGTTCTGTAACCAGGCTAACTCTCCAGCGCTCCCTTCAATCCAAGACGGTGTTTACTTATTAAACACTAGCTGTGAGTATACTCGAACCCTTTTTGCTTTACGCACTTTTGGGTGTTACATACGTTACTTATATCAAATCACAACTATCACTCAACGCAAACACTTTTATACGCTATCCGTTACTGCATGCTATACGTGTTACTCGATGAATGCTTGTATGTTATGTTTACACAGTGATTGTTCCCTGACACCTTAGCAACGATAGTACTGTAGTTTGGACTCAGCACCTGTCATGGACAGGGGTTGTTAAGGGTTTTACTTCACGTGTCACAGTGGTGATATGTGTTGCGTATTCTACAACTCGCAGTCATGTCTGTGCATATTTCATTGTCGATAACCTGCTACCTTCACTTTTCAACATGTTACATGCTGGTTATGCGTAAACCGTTTTCGCTATCTGTTATACTAATAAACTTGTATGCTCACCTTTACACTATTTGTATTGACCTGTTTTAACGTATGTGACAGGTGTTTAAGATGCTAGGATTGCTTGCTGTCATGGAAATCAAGTTTAGATGGTCTAGAAACAAACAATTAATATTTTGAGTTGTCGGAACTATGATTTGTCTTTGAGATGACTATGTCTGTAATAACTGCTTTATTTGATAAGTTATGGTATGGGACATAATGTTAATTATTTGGTAATTTAGTTGTTATGGATTTATCCTGGACAATTTGTTTCGCTTAGTGCCTCACACCGATGTTTCCGCCATCGGTTGGGGTGTGACACATCCGTTGCTGGGTTTAGGATCAATCGGACAGGGTATCGAGTAGTGATTAGGGGTTAAAACACTTACAACGCGGCAAAGTTTCGCGAATTAGGGGTGTAATATTTGAAAGAAACGGAGATATAGAGCGAGAGAGATGTTGAAATTTTGTCGAAATGGTACAACTGCTTCAATCCCAAGCCAACCTATTTATAGGCTACCTGGACCAGCCCCGCGTGTCGCGCCCGGGACCCCTCTCACCTGTCGCGTGTCGCGGCCAAGACCCATCTAGCACAGGGGTTGCCTTGTTGTGTTTTATAGCCTGTGGTGTCTGTCTTATCTGAAATAACACGCCCTAACTCCTATCGCACGTCGCGGAAGAATTAGGGTACCCCCCCCCCCCTCAATGTGTCTCTGGAGCCCTGTTTCCCTTTTTTCATTTTGGGTCGCGCCGTACATGTTTGGGGTCTCAAATAGGGTTCCTTATAAGGTGTTTTTGAGTGTTGTTACATTACTGGTTGCAATGACTAGCGTTGAAAGAAGTTTTTCTTCAATTAAGCATGTAAAGACGGAATTACGTAATAGGATGGGTGATAGATTGCATTTTCTACATTGAAAGGGAGTTCTTACAACAAGTTTTGATTGAAAATGTAATGCAACGTTGTCAAATGATGAAACCTCGTAGGGAACAAATGTAAGTATGTTTTTTATTCGTAAAGACAATCTTATTTATGTTACGTGTTTTGAAATTTATAATGAGGAATTTTTTTCATTATTGTATCGTATTTTTGTTATGTGACATTACCCGACCTGAACCGTCGAACCGACCTGTATTTTTTTATGTTCGAACATATGATATTGGAACATTTAAAAAATGAACCCCTTGAAAAAAATTACTGGTTCCGTCACTGACTAAAAAGTCACCATCAATATAAAAAACGATTACAAAAACCTTTTAAATTTGTAATAAACGTGTAGTCTTCAATTTCCCAACCTTCATAGTCATAATTCGATTCCATGTTCTTCATGTCTTTATAAAATCCAAATTCCATTTGATGCTACGGTTGTCGTTATTGATGATTTGATGATACATGTGCAAATTTAAAAACAGTGCAGAAATTAAAATACAATTTGTCAAAACTTCTGATAAATTTGAAGTTGGTTGGTGTAAGGCTAAAGGGTGTGGGTAATATCGGTAGGTTATCAATCGTCACAGGACAATTAATGGATTGCTATACCACCTCATTGTCTCATCCATAATGGTTTACGTGGATTAAACTCATGGCAACCATGAGGTACCTTTCCTTTTTTAATATTTCATTTTCCTTTTTACAAAAATATATTAAATAAGAGAATAATGGTCTGTGTTATGACCACACCCTTAAAGTAGTGGTTTTGAATAATTGATTAGAAGTGTGTGATAACTGATATGGCACTGATGTGGAGGGTCCGGTCATAGTGACCATGAAGATCATGACCACACCAAGTAAATTCTAAATATTTGAGAAATGGGTGTGTTGGACCTCTACTTAAGAAATGACACTGTTTTAGCGTAATCCCGTATCATAAATGGTTAAGAAATGACACTGTTTTGGCATATGATCATAAATGGTCGTACACCAAGTAACCTATAATCAAGAATGCATTTAAAAGGGCGACGGAACATTGGTGAAATTATTATTACAAAATTCTTAAAAATATATTATTATTTAGAAAGATAATCTATACTATTATAAAAAGGAGAAGTTACGTACAAAATTGTAATTTTACCATATTTACAAGTTACGAAGCACCATGTACAAGAATGTTTAAGCTATTTAACCCAAAATTTTAAGACACCAAAAGGGTATAATAGGTAATTTGCCATCTTCTAGAACCCTAATAAAGAAGCCGTAGGTATTAAACAAACGCCGGTTCACTTCATCTTCCCCCTAACCCCTCCAATCCCATAAAATCCACCACACCCTACAGGCAAGCCGGAATCGGAGAAAAAAGCGTGTGAAGATCTGACGCCGGTGATTAACGGCCGTCGTGCGAATTGTAACCTAGCATCACTCGGTGCTTGCCGTCAGAGAACATTAACCGTTGTTCCGCAGTCGCCAACACCGCCACCACACCGCCAATCCGTTAGGTTTTTCGTTTTTCTAACGTACAGTAGATTTATGCGTTTATGATTTTTGTTTTGCGAGTTTCTGATCTGATTGATTCGAATTGTGTATCGATTTGATTCGTCGGCGTGCTTCTCAGTAGCTCGTTGAAAGGAACCGTTGATGTCACTAATAGTTACGCAGGTTTGGTTTTCGATCGATTCGGTTTTTGTTTTGCGTGTGTTCTAGGGTTTGTTTGGATCTGAGGTGGTAAATTAGTTATTGTAGATTGTTTTTGGTGACGTGACAGTTTAATTTTGTGTTTGTTTGTTCAATAATCTCATGTTTGTAAAGGGATTTAGGAGTTTGTTAGCTGTTGAGTTCTTGAAGCTGATTCTGACCTGTTAGAGGCTGCCCACGAAGGAGCTGATTGGAGTCACTATTTCCAGTACTTGCAAGGTGAGTTTTGAATGTATTTTACTCGGCTTTGATGAATGAGAACCGATTATGCCTTAGGCAACGAATGTGATGTGTTTCTGTTGTCTTAAAGCAAGCTGTGATGTTTTGAACTGGTTTGGGGATGGTATGATTACATACTGATGCAATAGCAAATTCAGTATGCTTTAATCAAACATTAATCTATTTTTGATACAAAAATATAGATATATTCCTTGACTGTTCATTGATCATATTAATTGCATGTTTTCATGGATCTGCTACTATTCGATTATTCTTGGCTGCTGCAATTTTTATATTTTTTATAACTGTGTAAGTTATTATCTGTGTAGGACGTATAAAAACTGAAATGGAGTGTACATTGGTGCTGAGTGGCATCTTTTGGAACAAAGTAAAGTTGCAATATGTCGTTGGGATGGCTTAATCAAGAACTGGTATCTTTATTCTTACTTTTTAGTTTTAATTATACTTATTTAATGTATGAATATATAATATATAAGAATTTAACATGCCTCATAAAGTGTGTAAGGGTCACTTTGACTTATTTAAATTCGATTAGTCCCCATGGATAGTATCTATAATTCTTATAATTCTTTTGATGATGATGCATGTGCATGACTTGATTTGGAATTACGTCTTGATTTTTTCATTAATTTTACGTTTTGACAAATTGATGCATAGTATGAAGTATCATGCCGATCTTAGTGTGAGCGCGTGTGTGTTCGAAACAAGAAAGCCGCCCAATCTGCCTTTTTTATTTGATGTTTTTAGGTCATTTTGAAGCTAACGTTGTATACCTTTTTGAAGGAAAAAGGTAACGTTTTAGATTTGTATGTGGTCGTGTTGGAACAATATGCCCTTGTTGTCGTCTAGATAATGAAATCATGTACACTCATAAAACAATGAAGTTAAATTGACTGAACTATTGATTTCAGATTTGGAGGTATTATGTCTTGAGCTATGGTGGTTCGTTGGCTTCAGTTTAGTTTAAGTGGGCTTGGCTTTGTGTCAGCTCGAGGTGGTGAACATGTTCAGCTATAATGGAAGGGGGTATGGAAAACATGCTGCAAAAAGGATATTACGTATGAACCGACTTTTTGAGAAGGTATGACTCAGTAAAATAAGCACAATATCTCAACTTCTTGAGATTTTTTTACTTTGGTTGTTGATCATGTTTTTGGTACATGGACAGGTGCAGTTTTTTGTTATGGGATATATACCCTCTATTGATGTATATATTAATTGGTGGTTTTAGTGTTTAGTCTTAATCTTATTATTTGTACTATTGGATGTAGAGATATGGGGTTGTCGTATCCAGTATTCCACAACAGCTTCCTAGATTTGGTGTGGTGTGGTGATGTCAGTGGCTGTGGCGGCGATGATGGTGGTAGTGGCGAGGTGGAGGTGGAGGCGATGGCGAAGATGCATGTGTAACCCAATGTAAAGAATCTTAAATACTTTTCTCATCAAGCATATTTGCAACCCATCAGCTGGGCAGAATTTTCTAATGGTACTGCAGAAATAATTTCACTTATGCAGAGGGCTGTGAACTAGATAGAGCCTCACTTATGCAGCATTGTTATTTGAGGAGATGAAGCGACTAGGATTAGAACCAACTATTGGTATACAGCCTCAGCGACTGCCGTTGTGAAACCGTTTTGAAGCCTTCAAGGACAACGAAATAGCTTATTCTGACTTATGTTTTAGGCGATTAGAGTTTTTGGTTTACATAACGTGTATGTACTGTTGCTAATGGCTCTGACCCGTTTTCTTGCAATTGTTGAGGTAATAATTTCACCCTTCTATAACTCAAATCTGAGGAGCATCTGTGTTTATAAATTCTGCTTGAATGTGGCTTACAAAGTTTTTATAAAAAAAAAAAAAAGTTTTTATAGAAGTTTTCGAAGTTTGCACATGCACCATAAATTGTTGTGCATTGTGCCAAAACAAATGCTATGTGAGTTTCCATTTCTGTATCCCATGTAATTAATAACTCATAAGTTGTAAATGGGCAGTTCTTCTAAATCTTACCTGACATAGTTGTTCGTTAATTATAGTCTTCGTGTATCAAGGATTGTGTTCATTTTATATTGCTTTACCCCTATTTATTTATTTTATTTTCACTCATTGTTTTTTTGTTTAGTTTTTTAATAAGAGTCTGTGCGTCTAATATTCTTGTCATGAAATGCTTTTTCCGAGTAGGGGTATATATATTTAAATATACGTATGATAATTAAGACCAAAATTCTATAAATCATTAGTTCTCATTTTTTCAATTTACCCTCACAATAAATCATTAGTTCTCATTTTTCCAATTTACCCTCACAAAGTGACTGTGTTTTAACTTTTTGTATGGGTGTTTACGGTCCGGTTTTGACAGTTTTAAGTCAAACCTTGAGCCAAACCTTTAATAACAGTTTTTTATGGAAAAGCGAAACCGAACCGTTACCAACGGTAAACAGTTTCATGGTTTGGGTTTTATTGGGCCCTTATATGAAATACACAAAAAGTTAAATAAATAAATAAGCTGTACAAACATAAAAAAAAAATAAGCCATCCAAAAACAAGTTAGCACACTCTAATTTAACGTTATTACATAAAACAAACAAAAATGCTTGTAAGATTTGATCATCCATTAATTTCATCTAACCTATTAAGAATAAAAAACATCATCCTTATATAAAAAAAATATAGTAGGTTAAAAGGAGTAATATAGCGCGATATGAAAGGCAAATGTCAAAAAATAAAATAGATACATACACAGTGTGGGCTAAAAATATGTTAAAAGTAGAAATCAAGTTGCTAAGAAATTAAGCCCAAATTGTTAAAATTATGACCCTATGTTATAAAGAATCATATTTTTCTAATGTTAAAATTATGACCCTATGTTATAAAGAATCATGTTTTTTCTAATCATTCTATTTGACATTGGGTCACATTGAATTGTGCGTAAATGTCCTAATTCTATTATAGCAGTTAGCAAGTAATAGTTAAATTGAAACAAAAATCCAAGTTTTTGGTTTCAAACCTTGTTGTCTGAGACATGAATATGGCGGTGATTGTAAAAACATGTGACAGGCAAGGAAAAAAAAGCTAAACGTTGTTGTTTGTGGTCCGTTTTGATGATTGTCCGGTCAACGTGGTTCGTAATAGACATCATAATTGATTCTAATATCAGTTCGGACACCCGCCGCAAAGCGCGGGCTTCCCCACTAGTAGTAATAATAATAATAATAATAATAATTCTATGATATTACAAAATTTCCGGTAGATATTTTATTTTAACTAATAAACATTTATTTGCCGAGTTAATCTACTATAATAAAAAAAACCATTATGGGACATTTGTCATTCATAGAGGGCATCAATAGATTCAATAGAAGATTATACTTTGATTTGAAATTATAAAAAAAAAAATATTAAATATAGAAGATTCAATAGATAAATTTAAGTTTCAAACTAATTCATAACTAAGTAAAGATTTAAATTAGATGATGTCAATTATCTTTTCCCACAAAAATAAATTAATATGCATTCTATGATAGAGGTTCTGAATTAAGAATGGAATAGTGGATAATTTGATTAGGATGGCAGCGATAGTTGGATAGCAAAATGATTATTTTGGTTAGCAGAATGATTATTTATTTTTTTATTATAACTACTAAAGTGGAGAGATTGTTTTATCCATATGAGTTATTTAATACCTATTAAACCATATATAACAAATAATCCAGAAGGAAGTTTATTTTTTTTATATATTGTTTCAATTAAATCTATTAAACCATATATAACAAATAATTCAGAAGGAAATATATAACAAATAATCCAGAAGGAAGTTTATTTTTTTTATATATTGTTTCAATTAAATCTATTAAACCATATATAACAAATAATTCAGAAGGAAGTTTATTTTTTTATATTGTTTTAATTAAAGGATATGTAACAAATAATCTCATGGAAGTTAAGTTGCTATTTGTAATAATATATACACTGAGAAAGATTATTGTATAAAAGACTGGAAATGTAAGGAGGGAGTTTTGGTTATTGATTTGCAAGATCAATGATTGGGATTTGATAGTCCTTAAATTTAGAATTTTCATAATAGAAAAAGTGGAAAAATATAAAAATCTAATATTTGTGACTCATAAACTCATTTCCTCATTATTTTCAAACAGCTATAACTTTTTTATATGATATTATTTTTTTAGAAACAGTGCACCGTATTAATGAATGTTTCATTCTCTTTAATTTTAGTAGGCTATTGCTATAGTTTTCTTAAAATAAAAAAAAATATTTTACAAGCTATAAAGATATAACTTTTTTTATTATTTGACATATAAAATTCGATTTATTCAATCAATGCAATACACGAGATTTTTTTTAAATACAACTAAATTCATTATTAAGTATACAAAATTACATTTATTCAACCCGTGTAACATACAGGGTTTTTAAAGATAGAACTTTTTTTTATTATTTGGTATATAAAATTACATGTATTCAACCCGTACAATACACGAGTTCTTAAATACATATATTTTTTTATTATTTAATATATAAAATTACATTTATTCAACTAATGTAATAAAAAAGGTTTTAAAGTTTTTTTTATTATTTAGTATATAAAATTATATTTATTCAACCCGTGTAATACACGGGGTTCTAACCTAGTATTTGGAATAAAAGATAAACCATGATTTTCGATATATCCCTATTATAATAAAAGACTCCAAATAATGTCACGCTACATTTTCTCCTTCAACTTATAATTTAAAAAAAGTAATTTTGAAAAAATATACTCAAATCGTGAGTAAAAAGATTTTTAATTTCTTCACATGTTAATTAGAAAAATGAATTGTATTTAAAAAAGATTTTTTAAAATTTTGACCTTCTTAAATATATAAATTTTAATGTCACTTTATTTGATCATACTTAAATTAAATAAATATTAAAATTTGTATTATTTACGTAATTCAATCATTATATATATATACTAGGTTAGAACCCCGTGTAATACACGGGTTGAATAAATGTAATTTTATATACTAAATAATAAAGCAATATATCTTTACAAACCTCTTTTATTGCACGGGTTGAATAAATATAATTATATATATTAAATAATAAAAAAGTTATATTTATAATAACCATATTATACGGGTTGAATAAATATAATTTTATATACCAAATAAAAAAGTTATATCTTTAAAACCACTTGTATTACACGAGTTGAATAAATGTAATATTGTTTACCAAATAATAAAATAATACATCTTTAAGAAACTTCATTTATTACACGGGTTAAATAAATATAATTTTATATATCAAATAATAAAAAAGTTACATCTTTAAAAATATGTGTAGTACGCTGGTAGAATAAATGTAATTTCCTATACTAAATAATAAAATAGGATGGTATTCAAAATTTAAAATAGAAAAATGGTATTCAAAAATTTAAAGTAGGATCAAATTTAATATTAGCTCACTATTCATTTATTTATTTAATTAATATAAGATAAGTTTGGAAGTGAGGCGATAAAATCATAAAATAAATGTTTACAATGAATGACATGTGTCACACATTAATTAATGTTTTATTATATAGTATAGCATAAATATATATTTATATTGATATAAATAGATTATTATATTGTAGTAAAATTTGTTAACAAAGTCTCAATAAATTTAACCCTTTATTTATAACTTGTAAATGTAACGAAGTCTCAATAAATTTAACCATTTATTTAAAACTTGTAAATGTAGAAATGATAAATAATATTAGTTAATTTTATTTTAAGTTTCGTAAAATCTATTTGATACCAAACTAAACAAAACGTTAAAATATATAATTAATATCAAGAGTAAATTACGATTTTAGCTCCTGTGGTGAAATCACTTTTAGCCAAAAAACGAATCTTTTAACATCTGAGCCCCCAACGTCTTTTTTTTCTAACCCTTTTGGCCCCTAACACTAACCCTATTCATTTACTTTTAGGGGCCAAAAGGGTTAGAAAAAAAGACGTTGGGGTCCAAAGGGGTTAAAAAAAGACGTTATTATTAAACTTTTATGCATGATAAAATTAGTATATTATAATTTACGTATTTACCTTATTTTTTGCCAGTGTTATTATTTTATTAAGTTATTATTTTATTAATTATCTAATATACTCGGTATTAAATTTATAAATAAGACTTTATCCAAAATTATATTTATTTAATACGCTATTAATCCAAGTTGGTATTTATTTAATATACTATTAATCTAAAGTTACATTTATTCAATTCTTGTAATACATAGAGTTTTTAAAGATTTAACTTTTTTATTATTTGATATATAAATTACAATACACGAGGTTCTTAAAAATATAATATTTTTTATTATTTAATATATAAAATTACATTTATTCAACTCGTGTAATAAATGAGGTTTTTTAAGATATATTGTTCTATTATTTAGTATGCAAAATTACATTTTTTAACCCGTGTAATACACGGGGTTATAACCTAGTT
Source organism: Helianthus tuberosus (assembly GCA_030545235.1). Lineage (NCBI taxonomy): Eukaryota > Viridiplantae > Streptophyta > Magnoliopsida > Asterales > Asteraceae > Helianthus > Helianthus tuberosus. The sequence goes on along the minus strand of CM060410.1, from coordinate 50,884,465 downwards.
ATATATATATATATATTAAACCCATTAAGTCTAACCAACTCTCAAATCATTCTTAGCCCTTAGATCTTGCTGAGATTAAATCCTGTCCGTTTAAACTCCCTTTTTTAACCGCTATTGTAGCAGTTCTCAGCGGTTTCTTTGGCTGGCGGTTAGCTCCACATTTTCCTGTCCATCTTCCCCACAAATAACTGCTATGGTAGCAGTTCTTAGCAGTTTTGTTGCATGTTAATAATTCCCCCCTTTCCGGACCAGTTACAACTTACAAGCAGTTATGGTGCCCTTTTTACCACCCACGTCGCTGGTAACCTCCATCCAATATAAACTCCCCACATCTCACTTTTTGTGGATGTGTTGATGAAGAATAAAGGAGAGAGAGGGAGAGAAAGAACTCCGGCGACACCATCACCGCCCCATCCGCTCTATGCCCTGTGCTTCTATCGCTTTTTCTCTCACAGTGAAATTCGGAGAAGAACAAGAGTATGATCGGAAGATTATGAGGTGGACACAACCATATGACAGATTTATAGGGTTTCTAAACAAGAACAAGAGGAATGACCGGAACATCAAAAATCGATCATCATGAATGTGTATGTACCAGTACATCGTTTCCTTATCTTTTCTCAATATTTTCTTCTCAAAATGCATTAATTCTTCACTTTTCTATTTGGTACCTAAAGTGACTTGCAACCGGAATATAAACCGCAGAAAGGTATGCATTTTGATTGATTTCAAGATATTTGTTAATCTGATTGATTTCAAGATGGGTTTGTTTGGTGTATTAATGTATGCACACCAAGTGTTTGATAAAAAGTCTATTTGTTAATCTGATTGATTTGAAAAGATATTGTTGTTTCTTTGACCCAGGTGATACCATAGCGTTTGTTTCAAACTCTCAATTTCTGAGGCATATGTCTGGTACGTGTTTAAAGTTTGTGTTATCGTTATATTGCTTTCTGTTAATTACAAGAATCAGAAAGCAATTCTTCAACATTTTCATTATGGTTTGCTTCTCTTTAAATGATTTTTTAACCGTTGTGATTTGACGTTTTTAGGTTGCAAATTTGAAAGACCTATTAGCCGAAAGAGGGGCATGTGGGGTGTTTATCGCTTATTTGGACAACAAGGGGTCTGACCAAACAGTTCAAGATGCACTTACGGCTCTTGGATGTAGGGAACATATGGGTGGGTGGGGGCCTGATAATGGTTCGGGTGATAGGTCGGGTGTGATGACTTCAATTCCATGGGAATTTTTCAATAACTGGGCTGGAAAGGAAACCACCGCAGTTATGGAAGGAGAGTAAAACGTTTCATCTCATCTAATCTTCGTTCAGAACTTCAGGTAAATAAGCTGCAAGCTTAATTAAAGGATTTGATATTTCAATTTTGGGATGTGCAATTATTCGTTTGTTAACCGTGTCTTAGTTATTCTTTCAATTTGTTGCTTTTTCCCTTTTGTCTGAGTTTAGTTTTCGGTTTTCGACGAGCAAGCACCACCCCGTTAGGAATCCTAAAGTTTCCTTGATACTGATACTCGATCAGTGGGAGAAAAAGGTAAATCCGTGTCAGCTCGCTCATTCCGATAATCAAAAGCCTCCCGGAGTGCAATCGCTACACCCACGCCCTCAAGGTCTGTGTACTGTTACTTCCTCAAGTTCATATTCTGGTGATGTACATTATTTTTTTTCGAATATTGAAATTTATAGTTTATTGCCTCGTTGAAGCTTTGTGTTTGTGATGGTTGAATATGTATGGGGCATATATAATAGTAAGTTATTTAAAAAAAATATTTATGGCATGCGACCTATTGGTAGCAACAATGAAAGCTGTATAATGTATTTTGATCTATTACCTTACGGCTTAAACTCTTACCTTTCTTAATAGGAGGCATTGAGAGTTTGTCTTTCGGTTTGAAAACAGGGCAAAGTTTATCTAATACCAAATGTGACTTTTGTTTCATGTTTATTTTGTCTAAAAGGACTCTAACTGTGTGACAGATAACATTTTGTCCATCGGCCTCAAATCAATAGATAAGTGGTTGATTCTACTTTTAGAGTGTAATTTATGCTTCTGTAGCTTTATTTGATAGTGTGTTCCTAGCTGTGCCATTTCTTTCTTAAGATATGTGTAGATTACTTGAGAAATATGTCCGACGGAGTGACGAGGAGGTGTTTGTTTGCAGGACCTTAAAGATTGATGTCAACCGAGTGACAAAACAGAATTGAAAGTGATAAATGCTTAGAGGCTTGCGGTCTTGCCAGTATTGTTCTCGCAATCTCATCTGATTCCCTTCCCGGCTCCCCGTTCATACAAAATATATGCTCGACTAAGTGTTACAATGGTTGTCCCAACATTTTTTACCTCTACTTCAGTCTCACTGCTGGTGAAGGTAATGACAAATTTTGACTTTATTAACATATGTTTGACTCTACTTAACCTTCATATCTGTTATATGAAAAACTGTACATTTTCTGAGCTTATGTAAAACACAAGGAAATAGTAAAAGAGAGGGATGAGTGAAATCGGGAGCTTGCTCTACATAGCACTTGAACCCACAGTCTCTGCAAAACTTATGGTTAATGGTTCCTCGGTCGAGGCTCCATCTCCCACCGGCTCCTATTAGTTACTAAATCTTCTAGAAGGGGATGTTGGCAGCAGTTAGGCACTCTCTCATCTAGCTCTTTTTTCTCCGGACAAGTTATGTAGTTACGTGGTTTCATCTCCCCACTCTCCTCATTACTCCACACGGCCTTCAATGAATTTTGCAATCGGTGAATCGATATTTGATCGTTGATTGAAGATTTTTTTTTAAACTCCAGCAAAGAAAATGTTAAACCAAACGATTCAAAATCCAAGTTTTCATGTCCGATTGAAGTTATGAAGAGGGCAAAACCCCAATTGATTGAAATTTTGGGGCTGCATCTAAAGGAATTTGTTTCTTTTCTTCGTCTTCACCTGTCCAACTTTCTTCGTCGTCATATAATTTGATCCTCCCCTTTCTCTCTCCTTTCTTCAGGTATGTTTTGCTTTTTGTTGTTTCAAAGGTTTTTTTCTCATAGATTGATATGTTTGGCTTATGTATTCGTCGTAGTTATTGGCGAGTTTTTTATTGATCCATTTTGTGTTTATGGTTTTGCATCTCTGTTTTTAATTTTTGAGTTAAGTGAATCCCAGGTAAGAAGATAGAGCTTCGAACATCTGAGAAGGGGCATGATGAAATGCAAGTCCATTTAAATCCGGTCAAGCTGAGGTACTATCAAATTTATCATATTTCATAAAACTGCAACTTTTGAAATAAAAATAGTTGCAATTTTGATGGGAATTACTTACAGATCATTGGCATGGTTTGTGCAGGGGAAGGAGCAGGAGCAGGAACAAATGCACTGACTGCATTTAAATCTGATGAAGTTGGGTACTATCAGATTGCATATTATAAGTTTGGTGTCTGATTCTTTTCTAAGTGTCTTTATTACACTTGAAATCTTAATTTTTTGTTTAATTTCAAAAAGACAGTGCTACCGTGGAGATCTTATCATATGGGCCCAACTTTAGTCCTTATAAATCGCATTTTTACCGTAAACTCAGTGAGGAGGTAATTGGTTTATGAAGCATGAAATTAATTGATAAAATCTTGTAAAAAGGATGTCAGTTTCTGCTTCTTCATGTGCTTTTAGAATCTATTTAATCAATATTAATTAAATTTCATCAAAAATATATTAATAGCCGCTCTACCTCAAGTTAAAACTTTTGCCACAATGATTTGAATTTCATGTTAAAGTATTTAAAAACTATATGCATGTAACACCCTGAGTATTCAGGTCAGACAATTTAGGTGTAATACCCCAAACTTTCAAAGATAACCGACCCCTGATTCGACTATTCAGTGTGCGAATTGGAATCCGGGATCAAAGATGAAAATTTTGGATTTTGAGGGTCACAACGGACCGTCACTATTGATATAACGACTTTTATGAGATTTTGAGTGGCCGCGTACCATGTGGAAAAGGCTTGGTAACGGACCGTTACCAAAACCATAATGGTCTGTTACGGAATGGCTAAGGGCATAGCCAGGAGGTGACACGTGTCTGGATGACTAATCATCGGTAACGTACCATCACTGTCACGGTCCATTTCGTGTCCACGGGTAACTAACTCTAACTCAACTCGTGATGATGTGGCTTTTGTGTTTATTAATCTATTTTATCAATGCTTTTACTGAAAGTATACCAATAGTTTGCTATTTTAAAATAGTGCAGATATTAGTCCACAAGACTCCACCCTTTTGTATGATGTCGTGGAAGTCCGGTATGCCACGCCATACTCAAGAAGATGCGGAAACTTAATATCATTGTTACATAGTAACTCGCCAGGGATTGAAATATAAATGCTCACTTTCTTTAATAATAAAATTAACATTACTTGCTTAGAATCACATGGTGATGTGTGTAGGGATGGCAAAAATACCCGAGCCCGACGGGTATACCCGAAACCTGACACAAATGGGACGGGTATATCCGATACCCTACGGGTATTGGGCCATTGCCATCCCTAGATGTGTGATTCTTAGTCGTAGTCAACTAGGCTACAATGACATTGATTCGAATATTTGGCTATATTAAATAAGTCTAATGAACCTAGAACAATGTACTTAATATATTACTTGAATTTTTTGTTGTTATTTTAGATGAAAAGCCATCGCAAGGGGTTGATGTTATAGGTTCAACATTTGTATTTTTTAAAGTTTCATATAATTTTTAAGCTAGGGATCGAGGCAAGAAGTTCATAGCAAGATTGAGAAAGTGGACAGTTAACCATCAACCCGAAATAAGTATTCATGTAAAGACTTTTGTATAAACTTAGAAGAAATTTTTACAATTTAAGCTTCCGAGTAAAATAACTTCAGTAGCATACATGTATAAAGCAATTGTGATGTCATTATAAATAACTACAAAGTGAGGAATCAATGCATCTCTTATTTAATTATATGTATTTATAGTTTAGTTCTATTACCTACTACAAAGTGAGGAATCAATGCATCTCTTAGGTAGTGTTTGGTATGCAGGAATGAGAGGTGGAATGGAATGAGTGATTACGAGGGAATGAAGAAAAGAGTGTTTGGTTGGTCAATGGAATGGAATCACCCATTCCAAAAGGCATTTCATTCCCTCAAAATCATTCCTTCCACCCCCCATGTTTTTTTTCCATTCCATCCCCTCTTCCACCATTCATCAACAACACCACAACCCACGACCTTCGCCACAACCCACCACCACCCACCACAGACGCCATCGTCGCCACCCACCACCACCTCACCCCGACAGCCGCCGCCGCCGCCCACTTGCCACCGTTATCACCCACAGCTACGACCAACCGCCAACGCCACTCGCCGCCACCGCCCACCACCATCGTCGACGCCACCGCCACCACCTACCTCCGCCTCCACCACTAACCGCCACCTTTGCTGCCACCTACCACCAACGGCCACCTTGTCGCCACCACCACTCGTAGTCACCGCCACTCGCCGCCACCACCACCACCCATCGCCGCCGCCGACACCCACCACCGCCACCTATAACCACCCACAATCACTACCACCGACCACCACCACCACTCACCGCTAATTTTATTACTCCGTTTTTCTTGCCTACCGAACAATACACAATAATAATTCATTCCATTCACACGGTAACCAAACAAGACATGGAATGGTAATGATCCATTGCATTCCCTCGTCCATTCCATTACCTCGTCCATTCTATTCCTTCGTCCATTCCATTACCCCATACCAAACAGACCCTTATTTAATTATATGTATTTATAGTTTAGTTCTATTACCTAAATAAGTCACCGGTGTATTTCATTTGATGTTAGTTTCTCAAAAAATAATGTTTTTGTTTGGAATGCAAAGAAAAAAATAGTTATATCATTATAACAAACATGTTTACATAAAAATTTAGGTCACGAGACAGCGTTACATAACCACAGGGTTAAAATTTCCAAGCCACCTCCTGGACCAAGAATGCCAGACGATACACGTGGATTCACAATCGAACATGGACGGCTCATGACTATTGACGCTTAGAACCCTACCTGCCTTTATGCAAGTTTTTTTATGCACCAAGTATGCTATCAAACTCTGGATTATGGTCTTAAAAATGTGTAGTTTATCTGCAAAGGTTTTAATAGCGAATCGCGTGTATAGCTAGGTTTTTGTTTACAATATGTCTTTAATGGAAAGATATAATAAGTTTTGATTGTTTTGCTTAATTTGTAGGCATATGAGAGTTGTTTTATATGGTAAATGTGCATGTCACCAAGAGAAATTTTTTGTCACCATATGTATAATTTTGTGTCATCATGACGTTAAAGTACCCGACCAACGGGCGGGTATTAAACTAGTTATAATAGGGATTGCTATTTTTTATTTAAACAACATTATATAATTATAATTGTTGTTTCTTTTTCTATTTAAACAGTATCATACTTCTAATAAACGATTACAATTAGTGTCACGTAACATTTTTTCCTTCAATATCACTCTTAGAGTCCCGCTAATTTAGATTTTATTTTCTAGTTTAAGTTTTAAAACTTTATTTTCAAATATAAAACCGTTTTGTTTGGTAACTCTAATATATTTAAAACAATTTAAAAAAATATATATAGTTACCACTTACTATAAATCATTGTGTATAATGTAAATAAAGATGGTCAAATAAAAAAAATGTCAGTTTTTAAAGATTTGTACATTCTAATTTTAAACAATGTAAGTTATAATATAATTTTAAATCGATCATTGTATGTAATGAAAGTTGTTTAAACAGGGAAAAGATCAAATAGGAAGTTTATTTTGGCTAGGAAGTATAGGAAGCAATCTTAGCCGTTCATCTTATTTTTTAAAATTTTGGACGCGTGGGCTTTTTCGTCTTTTTACATTATCATATCTTCGTTCTAATTCGATTATAGATTTTGTTACCTCTCTTCTTAGTTCATCACTCTCATAACAGAATTGAAGATTCTATAACCCTAAATCGCCATCGATCGCAAATTCATCTCTTTTCAAACATTAATCTTGTTTCGTTCGTCAATTCGATAACCTCAATGTCTTCTTCAGACTCTGCTGGTATGTTTAGCTTCAATTTTGAGTAAATTTTTGTTATTTTTTCCGAATTTCATTGTTTTACGTTTTATAATTCGTGTTTCTGTTATTAATATTTGATTTTTCATAAGTTTAATTGTTATTGTTGTATAATTTAACATAATTTGTTCGTTTTGTTTCTTCATCATTTATTGCGTTCTAGTGAAGAGTTGCGTTTTATGATATTAATCAAATTATATGCATACAAACTTTTATTCTAAGATTTATGCAATATAAAGCTATAACTGTCATTGTTGTACAATTTTAGAGTTTTGTTCGTTTCATACATTGTTTTGTTTGTTCATCATTTGATGCGTTTTACTGAACGTATTGCGTTTTATGCTTTTATCCATAATAGTTCATATACAAACTTTAAAGGTCTGTATTTCTAAATTTTTATTCACATATTTTGAGATTTAACACTAAAAACATTATTATATAAGTTGTATTGCGTTTTATGGTTATTTGTTAAGTGTTTCAGATCACATGATGCGTTTTACTGAATGTATTGCGTTATATGATTTTATCCATATTAGTTCATATAAAATTTTAAAGGTCTGTATTTTTAAATTTTTATTAACATATTTTTAGATTTATCACTAAAAACATTATTATATTAGAGGTATTGCGTTTTATAGTTATTTGTTAATTGTTTCAGATAACATTGCCAAGTGGGAGGAACGTGTATGCATAAACAGTGTGTAACAACTCTCATCAAAATTCATATTTATTAAATTAAATTGTCCAATAGGAAACCCTAATTAAGAAACCCAAGTGATTCTGAACAAACCCTAAAATTTTCAGAACAATCGGAATTAGAATCAGGGCCCCTAAAACTCAGGGGGGGTAAAACCTAGTTGATATTATCTTTACAGATTTACGTGGAAATTGAATTTTAACGAATTGTCGACTCACCTGAGCTAGTTGGACACGTACCTACCCTACCCTAAAAATGTCACCTCAGGCGACACGCGGCACGTGCCACGGATTCTTCCGCGACTAGCGGGAGGTGCAAATTTTGGGTATAAATAGAAGGGCCTGGCACTTGCATTCTGTTGTTCGTTCGACGAAGAAATTCGTTTTAGGCACTGAGTTATGCTCTGTTTACCACAATTAACACACACGATTCACTAATCGACGCCGCAATCAGGGTAATAACTCGATCGCTGATACGATTCATTTTCCGATCGATCAATGTACTTAATGGATGTTTAAGTGCTACCCACATTAGGGTTTATGCTTTGTCATTCGTTGTTAATTCAATGGATGTTTAAGTATCGCACTTTGTCATTCGTTGTGAGGGTTGATCTCGTGAGTTATCGTAAATGCTGTATTAAGTTACTAACCGAATTGTGTGCCTGTTATTAAATTAGGTTAAAAGGCTAATCAGTAGGCTAGGCTCTGCTCAAATTAAATCTGCAATGTGAGTCATTCTCTTTTTATCAAATTTATTTACAAAAGCATGTTATTTTCAAAGGTTATAATTACAGTGATTAAGTTTATGTAATCACCAAGTTACAGCCGGTATGTGGGGTTTTGTATACATTACTTGATAACCGTCACTATTGGACAACGAGTTAGCCAATGAGTGATATGACCATAGTCACAGACACCATCGGGCGAAGAGGCTACCGATGGATGTTCGAGTGACAAGTACTGTGGGTAGTTGGTTTGATATCGGAAACATTGTAATCTCTCTTAATACTGTAAATTATAAGAACCGAGTCATTTTCATAAATAGAATGATTCACTTAGTATTTCCCGCTGACAAAACCTTTTTCAAACATGTTTCAGGTGATCTGTTGTGATCCAGGAAAAGTGCCGAGAAGCACTACAAGCTTAAGGAAGTGGCTCAGTATAAAATAAAGAAACATGTTTTGTAAAATAAAGATTTCTCCGTGAAATCTCAATATTGTAAATTACCGGGTTTTATCCCGAGTTGTGAAATAAAATAATCGGGAAATATTTCAGTTTTAAAAAGATCCTGAAGAAACTTCCGCTGTTAAATAAATACCACGGGATTTCTGTCCCGCGGCTCCTGAAACGGGTCAAACCGGGTCGGGGGCCGTGACACAGTGGAAGAAAGTTTTTCAAACCTAAAGTCAGTGGATCCATTACACCTGCTGTTGGAATGTTTTTTAAATAATTTGATGAGGCTTTTGCATTTTATCAGAGATATGCACTTGCTGCAGGTTTTTCTGCAAGAAAAAAATACCTCTTGGAAAAATGGTGGTGGTTTAGTGAAAATAAGATATATTGTCTGCTCAAAAGAAGGATTTCATGTTAGCAAAGAAATAGATTCTGGTTCAGTTGATGAGAATAGTAAAAAGATTGTTAGACGTAATAGAGGTTCAAAAAGAGTTGGATGCAATGCTCATGTGAAATTAATATTAGAGAACAATAATATGTTTAAAATTTACTACTTTGAAGAAGAACATAATCATATCTTTGTTGAAGATGAAGATATTCATTTCTTGCCGGCTGCCAGAAGTATCGATTATGTTAGAGAAAGTTTTATATCTGGATTGTCTGCAATCAATATTGGACCTGTTAAAGCATTCAATATTATGAAAACAATGTATGGTGGTTTTGGTGAAGTTGGTGCTAGTAAAGTTGATTGTAAGAATTATAGAAGGGATTTGAATCTTTACATAGGAGAATATGATGCAGAAATGGTAGTTAGGCGTCTTATTAGGAAGAAAGAATGTTGTCCTGGTTTCACATGTGATTATGTTATTGGTGAAGATAGAAGATTGAAAGGGCTTTTCTGGGCCGATGAGCAATCAAAAACAAATTATACAGTGTTTGGTGACATAGTTGGTTTTGATGCTACTTATAAATCAAACAAGTAAGTTTTTTTAATTTATTGCGTTATATATTCTATTGCGTTATATATCCTGTTCTATTTTTTCTAATGCTTTTTTAATTTTTTTTATGTAGGTATGATTTGGTTTTTGTACCATTTACTGGTATTGATAATCATTTTAGGAATGTCACATTTGGTGGTGCATTACTTGGTTCGGAGACTGCAGATTCTTATAGATGGCTTTTAAGGTGCTTTGTTAATGCTTTTGGAAGTGAGCCTAAAGTTGTTGTTACTGATCAAGATGCTGCAATGAAGAGAGCTATTAAGGATGTACTTTCAAGAAGTAGGCATATGTTATGTATGTGGCATATATGGGAGAAATTGAAGACAAAGGTATTAACTGCGTTTTATGATATAACAAACTGCAAATTTATATAGTTTTATTATTGCGTTTTATGTATTTTACAATAAGATCCCCAAACACTTTTATCAATAGAATTACAAAACAATTGCGTTTTACCATCAATGCATTATGTTTATCATTTTCAATATATTGTGTTTTAAATTATTGCGTTTTATGTTTAATAATTTTATTACTTTTTATACAGGTTGGTCCTGTTTTGTCAGCAAACATTGATTTTAATAAAAGGATGACTCAAGTTGTTTGGAATGATACTATTATTCCAGAAGATTTTGAAACTGAGTGGCATTCAATAATGTCTACTTTTGGATTGGAAAATCATGAGTGGTTAAAAGATATGTACGATCTTCGATTTAATTGGATTCCAGCTTATTACCATCGAGAGGATTTGGCTGGTCTTATGCGTACTACGTCTAGATGTGAAAGCGAGAATTACTTCTTTGGTCAGATTTGCAATCCAAGATGTACACTTGTTGAATTTTTCACTCATTTTGAGACTGCAATGGATATTCAAAGGCATGAGCATAGGAGGAATGATCATGATACAAGGTATATTCAGTGTAAGACCTGGAGTGACTTTGTATTGGAGAAACAAGCATCAGAAATATATACCAAAACAATTTTTAAGGATATTCAGATTGAAATTGATGCTGCCATTACAAAGTGTATGTCAAAGTCTCTTGATACTGTGGGTGAAGTTCAATATTATGAAATAAAGGATTTCAAACAGCCATGCACATCTTTATTCAAGGTATTTTTTAAATTTATATTGTTTTAAATATCTATTGCGTTTTATTTTTCCATCTTTTGTTGCGTTTTATCATTATATGATCATATACTTATTTCTGTATTATATTTATTATTCATTGCGTTTTATATTACATTTCACTAATTTTATATAGCTTTTTAATCTTATTTACAGGTGCAATACAGCAAACAAGAAGATGGTTTAAGTATAAGTTGTTCTTGCAAACGGTTTGAACAATTTGGTATATTGTGCCGCCATATATTTTATGTTCTACGGTATGATGATATTAACTGAGTTTCCTAGAAGATATGTTCATAGAAGATGGATTAGAGATGTTGTTTCAAATGGATCAAATAATTGCAATATTCGGTTTGATGAAATAGGTAGGAATAGTGAAATTGATAAAGTTTATAGAGAAATCGTTGTTGCAAATGAGTATGTGGTTAATAGGCTGGTTGGGGATTTAGATGAGCTGTGTCGTTACAGGGATCATATTAAAAGTTATATTGATAAAGCGGACGAGGTTATGGTTGCTACGCCGCCTCCTAGTCGCAAAGAAAGATTTGCTGATATTGGAGGGAACTTAGAAAAATCAGATTCTATGATTCGTGTCCCGATCAAAATAAGGACCAAAGGATGCGGTGTACAAAAAAGGATCAAGTCTAATCGTGAGATTGCAATTCAGAAATCATCAAAGATCCAGAAATCGTGCCGTGTATGTGGTGGAAAAGGACATAACAGTCGGACATGTAAAGATAAGGTTTCTTCTAATGCTATAGGTTCTAGCAATGCAATGTAAGTATGTATACAAATTCTGTCAAATTCTGATATCAATAAGAAAAAAAAAATTTGTCATTGCGTTTTATGATGTATAGGTTTCATCTCTTTTTGTAACTGCGTTTTGTGATATCCTTCATAAATATCAGCTTTTTTTGGTTAATTGCGTTTTATAATAACAATAGTATATTGTTATTTCGTTTTATACATAGAACAATATACTTTAAATGGAATTTTTTATTATTGCGTTTTATTATAACACAGATAATAGATCAAATTAAACAAGAAATGCAAGTAGATATCATAAACATTGCGTTATATAGATGATGATAGTTTAAAACAAAGATGATGTTTTCAAACTACAAAATAAAATAAAAATTACTAGCATGATCAGCATCATGGATCAAAGTTTGTTTCTTCTTCGGATGAGAACCCTAAGCTTCCATCAGGGATTTCCTCATCACTTTCAGATTCAACCCAAAGTTCAACCTGTGAGACTAGTGCCTTTTGAAGCTTCTCTGCAAATTTGCTAGCAGAGTTGTTGATGATTGGTATTTCAGATAATTGCTTCAAAAAATTTATATCCTCACTGGTAGATATGTCCTTTGGGTCATACATCTCCACATCACCATCGTCCCAAGTCACTGAAACTTTGAAAGTTTCCTCAATGAACTCCCAAGATGTAACCTGGGCATCTTCAGTTGCAGTTTGATTCGGATTTCCAAATCTTTTGTGTAGAATTCTGAATAGTGCGGCTGTCTGATCTGTGTAACAAGCAGGTGGTATACCTATTTCATTCATCCTTCTCAAAACATTATCATTGCAGTTTTGAAGAACAGAAGCAACGGAATGGTATTTTATTTTTTTTCCATCAAGGAATTGAAGAACGAAATTTTCTCTTTTAACCCACCAAACTGATAGTTGTTGATTAGCCATTTTAGGGTTTGTGTGTGTTTGGGTATTGGTGTATTTGGTGTATGATGAGAGGAATGTGAAAATAGTTTAGGGTTTTTGTTCTTATATAATGGATTGGTAGAGGGATTTGAATCATGTGTGTTAATAATAAAAATGATTATATTTTATTTTTTTCTTTGAATTGATTGTTCAATCATACAGTATTTTATCAGGAATCCAAAAGGCTTTTTAAGGCTTTTTGTCTAATCAATTTCCTTGTCATTAAGCTATCAGTTTTTTCTTTATTTTATCTACTATTCATTTTTTATAACATTGCGTTTTAGAAGATTATAATATATCAGTTTTATGATTGTCATTATTGTAATTTAGCTTTTAATTTGTGTTTTGTGTTAAAAAAAATAGTAAAAAAATTCATTGCGTTATAAAGGTATATTGCGTTATATGTTTGGAAATGAATAATTATGAAACACTTTGTAATGCGTTTTAGATTAAATAACTTATATCAAACAACAAATAAATAGACAATGTTGAGTTATAGCATACTATTAAAATGTTGCGTTTTATCTTTCACTATATATGTATCCTTTTTATAAATTTTAAATATATTATATAATTTTTTTATCAAAATAATGTTTAAATAATATGTTTAAAAGAAAGGATACATGTTGCGTTTTAAAATAACAAGCAATAAGAGCATTTTAAATATATCAACAAAATATTGCGTTATATGAAAATTATCCAAAAAGAAAAAAACATTGCGTTTTATAATAAGTAGCATTTCTAAATCAAAGTAACCAGCAAGATCAAGAAAATACTGCGTTATATTAAAATTATGCTAAAAGAAAAAACATTGCGTTTTATAATAAGTAGCAATTCAAAATCAAAGTAAACCAGCAAGAGCAAGCCTGTCTTTAATCCTTTCTAAACTAGTGTCATAAGATTCTTTTTTAAGTTTCGCACTGAGGTCTCGAAACTTCTTTGAGTCTTCAATAACAAAATCTTTTTGTTCGTTGATTTCGTGCAATAATATCTTTGCGATGAACTTTCTTCTTAAATCATCAAGTTGAGTTGTCTGCTTGTTGACTGGTTTTTTGTTTTTACCCTTCTTGATATTTGCAGGTTCTTCATATTCCTCATTAAACCCACAATCCCATTTCTCGACTGCTTCACCTTATAACATTCCATATGACGCATACAGAATATACCACAGTCAATGCCGTTATCTTTTGTCCTCCATTTCATCTCCATTCTAACAGGGGTTATTCCCTTTATTTCATCTGCTTTTTCATGTCCAACAGATTTAAGGTAAGCTGCCAAAGCATTCTTCTACAGAAAAAAAAATAAAAAATTAGGTGGTTTATATTTGTGTTTTAAAAGCATAAGTAAGAATACTTACTGTATTTTTAGGCACATCACCATATTTATTTTTATTTGTTTCTTCTTTCGCACTGTTGTCAATGATGAATATTTGTTTCTGTTCAAGATTGAACGAGATCACAAAGAAATGCTCTGAAAGGAGAATCGGGACAAGGATAATTTTAAAATCCTTTATGCTTTTTAGCTTTGCACCTTGAAGAATTTTTTTCAATGTTCTTTGTGAATGCTTCTATCATCTTTTCTTCATTTTCAGATTCTTCCTTATCACTCGATGTTAAAGCCTGCATAACATTAAACAAATTAACATATTATTGCGTTTTATGAAGATAATAAAACATACAGCTGCGTTTTATGAAGGTAATAAAACATACAGCTGCGTTTTATAGAACTTCATTCAAACAAAGTAAGCATTGCGTTTTATGAAAGAAATAAAGCTGGCAATTGCGTTTTATAAAACTTCATTCAATCAAACTTCAAATTACTTCATTATACGAATATTATTTCTATAATACAGAAAAATCTTGGAGTTTTGTTGTCTTTTGATCTTCTTTTTTCTTCTTCATTCAAAATATATGTCCAACAATTGATTACTTCTCCGGTGATTTCCAATCCTGGCCTCATTGTTTCAGCAGCATATCTATAGAGAAATACATGATCTTTAATTTCAAAGAGAGTGTCCCTGCAAAAAAAAAATTTAATTATAATATTTTGATTTTTGTTTTGTGTTAGTGTATATAAATGATTTTTTACATCATTTCTCCTTCTGCATGGAAAGCATATCCCGATATGTTGTTTTCGTGTGCCGTTCTTGCTTCCTTGATTGCTACTTGTCTTAGATAGTATGGTGAACAAAATACTTCTGGTACATTTTTCTGTCGATCTGGTCGTACCATCCTTGTGATTATTTCTTTTGTTTTGGTTATATCACTTGTTGGTTGTTCTTGATGAACTGATTTTGCAGGTGTTTTATACGGATTTTCTTGTGGGTTGAGGAATGATGTGTTTTGAATTAGATCACTGATTTCCTTTTCAGTATTCTGTTCTTCAATTCTATCAAACATTGTTTGTATTCAAGTAATTTGAACTTCTTTTTCGATTGTTTTATTTTCAGATTCCGCTTGAATTTCAGTTTGTGCAGCGTGGCGAGTAGCATCAACTTCAACTTCATTTTCATCAACATTTGAAGACAACTGATAAATTTTCAAATCAAAGGATGGTACCTCATCATCATGAATTTTCTTTTGATTTGATTTTTTTTCTTCTTCATCTGTCTTTTTTATTATCTCCAACATTAATGATGGAGTTTCTTCGCTAAATGATGATTGTTCCATTGAAGGTTTTTCAATGTGTGTTTGCAGAATAGATGCAGGTTCATTGTCATTGATTTTTTCTGGATTGGAGGAGTGGACTATAGCTATGTTATCCTCATTGCGTTTTGCATCATGATCATTGCGTTTTACAATCAATGGAGTTGAAATGATTTGATTTTCGGTGTCTTCATTTTGGCTCAAATTTAGAAATCTTGATGGTGTTTCCATCAGAGTTGAATCAATATTAACTTTCTTGTGCTTTTTAGCTTGATGGTTGAATTTTTCAATCAATGACTCCCATTCGTTTACTTTGTTATGAACAGCTTCACTGTTTGGATATTCTTCAACGATCTCATCTATGCGTGATTGGATGCTTTCGAAAATTTCTTCAAACCCTTTAAAATGATCATCCAAGGCATTCACAAGATATTCTTCATGTGATTTTTTATCTTCAATGTTCTTCATATTTTCATCGCCACTTTTTGTTGAATGAATGTCAGAAAGACCTTCACTTTGATTTTGAGATGGCATGAAATTACGCAGTCGGCATTGACTGTCTACCCACAGTTTATCTTTATTTCCTATTGATGGTTTAATGAAGAATTGCCCCCATGATCCTCCACTTTCTGTATGTGTTTTCTCAGTTTCATTGGTTTTAAGTGGGCTGTTTTGAACATCCTCTTGATTCTCTTGTTCAATCCAGTCTGATGCATCTTTAAGTAAGGTGTTTCCATCTTTTATATTGATGTTATGGTGTTCTTCAGCATCTTCTTCATCTTTTTCTTCAGATTCATCTTGACAAATTTCTTCGTTTTCATTCTCAGATTCAGATGGACAAACATAAAATTCATCCTCCTCCTCATCTTTCTTTTTTTGTTTATTCTTTTTGACTTTTTTCTTTTTATCCATTACAAGACATCTCCCCTCATTTTGCGCAGCAATTTCCAATTCATCTTCAAATTCTTGTAATGTTGTAGAGTTTATTTTATCAAGAGAGAACTCTTCAGTGTTTTCAGCATCGACAAATCCTTGTTTTTTGTAAGCATATAGTATCTGTGTAACACCTCAAAAATTCGTGTTAAATAAATAAATAAAATAACGACACGTGTCTTGTAAGACAAAAAGCGTTATAAACTCGGATTTATTAAAAATGTTTGACAGGATTTAAAAGTGTCGTCATGTTAACTTTTGCACCTCTGAACGACCTCGTTATAAATCCCAAGACTCAAATCATATTAAAAACATCTAGTATATGTTCAAGTTCAGTGAATTATAGCAATGAATGATTCATAATTTAATTGGTGGACTCCTACGAAGAAATTTGCACGGTAAACCTTATTGTTCGGCACTTTCTAAAAGACTCCAAGACTTTCACACAACATAACATGGTGGTGCATACTATACATGACCCAAATTTGAGGCCCCATATTGATAAAAAACGGCCAAGAATCGTTTATACTCAGTTGCCCCTTCAAATCATTGAAAAGCCAACATTTTGGTCCCTGATGAATTGTTGCGCACCGCAACAAATAATTGTTACGGTGCGCAAGCAGTGCCCAGTAAACAGAAAACAGGCTGCAGCCTGTTTTGCGCGATTATGACAGATCCCACTGGTATTTCTCACTATTGGGCGACCCCTAAACTGTTCTAGAGCACTAGGGACATGTGTATACCAATTGTGGTGTGTGCTAGACCTTGTTGTCAACCAATTGTGGTGATTGAATTCACTATAAAAGGCCACAAGTGTTCAAACAATTCCTCACACCTTCATCTGCATTTGTGGATCACTTCTGGAGCTCAAACTTCCTCTCAAGTGTTCTCTAATCGTGCATAGGACTCTTGTAAGTCTGCTAATCCTTCCTTAATTGAGTTTAGCTTAGTATTTTAGCTAAAAGTCAAACCGTCGTAATTACGGTTTGCCTTCGAGATTAGTCAACAATGGCTCAGTCATATCTCGAATTAAAAGTAGATATAAGTAGGTAATTACATGGGTAATAAACCCTTAAAAGGGTCCCCCCTGATTACCACTCTAACCAGGTCAAAAGTCGGGTCAAACTAGTTTATAAAAAGTCAACAGAATACTTAAAATGCTATTTATGCATAATTAACATTATAGATCATATACAACCTGTTGGATCATTGTTATAACTTGGTAATTAGTGTAAGAACATGTCTAAACATGTTCAACCCGACAATTTCCGGTTTAGACCCGGTTCGGAACCGAAAGTCGCATAGCTTGACTTATACTTTGACTTTCAGTTCTGACCCGTTATGGTATGTTTTAGAAATGCCTTAGAGCTTCATTTGAACCAGGTTACATGTTAGTACAACCCTCTGTGATTATACACCTTGGTTCATTAGTTATCCAATTAATATGCATGTTTCCGTTAATTGCCCATATGTTGACCATTATGCCCTTATTGCCTTAAAACGTGATTTTTGAAAATGTAAAAGAGTAGAAACTTTAATTATTGATATATAAACTTGTATGCAAAGTTTGACATCAGTTTGAATTGTAGATTAAGAGTTATGCTCATTATCGCAAAATGAATGCTTTATGTTAATAAAATGGCGTAATTAGCGTATAGCCTACTTAAACATACTTTTTGATATCAAATCTTTTACCCACTGATGTAATATATTATTTTGGGAATTTTAAAGATTTGTAATTAATTTTAAGCTGAGCATAACTCATAGTCGTAGGCTTAATCCGGTAAATGTCGGTTTTGCCCTTACGGGCCATAAAATGAGTTTTACATATCAAAACGACTCCAAACCTTTTGCTACTGATTAGTTATGATAAATAAATTATTTTAGACCTTCTGGAATAATAAAAATATCAGCTTTAGGTATTGAACCCGTAAACGGCTCCTAATCGCCTTATTTAGCGTTTCTAGCGCATAGTATGTACTAATACTATTTTTAAACATACAAGGGTGATACCTACTGATGTTTTAGTCAAATTATAACATTTTAACAGTAAGCAAAAGTTGGTTATCTCAGACTTCAGTTTTGAGCTTTTCGGCTTTTGTGAAATTACCAAAATACCCCTACGGGGCATAGTTTGGTTATAGTTGATAAATTTCACATATCTAAAATACCTTACTGTTATAAATCAGTAAACTAAGTATTTTTGCTGATTATATCAGACCTGTAACTCGGTTAAACATTTAAACTCTTTTATAAACTTTTAAATGACCAAACTACCCCTACGGGGCCTAGTTTGTGTTTAAACACGTTTCGGGCATAATGAAAGACATCTTACTGATGTCACAACATATTTGAGGCATAATTAACTTAGGAAACCTGTATATAGCTCTCACGAATACCCGTCACGCTTATTACGCGTACGGTTCGGTTTATGTAACAAGTTTACATAAATTAGCCGAAACGGGTCAAACCTTAATGGTTTTATCTCAAAATCCAGAATGTGAATAATAAACCCATATTAAGCAAGTCTCTGAACTTGTCGGGTCTAAATCACATTCTATCCGGTCTTCGCTTAATCGTGCGTACGAACCGTATCTTTGAAACTAGCCGGTCTAAGCTTAAGCTTAATTAAAGACCCGTTAGGATTCTAATAGGTTATTATAAACCTTCGTTCCAGATTAGGAGAACCAGTAAAAGCTACGTGCATTTTGCTTATTGTGATTTATACATTGCTCAGGTAAATACTTTTAACTTATTTTCCCTATACGGGCTTGGGTTACGGTATATAGCATACCGCTTGATCGAGCATCAAATCTCCACAAATGAGTGGGTAGTTGAATAATTTGATTGGCTCGTTTAAACAGTCTTGATTACTTAAAGCCTTTGGGGGGTTAATGACCATGTCCCGGATATCCTTGGCATCATCTTACGAGATGGCCACGACCTGAGCACGGGGTGTAGGCGTACACCCGTCAGTGTATAACTCTATGATGTGGTGTATCTATTGATCTTTAACCCGGACAAGATCCGGGCGACTGAACGCACAAGTAACATGTAATTCGTTCACAAGATTATAATATTAAATAATTCTCCCAAGTTAAATAAAATGTTTATGCCATGTGCATCCAAACCAATTTTAAATCATTTTCCAAAATGAGTCAGTTGATTGTATTTACCAGTGTAAACTGACGTATTTTCCCAAAAAGATTAAATGCAGGTACTAAGCGAAATTGGCTGGGATTTCTCCTTAGCATCATTAGAAGTCTCGCAAGCTTAAGATGCCTGAAGTCTGTTGAACTATTGTTTCATATTTTATTTCGATCCGTTCTGTGGATAAACATCCGAACGTTGTGATACTTGATATTACAATAATAAATTCGGTTGTATTATATTTTCAATTGATTCCGCTGTGCATATTAATATTGTGTTGTTTGACTATTATGTTGCCAACCATGACGTCACGATACTCCCCACCGGTGACACGTGGAAATCCGGGGTGTGACAGGTTGGTATCAGAGCCAACATTGAGTGAATTAAACACTATCCCTTAGTGTTTAATCTCAATGACACAGTAGCACATTCCTTTACCTTCTGAGTCTAGACTTAACTTAGGAATATTCTCAATCCTAATCTAGAAATTTTTACTTCCAAATTTTTATTGGATACGTCGCCAAGCGAAGAAGCCGTGATAGGAGTTCTCCACACCCGGAGCCCTGAGATGCTGAGCTTCGTGCCGCGGCTAGAATGAAACGAGCATCCAAGGAGAAAGCATTCAGAAATAAAATGAAGAAGAAACTCCTTTTACTGAAGATCGTTTCCTTATTAGTCCTTATAAGGACATAATTATCTTTCAGTCCCTACGAGGACAACATTATTCCTTTTAAGTCCCGCTTAGGGCAACTTTATACTTTTATTTTTATATAGTGGAATGATTAAGTTTAAACTTTCATTCTAAACAAGAAATATTAAATAAATGGAAAATAACATCTCCTTTTTGCAAGATCTACCATTATAATAAAATGGCAAAATCTAAAAGGACAAGACCTAGCTTCGGGTCATATTAAGACCGGCCAAGATGGCAGTTCCTCAATTTAGATTCAGATCCTTATTAACATTTCAATTTAGAAATTGCTCTGCGTTAATTATTATAAAGAATCTTAAGAGTGAAACCTAGCCTGAGTGTCATTATAAAGACCTGGCCAAGATGGTAAGACCTGTTTAAAAGATTCGAATCCCAGTTAACATCTGAAAACGTGTTAACGCTCCTGGCAGACGTGATTCATTAAAAATCACACACGTCATTTTTATATAGGATTCTTCAAAAGATTCCTAACCCAGTTTAATGATCTCTGAATCCTGGGTTTACATCATTAATTAAGATGATCATATTTTAACCATACGTGGTAACATAATGCCTACGGGCCCTGCTCATTTCCATATGAGCCAAAAGACAGTGGTAGCGATGACTCCCTGTCAGATAAAGGTAATGAACTAGGTTCAAACCTCAAATGCTTTGATTCTCTGAAATCCTAGCATATAATTTATAATTGTCCTTGTGACTAGGCCTATTGTGCCAATATACTTTCATGCTTTGATTCTCTGAAATCATAGCTTAAAAATTTATAAATGTCCTTGTGACTAGGCCTATTGTGCCAATATACTTTCATGCTTTGATTCTCTGAAATCATAGCTTAAAAATTTATAAATGTCCTTGTGACTAGGCCTATTTTGCCAATATACTTTCATGCTTTGATTCTCTGAAATCATAAGCTTATAATTTATAAATGTCCATGTGACCAGGCCATTGGGTGCCACTAATAAAACTGTTAATGTTTTATAATTAGGATAAATTATAATAGAAATCCTAAACCTATTTGATTAATAAATTAACCAAATATGGTCTTTGGTTACCATGGTTAATGAATTTCCCTAAGGGGCAATTCCGTAATAAACATCCCTTAGAAGGGAAGTACCTACGGGCTATAGTTAATGTCCTCTGAGACTAAAGACAGTGGTAGCCTATAGCTCCCTGTCAGGAAAAGGTAATGAACTTTGATTCAAACCTTAATACCACGATTCCCTGAAATTATGGCTTATAAATTTAACTTGTCTACGCGACTAGGCCATTTGTGCTATTATTAATTTATGAATTAGGATTTATGATAAAAATCCTGAATAAAATAAATATCTTTCCTTTCCTGCCAGTATGCATTTTAAAAAGAATCTTAAAGGTAAAACCTAGCTTACGCGGCCAAGATGGTGAAACCTACTCAAGGGATTCAGATCCTTGATAACACCTAAGAACGTATTAGCCCTCCTGACAAATGTGATATGATAAAATCACAACAGTCATCCCTATATTGGAAATTTTTAAATTCCTAATTGGCCTTATGATCTAGAAATCGTGGCTTATATCATCTTGTGAGATGATCATATTATAAACATCCGTGAGTGATGAAGTGCCTACGGGCTAAACTTGTTGTCCGATAAGACAACGACAGTGGTGGTCTTTGGCCTCCTTCCTAAAAATGTTTTACTATGTCTAAACATAATAGTCTATATGATCAATGCGATCATGACTAATATCATCTAATACGATGATCATATTATTTAACATCCTTTAGTGATGTTTTGCCTACGGGCTATAATATATTGTCCATTTGTGACAAAGACATTGTGATCTTTAAGATTCCCTGTCCAAGGTAGTGAGCTATGCTCAAGCCTAATAGTCTATATGATCAATGCAAGCATGACAAAAATCATCAATACGATGATTAAAAATTTTAACATCCTTAATGATGTTTTGCTTAAGGGCTATATTATATTATTCAAATAAGACAAGGCAATTGTAATCTTTTGTGATTCTTTGCCCAAGGGGGTGAGCTATACGCAAATCCCATAGTCTATACTATCATTGCGATCCTGACTAGTATCATCAGTATGATGATCATAATATTTGCATCCCTCGTGATGAAATGCCTACGGGCTATACTTTATTCTAGTGTCGGTAAGACAAAGATAGTGGTGATCCTTATGATCCCCTGTTCAAAATAGTGTGATTATACCCAAACCTAATAGTCAATATGATCGATGTGATCATGACTAATATCATTAGATACGATGGTTATATATAAACATCCATTAGGGATGTTAATTGGCTTACCTTTCTGCCAAATGAATTGTCTTTCAAGACGATGACAGTTGTAGTCTATGACTCCCTGTCCAAAGGTGAAGAACCACGTTCAAACCTTGAAGCCCTAATCTAACAAGATTGCGGCTAATAAATTAAGGTCCTTGGTGATAGACCATCGAGTTATGTTTTAAAGTCATTCATGACAAGCCTAAGTGCTATAATTTGTCATTCGTGACAAGCTAACATATTAAATGTTAACATTCCTGGTGATGTGCCTTTGTGCCAAATTTGATAAATGTCCTTATGACAAGGCCGTTTGTGCCATATCTAAATGACCTTTACGACAAGGCCTTCGCGCCATATGATTACTTACGTCCTTCATGACTGGGCTTTATGCCATATCTTTCTACGTCCCTCGCAACAGGCTTCTATGCCATATAAGTATATATATATAACCAAAGTCATGTAAGGCTAGCCTTTGAGCTAATTATAATCGTCCTTGTGACAAAGACCGTTGTGACATTATGGTCCCCTGTCAAGCAGGTATTGGACTCGCTCCAAACCTTGAATGAAATTGATAGTCCTCTTGTGACCTAAGCTAAATGTAATAGATATACATTCAAATAGCATTCATTAAGAATGTTCGGGACATAATGGCCTATACGGATTGTGGATGCCGTGGCTAATAAATGTCAGGTCATCAAGATGATGACTAATAATGGTTTAATTTTGTAATTAGTACCAAGTTTTGAGTATGGAAAACTCGGAAGAGATAGGCAATAGTCGCGATGCTATTAATGCGACAAAAGCAAGTAAAGTCTCAAACGTAAACCTCAACATTTTTGGAGTTAATCTCCAAGCGGTGGTTAACGCAACAGTTGGAAAGGTCATGGGAAAAGGTCATGAGACAATCCAAAGAGCCGAATGCTTCTCGCTCTAAATCTCATTCAAAACCATGTTTAATTGCTCATGAGGAGAGCTATGTTCACACTTCAAATATGAAGGATGAACCAAAGAAGGAGGATAACTCCCAGAAATCTGAGAAAGAGAGCAAGTACAGGCTTAATAAAAAGCAACGAAAGTTCAGTAAGAAGCCTGTATACCTCAGAGACTGCTTCAGCATTATTAGATGGATGTTTTATATCCATTAGGAATCATTTTCCGATGTCCTAGTTCCGTTAAATATAAGGACTCAATATAGTGATAAAAATCGATCGGTTGCCTTAAAAATCAAGCCCATATTGTGGGTGATAGGAAGCAATTAATTATCAAGACTCCTTATGAGACAACCCTCATAATTACATGTATCCGTGCGATTAATTAATATTAAACATAAAAAAAATGGTGGAACTGGCCGTCCCCGGAATCGAACCTGGGTCTAGGCCACACCCTTTCGCGCGCCTAGCCAACCGAGCTAGGTGCCTAGTTTGTGAAATTTCCATTTTGATTAAATATAAGCACATGTACAATAACTTCTTATATTCTTCAATAAGTCACCTACTTATCCTCATTATGTTGACTAAGTATTAGAATCCAAGATTTTACCTCTATATTTTAGTTACTCTTGGCTTGCTTATGTTGACTAAACACTAGAAAGGACCTTATTAGAAAAACCTAGTATCCGTTTCGCGAAAAGGGAAAAGACGGAATAAGAATTTTCCGACTCTCGCCATAAAAGTTCTAGACAGTCGACAGTATGTCGCAAATTTTAATTCATTGGCTGAGATAGTACCATATTCAGTATACCCAAAAATCTAAGCTTAAAGCACATAATTATTAGTGGTTTGACTGCTAAGAGATACGTTTGGGTTCGGATGCTAATAAGTCTCTCATAAGATCTTAAGCTTAGCAAACTTTTAGAAATTTTTCCCATAAAAACCCCAGATATTAAGTGTGAGGGAAAAAGTTACAGACGAAATCGAAAGAATCATTTCTTTTGTTCCTATCAGAAACCTTCAGTCGTATGTTTTCGAAATGTCCTCTTTCTAAGAGGAAGTGCGTCAGCATATATAGTTGATATCTATTTAATCTCTATCAATTCCGAATCCCAGATGATATGATAAAAGCGCCATATGAGGATTGGTGTATCTTAATAAGTTCCATAGATTGCTTCCATGCCTGATCAGTATGGAGGTTTAATGCATGGGACCACAAAGATATTCCGAGAGGTCATATGGTACTAAAGTCAACTAATGGTATTCAAAAGAGATATCTAGAATGGAATTGCCCAAGTAAATGTTCCAGATTAAGGAATTCGTGGACTAGTAACATAAAGGTGTCACTTATTTGACACAAGCAATGACGGATGAACTGGAGTCTGAGATATAGAAATCTCTGTAACCTCCTTGTATCTTAACTATCTTCTCCTAAGATTACCCTGTTTACCCATGAGGGACAGGTAGGATTAAGATTTATATCTCATTTAAAGGCTGTATTATTATGAAATCTCCAAGACGGCTAGTACCGTCATTGGAAGAATCGAAACCCTGATAACTAAATAGAGGGTTCACATAGCCTAGCTCGATACTTCGATAGTTTAATATTGTTAAATAAGAAAGACGGTTCATTTTGCTTATGCATTATTTACCGCGACCCTAATTAGGCAATGATTAAGAATTGCCAACAGCTGCCCTGAATCGTCGACTTGTTCGACTAACTACAAGGATCAGCTAACCATTAAAAATTTGTTAAGTAGTGGTTGGAATAACCATCTCACCTTAAGATAAGCATTTCTATAATAGTTGATATGCAAGCATCAAGGTTGCTCCTTTAGAGACCTTGTAAAGATAAAATGATAAACATCTATTGTAGGGGCAATAGATTGGTAAGTTCAATTACTAGGATCTGAGGGCAAATTATTGGTGGATAGGCTTGAAAAAGTCTGTAGCCACCTATGTAGCTAGATGCTTGACATGTGCGCAAGTCAAAGCCGAGCATCAGAAACCGTCAGGCTTGCTGCAACAGCCTGAACTTACTACGTGGAAGTGGGAAATGGTAACTATGGATTTATCACCAAGTTACCTAAGGCAAGGAAAGGAAATGATACGATATGGGTCATAGTTGATAGACTGACTAAGTCAGCACACTTCTTACCCATCAAGGAGACTTATAGCTCCGATATGTTAGCCCAGTTATACGTAGATAAGATTGTAGCTTTACATGGCATACCTGTGTCTATTATCTCTGACAGAGATACTAGATACACGTCCCATTTTTGGAAAAGCTTCCAACAATCTTTGGGCACACGTTTGAACTTTAGTACGGCTTACCATCCTCAGACAGACGGTCAGAGTGAGCGTACTATTCAAACGTTAGAAGACATGCTACGTGCATGTGCGATTGACTTGGGTGGTAGTTGGGATAAGCACCTACCCTTAGTCGAATTCTCCTACAACAATAGCTACCACACCAGCATTAAGGCTGCGCCTTTTGAGGCATTATATGGTAGAAAGTGTAGATCGGCCATTTGTTGGGCAGAAGTTGGAGACGTCCAATTATCAGGACCAGAGATAGTGTTCGAAACAACGGACAAGGTTGTCCAAATTCGTGACCGTCTCAAGGCTGCCCGTGATAGGCAGAAGCGAAAAGCTTTTAACTTTGAAGTAGGTGACAAAGTCCTACTTAAAGTATCACCCTGGAAGGGAGTGATGCGATTTGGTAAGAAAGGCAAGCTAAGCCCGAGATACATAGGACCTTTCGAGGTCATCGAACGTGTCGGGTCAGTTGCCTATAAACTAAACTTACCAGAAGAGCTCAGTGGAATTCACAATGTGTTCCACATATGCAATCTGAAAAAGTGTTTCGCTGACGAAACACTGGTTATACCACACACAGATGTGCATATAGACGAGAGCTTGAAATTTGTGGAAAAACCTTTGTCGATTGAAGATCGACAGGTAAAGAAGCTTCGAAGGAAGCATGTACCTATTGTAAAGGTCAAATGGGATGCCCGTAGAGGTCCCGAATTCACGTGGGAGGTTGAATCCACCATGAAAGAAAAGTACCCTCATTTGTTTCAGTAAATCTCGGGTCGAGATTTATTTTAAGGGGGTGAGGATGTAACACCTCAAAAATTCATGTTAAATAAAATAACGACACGTGTCGTGTAAGACAAAAAGCGTTATAAACTCGGATTTATTAAAAATGTTTGACAGGATTTAAAAGTGTCGTCATGTTAACTTTTGCACCTCTGAACGATCTCGTTATAAATCCCAAGACTCAAATCATATTAAAAACATCTAGTATATGTTCAAGTTCAGTGAATTATAGCAATGAATGATTCATAATTTAATTGGTGGACTCCTACGAAGAAATTTGCACGGTAAACCTTATTGTTCGGCACTTTCTAAAAGACTCCAAGACTTTCACACAACATAACATGGTGGTGCATACTATACATGACCCAAATTTGAGGCCCCATATTGATAAAAAACGGCCAAGAATCGTTTATACTCAGTTGCCCCTTCAAATCATTGAAAAGCCAACATTTTGGTCCCTGATGAATTGTTGCGCACCGCAACAAATAATTGTTACGGTGCGCAAGCAGTGCCCAGTAAACAGAAAACAGGCTGCAGCCTGTTTTGCGCGATTATGACCGATCCCACTGGTATTTCTCACTATTGGGCGACCCCTAAACTGTTCTAGAGCACTAGGGACATGTGTATACCAATTGTGGTGTGTGCTAGACCTTGTTGTCAACCAATTGTGGTGATTGAATTCACTATAAAAGGCCACAAGTGTTCAAACAATTCCTCACACCTTCATCTGCATTTGTGGATCACTTCTAGAGCTCAAACTTCCTCTCAAGTGTTCTCTAATCGTTCATAGGACTCTTGTAAGTCTGCTAATCCTTCCTTAATTGAGTTTAGCTTAGTATTTTAGCTAAAAGTCAAACCGTCGTAATTACGGTTTGACTTCGAGATTAGTCAACAATGGCTCAGTCATATCTCGAATTAAAAGTAGATATAAGTAGGTAATTACATGGGTAATAAACCCTTAAAAGGGTCCCCCCTGATTACCACTCTAACCAGGTCAAAAGTCGGGTCAAACTAGTTTATAAAAAGTCAACAGAATACTTAAAATGCTATTTATGCATAATTAACATTATAGATCATATACAACCTGTTGGATCATTGTTATAACTTGGTAATTAGTGTAAGAACATGTCTAAACATGTTCAACCCGACAATTTCCTGTTTAGACCCGGTTCGGAACCGAAAGTCGCATAGTTTGACTTATACTTTGACTTTCAGTTCTGACCCGTTATGGTATGTTTTAGAAATGCCTTAGAGCTTCATTTGAATCAGGTTACATGTTAGTACAACCCTCTGTGATTATACACCTTGGTTCATTAGTTATCCAATTAATATGCATGTTTCCGTTAATTGCCCATATGTTGACCATTATGCCCTTATTGCCTTAAAACGTGATTTTTGGAAATGTAAAAGAGTAGAAACTTTAATTATTGATATATAAACTTGTATGCAAAGTTTGACATCAGTTTGAATTGTAGATTAAGAGTTATGCTCATTATCGCAAAATGAATGCTTTATGTTAATAAAATGGCGTAATTAGCGTATAGCCTACTTAAACATACTTTTTGATATCAAATCGTTTACCCACTGATGTAATATATTATTTTGGGAATTTTAAAGATTTTTAATTAATTTTAGGCTGAGCATAACTCATAGTCGTAGGCTTAATCCGGTAAATGTCGGTTTTGCCCTTACGGGCCATAAAATGAGTTTTACATATCAAAACGACTCCAAACCTTTTGCTACTGATTATTTATGATAAATAAATTATTTTAGACCTTCTGGAATAATAAAAATATCAGCTTTAGGTATTGAACCCGTAAACGGCTCCTAATCGCCTTATTTAGCGTTTCTAGCGCATAGTATGTACTAATACTATTTTTAAACATACAAGGGTGATACCTACTGATGTTTTAGTCAAATTATAACATTTTAACAGTAAGCAAAAGTTGGTTATCTCAGACTTCAGTTTTGAGCTTTTCGGCTTTTGTGAAATTACCAAAATACCCCTACGGGGCATAGTTTGGTTATAGTTGATAAATTTCACATATCTAAAATACCTTACTATTATAAATCAGTAAACTAAGTATTTTTGCTGATTATATCAGACCTGTAACTCGGTTAAACATTTAAACTCTTTTATAAACTTTTAAATGACCAAACTACCCCTACGGGGCCTAGTTTGTGTTTAAACACGTTTCGGGCATAATGAAAGACATCTTACTGATGTCACAACATATTTGAGGCATAATTAACTTAGGAAACCTGTATATGGCTCTCACGAATACCCGTCACGCTTATTACGCGTACGGTTCGGTTTATGTAACAAGTTTACATAAATTAGCCGAAACGGGTCAAACCTTAATGGTTTTATCTCAAAATCCAGAATGTGAATAATAAACCCATATTAAGTAAGTCTCTGAACTTGTCGGGTCTAAATCACATTCTATCCGGTCTTCGCTTAATCGTGCGTACGAACCGTATCTTTGAAACTAGCCGGTCTAAGCTTAAGCTTAATTAAAGACCCGTTAGGATTCTAATAGGTTATTATAAACCTTCGTTCCAGATTAGGAGAACCAGTAAAAGCTACGTGCATTTTGCTTATTGTGATTTATGCATTGCTCAGGTAAATACTTTTAACTTATTTTCCCTATACGGGCTTGGGTTACGGTATATAGCATACCGCTTGATCGAGCATCAAATCTCCACAAATGAGTGGGTAGTTGAATAATTTGATCGGCTCATTTAAACAGTCTTGATTACTTAAAGCCTTTGGGGGGTTAATGGCCATGTCCCGGATATCCTTGGCATCATCTTACGAGATGGCCACGACCTGAGCACGGGGTGTAGGCGTACACCCGTCAGTGTATAACTCTATGATGTGGTGTGTCTATTGATCTTTAACCCGGAAAAGATCCGGGCGACTGAACGCACAAGTAACATGTAATTCGTTCACAAGATTATAATATTAAATAATTCTCCCAAGTTAAATAAAATGTTTATGCCATGTGCATCCAAACCAATTTTAAATCATTTTCCAAAATGAGTCAGTTGATTGTATTTACCAGTGTAAACTGACGTATTTTCCCAAAAAGATTAAATGCAGGTACTAAGCGAAATTGGCTGGGATTTCTCCTTAGTATCATTAGAAGTCTCGCAAGCTTAAGATGCCTGAAGTCTGTTGAACTATTGTTTCATATTTTATTTCGATCCGTTCTGTGGATAAACATCCGAACGTTGTGATACTTGATATTACAATAATAAATTCGGTTGTATTATATTTTCAATTGCTTCCGCTGTGCATATTAATATTGTGTTGTTTAACTATTATGTTGCCAACCATGACGTCACGATACTCCCCACCGGGCCCACCGGTGACACGTGGAAATCCGGGGTGTGACAATCTGTATGAATCATTACGTTTTAGAATATAATCAATTCAAATTTTGTTGCGTTTTAAAATATAAATCATTGTAAACAACTTACACAACTAATTTTTTGTAACTTTAAATACATTGCGTTTTACAAAAAACATTGCGTTTTACACAAGCATTGCGTTTTAATAAAGCATAGTTTTAAACAAACAAATAAAATAATATAAACAAGTCATTGCGTTTTGTAACTTTATATACATTGCGTTTTAAACAAACATATTTTAAACAAAGAATATAAACAAGCAGCCTAAACAAGCATTCAGCAAATATGTAGAAATAATGAAAGATCAGATTTCATACCGCTAACAATGCAATAGGTCCATTGAAGAGCTTGTCATTTCCAGGCCATTGTCTTCTTGTTCGCCTTAAAACAGTCAGAATATATTCACACCAATTAAAATCCTGGGTTTTTTTGTCACTTTTCATTGATGGCAAGAATCTTTGATTAACGTTACTACTTTGCATTGCCTCTGCCATGACCGTAAAAAATATAACCAAGAAGTTTAGTTTGAACCTTCTTCCAAGCTCATTTCTTGATTTTAAATATTTAATCAAGTTGGCCGCATACATTCTCTTCAACATATCTTTGCTGAATTGACCGCGCCAGAATTTAATTATAAGATCAGTTTCATTTGGCCTCAAATTTTCCTTAATCTGTGTTTTTCCATTTGGTATTTGAAATACCTTTTGGATCAATTCAGCTGTGATCTTAATCTTCTCATCTCCTGTATTTATCTGATCATTTTCAGCATCAAAGTTTTTTACCAGCCAATATCCGAATTTGCGTGGAACTGAATGTAGCTTGAATGATAGTATGCTCTCAAACCCTATTTCTCTAACAACTTTCCTTTGCTCTTTTGACAAACTTTCAATATAATCTTTTAGATTATTGACTGCACATCTTATGTTTATTTTTTTTCCGTCGTAATCATAATATGGTTGTGGTTCTGGTTGTTCTTCTGTTTTATCTTTCCTCAATGATCTTTTTGGTTTTGATTCTGCCTTTTCCTTCTTTTGATCTTTTGTCTGTTTCAGTCTTGGTGGTGGATCAACAAAATCATCATCTGATACATTGAAGTGTTTTAGAAACATATATTTTTTTCATGAAAGTTGTTAAATGCGTTTTATGTTACCTGAATTTACTTGTTGTTGTTTGGAAGTATGCAGAACTATAGCTCGACTAGAATTTTCATCCTTTGGATCAGAAACTGTATCTTCTGAAGATTCTGTCACCACTTTCTTTCTTCTCCTTTTTTGTTTTTCCTCTTGTTTTTTTAACTTTAAACAGAATAATGAAACAATGTCAATTAACAAATTTATGATAAAACGCATTAGCTAACACTATAAAGATAAAAAACAGTAATTCATACTTTTAAGATAAAACGCAATACTTTACATCATATTATTTAACACACCAAATTAACATTACATAATCTCATTTTGTTTTTTATGATATTTTAATATAAAACGCATTAGTCAAGTAAAAAAAAAGCATTTGATAGTATTATGATAAAACACAATAGTTAACAACACATGTTTCTCAGCAAATTCAAAGATAAAACGCAATGATTCATACAGATACTATATCATAAATTCGATTACAATTATCATAATAATAATCTCTTTGTTTCTTCAAATTTATTAAGATAAAACGCATTAGTTCACAATATATAAATCCCATAAAAAGCATAAGCACCCTAGGTCATAGTTTTAACATAAAACGCAATGTAGTCTCTAATAACAAAAATGTTAACATAGGTATAAGATATCACTCATTAACAATTTTAGGGAAGGGATATGATATATTAGGTCTATTGCACTTCATAAAACGTAACTTGAATTCAGTTAAAAAGAAAAAATACATAAAATTACCATTGTCTGAAATCTCTTTGCGTTTTCTACTACTTTGTTGTTTCATTGTTGATTTTCGGCTAATATTTACTTGTTGTTCTATGTTCTCTTCAGCTGATGATGTTTTTTGCTTCTTTGATGATTTAGGGTTTTCAGAGACGGATTTTTTTTTAGTAACTCGAATGTAAACCTTCAAATTATCTCTCGACGACGCCATGAACTTCAATGGAGTATGATTTTCTCAAATTTCTGTATGTGTGTGATCGTTCAATGGAAGTGTAAAACGTAATGCAGTTTTTTTCGAAGCCTTTCTGTGTATATTCAACGGCGGTTATTTTGGATTTTGACGATAATACCCTTGAAAGCCCGGAGACCGTGTTTAAATGACAGTTTTAATTTGATTTTGATCTAGACCGTAGATTGTGCAATTGGACGGTTATGATTACTTCCTATGCTTTCTAGCGAAATAAACTTCCTATTATATCTCCACCCTGTTTAAACAATGTATGTTATAATATAATTTTAAACACACTTTGTTATACAAAACCGTGTAATACACAGGAGTATAATCTAGTATATATGATATACACACGAGAAGTATCAGATACATAACTAAAAAGTTTATTAAGGTAAATCAATGGCACTGTTTATTAAGGTAAATCAATGGCCAAGATAGAGTCGGTGTCATATTTGTAAATAGCTAGAAAAAAAAAATATGATAAACCCTATAATTATTGACTTTTGATTTAGTTCTACTATTTTTTGAATAAATCCTATAATTATTGAATTTTGATTTAGTTCCACTATTTTTTGAACTCACATTACTTTTATATACTTCATTACCTTTAAAAAAAAGTCATACACAAGTTGAGCATCTGTATCTTCAACTTAAATATAGTATTGTCAGGGTCAGTCGTTAGAATTCAAGTGCTTTGTACCACCTAAAAAAAGGGCCCTTAATATCTAACGACTTATATAAACTATTTTTTAAACGACGAATTATACAGGCACCTTGTTTAAGATATTGTGAAGACATCACCAAAGCAACTTGACCAGTGGCGAAGCTTGAGATTTCCGACCGGAGGGTCGAAAACATATATACCAAATTTCTATAAAACTGGGGGGGGGGGGGGGGGAGGGGGGGTCAAAAACGTATATACCCAAAAATTTATATACGAAAACTATATACTCTTCACTACTGAGCGAAAAGTTCGGGGGGTCGGCCGCCCCCTTCCGCCCCACAAAGCTACGCCCTTGAACTTGACAACTTTGATCGTCGAATTAGGTTCAACAACTTCTCACTTACGCAATTTAAATACCCTAAAAAACATAAATAAGCTATAAGTTACATAAATAAAATTTTTAAAAATCCTATAAAAAGCAAAGGCAAGCAACATATGGGACTTCAAGTCTATGGGCCTGCATCTCACAGTTTGGGCTAAGGCACTTCAAAAATAAAGGCAGCAAGACGAAAGGAATGGGAATCGAACTGGGCCATATAAAATTTAAACCACTAAACCAAAGTTATGTTTTGTTTAAACTCTAGTTCAAAATATTTACATATAAAATATATATACATTTTTTTTGTAATTTAGGGCCCTCGAAAAACGGCTCTCCCACCCAAGTATTGTCATGCATTTATATAAAGGTTGTGTGATTATAAATATATGGTTGCATGATTGTGTACATATGTGTTGTTTTTACATGTGTTAGCATGTGTGAATATATACATAAGTTGTGTAATTATACCACCACTTTCTATGTTTTACACCTCATGTTTGTGTGCACACACCAATCTAAAAGTTCACCAACTTTTAATGAAACAATTCGAGTTTTAAACTCCTTTTAACTTAACCATTATCCAGTTATGGAAGCGAAAAATTTGGAGGATACTTGTTAGAATTTTAAGTTGGAAGTCTAAATATCAGTGGCGGAGCTTGAGATTTCCGACCGGGGGGGTCGAAAACGTACAAACCCAAAAATTTCTATAAAACGGGGGGTCGAAAACGTATACACCCAAAAATTTCTATACGAAAACTACATACTCTCCACTACTGAGCGAAAAGTTCGGGGGGTCGGCCGCCCCCTCCCGCTCCCACTATCCTACGCCCTTGAGTCTAATGGAAGAGACTTGTTGAATGTGAAATGGGAATTCTGGTACTTTTGAAGGTCTCATCGTGTTGAGGAAGTGAGGTAAACAATGCCTAGGATTCACTGGACCATCCAAAATCATCGCATGCGTTGAAAGCTACTTCATGTTCATAACCACACAAGAAATGAGTAGTTTACACAACCTGACATCCGAAAGGGGAGTAGTTGATAAAGTGATTGCAATTCTACCACATAAAACATATAGCGTACATGTAAATGAAATTAAACTAGCGAAGATCCGATGGAAGCATTGTTCTGGTCCAGCGTCACGTGTGAGTCAACAAAATGACTAAAGAAAACGCACCTTGTTTATTTCTTTCAATTGTCCTTCGGAGAAGCAATCCTATAATAGTTGGGTATTTGTAATAATTTTATTGTACCGTTATTTTCAAAGTTATTTGTTATTGAGTAATAAACCTAGTACAAACAAGGCAACAATGTAATATGATATATAGTAAAATGACAAAATGGTCCCTGAGTTTAGGTCAGTTTTGTCACTTCAGTAAAAAAATGATTTTTTTTTTTGTATCTGGGTCCCTGAGGTTTCATTTTGTTGTCATTTTCATCCAATTGGCAAACCGGGTTAGAATTTTCGATTAACTTTTCTCTTTTTTTTTGTCGTTTTCCTCATTTAATTAAAATATATGATGGCACAACATGACGATTATACCCTTCATTTAAATGAGAAAAACGACAAAAAAGAGAGAAATTAACATAAAATTCTAACCCGGTTTACCAACTGAACAAAAATGACAACAAAAATAAAACTTCAGAGACCATGTACCAAAGATTTATTTTTGAATTGAAACGGTAAAAGTACTGGATACACGGAGAACCCATTAATGCGCCCAAATCCTTTAAAAACAAAGCTCGTTAGCCTAAAGCCCATAAAATAATGGGCTGACATCACCGTAAACCCTAAACCCATAAGCAATCGGATCAACCAAAGCCAACTGCAACGGTCTCGTTTTCGCATTCACAAAACCCTTTCGCCTCAATCGAACCTTCCAGACTACACACTTGGAACCCTAAAATCTGTATCTTTAGTTGCCTAAAGCTTGATTGAAAAATGGAAGAAGAGAGAGAAGAAGTGAAATCATTCAAAGAACTTGGAATTGTTGACGAACTGATTGAGGCTTGTGATAGTTTGGGCTGGAAAAATCCTTCTAAAATACAAGCTGAGGCCATTCCTCATGCACTTGAAGGTTTTATTTATTTATTTATTTATTTATGTTTGCAGTTTCTAAGTTTTAATGATATTATTTTAAATGTGTATTGTTGCATATTTAGTGTAGCTTATGTTGGTTGTTTGTTTGTATGTATGTATTGTTTAGGGAAGGATTTGATTGGGTTAGCACAGACTGGTTCTGGTAAAACTGGAGCTTTTGCTCTGCCAATTATTCAAGCTCTTTTGGTTGCTAAACAAGCATTTTTTGCTTGTGTGCTTTCTCCCACTAGGTTTGTATTTTGTTCCGTAATTTGTTTAGAATATACGTTGGATTATCTACTTATTTTTTTTTCTTTTTGATGGTTTTGAATTTTTTTTGTAGGGAACTTGCGATACAGATTGCCGAGCAGTTTGAGGCTTTGGGATCGGGCAATGGCTTAAGGTGTGCAGTGGTGAGTTTTTGTTTAGTTGCTTTTATCTAATGGCAAATTGAATTTAATAATCATAACTGTCTCAATTTGGCCGATAATAATCCCAACTCAGTTATTTGCCGATAATAATCCTAACTGGTCCACTTTTGGCTGATAATAGTCTGCGTTAAAAATAACTTAACTGAGTTAAGTTTTTTTTCGAATTACAAACCGATGTTTTAGGGCTTTTGTTTAGAACGAGGATACGAGTTGATTGATGTAAAATTTACCTCGAAATACTGCCCCAAACGACAAAAACGGTGCTTCAATTCGTTTGTTTAAATTTTCAATTAACAAAAATCAAGCCGTTTTGAGCACCGTTCGAGGTAATTTTTATATAAATTGACTCGTATCCTTGTTCTGATCAAAATCCCCAAAACATCGGTTTGTAATTCGGGAAAAAGCTCAACTCCGTTAAGCTATTTTTAACAACGGACTATTATCGGCCAAAAGTGGACCAGTTCGGATTATTATCGACAGATAACTGAGTTGGGATTATTATCGGCCAAATTGCGAAAGTTGGAATTATTTAAATCCAATTTGCCTTATCTAATTTGTTTCTAGATATAAGGTGAATTTTTTTTTTCATTCATTGTATTATGGCACTAAAAGATTATTCTACGGTTGAATACTACATGGCTAATCATAAAATTTTAGAAAGGAACTTTAAAGTACCATCCACAATCAGTAGTGATGAAAATGAGTATGTGTTGTCTGCTGTCATCTACTTTAATTAAAACGATTGTAGTAATTAGGGTTTCGATCTTCTAAGCACTGAATTTACTTCGTGATGATGTGTGTCGATCTAGAAGAAAGAAATTCAGAGAAGAAATAGGGCTAATCTTACCAACTTTTGGGCTACCTTTTCAGTTTTTCCTTACTGTATCTGTAGGAACTACAGTTAACTAGCTGATAAGTTATTTACTGTTATGGTTGTTATCGTCTACTAATTACTAAGTGCGAACTAACTGACAATTACCATTAAATCTGTTATTAGTATGTGCTGTAACACATGGTTTAAAAAACGGCCGAGGCGTCCGTACTGAGGCGCGCCTCGAGGTGGAACGGAACAAAATCGTATATGAGGCGGTGCCTCAGGGACAGATATTATACGTACGCCTCAGTGGTGTGAGGCGCATGTTTCGTTTCGAGGTGGAACTATTTTGTCGAGGCGTACATGGATGTGTTAGGCGGGATAGATTAGTGCGACTTTTTTTTTGTTTAATGAACAAAGTGTCCCATTTGACTCAACTGACCAGTGCAGATAATAGAAAATATCCATTTGACTAAGTTGACCCCGTTCTCCTTTTAATTAATGTTTTTAATTTGACAATTTAAGATAAAAGACAACCCAAATCAACAAGTTAAAAAGCAAATGGGTAAAAACTGTCAGATCTAACAAATACAAAGCAGTGTTGTTATTAAGGCCGTACTGGTTCAACTGAAACGCGCTGCAACAAATCGTACGGTTTTTAAACAAACACGGTTGAACCGGATTAAGTAAAGATTGTCACTTCATGTTCTTAAAGCTGGAAGAACCCAAAGAAATGAAAGCAACCAGCGATGAGAGATGGGTTCTCATTTAGACAAATGAGCTTACAGATGGACGACCCTTATATATTTAAAGCAACACGCAGCGTTGAATCAATCCGCAGTGAGACACAGAGTAATTGTAAAGGCAAAGTAAGCATGTTTTGAACACGGCAACCGGGAAGTTTGAAAACTTTGTCACTTGCCAACTGTTTTTCAACTTATTTGTTAAATAAACTTATTAATATTAAACTAATTAAGATTATAAGTTCAAATAAAAAAAGGTTATAGTTGCATAAATATGCACATGTTACATATACATCAGGTTTCTGTTAGTTGCATACATAAACAAATATTATATATGCTTCAGGTTACTGTCAATTGCATATGTTGTCAAAGACGCAAGGCGCAGGCGAGGCGCATCGGCCTCGCCCGGAGCGCCTCGCATGCGCCTAGGCGCAAAAAAAGCGTGGGCTTTTTAAGAAAAGCGCACATAGAGAAATAAAATATAAAAAAACATGTTATGCTTTGAAAATAAATAAGATTCCACATATAAAATAAAAAAAAAACTATTATATATGCCATTTAAGATCATGTAGCTAATAGTTAGTAGCAAAAGTATAGGACTTATACACACGGAGTGATACCAAAAGTTACTAGGACTTATACAAACGTTTGCGGTTACTAAAACATTTAAACTTATAGTTCATCATCAATCATCAAGAGCATCATCAAAGTCATCAGAACTTCCATCAACATCAATTGGATATTCAGCTTCTGCTCGCCTCGCTGCGCCCGAGCGCCTAGGCGCGCGCCTTTTGCTCCTAAGCACCGTTTTTACAAAAAAAAGCCCATTCTTGCGCCTAAGCTACCACCAGGCGCGCCTCGCTGCGCCCGAGCGCCTAGGCGCGCGCCCCTTTTGCGCTTTTGACAACTATGGTTTAATCGATTCTGAATAAATATTGCTGCAGTTAAAATAAATTATGGCTGCTGTTGATGTTTTTTTAGCTGTTAATAATACTTGCTTCTGTTAATGATTCCGAACTTCTGATTATTGCTGCTGTTCTTGTTTTAATCTGATTCTGATGTTAATGATTCCGATTATTGCTGCTGGTCTTGTTTTAATCTGATTCTGATGTTAATGATTCCGATTATTGCTGCTGTTGTTTTAATATAATTCTGATCTTAATGATTCCGATTATTGTTGCCATTCTTGTCTTGGTTTTAAAAAGCGAGAGGCACACAAAAGCGATGAAGTCTAAAAATGAGGCGCAAAGCACAAAAGCGGTGGGCTTTTCGTACCCGAGGCGCAAGAAGATTATATAAACTTTATATATCCCATCTGTTTTTAGCATCCCTTATCCAAAATATGGTTATAAATAAGGTTTATATATCATATTACCTAAATGTACAAGCCACTAAACCCATTGTAGAACACCTTCATACATAAAACACCCAAAATACATTAGGCGCGTGCCTCAGACCTCAAAAAAAAAAAAACTAAAAAAATGTGCTTTTCTTGCGCTTTGTGGAAAAAGCATGCCTCAAGTGCCCTGAGGCGCTGAGGCCTGCGTCTTAGTGCGCCTCGCGCCTAGGCGCGCCTCATGCGCACTATTTAAAACCCAGGTTCTTGTTTTAATCTGATTCTGATGTTAATGATTCTGATTTTTGCTGCTGTTAATAATACTTGCTGTATAATTCTGTATTCTGTATTTTTACTGTGTAATACATGTTCCTGTAACCCTGTATTATGTATTCAGTTTATTTGTTTAGATAATATTTGATGTATAATACTTGATGTTCCTACAATCCTGTGTTGTTTAATCTGTACAGAATGTGCTGTTAAATGTGTATGATAATCTGTTTAAATGTGTTGAATCTTTTTTTATGTTTCAACTATTGAATCTAATGAAATTTGATGAGAAAATTCTTTTTTTGATGTTAACGATATTTTCTTTTAATAACATATATAATTTTTAATTATTTATTTATTAATACCACCTCGGCCTTACGCCTCGTCTCGCCTCAATACTTACGCCTCGTGAGGCGAAGGGAAAATGCCTCGAAACTCGTTTCCGTTTTTTTAACCTTGCTGTAACAATCTACTTCCTCGAACATTCTTGACTTCAAGGCATAGTTACCTAAATCGTGGTACGGTTCGGTACGGGTACACGGACCGGATAAGCGATTCGCTAGATTTGGTGTATTCGGTACGAGCGGGGGTAGGTTCATTTCGGTACGAACGGGTACGGTGTACCATGTATAATCGGTACAGTGTACCATATTAAATTATAAAACATTATCAAATAAGAAAAAAGAAACATATTCAAATAAAACCAAAACATAGTCATAACATAAGAAACACAAACATAATCATAATTCATAACATAAACACAAAAACATAGTCATAGTTCATAAAATAAAAGTTATATATTTCTAATCTAGTTGTGGCCTTTTTCCGTTCCCATTGTCAATGCCTTCGTCCTCTAGGTTCTCCCAAGCCATTTCCTCTAAACGACACCTGAACCTCAAATATACGCGCTTTCCACATTTATGTCCCACTTTTTGTGGGGACCTGATTTATAAGATTCGGCAAAGCGGGATTGAAGTCTGATGTTCGAATGAATAAAAACAAGTTTATCAGCCCTCTTGGAATTTAAACGATTACGTTTGACATTATGAATGTAGGAGTGAGTATGTACTCCAATTTCTCTCGGCCGTAGAGCTACTAACAGGCTGAGAGAGTATCTTTTTGGCTACCTCATCCAATTCTGGAGTCTCCGCCCCATAAGCAGCCCACCAATCGATTGCCTTCATCGTCACCGCATAGGTTTGCGTTGGAATCCTACTATAAATTCCTTTCTTCATGTGGAATGTTGCAAATTGTTCTCGCAATATCCTTTCTTCTTCGTTTTTCGCGATTTTTTTAAACGCGTCAATAACACCGTTCATGACCTCTTTATCTTTGTTTGGAGAAGAAAATTGATTCAACGCATTGGTGGAGGTAGCCAAAAAGGTACCCTCTCAGCCCGTTCGTAGCTCTTCGGCCGAGAGAAATTGGAGTACATACTCCTACATTCATAATGTCAATCGTAATCATTTAAATTCCAAGAGGGCTGATAAACTTGTTTTTATTCATTCGAACATCAGACTTCAATCCCGCTTTGCCGAATCTTATAAATCAGGTACCCACAAAAAGTGGGACATAAATGCGGAAAGCGCGTATATTGAAGGTTCAAGTGTTCGTTTAGAGGAAGTGACCTGGAAAAATCTAGAGGACGAAGGCGTTGACAATGAGAAAGTAAAAAGGCCACACCTAGATTAGAAATATATCACTTTTATGTTATGAACTATGTTTTTGTGTTTCTTATGTTATGACTATGTTTTGGTTTTATTTGAATATGTTTCTTATTTTATAATTTAATATGGTACACCGTACCGGTTATACATGGTGAACCGTACCCGTTCGTACCGAAATGAACCTACCCCCACTCGTACTGAATACACCAAATCTAGCAAATCGCGTACCCGTGCCGCGATTTAGGGAACTATGGCTTAAAGCAACAACTGCGTTATGTTGCATCTTTGCTAGTGCATAAGCTTCCCTCTAACGACTTTGGCTTGATTGTTTTACCATTAACTTGATCTACGGTTTCAAAGCTTGGTCTTGGAGATATCTTGTTTGAGTCAGCGAATTGAACTATCTTATGGCATCTTTTAGCATGGTATCTGAAAATCTTGTTGTAATTGCTCTTACATAATCACCCCATGCCAACTCAATGATTGTGGCTCCTCCTGTCTTCATATAGGATTGATGCCACTGAAGAGCAATTCCCTCTAAATGTATCACTGCATAACTTCAGTTTGAAGTTCTTGGGTGTCTCATCTATTGCAAAGAAGTTTCACAGCGGTAAATTCAGTGATCCACTTCGTCCCCATTGAATTTGGTAAATAAAAGTTTTCCTAGTTGATGAGTTCTTCAGGTTCTTGTTCCTACTAGCGCCTCTGATGAAGTCTCCGGTGAGGCTGACCACATTCTCTAGTGTTGTGCAAATCTTAGCAAATGATTGCTTTGTTTTCTCTACAGACCCGTCCAGTCTCAACTAACAACAGCGTATTTTCATTTTTTATCATCTTCTCCAACTCCTGATTGCGTTGATTGCTATAGCTTAATTTTTCCGATTGATTCACAAATTTTGGTAGTTCAGCGTCAACCACTCTGATACCAGTGATATGTGTCGATTTAGAAGAAAGAAATTTGAGAGGAAATAGGACTAATCGTCATTAATTCTTGGCTATCTTTTCGTTTTTTTTCTTCACTGTATTTATAGGAGCTACAATCAACTAACTAGTTAACCATTTACTGTTATGGTTGTTATTGCCTACTAAGTGTTACCTAATTGACAAATACCATAGATTACCTAACTAATTTGTACTGTAAAGTGTAACACTTGACAATTACCATTGAATCCCTAACTTGACAAAAACTGTATACATGTAATGTTATGATTTAAGATTTACGAACATGTGGTAATCATGCACTTCAATTGTGCAGCTTGTTGGAGGGGTGGACCATGTACAACAAAGCATAGCACTTGGAAAACGACCACACATTGTCGTAAGTTTTACTTGCTGATGATCTTTATTGTTTTCATCGTCTTGATTTACTACCGTCTACCGTAGTTTTTAACTCATCACAATATCAATATAATTGGCAAAAGACATTTTGAAGGTTATAAACCTTTATTTATTTGTAGTATTAATCTCTCAAAATGCAGGTTGCGACACCTGGACGTCTTGTGGATCACTTGTCTAATACCAAGGGTTTTTCTCTTCGCACAATTAAGTACCTGGTAAGATATATCTTTTTTTTGAAGTCTGCATTCTTTATAAGTTATGTTGACTTGTATTTTTTGTAAGATAAACCTTATGATAATTCACATGCATATTCGACAGGTATTAGATGAGGCAGACAGGTTGTTAAATGAGGACTTTGAGAAATCGCTTGATGAAATCCTTAGTGCCATTCCTCGTGAGAGGAGAACATACTTATTCTCTGCTACTATGACTAAAAAGGTAAATATTGTTATTATCGTCATCATTTAACAAAAAAAAGATGTTGCTAAACAAAGTTTTACATTGCAGGTGCAAAAGCTGCAGAGAGCTTGCTTAAGAAATCCTGTAAAGGTAGCAATATAAACGTCACTACAAAATGCATATATTTTTTTTAACAATTTTGTGATATATCGCTTTTTATTGTTTCTTTCAGATTGAAGCATCATCTAAATATTCTACTGTTGACACGTTGAAACAACAATATCGTTTTGTTCCTGCTAAATTCAAGGTTAAAATCGTATATCAAGTTGTTTAATATGATAATATCTATGGCTTGAATTTATAATCATGTAATTATTGTGTCCACAGAACTGTTATCTTGTATATATCTTGATTGAAAAATCCGCAAGCACATCAATGGTTTTCACCCGTACATGTGAAGCAACTCGTCATTTGGCTTTGATGCTTAGAAACCTTGGGCTACGTGCAATCCCGATTTCCGGTCAAATGACTCAGGTACCACTTGAGTTTTTCATAAATTTCTCTTAAGCGTTTATTTCGTTTTTAATATGTTTAATTGTTTATGTTATCAAATAGGCAAAGAGACTTGGTGCATTGAACAAGTTCAAGGCTGGGGAGTGCAATATTCTTATATGCACGGATGTAGCGAGCAGAGGACTTGATATTCCGTCTGTTGATATGGTTATAAATTACGATATCCCCACAAACTCAAAGGTAACTAGCTGTGTTACGCTTAATATAAAAGTGTTGTTTGGACTTTATTTATGGATTAAAAAATGTGATTTCAGGATTATATTCATCGGGTAGGAAGAACTGCACGTGCGGGGCGATCTGGTGTTGCTATTTCGCTAGTGAACCAGTACGAGCTGGAGTGGTATATCCAGATAGAAAAACTTATTGGTAAAGTGCTAAACTTTTAATAGAGTAAAATGCCATTTCGTCCCTAAGGTTTGGCCAGTTTTGCAACTTTCGTCCGAAGGTTTGTTTTTTCGCATCTGGATCCAAAATGTTTGAAATCTTGCTCATTTTCATCCGGTTCGTTAACTCCGTTCATTTTTCTCCGTTACTTCAGGGTTATTTTCTTCTTTTTTGTTAACTTAAAGGGCAATTCGGTCTTTTCAGGGGTATGTGTCTTTTTCTATAAATTGAAAAAGACCAAATTGCCCTTTAAGTTAGCAAAAAAGACGGAAATCCCTCTGACTTAACTGGGAAAAATGAATGGAGTTAACGAGCCGGATGAAAATGACAATATTTCAAACCTTTTGGATCCAAATCCGGAAAAACAAACCTGGCCAAACCTCATGGACGAAAATGGCATTTTACTCTTTTTATTTATAAACCTCCTAAGTAGTTTTATTTAAAATTAAAATGCTTTCATAGTTTGTATTTGACATACATTATCGTTGTATGGTTCACAGGTAAAAAGTTGCCAGAGTTTACTTCCCAAGAAGAGGAAGTTTTGTTACTGTTGGAACGTGTGACAGAGGCTGAACGATTGTCACGGATGGTAAGTGTTTTCATTAAAATTGTTCAGAATGTATGGTAATTAAATTTGCTTTCACTTTGTGGTTTTGTAGAAAATGAAGGAAATGGGAGGCAATAAGAGAAGAAGAGGGGGTGAAGGTGAGGAGGAAGAAGTTGAAAAGTTCCAAGGGAAGGGCAAGAAGTCGTCAAATAAAAAGTCAAAACGACGATAGACATGGAAGTTCGTTTGATTTCCAACAGTTTTGCTATGATTCTTCATCTTGTTCCGCTTTATCTAAAGGTGAACTGTAAGGATTTTGTAAATTAGTTGAAGTTTTATAAAGGTTTGACTGCGGTAGGATGTCATGAGAATGGTTATAAGCGTGAGACTACTGTTATAAGTTAAGATAGATTTATTGTAAACAAAGTCTGTGTTATGAACTTGTTTTTGTCTTACTCATTGGTGGCCTCATGTAGAACATATGGGTGATAA
Organism: Helianthus tuberosus; assembly: GCA_030545235.1. Classification (NCBI taxonomy): domain Eukaryota; kingdom Viridiplantae; phylum Streptophyta; class Magnoliopsida; order Asterales; family Asteraceae; genus Helianthus; species Helianthus tuberosus. Next base: position 50,840,245 of record CM060410.1, on the reverse strand, counting down.
CTGATCTGGCCAACAAAACCAGAATCAGAACCAGACTAAATCGGATTTAGGTTATGTACTTTGGTATTTTTAGGATCTGGGCCGAGACTGAAATCGATTTTTACTTGACCGGTTCACTTATAGCACATCTCTCTTTCAGCCAACTCCGGTCAATAAAACTTATTTTTAGTCTAATTCATTTACATTAAACTTTACTTGAATAACTAACTCAATGCTTGTGGCCAGAAATGTTTCTTCATTTAACTTCAATCGAACAAAAGATCAAACACTTATAGTTAAACTGATCGACTTTTTTCTTCACGTTTGTTAAGAAATTTATTAAGTTCTTGTTCATTTATAATTGTTTGTTGACGTCCTAAATGAATATAAATTTAACACAGAACAATAATGAACAAACATAAAATAAAATGAGCACAAACAAACACCAATTAAAAGTTGACAGACAATATCGCAATAAAAATCCAACATTTTAGAAGTAAGCAACAATGTATATATAAAAGTCCAAATATGATTAGATAATTCAAAAAATAAATCAAATACAAGCTTCAAAACACCATCTTTAAATCATTGTGACATAACAGTAGAAAAATTTAGGAGGGACGTGACATTCTCCACCACCTAAACTCACTGTGCTATCGTTTCAAAGCGCTTGATGCTAGCATCCCATACCACTTTCCCTAGCTTTCTTTAGTGGAAATCGGTCTCGAGTTGAATTGTCGCCATTGTCATAGCTCAATGTCTAGCGTCTTAACTCCATAGGCACCATGCGAACTTTGATCCCTGTCCACTGTGAATATTTGTAAATGTCATCTGAAATTTCTATGCTATCTGTAAGAATTCGATCCCAAGTACAAATTTTAAATCATTCGTAGGCGTCACTGTTATATACTTATATTCGCTTTCCCATCCAGTGATCTTATCCCTCACACCGTGTGCTATCATATTCAGACTTCAGTGGTGGAGTTTAAACGAAAAATCAGTGGGGCCGGACTTTCAAAATCCAAATCAGGGAGGGTCGAACTCTTAAAGATTGAATATTTTAAACTACAATTTTTTTTTCCAAAAATTTCTGTAAAATTAACACTAAGAGTGAAAAATCAATGGTGGTCGGGGAACACCCCCGGACCACCTAGGACCTTACCACTGATCACATCTATTGGTTTGGTAGCCTCATTCGTGACTTTGAACCACTTGAGTTCTTTCATCGTCGTGAACCCAAGCCTTTTAGCTTCATCCTTTGAGACAAAGTTGTTGCTTGCTCTTATGTTGACTAAGGTTTTCATGGGTGTCATGTTTACTTCTATGCCGGCATAATTCCCTTGGTTTTTGCCTTTTGACTTCGCCGCCGTATTGCTCATTGACTTTGCCTTGGCCATTTTCCAGCTCGTCTTACCCTTCTCCGCGAGCAGACTCGTGCATGTCGTCCACTTTGCATCAAACAATCTTCCCTTCACTCCACCCTTAGGTAATCTTTCGATTTTCTTGGACCACATCGAGCACTTTGGCTCCACATTTGGTCTCTTCACCACACATTAAGTTTTTCAGATTCGCCCTTGGTCTCATCCTTGGCATACTCTTGCTTGGCTCGGGCCTCGCTTTCACCTTATGCAACAACTTGCTTGCCTTGATGGCGTTGAAGAACCATAACAAATTCTAACAACCCTCGATAGTCTTTTCCCTCGCTTCTTCATTTTTTTGCGTGCACCTTTTCCAACTTCATATGCAAGCTTGGTCTATTCACACACCTCATGTGAACCATCACCACCTGTAACCCCGCATTTTTTGTGGGCGACCTTCTCTCGTAGATGGATAGTTTTCGTACCTCCTTTTTTTCCGGTCTCTCCCGCTTTTCTCATCATCACTCTTTATTACCTTAGGTTTATGCGAGCTCTTTTCGCTCCTTTCAACAAGGCTTTATGGATACAATTATGACCAAAACAAGGTCTTGAACATTAAGTCATGTTTTTTTCCTCACATGCAAGGGCGGACTTAAGATAAAGCCAGGGTGGGCGGGTGCACCCCCGGGAAAAAAAAAAATTTAGTGTTAAGTTCCGTCGAAAATCCCGTCCGCACCCCTTGGAATTTTTCATCCGCACCCCTTGGAATTTCCGTCCGCACCTCTTGGAATTTTTCGTCTGCACCCTTTAGGTAAAAAGTGTTATCAATTTATATTTAAATTTTTTTTTAGTTTACTCTTATTTTTTTTAAATACTACCTAAATTATATGACCCAATACATTTAACTAGCCCACTACCAAGTCTTAGCCCCAATAAACAAACCCAACAAATCAACAATATTTCAAACTAAAATAAAATAAACAAGCCCAAAACCCTTACATATTCTCTCCCGCTCTCTCTATACCACCGTAATCAGCCACCATACCACCGACGATCGAACACGGGTAAATTTGTTTGTTATTTTTGATGAATTTTGGTTGATTTTTTGGTTGATATTAGCCGCATACTAACCATGACAGTAGACACATGCTTCGTTTTGTTTTTCATTATGTTATATGGTGGGTTATATTTTGTTACTGATGATATTTTGCCTTTTTTTATAGCCGCATACACCATACAGTAGATCTGGTGGGTTATATTTGTTAGTGAAGAAATGTTTGGCTTTTTTTTTTTATGGTGTATATGTTTAGATGATTTTTAGGGTTATTTACATTATGATTTCTAGGGCTTGAATAGTTGATATATTATGTAATATGTTATGGAGCCATGTTTTGGATAGATTTCAAAAAATGAAAACCCGTAGGATGACGTTTTAATTATGTTTGTAACATGGTTTGACATATTTTTGATGATTATATAAATTTAGTTCGATGTTCTTTTGTTTTACATGACCCGACCTGACCCGACCCGATACGAACCGATTTTTTACTTATATACCTTGGGGCCTAAATTTTTAAAAAATGGTCCGCACCCCCATGGAAAAATTTCTGGATCCGCCACTGCTCACATGGTTGTAATCAACATTTAAAGCAAATTAATAAATCATTGTCCAATAGGTCAACAATCTCAATAGTTAGGGGTGTGAACAACTTCTCATACTCTTGGATCATACCATATTGTTTTGAGTTAACAAACTCTTTGCTTTATCCCTAACATTTACCATATGGAGTTGTTTCTTAATTCACCACAAAAAGTCATCACAAGTTTTTACGGTGCACGTACCTGGCACGGCATCCACATATAAACGTCTCACCACAATGTTGTCTTATCCTTAAAGAACATTGTGGTCGTCTTAGTTTTTGGTCACATAGTCCATGATTCATAGCACGCCCAAATCTTGTTCCATCTCTCACATGAAGTCGTTAACCGCCCTTGCTTCTCTCATACCAAGTATCAATGATGGCCTTGGGATTTCAACCTTCGTGATTGTGGCAACACCAACAACAATAACCGTTGCCTCTATACACACGTCCACATTACTTCTAGTTTTTTGAAGGGTTTGTGATAAGTGAATACCTCTTCTATACTTCATTGCGTAATTTCTCAATCTCGCTCATGTGCATTAAGTCATCTAGCTCTTCTTTTAAGTCCCCCACTATGTTAATTAAGAATAATAACACTACATTCGTTCCTTAGATTCACGACAAAGGGCCCAACTCATGTAGTTGTTGTGTGGATCTTTTGATAATTAATAAATATGTACATAAGAAAGACAGCTAGGGTTTTAATCAATAGAAAAGCTTAAGTTACAAATGAAAGAGAAACACAAAATAATTAGTCGGGCTACAAGCTTACTAGTTAACGGGCCAAAGCCCACATTAAACTAAACTTATTTTATTATGTTAACATCCTTCTCAAACTCACAATACAACAGTAATTATCATTGAGAATTTTGTCACATAAGAATCGAAATCGAGACGCTGAATGAGCCTTGGTGGAAACATCTGCAGTCTGTAAAGCTGATGGAAGGAAGGGAAACGAGATTATCCCTACCCGAAGATGATTACGAGTAAAATGGCAATCAATCTCAATATGTTTTGTTCGATCATGAAAGACAAAGTTCTTAGCAATCAACATGACACTATGGTTATCACAGTGTAAAGGGGTAGGCTGAGAGATGGTGACCCCCGTATCTGCAAGAAGCCATCGCAACCAAACAATCTCACATATAGTCACAACCATAGCACGATACTTCCCTTCAGTAGAAGATCTGGAAACAACATCTTGTTTCTTACTTTTCCATGAGATTAACGACTCTCCAAGAAAAACACAAAAACCAGTGGTGGATTTACGATCACTATCCCAATCAGCATCACTATAGGCCCGTAACTTTAGAGAAGATGTTGAGGGAAATAGAAGACTCTAAAATCGAGTGCCACGAAGGTATCTCAAAATACGAAGAACAGCTACTCAATGAACAGATGTAGGAGCATTAACAAAGTGACAAACCACATGAACAACATGAGCAATATCCAGACGAGTAACTGTAAGATAAACCAAACTGCTTACAATAGTGCGATACAAACTTGGATCAACAAAAGGAACACCATCAGTAGGATAACATCGTGCATTGGTTTGAAGAGAAGTGTCTGCAATTCTGTTATTAGAAAGTCTTGCTCGCTGAAACAAATCAGATATATATTTAGTCTGAGAAAGGAGGTGTCCTTTCGGAGACTGAGCCACCTCAATACCTAAAAAATACCGTAGCATACCCAAATCCTTCATAGAAAAACGGTGAGCCAAATCACTCTTCAAGGACTCAATACCATTGTAATCATCACTTGTAATAATCATGCCATCCACATATAACGACAGAAGAATACGTCCAATACTTGTACATAGAAAAAACAATGTCGAATCATGATTACTAGGAACAAAACCAAGGGAAGTAATCACCATAGAAAATTTCTCAAACCAAGCACGAGGGGCTTGTTTGAGACCATATAGGCTTTTCGAAGCCGACAGACTTCACCGGGGTGATGACTAATTCCCGGTGGAGGAGTCATGCAAACCTCCCCATGGAGATCACCATTCAAAAAGGCATTCTTAACATCCATTTGACAAATATTCCAATGACGAATAGATGCAACAACAATAAGAATACGAACCATAGTCATTTTTGCCACTTGGCAAATGTCTCCTGATAATCCAAACCATACTTTTGTGAGTATCCTTTTTGCTACAAGTGTTTTGTTTTCTTATTATCACGCCAATCTTTTCTTGAGTGTGCACTTTTTTTGCGCCTAGATGAGAGGGGAACCCTTTAACTACTACGGTTTATAGTTTTGAACTATTAGATTAATATTTATCATCTCGCAATTTCAACCACAAAACTTAAGCAATTCAAACATTAAAGCAACAAAATTGACCTAGAATCATCAACGTGCCTTCTGTTGTCGAACCATTAGGGTTCAGTCTGAGCCGTTGCTTCTTCTGATTGTCTATAATGTTGTTGCGTGGATTGCTGCTGCTGCAGGTACTGTGACTGCTGCTGCTGCTAATTTAGAGGTTGATGGTGATAATTAGGGTTTGTTTGAAAAGTACTACCTCCACTACCGCCGTACTGGCCAGGGCACCTCCGTTGAATCCGTTGCCAGTACCCGGATGATACCGACGATTTTTGCTCATCCGAAGATGATGATTAAAGAGTTAAGGGAGTTTTGTAGTGAGCAATCCTCATCTCACGATCACCACATTAAATATGATCAAGTAAGTGGTTGTTTATTCGTGTTTAGTAGTGGTGGTATATATATATTGCTGGAAAGATAATGGGTTCTTGTGTGTGATTTGATTTGTATGCAAAAATCCCATCAAGCATTGAAAGCACTGAATGAACGGTTTCACTATTATAGATGAACACCATTGAATGTGTTAAAAGTCTATTTTAATGTATGGACGGTTTCAGATTTGATATACAATATGAGACCAGCCAAATGGACGTCGGGAGGAGACAATGTGAGAGCAGGGGCAAAAGCGATGAAGGGAGAGCAGGGGCATAAATGGAAGAAAACTATAAAAAAGCAAAGATTTGTTCGGGGACTTTTGATATACCATATGATGGGAAATTACTATTTTGTCTAATCCAATCCTTAATCAATTAGTAGATATATATATATATATATATATATATATATATATAGTTAGGGCTGCAAACGAACCAAACAAACACGAACAAGGCCTTGTTCGTGTTTGTTTGTTAAGGAAAATAAGTGTTCACGAACTGTTCACGAACACTTACCGAACGAGTTTTTTTGTTTGCGTTTGTTTGTTAAGGAAATGAACATGTTCGTGTTTGTTTGTGAATTTTAGGTGTTAGACAAATGCGAATGCAAACGAACACAAACGAACGTTGATGAACGCAATCGAACACAAACAAACGTTCATGAACACTAATAAACGTAAACGAATACAAACAAGCATTCGTTAACAAAAACTAACACAAATCTTTCATCATTAACATGGCATAGATCTGCCCAAGATATACTAACCAATTATCCAAACATAATTGACATAAGATTGATACACAAAATTACCATAAGAGCGGGAGAACGAAATTTTTTTTAATAGGGTTTCACGTTTTATATAATTTACTTATACATTATCATTTATATTAAATAGTTTATTTATTAAATAATATATCAGTGCTAATTTTGATGTGTTAAGTAAAAATTAATTCTTAATATCCCTAATAAACTAACAAACAAACGAACCCAAACAAACATAAACGAACACGTTACCGAACGTTCACGAACATAAATGAACGAACGCGACATTTGTCCATGTTCGTTTGTTTAACTAAACGAACGAAATTTCTTGTTCGTGTTCGTTCATTTATTAAACAAACGAACACAAACGAACTTCCCGCCGAACGATTCACGAACGGTTCGACAAACGTTTGGTTCATTTGCAGCCCTATATATAGTGGAAAGTTCAAATGAGAAGAAAATTTTTGAAAGAAGAAAAAAGAAGAAATTTCAACCAATAAGAATGCTTTATTTAATTCATTTAATATAACTATTTAATGTTCCTATAAGGGTATATTGGTAAATCTACATAGGTCATTAATTTGTAGTCTTCCTCTTTAATAGCTAACCACATTAAATTTTTTGTAACTTATCTTCAAAATATATATTTCTTTAAAAAAATAAAATAAAATAATTTAAAGTGTAGGATAAATTACGAGTTGTGTAGGATAAATTACGACGAGTATGATGCATTTAGAAATATGTAAGATAACCTTTGATGTATGTAGGCAAAAAAAGTTAGTGTGGAGGATACTAGTCTTTATGACTAATTAATTAGTCAAAAATGATAATAAATGAGATAAGTGAAAATCTATTTAATATTTTACAAAATTACCATTTGTTCTTTTTCTTCTCAATTATTTTTTCTTCTCAAATGAACCTTCTCCTATATATATATATATATATATATATATATATATATATATATATATATATATATATATATATATAGGGTTGAGTTCATTTCAGAACTCTAAATAACTACAGAACTTTCAGAACTCCTAATAAACATTCATTTTATATATAAGTTTTTATATTTAGGATCTTTTTAACATCTATTATATGTATTTCTTTGATTACATACATGTTAAAAGTAGTTTACGTATGTTTAATTGCCAAAATTATATATATGTGTCATAACTAATTACATATATGTAAAAAAAACTAGTGTACATATGTGTAATTATAAAATTACATATAAAAAATGATAAAATTACTCTTAACATGTATGTAATCGTAAAAATACACATAATAAATGATAAAATTATCCTAAACATAAAAAAATATAAATAAAAAAATTGTTTATTAGGAGTTCTGCGAGTTCTGTAAATATTTATGGTTCTGAAATGATCCTGGCCCTATATATATATATATATATATATATAGGGGAAGGATGTATAGAAAACCCACTTTAATTTAGAAAACCCGGGAAACTCAAAGCTCCTGATGTTTTTTTTTTTTTTTGAAAAAATTTATACATGTTATATACATGTTTTTAAGGGTTTTGGGCAAAAAGAATCAAAAAAGCGCCGAGTAGATATTTAAAAAAAAATAAACAATTTTTAGTGTAACATGAGAAAACTACATATAAATAAGAAAACTAGAAAAGTAACTAAAAAAACTAAAAAGCATACCAAATTTTTGTTTTTTTTTTACAATTTTTTATAAAAAAATCGCTAGTTTTTATATATAAAAAAATTTTCAAAAAAAAAATGTTGTTGTACTGCACATGTGCATTATATGTGAATTATAAGTATACTACACATGTGCACTATATCCGTAATAGTGCACATGTGCAATACAACAAAAAACAAATTTTGAAATTTTTTTCCATGCATAAAAAGCTGCGATTTTTTATAAAAATTTAAAAAAAAAATTGGTGTGTTTTTTAGGTTTTTTTGTTAGTTTTTTGGTTTTCTCGGTTAAACTAGTTTTCTCATGATCCATCCCCTATATATATATATATATATATATATATATATATATATACTAGCCGTTTACCCGCGCGATGCGACGGGAAACATATCACTTAGGTTGGTGAGTTTAGGGCTATGTACGGGGCGGTTCGGTTTTGAGCCATAACCAAAACCAAATTCTCGATGCAATGGAAAACACAACACGTGTTAGTAATTCTAAGGGTGTGCATGAGAAGTTTCAGTTCAGTTGGGTCATAACTAAAATCTAAATTTTCGGTTAAGGTACTTCAAAACCGGTCATGGGGATTTAGGGAGTTTTAAAAGGATGTAAACAAACCGAACTGCGCCAAGCCAACAAAAGCACAACCATAAGCTCATAACTAATCAAACCATCCGTTCATGTCTGTTAAATCGATTGAGAGTCTTCATTTGTTTCAGTTTATTTTTTGTATAGAATTTGAAGATTTTAGTGAGTTTTGAATCTCTGATTACCAAAAATTGACAATATGCCATGGGAAGGTTACAATTCTGAAGATGCAGTACTCATTAGCGAGCACTTAGTATATGAAGATATTTTTCAGATGCAGTACACACGTTCAGTTGATTATAATCAGAAGCATACAAGTTTAGTTTGTTTATCAGTTAGTATCATTATTGTTTCATTCGATCCAAGTTCAATCATGCATTGGTGTATCAGGTGTGATGAATACCATTATCCATGTCCACACATACCGTCTTCATCTAATTATTTATCTTGTATAGGTGGTGCATCTAGATGTTCTGTTATCAACACATGTAACTTGTTGGCCGAAAAATCACTGACCTTCTCTTACCTTCTTATTTCCCCAATCCCCACAACCATAACTTCAGATGAAGCATGTAATCATTGTGTGAGTGGGGGACACTTATAAAATGATCACTTGCTGGTGCAAGATTTCGTCACATAGTCTGCTGACATGGTTCAGATTACTTATGCAGCCAAGTTATTAAACATAGACCTCACAGGTTCCTTAAAATCTATCCCACTTGCTAATTTCAGTTGAAGAACATCTAGATATGGATCACTTGTTCTTTCTGCATCAAAACTATAGTTATTTCTGGGGCCACTCTCAAATTATAATAGCTCAAAATATATAATCGTTAAAATTAAGTCACTACTATAAAATCTTGTTTTGTGTTTGTGTTTGTTTTTGTTCACTCAGTCTAGTCGGCTTCCAATCCAACAATTTCAACCTGATCCAGCTTTGATCAGATCCGGTTATGACCCACCCTCTCTTTTCCCAGGGTTTGTTGGTTCTTCTGGTGGTTAACATACAAGTTGTAAAAAATAACACCCTCAGAGATAATTTCTTGAAAATAACAAATAACCACAAAGATTAACAAAATAATGTACATTATAATTCGGACTAAATACATAGTTTTACCAACTAATATTCAAAATAAAAAACAAAATGAAGTACATAACTGTCCTATATTTACCTTCACAAATAACAAATCAAGACATGTTGCGTCTTTCTCACAGATTTTAGTAAAACTAAAATGGAGGATTCTGGTAGGCTTTGTCGCAGATTTTAGTTTTAGTTTGAATAAGTTTTCTGGTCAGGTGAATGGAATGCCAAATTGCGGATCACAAAGATTCTCTTCAAGATCTAACGGCTTTCTAAGTAGGACTTTACCTCAAACAGAGATTCTCTTCAAGAGCACATCACTTGGCATGCTTAAAGAGCCATTTTTAAGCATGTCAATTGTCGTGCTCTTAAACAAAATCTCTGTTTGAGGTAATGTTGAAGCCGTTAGATTTTACTATCACCCGATCAGTTTACCAAATCGGGGGTGACAGTAAAAGTTCAACGGCTTTTTAAGTAGGACTTTACCCTTAAACAAGGATTCTCTTCAAGATCACAGGAATCGGCATGCTTAAAAATCCCTTAAAAATACTAAACAGCCATTGTGTGGCTGTAAGCGCCGACGTGTTAGCAAAGGTACCCAAATACTCAAACTATTACAACCTGGAAAAAGACAGTAGCAGCAATAACACTTACAAAAACCTTATTCTTCAAATGCTGAAGGGAACCTTTACGAGAGCTAACAATCAACCCCTTAGAGTCCACCAGCCATATCTTCTTACGAGCCTCTTCAACGGGAATACTTGTCTATAAAAGTTAAAACAAAATGTTAAGAAAAGCAGCAAATATTATTGCATGTGATAGTACTAAAAGGTAAACTTCAACATAAAGTTGTTACCTTTGTTGATATTTCAAGAGCTATAAGCTCTGCGATACCAGTCCCTGCCTGAAATACAAAGATGCATGTTACATAAGGTATCCGTATGATTACACAAAATATTGTAACAAAAATTGTAATATAATATCTTACTTCCCTAGCACCAAGGAACAAGAACGTGTGATCAGCCAAGCTACCGCCAAGTAATTTCAGTGATGCAACAAGACCAGCAAGAAGCACCGATGCAGTCCCCTGTATATCGTCATTGAAAACCAAATGACTGGTTCTGTATTTGGCCAACAGCTCAAATGCATTGTGGTTAGCAAAGTCTTCAACCTGCAAATTTTTGACAGCACCAACACAAGAGTTCATGTAAAGATAAGCTTATGAGTTATGACTCTTTATCTTTTAGAAGATGTATGAATTATTACCTGCACGAGGACTTTTTCACCGTAGTTTTGATTGACTGCAGACATGAACTCTTCAAGCAAGTCAGAATATTCCTGCATAAACAATAGATGTTAAAGCTTTTCTCTATATAAAAAAAAGATGATAAAAGTAACAATAAATCTATATAACTTTAATGACCCTAATTTAGTTTAACGGTCTCGATGTACCTTTCCGGTGGCCCTCTTTTGTCTAAGTCCAATATAGAACTCATCGTCTAGTAGCTTCTGATTGTTCGTCCCCACATCAATGGTAACATGCAAGCACTACATAGCAAGTTAAAGACCATATTTAGATTTACAACGGATCGGTTTTAAAACTGCTTCCAGTTTTAAACTGAGTACAAAATTTGAAAGAACAGTTTACTTAATATGGCTTACCGCAGAAGGCCCAACTCCTCCAAGTGCAGTATATAACGCAAGTTTCCCAACTGGAATTCTCATACCCAGAATGAATTTAAAAAGTTCCATTATTGGACAACAATATATTACATCGGATAGAACTTCTATGACATCGATGAAACGTAATCATAAAGTTAAGAAGATTAGCTTATTGTACTGTCACACCCCCGATTTCCACGTGTCACCGGTGGGCCCGGTGGGGGAGTATCGTGACGTGGTTGGCAACGTAATAGTCAAACAACACAATATTATTATGCACAGCGGAAGCAAATTTAAAATATGATACAACCGAATTTAATATTGTTTATCAATGTAACAATATCCGGAAGTTTATCCACAGTAGGATCGGAACAAAATAATATTAATGGTTCAACAGACTTCAGGCATCCTAAGCTTGCGAGACTTTTTATTGATGCTTAGGAGACAATCCAGCCAATTTCGTTTAGTACCTGCATTCAGTCTTTTTGGGAAAATACGTCAGTTTACACTGGTAAATACAATCAACTGACTCATTTTGGAAAATGATTTAAAATTGGTTTGGATGCACATGGCATAAAAAATTTTATAACTTGGGAGAATTATTTAATACTATAATCTTGTGAACGAATTACATGTTACTTATGCGTTCAGTAGCCCGGATCTTGTCCGGGTTAAAGATCAATAGACACACCACATTATTGAGTTATACACTGACAGGTGTACGCCTACACCCCGTGCTCAGGTCGTGGCCATCTCGTAAGATGATGCCAAAGATATCCGGGACATGGTCATTAACCCCCCAAAGGCTGTAAAGTAAACAAGACTGTTTAAACGAGCCGATCAAATTATTCAACTACCCATTTAATGTGGAGATTTGATGCCCGATCAAGCGGTATGCTAAATACCGTAACCCAAGCCTGTATAGGGAAAATAAGTTAAAAGTATTTACCTGAGTAAGTATTAATCACAATAAGCAAAATGCACGTAGCTTTTACTGGTCCTCCTAATCTGGAACGAAGGTTTATAATAACCTATTAGAATTCTAACGGGCCTTTTATTAAGCTTAAGCTTAGACCGGCTAGTTTCAAGATACGGTTCGTACGCACGATTAAGCGAAGACCGGATAGAATGTGATTCAAACCCGAAAAGTTTGAAGACTTGTTTAATATGGGTTTATTATTCACATTCTGGATTTTAAGATAAAACCGTTAAGGTTTGACCCGTTTCGGCTAATTTATGTAAACTTGTTACATAAACCGAACCGTACGCGTAATAAGCGTGACGGGTAGTCATGAGAGCTATATACAGGTTCCCTTAGTTAATTATGCCTCAAATATGTTGTGACATCAGTAAGGTGTATTTCGTTATGCCCGAAACGTGTTTAAATACAAACTAGGCCCCGTAGGGGTAGTTTGGTCATTTTAAAGGTTGTAAAAGGGTTTAAGTGTTTAACTGAGTTACAGGTCTGATGTAATCAGTAAACATACTCAAATTAATGAGTTATAACAGTAAGATAAAGCATATATGTGAAATTTATCATTTTTAACCAAACTATGCCCCGTAGGGGTATTTTGGTAATTTCACATAAGCCGAAAAGCTCAAAACTGAAGTCTGAGTTTATCAACCTTTGCTTACTGTTAAAATATCATAATTTTCCTCTTATATCAGTAGGTATCAACCCGGGTATGTCCAATATAATTTTAATACATACTTTGCGCTAATACGCTAAATAAGGCGATTAAAGGTCATTTCCGGGTCCGATACTTAAATCTGATATTTTTATATTTCTAGAAGGCTTAAAATAATTTATTTATCATATGTGATCAGTAGCAAAAGGTTTGGAGTCGTTTGGATATGTAAAACTCATTTTATGGCCCGTAAGGGCAAAACCGACATTTACCGAATTAAGCCTACGACTATGAGTTATGCTCAGCCTAAAATTAATTAAAAATATTTAAAAATCTCAAAATAATATATTACGTCAGTGGGTAAAAGATTTGATACCAAAAAGTATGTTTAACTAGGCTATACGCTAATTACGCCATTTTATTAACATACAACATTAATTTTGCGATAATGAGCATAACTCTTAATCTACAAGTCAAACTGATGTCAAACTTTGCATACAAGTCTATATATCAGTAACAAAGGTTTCTACACTTTTACATTTTCATAAATCATGTTTTAAGGTAATAAGGGCATAACGGTCAACATATGAGCAATTAACGGAAACATGCATATTAATTGGATAACTAATGAACCAAGGTGTATAATCACAGAGGGTTGTTCTAACATGTAACCTAGTCCAATTAAAGCTCTGAGGCATTTCTAAAATATTCCTTAACGGGTCAGAACTGAAAGTCAAAGTGAAAGTCAAACTATGTGACTTTCGGTTCCGAACCGGGTCCTTACAGGAATTTGTCGGGTTGAACATGTTTAGACATGTTCTTACACTCATTACCAAGTTATAACAATAATCAAACAGGTTGTATATGTTCTAGATAGCTAATCATGCATAAATTGCAATTTAAGAATCCTGTTGACTTTTTAAGTACATGTTTGACCCAACATTTGAACTAGTTAGAGTGGTGATCAGGGGAAACCCTTTTGGGGTTTTATTACCCACATAAATACCAACTTATAACTACTTTTAATTCGAGATATGACTGAGCCATTATTGACTAATCTCGAAGTCAAACCGTAATTACGACGGTTTGACTTTTAGCTAATTAAACAAGCTAAACTCAACTAAAGAAGGATTAGCAGACTTTCAAGAGTCCTATGCACGACTTATGATCAGTTGGACCTGCTTGAGAGCTCCAGAATCGATCAGAAGGCACTTGAATGATGTGAGGAAGTGTTGTGAACTTGAAGGCCTATTTATAGTGGATTCACTCACCACATTTGATTGACAAACAAGTCTACTAGTGCCCACAATCGATCAACATGTGTCCTAGATGCTTAGGGGGTGTTTTAGGGGCCAGGAGATGTGAAAAATCGGGTAAAGGTCGCGCACAAAGGCAATGGCAGACATCAGCCCGTTTTTCTCGGTTCTGGGCATCCCTCGCGTGGCGCGAGGGACCCTCGCGTGGCGCGAAGACTTGCAGAATCAGCACTTTGATTTCTTTTGCGATTTGGTCCTTGGCTCTTCAAAACTCGAATAGGCACTTGTTTCTTGCATGGTGAACCCTTATAATCGACCTATGAAGGCTTTAAAACTTATACCCACTTTGCCAAGTCCCCGGGTAACTTTATTGTCACCCGAAAAGTCCTAACTTCCAACGTTTACGCTTGAACACTTCGCACACGAATTTGATCATAACTTTCTCATACGTTAACGAAACTTTATGAAATTTTTATAGTGCATTCTAGTGAGCATAACTAATATTTACAAAGCTTCGGGTTTGTCAAAAGGTCACTCAGAGGTATAAATTAAACATGTTGACACATTTGGTCCCTGTAGTTTGCAATCTCTCACTTTTAGCTTCGTATGATCCATGATTTATTCGTTTGAATGTATGAGCATCGTGTAGGGTTAATGTACATTATATTTATTCACAGTTGACACTTAGAATACGTATATTCACATACTTTCCATGTTTGTCAACTTTAGTCCTTCTATTATATTTCTTTCACACGTTTAAACATTTGACACGTGTCTATACCTTATAGGACGTGAATTTTCGAGGTGTTACATGTACCCGACACCCAAGATTTCCCAATCCTAAGATACGCTCACCATCGGTCACAATAATAACTTGAATATTCCTCTCAGGCCAGTTCCTGAGTACCTCAAGATAACTAACTAAATAATATATATGATCTTATGTACAAAAATAAATAAATAGTTATAAAGATAACTATATGTACACAAATAAAATAATTGAATGATTAATAAGTAATAAACAAGCTGAGCCTGAGCAGAGCTCAAAAGAATATTCACGAACCAAGCTTGAGCTCTATTAAGTTAACCGAGCAGAGCTCAAGTTTATTTATAGTTACGCCCCATTAAAAATAAAGTCGACAGACTTAGCTCAACCACCATCCAGGATCTCGTCTCAGTTGCAATGGACATGCTCGAGAAACCAACCAGAACTGAAGCAGGTAACCTACATAAATCAAAAGAAGAATCAGTGTTTGTTAGCGCATTCGACGTGTTGAACTTTTTCAGTCTATTCGACGTGTACCCGTCATAAGAAAAAACATATTATTTCGATAATAACCTGACATTCTAACAAAATGATATAGGAATAAGTTATATGCATTAATAAATCACTGTCTTCTTTTGACTAGTTTGAAGCAACAAAATCATACTTAAATGGGTCAGAATTGCCACCTCTAACTGGAAGTTACCGAACGTCTGATTAGGGGAGCATTTGGATGTGCGTTTTAAAAGTGATTATGTGATATTTAATAATCAAGATCAAATTTTAACCTTTGATCAAATTGTTACATCTTTTCTTTGCTGCTGCTTAATTTGCCCCCCCCCCCCCCAAAAAAAAACACACACACACTCACATAGTTAATTCTTGATCTAACTGTTAGTCTAACAACATCTAGTCTTTGATGCTTAGTTTGCTATTCCCAAAACCAAACACACATGAACAAAAAAAAAATACATGAACAAACACATCTATTCTTTGATGTTTAATTTGCTTTTCCCAAAACCAAACACACATTAAACCAAATGCTAAGCATACAGAACTACTAACATGCTTGATTTGAAGCAAATCTGGAATGAGATGATTTGAAGCAAATCTTCAACAAATAAACATTTAACAACCCATATAGAATCAAATGATTTGAAGCAAATCTTAAATACTCAAACTAAATGCTAAGAATATAATATACTGAATTAAACCTACAGCAAGATTTAGCAAAAGACCCTTATAAAACCATATGAAATCAGTCAACTTGAATCAAATCTTGAATATTCATACCTGAAAGTTTGTCAAGTAGTCGGAATCGTTAGCTTAACCAGACAACCGCCATTTACAGCTGCCAATGAGAGCAAAATCCAACCCGATCTGGTGAAATCTTCCACACCCACCTGGTGCATTATATTACCGTGTAATCTTGGAAATAAAAAAGCATGATTTATAAGATAAACAGTTCAAAGTTACTTCACACTTGTACAAAAACATTATACAAAAACATTATTTTCAGTTCATCTAAATAGACACATATACCTATTTTATTGCTGAAGTTGTTCTTGCAGCAAACAAAGCTAAAGGCCTGAACATCAGTCAACAAAAACATTAACGGTATTACTCTATATATACGTTTTTTGTATAAGCGAAGTTGAACAAAAAGTAGCTGCGAAGCTGGCTAATTGCGCAGATCTGAAGAGGAATCATAGATCTGACGAAGAAACAAACACAGATCTAAAGAGGAATCACATACCTGAAGAGAAACAAACTCTAATCTGAAGAGGAATCGCAGATCTTAGGGAGGTCTTCTTGAATCGCCATAGAAGGAAAGAGAGTAGATGGAGGCAGATGATAACTGAGAGATCCTGAAACCCTAATATGGAGGCGGATCATATCTGAGCTTAAAATGCATGTTCATCTACAACAAACCAACCGAAAACTTCAAAAAATGACCTTAGATATGAGAAAACATTCAGGAGAAAAAAAAAAAAAAACCTACTTGGATCTTTTTCTCAAAATTAATGGTAGCACGATGCAAAGTTATTAAAGAAAGAAAAAGTCTCAGATCTGGGCTTGTAAAATTATTGAATGTAGCATAGAAACTCAGATCTGCACAGTTTTTCTTGCCATCTTCATCTACAATAAAGCAACCAAAAACATCAAAATTAACGATAGAATGGTAGATTTGAGAAAACTATAAGTAGAAAATAGAAAAAATCTACCTGATTGCAACTACATCGAAGCTTCATCCTTCTGATTTAAAATAGCTTATGGTGAATAGATCGATCTAAAATCTTAATCTTTGAGAGAGAGAGAGAGAACAAAAAGGAAAGGTGCAGTGAGTACAGATCCATCTTCGATTTGTGTTTTCACAATGGACAAGGTTTTCAAAATGAATGGTCCAGATTATAATCCATGTATCAAAATGAACGGTAGAGATTATGATCCGTGTGAAGTGTTTTATTGTAGTTAAAAGCTTGAGTGAAGTAAGGGTATAAGTGGAAAGTGATGTTTTATGATGCTTAAAAGACTTGTACAGCATGCTTTATGGGTGTTTTAAGGAAATTTTTATGACTTTAAGAAGTCCTTCTAATATGCTTTATAAGTAGTATATATATATATATATATTTTAAAGTAAAATGGAACTTGGTAGAACTTGAGTCCATGTCGTTAACACCAAATAACACATGAGTCCCTACTTTTCTAATTTGACCAATCAAGTACCCATGGTTGTTAATATCAATCAAGTCCTTTTTGTATATGGCCATTATGACACCGTTAACAAAATGGTGAAATTACTTTACTACCCCCTGAACCAAAAGTGCAAACCTCTTCAGCCTCACAAAGATGCCCATCGTCACTTTAACACAGCCGATGCTTTATAACAAAATATATCTAGTCAAACAAATCGTTTAATGGATTACAAGAGTTAAACAACAATGTTGGTACATGTTATGTGACAACAACTTAGATTTGGTCTTTGGATATTGAACACGTGTTTGGGCTGCGAAGACTTATGAAGACTGAATGGAATTTGAGTTTGTTGAAGCCCAATCAAGTCCAAGTTTAGTCCAAGTTTTTATCAAGTTTAAGTCTATCTAGTTTAGCCCGAATTTGTAAACAGAATTCGTATGGACTGAGCCCAATTCGAATTGTATAGGTTGTGCTATATAAACAACCTTTACCTAGAGTTTTAGGGTTAGACTTTTAGGCAATTGAGAGAGAGTTCGAATACACAGATCATTGGCTGTGAGTTCGTGGAGATCTTTAGTGATTGTAAACGTTTTCGTTGGATAATCATAGAAGATCAGTTGGTAAACCGTCTCGTGTTCTTGTTTCTGTTTGCTAGGTTTATCAAGGGGATTCCGCACCCTTGGTAGATAGTCAGTTTTGTTAAGATCCATACGGACTAGGGACCTACAATTGGTATCGGAGCGTTTGCTCTTGTGTACGGTTCAAAACTGATATTACAGATTCAAGGATTTTATTCGTTTGAAGATTTTCGGATTTTGTGGGAAGAACAGTGAAGAACATCGAAGAACAGTCAATATTTTGAGTGTTTGATTCGTTTTGGTTATTGATCTGACTTGTTTGCTTGTTTTTTGGAGTTTCAGTTGGAAAGTTATCAATCAGAAGATTCTGTGGTGTAAAAAGTGCTGATTTTTCGGGATTTATTATTGGAAGATTGCTAGAAGATTGCTGGTCTCGACTAGAATTAGTGGTCTCAACTGGAGGTCTCGACTAGTCCTTTCTTCACTCGAAACAAGTGGTCTCGACTGGGTACTGTTCACTCGAAACCAGAGGTCTCGACTAGGGTCTCGAGTTGTGCCTATTTGACTCAAAACAGAGGTCTCGACTCGAAACAGTGGTCTCGAGTTGTGCGTATTTGACTCGAAACGGAGGTCTCGACTCGGAACATTAGTCTCGACTCGAAACAGTAGTCTCCACTGGACTGTGTGGTCTCGACTGGACTGAGTGGTTGCAAGTTTGAAAGTGGTGGAATTTTTCTAGGCAATCGTAGGCAAAATTTCACTGATTCGTGTTTAGAAAATTATCCGTAACTCATCTGGACAAACCGCTTGGACCGTTGGACTCGTTGGATTTTTAGGACAAAAAAAAAACAAAAAACAAAAAAAAAACCTCTGGAAAATCCCGAATTCGGTTTTCGACATTTTATATGATTGGATTCGTCTTTTCGAGACGATTCTAACGGTGTAATTTGGTAACCACTGTTTTCGGAGAAATTTTGTACGGTTTTATCAGTCTGTTACGTTAAAATGTCGAACATGTCAAGTTTGAATGAGCTTTTGAAAATGGAGCATGAAGTTGGCACTACCAACAAAACGCCTAAGATGATGAAGGTGGAAAACTATTTGACATGGAAGGATCATTTTCAATCCTTCATTGAATATCAGGACACGCGCATGTGGATATGTATTGAAGATGGGTACACAAACCCAACACATGACTTTGAGGGTAGACCACGTAGAACAACCTATGTGAACATGGAAGAGGCTGATAAAAAGATGTATGAGGCTGAAAAGAGAGCCTGGCGGCAATCAAAATGTCCTTACCTGATAGCATCAAGCATACCTTCAAAAAGTACACAAATTCAAAGGATATGTGGGATGCATTAGAGAAAAGATACGCGGGAAATGCAGATGTCAAGAAGAACAAAGTTGATCTACTGAAGAAGCAGTTCGCTATTTTCAAATACATGAAACATGAGTCACTTGAGGACATCATCACTCGATACTACCATCTGATGTCAGAAATGGAAAATTATGAGATAGAGTGCTATACTGACGTAGAAAAGAATGACAAGCTGCTCGACGCCTTACCTACTAAATGGGATATCTACACTCTCATGATCAAGGGAGAAGCAGATTATGAGACTAAAGAGCTTGAAGAAGTGGTAGGAAAGCTGAGAGCTTATGAGCTCAGTATGAAGAAGAAAGACACTGGGTATGATCAGGTTCAAGATCCAGCGATTTACAATGGGCTTACATCTTCTTCAACTCACAACGCTTCTAGCGACTCTGCCACTGCGGTTCTTTCATGTGAAAATGAGCAGGTCACAGTAAATGAGGATGGTGATGTATGTTTTGTAGCCGCTTTAGGAGGATCAACAGGAGCCAAGAGAACATCAGCTTCTAAGCACAGTAGTAGTGCTAAGTCGGTGCCTATGAGTATGAAGTATGCTGAAGAACATCTTGCTCTACTTGCCTCATTCGTTGCTTCTTATGAGAACTACATTCATGGGAAGATATCTGATCCTGCCACTTTAGATGAAGATTATGATCAGATTGACCCTGATGATCTAGAAGAGATGGATTTGCAATGGCAAATGGCCATGATCTCCAAACGAGTGAAGAGATTTATGAACCGGATAGGTAGAAAGTTTGTGGGGAAAAGTGTTGGTTTCGACAAGACCAAAGTGAGATGCTTTAACTGTCAAAGTTATGGGTATTTCGCTAGGGAATGTCAAAAACAAAAGCAGGATACTTCGAGTCAGAGTTCAAACAATAGGAATGCATCAAAAAACTCTAACTCAAGAGCGTTGATCTCTATACCAAGAGAAGGTTCATATGACTGGAGTGTTCACTTAGAAAATGATGAGAATGTCACTCAAGCATTTATGGCAGAGATTACTCCCGTTGATGACGGTGAAGCTACAGTAGATGATGCTGAAGTTAAGAAGGAAAGTGAAGCTGAGGTAAAGAAGGGTGATCAGACAACAGATGCTGAAGAGGAAAAGTCAGAGTCTGAGCATGAAATGGAAGCTGAAGAGAAAGATGAAATTATCAAACGAATGAAAGCTTAAATTGCTGCTCTAATGGCCAACTCAGACAAATCAACAGGAGAGGTAAGTGAATCTGCTACTTCTGTTTGTTTAAAATGTCGGGAATTACAAGGTGAGGTTGACAGGTTGTCCACACAAAATCAAAGTTTGGTAAGTGATATGTCTAACATTAAAGAATCAATTTTTTTTGCTAAAATAAATGAATCTTCATACTTGAAGAAGATAAAAGGTATGAAAGTAAAATTGAAGCTTTAACCTGCAAACTAAACGAAAAACTTCAAGTCATAGACTTAGCTCATGAAATGATGGCTGAGAAAACAAAAGAGATTTCTGAAAAATGCAAAGAGTTGTCAGATGCACAACTCAAAATTGTTGAACTAGAAAAGAAATTAGGTCAATTCAGGGACTCTACATTTGTTATGAAACATATGATGGGTGGCTTGAAGAAAAGTAATGACAAAACCAGTGTGGGATTCCATGGTTTCAATGAAGTTCCACCTCCTGTTAGTCATGACTATTCTTTCTTGTCTGATGAAGATGACCTCATGGACTTTGTGTCAACATCACCAAGTAGTTCCACATCAAGTCAAGGTGATGTGTCTGAGAGTAATGATGCTAAGAAGGATAATAACAGCAAACCTGTTTTGAAAAAGAAAACTTCACATCCTAAGAATAACAATCCAATTTTTGTTAAAAAGGTTAATTTTGTTCAAGGAAGTGACATGAAAAACGAAACAACTGTTATTGAAAACGAATCTAATGTAGAGTTTGCTAAAAACAAAAACAAAGAAAATTCTGAAACTAAGCAAACTGACCCAAATCCTTCTAAGGCATCATCATCAAAACCTGAATCTAGTTCAAGGGCTTCAGATAAGAAGTCTTTGAAAAAGAGATCGTGCTTCAAATGTCACACAAAGGGACATGTAGCTAGCTGTTGTCCTAACAAAAAGAGTGAAGCACAAATCAGTGAGAAACAGAGAGGGAAATCACCTGAGAAGAAAGGTGATAATGAGGAGAAAGTTGCAAATTCTCCAAAGAAGTCACCGCCTAAGCAACCAGAGAATGTTGATGTTGGTGAATATAAGGCTGAAAAAGGAACTCCACAAGTTCCTCGTTTTCAAAGAAATTAACCAAGATTTCAGCCTAAATCTCCACCAGGCAGATATGAGAGACCTAGAAGCAGTTCACCAAGAATGAACAATCATAAAACAAATAATTTCAGGAGTCAAGGTCAATATCAAAATCGATACCAAAATGATGGTGGTCGAACTTTTAATAACAATGGCTTTAGAAATTACAACAATAATGCTTTTTGTAATCAAAATTCAAGGTACCAAAATCAAAATTTTCAAAGGTCAAATAGTCCAAACACATATAGGAACCCTCAGGACCAAAGACTTAGTGGAAATCAAAATCAAATTCCATCAACAGGTCTGAGATCCAAGACTCCAGCTAGGAGTAATGGATATTGGATGGATGTTCAAGTAGTTGGTGAATTTGGACGACCCAAGACCATTAAGGCTTGGGTCCCCCAATCTAACTAATCTTTTGGTTGGTGGGTGCAGGAGCTGCTAAGGAGGATTATCAACTTATGGTATGTTGATAGTGGCTGCTCCAGGCACATGACGGGGGATGCGAGATTGTTTTCTGAATTTGAAGAATATGATGGTGGACATGTAAATTTTGCTGGTGCTAAAGGTGGAAGAATTACTGGACGAGGAAAAGTGACGAATGGGAAGATCACATTGGACAAAGTGAACTATGTTGAGCAGCTTAAACACAATCTCATGAGCATGTCACAAGTCTGCGACAAGGGTCACTCGGTCCATTTTACTAAGTCTGAAGCATTGGTGTTGAAACCAGGTTTGGTTATTCCGGACGACTGGATAGTGATGCGTGCACCAAGGAAAAATGATACTTATGTCATGGACATGGGTGCCAAGGATCCGACTGCTGTTGTGGCGTGTTTGCTATCCAAAGCTTCTGAAACTGAATCGATGTTGTGGCACAGACGTATGACCCATATTCACTATCGAAAAATGAATTACCTTGTTAAAAATGAGCTAGTGAAAGGGGTTCCAATGCAGAGGTTTCAAGTGGAAGACAAATGTCTTCCATGTCAAAAGGGAAAACAACACAAGAAACCTCATAAGTCTAAAACAGTAAATTCCATAGATGCCCCTTATGAATTACTTCACATGGATTTATTCGGTCCAGTGAATGTGAGGAGCATAGGTGGAAAGTACTACTGTCTTGTTGTCACTGATGATTACTCACGATATTCATGGGTTTTCTTTTTAGGTACAAAAGATGAGACAACGGAGATGCTGATAGATCTTTTTACAAAACTGGAAAACGTCCATGATGCAAGGATCAAGAGGATAAGGAGTGACAATGGCACGGAGTTCAAGAATCGAATTTTGGATCTATACTGTCTTCGGAAGGGAATTGAACATCAATATTCCGCTCCTTATACGCCTCAACAGAATGGAGTCGCTGAGAGGAAAAACAGGACGTTGATTGAAGCCGCTAGGACGATGCTTTCAGATTCAAAGCTACCAGTTCTTTTCTGGGGAGAAGCAGTGAATACAGCTTGCTACATCCTGAACAAAGTTTTGACTGTTAAACGTTTTAACAAAACTTGTCATGAGTTAATGTTTAACAAAAAGCCAAACTTGGAAGGCTTTGAACCATTTGGATTACCCTGCACCATTGTGCGAAATAAAGATAAACAAAAATTCGGTGAGGTGGCTGACGATGGCTACTTTCTAGGCTATGTGCCTGGCACACCGAATAAAAGGGTTTTTAATCTGAAAACTGGTAAAATTGAGGTTGTTTTTAATGTAGAAATCACTACCTACAAACCTCAACAATCAACGAGTGGTCCAGCTATATTATATGATTATGAAATCATTTTTAAATCATTTAATATTTCTGAGTTTTCCAATGCAGATGATTCTCAGCTGATTCAGACAATAATTAGTGAAGATGATGAAGGCGAATTCATGCCTAGATCAAATGTTGATATGACAGATGCTCCGGAAACTTCCAAAGGTGCTGTTGATCCTGATTCAAGCGATAGTGACTCTGAACCCATTCAGGGGGAGGATTTCATTAATCCATTTGCAGATCAGAGCATTCAAGGGGAGGTTGGATCAAACCTGGGTGACAATCTAGAAGTCGATACTGTTGCTACTTTTTTTTTTGAACGGCAAATTTGGATCACTGGCGGACCGCTGGAGTATTATCGTGCCACCAGCAGAACCACCCGATCATATCCATCTCCATTAGACAATAATGCCTATACACCAATTCAGGAGGAAACCCAATAAATCTGGGAAAAACCCCATTTGTGGGAATCGAACCCATGACCTAATGGTCATAAGCCTTATCCCACCACCAAGATACCACTATGCTATAATGCCATGGGTCGATGTTGTTGCTACTACACGAGCAAATAGAGATCATCCAGTTGACATGATACTTGGGGATCCTACTGCAGGTGTTCAGACGAGAAGAAGCATAACAGCGAATTCTGGTTTATTTATTTCGATTGAGAAGACTGGGATTGTTAACGAATGCTTGTATAGTTGCTTTATTTCCCAAGAGGAGTCGAAGAACATTCATATGGCTCTTAAAGACAATTCATGGGTTGAAGCTATGCAAGAAGAATTGGCCCAGTTTGCTAAGTTGAAGGTTTAGGAGTTAGTGGACCTTCCTAAAGGTGAAAGAGAGATTGGCACTAAATGGGTATTTAGGTGCAAGAAGGATGAGAGAGGAATAGTCACACGCAACAAGGCTCGATTGGTGGTTAAAGGTTTCAATCAGCAAGAAGGAATAGATTACAATGAGGTGTTTGAACCAGTGGCAAGGTTGGAGGCAATTCGTTTGTTTCTGGCTTTCGCTTCTTTCAAGGGCTTTAAAGTTTTCCAACTAGACGTGAAGAGCGCATTTCTTTACGGGAAAGTCCAAGAAGTGGTGTATGTCTCACAACCAGATGGGTTCGTTGATCCAGACTATCCAGATCGGGTTTACAAGCTTGATAAGGCTTTGTATGGATTACATCAAGCTCCCAGGGCATGGTACGAGACACTGTCTACACATCTGATCAAAAATGGTTTTGAAAGAGGTCAGATTGACAGTACACTGTTCATCAAGAGGAAGAAGGAATATTTTCTGCTAGTACAAGTATACGTGGATGACATCATCTTTGGGTAATCAGATGAGAACATGTGTAAGGAGTTTGAGAAGGTGATGAAGAGCAAGTTCGAAATGAGCGCTATGGGTGAGTTGTCCTACTTTCTGGGATTACAAGTTGAACAGAAGGAGGATGGTATGTTTATTCATCAAACGAAGTATGTGTATGACATTTTGGATCGGTTCAAAATGAATGATTGCTCTACTTTCAACACACCCATTTGTGAAAATCACAATCTTGGCCCAGATCATGAAAGCACTGAAGATGTAGATCCTACTCAATACAGGGCGATGATTGGTTCTCTAATGTACTTGACTGCTTCAAGACCTGACATCATGTTTGCCGTATGCTTGTGTGACAGATATCAGGCGAATCCGAAAGGGTCACACATGAAAGCAGTGAAGCGTATTCTTCGTTACTTGAAGGGGAAACCTAAACTTGGGTTGTGGTATCCAGCTGATAGTGATTTGAAGTTCGTTGCTTACACTGATTCAGACTTTGGAGGATGCAAATCAAACAGAAAGTCTACAACAGGTGGTTGTCAGTTCTTAGGAGGCAGGATCGTGTCTTGGCAATGCAAGAAGCAATCCTGTGTGTCTACATCTACGTGTGAAGCTGAATATATTGTTGCGGGTAGCTGTTGCTCTCAGGTTCTCTGGATTCAACAGCAGATGCGCGATTACGGTTTGGATTTCACTCGTACTCCTATTATGATAGATAATAATGCCACCATATCAATCACAAACAATCCCGTAAAGCATAGTAGAACTAAACATATTGACATACGTCATCACTTTATACGAGATTGTGCTGAAAAGAGACTAATTGAATTACATCGAGTCGACACACTAGATAACCTTGCTGATCTTTACACAAAAGCTTTTGATAGAGCTCGCTTTGAACACTTAGTCGAACTCAACGGGATGAGGAATCCTGAATAACTGGTTTTTCATAAGAATTTTGTAAATAGTTTACTGCTTTCTTTAAAAATCAAAAATACAAAAACATTGAAAAATAAAAAAACATAAAAAAATAGAAAACCAAAAATGAGTTGTCACTGTGTGAAAAAGAAGAAATGATAGTACATCATCAAGTTAGACTGTCACACTCAAACTGAATTAAATTGCTTATGTGTGATAGCAGCTTCATTATATGATATACCAGTAGGCAAAAGCATGAAATAATCAACTTACCAATGTGATATAAACATAAACGCACTGAGTATGAGTGGGGAACATATCAGTGGTGTATGGTTTAATGACCTTAAATCTTGCGTTGATAGATTGCCAAAATCTGAGGTTTTGGGTCTTTATACTGTTATTTCATCTGGGGATATCAGGGTTGTTCTTCTGCTGCATCCAGATACATGCTGACCTAGGCACAACCAGGATATCTTAAAAGAGCTAAAAATGCCAAAACCCTAAAAATGAAGAAGCTCTCCTAGAGAGTTATTCAAAAAGTGCAAAATGCATAAATCGTACCAAAAATGGTATTTGTCTTAGCCCTCGTTAGATAATTTGGTCTCTCTGCTGTACGGAAGTACTGACCTGATCACCAATTATCTAAACGTTGAAAAACAAAACGGATGAATTCAGTATATTCACCTACTACGATGAATCTTTGTGCAAACCTTGATCGTGGGGGTACATCCTGAAGTGGGACACACTAGTATATCAGTAATAATTTTACCTTAACGTATCATACGGTAATGGTACTTGAAATGTTCATGCATTTTGTTTAAGTGGATAAACATACTGGTAATCGTCTTAAAGTGCTTTTCACGAAAATTAAATAAAGAATTATCTAATAGTGTGAAAACAGTTTGATTGTGCTGATATGATCTTCTTACCAGTGATTCTCACAAAAATAGAGTGTTTATTGTTTTTCGTATTTATTTGCTTTCAGAAAATACAAAATAGTGTCTTTTTCTGTTTAAAATTCTTAACGTACGGAAAACTGTTATTCTTGGAGGAGTTGTTACCGATAGGGGGAGACGATGTTAGAAAGTGGGTTCAAAATTTTAAAATCTTGCAGGTTATAAGGTGTTTGTTTAAAATGTGTGCGTGTTGGTGTTGGATTGGAAAGTGCTTAATCTGTTATACAGTTTAACTAATCTCTTGAATAATAATAATTTGTTTAACTTATGTTGAAAAATTCTTATGGTTTCTCGAGATGTTTGTTTTATAGTAAACAGGTTGAAGCAGTATGTAGCTGAGAAGTTGCTGTGAAGATGAGAGTTTGATTGGATGAGAGTTTGATTGGATGCTTGGTAGAATCCTCCTTCTACAATGCAGAATGGATGTTGTGAAGACTTACTTGGAATGCTGAATCAAAACTTGGAAGATTTGGTGATTGGATACATCAGCTTAGGGGGAGTCTGTTGCTGACAGAGTTCATATTGAAGCTGACGCTATCCAAAGACCAAAGACTGTGATATTCTGAAGACTAAAGTTTCCTTTGCAAGCTATTGTCAAGGGGAAGTTTGTTGGTACATGTTATGTGACAACAACTTAGATTTGGTCTTTGGATATTGAACACGTGTTTGGGCCGCGAAGACTTATGAAGACTGAATGGAATTTGAGTTTGTTGAAGCCCAATCAAGTCCAAGTTTAGTCCAAGTTTGTATCAAGTTTAAGTCTACCTAGTTTAGCCCGAATTTGTAAACATAATTCGTATGGACTGAGCCCAATTCGAATTGTATAGGTTGTGCTATATAAACAACCTTTACCTAGAGTTTTAGGGTTAGACTTTTAGGCAATTGAGAGAGAGTTCGAATACACAGATCATTGGCTGTGAGTTCGTGGAGATCTTTAGTGATTGTAAACGTTTTCGTTGGATAATCATAGAAGATCAGTTGGTAAACTGTCTCGTGTTCTTGTTTCTGTTTGCTAGGTTTATCAAGGGGATTCCGCACCCTTGGTAGATAGTCAGTTTTGTTAAGATCCATACGGACTAGGGACCTACAAACAACATTTATGAATTTGAGAAAGAGTGATCTTAATACCACTCAATGATTAATATAATACCCTTCATAATCAACATAAAAATACCAATATACCCTGGTCAACTAACGAATGACTAACAAACTCTGTTAGCAGGGACTTAATTGATTTCAAACTAATAACCACGGGGACTTAATTGGTCAAATTAGAAAAGTAGGGACTCGTGGTTCCATTTGGTGTTAACCACAGAGACTTAAATTGTAGTTTACTCTATATTTTAAGAATACACCATTAAAGGATCAAGTGAAGTTGTCAAATTACAATATTGTCTAAACAACTTCGGTATGAGTACCTTATTTGTTTTTTATTGTTTTCTCAATGCGGCGAATTTTAGTCATATAATATAAAGTTTAATAATTTCGTATATAGCGTTATAGCATGCTTATTTGTGTCTACAATTTGATAACATTTTGTTGTAAGTGATTTTTTATAATTATTTCGACATGGCAATATATATGCTATAATGAGTGTCGGGACAATAACGATAACAAAACTAATATGGCCAATTTAATAAACTGAATGTCAGTACCATACCGATACTTTAATAAACTCAACCAATACCGTAACGAACTGATACCAAGCGAATGTTCGCCGCAATGCGTGAAAAATCCCACTAATTCTACATTCATATATGCGAAAAGGTTGAAACTTAAAAAATGTGAAACACAACAATAACAGGATCCGGATGAAAGCAAACAAAATCCCACAAATCCTTGGTATAGTAACTAGAGGTGCACAAAAAACCCGTACTCGGAACCGGACTTGATAAAAAACCCGAAACCGTTATTTTTGTACTTGGGTATTGTATACTTGTAACCGAACCCGACCCTTCCCGTAGGGTATGGATATGGTATACATTTTGAGCTCAATACCCGTAACCGAATTATACCCGGAACCGGTCATACCCTATACCCGAACTCGGTTATACATTATACCTGATATCGGTTTTTCTAATACCCTATAGAATACAAATAAGTTGTATTTGAGTGAATTTATGTTATTGTAATTTGTTTTTAATTACTTTTACAAATTACAAACCAAATTTGATTTATAAACGCATTTATTTTTATGTAAAATAAAAAAAAAGATATTTTTTAAAATTAGGTATTAATACCTGGTTCCAAACCTGGTTATACCCGAACCCGATTATATCCTACCCGGGTACATCTGGTATGACTTTTATCTTCAATACCCGTACCAGGTAGGGATGACAATGGGTCGGTTTGGGTCGGGTATTTGTAATCCCATACCCATATCCGGTTGTTGAATCGTGTCCCAGACTCGACCCAATACCCGTCGGGTATCGGGTATACCCATTAGTTTGTTAAAAGATATACTTTGGGCCAAATTTCCAAATACATTTCTTTACTATTATAATTATTATATAATTTTATTTATACAACAACTATTATCAACAAAAAATGTACATTACATACATATAAATTATATCATAAATTAATAATAACTTTATAAATTATAATACTCATACACTTACAAGTATATACTTCACAACATATAAGATATAAATAGTTTTATCAAATACATATACAAAAAGACAATTTATTTTTTCACATTATAAACATACTAAAATAAATCACTAATAGACAAAGGTTAATGAAAAATAAAAATATAAATTAAAAAAATTAGGTATATGATCGGGTATATAGTTCGGGTAAACGGGTATATGGTTTCGGGTAATCGGGTAGGTTATCACCTAATCCCACACTAGACCCATACCCGCAAATTTTTTTAAAACTAATCCCATACCCAGCCCAATACTCGTTGGGTATCGGGTATGCCCGTCCCATTTGTGTCGAGTTTCGGGTATACCCGTCGGACTCAGGTATTTTTGCCATCCCTACTACTCGGTTTCTTTTAATACCCGATTTTCCAACACCCAATCATACCCGAAACTAGAGGTGCACAAATCGGTTAATTTTAATAACCGGTTCGGTTAACCGGTTATAGCGGTTAATTTGACCTTTTGACTTTAACCGGTTAATGCTTTAACCGGTTATTACTTTAACCGGTTATTTTTTTAACTGGTCCGGTTAATTACTTTAACCGGTGTGGTTAATTAACCTGTTATTTTCGGTTATTAACCGGTTTTTTTTTTCCTTTTTTTGAATTTTTCGGTTAACCAGTCTACCAGTTAAAAAAACCGGTTAATAACCAGTTCCTAACTAAATACTTATAACCGGTTACTAACCTACGGTTAAAAATAACCACTAATCGGTTATTCCTAAATCGGTTATTAACCGGTTATGGTTTCGGTTAATAACCGGTTACGGTTAATTAACCGGTTATTTTGTGCACCTCTACCCGAAACCGGGTATTAACAAGAACCCGATTTGTGCACCTCTAGATTAGTAACCACAAAAAGCCCAATGGGCTACACATAAACCAAAGCCTGCAAATCAACGGCTGAGATTCACACTCACCATTCTAACCATTCGATGCGTCTGGTTTTATAAACACACCCTACAAAACCCTAATTTCTTGTCCACCCTAAGAGACATCACTTGGTCGCCGGTGCCGCATCCATTAGGTATGCATCCCTAAACTCAACTATCATCTTATTTCCTCATCACATAATCTTATTAATTGTTGTTAGTTTTTCGATCACATGTTAAAGATTAAATTAGGGTAGTTTTGATTTTGTATGTTCTTTATGAAATAAGTTTGTTGAGCATAATTGCTAGTTTAAAAGCTGTGTGATTTGTTAGTTTAAAAGTGTGTGTGTGTGTTTTTTTTTTAATATTTTGTTTGTGTGAGTAGATATAAGAAATGGCTGAAGTTGCAAAGGGAGGACAGATTGTTCCAGAGTCAGTTTTGAAGAAACAGAAAAGAAATGAAGAGTGGGCTCTTGCAAAGAAGCAAGCGACTGAGGAGTTGAAGAAGAAGAATGCAGCCAACAGGAAGCTGATCTTCAACAGGGCTAAGCAGTACAGCAAGGAGTATGAAGCTCAGGTATTTTATTTTTCATTTGTTTGTGTGTTTTAAATCCATGTTTGTGTGTTTGTTTTTTTTAGTTGTTTGATATGTATTGGTTTATGTTTGAATGCAGGACAAAGAGTTGATTCAGCTCAAGCGTGAGGCGAGATTGAAAGGTGGATTTTATGTTAACCCTGAGGCCAAGATGCTTTTCATCATTCGTATTAGAGGGTAATTTTTGTTTTTATTTTTTACAGTTTTGTAATTATGATCATTGTCACATTAGTTGTGATCCTTTCTCTGTTATGAAAGTAGTTTAATTTCTGTTTTATTTTGAATTGTCTAGTATTAATGCTATGGACCCGAAGTCGAAGAAGATATTGCAGCTTTTGCGTTTGAGACAGGTGATTTGCTATGAGTTTTAGTTTATCTTTTTGTTTCTTGTGCTTGTTGAACATTATTTTGTGTGTTACTTGTGATTTTTAGTTGTTGTTTTGAATGAATGTCTATTGTGAAAGGATCTGTCTACAACACCTGCTTATAATGTTTGGTTAAAGTTGATTCACATGTTGTTTAAGCTGTGTCATTTTCAACTAATGTTTTCAGAACCGGACCAGACGTCGAACCGGTCTTCTTACCGGTTTAATGGTCCGACCGGTCGGACCGGACGGTATCGTAAATATTATAAAAAATTAATAGGGTTAAATCTGAAAAAATATATAAAAAACCACTCCAACCCTTCCAAAACTGGTCCGACCGGCCGGTTTCCCGCCGGGTCGCCGGTTCAATGCATTTCCAGCCCGATAGCATGACCCCGACCGGCTCAACCTCCGGTTCCTGGTCCGGCAGGTCCGGGTCTGAAAACACTGTTTTTAACTTTGTTTTACGCTTATACTCAGTCTTGAAACAATCAAGTCTTAAGCGCAATATCTAGTATGTTTGTTGATATCGAAAGCAATTTTGATATCATGTTTTAGAACACTTGATGTATGATTGTATACACTGTTGACATATCATTACTTTTTTAGTTAAAAGACATTGTAACTGGAACACTTGATGTACGATTGTATACACTGTTGACATATCATTACTTTTTTAGTTAAAAGACATTGTAACAGCATAACTGGCCACATTTTGTTTTATAGACATATTTTAACCGTGCTTTATATACTGTTTTTATTATCATCCAGATCTTCAATGGTGTCTTCTTGAAAGTCAACAAAGCCACATTGAACATGCTACACAGGGTTGAGCCATATGTTACATATGGGTATGCATCTTCACACTCAAATAGTCTTTATATTGGTAAGTTTTTTGTGTTTAGCATTAAGAATTTGATCTTTTACAGTTATCCCAACCTGAAGAGTGTCAAGGAATTGATTTACAAGAGAGGATATGGGAAGCTCAACAAGCAAAGAATCCCTTTAACCGACAACTCAATTGTCGAACAGGTTTGTGTTTCGGTTCTTTTTGGTTAAATGCTATTCAACTCCCAGTAAAATAACAGTAATTGAGTTGTTTTCCGGCATAACAGGGACTTGGGAAATTCGGCATCATCTGTGTTGAAGATCTTATTCACGAGATCTTAACTGCTGGTCCTCACTTCAAGGAAGCCAACAACTTCCTTTGGCCATTCAAGTTGAAGGCACCTTTGGGTGGTCTTAAGAAGAAAAGAAACCATTATGTTGAAGGTGGAGATGCTGGCAACCGTGAAGATTTCATCAACGAGCTGATCAGGAGAATGAATTAGAATGATGATGAGGGTATTGAGATCTCGTGTTTTCAACTTTAGTTTCTATAGATTGTTTACTTGTCTTTCTATTTTTGAGAGCCGGATACTTTATTTTTCCAATGTGACCTTATTCAGAATGTTTCTTTATCTACCAGTTTTTTGACTTGCAATATTGTTATGCTGCCTTTTATCTTAATATTGAACATTTTGTTATGCTAAAACAAATTGTAATGGTCTATAGTTGTATGCCGAGCCCTGATGCTTCAACTCAATATGTAAGGTGTTTGCAGCAGATGCATCCAAAGGTGTTTTGACAAAATGTCTGAGCTGTTCACTGGTACGTGGTTGTGTTTAATTTTTTAAATAGTTACTTCATGGTTTTTTAAGATAGATACATCACAACCTGCATAGTGGCGTGTGTTTTATCCCATCAAGATGAATCTGATTCTAATCATCGTCAACATTTTCTTGCCTTTTTTTCGTATTCAAGCTCGGCTTCATCATCCCAAAATTCCAGCCCAAATCTCATTCAAAACCATTTGCAGTGGGGTTCCATTTGATACGGAAGGAACTAATGTCCCACATCCCGAAGATGCCCCTTATACCCTTAGTTCATCTAAGACTGCACGGTGTGGGCTTCGGCCTTGGGGCGTCAAGGACCGGCGCCGCAGCTCCCCCCAACCGCCGGCGTCCTGTTCGGCTATCTGCGGACGTTGAAGACGTCCCACTAGAGGACAAAACCCCCTCACACACCATATATACATACAACATATACATATATTTTAGGCCCATCCCCCGTTTCCTTACCTCCATCCTCTTTGCCCCATACTCACACCCGATCTACGTGGCGGATCATCCTCTAAGGGAGGACCATCACCATACCGCATAGCCTAATGACGTGCATTATGAATCCGATTTAGAACTTCATCAGTCAGTCTAGAGGTGCAAAAGAAACCGGTTCCAGAACTGAAACCAAGTCACTCCAAAAACCAGTTTGAAACCGTACATTTGATATTGGTTGAGAACTCTGATGAAACCAGTTAAAACCAAACAGATCCATTTCCTCTTTCAAAACCAGAATTGGTTTGGGCAAAAACCGGTAGACTTCTGTTGACCAAAACCATTTGGGCTAAAAAACCAGGTTGTGTATCTCCGTCTGACAATTAAAAAGTTTTACCTGATGGTTTTGATGCATAACTATTACAACATTGCATCAAATTTATAAAGTGGACATACCTTGTAACAACACTTTTAATGCACCATTTTAAAACATTACTTTCAAAATCCATTACCCGAAAAGCGTTTTGACATAACGTCGCAAACGTGGGTATTGCAGATTGTCGCATGGGCACTTTTCTTTGACCCTGCTAAGGGACACAACCTCTTGACATGTGGTTTTTTCTATGTATTGTTCTAATAAAAAGAAATATATTCAACTCTTTAAAGATATAGCAAGACCTGTATAAGTCAAGAAAACATAAAATTATGGATTTTTGGTATTGTTTTTTAAGGGTATTGGTTTACAAATATTTGAATTTAAAAAGTTAAGTGAAAATTATTTTGTTTTCACATACCTTTATAAACCTACAGAAAACAAAAAAGGTAAATATTGATTTCATGTTAACATTATAACTAACATTCGTCGTCTGTGAGGTCAAGCAAAAGTTCACAACTCTTGCATGAAGGCTCATGCGAAATTTATTTAAGTGAAATTCCTCTAAGGGGCTGTTTGGTAGTCTCTTAATGATTTCATTAAGAAGATAGCTTTGAATCAGTAAGGTAGAGTGCGTTTGTTTCACTTAAAAGACACATTTTAATGGTTCATGGAGCCTCTTAATGAGTAAGTTTTTGAGGCTATCTCTTAATGGCTTAGCACAATGTTGCTAAACAACCCTAACTCTCGTAAAACTGTTCATGCGAAAGTTCCCAACATGAAAGTTAGCGAGTGAGCCACCTCATGTCACACGAAAGTTCCCCAACTCTTGCACGAAAGTCCATGCGAAAGTTGGGTATGAGTTCACCCTAACGTATGCGAAGGTTGGTTTATTTCACATGTGAACCTTTGACAAAATTCTCTAAGTTGTCCAAGGTCACCATCATCCAACTTATGAGGAATAGAAGTTAATTCTCTCATGTGAGTTTTAGACTCCATCTTTAGACTATTTTGGGGTGGTGTGCATACCCAAGTTAAAGTAAATCATATTTTTGAAAGTAAATAGTCTCATGAAAGGATATGATTGGTTTCTAGCCGAAAAGTCTCCGGTAATGTTTTCAATTGACCAACGAAATGCTTAATTAAAATACAAATATGACGTATGTAAATGTTGTTCAGAGGGTGAAGTTTTCTAAGACAAGGTTATGTTATGAACGGATGTTGGCGATGGCTAATTGTATGAGTATATGTTATGTTATGATGACGTTAGCGATAGTTAACGATATGAACGAACGTTAGAGACG
This sequence comes from Helianthus tuberosus, assembly GCA_030545235.1. NCBI lineage: Eukaryota > Viridiplantae > Streptophyta > Magnoliopsida > Asterales > Asteraceae > Helianthus > Helianthus tuberosus. Next base: position 50,805,022 of record CM060410.1, on the reverse strand, counting down.
ACTAACCGTAGGAGCATGTTATAGGTAATGCTTTCATGGCTTGCCAATGGCTCGACATCCAGGTTACAAGTTAAAGGAGATTCGTGACGACTAACGACATGGAGTGATGATGATCACTCACATGGTAATGTGATCTTAATGTCATAGTATGGAAAGTAGTCACCTAAATGTTTGACTTATAATGCATCTTAAATTATGTTTATTTAAAGTTGCGAATCCTTGCATTTATTATGTTTTATGCAAAGTTATGTATACTGAAACTACTATGTTTTATGCTAAGTTTCAAATATATTTTATGAAATTTGAATTCATTCAAGATAGCTGACTTTTAATATGCATACGAATGCTTTGAGGGTAGGTGAAGGCAACTTTGGCTTGAAGACAAGGTTGTAAAACTCGCTAGTCACTAGTCGGCCGGTGAGGTGGAGACTAACGATTAGTATACACCGAATAGATGTGTATACCTTAAATATAGTAACACTAACTAAAGCTATATACGTGTGTATAATTCCATTGAAAACCTTCAAAATAATAAGTTCATTTAATATGATGGGTGATTAGGATCGAATAAAAAACTTAAAAAGTAGTTCAAAAAGAAAATGGAAGATGCTGCTGTAGTCTGCAATGGGAATTGGGATTAATGATCGTTGTAGGCATTGGGGTAGGGATTAATGGAAAATGGGCTTAGACAATTTTTTTTTGCCAAATTTTAAGTAACTTTCACGGGTGGGTGACGGCTAAGGGCCCAAACCCTCTAGGGGCCCAAAAAATTATTTTTTTAAATAAAGTTACGTTGTAGAATTTAGAATATATAATTGGAAAATAAGAAGATGAGGCCCATGGTCTAATGGTTCCCTTGTTACTTTATTAGCAACTATGTCTTGGGTTCTAATTTTCGTAGCTTTATTTTTAGTTGATTTTATTTTCTTTATGTTTGTTACCTATGCATTAAATGCAATTGAGATTACTTTAGACCGTGGGGTATGGTGGGGCGGGGGTTTGGGGCATGGGTTGATATGTGGACTTCAGGAGGCACCGCTGGTCAGTTGCATGTTGGGTCGGTATGGCGGGGCGTGGCTAGCCCGCTTGGGTTGGCCACGTGTTATATTTTTTTTTTTCAATTATTATAAAAATACACAAAATTTAAACAAAAAGCCCAAACTTATTATTAAAATTTCCTAAAAATTACAAAATCCTATAAAAAAAGGATTACAAATCTAAAAAAAAACATAATTAGACATATAAAAAAACCCCTAATTAAGCGTTAGGTAGATTTCGAACAGGGCGAGCTTGTCAAACGGCTTCCGCTCCTTGCCTCGGAACTCGATGTTGGCCACCGCCACCCGGTCTTCGTGACTTATATCACCCCCCGGGACGCTGTCGTAGTAGGCTTTAAAACGGTCGAGCTTCAGTCGTAGTTCGCGCCACTTGTGTTGGCACGCGTTTAGATTGTGCCGGTCGTTCCCCACGTTGTGCCGGTAGCTAGCGAAAGCTTCAGGCCAGTAACGGGTCTCACCGGGTTGGCGGCCCTTCATCGCGTCCACGACGCTCGTTACAAGTGCTATCTCTTCCTCGTGCGTCCATGTGGCCATTTTTCAAGTGTGGGTAGCGGGTTCGGGTAGGTGGAGTGAAGGGTTGGGGTAGCGATGTGGACAGGCGGTGGGGGGTTTTATGGTAGTTGGGGTTTGGCTTTGGCTTGTCCAAACGGTTGTTTTCTAAATTTAAATCCTAGCCACCTATAGCCTAGCCAACCCAGGCAATGAGAGCCGGCCACGGAAGACCGCTAGGCCCGCACAACGCCCGGGCTGAAACCCCCGCCCAAGGGGCCACGCCGAAACCCAAGCCCACCCGGGATGGTGACTTGGGCGTTTGTACACAACCCACGCCCCAACCCCGCCCCATACCCCCATACTCTTACTAATTTTGTGTTACATTAAATCAAAATGGAAATCATAGTCTTTTCTCAAATACAGTTTAAAAATGCTTATTTATGTTAGTTTTTTTTAAATATTATTCAATCAACAATTACTTTTATGTGTTCCATTTTTTTTATGAAAAAAGTCTTATTTTGTTTTTTTTTCTTTCAACTCTGTGTATTTTCTAAATAAAATTGGATAGGTTATGATGGTTTTACATGCTTGTAAATAACGATTTTTAAAGTTACGATGTAACTATCACATTTTCTTAATTTACCCTTACAACGTGTTTTCTTTCTACGTTTCGTTGTCTAAATACGCGTGTGATGTGCTTTTTATCTACGTTTCCACGTAAAAAAGTAGCCCGCCGCAACTTGCAGTTGATGCAACAAATTTTTAATTCATTTTAATATATTTAAAACTTTTTTGTATATTCTCTTTAAGAAGTTAATAAATTTTAGGGGCACGTATTTTATCTTCGCACAGGGTCTACATATTTTCGAAGATTTTCGTAGACGGCGCTGGTAACTTTATTGGGCCGACTAGTCTGACTTGGGTCGACTATCACCGGCTTAGACCGACTAGCGATTAGTAGATGTATTAGTTGAAAATTAATCAGCAGGAGGCCGATCACCAATTAATCACCGACTAATTATGATTTTTACAACACTGTTTCAAGGTGAAGGCACCTTACCTAGAGACTCACATCCCATTTGTTATTAAACCTTTATGGCTCCTTGAGGATTTTCCAATTGACTTGGATATTATGTTTTGTTATTTTTAAACTTTTTTCGTTGTATATAATGATTTTTTCAATTTAAAAATTATGTTGAAATGTATTAATTCAACAGATGACCTCAGGTTTAGGGTGACTCATAGATAAAGTTGGTTATCTCTTATACAAGATTAACCTTTTTAAACAAGTTATGTTTTGAATGTTATGAATTAGACGTCAGAATAAAAAAAAAATGATATTAGGGTATTTTAAGCAAATTGTGACTTATGAATGATGAATGATGAATGCATGTGGGGTTATATTGAGGGAGATGGAATCTCTCTGCTACATCTAGTGAGATCTAAATCATACTAGTCCAGTTGTATTCAATTCAATCATTTTGTTATAGGTTCAATAGTTTATTTATTAAAAAAAACTGCTCATAACATATAGTAATTTGTAACTTTAAAATATCTTCATATACTCTAAACAAATTATTTTTTTAATCATTTATGTTTAATTAGTATCAAATATGGCCAATGATCTCTGGATCAAGTGGTGGAAGGTTTGCATTTCTTTTGAGAGATGCAAGTTCAACTCCCACTTGGTGCAGGGCGAGGAATTGGTGGGCAATGATAGGAGACCTAGGGAAACCTTGGTTCGATCCTTGAGCCAAACGAGTTTTACCGGCAATTTCACCGTCTTGCCTACGGGCTGGTGGGTTACCGGGTTTTCCCCGAAATTGATGGTGGACTCGGGTTACTCTCGGAGTACTCTGTTTAGTCCAATGAGTGACCCGAGAATGCTTGAAATTGATTATGTTGGCGGTAAAAAAATATCAAATCTGTTTTGCTTATACTATGTAAAAAATCAAGCATTTTAAAGATTAAAGAAGAAAAAACACAGATAGAGACAAACATTTGGGAGAAAAGGCGTTGAATTTGAGGTGGATAACATGGGAATGTTTCCATTCCATTCCCTTTTTCTATTTTTTTAAAGGGTGACTTTCAATATGTACATGGACCATTGGTCATCGGGTTCCCGTCAAGGACGGTTACCCGTCAGCTCAGCTTTCACAGTCGCGATGTTCTATCGGGCCCCGACTGCCGTTCTGACTGACCTTCGCCCGGAAACCATACTGCCCCCACACGAGAGACTCGCTGGGGTAACAGCTGGATGAAAACCGGGTTGCCCTCAGAACCGCACCATGCCTCGGTAGAAACGATCCATCATTGGGACGTCCTCCCCCCATAACGCCGCAGCCGTGGATCGAACCGGTGACCTCCAAGGAGGAACCGGCCCAACCCCACCACATGGGACCAACTGGGCTAGGGGTTCGGATCCCTAGCTAAAGTATTTTACAAAAATGTATGCTAAAATATTTTACAAAAATGATCTCCGTTAAAATTTTAAGAAATAATCATTGTTATTTATCATTTATCAAGCAAAAATGATCTCCATTAAAATCTTAAGAAATAATCATTGTGATTTATCATTTATCAAGAGTTTGGATCTAGTTATTAAGTATTAACTAGTATTATGCCGTGATCACAAACACTGGAGAAGCTCGTAACAAATAAAAAAAAGGAAAAAAAAACACCAAACGAAAAGTAGACGTAAAATTATTGAATCGTGCACGCGCGTTACGACGTGTTAAAGAGAAGAAATTAGACCGAAACGTTAAACATAGAATAGAACAACTAAGTCGATCTAGGACCCAATGGCGTTGCGCTGAATCTGTCAAACGGGAAAAAATAGACGCGTTGCGATGGGTCTTTCAAACGGGAAAAAAATAGACGAAAAAATATTGAACCCCAATACACACGTTGATGCGTGTTAACTCGCAAAAATTATAACAAAAGCCCATCAGCGATGCTCAGCCCATTAGACTTTATACTTCTTCAATACATTAGTAACTCAAGCAATTAAAAAATGGGTTAACTTTGTACAATAGTAACCAAGTTTCAACAGTGTTCTAATTAGGTCACTCATAATTTTTTTTGTTCCAATTAGGTCATTCGAGTTTCATTTGATGTTTCAATCCTAGATATTTTACCTAAATAGAAGGTCATCCATCCTACATGGCATTTATTTAGGTTTTTTATTTAAAAAATTTGTTGACATGGCATATAAATGCCAAATGGATTAGAAAAAAAATGTGAAATAGGTTTAAAAAAATTGTAGAAAAGTTAATAAAATGCGAAAAAAAATAAAAAATGTGATTTTTTTTCAAGATATCTAAAAAGTTATAAAAGAAGATAAACAACTAACGATAAAATTTCAACGATTTGTAATATTTGATCCTTTTGGGTTTTGATTTTGTTTTGCTTTATTATATTTCTTTTTTTTAATTCCATGTCATCATGTTTTAAAAAAAAAGTTAAATAAATGCCATGTATGACTATGACCTGTTATTCAGGTAAAATATCTAGCATTAGAACACCAAAATAAAGTAGAATGATCTAATTGGAACAATAAATTTTTTCAGTAACCTAATTGGAACACTCCTAAAACTTCATTACTATTCTGTGGCATATTCCCTTAAAAAATACCTTTAGTTAATACAGTTGTTAATGAAACAAATAAGAAATTGAATTGGTAGGTCATTTAGGTGTTGTTTATTTTTTGAAGAAAAGCTCTTCTGGTCATTTATGTCTGCGTCGCGCAGACCTTTGGGTCCTGCAGCTTGTTTGTTTTCTTGAAGAGGTTCTCACCAAAAACCTCTTCCCCACCTCTTCCCCCAAGCAGACATGAACCCAAGTCTTCAAACCTCTTCTCTCCTCTTCTCTCTGCGATTCAAAACAGACCACCACCACCACATCTTCTCTGCATCACCTCCACCACCACATCTCCGCCACCACCTCCACCCCCACGTTCACCCATCTCCTCCACCGACAAAACCCCCTCACCCATCTCGGCTTCCGGTCATCTGGTTCTTCGGCGGTTCATTCCGTCGACAAAGCACACCCCACCTTCTCCCTTCAAATCAATGATGTTGAGTTGTTTTGTTTAGAGAGAGAAAGTTAAAGGGTAGGTGGTGGTGGTGGAAGCATGTCGGCAGTAGGGGTGGGATGGTGGTGGTGGACGGATCTCGGCAATGGGGGTGGGACGGTGGTGGTGGACTGTGATTTTGGTGGGGATGAAGGCAGAGAGAGAGAGAGGAGTGTACTGTGTTGTGTGTGTTGTGAGAAGAGAAAGAGGTTTTTGTAGAAGTAAAAAAACAAACCATCTTCTCCTTGCAGACTGCAGACCTTTGGTCCACCTCTTCTCCTGCAGATACCTGCAGATGTGGTCCGCAGACTGCAGACCTTTTGGGTCTGAAAAAACAAACACCACCTTAGTATGATAACTTTCAACACCCCCACTCAATTCCATTTCCAAAAACATCAAACATGTTAAGCAACTTGTACATTTTCTCATTTTGATTTATTAACAAACTTTTTGTAAAAACATATGCATCAAGATCAAACTCTTGATCACGAACATTGGACCTGAGCTTAGGATGAGGGTGTTTATAAATGTTTAATATGTAAATATTTTTTTTATTTAAACTAGCCGTTTGGCAATGGCTACCTCCAACAGCTACATTGAACCAGCCAACCAAAGTCCGCCATGTCACCCAGCCCCCTGCCCCACACCAGGTGTCACAGCCTCCGTCCCTTAATAACCCGGGAATAGGCGGCCGCGGCCAGTTTCAGTGGTATCGGTGTTTATCAATTTGGCAGCGGAAAGTTTTATCAGGACCGTAGTTAGGAAATATTTTATTAGAGTTAAACACCAAAATATTAAAATAAAGAAATGAGATAAAACCCAAGTTTCTCTGATAATACTTTTATAAGTGGGACGAAACCCGATTTTTCATTTTGATACATTTATAGGGAATAACCCTAATTATTGAAAACAATTCTTCTTTTTAATTAGGTAACTTTTATGGCCACTTTTCTAAGCCTTCAGTGCTCTCCAGCTGACTTTTATTGGCTTCCTACTAAGTTACCTGAAACACGTGTTTAAAACATTTTATCAGCAAGAAATACTGGTGAGTGAATCCCGGTTTAATTAAAACAGTTTTATCATTCGCAGTATTGAGAGCTATCACATTGTTTCTATCTACACAATTACTCATTCAGTACTTGCCACTCGACCGAATCTGTGGCTATGATCATATCACACATTGGCTAACCCATTGTCCAATTGTGAAGATTATCAAGTAATGTATACAGAACCCCATAATACCGGCAGTAATTGAAGAATTACAAAGATTCAATCACTGCTAATCACATTGTAAAATATTTAAGGTTTTGTAAAAACAGTTTGCAAAAAGGAGATTACTCACATTGCTATTTTAGGTCTTTCCTTTGTGACTTCCTGGTTATAATCTATTAATTAAACAATTCACACGTGTTAGTATAATAACCCAATATTTACATTAGTAATACCCTCCCCGAGACAGAATTCCAACGACTACGTTGGGCAGAACCTCGACACCCGTTACGGAATCCTAAATCAATCGGGTAGCATATCTAATACGTAACCGAGGGTTATGATACTTACAACGAGGTAGAGCTTCGCTAATTAGGGGGGTATTATACCCGGGAATTACTTCTTCACTACAGAAATTGAGAGAAAGAAATTGAAAATGAACGGTTTGGACTGAAGGCCGATGGAGGCTATTTATAGTGCCTGATCTTGACTTCCTCGCTCCCCGCGAAGGATAAAGAGAGGGTTTACGCGGCCCGCGAGGGCCTTAAGGCGGCAAATGAGTTGCTGAGTCATCGACACGTGGCGGCACCGGGTCTTCTCCTGATGTTGAACTGTCGCGGCCCGCGTAAGCCGAAGGCTATGCCTTCGCGGCCCGCGAGCGCCACATAAAATTTGTTTTTATTTTATTTTTATGAAATTAAAGGTATATAGGGCCAAATCTCGTATACGGGGTGTATTTTAGGACACTTAAGGATATTCTAAATATATTAGGGGTGTTAGAAATATTTTAGGAGAGTTGTTATATCTTGGGTATAACTCCTGAACTATTTAATAAAATATATAATGCACTCACACTAAGTATAGTAACCCAATTTAACTTTATCCCTACGTCACGAGACAGAACCCCAACGAATTTATGCAGAGTCTTGACATGCGTTACGGGGCTCCAGATCAATCGGACAGGGTATCAGTGAACATGGATTAAAATACTTAAAACGGGGAAGGACTTTATTATTATTATTAGTGAAATATTAAACAAATAAAAAAAATGAATATAAAACAGAAAAGGACGAGAGAGAGCACAGAGGGAAGGACATGAGCAATTGGAGATGGCCTACGACTGTCTCTATTTATACTTGTAGAAAACTTGGAGACTAAGCTCACAAAATTCCTTCTGGGCATTACACGTACCCATCCATACATCAATAACAAATTCAAATTTTGAGTTTTACTATTATTATTTTATTATTATATATATTATAACTAATTTAACTGCTTTACTTATTTGGCGCTTATAACTTCTAACATATGACGTTATATAAAATAATGAATATGTCATTAGAACGAGAATAATCTTATCTACATTTTGAACCAAGTTTCATTAAAAACAGATTAGGTTCAAATATAATATGTTTTTATAATTAAATTATTGAACGGTTCCTAGGCCCGTCTAGGTACTTCATATTTTTAACATTCAACTTACCCATGATCTATTCGTGTAATAACTTTATTTTAAAAATTTTGGGAATGTTACACCAGACATAATCCCCACGCCAAGCGGGCAACGCCATGCCCAACGCTTGGCCGGTGTGGTGCTGCCACATCCCAACCGATGGCGGAAACATCGGAGTGAGACGAACGAGATTGCTCGAGACTTCATAACACCAATTGTGACAAGTATTTAATAAACAAGTTTCATTTCATTGATAATAGTTGTCTAATACAATACATGGAAAATTCAAAGTACAACATTTGATGAACGAAATACAACAAATTTAAAGGATCAAAATACAATGACATCATTAATAGTCTAAGTGTGTATCTAAGCATATCCTACTAGATTCCAGATGCATCAACATCAACAACCTGCAACATGTTTAAAAGCATAGTTCAATACAAAGTATTGGCGAGTATACAAGTTTGATACATAGCATACGTATAAAAATGATTGAAAACAAATCCACATGGCACACCAAGTTATCAAGATTAACGTAAAACTGGCATGCGAAGAACACGTCAACCTTTTGATTACCGCAAGTATAAATGAATGAATAACTTAACATGACCTCACGTTCACGGGCGGTGCGTTACTCCTATAGCGCTATATATGTTAAGGGGAGGCTCGTACGAAGTTAATGACAAGTTTATCACATAAGAATCAGCCAGAAACACGAATCAAGTATAATGTATTAGTATGCATGTATTGGATTGTTTGTGTGATTGCATAAAAGTATAAGTGTTTGTGTAAGTTGAATAAGTAGACATATTGCACCCAAAAGTGTAAAATGAAAAAGGGTGTTTAAGTATACTCATAATATTGCTAAAGCTTTCTGATTATCCGTGAGTGACGAGTTGTTTGTGATTAAGGAATCGAATGTAAGGTTATACGACGTTTATGAAGTAATTAGATTCGGGATTTAGAATTTGAGTACAAAAGTATGTTATGCATAAAAGTATATCTAATCTAGGTACTCGTTTTTGACAATAAGTTGTATGTGATTTCATGGATCCTAGTTTGCCTATTAGAATAATCAACGAGAGACTTAGATTCGTAGATAAAATAGCCTAAGTTTATGACAAATAACCATAAATCGATTATCATCACCAAATTGGCTATGTTCATTGTCACGGCCCCAGCCCCGGTTTGACCCGGTCAGGAGCCGCGGGACAGGAACCCGTGGTATCTAATTTATGCGATAGCGGAAGATTTTTAACAGGATCTTTTAAAAACTCAAAATGCCCTATTATTTTATTTCATAATCCGAGATATACCTCGTAATTTACAATAGAGGAATTTCACAAGTAAATTCCCTGATTTATTAAAACATGTTTTATTCATTTTAACTGAGCCACCTCTTCAAGCTTGTTAGTGCTCCGTAGCACGTTTCCTTGATTTACAGCAGGTCGCCTGAAACATGTTTTAAAAATATTTTTGTCAGCGGGGAAATACTGGTGAGTTATTCAAGTTTGTGAAATGACACATTGGTTATTAATTACAGCATAAGAGCGATTACAATGGCTTTTATCTTATTTTTATCTGGCTCCTTGTCACCCGTGTGACGATGGTCATACCACTATTGGGTCCTTCCCCAAGCAGTGACGTTTATCACAGTGAGGATTTATTAGCCTAACCCGTGAGAAATTTGTAATGTGCACAATACCCCACTAGCCAGTGATTCAAGATAACCACGACTTAATCCCTGTAATTTTAACATTTGAAAATGGAGTATTGTAAAATACTTTTGATAAAAAGAGAACAACTCACATTGCAGATTTAATGGGCAGAGTTTAAGCCTACTGTTTAGCCTTGTAACCTAAATTAATAACATGCACACGAACTAGGTCAGTAACTAATACAACATTTACGATAACTCACGAGATTAAACCCTCACAACGAATGACAAAGTGCGATACTTAAACATCCATCGAATTTACGACGAATGACAAAGCATAACCCTAATGTGGGCAGCACTTAAACATCCATTGGATAGTTTCAATCGATCGGACATTGAATCGTAGCAGCGATCGAGTTATTACCCTGTTATCGCGGCAGAATTCGGGCTTATGTATGTGTTTTTGGTAGTAAACAGGTGATATCTCGAAGTGTAAAACGAATTTTAACGTCGTTCAAGTGCCAGAATTCAAGTCCCAAACACCCCTATTTATACTAAAAATTTGACCCCTCGCGTGACGCGAGGGGTCATGTTGGGGGCGTCGCGTGGCGCGAGGGGTCACCCTCTACCATAGGGTAGCCCTGTGTGTTTGTAGCTTAGGTGAGTCAGCGGTTTGTCAAAATTCGGCTTTGACAGCAATTTATGTAGATAATCGTAAATAGGGAATACCCCCCCCCCCTGAGTTTTAGGGGCCCTGATCATGATTCTAATTGTTCTGAAAATTTTAGGGTTTATACATAATCACTTGGGGGTCTTAATTAGGGTTTCCTTTTTGGACAAAATAAGATAATAATTAGGACTTTTGATGAGAGTTATTACATCATCCCCACCTTAATAAAATCTCGTCCTCAAGATTTATTGGAATAAGTGAGGATACTTTCGCTTCATTTCCGATTCCAGTTCCCAAGTGTATTCGGATCCTCTCTTTGAATCCCACTTGACTTTGACCAGCACTAGCCGCTTGTGCTTGAGAAACTTGATCTTTCTATCTTCTATTTGTAATGGCTTCTCAACAAACTTTAACTTTTTCATTTACCTTTATATCTTGAAGAGGTACTACCAGGGATTCGTCAGATAGACATTTCTTGAGATTGAAGAGGTACTCCTGCCATCTCCTCTGGTAGTTGTAAACGATAAGCAACTGGTCCTATACGTTGGATTACTAAAAATGGTCCTACGTATCTTGGACTTAACTTTCCTTTCTTTCCAAACCGAACTACTCCTTTCCAAGGAGATACTTTTAATAGTACTTTGTCTCCAACTTGAAACTCTAACGGCTTGCGTCGATTATCTGCATAACTTTTCTGCCGATCTCGAGCCGTCTTCAGTCTTTCCTTGATTTGAGTGATCTTGTCGGTAGTTTCTTGCACAATCTCTGGTCCTGACAATTGACTTTCTCCTATTTCTGCCCAGCATACGGGAGTTCTGCACTTTCGTCCGTATAGTGCTTCGAATGGGGCAGTTTCGATGCTTGCATGATAACTATTGTTATAGGAGAATTCAATTAAGGGTAGGTGATCATCCCAGTTTCCACCAAAATCTATTACACATGCCCGGAGCATGTCATCTAGAGTTTGTATCGTTCTTTCACTTTGTCCATCTGTTTGTGGATGATATGCAGTACTTAAATTTAGTCGGGTTCCCATTGCTTCTTGGAAACTTTTCCAGAAGTGGGAAGTGAAACGACTATCCCTATCCGATACAATGGAGAGTGGAACTCCATGTAAGGATACAACTTCATCTACATACAACTTTTCCAACCTTTCCATGCTAAAGGTTTCTTTCATAGGTAGAAAATGAGCTGATTTGGTTAATCGATCCACAATTACCCAAATTGCGTCATTACCCTTTCTGGTTTTGGGTAACTTAGTAACAAAATCCATTGTTATAAGTTCCCATTTCCATACAGGCATTTCTAGTTGTTGTAGTAAACCTGAAGGTTTCTGGTGTTCCGCCTTAACTTGTGAACAAGTTAGACATTTAGAAACATATCTAGCTATGTCCTTTTTCATTCCTATCCACCAGAAATTATTTCTTAAATCTTGGTACATCTTATTGTTACCAGGATGCATGGTATACCTAGATTTATGAGCTTCTTCTAAAATTTTATCTCTTAAATTTCCTTGCTTAGGTACCCAAATTCTTTTCTTATGGAATCTCCAAATTCTATCATTTCCTTGCTCTAATTCTTTTATTCGTCCCTTCATTCCTTCAGCAGCGTTCTCTATTGCTGTTTCTTGTACATTCTTCAGTTGCTCCATTAAATCTAATTGTAAATTTAATCTGAGAGCACGAACTCGTCTTTGTTTTTCATGATACTTACGACTTAAGGCATCTGCAACTACATTTGCCTTTCCTTCGTGATACTGAATATCACAGTCGTAGTCACTTAGGATTTCCATCCATCTCCTTTGCCTCATGTTCAACTCTTTTTTCCCAAATATGTACCTTAAACTTTTATGATCTGTATAGACAGTAAACTTACTTCCATAGAGATAATGTCTCCAAATTTTAAGGGCAAAAATTATGGCTCCTAACTCTAAGTCATGAGTTGTATAATTTTCCTCGTGCATTTTCAATTGCCTTGATGCATACGCAATTACCTTCTTGCGTTGCATTAACACACATCCTAATCCTAGTTTTGAAGCATCACAATATACTTCAAAATCTTCTGTTCCTTCTGGTAAAGCTAGAATTGGAGCATTTGTTAACTTTGTTCAAAATCCTAAAGGCTTCTTCTTGTTTAGGTCCCCATTCAAACTTAACTGATTTACAGGTTAGCTTAGTTAATGGTACAACTATCTTGGAAAAATCCTTAATACACCGTCTATAATATCCGGCTAACCCTATAAAACTTCTAATTTCCATTGCTGATTGCGGAACCTTCCATTTGGTGATTGCTTCAATCTTAGCAGGATCTACGTGAATACCTTCGTGATTCACCATGTGTCCTAGAAATTGTACTTCCTGTAACCAAAATTCACATTTCGAGAATTTGGCATAGAGTTTTTCTTTTCTTAACAAGGTTAAGAGTACATGCAGGTGCTTACAATGTTCCTCATGACTTTTGGAATAAATAAGTATATCGTCGATAAAGACAATTACAAATTTATCCAAATACGGTTTACAGATTCTATCCATCATGTCCATAAATGCTGCAGGAGCATTTGTTAATCCGAAGGGCATGACTGTAAACTCGTAATGACCATACCTTGTTCTGAAAGCAGTTTTAGGTATGTCTTCTTCTTGTACCTTCAATTGATGATATCCGGATCGTAAATCTATTTTAGAAAAATATCTAGCTCCCTGGAGTTGATAAAAAAGATCATCAATCCTAGGTAATGGGTATCGATTCTTAATTGTAACTTTATTTAATTCTCTATAATCGATACAGATTCGCATCGAACCATCTTTCTTCTTTACAAACAACACTGGCGCTCCCCATGGGGATGAACTAGGTTGTATGAATCCTTTGCTTAGTAATTCATCTAACTGCTTTTTCAATTCTAACATTTTGGTGGGTGCTAACCGATAGGGTGCCTTAACTATCGGTGTAGTTCCAGGAATTAGATGAATTCTAAATTCGACTTCCCTATTTGGTGGTAATCCAGGTAGTTCCTCTGGGAATACATCTGGGTATTCGGATACTACTGGAATTTCTTTAAATTCCTTACCTTTAGTGTTAATGATTACTAAAATCATATACACCATTGCTTGTTTCCTTGAATAATTAGCCATCTTCATTACTGAAATGAATTTCAGTGGCTTTTGTGGCTTATCTCCTGTAATTACTACTAATTCTCCTGTGGGTGTATGAATTTCTATGGAGTTTTTATCACATAGAATTCGAGCATGATTGGCTACTAACCAATCCATTCCTAACACGACATCGAATCCGGCTAATTTCATAGGTAATAGGTTTGCAGAAAAATTATGACCTAAGAGTTCTATCTTTCCTTCTCGAACAACCTTATCTATTTTAACGGAATTTCCGTCTGCCGTTTCGACTGTAAAAATCTGCCTAAGGTTGGTTAAGGGTAAATTAAGAGCTCGGCAGAATGAAGTATTGATAAAACTTTGGTTTGCACCAGAGTCAAATAATACTTTTGCGTAAACGTTGTGAACTAGGAACGTACCAGCTATCACGTCAGGGATTAGCTCGGCTTCCTGAGTAGTTAACTGGAATGCTCGAACATTCTTCTTGGTAGCTCCATCGGCCGTCTTGGCTTTGTTGTCTGCTGGTTTAACCAATCTAGGGCATTCTGGTTTGAAATGTCCTGCTTCTCCACAGTTGTAGCAGACTATTGCTTTCTTCTTCCTACAGTCTTCTTCTTGGTGCCCTGGAATTTTGCAAAAATTGCAAGATCCCTTGCATCTTCCAAAATGCTTCCTTTAGCAAGAATTGCAAAATGGACCAGTGGAAGATTGCCCAATTCCCTTTCTTTTGAAATTACTTAGGTTACCCATACGGAATCCCTGGGTAAGCTTTTGAGCTACTTCCTTTTTCCGGGTTTCTTCTCTTGTGCGTACCAGTCCGTCAGTTAGGGTATTAGCCAATTCTACAGCATCGTCAATAGTGCGGGGTCTCGCAGCTTTGACGATATCTCGAATTTCACCAATTAATCCCCAAATATAACGGGAAACAAGTACTGGTTCTGGCGAAGCCAGGGTTGGTACTACTCTTGCATACTCGAAGAATGTCGATGTATACCTTCGACAGTCTACATCCATCATCCGATGGTTCAGGAACTTATTTGCCATTTGTTCCTTTTCATACTCGGGACAAAATTTTCTTTCCATTAATTGCTTAAATTCCTCCCAATTCATGGCATAAGCCACCTTTCTTCCTTTGGCTTGAAGTACTGTATTCCACCATTCTAACGCCCCTTTTTTGAAAAGATTTGACGCATACATAACCTTGTCTTCTTCAGCACATTTACTTATCATAATTACTGCTTCGGTCTTTTCTAACCATCGCAATGCTGCAGTTGCCCCTTCATTGCCTGCAAATTCAGCTGGTTTACAAGCAAGGAATTCTTTGTAAGTGCAACCAGGCGTTGCAGCTTTCATTTTCTTAGGGAGTGGAGCTTGCAACCCATCATTGTCGTTATTAATATGATTGTCGCCTCTGTTTATACTATTACTAAAATTGTCGCCTTGTGTGCGTTTACTAGGGATAATTTGTTGAGATTCAACAGGTTTCTGAGCTGCAGCAAGGATTGCTGGAATAGCATTGGCTATTCCTTGAGCAACGATATTCTCGATATCTTGCCTAGTCATAAATTGATCCTCCGGGTGTTGCTCAGATTGGTTAATCTCTTTAACTGGTTCATTATTAGCGTTTTCCATCTGATAATTAATATATATAATTTATTAGTATAGAATAAATAACAATTATACACAAAACAATCAAAAATATATATATCCAAAATTATCGATTCCTCGATTTCCCTTTTTATATATATATATATATCATATTATGCATCCGTACACACTGTTATGTTACAAAGTTTTATTTTTATTTTACAGAATTTTATTACTATTATTATTATTATTATTATTATTATTATTATTATTATTATACAATCACAGTTACTTTCTCACACTATCCCTTCTGCTGATATTTCAGAAACGACGCTCCCTCTCGTCGTACTTCCAGGAGATTTGCTCTCCTATCTCCCGGATCCTATTCCCATCATCCATCAGCTCCTCGCCAAAATGGCGGAGTTCAGCTAAATTTTCATTGCTCATTGGTGGGTTTGGTATAGGTTCTGGGTCAAACTAAGGGAGAAACGTATAAGGATTATTTAGAAGGTTTTGAAACTGCCAATCGTTAGTCCACCACTCGTCCATTTCTCCTAAAGGTTGAGTATGGATCAGAGGGTCTGGAATGGCCGGTTCTAAGTTTATTGGGAGTTGAGTTTCGGCAGGATAAGGGTAGAGGTTGTTATTTATGGGCCTGAGAATATCACAGCTTGCCAGTACTTGGTCCAGTTCTTCCTGAAATGGCAACTCCTCGACTTGTCTCGAACTTTCCCCAATTTCCATTTCTGTTTGCCTAGAACCTTCCTCAGTCTCAATCCCTTTTCCTTTATCTATGGGATTTTCTATTTTGGGAACCTTTCTAGTTGCTGGTTTCCTCCTACGCACACGCCTCCAGCCTACAAATCTTCTCTTTTTCTTAGACTTTGGTTTTTCTAGAGGTGGAGCATTGAATTCCATAGGTTCTTCTATATCGGGTATGTAACCAGTAAAGTCTCTGGAAACTTCTATTTTCACCGGATAAAGATTGAGATTCTGAAGGGCTTCAGATAACTCATTCATGCTGTTTAGCATATATGCAAAATGCACACAAAATGCGAAGTTAAAATTTTATAACAAAATTTTACAAATAACCTTCAAGTATTATTGCATACTGTGTGACTTAATTTAATACAAAGAACAACTGAAAATTTAAACATACTAGGGTTTATTGTAAACTTATTTATTTACTGAGTAATTTTTCTGGCTTGTAGGTGATATGGGTGCTAGGACTGAGTTGGGGTCTTTTTAAAGATTTGCATTTACTGCTATAGTGGCTAGTATATAGAGATCTGCCCATTTTTCATCTAATTCATCTTCCCATGATGGGTTATTGTCTAGTTTCTGGGTTTCCCGATTAACTCTCATTTCTTTTGGTTTTTATTTTCTCCGGACTTTTCCTAATAATCAAACTTCTTTTATTAGGAGAAAGTGGTTCTTCATATTGTGCCTTTCGAACAAATATCCCTTCCTCAGTATCTGTTGGGTATTTTGAGGATGAAGTTCATTTTTCTTTTGGTGAAGTATTTAATTTATGGTAGATATCTGAAAGTCTTTTCTTACCCATACTTTAAATATTTAAATAATAAAACACATAATCATACAAATGACAATTAGTAAAATTAAGTATTTTCTAAATACTTAATTGGCTTAAATTAGTGGCTTGATCAATGGCACTGATACCACCTTTTCCTGTCACGGCCCCAGCCCCGGTTTGACCCGGTCAGGAGCCGCGGGACAGGAACCCGTGGTATCTAATTTATGCGATAGCGGAATTTTTTAACAGGATCTTTTAAAAACTCAAAATGCCCAATTATTTTATTTCATAATCCGAGATATACCCCGTAATTTACAATAGAGGAATTTCACAAGTAAATTCCCTGATTTATTAAAACATGTTTTATTCATTTTAACTGAGCCTCCTCTTCAAGCTTGTTAGTGCTCCGTAGCACGTTTCCTTGATTTACAGCAGGTCGCCTGAAACATGTTTTAAAAATATTTTTGTCAGCGGGGAAATACTGGTGAGTTATTCAAGTTTGTGAAATGACACATTGGTTATTAATTACAGCATAAGAGCGATTACAATGGCTTTTATCTTATTTTTATCTGGCTCCTTGTCACCCGTGTGACGATGGTCATACCACTATTGGGTCCTTCCCCAAGTAGTGACGTTTATCACGGTGAGGATTTATTAGCCTAACCCGTGAGAAATTTGTAATGTGCACAATACCCCACTAGCCAGTGATTCAAGATAACCACGACTTAATCCCTGTAATTTTAACATTTGAAAATGGAGTATTGTAAAATACTTTTGATAAAAAGAGAATAATTCACATTGCAGATTTAATGGGCAGAGTTTAAGCCTACTGTTTAGCCTTGTAACCTAAATTAATAACATGCACACGAACTAGGTCAGTAACTAATACAACATTTACGATAACTCACGAGATTAAACCCTCACAACGAATGACAAAGTGCGATACTTAAACATCCATCGAATTTACGACGAATGACAAAGCATAACCCTAATGTGGGCAGCACTTAAACATCCATTGGATAGTTTCAATCGATCGGACATTGAATCGTAGCAACGATCGAGTTATTACCCTGTTATCGCGGCAGAATTCGGGCTTATGTATGTGTTTTTGGTAGTAAACAGGTGATATCTCGAAGTGTAAAACGAATTTTAACGTCGTTCAAGTGCCAGAAGTGTAAAACGAATTTTAACAGTGTAGCCCTGTGTGTTTGTAGCTCAGGTGAGTCAGCGGTTTGTCAAAATTCGGTTTTGACAGCAATTTATGTAGATAATCGTAAATAGGGAATACCCCCCCTGAGTTTTAGGGGCCCTGATCCTGATTCTGATTGTTCTGAAAATTTTAGGGTTTATACAGAATCACTTGGGGGTCTTAATTAGGGTTTCCTTTTTGGACAAAATAAGATAATAATTAGGACTTTTGATGAGAGTTATTACATTCATATATGTACATATATTTATATAGTTATATAATAACCCTAACACTAAGTCCATCATAGATTGTCATATAAGTCAAGCATGGAGGATTTACCTCGTTATATGATTCACCACTACACAAATCATCACAAGGATGATTCGGAGGGTCACGAATAACAAGAAATAAAACTAACTAATACATTCTTAAGTAGCCAAGTAAGTCTTAACCCGGGTGAACCACCACGACATGGAAAGAGTTAACTAAGTGTCGGAGGCTAGGCAGGGTTATGTTACTTTGATACTAGGAAGCCACTTGAGCGTTCATACATAAGTTTTACAAGTGAGGTAGTGGAACTAGATTGGAGAGCTGATGTGTGCAAAATGCAACATATAAATTACATCAATTGTGGCATAAAACTAACCCTTTTTTAGTACTAATGTTGGAAAAAGTGTGTTTTTGTCTTCCTTTTGTATTTTCAGGATTAAATGAGCTCAAATGAACAAAAGACGCAAAAAGGAAGCTAAATCTAACATAAATACAAGAAAAGGAACAAACGTGGCATGCCCGGCCTCCCCGACAGCATCTTCCCAAGCAAAACAAGAGAACAGAAGGCTGAACACGCCCCGTGCTCAATGAGCACGGGGGCGTGCCCAAGTGTCAGCAGAAAGGACAAACCTGTAGAAGCTTCTATCACCCACCACGGGGGCGTGCCCAGCGGACACGGGGACGTGGTCAACTCTAAGATTCACAGAATCTGAGGAAATCTTGATAGTACAGATACGCTTCTGTACACGGGGGCGTGCCCAGCGGACACGGGGGTATGGTCAACTAATGCAGACAAACTGCAGTTAGTGAAGGAAGGTGGACACGGGGCCGTGCCCAATGGACAAGGGGCCGTGCCCGAGCCTCTGTTCAACCTATAAATAGGGGTGCTTGGCTCATTTGCAAACCATCCCTTGGCACACCACCTCTCTCACACTTCACCCACCACCCACCACCATCATCCATTGTCCATAATAGAGTGTGTGAGTCGTCTCGAGATCTAAGATTGATCGTAAGAGTTCTTGACAATCAAAGACCATGTTTGCCTAAGTCTCTTACATCACTTGGTGAAGACATGTGTCTAGTGTAATACTTTTTATTTTTAATCTTTTCGCACTTTTTATTTGGTTATGTATTAATGACTTTAATAACTAGTTTCTTATGTTGAAGGTGATTCCTCCTTATCGCTTGTCCGTGGTGTCTTGGCATTATTTTACTGTCTATATAAAATAAAAGATTTTCACCATTCATATCTCCATGGTCTATATGGAGATATGTTGGCTACCTGGTCGGGGGTTAAGGGAACAGTTTGGTAAGAGTCTTGCCTTGTTCAGTGTATAGATCCTGCAAGGACCTGGGTCAAATTTAGTAGGACCTCCTTCAATACCCACCGGTATTGGATGGCGGGGGTCCAAACTCTTTGATCCCCTCATATGTAAGCTACTATTAATACTTTAACCCGGCTACTTAGGTGTAACACCTTGTAAAATCACGTCCAATAATGTATTGACACGTGTAAATAAACCTAATAAAGTCAAACGTTGAATTTTAGGGACTAATTTTTCGAAAAATCAAAAAAATTGATTATGAAAGGACTGGAAGTGTTAACATACCTAAAATAAGTTTCTAAATAACCTCGTACGATATTTATATTCACGAATGGGCCACTTGTTGATCAAGTGTAGCCGTTTGCGTAATCAATTGAAAGTTTGCGCAATAAAAGGGTTAAAAGCGTCAACATGTTAAATTCTTACCTCTGAATGACCTTTTAACAAACCGAGAGCTTCATGATATTTGATTATACTCTCGGGAATGCCAATCATTGGCCATCCAAGGCTTTTACGCCTTTTAGTGACGTTTTGCGCAACTTTGCAAATATAAGGGGTTAAAAGCGTCAATATGTTTAATTATACCTCTGAATGACCTTTTAACGAACCCGAAGCATCGTGATGTATGATAATACTCTCAATAATGCATAATATGGATTTGGTAAAGCTTCGATGCTATTAATCGATGATATACGCAAGTTTGCGCATTAGAGGGACCAAAAACATCAACTTTTGAATCTACGCCTTTTGGTGACCATTTAAGCGAACAAGAGCATAGAAATAATTAAGCAAATTCTTGGGAATACCCATTATGGTCCATGGAAGGCTTGGATATCATTAAACGACATTTCGCGCTACTTTGCGCAATTAAAGAACTATTTGCGTCAAAATGCAAAAGTATGTCGATTCGTATGGTATCGAACTTTCCGGAATATGACCATAAGTTAAAAATGCCCTAAATATCCTTTAGATAGCTTAGAAATAGGCTTAGAGGTGTTTGGTGCGCAAAAATAAACTTATTTGAACAACAGGGACTAAAAGCATCAAAAAGTGCATAAGTTTGCATTTTCGCGCATATCTTACGTTCTGAATATATCCGGACATCCAAAAATTTATGTAACCACTAAAATATTTTATTTTAGTGTTCGGCATGAAAAAATTCAATTCGTCGCGTAATTTGGATCGTTTTCGCGTCCGTTCGTGTTTCGTCGTAATTAGTCGAACAACGTGACCGTACGGCCAAACGAACCGACATCCGGCATATTTTTGAGCATGTTTTATATCCAATATGTTTAGGCATCATTGTTGAGCCTTGAAAATGACTTAACGGGCCTTAAATATCTCAGAAATGGCATTTAACATGTACAGGGGCTGATCTGGTCAGTTTTGAAAGTCAATTATGTTTGGAAAACATAACAGAGACTGATATGGTCATTTCTGGAACTTGAAACATGCACATATCAGAAAAAAGGACCAGAACTGTACATTTTCCAAAGTAATGAGCTGGGCCTGATGTCTAGGCGGGCCGCGAAGGCCACCTGGGTCATCCACGCGGGCCGCGACCCAAGTAACAGCAGCACAGTTGCTGTATTTCTTCATTCTTTGATGGTTTTCTATTTCACTCTCACACAAAACCATCAAACTGAAACCTTGGGCTGCCCATTGTTTACAACCAGCTGTCATAACACTTGTTATGATCTAATGAACTCTTGAAACACTTGGCATCATCCTATTCCATCTCAATTTCTATAAATAGGCCTAGATTTTTACCTTCACTTGCTCATTCCTTGCAATCTGCTCTTGCTTGCAAATCTTGGGGGAAACCTGGCCATCTTAGGAACCTCCTTTAGTCCATTGGACCCTTTGTAAGTGTCCTTTCATGGGTAGTTATATTTATTTGGCGTTTATAGCCGAAAAGTCAAGCGTTTTCGATAAACGCTTTGACTTTTTAATGGTTGAGCCATTGTTCGCAACGAACATGGCTACGTGACCATAATTAGGTAGGTATTAAACCCCCAAGAGGGCACCTCCTAATTACCACGTTTACTCAGTCAATTGTCAGGTCAAACTTCTTAATATAAAGTCAAACGAGTCAGTTTTTACTAATAAATTCATAACTAATAATACAGAAGTTATGGAATATGTTTTAACACTTAAATAACTTGGTAATTAATATAAGAACATGTTTAAGCATGTTCAACCCGACAATTCTAAGTTTAGGCTCGATTCGCAACCGAAAGTCGCAAAAGTTGACTTTTGCTTTGACTTTCAGTTCTGACCCAATTTAGCTTAGTTTAGATATGCCTTAGGATTCCTTTAGGACCAGGTTATAAGTTAGTGCAACCCTCTGAGGTTATACAACTTGGTTCCTAATTAATCCGATTCGTTTGCATGTTTCCGTTATATGCTTAAATGTTGACCATTATGCCCTTTTGACCTTAAAACGAGATTTTTGAAAATGTGAGAGGACAAAAACCTTTATTACTGATTTATAAACATGTCCTAAAAAGTTGACATCAGTTTGAGGTCTAGATTAGGAGTTATGCTCAATAGCGTAATTAGAAAGCTTTTTATTAATTAAACGGCGTAATTAGCATAAAGCCTATCTAAACCCAATTTTTGACACCAAACCTTTTACCCATTGATGTAATATAATATTTTGGGATTTTTGAAGATTTTTATTTATTTTTAAACTGAGCATAACATAGGGTTCTTGCTTTAAACAGTAATTGTCGGTTTTGCCCTTTTGGCCTATAAAATAAGTTTTATATAATATTTTGACACCAAACTTTTTACTACTGATTTTATATGATAAATAAAACATTTGAACTTTATAAACTGATCAAAAACTCAGATTTCCTATTTTAACCCGGAAATCGCTTAAAACCGACTTTACGCGTTTTAAACGCATAGTATGAGTTAAAACTATTTTTGGCATATAAAACTTAATACCTACTGATTTTTTAAGTAAATTTTTATATTATTACAGTAAGAAAAAGTTTTGAACTCAGATTCCCTGTTTTGACCCTTAAAGCCCGTGTGAAATTACCAAAATGCCCATACGGTGCATAGTTTGATTATAAATGATAAATTTCACATATATGTAATACCCTACTGGTATAACTTATTAAATTAAATATTTTTACTGATTATGTCAGACCTGAAACTCAGATTAGTATTAAATCTCTTTTATAACCTTTAAAATGACCAAAATACCCCTACGGAGCTTAATTTGAGTTTAAATTCGTTTTGGGCATAATGGAAGATATCCTACTGATATCATAACATATTTTGAGCATATTAACTTAGGAAACCTGTTCATGACTCTTTTGTTTACCCGTTGCGCATTTATCGCGTTCGGTACGGTTTATGTAACTAGTTTGCATAAATTGGCCGAAACGGGTCAAACCTTATCGTTTTTATCTCAAAATCCAGAATGTGTTTAGTTCACCCATATTATACAAGTCCTCGAACTTGTCGGGCCTAAAACACATTCTAATCTGCTCTGCGCTTAATCTTGCGTTAAACCGTTTACCTCTCTTTAAAACTAACCGGTCTAAGTTTAAACTTAAGTAAGACCCGTTAGGAATCTAATAGGTTAATTAAAACCTTCGTTCCAGATTTAGGAGCCCAGTAAAAGCTATTTGCACTTGCTGATTGAATACGGTTGAGATAAATTTGAATATTTTCTCAGGTAAATACTCTTAACTTATTTTCCCTATACGGGCTTGGGATACGGTATTATAATAATACCGCTTGGTCGGGTGTGTAGTCATTTAAATCGGATTGTGATTAATGTATTTACATAACTCGTTTTAATCTGTATTATTTGGTGTATGGCCTTTGGGGGTTAAATGACCATGTCCCGGATATCCTTGGCATCATTCAAAGAAATGGCCACGACCTAAGCACGGGGTGTAGGTGTTAGTGCACTACGTCTATTGACTTCGTCTTGTTTCATGTAATAGGATAGAATAGGATATTCAGTGCACGAGGTTCGAGAAACTGAGAAATGAGGTTTAAGTGAAGATTTCGCTTGAAGTGAACTTGTAACAAGTTCAAGCGAAATCATACACATCCGATTTCGCTTCAACTGGTTCGCTTCAACTGGTTCGCTTCAACTAGTTCAGGTTACCTTCAAGCGAAATCTCACTACTATATATAGGTGCACTTGGTTATTCATTTGTAATTTTTCAGATCTGAGTAGCAAAACTCTGTCGGATCGTCTCTAGGTTGTAAAACAGTTTTATATCAATATAAGAGACATTATAATTACATCGAGTGTCCGTTTCACTGATTCCGCCTCTGATTCGGATAAAAGACTCTTCTGATCGACTCAGTCAGGTCGTACAACGATCCAACAAGTGGTATCAGAGCTCAGGAGGAAGAGTTTAGCTCGATTGCAATTAGATTCTGACTTCTACACCTTCTTTTTCAAACTGGACGAGATTTTATGGTCAAAATGGATTGAATTTCTCACCGAACATGCAAAACAACAGTTTAACAAAGCCTTGAAAGTTTGAGACCGAAATTCGCATTAAAAGTGACTGAATTGAATCAAAAACTAGATTTCGCTTGAATAGTGTTCGAAGGATATAATTGATTTCGCTTAAAATCAGACTGTTTGGACTGTTTCGCTTGAACATCTGAAGCGAAATAGTGCTGTGATCTTGGATTTCGCTTGAGTTCATCTGAAGCGAAATAGAGTTGCTGGTTTTCGCTTGAAGGTTGAGTTCAGGTTGAAGCGAAATAGATCATTTGGAATTTCGCTTGAAGGATTTCGCTTCAGTATTTCGCTTCAGAAAGTGGTTACTTGAAAGTTTCGCTTGAACAGAATAGTATTGATTTCGCTTCAAGAGATCAATAGTTGATTTCGCTTCAAGAGACCAATAGTTGATTTTGCTTCAAGAGGCAAACAGTTGATTTCGCTTCAACTGTTCAACAAGTGATTTTGATTAAAATTTTCTATTTCGCTTGAAAAGTGAAATTTCGTGTCGAGATTATTTCACGTCAACAGTGTATCAATCTATTTCAGGATATTATTGCGTATACTGATTGTTTGTTTGTTTGTTTGCAGGTGATTCGAGGTGATTTACAAGGCACAAATACCAAGAATTCAAAATGTTTGATGAACTGGAAAACATTAAATTTGAAAGAATGAACAATTGGACGTGTTGTTCTTCTTCTGAGAAAAAGGAAGTTTTGGTTGAAAGATTTGAATATTTCATGTGTCGAAAGGATGAAACGTTGAATGAGTTGGAAATACGGTTTAAAAATTTAATGGACAGTTTGAGAAACAAGAATATTAGAATATCAAATGATGAACAGATATCGAAATTGGCAAATGCATTACCTGCTAAATGGGATAAATTCTTGGTTGATCTAAAAAGGGAAGATTTTTTTCAAGAACTTTATCCAACACAGTTCTTTAATGAGGTTAATGGAGAGTTTCGTAATGAAAATAGGAAAAAGAAGGAAATTTTGACTGAAATGGAAAAGAATTTACAAAAATTGGAATTGGATGTTATTATTGAAATTGATAATAGAATTCGTATGTGTCTTGAAACAAAGAGTATTCTGATATATGATATTAAAAGGAAATGTTATATTGATGAAAGTATGAATCCTTTTGATTTCGTTAAACTCTTTTGTGCAGGAACATATAAGATGGAAACAAAGGATATTCCAAAGAACGAAGAATCTTTGAAGCTTGGATCTTCAAGTTCAGAATCAGTGTGCTCTAAATGTGACAACTTTAAGGCTGAAAATGACAAACTTTTGAAGGATGCAGAAAGTTTGACATCAGAAGTCGAGAAGTTGAGAGATGAGAAGCAAGCTGATGATAACCAGATTCTTATGTTGCAGGGAATTTGTGAAAATTTGAAGTCTGAAAATGTCAAACTGTTTAGTGATGTGAACAGTTTGACAGCAGAAAACAAAATTTTAAAAGAAAAAATTGAAAATTTTGAACATGAAAAATTAAAATTTGACAATGAATTCAAAAGTCAGTTAAAGATTTTAGAAGATGAGAGAGATGTTTTTGGTAAGGATAATCTTGAAAAACAAATTGAAATCAATTCTCATCTTGCTAAAATCATTCAGCTTGAAAAAGAAGCTGAAAAAGCTCGGATGAAAATCAAAGAGCTTGAAGTGAAATTGAAAGGTTTTGTGACTTCTACATCACATGTTTGTTCAAAACCAATCAATTTCAAAATTGAAAATGTCAAGGTTGAAGATTGTGATGAGATATCTGATGATGAAAAAGAGAAGAAAAGAAAAATATTTTTAGATTTACAAGAAAAATTTCAAAATACTGTTCTGCAATCTACTGAAACAGGTGAATGTTCTAAACAAAAACCTGTTAAGAAGAATGCAGAACAGAAACAAAAAAGATAGAAATTTGAAAAATTCTAAAATTGAAATTAAAAGCTCATCAGATAAATCATCCAATCATTATCAAAAATCACAAAAATTTAAAAATGAAAATTCACAAAATGTTGGTAATAAGTGGTGCAGGTTTGACCACAGTGCTCAAAAGACAAATCCAGCATTGAAGAGGAGAAATGATTATAACCAAGCCAAACAATGTTATGATCTGAAGGTTTGGACTGACCAAAGTGGATGGTACGATAACAGAGTGTGTTACACCTGTGGTGTTAGAGGACACATTGCTGTTAACTGCCAGAATTGGTATTGTGAAACAAGAAGATGTTTTGAATGTAATATCAGAGGTCATATTGCTAGAGATTGCCCAAGAAGATCTATGGGAAGATTGAGGGTTGAATCTCAAAGAACGGTAAAGAAGCCAGTCAAAGTCAAGCCCCATGAACAGAAGGTTATAAAACCTAAAGTTCAGGATCAGACAATTCAAGAAAAGAAAGTTAAACTTTCACAGGGGCAGAAAGACAGACTACGAAAGAAAAGGAAGAAGGCGAGAGAGTATCTTGAGAAAATTTTGTCTTCGGGTTCACCGGTTGGTTCGAATAAAAGTTCTGATGAATTGATTCACTCGACAGCAAAGTCAAGCAAATCGAATTCTTCAGATACAAATCTGAGGACAAAAGAGAAAAAGGAAAAGAAGAAAATGGTCGGCGATGAATCTGATGTTTCAAAGTCAGACAAGCCACCATCAGGCGATGAATCTGACTCATCTAAGTCAGATAAGCCAAGTTTGTGCAATGAATCTGATTCCACAAAATCAGAGGAGCCACAAGTTAAGGTAAAGAAGGAAGAAACTGTTCTTTTGATGAATGATGAAAAATTTCCTCCATTACAAGCCACAAACACAAAATCAAAAGGTGTTGATGCTGGAAAAATGTTTAATAGCAATGTTAAACATATTTTTAGTAAGATGGTTGATGGTAAGGAAAAAGGAGTGAAAGAGTTTTATGAAGAAAAGAGAAAAGCTCAAAATACACCCAAGGACAGTCAGACTTGGGTGAAACTTTTCAAATAGAAAAATCTGACTTGCCGGAGCTTCCAGGTTGGTAAGTGTGAAGCAGGTATCGGCATCATTCTTGAGAAATTCACAGGATGGTAACTGTGATATTTCGTGTTACTAGTGGTCAATCAAGGACATTAAGTTGTACTTGATTTTCTACAAGTGATTGTGGTGGTTGATCTTATATTGTTAAAATCTGTACAAATTGGTTAAAAGCGAACAAGGTGATGTGATAATCCCGAACTCACAAGTGATGGGTAAACAAACTAATTTTTCCGGAAAAACCATTCTGATTAAAACAAACTTAAGTGTTTTGAAATCATTATGGGAAAATAGTTTGTTGTAAGGGAGAGTGTTGATTGAATATGCCGAAACCCTCACGGCTGAACAAACATGATTACTTTCATTAGATTGAAAAACGGTTTTCAAACTGTTAAGATCAATGTGTTGTAAATCATGGGGGTATGTTATATTTTCTGCAAATCAGAGCATTTGAAGCAGAAAATGGATGGCAAGACAAAGCTATCAGTGTTGGTTGTCAAATTTTCTTTATATGGTTTTGCATTTTAGGGGGAGTAATATTGTTAGAAAATACAAAAACATTTGAAAATTTGAAAAAGCCAAAAACATGATAAAATTCAAAAATTGAGTTTTTGCGTAAAAAGAGGAAATGATAGTACATCAGTAGACAGTTACAGTATGCTAAAGAATTGGAAAGTTTAAATGTGTTAAATGATCTCACCGTGGATGTGTCGGTAGGTTTTTATACATTTAGTAAACTTTTTCGGGATATAAACCTAAATTCAAACTTGCTTATTTCGTGGGGAACACTACTTGGATATATAGGTAACCCCTGAAATCTCGTTTGAAAGGTCTTTTAATCTGATATACTAGGTCTTTATACTCAATGATGTCTGGGGTATTATTCCGGGACTTCTGCTGAACGGTAGTTCTGACCTAGTCCCTGGCTAATACTTGCCACAATGCTTGAAACATAGCATTACACCCTCAGCATGCCGATGAAACAATAAAATTGATAGTCGCTGCTGTTGTAAGCAAAAAGATCCTCTAAAGGGGACATACCGTAAAGTCGAAGCTGATATCTCTCTGCGTATACGGAAGTATCGACCTGAGATCCCTCAGCCCTCGCATACCTAATTTATATACAGATATCATTGTAGTATACTCACCTGTAAGACTGATTATTGGGATTCTGGATACGGGAGTATATTCAAGAGGTGGGACACATGAATGAGTTTAAGTTCTCAATACACCTAATTCGTATCCTGAATCAGTTGAAGTTTGTATGAAAATTTAAGTGGATCAGTATATCGACAATCTAAGTGAATTGTTTAATGCATAATGTGATTTTAAGCTCAACGGTACTTGTGACTTGTCATAAACTGATATGATCCTCTAACGCATACTCAAACAAAAACATTGTCTGTAAATATGTTTGTACATATTTCTTTACTGCTTTATATTTTCAGAAAATACAAAAAGATTTTGATTTTTGCTTTATTTTCAACGACCGATATCTGAGTGCTGAGTTTCAAAATCTAAGTATGTTGATTGTGTTTCTGAAAATAAAACAAGTTCATTAAATTGAAACTTGAATTTTTTTTCAAAAATTTCAAAAACAGTTTGTTATATCTCCAAGGTCATTAACTTGAACTTGGATGATTAACTGTGAGGGAGTTGGATTCTTTAACATTGCTAAATCAATGAAGTGTGTTGATAGGGAAGTGTATTAGAAGATTGGAATTGCCAGGTTACGATTCCCGAATAGTCTAAAATGTTGTTACTTATAAATGTATGAGTGATTGCAGATAGTCCAGACTACGATCCCAGAAGCAAAGTCTAAGGGGGAGTCTGAAGACAAGTTTGAAACAAAGAAAAGCTTGTAGATAGAAAGCTAGGTGTCGATCCCAAAGCACGGAAGCTTGATGAAAGGGGGAGCCTGAAGCTGATAGAAGAAGAGATAGTTGGATGCTTACAATGTTACAATCTAAGTGAGGATGCAGAATGATCAAGACTGAAGATGTGTCATATTGAAGAATAGTCACTGAAGACTGCGTCAATATCCGAGGGGGAGTCTGTTAGTGCACTACGTCTATTGACTTCGTCTTGTTTCATGTAATAGGATAGAATAGGATATTCAGTGCACGAGGTTCGAGAAACTGAGAAATGAGGTTTAAGTGAAGATTTCGCTTGAAGTAAACTTGTAACAAGTTCAAGCGAAATCATACACATCAGATTTCGCTTCAACTGGTTCGCTTCAACTGGTTCGCTTCAACTAGTTCAGGTTACCTTCAAGCTAAATCTCACTACTATATATAGGTGCACTTGGTTATTCATTTGTAATTTTTCAGATCTGAGTAGCAAAACTCTGTCGGATCGTCTCTAGGTTGTAAAACAGTTTTATATCAATATAAGAGACATTATAATTACATCGAGTGTCCGTTTCACTGATTCCGCCTCTGATTCGGATAAAAGACTCTTCTGATCGACTCAGTCAGGTCGTACAACGATCCAACAGTAGGCATACACCTGACAGCTGCATTATATAAAAACTGGTAATCCACTTAAAGGAATCAACCTTGTGGGCATTATACCTGTGGCGTGTCAGTTAATCATGTCCGGCTCTTCTAACCGGCCCTAACGGACGACAAATAAGTAAAACTGTATACAAGATTATTTTTAAATAATTGTCCCAAGTTATAAAAGATATTTTGTGCCTTGTGCATCCAAATTAATTTTCTTAAACATTTTCAAAATGAGTCGGTTAATTGTATTTACCAGTGTAAACTGAAGTATTTTCCAAAAAGGCTAAGTGCAGGTACTAGACGAAATAGGCTGGCTACTCCTGGCATCATTAATCAAGTCTTGCAAGCTCTAGATGTTAAAGTCTGTTGAACAATGATCTTTTTATCTTTTTGATCCGCCTGTGGATCCTTTACAGTCCGTTGTAATACTTTGATATTACTTTTTATTCGGTTTGTAATGTGATTCATCTTTTGCTTCCGCTGTGCATTTAAATTGTGTTGTTTGACTATGATGATATCAACTACGTCACGATACTCCCCACCGGGCCCACCGGTAATACGTGAAAATTCGGGGTGTGACAGGTTGGTATCAGAGCCAACATTGAGTGAATTAAACACTAGCCTTTTGTGTTTAATCTCAATGACACAGTAGCACATTCCTTGACATTTTGAGTCTAGACTTAACATAGGAATACTCTCATCCCTATTCAGAAAACTATTGCTTTCGATTTTATATATTTTTGAATATGTCGCCAAGTAAAGAAGCCGTAATGGAAATTCTCCCCATCCGAAGCCTTGAATTGCCGAGCTTCGTACCGCGGCTAGGATAAACGTGCAACCAAGGAGAAAACATTCAGAAATAAAGTGAAGAAGAAACTCCTTTTACTGAAGATCGTTTCCTTAGTAGTCCTTATAAGGACATATTTATCTTTTAGTCCCTTCGTGGGCAACATTATTTCTTTCAAGTCCCGTTTAGGGCAATTCTGTACCTCTTTTAAAATCATTGGAATGTTTTATCTAAATTTCATTTTTATCATTATATGAGTATAATATAGGAAATAAATCAAAATATCATTCCTTTTTGTAATTGATATGCCAGTATATATAATAAAAAGAATCTTAAAAGGTATAACCTAGCTTGAATGTCATTAAAGACCTAGCTATGATGGTAAAACCTGTTTAAAAGAGATTCAGATCTTTGTTAACATATGAAAACATGTTAACACTCCTGATAACAGTGATGCGATAAAATCACACTTGTCATCTTTATATGGGGAATTTCCAAACCCCCTTATTTAGCCTAAATGATCAATATGAATCATGGCTAATAAACGTCGAACATGATGTATACATCAAAACATCCAATTGAGATGTATGCCTACGGGCAAAGATGTATTCATGACAAAGATAGTTTTATTTCATAACTTTTGTCAAAAGGCAATGAACTATGAATTTTTTCCAATCCAACGGATCATTGATTTTGTTTTCATTGTCCTCGAGACAAGGCCTTTTGCGCCATCTAAAAGTCCTTTGAAACAAGCCTTTGCACTATATAAAATGTATGTACAACATTGACAGTTGTGACTTATGTCCCCTGTCTAATAAATATGAAGGATTAGATTCCGTTTAAACGCAAAAAAAAAAATGGTTTATTCAAAAACCTAGGCAAAACATAATCAAATAAATTTCATACTATCTTATTGGCCTATATAGTTTATTTACACCATGGCTATTTAATCATCAAATTCGATGATTCGCTATATAATTAAATAAATTATTATTACTTGGTTTGTAGCCTTCAAAGCTTCACCATGGCTGATTCATATGAAGCCCACAATCATCCAGTTGATCAGAATAATAATGCAAGACTGAACTTAACAGGCACTGAGTTACAGGCTATGTTAGATACAGCCATAAACAAAGCCGTGGACCGAGTATTAAAGGATCATAAGCGAAAGTACGATAATACCCCAAATACGGGTTACAAAAAGGGTAAGACCGGTTCAAACTATAACCAGTCCAAGCCAAATGAGGCAAAACCCAAATGTAAAACCTGCGGGAAGCAGCACTTCGGAAAATGTTTCCATAAGCAGATCAGGGGATGTGGCATCTTTAAGAAGACAGATCACAAGACTCATGAATGCAAGGACTTGAAAGATGCCACATGCTATGGTTGTGGCGAGAAAGGACATATAAAGACTCGCTGCCCAAAGAAGGCGACTAAAGGGAAAGGCACTTAAGATTCACAAGCTAAGCCTTGTGGAATTTGTAATAAGGAAGGGCACAAAACTTTGGAGTGCCAAGACATAAAGGACGCAACCTGCTATGGTTGCAATGAAATAGGGCACATCAAAACTAATTGCCCAAATAAAACCAAGAAACCTGAAGGGGCTAAGAAGGAAAATGCCTGAACTACCTGATGAATACCAGAGGCAGTACATATTAATAATATCATCAGGTACATTCCTTATCATATATCAATGATAATTTCTGCTAAGTGTTTTTTTCAATACATGCAATAATCAGTCTTACATAGACCATAAGCTTAGCAAACTTTCGATGATACTCATAAGAACTCTAGATACTAAGTAAGGTAGGACCTACCAATGAAACCATGGAGACCATCCCTTTTATTCTCGAAAATAATCCTGCCGAAAAATCTAAGAGTACTCTTTCTTCAAATAGAGTACGACAACATATGTTATTTTAATACTTTCTCATTGATTTCTATCAATTGCGAGTGCCAACTATAATTGATAAAAGCGCCATATGAGGATTGGCATATCCCAGTGTGTCCCATAGATTGCGTCCATGCCTGATCAGTATGGAGGTTTAATGCATGGAACCACAAAGATATTCCAATGGTCATATGGTACTAAAGTCAGCCAATGTCCAAGTAAATGTCTCTGATTAAGGAATCCGTGGACTCGTAACATAAATGTGTCACTTATCTGACACAGGCAATGATAGATGAACTGGAGCCTGAGATTTGGAAAATCTCTGTAACCTCCTTATGTCTTGATTATCTTCTCCACAGATTACAATGTTTACCTCATGAGAAAAGTAAAGTCGAGATTAACATCCCGCTTAGGGCTGCAGTATTGTGAAATCTCCATGACGATTAGTAACTCCAACTCGGGAATAATAGAAACCCTAATTAGATAAATTTTAAGATAAAGGTTCTTAAAGCCTAATTCAAATTCTGAGAGTTTCAGTATTATTAATTAAGAAAAACGGTTCATTTTGCTTATGCATTGACTACCGCAACCTATTAGGCAACAATTAAGAATCGCCATCAGCTGCCCAGGATCGTCGATTTGTTCGACTAGCTGTAAGGATTAGCTATTCCTTAAGATTGGTTTTAAGCTATAGTTGAAATAACCATCTCACCTTAAATAAGCTATTTTATAACTAATAGTCGATATATAAGTATCAAGGCTGCTCCTTTGGAGACCTTGTATAGATGAAATGTTATACATCTGTTATTGGACAGAAGTTTGGTAAGTCCAATTATCAGGATCTGAAAGTTGCCTTGGAAAACAACGAATAAGATCATACAAATTCATAATCGTTAAAAAGTTGCCAGTAATCAGCGGAGAATTTAAGGATTGATGAAAGTCGCAACCCTCTTAAGTCCTTAATAAGGAATAAGGTTCAATTGAAAGTATCGCCCTAAGAAGGGTGTGCTGAATCTTTATACACATCAGGCTAGTTAAGCTCTGGATATATAGGATCATTCGAGGAAATCGAATACATCAAAGGTCAATAGCTTATAAGCTAAAACCTATTTAAGGAAGTTGGTGGAACTCGCAATATGACCCACACTAGTGATTTAAAGAAATTATTCACCGATAAGTCGAGACGCATTATCACATAATGATATGCAGATTTATGATATGATAAGAAACCCGTATCGATTAAGGATCGGTAGGTTAAGAAGCTCCAAAGGGATACATGTACCTATTATAGAGGTCAACTTGGGTGCTTGGAGAGGCCCCGGATATGCTATAGAAGTTAAGTCCATTATGCGACAAAAAGTACTTCCATCATTTTAGCAAATCTCGAGGTCAAGATTTCTTTTAAGGGGGTGAGGATGTAACACCTCGTAAAATCACGTCCAATAATGTATTGACACGGGTAAATAACCCTGATAAAGTCAAACGTTGAATTTTAGGGACTAATTTTTCGAAAAATCGAAAACTTTGATTATGAAAGGACTGGAAGTGTTAACTGTGACAACCGGTGATTTATGACTCTTAATTACATAATTAACAGGCGATTAACACGATAATGAATAGTTTTTAAGACGTAGATTAACTCATTTAGGCCCTTGGAGTGCCCAGGAATGTTTATTCGTTTATACAGTGCGCGTATGGTGATTTACGGGGAATCGGCTGAATATTACGCGACAACGAACTGATACCGTACACAATACTGAAACCGCCGATAAATACGGATTTTCTACGAGTATTCTATATATATTAAATTAATTTTTGTTAATTTATTGGGCTTCCGTGCGACACAAATGCGAACATGAACTAAAAACGCGATGGTAGGAAACGCATCGGCAACGAAACGGAAGCAACGGAGGGAGTTAAGTCTTAGAGGCTGGGGAGGTTCAGTCTTAGAGACTGAGGGAGGATCAGTCTTAGAGACTGAGGGAGTTCAGTCATAGAGACTGAGGGAGTTCAGTCTTAGAGACTGAGGGAGTTCAGTCTTAGAGACTGAGGGTGTTCAGTCTTAGAGACTGGGAAAGTTTGGTCTTAGAGACCAGGGGGTTAGTCTTAGAGACTGGGAGGTTTGGTCTTAGAGACCAGGGAGTTAGTCTTAGAGACCAGGGAGTTAGTCTTAGAGGCTGGGGAGGTTCAGTCTTAGAGGCTGGGGAGGTTCAGTCTTAGAGACTAGGAAATTGAGTCTTAGAGACTGGGTAGTCAGTTTGAGAAACTGGGAAGGTTTTTAGTCTGAGAGACTAGGTAGTCGGTTGAGAGGCTGGGTGGGATAGTCTGGGAAGTCTAGGATGATTACATGCTTACATGGTTATTACTTACATGCTTATTTGATAATTGTTGATACATGTGCATAAGTTGTGATTGTTTTGTTACAGACACCATGTCCTCTTCTGATAGCGGAGTATCCAATACCATAGACCCT
This sequence comes from Helianthus tuberosus, assembly GCA_030545235.1. Taxonomy (NCBI): domain Eukaryota; kingdom Viridiplantae; phylum Streptophyta; class Magnoliopsida; order Asterales; family Asteraceae; genus Helianthus; species Helianthus tuberosus. Next base: position 50,770,258 of record CM060410.1, on the reverse strand, counting down.
ATGGCCATAGTTTCAGATGACGAACATTGTGTTTTAAACATACGCGAACATTGTGTTTTATACACGGTACATAAAACAATTACATACAGTACACAAAAATCTGAGTGTTTAGGAAACATGCATTTACGACCTTCGGAAACTTATGTTGAAGATTCATTAAAGGTCACCACGTAGGAACCACGAATATAAGCTCGTGCACACACTAATATCCATATTTTCTATGATATTTTAACTTCCCGAGCAGGCAGCCTATGCATAACGCAACGCTAGTGCACAAGTATACGTGAAACTTAAGCTATACATCAACGGAGGTTGAAGTACGTCACATACGACTTACGAGATGAAGTCACCAAGAATACACTGTGGAGCATTTCAGCGATGATGCTAATCCTATCAGCACGAAAACTTTCGATCAGGAAGCGGCGGTTTGGCACGCGGTCCTGCAAACGACACGAATCACTCCAAGGAGAAGACGTATGTCTCCGCAACCCCCTATTTCAGTTAATGACGAATACGATATGTTCGACATTCCATGGTAATGTCACCTAACAACCGGTCATCACACGCAACCCCAGGTAAAGTCCTCAAATTTCTTTTATTGAAATTTTGAATTTTACATTTACTAAGTAGATTTTCGTATCTCTACTCCTCTTAATGGTCATTGCATCACAATAACTTCTTACACTACATCGAATACTCATTTGCTTCATTTCTTGAAAAATTCATATGTTACGCATGCATCGTTTGTTGAGCATGTGGTTTCGTTTCGAATAAGCATTTTATCAAAGTTCAAGTATTGTTTCGCTAAGCCTAATTATTGATTTGTGATTCGAATGACTCGCATTATTGTAATTGCTGGCTTCTTTGTTATCAAGTCGACACATTTTCTTGAAATTTCTTTTCTTTTCAAGATACATACATGGTTTTCGTTGTGACCATGCCAAAAGTTTTCTTGTCAATACATGTATTTATTGTCGGCTTGCGCCGAAACCAAGTTCAATTGTTTGAACTTGTCCATTACACGTATTCAATCCAAGACACCATATGATGTATTGAACACATCATACTCAGATTCGTTTTAACAAGCGTTTCATTTGTTCCGAGTCGTAGTAGACTTGTTTGGTCTATGACTCCATTAAGTCGTTTGTTGATTTCGACACCATGTGATGGTGATTTTCATTAAGTTGAGGCTTGCGCTAATCTCGTTTACGCATCTCATGCACGAATTAAATTATCTATTTATTGATTTGCTTTAAATCCGCTTTGATTATCATATTAAAGCAGTCTTAGCACAATCGTGTGTTAACACAGTGGTACATAAATTTATTTCTATATTCCGGTGTACCTATTAACGGTTCTTTCATTATCGATCGAATGTTTTGCGAAATTCATTGCTTCTTCATCTTCGATCGAAAACATTATTTCTTTGATGTTCCATTTTCAATTGAAAATCCTATGATGTCATTTGAAACAAACTTTTGGATTCACTTTATTGCGCTTTCATTTGATTTCAAGCACGGTGAAGCTGTTTGATCACCGCTATATTTGAATTGTTTCATTCACTACGACACCTTATGGCGTCGGTGTAACTTGCAGCTTGTGCTGATCACGATCGAGCGTATCATGCAAACTATTACATTTGAGCTTGTTGATTCTAAGTACATCTAGTGGATGTTATTGCTTCCAGAACTCATTTACATATTGTGAATGTTCATATGGAATTCGATTGGTCAAAGTTCCTGTTCTTTGTTGGACCCCTGATAACTTAGTCACACTAGTGACTGTATTCATACGTCTTGTTTCCTTTGACATCAACTTTTGAAACACATTTCCTATAAACCGTTGGGTTCTTATTGTTGAGGAATGTCCTTGAATTCACATGATTTGAATAAGTCTTGATTCGATTTTATGGTCATCCACTTTGATACTATTCGTATTTATCAACACATAACGCAACTCTAAGGAGATAACATGGACTAAATTTCGAGGACAAAATTTTTGCAACAGGGGGAGAATGTGACAACCGGTGATTTACGGCTCTTAATTACGTAATTAACAGGCGATTAACGCGATAATGAATAGTTTTTAAGACGTAGATTAACTCATTTAGGCCCTTGGAGTGCCCATGAACGTTTATTCGTTTATACAGTGCGCGTATGGTGATTTACGGGGAATCGGCTGAATATTACGCGACAACGAACTGATACCGTACAAAATACTGACAACCCCGATAAATACGGATTTTCTACGAGTATTCTATATATATGAAATTAATTTTTGTGAATTTATTGGGCTTCCGAGCGACACAAATGCGAACATGAACTAAAAACGCGATGGTAGGAAACGCATCGGCAACGAAACGGAAGCAACAAAGACGCCTGTCACCTTCGAAACTTACATTTTACGCTATATTTAGCTCCGTAATAAAAAGTTTAGTAACTACAGTCGAAATCGGATCGAAAAACGGATTAAAGACGGCAACGATAAAATTTTTCGCGATTATTACCGTAATCGACAAACGAACGCGTCACACGACAAATGCCACTATTATACGCCTTTTAATTTTAGAATTTTATTCCTTCGACACTTATGGAGTTTAGGTTGCGATATCGGGTCTCGTGGAAATTACGGGCCGCTTAAACACGGGGATTGAACTTGTGGGCCTTGGGCCCAAGCCCAAAACCCACAAACTAAACCTGCAAACTAAATCTTACCAAAATCTGTTAAATCTCTACAAGATCTAAGCATGATTTATAAAATCTTCCCAAGATACATAAGATCTCTACATGATCTTACAAAGATCTCAAAAATCTTTATAAAAGGGTCCATACCCCTTCCCTTGTTCTTCAAATATGCAGACCCTCACCCTTTCATCATTTTCATAAAACAACCTAACCTCTAACCCTCTCTCTCGGTTCTTATACACACAAACAAGACCCACAACTCATCTCCTCTACACAATCAACAAGCAGACATCTCTCCCTCTCGTTCTCACTTTCCCGGCGAAACAACCGGCGGAGACCGGTGGCGGTGGAGATGTTTTCCGGTGGTGGTTAGCGGCCTACCCCCCTGTAAATCGCTGAAGAACGACCACCACCACCGTCTGGTGGTGGTGCGATGACAGAACCGAGAGAGGAGGACAGCAGCGTGGACGAGACAGAGAAACAAGACAGAGAGAGAAAGATCGAGACTGGAGAGAGAGAAACGGCGGGATGCCGTTTCCGGCAACGATCCGCCGCTCGCGGCGACGACGGCGGAGGAGACGGCGGCAGTGCAGTGCTTCGATGACAGGTTTTTCCAGTAAAACACCCCCCCCGTTTCTCATTAATTCTTGTAAATTTGAAGATGATTATGGTTGATGATGTTCGGTTCACGTTTCGGGATATTTCGGGTCTCGGGTCACAGATGGTTCGGGTTATCAGGTTCGGTTTCGCCTCAGACCGGGTTCGGTTAGCTCAGTGGAGGTTCGGGTCAGATTCGGCTCGGTATGAGTCAACTCAGTCAAACGGAAGCCGGTCAACTCAGTCGGTTGGGGTCAGCCGGTTCGGGTCAAGCGACTAGATCAAGACGGTTCGGGTTGACTCGGTCAGACCAAGTCAACTCGGTCAACCTGGTCAACTCAGCGAGTCGACCCGGTCAACTCAGTCAACCTTTTTGGCGTTTCGACATTAGAAATTGGTAAAAATTTAGCGGCACGATTTAATTGTGTTATTTCATATAGTTTCCGCTATTACATAAACACGAGCTCGAACCGAATTACTTAACGACTAGTTACATTTTCTTATTACAGTTGACGTAATTTAATATTTTGTGATTGAATTGTTGGGTTTTGATAAAATGACGACAACTTTTGTTGTCGGGGGCATCCAAAAACAGAGGAAACTCTGTCCGTTTTTCGAGAAAATCCGTAAAAATACCGTATTTTATTATAAAACGCAAACCATCGAATTCAAGCGATTTTACGAAAACATGTACAAGTGTAACTTTTCTGCAACGACACCTTATGACTTGTAAAACGCCGATAAGGCGAACTTTTTACCAAATAAATCTAAACACTTATATTTGATTCAAACGTCAAAACTCGGGAATGTTTATTAACATGAGGTATAATTACTTGTAATTATTACGAATGTCAAGTTCGGAAAACTCTTTTATAAAATAAATTTATTTAACTACTTATTTCAAACATCAAAGTTCGGACATTCTCATAAACACAGTTTATGTATTATTTCAAATAACAAACACGAATTCGAGTTATAAAAATAAATATAGTTCACATGTTTATTTTAATATCAAACAATACGAATTATTTTATAAGAATAAATATAGATTTTATATTTATTTCATACTTCAAACAACTCGACGATCCTTTTTATAAAATAAATATAACTTTTATATTTATTTTTAAACGCCTAAACGGCATATACCTATATTTTGTTAAGACGTGAAACATAGTACGAGTTTGTTATATGCTATTTTCATATAAACCACCTTTTATACGCGTACGACTTCTCGGGACGACTAACATTATTTTGTCGATATATTGATATTTTTGTATAAATATTTGTATATGTCGAATTTCTCAAAAACTAAGTACTTTCTAGACTTAGTAAATTATTAACGGTATCAAACGAGACTTAACGCGTATAACTTAGTCATTTTCATTAAGTTAACAAGTTACCGTTGAATCGTTCGGTTAACGATTCGGTAGAGCTCGATGACACGTAGTATAGTTACTGCATTTATTTAGAAATTATAAGATATTCCGTGTTAGGAATATTGTAGAATGCACGCTAGCAAGTCAAGTCTTGGAAACGACATCACGAGGTCGTAATTAGCTAGCTTCACACAAGGAAATTCAAGTGAGTTCATGTCCCCCTTTTCTCTTAACTGTTTTCAGTTTTATACTTCGGGGGTGGAATACATGTTACAATTATTACAGACATTTTTATACATGGTATGGTTAGCTTAAGGAGGGTTTACTGCGCGATCATGTGAGTGGTGGGCATGACACTTAAGGCCATTAATCCTCATTGTAGGACCAAGGGACATGAGTGATAGATCTATTTGGGTGTAGCGAGCCCACACCCATGAGGCCGGGGCGGCCCATAGTGGTGACTATGTCTTCATCCCGAAGACAAATTTGCTAGGTTTGAGTCTTCCTGCACCTTTTCACACATACCATTGGCTTTGCAACCTATTGGTGATCTCTTTTTCCCTGTTGCTACATACCAGGGACATTTATACATACAAGACATATTTCAAAGGTTTATACATACTCACATGCACATGAACTCGCTCAACTTTTTGTTGATATTTTTAAACTACATGTATTTCAGGAAACTAGTGGATCTGGCAAGGGTATGCATATATTTTCAAGCTGCGCTTAAATAAAAGATGTTATCCATGGTTGTTGAGTTTAGGGGTGTATCCTATTCCTGGACGGGATACATGTTTTCAAACTCAGGTTTTATTCAAGGTCGTTTGTGGAGTCTTTATGAACTCATTTAGACAAGTCATGGTTTGTAACGTAATTTGGTATCGATGTTTTCAAGACAAGTTGTTGTGGTATTTTCTAAACATAATTAATGGATGAATGTCTTTTAGTTTTTATCATTTAGCATTGTTATGATTGAATGCTATGGTATTAAGAGGTCACACCAAATAACCACGCTTCCACAAAAGTCAGGGTGTGACATTAACATACCTAAAATAAGTTTCTAAATAACCTCGTATGATATTTATATTCACGAATGGGCCACTTGTTGATCGAGTGTAGCCGTTTGCGTAATCAATTGAAAGTTTGCGCAATAAAAGGGTTAAAAGCGTCAACATGTTAAATTCTTACCTCTGAACGACCTTTTAACAAACCGAGAGCTTCATGATATTTGATTATACTCTCGGGAATGCCAATCATTGGCCGTCCAAGGCTTTTACGCCTTTAAGTGACGTTTCGCGCAACTTTGCAAATATAAGGGGTTAAAAGCATCAATATGTTTAATTATACCTCTGAATGACCTTTTAACGAACCTGAAGCATCGTGTTGAATGATAATACTCTCAAGAATGCCTAATATGGATTTGGTAAAGCTTCGATGCTATTAATCGATGATATACGCAAGTTTGAGCATTAGAGGGACCAAAAACGTCAACTTTTGAATCTACACATTTTGGTGACCATTTAAGCGAACAAGAGTGTAGAAATAATTAAGCACATGCTTGGGAATACCCATTATGGGCCATGGAAGGCTTGGATATCATTAAACGACATTTCGCGCTACTTTGCGCAATTAAAGGACTATTTGCGTCAAAATGCAAAAGTATGTCGATTCGTATGGTATCGAACTTTCCGGAATATGATCATAAGTTAAACATGCCTTAAATATCCTTTACATAGCTTAGAAATTGGCTTATAGGTGTTTGGTGCGCAAAAATAAACTTATTTGATCAACAGGGACTAAAAGCATCAAAAAGTGCATAAGTTTGCATTTTCGCGCATATCTTACGTTCTGAATATATCCGGACATCCAAAAATTTATGTAACCACTAAAATATTTTATTTCAGAGTTCGGCATGAAAAAATTCCATTCGTCGCGTAATTTGGATCGTTTTTCGCGTCCGTTCGTGTTTCGTCGTAATTAGTCGAACAACATGACCGTATGGCCAATCGAACCGACATCCGGCATATTTTTGAGCATGTTTTATGTCCCCTATGTTTAGGAATCATTGTAGAGCCTTGAAAATGACTTAACAGGCCTTAAATATCTCAGAAATGGCATTTAACATGTACAGGGGCTGATCTGGTCAGTTTTGAAAGTCAATTATGTTTGGAAAACATAACAGGGACTGATATGGTCATTTCTGGAACTTGAAACATGCACATATCATAAAAAGGGACCAGAACTGTACATTTTTCCAAAGTAATGAGCTGGGCCTGATGTCTAGGCGGGCCGCGAAGGCCACCTGGGCCACCTACGCGGGCCGCGACCCAAGTAACAGCAGTAAACAACAGCACAGTTGCTGTATTTCTTCATTCTTTGATGGTTTTCTATTTCACTCTCACACAAAACCATCAAACTGAAACCTTGGGCTGCCCATTGTTTACAACCAGCTGTCATAACACTTGTTATGATCTAATGAACTCTTGAAACACTTGGCATCATCCTATTCCATCTCAATTTCTATAAATAGGCCAAGATTTTTACCTTCACTTGCTCATTCCTTGAAATCTGCTCTTGCTTGCAAATTTTGGGGGAAACCTGGCCATCTTAGGAACCTCCTTTAGTCCATTGGACCCTTTGTAAGTGTCCTTTCATGGCTAGTTATATTTATTTGGCGTTTATAATTGAAAAGTCAAGCGTTTTCGATAAACGCTTTGACCTTTAAACGGTTGAGCCATTGTTCACAACGAACATGCTACGTGACCGTAATTATGTAGGTATTAAACCCCCAAGAGGGCACCTCCTAATTACCACGTTTACTCAGTCAATTGCCGGGTCAAACTTCTTAATAAAAAGTCAAACGAGTCAGTTTTTACTAATAAATTCATAACTAATAATACAGAAGTTATGGAATATGTTTTAACACTTAAATAACTTGGTAATTAATATAAGAACATGTTTAAGCATGTTCAACCCGACAATTCTAAGTTTAGGCTCGATTCGCAACCGAAAGTCGCAAAAGTTGACTTTTGCTTTGACTTTCAGTTCTGACCCGATTTAGCTTATTTTAGATATGCCTTAGGATTCCTTTAGGACCCAGTTATAAGTTAGTACAACCCTCTGAGGTTATACAACTTGGTTCCTAATTAATCCGATTCGTTTGCATGTTTCCGTTATATGCTTAAATGTTGACCTTTATGCCCTTTTGACCTTAAAACGAGATTTTTGAAAATGTGAGAGGACAAAAACCTTTATTACTGATTTATAAATTTTTCCTAAAAATTTGACATCAGTTTGAGGTCTAGATTTGGAGTTATGCTCAATAGCGTAATTAAAAAGGTTTTTATTAATTAAACGGCGTAATTAGCATAAAGCCTATCTAAACCCAAATTTTGACACCAAACCTTTTACCCACTGATGTAATATAATATTTTGGGATTTTTGAAGATTTTTATTTATTTTTAAACTGAGCATAAGATAGGGTTCTTGCTTTAAATCGGTAATTGTCGGTTTTGCCCTTTTGGCCTATAAAATAAGTTTTATATAATATTTTGACACCAAACTTTTTACTACTGATTTTATATGATAAATAAAATATTTTAAACTTTATAAACTGATCAAAAACTCAGATTTTCTCAGGTAAATACTCTTAACTTATTTTCCCTATACGGGCTTGGGATACGGTATTATAATAATACCGCTTGGTCGGGTGTGTAGTCATTTAAATCGGATTGTGATTAATGTATTTACATAACTCGTTTTAATCTGTATTATTTGGTGTATGGCCTTTGGGGGTTAAATGACCATGTCCCGGATATCCTTGGCATCATTCAAAGAAATGGCCACGACCTAAGCACGGGGTGTAGGCATACACCTGACAGTTGCATTATATAAAAACTGGTAATCCACTTAAAGGAATCAACCTTGTGGGCATTATACCTGTGGCGTGTCAGTTAATCATGTCCGGCTCTTCTAACCGGCCCTGACGGACGACAAATAAGTAAAACTGTATACAAGATTATTTTTAAATAATTGTCCCAAGTTAAAAAAGATATTTTGTGCCTTGTCCATTCAAATTAATTTTCTTAAACATTTTCAAAATGAGTCGGTTAATTGTATTTACCAGTGTAAACTGACGTATTTTCCAAAAAGGCTAAGTGGAGGTACTAGACGAAATAGGCTGGCTACTCCTGGCATCATTAATCAAGTCTTACAAGCTCTAGATGTTAAAGTCTGTTGAACAATGATCTTTTTATCTTTTTGATCCGCCTGTGGATCCTTTACAGTCCGTTGTAATACTTTGATATTACTTTTTATTCGGTTTGTAATGTGATTCATCTTTTGCTTCCGCTGTGCATTTAAATTGTGTTGTTTGACTATGATGATATCAACTACGTCACGATACTCCCCACCGGGCCCACCGGTAATACGTGAAAATTCGGGGTGTGACATTAGGACTGTATCCCTGCTGACTCAGACTACTTAGCCGAGGGTAACGTCACCTTCAAAAGAGGGGCCTACCATAATATGCATTAATAACTTAATTAATTATCTTTCAATAATCCGACCCTTTAGGATTGTATCCTTGCTGACTCAAACTACTGGGTTGAGGGTAACGTCACCTTCAAAAGAGGGGCCTACTACAATAACTAAGATAATCTCTTAAAAAGTGCAAAAGTGCAGAAATAATCAATGGTTACACTAAACACGAGTCGGAGCCAAGTGATTCATCTTGTCTATCTGTTATTTTATTTTATTTTTCAGCATTTAAGTTAGTTTTATTTTTCTTATTTAAAAACCTTTTTCTAACTTTTGATTTGATTAGACGTTGAGGATAAACCGGTACTAAAAGCTCTTGTGTCCTTGGACGACCTCGGTATCTTACCAACACTATACTACGCTCACGATGGGTGCACTTGCCCATATGTGTGTTTGGTGTTAGTAAATATCGTGTTTTATAAATTTAAAACTTGACTAACGTGTAAAAGGGGCTTAAAATATACTTAAATACCTATCACACTTTACGCACATCAAGTTTTTGGCGCCGTTGCCGGGGACACAAGGATTTTTAGAAAGTTAGGAATCAACGGCCTAATCGTTTTTTCTAATTTTTCTGTTTTTTTAGGATTTTCTTAGTTTTTCAGTTTCTGCAGAGCTCAGCACGGGCCGTGCCTGGTCGGACACGGGCCGTGCCCAGCATTGTTACTGGCAGTTTTTATTTTCCGAGTTACAGAGAGTTGAGCACGGGGCCGTGTCGGTGCAACACGGGGCCGTGCCGAACTCCCCAGTAACAGGGACCCAGAACAATCACTGTATCTCCGACCACGGGCCGTGTTCATCTGAGCACGGGGCCGTGGTGAAGCTTCTGACCAACGTTCTTTTCTGTTTTTATTGCAGGACTTGGAACCATGGCGCCACATCTGAACTTTCTACGTAGTGTATGAGCTCCAGTTCTAGTAGAGACATAAAAGAACCTCTAGAAGAACCCGAACGCTTTCTCAGAAAAAGACTTAAAGCTAAAAACCAAGAGAAAGTTTCGGGGGACCCACTTCCAATGGCGGACCAGCGTACCCTCATGGATTACCTACGACCCACTGTAGGTAATCTCGGCGCCGCTATCAATGCACCGAATGTCGAAGCCAACAACTTCGAACTTCGACCGCATTTGATACAAATGCTTCAAAACTCCGCAACCTTCCATGGGCTTGCGGACGAGGATCCCCATCTACATATTACTAATTTTATAGAAATATGTGATACCTTTCGGACCAATGGAGCATCAAACGACGCCATCCGCCTTCGAATGTTTCCATTTTCACTAAAAGACTGAGCTAAGGCTTGGCTTAACACCATCCCAGTTGGCTCGGTAAACACCTAGGATGAACTAGCCCAAAAGTTTCTATATAAGTATTTCCCTCCTGCTAAAACGGCTAAACTAATGACTGAAATTAATACATATTCACAAGAGGATGTGGAATCCTTATACGAAACTTAGGAAAGGTTCAAGGAGCTACTAAAAAAGTGTCCTCATCACGGTCTTGCGGTATGGCAACAAGTCTCCACTTTCTATAATGGATTGTTGCCACACACAAGACAAACACTTGACACTAGCTCCGGGGGACTTTTAGGTAATCGTCGCCCAAAAGAAATTTATAATCAAATTAAGGAAATTGCTCAAACCAATTTTCAGTGGCACACTCCCCGAGGCAACAAATCCATTGCCCCGGGCGCCCATAAGGTTGATGAAAGCACTTCCTTGCAAGCCCAAATCAAGGCCCTCACTTCAAAAATCAAAAAAATTAGAAATGGCAAAATCGGTCTCGGTTATGGCTTGCGAGGGGTGTGGTGGGCAACATGAAAATTGGAGTTGTATGAAAGAAATGGATAATCAAACAGAATCGGTAAACTACATTGATAATAGACCTAGGCCGTCAGGTCCTCCAACGGGTACCTACAACCAAGGGTGGCGTAACCACCCTAACCTTGGTTGGAGAGAACCCGGCAATAGTAGTAACCAACAAAATCCAAACCAACGAACAAACTTTCAACAACCAAGAAACGAGTCACAAAATTTCTCTCAACCACAAGGGGGACGAGAAAGGCTTGAAGATACAATATCTCGCCTCATCTCCGACACCGAAAAGAAAAACTCGGACCGATTTCAACAATTGGAATCGAATTTTAGAAATCAGCAAGCTAGTATTCAAAACGTCGAAAAACAATTAAATCAACTAGCTCAAAATTTCTCGGAGAGACCACAAGGCGCGTTACCAAGTAATACCGAAACCAACCCAAAAGCACAAGTACATCTCATCACATTAAGAAACCGTACCGTGGGTCCCGAGGAAGAACCAATGCCTCCAACTGAAAAGAGCCGATCTAGCCAAGCCACAACTCCATCCACACCCCAACAAGAGACGGCTTCTCCAACAATTCAAAAGCCCACAAAGAATCCTCAGGTTCCATACACCGGTCGGTTGATTCGACAAAAGACAGATGAGCAATTCGCAAAGTTCGAAAATTTACTAAAACAATTGCATGTTAATATTCCATTTATCGAAGTCCTAACTCAAATGCCTAAATATTCAAAATTTATGAGGGACTTCCTCACTCATAAAAGGAAAATTGAATCATTTCAATTAGTTAACTTAGGCGAAGAATGCTCCGCCCTGTTACTCAACAAACTCCCGCAAAAGAAGCTTGATCCCGGAAGCTTCACAATTCCTTGCTCGATTGGGGAATCCCCCATTCGTAATGCACTAGCCGATCTTGGGGCAAGCTTCAACCTCATGCCCTCATCAATGTTCAACCAACTCGGCTTAGGGAAAATAAGCCCTACAAAAATAAGCATACAACTCGCCGATAGATCCGTCAAATATCCACAAGGTGTCGCTTAAAATCTATTGGTCAAAGTCGGCGAATTTGTCTTTCCGGCCGACTTTGTCATACTAGATATGGAGGAAGATACCGAAGTACCACTCATCTTAGGGAGACCATTCCTAGCTACGGCCCAAGCAGTGGTAGATATGAATGACGGAACACTAACATTGAGGGTTGGGGACGAGGAAGTGAAGTTTGGAGTTGGAAAAAGAGTAGAGGACGAAGACCCGGTCAACTACATGAAGGTCATTGACTCAAGTTTGGATGATGCTCTCCGACGGGGTAGCATGGGATGCAAAACATCCCACTTGGGTAACATATGACCAGGCTTTGGGTCTAGCCAAGGACCCTTATAAACGTAGTGCACCACGGAGGCATTCCGCGGAACTATCCTTAGCTTAGTTTAGATTAATTTTTATGTTTTCTAGTTTAGTTTTAATTTGCAGGAATTAAAACACACTCAGGATGGTGAAGGATACCAAGGGAACTTGAACCAGCACCCCATGCACGAAAACAGGGCCACCCAACAAATTTTTCTTCATTACAACAAGTTCAGCACGGGCCGTGCCCGCCCAACACGGCCCCGTACTGCACAATCTGCAAAAAAAATGCCCAGTTCAGGTAACTGGACACGGGGCGTGCTCACTGAACACGCCCCCGTGCCCAGGCTTCTGTTTCTATTTAACAATTTCTGTTACTGGCGATCTGAACACGGGACCGTGTCCAGACGCCCAGTAACATAAAATTTTGTTTTTTCACACCTTTTTACGCATTCAATCAACCTAAAAACTTATTTTTGGGACACATTGAGGACAATGTGTAATTTAAGTGTGGGGGGATGCTAAAACCTTGAATCTTGCAAGTCCTAATTACAAGCCTTACACAAAACTCTATTGGAACCGCTAATCACCCCAACATTTTTTTACTTGTCTAGGTTTAAATTGGGAATTTCAAGATCTAAAAAAAGGTTATATTTTTACAAATTTACAACCGATAGCGTCGTGATAAAAAGAACCACCATAAGAAAATTATGAAAAGGCATGACAAGTTTATTTAAAATTTGATTATATATACTTGATCACATAAAAACCCATTCCCACAAAAAGTGAGTTTTGAGCCTTTATTGAGCATACAAATAGATATCTTTAAACTAATTGCTCATTTTTCGTTTCTTGTGTGAATAGCCGCTTGGTTCTTACGACTCTAGAACTTGCCACGACGATACATTCCCGGTCCTTACCAACTTAAACCCGAGTAAGTAAATGACGGAGGCATTAGGACTAACCCTTTTTATTTCTACACCATTATTTTTCTTTTTTTTTACCACCTACCCAAAATCCCCCTAGTTAACCCCTTTGAACCTAAACCTTTTCATTTCATAACCCAAAACAAACACCTTTTCACCCACCAAAACCCTTTTTATTTTTAAACCCTTTGTTTTAGTAACAAGCTCGGTTTTTCTCATGACTTTCAAAAAAAAATATTTTGATGATGAAGCACAAGAGAAATAAACAAACAAGTTTATCAAAAATAACTTTGTTTGAATAAAGGCTTCATCAAAATAAAAATTTCAAAAATAAAAAGTCTTACGAAAACCGGCGCTTTTTACGCCTTTCGCCCTTTTACTAACCACTAACCCAACCACCTACCTTTAACCCAAGCCTAACCCTTCACCCAAAAGTCCTCTTGATATTTACAAAGGTATACAGTTAAAAAGGAGGAGGATTGATTGCTTGGCAAGCCTATGGTAGGAGTAAGTTCCATGCCGCTCTCGAGTGATTCACTAAAATACATCTTTGGCTGAGTGTTGAGTGATCCCCATGTGAACTTGTATATAAATGGAATTTTAAAAAGGCATGTTATGCCCTAATAAGTAATTTATCTTATGTAATGTTTTAAAATAAATCATGACGAATAGAAAGAGAAGGAGGATGGACACGGGGTCGTGCCCGAGCTGCTGTTCAGGCTATAAATAGGGACCATCCCTTGGCACACCACCTCTCTCACACTTCACCCACACTCCACCACCACCACAACACCATCATCCACCACCATCATCCATCATCCATCATCCATCATAGAGTGTGTGAGTCGTCTCGGGATCCAAGATTGATCGTAAGAGTTCTTGACAATCAAAGGCCATCTTTGCCTAAGTCTCTTACATCACTTGGTGAAGACAAGTGTCTAGTGTAATACTTTTTATTTTTAATCTTTTCGCACTTTTTATTTGGTTATGTATTAATGACTTTAATAACTAGTTTCTTATGTTGAAGGTGATTCTTCCTTATCGTTTGTCCGTGGTGTCTTGGCATTATTTTACTGTCTATATAAAATAAAAGATTTTCACCATTCATATCTCCACGGTCTATATGGAGATATGTTGGCTACCTGGTCGGGGGTTAAGGGAACGGTTTGGTAAGAGCCTTGTCTTGTTCAGTGTATAGATCCTGCAAGGACCTGGGTCAAATTTAGTAGGACCTCCTTCAATACCCACCGGTATTGGATGGCGGGGGTCCAAACTCTTTGATCCCCTCATATGTAAGCTACTATTAATACTTTAACCCGGCTACTTAGGACTGTATCCCTGCTGACTCAGACTACTTAACCGAGGGTAACGTCACCTTCAAAAGAGGGGCCTACCATAATATGCATTAATAACTTAATTAATTATCTTTCAATAATCCGACCCTTTAGGATTGTATCCTTGCTGACTCAAACTACTGGGTTGAGGGTAACGTCACCTTCAAAAGAGGGGTCTACTACAATAACTAAGATTATCTCTTAAAAAGTGCAAAAGTGCGGAAATAATCAAAGGTTACACTAAACACAAGTCGGAGCCAAGTGATTCATCTTGTCTATCTGTTATTTTATTTTATTTTTCAGCATTTTAGTTAGTCTTATTTTTCTTATTTAAAAACCTTTTTCTAACTTTTGATTTGATTAGACGTTGAGGATAAACCGGTACTAAAAGCTCTTGTGTCCTTGGATGACCTCGGTATCTTACCAACACTATACTACGCTCACGATGGGTGCACTTGCCCATATGTGTGTTTGGTGTTAGTAAATATCGTGTTTTATAAATTTAAAACTTGACTAACGTGTAAAAAGGGCTTAAAATATACTTAAATACCTATCACACTTTACGCACATCAAGAGCCAAAGCTCCCACGGTTCACACCTTTACAAGTCACAAGTTCAACATATGGAAAATGATGAATAGTGATTGTTTTTCCGCACTTGGATTATAACATGTATGACCTTTTAATGTAACGAGTTTTGAACTCATAACTTGATGGAAATCACCTCAACACAAACCCACAACTATAGACTAAGTTGTGAGCTTGGTGGGTACAAGATTCCACCAAGTTTTAGCAAAGAAACAAAAGATAAATGAACATTTTGCAAAAACAGAAAGTTTAGAGGGTGTTTGCACCTTTAAACTCATAAGAATCATCCATACACAAGTCCTACAATCATGAGTTCGATTGAGGACAAGTTTGGCACAAGATTCATAAGATAAATAATGAAAGAAGATGAGTTTGTAAATGTTTTTATAAATCAGAATGTAAATCTGACTTTGGAGCTTTATGTAAGTGATGTATCACGTGATTTCACCTTGGTGAATCTTAGATAACATTCTTGAAGGTCATCCAAGTAGATTGGTACAAGAAATCATGAGAAAAGTAGGAGAAAAGTGCTCAAAACTCACTGTTTTGAGCAACGGTACAATCTGCCAACACTTGGAGATTTGGATGAATTGTGGGATATTGAGTGTGAATTGAGAGAGTGTAAACTGTAAAGTGTTGGGAGAGTGTGGAAGACTTTTATTTATAGTGTGGTATTAGGGTTTAGACTTTAAAGTGTGTTAGTTGGGCATTAAAGACAATTAGGTGGGGGTTAAAGGGTGAAAATGGACCAATACTCGCGCTGGAAATGGGCTGGTGCGGATTGATGTCTCCCGATGATTGCGGAAGGGGTGACGAGATGTGTCGCGTGTCGCGGGGCTTAGTCGTTGGGCAAAATTTCATATTTTACAAGATCAGTCCCTGTAGTTTGATTCATAGTGTGTTTTAATGTATAACTTGATTATAGGACATTTAATTAAGTGTAAAACATGATTAAAAGTATAGGTTGAGTATGGTAAATGGAAAATTAAGTATTTGCACGTATGAAGCGTATAAAAATCACGTATTTACGATAGTTTGTTTGTAAGATAAGTGTGTGTTTACGAGAATGATGAACATGTACCGAACATGTTAATAAGATAAATATAAAACGAAGGTGTGTGATAAATGTATAATTTAAGTAAAATAACCAAGTTTTATTACGATTCAAGTTTCGAATTACGAAGCTGGAAGTGAAATACGAATACGGTACGCGTATAGGTTTCCAAAAATAGAACTATAAATAATCTTTCTAATTAAGGTAAGTTTCAAAAAGCGAGGCGTTACAAGTGTAGCCAACGTTAAAGCCAATCCGCGCCCCAACCCATGCCCCACACCCCACACCCCATAGTCTTATGTTGACATGTCATGTGTACTAGGAAAGTTTAGAAATGTTATTGACTTAATTTGAGGATTAACTTGATTAATCATGAAAAGATGTTCCACGATCAAACCATGTATCGATCGTTTTGTTCCTGTTGCTTGGTTCAGTTGAAATTCAACTATTGGAACAATCAATCTACGGCTAAACTATCTATCGACCACAATTCTTATATTATTTGGATCATTAATCTTGATATTGTTTGACTACATCATACCCAACATGGCATCATGGTCGATGCATGATTCGTGTTTTTATGATTTTCTCGACATGACTGTAAAAAAATCGTTGAATACCAAGTTGTATTCGTAATTGATACCTTAATCTATAGTAAGTTGTGACGAACCGAACTGATATCGGTCGAACATCAATACCGGTATTTGTTTTTTATTATTTTCGATCGATGTAATACACATATCTTTTGGTTGCTATATTGAGTGTGGTATTATATCAAACCGGACTGATACCACTTGAAAGCCTCGTGTGAAGCACGGACAATCCCTCTAGTTATATTAAAATACTTGACACAAATAAGAGTAGGTTGGTTAACTTTATTCTAGGGATGAGATTTTTTACCGAAATACCGGTACCGAATAATCATAAACGGTACCGGTATTAGAATTTTCAAAATTCGGTATCGGTAAATAACGGTATCGGTACCGGTAATTTTTCGGTAAAATGCGTGTAACAACCCGCACTTTCGTGCATTGTTACTACTCGCTATACTCGTTACGCCTAGCACCAGAGATTCGGATCATAATGTAACTATATCGCATATATCGCTAAATCGCAGTATTTTTCGCATATTTCGTATACTTTATCGCTACCACATCACATTGCACTTGCTGACAACCACGAAGATGTCGAGTGAGGACCAATTCTACCCTCCTTGATAACCGTGATGTGTCGCAGTGCAACTCATTACTCAAAAACACACATTAACGTTCACGATGACATGGAGTGAGGACCTGCTCTACCCTCCTCGATGATCGTGAAGCGTCGCAAAGTAATCGCATATTCAAAACGAAACCCGGTTGTTGTATCGCCACTTTGAAAAATGAATACGTACATACTGCCCCTTGGGATTAAATATATGCATAATAATAATAATAATAAAAATTAAATATAGGAAACGCCTACCCAAAACTATCGCAACTCTCGAAACGATGAAATTCTCCGCACCGAAGACCCAACCGGAATGGCTATCCGAACGGATAGGCCATCCGACCCAACACACCAATCACCTATACTCTCCCCTCTTGCCTATAAATAGCCTGTCACTTCACTTGAACAGTGATGTTACAGCTCCCACTCGACCAGCATGCTCTTGGACCCCTTTTCCCTCGATTACTCGCGATTCCGGTAAGATCTCAACCTAAATCTTGTACTTCTATGATCTACACTTAATACTACACCTTTCTGTCTTTTAAAACTCAACTTTTAACCGTGAAATCTACTGATTTGGGGTGTTCTAAGATGATGTCATCAAGAGTTCATATGAACTTCAAAGTGTGACCTCATTTCACCATGAATCACTCAGATCTGGGTGATTTCCACATGTTTTATAGCAATCTCACCTAAAAATCTATGTATCTAATCAAAGTATTGTGTGATTTCGGGTTAAACATGGAAAAACCGTCAAGAACTGTCAAGATCTGATGGAACGGGGTGGTTCCCGGCCGTTAGAACGGCACGCAACTGATGGAATTTCAGTGGTCTAACACGATATCACACCATCTCAGTAAAACCACCTGTATCTTTTCCAAAACTGTCAAGAACAGCTGATCAGGACGTCAGAATAGACTGTTGTCGACCGACCGGATGGGCCATCCGACCGGATGGGTATCATCCAACCCAAAAAACTGTCGTCCGACCGGATGAGGTCATCCGACCGGATATCTGCCATCCGACCCAAACAACCTGTCATCCGACCGGGTGAGGTCGTCCGACCGGATACCTATGATCCGATCCAAATATCTGTCAACCGATCGGATGGGGTGTCATCCGACAGGATGAGTATCATCCGACTGGACATCTGTCATTACGATAATATTTCCGCTTAGCATACCATCGCTTACGATGCCATACGATGATTAGGCTAACTCAGACGCGCTCTCAACCGAACCAATCAAGCTGTGCCCTCGCTAAATACGCACTGTGAGTATACTCGAACCCCTTTTAATCGCATTTTTGGGTGTAACATACGTTCCTAATAAATCGAACTTATCAAACGAATTATTCAATCAATCTATTTATCACTTGCGAATAACTGTTATGCATATTTATACGTGATGCTAGTTACATATGTTTTAGGACTTATACCCGCGAGGTCCCGCCTTAACTAGTATAGTACTATAGCACCCGACGGTGTCTAGTTAGGATGAATAGCAATCGCAATCGTAGCTCGAGTGACTTAGCTGGTAGTATCTGTCTTTTTGCATGTATGTTGTGGTGTCTCGTTTATGCATTTGGTAATTCGCAGCACTTTCAACTATTTTATCGCTACACTATCAAACTTGTATACTCGCCAATACTTTTGTATTGACGTTTTTTTAATGTATGTTGCAGGTTAGATCGCCATCAACATCAAATCAAGCTAGGAAGTCTAGAAACTCACTTAAAATCTAGGTTGTCGGCTTTGTATTGTTCGAGAGGACAAGAAATCTGTGATAACTTACGTGATTGTATTATTTGTTAGTATGGGATAACGAATGTAATAAATACTATCGCAATATAGTTGTTATGGAATCTCTTGAGCAATCTGATTCGCCTAGTGCCGCGCCCCGATGATTCCGCCATCGGTTGGGGTGTGGCAGATTGGAATCAGAGCCATAACTATATGGAATTAGGCAAGGCTCGACCTAGTCCGGGTCGATGTCTTAGAAACGACCTAGTCTATAGTCTAAGTACCAACGGGCCGACTCGTGCGAACTTAGTAGGATTGCACGGGCCTACTTGATACTCCCGATCGAAATTGCTAAAAGCTACAACTTTGTGTGAACACCGCGTACTACAGCTCCACACAAAGAAGCCTTTCCTAAGGCTGACGCAATGCACACGTTTTTTAAAATACTCGCATAACGAAACCGAGTGATCCAGTCGAGACCAGGTGTGAAAGCCAAGAAATCTCGATGAGATCGCTCACTCAGCGCATTTTTCTTGCACGGGAACTCTTCGTTGAGCTAGGAGTGACATCCATATCTCGACGAAGGTCTCCATTTCAAAATCTAGTGGGACTCCCGAATTTATTCGAAGAGTACAACCACAGCTAGGAGCAAAGTTATTAAGTCAGGGGTGAAACCCGTATCTTAATAAACCGTTCCACTCCCTATAAAAAGGTTTTCAAAAGCTCCCACCAAGGACTCGACCATAACGATGACTCGAGCCACGCGATGACTAGGAGGACGAATGCCATGAGCTGCATCCCAGTGGAAGCATAAGTCTTCTAGGTCAACGCGCGTGCACGAACTTGTTGGGTATAGTTGGGTTACCTTGGGTAGTCGACGCCTAAACACCCGAGGCACTCCGATTATTTTACTACGCCTACGACTCGCCGGTTTTATGCTTTAATGAACTTAACTACGCCTTATGTGTTTATTATACGCCTTACCGATTTCTCAATTTATCAATTTTCACCCCTTGTTTTACAAAACACACAACTCGCACAGCCATCGCAATCTAAAACGAAGACCGAATGTTCGCAACAAAACTAATGTCTAATTACTCACTTACGCTCTCGCTCTCTCCCTCTCATCGCGTCCTCGCGTATTCTACACCGATATGCATGTATATAAGTATAAACTACAACTATCTATATCTAAATACAACCAAATCATTATGTGAGAACTTAGGAATCTCGTGTCTCCTATGTGGCTCCTATGTGAAGTCTATTATATTACTCGCAACAAGTTTTGATCGCGCTCAATCGCATCGCAAACTCAAAATCATTATGATCGAATCTCATTCCAAATTTCTCTCTGTCTAGATGCCTTCCAACGACTCTACCTCGAGATGAACAGCTAGGAGAAGAGCCAAACGAAGCGCCGATAAGAGGATTGCCTCGTTTGTGGCCAAGGAAGTGGCCAAAGTCATTCCTCAAATTGTCGCTCAAGTGCACTCTCTCAGCAACTCTCGAACCTCGGAAGACTTCAAGACAGAAGCGCCGCAATCTGCTTTCCTCTACAAATACTTCAAAGCCTGTGACCTGATGGAGTTCACGGGTGAAGGAGGTGTGTCACAACTACTCCAGTGGTTCGATTCTATCGAAGTTACCCTTCGTCAGAGTGGGTGTCCCGATGGTTTTTGTACTACTTGCGCAACCGGAGTATTTCAATCGCGAGCACTCGACTGGTGGACCGCTGAACGTAACAAACGTGGGATCTCCGCCGCTTACGCTCTCTCTTGGGATGAGCTGAAAGAGCTCATGAAGAAGGAGTACTGCCCCCTCCCCACGAAGTCCAGAAACTAGAAGACGAATTTTGGAAAATCAAGCAAGTTGATGACGACAATGCTGGCTACACCGCAAGATTCAAATAGCTTAGCATAATCTACCCAAGTCAAGTCAACACTTCAGAAAAAGCCATCCCGAAGTACATTCGCGGCTTCCCTGAGTGTGTGGGTGATTTTGTCAAAGCTGCAAGACCTACTACCATCGAAGAAACCTACCGTTTGGCCGCATAAATCAACAGCAAACGAGCCTTAGACGGATTTTTCACCAAGAATCCTGTCAAACAAGCTCATCAAGCAATCATCATCAATTCTTCTGACGATTCTTCCAACAAATCTACCAACGATTCTTCTGAAGACTCCTCTGACGATGCCTCCAGCGAATCATCAGACGAATCCGCCAACAACACTGCATCATCTCAGGAAACCCAGCCCAGCCGTAAACGAAGGACCATGAGCCCAGACTCTTCAACAACTGGACTGTCGCAACCAGAACCTCTCCGAGCCGCTCCAGTTCACTTGAAGCGCGCCTACAACGGAACTCATCCCCTGTGTTACACGTGTACGTATCATCACCCGCCAAAAGCGAACTGTCGCTATTGCGCAAATTGCAACTGGTATGGTCATCTTACGCAGCACTGTCGCACGGGACCGCAGCCTTGAGGGTTCTCATCAACAACCGCAGTCTCCGCAAAAGTCCTCCATAGCAACATTATTTTGCTTCTAATGTTGTTGTAATAATACGACTTATCCCCATCAATTTCTTTTATGTGTGGGAACTTATTTTATCACTCGACGCATGTGGATACTATTTTCTCTCTTATACTCGTGCACAATCTAAATGCTAGCACTATGTACTATATAATGTATTTTACCCCTACTATGCGTTCTTGAGATAAGGTACGATAAACGTGCAAGAATCAGATTAAGCACGGGTGCACACGGGATTATTTTGGTTAGTGCACGGAGATCGTAGTGAGTTTCAATAATGCCTTAACGTTCAGGGCATGTTTAAGCGTGGTGGATACGTCGCTGGTACTTCATATACATAAACGTCTTGACCATGTCTGACGAAGTGTGACATCTATTCACGGAACGAAGGCGTATGGTTGAAACATGACGGTGCTTCGCCATGCTAACCGGAGTTTTGTGAAGAAAGTGCCACGTGGAGTTGGAACGTATACCTATTATACTATTGTGGGTATTTTCGACACACTAAACTATACATCGCAAGGCGTAACAGCCTCAATCGCAACTCAAACCGTGTAATCGCTAGACTTTTCGTAAGTCAACACGCTCGCAATCGCATTATCGCAGGAATCTATCTCGCAAATCGCAATCGCATATAGTGCGTATCTCGCAATCTCTACCGCTGGTTATCGCTTGTTGTGTGAATCGCTATCGCTCTTAGTGTGTTCTCTCTTAATCGCTTATGTGTGTGTGTCACTCGTTATGCCTCGCTTATTACGCGTGTATCGCTCTATCGCTTACCGCTACTGTGTATCGCTTGCTGAGAATCACGTATCGTGAATCGCTTGACGAGTATCGCACGTCACTCGTCGCTTTTCGCCGTAACGCTTCTCGCACCTATCCCATCACTTCGATATTCTTATCGTTTATCGCTATCGCATATCGCTATTTGTGTTATCTGTGTTACCTGTGTTATGTCAGCACACATGACCTCGCCTCACGAGACGAAACTAATAGGGCAAGGACATGGTGGTGTTTTAGCCGTATCAGGCTATCAGCAGACTTTCGTGGGAAAAGGCCATGTGGGCTAATGCTAAGTTAAAATTGTGGTGTTGTTAAATCTAATCGAATCGCATGTCTCCATCGCTTGCAACGCATCAACTGTCACTTATCGCTCGACGGTTGTCGTTATCACTTGACGCTATCGCTCATCGCTTTTCGCTTGTCGCTTTTCACTTATCGCCGCCGTCTTCGCTTATTGTTGTGATTGTTATCGCATACTGCTCATCGCTTGTATTGCTGAACTGAGTTCGAGATCGACTTCATCACTCAGTTTACCCAATTCGCTTTTCAAGACTTGGTCCATCCTTTTTCTCGTTTGGATCGAGTCATCGCAAATCTGTGAATACTATGTCGACACGTATGACACTGCTTCACGGGACGGAATCCATATGGTTAAAGCATGGTGGATACGCCGCTGGTACTTCCTATATATAAGTGTTTTAGCCATATTGTAGAACTTTCGTGGGAAAGTGCCATGCGGGGCCAACCTTAAAAATTTAAATTTTTGGTATAATTAAGAGGCTTTGATACACAAATTTTAAAACTAACATTTTCTTACAAAACTTTTTCCAAAAACTAATGAAAACCTTTGTCCAGAACGAGACTTTCTTGAGACACTGGTATGAAAATCAACTCAAGTCAACGCCGTGTGGCGAGAAAATTTCGTAAAACGAGCTTTGATCACTTTAAAATCTTTTAGTAATCTAGCAAAACCCTTCTCATTGTGCTGGTGTGAACATCGCTACAGTTAACGCCGCACCGCGAGAAGATTTTCTTAAGTAAGTTTTTCCTAAATTAATCGACTTTCGAAAATTTAAAACGCTTTGGAATCACACTCTTGTGTGTGTTATCGCCTCGGACTGTACGAATCGCTTTGACTCATCGCTCTTGCTTAGCCTTCGCAATGCCCTCGCATGGTAATTCTCTATCGATCGCTCGCTATACTCGTCGCTTTTATCGCTACTCTCATTCACATCAACTATCGCAACTCTACTGGTGGATTAATTTCGGGACGAAATTTCCTAAAGCAGGGGAGACTGTAACAACCCGCACTTTCGTGCGTTGTTACTACTCGCTATACTCGTTACGCCTAGCACCAGAGATTCGGATCATAATGTAACTATATCGCATATATCGCTAAATCGCTATATTTTTCGCATATTTCGTATACGTTATCGCTACCACATCACATTGCACTTGCTGACAACCACAAAGATGTCGAGTGAGGACCAATTCTACCCTCCTTGATTGCCGTGATGTGTCGCAGTGCAACTCATTACTAAAAAATACACATTAACGTTCACGATGACATGGAGTGAGGACCTACTCTACCTTCCTCGATGACCGTGAAGCGTCGCAAAGTAATCGCATATTTGAAACGAAACCCGGTTGTTGTATCGCCACTTTGAAAAATGAATACGTACATACGGCCCCTTGTGATTAAATATATGAATAATAATAATAATAATTAAATATAGGAAACGCGTACCCAAAACTATCGCAACGCTCGAAACGATGAAATTCTCCGCACCGAAGACCCAACCGGAATGGCTATCCGAACGGATAGGCCATCCGAACGGATGGGCCATCCGACCCAACACACCAATCACCTATACTCTCCCCTCTTGCCTATAAATAGCCTGTCACTTCACTTGAACAGTGATGTGACAGCTCCCACTTGACCAGCACGCTCTTGGACCCTTTTTCCCTCGATTACTCGCGATTCCAGTAAGATCTCAACCTAAATCTTGTACTTCTATGATCTACACTTAATCCTACACCTTTCTGTCTTTTAAAACTCAACTTTTAACCGTGAAATCTACTGATTTGGGATGTTCTAAGATGATGTCATCAAGAGTTCATATGAACTTCAAAGTGTGACCTCATTTCACCATGAACAACTCAGATCTGGGTGATTTCCACATGTTTTATAGCAATCTCACCTAAAAATCTATGTATCTAATCAAAGTATTGTGTGATTTCGGGTTAAACATGGAAAAACCGTCAAGAACTGTCAAGATCTGATGGAACGGGGTGATTCCCGGCCGTTAGAACGGGACGGAACAGATGGAATTTCAGTGGTCTAACACGATATCACACCATCTCAGTAAAACCACCTGTATCTTTTCCAAAACTGTCAAGAACAACTGGTCAGGACGTCAGAACGGACTGTTGTCGACCGACCGGATGGGCCATCCGACCGGATGGGTATCATCCGACCGGATATCTGTCATCCGACCCAAACAACTGCCGTCCGACCGGATGAGGTCATCCGACCAGATATCTGCCATCCGACCCAAACAACCTGTCATCCGACCGGGTGAGGTCGTCCGACCGGATACTTGTGATCCGATCCAAATATCTGTCAACCGATCGGATGGGGTGTCATCCGACCGGATGAGTATCATCCGACTGGACATCTGTCATTATGATAATATTTCCGCTTAGCATACCATCGCTTACGATGCCATACGATGATTAGGCTAACTCAGACGCGCTCTCAACCGAACCAATCAAGTTGTGCCCTCGCTAAATACGCACTGTGAGTATACTCGAACCCCTTTTAATCGCATTTTTGGGTGTAACATACGTTCCTAATAAATCGAACTTATCAAACGAATTATTCAATCAATCTATTTATCACTTGTGAATAACTGTTATGCATATTTATACGTGATGCTAGTTACATATGCGTTAGGACTTATACCCGTGAGGTCCCGCCTTAACTAGTATAGTACTATAGCACCCGACGGGGTCTAGTTTGGATGAATAGCAATCGCAATCGCAGCTCGAGTGACTTAGCTGGTAGTATCTGTCTTTTTGCATGTATGTTGTGGTATCTCGTTTATGCATTTGGTAATTCGCAACACTTTCAACTATTTTATCGCTACACTATCAAACTTGTATATTCGCCAATACTTTTGTATTGACGTTGTTTTAACGTATGTTGCAGGTTAGATCGCCATCAACATCAAATCAAGCTATGAAGTCTAGAAACTCACTTAAAATCTAGGTTGTCGGATTTGTATTGTTCGAGAGGACAAGAAACCTGTGATAACTTACGTGATTGTATTATTTGTTAGTATGGGATAACGAATGTAATAAATACTATCGCAATATAGTTGTTATGGAATCTCTTGAGCAATCTGATTCGCCTAGTGTCACGCCCCGATGATTCCGCCATCGGTTGGGGTGTGACAATGCGGTATTAATTCCGAATTTTACTAAGGGCTTTTTTTTGGCAAATATAAATTAATTTATCATAATCTTGTACTAATATAAAACATAGCCTAAACCTAAAATATCTTATTATCAATTCCAAACTAATCTACGTCCTGCGATTAGTCAAAGATCCAAACCCATCTTCTTCAAGGTATTCAAACTTCAAAGAACTACTATAATACTATTAATTATCATTGTTCTCCTTTATATTTGCTATTAATTATCATTGTTCTCCTTTATATTTGCATGAATTTGAACTCATATGGGCAAGTATATTCGTTAATTCAACCAGAAGGGGTCAATATATTGCTTACATGGCATAGGAATTCGTCATATACTCTTTGTAAAATCACTGTTTTTGTTAGAAAAACATAATTAAAAGCTCTTTGATTGTAGTAAATTAAAACTAGAAAAGATGACTTTATGAGTACAACATAATAAGTTAAAGTTTTGCCATCAATAAATTTAAGTTATATTTTACTCTAAAATTATCTTTTATTTTTTGTGGTTTATTTTTTGTGGTCTATTTTACAATCAGTTTGATTATTTTTTGTATTCGTAAACTAAACATATAATTATTTTAATGCTTGAAATTGAATAGTTTATGAAACAAGTTATGCATATGTGTTAGATTAGGTTGTATTCTTTCATTATTATTTTTTCTTTATTTTATACTTTTCCATTTAGATTTGAATTCCACTAAAGTAATTCTTCTAAGTTGTTTATGGCATCTTCATCATCAGTAAAAAGCATGGAATCCACTGAAGTAAGTTTATTTTTAAAAGCTTCGATTATAAATTATAAATTTATCTTTTCTTATTTTTAGATTCATAATGTCTTTGTGTTTGTTTGTGTAGGGAGACGATACTATTATTGAAGAAACCCCTTGTGTCCAACTTGATAATGACTCGGATTTGGGTAATGTGGAACCAAATTCCAAGAGAAAGAAAGCATCAAATGGGAAAGGAATCCAAAGGAAAGCTCAAAAAGTTGGTAGAGGTACTTACAAGAACCGAGAGTTGATTTTAGTAAACGGTTTGACATACTTACATGGTGGAAACATAATGCTATTCGATTCCCAATCGTGTCTCGGATGGCTAGAGGTAAAATGTTTTTATCTTTTTCAAGCCTCTTTACATTTTTTTGTTACATTAATTATGCTTATTAACAATGTCTATTAAATTATTAGATATTTTGGCAATTCAAATTTCCACCGTCGCATCCGAGTCGGCGTTTAGTACGAGCGGTCGTGTCCTAGACGCATATAGAACAAGATTGTCAAGTAATATTATGGAAGCTTTGGTTTGCACTCAAGATTGAGTGAGAAAATCGAGAAAGCCAATTATTGATGACATAGATGATATTTTAAAGGACGACGATATTGCCATAGGTAAAGTAGTTCATATTTATTCAATGGTTTGGTTGTCAAATAATTTGTAGTAACTTTCTTTCTTGGTTTTCTACAGAGATTGAGGATGCGATAAACAAACAAAACGAAAAAGGAAAAGGGAAAATGCAAAGCGATTAGCGATATCAACTTTCTTTTGTTTGGTTCTTTTTAATCAGTTATGAATTATGATGCTTTTTTTAGACATGTTGGAATTTGGATGTTAAAATTCGAACCCATGTATGGTTTCCTTTTGATTTTTTAGTTTTTACTACTTACATTTGTCTAGTTTTCCCACTATATATTACGCTAATTCAGTTAATAACGGATGGATGGATTTACATGATAATTTTTTAGGTAAACCAATGGAAAACACAAAAGCGGTACCCATGCGGTAAAATACCGGTACCGATACCGGTACCGTACCGGTACCGAATTGAGAAATTCGGTACGTTATTCGGTATCCACTTTTCCTCAATTACGGTAATGGTATTTTCGGTATCGGTACCGGTATGGTACCGATCTCATCCCTACTTTATTCACACAGTAGAATTCCATTTTACACTATTAAGAAGGCTTCATTTAAATGCACCCCTTTATTAATTTAGAGGGTGTATTTTAGTATCACCCTTGCTAAGTTTATTATGTGTCCTTTTGAAATTAAAGAATAACCAAATTAATGAAACGCTTTCAAAAGAAAATTTGCTAACCGTCTTATGCTATAAAGAAACGGGTAAAAGTATATATTTATATAATTAGTGTTTCCATTAAGATAATCACAAATATGTTACAAAGATGATAAATAAATAAATGATAATTGTTACAAAATGCCATTGATTTCCTTCCATGCATTGTAAATTCTTTTAATACCCGGTGGGGAATTCACACTTCCCAAATCCTGCATGAGGAAGCAAAAATCATCTTAGTAAATTCTTCTGTGGATAATAAACAAAGATCTCACTTTTGGCAAATTAATATTTAAATATGTTCTAAATCAAACATTTACTTAATATAAAATAGATTTTTTTCCCTTTACTAAATAGGCATTATGTGGGAGTGAAGCCAACAACGGCACGTGCCGTCTATAAGACTGTTCAAGTTGGCATAATAAATGATATTGGTAAGTTAAACTAGTCGAGTTTGAGTTTTCACAAATTTGATGTTGACATTACTTGACTCGTTTACTTATTAAACAAGCCAAAAGTTTGAAAGTACTTGGTTGCTCAGTGATTATGTAGGCAGACCCATCAAAATCACACGCGCTAGCCGCCCGTCCCAACTTCTGGTAATAACTATTAAACGCGAACGACGCATGAGCTTCCAAAGTATTAGGATCATAACACGTGGCCCCAGGTTGAATCGCGCGGCAATCAGCACGTCCTTCACCACACGCATAATCCAAACCCGACTGCAGCTTATCCTTCCCCACATCCTTCGCTATACACCAAGACCGACCCGACCCATTTCCACCACGCTTAACAGGATCCGAGGAACCACCACTACCCCTCACCGGCGATATCTCCCCCCTAAAATTCTTCAAATCCTCCACCGTAAACGGAACGTTGTAAACCTTTTTCATATTCGGGTAAAACAACCCGTAATTCCGCTCCGACCCGGGCCCACCTTTCTTATTCTCATTAAAAAGAGCAAACAGAAAAACCGTAAGGTTTGCCTGTGGTCGGAGCGGTGTACCGCCACCGGTCAGGACTCGTTTTATTAAATTACCGTTGTAAGCAGCAGCGTTTTCTACGCTAGCTCCGGTTTCGTTTTTATCGCCTTTTGACGGCCAACCGGTCTCCGTAACAACTAACGGAATGTCGTCGTATTTTAACGCCGTCAACGCAGCAAAAACGGCGTCAATCTGAGCGTCAAACAGGCTGAAGTAACGTACACCATTGTTGGGGTCAACAACACCGGGGTTTTCACGAAAAAGTGCGTAATCAAGAGAGATTACGTCTGAATTCGACTCGTAAGCAAAAAACGGATACGCATTAACCATTAAGTAAGATCCGGTTTCCCGGAGGAATTCGAACATGGGTTTTAAAACCGGTTCGATTAACTCCGGTTTGAAAGAACCGGACGACGAAGGGTAGGAGTTTTGCAGAGCGCTATAAGCAATGGGCGATGAAAGTTTGATTACGGAGTCAAGTTTATAATAAACGAGGGCTTGATGAATATTTTTCATAGCGGGGATTAGGAATCTAGTGGCGTTTATTTTAGGGAAGACGAAAACTTCGTTTCCGATAGCGATTGATTCGATTTGAGTTTTTGGATAGTAAGCGACGACGTTTTGACGGACCCATGCGTACGCAAATGACTGTCTTCTAGATGCGGCGTAGAGTAGCTCGTTTGGGATGGTGACTGTTAGTTTAATACCGGTTCCCGACATTGATTTGAGTACAGCGGGATCGGTATCAAACATCCGAACTCGGTCGATTCCTTGAGATTTGAGAAGTTTTGCGACTTTGAAAGCGGACGGTAGATCGCCACCAAGTCGACCGTAGTTTACTCCAACTGAACCTCCATCTGCAAATTATTATATTAAACAAACAATCCATATAAATCGAACTATATAAATCAATGAATTAATAACGCTTACAGTCCAATGCAAAGAGCAATAATGATGACTTATACTAGAATACGTGGTTTAAACAATAGTGATACGCGAATAAAAATCTAAAGATGACACACCTGTAAGTGAAAAGAAAGCTAAGAGCATGAGTGAAATGGAGTAGAGAAGTGTAGCCATAGTTGTTAGTTGATACTTGATAGTGATAAATGGGGGGTTTTATAGGTGAAAAAAGGGTCCCATGTGACGAGTGCAAAATATGGCCTGTTGATCGGAGCATCCTCTCGAGGATTTCTTTATGACGAATCCGACCGTTTGTTTAGGTGGAGAAAGAGACCATTTGTATGTTATATTTTGATGTTCAAACGCCTGCATTCACATGGATAGAGTTTGATCTGATTAGATGGAGCTCGTTTTTAAAGAATAAAGAATGGGTTGGTTGAACGTAAACTTTGTCATTTTTCTTACACATGAGGGATGTCGATGTCTCTGCCAGGAATTTAGTGAACGTACATATATGATAATTAACTATACTAATATTACTCTTACTTTTTTTTTTGAATGGCTAACGTTGCACACCATGGGGATTGAACCCCTGACATCTCATATCCTAAGCTCTATCTAAACTCATCAACACCACTGAGCTATTCCCAAGTGGATAATATTATTCTACATACATAATACAATTGAAAGCAACAATAAGTCACAACCTTTTATAATGCATTAAAGTGCAACCCCAAAGCAACAAAGTACCCTGGCTAGCCACGCATCATCAACAGTTCAGTTTCATAATTCCGTTCTCGCCCTAAATGACCACGTAGCCTTATGCTTCTTCACTTATGCGATTTTCACACCATCGCACCTTCACCTCTTGCTTCACTTCTGCAATCGATTTGTTAACTGAGAGACTCGAACCCTAAATCGATCCATCCTTCTCACTCTCATCCCTTTCTTGCAATCGGCATGTTACAATTGATTCAGGGCCATCTCAACGCTTTGAGAGGCCTCAAGCGAACTCTAAATATGAACCTTTCTAGTTCTAACTTATATTGTTTTTTGTTGCTTAAAATCAAGTATATGATGGTATTCTTATAAATTATAGCGATTTTTTCTATTAGAAGCAACTAGATTATGGCTTAACTATTATATGAACTAGCAGTAAGACATGTGTGCAAACATAGGTGGTTTTTAGAAAACTACGCATAACATATTTTAATAGAAAGTATAGATACGTGTATAGATATTGTACCAAAACTTGTTATCTATTATAGATAATAGACAACTATAAACATAGACCATCGGTTAATATATCAGTTACATATGAGTATTTCCATTGTCCTATAAAAAAGAAATACCCACCCATTGACAATGTAACATGTTTATAGACATAACTACATATAAAACATGTCTAAGAAGCAAAATTAGTATCACCGAGGAACCAAATGTACAACCACAAACAATCATCACATGAAACATTGTTTATAAATCTTCAATCAACGCAACACTCATGAAGAGGACTTTCTCTTTGTCATGAAATGCACAATTTTTGTTAACTTCAGCAACTGAGTAGACTTGTGAAATTCAAGCGAAAGTTCATCACCAAAAACAATATTGCAAGATCTCAGATAACCAGACCATCCAACAATACCGTAGCTGAATCCAGTATTGGTTTTTTGAGATCTTGTAAGCAGTTCCTGGACTTCACCTTTCAGATTTTTTTATCTTGACAGACTTAAGATTATCAGTATACAGATCCAACGCAGAGGATACATCTGATGGCAGATGCTAAAAAACAGAAAATTGAATAATGAATTTTATAAAATATTGATATATAACTGAAATTATTGAAATAACAAAACAAAGTAAGGAGTGCAAAAACTTACAAGCCTGTGTTCAGCTTGTGTGGTAAAGTGTAAGACTGGCTCTGAAGTGGATGATACTAAATGAACTTTTGAACTTTACACGGTCTATCAACAACTTGTTTATCCTCTACAATGGTCTTGCCACAAAGATTGTGCATCTTTTCAACCTAAGTAAATTAATTTAGACAATAACAACTCTGAAATCTTAAAATTTTGTAACTTTCATTAGAAAGGTCTACTCAATGGCATCGAACCATTGAAGTAAAGTTGTTGCACCTTCTTCGCCTGTGAAGGTAAGGGGTTTGCAGGCCATGAACTGTTTGAACAAGAACGTCGACTTAGGTGTTTCCACCTTGGAGTCAACGGAGTCATTGGGGGTTTCAGTAACAGGTGAGGTTTGAATCTTGCTCACAATATCAGGGATGACCTTGGCCATCTGCTTGGCTATCAACCCTAGGAGATACTTCTTCAATATCGTGTCCTCTTTGTTGGAACCTTTCTTTGAACCAGATCGTGACTTGGACTTCTTGGATTTCTTGGGAAGGCTGTGGGAAGACATCTAGATAATCGAAAGAGGAGTAGAGGATGAGACTTGATCATAATATAAAAATAACGTTTTGCATGTATGAGCATGTAAGTATTCATGTAACATGTATAATTCACTTAAATTGCAAGAATTTAACAAGTATTCACAAAGTATAAACACGTATAAATGCGTAAAGGAGTGTAAATTTAGTTTGTTCACGAGAATTATTATTGTTTTTCATTGCGAGGAACGTGCGAATTGTGCATCGATTTTGAAATGATCGAGGTAACAAGTATTAAAACACATAGAAATTAAGATAACATAAAAGATAGGCTCGATAAAATATTGGAGTGTTTTGGGTTTAGAAACTTCGACTATTCGAAAGTGAATTGAAAGTCCTTTCGAATTAGAGAAAGGTGTTTTGGCCTATAGGTAAAATACTCTCGTCGAGAAGCGATTAACCTTATTTTACCCTTCCAGTTACTACACGTCCCTAATCGATTGAAAAATCGAAACTTTGGCGGGATTGAAAATCGAGGAGTGGGACTAGTTGACAAGATGCGGGTTTCACCCCTAACTTGACAACATCGTACCCTAAGTGTGGTTGGTACTCGTCGGGTCAAGAAAGTTAATTCTGACACTTTGATGAGGGTCCACTAGAGTTTGAATTGGAATTACCATCAAGATGTGTATTTCAATCCTAACTTGATGGTGTAGTTTCGTGCAAAAAGCGAATAAGCGGATTGATCACCAAATTATGGCTTTCATGCCTATTTTGGTGAATCATCTCATTTGTATGACAGGAGTGTCTTCAAGTCTTCAAACGTGTATCGTGTAAATGTCTTAGGCGAAGGTAAATGCTAGCATGAAGGGGAGAGTGACCGTAGGGGTTGTTCATTTACAATCACAACCTTTATTAACACATCAAACTCATTTTAAACACCACTCATTCCTTATGTTTATACGTCTTGTGTATCTAAGAAAGCCTCTATGCGTTAAAGATTAACTTGTTGGTTCAGTTCTGTTTGTACATGAAGGAAAACATTAAAACATACCTGTTACAGCAGACAGTGCAGTGGAGAATCCAGTAATGGAGTTTGACATGCTTGTCATCGTGATCTGGTTCCTCCTTAGGGTGCTGACTGATGATGGGACTTAGAAAACCGAAAAGGGGATCGGCTTAGGAGAGGAGGTCGAATTATGATGTTATGACTAATGGGGTGTTTCTAATGTGTAAAATGTCTAACCCCTTAACCTCCACATAATTCTCCTTATATAAGCACCCAGGAGGAAACCTAATTAGTTAATAAGGGTAATATGGTCCATCAACAATTACCAACTAATTATTTAATAGGTTATTATATATTTTGATCTATATTATGTAAATGATTATAATGGCTATAGATTAAATATTAATACATAATATATTTAATCTTACATTCTCCCACTTAGCCGAGTAATCATTTACTATGAGTATTAGATAAGCCTGATCAGGAGTTAAAACTCAATTTAGCCTTAAACAAGTACTATAGCAGAGAAATACAGCCGTTGAATCATTATGCGACTCAGGACCCCCATTAATCATACTATAGCCTTAATTTAAAACCTAATCGTTATGATCAAAATACGCATAAGCCCTTTGTTTGATTTGTAACTTTATTTGTCTATATGCCATTATACCGGTTGAACATATTCTAAGAGACATACAAAATCAAACTGAGGAAATTTCATTAATCATAAAACATAAGCTAGTACAATATGCTCAAATAAGGTCTTTACTAAATCCCATATTCCGAACATGTTCTTCATAAACCTTAGGAGGGAGACCTTTAGTCATCGGATCCGCAAGCATATCCTTAGTACTAATATACTCGATACAAAGATTATTTTCCTCAACTCGTTCTCGTACGAACAGATATTTTGTATCGAGATATAAACCAGCTCCAGTCGAACTGTTACTGTTCGAGAAACTAACGGCAGCTGAATTATCAAGTAAAGCTTCAATGGTCTAGAAATGGAATTAACAATTTTGAGTCCAGTGATCAGATTTCTAAGCAACATTCCATGACAGGTTGCGTTATAAACAGCAATGTACTCTGCCATCATCGTGGAAGTTGTGGTCAATTGTTGTTTATGACTCTTCCATGAGATAGGGCCGCCTGCTAACATAAAGATATAGCCCGAAGTGGATTTCTTGTCATCTTTGCATTTGGCAAAGTCAGAATCAGAATAGCCCACCACTTCTAAATGATCACTTCTTCTATAAGTCAGTTTATAGTCTTTCGTCCCTTGCAGATATCGAAGTACCTTCTTAGCTGCTTTCCAGTGATCTAGGCCAGGATTAGTCTGATAACGGCCTAACATTCCAGCAATATAAGCGATATCTGGACGAGTACAGACTTGAGCATACATCAAGCTCCCAACCACTGACGCGTAAGGTATCTGGCTCATTTGCTCCTTCTCAACCTCTGTTGTCGGACACTGGAATGAACCGAAAACATCTCCCTTAACTACTGGAGCGACTGAGGGTTTGCACTGTTGCATGTTGTAACGTGTAAGGACATGATCTATGTAAGCCTTTTGGGACAATCCTAAGATCCCTTTGTGTCTATCTCGGTGAATTTCGATGCCAATGACGTAAGAAGCATCTCCAAGATCCTTCATGTCGAAGTTATGCGAGAGTAACCGCTTCGACTCATGCAACATGTCTAAACTATTACTTGCCAATAGAATATCATCTACGTAAAGGACAAGTATAGTAAAGTTGCTCCCACTCATCTTGAGGTAGGTGCATTGATCCACTTGATTCTTCATAAAACCTTGTTTCTTCATGACTTCATCAAACTTGAGGTACCATTGACGTGATGCTTGTTTTAACCCGTAAATGGATTTCTTTAGCTTACAGACTAGATGCTCTTGACCTTCAGGTTTAAAGCCTTCAGGTTGTTTCATGTAAACATCTTCGTCTAAATCTCCGTTAAGGAAAGCGGTTTTAACGTCCATCTGATGTAACTCTAAATCAAAATGAGCTACTAGGGCCATGACGATCCTTAATGAATCTTTACGAGAGACAGGTGAAAACGTCTCTTGATAATCAATTCCCTCTTTCTGAGTGTAGCCCTTTGCAACCAATCTCGCTTTGTAGCGTTCAACGTTACCATTCAGATCCAGTTTTGTTTTGAATACCCATTTACATCCTACGGGTTTAGCTCCGTTGGGTAATTCTACCAAATCCCAAACGTCATTTTTCTTCATGGATTCAAGCTCTTCAATCATTGCTTTATTCCATTCAGAAGACTGATCACTGCTAATGGCTTCATTGTAAGAGATAGGATCATTGAGCTTTCCGGGATCCATTTCAGTCAGGTAGGTAACATAATCATCCCAATTAGTAGGCCTTCTTTGCCTAGATGACCTCCTGAGTGGATTATCGGGTTCAGCGTTGTCTTAGTTTTGAGCGTTTGATGTGCCTTCGTCATGAGGTATAATGGGTTCTGATTGTAGAGGTGAATTTGCAGTTGGTGCAGTAGCTTCAGGTACAGTAGTTGCATTGGGTACAAGAGGAGTAATCGGAGTAATGGTAAGCGACGAGTCTCTCCCCCCCGCGTCTTATACTTCTTGCAATTCTTCGTAAGGGTTGGTACTGCTCCCACTGACCTTGAAATCCTCCAGGAACGCGGCACGCTTTGTTTCAACAATAC
Organism: Helianthus tuberosus; assembly: GCA_030545235.1. Lineage (NCBI taxonomy): Eukaryota > Viridiplantae > Streptophyta > Magnoliopsida > Asterales > Asteraceae > Helianthus > Helianthus tuberosus. The sequence continues at coordinate 50,734,208 of CM060410.1, read as the reverse complement.
GGGTGACATGGGAAGGACAATAGAAACGATAACCCTTTGAATTATCAGGATACCCGATAAAGAAACAGGTAACTATTTTAGGGTCAAGTTTCCTTAGGAAATGATTGTAAAGTTTTGCTTCAGCAATGCAACCCCATACTTTCATATATTTAAGACTCGGTTTCCTTCCTGTCCAAAGTTCATAAGGAGTTTTAGGGACAGACTTAGAAGGAACTCTATTGAGTATATGAACAGCAGCTTTTAACGCTTCAGTCCAGAGAAATAATGGTAAATTAGTGTTGGCTAACATACTGCGCACCATGTTCATAAGGGTACGATTTCTTCTTTCAGCTACACCGTTCTGTTGAGGTGTACCAGGCATGGTGTATTGGTTCACAATCCCCTGGCCTTTACAAAACTCATAAAATGGACCAGGAGCTTGACCCACATCAGTATGTCTTCCATAATATTCACCGCCTCTATCTGATCTCACAACTTTAATCTGACGATCTAATTGCTTTTCAACTTCAGCCTTATAATCTTTAAAAGTTGTAAGAGATTCAGATTTTTCCTTAATAAGATACAAGTACATGTAACGAGAATAATCATCAATGAAAGTGATAAATGAAGTATGTCCTGTTATGCCAGCGATTTGGTAGGGACCACTAATGTCAGTGTGAATGAGTTCTAATAAATTAGAGCTCCTAGTGGCACCTTTCTTACTCGCTAATGTCATTTTACCTTTAAGACATTTGACACATGTTCCAAAATCAGAGAAATCGAGAGGAGGTAAGACTTCATCCTTTACGAGACGATTTAATCGTTCTCTTGAGATGTGGCTAAACGTTGATGCCACAACATGGACGAAGTTTCTAAGTCTCGTTTCTCTTCCATCTTTGTGAGTGATTCATTAATGTTATATGACAACAAAGATTTGGAAAAGTTATCTTCTAGTTCTAATCTATAGAGACCACCATCCAGAATACCAGTACCATAAAGAACATAATCATAAAGGATAGAGAGTTTGCGATGACCATGGGAAACAATAAAACCGTCCATGTCTAACTTTGGTCCTGATACAAGGTTCCGAGTTACCTCAGGAACATATAAGGTATCATAAAGTTTAATACATAAACCAGTTTTCATAACTAATTGTAATGTTCCAATGGCCTTCACTTCTAATTCTCGATCATCCCCAACCTTAAGCGTTCTTTGGTTTCTTTCCAGCTTCCGGATTGAAAGGAATTCCTGAGTTGAATTGGTAACATGAACCATAGAACCAGAATCAAACCACCAAGAATTAGCAGGAACACTTAAATTATAGGACTCAAGTATCATGAAATAATCGTTACCTTTCTTAGCCAGCCACTCCTTAAAATCGGGGCATTCCTTCTGCATGTGTCCTGTCTTTTTACAGAATTTGCAGCGGATACTGCCTAAGGAGTTCTTAGAGCTGGAAGGTGCACTTGTATTAGGATTAGGATTAGGCCTTTGGACTTTTGAAGCATCCTTCCTCTGATAATTGTTCTTCCTCTTCTTAGGATTGGAGGTGGTGAAGTTGGCAACATCAGTAGTGAGATCCATCCTTATACGCTCTTCCTCCTGTACGCACATAGCGACCAGCTAACTCGTCTATTTGTCCTTCTGAGTGTTGTAATTGATCTTGAATGCTTCAAAGGACGAAGGAAGCGAAGTAATGATAAAATGAACGAGGAAACCATCACTGATTTCCATTTCCAGCCCCTTCAGCTTATTGGCCATGCCATTCATCATCATGATGTGCTCGCGAATGCCGCTCCTCCCATTATACTTAGTTGTCACCAGCTTGAGGATAAGGGTACTAGCGTGTGCTTTAGACGTCCCTTTGAACTGCGCCTCCACAGAAGCCAAGTAGGTTTTAGCATCTTCAGAATCAGGAATGGCTCCCCTGATTGCATTGCTTATGGACTGCTTCATAAACATGAGAGACATGCGGTTGCACCTAGTCCACTTGTCATGAGTCTGCTCAGCAGCAGTACTTTGAGTGGTAAGGTCCGCTGGCTTATTCTCTCTTAGAGCATAATCAAAATCCAGCAGCCCAAGAGTAAGCATGAGAGCATCCTTCCATGCAGCAAAGTTATCACCAGTCAAAGGTGGAATCCCGCAATTTGGTGCTGATAGTGGAAATAAGATGAGCAAGTTATGATACTAAGAAAGAAGTCCTAATGTGATCTAAGAGCACGTTAAACTAAGGCATGCATAAATAATGACCATTTTACATTATGAAGTTGTGAAATTGTCTATTACTAACATCAAAATAATAGACATAGTTAAAAAATTCTACTTAAACGAAGACAAAACAGCTTTGGCCAGAAGTGTAATCATTTAAGCATATGTGCAAAGTGGTTGTAACAAATCAGCTTTGGCCAGAAATTGAAACAATCACTTTAGTTATGCACTTGTTGAGTATGCCATCTATGAATGAATTAAATCAGCTTTGGCCAGAAATTAAGACATTCATGCTTATGATGCACACACAACATAGCTTTCGTAATACTTGAACGATAAGTAGATGTGTCAAGTTAGCTTTGGCCAGAAATGATACATCAAAAGCTCATTCAAGTTAAGCTATTTTGGTTTTGTAAAACATTATTTGATTCTGATTAATTAACTAAGTAATTACAAAACCAATTATTTAATAGCAAACCACCCGTTAGCGCGGATCGAACTCCGCGGTGAGTTCGCTGGGGGTGCAGGGGGACAGCGTGCCCCCGCACGGGGTTCGGGGCGGAGCCCCGAGCTAAATCTTAGTTCACATTAAACAGCCTAAAATAATGAGGTTTCAAGTCAAGTCTCGACTGAGTTATGAGTCACAACCTTAAACAGCTTAAAATAATGAGGTTTCCGCCCCGAATTTTTTTTTTTTTAGTTCACATTAAACAGCTTAAAATAATGAGGTTTTGAGTCACAACCTTGTTGTCTCGAGTCGAGACCTTTGTCTCGAGTTATGACCTTATGGTCTCGAGTCGAGACCTTTGTCTCGAGTCATGATCTAATGGTCTCGATTCATGATCTAATGGTCTCGAGTCGAGATCTAATGGTCTCGAGTCGAGACCTCTGTCTCGAGTTGTGAAGGTTTAATGGCCTGATGATTTCGAGTCGAGACCTTGTTGTCTCGAGTCGAGACTGATGGTCTCGAGTCGTAATCTGATGGTCTCGAAACTTCCTGTTAACAGCTGTGAATGTGAAAACATAACTGAAAATTCGAAAATTAGGAATTGTGATAGAGTTTCCTATTTTAATATTGATCTATTTTTATCATAAAATTTCGAAAATCATGATCTGTTTATCCTATTAACAGTTTTCGAAAATCCTTATTAGAAAAAATAGATCAAAAACAGGAAAACATACAACAATTCAAAACATATTCCAAAACATAAAGGAAATTTCGAATTTTAACTAAGAACATGATGAACCCTAAATAAAAAAAACAAACATAATTCATCCGAAATCTGGAATTATTTTACACATTTAAACATGTTTCTCAAACTAATGATTTCGGAACAGTTATAACGAATCAATATATGATCCGAGATGAATTGAACAGATCCGAGATGGCATCTCGGATGATAAAACCGAATTTTATTATGGTTTTTCAAATCCTGTTTTCCAGTTTTAATCCAGATTTACAGATTCAAAACAGAACTGGCTAATCAACATATGCTCTGATACCACATGTTGGTTCAGTTTTGTTTGTACATGAAGGAAAACATTAAAACATACCTGTTACAGCAGACAGTGCAGTGGAGAATCCAGTAATGGAGTTTGACATGCTTGTCATCGTGATCTGGTTCCTCCTTAGGGTGCTGACTGATGATGGGGACTTAGAAAACCGAAAAGGGGATCGGCTTAGGAGAGGAGGTCGAATTATGATGTTATGACTAATGGGGTGTTTCTAATGTGTAAAATGTCTAACCCCTTAACCTCCACATAATTCTCCTTATATAAGCACCAAGGAGGAAACCTAATTAGTTAATAAGGGTAATATGGTCCATCAACAATTACCAACTAATTATTTAATAGATTATTATATATTTTGATCTATATTATGTAAATGATTATAATGGCTATAGATTAAATATTAATACATAATATATTTAATCTTACATAACCTAGAGAATATTGTTAAGATGTCCACGATCGAATTGTACATGACCATGGTTTTTCTATTAAAACAGAAAAAACCCAGATGAATATGAAAAAAAAAAGCCAAAAGATATAGACATAAGAAAATTTATAATTCTTACATTTTACAATATTTTTAAGAAAAAATAATTGCTAGTTTGTTAGTTGTCATTTCGAAACTAAAGAATAACAAACGTTAACACGCTTTCGAAATAAGATGTTGTTACCCGTCTTTTTCATATCAAGAAAAAGGTAACAATTTATATTAAGATCAGTAATGTTTATATAAGCTTCCATTAAGATAATCACAAAAATGTTATAAATAAATATAGTAACATAAATACATAATCGTCGCAAAATGCCATCCTTTTTCTCCCTTACATTCTATTTCTCTAGTATCCGGTGGAGAATTCACAGTTCCCAAATCCTGCATTAGGAAACAAAACTCGTCTTCAGTAAATTCTTCGAAGACACTAAACAGAGATTTCACTTTTGAATAAACATATACTTTATTTAAAAAGGGTTTTTCTTTTTTAAGTAAAAAGGCATGATAGACTATATATGATAAGGTGAACATGGACAGTTCACAAAAGCACATGATAAAAATCAACAAAATCTTAATCCGTCTAAGATCACCCGTAGTGGCCCTTGTTTTGGGCGTGTTTTGGTTCCCCCCCCCCCCCCCCACCCCCCAAATTTAGACGGCCCCGTGGACGTTTTTTTGGTCAAAAATCGTTGCAGCATTTTATTTTCCACGCCAGATCCATTTTTGAAGTGGCCAATCACCTGTTTCCATGCCTTTTTTTGTCCAATAACATTTTTATGGTTTTTTTTAATTTAATTATATTACACCACAATGCCCACGTCTCCCCTGCACTCATTTTAGAAAACGCCCCATAATGTCCCATTGCTGACTAGGCTGACACATGTCACAAAACGCCCAAAGGAAGGGCATTACCACTACACATAGTCTAATAAAATTTTGTTGGTCGTTAAAAATAACTTTCAAACTATAAAACAGTACGTACTTGGTAGCTCAGTAACTACGTAGGCAGCCCCATCAAAATCACACGCTCCAGCCGCGCGTCCCATCTTCTGGTAATAACTATTAAAAGCGAACGACGCATGTGCTTCTAACGTATCAGGATCATAACACGTGGCACCAGGCTGAATCGCACGGCAATCAGCACCCCCTTCACCACACGCATAATCCAAACCCGACTGCAACTTATCCTTCCCCACATCCTTCGCTACACACCATGTCTGACCCGACCCGTTTCCACCACGCTTAACCGGAGTTAAATCCCTAACCACATTACCATTACCACCACTCACCGGAGATATCTCCCCACTAAAATCCTTCAAACCCTCCACCGTAAACGGAATGTTGTAAACCTTCTCCATATTCGGATAAAACAACCCGTAATTTCGCTCCGAAGCGGGTCCGGGTTTCTTATTCTCGTTAAAAAGGGCGAACAGAAAAACAGTAAGGTTTGCTTTTGGTCGGAGCGGTGTACCACCGCCGGTCAGGACCCGTTTTATCAGGTTACCGTTATAAGCAGCCGCATTTTCTACACTAGCTCCGACTTCATTGTCGTCACCCTTTGACGGCCAACCGGTCTCCGACACAACTAACGGAATGTCGTCGTATTTTAACGCCGTCATCGCTGCAAAAACGGCGTCAATCTGAGCGTCAAACAGGTTGAAGTAACGTAAACCGTTGTTGGGGTCAACAACACCGGGGTTTTCTTTAAACAGTGAGTAATCAACAGAGATGACGTCAGAGTTTGACTCGTAAGCGAAAAACGGATACGCGTTGACCATTAAGAAAGACCCGGTTTCCCGGAGGAATTCAAACATGGGTTTGAAAACCGGTTCGATTAACTCCGGTCTGAAAGAACCGGCGGACGAAGGGTAGGAGTTTTGTAACGCACTTAAAGCAACCGGTGATGAAAGCTTGATTACGGAATCAAGTTTATATTTAACGAGGGCTTGGTGAATGTTTTTTATAGCGGGTATGAGAAACCCGGTGGTGTTTTTTGGGTCAACGAATACTTCGTTTCCGACTGCTATTGCTTCGATTTGAGTGTGTGGATAGTAAGCGACGACGTTTCGTCGGATCCATCCGTATGCAAATGACTGTTTTCTGGATGCGGCGTATAGAAGCTCGTTTGGGAGGTTGACTGTTACTTTGATGCCTGTTCCGGATAAAGATTTGAGTACAGCTGGATCGGTGTCGTAGACCCGAACCCGGTTGATTCCTTGAGATTTGAGAAGGTTTGTGACTTTGAATGCAGACGGTAAATCGCCACCAATTCGACCGTAGTTTACTCCAATTGAACCTCCATCTGCAAATTACTATAAACAATGAGAAATTGATAATGTTGATAATAAAATAACAAAGATGAAGATATACCTGCAAGTGAAAAAAGGGGTAAGAGCACGAGGGAAATGGAGTAGAGGAGTGTGGCCATAGCTGTCAGTTTGGTAGTGAGAGTGTGAGCTGTGGAAGGAGGGGGGATTTATGGGTGAAAAAGGGTTGGTGGGTCCCATGTGGCTCACTCTCCAGCTGGCCGTTGGATCTGTGTGACAGTGTTTAGACGACTAGACGAGGGCCCTTGTTTCAGGAATTCGACCGTTCGTTTAGGTGGACAGAGAGACCAATTACCTTTTTTTTCTTGGAGTGTGAGTTACGAACAGTGTATGCTGCTTTGAGGTTCGGGATGTCCTGCAAGGATCTTGTGCCACGTGGAAAGAGTTTGATCTGATTAAATGGAGTCCGTCTGATTCTGGTTTAACGGATATGGGTTAGTTGAACGTAAATATATTTCTACACATGAGGGTCGAGGGATGTCTGTGGTTGGAAATTGGAACTGTAGCGAACGTACATGTATTTAAAGTTCAAATAATTACAAAAGTAAACTTCATGTTTTTTGAATTTTCATATATTTACCTCTCCAGTAACTCAGTAAGTATACGTGGTGGTTCTTGCCTTCTTGGTTTTTGGAGGTAGTTCGTGAAGGTCTTGCAATGGCTTGTGAATTGTGATTGGTGATTTAGTGGTATCATTGGACAACTTTTGAGTAACTTAATTCACATCCTTTATTCCTTTATAATCACCTCGTCAAACAATTTTAAGATTACCTTTCGAAAATAAATCTAAAATTATGTGTTATTCAAAGATAGGCGTGAGTGGTTTCACATTTCATGCTCACTAACATATGTTATAGAGAGATGAAACATAAACTATCTTTTTTAAAAAATTGTGAAGTGTGTAAATAGGATTTGTCAATTAAGAAGTGATTTTTTTGGTGCATTCGCCCTCACATCAAGAAAACCAAATAAAAATGGGCAAAGCCCCTTTCACGTGTTCCGCCTCCAATCCATCCATCGTGGCACTATCCATGCCCATCTAAACACTAACGTAACCTTAAGGTAGTGTTCTTTCAAAGAATGAAATGAAATCTTGAGGGAATTGAAATGTTGATTTCACTCCTTATTTTATTGGTTTCAACCAAAAAAATGAATTTGAATTGCACAACAACATTAGGAAGAGGATCTACATTCTATTCTAATTCCTTCCAAATTCATTCCATTTTGCAAAACAAACACGTCTAAATTACAGGTCAAATTACATTTGTTGCGCGAATTTCTTCCATTACAATCCATGAAATGAACACTTTATGTATGATTTTGCCAGCTTCTTATCTAAATTGGAGTTGTAAAGATTACGAATCAGAAGAGAAGCCTCAAGGTACTCAAGTTTTACTTATCTTTACTTTATATGTAAACGTCCAATGTACTTTTCAGGGCCGGCCCTGGAGGTGGGTGGAGAGGACCACCGGTCAGGGCCCGTAATTTCGTAAAGCACGTAATTTAAAAAAAATCCAATATTATATATGTAAAAAAGATTTAATAGGGTATAGCCAAATAAATTCTATCATAACATAGGCTCACTTACAAAAAAATCATATGGTTTAGATTAGTTAGCCCATTGGGATTAGGTTAGTGAGCCCAATACCCAAATAACTTTAAGAACTAATAAAAAACAATTAGTCCATGTTGGGCGGCAACTAGTGCCCTGTGGATATTGAAACGTCGTATAGCAGAGTAGGAGTGTAGGACTGGTTCAACTAAGAACTCACAGAGTCTGCACGCACCGAAGCCACAGAGTCTGCACTCTTTTGTTCTTCGATTTCAGTCTCACGATCACGGATCACCACGCATAGAGCCTGTTCGACGAACTCAGTCTCACGATCACGGATCAGGTATTCAGGTAAACATCAAATCATCAATCGGCCCTTGTTCAGTACTTCAGTTGTTATGTTTTGTTTTTGGTCGAATTCACTCATTCAGGCCCTTATTAGTTAGTTATTAATTATTATGTTTCTTTTTGTCGAATTCAGACCTTTGTTTAGGTGATTAGTTATTGTCGAATTCATGCCCTTTTTCTGTTGTGTTGAAAACTAAAGGTAATTTATACAAAAACCATTGTTAAATTCAGGCCCGTATTCTACTTTTTTTTTTTTTTTTTGTCGAATTCAGGTATGATTTAAACTATGAAGAGTTAATTCACCAATTTGCTTTCAAGAATGCAAGGAAGGCTTCACGAATCATTGGTTAGCTATTAGCTTATTAGTTTTTACGGTATATCACTCATTCGAATACTATATTTTTGTCAACGGTTCACGGTTGTATGAAGAACTAGTTTAAATTATTTATTTCGTTAAGACCCCAGGACACGTTTTTTCGGGCTCGAACAGGGTACAGAAATTCTCAGGCCGTGCTGGCCCTAGTACTTTTGTTCCATTCTCTTATCTTATTTCACTTCCTACCATGTAATTTGCACCTTTGTCACAACCACCTTTAACATCTAATTTTTCAGCTTCTATGATTATTTAGCTCAACTTGGTTATTTCTTTCAACAGTATGTTATAATGCAACATTTTTATGTTCAAATTCTAGTATGTTAAAAGCAATCCCACTTTATTAATAAAGAAAACTACACACCCCGAAATTACAGGCAGATAATTACACCATCGGTCCATCGCCACAGAGAAGCTCAAAATACACCCGCAAACATGCAGTTCACCTTCAGTGAATTTCGTAAAGCTAGGAATGTCAATGCGAACAAGTCCAGTGAATCCAACTAAAGCCGAAAGCCGAGCACTTAAAACGGTTGGGAATCCATAATTAGGCGAGATATTGCAACATGGAAGAACATCTTGTCCAGTTGTTTTTTTCAACACTCGGAATCTTATTTAGTTTTAGCAGTTTGAATCATTAGAATCATAAACGGATTGAAATTGGCCTTCAGTATACATGTGCATCAATTGATTCGAATACCCATATACATGTATATTAACTGTAAAACCTTGTAATTTACAAACTTTGAAACAAGAGACCAGCCCGGCCTGGCCCGTATAGGTTTTCTTGACCCGTCACGAGGGCTTACTTTACTTAATTTGTAGTTTACTGCTTGTTTGGTTAGTCTGTAATTAGTTAGGTACAAAAACTGGTTAACTCTGTTTTATACTTTTAATAAGCAATGGCTTCCTTCTTTCCCTTGATTCTGCCTGTAAACATGTAAAATGATTAATTCATGGTCGACCCAGCATTCAACAAAAACATCCCTCAATAACAAACCTTAGACGCAGCAACTTACCAACGTCTTACTTACCGGTTTCTTTGCTCGTTGGATGAAATCCGATACGTATGATCTCTCAGTTGGCTGATAAAGCCTTCTAACGAATTCTTGTACATGATTATATATACTGCAGATTCATTGAAATTTAGTACCAAAAGTAACAAAAACACACACAAGTTATGAGTCTGATCACCTTAGCCGATGCCTATTGCAAGCTATGAAGAAGGCGACAAAGCCACTTAAAATGCTCCGAATCGCACGAAAAATCTGTTATGCGGAAATATATTCAAAAATCAATAAATAAACTTAATCAAGCCCTATGATATATAGAAAAGGAAAGTGAAATAAGGAGGAATTTTAAAGGGTTTAACAACCTGAGAGAAAAGATCATTCCAAAGGGTGCGCCACATGGAAACCTCATGACTGCCCACAGACGACTCAGCGGCCGAAGCTAACTTGAACAAGCCACTCAAAAACAGTGATATGTCTCCAATGAAATCATAAATTTGGTTGAACATAAATCCCACGAAATTTGATAGTCCGATAATAAGGCCAATTGGAGCATAAAGTATACCACAGATGAGCCAGAATATTGGGTACAAGATCAATGTCACTGCAACAGAAGTTCAAACTATAAAGAAACTAATTATTTAAACACACAAAAAGATTATGAACTTACCGATCGTCCATATGGTTGACGCGATGAAATACACAGGAAATAGTATGATTTTGATTAGACTATCCACTAGATTCCAACAAGTTGTGATCAGAATCCAAATGAACGAGCAAAGATACTCTCCCATCTGGATATACCCTTGGAAAATGGGAAGAAGGACCTCTAGAAACACCATAAATGGTTCGGATAACGGCTGTGTGATAACCGTAATACATGATCGTACGCTACGTGACATCCTCAAGAACCACTTAAAAGCCTTCTCAGAATTATGCAAAAACAACATAGTTCCTAGGTACTTAATCCTTGACAACATCTCCCATGTTTCTATCCACCCGAAAAGGGGCCCACACAGACGGGCGGCGGTTGCCTTAAGAAGCGGGATGTTTTTGTACAAGTCGTAAAACCCGATGACAACTGTGACAACAGAAACCGCTACGTATAAAACTCTTGCTAGAGGGCACATCCATGGACGATAAATATGGCAAAATACGGGATAAGATTGGAAGAAAATAACCCAAGATGGAAGACCAGCTTCCAATAAAGTAAGCAATCGAAGATCTGACGTAATTATTTCTTGTAGTTCAAATGGAAGATCATGATCATTGAAACGAAACAATAGCAACACGTCTTTGTATTGAATAGCTTCATCTATTGTACTCATTTGATCATGTAATATTTCTGTCTGTCCATCAATAACATCATCATCTTCATCGTTTGTATCGTTGCAGTCTGGAGCATCATGAAACACATCCCCTTCAGATCTCAAACCTAACATAGAGTTTAGCTTGTCGTTCAATAAAAACCGCTCACGCGGTGTTCCTGGAAACCACGAAGTTGTGCCTTTAGCAGCTTGAGATATACTATCAAATTCCCATCTTCTCATGTATTTCGCCTCAATAGCAAGAGAAGTATCAGTCTGCTCATAAAGTAATCACATTTAAATTCCCGTAAACAATAAACTATATAAACAATTAAGATGAGAATTTGATACCTGAAGTTCATTCAAGTAATTAATGCCGCGAACATCTTTCCACGCCACTTCAAAAACAATAAATCCATATAATATCCTATGCGATTTGCTGTTCGCAAACAAGGAATTTCTGAGTTTCTCAACAGGTAGCAAAGCCTTCTTTTTCGAAAGTATTGCAGCATCAATCACTGCAAACCATCTTCGTAAATTTTTAGATTCGTGCGTGTCGGTTACATCCTTTCGTGCTCTTGTGATCGCAAATGGGGACATTCGAGACTGAAAACATAATCAAGAACAAAACATGACAATTTAAATCTACCAAAGAAAGAACAAAAACAGTTAGGATTTTTTAAACATTTATGCAACCTTGGTAACCATTAACTGCCACAAGTGCGCAGGCCGTGACACCAAGTCCTGCAGCCATGGTCTATTATCCACCAATACATAAAAGTTCTTGCAATCAGGTGCTAGAAAAAGGCTAAGATCCGAAAGATACGATTGCAAATCTCTGAAATAAACAAAAATATGAATCTAAGTTGCAATATTCTCTACTCATTTCTAAGAATACTTTAACATTAACTGCAATAATTGATGTCAACATGATAACAATAGATCCAAATCAGATAGTAACAACGGATTTTATCTTATACCAATGCCACAAATAGAACAATTATGTAACAATTCATAGTTTTTGTATCGAATTCCAATAGAACATTCATGTAACAAATGCATAGTATTTGTATCAAGTTCCAAAATCTAGCTACTCTGTTAATCAGACAATATTTCAATAATTCAATCTAAACATTGACCGAGTCAAAATCGATATAAAATTGAGAATATTGAATGAGAAGAACCTTCATACCCTATCTGAAGACTAGTTAAACTGAAAAAGTACCGACGATTGTCGCATTTCTCCATTTAAAGCCTGCATAAAGCTCAAAAACACAAATATATACATAAATAACTAAAAACAAAAGCTCAATTTAAACAAAAAAAAGAAATTAAAATACAAGAGGATCAGATCAACAGAGTTGACATATTAACTAATTCAAATTCTCACACATAAATATGTAAACTAATTCCACAAAATTCAGAACCTGATGGAGGTCGATTAAGCCAACAAAAACTGATAAGAATCTCGCGAAAACACGTTGGAACTTCATAACAGTGAAGGATCACGTCACGCTTATCAAAACAAACGTCATTAAATAACGTACAGTTGACGTTGATGTTGATGTTTCTATATCGTTCATGAATCAAATAATCTCAATTATATTATCGAGAAGTATGTTAGAGGGTGTGGGATGGAGCCCTTGGGCTTTATAAATGCCACCTCAGTGCCACGTAGGCGCCACGTCAGCCAAGTGGGCTTTATAACGCCCCCTTTAATATGGTGGGTGTGGGGTATAGCGCCCCGGGCGCTATAGAGAAAAAAAAATAAAAAAAAAAATTTTTTTTGATTGGTTTAACTAAATGGGCCCCACCTGATAACCCCCCTTCTTCAAGTTAACATGATGGCGCCCCCTTCTATAGCGCCCCCTTTAATTTGGTGGGTGTGGGGGTATAGCGCCCCGGGCGCTATAGGTGATGACATGGCGGGGGTGGCGCCCCCCACACCCTCCGGCCTAAGAGATTGACGAAGGTTTAAGGCGGTGGATGAGGTGGCGGTTTCCGGCGAGGACACGTAGGAGATGAAGCAGTTGTTTCCGAGAGGATCAAAGGAGCATTAATGGAAAGGTATAAGTTACTGTTTTGGAAGTGCAAGGACAGAATGGTAATTTTGAGTATAGGGATCTGAGACGTGTTCCCGCCTGTAATATCCGCTGACGTGGAGAGTAGGAAAATGTTAGCATGAGATGTGTCCACCGGATAATCCTGGGGCCGAAGCCGTTAAGTCTCCTCCACATCACATGTGAAGTTTATTTTTAGTCCATGTCAATCAATTTATATATTTGTAACTAAAATACTTGGTTTATAATTTGTGACTGGGAAAACATTTGACTAATAGGCTTTTATTAAAATCAAGGTCGTATGAATCGCTAGTCGGCCGATGAGATACCGACTAGCGATTAATCGGGATTAATAGAGATTAATTACGATTAATTGGATTGAGATTTTGCATGGAATTTAAAGTTTTATATGTATATAAATGTGTACTTTTTTTAAGTAGATAAGATTATTTGCCGGGATTTACTGGTTTTGGCTAAAATCTGGCCTTTTTTTTATAGGTTTTGGTCGGAATCACTAAACTCCCACCGATTTTTGGCTGATTATGACCAGATTTGACCACTGTTGACCGCCTACTAATTAATTGACCCGTTAGATAAAAATTAATTGTTAAACCGAGGACTAGTGATTAATCGACGACTAATCGGAAGCTAGGCGAGATTTTTACAACCATGATTAAAATACTCGTTTCCTAAATATATTACTCAAAAATTGTTGTTTTTTTTTTTTTTTTGAACTTTTAAATTAGCCACGGAAAGTCACTTTTTTATATAGCGAACATGTTAGACATACGTATCTAAACCGATAATGGATTGTGCGCAAAAGTGATGCAAGATGCGGCCGACTAATAATATCATGGTACATGTATGTGATTGGATGTAATCATTGTTAAGGTAAGATTAAAAATGTCAAGTGTTGTTTGGGTAAGGGGGGGAAGGATCCACTAAAAAGTGGATTTTGCCTAAGTAGCCTAAGAAGGATTGTGATGATAACATGTGGCACTCCTAATAAGTAGGAATTAAGGGCATTTTGGTCCTTATAAATAGGAGTGAAAATAACATGTGGCACCCCTTTTGTTTTATCAAAATACAAAAAAAAAATCTAGTACAAAAATCTAGCACAAAAAAATATAGCACAAAAAATATAGCACAAAAAATGTAGTACAAAAAAATATAGCACAAAAAAATATAGCACAAAAAAATTCAGCAAAAAAATATAGTACAAAAAAATCCAGTACAAAAAATTAAGAAAAAAAAATTCAGCTCAAAAAATTTAGTACAAAAATCCAGCACAAAAAATGTTATACAACATAGAAATACAACACATTTTAGTGGGGTTTTTTAGTCTTCATATTTTATATAGCAATATGGTACTCAAATTAAAGATAAAATGACGCTCGATTTTATGGTGAAATTTTTATGAAAAAATAATGTCGTATAAAAAAGTTATGAACGTTTAAAAAATTGGGGTGAAATATGCATGTGCCTTGCATGTGGAGAGAGAAAGTCCATAAATAGGATTTTCCCAAGATACCCTTGCACTCCTCCTTTCTCCTACACTTTCATCTTAACCATTGATTTGAAAAATGAATGGTTAAGATTCCTTCTCATCCTACTTAGGCAAAATAAACTTTTTATTTGATCTTACCCCGTTTGGGTAATATGTTTGTCAAAATGGTTATTGAAGGGGTATGGTCCCAAATATCGCGTCAGCACGACCGCGAATGACCAATACCCTCATCAAAAACCTCCAACAGCAATAAACTCTCCAGTGTCCGCGGGGGCACATGCGAACACTACGGTCCAATTTGTCCATTGATGAGAAGAATTACCTTAAGGACGGAAACTAATGTAACACAAAGCGATGCGGCCCCGCACCGCATCCTATGAACATTTTCGTCACGACAAGGGATCTGGACAACAGGAACAGTCACTCAGCAGGCGATGCGGCACAACACCGCATCCCGCGTGAATCATAGATGGAACAACCAACGCGGAAACTCCATCAAGGACCGCAAGCAGCGATGCGGCTTCGCACCGCATCCTGCTTACAAGGCAAGTGGGTCTGACACCACAGTGCAAGTGGCACTGGGGACAGTCGCCTACTAGCCCACGTGTATACAACAGTCTGACACCACAGCAAGACGTGGCATCACCACAGTATCCGACAGGTCTGACACACCTGCAAATAGCTGTGCGATGTCAGGCTAGCTACTCAACTACCCTCCTCCACTCCTCGGCTATAAATACTGACCCCAAACCAGGTTTGAGGTAGCACTTCTGAACTCTCTCAATACTACTACTATCACACCTTGCTTCCCAAGCAAACTACTGATTCTCACGCCGGAGAGTGGTAACAAGGAGCACCCCCCACCCCATCCTCCTTGTTGCGAGTCACGGTTTGTTTCCTTGTGCAGGAAACCCACCACCAGACGATCCAGCCGGCGATCCTCGGAAAGAAGGGATTAACCCTCTTGACGAGACCAGTGAGTTAACCCATTTGGTTAACCATTGTTTCATCAGTTATAAACCTGTTTTTTTTTTTTTTTTTAACCATTGAAATTATTATAATCGATAACGATGGTTATAAGCTTGTTTTTTTATTAACCATTGAAATTATTATTATCGACAACGATATCTTATATATTACAAAACCAAAATGAAATTCTTTTATATGCTTCGCTTCTGTATTCATTGTATATATATTTTTAAATCCAATTTCTGTAAATAAAGCACTTGTATTCAATCATTTGACAAATAATTGTGGGATGCAAGGGAGGGAGGCATGTGGTGTGGACGTGATTATGTGAATTTGTTATGAACGTACAAAAACAAACAAATCAACCCATGTTTCCCACCATGATTCCTATTTTTTCCATTTCTTTAATAATTACAATAATAATACATTGGATTCAGATTGGTGTGGAATTGATTCCACCCTTTATCAATTGAGTTTATATTGTGTTAAGTTCACACTATCAAAATATGTAGGGCTACAAACGAATCGAACGTTCGATTGTTAAGAAATATACATGTTCACGAACAGTTTATGAGCACTTACAGAACGAGATTTTATGTTCGTGTTCGTTTGTATTTATTATATTTAGGCATGAACAAAAATCGAACATTGATAAACCCAAATGGACAAAAACTATTGCCCATGAACACAAATGGAAACAAACGAACACAAACAAGCGTTCATGGAAATCATATATGATACAGTAGCACTTATTAGCTATTTTACTTGTCGTAATTTTGAAGTATTCAAATAAAATGTAAAAACTAAAAACACTAATGAAATATCAAACACAAACAAACATGTTACCGAACATTCATGAACATAAATGAACGAACGCAGACTCTGTTCATGTTTGCTCGTTTAACTAAACGAACGAAATTTCTTATTCGTGTTCATTTATTTAATAAACGAACGAACACAAACGAACTTCCTACCGGTTGGTTCACGAACTTTTTGCCGAACGTTTGGTTCGTTTGCAACCCTAAAAGTATGTAAAGACTCGTGTTTGAGCTCTTATTAATATTAAAACTTTTTTATAAAGATAATTTACTAAACTTTTATTTTTAGACGATTAATTACTTCGGTTAAAGAAGAGATTTATATAATATAAATTTATATAATATAAATTTGTAACATTTCTAGGCATATAGTTTTGTACATTTAGCTTAGTTGATGTTTCATGCTTTAGTTAGTTGTACCCTTAGTTTAGAAGGTTGTAGTTTTTGGTTTATTATTATATAATAAGAATTAATGTATTACCTCTTTGATTTTTTTATGGTTTTTATATTGTAGTAATTTTTTTCTTGTATTGTTTTTAGTTAAAATGGTTTATATGGTCTTCAAGTTTTGTGTGTTTTTTTGGTTATGTTAAAGCTTTTTCAGTATAAATTCGAGTTTATCTATATTTTATGCCAACTCGCAGTATAACTTTGTTTTTATATTTGTCTACGTTTTACGTCACATGACGGTATAAATTCACATTTTTGTTTTACTATTCATACCCTACGTTTTACGTCACATGGCAGTATAGATTAATGTTTTTGTTTTACAATTTTTTGACGTCGTTTGCTTACTACTTAGCACAGTTTTACGACTTACGTGACCGCAACGCGGGTGTTAAACACTAGTTTTTATTAACATTTAACAAGTAAAAATTAATAATGCAAAAATAAAGTTTCATCTTTGTAAGTTAAGAGATTTGGTCATGATTCATGAAAGAACAAAAAAAAAAAAAAAAAAAAAAAAAAGGTTTCAGCTTTATAAGTTAAGAGATTTGGTCATGATTCATGAAAGAACAAAATTAAAGGACATATTTTTGAGAGTGTGCAGCCTTAGAGTTGCTAGTTAGGTTGGAGGGTGTGGTATAAAGCCCCTAGGGGGCTTTATCACGCCACGTCAACGACACGTCACACATGAGGCTTTAAAGCTCCTTCCTTTAACTTGCAGGGTGTGGTATAAAGTCCCCCTTTAAACTATAGCCCCCCCCCCCCCCCCAAACCAATCCTTCATCGATCCACTCAAAAGTTGCTCGTTAACGTGCTGGCGGAAGGACCATGGCACCCCCCCCCCCCCATTAACTCCGGCGGTGTGGACGATGACGCCCCGAGGGCGCTATCGATGCAGATGTGGCGGGGTGGCGCCATCCCATACTCACTGGGCTTAAAGTGGCATCTTAAGCCCCTTTAACTAAACCATCTTTTCATAATGACGTAGCAGTATTAACTAAACTATCAATTAAATTTTGGTCTTTTTAATATAAAAATGGAAGTAGGATATTTTTATTGGTTAGATTGTCAACTACCATATTTATATTGTTTATATAAAAACGGGGGTGATGACTTAGGCACTCCTTTTAACTAGCTTGTAATGGTTTTAACTAACTTAGAGAGGTGATGTGGCAAGCTTTTAACACCTCACTACCACAAATCATAGAAAAATGCATATTCGGTAATCATAGAAATATGCATATTTTCCTTCAAGTACCGGTACCGAAAAACAAGAAATACCGAACATAACCGGTACAGTACGGTACCAGTATCATATGCTCATCCCTAGATGACATAACCAATGCATGCATATCTTAAATCTCATTCAAAATCAAACTCTTTCTTCTTATCAAACATGGTGAAAATACACAAATACAATAATAAAACCAACATACATAAACCACATTGATTTATAACACAACCAGAAATAAAATTATAAACCATTTGCCTTCCCCAAAGGCCACGATAATCTTCGGTTACTCATGCTATCTAAATCACAATTATTTCCGTCCTCTTTTGAGGTTGTAAGTACCAAATCATCGAAGCTCGATTCTTTTCCCCAGGGAGGTGGAGTCACACAGTCAGAGATGCCAGCTGGCACTTTCAGTTGGGAGTCAGTGGGTCCCACCCGTAGTTTCTGAAGTGTCGCAAAGGATTCTCTCATGGCAGTCATTGCTTCAAAGAACCTCGTGCATGATGCCAACGCCACAGGGATTGGCCTAAGCATCTCCTACATCATATCATACAAACAAATTTCATATTCATTTGTGAACCAAACACCTTAAATGATAATGTAAATTATCTATAAGGGTAAAATAGTAATTTGACATTGGGGTTAATAGCTCCACTTTGACACTTGACAGCATCAGTTTAAGGGACCGGAACCAAAACTATTTATGGACGTTCTTTGTGGTTAAGATCTTTTAGGGACAACCGTTTAACGTTTGAAATACCACATGGATGAAATTGTAATCTAGTCAAACAATCATGTTGTCAATTATTTAAAAAAAATATACAATCAGCTGTTATGGACATACCCCCCAGACAGATGGTGGCTCTTTAAAGTTTTGAGTCCACTGAAAATCTGCAACAGATGATGTTAGAAGACTATAATCACTGGCAGCCTTCATTAATAATTCCGAGAATTGTTTCTGTAATACCGGGATATAAATATTAGCATAGTGATTATCAAATTTTGCAAATAACTACACAGAGATGCCAATCTATGAAAGAAGATGCACATTTCAGTTGATTCTCATGCATGCTTACTCGGTATAAAAATTAAAAAACGAATATTTATGGGATATATTTATCAAAATGAAGAACTTATACAATCTATTCTCACTTCAACAGACCTGGAATTCTGCTTCCACAGGAATACAATCTAATGAATATGGTTGTTGAAGACGGGCTATAATTCGGTCCTGTAAATTAAATAAGCAACAAATGAGAAAGCTCCATAACTGAATCTCCTGAAACATGCTGACAGTTTAGTATATAGTAACAACATAAAAAGTTACACGCCAGAATTTTATGCAAAAAAGAAAATGTCTATAAAATTCTTAGGGGGGAATTTATTTAGTTTAACAAGAATCCTGCCAGAAACAGCAAGTGAATAAGAAGCCAACACAATGCTTGATAAAAATAATAATAAGGGGCACTAACGGCATTACCTTATTCTGAATAACGTCCTTTAATATAGTAGTGATCCTTGCTAAAGTTTCTATTTTCTTTTCCATTTCACTCACATGTGTCAAGTGCGCAACATTCTTATCTTCCTGAAAAAATCAGCAATCACAAATAATATGTTTAACTGATTGGTCCCAAGTGTCAACAAATAGAATAGGTAATTGGTATTTCAAAAAGCATTAAGACATCAATTAAAGAACACAACTACACAGCCAAGAATATAGTTCTTGTGACAAGGTCTATAAAACGACATCAACAATTACTTACATATCGTATGTGTGTTCTAGTGCAGTTAATAGTTATAAAATGAATAGCATAAAAAACAATCAATCAAATGAAAATGCCACCATAAAGATGAACCAAAAATTGACAACTTCACCTTACGGCCTTGAAGTTCAACTTGCAAATCCGCAATTTTCCTTTGCACGGAGGTAAGTTCCCTCAAGACGCGTATCAAGTCATCGCCTTTTTCACCACCAGATGATAAATTCTGCAAGTCTTCCTAACAGAGAAAGCAGAAACAAATCAAGAGCAAACACATGCATTCTAATATTTAATGATATAAGAGACCGTTGATATCTTCAAAATCAATTTACAAAACCATCGTTCATTCTATGATCTGACACATCACATGAACTTTAGTTTCTGGCTGTTGTATGTCTCACCAATACCACTGCAGTCCTATAGCTTCTAAAATCTTCAAAAACTTGCTGATTATGCTTACCAGACGTCAGTATCAAACAGACTTTAAAAAACAATGTATAAAATGTTCCCATTCACTTGAATTTAGCAGGTAAATACGAGTTAGTCTTGATTTCACATAAGAAAGGGTTAGTTAGTTAAACCAAGAAAGTAAAGGGGCTGAATGGGTCGATATACAAGGAAGAGAAAGAAAAAGGAGATATTAAATGAAGAGGGTCGAGAATCGAGATTGGGAAAATTACAAAAATGTTGTTTGACCAACTTGATTTACCAAAATGTCACCCTCATGCGTCCTTGGAATGGGCCTTCAACCATGGGATGCGTCGATGAATGGTACAGCGACACATGTCCAGAATATTTGATGAGTTGGCGGCCGGCGCATCAAAGCCAAAAAGGTGGCTGATGTGTTGGTCTTAAGGCTTGGCTGACTCCTCAATTTTTTTTCAACATGACTTTTTAATTTTATTAAATTTAGATACCAAGCCATAAGACCGACGCATCAGCCACCTTTTTTGCTTTGATGCACCGGCCGCCGATTCATCAAATATTCAGGACACGTGTCGCTGTACCATTCATCGACGCATCCCATGGTTGAAGGCCCATTCCAAGGACGCATGAGGGTGACATTTTGGTAAATCAAGTTGGTCAAACAACATTTTTGTAATTTTCCCATCGAGATATTATTCATAAAAGACAAGTTTGGTAAATGATTTATTTTATCCTGTTGCCTATTTGTTAGTAAAAAGTTAGGAGTTTGTTCTTGCTTACCAAGTTTTATGGTATAGTATAAATAGATGGTTAGGGTCATTGTATTTTGGTGTGGTTTCTCGTTCTTAATACTATTGAAAGAGTCAGTTGTCGGTTGACTCCAAAATCCCGTGTGTTATCTCGTGTTTGTGTGATCGATTAAAGGGCATGTGTCAACAAAAGCAACATACATTGTAGGATCAATTTATTCCAGATCATACAAACCCAATTTATTAACGCCAAAATACTTGGTTATGAAAAGAAGATAATAATTTTCTCTTGCAACCTATGATCCATGCCCTTGCTACATTTTCATGAATAAAAGGAGATCATAATATGCGACAAAATATGATAAAATTCAAAAAGGTAACCTCTAATCTTAATGAATTTTTCAACTTGACAATAACATACAAAATCTCCCTGCCAATGCACTCGATAACACACTTAACTTCAAAGCACAAACCCTAATTTTAGGTCTAGAAAGCAACTAACAAACTGGTTTGGGCATTGCAGATACCTAAACCCTAAAATCCAAAAATTAAACAATAATCACAGAAAATTGACCTGAGAAGGAGGAGGAGCAACAGAAAAACCAAGGTCGGCGGCGATTAAGAGGGCATCGGACATACCACCAAGTCGCCGGAGAGGTTTTCTTCCCACCCAACTACCATCGCTTCCTTGAATCGACGCCATTTTCAGTTATATGGCTTGTTATTTCGCAGATCCAACACTTTGTTTTGTGATCTTCGTGGCTGTCACTTTGGCCGGCTTAATTTCTTAATTTTTAAATTCTAGAGTGGTCGTTGAGGACTGAAAATTAAAGTTTAACCGTAGTAGTATCGAATATATAAAATGTAAAACTAGCAGTTTGGTCCTTGTACTATTAGCTAGCTTTTATTTGTAGTCCTCCCCTTATTTAAGTAGCATTAATAAATGGGGTTGGTGCCTTTGGAAATTGGAAACACCTTTTTTGTAAGACAAATTTCTCGAGGTATTCTTAAAGGCTTTGTTTTCTCTAACAACAGACTACCAACATCGTTGGTTTTTAAGAACACTTAGACCATGCGGTGTGAGGATCGTCCCTCACTGGCGCTGCGCGTCCCCCTCGTCACGTCGCAAACGGCACAAGCAAGACGGAAGAGACGAGCTGATTGTTTGAAAAGTGCCCCCCCCCCCTCAAGTTTGTTCTCTCTCTCTCTCCTTGTATTATATATTGGTTTTTAATTAAACTTGGGTAGTCCTCCACACCTGGGATGGTCCTCCACCCCATGTGACGTGACGCCTACGTGGCAGATAGTTCCCAAAGGGACTCCCCAAAACACACCCTATGGTCTTAGGTTTGGAAGTTGTGGATTTAAGTCCCACACATGACAAGCAGGCCCGGTTTTGGGCATGGGCGAGGTGAGGGATGGCTAAATGCCTTGTGAGGTACGAGTTTTTTTATTTCTTAAATATATTTTATGTATAAAATGTATTTTAAATAACTATAACTGATTCCCCGTGTTGCGGGGTCGTTTATTTAATGTGATTTTAGCGCAGTGGTTTTTTTTTTTTTTTTTTTTTTGCAATTGCTTATTGATCAATACATAGACCAACTGAAAATGTCTATAAAAATAAGCACAAAGTACCCGCCCTCATAGCCCAGTGGTGTTGGGCCGGTTTGTCCTCCTAGAGGTCACCGGTTCGACTCCCGCTTGTGGCGAAAGGGGGTAGGGACACCCGTGCGCAATGATGGTGAAAAACCCACCGAGGAGGGTTTGATCCTGAGCGTCACCCCGGTTTTCACCCGGCTGTTACTCCAGCGAGGCAACTCGTGTGGAGGCAGTACGGTTTCCGGGGGAACGCCATCCAAGTCTGATACCGTACGGGGCCCGATAGAACATCGTCGGCAGATCTTGGCTGGGGGAAACCGTCTATGACGGGGTTCAGTGACAATGGGTCACTCATTAACAAAAGTCACCGTTCAAAAAAAAAAAAAAATAAGCACAAAAACATATTATATTTGACATGACTGATTTTTTAAAAATAATTATTTTGAAACATAAACCAACTTGAATTTATAATGACACATACGTAAAAATAAGCACATAACTTCCCAACTAGCACCCTATCACATACTTAGCTAACCCAACATCCTACCAACACTACCCCTTTCTAGGATCTCATATGTTTCACCCTTACTTATCAATCACAAATAGGCAAACCGAATAATCCACAAGGTGTGCGTTACATCAATCAAGCATATTGTGCCAGCCCATAAGGCCCACTCCTACCGAAACATTCATTAACTACGTTCTTACATGGACTTGATCAAGGACATATTGTCACGGCCCCCGGCCCGGTTTTACCCATTTCAGGAGCCGCGGGACAGAAACCCGTGGTAATTATTATGTTGGCAGCGGAATTTTAACAGGATCTTTTAAAACTTGAAAATGTCCAATTATTTTATTTCATAATTTGGGACAAACCCCGTAATTTACAATAAGGGAAATTTTACTGGGAAATCCCTGTTTTACAAAACATGTTTATTTATTTTACTGAGCCACCACTTCAAGCTTTGTTAGTGCTCCGTAGCACGTTTTCCTTGGTTCACAGTAAGTCACCTGAAACATGTTTTAAAAATATTTTATCAGCGGGGAAATACTGGCAAGTCATTCAAGTTGCACAAAACGACACATTGTTATAATATACAGTATTAAGGGTGATTACAATGTTTTTATCAACCAATTACCCCAAATTGGTATTTGTCACTTGACAGTATCTATGACTATGGTCAGATCACCCATTGGCTAACCCGTTGTCCAATGGTGACGGGTATCAAGTAATGTATACAAAACCCCACATACCGGCAGTAATTGAAGATTACAAAGACTTAATCCCTGTAATTATATCTTTGAAAATAAATAGGGTTTTGGAAACAATTTGGTAAAAAGAGAATAACTCACATTGCAAATTTAGACGGGCAGAGTTTAGCCTACTGATTTAGCCTTGTAACCTAATTTAAATAATAATGCATACGAAACTAGGTCAATAACTTAATACAACATTTACGATAAGCTCACGAAATCAAAACCCTCACGACGAATGACAAAGTATAGCCCGAATTCGGGCAGCACTTAAACATCCATCGGATCGGTTTCAATCAATCGGACATTGTATCGTAGCAGTGATCGAGTTATTACCCTGTTGTCGCAGCAGAGATTCGTGTTTGTGTGTGTTTTTGAACGAAGTAGAGTATAACTCAGTGTAGGAAACGAATCTGATCATCGTAATAACAGCGCCATGCAAGTGCCAACCTCTGGAATATATATTGAAAAACCGGCCCTGTCGCGTAGCGCGACAGGCTGTCGCGTGGCGCGACGGGTACCCTTTTAGGGTAGGGTAGCCCCATGTATTTATATCCTAGGTGAGTCAGCGGTTCGACGAAATTCGAAGTCTACAACAAACTGTGTAGATAATACCAATTAGGGAATACCCCCCCCCCCCCTGAGTTTTAGGGGCCCTTATCCTAGTTCCAATTGTTCTGGAAATTTCAGGGGTCATGCAGTATTACTTGAGGGTCTCAATTAGGGTTTCTTATTGGAAAAATTAAAATAAGAAATAAAAATTTTGGCGAGAGTTGTTACACATATTCCTCATGATATTTTACTATCAAATTTCTTATTATCATTTTCACCCATTATCATTTGCTATTTGCATACAATTCCATTTATCATTTTCACCTAAGCATTTCATCAAACACTTGGTGTGCATACCACTTTATTTGGAATAATCAGCGTACTTTTAGCATACTATATGTGACAGCTATGACTTGTTTGGATGATTGTCATATTCACTACTTGTAACACCCCAACCCGGTTAGGGCTGATGTGTCACAATCTCAGAGGTAGCCAGAGACAAAAAGCATACTTTCCTTTATTTCAAAGGTTTGAATTTTAGTAGAACATCCTAAAGTGTAAAATCTAGCTTCCTTGTATAACGTCCTAAGTATTTTTAATATCTTCAGATAGCATCCTAAAGTTTTATTCCACTTTCTCAGTCCCACGCCAAAGTAACATGTGAACCTGTTGGGGAAAAAGGTTTACAAAATAAGCCAAATGCTCAATACAGAATAATAGACTGGAGTAAAAATAGTTTTCGCTAAAACATTTTTGGTAAAACAATTTCAGTAACTAACTACCTATAATGAAAAAGACAATTTCGGTAAAATCACTTTGAGTAATATTTTGAAAGCATAATTCCAGTAACGGTACCAGTAAATAGCTTCGGTAATGATAATGGTAAAACCATTCAGTAACGTAAAAATTAACAGTAAATCAGTTTCAGTAACGGTAACAATATCTGTAACACTAACAGTAACTCATTTTTAGTAACAGTAATGGTAACATTAAATCATTACTTACGGATGTACCCATGAGCCGAACAGTAACATTAAACAGAGCGTGACGATACACAGGGAATGGCGCAGGTTGGCACACCCACATCCATTCCCCGTAGCAGAAATAGTAACATAACTAGAATCGATCCATACGCCTCCTAATAGCTTTATACCACACTTGTACATAGGGACGCCATGATCTGATCTCTCTATCACGGAAGGAGCACATGTTGTCGGTGCCACAACAACACGCTCGTGGGACATTCCACGAGAAGCTAGATATCAGGGTAACAGAGCATGAAAACATTTTTTTTCTTAAATAATTTAAAAATCAGTATTAGAACATGTGATAATGATCATAAACTTAAATCTACCGCATGCTTGTCTTTGACAAAAGTGTAACAGACTGTTAACATATTACTGACAAAAAAAAAAAAAAAAACATATCGAAGAACGGATTGTAACATGAAACCCACGTATCCTTATTAACGACACCTGATAATGCAACCAAGTGTTTATATATAGGATGTACCGCAACGTATCCACCACACCCGTATACGTTATCAAAGTTCCGTTTACCAAGAAAGTCGAGATCCATGCCACTTTCTTCAAACAAACAAATTTCAAATGTCTTGTTAAGTAAACATATTCATTTTATTTTCAAAAGCCGAAACAAACAGTTAACAAATCGGAATGCCAAAGACGTTAGGAGTTCCAAAAGAAAATTATACTTAATGGGGTTTATAAACAGTCGAACCAGTAGGAACCCGTACCTGAACAAATGATTCACATTTATCTAAGACTGATTCGTTCAAGGGAACCAGATAACTCGAGGACAACCCTGGGCTAAATTGTAAGTTTTTTTAAAGGACAAAGTCTAATTTTTAAAGATAAACTAATAAAATGATTGACCTATATTTTAAGTTGTATACATAAAAATAAAAAATAAATTTATGTTTTTAACCGAATAAAGTTTGTAAATGAGAGAGTAGAGAGTCCATTTAAAAGGGCCTAAATTAAATTTACCTGGACTTGGACTTGTTATGGGCTTTCTTGTTTATCCAAAATTGATAAATTAGGGTTTATGGTTCTGCACTTCGTTATATAATGCTATCGCTTCATTCCTCTCTTCCCATCACCTGATCCGCCGCTTTCACTACACATCTCTTCCAATAGCTAAATTAGGGTTCATGTTTTTGTAGTTTTAATATCATGAAATCAATTCTCAAAGTTTGTTTATCAATTGCTTTTTTATCGACGATTTACATATATATATATATTTGGGGCGAAACTTTTGATTTTCGTAAAACCCAATTGAAATCGTCACAAATCGAGCCTTCTCTGATTCACAACGGTTGAGCCGAAAGGCTCCCGTTGCCGGAGTAGGCGTTGTCACATTCCATCACCTTGAGGAGCATATTTTGCGATTACCTTTTGGGACTGGCCGTGAGAAAAACATTTATATAATACCACTTTTTTTTTTTATATATTTATATAATTATTTTGTTGATTATTGGCCGATGACGAGATATGCTTTTAAAAGATCACCATCTTTCGGGACTGAATGGCCTTTTATGGGCCTTGCTGTCAATCACGCATTTCTGAGGCTCTGCTAATATTCTGGTTTTGTAAATTTGGTGTGAATGTTGTGCTTATGGACGGTCAAGTGCTGTTCAGATTAAACGCCGGCAGTACTTAACATAATTCATAAGCTAAATTTAATTGTAGCCGTTCGTCTTTCGTGCTTAACCTGGTTTTTAATATTAGGTTTTGGCAATCCATGTTGTGGCTTACATTTGTTATTTTGGAATAATTTTTCAGATTTTAATAGGTTATGTTATTGGTGCTGTATGTTAGTTTCTTTAGAGTTTTTTTCGTAGCAATTGATTTTTCTGTTGATATATTTGAAGAGCAAATGACATTTTCATTATGTTCCCGAGTCTTATTTAACAGGGGGAGGGGAAGGAAAATGAATTAAGAGAGAAAATGAGGGAAAAATGTGATTTTTTTCGTATTCTCGAGTTTAATGAAATGTAAAGGAAAAGAGAAGAAATCAAGCATTTTATATGTTCCCGAGTTAGGAGGAAAAGAAAAGAAAATAATAATTTTACCATTATACCCTTTAAATATAAAACATTTTAATTAGATTGGAGGGTAATTTAGTAATTTATAGGAATTTCTCTCCTAATCTCTTCAATTTGGGAGGATGAATATATGGATAAATTTTCTTCCTTTTCCCCCCTTTTTCCTCCCCTCCCCCTGTTAAATGAAACTCGAGAACATGGTTTTTCATATTTTCATCTCTTTTCCCTCCCCTCCCACTGTTAAATGAGACTCGGGAATAGAGTGTTTGGGTCTTGTGCAGTTGCCTGACTTGCATAGCCCCAAAACCGGCACTGATGATGAATAAGAGTTGATTGAGTTTGTTTTGAATATTGTTGCAAACATATTGGTGGTAGCCTTATGTTAAATCTCAATGGTTGTATCATCTACATGTATGAATTATGTATTTTGTAATGTAAAATTTATTCAGCTCTCCATTCACTCTCGGTTTCCTCTTGACGAAGTTTTTGACTTTGATCTGAGGAACATCTGGTTTATGTCATATTATTGAAGTCGATTCACTTGACAAACAACCTCTCAGTGTATCGGACTCGATTGACGTAGAATGGATTTAGACCAATAGCTCGCCACGTAGACGCGAGATATGTTCGAATTCATGGGTACAACTTTATTATTGAACCCATATACAAATATTTTTACATTTAAACTTCTCAAAATGAAGTATACCAATCCAAAGATGCACAAAAATAATTGCAATCTCAACTTCAACCAATAAGATTCTTCACTGGAAATCATTAACAATAAAAGATGTAATAACAAAAAATATTTTTAATGAGTCTATACGCAACCAATATCCACTTTGATAAGTTATGAACATCCATTTTGATAAGCTAACATGCTAATAAATTATATAAATGTTTAGAGTAGATGTAGGATCAACAAACCTGTTTTCTTGCAAGGTTCTTTGTTAGCTTATCTCTCCGTTGATTTCCAAAAATCTAAACAATTTGGTTTTAAAATAATAAGTTACTGGAGAGATTCGATGTAGTTTAATACAAGGCCAATTGGATTTTAACACCTGTAACTTTGAAGAATTGGCCGATAACACCCGCAACTAACACTTTGATCTGTGACACCTCAAATTTTTAATTTCGTGTGTCATTTCACCACTCAGTTAAAAACTCAGTAACTGAGTTAGTGTTCAATCCTAGGTGGCATCCTACATGGTTTCATTAATCATAATTGGCCGATTAATGAAGCCATGTAGGATGCCACCTAGGATTGAACACTAACTCAGTTACTGAGTTTTTAACTGAGTGGTGAAATGACACATGAAATTAAAAGTTTGTGGTGTCACAGATCAAAGTGTTAGTTGCGGGTGTTATCGGCCAATTCTTCAAAGTTACAGGTGTTAAAATCCAGTTACTGAGTTTTTAAATAGTGCCAAGAGAGAGTCAAAATTGAAGTAACTTGTTATGATTCAACCAAAGGTTGTATAATTTATCATCTCTGCAACAGTGACGGATCTAGA
The DNA here is from genome assembly GCA_030545235.1 of Helianthus tuberosus. Lineage (NCBI taxonomy): Eukaryota > Viridiplantae > Streptophyta > Magnoliopsida > Asterales > Asteraceae > Helianthus > Helianthus tuberosus. The sequence continues at coordinate 50,705,149 of CM060410.1, read as the reverse complement.
AAATCCGCCAAGCCGTAACGTTTTATAAAAAAAGCGGTAGAAAATCCGCCAAGCCGAACGTTTTATAAAAAAGTGGTAACGAAATAAAAAAAACGTTATATTTTTCCAAAATTTACACTAATTTTACACTACCGCCGGAGCGCCAAGCCGTAGCGGGGGTTGCCCCTTGTTATATGTTGGATCCGCCCCTTCTCTGCAACTAAGATTCTAAAAATTAGGTTTTTTTCAACTTCACAATTTCTTTTTCTTTTTCAACTTCACTATTTCTTTTTCTTTTCGCAGGAATTCGAATCAAAATTGAAAATTACAATAAGCTTATTTTCTTCCCAAAAATAGATTCAAAATTAAGGAGCGGCATAAATAAAAGCTTCTAATCGTAAAATTAACCGTATGCTACTCATTTGTCATTCATCTAAACCTTTTCCACCGTACACCTTATCTTATCACCCAAGGAAGCCTTCTTGATTCATGCAAATTTGCTAAATGATTGGTTTAGATGTGATTTGCATACAAGCCTATGACTTAGCATGCACTTGAATTGACTTGAGTGTTACACCCAAAAAACCCACCCTCAAACATAGCCGAGATTTGCATACAAGCCTACAGGGCCGTGCACAACATCCACAAGCACAAATTCAACAAGTCCACGATATATGGAGGCACGCCCGCGCCACTTTTGGCACGCCCGTCCTTAGCTAAAGACGAATCATGGAGGCTTTGAGATCCGTCAAGAATGACACCTATCCAACTATGTCAGGACACCTGTCCAGGCACGGGGGCCACCCTTGGCACGTCCGTGCTCATAACGAAATGCAACAAAAATGACGAAGAAAGGACAACAATGACTCCTATTTTTATCTAAGTTAGGGGCTGTTTGGTAGCCTCTGAATGGTTATTAAGAGGCTACATCTTAATGGAACCATTAAAAATTTTACCAGCCCATGGCTTTATAGCTTAGTGGCATCTTGGGGTTGGGATAAGGCTTTCGGACAAATAGGTCCTGAGTTCGATTCCCATAAGGGGGGTTTTCCCACATTTATTGGGTTTCCTCCTGAATTGGTGTATAGGCATTATGCCTAGTGGAGATGAATATAATCGGGTGGTTCCGCTGGTGGCACCATAATACTCCAGTGGTCCGTCAGTGATCCAAATTTGACGTTAAAAAAAATAAAAAAATTTTCCAATGAGAAGGTAGAAGAACGTGACATGTGATGATTTACCATTCAGATGTTACCTCTTAACCATTCAGACTTGAGGTTACCTCTTATTCATTCAAAGGTTTTAAACAATTAAGAGGTAGCATCTGAATGGTTATTAAGAGGCTACCAAACAACCCCTTAGCTAAAATTGAATTTAATTTACAAAACCATCGTTCATTCTATGATCTGACACATCACATGAACTTTAGTTTCTGGCTGTTGTATGTCTCACCAATACCACTGCAGCCCTATAGCTTCTAAAATCTTCAAAAACTTGCTGATTATGCTTACCAGACGTCAGTATCAAACAGACTTTAAAAAACAATGTATAAAATGTTCCTATTCACTTGAATTTAGCAGGTAAATACGAGTTAATCTTGATTTCACATGAGAAAGGGTTAGTTAGTTAAACCAAGAAAGTAAAGGGGCTGAATGGGCCGATATACAAGGAAGAGAAAGAAAAAGGAGATATTAAATGAAGAGGGTCGAGAATCGAGATTGGGAAAATTACAAAAATGTTGTTTGACCAACTTGATTTACCAAAATGTCACCCTCATGCGTCCTTGGAATGGGCCTTCAACCATGGGATGCGTCGATGAATGGTACAGCGACACGTGTCCAGAATATTTGATGAGTTGGCGGCCGGCGCATCAAAGCCAAAAAGGTGGCTGATGGGTTGGTTTTAAGGCTTGGCTGACTCCTCAATTTTTTTTTCAACATGACTTTTTAATTTTATTAAATTTAGATACCAAGCCATAAGACCGACGCATCAGCCACCTTTTTTGCTTTGATGCGCTGGCTGCCGACTCATCAAATATTCTGGACACGTGTCGCTGTACCATTCATCGAAGCATCCCATGGTTGAAGGCCCATTCCAAGGACGCATGAGGGTGACATTTTGGTAAATCATGTTGGTCAAACAACATTTTTGTAATTTTCCCATCGAGATATTATTCATAAAAGACAAGTTTGGTAAATGATTTATTTTATCTTGTTGCCTATTTGTTAGCAAATAAAAGACAAGTTTGTTCTTGCTTACCAAGTTTTATGGTATAGTATAAATAGATGGTTAGGGTCATTGTATTTTGGTGTGGTTTCTCGTTCTTAATACTATTGAAAGAGTCAGTTGCCGGTTGACTCCAAAATCCCGTGTGTGTGTGATCGATTAAAGGGCGTGTGTGATCGATTAAAGGGCATGTGTCAACAAAAGCAACATACATTGTAGGATCAATTTATTCCAGATATATTAACGCCAAAATACTTGGTTATGAAAAGAAGATAATAATTTTCTCTTGCAACCTATGATCCATGTTGCAAAATGACATCTTTTTCCCTTGCTACATTTTCATGTATAAAAGGAGATCATAATATGCGACAATATATCATAAAATTCAAAAAGGTAAACCTCTAATCTTAATGAATTTTTCAACTTGACAATAACATACAAAATCTCTGCCAAAGCACTCGATAACACACTTAACTTCAAAGCACAAACCCTAATTTTAGGTCTAGAAAGCAACTAACAAACTGGTTTGGGCATTGCAGATACCTAAACCCTAAAATCCATAAATTAAACAATAATAAAAGAAAATTGACCTGAGAAGGAGGAGGAGCAACAGAAAAACCAAGGTCGGCGGCGATTGAGAGGGCATCGGACATACCACCAAGTCGCCGGAGAGGTTTTCTTCCCACCCAACTACCGTCGCTTCCTTGAATCGACGCCATTTCAGTTATATGACTTGTTATTTTGCGGATCCAACACTTTGTTTTGTGATCTTCGTGGCTGGCTGTCACCTTGGCCGGCTTAATTTTTAAATTCTAGAGTGGTCGTCGTTGAGGATTGAAAATTAAAGTTTTTAACCGTAGTATCATCGAATATCTAAAATGTAAAACTAGCAGTTTGGTCCTTGTACTATTAGCTATCTTTTATTTGTAGTCCCCTACTTTAAGTAGCATTAACAAATGGGGTTGGTGCCTTTGGAAATTGGAAACTACCTTTTTTGTAAGACAAATTTCTTGGGGTGTCCTTAAAGGCTTTGCTTTCTCTAACAGACTACCAACACCGTTGGATTTTAAGAACACTTAGGTAGCGTTTGGTATGAAGGAATAGAAGGCGGAATGGAATGGATTATTCCGATGGAATGAAAAGAAACATGTTTGGTTATCATGTGGTAATGGAATGGAGCATTACACATGGAATGCAAACCTTCCAAATATAACATTTTTCATTCCTTTGTAAGATGGTGTTTTTTTTTTCATTCCTTCAAGGAATGGAAAGAAATATTATTATTATTATTATTATTATTATTATTATTATTATTATTATTGTCGTCTTTAATAACCCACTGTCGTCATTTACCTCCGCTGTCACACGCCACCACCTCCGCCGCCACCAACGGGCGACACCACTACCGACACAACCACCATCGTTACTGCTGTCGCCGCCATCCACCCACCGTTGTCGTCACCCACTTTCCCCGCCACCACCACCACCCACCTCCACCCCAGCCGTCACCCACCTCCGCCCCTGCTGTCACCCGCCACCACCCACATCCGCCCCTGCTGTCACCCACCGCCGACACATCCGCCCCCGCCGTCACCCACCACCACCCACCACCCCCGCCACAACCACCATCCACCCCCGCCTTCACCCGCTACCACCTCCACCACCAACCACCACCTCTGGCGTCACCCACCACCATTGTCGTCGCCGCTACCTACCTCCCCTCCAACCACCTACCCCTGCCCCAGCCACCACCCACCTTTGTTGTCACCCACCATCACCACCTCCGACCACCGCTACCATTGCCACCTGTCACCACCCACCACCATCGACTACCATCACTCACCACCGATTTTATTCCTTCATCTGTTCTTTCCTACCAAACAATACAAATTAATAATTCATTTCATTCTCACATGGATACCAAACAAGACATGGAATGGTAATGATTCATTCCATTACATCGTCCATTCCATTCCCCCGTCCATTCCATTCCCTTGTCTATTCCATTACGCCATACCAAACAGACCCTTAGGTTTGGAAGTTGTGGATTTAAGTCTCACACATGACAAGGAGGCCCGGTTTTGGGCATGAGCAGGGCCGGCCCATAGGTCATTTAAGTAAAGCGAGGGTTTTGGGCCTCCAAAATTTTGAGAACTCCATTTAAAAAATATATATATACGAATTCAATATGGATATTAATATTAAATTTGATGGCACATGCAACTAATGCTATTGTATTGTAATGGTAAGGATCCCAAAGTGTCATTACCAAGACACAGGTTCGATTCCTGAGTATGTTTTTTTAATTTTGATACTTTTTTTGTGTTTTTTTTAAGGCGACAAGCCTCTTGAAGAGATTTAACATTTACATGTTCATCATAATCATCTTCATACTCACGCACATGGGTTTCATACTAAATCATGAAGATAACTCAAAATCCAACCATAAATCAACTTAAACACTATAGCATTAATAAGTATTCATTCCAATTTCAATCAAATTCACGGATTCATTCTAACCCCTTTTTATCCACAATCACTAGAACTCATAATTTAACTTACCACGTGATTGTTAGGGCTAGATGATGTAGAATCTTGATTCATGCAAGAGAGTTAAGGTTGGATTCTACTTCAATTCTTCAACATTCATCACCATGAGAAACCCTCTTGGCTCCTTGGCTTGCATCGACACCAACATCAGACTTATGTCTAATGTTTGTGGTCTTCCCCATTTAATCCAAACTTCACTTAAATGTGCAAGATTAACCCTTGTACTTTAGTTAATTTATTTCTTTTCTTTCTTGAGACTAAATAAAGCCCTTTGTGAGCATTATGCGATAAGTGGCGAAACGCGTAAGAGAGAGGCTTTATGGGGCTTTATATAACGTGAGTGTGTAGTGGGGTTATATATGTATGGGGCTTTATATATATGTATATATGTATGTATATGTGTGTGAGTGGGGAAGATATGGTAACGCCGTGATATAGATCGCGGGGAGGGGGGTAAAAAATTTAACCCATAGCGCCGGCCGTAGTGGTGTGGCCGGGCGCTATGGGGCGCCATGGCAGATTCCGGCGTGATGTCTCACCCCACTACGGACAGTCTAATAGATGTAACGCCCATAAATTCGTAAGGTCAAAACCACATTTAAAAAGGCTAAAAATTTGACCTTCATACTTCAACATAAATATTACCAAAAATACCCTTATGGTTAATTATGACATTCACAACCATCAAAACGTTGAAGACTACATTTGTGCAGACTAACGAACCACAACTACCAAGTTAACTTACTTACAAAAGACATTAAGTACAAATATCATTTTACAACCCAAAAAGAGTTTAGACCCGTTTGACACTAAACATAACCGGAAGCGCATAGTGGGCGTGAGGTGTAGTGTGTTCGATCCAAGCTTGTCGTCATCAAAGATGAGATTTACCAATCATACACAACACCAAAACGTTCATTAGTTGATTATACTAAACATAATCCTTAACTTTCATTTACTTATCATTATTCGACCCATTAACAAAATCACCATTTTGTTAACATCCTTGTTGTAACCATTCTTTCCGTTCTATCATCAATGCCGTTTACACGCATTCATTTTTAACATTTCATTAACATTCAAACATAGGAACCGTTCGACCCATCCGTAATGAGCCAAGGTTTAACCAACATCATAATTCATCATACAAGTCTTAATTGACCCATTCATAGCGGGTCAATACATACCATACATTATTAACACAATTTCATCATTTTGACCCGTTTATAACAGGTCTTTACTTAAACCGTTTCATCATCGTACTTTCCAACCATTTCGACCCATTTGTAACGGGTCATTACACATTCATTCCTCTTTCATTTTCTAATCATCTTTCAATACTCAACACATCAAATTTACCATGTTCTACAATACGACTTTGCACTAAGATTTATATACCAAGATTAACATTCATAATCTACATAAAGGATAAACAAAGTTCATATGAACCTATCGTGGTCTTGCGTTATTTGTGTCTTGGAATGGCTCGTGCCTTCCTCCTTCTTCGCTCTTATACATTACAACTTCACATATTTAGCTTTCATACAAATTCATTACTTATGCATTCTTTATTGTACATTATGGTGCTAAATTAACCTATACACTTCCATCATCATCATAATACATCGATTTAGCAAGCATTCGTGTCAAATCACAATTAAATTAATCAAGGCATTTCATCGAACACGTTGTGTGCGTATCATCTATAAAGCATAATGTACAAGTAAATTAAGCACATTTTCCACATTTCATTCATAAATTTACATAACCAAATTCCTAACTTTAAAAATCATCACTATATCCATATATCTTTTATTCTATATCAATTTCTCGCAATGTACTCATACCAAGTTACTCCAATCATTAACATTACACTAATTGCACATAATATTCTCTAAACTTGATCATTCTATAACATATAAGTGGGTTTTACCCAAATCATCAACATAGACAAAATTAAACATATCACAACTTCTACACATTGAAATTAACTGACATTCATGTTCATTTTCATAATACATTCACGGATTTAACATAACCTACTTCATCAATAACCATTAAATCATGAAATTCAACTTACTTGATGATAAGAACACTTAGGTGATCGAAAATCTTAGTACATGCATTATAACAAGCTTCAATTTCTTTTCAATTTAGCAGATTTGTGATAACAAGGGTTTTTCCCTTGTTCTCTTTGGATCTGATCGACACACTCACACACATCAGTGTGTGAGTTTGTGTTTTGTTATGCTTTAATAGTTCATCTTCCCACTTGTCCAACATTGGTCCCTCAAGTTTGATGTTTATATTATTAATGGCTAATAATCTATTCTTACTTAACTAACTAATAATATAAATAGCACATAAAAATTGGTGTGTTACAATAGATATACAAACTAGGTTAACTGATCTGAGTTAGTCAAATCTAGTTAAGTTATTTCATACATAGTTCTAGTATATGCCATATTTATTAAATATTAGATTTTTGGGCCATTTCATGTTGTTCTTGGTGGACAAAACGTTGGACTTCTGTTAACCATGTTTCAGTCTGTGAGGGTGCTTTTGCCAGCCTACTTAGACGATGGTTGATCTGAGTCCGAGAAATTGAAAACAACCACCAACATGTTAAATTTTCCGTTCTTTAAGCTTAATTATCAAATAAAACCTAGATTATAAAAAGTTAGTAGATAGTTAGTTACGGAATTTGGACAGGAAAAAGAGAAGTAAGGGTTGTTGATTTTGAATACCAGGCAACCACCTCTCCGTACACACACATGGACAAATGCATGCGCCATTGCACCTCAATGCACTATTTACATACCATCGCCTTGCGCCTACCTCAGGTGCAACAACCACACTCGAATGCCTAGAGGTGACCTCGTATGCTTTTGATAACCACTAGTAGGTACCTAGCAGTTTCTTTGAATCACGAAAGAACAATAATCCAACAAAAACATTTTTAGGACAAATGTTAAATACTTAACTTCCATGTGCCATCAACTTCCAGGAACATGTTTGTATTAGATCACATAGGGCCAAATCTAAATATTGAAATGTTTTAATCTAAAGATTGCTAATTAATTGCATACATAAATAAGTATTTACAATCTATACAAGTTTAAAGAAGTAACCCCCATCTACTTCCGTTTTTCTTAAAAAAAAGGTTCAATATCTTCTTTCATGCGTACAAAAGTAATAATAAAAGGTGGTGTAGTTATATTATGAATATGAACAAATACAACTATGTAAGAGTTTTAAGTAGGAAACCCGATCTCAATAAGGAAATCAAGATAGTATTGACACCAAAAATCTTACAAATCGTTTTTTAGTCTCAATCACGATATTAAGATACAAGCCTACACTAATAGGCTAATACGAGACTATTCTAAGCTCGTTATCCTAGTATGCATGAAAACTCAAAATGTAGACTTTCCATATTAGGTTAAATACTTGAAAAACATGCTTAAAGACGTTAACATAATGTTGGTGAGTTTCCAGGTTTGTATTGTGCATTCAGAGTAAGTGAAACTCAATTAGGGCAAATTGGTGAGATCTCATGTGAAGAACACAAAGGCATAAATGGGTTGGTGGGTGCTTCAAGTTTTGGAAAAAAAAAAAGGAAGGATGGGTTGACCCAAATGAAGTTCTTATTACATCAAAGATATCACCATATCAAGAACCAAAGTTCGGGATCAGCATACAATCACACCAAGAGAAATATGTGCAAGTTGATGAGCTCAAATAGCAAATACCTCATCCACTATTTTGCACAAGTGATAGCTAACTCGTGATGAAACACACTTTTGCTTCATCACAAGATAAGGCATATCACTATAAGGACCACTTTGTTTGGAAGAATCGGCGTACTTTCAGCAGACTATATGTGACAACTATGACTTGTTTGGATGATTGTCATATTCACTACTTGTAACACCCCAATCCGGTTAGGGCTGACGTGTCACAATCTCAGAGGTAGCCAGAGACAAAAAGCATACTTTCCTTTATTTCAAAGGTCTGAATTTTAGTAGAACATCCTAAAGTGTAAAATCTAGCTTCCTTGTATAACGTCCTAAGTATTTCTTAATATCATCAGATAACATCCTAAAGTTTTATTCCACTTTCTCAGTCCCACGCCAAAGTAACCTGTGAACCTGTTGGGGAAGAAGGTTTACAGAATAAGCCAAATGCTCAGTACAGAATAATAGGCTGGAGTAAAAATGGTTTTCGCTAAAACATTTTTGGTAAAACAATTTCAGTAACTAACTAACTATAACGAAAAATGTCGCAGCCCCCAATCCCTAATCCCTGGGAACGGGCGGCCGCGAGCCAATTGCGGTGGTATCGTGTATTGTCTAATTTGGCAGCGGAAATTTTCATCAGGACCGTAGTTAGGAAATATTTGATCAGAGTAAAATACCACATTTTCATAACATTAATCACATGGGATAAAACCCAAGTTCGCAGTACACACGTTTTCATAGGAATAAATCATATTTTATTAATAAAACATCTATTTTATTTTAGGTAACTTTATTGCCACTTTTCTAAGTCTTCAGTGCTGTCCAGCTGGCTTCTATTTGGCTTTCACAGTTTGTTACCTGAAACGCGTTTTAAAAAACATTTGTCAGTGGGAAATACTGGTGAGTGAATCCCAGTTTAATCAAGTTTAAAAAAAAAAACCATTTCACAGTATTGAGGGCAATCTCGCAATTACATTTGTTTCCAAGTTATATCAATTAACATCCATGGTACTGTCAGACCCGACTTGTGGAAATGTTACTCCTTGACCAGGTGGTAAAAATTTTGTATACAAAACCCCAACATACTCATGATAATTGTATTCTTACAAATACTCAATAACTGCTTAATATACATTTAATTGTATGAGGTTTTGTAAAAACAGTTAACAAAAGGTTTACAAAAAGTGGATCAACTCACATTGCTGTCTTAGATTATCCTTTAGGGTTTCCTGGTGACAATCTATAATTTACACAAATGCACACGCGTTAGTATAATAACCCATTTTAACATTAGTAATACCCTCCCCGAGACGGCATTCCAACGACTACGTCGGGCAGAACCACGACAGCCGTTACGGAACCCTAGATCAATCGGGCAGCGTATCTAATACGTATCCAGGGGTTATAATACTTACAACGGAGCAGAACTTCGCTATTTAGGGGGGTATAATACCCGAGTATTATGCCTATTATCAGAGAATTCGTTGAGAATGAAAAGAATTGAGCGACGGAAAATGAAATCCCGAGGCCTTCTTTATATAGGGCCTGATTCTGACTTTTACGCGGCCCGCGTAAATGTTAACACAGGGCTACGCGGCCCGCGTCAAACCCTGGTCAATGCGTAGGTGATCCGGATCAGCAACTAGACTCGCCAAGATGATGACACGTGTCATCACCGGGCTGCGCCACATCTTTGATCTCTAGCGGCCCGCGTAAGACCCTTATGAGGTCTACGCGGCCCGCGACAAACCCAAAATCTTGATTTTTGATTATTTTTAATATTATTTAGGGTATTCGGGGTCCGTTTTCACGTATGGGGTGCATTTTAGGACATATTGGGATATTTTAAAATATATTAGGGTGTTGGAAAATAATTCAAGGGTGCCGGTTTTCTTTAAGGTTGTTATATCCTCCCCACCTTGTTTTAGAGCTCGTCCTCGAGATCTACTGGAACAAGTGCGGATATTTTCTTTGCATTTCAGATTCAAGCTCCCATGTATACTCAGGTCCTCTTTTAGAGTCCCACTTCACTTTGACTAGAACTAATCTCTTGTGCTTGAGGTTCTTGACTTTCCTGTCTTCATTCTGTAGAGGCCTTTCTACGAATTTGAGTTGTTCATTTACCTCTATATCCTTAAGAGGCATTACTAGTGATTCATCAGCTAAGCATTTCTTGAGATTAGATACATGAAATACATCATGTATTCCTGCCATTTCCTCTGGCAGTTGTAGCTGATAGGCTACAGGTCCTATTTTTCTAATAATCTCAAAAGGTCCAACATACCTGGGACTTAGCTTTCCTCTTTTGATGAATCTTACTGTTAGGGGTCATTTTCTTAACATACGTATCCTGACCAATATCCTGCCTTTGTTTGTTTATTTGTGATCAGAATGCTGGAAGAGGGTATTGCTAATATCTTGGGCGATATCCTGAGGCTTATTGAATTAACCACGTGCAGGTTAAGGGCTGAGGCTTGCTAACGGTCAAGAGGACTTCTTCTCCTCAAGACTCGGACGAATTTGTTGAGAAAGAGACGTTGAGCCCGAAAGACCAGGTCTACAACGTTCCAAGAAGGAATATTCGGTGGATCCCGCAAGTTTAGGGTAGTTAGTTATTTTATCTTTACTATAAATAGATGAGGTCGGATCAGCTTAGAACACAACAATTCACACTTACACTCTCGAACACTTTCACTCTCTAGCTAATTGCTAACACCGCACTTGTATTTCATTTTCATTGTAACACTTAGTCGATCCGTACCACATCTCGCACTGTATCCTGATTTTTGAAGCAATTGAAGAACAAGGCAGCTGCGATTGTCAGCTCCCGAGGTTTTATGCCGGCGATCTAGATTGATCAAGGGCTTTCCTCGTACATCTCGTGTCGTTTACTTTATTTTCGCTCATTGTTTGATCATAGATACAGCTCAATATCCTGAGCCGTATCCTGAGTACTGTTTTTCCAAATAACTTAACAAGTATATTTTCAACACACTTTCTAGCACACTACCTCACTTAACTAATTTGATCACTTAATTACTTCGGTAATTTTTGACCAAAACAATTTGGCGCCCACCGAGGGGCAAGTGGTGCTCTCTTTACTAAAAATTTTTGTCAAATCGCTAATCGGTTTTCTATTTTCAAAACTTTTTGCCACATTGTCCATAATGGCCTCAAGATCAAACATGAGTTCCTCTACTGTGTCTGCTATGACTTCTGCTACTACCGGTTCGGTGCTTCCACCACCTCCTCCAAGGATGCCAGCCTCTACACAATCTCAAGATGTTATCCCAACTCGGAGTGTCCAGGGATCTGCTCCCGTTTTAGCTTCTAATGATGAAATTTTAACCTTATTTGGAAGTGTGCAGGAACAAATGAGGCAGCAACAGGAAACAAACCAAATGCTTTTGAGGGAAATACAACTCCTGAAGGCTGGCTCGAGCAGATCTGCGGAGGACAATGTCACTCCGTTACACCCCAGAGCATTGAACTTTAGTTCAGCTGTATATACCGAGGATAATAGGGGGAATATCGTGCCCAGTCTTCCTCAGAATCATACTCCTGAAATACCCTCCTTGGTCAGGATGTCAACCATAAGGAGCTCAGGATATGCTTCGGGATATGGGCAGAATCCTCCAACTGGTAACGTGTCTAATAATAATAATACTCATGCTGCTAACAGTGGTGGATCTTTGCAGGATACAGGTGTGACATCAGCACTTACTAGGGAACTTCAGAAGTTAAAGGACATGATATCTAGTGTACCTGGGGTGGTCCAACCGATCCCGGAAGTGTCTCAAGACAGCCACAAGATATCTCGTTTCGCGTATCCTATCTGTGATGCTGAGATCCCAAAGAGATTCCAAACCCCCAACATGAAGCTTTATGATGGGACTACGGATCCTGAGGAGCATATTGCCCAGTATAGGGAAAGAATGGAGATTAACCCTATCCCTCCGGAGCTCAAGGAAGCGTGCTTGTGCAAGGGATTTGGTTCTACTCTAACAGGATCAGCCTTAAAATGGCTGTTAAACGTTCCTCCTCACTCAATTACTTCATTTGCTCATTTGGTTAATTTATTTAACAGTCAATTTTCTTGTAGTCGGAGTTTTGAGAAACTAACCAGTGATCTTTACAGGATAACTCAAGGGCCTCAGGAATCCTTGAGGGATTATGTGAACAAATTTAGTCGAGAATCCTTGGATATCCCACGTCTTGATGTTGCAACAGCTGTGCAAGCTTTTAAGATGGGATTACAAAAGGATTCTCAGTTTTATCAGGATCTTGTAATGAATCCCTGCAGGAATCTCGATGAAGCTCGTAACAGGGCTCTGAGATATATCCGTCTGGAAGATGACAAGAAGATGCAAGAAAGGATGAACTCATCCAACACTTATGAATCGACTAATAGGAAGTCAGAATCCTCATTTAAGTCATATCGGCCTAAGCCATATGGTAGAAATGAAAACAAGAGAGTGAATGCTGTCGAAGATGAGGATCCTGAAGAGTATCCTGAGTTGTCTGAATATTGCTTTTCTGTTAATATTCCTGAATTGATGTATGCTATGCAGGGTCTAGGAGACAAGGCTAGATGGCCTCGAAAGAATCAACAAAAGGCTGACTGGAAAGATAAGTCAAAATGGTGTGCTTTCCACGAAGATTTCGGACATATGACTGAGGATTGCATTGCTTTAAGGAAAGAAATAAGCTATCTTCTAAGCAAGGGATATCTGAAAGATCTCTTGGGAAAAAAGAAGAATAAGGGTCAGGATACTGACAAGGATCCTGAACGAGCAGCATCACCACCCTCGGATGCCAAGATAATCAACTTCATTTCGGGAGGATCCGACATTTGTGGGACCTCGTATTCGGCAGCAAAGAGACATGCAAAGGAAGCTAAGGCCGAAAGGGGAGACAAACCTGTCAGGATGACTACCCTCACGACTGACAAAGTGATCACTTTTGATGCAGATGACAGAGATACTGTCCAGGATCCTCACCATGATGCTCTGGTAATAACGTTATATGTGGCTAACCATTTTGTACGCAGGATATTGGTTGATAATGGCAGCTCCGTCAACATAATCCAACTAGAAACTCTGAAGAGAATGAATGTATCTCTAATGGATATCACTTCAAAGTCTACCGTGCTTGTTGGGTTCAGTGGAGAGGCTAGAAACACAGTGGGAGAGATAAAGTTGCCAGTATACGTTGAAGGAGTCAATTCGATACAACGTTTCTGTGTGATGGATTCTCTATCCTGCTATAACATCATATTGGGAAGACCGTGGATTCACGATATGAAGGCCGTGCCATCAACATATCACCAATGCATCAAGATACCTACCCCTTGGGGAGTGGTCAAAGTTGATAGTGATCAGCAGGAGGCGAAAGAGTGCTACTCATCCTCGATGAAATCCTCAGCCAAACCTAGTGCAGCATAGCAATTAAAGACGCGGGCCTAGGATATTGTGGAGGATCCGGAGCAGGATGTGAAGAAAGTTATCCTGGACCAGGATAACCCCGATATTTCGGTGCTCGTAGGGACCAATATCCCTCAGGATATTGAAGAGCAGTTAATTAACTTTTTAAAATGCAGGATGTCAACATTTGCATGGAAGCATGAGGATATGACAGGCATATCCAAAGATATTATCACTCACAAGCTTGGAATTGATAAGTCATTCAAGCCTGTGCAACAAAAAAGAAGGAAGTTTGCTCCTGAGCGGAACACGATTATCCAGGAGGAAGTTGAAAGATTATTAAAGTCAAGAATGATCAGAGAAGTTAAGTTCCCAAGGTGGCTAGCAAACGTGGTTGTAGTACAGAAGAAGAATGGGAAATGGAGAGTTTGTGTAGACTACACAGACTTGAACAAAGCCTGTCCTAAAGACCCATTTCCTCTTCCCCATATTGATGCAATGGTAGATGCCACTGCCGGGCATGAAATGCTGACCTTCATGGACGCATCCTCAGGATTTCAACAGATCCAAATGGAGCCTTCTGACCAGGAGGATACCGCCTTCATGACGCCAACAGGTATTTATTGTTATACAGCTATGCCTTTTGGTTTGAAAAATGCAGGTGCAACATACCAAAGATTGGTGAACATGATGTTCAAAGACAAACTGGGGGACACCATGGAGGTATATATCGATGACATGGTGGTGAAATCTAAAAAGTCTGGGGATCACCTCCAAGATATCAAAGGAGCATTTGATATCCTGGATCACTACAACATGAAGCTAAATCCTGCTAAATGCCATTTCGGAGTGGGGGCAGGGAAGTTTCTTGGATATATGGTGACAAAAAGGGGGATAGAAGCAAGCCCAGAGCAGATCAAAGCTATCCTAGACATAAAATCACCCTCAAATATGAAGGACGTACAAAGATTAAAAGGCCGGGTAGCAGCTCTAAACAGATTTATCTCAAGATCCTCAGAAAAATGCAAAGACTTCTATGATATCCTAAAGAAGAACAAAAGATTCGAATGGGGGGAAAAGCATGAAGCAGCCCTGCAGGATTTGAAACGGTATCTTTCAACCGCACCTCTATTGATGAAGCCCGAAAATGGTGAACCACTATCCCTGTACCTTGCTGTGTCAGGGAATGCTGTAAGTGCCGTTCTTATAAAAGACCATGAAGGTCAGCAATATCCTGTTTATTATGTTAGTAAAAGTTTGTTAGATGCTGAAACTAGGTATTCTCATTTAGAAAAATTGATATTAGCTCTAGTCATGGCATCAACGAAACTTAGGCATTATTTCGAGACACATAGGATACATGTTAAAACAAATTATCCTGTCAAAAATGTGCTTAGGAAACCAGAGATGTCAGGCAGGATGGCCAAGTGGTCAATAAAGTTGAGTGCTTATGATTTAGTATATGAACCTAGAAGTGCCATAAAATCTCAGGCTTTAGCTGACTTTGTGGCTGACTTTAGTAGTGACATTCAGGACGAGGTAGACCTAGAAGTTCAACAGTTAGGAGAATCCTCAGGATCCTGGACATTATATACTGACGGTGCATCTAATGTAAGAGGAATAGGATTAGGAATACTACTAAAATCGCCACAGGGGGACATATTACCCCAGGCTATTAGGTGTGAATTTCCTGCTACTAATAATGAAGCAGAGTATGAGGCTTTAATTGCAGGATTAGAGTTGGCTAAGAGCATGAGTATCAAAAATTTGCAAGTGTATGTTGACTCTTTGTTAATTACTAACCATTTTAATGGATCCTATGCAGTTAAGGGTGAGAAATTAATCGAATATCTCGATATTCTCAAAAAATTAGCAGGATATTTCGATGTTTTTATACTTGAACAGGTACCAAGGGAGGATAATGCTGAAGCGGATGCCCTAGCAAATTTGGGATCATCGATCAGGATACCTGAAGGGACGCAAATACCAATATTACATGTCTTATATCCTGCAACGAATCCTCAGGATAAAGAAGTAGCTAGTATACATAATCCTGGAGCAGAACATCCTGAGGAGGATCCTAAATCCTGGACGGCTCCAATCATGAGATATCTCAAAGAAGGACACATCCCTGGAAACGAAAATCCTAAGGCATTTAGGATGAAGGTATCACGATTCACTATTATAAATAATATTTTATACAAGAAATCTCTTGCAGGACCGTATTTGAGATGCTTGGAGGATCCTGAAGCCAAAGAAGTACTTCAGGATATACATGAAGGGGATTGTGGTAACCATGCTGGGGGCAGATCGTTATTCTCAAAAGTATTAAGGACAGGATATTATTGGCCAACAATGAGGAAGGATGCAGCAGAACATGCTCGAAGATGTGACGCATGTCAAAGACATAGTAACATACTGCATCAACCGGCTGAACCATTATATCCTATTGTTTCCCCTTGGCCATTTATGAAGTGGGGTATGGATATAGTGGGAAAGCTACCAAAAGCTCCGGGAGGAAAAGTCTTTATGCTAGCAATGACGGATTATTTCTCTAAATGGGTTGAAGCAGAAGCATTCGTTCAAGTAAGAGACCAAGAAGTAGTATCCTTCATCAAGAGAAATATCCTGACCAGATTCGGAGTACCAGCCGAGATAATTTGCCACAATGGTTCTCAGTTCATAAGTAAGAGGACTACAGACTTTTGCAAGAGTTGGGGAATCAAAATGATTACGTCTACTCCGGTACATCCTCAAGCAAATGGACAAGCAGAATCCTCAAACAAAATAATTGTCAATAACTTAAAGAAAAGGCTTGGAGCTAAAAAAGGAAGATGGGCAGAAGAATTACCCTTTGTTTTATGGGCTGATAGGACAACGGTAAAGAATGCAACAGGTCAAACCCCATTTTCGTTGGTGTTTGGAGCAGAAGCAGTGATTCCAACGGAGATGACAATACCTACTGCAAGATCTATCTTAAGTGATCCTGAGCAGAATCCCGAAGCCTTAGGTCAGGATTTAGACACTATAGATGAAAAGAGAGATGCGGCAAGGCTAAGGATGGCAGCATATCAACAGAGAATATCCAGGGCATATAACAAGAATATTAGAACCAGAAGATTTAAGATTGGAGATTGGGTGTTAAGAAAGGCTTTTCAGAATACTACTAATCCTGCCGATGGCAAGTTAGCCCCAAAATGGGAAGGACCATATGAAGTTGAATCCGAAGCAGGGAAAGGAGCATATAGACTCAAGAACATGGAGGGGGATATGCTACCGAGATCTTGGAATGCTATACACCTTAAGCTCTATTTCAAGTAAGTTAGAATTTAATTTCTAACTCAGGATGGTATGAATTCTATCTTTTTTAAATATGTTTGGTTTAATTTGTTCTTTGTAACCTGATACTGACTTAAGCATCGGAGGGGTGTTAGCCAAGCTAACACCCGCCTTAGTTTACATTTGTTTTGCAAGATATGTTTCAGGATATAGCTCCAGGATATGCACTCAGGATAACTCAGAAGATTAGAGGATTGGCCCCCTCTCTCACGTTTAAGGGATACTGATCCCTTCACAGGTTTAAAGGTATTCACCTTTCTTCCGAATTGGGTTTAAACACCCCGCCTGGAGCGCAAGTTATTCAGGGATAGTTCAAGGTGGCGGGACCAGTCCATGTAAAAGTGGCTGACAATTTCGTCACTATTGGCTATATCCTGAATCCTAACGGTATATGAGGATTGATCACCCTCTCTCACGAAAGGGTATTTTCATACTCTCTAAGGTTTAAAGGTTTTCACCTTTCTAAGTCTTGGAGTTTATACACTCCCGCCTGTAGCGCATGAAAAATTGGGATTTTCCCCAGGATACAAAGGATTTATCTCCAGAACATCCTTGGGTTATACCCTCGGGACGTGAAAAATTGCTTATGCCATGAAAACTGACATTAAGTAGATTTCTAAGATACTTGAAGACATTGTACACAGGGGACATCCCTGCCAAGATGGTTGTGTAAGGCTAAAAGAATGAAGTTTGCGACTAATGCACTAAGTACTTTGCACTGGGGACATCTTCGTTGGAAGAGTTGCAAAGGGATTGAAGTTCGGTAATAGGTTTATATCCTATGTCTGGTATGATCTTTCCTTTGTAAGCCTCATTTAAGTTTTTAGTAACATTATGTTAAGTATCCTGACATATATCCTCAAAGTCCTTTTAAGGATATTTGATTAGGATGTTTGAAACTAGTATTGGCCTGGAACTTTGATCATCATCAAAACTTGGTTTTGAAGAGATAAACTATTTTTTACTTTCTAAAGAAATTTTTATAAAGTTAAAGGAACGTCTGGAAGATCTATTTAATAAAAGGCTTTTGCAGTATGTTTCTGAGCATACTGGTCAGGATATTTTGTAAAATAACAGTATGAAATTTTTACAAAGCCAAGACTTACACTAAACAATGCAAGGTAACAGAAAATGAGTCAAAAGATAGTTATATTATTAACAAGTCAAAAGTTGTGCTTTTGGTTTCACCTTAAACTAAGGTCCATCCGCCAAAAGCACAATTAGTTTTTACCATATTTGTGTAACGGTTGCAGGATCTGTCTCAAAACAGGACCCGTCCACCTACAACCGTTACTATGTTCAAAACAAGTTATACTAATCGATGACCAAAGGCTTCATCCTAAAACCTAGGACCCATCCACCTTTGGTCATCACATTGTTCTAGTGCAGGAAATGTAAATTGTTCAAAGAAAGGAAGAGTAAATTGTTTATGCAACCACAACCATGAAATTAAAAAGTGGGCTCCGGCCTTGGCACGTATATCCATCATCGCCCACTCTGCTGCCTAAGGGGCAGCACCCTCTTGAACAGCAACCTCCTTGCCAGCATTCGCCCCAGCATCACCCTCGGGATTCTTCTCAGCACCATCACCGGCATTGGCAACCTCCTCTGCCACCTTAGAAGGCTCTTCACCAGTATGTTTTGCAGGATGAGCAGCGGGATGACCTCCGAGGCCCTGTAGTTTCTCTTCCCAAGCCTTTACATTCCAGGAAGGGCATTCAAAACCCAGATCCATGGCCTCATAAGCCATCCTTATCCTGGCTTGGAGAAGAGAGACGACCACCGAAGCTTTTAGGCTATCCCGGTATGAGCTCATATTCTGCTGATATTGGAGAAGAGCGGCGTCTAGCTTGGCTTGAGCATCCTCATTAGCTTTGTGGAGGGCGGCTTGATGTTCCTGAGTCATTGCCTTGTATTTGTCTTCGTAGTGCTGGGATTTGGCAGCCGCAATGGTTCCCTGGTCAGCTATGGTGGCTTGAGCTTTCTCCAGCTGGATCTGCAACATCTTGTTAAGTCCACAAGCGTCTTCGTATAAGTGCATAAGACGATCCAGACCCTGTCGATAAAGACACAGGTATTAATGTGAAAAATAAGCAGGATAAAGACTAACATACTTGTACAGGATATCGGAAAGAAAATTCTACCTGTTTGAGGAATGAGGTGGCTTCGTTAAACCCATGATTCTCAAGAGAGAATGTTTCAGAAACAGCTGGGGAGTCAGTCTCCTTTCTCTTCCGAGAGCTGGATGCCCTGGTCCTGGATGCCGGAGGACCTTTGGGGGCTGAAACAGTCTTTGAGGAAGTAGGCTTTGGTGTAGCAGATGGCTTTGTCTTGGATTCTTGTTTGGTGGGTTCAAGGCTGGAGTAGCAATCTAACTCATCAAGTTCGAAACCTTCAAGGTTGACGACTGGTACTACATAAGGGAAGATATTCTTAAAACTCTTTATATTTTTGAAAAATAATTAACATATGAAGATGTGCTTACCAGACATTTCTGAGCTTGATTTTTGATGAGGATCTGTGAGAGACAGGGAAAAAGTTCTTTCACTGGCAGGAAGACGGTAGATTTCCTTGATCTTGGATTCGGATTCTGCGCTAGGAGGCACTAAATCTCTGAAATTCGCTGCATAAAAACATCAGAATATAAGTCCGGGATACAGTTTGAAGATATGATTGGGGATATTCCTAAAACCCTAAATCCTACCCTTGGTTAACCATTTAACCGGTAGATCGAAACCCTTATCAATGGAGTCTCTTTTGACGAAAAAGAATTTTCGTCGCCATCGATCCTCATTCTTGGTGGCTTTAAGGACCAAAGGGTTCTTGATGGAGAACAGAAGATAACGGTGATTGCCATGAGATCTCAACCGGTATGCTACGGGAAGGTCCTCAACAAGTAGGTTAGGAAAATGACGAGATTTGATTTGATCCAACACTATCAAGATTCGCCAGACCATTGGCATAACTTGGGCATAACTAAGGCCGGTGAGGCCGAAAAAGCTGGAGATAAAGGGTGGAAATGGATACCGGAGTCCAAGAGAGAAAGGATAAGCGAAAAAACAAACCCACTCGTCGGATGATGCATCCGATCGGGCTTCCTTGTCAAAGGGGCGAAAGACCGTTCCGGTGGGAAAGGCACCGGAGTCTTTGAGAGCAGCAATATCAGCATTATTGAAGCAGCAAATCTCCTTTGCTGGATCGGTGATAAAGTTTTGACTTATGAGGGTTGAGGCTGACCGGTCTGAGCGGGATTTCGTTCGTGGTGCCATTGAGCAAATTAAGAAAAATTAAAGAAAGGAGATTAGAAAAGAAGATACCTGATGCTTGCTCGCAGATAAGGATAACCGAGACAAGGAGTCCCTCGGTTAATATAGGATGAATATTGGGGGGTAAAAAGTAAATAATGCCTTGGAAGTTGCACCGCTGTCATTTCAAGAGTCTAGTCATATTAATTACCTTAAGTTATGGGATAAGATTTTTGAAATATATCCGTTGGATTGGTATCCCAACTGATATATTTGGGGACAATTGTTAAGGGTCATTTTCTTAACATACGTATCCTGACCAATTTCCTGCCTTTGTTTGTTTATTTGTGATCAGAATGCTGGAAGAGGGTATTGCTAACATCTTGGGCGATATCCTGAGGCTTATTGAATTAACCACGTGCAGGTTAAGGGCTGAGGCTTGCTAACGGTCAAGAGGACTTCTTCTCCTCAAGACTCGGACGAATTTGTTGAGAAAGAGACATTGAGCCCGAAAGACCAGGTCTACAACGTTCCAAGAAGGAATATTCGGTGGATCCCGCAAGTTTAGGGTAGTTAGTTATTTTATCTTTACTATAAATAGATGAGGTCGGATCAGCTTAGAACACAAGAATTCACACTTACACTCTCGAACACTTTCACTCTCTAGCTAATTGCTAACACCGCACTTGTATTTCATTTTCATTGTAACACTTAGTCGATCCGTACCACATCTCGCACTGTATCCTGATTTTTGAAGCAATTGAAGAACAAGGCAGCTGCGATTGTCAGCTCCCGAGGTTTTATGCCGGCGATCTAGATTGATCAAGGGCTTTCCTCGTACATCTCGTGTCGTTTACTTTATTTTCGCTCATTGTTTGATCATAGATACAGCTCAATATCCTGAGCCGTATCCTGAGTACTGTTTTTCCAAATAACTTAACAAGTATATTTTCAACACACTTTCTAGCACACTACCTCACTTAACTAATTTGATCACTTAATTACTTCGGTAATTTTTGACCAAAACACTTACTACTCCTTTCCAAGGAGAGACCTTCAACAATACTTTGTCTCCTACTTGAAATTCCAATGGTTTTCGTCGGTTATCAGCATAGCTCTTCTGTCGATCACGTGCTGCTTTCAGTCGTTCCTTAACCTGAATGATCTTGTCAGTTGTTTCTTGTATATCTCAGGTCCAGATAGTTGTTTTTCCCCAATTTATACCCAACAGACTGGGGTTCGGCACTTTCGTCCATAAAGTGCTTCGAATGGTGCAGCATTGATACTAGTGTGATAACTATTATTATAAGAAAATTCTATTAAAGGTAAGTGATCGTCCTAATTACCTCCGAAATCAATTACACAAGCTCTAAGCATGTCTTCCATTGTCTGAATTGTCCTTTCACTTTGTCCGTCCGTTTGAGGATGATAAGTTGTGCTTAGATTTAACTTGGTTCCCATTGCCTTTTGGAAACTTGGCCAAAAATGAGAGGTAAAACGGCTATCTCTATCAGAAACAATTGATAAAGGAATTCCATGTAATGAAACTATTTCATTTACATATAATTTAGCTAGATATTCCATACTGAAAGTTTCTTTCATTGGTAGGAAATGAGCTGACTTGGTTAGCCTATCTACAATCACCCAGATTGTATCGTTACCTTTTCTTGTTTTGGGTAATTTGGTAACAAAATCCATTGTTATCAATTCCCATTTCCACACTGGCATTTCTAACTGTTGTAACAAACCTGAGGGTTTATGGTGTTCAGCTTTAACTTGTGAACAAGTTAAACATTTAGAAACATAGGCCGCTATGTCCTTTTTCATTCCTATCCACCAGAAATTCTTTCTTAAATCCTGATACATTTTATCACTTCCTGGATGCATCGTATACTTAGACTTATGGGCTTCTTCTAATATATGATGACGTAGGTTTCCTAATTTAGGTATCCACATTCTCTTCTTATGGAATCTCCAAATTCCATCTGTTCCTTGTTCTAATTCCTTAATCATACCTTTTAGTTTTTCAGTATCATCCTTGATTACTGATTTTTGTGCTTTTCTAATTTGATCATTTAAATCTACTTGTAGATTTAATTTAAGAGAACGTACCCTTTTTGGCTTTTCATGATACTTTCGGCTTAAAGCATCTGCCACTACATTTGCTTTTCCTTCATGATACTGGATATCACAATCATAATCACTAAGCATCTCCATCCAGCGTCTTTGTCTCATATTCAACTCCTTTTGCCCGAAAACATATCTTAAACTTTTATGATCAGTGAATATGGTAAACTTACTACCATAAAGGTAATGTCTCCAAATCTTAAGGGCAAAAATTATAGCTCCTAATTCTAGATCATGGGTTGAATAATTCTCTTCATGATTCTTAAGTTGTCTAGATGCGTAAGCTATAATCTTTTGGCGTTGCATCAACACACATCCATAACCTAACTTAGAAGCGTCACAATATACTACAAAATCTTCAGTTCCTTCTGGTAATGCTAGTATGGGTGCATGGGTTAATCTTTGCTTAAGAATTCTAAATGATTTTTCTTGTTTTGGTCCCCATTCAAATTTAATGGATTTACAGGTTAACTTAGTTAAAGGAATGGCTATTCTAGAAAAATCTTGAATAAATCTTCTATAATAACCGGCCAATCCTAAGAAACTTCTAACCTCGGTTGGTGATTCAGGTGTTTTCCATTTGGTAATCGCCTTGATCTTTGTTGGATCCACATGAATTCCTTCATGATTAACTAAGTGTCCAAGAAACTGTACCTGTTCTAACCAAAACTCGCACTTTGAAAATTTAGCATAAAGCTTTTCCTTTCTTAATAGACTTAGAAGTGCGTGCAAATGCTTTGCATGTTCCTCTTTACTCTTAGAGTAAATTAGAATATCATCTATGAAGACAATTATGAATTTATCCAAATATGGCTTACATATTCGGTTCATCATGTCCATAAATGCGGCTGGGGCATTGGTTAAACCAAATGGCATGACAGTAAATTCATAATGGCCATACCTTGTTCTAAACACGGTTTTAGGAATGTCCTCTTCCTGTACCTTTAATTGATGATATCCTGGCCTTAGATCGATTTTAGAGAAAAATCGAGCTCCTTGCAGTTGATCGAACAGATCATCGATTCTCGATAATGGGTACCGGTTCTTGATCGTGACCTTGTTTAATTCACGGTAATCAATGCACATACGCATCGATCCGTCCTTCTTTTTAACGAATAAAATCGGCGCTCCCCATGGCGATGAGCTTGGTTGTATGAATCCTTTTTCCAACAATTCATCTAATTGTTTCTTCTGTTCCTGCATTTCTGCGGGTGCCAATCGGTAAGGTGCTTTAGCAATTGGTGCTGTTCCTGGCAGTAGATGGATTCTGAATTCAACTGCCCTGTCTGGCGGTAGTCCTGGCAATTCTTCTGGAAATACATCTGAAAACTGAGACACTACTGGAATGTCTTTTATTTCCTTTCCTTTAGTGTTAGTGATTATAGAAATCAAATACACTATAGACCCTTTTCTTATATAGCTTGCAGTTTTCATCACAGAGATGAATTTCGTGGATCTAGATGGTTTATCACCTTTAATTGTGATCTTTTCACCCTTTGGTGAATTTACTTAAATAGACTTTTGATCACATAAAATACTGGCTTTATTGGCTATTAACCAGTCCATTCCTAATACAATATCAAATCCTGCCAGATTCATGGGATAAAGGTTTACAATAAACTTTTGATTTAAAATTTCTATTCTTGCTCCCTGCAAGATTTCATAAATCCTAACAGTTTCTCCATTAGCTGACTCTACGAGACATTCTTGTGGTAGTTTAGTTAATGACTGATTTAGAAGTTTGCAAAACGAAGTATTAATAAAACTTTGGTTGGCACCAGAGTCAAATAATACCTAAGCAAAAACATCATTAACTAAAAACGTACCAGCTATCACGTCTGTAATCATCTTAGCTTCATCTGCAGTCAGAACGAATGCTTTAGCATTTTTAGTGTTCCTGTTGTTCGCAGCTGGAGCCAATTTCGGACAATTCGGCTTGATGTGACCTTTTTCTCCACAGTTGAAGCACAATCCATTACTGGATTTTCTCCTGCAATCTTCTTCCTTGTGTCCTGGTGCCTTAAAGAAATTGCAAAGAGTGGAGCATTTTCCTGAATGCTTTTTCTTGCAGACCTTGCAGAATGGTGCATAGGTAGAACCTATATTCCTACGATTGTAATTCCCAGAACGGAATTCTTGGGTAAGCCTTTGGGTTAGGTTTCTCCTCTGGTCTTCTTCTCTAGTACGAATTAGTTCATCTGTCAAGGTATTTGCTAGTTCTACAGCTTCTTCTATAGTTTGGGGTCTAGCTGCCTTGACTACATGTCTAATCTCTCCGATTAATCTCCATATGTAACGGGAGATTAGCACTGGTTCAGGTGATGCAAGGGTTGGTATTATTCTAGCATATTCAAAGAATGTAGTAGTATAACCCTTACTATCTACCCCGGTCATCCTAAGGTTTATGAACTTATTAGCTATCTGTTCCTTTTCATTGGGAGGGCAGAATTTCCTTTCTACCATATTCTTAAATTCCTCCCATTCCATGTTGTATATCCTATCACTTCCTTTTGATTGGAGGATAGTGTTCCACCATTCTAAGGCTGAGTTTTTAAATAAATTAGAGGCAAACATTATCTTGTCTTCTTCAGCACACTTGCTTATTTTTAAAACATCCTCTGTCTTTTCTATCCAGCGTAGGGCTGCAATGGGTCCTTCATTGCCCGAGAATTCTATTGGTTTGCAGGACCAGAATTCCTTATAAGAACAACCATAAGGCATGGTTCTTCTTCTTTTGGGAATGAGCACCTGAAGTACGGGTCCATTGTTCACGCTGTGTTCTGGTTCAATTGGTCGCTTACTGCTATGTTTACTTTTATTATTCGCTTCCTGAACCGTTTGAATAATAAATGGCATTGCATCTATAATTCCTTGTGCCACTATGTGTTGAACGGCACTATTATCCATTTGGTTTCCATTGTTATTGATGCTTGGATTCTCATTAACCAAGTTAATGTTACTCTGGGTATCATTATTCAGATTATCTTGATTTCCTTCGTCGGCCATCTGAATTTTAAACAATTACCCCGTATTAATATCACAAAATAATATTATAGTCAATCACATGACACGCACTTTAGCCAAAAGCGTCGATCATTGCGACTTACTCTATTCATATAGTATGCATCTATTACACACCAGTACTGAAATAAAAATTACAATACCAACTGAAATAAAATTACACTAATAATAGTAGGCATCCGTACACACATATTTTATTATTATTATTACTATTACCGTTCCCATCATCACATTCATGGATATGGATTCATCCAAAAATCCATATTGCGCTCGTCATACTTCCAGACGAGTCGCTCTCCCACCTGTCTCATTCGTTCACTACTTTCTAAAATTTCCTCACTACATGTCCTAAGTTCTTGTATGTTTTCTGCACTCATTGGGGGTGCAGGTTCTAGGACTGGGTTCGGAATCTGGGGTGCGGGTTCTTGATATGGGGGTGTAGGTGCCTAGAATCGGTAAGGATCTTCTAAAATCTCCCTAACGTATTCATCGTGGTAATAGGGATCTAAAGGATCCAAACCTGGGTAGGCTCCTATGTTTGGCATGGGCATGTCTTCATGTATCGGGTAACGTTGCACATAGTCCCTATTGTCGTCCCACCAGGGGTCGTAATTTGGGTCTAGGGGGTTTGGTGTTGGTACCCTAGGTATTTCTTCCGGGTTGAAGTCATGCATTTCTATTTGATTTTCAGGGTTTTCTATCTCTATAGGTTGGTCAGGGATTGGTAGTTGTGGTTGGGGTGCTATTATTTGTTCCGGGTTAGGGTCAGCTGCAGTGGTTGCTAGGATGTGAATGTTGGCTATACCTCTATTTATCAAATCCTGGGCATAGGCATCGGTTTCTCTTTTGGCTGCTGCTAGTACTCTCTGTTCTTGTAACTTTTTCATACGCTTTCTACGTTCGTGTGCCCCTTAACTGAACCATCCCCTCTTTTTCTGAGGAAATGGCTCCTCGGACTGAGCCTTAAACACAAAGATTCCTTCTTCTGTATCAGCAGAGTACCCTGAGAGGGCAGGCTGAGAAGAGGAGGTGCCTTCGCTTCTAGGCGAACCAGACAATTGACGATACGCGTCAGATGGTCCTTGGTCGCTCATATTGTAAACTAACAAATAGTCAAATAACACATAACAAGAAATACAATTATGCACGTATTCCCGTAATTTATTTCCTAACAGATTGAATTTTGATGTCAGTAGAACACTTTTGTGGCTGAATCAGTGGCTTAGCTCTGATACCACCTTCTGTTGCAGCCCCCGATCCCTAATCCCTGAGAACGGGCGGCCGCGAGCCAGTTGCGGTGGTATCGCGTATTGTCTAATTTGGCAGCGGAAATTTTCATATGGACCGTAGTTAGGAAATATTTGATCAGAGTAAAATACCACATTTTCATAACATTAATCACATGGGATAAAACCCAAGTTCGCAGTACACATGTTTTCATAGGAATAAATCCTATTTTGTTAATAAAGACATTTGTCAGTGGGAAATACTGGTGAGTGAATCCCAGTTTAATCAAGTTAAAAAAAACCATTTCACAGTATTGAGGGCGATCTCGCAATTACATTTGTTTCCAAGTTATATCAATTAACATCCATGGTACTGTCAGACCCGACTTGTGGAAATGTTACTCCTTGACCAGGTGGTAACAAATTTTGTATACAAAACCCCAACATACTCATGATAATTGTATTCTTACAAATACTCAATAACTGCTTGTATACATTTAATTGTATGAGGTTTTGTAAAAACAGTTAACAAAAGGTTTACAAAAAGTGGATCAACTCACATTGCTGTCTTAGATTATCCTTTAGGGTTTCCTGGTGACAATCTATAATTTACACAAATGCACACGCGTTAGTATAATAACCCATTTTAACATTAGTAATACCCTCCCCGAGACGGCATTCCAACGACTACATCGGGCAGAACCACGACAGCCGTTATGGAACCCTAGATCAATCGGACAGTGTATCTAATACGTATCCAGGGGTTATAATACTTATAACGGAGCAGAACTTCGCTATTTAGGGGGTATAATACCTGAGTATTATGCCTATTGTTGGTGCATATGTCTGTTGACTTCGTCTTGTATCGAGTCATGTTTTAGTATAGATAGGCCAGAAAGCACAAGATGTCAATTTCATGAGAACTGACCAGAAAGCACGAAATGGTAGTTTCGTGAGGAGTGGCAGTTTCATGAGAAGTGGCAGTTTCGTGAGGACTGGCCAGTCCCTATGAACTTTCATGAGGAGTGGCACTCCTATAAATAGGTAGTCATAGGCTTTCATTTGTAACTTTGCAATTCCAGTAGCGAAGCTCTGCTGAAGTGTCGGATCGATCTGTAACTTTGTCAAATCAATACAAACGACAATTAAACTACTTTCAAGTGCAAATCAAGCTGATTCAACATCGAAAGTGTTGGTGCATACGTCTGTCGACTTCGTCTTGTATCGAGTCTTATTCTAGTGAGTATAGATCAGGGCACGGAAAACGAGGAATTGTGTATTTTTAGGTAATTCCGTTTGAAATGACACAGGGTCATTTCAAACGAGATTAGGTCATTTCAAACGAGATTAGCTGGTCATCTCAAACGGAATCATAATGTTAATTCCGTTTGAAGTGATTCCGCTTGAAATATGATTCCGCTTGAGCATGTTCAAGCGGAATCAGATGCCTATAAATACCCCCTCAAGCGAAATCATTTGTAAGGTTCTTGTTTCCGACGGCGAAGTGTTGTCGAAGTGTCTCCGTGCTGTAAATTGTTACCAGATCAATAAACAAGACAATTAATAGTGAATACAAGCTAAACGAAGACAGAATCAATGAATTCCGCCTCTGTTTCTGTATGAGATCTCTTCTGATCGACTCGTTTGGTCGGTAAAACGATCCTACATGTGGTATCAGAGCTCAGGAGGAAGAGTTCTTACCGTTTAGCTCGTTTTCGCTGGAAAATTCTGTTTTCTACACCTTCTTTTCAAAATTAATTAAATTTTCACGGTTAAAATGGACTAATTTTCACATATAACGTGCGAAATACAGTTTTAACAAACCCTTGAAAGTTTGAGACCCAAATTCAATCTAAAAGTGACAAAATTGGACCAAAAAGGTAATTTCGTTTGAACGAACACCTTATTCCGTTTGAAATTTTGAGGTAATTTCACACGGAATCAGTGATTTCGTTTGAATTACATCTGATTTCGTTTGAAATCGTTATTCCGTTTGAAAAGCAAACCTGATTCCGTTTGAAAAAATAATTCCGTTTTAAAATTTCACACGAAATCAATAATTCCGCTTCAAATTGTAATTCCGCTTGAGTTGGTATTCCGTTTGAAACTGGATTACTGGTAATTTCGCTTCAATAGGTGATTCCGTGTGAGACTGGTATTTCGTTTGAACTTGTAATTCCGTGTGAAGCTGTCTTACTGTGATTTCGTTTGAACCTGAGGAATTTCGTTTGAAAAGAAATTCAGATTGTACGTTCTGTAAAAGCTTCACATCAGGATTGTTTGAACTTTGGTAAAAATGTTTGATGAAAAAGAAAATTATCATCTTGAAAGATTAAATGATGGATATGGTTGGTGTAGAGGAAGCATATATAAACAAGATGATAAGAAGGTTTGGATTATGCGACTTGAAGAGTTTCTGTGTAAAAAGAATGAGACATTGGAGGAGTTGGAAAGCAGATTTGATTATTTACTGGACAAGTTAAAAACATTTGAGATAAGGTTGTCAGATGTTGAAAAGATATCAAAGTTTGCAGATGCGCTACCTGCGGAATGGGATGATATTTTGAAAAATCTAAAAAGGGATTCTGGGTTCTCAAAATTACGTCCAACAGGGTTCATCAAAAAGCTCAAAACACACAGTTATGAAAATAATAAGAAGAAAAGAGAATTGATGGATAAAATAAAAGGAAATCTAGATAAAATGAGTTTGGATGTAATTGTTGAAATAGATAAAAGAGTATGTGTATGTCTTAGCAAAAAATGTCATGAACTGTGACATTAAGAGGGGTTGTTATATTGACGAAAATATGAATCCTCTTGATTTCGTTAAAAATTTTTGTACAGGTACATTCAGGATGAAGACAAAAGAAATTCCAAAGAAAGAAGAATCTGAGAAACTTGAATCTTCGAATTATGAACCAGTATCAAAGAAAAAGATTGAAGCAAATACACCTATCTTTGATCATTCATCAGATAAAGAGAGTGATGATGAAAGTGTTCAAGTTGAGAAGAAACAAGTTGAAAAAATTCCAGCTTTGGAGGTTGAGATGAAAGCTGATGATAAACAGATTCTTGAAATGCGTGCTAAATGTGAAAAATTGAAATCTGAAAATGTCAAACTCTTGAAGGATGTAGAGAGTTTGACATTAGAAAACAAAACTTTGAAAGAAAATGAAAAAGTTTTTGAAAATAAAATAAAATCTTCAGAAAGTGAAGATTTTTGGATAAAATTAGAAAATAAAAAATTAAAAGAAAAAGAATCAAAATTTCAAGAACAAATAAAAGTTTTAGAAAACAAAAAATCTGTTCTTGAAAAGAATAAAATTGAAGATGAAAAGGTAATCAAGTCTCATCTTGAGAAAATTTCTCAGCTTGAAAAAGAAGCTGTCAGTGCAAGAAATAAAATTGATGAGCTTGAAAAGAAATTGAAAGGTTTTGTGAACTCATCTGTACCATATTATATCTGTCCAAAACCGACCAATTCAGTTCCAATAAGTGACAATGTCACAAATTTTGACAAAGTCAAAATTGAGGATTGTGATGATAAAACTGATGATGAAAATGAGAAAAAGAAAATATTTTTGAAATTAAAAGAAGAATTTCAAGAAACTGTTCTGCAATCAACTGAAAAGGGAGAATGCTCTACGCAAAAACCTTTGAAGAAGAAAGTGGAACAGAGACAAAATGTGAAAAATTCAAAAAATGTTCAAAGTGAAAATAAAAGATCATCAGTTAAATCATCCAATCGTGATAAAAAATCACAAAAAGTTGAAAATCAAAACTTAAAAATAGTTGGTAATAAGTGGTGCAGGTTTGACCACAGTGCTCAAATGTCAAATCCAGCTTACAAGAGGAGTGATGATTACCACAAAGCCAAACAATGTTATGATCTAAGTATGTGGTGTGAAAGTGGTGATTGGTACGATAACAGAATGTGCTACAACTGTGGTTTTAGAGGACACATTGCTGTTAACTGCCAGAGTCGGAGGTTTGAGACGAGAAGATGCTTTGAATGCCAAATCAAAGGCCATATTGCAAGACATTGCCCAATGAGATCAAATGGAAGATCGAGGGCTGAATCTCAGAAAATGGCAAAGAAATCAGTCAATGTCAATAAAAAGCCCAAAGAACAGACAGTTCAAGAACAGAAAGTTAAGCTTTCACAAGGGCATAAAGACAGACTGAGGAAGAAAAGAAAGAAAGCACGAGAGTATCTCGAAAGGATTTTGTCCTCGGATACAACTGGTAAAACAGATAAAAGTTCTGATAAATCGTCTTGCTCTCAAAAGAATGACAAATCAAGCAAAACGAATTCATCAGATACAAATATGAGGACAAATGGGGTATTGAAGAAAGGAAAAGTGGTTGGCGATGAATCTGACTCATTAAAGTCAGACAAGCCACGTTCAGGCGATGAATCTGGTTCATCAAAGCCAGAAGAGCCATGTGTTGAGGTAAAAGGTGATATTTCCATTAAGGCAATAGATGATGCAAATTTTCCATCATTGTCAAACGGAAATTCAAAACAAAAAGTTGAAAAGAAAGTGAGTGATGATTGCTCAAAAACACCCAAGGTTAGTCAGGCTTGGGTGAATCTGTTTAAATGAAAAACCTGACTTCCCGGAGCTCCCAGGTTGGTAAGAGTGGAGCAGGAATCGACATCTTTCTTGAAAAATTTCACTTCGGTGATATTTCAACTTACTTGTGGTTAATCAGGGACATTAAGTTGTACTTGATTTCCTACACGTGATTGTGTTGAGAAAATCTGGAAATGTTAAATTTTTACAAGTGGTTGAAGAAAACAAGGTGATGAATGATCCCCATGTTTGAGAAATGACTCACAAAACTAATTTTCCGGAAAAACCATTTTGATTAAAACAAACTTAAGTGTTTTGAAATCACTATGGGAAAATGTTTTGTTGTCAGGGGGAGTTCTGATTGTTTAAGCCAAGTGAATGGAGAATTGAAGCAATTCTCATCATGTTGACAGTTTATCTTGTACAATGTGTTTTCAAATTTTCCCAGAAAATCAAAATTGAGACATATTTTGATTTTAGGGGGAGTAAAAATTTTAAAAAAATTAGAAAATTTGAAAATTACAAAAACATTGAAAAATGCAAAAATGAGTTTTGTTGTAAAAAGAGGAAATGATAGTAGATCAGTTGGATTGTCACAGCATGCTAATGAAATGGAAAGATATAATGTGATAAACGGTCTCACTAAAGATGTGACGGTAGGCTCAGCTAGACTAGTAGATTTGCGATAACGATACAAACTTAAATGAAAAAGCCTAGTTCTAGTGGGAAACGCGGTTGAAAGCATAGTACTTAGTTTTGTCCTTCTTGATTGTGTGCCTACTCAGTAATCGCTGATTGTCGAAAGACATAAAACTGGTTAAGTTTGTGAATTTTCACAACTTTGCTGAAAAAGTCGTTGTGATTGTGCATTTCATTTTGCAAAGATTTAAACTTGTTTTATTTCTTTATTTTGTTTAAGCATTGGACATCCTCTGTGTATACGTGAGTATCGACCTGGATGTTATTGCCTAAACGTTCTGCTTTATTTTCTTTGGTGTTTCGTTTAAGCTTTGGATCACCTCTGCGTATACGGAAGTATCGACCTGGTGGTTAAAGCCTAAACAACTTCAACTTGTTTTATTTTTCTTATTTTGTTTAAACATTGGACTTTCTCTGCGTATACGGAAGTATCGACCTGATTGTTAATGTTTAAACATTCTGCTTTGTTTTCGCACAAATCACAGTTGATAAAAGTTTAAAGGCATTACTTGAGTCAGTGTATTGCATGATGAGGGGATATGCTGAGATCATGGGGTCCATAAGAATTTAGTGCAATATTAATATACCTTAACGTATCGGTAAGCATTTCGAAAGTTTTTAGATTGAGTTTAAGTGGTCAACAATATCGTCAATCTATGTTAATCGTTTAGAACTGAAAATGTTTTAAGCTTAACGGTGCTAGTGATTGGTCACATACACTGATATGATCCTCTTACACAAACTCACAAAAATATTGTATGTAAATATTTCTTTACTGCATTTCAATATTGTTCTTTCTAGAAGATTAGCTTTTATTTTGAAATATACAAAAAGATTTTCGACAACTGATGTTGAAGAGCTGATTTTCAAAATTCCAAGTGCTAAACATGATAAACATGGTTGGGAGTGTGTGCTTAAATGAAGAAATCTGTTTTGAGAAAAGTTTGATTAGTTAATCAAGGTCATTAAATTGAACTTGATGTAACTATGTAAAAACTTATGTGTTTGTGAGAAAGTTTGTGCAGGAAATATTGAACAAAGCAAAGTTTCGATTCTTGATGTTGAATTCCAGGCTTTCGTCACTATGTTACAGATAAAGATTTCCAGACTGTGATCCCAGGTGAGTGAAAGGGGAAGTCTGAAGACAAAGAAGCCAAGTGTCTGATCCTGTTGCTATGGAAAGCCAGGAGAAGTCTTTGAAAGAGCCCGAAGACCGGTAAAGACTGAAGATTGAAGACTCGATACTTCAGACTCGTCAACATCCGAGGGGGAGTCTGTTGGTGCATACGTCTGTCGACTTCGTCTTGTATCGAGTCTTATTCTAGTGAGTATAGATCAGGGCACGGAAAACGAGGAATTGTGTATTTTTAGGTAATTCTGTTTGAAATGACACAAGGTCATTTCAAACGAGATTAGGTCATTTCAAACGAGATTAGCTGGTCATCTCAAACGGAATCATAATGTTAATTCTGTTTGAAGTGATTCTGCTTGAAATGTGATTCTGCTTGAGCATGTTCAAGCGGAATCAGATGCCTATAAATACCCCCTCAAGCGAAATCATTTGTAAGGTTCTTGTTTCCGACGCCGAAGCGCTGTCGAAGTGTCTCCGTGCTATAAATTGTTATCAGATCAATAAACAAGACAGTTAATAGTGATTCTAGTGTTATACAAGCTGAACGAAGACCGAATCAATGAATTCCGCCTCTGATTCTGTCTAAGAACTCTTCTGATCGACTCGTTTGGGTCAGAACACGATCCTACAGAAACGTCTGATTCCGCCTCTCGTTTTGAACAAGAACTCTTCTGATCGACTCATTTGATCGATTCACCGATCCTACAAGTGGTATTAGAGCTCAGGAGGAAGAGTTCTTACCGATTCAGCTTGATTTCATCCGAAAATCTCACTTCTACTCACTTTCTTCACAATTTTTCAAAATTAATTGAGATTTTACGGTTCAAAATTGCTGATTTTTGGATATGATGTGCGAAAATACCTGATCTATATCCCTACAAAGTTTCAAATCTTAATTTAAAGCCGTTTGGGAGAAATCTAATTTTTTTGGTCCGATATCGCATAAAAGTTCGTCAGATCTGTAACCTGTTCAATTCGCATGAAATGGATACAGTTCACACGGTTTAGGTTCATTTCGCACGGATTGAGTTCTAAATCATCCATTTCGCACCAGTTCATACGAATTGGATCCATTTCGTTTGAATATTGACCATTTCGTTTGAATAAAGATCCATTTCGTTTGAAACTGTTATACCATCTCGTACGAATTGGATAAAAGATCCATTTCGTTTGAATATTGACCATTTCGTTTGAATAAAGATCCATTTCGCTTGAAACTGTTATACCATCTCGTACGAATTGGATAGAAGATCCATTTCGTTTGAATATTGACCATTTCGTTTGAAAATGTTATACCATCTCGTACGAATTGGATAAAAGATCCATTTCGTTTGAAATATCTCATCAATTCGTTTGAAAGTTGGTCAAATTACTTGGAAAATTTGTCGGCCACATTCAAAAGGAGGTCCAATCAGATTGAGTTAAAACTCACTGATCGATAATTGCATGTAAATTGATAGAGGTTATCGCATGTGACTGTGATTATCGGTCCAATCATATTTGAGTTGTGAAAGTAGTTGTCGGCCAGTTAATAATTGATTTGTTCTAAAATTGTGGTCCAATCAGCTTCACGTGATATTGCAGTTCTTAAAAACAATCGGCTATTGATTACATTAATCGATGAATTACATGTGAAGTGATAAGAGACGGCCTAATCATTAAACAATTGTATCATAAAGTTTGTCGGCCTTTTTTAATAAATAGTCAGAGTCTTCGGCCCACTCAGAATTTTGGGTCCAATCACAATTTGAATTTGAGAATTTGTCGGACATATAGGATGTTATCAATTGAATGAAATTAGGGGCACATGTTTATCCGTTGCATGTGATAATGAAATTGGCTGCACATGTATTCGAATATTGAAATTCAAAGTGTGTTTTGAGATCAGCAGATATCACGTGAATACAGTTAATATGTGTCAGCTGCATGTGTTTGATTGACCCAATAAAGTTCATAGACCCAAGATCAATTATATTTGAGGTCCAATAAAATTTCATCATGAATTAAAGAATTTAGTATTTGCATGTGAATTTGTTACCGGCCCATGTGAAACAAATCACCGGCCCATGTGAGATCATATTCAATTTGATGGTCGCTTTTGTCCAAGTTGTTTGAACCAGGTTGATTAAGTTGTTGTTACAGATTGCACGAGTACCTTGTGTTGTTTAAAAGTGTCCAATTCGTTTGAACAACAAAACATGGATTATGAAGAAGAAATAGCGGCATATTTTTATTACAAATCTCAGCAATTCTGTCCGAAAAAGAAAGAAGAAGAATCAGTTTCACCAAGAGAGGCTTCAGAAAAAGCTCCTATCTTTGATCACTCATCAGATGAAGAGAGTGATGATGATCTTGAAAAAAATCGAAAACTTGAAAATTATCAAAGAGAATTATCTCCTGAAAGTTTCAAATTTTATTTTGCAGATGAATTGGAGAAGCTAAAAGAGAGACGAGCAGCAAAAGAAAAGAAAGAGATAAAATGTGAGAATGTTGCTCATGAAGGGAAGCATGAACAGAGTGAAGAAAGTTTTGCAGATCTTGAAGAAGAAGCAGCAGCAGTTTATTATTATCAATCTAAACAAGAGATTATTGTTAATTCTTTTAAATCCATAATGCCTGCTAACATGTTTGATTCTTTTGCAGGACTCTTGTCACGGCCCCCGACCCGGTTTGACCCGTTTCAGGAGCCACGGGACAGAAAATCCCGTGGTATTTATTTAATTAAGTTGACAGCGGAAGTTTTCTTCAGGATCTTTTTAAAACTGAAATTTCCCGATTATTTTATTTCACAACTCGGGATAAAACCCCGGTAATTTACAATCATAAGATTTCACGAAGAAATCTTTATTTTTACAAAACATGTTTCTTTATTTTATATTGAGCCACTTCCTTAAGCTGATAGTGCTTCACAGCACTTTTTCCTGGATCACAACAGATCACCTGAAACATGTTTGAAAAAGGTTTTGTCAGCGGGAAATACTGGTGAATCATTCTATTTAATAAAACAACCTGTTTGTTATAATTTACAGTATTAAGGGTAATTACATTGTTTCTATATCAACCAATTACCCACAGTATTTGTCACTCGACTTGTTTCTGTGACTGTGGTCAGATCACCCATTGGCTAACTCGTTGTCCAATGGTGACGGGAACAAGTAATGTATACAATACCCCACATACCGGCTGTAATTTGGTGATTACAAAGACTTAATCCCTGTAATTATAACTTTGAAAATAAACATGCTTTTGAAAACAAATTTGGTAAAAAGAGAATGACTCGCTTTGCAGATTTATTTGAGCAGAGCCTAGCCTACTGATTAGCCTTTTTAACCTAGTTTAAATAACAATGCACACAAACTAGGTTAGTAACTAATACAGCATTTACGATAACTCACGAGATCAAACCCTCACATCGAATGATAAAGTGCAATACTTAAACATCCATTGAATTAACAACGAATGACAAAGCATAACCCTAATGTGGGCAGCACTTAAACATCCATTGGATAGTTTAATCAATCGGACATTGAATCGTAGCAGCGATCGAGTTATTACCCTGTTTTGCGGCAGCGATTCATGCTATGTGTGTGTGTTATAGTAAACAGACGATATCTCGAAATGTATAACGTATTTTTACGTCGTTTCAACTCCAGAATTCAAGCCCCAAACACTCCTATTTATACATAAAATTTGACCCCCTCGCGTGACGCGAGGGGTACCCCTCTGGGCGCCGCGTGGCGCGAGGGGTCCCTATTTACCATAGGGTAGCTACGTGTGTTTGTAGGCTTGCTGAGTCGACGGAATTGTCAAATTCGTTTTTGACAGCGTTTTATGTGGATAATCGTAACTAGGGTTTACCCCCCCCCCTGAGTTTTAGGGGCCCTGATCCTGATTCTGATTGTTCTGAAAATTTTAGGGTTTGTGCAGAATCACTTGGGTGTTTTAATTAGGGTTTCCTATTGAACTAAATATAATAATAAATAATAGTTTTGGTGAGAGTTGTTACAACTCTTCAGTGAACCAACTACGGGTTTCTGTCCACAGTATGAAGTTGACAAAATTCCAGGTCAAGAAATCATCGATGTTTCAAAAGAGATGAATGAAGAAACTTTAAAAGAAATGGCAGACAGAGCGCTCATGGTCAAGCCGCAAGAGGTAGAACAATCTAAAACATCTTCTGATAACACTGAGACTAATGGTGCAACTCAAGAGTCAGTATCTGTCGAAACAGAGTCTGTCAAAACAGAGATAGTTGAAAAGGTGTTGGTTGAAAATGTGTCAGTTGAAAAGGAGTCAGTCGAAAAGGAGTCCAATGAGGAATCAGAAAATGTGGAGATCAAACCAGGAGAAAAATCAGAGTATGAGTCTGAAGGGTTTGGTAGACCAGAAATTAACACTGATAAAGAAGAAAAGATTTTTGCAAAAGTTGATCAAATTTCTGAAACACCATGCGAAAATCTTTTAAAACCGTGCATGGATTGTCTTGAAAAAGACAAACAGTTTCAAGAATTGAAAAAATATACCGACGAAGTAAAATTTGATCTTAATGATGTGAAAGAAGCTTATGACACTTTATCACGTTCAATCAAAATGATTCAAAAGGAAAGTATAGAAAATGATAAAGCTACTAAGTTGTTCAAAGAAACTGTCATGGAAAAGCAGATGGAGATTAATATTCATCTTGACACAATCGCATCTTTGAAAAAGGGACTTGAATTGATGCGTATTGAAACAGAAAGAGTTGATAAGAAGTTGATCAGTTATATTTCATATTCTTATGTGATTGATCAAATCATTCCTCAACAACCTGATGCTAAACCAGTTTTCAACAATGTTCCACCCTAATGTGGAATCACTATACACATAAATATCCAGATGGGGTGGAAGCAGCTTTGAATCTTAAGTTGAGAACAGAAGAGAATGAATTACCAGAAAACATTGATGTTACCTTCACAGTGTCACACCCTGGCTTTGCGGAAGCGTGGGTTTATTTGGTGTGACTTCTTAATACCATAGCTTAACCACAACAAAGCTATATGAAAATAAAACCATGAAGATCATCCATTGATTTAAGTTTGAAAAGTAAATTATGACAACATTGTTTAAAGTTGACACATGTAACGAGTTACAACCCAACAAAATAAAAACATTGTTCATACGACATAACCACCAACATCAAGTAAACACCGTTTAAGACTTGCGACTCGTCCAGGTAAAAGTCACAATCCCTAAACGTGGATGACCTCATAACTCTTACGCAGCGTGAAAACATAGCATACTTCGCCAGATCCCTAATTCCCTGAAATACATGTAAGTTGAAAAATCAACATAAAGTTGAGCGAGTTCATGTGAAGGTGAGTATGTAAAACCTTTGTAAGTATAACATCCCTGGTATGTAGCAAATAAGGAAATAAAGAGATCACCAACGGTTTGCAAGGCCATTGATATGTGTGAAGTGCAGTAGGAAGACTCAAACCTAGCAGATTTTTGCGTCGGGTACCAAGTCACCCCGAGGTCTGTACTGTTGGGCCTGGGGTTGGGCTCGCTACACCCAGATAGATCTACCGCTAAAGACCCTCGGTCCTACAATGAGGATTAATGGCCTCCAGTTCCCGCCTACCCACTCACATGATCTAAGTAGTAACCCTCCTTACGCTAACCATACCATGTAAAAAGTATTCGTAATCATAGTAACATGTATTTCACCCCCGCGGTTTAAAAACTGAAAACAGTTAAGAGAAAAGGGGGACATGAACTCACAGAAGTGCGTCTCGAAATAGTCCGTCCCAAAATAACCTGCTGCGTGACGACCTACACGTACTAACTTCTATTAGACGGATGGCCGTGCCTTGGCTTAAGGTTTAACGTTTTCGGGAAATAGTTAGGCAACTATTTCGTATTTACACTTCGTAATTATTTATAGTTATATTCCTTCCCAAGGATGGGGGCATTAATACATGTGCGTTTTCGTAATTCCAAAAATATATTATTAAGTCTCACTTAATAAAATATAATTGTCTAAAATATTCTATCTTCAAAATATACATATTTTTCCCAAAAATATTATATTTTACCTTATATGATTTCCAAAATAATACTTTGTCAAAATACACATTTAAGAGTATTTTTCCGAAAAATACGTAAGTTACATTTTAAGGTTCGGATGGTAATAATAATACCGGTGTAACTTAAATATTTATTTATGAGGGCGTTGGTATTATTTTGGAGTCGTGCTTTCATTTTGTATTCCAGTTATATTATTTTTACTCTAAAAATAATATATATAGTTCACAAAATAATCATAGAATCACGCAAGCGTTTTATTATGAAATATATATTCTAAATATATATTTAGTAAGTTTTATTTACAAAAATCCACCTCCGAATACTTGGTTATTTTATAATAAAAATCATGGCGAAGTTTGTTTAGAAAAACAAGTTAAAAATATATTTATAAACACTTGTCACAAAAAATATTCTAAGTGTTATTTTCTGGAAAAATTTCGCCAGAGTTTCCTCTGTAACCGGAGGTGGCCACGCTTACTAGCGTATCATTTTCTTTTCAAAATTCAATCAACAATTTTCCAATCATCAACAC
The DNA here is from genome assembly GCA_030545235.1 of Helianthus tuberosus. Taxonomy (NCBI): domain Eukaryota; kingdom Viridiplantae; phylum Streptophyta; class Magnoliopsida; order Asterales; family Asteraceae; genus Helianthus; species Helianthus tuberosus. Next base: position 50,665,267 of record CM060410.1, on the reverse strand, counting down.
ACAACTAATATGCATCAAACTTGACAAAAGTAAGCATAAATCGCAAACACATGAACTTGTAAGTTGTGTAAAAGTATGTAGTAACTTTCCAACATTTTTAGTAGATCTTTCTATTTCTAAAAATAAATTGGTTCCTTGGAAATCTTTTATTTTTAAAGAAGATGTAATCTTACAACTTCTAGTAAAAAATTACGGAAATATTTCTTTGTTAAATCCTTTTGTTACACAAGTGTCTACACACTTGTTTGTTCACAAAAAACACCTTTAGTTTATGAAAGATCCGGCTTTAAAAATATGACTTGTATATTTTACTTGGTTCTTCGAAAATACCACTTGTAGATCTTTAGATCTACTAGTTTAAAACTCCATTTTACAAGAAAAACTATTTTTACACAAGTTCGTGTTTATGTATGAAAGGGTTCGTCATCTTGTAACTTTCCTACTTAACATAATGCTAGTTCATGTTTCATGAACATGATCTAGCGTGGTTAGATGACGATCCGTTCCACTACTAGCATCCAACAACATAAAATAACCATAACAAAACAAGATTCATGAGTTTTACACCATTATTTACTCTTTAACCACCATGTTCATCATACTAGCAAGACTTTAAGTTTTGATCTTAAGTGTTCTTGATTTTTATCCGTTAAATCTCTTATTAACCACTTTAGACATGAACAAGAGAGTGTTTAGAACCACTTACAACTAGCACAAGGCTAGGGAAGAATCAAAGCGAAAACTAGGTGGATAAAAGCGATGTAGTGAGGTCCTTGAGATTCCGTAAGCACCGGGCCTCCTTGTATGTCACCTTTCACCCTTGTGTGTATGTGAAATTGCAAGAACCAAACTTGATGATGGTGAGATGGTTGTGTGTGGGTTCGGCCGAACACAAGACAAGGGAGAGAGAGAACAAAATTTTTGTTAAGTGTTGAGAATGAAATGATGGACTCAAGGTTTTATTTATAAACCAAGTTAGGGCTTTAACCATGGTGTATTATGTTATCTTGATACTAGACATAGGCAATTAAAATAATCATAAAATGTAAGGGTGTGTCCCCTTGGGGGACCGATTCGGTCAAGGGGGGGGGGGGTAATATGGTTGGATTCCAATGATATGGTTATGTGATAGTTAGTAACTAGTTTGATTGGTTAGGAGTCTAAATTAAGTTATTAGTGTGTTATGAAATATAACGGGTGTTAGGGTATTCGGGGACCCTAACTGGCTCAGAAAAGGAAAAACAATGTCTTTGTCAATATTTTTATGTTCCGGGTAAAGTCCGGTTGTTCGGTTGGATATTGATCCGTTAAAGTGCTAAATAAGCATTTAAAGTGTCGTTAATATTTGTTTTAGTGACACAATGAATTCCTGAAACTTTGGAAAGTGTCTAGTATTATTTTCCCATGTTCTTGCACTTTACTAGTTAGCTTAAATGCTGAATTTTGTATTAAAGTGCAGAATTTTGTAATTAGAGCATGTTTTAGGCACATCCGGTCACTATAACTATCACCTAGTGACGCAGTTTAACAATCCTCACCTCCCTACACTCCCTACTAGTGTAGTAATCTATTCCCGGCTCATACTGGCCTTAGAGACAGTGCCTGTCTGATGCTGGCTATGTCAGCATGTTTACTGGGTTATCCGTTCATTGTGCTACTGTGCTTTTATGCATCAAGTTTGTCACTATAGTTCTGTGTAAATAATGGAGTGACAGCAATAAAGTATGATGCATGTACGTGTATGTATCAGAATTCAAGTAGCAGTTTAATCACAACTGTAAGCAAGCACAGTAATTAAGCATTAATTAAATATTAATTAATTCGTACGGATACCTGGTTTGGTGAGGGTTGTCACATTCTCCCCCCGTTAAATAAATTTCGTCCCGAAATTTAAGCTCTGCTTCTAGATGCAGGGGTCTTAGGAAACAAATGGGGGTATTTCTTTTTCATACGATCCTCACGTTCCCACGTGAATTCAGGTCCATGCCTTGCATTCCATCGAACTTTGACGAGTTTGACACTGCTCCTGCGAGTTTTATTAACTTTCCAATCTGTAACCTCGACGGGTTCTTCGGTAAAGTGGAGCGTGTCATCGATATGAACTTCATCAGCAGGAATGATCACTGTTTCTTGTGTTGGACTCTTTCTCAAATTTGATACATGGAATGTATCGTGAACACCATTGAGTTCAGCAGGTAGGTCCAACTTGTAGGCTACAAGCCCAATCCTTTGCAGTATCTTGAACGGGCCAATGTAACGCGGATTCAACTTCCGACGCTTTCCGAAGCGTGCCACACCCTTCCAGGGTGAAACTTTCTATAAAACCATATCTCCAACTTGAAATTCCAAAGGTTTCCTCTTTGGATCTGCATAGGCTTTCTGTCTGTCGCGAGCTGCCTCGATGCGCTTTCGAATCTGTGCGATCTTGTCCGTTGTCTCTTGGACTATTTCAGGACCAACGAGTTGTCTATCACCGGCATCAGCCCAGCATAAGGGTGATCGACATTTGCGTCCATAAAGCGCTTCAAATGGCGCGGCTCCAATGCTTGTGTGGTAGCTATTGTTGTATGAAAACTCGACCAATGGTAAATGATTATCCCAGCTACCACCTAGATCCATTACACATGCTCTCAGCATATCCTCCAATGTCTGGATTGTTCGTTCACTTTGCCCATCAGTTTGTGGATGAAATGCAGTACTTAGATTCAACTGTGAGCCAAAAGCTTCTTGGAAGGATTGCCAAATCCTTGATACAAATCTCCCATCTCTATCAGAGATAATCGAGAGAGGCACTCCATGACGTGCAACAATCTCTCGCATGTATATTTCTGCCAGTTTACTTGTATTGTCTTTCTCTTTGATTGGCAAGAAGTGTGCGGACTTGGTCAGACGGTCAACTATTACCCAAATAGTGTCATGACCTCTGGGCGTCTTTGGCAACTTAGTTATGAAGTCCATTGAAATCTGTTCCCATTTCCACTTGGGAATCTCAGGTTGTTGCAGAAGTCCTGAAGGCTTCTGGTATTCAGCTTTCACTTTGGCGCACGTTAAACACTTGCTAACATAAACAGCAACATCGCCTTTCATCCTAGGCCACCAATAATAATCCTTAAGATCTTGGTACATCTTATCCGCTCCTGGGTGGATAGAGTACCGTGATTTGTGAGCTTCATCGAAAATAACTTTTCTCAAACCACCAAACAGAGGGACCCAAATCCGTTTCATGAAACATAACGTTCCTTCCTCGTTTGGCACTAATTGCTTCTCCATCCCACGGAGATATTCCTCTTCGATGGTTCTTTCCTTCAGAGCCTCTTTCTGCGCGGCACGAATGCGCAGGGAAAGATCCGTCTGGATAATCATCTCTAAAGCCCTAACCCTTATGGGCTTGATTCTTTCTTTTCGACTTAGGGCGTCGGCGACCACATTCGCCTTCCCTGGATGGTACTTGATCTCGCAGTGGTAGTCGTTCAATAGCTCTACCCAGTGTCTTTGCCTCATGTTAAGCTCTTTCTGGTTGAATATGTGCTGTAAGCTCTTGTGATCCGTGAAAATTGTACATCGCGTACCATACAGATAATGTCGCCAGATTTTCAGCGCAAATACCACTGCGCCTAGCTCTAAATCATGCGTGGTATAGTTCTTTTCATGAACTTTCAACTGACGTGACGCGTAAGCTATAACCTTCTGGCGTTGCATCAGCACGCAACCCAATCCTTGGCGTGAGGCGTCACAGTATACCACGAAATCATCAGTTTCTTCTGGTAGCGCTAAGATCGGCGCATTGCAAAGCTTGTTTTTCAGTAACTGGAACGCTTCTTCCTGTTTGATTCCCCAATCAAACTTCTTGTCTTTCTGTGTGAGCGCGGTCAGAGGTTGAGCGATTTTAGAAAAATCCTCAATGAACCTTCGATAATAACCAGCCAAACCCAAGAATTATCGAATCTCGGTTGGCGTCTTTGGAGTCTCCCAACTCTTGATCGCCTCGATCTTTGTGGGATCAACATGGATTCCATTTCCATTTACCACATGCCCAAGGAACTGGACTTCACACAGCCAAAACTCGCACTTCGAGAATTTGGCGTATAATTCTCTTTCTTAAGTAGCTCTAGAATAGCTCTTAAGTGTTGTTCGTGCTCGTCCTTTGTTTTTGAGTAAATCAGAATGTCGTCAATAAATACGATCACAAACTTATCCAAGTACGGCTTGCAGACTCGGTTCATTAGGTCCATGAAAACTGCAGGTGCGTTTGTTAGCCCAAACGGCATAACTAGGAACTCGTAGTGTTCGTAACGAGTCCTGAAGGCTGTCTTCGGGATACTTTCCTCTTGTATCCTAAGTTGATGGTATCCAGATCGAAGATCGATCTTTGAATAGAAGCTTGAGCCTTGCAACTGGTCGAATAGATCATCGATCCTCGGCAAAGGATATCTATTCTTGATGGTCAACTTATTAAGCTCACGGTAGTCTATGCACATACGAAAACTACCGTCCTTCTTTTTAACACACAGAACCGGAGCTCCCCAAGGTGAGAGGCTTGGTCTGATGAATCCTTTATCTAACAGCTCTTGGAGTTGTGTTGACAACTCCTGCATCTCTGATGGCGCGAGTCTATAGGGTGCCTTGGCTACAGGCGCGGCGCCTGGAACCAAATCAATGTGGAACTCAACTTGCCTTTGAGGCGGTAATCCTGGCAAGTCTTCTGGAAAGACTTCCGGATATTCCTTGACGACTGGAATGTCTTCGATCTTTGGCTCAGCAGCTTTCTTATCCATGATGTGTGCCAAGAATGCAACACATCCCTTATGCAAACACTTCCTAGCTTTCAGACAGCTAATAAATCTCAACGGCGTATCATGCTTCTCTCCGTGCACTACGATCATTTCTTCATCCGTCAGTGGGATGCGGATGGTTTTCTCATGGCAAACGATCTCGGCTTTGTTACTCGATAGCCAATCCATTCCCACTACCACATAAAAGCTTCCCAACTTGACGGGTAGTAAGTCTAGCGTAAACTCGTGTCCTCCTAGTTCAATCACACATCCTCGGACAACTTCACTGGTCTCAACCAGTTTTCCATTTGCTAATTCGATCGAATATGGAACGTCTAACTTACTAGCGGACAAACCAAGTATACTCTTAAACTCTAACGACACGAAACTATAATCGGCACCAGTATCAAAAAGAACAGATGCAAAGCGTTGGTTGATAGGGAACGTACCGGTAACAACGTTCGGATCCTGGCGCGCTTCCCTTGCGCCAATGTTAAAGACTCTTCCCCGTGCTTGGTTCAACCCTGGGCAGTTCCTCTTAAAATGCCCAATGTCGCCACAGTTAAAACAACCTAATCTTTGACCATTACCTCCTCCGTTCCCCGCTTGGTTATTGTTTTGATTTCGATTCGCGTCCCCAGCTTGATTTGCATTGTTTCCTCGATTTCCATTGCCTCCATTATTCCCTTGTACACGATTTCTATTGCCACCACGATTATTGTTTCTATTACCAAAACCTCCTTGGCCTCCCCGGCCTGCACTAGCCCAGCAGTTATCCTTCAGGTGGCCAACTTTTCCACAAGCTTCACATACTTTTGGCCCACATCGGCCAGAATGATGGCGCTGGTATGTGTTACACTTGGGATGAGTACCCATATATCCTTTTCCTTTCTTCCCAGCACCGGTTGCAGCTTGGACCGGTGTACTTGGTTCTCCTTTCTTGCCAACACCGCTAGTACCCTGCTTGAAGTTCGAGAATTTCCTTTTATTCTCACCAGACGACTCTACGTGAGTCTCTTTCCTCTTTGGCTCAACATCCGAAAACTTGTTCAGGCGGATGGCTTCCTCAGTAAGAGCTACGCTCAGATCGATGGCCTCTGTGATAGTCGCAGGCTTGGAAGTAGTGACCATACTCATGATCTGTGGAGCTAAACCCCAAATAAAGCGCTCGATGCGCTTGAACTCCGGTGTAACCATATAAGGTACCACATGAGACAGGTCGTGGAATCTCTGAACATATTCCGCGATTTTGGGACCGTCCATCCTCAAATGCCAAAACTCAGTCTCCAACCTTTGTATCTCAACCCATGAGCAGTACTTTCTTCGTATGAGCTCCTTTAGCTCATTCCATGTCATTGCGTAAGCAGCGGCTTCGCCAAGAGTTTGCACTTGTAAGTTCCACCAGGACAGGGTTCCGTCCAAAAATAGCCCAGAAATGTAAGTCACTTGCTGGTCTGGAGCGCACTTGCTCATTTGAAGAACAGACTCCGTCTTTTCGGCCCATCTTACAAAAGCAACAGCACCTCCGGTGCCATCAAAGTTTACAGGCTTGCAATCTAGGAATTGCTTGTAAGTGCACCCATGTGGTGGATTGTTATTGCCGTTATTGTTCGAATTGCTTCCACTGGTTCCTCCGTTTGAGGCTGCATACTGCGCAATGGCGGCAGTAATGATTCCTTGAAGTTCTGCCTCGTTGGCAGGCATACGCGATTCACATCTTGGTGGCATCTTCTAAAAGATGGTTCACGTTAGTCAGGTCATAATAAGTAAAGTGTACGTAGGTATTCAACAATATCAACACATAACATCTCATGTTATAAATAAATCAACCACATAACATCTCATGTTATAAAATATCAATAATCAACCCGTCATATAATGAGAATACTGCGATTGCACTGTCATAAATCAAGACCACAATGTAAGGTTTACAAGTTCATAACTGTATCATACATCATCAGTGACTAAGGGCCACATCGCCCTAGTCCAAACTATCTAGTCAGTGACAACAACCACAAATATACAAATCATCAAAAGTCACAATCGTCAAAATGTGGTCTCCAAAAGCTGTGTAGTCTGCACAATCGCGGTCGTCTCACCAAAAGTCTACCTGCGTCGAATCAAAATGGCCTAAGCTGATGGCGGTGGAGGAGGGGGAAAACGAGAAAAGAGTAAACGTCGCATATGAAGCCAGTCCTCCTCCATAGCGCGATAAGCGCGCAATAAGTATGCTATCTGCTGCTCGGGCGTCCAAAAACGAGCGGCAGAATCCGGTGAAAGCGGACGAGGAGGGTGTGATACTGCAGGTGGAGTCTGGCACTGGCACGGGAGTCGCTGAGCTCTCTCTAGCTCCTGTACGCGACGGGTCAGCACCTCCTGCTGTATCATAAAAGATGTGAGAACATCCTCCGTAGAATACCCCACGTGATATGGGTGATACGGATCCGTCGGTGGCATAATGGGGGGCGTGGTCCAGAGGAATGGCTCACTAGATGGAGCGAAGGATGGTACAGTAAATGGTGCAACAGTGGGAACAACAGTGGGATGAGAAACCTGAGGTACAAACTGATCTCCTCCTGACACGAAATGTGTATGACCAAACGGATGACGTGACGATCCCTCCCCAGGACGTGGCAGAGGTATGTCCTGAAGATAAGTGATCGGGAGATCTGTGCGATGAGTATCTGTGGTGTGTGGGGGAATCAAGGGAACATCCATGGGAGCTGAAACAAGGGCTGAAACGGGGGCTACAGGTGGTGTAACTGAAATCACGAAAGGTGGGTAATCATCGTCATCAACTATCCACCCGTTGTGGGTGTGAGCGTATCGTGGATCAACGTGGGTCGCAAAAGGTGCACGGTCGAACATCACCGGCATAGGGTCAGGAAGTGGGGCGACAACAGGATCCTCTAGCAACAGTGGAGCATCAATATGAGCATCAACAGCATGATCATCCACCAACTGTGGAACAACAACAGGATGATCATCAACAGGTACACCATCAACCAAAGGAGCAACAGCAGGTGCATCGGCATGAACAGGGTCATGCTCAAATGTGGGGTCGGGAGCGACGCCTGGCTCAGGGGCCATGATAGGCTCCAGATCAACAAACTCCATCTCAAAATCAGCTGGATCAGCAAACATAGGGTCGACAGGGGCTACAGGATCCTCCAAGTGCTGGTCTAAGTGTACGAACTCAATGTCCTGGTCTGGATCAAAGCCAGGTGGAAAAATAGGATCTGAATCATCATCAACATCATGATCGAACTCAAAGCTGTGCACACGAGCAGGTGCAGCGGATGACGCCATGTCCGGGTAGGCGTCGTGTGAGTGGTGTTGCACTCCCTGTGTGTGCGAAGGTACGGATGCCACAGACTCAAAGGAGTCTGGAACAGGTGAATGAGCAGGAGCCTCCTCCGCAGGAGCATCAGCAAGAAGTAGGATATCACCGGCAGCAATATGGGCCTCGCCCTCAAATGGGTCCTCCTCAAATAAATCGACATCATCGTCAGAAACATCAACAAGGGGCATATCAACAACCGGATAAGCAGCAAGGGGTATAGGAGCAGGGATCACTACGAGTGGTAAATCCCCAGCGAGATGGCCATCAGCAGGCTCTGCTACGACGTCAGGTAGCGCAAAGGGCTGGAAGTCGTCATCATCTGTGCTGGTAGTATCGGAAGTGTACACCTCGTGATCCGATGAAACTATGTCGTCTGATACTATGGCCATAGGGTCCAGAGTGTCGGAAACTCCAGTGTCTGATGAAGAAGGCATGATGTCTGTAACACAAACACACATACGTACAAACAATCAATCATATAATCATATAAACATGTTAGTTACCAATAAGCAAACAAGTAATCATCTTAGTCTACCCTAGACTATCCTCTCAGTCTCCCCGACCGAACTTCCTAGTCTCTCAGACTACTCTCTCAGCCTCTCAGACTGATCCTCCTAGTCCCACTAGACTACTCCCTCAGCCTCTCAGACTGAGCCTCCTAGTCCCACTAGACTACTCCCTCAGCCTCTCAGACTGAGCCTCCTAGTCCCACTAGACTACTCCCTCAGCCTCTCAGACTGAGCCTCCTAGTCCCACTAGACTACTCCCTCAGCCTCTCAGACTAAGCCATAACTAACAAAGAAAATGTGCTCACTCTTTTGTTTGGGAAAATGTTTCGTGACCTGGATCTGGACGTAGTGTATGCAATGTAAAAATGTTTTTGTGAGAGCCCTAGTGATCATAGTCTAGACTCGAGAAGGAATCCTAGTTTGCTATGATCAAAGCTCTGATACCAAGCTGTCACACCCTGGCTTTGCGGAAGCGTGGGTTTATTTGGTGTGACTTCTTAATACCATAGCTTAACCACAACAAAGCTATATGAAAATAAAACCATGAAGATCATCCGTTGATTTAAGTTTGAAAAGTAAATTATGACAACATTGTTTAAAGTTGACACATGCAACGAGTTACAACCCAACAAAATAAAAACATTGTTCATACGACATAACCACCAACATCAAGTAAACACCGTTTAAGACTTGCGACTCGTCCAGGTAAAAGTCACAATCCCTAAACGTGGATGACCTCATAACTCTTACGCAGCGTGAAAATGTAGCATACTTCACCAGATCCCTAATTCCCTGAAATACATGTAAGTTGAAAAATCAACATAAAGTTGAGCGAGTTCATGTGAAGGTGAGTATGTAAAACCTTTGTAAGTATAACATCCCTGGTATGTAGCAAATAAGGAAATAAAGAGATCACCAATGGTTTGCAAGGCCATTGATATGTGTGAAGTGCAGTAGGAAGACTCAAACCTAGCAGATTTTTACGTCGGGTACCAAGTCACCCCGAGGTCCGTACTGTTGGGCCTGGGGCTGGGCTCGCTACACCCAGATAGATCTACCGCTAAAGACCCTCGGTCCTACAATGAGGATTAATGGCCTCCAGTTCCCGCCTACCCACTCACATGATCTAAGTAGTAACCCTCCTTACGCTAACCATACCATGTAAAAAGTATTCGTAATCATAGTAACATGTATTTCACCCCCGCAGTTTAAAAACTGAAAACAGTTAAGAGAAAAGGGGGACATGAACTCACAGAAGTGCGTCTCGAAATAGTCCGTCCCTAAATAACCTGCTGCGTGACGACCTACACGTACTAACTTCTATTAGACGGACGGCCGTGCCTTGGCTTAAGGTTTAACGTTTTTGGGAAATAGTTAGGCAACTATTTCGTATTTACACTTCGTAATTATTTATAGTTATATTCCTTCCCAAGGATGGGGGCATTAATACATGTGCGTTTTTGTAATTCCAAAAATATATTATTAAGTCTCACTTAATAAAATATAATTGTCTAAAATATTCTATCTTCAAAATATACATATTTTTCCCAAAAATATTATATTTTACCTTATATGATTTCCAAAATAATACTTTGTCAAAATACACATTTAAGAGTATTTTTCCGAAAAATACGTAAGTTACATTTTAAGGTTCGGATGGTAATAATAATACCGGTGTAACTTAAATATTTATTTATGAGGGCGTTGGTATTATTTTGGAGTCGTGCTTTCATTTTGTATTCCAGTTATATTATTTTTACTCTAAAAATAATATATATAGTTCACAAAATAATCATAGAATCACGCAAGCGTTTTATTATGAAATATATATTCTAAATATATATTTAGTAAGTTTTATTTACAAAAATCCACCTCCGAATACTTGGTTATTTTATAATAAAAATCATGGCGAAGTTTGTTTAGAAAAACAAGTTAAAAATATATTTATAAACACTTGTCACAAAAAATATTCTAAGTGTTATTTTCTGGAAAAATTTCACCAGAGTTTCCTCTGTAACTGCAGGTGGCCACGCTTACTAGCGTATCATTTTCTTTTCAAAATTCAATCAACAATTTTCCAATCATCAACACACAACTTATATGCATCAAACTTGACAAAAGTAAGCATAAATCGCAAACACATGAACTTGTAAGGTGTGTAAAAGTATGTAGTAACTTTCCAACATTTTTAGTAGATCTTTCTATTTCTAAAAATAAATTGGTTCCTTGGAAATCTTTTATTTTTAAAGAAGATGTAATCTTACAACTTCTAGTAAAAAATTACGGAAATATTTCTTTGTTAAATCCTTTTGTTACACAAGTGTCTACACACTTGTTTGTTCACAAAAACACCTTTAGTTTATGAAAGATCCGGCTTTAAAAATAAGACTTGTATATTTTACTTGGTTCTTCGAAAATACCACTTGTAGATCTTTAGATCTACTAGTTTAAAACTCCATTTTACAAGAAAAACTATTTTTACACAAGTTCATGTTTATGTATGAAAGGGTTCGTCATCTTGTAACTTTCCTACTTAACATAATGCTAGTTCATGTTTCATGAACATGATCTAGCGTGGTTAGATGACGATTCGTTCCACTACTAGCATCCAACAACATAAAATAACCATAACAAAACGAGATTCATGAGTTTTACACCATTATTTACTCTTTAACCACCATGTTCATCATACTAGCAAGACGTTAAGTTTTGATCTTAAGTGTTCTTGATTTTTATCCGTTAAATCTCTTATTAACCACTTTAGACATGAACAAGAGAGTGTTTAGAACCACTTACAACTAGCACAAGGCTAGGGAAGAACCAAAGCGAAAACTAGGTGGATAAAAGCGATGTAGTGAGGTCCTTGAGATTCCGTAAGCACTGGGCCTCCTTGTATGTCACCTTTCACCCTTGTGTGTATGTGAAATTGCAAGAACCAAACTTGATGATGGTGAGATGGTTGTGTGTGGGTTCGGCCGAACACAAGACAAGGGAGAGAGAGAACAAAATTTTTGTTAAGTGTTGAGAATGAAATGATGGACTCAAGGTTTTATTTATAAACCAAGTTAGGGCTTTAACCATGGTGTATTATGTTATCTTGATACTAGACATAGGCAATTAAATTAATCATAAAATGTAAGGGTGTGTCCCCTTGGGGGACCGATTCGGTCAAGGGGGGGGGGGTAATATGGTTGGATTCCAATGATATGGTTATGTGATAGTTAGTAACTAGTTTGACTGGTTAGGAGTCTAAATTAAGTTATTAGTGTGTTATGAAATATAACGGGTGTTAGGGTATTCGGGGACCCTAACTGGCTCAGAAAAGGAAAAACAATGTCATAGTCAATATTTTTATGTTCCGGGTAAAGTCCGGTTGTTCGGTTGGATATTGATCCATTAAAGTGCTAAATAAGCATTTAAAGTGTCGTTAATATTTGTTTTAGTGACACAATGAATTCCTGACACTTTGGAAAGTGTCTAGTATTATTTTCCCATGTTCTTGCACTTTACTAGTTAGCTTAAATGCTGAATTTTGTATTAAAGTGCAGAATTTTGTAATTAGAGCATGTTTTAGGCACATCCGGTCACTATAACTATCACCTAGTGACGCAGTTTAACAATCCTCACCTCCCTACACTCCCTACTAGTGTAGTAATCTATTCCCGGCTCATACTGGCCTCAGAGACAGTGCCTGTCTGATGCTGGCTATGTCAGCATGTTTACTGGGTTATCCGTTCATTGTGCTACTGTGCTTTTGTGCATCAAGTTTGTCACTATAGTTCTGTGTAAATAATGGAGTGACAGCAATAAAGTATGATGCATGTACGTGTATGTATCAGAATTCAAGTAGCAGTTTAATCACAACTGTAAGCAAGCACAGTAATTAAGCATTAATTAAATATTAATTAATTCGTACGGATACCTGGTTTGGTGAGGGTTGTCACACACAGCGTCTGACACTGATCATGAATCCGAATTCATAAAGAAAGTGGTCGATCAAGTGTTGGATAAAGATGAAACCGAGGAGTCAGAGTCAAAATCAAAGTCTGATACTTCAAGTCCAACAGTTGAAAAAGGAAAAAGGGTTTACAATAATGATTTTCATATGTCAAAAAATAATTTGAATGACGAAACATTCAAAGTAGCATATACTTTGAAAGATTCTGACAAATTATATTCTGATGAAGAATTTCCAATAAGAGGTGTCAAAACTGAAATGATTAACAAGGTTTTCAAATTAATAGAAATTAATATTTCTGAAATAAAAGATTTAAATCTTACTGAAAAACCTAAAAAATACACCTCAAGAGTTCAACAAAGATTGAACAAGAAAAAAGGTTACTGTTCTGGTTCGAGTTATCGAAAGAAACCAAACCATAACGATAATTTCAAAAAGAAAGGTTGGGTTTTGATGCAGAAAATCATAAAAATATGAAAAATTTTAAACCAAAAACAGTGTTTGTTTCAGGGTCAAGCTCTAAAGAAGAGAAATAGAGCTCATTCGGAAAACAGACGAACAGAGAATTCCTTGCTAAGAAGCAAGAAGGAATGAAGAATGAAGCTGATAAGAAGAAGGAGACAAGAACATGTTACTGATGTTATGAAGTTGGTCACATCGCCTGGAACTGTCCAAGGGCAACCAACACAAAACAGGAAGTGTCTTCTTAACTGAAAGAAAAATGTGTTGATAAAATGAAACAACCAACAGGAAAATTTAGAGTGTTTCAAAATTCGACTTTCGAAGTTGGTGAAAGTTCGAAACAGTTTTACAAAAGAAGAGCAAACTTAAACAAACAAAAATGGGTTGTTAAGACACCAGAAGTTAGTTCTGGCGATGAATCTGACTCGTCAAAGACAGAGGAGCCACCAGTTGAACTAAAAAAAGAAAATTCAGATCCGCCAATGGATGAAGCAAACTTTCCACCATTGCGGACTGAAAATTTAAAACAAAAAGTTGGAAAAGTAGAGATTTCGAATCAATTCTATTATGAAAAGAAAGAATTTGATGTCGAAAATGTGTTTAATGGCAAAGTGAAACATATCTTTGGTAAGATGGTTGATGGAAGGGCAAAAGGGGTAAAAGAATTCTATGAATCAAAAAGGAATGTTCAAAGCCCAAGTGAAATTGAAATGGTTACACCCAAAGCTGGTCAGGCTTGGGTGTCCGTATTCTTTACTTAAAAATCCTGACTTGCCGGAGCTCCCAAGTTGGTAATCGTGGAGCATGAATCGGCATCTTTCTCAAAGTGGTATTTTAATATTGTCATATTTCTTTTTCAAGTGGTATTGGTTGATGAGAACCTACAAGTGGTTAATCAAGGTCATTAAGTTGAACTTGATTTAATTTTCATACAAATGTTTTTACAATTGGATGAAGAAAACAAAGTGATGAACAAATCCCCGATCTTACACGTGGTATCAACAAAACTAATTTTCCGGAAAAACCATTTGATTAAAACAAACTTAAGTGTTTTGAAATTACAATGGGAAAATAGTTTGTTGATAGGGGGAGTTCTGATTGTTTACGCCAAGTGGATGGCGATTTGAGACAATTCACATCAGTTTGTCAGTTTACTTTGTACAGTTTATTGCTGTTATTTTCAAATTTTCCCGTAAAATCGAAAATTGAAACATATTTTTGATTTTAGGGGGAGTAAAAAATTTAGAAATTTTAAAAAATCCAAAAACATGATAAAATCTAAAATCCAAAAACATTGTAAAATAAAAAATGAGTATTGTTGTGAAAAAGAGGAAATGATAGTACATCAGTAGACAATCACAGTACGCTAAAGAATTGGAAAGTTAAAATGTGATAAACGATCTCACTGATGATATGCCAGTAGGTTTTCGCACGGTTAGTAGATTGTTGTCGAGATATAAACCTAAATATCAATACTTACTTATTTCGTGGGGAACATGTCTCGGATATATAGGTAACCCCTGAAATCTTGTTTGAAGGGCTTTCTATTTCTGACATACAAATTGAGAAATTTACTTTTGTACGTCTTGATATCTGGGGTATTATACCAGGACTTCTGATTTTGCGGGAGCAATAGCCTAGTCCTCGTATAATACTTTGCAATGCTTTAATCTTAAAGCTCACCCTCAGCATAAAAAAATGATGAAACATTGAAAAATGCTAATCATGTGCTGTTGAAGAAAAGATCCCCAAACGGGACACACCTAAAGTCGAACCATCATCTCTCTGATTTTGCGGAAGCAATAGCCTGAGCTCTCATGGTCGCGTATTTAACCCCTTACAGATATCATTAGTGTACATTCACCTGTAAGACTGAATATAGGAGTCTGGATACGGGAGTATATTCTGAGGTGGGACACACGAATAAGTTTAAGTCCTTAAAACACTAATCTCGTATCTCGAAACAGTTGAACTTTGTGTGAAAATTTAAGTGGATCAGTATACTGACAATCTAAGTGAATCGTTTAGAACTTAAAGTGTTTAAAGCTCAACGGTGCTAGTGATGTCTCATAAACTGATATGATCCTCTTACACAAATTCACAAAAATATTGTCTGTAAATATTTCTTTACTGCTTTTCATTAGTGTGTTTTAGCATAAAATTTTGAAAAATCAAAAAGATTTTATTTTATCTTATTTTTGACAACTGATGTTGAAAAGTTGATTTTCAAAATTCCGAGTGCTAAACATGATGAACGACATTGGGTTGGGAGAGTTTGTTGGAAATATGAAATGATTTTGAAATGATAAAATGGTTCATTAATTTGAAACCAAATTTGTTTTTACAAGTGAATTATCAGAGTTCATCTATGTCATAGTTGTGATTGATATCTACCAGTGGATTCTAAATTTGTTAAATCTTTACAAATTGAGAAATTTACTTTTGGGTAGAGCATGTGCAGGAAAATTCCAGACTACGATCCCAGCTTATCGAAAGGGGGAGTCTGAGGAGGTAAAAGCCAGGTTCCAGATCTTGTTGCTACGGAGAGCCAGGAGACGTTTTCCGAACCTGAGAAGTTTGAAAAGCCAGATTGTGATTCTGAAAGCAAGAAGAAGAGAGAAGAGAGAGATTGATAAGGATGCTTACAGAGAAAGATACTTTGGAAAGAGCGTGAGAAGACCGATCAAGACCGAAGACTCGACAAACTGAAGACTCAGTGTACCGAAGACTCGTCAACATCCAAGGGGGAGTTTGTTGGTGCATATGTCTGTTGACTTCGTCTTGTATCGAGTCATGTTTTAGTATAGATAGGCCAGAAAGCACAAGATGTCAATTTCATGAGAACTGACCAGAAAGCACGAAATGGCAGTTTCGTGAGGAGTGGCAGTTTCATGAGAAGTGGCAGTTTCGTGAGGACTGGCCAGTCCCTATGAACTTTCATGAGGAGTGGCACTCCTATAAATAGGTAGTCATAGGCTTTCATTTGTAACTTTGCAATTCCAGTAGCGAAGCTCTGCTGAAGTGTCGGATCGATCTGTAACTTTGTCAAATCAATACAAACGACAATTAAACTACTTTCAAGTGCAAATCAAGCTGATTCAACATCTAAACGTCTGATTCCGCCTCTCGTTTTGATCAAGAACTCTTCTGATCGACTCGTTTGATCGATTCACCGATCCTACACCTATTATCAGAGAATTCGTTGAGAATGAAAAGAATTGAGCGACGGAAAATGAAATCCCGAGGCCTTCTTATATAGGGTCTGATTCTGACTTTTACGCGGCCCGCGTAAATGTTAACATAGGGCTACGCGGCCCGCGTCAAACCCTGGTCAACGCGTAGGTGATCCGGATCAGCAACTAGACTCGCCACGATGATGACACGTGTCATCACCGGGCTGCGCCACATCTTTGATCTCTAGCGACCCGCGTAAGACCCTTAAGAGGTCTACCGTCTACGCGGCCCGCGACAAACCCAAAATCTTGATTTTTGATTATTTTTAAAAGTATTTAGGGTATTCGGGGTCCGTTTTCACGTATAGGGTGTATTTTAGGACATATTGGGATATTTTAAAATATATTAGGGTGTCGAAAAATAATTCGAGGGTGTCGGTTTTCTTTAAGGTTGTTATAAAAAAAGACAATTTCGGTAAAATCAGTTTGAGTAATATTTTGAAAGCATAATTCCAGTAACGGTACTAGTAAATAGCTTTGGTAACGATAATATTCAGTAACGTAAAAAGTAACAGTAAATCAGTTTCAGTTAGGGGTGTGCATGGGTTGGTTTGGGTCGGTTTTGACCTAAAACCATAACCATAACAGCGATGTCGGTTAATGGATAACCATAACCATAACCGATCGGTTATGGTGGTTATCGTTATTCGGTTTTGATGGTTTTAGCGGGTCGGTTATGGGTGGTTAACCGTGTATTTAGCTTATCTAAAAATAGTTTTATTTTTTTAACACGGAATAAATTGTTATTGCATATTTGTATACATTAGTATATTACATAATATAAAAAATACGTATAATCTATAATATTACCACACTATAAATAAGCAACATGTTGTTGCTTCATATGCTTGTACCTTATGCATAGGGTGTTTCTCAAAAAAAAAAAAAAAAACTTAATTTTCCACTTTCAACCTATAAGTTTTTTATCTTTTACATTTTAACCTTTTTGAATTTTTTTTACTTTTAACCTTAAACTTTTCATCTTTTACAATTTAACACAAACACTTTTTTCTGTTCAACTTTAGTCCCTCATACTTTCATCTTTCACGAGTTTTTTGTTTTATTGCGAGTCAACACGCCGCAACGTGCGTGGGGGTTCAATGTTTTTTCGTCTATTTTTTTAGTTTGACAGGCCCCGTCGCAACGCGTATATTTTTCTCCGTTTGACAAGTTTATCGCAACGCGGAGGTCCCAGATGGACTTAGTTATTCTTTTCTACGTTTAACATTACGCTAACTTTTGCATCAACATGACGCAATGGGTGTGCATGGTTCAACAATTTTACGTCTGTTTTTCGTTCGATGTTATTTATTCCTTTTTTATTTATTTTATTTTTACGAGCTTTTCTGATGCTGGTAGTTGCTGGCAATGGTGTGGCATTAGTGCTACTTGGCATGATTTTAAGAACGTATTTAACCTATTAAGCTTTCTATCAATATTTTTTATGTATGTGTTGGTATGAATTCAATTTGCTCTACGTTTCGACGTAAACTTTTTCTGAAAACGAGCTAGGTCAAATATAATACGTTTTCCTATAAGAAAACCATTTTTAGGTATATATTTTTATGTACGTTTTGGTATAAATTCAAGTTGGTGTATCTTTTGACGTAAACTATTTTGGGAAACGAGTCATGTCAAATATAATATATTTTCGTGCTTATTTTATGAATGTTTTGTAAAATTTGTTTCGAATCGAGTGGAGTCAAATCAGAGTTTCTTTTTTTCCGTTTTTTTTTCAAAAGCTTTAATTAATCTCTTTTAATTATACGTGTCAACTTTTCCGTTACATGTGTTACGTTTTCTATGTATGAGTCGGGTCACATATAATACGTTATGATTGTACGGTATAAATTTGATTTACTTTATGTTTTGATCCAATCACAATGCTTATATAGGTTACATTGAGTTCAATCGGAAATGTCGAAACACGCGTTTTCATATGATTAAGGCATCACATAACGTTTAGACTAGTCCATTCGATGTTTGCGACGTACCCGCGCGGCAACGCGTGCGGGTCTTGTTCCTAGTTAATACCAATTATTATCGAATATTGAAATAAAGTGATATGATACATTCCATAAATTCAAATAAACATCAACCAAAACCACAAAACGATATGAAAAACCTATAAATACTAAAAAATTTCAATAAACAACATCAAATATTAAAAATATGGTGAAATGTCCTAAATCCGACAAAAATTTATTACATGTCGGTTCGGTTATGGTGGGTATGGAAAAAATGATAACCATAACTGACCCGCTACTTTTGGTTTTCAAAAAAACCATTAACCGACCCACCGGTTTTTTATTTGGTTCGGTTTTTTCAGTTCGATTTTGTCGGTTAATTCGGTTATGGTTCAGTTAATTCAGTTTTTTGCACACCCCTAGTTTCAGTAACGATAACAATATTAGTAACATTAACAGTAACTCATTTTCAGTAACAACAATGGTAACATTAAATCATTATTTACGGATGTACCCATGAGCCGAACAATAACAGTAAACAGAGCGTGGCGATATACAGGGAATGGCGCAGGTTGGCACACCCACATCCATTCCCCGTAGCAGAAATAGTAACATAACTAGAATCGATCCATACGCCTCATAGTAGCTTTATACCACACTTGTACCTAGGGACGCCGTGAACTGATCTCTGTCATGGAAGGAGCACATGTTGTCGGTGCCACAACAACATGCTCGTGGGACACTCCACGAGAAGCTAGAACTCAGGGTAACAGAGCATGGAAACTTTTTTTTTCTTAAATCATTTAAAAATCAGTATCAGAACATGTGATTATGATCATAAACTTAAATCTACCGCATGCTTGTCTTTGACAAAAACGTAACAGACAGTTAACATATTACTGACAAAAAAAAAAAAAAACAACATATCGAAGAACGGATCGTAACATGAAACCGCATATCCTTATTAACGACACCTGATAATGCAGCCGAGTGTTTATACACAGGATGTACCGCAGCGTATCCACCACACCTGTATACGTTATCAAAGTTCCGTTTACCAAGAAATTCGAGATCCATGCCACTTTCTTTAAACAAACAAATTTCAAAGGTCTTGTTAAGTAAACATATTCATTTTATTTTCAAAAGCCGAAACAAACAGTTAACAAATTGGAATGCCAAAGACGTTAGGAGTTCCAAAAGAAAATTATACTTAACAGGGTTCATAAACAACCGAACCAGATAACAAAGGACAGAGGGTAGGGATCCGTACTTAAACAGATGATTCACATTTATGTAAGACTGGCTCGTTCATGGGAAGAAGATAACTCGAGGACGGCCCTGGTCCAAATTGTAAGTTTTTTTAAACGACGAAGTCTAATTTTTAAAGATAAACTAATAAAATGATTGTACTATATTTTAAGTTGTATACATAAAAATAAAAAATAAATATGAAAATTTACTTTTGTAACTGAATAAAGTTTAGAGTAGAGAGTCCATTTAAAAGGCCCTGAATTAAATATACCTGGACTTGGACTTGTTATGGGCTTTCTTGATAAATTAGGGTTTATGGTTCTGCACTTCTTTATATAACGCTGTCCCTTCTTCCCTCTCTTCCCATCACCTGATCCGCTGCTTAACTATACATCTCTTCCAATAGCCAAATTAGGTTTCATGTTTTCAATTTTTGTTTATCAATTTCTTTTTTTATCGACGATTTACATATATATTTGGGGCGAAACTTTTGATATTCGTAAAACCCAATTGAAATCGTCACAAATCGAGCCTTCTCTGATTCACAACGGTTGAGCCGAAAGGCTCCCGTTGCCGGAGTAGGCGTTGTCACATTCCATCACCTTGAGGAGCATATTTTGCGATTACCTTTTGGGACTGGCCGTGAGAAAAACATTTATAATACCACTTTTTTTTTATATTTATATAATTATTTTGTTGAATGTTGGCCGATGACGAGATATGCTTTAAAAAGATCACCATCTTTCGGGACTGAATGGCCTTTTATGGGCCTTGCTGTCAATCACGCATTTCTGAGGCTCTGTTGATGCTGTGGTTTTGTAAATTTGGAGTGAATGTTGTGCTTATGGACGGTCAAGTGCTGTTTAGATTAAACGCCGGCAGTACTTAACATAATTCATAAGCTAAATTTAAATGTAGCCGTTCGTCTTTCGTGCTTAACCTGGTTTTTAATATTAGGTTTTGGCAATCCATGTTGTGGCTTACATTTGTTATTTTGGAATAATTTTTCAGATTTTAATAGGTTATGTTAGGGTGAGAGGGGCACTTCCCTCTTAGGGTAGTCCTCTCTCTTACGCACAACCAATCAGCACGCGCCATGTCAACTCCCCTCTTAACTTCCCTCACACCCTCAATTTGATGGCGGCACTCCCCTCTTTGGGGACTTGCTTTTTTTATTCAAAATGAAAAAAAAGGAAAATGTTTTGATTGGTTGAAAAGAGGGTGGCCCACCATCTCCCTCCCTCCTCCATCATCGGTGAATATGCCCCGACCCACCTCGCCGAATTCGGTCACCGCGGTGATGGCGGCGGTGTTCCCTAACGGGGACTTGGGTCACCGCATGGGGTCACCGAGAGTGCCCCGTATACCCTTATTGGTGCTGTAAGTTTCTTTAGAGTTTTTTTCGTAGCAATTGTTTTTTCTGTTGATATATTTGAAGAGCAAATGACATTTTGGGTCTTGTGCAGTTTGTTCTGAATATTGTTGCAAACATATAGGTGGTAGCCGTATGTTAAATCTCAGTGGTTGTATTATCTACGTGTATGAATTATGTAAGCTGCAATGTAAAATTTATTATTGAAGTCGATTCACTTGACTAACAACCTCTCAGGGTATCGGAGTTGATTGACGTAGAATGGATTTAGACCCAATAGCTCGCCACGTAGAAGTGAAATTTGTTCGATTTCATGGGTACAACTTTATTATTGAACCCATATACAAATATTTTTACATTTAAACTTCTCAAAATGAAGTATATCAATCCAAAGATGCACAAAGTTAATTGCAATCTCAACTTCAACCAATAAGATTCTTCACTGGAAATCATTAACAATAAAAGATATAATAACAAAAAAAATATTTTTAATGAGTCTATACGCAACCAATATCCACTTTGATAAGTTATGAATATCCACTTTGATAAGCTAACATGCTAATAAATTATATAAATGTTTAGAATAGAAGTAGGATCAACAAACTTGTTTTCTTGCAAGGTTCTTTGTTAGCTTATCTCTCCGTTGATTTCCAAAAATCTAAACAATTTGGTTATAAAATAAACCACGTTATGTTTCAGGATAGATTCGGTGTAGTTTAATACAAATATTGCCAGGAGAGAGTCAAAATTGAAGTAACTTGTTATGATTCAACCAAAGGTTGGATATCTTATCGTCGAGTTAATTGTCAAAATCGTCCCTGAGGTTTGGGCACGTTTGCCATTTTTGTCCAAAATGACACTTTTGTATCAAATTACCCCCAACGTTTGTAACTTTTTGCCATTTTCATCCACTAACTTAGTTTATTTTTTCTGTTAACTTGATGATATTTAGATGAAACTGGCAAATAAAAAATCACAAGGACCATTTTGGCAATTTACTCAAACCCTTTTTAATTTCTTTTATTTAATTATTTTTGTTACATATATAATAAAAAAGAATATACATGGAGTTTTTAGAAAAAAAAAATTAATAATTTTGTCACATAATTTTTATAAATTTTCATCCAAATCACTAACTCGTTTATTTTTTCTGTTAAGGTGAAGGATGTTTTAAATTTTATAAATTAAGACAAAAATTAATTTACAGTTTCTTTATATAAATCAGTTTTATAAAGAGAACATCATTGGTGTGCAACACGTAACAATCGATTACAACTTATGAGCGAATTTAAAAGAGTAGAAGATGAATTACAAACTTGGTACACATGATAAGATTTTTTTAATTGACCTTTTCAATAAGATCACCAACATTTTAGTTTTATAAAATTTAGAGGTTTAATTAGATTTTATTTTTATAAAACTGATCTATATAAAAAATTAGAAATTAATTTCTGTCTTAGTTTATAAACATCCTTCGCCTTAATATAAAAATTAACTTAGCTAGTGGTTGGATGAAAATTTATAAAAATTATGTAACAAAGTATTATTTTTTCATATAAAAATTGCATGTATATTCTTTTTTATTATATATGTAATAAAATTAATTAAATAAAAAAATTTAAAAGAGTTTGAGTAAATTGCCAAAATCGTCCCTGTGGTTTTATATTTGCCAGTTTCTTTCAAATATCCTCAAGTTAACAGAAAAAATAAACTAAGTTAGTGGTTTGGATGAAAATGGCAAAAAGTTACAAACGTTTGGGGCAATTTGGTACAAAAGTGTCATTTTGGACGAAAATGACAAACATGCCCAAACCTCAGGGACGATTTTGGCAGTTAACTCTTTATTGTCTCTGCAACTAAGATTCTAAAAATTAGGTTTTTTTCAACTTCAATGTTTCTTTTTCTTTTTCAACTTCACTATTTCTTTTTCTTTTGCAGGAATACGAATTCAAAATTGAAAATTACAATAAGCTTATTTTCTTCCAAGAAATGGATTCAAAATTAAGGAGCGGCAAATATGAAAATATAAGCTTCTGATAGTAAAATTAACCGTATGCTACTCATTTGTCATTCATCTAAACCTTTCTCACCGTACACCTTATCTTATCACCCAAGGAAACCTTCTTGATTCATGCAAATTTGCTAAATGATTGGTGTAGATGTGATTTGCATACAAGCCTATGACTTAGCATGCACTTGAATTAACTTGAGTGTTACACCCAAAAAACCCACCCTCAAACATAGCCGAGATTTGCATACAAGCCTACACGGCCGTGCACAACATCCACAAGCACAAAATCAACAAGTCCACGATATATGGAGGCACGCCCGAGCCACTTTTGGCACGCCCGTCCTTAGCTAAAGACGAATCATGGAGGCTTTGAGATCCGACAAGAATGACACCTATCCAAGTATGTCAGGACACCTGTCCAGGCACGGGGGCCACCCTTGGCACGTCCGTGCTCATAACGAAATGCAACAAAAATGACGGAGAAAGGACAATGACTCCTATTTTTATCTAAGTTAGGGGCTGTTTGGTAGTCACTGAATGGTCATTAAGAGGCTACCTCTTAATGGAACCATTAAGAATTTTACCAATGAGAAGGTAGAAGAATATGACATGTGATGATTTACCATTCAGAGGTTACCTCTTAGCCATTGAGACTTGAGGTTACCTCTTATTCATTTAGAGGTTTTAAACCATTAAGAGGTAGCATCTGAATGGTCATTAAGAGGCTACCAAACAGCCCTTTAGCTAAAATTTGGACATTCAAGACATCTTATTGGAACACTTACTTGATTGATCGTTTGGTGGTTGTAATAGACTTGTGTTTTGATTTATCATTTGATGGTTGTATTTAACTACTTATGTCCAATGTTTAATGTAAACAATGTTTTTAACGAGGCAGCATCTCCACGCGTATTTGGTTGATAACCAAGGGGGAGTGTTATAAATAAATATTATTATGGTTATCAACTCCATATATAAATGTATCTTGTTTGCCAAGTTTCCCTCTCATATATATATATATTCCTTGTATTTTATTGTGAACACACACCATGAATAATATAAAGATATTTCTCTATACATCTCTTTCTCATATTGTTTAGCTATTAGGCTTGTTGTTTCACAACATGTTATCAGCACGACTTGCTTTTGGAGTTGGACTCGCAATATCACAAGGATGTTGAATCAAACTATCCTACACGTAAGTTTTATTTTAATTCATTGAATTTGATTTGTTATTTGTTAATCTCGTATTTACTATTGGTAATGATATATTGGTATTTTGGATGACTGGTTCAATTCTTTCATTGATATCATCCAAAAGAAAGAAAAGAAAAATACATCATAGATATCACCAATGAAGGGTTTTGAAAAAAAAAAGATTTTTCAAACATCACAAAATAAACTTTTGGAGCGAACTTAAAGCCTGAAATCAATGAGATTTTGTTTGACTTTTGTCAAGTATTCAAACTATTTTTAAATATATCACATACTTTAAAAAGTCACAACATTACAAACCACTTTTAAATATATCACATTCCTTACAAAAAGTTATAACCCTTCGTATCTATACGAAAACACACAACGCTTCAAACTTAATTATATATATACAATTAGCCCTTCATTTAAACATTGCGTTGATTAGAAAAAGTTATTGATGGTGGAAGTTTTGCATACATATTATATACATATGTATGTATATATATAATATATAAACAATTGCGTCGATTAAAAATAACAGGGGAATTTTAATTTGCATACATGTATATGTATTAGTCTATTATATTATTGATACAGTGGAAAATGGGAATGATCTGGTGAAGCGATGGGATTACATTGTTTTCTTTTCTTTTTCTTTATACATATATATAATATGGATTAGGATCAAATACAAAGGATCCTAATTGTAAGGAGTGTAAGAAGGATTTATAAAGTGACAAGTGTCCAATAACCTAAAAAAACCCACTACAAAAAAAAAAAAAAAACCCTTAAACATCCACCACCACCAAAAACTCCATCCCCACCCCCCCTCATTATTGATACAGTGGAAAATGGGAATGATCTGGTGAAGCGATGGGATTACATTGTTTTCTTTTCTTTTTCTTTATACATATATATAATATGGATTAGGATCAAATACAAAGGATCCTAATTGTAAGAAGTGTAAGAATGATTTATAAAGTGACAAGTGTCCAATAACCTAAAAAAACCCACTACAAAAAAAAAAAAAAAAAAAACCTTAAACATCCACCACCACCAAAAACCTAAACCCCCATCCCCACCCCCCTCCCCCATCACCCACCAAAAATATTATTATTATTATTATTATTATTATTTATTATTTTTTTTTTGCCAAGGGGGTGGGGGTTGGGGTTTAGGTTTTTGGGTGGTGGTGGTGGTGGGGGTGGGGGTGGGTGTTTAGTTTTTTAGATTTTTTAAGGTTTTTAGGGTGTGTGTGTGTGTGTGTATGGGGGGGGGGGGGGGTTAGGGTTTTTTTATGTTTTTGGGGGGTGGGGGGTTAGGTTTTTTGGGGTTTTTTTTGGTGAGGTATAGTTTTTTTTTTGGGGGGGGGGGGGGGGGGGGAGGGGGGGGGGGGTTGGGGGGTTTAGGTTTTTGGGTGGTGGTGGGGTGGGTGTTTAGGTTTTGGGTGGTGATGTAGTGGGTTTAATTTTAGGTTATTGGACACTTGTCACTCTATAAATCCTTTTTACACTTCTTACAATTAGAAGCCTTTGTAGAATAACTTGACCCTATATAATATATCTATATTTTGTGTATACATTGCGTGATTAGAAAGAATGATTTGGTGTGATAAAGCGGTGAGAAGATTTGAACAATCGCTTCCGTTTCGAGACAATGTGTATTCTTTTTGTTAAATTAAAATAAATTAAGGAAATGTATAACGATTGGTCATAACATTATTTTATAGACAATATGTAATTTGGGTGTTTTAGTAACTAATTAAAACATTGGTTACTATTATCAAAAAAACAAAAAAAAAAAAAAATCCAAAACTTTTGTGAAAAAAAAAAAACAAAGGCATTAAAATTTCATTGTTGTTCCACGATCAACCAATATAATTTATATAAAAAATATTAAATTGTTCAAATACTACACTATACATGACTATCAATTTGTTGTAAGATATTATTACTAGTTTTTCATGTTTATATTTATACATGCGCACACATGCTAGAGAACGCCTAGATACACGCATTGTTTGGTTTATACATTTTTTTTAGTCTTAGTTTCTAATTGTTCGTTTATAACTCAAAAATCATGTATCTTTTGATTTCATAAAAGATTAGAACTTTGGATCAACTATTGCTATGGACTTGATTGTATTTATAAATAAGATTTGTGTAAAATTTAATTAAGATTCAAGTATGAATTTCCATATGCATGCTTACAACTATAAGTTATGAGTTAATCTGTAATTATATGTAATTATGTATGCTTTCATGTTGCCTCTTATCATATATCAATTACGGCTTTATGGAATAGTAATATTTTTACTGATGTTGATAAAAAAGATAATGATGTGTAACGCCCTGCGTTTTCATACTTCCTATATTTAGAAACCATCACTCGTAAACCTATTTTTGGAAACTTCGTAGTCTTGTAATCGTTCTTTCATTGAAAGCGATGTAAAATCCGAGACTTGGATTATAAATAAAACTTGTATTTTAAATTTGTTTTTATACATTCTTCATACAAAATCATACGTTTCACTGTGAAACAATTAGTTACATATCCGCAACACTTGCAAACGTGTAATAAACCTACTAATACGTAACATGCGTACTTCATATAATACTTATATACGAGTCTTATACCTAATATTATTCTTTTGATACTTGTGTTACCCCTAGTACATGTTAAATATGCTTAAATATCCTAGAATGGGCATAAAACACGTAATATATGTCATTGGAACATGTCACAAAACATTAAATCATAAAATAAATTTTTTGTGCTTCCTGACAAAGGCTTACGGACCGTAAGCCTCATCCCTTACGGTCCGTAAGGGTGTCTGGCGGGCAGCAGATTCAAACAGCTCGCGAATTGCATGAAATCCCAACACTTTCTCACCTCCAATCACCTCTAATCACCATTAAAACACCCACCAACTTAACCCAACTCTTCCCCTATAAATACACACCTCCTCCAAGCTCAAAACACTTTACAAACACTCTCTAATCTCTCCTAAATCACTCTCAAAACTCTTGCAAATCAGAAATTCGGGCATATTCATACCTCTCTACAAAAGTGAGCATAACTTGCTCAAAACTCAACCAAATCACTTGATTCTTCTTCCTACTTGCTTGGATAATCTCTGGGCTTGATTCCTTGATCTCTCTTTGGAGAAATCAGACCTGGAATTGCCCTAAAAATATCCATAAACTTTCTGTTGTGTCAAAACTTGTTTAAACTTATCAAACTTGAGTCTAACTCATCTCACACCTATGTCCTAATGCTTACAACCTATCTTATGGTTGGTTAGGCTTAAAAACAAAGTTGAGACATACAAAATCAGAGGTTAAACCTCAAATAAATTCTGTTTTGTTTAGGGTTTTTAACCCACAAGTCATGTTCAAGCTTCAAACTTGATATAGGAGTGATTATGGAACAACTTGGGTTTTTCCAACATAAAATCCCCACATGATTTGATGATTTCTCATAGCTTGGATTGTTTATATTCTTGTACTAATCCTAGTTCATGACCCTCCTTGTTTGTTGTTACAACAAGTGTAGTGGTGAATATATACGAGGTGCCTAAATGGAAGCTTGTTATTCCTACCTCCTACATGACTTCTATGACACATTTTGAGGTACCTAAATGAAGATATAATCTTCTACCTCATGCTTGAAATACATGTACTAAGGACTTATTAATATATACTACCTAACCTAAATAATATCTATGTATATTCGAACCTTTGATGTTGGATTCATGTTCATTTGTCAAAGTAGTAGGATATCATCTAGGACCTAAACCTTGTTATGATTCTTATGAGTGTTCAACTCATGAAAACATTATTATAACCCTCGTGGTTACCAAGTGTCATACAGGTGTTATGTGTTGAAGATGATTATGTTAATATAATACTTTCATGTTGTTTTATTCCGAATCTCGACTCTAAGCATACTTGAACTTTAACCCTTATACATTCGGACCCTAAATCTCTATTCGTCAACAATTGGATAATCGGAAGGCATATGCAAACTTTGTGAGTACACTCGACCCATTTACTTTTAAAACCACTTTTGGGTTGTAACATGTTACCTTACAAAAATTACACTTACACACACACTTAACATACTTTATGAACTCAATCCGTTATACATGCTACTTGTTATGCTTGATAATACATGCTTTATACTATGTTATACCCTCACTTAACAAATATAGCGCTATAGGAGTAGCACACCACCCGACGGGGGTTTGTTAGGTCATTATACTATACGGTCTCGTCACTTTTGTGGCGAGGGATGCTAAATACTAGTGGACACTTTGGGTTAAAACGTAATGTTATGCATGCTAGTTACCTCGTATACAAATTGCCATGTGGATTCGAGTAAAATGCTTTATACTTATGCTATACTATTTAAACCTTGTGTACTCGCCTTTGCTTTTGCATTGAACTTTATTTTAACATGTTACAGGTTGACGATGATGATATGAAACGAAGTAGCGTTGATGCCTAGATACACATATAGACGTTTAGGTTTAAATGTTGTATCAATTTTGCTTATGTTGTTATGTATTTCTTTTGAACTTGTTGTTATTTGAGTTTATGTAATCTTGAAAATTTGAGGTTATGAAATGAAATGGGAATTATTTAATTATCGTCACATAAGGGTTATGAAGTCTCTTGCAATCTTCACACTTCGTCTCATCCCGATGTTTCCGCCATTGGTTGGGGTGTGACAGATTGGTATCAGAGCCATAACTATAGTGAATTAGGTAGAATTTCCATGCTTTTACCTAGTCTATAGTTTAGAGCCTTATTCTTATGTTTTATTTGAAACTACACGCATGCCACTTTATGTGTTTCTTATTTATTCTCTTTGAGCCTTTTTAAACCTATGTGTCATTTTTATCCTTATGTATCATACTTGATATGCTATTCTTATGTGTTAATACATGTTTTACTACGTGTTAATATTTGTTTTAATATGTCATTCTTTATGTGTCATTCTTGACATGTTTATACTTGTTTGCTTAATCTTCAATATACGCTTTTCCTCATGCATTTTACTCGACTATTTCTAAATTCACAAACACTCGTAATACACAAACGAGACGACTTCACCAAAATAGGCGTGAAACCCACAATTTGGTGAACAACTCTCAATCCATCTACTTTTCTTTTACATGAAATTCACCATCAAACTAGGAGTGAAATCCTCACCATGATGGAGAAATTCAAATTTCAAATTCTAGTGGACCCTCGTCAAGTGTTGAAATTAAATTTTGACCCGACGAGTACCAACCACACTTAGGATACGAAATCGTCGAGTTAGGGGTGAAACCCGCACCTTGTCGACTAGTTCCATTCTTTAATTTTCATAAATCCCGCCAAGTCTTGAAATTTCAATTGATTTGGGACATGTAGTAACCGGAAGGGTAAATACCGTTAACCGACTTGTCGGCGAGAGTATTCCACCTATTAGGCCAAAGCATGCTCCCCAAATTCGAAAGACTTTTCGACCACCTTGGTTAGTCAAAAGTTCCGGTTTGGAACCATCCAAATTTTAATAAACATGTGTTTCTATTATTTATTTTATACGATGAAATCTTGCAAATTCGAATTTACTTTCGATATTTTCTTCTCACACACACATCATACTAAATCTTTTTCATACACTTATACACATGCTTGATTTCATATAATTTAAATCCATATTCCTTGTAATGATAAGTGGAGACATATCATCGAGATAGGAGTGATTTCCTTACTTTGACGATTAACTCCACTCCCCTTTCCTTAAAACGACCTCACCAACGAGTTAGGGGTGATTCCCTTAGCTAGGTGATCGTTACCAAAACGTCTCTTCAAAATATCTCATTATGCAAACTCGATCATATTTTATACCTAAATTTTTGATCATTATTCAAAATACATACGTATACGATTTCAAAATACATTGTTTTATCAAGCGTACTTTCTATCCTACGACCTATTTTCACCTAACACATATACACGAGATTCTTAAACTTATCATAAACGTTTTACTACACCAACTTCCAAACTTTACGAAATGCTACCTATCAATTTAATCGGTTCAATGAATCTCTTGCCCATGAACTCCATACTCGATTTAAACACTAAAACGCACTCATGATATATATCACCAAACTAAAAAACTTTCTTTCTCAATCGGAGGATCAAACCAACCATTCTTTTACACCTATGAAATCTTATGGATGTTATACGATCATTTTACCAAAAACTCTTTCCAACACCAACAAATCATTTGTTAGAACTTTTAACAATCGCTAAGTCCTTTTGCAAAAAAAAAAAATATTTTCTAAAGATCCTCGTTTTCACAAGAACCTCCTAAATTCATAATTTCTTGTTTAATAAAACGAACTTACTTTCGATTGAAAACCTTTTTCCTACACCAATTTACAAAACACGTGGGCAAGAAGACTTCTTGGAGACCGACCATCTTCGGATTACGTAAACTCCTTTAAAAACAAAAGTAGCATTTCCATTCATTACAAAATGCATTATGCTTAACCAATGAGTACTTTATATCATTTTACATATGCAAACTATATTCTACCATTCAAACCAAGCTCAATCTAATTTTGATACGATAAACTCAACGTTTCATTTAAACGACTATACATACATATCATCGTACACGTTTAGTCGTTTTAACGCGGCAATTTCATTTATAATCATTCGTATTTACATACTTAACCTAACCTTTTGAACGATTTTATACATTTAAATCCGTGATGTCCCAACATACACTATATACGTAAATTTTAATATTCGTACCTACACTTACATTTATACGTTTTATGCTTATACTTATACACATACTACTTATACGTTATATGCTTATACTTATACACATACTACTTATACGTTTTATGCTTATACTTATATACATACTACTTATACGTTTATGCTTATGCTTGTACACATACTATTTACACGTTTCATGTTTATGCTCATACATACACGCGTATTCATACTTAAGCTTATGCTCATACCTTCATTCATACTCATACATTCGTACCTACACGCGAGCGTAATCCGAGTGATTCGCTTGCGTGGGTCCTATACATACTTAAGCATGGACTTGCTTACATACTTTATTCTTATACGCACACATTCTTATTTTAGTGTACCTACCCAAATTCATACACAACTAGTACAAGCTATGTTGATCATGCGAAAATCAATATAATCACGGGTGCACACGGGATTATAGTGATAGGCGTATGAGAACCATAGAGTGTACTACTGTGTATGCTAAGACACGGGACGTAACATGGCACCGAATACGGAACAGACGTAATGTGGTAAAAACATGGTGGATACGCCGTTGGTACTTCCTATATATAAGTGTTTTCACCATGTTACCAAACTTTCGTAAAACGTGCCATGAGAAATTCAGTGTTTTGCAGACCTATTTAGACCTAATACAAACTTTATACAACTCACAAACGCATTATATCCGATTATCCATGACGAGAATTCATCCTTAACACGCTACGTTCATCTATCCAACACTTACGCTATTCTTATGCTTGCATTCTTTAAGAGTCAATCGCTCACTTCTATACTCGTATTATTCTCCATTATCCTTTCCTTCATGCGAACCTCGTTTACAATCAAGTTTGCTTAATCATTCGAATCCTAACTTATCTTATTACCTTTAGAACCGTCCCTCTATTCTTTATTCTCGTGTAAACTTATTTAGAAGTCGTTAATACTTGATTTTACCAAACCTTCTCGTTCCACTTGAGAAGCAAATTTTACGAATATGTGGTCTTATACTACCTTTAAAACTTCATATGCAACCTACCTCACTTTTATTGATTTCAAACCATTGTCTAAAGATCTCCTTCGTAAATACAATACATTTGTAAAGCAACTCCAAATTTAGTTATTCAAAATCGTTTTACCTATGCACGTTTCAATCATGCTCATGCCTCTAAACCGTTTTAGCCAAACAAATCATTTTACAAATCTATTATGACTTTTCTTCCAAGATTTTGTACTTCTCTAAACGTTTCAAAATTTCCAAGTATCAAGTTTTTGCCAAAACTCTTCAAGTCTACCTCTTGAATAAATTTCGAGACGAAATTTCCTAAAGGAGGGGAGACTGTAACGCCCTGCGTTTTCATACTTCCTATATTTAGAAACCATCACTCGTAAACCTATTTTTGGAAACTTCGTAGTCTTGTAATCGTTCTTTCATTGAAAGCGATGTAAAATCCGAGACTTGGATTATAAATAAAACTTGTATTTTAAATTTGTTTTTATACATTCTTCATACAAAATCATACGTTTCATTGTGAAACAATTAGTTACATATCCGCAACACTTGCAAACGTGTAATAAACCTACTAATACGTAACATGCGTACTTCATACAATACTTATATACGAGTCTTATACCTAATATTATTCTTTTGATACTTGTGTTACCCCTAGTACATGTTAAATATGCTTAAATATCCTAGAATGGGCATAAAACACGTAATATATGTCATTGGAACATGTCACAAAACATTAAATCATAAAATAAATTTTTTGTGCTTCCTGACAAAGGCTTACGGACCGTAAGCCTCATCCCTTACGGTCCGTAAGGGTGTCTGGCAGGCGGCAGATTCAAACAGCTCGCGAATTGCACGAAATCCCAACACTTTCTCACCTCCAATCACCTCTAATCACCATTAAAACACCCACCAACTTAACCTAACTCTTACCCTATAAATACACACCTCCTCCAAGCTCAAAACACTTTACAAAAACTCTCTAATCTCTCCTAAATCACTCTCAAAACTCTTGCAAATCAGAAATTCGGGCATATTCATACCTCTCTACAAAAGTGAGCATAACTTGCTCAAAACTCAACCAAATCACTTGATTCTTCTTCCTACTTGCTTGGATAATCTTTGGGCTAGATTCCTTGATCTCTCCTTGGAGAAATCAGACCTGGAATTGCCCTAAAAATGTCCATAAACTTTCTGTTATGTTTTAAGTTCTTTCAAAACTTGTTTAAACTTATCAAACTTGAGTCTAACTCATCTCACACCTATGTCCTAATGCTTACAACCTATCTTATGGTTGGTTAGGCTTAAAAACAAGGTTGAGACATACAAAATCAGAGGTTAAACCTCAAATAAATTCAGTTTTGTTTAGGGTTTTTAACCCACAAGTCATGTTCAAGCTTCAAACTTGATATAGGAGTGATTATGGAACAACTTGGGTTTTTCCAACATAAAATCCCCACATGATTTGATGATTTCTCATAGCTTGGATTGTTTATATTCTTGTACTAATCCTAGTTCATGACCCTCCTTTTTTGTTGTTACAACAAGTGTAGTGGTGAACATATACGAGGTGCCTAAATGGAAGCTTGTTCTTCCTACCTCCTACATGACTTCTATGACACATTTTGCGGTACCTAAATGAAGATATAATCTTCTACCTCATGCTTGAAATACATGTACTAAGGACTTATTAATATATACTACCTAACCTAAATAATATCTATGTATATTCGAACCTTTGATGTTGGATTCATGTTCATTTGTCAAAGTAGTAGGACATCATCTAGGACCTAAACCTTGTTATGATTCTTATGAGTGTTCAACTCATGAAAACATTATTATAACCCTCGTGGTTACCAAGTGTCATACAAGTGTTATGTGTTGAAGATGATTATGTTAATATAATACTTTCATGTTGTTTTATTCCGAATCTCGACTCTAAGCATACTTGAACTTTAACCCTTATACATTCGGACCCTAAATCTCTATTCGTCAACAATTGGATAATCGGAAGGCATATGCAATCTTTGTGAGTACACTCGACCCATTTACTTTTAAAACCACTTTTGGGTTGTAACATGTTACCTTGCAAAAATTACACTTACACACACACTTAACATACTTTATGAACTCAATCCGTTATACATGCTACTTGTTATGCTTGATAATACATGCTTTATACTATGTTATACCCTCACTTAACAAATATAGCGCTATAGGAGTAGCACACCACCCGACGGGGGTTTGTTAGGTCATTATACTATACGGTCTCGTCACTTTTGTGGCGAGGGATGCTAAATACTAGTGGACACTTTGGGTTAAAACGTAATGTTATGCATGCTAGTTACCTCGTATACAAATTGCCATGTGGATTCGAGTAAAATGCTTTATACTTATGCTATACTATTTAAACCTTGTGTACTCGCCTTTGCTTTTGCATTGAACTTTATTTTAACATGTTACAGGTTGACGATGATGATATGAAACGAAGTAGCGTTGATGCCTAGATACACATATAGACGTTTAGGTTTAAATGTTGTATCAATTTTGCTTATGTTGTTATGTATTTCTTTTGAACTTGTTGTTATTTGAGTTTATGTAATGTTGACAATTTGAGGTTATGAAATGAAATGGGAATTATTTAATTATCGTCACATAAGGGTTATGAAGTCTCTTGCAATCTTCACACTTCGTCTCATCCCGATGTTTCCGCCATTGGTTGGGGTGTGACATGACGTGTAATGGTTTTGTTGGAAAATTACCACTATCACAATGTTATGCCTCAAGTATTGATATATGGATAAAACATATATATGGCCAATGTTGGTTGTTGTATTATCATTCTTATGAAAGAATATAAATATGCTTAGAAATGACACTCGAAGTGTCATACTTCGAAAATCTCATTATCATGTTGTAGATTAAGGTCATAAGATTTTAGAGCAACAAATTTTATATGACTCGGATATATGTTTACTTCTCAATAGTTGCTATGTGAAGAGAAGTTTTATTTTATAAGTGAAAATAGGACAAAACAAATTTTGTTTGTCAAATCTGAAGCAATAATATCATTAAAATGGTATGAAAGGTTTGAATAACTTTATATCCGTATGTCCGAGAAAATAATGAAAAACCATTAAGCTTGTTTGGTTCTACTTTGATCCATGAAATGAATATATAACAATCATTGTGACGATGGACATCATTGAGAAATTGTAATGATGGTCATATTAATAATGAGATCGACCATCTAAAATGCAACAATGATCATGTCAATAACGAGGTAGACCCCTAAAAGTGTCATAACATGATTGTTGAACTTTGAAGTTATAATACATTTGTTGTATCTTATATTTTGTATTATATACATGCAAGTAATACATATACGATCATAAACCGGAAGTTTATGGATCATGATTATTTACTTTATTGGCATGACCGGTTAGACCACACCGAGTCAATGATGATGTGAAACATAATGAAGAACTTGAAGATTCTTCTAGCTGATAGCATGTATTGTTTGCTCTTAAGGGAAATTATGTATTTGTCAATTAAGGGTGTGTAACCCTAAATATTCTGGAAGTGATTAAGGGATATGCATATTCCAACATGATACCATTTAGTGTTTTAAATCGATGCATCGTCTAAATGGTTATCAAATTCACAACTTGATGTTTGTGTAATTTATGGCTTAGCTAATAAGATAGCAAGCACAATAATCCAGATTACATGTATTTATTAGTAGTGACGATAAGTTTATTTCCCTATCTATTAATGATCGGCAGAATAAGTGCTGAACTTTCTGTAGATTATGTTCATACACAAATTGCTTTTGTTAAAACGAACATTGAACGTCTACGATTGATAGCAAAACCACTAATCATGTGAGCAATTCATGTTTATACATGAGTACATGTAATTTTACGTGCAATAACATTAATACTCATCAAGCCAACATGTTATAATAGTTTCTCCCCATTATAGTTGGTTTTTTTGTCAGAAACCAAAGATATCCCTTCTAAGATTTTGGCGGTATATATTGAAATTGATCCGACACTACGCACAAAGATAGGACATTAAAAGGTGGTTGGGAATATATGATAAGTTAATTGATATCCATCTCAATGGATTAACATTCCCAACATCAGGGGGAGATAAAAAGCAGTTGGAAAATAAATGAGTTGGTATGAATTATCATTGATCCTCAAAAACTAAAAGTGTGAACCAGAAGTTCAAAGAATAACTCATATACAAAGATTAGCGAATCTATTACCAGACGCATTCACTGACCTTAAAATGGTGATTATGTCACATATACCAACTGCTAATGCTCCAATTAAGATGAGTGTCCTAGAAGGACAACCACATGTTTGTAATGAGTCTATTGCACGTCTGAAGCGTGGTAGACTAGTCGATTCCAATAATAAAATTCCTCGAAAGTTGGAGCAACTAATTAAGATGGTCAAGTCGGGGTTATATTAAAAAGGTCTCCTGAAGAGATGGTAGACATGATGGTTCAAGGAGAACCTCAGGTACCTGAAACTAAAGAGATCTCGATAAGTTGTATCATGTCTAAGATATGTATGGAATCGAAATAAAATCGACGTCGTTATACTTTTGTATATAATATAGCGCTTGTAATGATGAAATGATGAGCATCAAGATTTAAGATCTGCCTATGAACAAATACAAAGAAATAATTGGCCAAAACGAAAAGACGCAAATGAGGCAGAGTTAAATTCTCTATTGAAATGGAAAGTTTTTGGACCAGTAGTCCATACAACAAATGTTGTAAAACATATTAGAAACAAACAGGTCTTTAATGCGAATCAATAAATGAAAAGTAAATGGTATAAGGCAAAATTGATGGCACAAGGATTTCGCAAAGACCTAATATTGATTATAAGGAATCGTATTCTCCAGTGGTGGATACAATAGCTTTCCAATATTTAACTAGTCTAGTAATAATATTAAAGAGAGAATTGACATGCGTCTTATGAATAATATACATCACTTGATACTGAAAGTTTACATGAAAGTCTCTGGAGGATTAAAATGATCAAAATCATGTAAATAAAGTTCTCGAGAACAATATGATCCTTGTATACATATTCATATTTGAATACGACTGAACTCCTGATGAGTTACCTAAAGGTGAATTGAAACATCTTAAAGATGTAATTCTTGTGCACCAATAATGATACATAGAAAACTTGTACATGATGATTATGATATCTCAATAAATAGTGTACACGCATTGTACAATATGGATTTTAGAGATAAAAGCAACTAAGCAAGTGTTCATGACATTTTTGCATATAATATAGACATCTATGTGTTAAATGGGCAAATTTATGTAGCAAAACTTTTGAAAAGTGAAAGCACATGCATATTTGAATAAGATGGAATGAATTCCCTCATGGATTGATAATGCCAAAAGCATTGATGTCAAAACCTCAAGAACATACTAGATGAAGTTGACAAAATATGTATGGACTAAAATAGTCGGGTCGAGTGTTGTACAACTCGAGATATTCGCCTAAAGAGGGATATAAGTTTGATTAAATTAGCCATGTTTTATCAACATTATACTTTTAAAAGTTCACTATAATCGCAGTTTACAATGATGACGTCTAGGCATCATCGAGAGAAACTGTTGAGCTTTTAGAGGGAGAATTTTTGAAAGACATTGGCACGGTCTAATTATTACTCGAACTGCAGTTTGAGTATATATGTAATTATATTTTATCAATCCCTCATGTACATCTAGAAGATGATGTTGGGATATTTTAGTATGGGCATAGTTGAACCTTGAAGTATGTTAAAGGTTCTTAAGTCACTTGTTATAAGAAATGTCTATTATCATCTTCTACCAAAGTAGAAGTACCATCGTTAAATGCATATGTGCATTAATATGTTTTTCTAGCTATGTATGGCTATAATATCTTTCACTTGAGCTTATTGTCATGATATAGCCTTTGTCAAGCGAAGAGACATTGGAACGAGTTCAAAGAAATATTTCAGGTATAAACGATATTTGATTATATTTTACTAACCCATCAAAACAAGTTTGATTAGTCTTGTAGATCTGAGAATGTAACATAGCACAGTCGTGGATCATATGATATTTGTTTTCGAGAGGAAGCGCGAAGAATCTCATACAACATTGCTTAACATAAACGATTGTACTTCAATGGATCAAGCGACATTCTACTGGATACAAAAGCTTTAAGCAACTTTCAGGGAAGATCGACACACGTTACTTAAAGGCTACTTACTCAAATGAGGGGGAGTATCATACAAGTTGCATTTTTCTCTTCACTAACTAAGTTTATTCCAGTTGGAGTAGGGGTTTTAATGGGACAACATTATCAGGAGAGACAATACGCGCTGCACTCTTTTTCCCTTAGCTATGGTTTTGTCCCAATAGGTTTTCCTGGCAAGGTTTTTAACGAGGCAACATCTCCACGCGTATTTAGTTGATAACCAAGGGGGAGTGTTATAAATAAATATTATTATGGTTATCAACTCCATATATAGATGTATCTTGTTTACCAAGTTTCCCTCTCCTATATATATTCCTTGTATTTTATTGTAAACACACACCATGAATAATATAAAGATATTTCTCCCTACATCTCTTTCTCATGTTGTTTAGCTATTAGGCTTGTTGTTTCACAACATATTTTTTGTTTTCAAGTTAAATGTTTGTTTACGTTTGTTTTTATTTGTTTGCGTTTGTTTGTGTTTGAGACTAGTGTTCAAGAACTGTTCGCGAACAATTGAATTTCCTTAATGAACGAACACAAACATAAACTTATGTTCGGTATGCGTTCGTGAACAATTCACGAACATATTAATTTCCTTAAAAAGCGAACACGAACATGTCCTTGTTCATGTGCGTTCGGTTCGATTATAGCCCTACATGTAGACCTAGGTGTACAAATCGTTTTTTTTTTGAAAAACCGGTCCTGTTTTTAACCGAACCGGTTTTTTTCATCCAAAACAAAAATCGGTTTTTTTGATAACCGGTTTCTAACAGTAACCAGTGTAACCGGTTGGGAATGGTTTTTAACCGGTTTTTGCCAAAAAAAAAAAAAAATCCGGTTTTTAACCAGTTTTAACTGGTTTTTTTTAAAACCGGTTTCGATTATTAACCCGGTTTTTCAGATCAAGAATAGTAACCGGTCACAAACCGCCGGTTCGGTTCGGTTCTAAAACCGGTTTTAAAAAACCGGTTTCGTTTTTTTTTTTCCGGTTACGGTTCTAAAATCGGTTTTTTGTACACCTCTACCTACATGGCATGACTATTACACACCTAGAGTAAAGCTTCACGAAGGTTCTTATATGAGACAAAAAGGCAAGAGACAAAAGGGGACAAGAGTACACACATGTGACAACCCTCACTAAACCAGGTATCCGTACAACCTAATTAATAATTAATTACTACTTAATTACTGTGCTTGCTTGAACTTGTGAATAAACTGCTACTTGAATACTGATACATGTACTTACTTGCATCATACTTTACTTGCTGTCACTACATTATTTACATGCTGAACCTTAGTGACAAACATGATGCACAAAAAGCACAGTAGCACTTTAACGGATAACCTATTGAACATGCTGATAGAGCCAGCATCAGGCAGACACTGCCTCTAAGGCCTGTATGAGCCAGAAATATTTTGCTACACTAGTGGTGAGTGTAGGGATACAAGGGTTGTAGAACTGCGTCTCTAGGAATAAGTTACAATAACTGGATGTGCCTAAAACATGCTCTAAGCACAAAATTCAGCACTTTACATAATAATTCAGCTTTTAGCTAACCAATAAAGTGCCAAAACATGAGAAAAATATTGCTAGACACTTTCCAAAGTGTCAGAAATAAGTTGTGTCACTAAAAATGGTATTAACGACACTTTAAAGCTTTGTTAACGCTTTAACGGATTACTATCCAACCGAACAACCGGACTTTACCCGGAACCTGAAAATATTGTTATTTTCATTATTTATCTTTTTTCTGAGCCAGTTAGGGTCCCTGAATACCCTAACACCCGCCATTAAGCACAACACACAACTAACCGGGTTAAGCACTTAACTAACTTACTTAACCTAACTAATATCCAACTAATTAGTTGAAAATGGACTAGACCCCCCCCCCCCTCTCTAACCGTCCCCAACTAGCGGGGACACACTTTGTACAAAATTTGATTATTAAATTCTTTTATGTCTAATATCCTTGTGACACAAAAACCTTTGGACTTTAGCCCTAAGCTTTGTCCATAAATAACTAGAGATTACACATGAGATCATTCATTACATTTCACAACTCAAACACACCCTCCTCTCTCTCTCAAGGCTTCGGCCGAACACCCCCTTGTACATCCATCATATTTTCGGCTTCCATCATCACATTTCAAGCTCATATAAGTGTCAAGGATCCCGCATAAGGAGTCTTGGTGCAAACGGAAGGCGAAGGACCTCACTACATTGCTTTTATCCACCCTATTTGCGCTTAGATTCTTCCCTAGCCTCGAGCTAGTGGTATGTTACTTAAATCACCTACTCGA
Organism: Helianthus tuberosus; assembly: GCA_030545235.1. Taxonomy (NCBI): domain Eukaryota; kingdom Viridiplantae; phylum Streptophyta; class Magnoliopsida; order Asterales; family Asteraceae; genus Helianthus; species Helianthus tuberosus. The sequence continues at coordinate 50,624,798 of CM060410.1, read as the reverse complement.
ACTATTTTGAAGTGGTTAATATGATTTGTAACGGTTAAAAGTCATGAACATACAAGTTGAAGCTTAAAAGTCTACTTAAAACACTAAAAATGTTGGTTAAAAGCTCACATGTTGTGTAAATCATGTAGTATTTGATTTGTGCGATTATTTAGACCCGATCTATGTTGTGGTAGCTCGGATCATCGTTTAACCCGGATTGGTCATGACCTTGGATCATGACATAAGGTTGTTTTGGAAGTAACAAGGGTTAAAGGATGAAACTCTCCCACACACGAATCATGAACTTGTGTAAAAGCGATTTTGCTTGTGAAATAGTGTTTAAAACTAGTAGATCTATGGATCTACAAGCGGTATTTTCAAAGAACCAAGTATCAAAGAAATCATGTTTTCTAAAGACGGATCTTACACTAACACGAATGGTTTTTAGAACACACAAGTGTGTAAACACTTGTGTAACACAAAGTTTCGACAAAATAACTATTTTTGAAAAAGATGACGAGAAGTTGTAAAGACGGAACTTCCCTAAAAACGAGGTTTTTACAAAATCGGATTGTTTTATATAAAGATCCAATAAAAGTAATGGGATTTACTTCATAGTTTGGATAAATCACAAGTTCATGAAATTTATGCGATTTATATATATATTTTGACTAGTTTGTGATTTGAACATTGTTTTGATTGAATGATAAAAATGGTTGGTTTGATTTATAAAAGAAAATGATACGCTTGAAAGCGTGGCCACCTCCAGTTACAGAGGAAACTCTGGCGAAATTTTTCTAAAAACCTAACACTTAGAATTATTTTCACTATAAGTGTTAGAAATACTTTTCGACTTGTTTTCGAAATATAAGTTTCGCCACAACTATATTTATAAAACATCGGAGGTGGGATTTCACAAAATAAGACTTGGTAAATATATATTTGGTATATATAAAGTCACTTGATATGTGTTTATGATTATTTTGTGAAAATACTAGTATTATTTTTAGGGTAAAAATAATACTATCGAATGTCAACGAATCCAAAATAATACGAACGCCTTTACGATAAATATATAAGTTACACCGGTAATTATTATTACCACTCGATCATTAAAACGTAACTTACGCATTTCGAGAAAATATGACTTAACGCGTATTTTTGTCAAGGTATTATTTTGGGAAAATTATGTAATAGAAAATATAATATTTTTGAGAAGAATATTTATATTTTGGAATTAGAAATAAGATATATTAAGTGAGACTTAATAGTGTAATTCGAATGTTACGAACGCACATGTATTAAATCCCCCATCCTTGGGAAGGAAAATGATTACCAAGTATACAGAAAATAAACACGAAATAGTTGTCTAACTATTTCCCAAAAACTTAAACCATAAAGCTAAGGCACGGCCGTCCGTCTAATAGAACTAGTACGTGTAGGTCGTCATACAGCTGCTTGATCAGGAGACATACTTGGTAGAGACGCACCACTGTGAGTTCATGTCCCCCTTTTCTCTTAACTGTTTTCAGTTTTCTAACTACGGGGGTGAAATACATGTTACTTTGATTACAAGTACTTTATACATGGTATGGTTAGCGTAAGGAGGTTTACTACTTAGATCATGTGAGTGGGTAGGCAGAAACTGGAGGCCATTAATCCTCATTGTAGGACCAAGGGACGTAAGCGGTAGATCTATCTGGGTGTAGCGAGCCCAACCCCAACCCCAGGCCCAAACAGAACGGACCTCGGGGTGACTTTGTACCCAACGCGAAATCTGCTAGGTTTGAGTCTTCCTACTTGCACTTCACACATATCAATGGTCTTGCAAGCCATTGGTGATCTCTTTTTCCTTATTTGCTACATACCAGGATTTTTATACTTACAAGTGTTTTACATACTCACTTACACATGAACTCGCTCAACATTATTGTTGATTTTTCAACTTACATGTATTTAAGGGAACTAAAGATCTGGCATGGTATGTTATGTTTTCCCGCTGCATATGGGTTACGAGGTCATCCGGGTTTGGGGAACGTGACTCTTTCCTGGACAAGTCACAGTCCTTAAACTGTGTTTATGTCATGTTGATGTTTATGTTTGTTGAACAATGTCATTAGGATGTGTTTCTGTTAAGACAATGTTGTTGTATTTGGTTTTTAAAACTTAATCTATGGATGATCTTGCATGGTTTTATTTCATATAGCTTGTTTATGGTTAAGCTATGGTATTAAGAAGTCACACCAAAATTAACCACGCTTCCGCAAAGCCAGGGTGTGACAGCTTGGTATCAGAGCTCTGATCATAGCGAACTAGGATTCCTTCTCGAGTCTAGACTATGATCACTAGGGCTCTCACGAAAACATTTTTACTGCATACCATTTAAGTCCAGATCCAAAACTTTTTACAAACAAATGTTGAGCACATTATATTATTTTTAGGCTCAGTCTTGGAGGCTGAGGCTCGGTCTTGGAGACCGAGGCTCGATCTAAGAAATCGAGGTAGATGGCTAGTAAGACTAGGAAGAGTAGGCTCAGTCTTGGAGGCTGAGGCTCGGTCTTAGAGGCCGAGGCTCGATCTAAGAGGTCGAGGTAGATGATAGAGCAGTCTTAGAGACTGGGAAGAATTTGGCTAGTGGGACTAGGAATGTCAGTCTAGGAGACTGAGAGGCTAGTGGGACTAGGAGAATTATTTGATTGACTAACATGTTTATATGATTATATGATTGATTATTATACGTATATGTGTTTGTGTTACAAACGTCATGCTTTCATCATGTACTAGAAAGATGGACACTACGAATCCCATGGCCATAGTATCAGACGACATAGTTTCATCGAAGCACGAGGTGTACATTTCCGATACTACCGGCACAGACAATGACGACTTTCAGCCCTTTTTGCGCTGCCTGAAGTCGTAGCAGAGCCTACTGATGGCCATCTTGTTGGGAGTTTGCCACTCGCGGTGATCCCTGCTCCTGTGCCCCCTTGCCGCTTATCCTGTTATTGATATGCCCCCCCCCCCCCGACGTGGCCTCTGACGACGATAACGATCTACTAGAGGAGGACCCATTCGAGGGCAGGGCCCTATTGCTGCTGGTATTAGCCTACTGCATGCGGACGCTCCTGCAGGGGAAACTCATGCCCATTCCCCTGTCCCAGACTCATTTGAGTTTCTGACATCCGCATTTTCGCATATACAGGGAGTGCAGCACCATTCACACGACGCCGACCCTGATACGGCATCATCAGCTGCACCGGTTCCCGCACCCAGCTTTGAGTTTGATCACAGTATTGAGGGTGATCTTGTTCTTCCACCTGGTTTTGATCCAGACCATGACCTTGAGTTCATACACTTAGACCAGCCCTTGGAGGATCCTGTAACCCCCTGTGTTTGTTGATCCAGCTGATCTTGAGATGGAGTTTTTGATCCGGAGCCAGCCGTGGCCCCTGAGCCAGGCGTTGCTCCTGACCCCGCATTGGAGCATGACCCTGTTCATGCCGATGCATCTGCTGTTGCTCCTTGATTGATCATCTGCTTGGACGAGAGAAAATTTGGGGTAACTGTGCAAGACAATTTATTATTACGGGGGCCCACGTAATAACGACTTGTAGTGCACAGAAATCCTGGTGGACTCTGCGGGTCAAGCTAATGAAAACCAATGTAGCAGGAAATATCTAAAACACGAATGACCAAGGCGAGGCGATGTAGCCTCGAGTTCATTCTATTACAAGCAACAAGCCAAATTGGCAAGCCTATGTGAAGGCTCAGAAATTTACTTCCCCACTCATACATTGAGTATATTTGCGTGTGAAATTGGGTGATTACATGATGGCTTACGTTGCTATATATACCTCATAGACAATTGAAACGTTGTCTAACCCGCTTCACACCACTTCGACAAAAGGGAATGTCACCCAGACATGACACAAACACCAGTACGTTGCCAAGGACAGAAGCCGAGCTGCAAGAACGCATCTCACAGATAAATGCACGACATGAAGCCCTCCGCTCTAAGTACAACGATGGCATTACTGGAGATAACCCTCCAACTGGCTGCACCTATAAACAGTTCCTGAACTGCAAGCCTTTGAACTTTGACGGAACAGGAGGAGCCGTTGCATTTGTTCGTTGGTCCAAAAAGATTGACTCCATTCCAAGAATGAGTGACTGTTCGTCCCAACAGAGTGTTACCTACATCCCGGGGTTATTTCTAGATAACTCACTCTCATGGTGAAACCTTCAGTCTCAGACCCTTGGCACAGACGCTGCTTATGCACTGAGCTGGGACGAGCTCAAGGAAACGATTGAGAAGAAATGTTGTTTTAGGACTGGAATTTAGAATCTTGAGGTGGAGTTCAGGAATTTGAAAATGGACGAACCAGAAATTCCTGAACTTGTCCAGCGATCGCACGACTTGTCTAGGGTCGTCCCATACTAAGTCATTGACGTTGTATGATACAGTTGTGTACTTGTAAGCTTTACATTGTGGTCTCAATTTGTGGCAATGCAATCGCAGTATTCTCATCACTTGTGATGTTTGATTTATTGTTTATGTTCTATGACAAGAGATGTTATGTGGTTGATTTATTTATAGCATGAGATGTTATGTGTTGATTTGTTGAATACATACGAACATTTTACTTGCTATGACCTAACCTACGTGAAACATCTTTTAGAAGATGCCACCAAGACGCGAAATGCGCATGCCCACCTCAGAGGCGGAACTTCAAGAGATAATTGCTGCAGCTATAGCACAGCACGAGGCCCTACGCTCCGAACCTATCAGAGGTACCTCAGAAAATAACGGTTGTTCCTACTGGCACTTCCTCAACTACAAGCCTCCGAAGTTCGACGGCACTGGAGGTGCCATAGCTTTTGTAAAATGGATCAAAAGTATGGATTCCATCTTTCAAGTGAGCGGTTGTACGCCGGAACAACAAGTCCTATACGTTTCTGAGCTGTTTCTAGATGAAGCCCGATTATGGTGGAATCTTCAGACCCATATAAAGGGTGCTACTGCAGCATATGCATTAACCTAGGGTGAACTGAAAGGAATGATGCATAAGAAGTATTGCCCCCAAACGGAAACCCAGAAGTGGGAAGATGAACTTCGAAGCCTGATGATGGAAGGTCCGAAGGTGTTGGAGTACGTGCAAAGACTTCATGATTCGTCACGAGTTGTTCCGTACCTGGTGAAAACAGAATTAAAGAAATTGGAACAATTCATTTGGGAACTGGCGCCTCAAGTCTTGAGCTTGATGACAACATCAACGCCACCAACAACTGATGTTGCAAGTAAGATGGGTCTGGCACTCGTTACGGAAGCAATTAGACTAGAAAAACTTGCAAACCCTGACAAGGAGACTCAGGTAGAGTCGTCTGGAAAGAACAAAAGGAAGCTTACCGAAGATACCCAAACGAATAAGGATGAACAAAGATCTATTCGAGGTTGTTTTGACTGCGGGGACAAAGGGCATTTCAAGAAAGACTGCCCTAACAACAAACAGGCCAATGATAAGATTTACTTAGAAACTAAGCCAAGACGTGCCGGGTGCAAGTATCACCACGAGTGTGGATGTCGAAGGTCTAGATGCGGGAGGAAAGGACACAACAAGGATGGTTGTGGGATGAAGAGTCCCAGACAAGGAGAAAACAGTAACAACGTTCAAGGTGGAAATGGGAAAGGAAATGGCCGAGTGTCAGGATGCTTCCATTGTGGGGATGTTGGACATCTTAAGAGGGAATGCCCGAAGTTGAAACAAGACCGTGAAAGGACATCCAACATCGGAGCTTGTGAAGTATGCCAGGATCCAGGCGTGACTACTGGTACGTTCTTTATCAACCAAAACTTTTGCATCTATTTTGTTTGATACTGGTGCCAATTCTAGCTTCGTATCGTTAGAATTTAAGAATATGCTTGGTTTAACCGGTAGTAAGTTAGATATTTCCGTACTCAATCAAATTGGCCAATGGGAAGTTAGTAGAAGCCAATGAAGTGATCAGGGGTTGTGTGATCGAGTTGGGAGAGCGTGAGTTTACTTTGGATCTACTACCAGTCCAGTTGGGAAGCTTCGACGTGGTGGTAGGAGTGGATTGGTTATCAGGCAACAAGGCTGAGATAGTTTGTCACGAAAAGGTTGTTCGTATCCCAACCGAAGATGGCGAAACAGTTGTGGTTCACGGAGAGAAGCGTGATACGCCGTTAAGAATTATCAGCTGCCTGAAAGCGCGAAAGTGTTTGCAGAAGGGATGTGTTGCCTTCCTGGCACACATTGTGGATAAGAAGGCTGCTGAGCCGAGAATAGAAGACATCCCTGTCGTGAGGGAATATCCAGAAGTCTTCCCAGAGGACTTGCCTGGACTGCCACCTCAGAGGCAAGTAGAGTTTCACATCGATTTAGTTCCAGGCGCCGCGCCTGTGGCTAAGGCACCTTATAGACTTGCTCCGTCTGAGATGCAGGAACTGTCGACACAACTTCGAGAGTTGTTAGACAAGGGATTTATCCGACCACGCTTCTCGCCTTGGGGAGCTCCGGTCCTGTTTGTCAAGAAGAAGGACGGTAGTTTTCGTATGTGCATCGACTACAGAGAATTGAACAAGCTGACGATCAAGAATAAATATCCTCTGCCAAGAATTGATGATCTGTTTGATCAACTATAAGGTTCAAGCTTTTACTCAAAGATCGACTTGCGATCTGGATACCATCAGTTAAGGATACAAGAGGAAAGTATCCCGAAGACAGCCTTCAGAACTCGTTATGGACACTACGAGTTCCTTGTTATGCCGTTTGGTTTGACAAACGCACCTGCAGTCTTTATGGACTTGATGAATAGAGTTTGCAAGCCGTACTTGGACAAGTTCGTGATTGTGTTTATCGACGACATCTTGATTTATTCAAGGACAAAGGCTGAGCACGAACAGCATCTAAGAGCTATTTTGGAATTGCTGAAGAAAGAACAGCTGTATGCCAAATTCTCTAAGTGCGAGTTTTGGCTACGTGAAGTCCAATTTCTTGGACATGTGGTTAATGGAAATGGAATCCATGTTGATCCCACAAAGATTGAAGCGATCAAGAATTGGGAAACGCCAAAGACGCCAACCGAGATTCGACAATTCATGGGTTTGGCTGGCTATTATCGAAGGTTCATTGAGGATTTTTCGAAGATCGCTCAACCATTGACGCTCCTCACGCAGAAAGATAAGAAGTTTGATTGGGGAATCAAACAGGAAGAAGCGTTCCAGATATTGAAGGATAAGCTCTGCAATGCGCCAATCTTAGCACTACCAGAAGGTACAGATGATTTCGTGGTATACTGTGACGCCTCACGTCAAGGATTGGGTTGCGTGTTGATGCAACGCCAGAAGGTTATTGCTTACGCATCGCGTCAATTGAAAGTGCACGAAAAGAACTATACCACACATGATTTGGAACTTGGCGCAGTGGTTTTTGCATTAAAGATCTGGAGACACTACCTTTATGGTACAAAGTGTACAATCTTTACAGATCACAAAAGCCTACAACACATATTCAATCAGAAGGAGCTGAATATGAGGCAGAGACGATGGGTTGAGTTGCTGAACGATTACGACTGCGAGATAAAGTATCATCCAGGGAAGGCGAATGTGGTCGCCGATGCCCTAAGTCGAAAGGAGAGGATCAAGCCCATAAGGGTTAGGGCTTTAGAAATGATTATCCGAACCGATCTTTCCTTGCGCATTCGTGCCGCGCAGAAAGAAGCTCTCAAGGAAGGAAACCTTGAAGGAGAATATCTACGTGGGATAGAGAAGCTACTAGGTACCAAACGAGGAAGGAACGTTATGTTTTGAGAAAAGGATTTGGGTTCCTTTGTTTGGAGGTTTAAGGAAAGTTATTTTTGATGAAGCTCACAAATCACGGTACTCTATCCATCCAGGAGCGGATAAGATGTACCAGGATCTCAAAGATTATTATTGGTGGCCTAGGATGAAAGGCGATGTTGCTGTTTATGTGAGCAAATGTTTAACGTGTGCTAAGGTGAAAGCGGAATACCAGAAGCCTTCAGGACTTCTCAAAGCGAGCGAACGATACAGACTTTGGAAGACATGCTGAGAGCGTGTGTTATGGATTTAGGCGGTAGCTGGGATAAGCATTTGCCTTTGGTCGAATTTTCATACAACAACAGCTACCACACCAGTATTGGCGCCGCGCCATTCGAAGCTCTTTACGGACGCAAGTGCCGATCACCCCTATGCTGGGCTGACGCAGGTGATAGGCAGCTTGCTAGTCCTGAAATCGTCCAAGAGACGACATACAAGATTGCGCAGATTCTAAAACGCATCAAAGCAGCTCGCCACAGACAGAAGGCCTATGCGGATCCAAACCGGAAACACTTGGAATTCCAAGTTGGAGAAATGGTTTTATTGAAAGTTTCACCCTGGAAGGGTGTGGCACGCTTCGGAAAGCGTGGGAAGTTAAATCCGCGCTACATTGGTCCTTTCAGAATTTTGGAAAGAATAGGACTAGTAGCATACAAGTTGGATTTACCTGCTGAACTGAATGGTGTTCACGATACATTTCATGTATCCAACCTGAAGAAAAGTCCAACTCAAGATAACATTGCCATTCCCATCGACGAGATTCATGTTGACGACACGCTCCATTTCGTTGAAGAACCGGTTGAGGTTACGGATTGGAAGGTAAACAAGACCCGCCGGAGCAGTGTCAAGCTCGTCAAAGTTCGTTGGAATGCCAGACATGGTCCTGAATACACCTGGGAGCGTGAGGACCGGATGAAAGAGAAATACCCCCACCTATTTCCTAAGAACCCTGCATCTACAAGCAGAACTTAAAATTTCGGGACGAAATTTTTCTAACGGGGGGAGAATGTGACAACCCTCACTAAACCAGGTATCCGTACAACCTAATTAATAATTAATTACTACTTAATTACTGTGCTTGCTTGAACTTGTGAATAAACTGCTACTTGAATACTGATACATGTACTTACTTGCATCATACTTTACTTGCTGTCACTACATTATTTACATGCTGAACCTTAGTGACAAACATGATGCACAAAAAGCACAGTAGCACTTTAACGGATAACCTATTGAACATGCTGATAGAGCCAGCATCAGGCAGACACTGCCTCTAAGGCCTGTATGAGCCAGAAATATTTTGCTACACTAGTGGTGAGTGTAGGGATACAAGGGTTGTAGAACTGCGTCTCTAGGAATAAGTTACAATGACTGGATGTGCCTAAAACATGATCTAAGCACAAAATTCAGCACTTTACATAATAATTCAGCTTTTAGCTAACCAATAAAGTGCCAAAACATGAGAAAAATATTGCTAGACACTTTCCAAAGTGTCAGAAATAAGTTGTGTCACTAAAAATGGTATTAACGACACTTTAAAGCTTTGTTAACGCTTTAACGGATTACTATCCAACCGAACAACCGGACTTTACCCGGAACCTGAAAATATTGTTATTTTCATTATTTATCTTTTTTCTGAGCCAGTTAGGGTCCCTGAATACCCTAACACCCGCCATTAAGCACAACACACAACTAACCGGGTTAAGCACTTAACTAACTTACTTAACCTAACTAATATCCAACTAATTAGTTGAAAATGGACTAGAACCCCCCCCCCCCCCTCTCTAACCGTCCCCAACTAGAGGGGACACACTTTGTACAAAATTTGATTATTAAATTCTTTTATGTCTAATATCCTTGTGACACAAAAACCTTTGGACTTTAGCCCTAAGCTTTGTCCATAAATAACTAGAGATTACACATGAGATCATTCATTACATTTCACAACTCAAACACACCCTCCTCTCTCTCTCAAGGCTTCGGCCGAACACCCCCTTGTACATCCATCATATTTTCGGCTTCCATCATCACATTTCAAGCTCATATAAGTGTCAAGGATCCCGCATAAGGAGTCTTGGTGCAAACGGAAGGCGAAGGACCTCACTACATTGCTTTTATCCACCCTATTTGCGCTTAGATTCTTCCCTAGCCTCGAGCTAGTGGTATGTTACTTAAATCACCTACTCGAACTATTTTGAAGTGGTTAATATGATTTGTAACGGTTAAAAGTCATGAACATACAAGTTGAAGCTTAAAAGTCTACTTAAAACACTAAAAATGTTGGTTAAAAGCTCACATGTTGTGTAAATCATGTAGTATTTGATTTGTGCGATTATTTAGACCCGATCTATGTTGTGGTAGCTCGGATCATCGTTTAACCCGGATTGGTCATGACCTTGGATCATGACATAAGGTTGTTTTGGAAGTAACAAGGGTTAAAGGATGAAACTCTACCACACACGAATCATGAACTTGTGTAAAAGCGATTTTGCTTGTGAAATAGTGTTTAAAACTAGTAGATCTATGGATCTACAAGCGATATTTTCAAAGAACCAAGTATCAAAGAAATCATGTTTTCTAAAGACGGATCTTACACTAACACGAATGGTTTTTAGAACACACAAGTGTGTAAACACTTGTGTAACACAAAGTTTCGACAAAATAACTATTTTTGAAAAAGATGACGAGAAGTTGTAAAGACGGAACTTCCCTAAAAACGAGGTTTTTACAAAATCGGATTGTTTTATATAAAGATCCAATAAAAGTAATGGGATTTACTTCATAGTTTGGATAAATCACAAGTTCATGAAATTTATGCGATTTATATATATATTTTGACTAGTTTGTGATTTGAACATTGTTTTGATTGAATGATAAAAATGGTTGGTTTGATTTATAAAAGAAAATGATACGCTTGAAAGCGTGGCCACCTCCAGTTACAGAGGAAACTCTGGCGAAATTTTTCTAAAAACCTAACACTTAGAATTATTTTCACTATAAGTGTTAGAAATACTTTTTGACTTGTTTTCGAAATATAAGTTTCGCCACAACTATATTTATAAAACATCGGAGGTGGGATTTCACAAAATAAGACTTGGTAAATATATATTTGGTATATATAAAGTCACTTGATATGTGTTTATGATTATTTTGTGAAAATACTAGTATTATTTTTAGGGTAAAAATAATACTATCGAATGTCAACGAATCCAAAATAATACGAACGCCTTTACGATAAATATATAAGTTACACCGGTAATTATTATTACCACTCGATCATTAAAACGTAACTTACGCATTTCGAGAAAATATGACTTAACGCGTATTTTTGTCAAGGTATTATTTTGGGAAAATTATGTAATAGAAAATATAATATTTTTGAGAAGAATATTTATATTTTGGAATTAGAAATAAGATATATTAAGTGAGACTTAATAGTGTAATTCGAATGTTACGAACGCACATGTATTAAATTCCCCATCCTTGGGAAGGAAAATGATTACCAAGTATACAGAAAATAAACACGAAATAGTTGTCTAACTATTTCCCAAAAACTTAAACCATAAAGCTAAGGCACGGCCGTCCGTCTAATAGAACTAGTACGTGTAGGTCGTCATACAGCTGCTTGATCAGGAGACATACTTGGTAGAGACGCACCACTGTGAGTTCATGTCCCCCTTTTCTCTTAACTGTTTTCAGTTTTCTAACTACGGGGGTGAAATACATGTTACTTTGATTACAAATACTTTATACATGGTATGGTTAGCGTAAGGAGGTTTACTACTTAGATCATGTGAGTGGGTAGGCAGAAACTGGAGGCCATTAATCCTCATTGTAGGACCAAGGGACGTAAGCGGTAGATCTATCTGGGTGTAGCGAGCCCAACCCCAGGCCCAAACAGAACGGACCTCGGGGTGACTTTGTACCCATCGCGAAATCTGCTAGGTTTGAGTCTTCCTACTTGCACTTCACACATATCAATGGTCTTGCAAGCCATTGGTGATCTCTTTTTCCTTATTTGCTACATACCAGGATTTTTATACTTACAAGTGTTTTACATACTCACTTACACATGAACTCGCTCAACATTATTGTTGATTTTTCAACTTACATGTATTTCAGGGAACTAAAGATCTGGCGCGATATGTTATGTTTTCCCGCTGCATATGGGTTACGAGGTCATCCGGGTTTGGGGAATGTGACTCTTTCCTGGACAAGTCACAGTCCTTAAACTGTGTTTATGTCATGTTGATGTTTATGTTTGTTGAACAATGTCATTAGGATGTGTTTCCGTTAAGACAATGTTGTTGTATTTGGTTTTTAAAACTTAATCTATGGATGATCTTGCATGGTTTTATTTCATATAGCTTGTTTATGGTTAAGCTATGGTATTAAGAAGTCACACCAAAATTAACCACGCTTCCGCAAAGCCAGGGTGTGACAACACAAGGACAATGCTTTATCTCCCTAAGGACAAGAGCTTCTTAAACTCCTTGGCCTTCAAGCCAATATCTCATTATAAATAGAAGCCTTGGGTTCACCATTTCTCCTCATCCCTTCTCCCCTAGAATCCTAGAATTCCTGCACCCTAAAGGGGGCTCTCATGCCCCCAAACTCACCCCTTGCAGTTTAGGGATCACTCCACAAAATCACTTGTAATAAATTAGTTCAAGAGAGAGAGAAAAAAGAACTTGTAATCAACAACATTCAAGTAGTTGTTTGGTTCTTATGGCCAATCTTGGCTAAATCCTTTGTGTTCCTTGGGTTGTAGAGCTTGGTATGAATTAATTGTTTAAACTTTGGCTAAGTAGTGTGTTGTTTCTTTCATAATTCCTTCTACTCATCTTCTTTCTTCTTCTTCTTCTTCTTCTTCTATAAAGAGCTTGTTTTCAGTTTTGGTCTTTTGATCTTATGGGTGTTCTTGATAACCTTGGGAGGTGAAGCTTATTAGTACACTCATGCTGTGTAACAGCCCATATACTGGTAAGGGAAATCCGAACTTGGGGAAGTGGTTGACCCATTTGTGGAAACACATCTTGTGATCAACCCTCGTTTATAAAGGATATCTTGTTTGCATGCACGATATATATGCTAGGCTTCAATGATAAGCCAAAGCTTGGTCTTGTGACTCGTCTAACACGGTTCATATGTTAGACTTAGCGCATACCAAGAGTTGGTGAACCCATGTTAAAATACTATATGTCTTTATATATATATATTTTATTATTATAACGTCTCATGTTAAATAAATATTAATCGCCTCAACTAATCACAAGTGTCATTAGCAACCTATGTGGAGCACTTCGATATATCATTGGTAATCTTTGAAGTGAGACGGGTATATTTCCTTTAGAGGATCATAAACTATGGGAATTTGTAGAAGAAAAAAGAGTAATTGGATGTCACTAATCCAAAATTAGGAGATTGCTCCTTAAAAGAAGCCTTTTTAAGGTTGGGCAATGAATTATCTTCAATAGGCTCCAATTCTATTTTAACCTTAAAGTCACAATTTGTAAGTCTACTAAAAACTCGTCGGTAACCTTCGCTAGGAGCCGGACTCTTGAATTAATTAACCCCACCACTTGCCTATAACTTAACTATAATTCGTCCCAAGTGGATTCGAAGATCCAAAGCAACACTATTCATGCTCTTGATATTCTCTATTACTTGCTTTTATTTTCTGGTATAAAATTAGCAAAAGATAGTTAATCAACTATTTGGTAATCCAAAGTTAAATAATAAAATCATATCCTTTGGGTTCGATACTTAGTTTTTACATAAGCTCTACTACAAATGATAGGTTCGCTTGCCTATGGTGTGTGTTCAGTCTAAGTAATAATCAATTCTTATAAACCTAAAGCTAGATAAACGGGTTTCAAAAAATTTAAAGCTAGATAAACGGGTTTCAAAAGTTATTAAGTTAACCCCTAATCATGCTAAGAGTTATTAAATTAACTAGACCAACACACTAAAACACTCACATCAAGTTACAACTCCAATAAGAACTCCAACTCCATCAGATTGGATATTCAACTCCTCTCGCTCTAACGGTTTAACAATGTGTTTAATGGTTTATAGGCGTTAGCTGATATAAATTTTAATACTTTGAGAGCTCCTCAAGGTTCTAATATTCCTCCAACTTCTCAACATGTTGGTCCTTCGACTGATTCTAGTTATCAATCAACAATGTTTCAAGATGAGTTGACTACCTTAGCTACTAGACTTTTTGCATAAAGAAGAATGATACTTGAATTACATTTTTGCTGAAGGTTTGCATAAACAAGTTATCAAGTATCAAGAAAAGAAAATTAATGGTCTAAAAGCTAAAGTAAATGATTTTAAAGCTCAAGTCAATGAATTGAAGAAGAAGCTTGATCTTCAGGGGCAGGGTTCGTGAACATGCAAAGAAGACGAGTTGAGGATAATGATGAGGAATGATATGGATGATGATCCTGAAGCACCAAAGGATGATGAGCATCCATACTCTTCTGGTGTTAACTCTGAACACTTGAATGCATATGTTCATGGGGAGTCTGGTGGTATTCAAACTCAAGGTGATGATGCTAAGAAGAGTAGGGGAAAACAACTAGTTTATGAAATAACTGAGCTAAGTATTGAATAGATTGGGGCTATGTGCGATTTGGATGAAGAGCCATCTCTTGAAGTTGATGAATATAGTGATTCGGAAGAAGGAGAACTTGTTGAAGACTAGGTTAAAGATGGAGAATACGATATAGAGATTTAGGCTGACAAAATGAAACACCTTACAAGATTAGTGAAGTTGTTGAGATTAATTTACCATTCCTTGAGGAATCGATCATAGTTAATGAAGCACCTGAACAACCGGAAGTTGAAGAGCCCAGTCCTAATTCAGATGATGAAGTTTTGAGTAATGGTTTTATAAAAGCTAAAATGAAAAATTTGTTTAAAGAAATACCAAAGCCACCTCCTAAGTTAAAGCTGAATCATGTGTCCAAAAAAGGCAAGTGGCGGAAGAATCTTAAGTTGGATGTACGATGAAGAACTCAATTTATTATTTCTTAAAAAAACTTGTAACACCCTAATCTGTTTTAACCGAAAACACGCAGCGGAAAGACAAACCATAAAATTTATTTCTTTAGAAATGTTCTAACATGCTTGAAAACCAATTAAAATGACTCTTTTAAAATAATTACATTCACCATTCTTATTTAGGAGACCCAATACAACACATGTTTGCAAATCGACATAACTACACTCTCGTACAATCCATGCTTTGATTCGATCTTCAACCGCTTACACTCCATAATGATGATTTCGTGCAACCTACAATCACCAAATACATCCACATCATTAGTAATTGATGACGTCATACAAAATCTAAATTTACATAATCAAATGACCACGTTGCATTCTTTCTACATGCACTGATCCTTTTAATTATCTTCCTGAATACAATCATCGCATCTGAGTGTCGAATCTTCAAAAGGCCAACCATACTATACCTACACTTTCATTCCATTCTCAAAGGAAACATGATTATGATCGTTAATTCTCATACGTATTAAAACCATGTATACAAATATACAAAACCTATTCGTTCGTATATATATTTAATTCCACTTCATGCATCCATACACATACAAACAACTTACATTCTAATACATTCATATGCACAAATCCTAGCCACATACGTCTATACATACAAGACATACACATATGCGCACACATACAAGTCCCCTCTACTTCACACACTTTAAACTCATGTATACATACATACCCACATACCTAATTCATCCTCATACATGCTTACATACAAGTTTCATACTCATCTCCACCCCACACAAGCTCTTTGGTAAGGTCAGGGTGCATTCCAAAAGCTTAACAAGGCTTGGGAATAGGGCTACGGGGTGCGGGATCGAAGAAAACGAAGAAACGAGGAAAAAACCCCCTCCTGGCGTCACCGACACCCTAACTGGCATCTACGGGGGCGTAAATAACCCACTGGGGCGTCGGCCAACCAGGCGGCGTCGGTGACGCCCCTCATGGTGTAGCGCCCAAAACTCGATTGTTTGCTCGTTTCAGCCCCCGTTCTTATCACTAACCCCTTACACCAACATCCAAATTCCACATTCCGGCACATTACTTTCCAAATTTTGACCCGTTTGATCCTACCAAGTGTTTTCAATGATGACTAAGCTAGATATAGCCCAAGACAACCTTCCTTACCTTGGTCCTACCATCATTACCTATCCTTTCATGATTCCCATTATCCTTGCATTCAAGACTTCATTACAAAATAAGAAATTAAGTTTGGGAATCACTTTCCTTGAGCGTCCATATTCGTGCTTGTTTCCTTTCCTTCTCTTGACTCGTTAGCCTTCCGTGCTTAAGTCTATTTGACATGATTCTTATTCTAACATGTAACCACATTCATATCATTGTTAGCATACATGATCATACATACTATTAACTATATCCAACATCTACGTCACATTAACTTTCCTTGGTCAACATTAACATGCGTAAGACACAGATTAACAATCACATTATTCCAACTTTAAGGAATTTAACTCATCATCATGTATACCTCATAGTAAGCTAACATATATCATATGATTTTCCCTAATTCCTACAATCGTGTTAGTATGCCTAACCATGCCATTTCCACATTCGTTGACTTTTCAAAAATCAACTGTCAAGCACATAACTTTCAACTTATAATTATGCATCCAAATTGATATTGTAGATCATACTAATGACACTATGCATTTCATACTCGATGTAGGACACATACAACCCACATAATCAACTAATTACATACATACACATATATAATCAATTCCGTTCATACTAGTATCTTCCACGATTCTACAATTTACAATACCATTCAAGATTAGCCAATATAAAATAATTCTTCCATCCTTACTTGCTAGCATGTTCATACTCTTCACATTTAGCACACATTCACTTCCTAATCACCATTAAGAAATCAAAGAAACACATGGTGAGCATCACACCATTTAAGCATAGAGGACTACTCTTAAGGCATACTTCCACCACATCATACTAATAAATCAAATCTCCATATGAACTCCATCTAAAACACATTCCTCATGTTAGTTTACTATGAAATACATCGTTATCACTTTCTATACATATTTATCCACTACTTGCATACAATTTCACATATTATTATCATTTAGACATTTCATCAAACACTTGGCATGCATACCAGATGTAAATCACAAAGTACAAGTATCACATGCTTAACTTCCTAGTTTATGGTATGAATCATCATGTTTCTTCCAAAAACCAATTTTCATTCATACATTAACATTAACATAACATACATTAAACATAACATTAAATATAGTAAAACGCCAAATTTCTTTTCATAACATTAAATATAGTATAACACCACATTTCTTCAGTTCATTCATATTTCACTATAAACAATCAAAAGCCACAATTTCTTGAACATAGATTCTCACATCAAAATCTTCAATTGAGATGTTTACATCATTATTGACACTAGATAAGTGCATTTAAACAAGAATTCAACCATCCAATCCTTTCAGTTTACCCAATTAAGGGTAATTCATCATAACCGACCAAGAACTTCAACCAAGAAGGTTTAAGAGGTGAATTGGATACTTACTTGATGTTTAAAAGGTGATGAACACTTCGAGATTCACTGATTATCCATGCAATTCCATTCCCTCTTCTTCTCCTTTCTTTGATTCATACAAGAACACACACACAAGTGTGTGTGTCATGACCTCCCTTTCCATATATTTCTATTTTCTAGCCATTTATTTTGTTTTCCAGCATGCCACATTTAGTCCCTGAACTTTCTTTCATTCTTTCCACTTAACACACAAACTAACTAGGTTACTTAATCTAGCCAACTTAATATATGAGGAGCGTCAGTAAGCATTGTATTTAGTAAGATGTCAGATTTGGGGCGTTACAGAACTGACTGGCAGTGTTTAGTATCTTCTACCATATTTGAAAGCTTTCAGCTCGCTACCTGATTGTGAACTTCACAATATACCTCAAAGAGAGCTTATCAATAGGTCTCTCAGTTGGATAACAAATGAGATACAAAACGTAATCAAAAGGGAGTCTGAGATTTTAAATGGGATAAACTAGAACCTCAGTCTCGAAGAAGAGTTAAAGACAAGATAAGAATTGATCGCAATACTAAGAAACATTTGATCAAGGTGTTGTACAAACTTATAGAGTGTTTGAAGAAGATGCCTCTCAGAAAGTATCCAATAAACTTTCTTAAGGAAATGATGGTGGTTTGTAGATGGAGTAACTGAAGAAGCTGTGATTATAAAAGCAGGTTACAAAGATGAACTGGCCCGAATTTATGATCCTATGAATTTGATTAATTTCTCTCTTGAAGACTTGAAAGGCTGAAGAGAAATGAGATCAAATATCATAAAGAACGAGATAACAATCGTCACAAATCGAGCCTTCTCTGATTCACAACGGTTGAGCCGAAAGGCTCCCGTTGCCGGAGTAGGCGTTGTCACATTCCATCACCTTGAGGAGCATATTTTGCGATTACCTTTTGGGACTGGCCGTGAGAAAAACATTTATATAATACCAATTTTTTTTTAATATTTATATGATTATTTTGTTGAATGTTGGCCGATGATGAGATATGCTTTTAAAAGATAACCATCTTTCGGGACTGAATGGCCATTTATGGGCCTTGCTGTCAATCACGCATTTCTGAGGCTTTGTTGATGTTGTGGTTTTGTAAATTTGGAGTGAATGTTGTGCTTATGGACGGTCAAGTGCTGTTTAGATTTAAACGCCGGCAGTACTTAACATAATTCATAAGCTAGATTTAAATGTAGCCGCTCGTCTTTCGTGCTTAATCTGGTTTTTAATATTAGGTTTTGGCAATCCATGTTGTGGCTTACATTTGTTATTTTGGAATAATTTTTCAGATTTTAATAGGTTATGTTATTGGTGCTGTATGTTAGTTTCTTTAGAGTTTTTTTTTTCGTAGCAATTGTTTTTTATGTTGATATAAGTTGTGTGCTATTGACTTATTTGAAAAGGGTGCCAAACATTAGAACATTACTTATGTTCTCGAGTTTAATAAACAAAAGAAAAGAAGAGCAAATAACATTTTGGGCCTTGTGCAGTCGCCTGACTTGCACAGCCCCAAAACTGGCTCTGATGATGAATAAGAGTTGATTGTTGTTTGAGTTTGTTCTGAATATTGTTGCAAACATAATGGTGGTAGCCTAATGTTAAAACTCGATGACTGTTCGGGTTTTTTTTTTTTTTTGTGAAGTGGGTTTATTTTTTAGGAGCTTTTGTACACTTCTTATTTTTAGGAGCCTTTGTACACTTCTTATTTTTAGGAGTCTTTGTATTTGATCCTAATCCATGGTTTATGTCATATTATTGAAGTCGATTCACTTGAGACTAACAACGTCTCAGGGTATCGGACTCATTTGACGTGGAATGGATTTAGACCAATAGCTCGCCACTCATGCTCGAAATTTGTTCGAATTCATCTTATGGGTACTACTTTATTATTTTACCCATATACAAATAATTAAAAATAACAAGCTCGAACCTAAACTTTACATAACAAGAGCCTAAACGAGCTAAAACAAGCCTATTTATTACATGTATACTTTTCATTTCATATATTAAAAAAATGATAAAAAAACTACTCAAACTAAGCTAAAGCTTCAAAACTATAGCTCTAAACAGGTTGAGCTCAAGCTGAACCCAAGCTCGGGCATCCTTCCTAACCTATTTGGACTCCGAACTAAAACTTTTGACGCCTGTTTATGCCCAAGCTCATTTTAGTGATGATCCAAGTAGCAGCTCATTTGTTGCATCTCAATATAGTATGCATAGAATTTGTTACAGTAATGGTATTCTTACAACACAATAAGGTACGCAAAAGAATTCGATTTATTTAACTTTGCAATAACGGATATCGCACAAACATTAAAATAAACAAAAACAAAAAACAAAAAAATGGTTTCCCTAGCAAAAACAAGATTCATTCGGGTCAAGTCAGATGTTACTTCTTAGGGATCAAACCAACATGAAATCAAGAGACCAAATCTTGCAAACCTGATTCTATTTTTTTACAAAATCAATGTGCACGTTACGATCTAGTGTTAATCTTTAATTGAATCGCTACGTTAAACCCACCGCCAGTAAAATCATGAAATCTTAAAGAGATGTTTCAGTCTGGCCACCAAATTCCAATCATCATTGGTCAACTCATCCTGTATACATGCAGAATTATGAACTATAAGTTAACTATCCATACATATGTGAAATAACAAAACATTTTAAATTGCAATTCTTAATTACCCGATAATTGGCCTTTAGTACATTGATCGAGCTTCTTGAGATGCGGCTGTAAAGCTCGTCTTCCATCCCGAAATGTCTCCCAAACATTTTTTGCTTCTCCTCGGCATTGGTTCCAGTTATCTTCCCATGTAAACAGTTGGTATGTAAATTAAGATTGGTTTTTTTTTTTAATATTTTAATCTAATGTAGTGAATTAGGAGGTGAGTGAATTAAAAATAGATAGACAAACTTTCGACCCAGTTGACCCGCCCTTCACTATTTAACTAAATTTGACCCGTCGGATAATACAAAACTCTGGTTCGGAATTGCCAGCTGTGAATTGCACCTAATCTTGTTAAAAAATATATGTTTCCTTTCATGGGTATGGTTGGTATAGGTGTGTGTACGTTTGGGAGAATAGCAACTTGCTAGTTTTGATGTAAATATTGGGTGTGAATGAAAGTTCTTTTCGCCATTTAAAAAAAAATATCTTGTTAAAAAAACAAAGATTTAGAAAGAAAAACACATTGAGGGGTAATTTCATTACTCTCTGCAGTCAAAGCCGGGATCCCCTGTGTATTGAGTTTGTACTTTTGACCCATATACTTTAATTTGTTTTTATCATTAATGGGTTAACCTATTGAAATGGTTCATATTATGTTGGTAAAACATAAAGTTTGTGTAATCATTTTAGCACATGTTATTTTTGAAATTTGAAAAGTGGCTAAAAAACTACAAGTTTTGACAGTGGCGGATCTAGAAACGAAACTAAGCCGTAACGTTTTATAAATAAGCCGTAACGAAATCGAAAAAACGTCAAATTTTTCCAAAATTTACACTAATTTTTCCAAATTTTTCCGCGCCAAGCCGTAGCGGAGGTTGCCCCCCGGTAAGCCTTATGTCCGCCACTGAGTTTTGACCCATGGCCCAACCCGCCCATTTTGCCACCTCTTATATATAAACTCTAGTCAAGTACCTTGATAGCCACCGTCTGTCCTTTCTTGGCATATTCAAGAGGCGTTTTGTTTTTCTCAATGGAAGAGATACGCCCGATATCAACAAAATGCCTCTTGGGAATGCAAATTGGAGTTCCAATCTGCACAAAATAAAAACTTGGTATTGGCAAAAGGTGTCTAATGTGACAAAATAATTCTAACGTCAATATTAAAAAAGGAAAAATAATAACCGAAAGTTGATCTTTAGGGACATACAACTTTAAAATAAATGTGCCATAGATAATTCATGCATGTCACTCATGTTATAAAATAATGATTCAAGACACATTTATGAGAGTAACTGAATAATGATCTCGGTTTAGAAAAAGCGCACGGAAGCGCAAGGAGATCTGAGGCGTTTGGGGGTCCAAAAAGTCAGGGCACTAGATGTGAGGCGTGTGCATCACGTACGCGAGGTTTTTACACATTAATATCGTTCGTACAAACCCTAATTCTGACCAACTTTGATCACTTTCGGCCAGAAGTAGAAGCACGGCCTAAAGGTGCTGAGATGCTTTCCTGATCACCTCATGCGCATTAGTCGCACCTTTTTAAACCAAGATAATAATGATTAAACTAGCATCCACTATCATTCATGCATGACATGCGAAATCCAAACAACAATTATTCAGTCAATCAGTACAGTAATGTTAAC
This sequence comes from Helianthus tuberosus, assembly GCA_030545235.1. Classification (NCBI taxonomy): domain Eukaryota; kingdom Viridiplantae; phylum Streptophyta; class Magnoliopsida; order Asterales; family Asteraceae; genus Helianthus; species Helianthus tuberosus. The sequence continues at coordinate 50,602,984 of CM060410.1, read as the reverse complement.
TCTCAAAACAGCATTGGTAACCAATTAAACATGTTTAAAAGATTTAAGATTTCTAAAATGATATTGTAAAAATATGAATAATGAGAAATTTTAAAAAAATAATTACCTTGAGAATGCCCTCAATAACATCCACACCCAAAATAATTGGATCCCTCTTGTTGTACACTTTTGGCATGATTCGGAGAACACATGGAAACACAGCATCTTCAACAACTTCTCTCTTCTTTTCTTCCTTAAGATGATCAATATACGCCTTAAATTGGTCGAAAAAGTGGTAAATAATATCAGCTATATAAATCTTGACACCAATATCATCCGCATGCTCCTGGGCCTCTGGTGTTACTTTTACATCAAAAGCTAAAATTGCCGCAAACTCTTTCTTCTTTTCTAGCATCACACTAGCTTTCATAACATCCTTTGTGCTGCACAGGACCTATGCCTATACCACTAACAGGTATGCTGACAGCTGGAGTTTTTAGAAAGTCCAGTAACGCTTCTAATGATCCAAGAGTAGATGCTTGAACATAAACTCCTTCACCACTTGTATCAATTCTACTCATTACATTCCTCATATCGTCCATCACTGATTTTTTGATCTCTTCCACATCATCATCAAGCTCCACCGTATGTAGGGCGGTCCCCGCCACTGCGTGCTCAAGATTCTGCTCGAAAAAATAAAATGTTGAGGGTCAATGACAAATAAAAAAACCTCTTTTTTGTTATTTAACATCACCTGTGCAACAATTTTGATCCCTTGTGCAGCTTTGATTTCTTTGTGATGTATGTAGGCTCCCTGAATCAGAGAGCAACCATAACCGTCAAAATGTTATCCTACTAGTCCAGCAAAATGTTGATACTAATTTCATTTCATATATAGCTTTCATACCTTTACTCGGAGTTCTTTCATTGGATGGGGAGTCAGTAATGAGCGTATTCTAGAATGAATTGGTCCCTGCAACAGATATTGCTTGTTAAACAAGAGCTACCATAATAATAACTTAAATGCACAAATATAGTATTGGGATTTGCCTGAAAGCCACAAACAACAATCTCATCTCCTTCATGAAGCACACCATTAACCAATACCACATCAATGGTTGTTCCAAGACCTTCTATGACCTTAACCTCCAATACTGTACACTGAAAAGATTCAAATTCCAAAACAGATCAGAAACATGTTACATGTAAAAGGAAAAAACAATATGCAGAAAAACAAAGATGGCAATACCTGAACTTTGTTGTTGTATGTTAGTTTATCAATCATTGTCTTCTGAGCCCACTGGACAAGCAGTAATAACATTTCTGGTATGCCTTCACCACTGTTGACCAAAGAAGAACAAGTTCTTGGTTCAAATATCCATCATTCAAATGGCATGTTGGATTAAATCACATGAAAGAAAATTACCTGATAGCACTGGTAGGCACAATACTATAAGTTTTCCCCCCTATCTTTGTTCTTGCTGTACAATTCAGTATTCAATCCTTGCTCCTTAAATTGTGTAATTATCTGGAGGTTATAAAGCACACAAATCATGACAAAGCCATTAAGAAAATGAAAACTAAAATATTTTTTTCTATTACAAAAAAAAAAAAAAAAAAAATTGTTGACCTGAGTGAGCCTATGGTTAAATTCAAGTTGGACATCCCGGGATTGCTGCTTCATTGCCTTCCCAATTGGCGCATTTCGGCAAGTTTTCCAGCCGTATAATCTGTCAACCTAAGTACAATGTAGAAAAATCAGAAAAGAGAAATAACATGTGAGTGGTGTTTGTAATTAAGTACCAACATACCTTATTCAGGGCCACAATAAACTCAGTGTTCCTCACTCTCAACAGATTTAGTGATTCAATGGTTTGCGGTTCTAAGCCATGCATAATGTCAACAACCAAAATAGCGATATCACATAAACCAGAACCCCGAGACCTTAAATTCTTGAAAGACTCATGCCCAGGTGTATCAATAACCAATAAACCAGGGACGTTAAGTTTTGCATCAGCTTTTAACTCTTTTGTTCTCTCACGAATGTTGTCAGCAGGGATATAAGTGGCTCCAATTTGTTGAGTGATTCCACCAGCCTCACCGTTTTGAACTTTAGTCCTCCTAATACAATCAAGCAACTTGGTTTTTCCAGAATCAACATGACCCATGATGCAGCAAATTGGGGACCGAAGTGTCTTTTCGCCTTCTTCTTTCTTATCTTCCGTTTTACCATTAACAGCTTTTTTAACTACCGGTACTGGTGCGAGTTCTGTAGCTTCCTCTTCCTCCTCCTCCTCCTCCTCAGCAAACGCGCTGACACCTGGCAATTCGAGATCAGCGTCATCCCAACTCTTTGCATCCCATTCCTCATTGGACTCGTCTTCTTCTTTGTTCCCACTGTCTTGTTCAACTGCAGAAACCTCTGTTGTGTTTTCCAACTCCACATCTACGGAACCCAACTCAGAGACACTGTCATCCTGGACAGAGGTAAAAGCTTTCCCGTTCGCCTGCAGCTGTTGTGGCTTCGATTTCTTTGTTGTATACTCGGGTCGTTTCGTGGGTGTCTCTACAGTGAACCCACCCGTTTTAGCAAGAAACTGATTCCTCATAATCTCCAATCGTTGGGCTTCTGCTTTCTGTTTTGCTGTCAAAAGCTTTCCTTCTTGTTTCAGTTTCAACATTTTTTCTTTTTCTCTTTCCTTTTTCAAACGCTTTGTTTCTTCTGCTTGTCTTTCCTCTTCTTCTTTACGTAAACGTTCCTCTTCTTCCTTCCTTAACTTCTCTTCTTCTTCCCTTTCCTTCTTCTCTTGTGCTTCTCTAAGCCTTGCAAGTCTTTCTTGTATCTCTCTAACATGCTTTGGAACCTTCACTTTACCCTTTAATTCTTCTACTGGCTTTTCCTCTAAAACAGCCTTCTTTTTCCCCATTTATAGAAGAATGCTATTTAGACGAATAGATTACTCCAAGGGTCTAACCTTGCACAAAACACAACAAAATCAGGCCAGGCTAATAAACACATATGCTAGCATCTCAAAAATCTAAATGCTATTTTGATGAACAGGTTAATTCAATTCAGTCTAACAGCACCACTACAGACCTTGCAGATCCTATAAAATCACAACAACAGCATCAAAACAAAAAAAAAAAAAAAAAAAAAAAAAAAATCCATAATATAATAAACATACATTAAGCAACAAAAGAAGTAGTAATTAATCCATGCAAATATACGTAAAACGGTTGCAGATGGATATATAGTTAGCTTACTTAATCGGTATTTGATAATGAATAACGATTTGATAAGAGATCAGTTTGATGAATCGGAAGCGTTAGATGTAATATTATGATAGGGTTAGAACCTTGGAGAAGAAGGAACTTGAGAGATTGAAGGAAAAAGGCCGAATCTGGATAGTGAAGTTAATCCATGATACACATGCAACCCACTACCAAAAATCATTAAAGAATGTTGTCCAAGAAAACATGCGGCCCAAAATAGTCAACACACAATACTATTACTACCCCACCATGTTTACCAGGCCCACTATTTTCATCACAATCATCGAGACTCGTGTCAGTATACAATATCATTAGGTTAATCATTCATAAGTCCATGTGTATATCTACTCGTTACATCAAATTCACGTGCACACGATCATCAAATAGGGATTATTATAACAAGAAATCATGATCATCGATTAAAGACCACATATACTTCAATTAAAGACTTGCAAAATTATTAAGCTATTACTGAATAATCATCTACCTCACATAACAATAACTGGAATATTCATATTCTCCTGATTCCTAATAATCTATATTCTTGAATCATAAACAAAGAAGCCCACTAACCTGATTATGAATGTTTCGCAGGAAGAGGGGGGTTTCTTCGACTCCAAGAATGACTCTAGGGTTTTTGTTTGAGTTTCAAACTAATCAGAACATACTACGTAAAATATATGCTAAGAATTGGGGCGGTTCATGCAATCAACCGAGATGGGCTCAGGCCCAGCCACTTGGGCTGTCGCACAACAGGAAGGGTAGGGTTATATTTGAATAAAAGATAGTTATCAACACAAACACATCCTAATATAACAATTACTTGGCGACCAAGCCTATAGTTTTGGCCGAACTGGGCTTCAATCAAACACTTGGGCCAAATTATCGAGACATAATAGTTAATCAAGGCACACCAATAATTAATTGGAATCGGGCCTTGGGCCAATATGGTGAATGTTGTGAATGTTTGCAAAGTATAATAATAAAGCCCAAAACATGCGTGGCCCAACAGTTTCCGATAAGTTATTTATAAGTTATTTAACCGCGAAATAAAACGTTTAACGGAGTTAAGATCACAAGATTACACGTCTCTAACCTTGAAAGTTCGGGTTGTCACATCATCCCCAACTTGAAAGAAATTTCGTCCCGAAATTTGACAAATAAGCACGGAGAATGTGAAGTGATAAATCAAGATTGTTGTAGATTTTGCTCAGGTGCCACATAAGATACTAAAAAACATAAATAAATAACGTAACAAAATCATCATGTTTCTTCCAAAAACCAATTTTCATTCACACATTAACATTAACATAACATACATTAAACATAACATTAAATATTGTATAACGCCAAATTTCTTTTCATAACATTAAATATAGTATAACACCACATTTCATTCATATTTCACTATAAACAATCAAAAGCCACAATTTCTTGAACATAGATTCTCACATCAAAATCTTCAATTGAGATGTTTACATCATTATTGACACTAGATAAGTGCATTTAAACAAGAATTCAACCATCCAATCCTTGTTTACCCAATTAAGGGTAATTCATCATAACTGACCAAGAACTTCAACCAAGAAGGTTTAAGAGGTGAATTGGATACTTACTTGATGTTTAAAAGGTGATGAACACTTCGAGATTCACTGATGTTGATACATATTATGTGGTCGCGACTTGGTTCGGTTCAACCCGGTTAGGTTCGACTCAAGCCCGACGTCACGACATTCCTCCGTCATGCGTCCCAGAGTTCTACACTCACAAGCTTGGGCTAATCAATTTAAATAGAATGCATGTTTGGGCCAATCAATTACATTGATTAAATTCACATGGGCCGGAACATTCAAATGGGCCGAAACCCATTATTTGCCAACATGTAGGTCGACGAAACAGAAGTGTTTCGTCGACTTTGATGATAAGTTATTGTGTTTCGTCGACGAAACATGTGTTTCGTCGACTATGAAGTGTTTCGTCGATATGTGGTTCAGTATATATACACAGATAACAGACAGAACACTCAGAGAAGTCTGAATAGATTTGAGAGCGAACACTGTAAACACACACACACTGAGAGTTTATGAGAGCATCTTGTAAACATTGCTTTGTAACCGTTTCATACGCATTAATACAATGGAGTGTTAATCGTTGAATCTTTGTGTCTTACGTGTTCGTAACTTGGTTTAACTTACCCGTTTGGATTCCGCACTCACGGGTTTGTCGGAAAACAGGGAATAGAGGTTACTCAATCCTCCGGGTGGACCTACAATTGGTATCAGAGCATTGGCTCGATTCCTTGTTAAAACCAAGTTGATTTTCTTGTGTTTTTTCTTGATTTTGAGCTTTGAAAAATCATACATTTTCTGGAAAAACCTTGTTAAAACCTTGAAAACCTTGATTATTTTGCTTCTAGTTCATATAAAACCTTGTTATAACTCTTGTATACATGTTAGTATTGGGTTTTTGTTGAACTTTATTTGCAAATTTGTGTTCGGATATTTTTTTCATGTAACCGGAATCTTCAAATCTTCATCAAGTTCTTCAGCATATTCAAAGTGTTCTTCAAATATTACTTGGGTTTGATCCTTGTTGAAGTATTATCATTGTGTTGTTATTATTATAATTGTTATTTGACTATTGTGTACACAAGTATGATGATGAGTTGTTAGACCGTATGAAAAAGTAAGGTGATGGTTTGACAATTTAGGTTTGTGTCAGAGGATAAGATTTTGGAAAATATCTCTTTTGAGTTTCGTCGTCCACATTTAGCCATAATTGTTTTTGACGAAACATAACATTTCGTCGAGCCTATTTAGTTTCGTCGCATAACAATCTTCATTCAGTTTTGTCGCATAAAAATCATCAATCAGTTTCGTCGAACATCATTGTTTCGTCGTACATCATTGTTTCGTCGTACATCATCTTCAACTTGTTTCGTCGTACTTGTTTCGTCATACAGCACCACTACAGACCTTGCAGATCCTATAAAATCACAACAACAACAACAAAAAAAAAATCCATAATATAATAAACATACATTAAGCAACAAAAGAAGTAGTAATTAATCCGTGCAAATATACATAAAACGGTTGCAGATGGATATATAGTTAGCTTACTTAATCGGTATTTGATAATGAATAACGATTTGATAAGAGATCAGTTTGATGAATCGGAAGTGTTAGATGTAATATTATGATAGGGTTAGAACCTTGGAGAAGAAGGAACTTGAGAGATTGAAGGAAAAAGGCCGAATCTGGATATCCAGAATAATAGAGATCGGCATTCACATAAATAGAAAATATAAGTTTGAAAATATAAGTTTCAAAGTTACAAGACCTAAGGGCACGTTTTTTCGAACTCGAACAGGGTACATAAATTCTCAGGGCCGGCCCTGGTCTTAACTAAATAAAAAATTTAAACTAGTTTTTCATACAACTTTGAACCATTAACGCCTAAATAATCATTAATCGACAAAGTTTGTATCAAATTAAGTTAACGCGTAAATAATGTTCGACAAGATAAATGAACTGAATTCGACATAACTTAACTGAAATCGAAAAAAGTTAACTGAATAAATGAATTCGAGATAATAACTGAAATCCAAAATCAATCCTAAATCATAAGTTAAGTGATTTCGACATAAGTTAACTGAATTCGACATAATAACTGAAATCGTAAATCAATCCTAAATCATAAGTAAACTGAATTCGACAATTGATTTTTAGTTTTTTACCTCATGTGAACTGAAATCGAAGGCCTGCTGCTGGCTGTGTCTCTGATGTCTGATCGAACAACACCTAAAAATTGCAGAATGATGATCGAAGGCCTGCAGTCTGATCTCGATTATCCTGATTCCTGTGCGTGGAAGGCTTGCAGTGTGCGACGTTTCATTACCCAGTGTCCAGTCCTACAAAGAGTTGCCGCCCAGAATTGAGAATTCCTTTTTTATTAGGTTTTAGAAAATAATTGGGTATTGGGCTCACTAACCTAATGGGCTAAATAGTTTAAACAATATTTTTTTTAGTGGGCCTATGTTAATATTTTTTTTGGTTATACCCTATTAATTTTTTTTTACATATATAATATCAGATTTTTTTAGAAAATTATGTGCCCTACGAAATCACGGGCCATGTTCGGTTGTCCTCCCCGCCCTCCTTCAGGGCCGGCTCTGCCTATACGCAGCGTATGTAAACCCTAAGTGTGTAGATAGCCTGCCAAGGTGTGCAAATAGTTATAGCCATAAGCCTAAACCTTCCTTAGTGTTTGAACTACAACAAAATTTTAAAAAACCCTTAACTCTACTATGTTTACATATAAAGGGTGGTAGGTACTTTCTGAATACCTCATGGATAACCCAACTTTGGATTTAGGTATGGGAGGTCTGAATTAATAGTATTGATCAAGACGATTTTGTTTTAAAGAAAGATCAGTTTAGCCACTGTTGGTTAAAGTGGTCCATCACCAACACCAATTGTCCAATTTCACATACCTTAAACTTAAAAAACATAAAAGCTAGCATGATGTCACATGTGATTTAAGGTAATACTTCAAAAACAATGTTGAGCTACAACTAAATTCGAGGATGTAATATTTTGAAGGATGTTTTGATACGAACTAGACTGCTCAAGACTCGATTCTACACATCTTGTTTTTTGAACATGTGAATAACATGTATACGTTAGGATGTTACGAATGTTTTTTTTTTTTTTTTTCAATCTTAAAGACCATCACGCATGTTCAATGATGCAATCATTTCTGTCAAACAAACAAAAAAAAAATGTATTGATACATGTAATTAGTTATCAATTCAAAGACAATGATCACATGTATTGTATATATTAACGTGAATTTAAAGTTGATAACTACTCCAAGTACCAAGTTTAGCGAGTAAAGAGTTATGCTTTAGAATTGTTGAGGGGTTTTGAAGAATGGCCACTGTGGAACTTCTTATATAGAGTAAACTGCCGTTTTGGTCACTGAGGTTTGGTTACTTTTTTTCATTTTAGTTCAAAATTCAAACATTTTGCATCTGAGTCCCTGTGGTTTCAGTTTTATTACCATTTTGGTCCAAAAGTGAAACCATGTCATATTTGTTTTATAAAATCCTGCCATTTTGTCCTTTTCCTCGGGGGCAAAATGGTCATTATATAGAAAATTTATATAATATATTTTTCTTTTTCTCCCATTTCAAACTCTGCACTCTCTTTAAACACCCCCCTGTCTTTCTCTCTTCTCTCTCTCTATCACAGGCTCAATGGTGGAGACGGTGGTGGATGATAATGGTAGAGACGATGGCGGCGGTGGATGTTAATGGTGGAGACGATGGCGGTGGTGGATGATAATGGTGGAGACGATGGCGGTGGTGGATGTTAATGGTGGAGACGGTGGCGAGCTAACTCTCACCGGACTTTTTCCGTTCCAATTAACTGCTCTGGCTTGATTCGGTTTACGAGCACAATGTTCAATTTGTTGAGATGTAAATTCCGATTATAAACAAAGTTCCGGTGGCTATCAGTGTTTGAAATTGAACTATTAGTGGAACGTAGAAGACCTTTGAGTTGCAGAACTTCAAGAATTTGTTTAAGTGTATTCAGTTCTTTGGAATGTTCAGTGATGAGTTTAAGTTGCAGGTGGTGATGGTTTTGAGAAAAAGAGAGAGAGGAGGGAGAGAGAGAGAGAGAGAGAATGTTCAGTGATGGGTTTATGTAGGTAAGAATTGTAAATTCAAAAATGACTGCAAATCACAGAACCGGCTGACTCAGTTGCAGTAACTTGGTGAAGGTATCAACAATATCAGGGGTTTCAAGGGTTGGAGGGCTGTCAAAATCGGGTGAAAGAGGAACAGAGACAGAAACTTACTTGGTGTTGTAGTGAATGATGGTGGTGATGTTGTGGTTCAGAAACGACGGTTGGAGACAACTGGCGATGGTTGAAGACGTGATTCAGAAGTGGTGGTGACAGGCGGCGATTGAATACGGAGGTGCGCGACGGCCGCCGGTGGTTGTGGGTAGATAGATGAGGGAGACGAGAGGGGCATGGTGTGTGAGGCTGGAGGAGAAGCTGATTTCTTGATAAAAACAAAGATCAAAATTAAAATGACCAGTTTACCCCTGAGGAAAATGACAAAACAGCAGGATTTTATAAGACAAATATGACCTGATTTCACTTTTGAACCAAAATGGCAATAAAACCGAAACCACAGGGACCCAGATGCAAAAGGTTTGAGTTTTGGAATAAAGTGGCAAAAGTGACCAAACCTCAGGGACCAAAATGGCAGTTTACTCTCTTATATATTATCACAATTTAAACAGGGCGAACACTATTACTGTAATCCATACTAAGACCGATGTCTTAAGACATTTGATATATTGTTTTTTGTATAGCTAATAAGACTAACCTGTTGATGGTTATGTGTGTAACGTTTCATATTTTTTGTTCCTTTTTCCATTTTGTTTTAATTCGTATTCTATCTTCAATATTTTTTCATCCAAGACTTGATCATAATAAAAATCGTATTTTATAATAACCTTGTTTAAATCATACTTGCACAATACGTAATCAATCACAAAATACATGTTTTATACAAAACCGAGAAATACACAGTCTACTTTATCTTCAGAATATACGTTCGGATGTTATGAAAAGGTTTAATAATTAGTCGCTCCAAGACAGAGTACCTTTATTGTAATTTCAGTGGTGCGGACGATGGCGATAACACTCAAATTACTATTGACGGTCAAGGGGTTCCGTACATTACTAAGTTCAAGTATTTAGGATCGTTTGGGGAGATAGATAATGATGTAGCACATCGCATCCAGGCTGGTTGGTGTAGGTGAAGAGCAGCCACTAGGGTTTTGTGCGATAAAAGATTCCCAACTAAATTAAAGGGGAAATTTTATAGGGTTGCGATTAGACCTGCTATGTTGTATGGGACAGAGTGTTGGTCGATTAAGAAAGCACAAGAGCACAAGATGGAGGTAGCAGAAATGAGAATGTTAAGGTGGATGTGTGGGCCCACAAGACTAGACCGGATAAGAAATGAGGATTTTAGGGAAAGGTTAGTACTAGCTACTATTTCGAATAAGATAAGGGAGGGAAGATTGAGATGGTTTGGGCATGTGAAGAGGAGGCATTTGTTAAAAAAAGACTTGATGCGATGGAACGGAATAGATGTCATATGTTGCAAGTCTTGCAGGTGAAAATGATGTAGAAGCACAACTACATGATGGTGATGATGTCAGTTCCAAGCCTTTACCAGTTCGGTTCTAACCCGATTAGATTCCGCTTTGGTAACGTTTTACTCGCCCAAAAACGGTTATGTGCAGATTTATTTCAGAGCAACAAATTTTGGTTGTACGAAGTTGAAATCCATACTTAGAAAAGATAAGAAAACTTGTACAAAGCAGGAGCTTACACTAGGCTCAATTAATGAACGAGCTCGAACCTAAACTTCACATAACAAGAGCCTAAACGAACTAAAACAAGCCTATTACATGTATACTTTTCATTTCATATATTAATAATATGATTAAAAAAACTACTCAAACTAAGCTAAAGCTTCAAAACTATAGCTCTAAACAGGTTGAGCTCAAGCTGAACCCGAGCTCGGTCATCCTTCCAAACCTAATTGGACTCCGAACTAAAACTTTTGACGCCTGTTTATACCCAATCTCATTTTAGTGATGATCCAAGTAGCAGCTCATTTGTTGCATCTCAATATAAAAGTATGCATAGAATTTGTTACAGTAATTGTATTCTTACAACACAATAAGGTACGCAAAAGAATTCAATTTATTTAACTCCGCAAGAACGGATATTGTCGCAATCCTCGCCCCCTATCTGTCCCGGGAATGGGCGGCCGTGAACTCAGTATTGGTGGTATCGGTGATTATCATTATTTGGCAGCGGAAATTTCATCAGAGTAAATACCACACTTTTATAATATTAAATATATTGGGATAAAATCCATAATTTTCATTACAAACATTTTCATAGGGAAAATCCCTAATTTATTGAATAAAACATCTTCTTTTATTTAGATAACTTTTATAGCCACTTTTTCCAAGACTTCAGTGCTGTCCAGCTGACTTCTATGTTGGCTTTCACATTTTGTTACCTGAAACGCATTTGAAAACATTTTGTTAGTGGGAAATACTGGTGAGTGAATCCCAGTTTAATCAAGAAGAGTTTTATCAATTAACACAGTATTGGGAGCGATTACAATGTTTACATCTACACAATTACTCATTCAGTACTGTCAATCCTGACTGGTGGGTCATATTACCCATTGGCTAACTCTTTGTCCAATGGTAACGTGTTCCACATTTTGTATACAAAACCCCAACATACCGGCAGTAATTGAAGATTACAAAGACTCAATCACTGCTTAATCATATTGTAAAATATTTAAGGTTTTGTAAAAACAGTTTACAAAAAGGAGATTACTCACATTGCTGTCTTAGGTTTCCTTTAAGGGTTTCCTGGTGATTATCTATAATTTACACAAATGCACACGCGTTAGTATAATAACCCTTTATATTTACATTAGTAATACCCTCCCCGAGACGACATTCCAACGACTACGTCGGGCAGAACCACGACAGCCGTTACGGAACCCTGGATCAATCGGGCAGCATATCTAATACGTAACCGGGGTTATGATACTTACAACGGAGCAGAACTTCGTTATTTAGGGGGGTATTATACCCGAGAATTATGCCTACTATGTGAAATTGTGAGAGAAAGAAAAGATTGTGAGCGAATTTGTTTGAAGTCCCGAGCTCCAAATTTATAGGAGCTGATTTTGGTTTTGTCGCGCCCCGCGTAAGATGTAGCCAGGGGCTACGCGGCCCGCGAGGGCAGCTAGGGTAGGCCCTAACTTGTCCAACTCAGCCCTAGCTTCGACACGCTGCACGACACGTGGCAGCACCGGGTGTCACCCCGGCTTGGAGCTGTCGCGGCCCGCGTAGGTCAAGGGGGTGGCTTACGCGCCTCGCGAGAGACCATAAAAACTTGTTTTTATTTAATTTTTATAAAAATAAAGGTATTCGGGGCCCGTTTAAGTATACGGGGTGTATTTTAGGACATATTGGGGCCTTTTAATATATTTTAGGGCTTCAAAAATATTTTGGAGGGTTGTTATATCCTCACCACCTTGTTTTAGAGCTCGTCCTCGAGATCTACTGGAATACGTGTGGGTATTTTCTTTGCATTTCAGATTCAAGTTCCCATGTGTATTCTGGTCCTCTTTTGGAGTCCCATTTTACTTTAACTAGAACTAATCTCTTGTGCTTAAGGTTCTTGACTTTCCTGTCTTCAATTTGTAGAGGCCTTTCTACAAATTTTAACTGCTCATTTACCTCTATATCCTTAAGAGGTACGATCAGTGATTCATCAGCTAAGCATTTCTTGAGATTAGATACATGAAATACATCATGCATTCCTACCATTTCCTTTGGCAGTTGTAGCTGATAGGCTACAGGTCCTATTCTTCTAATAATCTCAAAAGATCCAACATACCTGGGACTTAACTTTCCCCTCTTGATGAATCTGACTACTCCTTTCCAAGGAGAGACTTTCAATAATACTTTGTCTCCTACCTGAAATTCCAACGGTTTTCGTCTGTTATCGGCATAACTCTTTTGTCGATCGCGTGCTGCTTTCAGTCGTTCCTTGACTTGAATGATCTTGTCGGTTGTTTTCTGTACTATTTCGGGTCCAGATAGTTGCTTTTCCCCAATTTCTGCCCAACAGACTGGTGTTCGGCACTTTCGTCCATAAAGTGCTTCGAATGGTGCAGCATTGATACTTGTGTGATAGCTGTTATTATAAGAGAATTCTATCAATGGTAAGTGATTGTCCCAATTACCTCCGAAATCAATTACACAAGCTCTAAGCATGTCTTCCATTGTCTGAATTGTCCTTTCGCTTTGTCCATCCGTTTGAGGATGATAGGCTGTGCTTAGATTCAACTTGGTTCCCATTGCTTTTTGGAAACTTGTCCAAAAATGAGAGGTAAAACGGCTATCCCTATCAGACACAGTTGATAAAGGAATTCCATGTAATGAAACTATTTCATTTACATACAATTTAGCTAATTGTTCCATACTGAAAGTTTCCTTCATTGGTAGAAAATGAGCTGACTTAGTTAGCCTGTCTACAGTCACCCAGATTGTATCATTACCTTTTCTTGTTTTGGGTAATTTGGTAACAAAATCCATTGTTATCAATTTCTATTTCCAAACTGGCATTTCTAATGGCTGTAACAAACCTGAAGGTTTCTGATGTTCAGCTTTTACTTATGAACAGGTTAAACACTTTGCAACATATGTTGCTATATCCTTTTTAATTCCTATCCACCAAAAATTCTTTCTTAAGTCCTGATACATCTTATCACTTCCAGGATGCATCGTATACTTAGATTTATGGGCTTCTTCTAATATACTGTGGCGTAGGTTTCCTAATTTAGGTATCCACGTTCTTTTCTTATGGAATCTCCAAATTCCATATGTTCCTTGTTCTAATTCTTTAATCATTCCTTTTAGTTTTTCAGTATCATCCTTGATTACTGATTCTTGTGCTTTTCTAATCTGTTCATTTAAATCTACTTGTAGATTTAAGTTGAGTGAACGTACTCTTTTTTGGTTTTTCATGATACTTTCGACTTAAAGCGTTAGCAACTATGTTTGCTTTCCCTGCATGATATTGGATATCACAATCATAATCTCTAAGCATCTCCATCCAGCGTCTTTGTCTCATATTCAATTCCTTTTGCCCGAAAACATACCTTAAACTCTTATGGTCTGTGAAAATGGTAAACTTACTACCGTATAGGTAATGTCTCCAAATTTTCAGGGCAAAAATTATGGCTCCTAGTTCTAGATCATGGGTGGAATAATTCTCTTCATGATTCTTAAGTTGTCTAGAGGCGTAAGCTATAACCTTTTGACGTTGCATCAATACACATCCATAACCTAACTTAGAAGCGTCACAATAGACTATAAAGTCTTCAGTTCCTTCTGGTAACGCTAGTATGGGAGCGTGGGTTAATCTTGCTTAAGAATTCTAAAGGCTTCTTCCTGTTTTGATCCCCATTCAAACTTAACAGATTTACAGGTTAGCTTAGTTAAGGGAATGACTATTCTAGAAAAATCTCGAATAAATCTTCTATAATATCCTGCCAATCCTAAGAAACTTCTAACCTCGGTTGGTGACTCAGGGTTTTTCCATTTAGTAATTGCCTCGATCTTGGTGGGATCCACATGAATTCCTTCATGATCGACTAAATGTCCAAGAAACTGTACCTGTTCTAACCAGAATTCACATTTCGAAAACTTAGCATATAGCTTTTCTTTTCTCAATAAACTTAAAAGTGCGTGCAAATGCTTTGCATGTTCTTCTTTACTCTTAGAGTAAATGAGAATATCATCTATAAAAACAATTATAAATTTATCCAAATATGGCTTACATATTTGGTTCATCATGTCCATAAATGCGGCTGGGGCATTGGTTAAACCAAATGGCATGACAGTAAATTCATAATGGCCATACCTTGTTCTGAAAGCGGTCTTAGGAATGTCCTCTTCCTGTACCTTTAATTGATGATATCTTGATCGTAAATCGATTTTAGAGAAAAATCGAGCTCCTTGTAATTGACCGAACAGATCATCGATTCTTGGTAATGGATACCGATTCTTAATCGTGACCTTGTTCAATTCACGGTAGTCAATGCACATACGCATCAATCCGTCTTTCTTCTTAACGAATAAGATTGGTGCTCCCCATGGCGATGAACTTGGCTGTATAAATCCTTTCTCTAATAATTCGTCTAACTGTTTCTTTAGTTCCTGCATTTCTGTGGGTGCCAGGCGGTAAGATGCTTTGGCAATCGGTACTGTCCCTGGTAGTAGGTGGATTCTGAATTCAACTTCTCTGTCTGGAGGTAATCCTGGTAATTCTTCTGGAAACACATCTGAAAACTGAGACACTACTGGAATGTCTTTTAGTTCTTTTCCTTTAGTGTTAGTGATTATAGAAATCTAATACATTAATGATCCTTTTCTTATATAACTTGCTGTTTTCTTCACAGAGATGAATTTTGTGGATCTAGATGGCTTATCTCCTTTAATTGTGATTTTTTCACCCTTTGGTGAAAAAATCTTGGATTGACTTTTGATCACATAAGATACTGGCTTTATTGGCTACTAACCAATCCATTCCTAATATAACATCAAATCCGGCGAGGTTCATTGGGTAAAGGTTTGCACTAAACTTTTGATTTAAAAACTCTATTCTTGCTCCCTGCAAGATTTCAGAAATCTTAATGGTTTCCCCATTTGCTGTCTCTACTAGACATTCTTGTGGGAGTTTAGTTAATGGTTGATTAAGAAGTTTGCAAAATGAAGTATTAATAAAACTTTGGTTCGCACCAGAGTCAAATAATACCTTAGCAAAAACATCATTGACTAAAAACGTACCGGCTATCACGTCTGAAATTATCTGAGCTTCTTCTGCAGTTAGAGCAAATGCTCTAGCATTTTTAGTATTCTTGTTGTTTGTAGGTGGAGCTAGTTTCAGACAGTTTGGCTTGATGTGGCCTTGTTCTCCGCAGTTGTAGCATATCCTGTTGTTATGTTTCTTCCTGCAGTCTTCCTCCTTATGTCCAGATATTTTGCAGAAGTTACAGTATATGGAGCATCTTCCAGAATGTTTTTTTTTGCAATACTTGCAATAGGGTGCAGAGGTAGAACCTACATTTTTCCCACAGTTGGAATTTCCAGATCGAAATTCTTGGGTACGGGGCTGTTTGGTAGCCTCTTAATGACCATTCAGATCCTACCTCTTAATGGTTTAAAACCTCTGAATGAATAAGAGGTAACATCAAGTCTGAATGGTTAAGAGGTAACCTCTGAATGGTAAATCATCACATGCCACATTTTTCTACTTTCTCATTGGTAAAATTCTTAATGTTTCCATTAAGAGGTAGCCTCTTAATGACCATTCAGAGGCTACCAAACAGCCCCTAAGCCTTTGAGCTAGGTTCTTCCTCTGGTCTTCTTCTCGTGTACGTACTAACTCATCTGTCAAGGTGTTTGCTAGTTCTACAGCTTCTTCTATGGTCTGAGGTCTAGCTGCCTTGACTACATGTCTTATCTCACTAATTAATCCCCAGATGTAACGGGAGATTAATACTGGTTCAGGTGATGCAAGGGTTGGTACTATTCTGGCATATTCAAAGAATAATGTAGTATAACCCTTACTATCTACCCCAGTCATTCTAAGACTTAGAAATTTATTTGCTATCTGTTCCTTTTCATTGGGAGGGCAGAATTTCCTTTCTACCATGTTTTTAAATTCTTCCTATTCCATGTTGTAAATCCCGTCACTTCCCCTAGACTGGAGGATAGTGTTCCACCATTCTAAGGCTGAGTTCTTAAACAGATTGGAAGCAAACATTATCTTATCCTCTTCCGCACATTTGCTTATTCTTAAGACTGCCTCAGTCTTTTCTATCCAGCGTAGAACTGCAACGGCCCCTTCATTGCCCGAGAATTCCATTGGTTTACAAGACCAGAATTCCTTACAAGAACAACCATAAGGTATGGTTCTTCTTCTTTTGGGAATAGGCACTTGAAGTATAGGTCCATTGTTCACGCTGTTTTCTGGTTCAGAGCGTCGTTTACTATCACGATTACTTTTATTATCAGCTTCCCTAACTGTTTGAATAATATATGGCATCGCATCTATTATTCCTTGGGCCACTATGTGTTGGATGACACTGTTATCCACTGGGTTTCCATTGTTATCGTTGTTTGGATTCTCATTATTCGGGTTATTGTCGTTCTGGTTATTATCATTCTGGTTTTCCTGGTTCACTTCGTTGTCCATCTGAATTTTAAACATTTACCACGTATTAATATCACAAGATAATAATTAATACAACCAATCACACAACACGCATGTTGATCAAAAACGTCGAGCATTGCGACTTACTCTTTCTTATATATAATATGCATCTAATACAAACCAATACTGAAATTTAAAATTACAATACAACTGAAATTGAAATTACACTACTAGTAGGCATCTATAGTTATGATTTTTTTCACACATACACACATATTATATATTATTATATTATTATTACTACCTCCACCATCACCTTTCACGGATATGGATTCATCCAGAAATCCATATTACGCTCGTCATACTTCCAGACAAGTCGTTTTCCAACCTGCCTCATTCTCTCACTACTTTCTAAAATCTCTTCTCTGAAAGTTCGGAGCTCTTGCACATTTTCTGCACTCATTGGGGGTGCAGATGTGGGTACTGGGTTTGGGTACTGTGGCATGGGTTCTTCCTGAGGATACGGATTCTCTAAGATTTCCCTAATGTATTCATCATTATCGTAGTAGGGATATAGAGGGTCCAGACCTGGGTAAGCTGCTAGGTTTGGCATGGGTAGGTCTGTTAGGTGGTAGCGTTGCACATAATCCCTATGATCATCAAACCATGGATCGTAGTCTGGGTAAGGGATTGGGTGATGGTACCCTAGGTATCTCCTCTGGATTAAAATCATGCATTTCGACTTGATTTTCTGGGTTGTTTTCTATTTCCATTGGCTGAGCGGGAAATAGTGGTAATGGTTAGGGTGCTATAAGTTGTTCCAGGTTTGGGTCAGCAGCTGTGGTTGCTAGGATATGGAAGTTTGCTAAACTCCTACTAAGCATGTCTTGGGTGTGGGCATCGGTTTCTCTTTTAGCTGCTGCTAGCACTCGTTGTTCTTGTAGCTTTTTCAATCTCTTCCTACGCTTTACTGAACCATCCTCTCTTTTTCTGAGGGAATGACTCTTCAGACTAAGCCTTAAACACGAATATCCCGTCTTCATTGTCAGCAGAATACCCTGAGAGGGCAGGCTGTGAAGAGGTGCCTTCGCTTCTAGGTGAGCTGGACAACTGACGATACGCGTCGGATGGTCCTTGATCACTTATACTGTAAACTAACAAATAGTCAAATAACACATAACAATAAAATACAGATATGCACGTATTTTCGTAATTTATTTCGAAAAACACTTTAAATAATATCTTGGTGTCAGCAGAACACTTATGTGGCTGAATCAATGGCTTAGCTCTGATACCACCTCCTGTCGCAACCCTCGCCCCCTATCTGTCCCGGGAACGGGCGGCTGCGAACTCAGTATTGGTGGTATCGGTGATTATCATTATTTGGCAGCGGAAATTTCATCAAGACCGTAGTTAGGAAATATTTTATCAAAGTAAATACCACACTTTTATAATATTAAACATATTGGGATAAAATCCATAATTTTCATTACAAACATTTTCAAAGGGAAAATCCCTAATTTATTGAATAAAACATCTTCTTTTATTTAGGTAACTTTTATAGCCACTTTTTCCAAGCCTTCAGTGCTGTCCAACTGGCTTCTATGTTGGCTTTCACATTTTGTTACCTGAAACGCGTTTGAAACCATTTTGTCAGTGGGAAATACTGATGAGTGAATCCCAGTTTAATCAAGAAGAGTTTTATCAATTAACACAGTATTGAGAGCGATTACAATGTTTACATCTACACAATTACTCATTCAGTACTGTCAATCCTGACTGGTGGGTCATATTACCCATTGGCTAACTCTTTGTCCAATGGTAACGTGTTCCACATTTTGTATACAAAACCCCAACATACCGACAATAATTGAAGACTACAAAGACTCAATCACAGCTTAATCATATTGTAAAATATTTAAGGTTTTGTAAAAACAGTTTACAAAAAGGAGATTACTCACATTGCTGTCTTAG
Organism: Helianthus tuberosus; assembly: GCA_030545235.1. Lineage (NCBI taxonomy): Eukaryota > Viridiplantae > Streptophyta > Magnoliopsida > Asterales > Asteraceae > Helianthus > Helianthus tuberosus. Next base: position 50,583,910 of record CM060410.1, on the reverse strand, counting down.
GTTTCCTTTAAGGGTTTCCTGGTGATTATCTATAATTTACACAAATGCACACGCGTTAGTATAATAACCCTTTATATTTACATTAGTAATACCCTCCCCGAGACGGCATTCCAACGACTACGTCGGGCAGAACCACGACAGCCGTTACGGAACTCTGGATCAATCGGGCGGCGTATCTAATACGTAACCGGGGTTTTGATACTTACAACGGAGCAGAACTTCATTATTTAGGGGGTATTATACCCGAGAATTATGCCTACTATGTGAAATTGTGAGAGAAAGAAAAGATTGTGAGCGAATTCGTTTGAAGGCCCGAGCTCCAAATTTATAGGAGCTGGTTTTGGTTTTGTCCGCCCCGCGTAAGATGTAGCCAGGGGCTACGCGGCCCGCGAGGGCAACTAGGGTAGGCCCTAGCTTGTCCAACTCATCCCTAGCTTCGACACGCTGCACGACACGTGGCAGCACCGGGTGTCACCCCGACTTGGAGCTGTCGCGGCCCGCGTAGGTCAAGGGGGTGGCTTACGCGCCCCGCGAGAGACCATAAAAACTTGTTTTTATTTAATTTTTATAAAAATAAAGGTATTCGGGGCCCGTTTAAGTATACGGGGTGTATTTTAGGACATATTCGGGCCTTTTAATATATTTTAGGGCGTCGAAAATATTTTGGAGGGTTGTTATAGATATCGCACAAACATTAAAATAAACAAAAAACAAAAAATGGTTTCCCTAGCAAAAACAAGATTCATTCGGGTCAAGTCAGATGTTACTTCTTAGGGATCAAACCAACTTGAAATCAAGAGACCAAATCTTGCGAACCTGATTCTGTTTTTTTTTTTTTTTTTTTTTACAAAATCAACGTGCACGTCACTATGTAGTGTTAATCTTAATTGAACCGCTATGTTAAACCCCACCGCCACCATGCCTTGCTGGAAAACGGAAAGTATGAAAAAACAGACCAGTAAAATCACGGAATCTTAAAGAGATGTTTCAGCCTAACCACCAAATTCCAATCATCATTGGTCAACTCATCCTGTATACATGCAGAATTATGAACTATAAGTTAACTATCCATACATATGTGAAATAACAAAACATTTTAGATTGCAATTCTTAATTACCCGATAATTGGCCTTTAGTACATTGATCGAGCTTCTTGTGATGCGGCTAAAAAGCTCGTCTTTTATCTCGAAATGTCTCCCAAACATTTTTTGCTTCTCCTCGACATTGGTTCCAGTTATCTTCCCATGTAAAACTTTGCCACCCAAACCTTAGGGACGATTTTGTCAATTTACTCTTCTATAAAAGGGCAAATGCCGCTGACATAAGAAAAGCTGATGTGACAGCCATAGAGGCTGTCCAACAATGCCTTTCTTATGTATTATTGCATCATAAATCGGAATATATAGAATCACTTTAAAATACATTTAAAACTCTGCCATCAAAAGCTTTGCCCATATCCATCTATACTTTAAAAGCCAGCAGAGGTTGAAGGTTGATACAATGCCTTTATATCAGCAAAGGTTAATTGCCGGCAATTTCAAATTCAAAATGCACGGGAATACGTAATTTGCAATTAATGCATTTCACTCACTCACTTCTGTCAATCATCTTCTTATATAAGACTTTTTTTCTCATTTTCCCTCCTCATATTTCATTACACTCGCATCTTCTCTGATTTCGGATTTTGAAATTTAAATTCATTCTGAATTCCAAATTAGAAGCATGTCAATGTCAGTTGAGAGTAACAATCTTAGTTTTGTTAACGATTTGAATCATGGGAAAGATTTGTGGCACATGAAAGTGAGGATCATCCGAAAATGGAATCAAGGTTATAAAATGGATCTCATCTTCATTGATGAAAAGGTAAGGTGTATTTGTGTTTTTCCGTTCGTGTATAAATGATTCCATGGATGTATATGTGTGATTTCCTGTTTCTAGGCTTTATAGGTTTGTATCATAAAACCTTGATTGTGCAAATATTCCTGAGTTTTGTACGGTAGTTTATTGAGGATGCATATTGTTTGATTTTTTCTTTCTATCATAGACTGTAGGTTTGTATGCCAAAAAAATACTTTGTTTAAATGTGCTTCAGGGTGCTAAGATTCAAGGAGGTATTAAAAGTCATTCGATACCTGTTTTTGATGAACAACTTCAAGAAGATGTTGTTGTTATTCTGTCGAAATTTGGTGTTGGTGAAAATAAAGATTTATATAAAGTTGTAGCACATGACTATAAAATCAACTTTTATCGATGCACAACCGTTACACCTGTGAGAGATTGGCAAGGTGTTGAGTATGGTTTCAACTTCAGAGCTTATCAAGATATTCTTCAAGGAGAGACAGTAAAATCTTTGAGTGTTGGTAGTGTATATTTTTGTAATTATGTCTTCTCTATATAAAATTGGAAATTTTTACTTACTCTGTTGTATAATGTGATCATGTAGATGTTGCTGGATCTGTGGTTTGGTGTGGAGATCTTGAATTCTTTTGCTGACCTCCAAAAGAAACTAAGAGGATGAATTGCGATATTGAAGACTTGGAGTAAGTTGTCGTTTACATGTCCAGTCATGTACAAATGATTGTTTGTATTTTAATGTGGAATGATGTTAATAAATGAGATAAAAAATGTTGGTATTTAATGTGGAATCATGGTAATGGTAATAAATGAAATTAATAGTGTTTGTATCTAATGTGGAATCATGGTAATAAATGAGATCAACAATTTATTTTTCAAGTGAATATGTTAGTTAATTTGTGGCTTATTTACTACTTTAATAAATGGTCATTAATTTTCTTTGATTTTATGTTGTTATTCATTCAATTTAGTTTTGATTGTAAGCCTTTTTCTTGGTTTGGAAGTCACCCATACCAAAACCGGCTTGTTTCTCAATCAATCCAAGTATGCTTATGACATACTTTCGCGAGCCGACCTGCTTGAATCCAAACCCGTTTCCACTCCACTCACTCCAAAAGACCTTTTCCACTCTATCGGTGACCCATTTCATGATCCAACTCTTTATCGTTCTCTAGTTGGTGCCCTTCAATATTTAACCATCACTCGACCGGACCTATCCTATGCCGTAAATCAAGCTAGTCAATTCCTTCAAAATCCTACCACTACTCATTTTTAGCTTGTTAAACGCATTCTTCGATACGTCAAGGGGACTTTATCACACGGCTTAACCTTTGATAGACCACCTAACAGTGTTTTACTAGGTTTTTCTGATGCAGATTGGGGTCGTTGCATTGACACTCAAAGATCCACCTATGGTTATTGTATTTATTTGGGTGGAAACTTGGTATCTTGGAGCGCGAAGAAGCAACCAACGGTAGCACGCTCAAGTTATGAGTCAGAATATAGGGCCATGGCTAACACCGCTTCGGAGCTTATTTGGATCACTCATCTTCTACGTGAACTGCATGCCTTACCACCAGGACCGCCAACTCTTTTATGTGACAACAAGAGTGCTCTTTTCCCAAGTCAAAATCCCATCTCCCACAAGAGAGCTAAGCATATCGATCTTGACTACCATTTCATTCGAGAGTTAGTAGCTGCTGGTCATCTCCACACAAAGTTTATTTCCACGGATCAACAAGTTGTGGACATCTTCACCAAAAGTTTACCCAAACCTTTATTTGAAAAGTTTCGAGCAATGCTTCATCTACAACCACCTCTATCTCGCATTGACGGGGGGTATTAGGCATCTCTAAATGATTGCCTCAAATCTCTCCTGCAATCATTCTCTTTAATTGTATAGATTTTGGTCATAAGAGGATTTTACTCCTTATTCTTTGTTCAATTCTCTGTATTTATACCCTTGAAATTTTTCTATGTCAGATCATCAAAAGTTGTTACTATCTCAGTTAGTAAGCACTATATTTAGCAAGATGTCAAAAAAATTTTGGGGCGTTACAGAACTGACGGTGTTTAGTATCTCCTACCATATTTGAAAGCTTACAGCTCACTACCTGATTGTGAACTTCACAATATACCTCAAAGAGAGCTTATCAATAGGTCTCACAGTTGGATAACAAATGAGATACAAAACGTAATCAAAAGAGAGTCTGAGATTTTAAATGGGATAAACTAGAACCTCAGTATGGAAGAAGAGTTAAAGACAAGACAAGAATTGATCGCAATACTAAGAAACATTTGATCAAGGTGTTGTACAAACTTATAGAGTGTTTGAAGAAGATGCCTCTTAGAAAGTATCCAATAAACTTTCTTGAGGAAATGAAATGGTGGTTTGTAGATGGAGTAACTGAAGAAGCTGTGATTATAAAAACAAGTTACAAAGATGAACTGACCCGGATTTATGATCCTATGAATTTGATTAATTTCTCTCTTGAAGACTTGAAATGTTGAAGAGAAATGAGATAAAATATCATAAAGAATGAGATAACAATGGTTGCTAACAAGCATGTTGAGCTTTGTGTTAAGTATGAAGTTTGTCGGGGGGGGGGGGGGCTGGTTAGTACATCATAATGACATGAGCATGTTAGATAGTATATTTTGGTTGCGTTGTAATGTTTGTATTTTGGTTTTAAGTCAATAGCAAAGTTGATGAACAAGGAGTGTACTAAGTTTGCAAGTCCTACAGGAACTTGTGAACTTAGTCTCAACTTTTTATATATATATATATATATATGTGTGTGTGTGTGTGTGTGTGTGTGTGTGTGTTTTGTTGTGTGTTTTGTTTATAATACTTTTGGAGATATCTGAGAGCACACATTTTGTAAACGCATATCGTTCTAGTGATATAAAAGAGAAAAAGTTATTTACATCCTGTCGTTTCTACTCGTTCTAGCTATCACGCTCACCATGTAGATCTAGAGTTTGGATTCCGCACTTACTCTAGTGTGTGTTTGATCTAATTATCGATCCAGTTAGAACATATCTATTTTAAGACCATTTCAATGTAAATTCCCATTTTCATATATTTCATCTTTAAAGCATTATATCAAACACCATATGTGCAATATTCTAAATCATTATATTTTCCAAAAACCCCAACTTACCCAAGAACCCTAAGATCATTAGAATTGAATTGATAGATTCTATTCACATTCAAACATGCAACATGAAGTTTCTATATGAAATCATACAACAAATCACCCAATTTCGTCCAATGTCATTAACATTTAACACACATATGGGCTTTCAAGGTTCATAAATCGAAGAAGAACATGAAATGGGACTTACCAAAAGCTTAAATGAGAAGGTTAATGGTGTCGTTGACCAAATTAATCAACCAAAATAATCTCTTGCATCCTAGGCTTGTAATTTCTCCACCATTTTCCTCTCATTTTTTGTTCCCGTCATTCACCCCCTAGCACACACGTAAGAGGATTTTACTCCTTATTCTTTGTTCAATTCTCTATATTTATACCCTTGTAATTTTTCTATGTCAGATCATCAAAAGTTGTTACTATCTCAGTCAGTAAGCACTGTATTTAGCAAGATGTCAATTTTTTTTTGGGGGCGTTACAGAACTGACGTGTTTAGTATCTCCTACCATATTTGAAAGCTTTCATCTCGCTACCTGATTGTGAACTTCACAATATACCTCAAAGAGAGCTTATCAATAGGTCTCACAGTTGGATAACAAATGAGATACAAAACGTAATCAAAAGGGAGTATGAGATTTTAAATGTGATAAACTAGAACCTCAGTATGGAAGAAGAGTTAAAGACAAGACAAGAATTGATCGCAATACTAAGAAACATTTGATCAAGGTGTTGTACAAACTTATAGAGTGTTTAAAGAAGACGCCTCTCGGAAAGTATCCAATAAACTTTCTTGAGGAAATGAAATGGTGGTTTGTAGATGGAGTAACTGAAGAAGCTGTGATTATACAAGAAAGCGCTATGTATGTGCATTTTAAGATGTACTATCATAGAGATCCTAGTATTTACCAACATTTATACAAGAAAGCACATATGCATGTCTTTCTGTAAACATATATACAAATGCATGTGTATTTTGATATGCAAATATGCATCATACACACATGTATGGATTTGCATTTGCATTTTATGCATGTGTGACTATCAAACTATGTATTGGCTCTAGGGCTGCAAACGAACCAAACGTTTGGCGAACAGTTCGTAAACCGTTTGGTGGAAAGTTCGTTTGTGTTCGTTCGTTTATTAAACAATCGAACACAAACATGAAATTTCGTTCGTTTAGTTAAATGAATGGACATAAACAGAGGCTGCGTTCGTTCATTTATGTTCGTGAACGTTCGGTAAAGTGTTCGCTTGTGTTTTTAGTTTTTATATTTTACTTAAATACTCAAAATTCCGACAATAAAATATTTAACAGGTGTCACTGTATTATATATTTTGTTCATGAACGTTTTGTGTTCGTTTGTTTCCATTTGTGTTCATGAACATTAGTATGTGTCCATTTGTGTTCATAAACGTTCATTTTTGTTCGTTGCCTAAAATTAACAAACACGACAAGTTTATTTCCTTAACAAACAAACACAAACATAAAATTTCATCCGATAAGTGTTCATGAACAGTTCGTGAACATGTATATTTCTTAACAAACAAACACAAACAAGGCCTTGTTCATGTTCGTTCGATTCGTTTACAGTCCCAATTGGCTCCATACAAACAACTCAAGAAGACCATCTCACTATTGTTCCTTTTATTAGTCTATAAACCTCAAAATGAACTTTTATTAGTCTAGAAACCTCAAAATGAACCAATGATCAAAAGCTCTATAGACATTTCAAATATTTATACCCTGCTCTGCACTGCTCTGCACCTACACAAAATATCTAATGGATCAAGACAATAAGCTTAACTCTGAATTTATGACCCCAAAAAGAACCCTAATCAGTCCCAAATTCAAGGAACATTTTTGTCCATAAAATCACTACAAAATGGGAGTTAGTAATTAACTTGTCTCTTTCTTCTTGATCAATGGCCTTCCCCCACCGCCTTTTAGTTACGTTGGCGGAAAAAATCTGTTCAAATTGAAGGGCAAAGTGTAGAACTCTTCGTTCCGGTTATCCCCTCTAAATGTTCGGAACTTCACCCACCATGGCATCCCTCTATCGTTCTTTGAATTCACCACGTCTAACGTGTTGTCAAGAAACACCGCCACAATCAACCCTACTGTCGGCGGTGATGAGAACATGGCATTCAAGAATGCATTAAACTGCAAATAAATAAATAAATAAATAAAAATATTTAAAAACACTTTTCTTTTTACCATAGATGATACAAGATGCCAAAAGATGTGATACGCACCCAACCGGCATTGGTTCGAACAAGCCCATGTTGTACAGTCGCGTACTCATTGAAATATTGAGGAATGGAAATTCCAAGAAAAAGGGATAGCCCGATTATGATGAGGTTTCTCATGGAATTCATGTTAGTGAATTGAAGAAATGATAATCCAACCGCACCTACATAATAAACATACGTCGAAATCTTTAAAATTGGAAAAATAAAGACTACTCGTGCTACTAATCATTTGAGAAGTTGTGATCACATACCTACAAGGCCAAATAGAATACAATACAATGCTGCATATATTGGAAATGGTATCGATGCAAATACCGCTCCAAATTTCCCTTCAGAAAGGCAAAATACAATATATATTTATCTATGTTAGATCTACCATTCCATACGCGAATCAAAGTAAGACAAGAAAATACTTTATATATAATAAAGTGATAAATAAAATGTTATAAAATCTTAAATAACCTAATATGGAGAAGAAAATCATGAAACCAGCGGAGATCTGAACAACTCTTCGACTCCCAACTCGTGTTAGTCCAAGAAGACCCACATTTTCACTGAGGTAAAACTTACGGTCGGTCAAAAACAATAAATAATTGATAAAATTTAAAACTCGATCATAATTCATAATTAGGCTCTTACACTGACACCGTGGATCCAGTTCCGGTTCCATAAAGACCATCCAGAAGTATACCTATTCCCTATTTGAACAATTTACAAATATACATTATGACCTTAAAGGTTAATTTAGTCATTTCAAACACACGCGTTGAACTACACGAGGAGATACAAACTCACCTGCCAGCCAATGCCTCTGCTAAGCACATAAGCAGGCGGTGGGGTTGCAATCGCCAGCCGAGATGCAGCCATGTATGCACCAGTCGACTGACATATATAATCTTATTAATATACGAGTAAGAAACCAATTTTTAAGGGTTCCATGAATAAAACAATGTTTAAACGACACACAGGTACCTCAACCATCGACACAAGAACTGATGACATCATCGCGAATGAATGGCCGGCTGAAAAGGTAGGCGGGCCCCACTGTAAAGGGTACGGAAACTTGAACCTAAAAGTTCACCCATGCATATGGGATTTTAGTTTTAAGACCAAATATGTAAGGAAATTATATGGATTTATATATATATTTATATAGTTAACCAACCATGGAGCGGTGGATATGATATTTGCTCTGTCTGTACGACAGCTTAATTGAGTTGCATGTTGTCTATTACGGTAGGCCCCACTGGCCGTTAGTATGATCGCATAAATCCAGATGATTGATATGCATATCAACAAAGGAAACCGCTCAAAAATGGGAACGTCTTTTAGTAGCTTTGTGTGCTTTAAATACTACAATATGAGCAAGATGTTACATTCTTGAATACTTCAGCATATCATAGGTGAAAAAAAACAGAGCGTTTGCTTTAATAACTTTTTCCAAAAAGAAAAACGTTTACCTGTGAAACGCCAATAACCAAAAGTAGCATAGGTAACCCAATTTCCACACAGTTTCCTAGCTAAAAACAGAAACGTCAAACAAAAAAGCGTAAACCAGACCATTAGATAAACAAGAAATAGTAATGATCCTGGCATTAGCAAAGTGGAAATACATTTGACTTTTTTGGTCAAATGAACTAAATTTCCATGAATTCTTATCTTTTGGATTAAAACATCTGACCGGTGATTTAGAACATCTAAGATGTCCCACAAAGACTGTAAATTCGTAATGGTGTCTTTTATGGCGAATTTTAAATCTTAAGTTACGTATTAACTCGTCATCATACTTCCAATTTAAAGATTTCGTTTCTAGATTTGGTGAATGAGATTCCTTTATTTCGCCATTATTGAAGCGTATTTTGGACACATTACTAGCAATCAAACACTTATAACAATCTACATTTGGTCAAACATGACAATTTTCATGCAACCAAGAGTGGAATAAGCGCTACACGCGAGTTCTTTTAAAGAAAGTATACACCTTTGTTTGATTAAAAGTACTTCCTTTCTGGGAATGTAAGTTCATATGTACTTAAAATAGAAATTCAAGTTATACGACATCGTACCATAGGAAATCCACGTTGAAATAGGCCCAAACCGACCAATCCAACAACAGGCGCCATACCAAGAGGGCTAAAGAATCTATAAAAAGAAACCAAAACAGTATGAAATTCAAAATTAAAAAACACAACATTGTCATACAAAGTTATATAAAAAGAACTAATGGTTATAACATCAATATACCGTGAAAAGAGTCCCCAAAGCTGGCTGTAACCAGCTACAATTTGAATGCTAGAAGCAACAATTAACGCCCCTTGAATGGCTCTCATTGTTTGTATAAATCTCTGCAAAATCAATGTAACAAGATGTTGAATTCTTACTCCAATCTTTTGAACTCAATATTTAGAAAACGTACATCGTGATGATCAGGGATTCGTTGCAAAGACGAATCGTTTATAATATAAAGAATGGGCATAACATATGCAAATGACCCGCCAACGACAGCAGGCAATCTAGTTCCGAATAGTGTTTGTAGAAGTGTCTTGATTCCGGCTACAAATAGTAACGTTTGTATGACACGAGCCTTGTCGCCCTAGCCGATATCATAAAAAAATGATCAATAAAAGTTATAAAACATATAAAAAAAGTTCAAAAATTTATAAAAAAAGAAGACTAATATCAAAATGCTTACATCTGATCCACCCATCAAGGGGACTAGTAGAGAAGAGATCATTACACTAGTCCCAATCATAAGAATGTAGTTTTGAAATGCTAACAAAATAGTTTCGGCTGCAAAACAACAAATTGAAGTAATTGTCTTTTACAATCATTCCAAAATATATATAAAAAAAAGTTTTAAATTCAAGAACATTAAATCTCAATTTCACATAAAAGAACCACATTCTGTTTCCACTTTACATCTATTTTAGCCAACTAAAAAACCCCTAAAATTGCAATCATTGATCACGTTATATAACAACCCATAAACCCTAATCATAACACATAAAGAACATCATTCAAATCACCATGATTTCTCAATGATACAACCCAAAAAAGATGGGATATAAATCTTCCTTTTTACTCATCCAAATTTTATTTTTATTTACAAAAAAAAAAAACAAACAAAACAAAATGTTGGGAAAATGATGAAATGGGGTGTGTGGTGACCCACTTGGTCAATAAATAAACAACAACCTTCATAACCCTTGACTTTTGTTCTACACATTTCCATACAAAATTTTGTATAAAACAAAAAATATATAAAGAAGCCGCATTGGTGTTCTACTTTCCCTGTTCCCAATTCCATCCCAAAACATAAATATTTTTTATACCAGACAAACATTCTCCACACCATCAATTAAAAATATTAAAACGTTATAAATTTTTTCCATAAATCCAAAATTTCAAAAAAAAAAAAAAAAACTGCATGAAAGTATAGAAGCTGCTTTCAAATGCTCTGTTTTGGTATCTGAAACTAATTCAACATTCAAAACCCAGTAAAAAAATTACATTTTTTTTTTTTTTGTGATTAAAGAGAAAAAAAAAGAGAGGATACATACGCCAGGGTGGGTTGGAATCGATGCAGTACTCCAAATCTTGAAGCTGTTCCATAGGCGGGTGAGTTATGTCCGCCATTGATGTGATGAAGAAACAGAGAATCTTGGAGATGGAGATAGAGGAAGAAGAAGATTAAGAAGAAAGTAAAGCACAGCAACACAGTGGTGGAAAAGTTGGGAAAATATAAAATTAAAAATCAAAAGTTGGAGAGAGAAAGAGAGAAATGTGGGGAGTGTGAAACAGAACAAAGTTACTTCATAGTTAGCTACTTCAAATGAGAACTCACACGATCACTTTTTTAAATCTTTATTTATTGTTACTTATTTTTACATATTCATATTTAACTAGGTTTATCACCCTAGCCGCGTTGCGGCAAACTTTTTTTTGTTATTTAGTTTGTGTTTACATATGTTTTAAAATTACTACGAGCGCGTTGCACATGGAACCACTAACAAGAATAAAAAGAAAATGTAAAAAATAGTAAAACATAATCGAAAGAAAATTAATCAAAAAAGTTGTATGTTAATGATTTTGTTCGTATGAAACCCGTGGTCAGAGATGCGCAAATAATACTGGGTACCGGTACCGAATTTCCCGAACAGAAGGATCCTAAGTACCAATTCGGTACCGACTTTTGGCGTTCCTAGTACCGGTTCGCTACCGATTTTTACCTTCATATACCGGTACCGTAACCGGTATTTTTGGTATCGGTTGCCACCGAGCTCTGATCAGGGGTGAGCAAATGGTACCGTGTAGCAGTACCGAATTTCCCGAACTAAAAGATTTTCAAAGTCAATCCGGTACCGACTTTTGGCGTTTTCTATATCAGGCTGGTGCCGATTTTTACTTACATGTACCGATATTGAACCGAACCGTACCGGTATTTTCGATATCAGTATTAGTTGACACTAAGCTTATCCAACTTAGAAAATAAAGAAAATAATAATAATTATTAATATATGATTATAATATATTAAAATCACTGTTCATTTCATTTGCTTCATTAATATATAGTAATAATAATATTTTGAGTTAACTTAGTTTTTAGTTTACAAGGTTTAGTCATTTTAACGATTTTAATTTTGCGCTAATAGGTTAAAAATAATGAAACGTAACAAAAAAAAAATTTAACTCTATTATTTCTATATCTACTTTTTGCATAATTTTTAGTCTTTTTACTGACCGACTCGACTCACACACGCTAAACATTTAAATCTACATCATCAATATCTATTGTGAAATAGGTATTCTTAACCATTTAAGGGAATATCTTTATAACACTCAAAATCGCTTTGGTATTTTTTTTTGAGCGGCAAATTTGGATCACTGAAGGATAACCGAAGTATCATCACCAGCGGAACCACCTGACCATATCCATTTTCACTGGACATAACGACTATACACTAATTCAGGAGGAAACTCAGTAAATATGAGAAGAACTCCCTTATAGGAATCAAACCCATGACCTAAAGTCTTATCACGCCCCAAAAACGCCATTAGGCTATAAAGCCATGGGCCGCTTTGGTATTTTATTAGTTTAAGTAGTAATTTGATTTTAAAGAGGTAACTAACTAATAATAATAATAATAAGGCTGATATATGATTTTTGGGATTAATTAAACCTTTAAAATTGCATTTATTAAAAACATTATTGGGGATGTTCTCAATCAGATTTTGTATCGATGAATTACTGCTTTTATAAAAATACCAATTATATTATATTATATTATAATTACATTAAATTGTAAATCCGAAACATATCTTGGATTATTTGACTTGAAAATAAGAAGCGGTTGACTTTTTCTTTATTTGAAAAAAATATATCTAGTCTTGCAACTTATAACGTCTCATTCTAACAAGTAACAACAAACCTTCATGTTGAGATAATGTTAGGTAAAAACAAAAGAGCTTTGGACATATTTGTGTATCAGCAGTATTTTAATATATTACCTTTATGGTTTACTATTGAAGAAGATGTTAGTTATTTAACTGATAAAAATATGTTTATTAAAGTATTAAATACTATATCATTCAAAGATGAAAATATCTATCTGAGTCAAAATTAAATGCAATATTAATCTTCTTTCTTGGTTATAAATGTAAATTTATTGCATATATAAAGATTTAGTTCAAAAGTATAAAAAGTCACTTATATGTGTTTCTTCAGTTGTAATTTATTAATCAATTAATTTTTAATAAGTACAAATTATATAAGTTTTTTTCTTTTGGAACTTTTGAATAACATTTTTTAGGAGATTATTCCCGTTAATTACACATATGAATAGGGTGAGCAGAAAAACAAAGAAAAAACAAAAGAAAACCATGAAACCGATTTAACCAAACCAAAAAAAAATTGAACCGCATAAAAACCGAAAAAGACCGAAATTCACGGTTCGATTACGGTTTTGCATTTAATGAAAACCGAAAAAAACCCAACCGAACTGAATAACCTAAAAATAATGATTTTACTGTTTGTTATATATTGATTTAGGAATTATTAGTTTTATTCTTGAATGTTAAGTACTTATATAAAAACATTAACATATTTATATATCTTTGAAATAATTAATCTATTGATAACAAGAAATAACAAAATTTAACAAAAAATTAAATGATTTCAAAAGTATCATAAAAGAAAATGTATTAATAAAAATTTGAAGAAACATAAAAATAGATTAAAAGTTAGGTTAACTTGAACGATACTAATTAAAAAGGTTAAACATAATAACTTAAACATAAATATCTAAGAAAGATTAATAAATCTTGGATTATACTTTCTATTTTTTTTAATTTTTCGTTATTTTGTTCCAAAAACCGAACCAAAATTCATGGTTCGATTACGGTTTTTCATTTTATGAAAACCGAAAAAAACCCAACCGAGCTGAATACCCTAAAAAATAATGTTTTGTTGTTTGTTTTATATTGATTTAAGAATTATTAATTTTAGACAAAATGACAGTGCACGTCCTTTAGGTTTACCTAAAAGTACAGTGCACGTCCTTAACGTTTAAAAGTTGCACTGCAAATCCTTTACCTTTAATTTTGTTGCATTGCAAGTCCTTAATGACTAACGGTGTTAACTTTTACCATTAAATCCCCCACATGCCTCCCACGTGAGGGGTATATCCGTCCATTCCCTGCATTCTTCCCCTAAAAGCCACCCACCACCGCCACTTCCCACTTTTAGGGAATTCTACAAATAAAAACAAATGGACCCCACCCATCCTACCCTTCTTTTTCTCCACTCCACCCTTTAAAGCCACCCACCACCGCCACTTCCCCAAACCACCACTACCAGCTTTCCCGTCGCCACCGTCTCCCCCCACCACCACCAAATTTAAGAAAAAAAATTAAAAAAAGTATTACTGTAACAGAAAGCTGAACCCCCCCCCCTGTAACACCCGTTCTTATTATTCAAGGTTTAACGTATAATTTACGAAGAACAATCATGTAATTAAGATTACATAAACATTGGAAATACGGGTTTATTAAAACTTTTACAAATCATAAGTTATTCTACATAACGTGACCAAATTCGTTGTTTAAAATTTACAACGTGGCAAAGTGCGGAAGCGTGTATCTTTATCGTGTTCGGTTCTTCGCTGAGCTTGATCGTCTTCCGGCATCCAAAAGTACCTACATTTCATAAACATGAAATGCTTTAGTCATACGGGGTTTAAAACGTGTCTAAACGAATCCGGGAATTTAAACTAAATAAGATATATTTTGTTACTGGGTCCACCGTAACTTACGGTGGGACCGTAAGTTACGGTAGCCCCTGAAAGTCTATCCTTCCACCGTAACTCAGTATGTAACCATCGTAATCATATCAGCTCCACCGTAACTTACGGTGGCACCGTAAGTTACGGTGGTCCCTGCATTCCAACTTTCTATTTTGCCGTTTAACGACACGAAAACTTTCGTATCTTTCAAACCGCTTGTCCGTTTGACCTACCGTTTCTTCCTACATGATCGTAATTTGATTCTCCACCTTATGGAGTTAAAATCCAACCTCCGGTTTTACAAAATTTTAGACTTTTAAGTCTTCGGCTATTTCCCTTTTTACCAACTTTTGACCCGTTCTATTCTTATCAAACAAACGAGTTTGTTTGACCTTTATTTCCCATAAACCTATTAAGTTCAAAAATGTTTAACATAATAGGTTTCAAATTACAGGTTTATATGCCTTCTTAAACCCATTTTCACCCATATGCTCATTTTGACCCGTTAAGGGTATTTATGCATATTTTAAGCACCAATCTCTTTTATTCGTTTCTAAATACATATGCCCACATTTCTTATCAAATGACCTCCCACCGCAACTATATTTGTGGTGGATTCAATGTGGTGATTTATATATTCCAAATTACACACTTCAAATCATTATTTTTACGGCAAAGACTCTTTATAGAGACTTTTGACTAATATTCTACGTCTTTTGCTTTTCATACTTATTCAAAGTCTTTATTTCATCCTATCGCTTATTTCCAAACAACCTTTATGGTTCATTTGCTCAATTTCACTTACAAGGACGTTTTAGTCAATTTTAGTCCTTCATTTACGACGAAGGACTATTAGTACATATTTGATCCCAATTTACGACCTTTTAACTATATTCTTGTTTAAAAATCAATATGTTTCTAAAACACCTTAATCATAACTAAATTTATTCGGTTTACCTAAAAGATAACCAAATATCTATATTTTAACCTTGTCTAACTCTTGTAGAACTCCAAATTCTACATGATGAGTTGTATCATTATACATACCTGGCTCGGGTTCATATATCGACCCGTTTCAATACCTTTCCTTAGTGGCCGTTAAGTGATAGCGATGTAAGCATCCATGTGCTATTTATTTCCTAAAATCATACAACTTGACAACCCATTAGTCAATATTGTCAAAGGGTGATAATTTCACCCTTTTGACTCGTTTGGTCTAAATGACCAATTACCATCTCCAATTTGTCAAATATTGTCAATTTACCATTTTGCCCTTATCGGTTATTATGATATACCTTATTTGATAACCATTAAAAGTACATGTTTCATTCGTCATAAAATGATCGAATAACCAATTTTAACTCATTTCTAACCATCACTATGGTTTCTTATCATATTTGATTATTTTGTTCCATACGACTACACGCCGGAACACCATATCTCAATTAGATATTTGTCCTTTACGTACTCTAAAAATATATATATATATAACTAGTGTAAGATATACTTACTTTGCATCCGAATTATGCTTTTTCCTTCGTTCTTGATTCGTTTGACCCGCTTCCTTCCCCAAGCTTTACCTAGCTTGTTAAGCGCCAACTATCATTCATTATTCACAAGGTTGTTAGATTAGCCATCCCAAATCATGACTTTCACACCTTATGATTCTTTGACTATTTTTCTCTTTAAACTAAATCATAAATCACGAGTTTAATTCTTGTGTCAAGACTCACTTCTAATCAATTATGAACTCTTACAAAATCCATATTTTGCTCAAGTAGTTCATTCATACAAGTTAGTATGGCGTTTATAAACACCAATGTAACATTAACTTCTTCAAATCAACTAAACCCATTTCATAGCAATTATAATTTATGTACCCAAACACCTAATTTGTTCAAGTACTTTGTTTCTACTATCAACTATGATGATTTCTAGCATAAACATATCATCATCTTCACTACAAAATCAAAACCCACTTAGCACATAGTAGGTTAATTATCAAATCCCTAGTTTTGACAACAATTCATCAAGTTTTCTACTAGGGTTTGTTTCTAAACTAAGATATAATCACAACAACACTCATAGACTCAACATTCATTCCAGAATTTCGATTTTGATTGTTCATCATAATCTCAAAGTATCACCAAATCATAAAATTCAACATACCTTGTAATCCCCATGACTAGGTGATCATGAATTAGTGTTCATGCATCTGATTTGAGCTAGTTTTGCCCTTCAATTTGGTGATTATATGTGGATTAGGGTTTTTGGCTCCATGGGAGGCCCCTGAGTTCGATCCTGAACACACAGTGTGTGTGTGTGTGTTTGTGTTTTGTTTAATTAAATAACTTTTCTAATTATCCCACTTTAACCCCTCGTGTTTGGTTCGTTATTAAGTAGGCCACAACCTACTTATTTTTAACCATATTCCCATTTATTAACCGGGTCAAACATTCCTAGTTAGCTTAGCGGGTTCGGGAATATTTATGACTAAGTTTATTTTAGGTCCCGTCAACTCGGGCCTTTTAAACACTTTATTTATCCATAAGCCTTTGTATAACTTTTATTTAATATTAGGATAATTTATTTAAAAACCTAATATTTACCGGGTTAATTTTTACCACAAACGGTATTTTTACCCGTCGTCACTATTAACGTGGCTTGATTACCAAACCCGTTTTTGGGGTGTTACAAGTCTACCCCCCTTAAAGAGGTTTCGTCCTCGAAACCTTTCTTACATAACTCATCGAGTTTTAAACACAATGCATCTGACCTGAGTAACCTTTTAAGCATTACTCCTACTTTAATTGATTGTTAGTATTACCAGAAAAATATGGTAACATCTTCCTGGTTACTAATTGTGTACGTATCTCATACATCATAGTACAACTCGAAACAACGTAATCTCGTTATTTCCACTAGTCTAGTTAAATTAGCGATTCCCATCGCTTTCATATATTCTCGAATTCTTTATGAATCCGTTACTTTGGCCCGTTTAAAGGTCTTTAATGAAATCTGTCACTTTTCGCAACGATTTCTTTTGTTTTCAATTTTATTTATTCGGTTCATTTATACCGAATCCACCGCTTACAAATAAACCAAATTTATTTAAATGACCTTAACCGGTCTCACTAATTAGACTTATTAGTCCAGTTACTTTTTTTTTACCGCTTGCTTGGTTATAATGTGATTCTACTTCACATTGCATTTCTTGACCGTGATCGTGTCACATCATGTTTAATTTATATCAAAATTTCATTTTCGAAAACATCACTTTTCGAATATAACGTCTTGCACCTATCAGTGTCAAGTTTTGAACCTTTCATGCCAATTATTCAATTTCCTATCAGGATTCACATTTGTAAAAACGTTATTTCTTACTAAAACCAAAGTTTTAGTTTAGGATATTCTCTTTAACTTTTGTCAATTATTCGTATCAGGGCATTGACAGTCTGTAATTTATTCCTTTACAGTCTTAGTTTTATGTGGGAATTCTCTATTGGTTCCCTCGCTCATCTAAGTAGCCCGTAGATTCTTTCACTTAGCCTCGTAGGCTATTTCTTTAGGCTTTCACCTCTTTAGGGCGTTGCCTTTATGATTCTTTTCCTTTTTATTCATGACCCATGGGTCTGTTTAGTCCCGTAGACCATTACACTGATCGTATTCCTGTAGGTTACGATGATCCCGCAGATTCATCTTTTTATTTATCTACATTCAATTGTATATATGCATATATAGCTTCAAAGCATGTCTTGTTATGTTTAGAATCGTAAAAATTTTCGCTTTTGAACTTTAGTTGACCTTGACCGTAGTCTAAGGCTTCATTTGTTTATTTCCGGGCGAAATTTTCTGACTTTATGACTTCTCACGTCATTTATGCGTCGGTTTATCTTATGCTCACCATTATCCAGTTTTCACACATTCGTATTTGATTATGTCCCATTACCGGGCTCATTATTCTTTTGCTTTTAGCGCTATTATTATCCCGCTTGTGTTTACTCATGCCGTCCGGCATGACATTATTTTCGACCCGTTCAACTTTAAAATAGTTGAACGTAATTTATTCACAATCTCTATTTACATTATCTTGTCGTCTTTTAGTTATGACTCAAAACCCGAGTCTTTTAACTTTCCATCCGAGCTCCCGTTTCTCGGTTTACGCATGTGTTTAATTCTTACCCATCAACCGGGTGTTTTACCGAAGTTGTTATTATTGCAACCCTCCCGGTATGCATTAAGACCTGGCTTCATTTTTATATTCCAACTTTGTCCTTAAGTTTGACGTTTTACAAAAACGACCCGTTAAGTGTCGTATTTGCATTTTCCGGGTTCGAGTGTAAGTACACCCCCTCCCAATACTTGTCTAACCCATTTTACATGTTTGCGTTTTCCGGGTTCGAGTGTAAGTACACTCCCTCCCAATACTTGTCTAAATCATTTTACATGCTTGCGTTTTCTGGGTTCGAGTGTAAGTACACTCCCTCCCAATTCTTGTCTAAATCATTTTACATGCTTGCGTTTTCTGGGTTCGAGTGTAAGTACACTCCCTCCCAATTCTTGTCTAAATCATTTTACATGCTTGCGTTTTCTGGGTTCGAGTGTAAGTACACTCCCTCCCAATTCTTGTCTAAATCATTTTACATGTTTCTTTGTCCCTTCACTCGGGCTCATTATCCTAATGTAATACGCTTCCGTCACTCGGTTGTGCGTTTACATTATTATCAAATATTTTGCTTATCTGATTCATTTGGGTACTTTTTAATTAGTCCCATTCACCCCGCCCTTACTACATCGGATGTAAACGTGTCCGCCATAAGAAGTTCATGGTACCATATGCCACTACTTACTTGGCCAGAGTAAGCGATTAACACATGACATACATGACCTTTTTATAGTTTTCACATCACGCCCTATGTAAGTAACGCCTCTATTTGTTTCTCTTGGAAACAATATCCCGAATACATTTTCTATTCGGGTTTTTCCAAGTTTTTAATCTACATATGCAACTTTCAATTTCTACGTATTTGTTGCATATTACTATTTGTGCGATTATTTAAAAAGTGCACCTGGTAATGTTTGCCCCGACGGGCGTTCCTTGTCATTAACCTTGTTCGCGGTCGTTACGCGATTTAGTCCTCGGTGAGCATGCTCCTCTTGTCATACTTCGGACCGTTCCATCATCATATCCACAATTCGGTTGACTCTCGTCGTCTTCAAACGCGAGTGTCCTTCAATTAAAACATTCACAAAAGTTAGTAACGTCAACTTCAATAATCGCCCGTATTATAATACAAGGCTTTTTCTACTATACGCGTCAACGCGCGTATTTTCGTCAACTATATCAATCATTTTAATTGGGGTAACGTGTATCACACGATAGCCCTATGTGTTGTTTACAACACTTTAGCATACTAAACTATTAACATACACATACTTACCGGATTTGCGATCAAGACTTGAACCGAACACCAATTCTTTATTAAGAGCATAAGGTTTAAGTCCAACCATAGCTTTCCCGCCATACTTGAATCTCTTAAACCAAGGCTCTGATACCAACTTGTAACACCCGTTCTTATTGTTCAAGGTTTAACGTATAATTTACGAAGAACAATCATGTAATTAAGATTACATAAACATTGGAAATACGGGTTTATTAAAACTTTTACAAATCATAAGTTATTCTACATAACGTGACCAAATTCGTTGTTTAAAATTTACAACGTGGCAAAGTGCGGAAGCGTGTATCTTTATCGTGTTCGGTTCTTCGCTGAGCTTGATCGTCTTCCGGCATCCAAAAGTACCTACATTTCATAAACATGAAATGCTTTAGTCATACGGGGTTTAAAACGTGTCTAAACGAATCCGGGAATTTAAACTAAATAAGATATATTTTGTTACTGGGTCCACCGTAACTTACGGTGGGACCGTAAGTTACGGTAGCCCCTGAAAGTCTATCCTTCCACCGTAACTCAGTATGTAACCATCGTAATCATATCAGCTCCACCGTAACTTACGGTGGCACCGTAAGTTACGGTGGTCCCTGCATTCCAACTTTCTATTTTGCCGTTTAACGACACGAAAACTTTCGTATCTTTCAAACCGCTTGTCCGTTTGACCTACCGTTTCTTCCTACATGATCGTAATTTGATTCTCCACCTTATGGAGTTAAAATCCAACCTCCGGTTTTACAAAATTTTAGACTTTTAAGTCTTCGGCTATTTCCCTTTTTACCAACTTTTGACCCGTTCTATTCTTATCAAACAAACGAGTTTGTTTGACCTTTATTTCCCATAAACCTATCAAGTTCAAAAATGTTTAACATAATAGGTTTCAAATTACAGGTTTATATGCCTTCTTAAACCCATTTTCACCCATATGCTCATTTTGACCCGTTAAGGGTATTTATGCATATTTTAAGCACCAATCTCTTTTATTCGTTTCTAAATACATATGCCCACATTTCTTATCAAATGACCTCCCACCACAACTATATTTGTGGTGGATTCAATGTGGTGATTTATATATTCCAAATTACACACTTCAAATCATTATTTTTACGGCAAAGACTCTTTATAGAGACTTTTGACTAATATTCTACGTCTTTTGCTTTTTATACTTATTCAAAGTCTTTATTTCATCCTATCGCTTATTTCCAAACAACCTTTATGGTTCATTTGCTCAATTTCACTTACAAGGGCGTTTTAGTCAATTTTAGTCCTTCATTTACGACGAAGGACTATTAGTACATATTTGATCCCAATTTACGACCTTTTAACTATATTCTTGTTTAAAAATCAATATGTTTCTAAAACACCTTAATCATAACTAAATTTATTCGGTTTACCTAAAAGATAACCAAATATCTATATTTTAACCTTGTCTAACTCTTGTAGAACTCCAAATTCTACATGATGAGTTGTATCATTATACATACCTGGCTCGGGTTCATATATCGACCCGTTTCAATACCTTTCCTTAGTGGCCGTTAAGTGATACCGATGTAAGCATCCATGTGTTATTTATTTCCTAAAATCATACAACTTGACAACCCATTAGTCAATATTGTCAAAGGGTGATAATTTCACCCTTTTGACTCGTTTGGTCTAAATGACCAATTACCATCTCCAATTTGTCAAATATTGTCAATTTACCATTTTGCCCTTATCGGTTATTATGATATACCTTATTTGATAACCATTAAAAGTACATGTTTCATTCGTCATAAAATGATCGAATAACCAATTTTAACTCATTTCTAACCATCACTATGGTTTCTTATCATATTTGATTATTTTGTTCCATACGACTACACGCCGGAACACCATATCTCAATTAGATATTTGTCCTTTACGTACTCTAAAAATATATATATATATAACTAGTGTAAGATATACTTACTTTGCATCCGAATTATGCTTTTTCCTTCGTTCTTGATTCGTTTGACCCGCTTCCTTCCCCAAGCTTTACCTAGCTTGTTAAGCGCCAACTATCATTCATTATTCACAAGGTTGTTAGATTAGCCATCCCAAATCATGACTTTCACACCTTATGATTCTTTGACTATTTTTCTCTTTAAACTAAATCATAAATCACGAGTTTAATTCTTGTGTCAAAACTCACTTCTAATCAATTATGAACTCTTACAAAATCCATATTTTGCTCAAGTAGTTCATTCATACAAGTTAGTATGGCGTTTATAAACACCAATGTAACATTAACTTCTTCAAATCAACTAAACCCATTTCATAGCAATTATAATTTATGTACCCAAACACCTAATTTGTTCAAGTACTTTGTTTCTACTATCAACTATGATGATTTCTAGCATAAACATATCATCATCTTCACTACAAAATCAAAACCCACTTAGCACATAGTAGGTTAATTATCAAATCCCTAGTTTTGACAACAATTCATCAAGTTTTCTACTAGGGTTTGTTTCTAAACTAAGATATAATCACAACAACACTCATAGACTCAACATTCATTCCAGAATTTCGATTTTGATTGTTCATCATAATCTCAAAGTATCACCAAATCATAAAATTCGACATACCTTGTAATCCCCATGACTAGGTGATCATGAATTAGTGTTCATGCATCTGATTTGAGCTAGTTTTGCCCTTCAATTTGGTGATTATATGTGGATTAGGGTTTTTGGCTCCATGGGAGGCCCCTGAGTTCGATCCTGAACACACAGTGTGTGTGTGTTTGTGTTTTGTTTAATTAAATAACTTTTCTAGTTATCCCACTTTAACCCCTCGTGTTTGGTTCGTTATTAAGTAGGCCACAACCTACTTATTTTTAACCATATTCCCATTTATTAACCGGGTCAAACATTCCTAGTTAGCTTAGCGGGTTCGGGAATATTTATGACTAAGTTTATTTTAGGTCCCGTCAACTCGGGCCTTTTAAACACTTTATTTATCCATAAGCCTTTGTATAACTTTTATTTAATATTAGGATAATTTATTTAAAAACCTAATATTTACCGGGTTACCACTAACGGTATTTTTACCCGTCGTCACTATTAACGTGGCTTGATTACCAAACCCTTTTTTGGGGTGTTACACCCCCCCCTTCACATTTCAGTTACCGTCTCCGTCAATTAACAGAAACTCAACTTCTTTTTCAACAGCTCACGAATCTCATCATGGTGGAAGCTTGGCTAATCCAGAAACTTATCGATACAGTTACTGAAATATCTGCAATCTCCGACTACCGGTGCACGATGAAGAAACTGTTCTCGAATCTAGTTCAACGCTTGAAGTTGTTAACGTTGTTGTTTGAAGATGTTAAGAAGCCGATTCCTGATGATTCTCATCAAGCTTTTCTTTCGTTAATGGATGGAGTCTGCTAAGGAATTGCTTCGATTTGGAAATGAAGGCAGCAAGATACATTTGGTAAATGTTTATGTTAATTGATCATGGAACAGTGATCTAGAACTATAATAGTTTATCGGGTTCTGGGCTAAGGAATTGTGGGCGGAGTCGCCGGTGTTACTCAGGTCCTTTGACTCTTTTCTACAAACCAAGTGACCAGAGGTGGTTGTTGGTGGATTATTCGAGGGTGGTTGTGGTTCTTGGTTGGAGGGTGGTGGCCGAAGGTGGTTGGAGGGTGGTGGCCGGATGTGGTAGATGGTGGGTTGTTGCAGATCTGGTTGAAGGTTGGGGATTGTCGAAATCAAAAATGGAGAGAGAGGGGATCTGTAATATTAGTTTAATTAGAATTAATTAAATTATATATGACAACTCATAAAAATGCAGGGAATGGACGGATATACCCCACACGTAGGAGGCACGTGGGGGATTTAATGGTAAAAGTTAACACTGTTAGCCATAAAGGACTTGCAATGCAACAAAATTAAAGGTAAAGGATTTGCAGTGCAACTTTTAAACGTTAAGGACGTGCACTGTACTTTTAGGTAAACCTAAAGGACGTGCACTGTCATTTTTTCTTAATTTTATTCTTGAATGTTAAGTACTTATATAAAAACATTAACATATTTATATATCTTTGAAATTATTAACTCATTGCCTACAAGAAATAACAAAATTTGACATAAAAATTAAATGATTTCCAAAGTATTATAACAGAAATGTGTTAATAAAAAATTTGAAGAAACATAGAATTAGATTAAAAGTTAGGTTAACCTGAACGATATTAATCAAAAAGGTTAAACATAATAACTTAAACGTAAACGTCTAAGAAAGATTATTAAATAAACGATATTAATTAAAAAGTTTAAACCTAATAACTTAAACCTAAACATCTAAGAAAGATGATTAAATCTTGGATTATACTTTTATTTTTAAATTTTACGTAATTTTGTTCCAAAAACCTAAAAACCGAACCGAACTGTTGCTAAAACCGAAAAAACTAAAACCAAACATATCGGTTATAGTTTTGGTTTTACCATACAACTGAATTGAACCGAACCGTGTACACCCCTACATATGAATGTAAAGTTATAACAATTTGTAATTGACTACTGGAAATTAGGGCTGTGAAAGAAATCGAACATCCTAAATAAAAAAAATGATCTAAATTGTGAACTCGGTTTTTGACCACATTCGAACTGTGAATTTGGATTTCGTATAAGTTATCAGTTCCACAAGTTTTGCATATTCGGATAAATGAACCCAATTCTGTTGAATAAACCTAATAATAACTGGTCAAATCAAATAATCGAACCGAACAAATCGGTTGAGTTCGGTTAGAAACTTGTGAATTTGGATCGGATCGATTATCAGCTAGCGACAAAAAAGAATTCCAAATCTGAATAAACCAATCTACAAAACGAATAAATTTGATATTCATCTCGATGAACACCCTACTAGGAATAGGAGGGTGGTTTTCAACATCAATGATGCTGAAAAGGCAACCGACAATGACGCTATGACACACTGCAGCGTCGTATTAGTCTTAATCCACAAGCAACGATAAAACCACAAGTTTCATGTCGACTTTTGATGGATAAGGTTTCATTGTGGTTTCAAAAATTTTGGCACGATAATTTGTATATATTAGTTCTTAATGAATTTTAAATTAGAGCAGTGGCGGACCCAGAATTTTTTTCTTGGGGGTGCGGAATATTTTCAAAGATTTTAGGCCTCTAGCTGTATAAAAATATCGGTTCATAGCGGGTCGGGTCGAATCATGTAAGACAAAATAACATCAAACTAAAATTTATAAATCATCAAAAACACGTCAAACGTTATTACAAATTACAAACGTTAAAATTGTGCCCTACAACTTTTTTTTTATGAAATATATCCAAAATATCATCTAAAGACACTAAACACGCCATAAGTTCATTACATTCTTACTCATTGTTCCTAACACATATAATTTGCTCGATAAGTTCATAAAACAACACTAAACACTTAAACAAAATAAACAATCATGTTCAACCATAGCCCGTAACTTTCAATTATATTTTTAAACATTCAAGCCCTCATATTAAATGTTGATTACTTGTAACAAATCATTTAAACAAACAAAGCTATAAATAAAACAACAAAATCATTTAACTACAAGTCTAGAACAACAAAAAAATCAAAAAATATAAAAAGATTAAACCCTTACACATCTATATTTTCTCCCAATCATCACATAAAACAAAATAAATAAATAAATAAATAAACCATACTAGTTCTTTATTGGAATTTTGACGTAATATGGGTCGGTCCAACCGGAATTTTGGTTTTTCCGATAAAAAAAGCCACAAGGTCGTGAGCAGTGGCGTCAAGTCGCTGAGTTTTTTTGGGGATGGGATTTGGAAATGGAATGGGTGGATGGGTTTCGGTTATTTTATTTAGTTCAAATTTCTTTAGGTTGGGTTTGGGCTTGTGTTAATAAAAATTGATTGCAAATTAGGCTTTGATTGGATTAAATAATTAAGTGAATAAGTGGTTAATAATTATTTGTTTCCTAAGTGGGGCGGTTGAAAATTTTCAAGGGGTGCGGGTGAAAAATTCCAAGGGGTGCGGTCAGGATTTCCAACAAAAAATAACACTAAAAAATATTTTTTCATGGGTTGCGCCCGCCCACCCTTGGCTTAGGGTGGGTACGCCCCTGAATTAGAGTGAAATTTAGTGTAAAACTAGCAATAACACCCATGAGCGTTGCGGCACGGGTACATCGCAAACATCGAATGGATTAGTTCAAATGTTATGTGATGCGTTAACCATATGAAAACACGCGTTCTGGCGTATCTGATTGAACTCAATGTAACCCAATGCATATATTACAACAACATGAAGCAAGAAAGTGTTGCTTATTTATAGTTTGGAAATGATGTTTATAAAACCCTACCAAATTGTAACACCCTTTTTATGATTATGAGATTTTGATATTATATTACATGAGTTTATACTAAAAACCCAATTTACAAAAGCTTTTCGATTCGAAATACCAAACATGATCTTGTTAAATACAAAACAAAAGTTTAAAGTAACTTCTACTAGTCAGCTACCGACTAGTTTAAACCTTAGGACATGGTTAACAATTCATTTACATCAAAATCATTGTCTAAAACAAAGTTAATTTAACGCGGAAGCTTCAAAATACGTGTTCGGTTCTTCTACATTGCTTGACCGCCATCCGGAAGACCACCATAGTCACCTAAGGTCAAAACCACTAAAAACATTAGTTTTTGGCATTGACATAATACGTGTAAACAAGTTCCAACATCAAATCAATAAAAGAAAATAAAATTTCCAACTTTGGTCCTCCCGCGTATCGCGGCAGGAGTCATTAAATCCGTCGCGACTCGCGACGGCTTCCGCGTGTCGCGGGGTTTCCAATATAACCCTCCGCGTGGCGCGGGGGAAACCTTTTTCCAGCAGGTGCAGGTTAAAATCCTGCATTACTGCCCAGCTCCGAAAATTTACAAATTTCTAACTTTAAACTATCATAACTTTTTACTAGTTAGTCCGTTTTAACCGATTCTTTTTCCTACGAGTCCGTAATAAAATTACGGACCCGACCACGTAAATTTCTCATTACGGAAACCGAGACACCGACAATCGGTTCACAATTTCCTCATTTCAATTATCCAATCTATTGGTGTAAGTACATTACACCTCTTTTTAATTCTTAAGATCTTTTAGACATATATACCCAACTTCCCGGGCTTGTAAATATGGTACATCCGCACCATTCTATGACTTTGTGTTCCATTAGAACTAAACACTTGTTTCTACGGAATTCAAGCATTTCCGTTTCAAGCGACACTTTCATAGAGCTTCTATTGTTTGACCCGATTTCCCGGGTTCTTAGACTTAAATTAATATGACCAATTCAATGGCGTGGTACAATCCACCACTTAACGAAATATGAGACTTTCAAGTCTCTATTCTCATGATTCTTTTAAAAGCATCTTTTTGACCCGTTTGGCTATTTAGTGAAAACTATCACTTTGTTGACATGCCAAACTAAATTCCAAGTCCTTATTTTGACCCGTTTAATGGTCGAGTGTACTTCGCCACTTAGCGACACCTCAAACGCATCCTTTACACTACAACATCTTTTACATATCAAACCAAAACATTTAAGCATAAATTAACGGGACTAAAGCCACGTACCTTCAAAGCACACCTTTTCCGCGGGTATCACTTCCGGCGTGTCCACTTGACGTTCCGGATTCCTTGCCTAAAGAGTTCAATTCATAACAAGATTAGAACTCTTTCATAAGCTTTAACGCATTATTTCTTAACATATTCAAATCTGCGTTTTACCCAACTTTTAACAATTTAACCCTCTTTTAGGCATTTTATCAAACACCTAGCGGGTCAGATTTTTACATGATCTAAACCAAGTTCATGACTTGAGTTTATCACCCTAATTAACTTCAATTAGACTACATGTCTATATGTTAGCATCAACAACTTAGAGTTTTCCTCATAATTTCAGTTTACACTAGAACAAAAGTTTTAATCCTAGTGTTCATCAAGTTCTACTAACATACTAATCACCCACTATGGTGATTTTGATCTATACAATTATCATGCAAGAATTTGACAAGAAATCATCTAGGGTTTGTCCCTAAACCTTATATTACTTCCAATTTCATGTTTACAACACATAATCAAGCTCTACACTCGATTTCAATCACATGCATGAACTTTGAATCGAATGAAAATGACCTAATTCAACATACCTTATGATCCTCTTGAGGAGGTGATCACGATTCCATGTTCAGATTTCGAGTTTAGCTTGATTTAGGCCTTCAATTGAGAGTTTTAGTGGAAGTTAGGTTTTTTGAGAGTGGGGGTCGCCCTCCCCTGCCTTGATCGATCCAGGAACTCCAAAATGGAGTGTTTGGATTTTTATTTTACTAATATTAGTAATTTAAGTTTCAATTTTAACAACCTAAGTCCCTCCACTCTTATTTAGTTTATATCTTTGGCCTTTTAACTCTTTCATGTGTTACTACAAGACTCCTAACTAACTAGGTTATTTATCCTAGTTAGCTTATTCTTGTTTATTATGCACTTTATAATTCTAATATAAAGTTTTGTATTTTCGGGATGTTACACAAATGCACAACAAAAGAAGTATATAGTACATCTAAAGAGCCATAAAATGCTCTCAAAGCAAAAAGTACAAACATCAATGCACTACTAAGTTACAAATTAATAGTATATAAATTGTCATAATCAACACTAGTTGATCGATATGAAAGAGCACCATCATTTCATTTGAGGCGAAATTCATCGAAAAAACCATGGTTTATGTAAAGATGGTGTGCTAATAAAGTTGACCCAAAACAACATGTTGATGAACCGAATGGTCGAATCGACCAAAATGGTATTAAATGGACAAGTAGACAACTATACTTTTTTTTTTGAATGGAAATTCTTACACCCCTTAAATTACATCAAATAAATCCTAAACTACTCCTTGTTTAGGATTGAACCCAAGACCTCCTTTCTAAGAGGCATAAGCCTCTATGAAGTGGGCTAGCCCCACATTGGCAGACAACTATACTTACATATGTGTTTTTGTACCAACTTGTTCTCATAACTGATTTTAATCAATTAGAACAAATAGTGTCTGATATAGCCCCTAGGTGCTTTATCAAATAGTGTATGATATAGCCCCTAGGTGCTTTATCATGTCAAGTCAGCGACATGTCAGCGTCAACTGGACAAAGGCCTCCATCGTTAACTGGTATAGTTGTAGGATAAAGCCCCATAAAGCCCCTGTCACCATTACTCTATTTTTTTATTTCATTTTTTGTTTTTTTAAACAATTGGACATAAATTAAAATTACCATTAAACTAGAAAAAAGGAAATACAAGACCTAAGTAAAATTAAAATACTAAAACAACGGAAGAAAAAAACGTCTAGTTAAATATTTTGCTCGAATTCGCTTTTTCTAAGCTTCGAAAATTGCTTGATCCTTTGGCGAGCAATGCGAAAAGTCTTTCTCAAGAAATATTAAATCTTTTTTCCATTTGTCTTTCCTTGAGGATTTCGTTTTCTTCTTCCTTGAGCGTGACTAAACGAGAGATTTGTTCTTCCAACTCATCCAATCTTGACCAAACCGAAGGATTAGTGGATGGGCCCGAGGGATTAGTTGAGGTTGATCGGGACTTTCTTCTAGCGGCTTTGCTTCTATCTCTCGCCGGTGGGCATGGCAACTCTTGTGGCTCTTCAAGCTCAAAGATTGCTCTGATACCAACCTGTCACACCCTGATTTCCCGGTGGGCCCGGACTTGGGGTTTATGTGTGACGATTGATATAGATATTAACATTTAACATAGCAGAAGTCTTTGGGGTATAAAATAATTATTACAAAGTACAAATGTTCAAAAGTTCAAAATAATATATAGACCGAACGTGTACTAAAAGATCCACAGGCGGGTCAAAATAAAATGATTACATAAAGACTACTAGCCTTTTTTGCTTAGAGTTGCAAATTCCAATATGCAATTAAATCCTAAAAAAACTACTTATTAAATCCTAAAAAATAAAAAATAAAACTACTTATTAAATCCTAAAAAATTAAAAAAAACTGCAGAGTATTTATAGGTATGAAATGTAATATATATATTTTTTAAAACTTGGTAGTTCAAGGCGATATGCTACCTTACCAACCCGTTCAGTGATTCTGAATGGCCCAATGAATCTCGGACTCAACTTTTCTCTTTTTCTGAACCGTATAATTCCTTTCCATGGCGATACTTTTAGCATTACTTTATCGCCGATTTGAAATTCAATTGGTCTGTTCCGTTTATCTGCGTACGCTTTTGGTCGATCCTGAGTCGCCTTTAGGTTAGCTCGGACCAATTCGATCTTCTCATTCGTAGTCCGGATTATATCAATAGGAGCTAGTCCTCGTGGACCCACTTCTCCCCAACATACCGGGGTTCGACACTTTCTTCCATATAACATTTCGTAAGGGGCCATTTTAATGCTCGTGTGATAGCTGTTGTTATATGAGAATTCGACCAAGGGTAGATGGACATCCCAACTACCCCCGAAGTCGATAATGCAAGCCCGCAACATATCTTCCAACGTTTGTATCGTTCTCTCACTTTGCCCATCCGTTTGTGGATGGTAAGCAGTGCTAATGAACAATTTAGTTCCTATTTGCTCTTGGAATTCGCACCAAAATTTCAAAGTAAACCGAGTATCTCTGTCTGACACAATGGATATCGGCACTCCATGACGTGCTATGATTTCGTCGGTGTACACTTCCGACATCTTCTCGGATGTATAAGTCTCACGAATCGGAAGGAAGTGAGTACTTTTCGTCAATCTATCCACGACTACCCATATAGCATCAAATCCGCGATTGGTTTTGGGCAATTTGGTTAACAAATCCATCGTGATTTGTTCCCATTTCCACACTGGGATATCCAACGGTTGCAACTTACCATATGGCTTTTGGTGCTCCGCTTTGACTTGTAAACAAGTCAAACACTTCTCCACATATTTCACAATATCTCTTTTCATTCCGGGCCACCAATAGTTTTGTTTTAAGTCATTATACATTTTGGTCGCCCCCGGATGAATTGAATAATGAGATTTATGGGCCTCGTCAAGTAGACGCACCTTGGCCCCACACGTATTTGGAACCTACATTCTCCCAAATCGAGTTTTCAATCCTTGGTTATCATCCTCCAGGTCTTTTAGCTGCCCAACTATCCTTTCCTTCTTCACATTTTCTTCCTTGATTGCTTCAATTTGAGATTTCTGGATTTGTTCAAGCAAACCCGATGTCACAATTAGTTGCATCGATCGTACACGAATAGGCGTATAATCTGTCTTTCGGCTCAACGCGTCTACCACTACGTTAGCCTTCCCGGGGTGGTAATGTATTTCACAATCAAAGTCTTTGACAGTTTCTAACCACCTCCTCTGCCTCATATTTAATTCCTTCTGATCGAAGAAATACTTTAAGCTTTTATGGTCGATAAAGATAGTGCACTTCACTCCATACAAATAATGCCTCCATATTTTCAAGGCGAACACCACTGCCGCCAACTCGAGGTCATGGGTAGGATATCTCTTCTCATGAGTCTTTAGCTGCCTCGAGGCATAGGCTATAACCTTGCCCCGCTGCATCAAAACGCAGCCAAGTCCCGAATGCGATGCATCCGAGTAAACTACCATATCCTCCGTTCCGTCCGGTAATGACAATACCGGTGCATGGGTCAATTTTTCCTTGAGCGTTTGGAACGCCCTTTCTTGATCCTCGGCCCAAATAAACTTTTCATCCTTACGGGTTAGTTTGGTCAACGACATAGCAATTTTGGAGAAATCTTGTATGAATCTCCGATAATAACCCGCAAGCCCCAAGAAGCTTCTGATTTCCGAAGGAATCCTTGGTGGAGTCCATCTTGACACATCTTCTATCTTTTTGACGGATCTACTAACACCCCGTTTGCACTAATGATGTGCCCAAGAAATTGCACCTCTCGTAACCAGAAGGCACATTTTGAGAATTTTGCATACAATTTCTCTTTCCTGAGCGTCTCCAACACTTCACGCAAATGACTTGCGTGTTCTGCTTCATTCTTGGAGTATATCAAGATGTCATCAATAAACACTATCACTGACTTGCCTAGCATGGGTTTGCAAACCCGGTTCATGAGATCCATGAAAGCCGCGGGTGCGTTAGTTAACCCAAAGGACATCACGAGAAACTCGTAATGTCCGTACCGTGTACGGAAAGCCGTTTTCGGTACATCCTCCTCTTTGACTTTTAACTGATGATACCCCGATCTGAGGTTGATTTTTGAGAACCAACTTGCACCTTGTAATTGGTCAAATAGGTCATCGATTCTTGGAAGCGGATATCGATTCTTTACCGTGAGTTTATTCAACTCCCGGTAATCAATGCACATACGCATGCTCCCGTCCTTCTTTCTCACAAATAATACTGGTGCGCCCCATGGAGACACACTTGGCCGAATAAATCCCTTGTCGAGCAATTCTTGGATCTGGGACATCAATTCTTGCAATTCTGATGGCGCTAACCGATACAGCGCCTTAGCCACAGGTTTCGCGCCCGGAATCAATTCAATTCCGAACTCCACCTCCCGTTCTGGCGGTATTCCCGGTAAATCTCCCGGAAATACATCAGCGTATTCACGTACCACTGGTACGTCTTCAATTTTCGGCGTCTCTTTATCAGGTTCGTTTGCGTATATCATAAATGCTTTATATCCGCGCCTCATAAGTTTATGAGCTTTTAGTATTGAGCACATAACGGGACTGCCCCCTTTTTCGCCATAGATGGTGACTTGCTTTCCGCTTGGAGATGTCAATTTTATCTCCTTGCGGAAACATATCACTTCTGCATGATGTCGAGATAACCAATCCATCCCGACCACTACTTGGAATTCTCCCATTGACATAAGGATCAAGTCTATTAGATATTCCTCATCATCAATGTTTATTTTGCACTCTCGACATACATCACATACAAGGAAACTTTTGTTATCACCTATTTCTACCTCTAATGGCATAGGCAATTTCGTTAGTACAAAAGAAGGATGTCGAATAAATCCATGTGAAACAAAGGATTTATTCGCACCCGTATCAAATAACACATGTGCGGGAATTGAGTTTATAGCAAATATACCTGAAACCACATCGGGTTCCACCTTTGCCTCGGCTGACGTTAACTGGAAGGATCTTGCTTTTGCTCTTGGTGTCTCAGTACGTGTATCCTTGTCATCTTTCTTCCCGATGAATTCCGGACACTCTGATTTCTTGTGACCCGGCTGATAACATTTGTAACACACCGACACCTTCCCCGAGCACAACGCAGCCGTGTGCCCGGTTTTCCCACAAATAGGACACAGCTTGTCCTTAAACCGGCACTCACCCTTGTGCCCTTTCCCGCATATCTTGCAGCTTGATAACCCGCTTTTTCCTTCTTGTTTCTTTGAGGATTCGTTCGGACGTGCCTTTTTCGTCGGGCTTGGGTTGATTACCTGTGCCCTTCTTTCGCCTCTTTCTATCTGTTTCTTCAATTCTATCTCCCGTTCCTGAGCAACGTTTATAATCTCGGTGAGAGTCTCATACTTCGAAGGAGTCATAAACTCCCTATACTCGGCGCTCAGCATATTATAATAATAATATATTTTCTGCTCTTCATTCGTTATGAGATCATCACAAAACTTCATTTTATCCATGAACGTTCCCGTGATTTTATCGATAGATTCACCCTTGTGTCGAAGCTGCATAAATTCTTCCTTGATTTTGTTAGTGATTGCCTTGGGACTATGATGTTTAAGAAACGGCGTCTTAAACTCGTCCCATGTCATAGCCTTAGCCGCTTCACTTCCGATCTCTTTCTTCTTGTTATCCCACCAATCTTTCGCCTGACCCCTTAACTGACCCGTGCCATAAGCCACGAAGTCATCCTCATCACAATGGGTCCTTTCAAATACTCCCTCCATATCACTTAGCCACCGTTGGTATATTATCGGGTCAACCTCCCCATTGTAGATTGGCGGTTTACATGCCATGAACTCTTTATAAGAACAAGATTTTCGTCCTCCCGACTTCTCCTTTGCTAAATTGGTATTATCCTCCAATTTCTTGATCCTTTCTTCCACCACTGATAATACCGTGTTTTGGATTTTGTCGATAAAACCCGACAAACTATTTTCGATTGCTTTTCCTACCTCCTCAGCAATCACTTCTCTCATTTGCTCGGTGACTCTTGGCACCGCATCATCATTACCTTTATTCGCCATCTTTAACTGAAATGTTTACATCGAGCGTTAACATTTCATCTATAACATGTGATTTATTTACTTCGGTTTATTCAAGTTCGTGACTTGTTTTCACCGTTCTTATTTAATGCACTTTCCGGGTTTGAGTGTGTTAACACACTCTTCCCATGCATGTCTATTCATTATTCCCTCTTTATACTTAATAATTCTACTAAGAACAATTAACTCTTACCGGATGTTTGATCAAGCTTGAACCGAACACACTTGTTAATAACCTTGAGCTCTGATTACCAACTTGTAACACCCTTTTTATGATTATGAGATTTTGATATTATATTACATGAGTTTATACTAAAAACCCAATTTACAAAAGCTTTTCGATTCGAAATACCAAACATGATCTTGTTAAATACAAAACAAAAGTTTAAAGTAACTTCTACTAGTCAGCTACCGACTAGTTTAAACCTTAGGACATGGTTAACAATTCATTTACATCAAAATCATTGTCTAAAACAAAGTTAATTTAACGCGGAAGCTTCAAAATACGTGTTCGGTTCTTCTACATTGCTTGACCGCCATCCGGAAGCCCACCATAGTCACCTAAGGTCAAAACCACTAAAAACATTAGATTTTGGCATTGACATAATACGTGTAAACAAGTTCCAACATCAAATCAATAAAAGAAAATAAAATTTCCAACTTTGGTCCTCCCGCGTATCGCGGCAGGAGTCATTAAATCCGTCGCGACTCGCGACGGCTTCCGCGTGTCGCGGGGTTTCCAATATAACCCTCCGCATGGCGTGGGGGAAACCTTTTTCCAGCAGGTGCAGGTTAAAATCCTGCATTACTGCCCAGCTCCGAAAATTTACAAATTTCTAACTTTAAACTATCATAACTTTTTACTCGTTAGTCCGTTTTAACCGATTCTTTTTCCTACGAGTCCGTAATAAAATTACGGACCCGATCACGTAAATTTCTCATTACGGAAACCGAGACACCGACAATCGGTTCACAATTTCCTCATTTCAATTATCCAATCTATTGGTGTAAGTACATTACACCTCTTTTTAATTCTTAAGATCTTTTAGACATATATACCCAACTTCCCAGGCTTGTAAATATGGTACATCCGCACCATTCTATGACTTTGTGTTCCATTAGAACTAAACACTTGTTTCTACGGAATTCAAGCATTTTCGTTTCAAGCGACACTTTCATAGAGCTTCTATTGTTTGACCCGATTTCCCGGGTTCTTAGACTTAAATTAATATGACCAATTCAATGGAGTGGTACAATCCACCACTTAACGAAATATGATACTTTCAAGTCTCTATTCTCATGATTCTTTTAAAAGCATCTTTTTGACCCGTTTGGCTATTTAGTGAAAACTATCACTTTGTTGACATGCCAAACTAAATTCCAAGTCCTTATTTTGACCCGTTTAATGGTCGAGTGTACTTCGCCACTTAGCGACACCTCAAACGCATCCTTTACACTACAACATCATTTACATATCAAACCAAAACATTTAAGCATAATTTAACGGGACTAAAGCCACGTACCTTCAAAGCACACCTTTTCCGCGGGTATCACTTCCGGCGTGTCCACTTGACGTTCCGGATTCCTTGCCTAAAGAGTTCAATTCATAACAAGATTAGAACTCTTTCATAAGCTTTAACGCATTATTTCTTAACATATTCAAATCTGCGTTTTACCCAACTTTTAACAATTTAACCCTCTTTTAGGCATTTTATCAAACACCTAGCGGGTCAGATTTTTACATGATCTAAACCAAGTTCATGACTTGAGTTTATCACCCTAATTAACTTCAATTAGACTACATGTCTATATGTTAGCATCAACAACTTAGAGTTTTCCTCATAATTTCAGTTTACACTAGAACAAAAGTTTTAATCCTAGTGTTCATCAAGTTCTACTAACATACTAATCACCCACTATGGTGATTTTGATCTATACAATTATCATGCAAGAATTTGACAAGAAATCATCTAGGGTTTATCCCTAAACCTTATATTACTTCCAATTTCTTGTTTACAACACATAATCAAGCTCTACACTCGATTTCAATCACATGCATGAACTTTGAATCGAATGAAAATGACCTAATTCAACATACCTTATGATCCTCTTGACGAGGTGATCACGATTCCATGTTCAGATTTTGAGTTTAGCTTGATTTAGGCCTTCAATTGAGAGTTTTAGTGGAAGTAAGGTTTTTTGAGAGTGGGGGTTGCCCTCCCCTGCCTTGATCGATCCAGGAACTCCAAAATGGAGTGTTTGGATTTTTATTTTACTAATATTAGTAATTTAAGTTTCAATTTTAACAACCTAAGTCTCTCCACTCTTATTTAGTTTATATCTTTGGCCTTTTAACTCTTTCATGTGTTACTACAAGACTCCTAACTAACTAGGTTATTTATCCTAGTTAACTTATTCTTGTTTATTATGCACTTTATAATTCTAATATAAAGTTTTGTATTTTCGGGATGTTACACAAATGCACAACAAAAGAAGTATATAGTACATCTAAAGAGCCATAAAATGCTCTCAAAGCAAAAAGTACAAACATCAATGCACTACTAAGTTACAAATTAATAGTATATAAATTGTCATAATCAACACTAGTTGATCGATATGAAAGAGCACCATCATTTCATTTGAGGCGAAATTCATCGAAAAAACCATGGTTTATGTAAAGATGGTGTGCTAATAAAGTTGACCCAAAACAACATGTTGATGAACCGAATGGTCGAATCGACGAAAATGGTATTAAATGGACAAGTAGACAACTATACTTTTTTTTTTGAATGGCAATTCTTACACCCCTTAAATTACATCAAATAAATCCTAAACTAATCCTTGTTTAGGATTGAACCCAAGACCTCCTTTCTAAAAGGCATAAGCCTCTATGAAGTGGGCTAGCCCCACATTGGCAGACAACTATACTTACATATGTGTTTTTGTACCAACTTGTTCTCATAACTGATTTTAATCAATTAGAACAAATAGTGTCTGATATAGCCCCTAGGTGCTTTATCAAATAGTGTCTGATATAGCCCCTAGGTGCTTTATCATGTCAAGTCAGCGACATGTCAGCGTCAACTGGACAAAGGCCTCCATCGTTAACTGGTATAGTTGTAGGATAAAGCCCCATAAAGCCCCTGTCACCATTACTCTATTTTTTTATTTCATTTTTTGTTTTTTTAAACAATTGGACATAAATTAAAATTACCATTAAACTAGAAAAAAGGAAATACAAGACCTAAGTAAAATTAAAATACTAAAACAACGGAAGAAAAAAAACGTCTAGTTAAATATTTTGCTCGAATTCGCTTTTTCTGAGCTTCGAAAATTGCTTGATCCTTTGGCGAGCAATGCGAAAAGTCTTTCTCAAGAAATATTAAATCTTTTTTCCATTTGTCTTTCCTTGAGGATTTCGTTTTCTTCTTCCTTGAGCGTGACTAAACGAGAGATTTGTTCTTCCAACTCATCCAATCTTGACCAAACCGAAGGATTAGTGGATGGGCCCGAGGGATTAGTTGAGGTTGATCGGGACTTTCTTCTAGCGGCTTTGCTTCTATCTCTCGCCGGTGGGCATGGCAACTCTTGTGGCTCTTCAAGCTCAAAGATTGCTCTGATACCAACCTGTCACACCCTGATTTCCCTGTGGGCCCGGACTTGGGGTTTATGTGTGACGATTGATATAGATATTCACATTTAACATAGCGGAAGTCTTTGGGGTATAAAATAATTATGACAAAGTACGAATGTTCAAAAGTTCAAAATAATATATAGACCGAACGTGTACTAAAAGATCCACAGGCGGGTCGAAATAAAATGATTACATAAAGACTACTAGCCTTTTTTGCTTAGAGTTGCAAATTCCAATATGCAATTAAATCCTAAAAAAACTACTTATTAAATCCTAAAAAATAAAAAATAAAACTACTTATTAAATCCTAAAAAATTAAAAAAAAACTACAGAGTATTTATAGGTATGAAATGTAATATATATATTTTTTAAAACTTGGTTTGGCATAGCGGCTACCCCAAACCGTTCAAAAATTAAAAAAAAATTATTGTTTGCCCTGGCCACCCCAACAGTCTAATTTCTTTAGCCATCCATAGCCCGCCACGTCACCCAGCCCCCTGCCCCACGCCAGGCAGAATAGCCACGCCAAACGGACAACACCAAAGCCAACGCCGAGCCGGGGTGGTGTAGCCGGCGTTAAACCCCTTCTAAGCCCCATCCAACGCCCCATACCCCATAGTCTTACAAGGGAGTGTTCAGTGTAAATAAAATCGGTATGACTGTAAAAGAATTATGATCTAATTAATTAATGGGGAAATCTCGAAATTAGTCTTTGACCAAAGTTTTTTTCAAAAATAGCCATGTGAACAGTCATCATGAGCCGTTTCATGGCTCTAAAACGACTTAGGCTTCCCCCAATCTCTGCTTTCCACATGTTCGACAAACTCATGAAACGGCTCAGAGCCGTTTCAAACGCCGTCATTTGTTTGAAAGGTCTCAGCCGAGCCATTTCAATAGGCTTGTGGGTTGAGCCACAACACCTCGTAAAATCGTGTCCAATGATGTGTTGACACATGTAATAAACCCTAACAAAGTCAAACGTTAACTGTGAGGGACTAATTTCGTCGAAAACGAAAACTATATTTACAGAGGGACTAAAAGTGTCAACATGCTAAACTTATGCCTCTGATTGACCACACACGATGAACGTATTCTTAAACGAGTAAATATTCGGACGAAAGAATCCGTTTGTAAAAGAAATCGAAAGTTTACAAGAACAAGGGGTTAAACGTGTCAACATGTTAATTCTTACCTCTGAGTGACCTTTTAACGAACCCGGGGCTTCGTAATGTTCGATTATACTCTCGAGAATAGGGCTGGCAATTCTAACACGAACACGATAACACGAAACGAACTTACACGAAGTTAACAGGTTTAGTGTTTGACCTTAACAGGTTTCGTGTCTAAACAGGTCGACACGATAAGACCTGTTTAAATTTCGTGTCTAAACAGGTTAAAACCCGTTAACCTGTTAAGACCCGTTAGTGACCTGTTTATAATTTTAAATTAAAAAAATATATCAAATATGTGGGGTTAGCATGTCATGTTCGTGTCTTAACAGGTCTTGTTCGTGTCTTAACCGGTCATGTTCGTGTCTTAACAGGTCGTGTTCGTGTCTTAAACAGGTCATATGATATGTTAGTAACATTTTCGTGTCTTAACAGGTCATTTCGTGTAACCTGTTTATTAACAGGTTCGTGTTCGTGTTTGGAAAATCAGACACGATAAGATTTCCTGTCGTGTTCGTGTTTACAGGTTTCGTGTTCGTGTCTTATCGAGTCCGTGTCTTAACAGATCGGGTTGACCCGATATGCCAGCCCTACTCGAGAATACGTGATAATAAATTCACAAGGTTTCGATACCACTTTGTGATAATTATGCAAACTTTCAAGAAGAAATGGTTAAAAGCGTCAACAAGAGAAACTAGTATATTAGGGTGACTTTTAACGAACCCGAAGCCTAACGGTGTTTGGTTATACTTCCAAGATCACTTACAAACTAACTAGGAGGGTTAAATGTGCCAAATATGAAAGATACATTGCGTTAAAAGGTTTAGGGACTGAAAGTGTCAAGTTTCAAACTTGATTTGCTGAATCTTGAGGGGTCGCGCTGCGCGACGCCACCCTCTATTGCTGTCGCGCATGGCGACGGGTCCATTTTCACAAAATGTGACCTGCAGCTGCAGGTTTGTTTCTTGCAGCTCACACATACAACTTCTACACTCACATACTCGAATCTAGGGACTCTTTAATGGATTTGAACATCTGGTTTACACTTGGAATGATCCTAGAGAGTCCCATAACACTTGGCTTAATCCTAGAGACTCACCTTCAAGTATAAATAGAGCTCTTTGGTGGCCTTTAACACTTGCACCATTCATTTCTTTCTATCTTTCTTATATTGAGAGTTCCTGAGCAATTGGGAGCAGACCTTGGAGTTTTCTTCAGTCAAATTTTCAAGCTAGGACCCTTTGTAAGTTTCCTTAGCCACTAGTTTCTTTTATTTGGCTTTAAAAGCCAAAAAGTCAAGCGTTTACGATAAACACTTTGCCTTTTAGTTAGACCATAAACGGTCAAGCCATGGTTCGCAACGAACATGGCTACGTGATCGTAATTAGGTAGGTGTTAATCTCTCAAAAGGGCACCTCCTAAGAATCACGTTTGCTTGGTCAATTGACGAGTCAACGTATTGACATTTTAAAAAGTCAATGGGTCAGATTTTAAAATAATTGCGATTTGAGTTTAAAAGTGTTCTAAAATATGTTTTATCACTTAAACAACTCAATAATAATTATTAGAACATGTGTAAACATGTTCGGCTCGTCAATTCCAGTCTTAGGGTCGGTTCGTAACCGAAACTCGCGTAGTTTGACCTCCGCTTTGACTTTTGTTTATGAACCGAATTAGAACTAGTTTGCTACTGATTTAAGTTTCCGTTAGGACCGTGATATGATGTAATATAACTCCTTAAGCTTATATTACATGTCACATAGTAATTCGAGATTATATTGCAAGTTCCGTTATTATGCTTAAAGTTGACCAAATTGTCCTTTTCGCTAAAAAGATAAGGTTTTAAGCATACATGAGCATGCAAATATGTTGCATTCTGATATGTTAACATGTTTAGCATATTTTGATGTTATAAATCTGGTCATAAACCGAGTTTGCTTAAATAGTCGTAAATCATGCTTTTAAAAGGACAGAAATGCCCTTTTTACATCTAGAATGATTTCAAGCATACTTTATTGGTAAAATTTGTTAACTACTGATATGATATCATAATTAAGATTATTTGGGATGTCAAGTTAGATTATATCCTGAGTTTACGCACAAGTCTTTGATAAGTATCATTAAATGACGATAATGCCCCCTAAGGCACTTAAATTAGTTTTTAAGCATAACAATTATGTCAACAATTTTATCTATTGATATGTTATGACAATTAACATACTTTAACTATTCAAAGCTGGTCATAACATCAGATTTACTAAAACATCGTTGATATCGTCATTTAACGACTTTTACGCCGATTAGGCGCAAAGTATGGTTTTAAATCATACTTATCACCAAAGACTTGTTACTTACTGATTTTATAAATCATTTTGAATATTTTTAAAGAAGGTATAAGTCACGAACTTAGAATCCCAAATAAGTCCTTAAAGCTATGTGTGATAGGACCAAAATGCCCCTTACGGTGCATAGTTTGGTTTTAAAGCATAACCCACACATATATTTGATATCATACTCATATTATATCATAAATAAAATATTTTTCTAGAATTTTTATGACCGTAACATCAGATTACTTGCAAGCTCCTTTTATAAGCCAGAAAATGACCAAAATGGGCATACATGTTAGTATCCTACTGATATTATAACATGTTTTAAGCATAATGACTTGTGGAAATTGCATATGTGTCATCCGGTTACTCGTAATCGCTTATACGCGTACAGTTTGACTTGCGTAACTAGTTTACCTAAGTTTACTGAAATGGGTTTAACCTTATCATTTTAATTCAAAATCCAGAATGTACTTAGTGTACCTATATTATACAAGTCTTCATACTTGTTGGGTCTAAATTACATTCTATACCGGTCACCGCTTAATCTAGCGAATCGTACCGTTTTAAAAACTTTAAGCTAGCCGGTCTAAGCCTACGACTTAAATAAAACAGTTAGCATTCTGAATTGGTTATATATTACCATCATTCCAGACTAGAGCCACCCGGTAAAAGCTACCTGCAATTAGTTAGATTGGATACGACTGAGTTATTTTGCTGTGAATCAAGTATTAGCTCAGGTAAATACTTTTAACTTATTTTCCCTTATACGGGCTTGGGGACGGTAAATTAATACCGCTTGGTCGGGTGTGGGATCAATCCAATGACGGATTGTGGCTAGTAAATCCACATAACCCGTTTTGATACTGTTTTGGTGATAACTTAAACATTGGGGGTTAATGCGACCATGACCTGGATATATCCTCGGCTCATTTCATTTGTAAATGGCCACTGTGACATCTGTGCCTCCACGGCCATCAAACAAAAACCCAATCAATGAAATATTGTATTTCATACTTGGGATTTGTATAAATATGTGTATCATTTGCACATATCAATTCTTGTTCGATTTCGAGCTCTAAATCGCCTTCTGGAAAGTTATACGCGAACTGATGCATAAACGTAATCAGTTTAACGCGAAAAACACTCCGGAATAGTGACATAGGCTTAACATACCTTAAATAACCTTTACATAACTTAGAAATAAGTTTTGGAAGGTTTGGTGTGTCGAAATCAAGTTTATTCGCTTACAGGGACTAATTTCAACAAACTGCGAAAGTATGCTGATTCGTACTGTAATGAACATTCTGGAACTTGATCATAAGTTAAACATACCCTAAATATCCTTTACATAGCTTAGAAATAGGCTTTGAGGGGTTCGGTATGCTAAAATAAACTTTCTTGATCAATATGGACTAAAAGAGTCAAAAAGTGCATAAGTTTGTATTTTCGCGCATATCTTACGTTCTGAATATATCAGGGTATCCAAAAATTTATGTAATCATTAAAATATATTATGTTAGTGATTGGCATGATAAAATTCCATTCGTCGCTTAATTTGGATCGTTTTTGCGTCCGTTATGACTTCCGTCGTAATTAACTGAACAACGCAATCGTACGACCAAACGAACCGACATCCGAGATGTTTTTGAGCATATTTTAAGTTTCCTATACTTTAACTTCATTTTAGAGTTTTGAAATGGGGTTAACGGGGCTTAAACGTGTCAAAAATGCATCGAAAATCAAGTTTGGGGCTTTAGGGACTAAATTTGCCAATTTGTGAAAGTACCTGACCTGCAGGTCCCATAGGGACCGTATGGGGACTTGCTTATGGTCCGTAAGCTTTACCAGAGATAGCAGATTTGCAGAAACATTGAATCTTGCCTTTACCACCTATTCCAATGGTTTTTAACCCCTGATTTTGGATGCTATGGGCTGGTTTTAAGTGCCCCTTGTATTTCAAAACCTTGTGCCCAAGTTTAAGGCCAAGATCGAAGCACGAATTGCTAGGACCAATCCTAATGCTTGTGGGATTTCTATAAATACCCAACACTTTCATTCCTTTCAACTCACAATCTGATTCAATTTGCTCTAAGTTGGGGTTTAACACTTCATACCTAAGCAATTTGAATCAAGATCTTCCTAGCTTGGACCCTTTGTAAGTATTCTTTCGTGCTTTTATGCGTTTTAAGCGTAAAAGTCAAATGTATTTGACTTTCTGCTTTGACCAGGTTATGGTCAACACGAAGTTCGTTTGAACTTCGCAACGTGAGCGTAATCACGATGGTTATAGTCCCTAGTGACTATACCTACTGATTACCACATTGATTAGGTGTAGTGATGAGTCATAGTT
Source organism: Helianthus tuberosus (assembly GCA_030545235.1). NCBI lineage: Eukaryota > Viridiplantae > Streptophyta > Magnoliopsida > Asterales > Asteraceae > Helianthus > Helianthus tuberosus. Next base: position 50,540,140 of record CM060410.1, on the reverse strand, counting down.
TCGGTCAAAATGCGTATTCATGCGTATTTTGCAACCAAACTATTCTTGGGTATCAAACCCGTTTGTTTTGATATCAAAACCTGTTTTCTAACTTCGTTAAACATGTTTCAATATGTTTAGCTCGTCACTTTTAGTGTAGTGCTTGTATAGAGTCGTAAGTCAAGCGGTCTTAACAACCGCTTAGACTTTCATACTAGACCCGTTTGGTCGATCATTAGGATCCGACCAAGCATGTTTAGTGACCATAGTTGTATAGGGAATAACCTTCCGAGGTTATACCTTATTGTCACTTCGTTTAAGTAGTTGTATGATAGGTAGTTTATATGCCTTAGGAAAATGAACAAAATGCCCTTTTTACGCATAAATTCATTTTAAGCATATGTAACCTAAATTTTTATATCTAAACTGATTAGGTAATATTATTAGACATGTTAAGGCATATAATACTTGTCATAGGACTAGTTAGGCGGTCCAAACGCGTTTTACGCGAACGGCGCGTTAAAGTAGCATAAGCTACCTAAACGGGTCGTAATGGGTCGTAAGCACTTAGGTTAGGTTTCGATTTGGTATGTAGGCTTTGTTAAACCATGTCATATAAGTTCCAATACTCATTTGGTTTATGAAACCTCATCCTATCCGATCCTCCGATTTAGGTCCGGTTATTTATGTAGTTATCTATATTAGGTACCGTTTGGTTCCATGATCCCTCTAGCTTTGCTTGGTTGTTATTCAAGACTTCTAAGCATCCTCATGTGAGTACATCGTTCCCCTATTTTACTGTTTTCGATTGTTTTGGGGTGATTCATATGTGTTAAATGATATCGATGTTTTTTAACGATGGTTTCGAAAATGATTAAAATGGTTTATATTAAATTAATAACGATTTCGATAATGTGGATAAACTTGTTGGTTGTAATTACATAACGAATAACATTCATTAGTTTTGGCCGAACCGACCAGTATTAGGTTATGGTACCATATGATCTGACAAATCCCGTTATCGGACTGCACCCATGGTTATGTGTGGGTTAGGTGGGTAACGACAGAATCTGTGATTGTTAATTTACCCTTTGGTGGTTTATTAATGCGAGTTTCGAGATAGCTGAGTTGCGAAGGTTTGGATGTTATTAGAGAGACGACCAAAAGTAGTTTTCACAATTAAAATGAGAATGATTTAAATGACTGAAACGATTTTAACGAGTTAAACGATTTGGGTAAACGATTGATTTTTGGTTAGTGTTTAGATAACGGGACGGGTGTAATGTGATGAAGACATGGTAGATACGCCGCTGGTACTTCTTATATATAAGTGTTTTCATCATATTACATACCGTGGCGTTATTTAGTTCACTTGGGTAAACGATTCTGAAACGATGTCACACAATGATGTTTTCTGAATAATATAAACCATACGAGTTTTATTAACGAGTTTTTACGAGATGTTTTACAATTTGATTTAATTAAATAAATGTTTTGGGGTTAAGAATCATGGCTACGAAATTTTATAAATTATAACCAACTTGATTTGAGTTGGTTATTTATGCTGCAACACTATACTTTTCAAAACAAGATTTTTAATTAAGTATTGCAACATGTAAACTAGCCATGAATCCGACACTCTCATAAACCTATGTGCTCGCCAGCATTTCTTTGCTGACTTTATTTTTACATATGTTTCAGGTGTTGTTGAATGATGTTGATTGCTAGGATGCATGCTCACATAGGACTGGACGAGGCCTTAGTGACTTAATAACAATGATAGACTATGTTTAAATTGTTTATTTAGATTTCAAGACGATGTAAATATTTAATGTTTAATAAAACGAAACTTCAAATTTCCATGTGTTTTGAAACAATGATTCTGTTACAACACTCACCGACGATTCCGCCGCGATTTGTTGTTTTACGCGGTCGGGGTGTGACAGCCACGACCGATGCGCAAGGTGTAGTCATACACCGAAAAGATGCCAATACTAGAATATTAATTACCCACAAGTTGGGGATAACTCCTTTGTGAGTTTTATAAGTGGTGTGTCGGTTAATCATGTCTCAGTCTCTGTACTGGGCCCCATATGTATGGTAAACATGTAATTCAGTATACAAGATTATAAATGTAATTATCCCAAGTTATAAAAGATTTTTGTGCCAGGTGCACCTAAACCAATTTTCATACAATTCTTTCAAATGAGTCGGTTTATTATATTTACCAGTATAAACTGACGTATTTTCAAAATACTAAGTGACAGGTACTACTCGTAATAAGCTGGGAGCTGCTCGGCGTCGAATTAGAGGATCTTGCAAATCCTTAAAGATGCCTTAAAGTCTGCTAAACTTCATTTTATACATTTTGTAATGATCCGCCTGTGGATTTGATATTACAACTCGTCTATAATTAATACTTTGATATTTTCAGACATTTGAGTTTGTAATACTATTTTATATTCCAAGACTTCCACTGTGTTATTCTGTGTATGTTTGACCATGACGATATCAATCTTACGTCACGATACTCCCCACCGGGCCCACCGGGCTGAGCTGTAAATATCGGGGTGTGATAGGTTGGTATCAGAGCCAACGTTTGAGTGAATTAAACACTAGCCGTTTGTCTTTAATCTCAAATGACACAGTAGCATATTCCTTAGATTTTCTGAGTCTAGACTTAACATAGGAATGCTCTCATCCCTATTATGTAAACATTGATTTTGATTTTATGTATTTGAATATGTCGCCAAGAAGCCGTTGATGGAAATTCTCCACGTCCGAAGCCAAGAAATGCTAAGCTTCGTACCACGGCTTGGATAAGCGTGCGACCGATTGGAGGAAAGACCTTTATGGACCTACTCCCAAAACCAAATTTATTGAAACTTTTAACCAGACTTCCGAGTCCATACCAGTGTTCCCTGAGGCTTCTGTATTGAAGATGATACCAGTGGATGCTAATGATCCCTATTTCTTATCTCCAAGATTTGGAATTCCGAACTTGGGCTATGCTTGTCAAACTCCAATCCATGATTCAATTTATTCTTTGACCATCAAATCTTGGATTCTACTTTTACAAGGATCTTGATTTGAAATGCTTACTTTATACGCTGAGATCTTCAGCATCCCTACCAAGTACAGTAAGCAAAGAAGAGAAACAATCGAAATAAAGCAAGGAGGGCATTAGAAAATCCTTCTTTCATTGTATTTCATTATCCTTTAAGTCCATGTGTGGGCAATTGTTATTAAAGTCCCTCGGTGGACATTATATTTCAATATAGTCCTTTCATGGACACATGAATTCATTAAAATCCCTTTATGAATACACTATTTTAAAATAGTCCCTTCATGGACGTGGTATTTCAATATAATCCTTCCATGGACATCATACTTCAAAATAGTCCTTTCATGGACATTATACTCCATTATAGTCCTTTCATTGGCATATTAATTCATTGAAATCCTTTTGTAGACATATTATTTCATTAAAGTCCCCTGGCGGACATAATAATTCATTATAGTCCTTTCGAGAACATATTATATTATCGTAGTCCCTTCGTGGACATGTTAATTCATCAAAGTTCCTTTATGGACATATTATTCTATTAAAATCCCTTGTGGACATGATATTTCATTATAGTCCCTTCAAGGACATATTGTTTCATTAATAAGTCTCAATGAGGACGTATCTTTCGACTTAAAGTCCTTATGAGTACAATTGTTTAATAACGTCCCTTTGTGGACATGATATATCATAATAATCCCAATGCGGACATATCTTATAGTCCCTATACGGACTTATATTTTTCCTTTTAGTCCCTGCGTGGACTAGAGTTGCTTTAAAGTCCCTGTGTGGACAAATGAATTACTAAAAGTCCTGATTGAGGCACTATTGTAAATTCCTAATGATTTATGGAAAGTTTTTAAAATTTTTTATAGGTATTCATTTCGTCTTTTATCAAACGATCGTTCCGATTTTACTCGAACTTTATTGATCAGCTGAAAAATTTCCAAAGATCCACTTAATGGTATAACATAGCCTATATGTCTATGAACATGGCTATGTTGGTAAAACCCTCTTAAGACAATTAATCTTTGTTAACATCCAAGAACATGTTAACACTCCTGGTAGTGTGGCTTGAGAAACCACACCAGCCGTGAAGGTATTGGATTACGTCCAAGCCTTAAAGCCTATATGATCAAAGTAGATCATGGCAAGTATCATCAATGTGATTATCATATTATAAACATCCATTAGTGATGAAGTACCTACGGGCTATACTTGTTGTCCAATAAGACAATGACAGTTGTGGTCTATGACCCCCTGTCTAAAGATACCGGACTATGTCCAAGCATAATAGTCTATACGATCAATGTAATCATGACTAATATCATCTAATACGATGATCATGTTATTTAACATCCTTAAGTGATGTTTCGCCTACGGGCCATATTATATTATCCATTTGTAACAAAGACAGTGGTGATCTTTTATGATTCCATGTCCAAGGTAGTGAGCTATGCTCAAACCTAATAGTCTATATGATCAATGTGATCATGATTAATATCATCAAATATGAGGATTATATATAAACATCCATTAGTGATGTCAATTGATTTACCTTTGTGCTAAAATGAATTGTCTTTCAAGACGATGACAGTTGTTGTTTATGATTCCATGTCCAAAGGTGAAGAACTATGTTCAAGTCTTAAAGCCCCTGATCTAATAAGATTACGGCTTATAAATTAATGTCCTTTGTGACAAACCAACGAGTTATATTTTAAAGTCATTCATGACAAGCCAATGTGCTATAATTTTTCGTTCGTGACAAGTTAACATATTAAATGTTAACATCCTTTGTGATAGGCCTTTTGTGCCAGATTTTATAATGTCCTCCGTGACAGGCCTTTGGTGCCATATCTTATAACGTCCTTGTGACGAGGCCATTTGTGCCATATCTAAATGTCCTTTGCGACAAGTCCTTCGTGCCATATAATTATTTATGTCCTTCATGACTAGGCTCTATGCCATATCGTTTTATGTCCCTAGTGACGGGCCTCTGTGCCATGTATATTAGAAGTCCTTTAAAGCTAGCCTTCGAGCTATTCATAATCTTCTATATAACAAAGATAGTTGTGACATTGTGATCCCCTGTCAAAAAGATAATGGACTCGGTCCAAACCCTAAATGCCATTGAGGGTCCCTTTTGTGACCTAGACTAAATATAATTGATATTCTTTCAAATAACATTCATTAGGAATGTTCGGAACTTAATAGCCTATACAGTTTAATGATGCCGTGGCTAATCTATGTCAGGTCGTCAGGATGATGACTAACTATTGTTCAATTTGATGTTTAGTACTAAGCCTTGAGTATGGCAAACTCGGATGAGGCAGACAACAGTCGCGATACTAATGATGCGACAAATGCTATTGATGCTACATATGTAAACCTCAATATTAATGGAGTTAATCTCCAAGCTGTGATTAACGCAGCTGTCAGAAAGGCCATGAAAAAGTTCAAAGAGCCAAATGTTACTCGCTCCAAATCCCATTTAAAACTACATTCATCTACTCATGAATAGACATGCACAAATCGGTTATTTTAATAACTGAAACCGGTTAACCGGTTGGGGGAGTTAATGGGCCAAAAAAAGAAAACCGGTTACGGTTAATAACCGACCGGTTAATAACCGGTTATTAACCCCGAATATCAATACCCGATAATAACCGACCAGTTATAAAAAACCGGTTAACTTGTCAACCGGTTAATAAAAACCGGTTTTTCCGGTTATTTAAACAAGGCTGCAGACTTGTTATAAAAACTGCAGAATTTTAAAAAAAAAGCTGCAGAATCATTTAAAAAACATGCAGAAATATAAAAAAAGCTGCAGAATCATTTAAAAAACATGCAGAATTATATACAAAACATGCAGAATTTTATAAAAACATGCAGAATCATTTAAAAAATGCAGAATCATTTAAAACCTGCAGAAACTTATACAAATCCTGCAGAAACTTATACAGTGGGCAATAACTGCAGAAAGTTAAAAAAAATGCTGCAAAATTATATTAAACTGCATTAAACATGCAGATTTTTATAAAAACCTGCAGAAACATATTTTAACATGAAAATATCCAATACAATTATCTTAACTAGTCTAGAATGAAGTTGTCGTCTTGTAGTTTTGTTTCGTCATTTCTTCGTTTCTTCGTTTAGTCGCTTCGGGGGCTATTAGAGCGTACGGATTCATCGTACATGAGTTCGTCATCGGAAAGTGGTTGCGCCCGTCCTTGAAAAACTTCAACATCATGTAATTGTTCTTCCACCTCAAGCTCGCCCTCAAGACTTGAAATATGTTGTATACGTTCCACGCCATCCAAGTAATCCTTCAAACAAATGCACATTTCCATCGCCTCCGGTGTAAGTCTTGTTCGTCGAATAGATAGTACCCTTCCACTAAGAGAAAAAACCGACTCCGAAGCTACCGTAGAAGCTTGGGAGCTTAGTAGATCACGTGCCATGGCGGCTAAAACGGGATAATGCGGTTCTTGTATTTTCCACCAAGCCAAAACATCAAAGTTGTGAAACTCGTCGGGTGACAAGGTTGCTAAAAAATCGGTATATTTATACCTTCCGAGTTCACTATTTGATGCATCACCTCGAGAACGTTTACTATTTTCATTTCTTAAGGAATTATAGAAATTTAAGTCCGCATCTTTTCTCGACGCCTTCGAGCTCGCCGCCATTTGTTGGTGTAACGATGACACATTACCATATTTTTTAGAGTAATGATCAAAAAGATTGTTTAAAGAAACGTCAAAACGTTTTAGTGCATTTCTTGTAAAATGTGGGTCGGCATCATTTAACTCCAAATCCGAACAAATATCCGAAATCATCATCTCAACACCCGCAATATTTATAGTCGGGTTCAAGGCGGCGGCACATGTAAAAACCGGTGGCATTTCTTGAAAATATTTTTTAAACTTTTCTCTCATTGGAACAATCATATGTTCGTAAATGTCACCTTGGAATTCAAAGTCGTTTACTTTTTGACACATCAAAAATAGTTGTTTAAGCACCAAAGAACTAGTGGGATAATAAACTCCCGATAAAATCTTTGTCGCGGTTCTAAAAACTTCAAGTAATTGTGTTAACGTTTCAATACACTTCCAACCATCGTCATCAAATGGTTCCACCAACCCGGACGTTGCAAGACTATCGTGGAAAGATTTTAAGGTTTCTTTTTGCATTATCGCGCTATCAAACATTTTCCACGTAGAGTTCCAACGGACGACCATGTCAAAATGTGCGCTATAGCATTTCTTATTTAAAGCTTTACACCATTTTCTATAATCCGCATATCTTTTTCGACTACCTTGAAAAACGTCACGTAACATATCTTTAAAAGTTTCTTTAACTTCTTTAACGGACTCAACATTTAGCCCGTCTTGCACAACCAAGTTAATGATGTGCGCAACACATCGGCTATGATAAAATTCTCCATCGCAAATCGGATTGTATTTTATTTTTAACATTTGCACCGCGGTTGTGTTGTTCGACGCATTATCAAAAGCAATAGAAAGTATTTTATTTTCTAATTTATAAGTTTTGATAACATCGTCTAAGACATGAAATATATTTTCCCCCGTGTGTGGATAACCAAATAAATCGAACGCGAGTGTACGTTTCATCATGTTCCACGAATTGGGATCGATCCAATGCGCGGTAACACAAATGTAAGAATCCGGTAAACCAAATGGAGCCGACCATACGTCGGTTGTTAAATTAACACCGGTGTTTAATTTTTCAAAACCTAAAATCATTTCTTTTTTAGCTTTTGACCACATCTTTAAACAATCGCGTCTAAGAGTTGAACGACTTACGTGAACATAACGTGGTTGAAGCGTCTCTTGAATCAACTTAGTCAAGCGCGGATTGTCAAAGTGATCGAACGGCAACGATTGTTGAATAACAAATTGAGCCATCCTTAAACGAACCGCCTCCGGGTCGAAATTCCAAACACCCATACCCCGTGATATTTGCGCTTGATCTTTGGCGGGATTTTTTTTTAATGGCTTGCAATGCGACGTCACATGTGCTCTCAAAGTAGAGTTCGATGACGCCGCAAGAAACGCCCCGCAATTTTTGCACCTCGCCTTTTCTTTTCCATTCGACATCTCGCATAAATCAAAATTCACCCATAGTGTCGGGTCCCTATTCGTGGTCAAGATCTTCTTCACAAACAACTCGCTAGATGAACCAACAACGGTCGAAGCATCGCCACTCGAACTCGCCATTTGAAAGTTGAAACGTATTTTGTAAGTGTGTTTTTGAGCTAGAATTGAAGTGGGATTATACATATGCATTGATATCTTATTTATACACTTCAAAACTGGTCCCAAACGGTAATATTACCGTTGTTTTCTTTTCAAACGGTAACATCCATGTCAAAAAAACGTTCTGTGCTGCTGCTGCTGCTTTTCTGCTGTTGAAGATCAAATGCGACCGGTTAACCGGTTAACCGGTTATTTACAGCCCAAACAAACCGGTTTTTAATTAACCGGTTATTACTAACAAAATCTAAAACCGGTTAGGAACCGCCGGTTATTAAAAAACCCAAACCGGTTATGTTGGTACCGGTTAATAACCGGTTTCGGTTACGGTTATTAACCGGTTTCGGTTAAAAAACCGGTTTTTTTTGCCCATGTCTACTCATGAAGAGAGCTTTGTTCACTCTTCGAATGTGAAGAATGAACCAAATAAGATAATGTATAATGAGGAGCTTCGTTCCTCCAAAGGATGTACTTATGAGTACTTCATCTCTTGCAAGCCAAGAGACTTCAATGGCGAAAAAGGAGCCATTGATTGCATGAGATGGTTGGACGAAATGGAAACCGTTGTAGAGATCAACGGATGTGCTAAGGAAGACACTGTGAAGTATGTATCACAGTCATTCAAGGGCGATGCCCTTACGTGGTGGAAGATATTATTAAAGTCCATGGGGAAAATACCCCTATACAATATGGAATGGTCTCAATTTATAGACCTTATCATAAAAAACTTACTATCCACGACATGAAATGGAAAAGGTGTAATCGTATCTTCTGACTCTCAAAATGAAAAATCCAGACAGTCGACAGTATGTCACTGACTTTAATTCATTATCTATGATAGTACCCTATTCGGTTAACCCATGATCTAAGCGTAATGCACAATGTAGTGGTGATTTAGCACCAGAAATAAAGGAGCATGATAAAGCTTCAAAGCCTGCTTCTTATAGATCCACTATGGATCTATCTCAGCCACTCACACTGGATAGGTTGAGAAGTAAGTCAAGCCAAAACTGAGACTGACGAAAAAAGGAAAAAGGAGGAGGATAACTCTCAGAAATCTAAGAAAAAGAGCAAATTCGGGCTCAATAAGAACCAACAAAGGTCCAATAAGAATCCTGTATGCAAGACCTGCTATAAAAGGCACTGGGACAGTGTCGAATAGAACAAAGGCCAAAGCATTGTGGCGTTTGTAAAAGAACTGGTCATCAGTCCCACGAATGTAGGGACATAAAAAATGCGGTCTGTTTCAGCTGTGGCGAGAAAGGCCACATCAGTACTAATTGCCCCAAAACTGTCAAAGAAGGTACATCTAAGCTTGGAAAGGTTAAGACAGGAAACACCTGAACTACCTGACGAATGCCTGAGGCAGTACATATCAATAATGTCGTCAGGTACATTCCTTATCATTTATCAATGATAATTTCTGCTAAGTGTCCTGTTTTAATACAGGTAATAATAAGTCTTTCATAGACCATAAGCTTAGCAAACTTTTGACTATACTCATAAGAACTCCAGATATTAAGTATAAGGTAGAACTTACCAAAGAAATCATAGATATCGTCTCTTCTATTCTCGACGATGATCCTTCAGTAAGAATCTAGAGTACTCTTTCCACATATAGAGTATGGCAATATATGTTATTTTAATGATTATCTCATTGATTTCTATCAACTGCGAATGCCAACTATGTTTGATAAAAGCGCCATATGAGGATTGGCATATCCTAGTGAGTCCCATAGATTGCTTCCATGCCTGATCAGTATGGAGGTTTAATGCATGAAACCACTAAGATATTCCAATGGTCATATTGTACTAAAGTCAGCTAGTGGCATTCAAAGAAGATCCATTATAGAAATACCTTAGTAGGCGTCTCTACTTAAGGCATTTATGCATTCGTAAAGCAAATGTGTCATTCATATGGCACATATGTCTGTGGTTGAACCAAAACTCGAGATTGAAAATATCTTTATCATCTCTAATTATCCTGACATCTTCTCTGAAAACTACCATGTTTACGCCCTGAGAGACGAGAGGAGTTAGGATTAGCATCCCACCAGGAGCTGCACCTATTGCAGAAGCTCCAAATAGGTTAACACCGACGGAAATGGAAGAACTAAGATCCAATCAGACGAGCTTTTGGAGAAAGTTTCGTAAAGCCTAGCTCATCATTCTGAGGTTTCCGATATTATTATTTAAGAAAGACGGTTCAATGCGCTTATCCATTGATTACCGCAACCCTAACTAGATAACGATTGAGAATCACTATCAGCTGCCCAGGATCGTCGATTTGTTCGACTAACTAAGGGTAGCTATTCTTTAAGATTGATTTAAGCAGTAGTTGGAATGACTATCTCACCCTAATTAAGTTCTCCTATAACCAATAGTATTATATAAGCATCAAGGCTGCTCCTTTGAAGACCTTGTATAGGAGAAAGTGTCAACGCCCGTTTATTGGGCAGGAGTTGGGAAAGCCCAATTATCAGAATCTGAGATTGTCCTAAAGACGACGGATAAGATAATATGAATCCGTAATCGTATGAAAGCTGCCAGTAATCGGCAGAAAAGCAATGCGAAAGAGAGGCGCATATCACTTAAAGTTCCAAGTAGGGAACAAGACTCTATTGAAAATACCATCATGGAAGGGTACGATACGTTTCAGTATAAAGGGCGAGTCGAGCCCTGGATATTTAGGACCATTCGAGAGAATCGAATACGTCGGATTAGTAGCCTATAAGCTAAAACTTACTCGAGGAGCTTGGTGGAATTCACGATATATTCCACATTTGTAATTTAAGGAATATCTAGCCAATGAGTTGCTAGCAATGTCACATGAAAATGTGCAGATAATAAAAAAAAATTCGGTTTGTTGAGAAACCGGTATCGATCAAGAACCGACAAAGATTAAGAAACTCCGATGAAGGCATATAGCTATTATTAAGAATTAAGCGGGATGCCATAGAGATCCCGATTATACATGGGAGGTCGTGTTCACTACGTGACAGAAGTAGTCCTATCTTTTTGAGCAAATCTCGAGGTCGAGATTTCTTTTAAGGGGGTGAGGATGTAACACCTCGTAAAATCGTGTCCAATGATGTGTTGACACATGTAATAAACCCTAACAAAGTCAAACGTTAACTATGAGGGACTAATTTCGCCGAAAACAAAAACTATATTTACAGAGGGACTAAAAGTGTCAACATGCTAAACTTATGCCTCTGATTGACCACACACGGTGAACGTATTCTTAAACGAGTAAATATTCGGACGAAAGAAGCTGTTTGTAAAAGAAATCGAAAGTTTACAAGACCAAGGGGTTAAACGTGTCAACATGTTAATTCCTACCTCTGAGTGACCTTTTAACGAACCCAGGGCTTCGTAATGTTCGATTATACTCTCGAGAATACGTGATAATAAATTCACAAGGTTTCGATATCACTTTGTGATAATTATGCAAACTTTCGAGAAGAAAGGGTTAAAAGCGTCAACGAGAGAAACTAGTATATTCGGGTGACTTTTAATGAACCCGAAGCCTAACGGTGTTTTGTTGTATTTCCAAGATCACTTACAAACTAACTAGGAGGGTTAAATGTGCCAAATATGAAAGATACATTGCATTAAAAGGTTCAGGGACTGAAAGTGTCAAGTTTCAAACTTGATTTGCTGAAACTTGAGGGGTCGCGCTACGCGACGACTCCCCCCTGTTGCTGTCGCGTGCGACGACGGGTCCATTTTCACAGAATGTGACCTGCAGTTGCAGGTTTGTTTCTTGCAGCTCACACATACCACTTCTACACTCACATACTCGAATCTAGGGACTCTTTAATGATTTAATGGATTTGAACATTTGGTTTACACTTGGAATGATCCTAGAGAGTCCCTTAACACTTGGCTTAATCCTAGAGACTCACCTTCAAGTATCAAGAGAGCTCTTTGGTGGCCTTTAACACTTGCACCATTCATTTCTTTCTATATTTCTCATATTGGGAGTTCCTGAGCAATTGGGAGCAGACCTTGGAGTTTTCTTCAGTCAAATTTTCAAGCTAGGACCCTTTGTAAGTGTCCTTAGCCACTAGTTTCTTTTATTTGGCTTTTAAAGCTGAAAAGTCAAGCGTTTACGATAAACACTTTGACTTTTAGTTAGACCATAAACGATCAAGCCATGGTTCGCAACGAACATGGCTACGTGATCGTAATTAGGTAGGTGTTAATCCCTCAAAAGGGCACCTCCTAAGAATCACGTTTGCTTGGTCACTTGACGAGTCAACGTATTGACATTTTAAAAAGTCAATGGGTCAGATTTTAAAATAATTGCGATTTGAGTTTAAAAGTGTTCTAAAATTTGTTATATCACTTAAACAACTCGATAATAATTATTAGAACATGTGTAAACATGTTCGGCTCGTCAATTCTAGTCTTAGGGTCGGTTCGTAACCGAAAGTCGCGTAGTTTGACCTCCGCTTTGACTTTTGTTTATGAACCGAATTAGAACTAGTTTGCTACTGATTTAAGTTTCCGTTAGGATCGTGATATGATGTAATATAACTCCCTAAGATTATATTACATTTCACATAGTAATTCAAGATTATATTGCAAGTTCCGTTATTATGCTTAAAGTTGACCAAATTGCCCTTTTCGCTAAAAACTAAGGTTAAGCATACATGAGCATGCAAATATGTTGCATTCTGATATGTTAACATGTTTAGCATATTTTGATGTTATAAATCTGGTCATAAACCGAGTTTGCTTAAATAGTCGTAAATCATGTTTTTAAAAGGACAAAAATGTCCTTTTTACATCTAGAATGATTTCAAGCATACTTTATTAGTAAAACTTGTTACCTACTGATATGATATCATACATAGGATTATTTGGGATGTCAAGTTAGATTATATCCTGCGTTAAGCACAAGTCTTTGATAAGTATCATTAAATGACGATAATACCCCCTAAGGCACTAAAATTAGTTTTTAAGCATAATAATCATGTCAAATCTTTTATCTACTGATATGTTATGACAATTAACATATTTTAACTATTCGAAGCTGGTCATAACATCAGATTTACTAAAACATCGTTGATATCATCATTTAACGGCTTTTACGTCGATTAGGCGCATAGTATGGTTTTAAACCATACTTGTCACCCAAGACTTGTTACTTACTGATTTTATAAATAATTTTGAATATTTTTACAGTAGGTATAAGTCACGAACTCAGAATCCCAAATAAGTCCTTAAAACTATGTGTGATATGACCAAAATGCCCCTACGGTGCATAGTTTGGTTTTAAAGCATAACCCACACATATATTTGATATCATACTAATATTATATCATAAATCAAATATTTTTCTACCATGTTTATGACCGTAACATCAGATTACTTGCAAGCTCCTTTTATAAGCCAGAAAATGACCAAAACGCCCTTATGAGGCTTAGTTTGATTCTAAAACCTTAATGGGCATACATGTTAGTATCTTACTGATATTATAACATGTTTTAAGCATAATGACTTATGGAACTTGTATATGTCTCATCCGGTTGCTCGTAATCGCTTATACGCGTACGGTTTGACTTGCGTAACTAGTTTACGTAAGTTTATCGAAATGGATTTAACCTTATCATTTTATCTCAAAATCCAGAATGTACTTACTGTACCCATATTATACAAGTCTTCATACTTGTTGGGTCTAAATTACATTCTATTCCGGTCACCGCTTAATCTAGCGAATCGTACCGTATTAAAAACTTTAAGCTAGCTGGTCTAAGCCTACGCTTAAATAAGACCGTTAGCATTCTGAATTGGTTATATATTACCATCATTACAAACTAGAGCCATCCGGTAAAAGCTACCTGCAATTAGTTAGATTGGATACGACTGAGTTATTTTGCTGTGAATCAAGTATTAGCTCAGGTAAATACTTTTAACTTATTTTCCCTTATACGGGCTTGGGGTACGGTAAATTAATACCGCTTGGTCGGGTGTGGGGTCAATCAAATGCCGGATTGTGGCTAGTAAATCCACATAACCCGTTTTGATACTGTTTTGTTGATAACTTAAACATTGGGGGTTAATGCGACCATGTCCTAGATATATCCTCGGCTCATTTCATTTGTAAATGGCCACGACCGATGCTCAAGGTGTAGTCATACACCGAAAAGATGCCAATACTAGAATATTAATTACCCACAAGTTGGGGATAACTCCTTTGTGGGTTTTATAAGTGGTGTGTCGGTTAATCATGTCTCAGTCTCTGTACTGGGCCCCATATGTATGGTAAACATGTAATTCAGTATACAAGATTATAAATGTAATTATCCAAGTTATAAAAGATTTTTGTGCCAGGTGCACCTAAACCAATTTTCATAAAACTCTTTCAAATGAGTCAGTTAATTATATTTACCAGTGTAAACTGACGTATTTTCAAAAGACTAAGTGACAGGTACTACTCGTAATAGGCTGGGAGCTGCTCAACGTCGAAATACAGGATCTTGCAAATCCTTAAAGATTCCTTAAAGTCTGCTAAACTTCATTTTATACATTTTGTAGTGATCCGCCTGTGGATTTGATATTACAACTCGTCTATAATTAATACTTTGATATTTTCGGACATTTGAGTTTGTAATAATATTTTATATTCCAAGACTTCCGCTGCGCTATTCTGTGTATGTTTGACCATGACGATATCAATCTTACGTCACAATACTCCCCACCGGGCTGAGCTGTAAATATCGGGTTGTGATAGTTCACTCGGTGGCAAGCCGGTTGAAAGTTCTCAGTCGATATCTATCCACATGGCTGAAGCCGTTTTAGCATCTTCGGTTGAAAGTTCTCAGCCGAGATCTTTCCACACAGTTGAAGCCGTTTCCGTACAATAAAATTTCAAGCTGTTTCCGTACATTTTTAAGCCGTGTCCGTACATTTCCGAGCCGTTTTCCTAGTGGGTCATGTTTTTAATATTTCTTTGAATTACCTCATAGTGCACATGTGATAAAGTCTAAGTTTAAAAGTTTTTTTTGTCACAATCAGTAAAATCACGTTTTCTGGTAATTAATTTAAAAATATGAAGGTTAATTTTGTTGTGTATAGGGGCGGAAAGTGGCAGGTTGTTAACGGGAACATCGAGTATGTTGCTGATGCTGGTGCTAGTAGACGTAGTTTAGTGATTGAAACCAATCATTCATACATCAGTTTATTAAGTTATGTTTCTAAAATGCGTGATATCCTCCAAACATTACACAGTTGTCCTACCGGATGTCTACGTTTACTGATCCGATCGATATAATTAATGATTGTGATCTTACATTTTTATTTCATTTGGCGATGCATAATCCTTTTGAATTATATAAATTATACGTTATTGAAGAGTCTGGTGTTGGTTCATCTAGTTTTGCATCTTTAAACCATTTCAAAGTTCCTGATTTAAATATGTCTTTTAATGAAGATGCTGAATTTTTAAATGAGTATGGTCCAAATTTTAAAAATGTTTTTGAAAAATCAATCCCCTCTAACTTATTCATTTACTAAAAAAACAAAAAAAATGCCAAAACCCGGTTATAGGCAAGGATCGAACCAGTGACCTTAGCCTCGTGTGCACCTGTCCCTTCCACTGGGACAAGTATCTAACCCAACATATACACGCGTTCTTAATTCTTTTATGCATTGTTTCAACTAATTTACTGAACCAAAAAATGGCAAAACCCGGTTCTGCATTGTTTCGTTTGGCCAAGGACGAACACGGTACCTTAACTTTTATGCATTGCTTTAACTGTTTACTGGTTTATTGTTTCGGACAAAAACATATTTGACAGAAAAATATACAATATTATGAACGATGTTTCAATGCTCGGACAAAAAATTATATTTCAAATTAAATAATTAAAGACAAAGAGTATCAACCAGCAAATATTACAAAACATTACAATATTATCCAGCAATATTACACAACAGTATACTGTTTCTCAACTTTAAACTGAATTGTTACAGAAAAAAATACAATGGAAAACGGGTTTCAGATAATCCTTTTGCGACATCGCGTCTAAATCCTTGAATCCCAACGCTTCTCCTTACGTTACTCATCATTTCCTGAATTCGAGTTCAACAAGAAGTAACGTTGAATCTATTGCTGCAGCTGTACACATTGATGGGATCCAATCAACACGTTTTCGTCTCCAAGTTATACGCGGTAAACTTGGGGCAAAAACTTTGTTGTGATCATCATCAACCCAGGAAAACGGGTTTCAGATGATCGTTCTACTCCACCTTCCGTCACCAATGATCCAACATTAGCAGACAAAGCCGGGAAGACTCATGAGCAGCAATCATTGTTATCATACAGTCTCCAGAATATTCTCCCCGAACGAACATTCTCGTTCAAAGAAGATTATAAGCTCAAGGAGACCATACGCGAGAAGGCGGTGGAGGAAAACGATCATTGTCCTGCACGGACGGTTTTTTTCAATAGGTAGACCAACTTTAAAGCATAGAAAAACATCGTATGGAGAACTTCTGCCGTCGATGGAACAGAACTAATGGAAGCACAACCATCAATGCCGAGAGTCTCGATGTTATTTGGACACCCACAAGGCTTCATAACATCACAATCTTCTGTAGCAAAACAAATGGACAGAAACCGGCTTACAAAACGTATTTAACTTATTTGCATAACTTTTTCGACATAATATATACACAAATACTTGAAAAGAATGGAATTCAAATGAACCGCCTTAGAATCAGTTGGAACGACACATGCATTAATTGAAACGACTCAGAGTCAGTTGAAACGACACAAGTTAACTTGAAACCGACTGAACTTGTACGGAACCTGCTTAGCCGTTGCTGAAACGGCTTAGGTTAAGTTGAACCGGCTTGACTGGTACGAAATCGGCTCAAGTAATGCTGAAACGGCTTGCCCTTTGAACCACATGAAACGGCTTGAGCTTTGTGGAAAGATCTTAGCTGAGATCTTTCAATCGGCTCCGAAAGACAAGCCATCCACTGAACCGGCTCAAAAGGACAAGCCAACTGAAACGGCTCGGCTGAGAGCTTTCAAACGAATGACGACGTCTGAAACGACTCTCAGTCGTGTCAGGTTTTGTCGGACACGTGGAATTCACGGATTGGTGGGACTTGAAAGAACTTGCCTAAGCCGTTTTAGAGCCATGAAACGGCTCCTGGTGACGGTTCACATGACTAGTTTTGAAAATAAAAAAACTTGTTCAAAGGCTAATTTCGAGATTTCCCCTTAATTAGTTCCCCTCCAGTTTCTTGTCTATCTTCTTCTCGAAATAAGTTTCGCCCAAATCTGTACTTCAAAAAGTTATAGTGAATGTGTACGTACATAGAAGTTTATGATATACAAATACAGATAATCTAGAACAAGTGGTGGAAGACTTGCATTTCTTTTGAGAAATGGAGGTTCAACTTCCACTTGGTGCAGAATGAGGCACTGGTGGGCAATGATAGGAGACTCAGGGAAACTTGGGTTCGATCCTTAAGCCAAGCGGGTTTTACCAGTAATTTCACCGTCGTGCCTACGGGCGGGTGGGTTACCGGGTTTTTTCCCGAATTAGTTGTGGACTCGGGTTACTCTCGGAGTACTCCGTTTGGTCCAAATAAATTTAAACACATATGACTATATTAATTCAAGTACATTCACGTATATATATTAATTCAAGTACATTCACGTATATATATTAATTCAAGTACATATGTTTGTATCAATTCTAAGTACATATGAATATATTACAACTATATTCAAGTACATATGAATGTATTAATTCAAGATATTCACGTAGTCATGCTGCATTTATAATAGAGTTGTCAAAATGCGTCAACAAAATGTTTAGCAAGATTAGTGAATACAAACACGACACATTTAACTAAAGTTGTCATTTTTAACACTAACACATACATGTTTAATAAATATGTTACAGAACAAGACATATTTAACACAAATAATTGTAACACATACATGTTTGATGGTTTTATGTTTTGCTTTAGCATCTTGCTAGACATATATATACACTTGTGTGTATGATAAAATACAAATGGTTGGTTCGGTTCGGTTTACACAATCGGTTCAAAGTTTCTGAAAACTGAAAAGTTTGAATTTCTAAGTGGCCGACTTGATCCGTATTAGCAATTTTGAACACCCCAAACCAGGGCCGGCCCTAAGAATTCGTGTGCCCTGTTCAAGCTTTAAAAAATGTGCCCTTCGGCTTTAACGAAATATATAAATGTAAACTAGTTTTTCATATAACTGTTCACGAAATCATAGTATTCGCTCAGACCAAACAGAGATACTACGGCCATGTGTTTCGGGTTTCGGGTCGGTTCAACGATTCGGGCCAAATAAGGCTTATCACATAATAAAACACACAAGACAATAAGAAAAAATGAAAGTAGCAAACACATTTCCTATTTCTCTAAATGTGGTTTACTTTTGTCAGCATAATCCACACCAAAATCAATTCACAATCAAAACTAATATCATCTATTTTAGATTTAAAAAAACCCTTCAAAAAATAAAATGGAACCCTTCAAAAAATATACCAGCAAGCATGACTTGAACCTGGGCCTTCAAGTTTGGAAACAAGGAACTTAACCACTAAGCCATTCATTTAATTATATTGGTATACTCTTAAAAAAAGAATTATAACATATACAATTTTTTTTTAAAACGTGCCCTTCGGAATCTCGGGCCCTGGCCGGTGGTCCTCCCCGCCCACCTCCAGGGCCGCCCGTGCCCCAAACACACACATATATGCATCACACTAAACCAGTAAATCATATTAGGGAACATATAACAAATTATAACACACAAACATTGAAACATATAATCTGTCCATGTTTTTAAAACTTAAAACATATTATTTAAAACAAGTGATGTTTGTGTCTATTTACCTGTATTTTGATGGATTGAGTGCCTTAAATGCGTCCAAAACATGGGGCAGTCACTTGAAAGACAAGGGTAGGGTACTACGGCTGTGACATAAATTAAATATCAAATATTTACGGTGGTCCCTCTTTGTTTAATCACAAATATTTGAATATGTTGAATGCGCGGGTACCTTTCACTCAAATATTGCTAAACATTTTTTTCCCATTCATCTTCTTATCAACTGTAATAAAACTAAAAAATATTAATGTGTTATCATATGAAAAAAAGTGTAACTTGTTATGTAAATGCTAACTAGAAAGATGAATCCATGTCGTTTGGTCTTGTATCACATAAGACCATTCAATAATTAGACCCTATGAAATGAGGGTTTTTAATCTGGTGACGTTGAGGAAGAGGTTACATGAAGGAGATAGATCAAGTGGGAGGCCGGGGGAGGTCAAAGATGATAGAATGTGTAAAATACATGTGACTTTGAAGAGAGGGGGGGGGGGGGGGGTGTTCGAATGAGGACCGGTTGAGCAGGGTTGATGTAGAAGGATCTTTGATCTCCTCCATTGTTGATGCTCAATTAAGTTTTCTAGTTCTTTTTCTTGCAACTCATTTAACCAACTCTTACTTAAAATAACATGTTGATGATCAAATAGATTTTAGTAAGTTATATTATTTGATGGATTAGGATCAAATACAAAGGATCCTAATTGTAAGAAGTGTAAGAAGGATTTATAAAGTGACAAGTGTCCAATAACCTAAAAAAACCCACTACACAAAAAAAACCCACTAAAAAAAAAAAAAAAAAAACCTTAAACATCCACCACCACCAACCCCCCCCCCCCACCCCCTCCCCCCACCAAAAAAAAAAAATTTTTTTTTTTTTTTTGCCGAGGGGGTGGGGGGTGGGGGTTTAGGTTTTTGGGTGGTGGTGGGGGTGGGTGTTTAGTTTTTTTTATATTTTTTTTTAGGTTTTTTGGGGGTGGGGGGGGGGGGGGTTAGGTTTTTTTAGGTTTTTGGGGGGTGGAGGTGGGGGGGGGGGGTTAGGATTTTTGGGGGTTTTTTTGGTGAGGTATAGTTTTTTTTTTTGCGGGGGGGGGGGGGGGGGGGGGGGGGGGTTTAGGTTTTTGGGTGGTGGTGGGGTGGGGTGGAGGTGGGTGTTTAGGTTTTTGGTGGTGATGTAGTGGGTTTAGTTTTAGGTTATTGGACACTTGTCACTCTATAAA
This sequence comes from Helianthus tuberosus, assembly GCA_030545235.1. Taxonomy (NCBI): domain Eukaryota; kingdom Viridiplantae; phylum Streptophyta; class Magnoliopsida; order Asterales; family Asteraceae; genus Helianthus; species Helianthus tuberosus. Next base: position 50,519,710 of record CM060410.1, on the reverse strand, counting down.
TCCTTCTTACGATTAGAAGTCTTTGTAGAATAACTTGACCCATTATTTGATAACACTGTCAATTTTTCGTTTTTACATCTTATTTATAGTTTTGATCAGAAGTTGACTCAAATTGGTAAGCAAGGTGAACAAAAAATCCCGGATTAGGACTTGGGAAGCGAACCCAAAACCTTTTGGAACAAGACATCACTTTACACACCATCTAGATACCACTAGGCCAAATGATCTTTTGGCAACCATAATTATTTTGTTTAACTCCTTGTATAATTTTATTAGTTTCTAAAACATATTCAAGTTTTATTTTATTTTTTGAATTATTTCATATACACTCTTCAAGAGTTTTTCGATTAGTAATCGAATACTTAAATGATATGATTCGTAGAAAATATATATGTATTAAAGTATATGACATCTATAGTACCAAATGGCTACTAGCTTAGCAGTATCAAGCCATTAAAAATGTCCCTTCACTTGAGGTTAAAGATTCAAGCCTCATAATAAAAATATTATATATAGATTTAGAGGATGTTTGAATTAGTCGATAAAAATGAAATCTATAAGGGGGTAGGGGCGCCCATCACTCACCAGTCACTCATCACTCACAACATCCAATCAATTTCTGCCATGCTATCGAACTTTATTCCATTACTAGTGATGGTACTGGAAATATCCATCACTCACACACACTATCAAAATCTTTTAAAAAAAACTGAATTGCATTGAAAAAATTATCACGCGTGAAAAAGATAACGCATTGAAAAGTTAACGAGTGATGAGAAGGAGTGGCGGTGGCGTATCACTTGCTATAATTCGTGATGGTGGTGGTATAACGGACTGCCCTAGGTCCCCTAATAGATTACTTTATGGATGTCATACAAAAATAGATTGCATGAATACATACATAAAAATAGAGAAAATATAAACCTTTTATTTTTGTTTTTGCTTTTGTTTACTCATTAAACGTCACATTAATTTTACATGTAATTTTCCAATGATCTCATCGTTTGCTTAGGTAACACCTTAGCTTAATATCACAACCCGTCTAGATTTCAAGTCGCTATTCCCAGACTCTGAAAATTTTTAAGTCATTCCTAAAGGACCATAGTTCAAGGAGAAGTCTACAACTCTCCTCATACTTCTAGCTAGAAAGGTATGGAGGATTCTTGGAACTGGAAAAGTTTATCAAAGTGTTGGGAGTACCTTACAAACTAATGGAGACTTCTTTGGAAATTCTTAGATCCCTGGTTGTGTATATTTGTATGTGATCATCTGTACATTCTTGAATAGGGTCATGACATAAGACATAACTCATAACTTACATAGATAATTGATCTTACTTGCATAAGGCACCTTAAAAAAGGATGGTGGAACCTTTATCATTTATAACTAGAGAGTCCAAATCATAGTTTTTTTTCTTCTTTGGAGAAATCTATGGTTGTATGCATACGAATCTAACAAATTTCCGTGATTGAGGGCCTATGACCCCTCTAAAGTTCCACACTGCCTAAAAAATTCTTGAAATCTCTATTAATTGTATACTTCTCTAGGGGAAGGATCCACTAAAAAGTGAATTTTGCCTAAGTAGCCTAAGAAGGATTGTGATAATGACATGTGTCACTCCTAATAAGTAGGAATGAAGGGTATTTTGGTCCTTATAAATAGAAGTGAAAATGACATGTGGCACCCCTTTTGTTTTTTAAAAATACAACAAAATAAATGTAGTACAAAAAAATCTAGCACAAAAAATTTAGTACAAAAAAATATAGCACAAAAATTGTAGTACAAAAAATATAGCACAAAAAAATATAGTACAAAAAAATATAGCACGAAAAAATTCAGCAAAAAAATGTAGTACAAAAAAATTCAGCACAAAAAATTGAGAAAAAAAAAATTTAAGATAAAAATATCCAGCATAAAAATATAGTACAAAAATCCAGCACAAAAAAATGTTATACAACATAGAAATACAACACATTTTAGTGGGTTTTTTAGTCTTCATATTTTCTATAGCAATATGGTACTCAAATTAAAGATAAAAAGACGCTCGATTTTATGGTGAAATTTTTATGAAAAAATAATATCGTATAAAAAAGATATGAACGTTTAAAAAATGGGGGTGGAATATGCATGTGCTTTGCATGTGGAGAGAGAAAGTCCATAAATAGGAGTTTCCCAACATACCCTTACACTCCTCCTTTCTCCTACACTTTTATCTTAACCATTGATTTGAAAAATGAATGGTTAAGATTACTTCTCATCCTACTTAGGCAAAATCAACTTTTTATTTGATCTTACCCCTACTTCTCTATAGCAATATAAAGTGTTTTTTTCTTTTTTACATAATCGTCCGTTCTATCTTAAGTCATCTGACTTTTTTAGACCGTGGGGTATGGCGGGGTGGGGGTTTAGGGCATGGGTTGACACGTGGCTTGGGAGGGCTTTACTGGGCTGACCCACATTGAAGACGGTATGGTGGGGCGGGGGTTTGGGGCGTGGCTAGCCCAAACGGGTGTTTTATATTTTTTAAAACAAAAAATTTAAATTTTTTGATGTTTTTTAAATAAAGAAAATTACATAAAAAAATTCCTAACGCTTATATTCTTTTTATCTCTTCTCTCGTCTCCAACATTAGTTCCAACTCTTCACCCTCTAGGTGATCAATGGGCTGGGCTAGAAATTTCATATCATCTCGTCTTTGTTTCAGGGCATCCCTAGCTTCTTTGCTCTTCCGAATTTCGGCCCTTTGTTGTTGGAATACGTTGAATGTATCTAACTTGCATGCAATGTCATCCAACTGATCGTTGTATACTCCCCTACGCGAGCCCGAACTCCCAACTGAAGGCGATGCCGTACCCGATCTTGATTTTTGAGCGCGCCTTTTTGCGGCATCTCTTCCGTATTCAGGCCGGTTTGACGAATCATCCAAAAAGTCCTCCAATTCTTGATCTCGTGCATCCGATTGGGCTTGGGACGATGGTGTCCTTGACCTTTTGAAAGACGTGTTAGTTTCGCTACCACTGGGGATATTCGCCCACTTTGGATGGAACTTACAAATCTCCCAACAATGCATGAAACGGAAGTCGCTCTCACATTTGTTTTGAATGTAACCAATGCATTTGTCATAAAGTCGGCTTCGGTTTCATCACTTTTTGGGTTTTGCTTTGCTTTATGTAAAAAAACACTAAATTTGGTAAGTTGGCCGCTTATCTCGGTCCACTTCGAGGATAAGCTATCGTTTTCACGATAAACCTCCCTTTCCATTTTTTCATGGAATGCTTTACTAATCGCTTCCCACAAATGGCTTCTATGTTGAGAATTTCCTATTTTAATCAAAACAAAATTTAATATATTAGAAAGTTATATAAAAAAACCATAAATATTAAGGGCTACAAAATATATAAAAATACCTAAAGTTGGATGTAGAGATTGTTGAAGCCAAGCCCTCGCCAATGCAAGTTCTTCATTAACGACCCATCTTTGTTGTTTTCGTTTGGCGGTTTCAAGTGCTTTCTCCGCCTCGGTTTTTTACTTGTGACTTCTCTTTTTGATGGGTTTGGATGCGGAAGGACCATCGTTGGGTGGTTGAGTTTCGGGGACAGTTTCAGTTTGGGAAAGGTTGATGGAGGTTGGTGAAAGGTTGATGGGCGTTTGTGGAATCGGGCTAGGTATAGAATCGTCGGTGTGTGGGAAGTTAGTATACAAACGATTCCCGAGATACGATGCATAACCCGCCATATCGGGCATAGAGGAGTGTATTAAAAATGGACGAGGCATTGGATGATTGGGTGGTGGGCTAGGATTTTCTTGGAATGCCCACGGGTTGTTCGGGTCATAACCACGATTATGAGGATGCATTTTTCGTTTTGTAGAATGAGAATATAGATGATTATAGAAGATGTGGAGTGTATTGTGGTTGAATGTGGTAAAAAAAAAAGGAATAGAAGTGTGAGTTTTGTAGTGAAAAAATATTTTTTTTAATATAGCCGTTGGCCAACGGCTAGTTTGGTTTGGCCAACGAGAACCCGCCATGTCATACTGATAGACCCGCCTCACGCCCGGCTTTAAACTCCCGTCCCTTGGGCCACGCCGAAACCCAAGCCCACCCGGGGTGGTGGCTTGGGCGTTTTCAGCCCACCCACGCCCCAACCTCCGCCCCATACCCCACAGTCTTAGAGAAAAGATCATGGTTTAAGTCCTAGTCATGAGGTATAATTTAGTATTATTAGTGTAGTTTAGGAGTAGGACTAATGTAACATTTACCATTTGTTTAGATTATTATCGCAATCTAAGAATTATTTGTTAATAAGAAATGTTATATTTTCTCCTAAAACAAAGGCAAAGAATTTGGGCTGTCTATGTTATTTAGGACGAATTATATGTCCCACAAATCTGTTTCGATGAATATACGAATAAGAAGAAATTTCACAGGGCCTTTTAGTTTATTTTTTAAGTTTTAATTTCACTTTTATACTATAAATAATATACACCTTTAAGATACTTTTTTTACTAATATTATATTTTTCTAATAATTTATATTCATCAACTTTGAAAAAAAAAAACTAAATGTATACGTAATTATAATTTTTTTCAACATTCTAATCTAAATTGAATGAAAATGGTTTTTTTTTTTCAAAACAAAGAGTTTTTCTTGGTTCCGTTTAGAGCATTCACATCCCATGAGATTTTTTATCCATATAATTATACTAAAAATTACATTTTTTCTTTATCTTTTTCGATTAAATAATAACTTTTATATATTTCTTATTACATTTCCCCTCTCTTCTCCACTCACAACCACCTTTAAAAATATTAAAAAAATTATAATGGGTGAACAGTAATTTGAACCGTAACATTCCCATATATTTTCTTTCACCTCCACTCAAAACCACTTACAACCATTGCGTATAATATAACTCCGTCACATAAAGACAAGGGATCCATTGTGAATGTTCTAAACTATACCGAGTATCGCTACCGTACAAACTGAACCAATACCAACTAAACAACATTAGCACCTGTATTAGTATTGTCGGAACCGGTATTGGTACTCGTTTTTATGGTTTGCGATTAGTAGTGTAACGAACTGAACCAATACCGACCGATGTATCGGATTATAAGAACCCATATTGATATTAATTTTGTGGCTTTCGAGCGATGCAAAACATGTGTTGATATCCTTTTGGGATGTACGGGTCACGACCAAACCCATACCGACTGAACAACATCGGTACCGGTATCAGCATTATTGAAACTGATATCGGTATTTGATTTTATAATTTTTTTGTCGATATAAAACACATGTCGATATCCGTTTAAATATATCACGAGTTTACTTTTTGGGTTTTATTATATGTGACTAAATATAACACTCTGCAACTTTTTCTTCTATTTTGTAGTATACATTTTCCTGCGGGTGAAAGTTACTTATTTTAACACCAGTTCAGTTTTTGGTCTATTTACAAATTACTATAAAAGAAACGGATGAGATGACTCTTACTTATGATTTTTTTATTTTTTTATTTATTCGTTATAACAATTGATTATCAATCAACTAACATAGTCGAAATCATATTAAAATATAATAATAAAAAATAATATAGCATTTATTTTAGAGGGACAAAATATACTCGAAAGAGCTAAATTCGGTAGGTGAAAAAATACGGGCATTAATGTAAAACAGATTGTGACTAGTGGTTATAATCAATAGTGGTACGTACAAGTGCAGATGAAGCTCATGGAAAGTTTAATGCCCAAATTGCACAATGCTTTTTCTTTAGTTATCATATAAACAATTTTTTTTTGAAGCTTCTGACTGACAGATATAATATGGGAGTTAATATTCACACACCCCTCCTCTTTATCTCTCTCTATATATACATAGATATATATAGGGGGAGATAGAGTGAAAAAAGATGTGAGAATAAGATATAGGAGTGTGAGAATATTGAGAGCTAATATAATATGTACTTTTTATTTATTCTAACATACGTGACATGCTTATTACGCCCCAGTTACAGAACCCTTGTCATATTTATCGTGGATCTTCTTTGATTGTCGGGTTGGATCAATTATAGCCTTTTTTGATATAAAATCAAGGTGATATGATGTATTGTATAAAGAAAAATATCCCGAGTTGATCTGGGTATATGTATGTATGTGTGCAACATATATAAGATTAGAGGGTGGTAGAGAGAAACAAAGGTGAGTTGTAAGGCAGAAAAGAGGAACCCCCTTAGAACATGTGTAGTGGAAGGGGAAGATAATGCCCCCACCCTAGGGCATTTTACACTATGTGGCGGTCCAGTCAGCAAAGGGGTATTATTGGGCGTTTTCTAAAATGAGTGTAGTGGGGATGGAGCATTATTGGGCATTATTGGGGCATTAAATAAAATAAAGAAAAAACACCTAAAAATCTGATTGGATAACAAAAAGTGAGATGAAATATGATTGGACAAGGAGTATTGGGCAAGGCGTGCTTCAAACCACGCCAAGGGGGCTTTTTTTGAATTTAAAAAAAAAAAAACGCCCTATGTAATGGTAAATGGGCATTTTTTTTGAATTTAAAAAAAAAAAACACCCACTACACATGGTCTTATAAAGATTAAGTCATCATGTATTCATGTCCCTACTATATTTTGATGAAATTCAGTCTTCGTTGGGATGTCTCTTATTTTGAATGACATTTGTTGATGCAACAAATAAAAGACCAACGGTGGTAGCTGGACTGGTTAGGCAAAAGGGTTGAAGGGTTTAACTTTGCCTAACGCAGGTCGTGGGGGTCCCCCCACGTTTGCAAAACGCGGAAGGAGGTTCACTAGTTTATTGTTGTTATTTGCTGAAGATCCTTCTCTGAAATGTACTCAGATTCGGAAGTGGTAGCAAATGGAATGTGTGTGGTGGATGTGAAAAGGAGTGACTTGTATGTAAGCAAGTACTCAATGTGAATGACTAGAGATTAGAGAATCAGAGCTGGCCAGGAGATGTTTTCTGAAGTAAATGAAGTGTCAATTTATAAGAGAAGACATCTCCCGAAGTAGAATGTATTAGACTAGTAACCTTGCTTGCAGTGGAGGGCTTGCCCTTTCGGGGGTTAAAGCCTTTTGACCCCTGAATAATAGCGTGCATTGTGCAGACCTGCTTTGCTTTTGCGGCTGTGAGTTGGTGAAACGATCTCCGGATGTGACTGGCCACTGTTTCCGCATTGCTTTTCCCATCTCACAGCTTTTCAACCATTGAACCGTTTAACCATTTGAGCGTTTACACATTTAGTCATTTTATTTAGTCTTGGGCTACCCCCGTCATCAGCCCCCCAAGTCAGAGGTTTTTTGGTGATGAGCTCAAAGACTTCTGACTTTTATGTGCGTATTTTATTGCCTGAAGGTTTCAAGGGATCGTTGCTTGAAGGCTTAAATGGTTGAAGGCAGTTAATATTTGAATTTGAATTTTAAATAACTGACAATTGATTTGATTGATGTGGGGCAGTTGATAGGGTGGCGGTTTTGCAGAAGTTACTATTTGCCATTATTACCCCTATTGTAGGTTTACATTTATTTTATATTTGCAAATCTTATCCATTTCTTCATAATTCTTCCAAGTTTCTGCCATTTCCTTCCTCCTCTAAGGTTAGTTTCGGTTTCCTTTACACCTTGCATTCTTCATTTTCTGTTTTCAAAAATGGGTGCTCGTAAGGACTTAGTAAAATCTTTTTCCCGGTTAACACAAGAGGATGTAGATTTATTTTGTGTGGAATATGGTATTGATAGGAAGTTTAACCCAACTGCTCCTGCTTGTGATGTTTCTGTTGATAAACCGACCCCTGGTTCGATTGCCCTTTATTGTCGTCATTTTGAGTTTTCGAATCTTCGTTATCCCTTTTTCGTTTTTTGTTTTGAACTTGTTGGAGTATTATCGGGTTTCTTTTGGGCAAGTTCATCCGAAGGGGATGGCTAGGGTTTTGCATTTTGAGGTTTTGTGCCGAGCTCTTGGATATGATCCCTCCCTGTTACTCTTTCGCCGGTTTTTTCGTTTGGCTAAGAATGGCGATTGGTTTACTTTTGAAACGTCCAAAGTTGATTCCTGCCTTATTTCGTCCATGGTTACCACGCTTGGGGCTTGGAAGGATCGCTTTTTCTGGGTTTCCGATGCTATTCTCCCGTTTAAGATGGTGTGGAGGCAGCCGGATGCCGTTCTCAATGACCCGGAGCCCTCCGAGTCTGAATTGAATGATGTTTTTCTCAAAGCCATTCGGGAGTGCCCTTCGAGGGTTCGTCCCTTTCTTGAACATTTACTAGTTCTTTTAGGGGTTAGTAACATTTGGGGGAATGTTGATCGAGATCCGGTTCTTATGAGGAGTGGCATGGGTATGCACTTTCCTTTTTTGCCCTCTTTATGTTTTTCTTAACTTATGACTTATGTGCTGTTGCTTTTTGCAGTCATGTCTGCTTTGGATTTTATTAAGAGCGACGATACTTCTGATGTTGTATTTGGGGATGCTCCGTCTGTTCCTGGTGAGAATGTTGTGGTTAGGACTGTTGATCAAAGCTTTGAGGGCTCAGGTTATGTTAGTGCTGCCACTGTCAAGGGTTTTTCTAAGTCTAATGTTCCCAACTCTTCAACCCGCCGATCTTCTCGTCGGTTGTTGAAGGCTGGTCCTCAATCCACTTCTAGTGAACCAATGGACTTGAGTGATGATATTGAAGTTTCGGAAGATCAAGGTGGTGAAGCAGGTGCTGAGAAGGATAAGGAATTGGTTGTTCATGGTAAAAAGGTTTCAGGCAAGAAGGTTGTTGCCACTCCTGTTCAGGAATCTTCAAGCAGGGACGTTGAAGGGTTGGATCCGGAAGGGATTTATGTGCCTACTTGGTCGGTGAAGAATGATGACAGTTTCAAAGATGCTGCTGTCTGTGAGGATGCTCTGAGTCACATTGCTCCTCCTTCAGTGCACAAGACCATTGCTGGGATGGATGATCACTTGATGTTGTCCCGCATGATTTTGAGTACTTGCAACCTTGCTGCTATGCTTCCTCAAGGCATTGCCCGTTTTTGTCAAAGAATGCAGGAATATGAAGAATTCTCCAAGAAGAAGGATAAAATGAAATCCTCCATGGCTGGGATGAAAAAGGAGATAGCTAGTTTTGCCGAGAAAGAAGCAGCGTGGGAGAAGAAGGTTAGTGACTTGAAGAAGATGCATGAGATTGAGATGGGTGATTTGAAAAAGAGTTTTGAGGCTAACTTATTGAAGTTGAAAGCTGACCGGGAGACCTTGGCTGTGCAACAGAAGGCATTTGCTAAAGAGAAGGATGGTTTGAAGGCTTTGGTTGCTCAAGCTACTGGGGATAATCAGTGGTTAATTGAGCAAGGTTTCCAGCAGGTTGTTACTTACCTTCTACATTCCAAGGAGTTCAATTATGCCCTTGGTGACGTTTACACTAAGCTTCTCAACCTGGGGAAACACCAAGGCCTCATTGCTGGGTATAAGCTTCATGAATCCGGCCATCCTTTGGAGAAGTCACCACTGTTTCGTCCCGAGGCTTCCGATGTTTTTAAAGGCTCCGTTGAGCAAATGGAGAAGTTGACCTATCCTTACATCCATCAAGTTTCTGCTTGTTTTGGTAAGCCTCTTGCTGTGTTGCAGGACTTGAAACCGGAGGGTCTAAATGAAAAGGTTTGTGCTGAAATCTTGGGTTCTCTCTCAAGAAAAAGATCCTACTCGGGGGATAGTGATGATACCCTTTCCGGTCAGCTGGATGTTCCCAAGGATGCAAGTTTGGAGGCTTCAGCGGTTGGTGGTGATGGAGGTTTGAAGACTAAAAAGCTGAAGAAAACAAAGAAGGCCAAGGGCGAAGGTTCTGGAGTTTCCAAATCTGTTGATGCTTGATTCGTAGCTTTCTTAGCACTGAAAACAATTTATGTTTTGTAACGTTAACTTGAACAATATTAGGTTATTAGGAACCCTTAAGGTTCCTGTTGGTTGTGTTTAAGGCCTGTATGGCCGTTGGAACAGTGGTTAAGCTTGCAAGTTATTAGGACTTGCCCTAACTTGTGTTTGAAAGTCTTTTAGGGCTCTCTTTTATATGGATGGTATGATGTTTAACTATTTTCCTTGTGTTGTGCTTTCATACTCGTGCCCTTTTTGGTTAAGGCAATTTATTTGGCTTTAACCTTCCAAGCCTTTTGGCTGTCTGTTGGTAGGTTGAAGCCATTGAGGTGTCGAGTTGCTAATTGGGTGGCTTGAAACCTTGAAGGCTTCTTAGTCTTGTGACCCTTTTGGTTTGTATCTCTATAACTTTTTGTCTAGATCTTATTGTTCTTTTAGGTTTTCTTTGTCTTTTTGTAACTTTGTCTTTGTTGAGTTTGTGCTACCCTTATGTTTTTTATGCCTTAAAGGGTTCAGTGCTGCAGACACTTAGCCTTGGGATTTTTAACAAGAATACATAGCACCTATCCTTTTTTTCATTTCTTTGTTTTTCACTTGAATTTTTCAAGCCTCTTTGTGGATTATATTTTTAAGGCTTAGGGAACATTTGGTGTAGGCTGTTCACACCCGTCTATGAGACAATTTTATGTTTTCTTAACAAGTCTCATGGAGTTGTATTGATTTAGGAACTCACCCCTTATATAGGCGCATTCAACCCTTGAACCTATTGAGCGATGTGGCCTGGGAGCTCATCCCCTTACATGGCCCCTGCCATGGAGTTTTTTGCTAGGTTCTCAGCCTGATCTTAGGATAGAAAGACAAGTTTGATAAAACAACTTCATTCATTCAAGCAATACTTGCTTTTTACAAAAGGTATTCATAGTGTTGTTCGAAATACATTTTGATACAAACCAAACTTTTTTAAACGTGGAACCTTTTTAGGGTTTTTCCGTTCCAATGCCTTGGAAGCCTTTTGCCTTCTGAATCTGCCAACTTGTAGGATCCACCCTTGTGTGCTTCAAGGATGGTGTATGGACCCTCCCATTTTGGACCAAGCTTTCCTTGATTTTCTTTCTTGCTGGCTTCGTTGTTTCTGAGGACCAGGTCCCCTGGCTTGAAACGTTCGTTCTTGACTTTTTTGTTGTAGTAAGCCTCCATCTGTTGCTTGTATTTGGCCTCTTGAATTGCGGCTTGATCTCTTGCTTCCTCTAGGAGTTTTAAATTCAACATGGTCTCTTTTTGGTTTGTTTCGGGATCCATGTTGACAATTCTTTGGGTTACAACTCCTATCTCGGCAGGGATCACAGCTTCGGATCCAAATACCAAGCTGTAAGGTGTTTTCTTATGGCTTGTTTTTTCGGTTGTTCTAATTGCCCATAGGACACTAGGCAATTCTTCAAGCCAGTTGCTTTCGTATCTTCCCAATCTTGTCTTGATGCCTTCTACTATGCTTCTATTTGTTCTTTCAACCTGTCCGTTTGATTGCGGATAAGCCACTGAGCTAAAAACCTGATCAATTTTGTATTCCTTGCACCAAACGCTGAAAGGCTTCTCAGCAAATTGTCTTCCGTTATCAGTGACAAGTACTCCCGGCAATCCATAACGGCAAATGATGTTCTCCCAAACAAAGTCAATGACCTGTTTTCCCGTGATTTTGGTGAGTGGTTTGACCTCGGGCCACTTGGTGAAATAATCTACTGCCACCAACAAGAATTTTACCCCTCCTTTGCTTGGGGGAAATGGACCAACAATGTCCATTCCCCATTTATGGAATGGCCAAGCCGAGGTTATCGGGACTAAGTCATGCTTGGGACTTTTTGGGATCGGTGCATGAATCTGGCAAGCATCACATTTCTTCAATTCTTCGGCTGTATCGTGATGCATTGAAGGCCAGAAATATCCAAGGTTCATGAGTTTTGCAACTACCGACCTAGCTCCTAAGTGAGCTCCACATACACCTTCATGAATTTCTTTGATCAAATACTTACTTTGCTCGGGGCCGACACATCTTAACAAGGGAGCAAGGTAACCCTTTTTGTAAAGGGTTTCTCCTTGTAGTATGTATTGCCTTGCTTTGATTTCAACCCTTTTAGCTTCCGCTTGATCATTGGGTAATTCACCATTTTTAAGGAACTTTTTTATGGGAGTCATCCAGTTTGGATCTTCTTCGGTAACTACATCTTGAACTTCCAATTCATCGATTGAGGGAGCCTTCAATACTTCTACCAGTACCTTCTTGGTAAGGTGGGCAAAAGTGAGAGATGCAAGTTTACTTAAGGCATCAGCCTTTTTGTTTTGTGATGTAACGCCCCAAAATCTGAATGTTAATATTTGTCGGGTGTTCCTATATGACACGTCATGAAATAAATAACTAGGCTATTTAACCTAGTTAAGGGTAGGGTCAAAAGTATTAAATGATGAAGGTAGTGTCGGTTATGTTTTAAAAGTAAACTCGAGGGGTTAAAAGTGGATAAGATGAAAGATGATTTACTAATAAAAGAAATCAACACACAAAATAAACACACACATCGTGTGTGTTCGAGAAGGAGCCAGGAGCTCCATGAGAGCTCCACAAACCCTAATCATAAAGATCATCAAATCGGAAGGCAAGATGAAGCCTAAATCCATAACCGAGCACGGATTAATGATCACCATCACGAGGGGATCATAAGGTATGTCTTAAATCTAAGATTGGTGATCATGGGTGAAGTGGGTTATGTTCTAATCCGTGAGTTAATACGAAATTGATCATGTCTAAGGGTTAGAATCATCGTATAGAACATGGGTTATGTATGGTTTGTGTTAATTTGATGATTAGAGATGAAACCCGTTAGTTTGGGTGAAGATGATGACTAGAATCACTACCTATGTCGAAGTCTTGTTGAAAGATTGATGTATTATTGTGGGCGTGATGTATTCCTGTTAGTTAAATTGGAAGAAATGTGGTGATGAGATGTTTGATGCTTATGTGTGAATAATATATGTTGATTAGAAGTAGGATTTGTCGAGTTATGTATGAGTTTAGAAGATTTATGCATGAATTAGTTGTACGTTATGCTTAAAAGATGGTACACACATCAAGCGTATGACAAAATGTATATAGTATTGTCCGTATGGTCAATTATGATGTTACGAGTATATGATGATAAGTCAATAGTTAAATATGGTTAATAGTTGACTTCTGAAAGTCAACTAAGTATAAGTAACATGATTTGACTCGTTGTCGTAAAGGTAGGATTGTAGGAAGTCGTATGGTACATGTTATGTTGATATGCGTTATCCGTGATTATATGATGAATTACATGAATTAAATGTGAAATATGTGGTTGATATGACCGTTAACGTGTACAATTGTGTATACTAACGAGAATGTGATGGGTGACATGAAAGTATAGGAATCATGTCAAGACGGATTCAAGCGTGAAAGGCTAACGGATCAAGAGGTGGCAAAGGATCGGATACGAGCACGGACGCATAAGGTAAGTGATTTCTGTAATCACTTCTTAGTTCGATTAAGTATACGGTGTTTTAATTAACTAAACATGATGTTGGAGGTTAAATATGTGATGTAGTCTTTCGTCGTAGATGATGGGATTAAAGTTGACCAAAATGCCCTTGATGGGTATTTTGGGTAAACGATCTTAAAAGTAGTTTAGAAACAAGTTATTCGATTAGTGTAATGTTTTGGTCAAGTATGAAAGTGAGGAGTATGGTTTTGTGAGTCAGAAACGTTTTAATGCGCAATTACCCTTAACGGGTCAAAATAAGCTTATGAGCGCAAACGGGTGAAATAAGATGTAAAGTATCCGGGAATGAATCTTTTATGACAAATGTCCTTGATATTATCAATTCATATGAAGTTAAGGTCAAACAAATAAGTTATATGATAAAATTATGAACGGGTCAATTCTTGGTAAAAAGGGTAGTAATCCGAAGATTTAAAAGTCTGGGATTTTGTTAATCCGGATGTCGGATCTTAACTCCATGAGATGGAATTTTAAATTACGGACGCGTAGGAAAAAGAATCGGGTAAAACGGACCAATAACGAAGAAGTTATGACCGTTTCCGTGAAATGCGGTCGTGCTGGGAATCTGCAGCACAGCAACAGCAACATTCTGCTTATTTGAGGGCGTCGCGTGGTGCGACGGCGCGTCGCGTCGCGCGACGGGGTGTCTGTTCGGCGAAAAGTGTTCGGTTGCTCTGTTTTGGCTTGGGAACCCGTTTAAACGCATTTTAAGTTGCGTATGACTAATTTAACTTATGTTTTATGACCATTAGGGTAAACACACATGTAGATAGGTATGTATGCATGTTTGTATATCTCTATATACGTATGTAGAAATGTATGAAAGCATGTATGTACCTACGTGAGTATGTTTATAAGTATGTGAGCAAGAATAAGCGGATATGTGATGGTAGGTATGAGAGTAGGCATATATGAGTTTGGTATGATGCACGTCGGGTTGCATGTATGTAAATATGTATAATGTCATGTGTGTACTTAATGATGTTGGTATGTGTACATATAGATACGTATATAATGATGTAGATGTGTGTATATGTAAGTATGCATGTAGATTGGCATGTACGTGTGTGAGTATGTATGTAAGCAGGTATGTATGCATGTGTGTACGTATGTATATATATAGAGATAATATGTATGAAGTAGGGTATGTATATAAGTCTTTCGGTATGTTTAAGTGTTTACGATGTTTGTTCGTGTACCTGGAGTTATAAGTGTGATGCAGGAATGGCAAGGAAGTCTCACCACAGATGGTAAGACAGGATGGAAAAGCTGGGATGTAAAGAGTATAACGAAACGAGAAGTAACGAGAATAAACTTTGTATGTTTCTAATGCGTACTAATGTTATGAATTATATATGTGGTGAATGCAGGTAGTACCAGTTATGAGGATATCCAAGGATTGGAGATCGAGGATCGAGTCACAAGATAGATTGTACGGGAGTGTCGAGTACGTAATTGAGTGAAGCCAGTTTATGATTTCTTGTTGTAAATAAGTATAATAAATGTATTTATTGAGAAAAAAATTAACCCTAGAAATGAGATTAAGTGTGTCAAAGTGTTTGTAACTAAAGAAATTTTTATGGTACGAATTTCCGCTGCGACTTTAGTCAAATACGAATTAGAGTGTTATATGTGATCTAGGGATCTGTTTGATGTTGCAAGCTTGGAAGGTACTCATCAGTTCCTTGGATTTTTCTCTGTATTTTTTCATGTTGGGCTCTTTGGCTATGTAGCTGTCATTTACTTGGCTTGAGACTAGCAACGAATCTGTAAACACTTCAAGCTTTTCAACCTTCATCTCTTTAGCTATCCCTAGGCCAGCTATTAGTGCCTCGTATTCAGCCTCGTTATTGGTGGTCTGAAAATCAAAACGGAGAGCATACGTTAACTCCAACCCTTCTGGGTTGATCAAAATTAGCCGAGCCCCTGACCCTTCAACGCTTGAAGCCCCGTCGGTAAAAGGCTTCCAGGCTTCAGGGTTGGAAGGTTTAGTGGTGGTAGCGTTTACTTCAGTGGTCATTTGGCTTGGGACTTCCACAATGAAGTCAGCCAAGACTTGGGCCTTGATGGCTTTTCTTGGGACATAGGTGATGTTATGTTCACCCAGTTCTATGGCCCATTTGGCTAATCGCCCCGAGTTTTCAGGTTTTTCAAGCACACTCTTGATAGATTGGTCGGTGACCACTTGTATGGGGTGTGCTTGGAAATACCTTCGAAGCCTTCTAGCTGTCTGAACTAGGGCTAGGGCAAGTTTTTCAAGGGGAGGATATTTTGTTTCAGCTAATTTTAAAGTCTTGCTGAAGAAATAAACGGGTACCTGGGCCTTGTCTCGCTCAATGGTGAGGACTGCACTGATGGCCTCGTCAGCAATTGAGAGGTACACCGATATTAACTCCCCGGTTTTTGGTGCCGCAATATCTGGTAGGGAAGCTAGATGTTGCTTCATTTGGTTGAAAGCTTCTTCAGCTTCTTCAGTCCATTTGAAGTCCTTCTTATCTGAGCAGTTCTTGAGCGTTTTGTAGAAGGGCAGAGATCTTTCGGCCAACTTTGAGGTAAAACGCTTCAAGGCTGCAAGCTTCCCGTTTAAGCTTTCAACCTCCTTCTTAGTTTTTGGTGGTTTGGTTTCGAGGACGGCTTTCACTTTGTTAGGGTTGGCTTTGATGCTTTGTTTTCCAACAATGTGACCCAAGAATTTTCCCTCCTCGAATCCAAATGAGCATTTCTCCGGATTAAGCTTCATGTTAACCTTTCTGAGGTTCTTGAAAGTTTCTTGGATATCGTCGAGCATTTGATATTCCGTCTTGCTTTTGATCACCAAGTCGTCGACGTATGCCTCCATGTTTTTACCAATTTGGCCTGCAAAGGCTTTGTCAACGAGTCGTTGGTAGGTTGCTCCGGCATTTTTGAGACCAAAAGGCATCTTTTGATAACAAAAGATTCCTTTGTCCGTGTGAAAGGCTGTTTTTTCCTCATCCTCTTCCTTCATGAGGATTTGGTGATAACCTTTGTATGCATCAAGAAAGCATTTGAACGAGTAACCTGTGAGGGAGTCAACCTTGAGATCAATTTCCGGTAGTGGATAGCAATCCTTAGGACAAGCCTTGTTAAGATCCTTGAAATCTATGCACATCCTCCAAGAGTTGTCGGGTTTCTTGACCATAACCGAGTTTGCAACCCATGATTGGTACTTGACTTCTCGGAGAATACCGGCCGACAAAAGCTTTTCAACCTCTTGGCAGGCTGCCAGACTTCTCTCGGGTGCCAGGCTTCTTTTCTTTTGGACCACCGGCTTGACATCCGGTGGTATTCTTAACTCATGCTCGGCAATGTTCCGAGGGATCCCGGTCATATCTTCTGGACACCAAGCGAATACATCGCTGTAATGTGTTAGCAACTTTTCAAGGTACGAAAGGGTCTCTTGAGAAAGGTTTGGATTGACCCTTATTCGTTGTTCAGGGTACTTAGGGTTTATGACCAACCTTTGCCTGTCTTCTTCACTGTTTGAGTTTTCACCTTCAACCATGTAAGCTTCCTGAGAGGGTTGAAGGGTTGCTATGCCCCTCTCGGTAGGAAATTTGACTGTGCCATGGCCAACAGACACGGCCATGTAAAACGCACACTGTCCTGGTCTTCCGATGATCACGTCATAGCTTGAGGGGATGTTGATAACCACAAAGGTGAGTGGTTGGATTCTTTCTTTTAAACCTTCGCTGAAACGAACATTAAGTGTCAGTTGCCCTAAAGGCTTGAGGGGTATGTCGGTGATACCTTTTATAGAGGTTCCAGAGGGTTGAAGCCTTGAACGTTCTTCATTACTCAAACGGTTGAAGAATTTCTCGAACATGATCTCAGTGGCTGCCCCAGTATCTATGTATGGCCTACATGTTTACAGCTTTCCCACGGTAGCTTCTACCACGAGAGGGCTAGAGAGAGGGTCTTTCTCCGTTGGGGGGAAGCAGACACACTGAAGCTCCCAAGCTTCCAACCGCTGTCTTTTATGAGGAACCCTTCCATCGAAATCCACCATATTGACTTCCTTACCCTTTCCTTCAGCCATTTTGTCCCGGACTCCCTTTACCAAATGAGCGAGTTCTTCGGACTTAACAGCCTCTTCTATTCTTTTCTTGAGTTGGAAGCAATCATTGGTGTGGTGACCTTTTTCTTCGTGAAACTCACAGTATTGGGTGGAGTTCTCGTTTTTCCTGCTTTTGGGGAGAGGCCTAGGAGGCCGAAAGTTTTGTTTAACTTCTTCTGTTGCAAGGATTTCTTGAGGGGTCTTTGTGAGGGGTGTGAAACTTATGCCTTTTTCCCTGCTTGAAGGGTTCCGACCTTCAGACCTTCGGGGGTCTGAACCCTTTGACCGCCTGTCATAGGAGTTGAAGTTCCCCCTTTTTCTAGCCGGGCTATTGCTTCGCCAGCCGGATCCTCTTTTTCATTGTTCTTTAATGTCTACTGCCTCCTCTCCCCGGATGTGAGCTTCAGCCCTTTCGAGGGCTTCTTCCAAGGTCTTGGGTAGGGATTTGTTGAAATCTCTTGTGAGGTATTTAGAGGTGATGGCATTCATGAAACCAGCAACTCTCATTTTCTCGTCGGCCCCTACATAAGTCAGACCTTCCTTCTTGTATCGTTCAATGAAAGCACGAAGGCTTTCATCATCACGTGGTTTTATCTGAAAGATCACTGTTGTGTCTTTGACATATCGCCTTTGTTGGGAGAAATTGGCCAGGAAACCCTTGCTAAGATCGTCAAAGCTTCAAACGCTTTGAGCAGGTAAGTCGTTAAACCAGATTCTGGCGGATCCAACAAGAGTTTGCATGAACATTAAGCAACATTCAGCGTTTGACCATTTTTCTATCCTTGCCGCACCGGTGAAGATCTGAAGATGGTCCTCAGGATCTTCAGTCCCATCATACGTCCTGATGTGGGGTGTCATCTTGATCTTTGCTTGGAAATCATAATCGGCTATCTGTCTCGAAAAGCACGAGAGATTACTTGGCTTGTATGGTTTAGCCAAGTCTTCTTCAGCCCTTGCATCCACATTATTGCCATTGCCGTTATTTCCCTGACTGGCTAGCACTTGATTAATGAAGTGTTGCCACGGGAAGTTGGCCATCATCTGGGTCATCATGTTGGGCATGAGGTTGAAGCCTTGAAGGCTTCCTGGGCCAACTGAGCAGTTGATCCTGAGGGGAGCGCTCATAACAGCACTTCGTGCTAAAGGGAGCACGAACAGAGCTTGCTCCCACGTGGTTGTTATAGATGCTGGATAGCTTGTTGCTGGGGATTGTAGGAGCTGGTCAAGAGTCAGCTCATGTCCCAAAGGAGCACCACTAGTAGTTGGTTGGGAAGAGAAGATAGGATGCACCGTAGGATTTGTCATAGTGGACAGATAAGGGTGAGGGTTTGCAGGATTACTGGGACCAGCCTCACCTCTTGTTGTAAAAGGAGGGGGAGGTGGTCCGGGAGACAGCGTTGGTTCAGGTTCATCATAGTCTAAACGGATTCTCACCCCTTTTTCTCTTTCTTTACTTACATGTTGGTTGAGAAGGGACCTCAACTCAAGGAAATTGTTGGCAACCCCTTCGGGGGTGAGTTCAACACGTGCTGGGGCGTCAGAGAAACCGATATTGGGAGATGGAACCCCGGATCTGGACGGGGTTGGTGTGTTGAAGGTGAGGAACTCGGGTGTGCTCCCCAGAGTTGAGAAAGAAGTTGGTATAGCCACGTGCGCTTGGCTACTACCCGGAGTAGAAGTGTTTGGAATCTGATTTACTTCTTCCGGGGATCCACTTTCAGACATGGTGATTTTAAGCGAAGAGAGCTACACTACTAGGTCTTTTTGAGAAGAAATAGCGACGTAGCCCCACGGTGGGCGCCAACTTGTTGATGCAACAAATATAAGACCAACGGTGGTAGCTGGACTGGTTAGGCAAAAGGGTTGAAGGGTTTAACTTTGCCTAACGCAGGTCGTGGGGTCCCCCCACGTTTGAAAAACGCGGAAGGAGGTTCACTAGTTTATTGTTGTTATTTGCTGAAGATCCTTCTCTGAAATGTACTCGGATTCAGAAGTGGTAGCAAACGGAATGTGTGTGGTGGATGTGAAAAGGAGTGACTTGTATGTAAGCAAGTACTCAATGTGAATGACCAGAGATTAGAGAATCAGAGCTGGCCAGGAGATGTTTTCTGAAGTAAATGAAGTGTCAATTTATAAGAGAAGACATCTCCCGAAGTAGAATGTATTAGACTAGTAACCTTGCTTGCAGTGGAGGGCTTGCCCTTTCGGGGGTTAAAGCCTTTTGACCCCTGGATAATAGCGTGCATTGTGCAGACCTGCTTTGCTTTTGCGGCTGTGAGTTGGTGAAGCGATCTCCGGATGTGACTGGCCACTGTTTCCGCATTGCTTTTCCCATCTCACGGCTTTTCAACCATTGAACCGTTTAACCATTTGAGCGTTTACACATTTAGTCATTTTATTTAGTCTTGGGCTACCCCCGTCATCAACATTGATTTTGATATATATATGTAGGGGCGGATTAAGGGGTTTTTTGGGGTTCCCAGGAACCCCCTCGGTTCGGAAAAAATAGAAAAAAATAGCGGAAACCTTATATGATTTGGAAAAAAATAGTGAGAATTAATGAAAATCTACCAAAAGGCATCCCCTAGAAAAATTTCCTGGATCTGCCACAGTATATATGTTAATGCTTTAGAGACTATGTTGTTCAAAACATTATATCACATGTCTAAGCTATCTTGGTAATGCATGCTCTAAAACATAAGATCTATAATTTGTTTTATATAACGAGTGCCAATAGATCAAAACATAAAGGGTAAGTTGGGAGGAGTGGTGTTCGTTTGTAAATATGTAATTTGTTTTGTTGTTGTGTTTGGCCGGCCCGGTTTGGGTCGGTTTCTCTGTTAATGAAGTTTACTTTTCAAAAAAAAAAAAAGAAGTGAGAATTAGAGAGGCATCCAAATAATGAAATCTATCTGAAATCATGAAATGTGGATAACTCAGGGGCTGTTTGTTTGGGTCTGAATGGAGCCATTAAGAGGCATGGCTCTGAATCGCTCAAACATGGAGCTGTTTGGTTGATGTGTGTAAAATGCAACATATAAATTACATCAAATAAGGCATAAAACTAACCCTTTTTAAGTACTAATATTGGAAAAAGAGTGTTTTTGTCTTCCTTTTGTATTTTCAGGATTAAATGAGCTCAAAAACACAAAAGAAGCAAAAAGACAGCTAATTCCAACATAAATACAAGGAAAGGAACATTAGTGGACTGCCCGACCCCTCAACGGCACCTTCCAAAGCAAAATAGAGAAGTCAGAAGGCTGAACACGGGCCGTGCTCAGCCAGCACGGGGCCGTGCCCAAGAAGCAGCAGAAAAGACAAACCTATTGAAGCTTCTATTGCCCACCACGGGGCCGTGCCCAGCGGACACGGGGGCGTGGCGAAAGTACAGCAGGCGCGTTAATTGTAATTGCGAATTACAATTAATGAGGAGAGAGAGTGTCAGACGGGCACGGGGCCGTGCCCAGCGGACACGGGGCCGTGCCCAGCTTTCTGTTCAGCCTATAAATAGGAGTGCTTGGATTCATTTCAACTCATCCCTTGGCACACCACCTCTCTCACACTTCATCCACCACCCACCACCATCATCCACCACCATCATCCACCACCATCATCCATTGTCCATCGTAGAGTGTGTGAGTCGTCTCGGGATCCAAGATTGATCGTAAGAGTTCTTGACAATCAAGGCCATGTTTGCCTAAGTCTCTTACATCACTTGGTGAAGACAAAGTGTCTAGTATAATACTTTTTATTTCTAATCTTTTGCACTTTTTATTTGGTTTTGTATTAATGACTTTAATAACTAGTTACTTATGTTGAAGGTGATCTTTCCTTATCGTTTGTCCGTGGTGTCTTGGCATTATTTTACTGTCTATATAAAATAAAGGATTTTCACAATTCATATCTCCACAGTCTATATGGAGGTATGTTGGCTACCTGGTCGGGGGTTAAGGGAACGGTTTGGTTAAGGTCTTGCCATTGTTCAGCGTTTAGAGGTCCTGCAATGGACCTGGGTCAAATTTAGTAGGACCTCCTTCAATACTTCACGGTATTGGATGGCGGGGGTCCAAACTCTTTGACCCCCTCATAAGTTAACTACTATTAATACTATAACCCGGCTATTTAGGACTGTATCCCTGCTGACTCAGACTACTTAGCCGAGGGTAACGTCACCGCCAAAAGTGGGGCCTACCACAATACTGCATTAATAACTTAATTCATTATCTTCCAATAATCCACCCTTTTAGGATTGTATCCTTGCTGACTCAAACTACTGGGGTGAGGGTAACGTCACCTTCAAAAGAGGGGCCTACTACAATAACTAAGATAATCTCTTAATTATGTGCAAAAGTGCGGAAATAATCAAAGGTTATACTAGATACGTGTCGGAACCAAGTGATTCATCTTGTCTATCTGTTTTTCTTTTATTTTTATTTTTCAGCATTTTAGTTAGTTTTTATTTTTCTTAGCTTAAAACATTTTTTCTAACTTTTTATTTTGATTAGACGTTGAGGATAAACCGGTACTAAAAGCTCTTGTGTCCTTGGACGACCTCGGTATCTTACCAACACTATACTACGCTCAACGATGGGTGCACTTGCCCATATGTGTGTTTAGTGTTAGTGAAATATCGTGTTTTATAAATTTAAAACTTGGCTAAAATAAGTGTTAAAAAGGGCTTAAAATATACACCTAATATATATAACACTTCACACGCATCAAGTTTTTGGCGCCGTTGCCGGGGACACAAGGATTTTAAGAAAGTTAGGAATCAACGGCCTAATCATCTTTTATTTTTCTTTTTTATTTTTTAGGATTTTCTTAGTTTTTCAGCTTCTGCAGAGCTCAGCACGGGCCGTGCCCACTGAACACGCCCCCGTGCTCAATCATTGGAACTGGCAATCCTGTTTTACGTCAGACAGTAAGCTGAAGACGGGGCCGTGCTCACTCAACACGCCCCCGTGCCCAAGATTCACTTACTGAAAACATAACCGTTAGATCCTGGCGGTTGGTAATTTCTGACACAAACATGAGTGATAGTAATTGTTTTTACTTTCGGCACTCTTATGGTACGTGGTGTCAATTATGTGGTGGCAAACATGAAGAAGTAAAATGCTACTTTCTAAATTATAGGCCCCACTACATGGACCCACCGACTTCTTACAACCTTAAGAGGGGCGAAAGTAAAAACAAGCACTATTTCTCCCTCGAATGCGCCCAGCCAGATATTCTAGGGGAAATGCTCCTTGACGAGTTATTTCACCTAGAAAAGCTAATTCTGAATTGGTTAAAAGAGCTTAGGAAAGATTTTATTAATCCACCCCAAGACGATGACCATGACGAAATGCTGGAACCGCATTCCAACAACCTCGTTGCTCCCGAAAATACCTTAGTACTTAGCAGAGACTTGGACGATAGTCGTCCCTGTGTCGATTGTGCCGTGAAGGACTCTCCATCGACTTCGTTCGATGCATACATAGACCTGAGCGATTCGGCATACACCTTCTTTAACGAGAGCCCGGGAAAGGGTTGGACTTGTCCACCTAAAATGAAAATAGGAATCACCCTCACCGACAACCTTTTGCGTTCTCGCCTTAGTCTAGGACAATTAAGGTATCTTAGGCACTTTGGGGTTGTTCCAACCAGTAAGGAACCACCCGATTTCAAAGAGACCCTTAGAAGTAGCAAAACTCCATAAAGCAGCCTCCAGACACGGGGCCGTGTCCAGGTCAACACGCCCCCGTGCTCACCAAAAAGATTCTCTGCTGATTTGGTCAGAATACGGACAAAATGTGTCAGGATTTCCTCTGAACACGGGGCCGTGTCCAGTCAACACGGGGCCGTGTCCACTGCACTGTCGTTTTCTTTAAATGCAGCCTGATTCCTGCTCATTTTTTACCCCTTCAATTGACAGAGATTCCTGGGATTTTCACTCATACCATCCTAGGTAAGTGCTAAAAGAAGGTTCCAAAGGAACCTCTTGTCCCTTCCACTTTTACTCATTTCCTCCTTTTTCAAAATTTCCTCCATGGAAGCTTGGAAATCCCTTGATTCCAACCCTCTATGTGAAGTTTGTAAGATTATTTGCTAAGGATCCTTGTTTAAAGTTAGTTGTATAACTTTATTTTAAATTATCTAAGCCTAAAAACTAGCTAAAAATCATGAGAATAATTTAAAACTCCAAGACTCCTTAACATAAAATCCTGCAGACAAATGGACACGGGGCCGTGCTCAGCGAGCACAGGGCCGTGTCCGGAGATCTGTTTTGTAAAAATTTAGCTTTCTTCGGTTTCCTTCGCAGAAAATGGCAAGCAGAACAAGCGGATCATCTTCAAGAAGTAACCGACAAGGGAGGAGATCTTCAACAGCAGAAGACTCTCTTGTAAACTATGTTTACTCTCTAAGGGAGGCTATTGATGAAATGACGGGAGTGGAAGAAGCATTGGTCGACCGTATCAACCATCTTACAGTGGGGCT
Source organism: Helianthus tuberosus (assembly GCA_030545235.1). Taxonomy (NCBI): domain Eukaryota; kingdom Viridiplantae; phylum Streptophyta; class Magnoliopsida; order Asterales; family Asteraceae; genus Helianthus; species Helianthus tuberosus. The sequence continues at coordinate 50,495,715 of CM060410.1, read as the reverse complement.
GGAGGGCTGTCTCCATGAAGTAAACCTCGTGCACCAGAGGTTGAACCTTCTCGCCTCCCCGCCTTTGGTACCTATAATAACCCAAAGGGCGTGGAACGTGGTACCCGAAGTTGTCATTCCAGCCGAATGGTACGCCATGCACCAAGAGCCTCCGCGAAGAGTGGTGCAAGGAGTCCCGGTGAATGTTCCCCCTCAACCACCAGCTGCGGAGGAAAATGAAGCCGCATTCTTCCTTCCTAGGGAAATCGAAGAATGGCTTTAAACAACGTTTAGGGAAGAAATCATTCGGCTAAAAGTCCTACTATATCGGGAAATTATTCTCGAATTTTTCTTAAAATAGTAGAACTTCTTATGATAACCTCGTGTACCTGCTGACCTATTTAGTTAAGTTTTAATTTTATCTTAATTTAGGATTATGTAAGTTCTCTCTATGATGAAATGAAATGATGGTTTTAAGGTTTAGATGGTTTGTAATGAATAAAACACACTCATGGTGGTAAAGGATGAAAAGGGGAACGAGAAAAATGAACTCATGCACAAGAACGAGGCGACCCGACAATTCTCTCCATTTCAGAAGGTTCAACACGGGCCGTGCCCAACCAACACGGCCCCGTGCTGAACCCCCTGCAGAAAACGCCCAGTTCAGGTAACTGGACACGGGCCGTGTTCACCCAACACGCCCCCGTGTCCAGACTTCTGTTTCTCTTGTTTTAATTTTGTTACTGGCAATTGAACACGGGGCCGTGCCCGGATAACACGGGGCCGTGTTCAACGCCCAGTAACACAAATTTTTGCTTTTTAACATTATTTTACACATCTAATCAACCTAAAAATTTATTTTTGGGACACATTGAGGACAATGTGTAATTTAAGTGTGGGGGGATGCTAAAACCTTGAATTTTGCAAGTCCTAAATACAAGCCTTACACAAAACTCTATTGGAACCGCTAATCACCCCAAATTTTTTCAAAAATTTCAATTTTTTTTACTTGTCTAGGTTTAACTCGGGAAATTCAAGTTCTCAAAAAGGTTATATTTTTACAAATTTACAACCGATAGCGTAGTGATAAAAAGAACCAACATAAGAAAATTATGAAAAGGCATGGCAAACTTAGTTAAAATTTGATTATATATACTTGATCACATAAAAACCCATTCCCACAAAAGTGAGTTTTGAGCCTTTATTGAGCACAATTACATATCATTAAAACTAAATGCTCATTTTTCGTTTCTTGTGTGAATAGCCGCTTGGTTCTTACGACGCTAGAACTTGCCATGACGATACATTCCCGGTCCTTATCAACTTAAACCCGAGTAAGTAAATGATGGAGGCATTAGGACTAACCCCTTTTTATTTCCACACCATTATTTTTCTTTTTCTTTTACCACCTACCCAAAAATCCCCCTAGTTAACCCCTTTGAGCCTAAACCTTTTCATTTCATCACCCAAACCAAAAACCCTTTTACCCACCAAAACCTTTTTTATTTTTAACCCTTTGTTTTAGTAACAAGTTCGGTTATTCGTATGAAAAAAAAAATGTTTTGATGATGAAGCAAAAAGAAAATAAACAAACAAGTTAGTCAAAAATAACTTTGTTTGAATAAAAGCTTCATCAAAATAAAAAGTTGCAAAAATAGAGAATCTTACGAAAACCGACACTTGTTACGCTTTTCGCCCTTTTTCTACTAACCACTAACCCAACCACCTACCTTTAACCCAAGCCTAACCCTTAACCCACAAAGTCCTCTTGATATTTACAAAGGTATAAAAGTTAAAAAGGAGGAGGATTGATTGCTTGGCAAGCCTATGGTAGGAATAAGTTCCACGCCGCTCTCGAGTGATTCACTAAAAATACACCTTCGGCCGAGTGTGAGTGATTTCTCCCGTGAGGTATGTGAACTTGTATATAAATGGAATTTTAAAAAGGCATGTTATGCCCAAATAAGTAATTTCTCCTATGAAACTTTCTAAATAAATCATTACGAATAGGATTGTAAATAAATAAAGATAAAACCCAAAAAGACCTTGGATTCCCGACACTCTACGACAAGCCCAAAAACCTTCTCTTCTACCTATTCCATTTGGGAGTGTAAGCCACATATTAAAGAGTTTTGCTTGAGGACAAGCAAAAGTTCAAGTGTGGGGGTATTTGATGTGTGTAAAATGCAACATATAAATTACATCAAATAAGGCATAAAACTAACCCTTTTTAAGTACTAATATTGGAAAAAGAGTGTTTTTGTCTTCCTTTTGTATTTTCAGGATTAAATGAGCTCAAAAACACAAAAGAAGCAAAAAGACAGCTAATTCCAACATAAATACAAGGAAAGGAACATTAGTGGACTGCCCGACCCCTCAACGGCACCTTCCAAAGCAAAATAGAGAAGTCAGAAGACTGAACACGGGCCGTGCTCAGCCAGCACGGGGCCGTGCCCAAGAAGCAGCAGAAAAGACAAACCTATAGAAGCTTCTATTGCCCACCACGGGGCCGTGCTCAGCGGACACGGGGGCGTGGCGAAAGTACAGCAGGCGCATTAATTGTAATTGCGAATTACAATTAATGAGGAGAGAGAGTGTCAGACGGGCACGGGGCCGTGCCCAGCGGACACGGGGCCGTGCCCAGCTCTCTGTTCAGCCTATAAATAGGAGTGCTTGGATTCATTTCAACTCATCCCTTGGCACACCACCTCTCTCACACTTCATCCACCACCCACCACCATCATCCACCACCATCATCCATTGTCCATCGTAGAGTGTGTGAGTCGTCTCGGGATCCAAGATTGATCGTAAGAGTTCTTGACAATCAAGGCCATGTTTGCCTAAGTCTCTTACATCACTTGGTGAAGACAAAGTGTCTAGTATAATACTTTTTATTTCTAATCTTTTGCACTTTTTATTTGGTTTTGTATTAATGACTTTAATAACTAGTTACTTATGTTGAAGGTGTTGTTTCCTTATCGTTTGTCCGTGGTGTCTTGGCATTATTTTACTGTCTATATAAAATAAAGGATTTTCACCATTCATATCTCCACGGTCTATATGGAGGTATGTTGGCTACCTGGTCGGGGGTTAAGGGAACGGTTTGGTAAAGGTCTTGCCATTGTTCAGCGTTTAGAGGTCCTGCAATGGACCTGGGTCAAATTTAGTAGGACCTCCTTCAATACTTCACAGTATTGGATGGCGGGGGTCCAAACTCTTTGACCCCCTCATAAGTTAACTACTATTAATACTATAACCCGACTATTTAGGACTGTATCCCTGCTGACTCAGACTACTTAGCCGAGGGTAACGTCACCGCCAAAAGCGGGGCCTACCACAATACTGCATTAATAACTTAATTCATTATCTTCCAATAATCCACCCTTTTAGGATTGTATCCTTGCTGACTCAAACTACTGGGGTGAGGGCAACGTCACCTTCAAAAGAGGGGCCTACTACAATAACTAAGATAATCTCTTAATTATGTGCAAAAGTGCGGAAATAATCAAAGGTTATACTAGATAAGAGTCGGAACCAAGTGATTCATCTTGTCTATCTGTTTTTCTTTTATTTTTATTTTTCAGCATTTTAGTTAGTTTTTATTTTTCTTAGCTTAAAACATTTTTTCTAACTTTTTATTTTGATTAGACGTTGAGGATAAACCGGTACTAAAAGCTCTTGTGTCCTTGGACGACCTCGGTATCTTACCAACACTATACTACGCTCAACGATGGGTGCACTTGCCCATATGTGTGTTTAGTGTTAGTGAAATATCGTGTTTTATAAATTTAAAACTTGGCTAAAATAAGTGTTAAAAAGGGCTTAAAATATACACCTAATATATATAACACTTCACACGCATCATTGGTTCAGCAAATAACAACATCTGAATGAAACCATTCAGATCTGAATGGTTCAGCACCTTTTGAGATCTGAATAAAACTTGTTACAACTATACCCTTATGCCCTAACCTCATTTCTTCCACTGAAGCCGCACTTCTTCCTCATCTTCTACCACCGCCTACCTCATCCACTCTGCAGCGCCTCCCCCTCAATCGGAGGTCCACAGCCGAGCTTCTTCCACATTCTACCTCCTCCTCTCTGCTGCGCCCTCCCCCTCAATCGGAGGTGCACAGCCGACCTTCTTCCACCGGCGACCTTCTTCCACTCTGCAGCGTTGTTCTCCACCGTCGGACCTATCCCATCATTCGCCGCCGTATGTATTCTTCATTTTTCCTCTCATACTATTTATTATACACTTTGAATTCTCTGATTTCGTTTCTCTAATACTTCACTGCTATTTATATTCCAACCCGATGTTTCGTACTTCCAAAGTTAGGGTTCGTGGTCATTGGTTAGTTTCTGTGTTGGAAATTTGTATATAGTTTGTGTTGAAGGTTTAATTGCTGATAAGAGTAAATTGAGTAGTTTAAATGGACATTTTTGAAGCTGTATATTTGATATATCAGAGGGGTAAAAATGTCATTTTACACCGTCATTCAGAGGTGCAACCAAACAGCACTTTACTGGTTCAGCACTTATTGGTTCAGAGCATGTTAACTATTCAGACCTCTTATTCATTCAGCACTTATTGATTCAGATGTTGCCAAACAGCCCCTCAATTCCCAGCTTTGTTTCAACTTGCAAGAAGAAAGAAAGTATTGGTAAAAGACTTTTATCGGGAAATGAACGGGGGACGTATATGGGTCTGGTCGTGGGATAGGACACCGAGTAGTGATCTCAAGAAACAGGAGATGGAAAACCTAAACGGGTTATTGCATAACAAACAGCTAACGGAAACTAGTGATGTATGGTATTGGAAAGATTCGGAGCAGAAGGTTTTCACGGTAAAAGACGTCCGCAAGTCTCTAAGTTCAGCTTTAGACCTCAACGTGACGGCCGATGATTTCGTTTGGAATAGTTGGGCTACAAGTAAAAGCATTATGTTTGTATGGAGGGCATTATCAGACAAAATACCATCGGCGGTGGCTTTAAGATATAGAGGTGTAAACCTACCGGACGTCACTTGCAAAATCTGCGGTGCAGCGGATGAAACAGCGGATCATATTCTTTTAAAATGTAACTTTGCAACAAGAGTTTGGGAGATGGTAACCAATTGGGTCAAAATTCCAATGGTCAACACAGATGGGAATGTGAAAGACTTGCTAAAGGATTTGAATGAAATCCATAGAAATGGAAAAACAAAGAAAGTTATTCATGCAATTGCAATACAGACGATGTGGACCTTACGGAGAGTAAGAAATGACAAGGTTTTTAAAGGAAAAAAAAACACGGGCCTATACAAACAGCGGTGGAGGATATAAAGGAAATCTCTTACCAAAGGTTGAAGATGAAATCTAAATTCAGTAGCATTACGCAACAAGAATGGTGGGATTTTAACGTAACAATGTAATTTTATTTTCCTGTTCTTTTTGTACTTGTATGGATTCCCCAGCTTCTGGCTGGGGGTCAGTTTTTAAGTTTGATCAATGAAGCGTTTCGTTTGTCATTCAAAAAAAATGAAAGAGTAAACTGCAATTTTACCCCCTGAGGTTAGGGGTCATTGGCATGTCTACCCCCCCTAAGGAAATAATTGCAATTTTACCCCCCACTGTTCACTGTTATGTCGCAACCTTACCCCCTGTTAACAGTCAACAATAGTTTGACCCTTATAGGTGAGGGTATTTTGGTAATCTTACCCCATATTTATTATTATTATTATTATTATTATTCAAAACCATTAAATCGTTAAAACTAAACTGTGAACAACATCCCCATCAATAACTTGATCTGTTTCCTCAAAAACCATCGGAACCTACATATTCTTGCAGCAGTTCATTCTTCATATTCAAAACACCCAGGTGAGAGTAATAGTTCATTCTTGCTACAAGAAAGAAGCACACAAGTTCATCATCATCAACAGCAGTTCATTCTTGGTTAAACGATTAAACAAGTTCATCATCATCATCAGCAGCAACAGTTCATTCTTCATATTCAAAACATCCCCATCAATGGCGTAATATCAAATCCCAAATTCTTGCAATCTTGCGTGCTCAAAATAAACCCCAAAATGAGATTCTAACCATTTGATTATTGCTACAAGAAAGAAGCACACAAACGCAGTGATTATTGCTACAAGAAAGAAGCACACAAACCCTAGCCACCACTCCAACTTCTACATCATCTAATAACCCAGATCTGGAATAGGAACCACTGTAGGCGGCTAGGGTTAGGGTTTGGAATAGGAAGGAGGTGGTGGCTGAGTTGATGGTGGCGGTGGTCAGAAGAGGAGAAGGCGGTGGTGGTGGAGTTGATGGTGGCGGTGGTCAAGGCCACAGAGGTGTGAACGGCGTTGGCGGAGGTGAGCAAGGGGCGGAGGTGAGTGTGAGAGAGAGAGAGAGTGGTGGGATGATGGTGGCGGTGGTCAGAAGAGGAGAAGGAGGTGGTGGTGATGAACTGATGATGATGATGATGAACCTGATGATGATGATGAACTTGTTTCGTTGATTTTGTGATTTGTGTTGTGGATCTGGATTTGTTGTTGTTGTTAGGGCACTTAGGGTTTGATGATTTGTGTAAATTTGATGTTGAATGAATTATGAGAGTAATTGTTTGTAGGTGATTTGTGGATCTAGCTTCCAACACCCAGAATGAACTGATGATGATGATGAAGAAGAATGAGCTGATGATGATGATGAACTTGATTCTTGATTTTTTATATAATTTTAATAAGACAGGGGCAAAAACGACTTTTCACACATTATAACAGTCAAAACAAACGTTGACTTGACAGAATCTGTTAACAGGGGGTAAGGTTGCGACATAACAGTGAACAGTGGGGGGTAAAATTGCAATTATTTCCTTAGGGGGGTAGACATGCCAATGACCCCTAACCTCAGGGGGTAAAATTGCAGTTTACTCAAAATGAAATGTGGATAACTCAACCAAATAATGATAAAGCATTTAGTAAGCCATGCCATTATAATAGTAACATACTTGCAACATTCAACATCATCTAACTTAAATGATATTAACATCAAATATCACTTTTCTCACATTTTTATTAGAAGCTGTGTACTTTTATGCAAAGCATAATAAATTAACGTAACAATAATTACTGAATTTGTTATTATGACTTATTGGAAACCATTGTACCAACCTGGTGGTCCTATTTGGAGTCATCCTTGTGTTTCTTTCCCAACAATAATGCAAACAAAATGAGCCAGAATCTCTTTTTTTTCTGAAACAAGAGGGCAGTATGGTAAACTAGAGAACCATGTGGGGGCAAAGTTAGCAGAAGTATGCAAGTAAAAGGGTGAATATTATTTTAAAGAGTTATTACGTTATTCGTCTATATGGTTTGTCAAAAATCACTATTTCAATCCATTCGTTTAAAACTTGCCAAAACAATCCATATAGTTTCACTTTCGTAACTATTACAGTCCACCCACAGTAACGCCATCAAGTTATTCTGTTAGTTTATTTGAAATGACCATAATGCCTCTATTATTAAAATTAAATTTAAAATAAATAAAGAGTTAGTTACGTTTTTTTGTCCTTGTGGTTTGTTAAGAATAATCATTACAGTCAATTAGTTCTAAAATTGGCCAAAACAATACCGGTATCCTTCACTTTACTTTTCACCCTCCCCACTTCTTCAGATTCGGCCACCTAATTTTCCCCATCACAATCGACGTCAATAGGAAAACTTGAGGCCTACTTGAAATACTTGAGTGGTGGAGATGAATTATGGTGGAGATGAATTATGGTAAAATTCATAGGTGGAAAAGGAGTTGGCCGATGATTTGTTTGAAGAGAATGGCTATGGGGTGTGGGGTTAGGGATAGGGGTAGGGTTGGGTGGTAGTTTGATGACGGTGGCGGGCATAATGGGTGGTGGAGGTGGTCATCGTTCTATGTGTGTGGTGGTGGGAGATGTTGAAGATGGATGAAGTGGAGAAGGTGTGGAGCCGGAGCAGGTGATCTTCCGGTTTTGAGAAAAAAGGTAGAGCGAAGAGTAGAGTAAAGTAAAGGATATTAGATAGATGAAGCTGTTTTTCGCCATTGTTGGTGAGTTGAAAAATTGTGAAAGCATTGTTACTGTTTTGACAATTTTTAGAACTAATGGACTGTAATGGTTATTTTAACGAACCACAGGGACAAAAACGTAACTAACTCTATTTTATTTTAATTTTAATAACCTGAACATTGTGGTCATTTCAAATAAACTAACAGAATATATTGATGACGTTAGTGAAGGTTGATTGTAATAGTTACGGAATTGAAACTATAGAGACTGTTTTGACAATTTTTAAACTGATGGATTGAAATTGTAATTTTTGAAAAAAAGATACGAACAAAAAACGACGTAAATAACTCTATTCTAATGGAGGACAGAAAATGGAGACTAGCTATTGGATTTTGTAATATTTTTTTGCCACGATTATTAAATACTTATTCACTCATTGAAGGACATTTTAACAAGACAAAAGAGATGCATTAAATGCAAAAGTTTTATTGTTTATAAAAACAGTACTTATGAACTATTTCACGAGAGTTGTTGTCGCCCCTTAGTCGAGATCATTATTTGAAAACAACACAATCAATTTTTTGAATATTGAACCGGGTCTTTCTTTGAACCGAATTTCTGATTCACTTTTGAATCGAACTCGGAAATATGAATCTCAATTTTTGAATATTGAAACCGGGTCATTCTTTAACACGGCTCAACGTGCATGTGTAGTTCAACGTTTTTACGTCGTTTATTTTTTCCCGTTTAACAGGTTCGTTACAACGCGCGAGGTCCTAAATCGACTTAATTATTATTTTCTATGTTTTACGTTAGAGTATAATTTCTTTGCATTAACACATCATAACTTTAGTATTGGTTGTCGCTGGCGGTGATGTGGCATTAGTGCCAAGACCTCCCCCTTCCTCACGTAGGTGTTTAAAGACTTTGGCTTTTTCAATAGACAGCCACCTCATTTATTATAATATATCTTATTAATTAATAATGAAATTTGTAGTTTATTATACGTTTTTGTGTATTTATAATGTTATATAATCTCTATACTAATAAATAAAAATAAAGTACACATGGATGATTTTTAGGTTTTCTTCTTTAATTATTGACACTTGTCATTTATTAGGACTATTTTTGCCATGTGTCATGTTGTGAGTATTCCTACATTTTATTAACTATTTTATTTATTCTTGATTAATAATAATAATAATAACTAATAATTAATAATTGATGGTTGATTGATTGATTTAATTGATTTTAAAATTTTAGTAACAAATGTTTTTTCTTCAAAAAATTTAGGTATTTTGTAAACGTGGTCAACATTATGCATTTACTGCAAGGAAATTATAAATCAGTTGTAATTACCTAAATTCAATTATGCATATCTTTAAATGCGTATCTCAAGGTATTATGATGCATGCAAGTATTGTAGTAACGCTCTTAGTTGAAAAATCATTAGTTCATTACAATTTTGATCACTTAAGTGTGAGTTATTGGGTTCAAGTCTTACAGCAAACAAGATATTCGTTGTTAAAAAAAACATATGTAGAGTTTTTTTTTTCAAAAGGGTGTAGTGATTTGGTGGCGATAACCACGGAGTCCCCATATTTAACAACGAAGAAGATAGGATGGTTAGGGGATTTTTTAGTATTTCTTTATTTTTTTTTTATAAAAGAACCAATTTTGATAAATACTTTAGAAACAAGTCATTTTGGTAAATAATTTTGTCAACTACACCCTTTTAAAAAAACAAAACTTCGTCAAATGTACACCAAAAGTTGTATAGTTTAACTCGGTAATATTATAGGTATACTTGAGACTAATAAAATAATTAAAAAAATACAAATGAGGTGCTTGAAAAATAGCTGAAGGTATACTTTTAAACTTCTTTTAAAATTTTATTTAATTGTTTTTCAAAGATATACTTTTAGATACATACTTTATAAGTAAAAAAGTTTTTTTTTACATGGAGGTTATAAAAGATTGCTTCTTGATGAGTTTAGTCAGCTATATATTGCATTTTATATAAATATATGTAGGCATTTAAATTTTATGATATATTATTATATCTTTTATTTTACCATTATTACATGTAACAATATGTAATTTTGGTGATGAGCTGTTTGGTAACAATATGTAATTTCGATGATGAGATGTTTGGTAAAAAAGTTGACTTATAGTGTTTTTAATGTACAACCCCGTGTAATACACGGGTTTCTAACATAGTCTATACTATATAATAAAAGAAACCAATGGAGGGACACTTGTTATTATTCTAGATTATCATTAATTGTATATAATTATTATTAAATTTAAGTTATTAAATTTAATATGTTTCAAACATTTAAAAAATTACGGATAAAGTTCTATAAAATATTATATTATTTATTTATATTAATTACTAGGTTAGAAATTATATATTAATTCCTTAATCATAGATAATTATTATTTAATTAAAATTCTTAAATTTAGAGTACAATGCACGGATTTTCCATGTGGTTTTGTAAAATAACACCTATAGTCCCCAACTTTTGGAAATTACATCGGTGCTCCCTGTGGTTTGACAGTTTGTTACTCGGATAGTCCCTGAAGTGGATCAGGGTCGTTCCAACATTTTTGTAGACCCTAATTGGACTACGAAGTGGAGGCCCTTTTGCAAAACATATAGAGATTAATAGAAAAATTAGTTGCCAAAGTTAACCTAAGTTTAGTAATTAGCCCTAATTTTTCCCATAAATTCTCCTCCAATCCCGACAGACCCGGCGCCATGAATGATTACCGTTAGTGATAGTCGATAACCTAGAAAATCGAAAGAGCAGGTTGCGATAGGAGGTAGGAACGATGACTGCGGCTCAATTTTAGGGATTTTTGGCGCTGATTCACGGAATTCGGATGAGGTCGAGTGATAGATAGTTGCTACAGACTGCAGTTATGTCTGTGGTTTAATTTCGAAACTGGGTCTTGAATGTGGACCTTTTTTCCTAAACATTTTTTATCTGTGTTGTAACACCCCGTGTTTCGAAAGTCAAAGTCATGGTCAAGATTGAAGTCAAAGGAAGACAAGATTGCTAATTGCGATCTGTCACTCCTTGCTCAACTCCTGTTTTGACTTCTTTGACTTGTAGATAGTCTATTTATTTTATCGCGTTAGTTGTATTACGTGGAGTACTTGTTAATAATCGAGTTTTAATCGCTATTTATCGCATGTTTTATCGCTTTATCGCTTAACGCATCGCAATCGCATTCACAACTCGAATTATGCGTTCTGGATATTGTTTTACGTGTGTGTGCCTTTTATGTGTTACTTGTGCATGCATATTTATGTTTATGTTAAGGTGGTTAATCGAAATGCAGTTGCAACTCTATCGAATCGAATCGAAAACGCTAAACGCAAGTTAATTATGGTGATTGTATGTTAGATATAGTAGTTATGTTATTTGTGTAACTTATGGGTAATACTATCGCATCGCTCACTCGAATCACATCGCAACGCTCAACACGCGAATCGAAACGACAAAACTCATCGCGCCGGACTCAAGGATCGAGTGGCCAACCGATCGAGTGGCCATCCGATCGGATTTCCATCCGATCGGGTTGCCATCCGATCGAGTTGTCACCCGATCGGGCAGCCACCCGATCGAGTTGCCACCCGATCGACCAGCCACCTTCCCCACTTTCCTTTTTAGGAAACCCTATAAATACCCTTCATATGTCACATCACTTGATGTGACAGCTCTCACGCGACTCAACTCGCTCCAGCCACTCTTTCTCTCGATTTCTCGCGATTCTTGTAAGTTTTCAACCTAAATCTTGTACTTTCTTGATCTACACGCACTCCTACACCTTTCTATCTTTTGAATCTTGACTTTTAACCGTGAAATCACTAGATTTGAGGTGTTCTAGGATGATGTCATCATGGGGTTCTTATGAACTTCATGTTTTGGCTTCAATCCACCAAGAACAACTTAGATCTGGACGATTTCCACATGAATAAACAGAGATCTTGCATAGATCTGAACATATTCATGGTGAAAAGGATTGAAAGATGGTTTTTCTAAACTTTCTTTCAACTCTTTTACACTCAATGCACTCAAAACCGATAGCATAGGGACTAGCTCTGATCTTCTACTCATTCTTAGTGAAGTGTTAACCAAGCATGAACCACCGGCTCGAACCACTGACTGACCGGACTAGGGTGATTCCTGTCCGATCGGATCATTTGGGGCTTGACGAGGTTCTGTTGCTTAGCACGTATCACATCGTCTCGATCAAAACTACAAACTACCAAAAACAACCAAGTGTTGAGACGATCAGGCCATCGGAACGGATTGCCGTTCGATCGGATTGCCATCTGATCGGACAGCCATCCGATCGGCTTGCACCTTGGTCCCACACTTAAGACTTTTTGAAGAACTGAACGTCGAACGGATTACCACCCGATCGAGCGACCATCTGACCATGTGATGTTTGGGACTTCAACACTTAAACAATTTTCAACATGTTCAATACGTACGGATTGCCACCCGATCGGATAGCCATCCGATCGAGTGACCGTCTTGCTGTGAACTTGTTCTCAACTAAGAAGACTCGCCAATCGGATTGCCGTCCGATCGAACGACCGTTCGATCGACCAACCGTTCGATCGACCGACCTGAAGGGTAGAGATACTTCTCTATTTTCAAAATGCTACAACAAAAACTTCAAAAGGCAAACCATCATACACAAACACATCCTCACCAAACGAGGTGACAATCCAATTGAATGGCCATCCGATCGGATGACCATCCGATCGGACTGCCATCCGATCCTTGGTACACTTGCATCATTTTACGCGCCGCTTATCGTTTATGCTATCGTTCTGATCAGGCTAAACTCGCTCTAGCGCTCCCTTCAATCCAGCATCGCTGTGAGTATACTCGAACCCATTTTGCTTTATGCACTTTTGGGTGTTACATACGTTACTTATTCTAAATCACATCGAACACACTACGCAATACTTTAACGCTAACCGCTACTGCATGTTATACGTGACTCGATGAATGCTTGTTTGTTATGTTTACACACAGATTGATGTCTACCTGCCTTAGCAACGATAGTACTATAGTTTGGACTCAGCACCTGTTCACTCAGGGGTTGTTAAGGACCATTAATCACATGATTCGCAGTGGTGAATATGTGTTATGAACTGCCTTGCGCAGTCAACCCGCAGTCATTGGTATTGATAGGATCATGTGGCTAACTTACGTGCTTCATTTCACACGTTGTACGTGCTGGTTATGCGTAAACGATTTCGAACTCTATTATAGCTATTAAACCTGTATGCTCACCTTTACACTATGTGTATTGACTTTTACTTTAACGTATGTGGCAGGTGCTTAAGATGTTAAAATGCTTGGCTTGCTGTGAAATCGAGGCTAGGAAAGAGTCTAGAAACAAATAAACAAATTGTCTATTTTGAAATCTGAGTTGTCGGATCAATTCTTGTTTGTGAGACAATTATTTGTAATAACTGTTTTATTTGGATATGTTATGGTATGCGACATGGAGTTTTAAGTATCTGGTTATTAATAGTTATTATGGATACTCATGGACAATCTGTTTCGCTCAGTGCCGCGCCCCGATGTTTCCGCCATCGGTTGGGGTGTGACAGATTGGTATCAGAGCCATAACTATAGGGAATTAGGCAAGACTCGACCCAGTCCTGGTCGATGTCTTAGAAATGACCTAGTCTATAGTTAGGTACCAACAGACCGACTTGTGCATACCTTGTAAGGGTTTTGTACAAGCTTACTTACTATGTCTCGCTATTCTCGCTTGCTCTACACTACACTGCACTCTAAAATCTCGAAAAAAACAATAAACGAATGGTTAGGTCAAGATTAGGTGTGAAAACCGCAAACTCTCGACTAAATCACTCGTTCGACTCGCATTTTATCTATAACCAAGAGAATTTGTGTTAAATCAAGAGTGAAATCCATACTTTGATGCAAATTTCCTCTCTATTTTACCAAACTGGAATAAAGTCGCTAAGTTAGGGGTGAAACCCGAACCTTGATGACTTGTTCCGTGCCCTCTCTTGTTTTAACAAAACACTCACCAAGTCTCGACGGACTCCAACAACTTGAAGTCATACTAAACTGGAAGGATGCGTGCCATTCGCCCAAATTCGATGCGAGAGCACAGTCCCGAAGGGCAAAGTGAGTACCAACAGTCCTTGTGAATAGTCGAATCACCTTGGCTAGGTAGACGTGTTTTAACGGAAGCCTTAGACAATCTATTTTCGATTTCAAGCTCGCAATCGTCGATTTTATGTGTTTCGATTCTGAGCCCGCAACTGTTGACTCTTATATTTGTCGCTTTTATGTGGATTTTATGTGTTTTGTGTGATTACGTGTCTCGATTTTGGTAATTTATTGTTTTTGCTGTTCATTTCGATCAACACGCACAACTCGCACTGCTCATCCATCTCAAAACGCCAACAAATCGCTGGTCATTATTCGCCATCGCTGCTCGATACTCGCAATCGCTATGATTAATCGCTATACGCGCGGTGAAGGATAGGGAATACGTGCAACATATAGTTAGGTTTCTGTATTTTGACTGCCTCATGTGTTTTGTGCCTTACATGCTTATGTGTTTCTGTGCTTATGTGATTCTGTGTTCATGTGCCTATGTGTTTATGTGATACATGATTGTGTTCCTGAGCTTTAATAGTATTAGGAGTGTGAGGAGAGATTCGATTATATTGTGTCTGAGTCCTGCGACGATGTATGTTACAGACAATGTCGTCATCTGGATCCCGTCACTCTCGAACTACCCGCCGAAACTAGAAAGACAAACGCCTTGCTGCTCTCGTCGCTAAGCAGATAGCGAAAGTCATTCCCCAGATCATTAGCGACCTACACGAGAACGCTAGCAAGTCTTCTGAAGAGTCCAGGACCGAGACTCCTAAAGCTGCTTTTAGCTTCAAACAGTCTAAAGCTTGCGGACCGAAAGAATTTACTGGCGAAGATGGCCCTACGGCCTTGTTTCAATGGTTTGATTCAATCGAGGTCACCCTGCGCCAGAGTGGCTGTCCTGACGATCTCTACACTCTGAATGCTACCGGCGTCTTCCAATCCCGAGCATTAGATTGGTGGACGGCTGAGAGAAACAAA
The DNA here is from genome assembly GCA_030545235.1 of Helianthus tuberosus. NCBI lineage: Eukaryota > Viridiplantae > Streptophyta > Magnoliopsida > Asterales > Asteraceae > Helianthus > Helianthus tuberosus. The sequence continues at coordinate 50,480,557 of CM060410.1, read as the reverse complement.
CGCGGAAACGATGCAGCTTATGGTTTGACGTGGGATGAGTTGAAGAACGTCATGTTGGAAGAGTTCTACCCTCCCCACGAGCGCCAAAAGTTGGAGGACGAATTCTGGCATATCAAGCAGAAGGATGGTGACAATGCTGGTTTAACTGCTCGCTTCATGCAACTTAGCATAATCTGTCCTGATCAAGTCAAGACTCCTGATGTGACAATCAAGAAGTATATCCGAGCTCTGCCGGATTGTGTCGCAGATTTTGTGCAAGCTTAAAAACCAGCAACAATCGAGGAAACTTACCTGCTTACCGCTGAAATAAACGACAAGCGAGTCAAGTCTGGCTACTGGGATAAAGCCGCCAAGAATCTACATCAAGCTACCACCGCACCAACCGCTGAAATCGCCACCACCCCTCAGTCTTCAAAGGCCTTTCGTCGCAAGAGGAAAAACAACAGCAACTCCAGCAACAAGAACTGTGCTGTCACCATTGCTACCCTGTTCCAAGCTGTATCCGCTCAGCAGCAGACTCAACACCGCCAAGTCATGGCACTAGTTACCCAAGCACCGCCGGCAAAGCGTGCTTATACTGGTCCTCACCCTGCCTGCCCGACTTGTACCTACCACCACCCAGTGGGAATCGCCTGCAGATTTTGTGTACATTGCAACATGTACGGCCATTTCACCGCCAACTGCCGTACTGGTACTCGACAAGCTCCAGCTCCAGCTACTGCTCATCAAGCGCTACTGCCTGCTCCTCAAGGCCAACAAGCGGCTCCTGCACCCGCGATCAATGCTAGAGTATGCTTTGCGTGTGGTGATCCCAACCACTTCGCAAACATGTGCCCCAATCGGGTTGTGAAGCAAGAGCAACAACAGCAGCATCCCAAGCAACAGCAGCAGCAGCAGCCTCAACAACAACAGCAACAAGCCGCTTGTGCTCGAACTTTCAACATTAATGTGCGCCAGGCTCAGGCTAACAACAACGTGGTCAATGGTACGTTCCTTGTGAATGGTATTTATGCTTCGTGTTTTTTTGATACTGGAGCCGATAACTGCTTTGTATCGTTTGAGTTCGAAAAGCTCCTTAATCGTAAGCGCGCCCATCTCCCCTTGACGTTCGATGTTGAAGTTGCCACCGGAAGAACCGTCGCTGTCAACTCTGTTCTTCGTGATTATACTCTCGAACTCAACAATCACATTTTCCCTATCGACCTTATTCCGATGCAGCTCTGAAGTTTTGATGTCATAGTAGGCATGGACTTTCTTCGCGAAAACCATGCTGAAGTTGTTTTCTTCGATAAAATGATTCGATTCTCGCTCGCTAATGGTGACCAACTTTGTGTGTATGGCGAAACTCTCTCGAAGGATCTCAAGCTCATGTCATGTATTCAAGTCAGCAAGTACCTCCGCAAGGAATACAAGGCTTTCTTGGCTAATATTGTAGTAGCGGAGAAGGAAAAGAAAGGTAATCCGGGAGTAAACGAAGTCCCCATTGTGTGTGAATTTCCACAGGTATTCCCTGATGATCTTCCAGGTTTGCCTCCAAGCCGTGATATCGACTTTAGTATCGACCTCATTCCTGGGGAAAATCCTGTTGCTAAAGCTCCTTATCGACTCGCACCGTCCGAAATGCGCGAACTATTGAGTCAACTCCAGGAATTACTTGATTAAGGCTTCATTCGCCCTAGCACCTCTCCTTGGGGCGCGCCAGTCCTTTTCATCAAAAAGAAGGATGGGCCGTTCCGGATGTGCATCGACTATAGGGAGTTAAATAAGTTGACAATCAAGAATTGCTATCCCCTGCCTCGCATTGATGATTTGTTTGATCAGTTACAAGGTGCTACGTGTTTCTCCAAGATCGATCTACGCTCAGGCTACCACCAGTTACGCATACAAGAGGATACGACCACTATGAGTTCGTTGTTATGCCTTTTGGTTTAACCAACGCACCCGCGGTTTTTATGGATCTGATGAATCGCGTGTGTAAACCTTATCTCGACCGCTTCATCATCGTGTTCATCGATGATGTCCAGATCTATTCCAAGTCGAAGACCGAACACGCGCAACATCTACGTTTGGTTCTCGAGCTACTCCAGGGGAATCGACTCTATGCCAAATTCTACAAGTGTGAATTCTGGCTGAAGGAGGTTCAATTCCTCGGTCACATTATCAATAGTCAAGGTATTCACGTTGATCCCGCGAAGATTGAAGCTGTTAAGAGTTGGATTACGCCTAAGAACCCGTCCGAAGTCCGTTCTTTTCTCGGACTGGTGGGCTATTATCGCCGATTCATCGAAGGATTCTCTAAAATCGCCGTGCCGCTTACTGCCCTCATGTACAAAGACAAGCCTTTTGTCTGGGGAACTGGACAAGAGACTGCCTTTCGAACCCTCAAGCACATGCTTTGCAATGCTCCTGTTCTCACTTTACCCGACGGAAATGATGACTTCATTGTCTATTGTGATGCCTCGAACCTTGGCCTTGGTTGTGTTCTCATGCAACGAGACAAGGTTATTGCTTACGCATCTCGTCAGCTCAAGATCCATGAGAAGAACTATACAACCCACGACCTCGATCTAGGCACAGCTGTTTTTTCGTTAAAGATTTGGCGACATTACCTTTATGGTACTAAGTGTACGATCTTCACCGATCATAGGAGCCTACAACATATCTTTGACCAGAAGGAGCTAAATATGCGTTAACGCCAGTGGGTAGAACTTCTCAACGATTATGACTGTGAGATTTGTTATCATCCTGGCAAAGCAAATGTCGTTGCCGATGCTCTCAGCAGACGGAGTTATTTGCACAGCGCCCGTAATTTTCAAACCCAATATGATCTCGAAACCCTTATCCGCGAAGCTCAACATGCCTGCTTTACTGAACACACTTTAAAGAAGGAAAGGGTTCTCAACGACGGAGCCCAGCTAGTTAATAAGTCGAATGGGATATTCCATTATCTGGACCGAATTTGGATCCCTAAACGGACCAATTTAAAACAGATTTTGATGGACGAAGCCCACAAATCCCGATATTCTTTTCATCCCGGTGCCGACAATATGTACCAGGACATGCGCTACAAGTACTGGTGGCCGGGCATGAAGAGAGATATCGCCCTCTATGTTTCGAAGTGCCTGACTTGCTCGAAAGTCAAGGCTGAGCACCAAAGACCCTCTGGCTTACTCGTTCAACCCGAGATCCCTATGTGGAAGTGGGAGAATATAGCTATGGACTTCATAACGAAACTTCCACGCACACCATCAGGTCACGACAGCATCTAGGTTGTCGTTGACCGTTTGACCAAATCTGCTCATTTTCTGCCGAGACGAGAAGACTACAAGGTAGAAAAATTAGCCCGAGTCTACACCAAGGAGATCATTTGTTGACATGGGACGCCTCACGAAATCATTTCTGACCGCGATGCTCGGTTTACCTCGCGTCTTTGGGAAATATTTCAATCTGCTCTCGGTACTACGCTTAATCTAAGTACCGCTTTCCACCCTCAAACCGACGGTCAGACTGAAAGAACGATTCGTACCCTTGAAGACATGCTCCGTTCGTGTGTCATAGATTTCGGTGGTAATTGGGACGCATACTTACCTTTAGTCAAATTCTCGTACAATAACAGTTATCATTCCAGCATTCAAATGGCACCGTTTGAGGCATTGTACGGAAAATATGTCGATCGCCTATTGTATGGCAAGAGATCGGACACTCGCAACTAACCGGTCCTGAGCTATTGCAAGAAACGACTGACAAAATCCTCCAAATTCAAGACAATTTACAGAAGGCTAGGAGTCATCAGAAAAGTTACGCCGATAGATGACGCAAGCCCCTTGAATTTGACGTTGGCGACCATGTACTCCTAAAGGTATCACCTTGGAAGGGTGTGGTCAGATTCGACAAGAAAGGCAAGCTCGCGCCTCGATATGTTGGACCCTTTAAGATTCTGGAAAGGATCACCAAAGTGGCCTACAGACTCGAACTACCGGAGGAACTTAACAACGTCCACCCGACTTTCCACGTTTCGAACCTCAGAAAGTGCTTAGCTGAGCATGATTTACACGTACCGCTCGAGGATTTACAAGCAAACGAAACATTACACTTCGTGGAAAAGCCTGTCGAGATCATGGACCAGCAAACCAAGCAGCTCCGACGGTTACACATTCCCATTGAGAAAGTCCGATGGGAAGGCAAACGAGGCGCCGAGTTCACTTGGGAACTCGAAAGTGACATGAAGGCGAAGTACCCGTAGTTGTTTGTTACGGCTTCGGCCTAATTTCGGGACGAAATTCCTTTAAGAAGGGGAGGCTGTAACACCCCGTGTTTCGAAAGTCAAAGTAAAGGTCAAGATTGAAGTCAAAGGAAGACAAGATTGCTAATTGCGATCTGTCACTCCTTGCTCAACTCCTGTTTTGACTTCTTTGACTTGTAGATAGTCTATTTATTTTATCGCGTTAGTTGTATTATGTGGAGTACTTGTTAATAATCGAGGTTTAATCGCTATTTATCGCATGTTTTATCGCTTAACGCATCGCAATCGCAACTCGAATTATGCGTTCTGGATATTGTTTTACGTGTGTGTGCCTTTTATGTGTTACTTGTGCATGCTTATTTATGTTTATGTTAAGGTGGTTAATCGAAACGCAGTCGCAACTCTATCGAATCGAATCGAAAACGCTAAACGCAAGTTAATTATAGTGATTGTATGTTAGATATAGTAGTTATGCTATTTGTGTAACTTATGGGTAATACTATCGCATCGCTCGCTCTAATCACATCGCAACACTCAACACGCGAATCGAAACGACAAAACTCATCGCGCCGGACTCAAGGATCGAGTGGCCAACCAATCGAGTGGCCATCCGATCAGATTGCCATCCGATCGGGTTGCCATCTGATCGAGTTGTCACCCGATCGGGCAGCCACCCGATCGACCAGCCACGTTCCCCACTTTCTTTTTAAGAAACCCTATAAATACCCTTCATATGTCACATCACTTGATGTGACAGCTCTCACGCGACTCAACTCGCTCCAGCCACTCTTTCTCTCGATTTCTCGCAATTCTTGTAAGTTTTCAACCTAAATCTTGTACTTTCTTGATCTACACGCACTCCTACACCTTTCTATCTTTTGAATCTTGACTTTTAACCATGAAATCACTAGATTTGAGGTGTTCTAGGATGATGTCAACTTCATGTTTTGGCTTCAATCCACCAAGAACAACTTAGATCTGGACGTTTTCCACATGAATAAATAGAGATCTGAACATATTCATGGTGAAAACGATTGAAAGATGGTTTTTCTAAACTTTCTTTCAACTCTTTTACACTCAATGCACTCAAAACCGATAGAATAGGGACTAGCTCTGATCTTCTACACAGTCTTAGTGAAGTGTTCGTCCTAGATCAGGTTTCTATCGAAGAGACAACCGGTTTTCGGGTTAAGCATGAACCACCGGCTTGAACCACTGACTGGCCGGACTAGGGTGATTACTGTCCGATCGGATCATTTGGGGCTTGACGAGGTTCTGTTGCTTAGCACGTATCACATCGTCTCGATCAAAACTACAAACTACCAAAAACAACCAAGTGTCGAGACGATCAGGCCATCGGAACGGATTGCCGTTCGATCGGATTGCCATCCGATCGGCTTGCACCTTGGTCCCACACTTAAGACTTTTTGAAGAACTGAACGTCGAACGGATTACCACCCGATCTGGTTGCCACCCGATCGAGCGACCATTTGACCATGTGATGTTTGGGACTTCAGCACTTAAACAATTTTCAACATGTTCAATACGTACAGATTGCCACCCGATCGGATAGCCATCCGATCGAGTGACCGTCCTGCTGTGAACTTGTTCGCAACTAAGAAGACTCGCCAATCAGATTGCCGTCCGATCGAACGACCGTTCGATCGACCGACCTGAAGGGTAGAGATACTTCTCTATTTTCAAAATGCTACAACAAAAACTTCAAAAGGCAAACCATCATACATAAACACATCCTCACCAAACGAGGTGATAATCCAATCGAATGGCCATCCGATCGGATGACCATCCGAACGGAGTGCCACCCGATCGACTGGCCATCCGATCGGACTGCCATCCGATCGACTGGTCATCTGATCGGACTGCCATCCGATCGGATTACCATCCGATCCTTGGTATACTTGCATCGTTTTACATGCCGCTTATCGTTTATGCTATCGTTCTGATCAGGCTAAACTCGCTTTAGCGCTCCCTTCAATCCATCATCGCTGTGAGTATACTCGAACCCTTTTTGCTTTATGCACTTTTGGGTGTTACATACGTTACTTATTCTAAATCACATCGAACACACTACGCAATACTTTAACGCTAACCGCTACTGCATGTTATACGTGACTCGATGAATGATTGTTTGTTATGTTTACACATAGATTGCTGTCTACCTGCCTTAGCAATGATAGTACTATAGTTTGGACTCTGCACCTGTTCACTCAGGGGTTGTTAAGGACCATTAATCACATGATTCGCAGTGGTGAATATGTGTTACGAACTGCCTTGCGCAGTCAACCCGCAGTCATTGGTATTGATAGGATCATGTCGATAACTTACGTGCTTCATTTCACATGTTGTACGTGCTGGTTATGCGTAAACGATTTCGAACTCTATTATATCTATTAAACCTGTATGCTCACCTTTACACTATGTGTATTGAATTTTACTTTAACGTATGTGGCAGGTGCTTAAGATGTTAAAATGCTTGGCTTGCTGTGAAATCGAGGCTAGGAAAGAGTCTAGAAACAAATAAACAAATTGTCTATTTTGAAATCTGAGTTGTCGGATCAGTACTTGTTTGTGAGACAATTATTTGTAATAACTATTTTATTTGGATATGTTATGGTATGGGACATGGCGTTTTAAGTATCTGGTAATTAATAGTTGTTATGGATACTCATGGACAATCTGTTTCGCTCAGTGCCGCGCCCCGATGTTTCCGCCTTCGGTTGGAGTGTGACATGTGTAACTTTAAAAAAACATAGTTTAGTTTTGCTTTTTATTTGAGCCTGATACATATACAATATATAAAACTTTACTAAAAATTGGAGGCCCTTTTTTTTGGTGGCCCTAGGCCCGTGCCTAGATTAGTAAGCCTAACGGGTCGACCCTGAGTGGATGAATGTTAGTTTTCTCAGTTAAGTGGGTGTGAAATGACCTTAATGCCTTTATTGTATAAAAAATATTAAAATATTAAAAGATAAAGTTAACTCATGTGACCCCACCCTCACCCTCACGACCTGCAACTCCCTCATTGATACACGCCTTCGTCGTGCATTTTACAAAAGTTGGGGACTATATGTGTTATTTTACAAAACCACATGGACTATTCGTGCATTTTACTCTTAAATTTAATATATGTTTAAAATGCAAGAAGAAGAATAATTACATTTATCTATACTATATTATAATGCATGAGGGAAGGGTATTTTAAGATACAAAAAAAAAAAAAAAGAACTTTTCACCCCTTTATTTATAGAAAGACCCCTAAAATGAGGGTAGTTTGGTCTTTTAAACGCTATTTATTTTTAACCCATAAACTTATTACACTTAGATCCCTGAGCTTTTAACAAAATTATAGATAATTAGTTACAATTCACCCCTCCACAACAAACTTATAATTTTTTACGTATTCTTGACATATATTATAAACTATACTGTTTAAAAAAATCCAAAGATAGCATGACGACCTACACATTTTTGTCGACATTTCGGTAGTTGTCTTGTTCAATATCGACGCACAGATTAAAATGTACAAGTCGATAATGCTTTGATGTACAAGTAGTTAATACTTGTGATCTAATACGCCTAATCTACAAAGATGTGTTTCATCTATGCAAACAAAAACAAAAGGAATTAAAAGTACCGTAACATAAAATGAAGATATTATGTGTCACATTTAATTTTATTAAAACTGCCTAATATCTATACTTAGATATATCTAATAAAAACTTAAAACTAACCACAACAAATTTCCTAAATAAAGGGGTGACAAATCTACAATTAAACCCTAATGTACTTCTATAGTTACTACTATAAATACATAGCATGACACCCCTATATCTATTGCTAAACAAAGTTTAAAAAAATGGACCCAGTTCTGAATTCAATTGTTGCGAAAAAACCAAGTATGCGAGATTGAAAATTCTAAGGTCGGTTCTGTTATATCGCAGCAGTGAATAATTGTTTTCTTTTATTTACTTTTATGTGAATGTTAATTTATTTGATTTTTCAGATTCAGTTGCATGATGAACATGCCAATTTAAACAACCGAACAAGCTTCTAAGATATTGATTTTTAAGTATTATTTTTGTGTATATCTTTCATATTAACATGTTCGTTATGTTATTATATGTGTGTTTTATTGCAGGATGATGGTGATAAAAGTGTAGATATTATTTCTTATGGTGCAATGTTTAGTCCATACAAGTCTAATCTTCAATGTGAATTTAGTGAAGAGGTAATTTTAAGGTTTATTTAATCTTTTTTTTTTTACTTTTGTATTCGATTTTTGTCCTTTTTAAGGATCAGAAGTTTAAGACTCAAATGAAGAGATCCAGAAGACTCTCTGAATGGAAATGAAGTGTGGTTATTAATTTAGACGATTCTGAGGACAATGACAAAGAATAGGAATTAGAAGATACTGTCGATTCAAGCACAAACCAGAAAACTCGATTAAAAATACCTCGAGTGTCAATTCAGAAGTGGAACAGATTTCATTCAGTCTAATATGAAATATATCAAGTGTTTTTTTTCCAGTTGTTACGTTTGATCTAGACGTATGAATAGAGTTATTTTATATTTGAAATTTATTTTTGGTGTTAATATAATGCAGTTATTGACCATATTAATAAAGTTCAAAATAAAGTTAGTATCCTAAATTTACAAGTCAACTGAACTTATATAAGTTAATATTATTTCTAAAGTTGCAATAAATAGATATTGCAGTTAGATATAGTCAAGCTAAAATTATAAAATATTGCAGTTATTCTTGGATATTAATCTAATAGTTTGTATTTTTTAATTAAAAAAATAATAAAGTAATAAACTTTAAAGCTAAACTAAAAAACTGAACTTATTATGAAATGTTAATAAAGATATAAACTCTTAACATCTTTTTTTTTTTTTTATAAAAACTGTTTTTAAAATTTTTTAAAAATATAAATTTTTTATAGATATAAAAACAAAATTTAACAATTAAAGTTAAAGGTGTAAAATTTACTTACAAGTCAACTACTATTTTATTTTTATTTTTATAGAAACAAAAATTTTAAACTTAAAGTTTATTGGATGAGTACCATGTGGATATTTAAAAAAAAAGTTATGAACTTTAAAGAATAAAATTATAAACTTTATCATTTAACCAACAAAATAAACTTACTTTACAACTATAACCACTTATCTTTTATTTTTTGTCACTTGATTGTTATTTTTTATTAAAAAAACGAAACTTTATGTGTGAAACAATTTTTTACTTTATTTATAACAAAACATTTTGTTTTTATAAAAAAATAATTCTTTTATAAACATTTTTTGTAACAAGTAATATAAATAAAATACTCCAGAAATTTACAATCTTTACTAGATAAATACTAAATTGTGTTGCAAATTTTTAGGAATTATAAGTTAACTATATTGTTATAGATAATATTAGTCAGTTTCAAAAGAATTCTTTACTAAATTGACTAGATACACAGTAGATTGTGTTGCATATTTTTAGGGATTATTAGTTAAAAGTAGACTCATATAGATAAGATTAGTTAGAAACTAAAAATCTGAACTTAGTATGATATAAAGTTAATAAGATATAAACTCTTAACATACTTTTTTTTATTAAAACAGTTCTTGAAATTTTATTAAAATATAATTTTTTTATATCTGTAAAAAACAGAATTTAACAATTTAGTTCAAAGGTCTAAAACGTACTTACGAGTCGAATACTATTTTTTAATTTTATAAAAACAAAAATTTTAAACTTAAAGTTTATTGGATGAGTACTATGTGGATATTTAAAAAAAAGTTATGAACTTTAAAAAATAAAATTATACTTTATAATTTAACCAATAAAATAAACATACTTTACAATTATAACAACTTATCTTTTATCTTTTGTCTTTTGATTATTAATTTTTATAAAAAAACAAAACTTTACATATGTGTAACACTTATGACATATCTCCACCACAATAATATTATCATAAATATTATACGAATATGTAAACTACAAAAAACGAGTGCCGCAATGCAAAGTGTCATCCCCGCCGCATCGCACGGGCACCCTACTAGTCATACTAATAAATTTATCCAAAAACAACCATACCTTTAAGATGCAACTCACGTCCGGATATTTAAATTTTAAAGTTATATAATTTAATAATTACCAATATTTTATACTTATCTAATTAATTTAAATTGAAACATTTTTTTTATATAAGTTTATCTAATTGGATAAATGTTATATGCCTAATCTGAACATTTCAACATTTTTTTAGAACTAATAAATTAAGACCACTAATATTTAAATAAAACTTGGGTTATCAGAAAAGCGTCTTAAAAATATCGTTTTATAATTATTAAATCTTCGTTATATTTTTTTATTACTTAACCCGTGTAACGCACGGGGTTATAACCTAGTTATTTTAATAAAGGGGAGTAAAAACAATAAACTCAGGTTTTTAGGTTTTAATCCTTTCTCTCTGTATTTAGTGATTAATTATGTAACACGCTGTGGTAAAAAAATCATCATTTTTTACTTCTTCGATGTAAAAATGGGACAAATATTGTTTGTGTATTTATTTTTCTTTTATGAACTTGTTCTTTTAGATTATATAATACTTGTTATAAATTATAAAAATATTCACATATGGTTGATGACTAAGGGGTGTTTGGTGTTGCGTTTTCAAAATAGATTTTGCGTTTTTAAAATCGCGTTCTGCGTTTTGGAGGTAGATAATAACTTTTTCGTTCAAACACTTTTTTAGATTATTTATGTTTTACAAACGCAATAATCAAATAATCACTTCAAAACGTAATCCCAAACACTCTCTAATAGTTAGATTCTTATTCTGAACTTTATTGATTTTATGGTTTTTATGTTGGAAAAGAAATAAAAATTGGTTTAAACTTTAAACCATGAAACCCGACCAATCATTTGAGTATTCTAAAATGCCGAACAAACCAGCTTAGCGGTTTGGCCGGTTAAGAATGAAACATTAACTCGGTTGGTTTTGATTAAAAAAGCGTCAAATGTTAGTGGATTTTTAAGCTTAAATCGTTCGAATCAAACCATATACATATCTGACGAATGACTGTTTTGTTTTACTATTAATGAAGCAAATGATTGCTTCGAGGTTATCGAAAACTCATTAGATAAAGGAAAAATAACGAAAATGACCTTTGACCAGTCAAAATTTCCAAAATAGCCAGCGGAAGCGGCTCAGGGGGCACTGTTCACGAAAAAACAAGGCACTGAAACGTCTTAAAAAAGCCTCTTCAAACCAACCAACCGCGCTCTGCCACGTGTCAAAAAATGATTGTAGAGGCTTTGAGGCTGTTTATTTACCTCTTAAGGAGTCTCTTAATGGTTTAGACCTCTTACTAGTTCAACACTTAATGGTTCAGACTGTTTGTTTCGCGAGCAGATGTCTGAATGATTCAGACATTTGCCTCTGAATGATTAAGCATTATACCAAGACCTATAATCTGAATTGGTCAGACATTTGCCTCTGAACGGTTAAGCATTATACTGACTCTTAATGGTTCAGACATCTTACTGGTTCAACACTTAATAATTCAGAACTCTCACTCGTTCAGCACTTAACCATTCAGAAGTTGCCAAACAGCCCCTTAGAGTCGTTCCAACCTTTTTGTAGAGGTTTAGAATCGTTTCAGCCTTTGTAGAGGCTTAGAGTCGTTTCAACCTTTTTTTAGAGGCTTAGAGCTGTTTCAGCCTTATTTATTAATTTTTTTTTTCAACATTTGTATATTTCTAGTATTTTTAATATTTAAAACAAACACAAATTTATCTACAATAGAAGTTGAAAAAGAAATTTAAAAAAGGTTTGAGCTTTCTAATAATAGATTCTTAACTATTTAAAAATATGTTAGTTAGATAAAATTATATGAAATAATAGTTTGACAGATAAATTTATGTTTGTTTTAAATATTAAATACTAGAAATAAACAAATGTTGAAAAAAAAATTAATAAATAATGTTGAAACGGCTTTAACCCTTTACAAAAAGGCTGAAACGGCTCTAAGCCTCTACAAGGGCTGAAACGGCTCTAAGCCTCTACAAACAAGGCTGAAACGCTCTAAGCCTCTACAATCATTTTTTTTGATACGTGGCGAGTGCGGTTGGTTGGTTTGAAGAGGCTTTTTTAAAACGTTTCAGTACCATGTTTTTTCGTGAAGAAGCTCTTGAGCCGCTTCTGATGACTCTTTTCAAAATTTTGACCTGTCAAAAGGCCGTTTTCGTTATTTTCCCTTTGATAAACCTTTGGACAACATTAGTATATACTTGCTGATTTATAATCTAGGAACCCTTATTCAGTCAGTTATACATACAGAGATTATTGATACATAACCAGTATAAATAAGTGCATAAACCAACTAAATTATTCATAACTGAATGTCATACAGTGCTCCAACATGATGGTTTTGCATTTGCATGAGCATCCAGTCCACTTTCTAGGACACAACTAAATCACCACCAAAATGGGCATCTAATTGTACCTTTCTTTCTTTCTTTCTTTCTTTCTTTCTTTCTTTAACTAATAATAATTAGTAGACAAAATTGCAGAAAACAACCTTTATGTATACCCAAAACTGCACTTTATACCTTTCACTATGAAATCCGCCAAAACCAACCTTTACGTTCATGTTTTGCTACAAGTTCAACCTTTACACCTAACCTAGTCAAAAAAGTCAGTTAAATGCAGTCACATGCCTTGCATGTGAGGGTATATCTGTCATTTCCTTTCACCCCTTTTACTATGAATATTATATTTAAAGCTTTTTATTTATTTCCTACAACTAACCTAAATATCAGATTCCCCCCAATTCATAAACCCTGATCAAATCCCCACCCCCCCCCATTCGTAAACCCTCGTCATCTTCATCACAATCGATTATAACAAAGGTGAAATGGATCCTGTTCCGCTTCAAGTACCGCTTCTGTACATACGGTTGATTGATATTTGCATCATCTTCTTGTTGTCAAAACCCTAGTCAAAATCAACCAACTCTGCAGATCAGAATGGGGAACACCAACCAAAGGTAAAATCAGAAAATCAGTAAAATCGAAACTGCTTCTATGGAATAAGTATTGATGAATTTCGGTGTATTGTTCATGTGGTTTGGTTGATTTTCGATCAGTTTCGGTGAAAACAATCGATTTTCAGAATAAGTATTGATGAATTTCGGACTGATTTGACATTTTCCGTTGAAATTGTGATAAATCCGAACTGTTTACATTGCTTCGATTATGTTTCGGTGAAATCGAATTGATTTCGATTGATTGTCGGTTTGTTTTGAATTGAGTGTGAACATTTCAGTTGTTTTGATTTGATCGGTATATGGTGTTTTTACGATCTGATCTCAGAATTTAGCATTCATTAAATCAGATTTGAACATTCATTGAATCAGATTTTGTGCAGATTTTCAGAAAAAAACAGATTTGATTCGTTCAGAAACACCATTTGTTAAAGATTTTACGAACTGAACTTTCAGATTTGCATTTGATTTAGATCTGAGTTGCTCGGTGAAATCGAATTGATTTCGATTGATTGTCGGTTTGTTTTGAATTGAGTGTGAACATTTCAGTTGTTTTGATTTGATCGGTATATGGTGTTTTTACGATCTGATCTCAGAATTTAGCATTCATTAAATCAGATTTGAACATTCATTGAATCAGATTTTGTGCAGATTTTCAGAAAAAAACAGATTTGATTCGTTCAGAAACACCATTTGTTAAAGATTTTACGAACTGAACTTTCAGATTTGCATTTGATTTAGATCTGAGTTGCTTCTGGTGTTGAAGTTTGAGATGAAAAGGAAAGATTGAAAGTTGTGATTATATGAGGTTAGCTTTATTTGAGATTGAAAGTTGTGATTATATGAGGTTAGCTTATTTGACGATGCCGTTTTTCTATCATATACATAAACTGTTTTGCATTATTTCAAACATAAATATTAAAATCTGGGTTTGATCAAGTGTATGTGATTGAGGGGATGAATTGGGGAAGACAAAGTGGAAAAAGACAAAGCTTTAAATATAATATTCATAGTAAAAGGGGTGAAAGGAAATGACAGATATGCCCTCACATGCAAGGCATGTGACTGCATTTAACTGACTTTTTTGACTAGGTTAGGTGTAAAGGTTGAACTTGTAGCAAAACATGAACGTAAAGGTTGGTTTTGGCGGATTTCATAGTGAAAGGTATAAAGTGCAGTTTTGGGTATACATAAAGGTTGTTTTCTGCAATTTTGTCTAATTAGCATGACAACTTAAGATATGAATTAAACTGAAAATTAAATGATTAACGCTAAAACTTTGATTAAAGACAAATAATTAAATAATTTATAAGAATTCCTAGAAATTAAGGGTTTTTTTTTCAATAAACCTATCATAATTATATATTAGGTATTTACTAGGGCTGTAAACAAGCCGAGTCGAGCCGAGCTAGACCCAGCTCGAGCTCGGCTCGAGCTCGAATTTCAAATCGAGCTGAGATTTGAGGCTCGAGCTCGGCTCGATTAGAATTCGAGCTAGCTCGACTCGGCTCGATCTAGCTCGAACTAACAAACAACAACAACAACAACCATATCCGGTATATCCTACAAATAGCAAAAGCTACTTATAGGGTCTGGGGAGGGTGGGATGTAGACAGACCTTGCCTCCATCCCTAAGGATAGAGAGGCTGCTTCCAGAGAGACCCCCGGCTCTAAAACCATCAACATACCAACGCACCAAGTCAATATATATGTATATATAATATATATATATATATATATATAGGAGGTAAAGGATCCTGTAAAAAGTGCCCAAAGTGTGAGAAGGGTAAGAAATAATGTGGTGATGACAAGTGTCCTATATCTAAATTAATTTAAAAGGGTGAATTAATAATTTTCTATTTTCTTTCAATTAATTGATTTAAAGATAACTGCCCAAAATAACTTCCACCCTTTATTATAGGAATTCGATTTTAGGAATTAATCTACGAATGTGTGTAGTGTTATATAATTCTGTAGTGCAACAACCATTCAGAACTGCATAGTGTTATATATTTTTTATATAGTGTTATATAGTGTTACTTGGTGTTATAATAGTGTTACATGGTGTTATATAGTGTTCTTTGGTTATATAGTGTTATATGATGGATGCATAGTGTTATATAGTGTTATATTTTTCTGGTAGCATGCCTATGATGGATGTATAGTGTTATATATTGTTATATAGTGTTATATGATAGATGTATAGTGTTATATGATGGATGTATAGTGTTATACGTTTCTTTGCAGCAGTTACATATTTTTCTATTTTTAGAATTTAGGATCGAGATAATTTAGCAATTAAATTTGAATAGCTAGTTTTTAGGAGATTGATGGCGGTTACCATATTTGAAACATTGGAAAAGACACTATTGCCCTTTAATTTTACATAAGGTCCTTCTAATTAAAACACAATTTACATTTTATACCCTATTGATCTCAACCATTAGATCAAATATCCAATGGTTTAAAACACTTCTTACCCTTCTCACATTTTAGACACTTTTTACCATATCCCTACCCATATATAGGATAGGGATAATGAGTGAACAACATCCTTGTTTGTGAACTGTGTGAACTCATCTTGGCCCTTGATCTTGTTTAAATAATATAAGGGTAGGATTGTCATTACAATTTAAACTTAATTAGGAATTTAATTTTAATCTTAATTTGAATGTGATTTAGAATATAGGTTTCCATGTAACTGCCCTAGAATCTTGCGATCTACAGCATGTGATCATATATTTGAATTCAAGATTCACCAAAAAAACAAGTTGGCATCCAAATTCTAATTTTCAATCGACAATATCCTTCTTCTTTAATAATCTGCATTTATTTAATTCAAATGTTTTTTTTCATTTTAGTACTCATATCATGTGTTTTTTTTATAATGGTTAGACTATTGATTACTCACATTTATACTGTATAGCCACTTATGTAGTATTACACCTTGTCCAAAACACCAAATTTTGTATAAATACATAAACGTAGGATTGAGTGATATCCATATGTATGATGAGGGTTTTAACTTGTCGTGTCTTATACAAGCCAACATCTCCAACAATAAAGTACACAAATGATACATAAACAAAAAGATACTTAACCAAAACAAAACATTTAGTTAAATCCTCTAAAACAAAGTACCAGCAAGATAAACAAAAGTCTAACAACTTCTAAACCAAAAAACCAGCATTTTCTAAACCAGTTTCATGTACCAAAATAGAAAAATAAATCTAGGTAACAAAAGACTTCGTAGCCTTATCATATTCTTCTGCTACTGCCATTATTCTATCATTGATGTCCCTAGCTGCATAACATATTTTTTCCGTAGTAGCGTCCACTTCGCTTTACTTCGTCATAGCCTGTGTTACATAACACATAGCCTGTGTTCATCACGTTCTCTTAACCTCCTCATAATTTAGCATAGAAGCAAAAAAATTGACAATCGCAAGACCAATAAGCATACTAGGTTGTAGATCTTTCGTATACAAATGCAGCAACCCGGTTCCAACTTCAGTTTCAAACATCATTTTCCTGCATATACACAGATGTACAACATCTTTTACCTTCGTGTACTAAAAGACACACTAGTGTATAACAATATGTACACAGATGTACAACAGTATGTACACTTGTATACAACACTACGCACACTTGTATACAACAGTACATACCCATGTATACAGCATTATGTATAGATCTTCAGCCTGAACGCACAAAAACAACAAAAACAATGTATATTTTAACAGAATTTTCACATTTATAATCTACAATTACACTTACAAAACAACGAGAATGAATGTTAATAGTGGCAGTGGTTCGGTTACCGGTTCGGATTCCGCAAGTAGAGTTAAATTAGAGGAGCCGGGTAGTAGGTCTAGGAATAATAGTAAAGTGGCAATCTTTCGGGACCGTGAAGTTGAGCGAAAGGATCCTGATTATGATAGGAGCTATGATAGGTGTGTTTTTATCTCCTACATTTACACAACAATGGGCCGGTTTGGTAACAAATTGAAATGGGTTTTCGGTCAAAATTTTTAAATATGAAACAGATGGGTTGGGCTGAACTACCAGCACTTTTTCATGTGTACATTATGCAATACACGTGTGTACAGTATGCGATACACGTGTGTACCTTGTGTACATACACATATGTATAACAGAAACATACATATGTGTACCAAGGAAATACACATGTGTACACCAGACTATACTGAAGTATGGTTAAAAATATAATATAAAAAAGATATAAACTACACTGCAAATAAAATCCCAAAAAGTGCACATTCTACTTAACATATCAAGTCAATATGCAATATGTGTTAAAAAAATAATGTTTCTTACGCATTTGTAGATGCAACCTCGTTTAGTTCTTTTTCAACCCGCTCGTCTTTTTCGTTTTTTTCTTTGGTTTCGCAACCCTATAAAAAACAACAGTTTGAAATTAGGCAATTATTTAACAGCACAGTTGCAAAGACACATTGAACTCTAACCAAGTCGGAAAAGTTTATATTATGCATATGGCACTTACTTGTGCCTCTACCTATTCAGATTATCAATTATGAAAATACACATGTGTATACTCATCTGAATTACGGAACTAATACCCAAAACAACTTAAAACACAACCCTAAGATAAGAATGTTCATAGCAGCTTAAAAAAATATAAACATGTGTACACACTTATACCTTCGCCACATTATCAATCGTGAAAATACACATGTGTATAATCACCTCAATCACGGAACTAAACCCTAACCCCCTATCGGTATCGACGGAACATGTACAGTTAACATCAACATAATCGAAACAAATTTTTGCAAAACTTAAACACTAAACAATTTAAATCGGAACCCTAATACCCATTCAACATCAAAACGATCCAAACAATAATTCTAATTAATGATTCATAAACAATGTAACCAATTCCTGACGAATTGAACAACGACGATGTCTAATCAAACAAACACGAGGGATTACATCGGTGTACCTTGGTTGCTCGTTGTTCCGACGAAGACGATGATGACGGTAAAGAGTGTTCTTCGTCGTCGCCCTTTAATCTTCTATCTTCTGTCTTCTTATATTTGATAAAAACACAAAAAATGGAGGAGATGGCCTATCGATTACAGAGATGATGAACTTGAAACTGCCGATCAATTTTTGATGAAGAACCCTAAAATGGAGGAGATGGTCGATCAGAGACAATGAGAGAGAAATTGTGATATTTACAAAATTAGATTTATGAGAGAGATGATGAAACCACCGATCGATCTTTATGAGAGAGATTGTGATTGTGATATTTACATAATTAGATTTAGTATACATTTACATTAATGCCCCTATCCCCCTTATTTACTGGTTATATTTTACAAAATATTTACTAAATTGCCATTACCATTAAATCTCATCATCTAAGAAATGAAGGGTCAAGATTTGTTCATTTTGTTCACAACCTAACCATTGTTCACTCTAGAACCCTACCCTATATATATATATATATATATATATATATATATATATATATATATATATATATATATATAAATAAATAAGAAGTCAGAGAGTATACCAACACACAACATACCAACATACCAAGAAAGTGATCAGATAGTGACACAATATAGTGTAAAACATGTATGATAGCATACAACATCATATGTGTATAAACACAAGAGGACAATCACCTGTAAAGTCACTTAAAAGATAAGAAAAATCTACGTCCCTAAATACACCTAAGACCCTACTGCAATATCTTCTAGGAGTCTTTAACCCTAATTCTACGCCTCCACGAAGTCCTATCTTGGGCCATGTCCTCAGAAAGGTGCAACTCTAATAAGTCATGCCTAATTTGCTCATCCCAGGTCAGTTTGGGTCTACCTCTTCCTCTCTTCCCCTCCACGGTGAGATTTTCCACTACTCTAACTGGTGCCGTCGTTTCCCTCCGCTTCACATGCCCAAACCATCTCAATCTCCCCTCCTTAATCTTATCCGATATACTAGCCACTCCTAATCTTTCCCTAAAAACTACATTTCTTATTCGATCTAACCTTGTGTTTCCACACATCCACCTCAGCATCCTCATCTCTGCCACCTCCATTTTGCGCGCTTGTGTCTTCTTGATAGCCCAACAGTCTGTTCCATATAGCATAGCAGGCCTAATTGCTACCCTGTAAATTTTTCCCTTTAGTTTAGTTGGGAACCTCCTATCGCACAATACCCCTCTGGCTGCCCTCCATCTACACCAGCCAGTCTGTATGCGATGGGTTACATCACTATCTATGTCACCATCTCTTTGTACAAACGACCCCAGATACTTAAATTTAGTTGCCTGCGAGACCAATTGATCCTCAATGGTGATTTGGGTGTTATCGTCATCGGCTAGACCACTGAAATCACAGTGTAGATACTCAGTCTTAGATCGACTAATTCTTAGGCCCTTGCTCTCTAAAGCTACTCGCCACTCCTCTACCCTCTCGTTCAGGCACTTTTTAGACTCTGCAATCAACACAATATCGTCTGCAAAAAGCATGCACCACGGAACTGTCTCCTGGATCAGCTTGGACAACTCATCCAAGACAACCGCAAAAAGAAAAGGGCTCAACGCAGACCCTTGATGGAGTCCTACCTCCACCGGAAAGGAGTTTGTATCCCCTACAGGGGCGCGGACACTAGTCTCGGTTCTATCGTATGTATCCTTAATTATGTCTACATACTTCCCAGGTAGCCCTCGACCTTCCAAAGTATCCCAAATCAGTTGGCGTGGGACAGTGTCATATGCCTTTTCAAGGTCGATAAACACCATATGTAAATCTTGCTTCTTCGCTCTATATTTTTCCATCAACCTTCTTAGAATATGTATCGCTTCTGTAGTTGACCTCCCTTTCATGAATCCAAATTGATTTACTGAAACCTGAGTTTCTCTTCTAATTCTAGTTTCAATTATCCTCTCCCAGAGCTTCATAGTGTGACTTAGCAGTTTGATTCCTCTGTAGTTTCCACAACATTGGACGTCTCCTTTATTCTTGTATAAAGGCACCACGACACTACTCCTCCATTGATCTGACATTTTTCCAGTCTTGAAGATAAGATTGAACAAAAATGTTAACCATCGGACTCCTTCTTCCCCCAAACACTTCCACACCTCAATCGGTATGTTATCCAGACCCACTGCCTTGCCTCTTCCCATCTTCCTAAGTGCCATCCTCACCTCTTCATGTGTGATCCTCCTACAGTAGCAATTATTCCGTTGTCGCCTTTGAGTCATGGGATTGCCGCTATCTTGTTGGTATGCCCTTCCGTCGTTGAAAAGACTGTGGAAGTAGGTTTGCCATCTCAACTTAATGTCATGTGCCTTGACTAAAACACGTCCATCTTCTCCTTTGATAAACTTTACTACTCCTAGATCTTGTCTTCTTCGCTCCCTAGCTTTGGAAATCTTGAACATGTCAAGCTCCCCCTCTTTCGTTTCCAAACGTTCATACATGTGTTTATATGCTGTGTTTTTTGCCTCGGTCACCGCCTTTTTCGCTTCCCTTTTTGCCTTCTTGTATATCTCCTTCACCCTCAGCCGCTCCCCCTCATCTGTGCACCTCAAAAGATCTCTAAAACTCTGTTGCTTATCCTTTATTTTGGTATGCACGTCTTCATTCCACCACCAGGACTCCTTATGCCCTCTAGTCTTTCCTGTTGTGACCCCTAGCGTCTCATTCGCCACTGTAGTGATTGTAGTCGCCATAGCCTCCCACATCCGGTTTGCGTCGTTACCTAGTTGCATCGATGTCATCGAGTTAACTTTATCTCTAAACATTATAATTTTTCTCCCTTCAACTTTATCTCTAACAAAGAACCGCAAAATTTATTACTTAAAAAGCCATTAAAAATGAATTTCTTTATAGCCTAAGGGCCATAATTGCCATTTAATTTAACCATAAGGCTAAATATGCAAGTATAAATAGTTAATTCACTTTCTCCATTGTCTTTACCTTCTTTTATATGAGAGATACTCCCTTAGTTTTTGTTTTCTAAGCGATGTGGGACAAAAAAAATGAAGGATGTAAACCTTATCGAGCCAGCTCACGAGCTTACGAGCCAAGCCAGGCCAAGCTCGAGCTCGGCTCGTTTACACACCGAGCCGAGCCTAGCCGAGCTGGCTCGTTTACAACCGAGCCAATTTCGAGCCGAGCTTTCTTCGAGCTTTTTTCGAGCGAGCTGCGAGCCACGAGTTTTTTGAACACCCCTAGTATTTACCTTCAAACCCCACTTTACTGCACACTCAACCATGGTTGCAAATATCGTTAGGCGCTCCCAAGTCGGTTGACCGAGGAGTTCAGAGTACTAGGGGAGTACTCGGACATATTAAATTATAAAGAAATTAGTTTTCAAAAATTAAATATATGTCAAATAACATAAATTTACTAATATTTATAACAAAATACATGAAAATGATATTCATTCTTTAACATGATAGGCATAGATAATATGTTTTATGTTTTTTAAGTCAAACTCGACCCAAGTTGACTGACCTACTAGATCCGATTCTGGCCGAGGTTGACCACGTTTACTCGATTCTGAGTAATTAGGCGGAGTTGAAGAAAGTCGTCTCGGTAGCCTACCTTGTAGCGACTACGGGAAATACTCGGCCTTTGAGACCTTGTTTTACAACCATGCACTCAGCACACACGTGGAAACCTATTTAATTACGTATAAAATCATTGGCTGACTAGAATTTTATCTTCACCATGCGCATTGTTCATATAGCCCATTTGACAAGTCATCGTAGTAGCATAACTATTCTAGAATATTTCAGTAAAATGTTACAAAACTATAAATGAAAATAACAAAACAAAAATGGATTTGTAACACAGGCCAAGCACATCTTAGCCCATCTCCTTTTCTGGTCGAAAATATACTGTACAACAAGCTGAAACAAATACAAGAAAACATCCCACGACTTTACCAAGTGATAGCACTGTTCGCGATGATCCCATAAGCGGCACAATTCAAATTTCATAAGAGAACAAGTTCATAAGAGATGTTATAAGAATCCATGCAAATTCTTTAGGTGAATATTGTATTAGATATTCCATTTCTTACAATTACAATTATCATGTATGTGAGTGAGATTATGGATTCCTAACACTACTTCCAGGAAGCTCCATGAAATAAAGGTAGATGCATTTTTGCATAATACCACAAAAGTGCACAACATGCACCTTTATCTATCAAGAATAAGGTTCTTTTTTATGTCCTATTGATTTTCTGAAAAGCATATTCTATTATTCTTCTTCGTCAATTTTCCTAACACCTTGCAAACGATTTTGACATTCTCATTAACTTGACGATATAAAAAGTAAAAAAGAAAAACTTTAGGCACCATCGCCCACCACTTCTCTCCAAAATATTCTTGCCTTTAATAGTCTCTTTTATTAAAGCGATTTAAGTTCGTATTATTAACCCAATTAGCTAAGCATAACATTACTATATATAACATTTTAAGTAGGCTCTTATCTAGAGTGTTTGTTTGTGATTGATGCACAGCTAACACAACACAAGGTACATCATGAGGATGCACAACAAAAATCGGATAACTAAGGCAGCACAAAAAGATAAAGAAAGATAAAGCCGGAGACAAAGTACAACATGGGAAAGACCGAAAAGTAAGCCGGAGAAACGAATCATGTTGCTACCGGAAAGCGTAGCTTTTTAGAGGGAGAAAGTATCCACACATCCCCCAAAAGTATCTACACATCCCCAAACCATATACTCCCCTCATTGTCCTATACGTCTGAAAATGGGCCCACCCATACGCCCCTCTTAGCCTTATACGGCTAGCTCAGGCTCACCTAATTAATGCCAATCATTGGCTGATAGCCAATGATTGCCCAATGATTGAGATGTACCATATGGAA
The DNA here is from genome assembly GCA_030545235.1 of Helianthus tuberosus. Lineage (NCBI taxonomy): Eukaryota > Viridiplantae > Streptophyta > Magnoliopsida > Asterales > Asteraceae > Helianthus > Helianthus tuberosus. The sequence continues at coordinate 50,457,346 of CM060410.1, read as the reverse complement.
CTTTATTTAAATATCATGGATGTTTTAGTATGGGGAACTTGTGAAATATTAATGTAAGAAAATTCATAGATTTTTTTATAAAATGTTGTTATAAAAATGTGTTAATATTATAAAACGTCATGTTTTGTTTGTTTTTTATTTATTAAATATCATTATTAAATATCATCGTTTTTTAATAAAAAATGTGCATATGTTTTTTTATTAAGTATTATTATTAAAAACTAGTGCTTTTCAATGACGCGCGTTGCGTGAAAGGCATTGGTGTTTTCGACCGACATCATCCTGCAACTCTTCTTTTAACTGTTTCACTTCTTGCAAAGATTGAACGTAGACCCTAACTCTTGTTTCACCACTTAATCACTGTAAAAATTACAGGATTCATTATATAATTAGTACAAATTCAAGTAACATTATTCAAACAGGGAAGTATAATTACAGATATACCTTTGTTAGGTTAATCAAAACTAAATCATATTCAACTAAAACCCCCATACTTTGAGCAGACAAACTCCACAAATCCCACATGGGTTTTGTAGACAACAAAATTGATTCATCTTTTCAAAACCATGATCGCTGATTTGGATTTTTAACATGTTCTCACAACAGTGGTTCCACGATGTCACCGTCGGCGACCCTGTAACCAGCGCATCTCCAGCAACATAAGGCCCTCGCAATGCAATATTGACATCCTCTGTACTTGGTACAAACCGTAGCTTTTTCTGGACATCTTTGGTATCTACATCATCTCACTTTAGTGTAAGATTATTTTTTACATTCAGTTTATTTTTCTTAATATATTTTATGATGATCATTACAAGTTATGAAATAAGTTTAGTTTGAAGCAGAAAGTAATTAGCATAGGTTGTGACATACACCTAACTAATTACTAATCCTTTTTAGTATTATCATGACAAATATTCATATCCCCTTATTAATTATTGGATATGTCACTTGAACCAACTATTTAATATACTTCAACTTTTAGCTTACATAAACTCCCCCAAAGCATAAGACCGTGGGGTATGGTGGGGCGGGGGTTTGGGGCATGGGTTGACACTTGGACTTTGAGCCCCCCCCCCCCCCCCCCCGCTGGTGAGTGACGTATTGGGTCGATATGGCGGGGCATGGCTAGCCCGCGTGGGTTGGCCAGTTTTATAAAAATTAAAAAAAAACCTAAAATTAAAAAATACACACAGAATTAAAAAAAAGCCTAAAATTATTATTAAAAGTTCCTAAAAATTACAAAATTCTACAAAAAAAAGGATTACAAAATAAAAAAAAAGCATAAAGCGTTAGGTAGATTTCGAACAGGGCGAGCTTGTCAAACGGTTTCCGCTCTTTGCCCCGGAACTCGATGTTGGCCACCGCCACCCGGTCTTCGTGACTTATATCACCGCCCGGGACGCTATCGCAGTAGGCTTTAAAACGGTTGAGCTTCGGTCATAGCTCGCGCCACTTGTGTTGGCACGCGTTTAAATTGTGCCGGTCGTTCCCCACGTTGTGCCGGTAGCTAGCGAAAGTTTCCGGCCAGTAACGGGTCTCACCGGGTTGGCGGCCTTTCATCGCGTTGTGCCGGTATCAAGTGTGGGTAGCGGGTTCGGGTAGGTGGAGTGAATGGTTGGGGTAGCGATGTGGACAGGCAGTGGGGATTGGGGGGTTTTATAGTGACTTGGGTGAACGCCCGGGCTGAAACTCCCGCCCAAGGGGCCACGCCTAAACCCAAGCCCACCCGGGGTGGTGACTTGGGCGTTTGTACCCAACCCACGCCCCAACTCTCGCCCCATACCCCATAGTCTAATAAATGAATATAAGGTATTGCTCAATATAAAAAAAATCACATAATAAAGAATTAAAAAAATCACTGTTCATTCAGTTTTCTTTTTATCATATATAGATTTCATATTTTTATGAAATGTTTAATGTGTATATATTATAAAATATCAAGTTTTTATTTTTTCTATTTATCAACTATTATTATAAAATATCATCGTTGTTAATAAAAATATGCATATGTTTTTTTATTAAATATTATTATAAAAAACTTCGTATCTATTATAAAATGTTTTTATAAAACAAATTATATATATATATATATATATTAAGTATATTGTTTTTCACTTGTCATTTATTAACCATAACACAACAAAGAAAAGTAATTCAAAACGTAATTAAACATTGGTTTATATTAATACACAAAACATGTCACTTTCATACAAAATGTAATGACTAAACCCTAAACCTTAAATCGCTAATTGGTACATATAACATATTCTTAAATTCTTGCACACAAAACTGATGGGTCTAACAACAAAGTACCAAGACACGCCGACTATCTTGGAATTGGGTGAGTACCCTAGCTTCCAACGGGATTTCCGCATCCCAACTACCACATCAAGAGGCACAAGGTAGGTGGCGGTTAGAGCAGTGGGTGTCAGGATTTTCTTTATTAACCACTATCGAATCTGGTGCCTCGGTGTTGGGTGTCATGGAATTCCCTTGGTGGATACCTCATGAGAACACTAACAAACAGCTCTCTTGGAAGTACATGCAACTGGGCAAACAACATTGGCTGGAGTCACTTGGAGCTTAGCACAATGTAGTCCACTCCGATCACACATCATCCTAGATCGACGTCATAGTGCATGAATTAGAAATACAAACGCAGGTAAGTGTTTGAATGTGAAATATGAACACAGTGTATTTCTCCATAAGGATTACGCTACCACCACCGTCAAAACACTGACTTTCGATATCCTGTTAAAAAACATACAATTATAGCATTAGACTCGGCATTCAAAAATATATTGTAAAAATAAAAAATAAAAAAATCCAAGCATCACCACAACCACCACCCACCATGGCACCACCATAGCCCACCACCACCCTCAACCACCTCATCCACCTCCACAACCGACCCACCCCCACTGATGTTTGCGAGTGTGTATATAAGTTTAAGTATATTTTAAGCCCTTTTTACACGTTAGTCAAGTTTTAAATTTATAAAACACGATATTTTACTAACACTAAACACACATATGGGCAAGTGCACCCATCGTGAGCGTAGTATAGTGTTGGCAAGATACCGAGGTCGTCCAAGGACACAAGAGCTTTTAGTACCGGTTTATCCTCAACGTCTAATAAAATCAAAAGTTAGAAAAAGGTTTTTAAACTAGAAAAATAAAAACTAACTAAAATGCTGAAAAATAAAAATAAAAGAAAAAATAGATAGACAAGATGAATCACTTGGCTCCGACTCGTGTTTAGTGTAACCTTTGATTATTTCCGCACTTTTGCACTTTTTAAGAGATTATCTTAGTTATTGTAGTAGGCCCCTCTTTTGAAGGTGACGTTACCCTCAACCCAGTAGTTTGAGTCAGCAAGGATACAATCCTAAAGGGTCGGATTATTGAAAGATAATTAATTAAGTTATTAATGCATATTATGATAGGCCCCTCTTTTGAAGGTGACGTTACCCTCGGCTAAGTAGTCTGAGTCAGCAGGGATACAGTCCTAAGTAGCCGGGTTAAAGTATTAATAGTAGCTTACATATGAGGGGATAAAAGAGTTTGGACCCCCGCCATCCAATACCGGTGGGTATTGAAGGAGGTCCTACTAAATTTGACCCAGGTCCTTGCAGGATCTATACATTGAACAAGGCAAAACTCTTACCAAACCGTTCCCTTAACCCCCGACCAGGTAGCCAACATATCTCCATATAGACCGTGGAGATATGAATGGTGAAAATCTTTTATTTTATGTAGACAGTAAAATAATGCCAAGACACCACGGACAAACGATAAGGAAGAATCACCTTCAACATAAGAAACTAGTTATTAAAGTCATTAATACATAACCAAGTAAAAAGTGCGAAAAGATTAAAAATAAAAAGTATTACACTAGACACTTGTCTTCACCAAGTGATGTAAGAGACTTAGGCAAACATGGCCTTGATTGTCAAGAACTCTTACGATCAATCTTGGATCCCGAGACGACTCACACACTCTACGATGGACAATGGATGATGGTGGTGGATGATGGTGTTGTGATGGTGGTGGGTGGTGGGTGAAGTGTGAGAGAGGTGGTGTGCCAAGGGATGGTTTGCAAATGAGCCAAACACCCCTATTTATAGCCTGAACAGCAGCTCGGACACGGCCCCGTGTCCATCATCTTCTCTCCCTTCATTAATTGCAGTTTGTCTGCATTAGTTGACCACGCCCCCGTGTTCACTGGGCACGCCCCCGTGTGCAGAAGCATATCTGTACTATCAAGATTTCCTCAGATTCTGCGAATCTTAGAGTTGACCACGGCCCCGTGTCCGCTGGGCACGCCCCCGTGGTGGGTGATAGAAGCGTCTATAGCTTTGTCTTTTATGCTGGCACTTGGGCACGCCCCCGTGTTCATTGAGCACGGGGCGTGTTCAGTCTTCTGTCTTCTTGATTTTGCTTGGGAAGATGCTGTCGGGGGGTCGGGCATGCCACGTTTGTTCCTTTTCTTGTATTTATGTTAGATTTAGCTGCCTTTTTGCTTCTTTTGTTAATTTGAGCTCATTTAATCCTGAAAATACAAAAGGAAGACAAAAAAACACACTTTTTCCAACATTAATACTAAAAAAGGGTTAGTTTTATGCCACAATTGATGTAATTTATATGTTGCATTTTGTGCACATCAAATACCCCCACACTTGAATCTTTTCTTGTCCTCAAGCAAAACTCTTTATAATGTGACTTTACACTCCCAAATGGAATGGGTAGAAGATAAGGTTTTTGGGCTTGTCATAGAGTGTCGGGATTTCCAAGATTCTTTATTAGGTTTTATTTTTATTTATTTACAATCCTATTCGTCATGATTTATTTAAAACATTACATAAGATAAATTACTTATTAGGGCATAACATGCCTTTTTAAAATTCCACTTATATACAAGTTCACATACCTCACGGGGGATCACTCAACACTCGGCCGAATATGTATTTTAGTGAATCACTCGAGAGCGGCATGGAACTTACTCCTACCATAGGCTTGCCAAGCAATCAATCCTCCTCCTTTTTAACTATATACCTTTGTAAATATCAAGAGGACTTTTGGGTGAAGGGTTAGGCTCGGGTTAAAGGTAGGTGGTTGGGTTAGTGGTTAGTAGAAAATGGCGAAAAGCGTAAGAAGCGTCGGTTTTCGTAAGACTTTTTTATTTTTTTGCAACTTTTATTTGGATGAAGCATTTATTCAAACAAAGTTATTTTTGATGAACTTGCTTGTTTATTTATTTTGCTTCATCATCAACAATTTTTTTTTAAAGTCATATGAAAAACCGAGCTTGTTACTAAAAAAAGGGTTAAAAATAAAAAAAGGTTTTGGTGGGTGAAAGGGTGTTTGGGTTAAGAAATGAAAAGGTTTATGCTCAAAGGGGGTTAACTAGGGGGATTTTGGGTAGGTGGTAAAAAGAAAAAAGAAAAATAAAGGTGTAGAAATAAAAAGGGTTAGTCCTAATGCCTCTATCATTTACTTACTTGGGTTTAAGTTGGCAAGGACCGGGAATGTATCGTCGTGGCAAGTTCTAGAGTTGTAAGAACCAAGCGGCTATTCACACAAGAAACGAAAAATGAGCATTTAGTTTAAAGATATGTATTTGTATGCTCAATAAAGGCTCAAAACTCACTTTTTTGGGAATGGGTTTTTATGTGATCAAGTATATATAATCAAATTCTAACTAAACTTGTCATGCCTTTTCATAATTTTCTTATGTTGGTTCTTTTTATCACGACGCTATCGGTTGTAAATTTGTAAAAATATAACCTTTTTAGAATTTGAAATTCCCAAATTAAACCTAGACAAGTAAAAAAAATTGAAAATTTTTGAAAAAAAAATTGGTGTGATTAGCGGTTCCAATAGAGTTTTGTGTAAGGCTTGTAATTAGGACTTGCAAGATTCAAAGTTTTAGCATCCCCCCAAACTTAAATTACACATTGTCCTCAATGTGTCCCAAAAATAAGTTTTTAGGTTGATTGAATGTGTAAAATGGTGTGAAAAAGCAAAATTTTATGTTACTGGGCGTCTGGACACGGCCCCGTGCTGAACTTGCTGTAATGAAGAAAATTTTGTCGGATGGCCCTGTTTTCGTGCATGGGGTGCTGGTTCACTTTTCCCTTGTTATCCTTCACCATCCCGAGTGTGTTTTATCCATTTCAACATCTACCAAACACCAAATTAACTAAAACCATCATTCATTAAGTCATAGAGAGAATTACACAATAATCCTAAAAGTTAAAATTCTAGATAATTAGGTCAAAGAAACACAAGAAATCTAAACCAAGAAATTTTAGCCTACTACTTATTCTATTAGCAAAATTTCCAAAAAGATAATTCCCTCGGTTAGATGCGGCTTGAAAAACTTCTTTTTCCGGGCATGGGTCCCTCACACGTCGACGAGCCACTCTTCTATCTCCCTAGGGAGAAGAAAGGCGGGCTCATTGGCATAGGTTTGAGGGGTTGCAACCTCCACCGGGACTTCTTGTAGATCTTCAAGAGGAGGTTCCGCTAGAATATCGTCCCAACCGGTAGGATTGTTGATTCCAAGTGCTAGGTCCCAATCCTCTTGAGGGAGGATTGGTTCCATGGGAGGTGTTACAAGAATGTTTAACCTCTGGTGCAAGAGGTTTATTTCTTGAAAACTGTTTTTCAACCCCACCGTAAGATAATTTATACGGTCTATTAGGACCTCCTCTACCGAAGTCATCTCATCAAGAGCCTCACGTAATGCCATTACATAACGTACGAGAGTTGCTTCAATTGATGGCCTTCTCTCCCTTCGACTGTTTCTGGAGTGCGCAGAAGAAGTTCCACTGTTTTGACTAGACATTCTACGAAAACAAAACAAAAATAGTTCATTTTAATGAAACAGTACATCGGACACAGCCCCGTGCTCAATGAGCACGGCCCCGTGTTCACCTTTCTGCAGATTTTTGGAACAAAGAATCTTGGAGTTTTAAATTATTTTTCCAACTTATGAATCATTTTTGAACAGGAATAACTTAAAACAATGTTGCACAACTTATTTTTAACAAGATTCCTTGGACAAAAATCTAATAATCAACACAATAAAGCTTGAGAACAAGCTTCAATGGAGGTGTTGGGACAAGAAAGATGAAGAAGAAGGCAATGGATAAAAGAGGAAAGGACAAGATGGTTGTTAGAACCTTCTTTTAGAAAATACCTAGGATGGTAGGTGAGAAGATCCTTTCAAATCTCTGTCCCTGGATGGTCCAAATGTGCAGGATTCTTGGCTGCATTTATAGAAAACGACAGCATGCTGGACACGGCCCCGTGTCGGCTGGACACGGTCCCGTGTGCAGGCAGGATCCTAACACATTTTGTCCGTATTCTGACAAAAAGTCAGAAAGGAATCTTTTGGTGGACACGGGGGCGTGTTGACCTGGGCACGGCCCCGTGTCGAAAGGCTGTTTATGAAGTTTGTCTATTTTTAAGGAACTTTTCCGGATCGGGCGGTTCCTTACTGGATGGAACAACCCCAAAGTGCCTAAGATACTTTAATTTCTCAAGATTAAGACGAGAACGCAAGAGGTTGTCGGTGAGGGTGATTCCTATGCTATATGTAGGTGGACAAGTCCAACCCTTTCCCGGGCTCTCGTTAAAGAAGGTGTATGCCGAATCGCTCATGTCTATGTATGCATCGAACGAAGTCGATGGGGAGTCCTTCATGGCACAATCGACACAGGGACGACTATCGCTCAAGTCCTTGCTAGAGTTAGAGGCATCGTCGGGAACAACGAAGTTGTTTGAATGCGTTCCCAACAACTCTTCTTGGTTATTGTCTTGAGATAGATTATTGAAATCTATCCTAAGTTCTTTTAACCAATTAAGAATTAGATCTTCCAATTGAAATAGTTCATCAAGAAGCATTTCTCCTAGAAGATCCGGTTGAGAGCATTCGAGGGAGAGATAAGGATTATTTTTACTTTCGTCCCTCTTAAGGCTACGGGAAAACGATGGGTCTATATAGTGGGGCTTATAATTTAGAAAATAACATTCTAATTCTTTATGGGAGCCGCCACATATTTGACACCACGTACCATAAGAGTGCCGAGAGTAAAAAATATCAGTATCACTCATGTTTGTGTCAGAAATTACCAACCGTCGGGATCTTACGGTTCTGTTTTCAGTAACTGAATCTTGGGCATGGGGCATGTTGAGTGGGCACGGCCTCGTGTAAAGCTTATTGTCTGACTTAAAACAGGATTGCCAGGTCCAATGATTGGGCACGGGGCGTGTTCAGCAGGCACGGCCCGTGCTAAGTTCTGCAGAAGCTGAAAAATTAAGAAAAATCCTAAAAAAAATAGAAAAATAGAAAAACGATTAGGCCGTTGATTCCTAACTTTCTTAAAATCCTTGTGTCCCCGGCAACGGCGCCAAAAACTTGATGTGTGCGACTGTGTATATAAGTTTAAGTATATTTTAAGCCCTTTTTACACGTTAGTCAAGTTTTAAATTTATAAAACACGATATTTTACTAACACCAAACACACATATGGGCAAGTGCACCCATCGTGAGCGTAGTATAGTATTGGCAAGATACCGAGGTCGTCCAAGGACACAAGAGCTTTTAGTACCGGTTTATCCTCAACGTATAATCAAATCAAAATTTAGAAAAAGGTTTTTAAACTAGAAAAATAAAAACTAACTAAAATGCTGAAAAATAAAAATAAAAGAAAAAACAGATAGACAAGATGAATCACTTGGCTCCGACTCGTGTTTAGTGTAACCTTTGATTATTTACGCACTTTTGCACTTTTTAAGAGATTATCTTAGTTATTGTAGTAGGCCCCTCTTTTGAAGGTGACGTTACCCTCAACCCAGTAGTTTGAGTCAGCAAGGATACAATCCTAAAGGGTCGGATTATTGAAAGATAATTAATTAAGTTATTAATGCATATTATGGTAGGCCCTTGTTTTGAAGGTGACGTTACCCTCGGCTAAGTTGTATGAGTCAGCAGGGATACAGTCCTAAGTAGCCGGGTTAAAGTATTAATAGTAGCTTACATATGAGGGGATAAAAGAGTTTGGACCCCCGCCATCCAATACCGGTGGGTATTGAAGGAGGTCCTACTAAATTTGACCCAGGTCCTTGCAGGATCTATACACTGAACAAGGCAAGACTCTTACCAAACCGTTCCCTTAACCCCCGACCAGGTAGCCAACATACCTCCATATAGACCGTGGAGATATGAATGGTGAAAATCTTTTATTTTATATAGACAGTAAAATAATGCCAAGACACCACGGACAAACGATAAGGAAGAATCACCTTCAACATAAGAAACTAGTTATTAAAGTCATTAATACATAACCAAGTAAAAAGTGCGAAAAGATTAAAAATAAAAAGTATTACACTAGACACTTGTCTTCACCAAGTGATGTAAGAGACTTAGGTAAACATGGCCTTGATTGTCAAGAACTCTTACGATCAATCTTGGATCCCGAGACAACTCACACACTCTATGATGGACAATGGATGATGGTGGGGGATGATGGTGTTGTGATGGTGGTGGGTGGTGGATGAAGTGTGAGAGAGGTGGTGTGCCAAGGGATGGTTTGCAAATGAGCCAAGCACCCCTATTTATAGCCTGAACAGTAGCTCGGGCACGGCCCCGTGTCCATTGGGAACGGCCCCGTGTCCATCCTCTTCTCTGTCTTCATTAATTGCAGTTTGTCTGCATTAGTTGACCACGCCCCCGTGTCCGCTGGGCACGCCCCCGTGTGTAGAAGCATATCTATACTATCAAGATTTGCCTGGATTCTGCAGATCTTATAGTTGACCACGGCTCCGTGTCCGCTGAGCACGACCCCGTGGTGGGCGATAGAAGCTTCTATAGCTTTGTCTTTTATGCTGGCACTTGGGCACGCCCCTGTGTTCACTGAACACGGGGCGTGTTCAGTCTTCTGTCTTCTTGTTTTGCTTGGGAAGATGCTGTCGGTGAGGTCGGGCATGCCACGTTTGTTCCTTTTCTTGTATTTATGTTAGATTTAGCTGCCTTTTTGCTTCTTTTGTTAATTTGAGCTAATTTAATCCTGAAAATACAAAAGGAAGACAAAAACACACTTTTTCCAACATGTGTACTAAAAAAGGGTTAGTTTTATGCCACAATTGATGTAATTTATATGTTGCATTTTGTGCACATCACCCACCACAGCAGACTCACCACCACCACCTCACCCGACCCCCCACCACCACCAACCCACCAACACCACAACCACCACCCCATCCGACCCACCAACAACACCAACACCACCACCACCCCAACTGACCCACCAACACAACAACCACCACCCCACCACCACCACAACCACAACCACCACCCACCACCACGACAGCCACTACCCACAACCCAACACCACAACAACCACAACCTCACCACCGTCAACCACCATAAACAACCACCACAAACAACAACCACAACCCTAAAACCACCACAAACGGCCCAAAAAAAAAACAAAAAAAAAATAAAATAAAAGATTGAAGATTACAAACCTTGAATATTCTGACCGTATAGAGAGATACGGGAGCGAGAACTATACGAGAGACAAAGAATCCATGCGTGTGTGTGCACTTCCAGACCGTCATCATGTGGTCAAGAGTTCCTCTCATGTGGTCCAAACCCTTTTCGTATGTACTTCCAGATAGGTAAATTGTTTGTAGCTATAAAAGGCAAGAAAACTTCTATACGCCACTCATAGGTCAATGAGAGGTGTATAGAAATACACTTTCTGCCAACTTTTCAGAAAAGTAGTATATACGACCCTCATTACCCTATACGCAGCGTATAATCTGAAAACGTGTCAGAATTCGTATATCTATACGCCTCTTATTACCCCATGAGCGACGTATAGACATTTTTTAAAACTTATAATACGTATGAGAAGTTGTAATAATCCGTATCCATCTTCACCATAACCGACCCACGACCACCACCATAGCCGACCCACCACCACCACCATAGCCGACCCCCACCACCTCCACATCCACCACCACCACCACCACCATCTCCACCTCCACCACTACCACCACCTCCACCTCCACCTCCACCACCACCACCACCACCACAGCTGACCCACCACCACCGACACCACAACCGACCCACCACCATCAACACCACAGCCGACCCACTACCACCACCACAGCCGACCCACCACTACCAACATCACAGCCGACCCACCACCACCTCCACAACCAACCCACCACCACTACCACAACCGACCTGCCACCCACTACAACAACCACCACAGCCGACCCACCACCACCACTCACCGTCAAACCCTAACCACCATCAAACCCCATCACAGTCAAACACTAACCACCGTCAAACTCTAACCGCCATCAATCCCCACCGCTGTCAAACACCTAACCACCGTCGAACACCTAACCACCGTCAAACCCCACCACCGTCAAACACCTAACCACCATCAAACTCACCATCGTCTAACCCTAACCCTAACCATGGGAGAGTGTGTGTGTGTGTTTTTTTTGGTGTTTGGGGTGTGTGTTTGAATTTCTTTTGATCTATTTCCCCCCCTTTAGTGAAGATGAAAAGTTGTTTATTTTGTATACTCCTCTCATTGACCTATACGTTGCATATAGACTGTCCACCATGGGAGGCGTATTGGGCAATGAGCATCGTATAGGTGCTGGTATACGCTTCTCATTGCCCTATACGTTGCGTATGGTGCATTTTTTTAAAAATATGTTACGTACACTATATTTGAAAGATAGTATAATGTAAATAACAAATTTTCTTAACATGTAATACTCTGATTAAACATTTTTAAGTGTTACAATGAAAACCTATGACCAATGTTGCAGAAGTCGGATTAGGCGGCCGATTAATCGGCGCCTAGGCGGTAATCGGTGAGCCATCGCCTAAAAAGTTGCAAATCGGTTAAAAAAAATGGTCCCAATCAAAGACGGTCAAAATCGGACCTAGTCGGAGAAAATCGGAAGAAATCGGAGTAAATCGGACTAATCGGACCCAGAAATTTATACTCACCTAACCCGAAGATGATCACGACAACCTTACTCTTCTTCTCCGGCGACCTTACTCTTCTTCTCCGACGACCTTAGTCTTCTTCTCTGGCAACGGTGACCTTAGTCTTCTTCTCCGACGACCTTACTGTTCTTCTCCGGCGACCTTACTCTTCTTCTCCAGCAGAGAATCATGTATGTAGATTGTTGTTTATGAAAGAGCTCGACTCATTTAGGGGATTAGGCTTTGTGTTTTGTTTTTGTATTTGATGAAGAAGAGATAGGAGTGGGAAACGGCGTATGATAGATTAGGGTTATTTAAGTTTGGTATTATAACATATAACCCCCTCCATCTTTATTAGTTTATATTTAGTCCTCTTACTTTTGAATTTATACATGAAAAATATAAAATTAATGGTATATGTATATAAATTCATAAAATTATACATATAAAGTCCATTCCGATTAATCCCGATTAATCCCTAGGCGGTACCTCACCGCCCGACTAGCGCCTAGCGCTTTCTACAATATTGCCTATGACAAGTTAATAAATTCTCTTCGTTGACTTGTACCTACCTAGTAAGGCCCTACCTTGTATAATACGAGATATGTACATTGTCTCCCATTCCTTAGCTTCTATACTTCGGTATATAGTTCAAAGTCCATTTGGTACTGGAATCGGGCAATCATCCGTTAACTTAACCATGATGAAATGGCCACCTTCTACATAAGCAATCGATAAAACAAAATGGTTCGGGTAAACCTCCGAACCATCGAATGTCACACACACCTGTGTCAGAGGCGGAAGCGCGTAGTGTGACTTGACCGGTTTCCATAGCATACGATGTAAGTAAACAAACTATATGATATAAAACATACATGATGTTCATCCATTCCATAATATAAAGATACAAGTCATAAGTTGTTTTGTAGCAAAAGACGAAATAAGTTTATAAGTTTTACAAACAAGACTTGTTCAAAATAAAGTTTTCAAAATACCAAAGTTTTGCATCATATGTCCCGTTCGAAGACGGGATATATGGATCAAACCCTCCAAGATACGGATGACATCGTCTTCATAGTAAACTTGAAACTTCATAATCAGTCACACCAAGATCCACTTAGTTCCCTGAAATACACGTAAGTTTGAAAACATCAACAAAAGTTGAGTGAGGTCATGTGTTTTAAGTTCGCATGCATAAAATGAATCTTAAAAATATTTGAAAGTTCGAGTATCGAAAGCGGGTATGTAAAGCGTCAATGAATTTAATGATCATTAATGTTTCGCGAGGATATTAATTTGTGTGCCGACATAGGAAGCACTCAACTAGGTAGACGATTTACGTGCCGATTAACCTCGAATGGGATACAAAAGAACTCTAAGTGGCATCACAAGGACCCGTGAGTGGGGCTCGTCCGTACCCGATAGATCTACCCCTTTTGTTCCTTGGTCCTTAACAGGATTAATGGTGCCCTAGTTTGCGCCTATTCGCATGTGAACCAATAATTCATTCCATAGCTTAACCATACCCTTGTTAACATGTATTCCCCTCCGAGAGTTATAAAACCAAAAATGTTTAAAAGAAAAGGGGGACATGAACTCACAAGTTTGCATCCATATGTATGCTAGCAAATCGGGTATCCAATTAGCGCGTATAACCTACAAGGTCTCTAATTCATTAGACACTTAGGTTTATGTTAATTCATGTACATGTTGCTCATCTTGAACGTTATGGTATTTGTTATGTATTTGGAACCCTTGTGTATTTTAAATATGTTGGCATTTGTTTCGTATGTTTGTTAATATATATACTTCTTTTATATATATATTCTTGCATTCATAATGTGTATGAGCGGGCCTCGTCCTTCATGAGTCTCCGTGCCTCGCACGAGTATATGTGGGTCTAGCCCATGTAATGTGTACGAACTGGCCTTGCCCTTCATGAGTCTCCGTGCCTCGCACGAGTATATGTGGGTCTAGCCCATGTAAGTCCTTGTGTCTCGCACGGTATAAGTGGACTGAGTCCGATAGCGTTTTCGTGTCGCGCACGGCGCAAGTTTGTTGTGTGAAATATATATTCTTAAGTTCGGTGAACCTCGTTCACATGTACACGTATGATCGGTTTGTTTTGTGTATATATCTGTTCCACAAATATATATATATATATATTCAAGCTATAGTTGTTAAAAAAATATATATTTTTCACATCGTATATACGTTAATGTACGTGTATGGTACCTTTTGTGAGTGTACACTTCAACATGTGTATATGAGTACATCGCTCTGTACTTGCGTATTTTATATGTATACGTATACCGTATTTATACGCGTACGTATACCGTGTTTATACATGTAGGTATACTGTATTTATACGTTACGTGTAGGTATATCGTATTTATACGGTGGTGTATGGTTGTGGCTACAATGAATTTCGGTTCTAGGGTTTGGGAGTAGAATGTGTAGACAAGTGTTTATATATGATGTGTGTATTGTTATTTATTAATATATTAATAGCATATATTAAACTTTTATTTTTAGTTGTAAGGGTATTTTGGTCATTTCATAAAAACTAACTAAGAAATTCTAACAAAGTTAGTAATTTGGATTCAAAGGATTATAAAATGAAAATCTAGGTACTCGGAGCGTTAAACTTTTTGATTTTGGACTCAAGTGGTTAAAATCAATAAAACACAGAGACTTAAAAAGTAATTTACTCGAAAATATATTATTATGAGAGTAAGTTAAGATTTTAGCCCCTATGGTTGTTTTTGTTTAACCCTGTCAGCCCAAAAGGAATCTTTTGACATCTGAGCCCCTAACGTCTTTTTTTCTAACCCTTTTGGTCCCTATCACTAGCCCCATACTTGGTTAAAAACTAGTCATGTGCCCCTCACATGAAGGGCATTTATGTCAATTGACCTACCCACTTATAAACCCTTAAATGAAAAAAACCTCCTGCATCTATCCTGTCTTCTTCTTGTTCAATTGAGCACCCCAAACCCTAATTCCATCATAGTTATATGCAAATATGGTACCCAACCAGATTAGAAGTTTAAGACAATCCAATCAAATATTTAAATTTAACCATCATCAAAATTCCTCAAAGCATGATATTTTCCTCTACAGTTGTATACTCAAATTTAATAGACTGAATTGAAAATTTGTCCTTTATCTTTATACCTAGTTTCAGACGGTGTCCTTTGTCTTTAAAACTGATGAGTTGTGTACTTTATGTTTCAAATTGTTACATGGGTTGTCCTTTGACCCTAACTGAGTTTATTTTTTTTTGTTAAGTATGATCGCACATGAGGG
The DNA here is from genome assembly GCA_030545235.1 of Helianthus tuberosus. Lineage (NCBI taxonomy): Eukaryota > Viridiplantae > Streptophyta > Magnoliopsida > Asterales > Asteraceae > Helianthus > Helianthus tuberosus. The sequence continues at coordinate 50,442,007 of CM060410.1, read as the reverse complement.
CATTTTAGTTATTTCATATTTCCAAGGACTATAATATAAATAACTTATTTGTAAGGATTGTTATGTATAAAATTAAAAAAAAACTATATATAACTTATATCATTTCCCCCCCTCTCTCTCCCTCTCTGATTTTTCGAACTTCACATCAAGAATCAAAACACAAAACCCACAATTTCTTAACCGGCGGGAAACAATCGTACGATTTCGATACGCTGGTGTCGAGAGCAACAGACGATGAGGTTGTGAGGTTGGTCGTAGTAGTAGTCGGCGATTGAGGGTTCATAGCGATAGGTGTAACATTCTCAAAATTTTTATTTATAAAATTTAAAATAAAGTATATAAAAACTTACGTTATTAAACGGATAAATTATGGGTAAGTTGACTGTTGGAATTATGAAGTACCTAGACGGACCTAGGAACTGTCTAATAATTAAATTATAAAAATACAATATATTTAAACCTACCCCGTTTTTAATGAAACTTGGTTCAAAATGTAGATACAAATATTCTCGTTCTAATGACATATTCATTGTTTTATAAAACGTCATATTTTAGAAGTTATATACGCCAAATAAGGGAAGCAGCTGAATTAATTATATTATATAAATTAATAAAATAATAATAATGACAATAACTTACGTATGATAATAATAAAATAAAATAATCTAACTAACATTTAACTCCAAAAATGGACGTGTGTCCATAAGAATTATGAATTTAGTTTACGTGGAAAGTTATACGTGAGCTCCAAGATGGCGACCTCCATATAAATAGGATTTGATGTTCAAAATAATCCTATGCTTCCTTCCTCCTTTCGTTTGCTCTCTCCATTTCTATTTTAGTATTTCCATTTTTCTGTTAGTAATTCACCTATAATACTTCAAAGCCCTGCCCCGTTTTAAGTATTTTAACCCCTGATCATTGAGTCAATACCCTGTCCGATTGATTTAGAACCAACCAATGCATGTCAAGGCTCTGCTCGACTAAGTTCGTTGGGGTTCTATCTCGTGACATATGGATAAAGTGAATTGGGTTACTATACTTAATACGAGTACATTATATATTTTATTAAATAGTATAACAACCCTCCTAAAACACCCCTGACACCTCTAGACGTCCTAAAATATACCCCGTGTACGAAAAACGGCCTTGAAATACCTTTATTTACAAAAATTAAATAAAAACAAATATATATGGCCGCTCGCGGGGCGCAACACAGACAAGAGAGTCTGTCGTGGGCCGCGACCCCTTGACACTAGGCCGCACCCCAGCTCGCCACGTGGCGTGACACCAGCCTATACCGGTGACTAACGGAGGCTAGAGCCTACCCTAAGCCCTCGCGGAAAACCCTCACTAAAACTCTCGCGGGGCGCGAGAAAGTGGCGGATCAACCCTATAAATAGATGAGATCGGCTTCAGTTCACAATTCGCTCATAACTCGATTCTCTCTCTCAATTCTGAATTAATAGGATTCTGCTTGGGCATTATACCCTTATTTTGCGAACCTCTTCCTCGTTGTAAGTATCATAACCCCCGGTTACGTATTAGATACGCTGCCCGATTGATCTAGTGCTCCGTAACGGCTGTCGAGGCTCTGCCCGACGTAGTCGTTGGAGTTCTGTCTTGGGGAGGGTATAACTAATGTAAAATTTGGGTTATTATACTAACGCATGTGCATTGTCTAATTAATAGATTATAACCAGGAAATCAAAAGAAAAACCTAAAGTAGCAATGTGAGTAATCTCCTTTTTGTAAACGTTTTTATCAACTGTTTTTACAAAACCTTAATTATTTTACAATGTGATTAGCAGTGATTGAGTCTTTGTAATTCTTCAATTACTCCCGGTATGTTGGGGTTTTGTATACAAAATGTGGAACACGTTACCATTGGACAACGAGATAGCCAATGTGTAATATGACCCATCGCTCTCAATACTGTGAAATTATAAAACTTGTTTTGATTAAACTGGGATTCACTTGCCAATATTTCTTGCTGATAAAACTTTTTAAAACGCCTTTAAGGTAACTTAGTACGAAGTTAATAGAAGCCAGCTGGAGAGCACTCAAGGCTTAGAAAAGTGGCTATAAAAGTTACCTAAATAAAAAGAAGATTTTATTTCCAATACTTAGGGTTTATCCCTATAAATGTATTGTAAAGAAAACTTGGGTTTTATCCCATTTATCTATTTTAAACATTTTGGTGTTTAACTCTGATAAAAATATTTCCTAACTACGGTCCTGAAGAAAATTTCCGCTGCCAAATTAATAAATACCGATACCATCTGACTGGTTCGCGGCTCCCGCTCCCAGGATAGGGTTAGGGCTGTGACAATAGGAGATGGAATCGTAGAGGGGTGCGGCTCCTCCGACGGAGTAGTCGACAATTGTGATGAATGGCGGTGGTGTTGGGATGAGGAGAGGGTGATATAACTGCTGGGTTTCGATGTGGGGAAGAAATTTAAGGAATCAAAACCCATTCCCAACCTCCCCCTTTAGAAGCTTTCTATGAATTATTAAGGTGAACGGGGTGGGTGCGGGGTAAAGGGCGGTGAACACCGCTGCCGCAACCCTTCCCCGCGCGGGGTGGGTGGAATTTGGTGACTCTTCACCGTTTGCATGATATGACCGTTGGAGGATCGATATGACTGTTAGGAGGGTGATGGATTCATAGCCATTTCATTTAAAAAACAAGAAACCGATTAATACATTATAAATATTACCATTTTACATTCCATTTTCACCCAATTCACATACTCTCAAAGCATACTATGGATAGACAAAACAAGGGTGATGGCAAGAAAAAAGTTCCAGGTTCCGGTTCGAAGGCAAGGGGCGTGACTCGCAAAGTAGACGAGGCGGATCGAGTGGTTCAAGTGTGCCATTTCAATCACAACACGGTTATTCCCCACATTCTCAACCTCCATACTTTTACGCTCAAAATACACAACCTGGTTTTTACAACACCCAACCCAATTATCCACCACAATTTTTTTCATTACCACAAGCTCCCACGATGGTTGCATCGGGTGTGTGCGAGTATCCTACGGATGCCCAAAACGCTTTTGACCTGTTTGCTTATCGGAGTCCATCGACTCAATCTCCAAGAGATAATGTTGAACAAATGATTCCAATATATAATGATGATGAAGATGAAGAATTTGTAGCCAAGACTTAAGACTTAGATGAAGACGAAAATGAAGAAGCCGAAGAAGAGGAAGAACTTGAAGTCGAAGAAGAAGCCGGAGATGAACCGAAAGGAAAGGGGGTAAGGCGGATCCGCAAAGATGGACGACGAAACAAGAAGAGGCGTTAGCGATGGCGTATGTGCATTGTAGTGTAAACAAGAAAAAAAGGCAATCAACAAAAATCGGAAGATTTTTGGGAAAAAAGTTCTCGCACATTACAATGCTATGCAAGGGAAGTTGAACTTATTCAACGGCTTTTGGCATCGAGTGGTATAATTTTTTACGTTTACATACTTTTTATCTTTTACCTTTATATATTGTTATTTTTTTACCTTATATATTTTTATTATAGGATCGTTTATGTCCTAGCGGGACTGACGATACGCATGTTATGAAACAAACATTAAAAGATTACCCAAAAAAAACATCTCGGTGGATTTCCTCATATTGAGGCACGGGAGGTCGTTAGAAAACATGAGAAATGGGCATCGGTACCATTGTTGGGTGAGGAGAGTGGTAATTCGGGGCAAAAAAGAAAGTCATCGGATTCAGGTAACTACCAAACGGGTACACCGAATACCGAATTCACTAGTGATATACCCGACATAAACGTTGACCCCTCTCCAAGAAGGCAAAAAAAGAAAGAGAAATTAAAAAAGATAATGGACTCACAACGTCGACCGAAAGGTCAATTGGTATGTCCGACAAGCTCCAAAAATACAAATTTATGAAATAAGAGTTGGTAGACATTAAAAAGAAACGAGTGGAAAAATTTATGGCGTTGGCGGATGAACATCGAGAGACGTCGAGATCGATTAGGTTTGATAAGGATCTGGATACGTTTAACAGACCACACGACAATGTTCCACCGGTGATGTTGGAAATCACACTAGCCCGAAAACGCGAGATCGCAAAAAAGTATAACTGGCCATGTAGTTTCTTATTTTTTATGGTTTTATTTTTTTAGTAGGTTTAATTTTACGTATTGTCTTTTTTTAATTTAGTTTAATGTAATTTTAGTTAGTTTAATTTAATGTAATGTTTTTTTTTTTAATTTAATGTACTTTTATTTTGTTAAAAATATATTTCATTTACTAATAAATAGTCTATAAAATAGGAAAAAAAATAGTTTACCTCATCTCAAGAATGGTGACCACCTCTTATGTTTTTTGGGTAAGAGGGGAGTTAGAGAGGGGAATTGACATGATAATATATGATTGGGTGAGTGGAAAGTTTACCCCATCTCATGAGGGAGCACCCGTTTCACCCTTACGGGCAGGATTTAATATCAACTTGATCCAAAGGTGGAGATTAAAAGTAGGAAGCTTTGACTTTAACGGAAATATTAGAATAGATAATATGGATTTGTTGGGTTTTCAGTACATTAACCTATAATGGATTTATATTCTTAGATAACTTTCTATTTGACTATTCCTAGGGTTGGATATGTTTTCAAGCTTTTTTTTAATGTTTCGAATTAAGATCTTTGTTTTGTGTTGAATTCTAGAGGGTGACATTGAATTGATCTATGAAAAACATAATTTTTATTTAATATACTCGCCTTATTTACCTTTTAACTTGTTTTCCGGGTTTAATTTGACCGGTTGGATAATCTTTTCATAAAATTTGTCAGTTTAAGTTTGATATCTGAACTTGCAATGGAGTTATGGGCTATGATTGAAGTTTTTGTTTCGTAAAGTGCTTAGTGTTTTCTGACTTTACATTATCTTCTTCAACCATGGTTTTAGAGAATCCGAAGTATAGTTGGGTACCCACATATATAATCATGGTGAAATTAGGGTTTGGGGGTGCTCAATTAGATTGATGTATGGGTTTTTCTTATTTAATGGTTTATAAGTGGATAGGTCAATTGACATAAATGCCCCTCATGTGAGGGGCACGTGACTAGTCTTTAACCAAGTAAAAGTATGTGGTTAGTGATAGGGGCGAAAAGGGTTAGAAAAAAGGCGTTGATGGCTCAGTTGTCAAAAGATTTTTTTTGGGCTGTTAGGGTTAAAATGAAACAATCACAAGCTCAAAATCGCAATTTACTCTTATTAATAGAAAAAACCGTGTGCAAACACGGGTGGTTTTTAGAAAACCATGCATAATAAATTTTAATAGAAAGTATAGATAGATATATAGATATTGTACCAAAACTTATTATCTATTATAGATAATAGACAACTATAAACATAGATCATCGGTTAATATATCAGTTACATACGACTATTTCCATTATCCTATCCGAAAAAAGAGTACCCACACATTGACAATGTAAACTGTTTATAGACATAACTACATATAAAACATGTCTACGAAAGGAACCAAATGTACAACCACAAACAACGATCACATCAAACATAGTTTATAAACCTCCAATCAACACAACACTCATGAAGAGGGCTTAATCTTTGTCATGAAATGCACAATTTTTGTTAGCTTCAGCAACTGAGCAGACTTGTGAAATTTAAACGAAAGTTCATCACCAAAAACAATATTTTGGTTCTTCAGATAACCAGGCCATCCAACAATAACGTAACTGAATCCAGTATTGTTTTTTTGAGATCTTGTAGATAGTTCCTAGACTTCACCTTTTAGATATTGCATCTTAACAGGCTTAAGATTATCCGTATCCAGATCCAATACAGATGATACATCTGATGGCAGATGCTAAAATACAGAAAATTGTATAATGAATTTTATAAAATATTGATATATAACTGAAATTTTTGAAATATCGAAACAAAGTAAGAACTGCAAAAACTTACAAGCCTGTGTTCAGCTTATGTGGTGAAGTGTAAAACTGGCTCTAAAGTGGATGATGCTAAATGAACCTTTTGAACTTTACACGGTCTATCAACAGCTTGTTTATCATCTACAATGGTCTTGCCACAAGGATTGCGTATCATTTCAACCTAAGTAAATTAATTTAGTCTATAAAAACTCAGAATTATAAAAATTTTGTAACTTTCTTTATCAACACAAATTATCTTCTCAACTCAGATTTGAATTTCAAGACTCAATCATATAGAAGAATATCAACATATCAAGACAATAATAAAATGGGTAGTGTAAAACTAATCAACGCTTACATTAGATACAACACTTGGAGAGGCATGAGTTTCATCAACAGAAAAATCTTTAGAGTGAAGTTGAGGATCAGTAACATCAGCAGCTATTTTCACATAATGATCTTCAGGCTACAATTTAAAAAAAAAAAAAACCTTGTTATACTTATTGTACAATAAAATATATCTATATATGTTTATATACAATAGATAAAAAAACAAGGAAAATTTAAACTTACCACACCTTTAACATCTGACTCATCAACCAGAGCCGCTACCTTTGCATCGAATATGCCATCATCAACAGACTATATTTATAAGAATGATCATATATAAGAAACCGTATTTTAAATTATAATAATAAGTAAACATTACATGTCTATATATACATTAAAAATATCTTCAAAACTCGTAAACTGCGTAGAATTACCAACCGTGGCTCCAGTCTCAGCATCATCTAAAGCAAGTATACTAGAATCCAGATCTTGTTTGTGTTTAGTCTACAATATGACATTTCAATAGTTATTAGCATAATATAATAAAAGCTACTTATCAACATTATGTTATCAAATAGATGTATATTAACATCGAATTTTTATACCGTGGCCAATAAATCAAACCCATCATCTCCATAAACAGAATCATCCAAAACAACAACATCAGCTTTCTTGAAAGAAATTTCAGTTCCAGTTTCGGGATGGAAAACAGAAAGCTCAAATGTTTTAGATGCAATCATGGTGAAATCCAACCAAGATTCAACTGCTATCGGAACTTCTTCAATCATTTTTAACCATCCATCAGTAAAACCGCATCCATCGGTCCATCCTTTCATCATCACATTCCAATACCTTTCACCAACATAGATAGTTGCCATCCCATACTCGTAATTTTTACCATAGAATTGTTTCCAGAATTTGTCAGCAATTAGCTATAGAAGAAGTAATATAATTAGTGCAGACTTACAAAATTGATATGAACTAATGTTCAACAGAGGTTACAGCGGGTTAGAAAACCATAGTTAAAAGGAGGGTTAGTCAACAGGGGTTCCAGTATTTACACACAACCTAACCACTGTTGTCTAGCAACTGTTACATATCTCTGTTGCTTTCCAACAGGGGTTTGCTAACAATTGTCATCCATTATCCCCAACAGAGGTTGCAACATGGACATATATTAACTATCAGATGTTAGTAAACCGATGTTAAAAGAGTTAGTCAGCAAAAGTTAAAAAAGTTAGTCAACAGACATTAAGAGGATAAGGAAACATACGTTAAAAGGGTAAACAAATGTTAGCAAGTTGTTGAGTTAGCAAAGTCAACAGAAGTTAAAAAGGCTAGTCAACAGACGTTAAGATGATAAGGAAACAGGCATTAAAAGGGCAAACAGATGTTAGCAAGTTGTTGAGCTAGCAAAAACTGTTTGCAGTGAGTAGCAAAATAATATATAGTTACTTACAGTCATGCCAAGTTCAGGTCTAATGTTTGCTGAAATGTAAGAATTCTCGTAGGCATTTACTTTAAAAGATGAGACAACGAATGACAAACTTCCAATAGCCTTTACCAATACAGTATCTTTGGTTTTCAAACAACAACCTCTAACCAAATTTGTCCATCCATCTGTAAATATACAATGATCATCTCTCTTCCTTACTCGTACTAACCATATTTTGTCAACATCAAGTAGTTCTACAGTTTGACCATAGGGGACCTCCTTCCCCCACAACAAATTCTCAAAATCAAGTGGTATAGTCTGCGACAGTAGTTAGCAAACATCTTACATCAAAAATTAATGTACAATTCTAATAGTAGCAAGTAAAAACAACACATACCAGAAATATAAAATCATCTTCATTAAGAAATTTTAAAAAAAGATGGTGTTTGGTTGGATGGATTCATATCTGCAATTAAATATTTAAACTTACAAGTTATAAAGACGAACATCATCCAAGAAAACTTATAGACAAACAACATCATAAAAAAACATCACTAACTTCAGTTAAACTAAATCAACACTTAAAAACAAAGTAACAAATATTAACGGGACTATTTGTATAATCACACACTTAGGGTTTTATAAAAATAAAGCACAAAACGAAAGGCATCATCTCTTACAACAGTTAAGCAAATCAACAAAAACCAAAAATTATGTGGTTGATTTATCAATCGTAATGTAGAAGACGACATCAAGAAGATGCATGCACAAATTGTCACAGAGAATGCTATCAATAACTTCATTTAAATTAATGCAGTACTTAATCAAAAAAGTACACCATATTACAACAATTATTATGAGCGAAATAAAGAATATGAAACGCCATTTATGAGGAATACTGATGTGCACAAAATGCAACATATAAATTACATCAATTGTGGCATAAAACTAACCCTTTTTAGTACTAATGTTGGAAAAAGTGCGTTTTTTTCTTCCTTTTGTATTTTCAGGATTAAATGAGCTCAAATTAACAAAAGAAGCAAAAAGGCAGCTAAATCTAACATAAATACAAGAAAAGGAACAAACGTGGCATGCCCGACCCCCCGACAGCATCTTCCCAAGCAAAATCAAGAAGACATAAGACTGAACACGCCCCGTGCTCAATGAACACGGGGGCGTGCCCAAGTGCCAGCATAAAAGACAAAGCTATAGAAGCTTCTATCACCCACCACGGGGGCGTGCCCAGCGGACACGGGGCCGTGGTCAACTCTAAGATTCGCATAATCTGAGGAAATCTTAATAGTACAGATATGCTTCTGCACACAGGGGCGTGCCCAGTGAACACGGGGGCGTGGTCAACTAATGCAGACAAACTGCAATTAATGAAGGGAGAGAAGAGGATGGACACGGGGCCATGCCCAATGGACACGGGGCCGTGCCCAATGGACACGGGGCCGTGCCCAATGGACACGGGGCCGTGCCCAATGGACACGGGGCCGTGCCCAATGGACACGGGGCGTGCCCGAGCTGTTGTTCAGGCTATAAATAGGGGTGCTTGGCTCATTTGTAAACCATCCCTTGGCACACCACCTCTCTCAAACTTCACCCACCGCCCACCACCATCACAACACCATCATCCACCACCATCATCCATTGTCCATTGTCCATCGTAGAGTGTGTGAGTCGTCTCGGGATCCAAGATTGATCGTAAGAGTTCTTGACAATCAAGGCCATGTTTGCCTAAGTCTCTTACATCACTTGGTGAAGACAAGTGTCTAGTGTAATACTTTTTATTTTTAATCTTTTCGCACTTTTTACTTGGTTATGTATTAATGACTTTAATAACTAGTTTCTTATGTTGAAGGTGATTCTTCCTTATCGTTTGTCCGTGGTGTCTTGGCATTATTTTACTGTCTATATAAAATAAAAGATTTTCACCATTCATATCTCCACGGTCTATATGGAGATATGTTGGCTACCTGGTCGGGGGTTAAGGGAACGGTTTGGTAAGAGTCTTGCCTTGTTCAGTGTATAGATCCTGCAAGGACCTGGGTCAAATTTAGTAGGACCTCCTTCAATACCCACCGGTATTGGATGGCGGGGGTCCAAACTCTTTGATCCCCTCATATGTAAGCTACTATTAATACTTTAATCCGGCTACTTAGGACTGTATCCCTGCTGACTTAGACTACTTAGCCGAGGGTAACGTCACTTTCAAAAGAGGGGCCTACCATAATATGCATTAATAACTTAATTAATTATCTTTCAATAATCCGACCCTTTAGGATTGTATCCTTGCTGACTCAAACTACTGGGTTGAGGGTAACGTCACCTTCAAAAGAGGGGCCTACTACAATAACTAAGATAATCTCTTAAAAAGTGCAAAAGTGCGGAAATAATCAAAGGTTACACTAAACACGAGTCGGAGCCAAGTGATTCATCTTGTCTATTTGTTTTTCTTTTTATTTTATTTTTCAGCATTTTAGTTAGTTTTTATTTTTCTAAAAAAGTGTAAAAGGGCTTAAAATATACTTAAACTTATATATACACTCGCACACATCAAGTTTTTGGCGCCGCTTCCGGGGACACAAGGATTTTAAGAAAGCTTAAAATCGACGGCCTAATCAGTTTTTCAAAACCTTTTTAAAACGCGCGCACATTTTTCTGCATTTTAGTTTAGTTTTGCATTTACAGTAGCTTGAACACGGGCCGTGCTCACTGAACACGGGGCCGTGCTGCATATTTTTCATAAAAACACCCAGATACAGAGCTTGAACACGGGGCCGTGCTCACTGAACACGCCCCCGTGCTCAACGAAATCAGTAACTTTAATTAAAACGCCCAGATACAGATTCTGTGCACGAGGCCGTGTCCACTGAACACGGGGCCGTGTCCAGCCTCTGTTTCCGTTTTTATTTTTGTTTTTTGATCTCGAGACTTGGTTGTGGTCTGCTGAGTGATTCTTATGGATCAATACTCAGGAGGTTACAACTACACCTATGAGGGGGATGATTATAGGAATAATTATTGCACTAATTGTGGTGACCCGCACTCGGTTCAGTATTGTAACTTATATCAACCATCCACTTCATACACCTACTATGAGGAGCCCATGTACGAGCCATCCACTTCATACACATCCTATGAAGACCAAAGGTATGAACCTCCTCCCTCATACTCATATTTTAATGAACCAAGGTATGAGCCTTCATACTCATACTTTGAGGAACCAAGATATGAGCCACCACCTTCGTATGCTTATTATGAGGAACCATGGCGTGAACAACCCACCTCATATGAGTTTTTTGAAGAACAATATTACGACCCTTATCCATCATATACTTACAATGAAGAACAATGGTGTGAACCGTCTACTTCATATGGGTATTATGAGGAACAAAGGATCGAACAACCGGATTCAAGCTTTGAAAATCCCGATCCTTACTCTATCACCGAAGTGACCGATAGGATATTAGAACACCTTAAAACTATCGAGCGCTACATAAAAGAATCTTGCGCAAGGGAAGGGGAGTTCCGCGCAAGAGAAGAATTAAATAAAGAAGAGATAGTTGAAAGTGTAAAAATGGAAGAACAAATAAGTGAAGAACCGACACATGAGTTAAACAACGAAAAAGGTGAGTCCGTTAACGTTAAAATTCAAGAAGAGTCTAATTTTGAAAAAAAATAATCTCTTGTCACCTTCTTTTGAAAATCATTGTTTAGTTCCAAGTCATGCTAAGTTCTTAAAAGAGTTGAACACTAACACTAAAATTAACGAAATGGTAAGTATTAAGTTAACTAACGATCAAACCTCGCTAATAAAAGAAGACCCATTTGAAATCAACATTACACCGGTTCCATGTTTTTTTCAAAATTCGTTTATTAGTAACGTCACAATTGATAAGGATCTTTGCGTTAACATAATGCCCAACTACATTTTCGAAAAATTAAGTATTAGTGATTTTTCTCCACTTCAAATACCCATTTTTCTATCCAATCGGAATGTAATAAAATCAATCGGTGTAGTTGAGGATGTCTTGGTTCAAACAAATCAAATGGTAATCCCAACCGACTTTGTCATCCTCGATGACGCTCCTCTAGTGTTGGGACGACCCTTTGTAAAAACTCACGAAGCTTTGAAAAACCGGAAGTACAACAATCTACCTCTTCAATTAGGGGCATTTAAAAAGGGTGTCGATCTTGAGCGATCAATGAAATATCCATTCGGCAATAATGACCCCCTAATTGAATATGAAGATGAACCGCCCGATACAAGTGAAAAGATTGACCACTTTGTTGAAGAAGAGGTCGCCATAGAACAATCTTTTAAAGTTCTTGATCAAAATGAGCAACCAAATAAGGAGTCTCCTAAAGACCCACCTCTTGAGCTCAAAGAACTTCCAAAAGGTTTGGAATATGCTTTTTTAGACAAAGATGGTAAATCACCTGTAATTATTTCGTCTAAGTTAAGTAGTTTAGAAAAAGAAAAATTAATTAATATTTTGAAAAAATATAAAAATGCAATCGCTTGGAAGTTGGTAGACATTAAGGGAATAAGTCCTTCCATGTGCACGCACAAAATTTTGATGAATGATGACTACAAATCGGTGATACAACCACAACGTCGAGTGAATCCAAATGTTCAAGAAGTGGTTAAAAATGAAGTCATCAAATTACTTGACGCCGGACTTTTCTACCCTATCTCCGATAGTCCTTGGGTAAGTCCCGTCCAAGTAGTTCCAAAGAAAGGAGGTATGACGGTAATAACTAACGAAAAGAATGAATTAATACCAACGAGAACCGTCACAGGATGGAGAGTGTGTATAGATTATAGACGATTAAATGAAGCAACAAGGAAAGATCACTTTCCTTTGCCCTTTATTGATCAAATGTTAGAAAGATTATCCGGTCATAAATTTTACTGTTTCTTGGATGGTTTTTCAGATTACTTTCAAATCCCGATAGCACCCGAAGACCAAGAAAAGACAACCTTCACATGTCCCTATGGAACTATTGCTTATCGACGCATGCCATTTGGTCTATGTAATGCCCCCGCAACCTTCCAACGTTGCATGGTAGCCATCTTCCATGATATGATAGAAAAGACAATGGAAGTCTTTATGGACGACTTTTCTATCTTTGGGGATTCATACGACCAATGCCTCGATAACCTTGAACGAATGCTGTCCCGATGTGAGGAAACTAACCTCGCCCTTAATTGGGAAAAATGCCATTTCATGGTAACGGAGGGAATAGTACTCGGTCATAAAATCTCAAGTGAAGGAATGGAGGTTGATCGAGCCAAAATAGACACTATCTCTCGATTACCACCCCCATCCTCCGTTAGAGCTATCAGAAGTTTCCTAGGGCATGCCGGATTTTATAGGCGGTTTATCAAAGACTTTTCTAAAATCTCAAGGCCTCTAACAAACTACTTGAAAAAGATGCCCCTTTCATCTTTGACAAGGATTGCAATCAAGCATTTCTAACCCTAAAGGAAATGCTAGTCAATGCACCTATCATGATAGCGCCTGATTGGAAATTTCCTTTCGAAATCATGTGTGATGCAAGTGACTTTGCAGTTGGAGCTGTCTTGGGGAAAGAAAAGAAAAGCATTTTCACCCAATTTGTTATGCTAGTAAAACACTTAACGATGCACAAGAAAATTACACAACAACTGAAAAAGAATTACTAGCTGTGGTATTTGCTTTTGATAAATTTCGTTCTTATCTTGTTCTTTCTAAAACAGTAGTCTATACAGATCATGCAGCCATTCGATATCTCTTCAAAAAGCAGGACGCAAAACCACATTTGATTCGGTGGATATTACTCCTCCAAGAATTTGATATTGAAATCAAAGATAAAAGAGGAGCAGAAAACACCGCAGCAGATCATCTTTAGCGCTTAGAAGACCCAGCTTTGGAGGCAACCAGGGACGAGCAAATCAACGAAAAATTTCCAACGGAGTCCCTAGAAATGGTGGAATACAGAGAAGAACCATGGTACGCCGACTATGCTAACTACCTAGCTAGCGGTATAGTCGCAAAAGGTTGGCCACATCATCAAAGAAAGAAATTCTTTGCTAATGTGAAGCATTATTTTTGGGAAGATCCTTATCTTTTCAAAATGTGTGCCGACCAACTCATTCGAAGATGCGTACATGGTAGCGAAGCACGAAGAATTCTCCGCCATTGTTGTTTTGGTCAAAAATTACCGAAGTAATTAAGTGATCAAATTAGTTAAGTGAGGTAGTGTGCTAAAAAGTGCGTTGGAAATATGCTGGTTAAGTTGTTTATAAAAACAGTTTTCAGGATACGGCTCAGGATATTGAGTTGTATGTACGATCAAACTATGAGCAAAAAATAAAGGAAATGACACGATATGTACGAGGAAAGCCCTTGATGAATCTAGATCGCCGGCATAAAACCTCGGGAGCTGTCAATCGCAGCTGCCTAGTTCTTCTTATTACTTCAAACGTCAGGATACAGTGCAGGATATCGACCAGATTGCTAAGTGTTACAATGCTTTTTTGTGAAAGTGAAAATTGCGAGAGAACGAGTGTAAGAGTGTAGTGAGTGTGATTATGATGTCCTATTTGATCTGATATACCCACCTATTTATAGTAACGAAATACAAACTAAAATTCCTATAAATATGGGATGCTCCCGAATATTCCATTGTTAACGTTATAGACCGAGTAATGCGGCTTCAACGTCTTCATTTGAACAACTTGGACCGAGTCTCCTGGAGAAAGGGTCTTCGTGAACGTTGGGCACTTGGACGCGTACTCCTGCACACAACCCGTTAGTAATCCTGAGGATACCATTCAGGATGTTACCAATATCCTGAATGAGCATCCCGGATATGAACAGATATCATACAACCAAGATATAAGTCAAGATATTTCCCAGGATATGAGCTCAGAATTTCACCCATAACAATTGTCCCCAAAAAATGTTACCGTTTAGTATCCTAACACTAACGGTCATATTTTTTTACGAAGAACGAGGCAATTTAAGAGATTAGACACATGATGTGACTGTTTGCAACTGCTCAGCCTACATTTACTCATCACCACCCTATAACTTCTCATCCTTATCCCATTTATTCTTTACCGAAGAGAAAAAGGTAAAAACTTCTCTCTCTTTTTCATCTTCTTCTCTCATTCTTTTCAGCATTCCGGCGAGAATATGACAAGGCAAGCAAGATCAAGTTTCGGCGACTCCGCCCCCACATTCATACAACAGAATCTTCTCCAGGATCCGGAGAAAGAAATATGTACCTTTGATAGCGCCTATTTGTCGGCCCTCAAATCCTCCGGTATCTTCCCGGAAGGGACGGTATTCCGGCCGTTTGACCGAGAAATCCGGTCGGACATGGTTTCCGACGAATGGTTGTGCTTTAGTGCCTTTCCTTTCACCTTAGGGTTACGGTTCCCCTTCCTAGACTTTATTACTGAGTTTTTCAGCGTTACAAAAATCTCTTTTAGCCAAACAATGCCGATGCTTTGGCGAGTCTTGTCCGTTCTTGACCAGATCAAGAAGAATCACATCCCTGACCTTTCTGTTCATGACCTCCCCCTAGCATACCGGCTTAGATGCCATGGATCCTGTAGATTTTTGTTTTACTCCACCTCCGGTGAGCCGCTGATACTTCGTGCCACCAGGAACGAGGAGAAATGGCAATCCAAGTTCTTTTTTGTAAAAAGAGACTCAATCCCTGGTGGAACGGAATATCCGGTGAAGTGGTTGAGAAAGGGTAGGATTTAGGGTTTAAGGGTAATCCTGCCTCTTATCCTGTTCCATATCCTGAACTGATCAACTTTCTGTTTATTGTTTTGTATACAACTGATTTTAGGAAGCTTGCACCTCCCCTTGCTGATTCACAGAGGAGGATCGACACTATCAGACTCCTTCCAGAGGCAGAAAGAAGTTTTAACCTTTCTCCACCATCTCCAAGCCCTCTTTCCAGTGCAAACATGTCTGGTAAGGATCCTGCACAATATCCTGCATACATGTTTTTATTGGGCATATTTAGGAAAAAATTATACTCCCTGTATGCAGACTCCAGCAAAGTCCCAATCCTCCTCGATCTCGATGAGCTTGACAGTTACCCTACTCCAGTCGTGGTCAAGAAAGAGACCCCTGCTGCCACCAGCTCCAAGCCACTCCCGGCTCCTAAAGTTAATCCGAGGACTCGTGCTTCCACCGCAAAGAAGAGGAAGAACTCCGAAGTTAGTGCTCCAGGCTCCGAAGGATTCTCTTATGATTGTTAGGGGATGATTTTTTAATGATCGGTGATCCTCAATTACTGTTGGGTTTAGTGATCCTCACTTCTGTTTGAATTAGTGATCCTCAGAAGTGTTGCAGGATCAGGATCATGGATCATCTTAAGGATCCTTATACTAACGATTGTCTACTTTGAATATGATGATGTTTTGCAGGAACATGAGCTTGGACTTGGTCTTGGCGATATTCCTGGAGCATATTCCATATTTATTACGCACGTGCATGGCAGAAATGGACGTTATGGAGGTCGTGGAAGACTTGCACCAAATGCGGAATGTTTGTTAGTTTAGATATTTTCCATTTTTAAAGGGGTAGCGAGCTAGATAGAAAACACTTGGCTATTTTTGGCTAAACACACACTATTGCAACTGCTCTCACCAACTCTCGATAATTCACTTGGCGATTACACACTTTTTTTACACAATACACTATAGTGATCCTTGTAATTAGCTCGTTATCATCCGAAGTTGTAATACATTTCTTGTTTAATCTGAGTTAGAGATCGGTAGTTTCCATCACCCGAGGTTTTTATGCCGGAGATCATTCATTGATCAAGGGCTTTTTCCTCGTATAAATCTTTGTGTCACTTGTTCATTACATTTCAGAGTGATCCTTAGTGTTGTTCATTCATTCAAGCATCATACCTCACAACAGAAAGTTTGGTTGCATTATCATTGCTTGATTTTTGACCAAAACAGTTTGGCGCCCACCGTGGGGCAATTGGTGCTTCATTCCCAAGAAGATTCATACCTTTGTGGTCATTTCAGTTCATAACAACCAGGCAGATGGCTTCCTCAGCGAAGAACACTTCAAGCTTAATGCCGTCATTCAGTTCTTCACAAGGCGTTCCTCCTTTGCCTCCACCACCTTCTGGATCCCAGAAGAATGCTGAGAATGCTGCGAAGAAACAAACCCCCATTTTCCAAAAACCACCAACTTCTTCTGTTTCAACTAATCCTACTACTAATGATCTTTACGCTATGATTTTGCAGATGAGGAATCACGCACAAGAGCATGACAAAACCAACGAAAGGATCCTCCGGGAGATCGCTAAAATCAAGAAATAGAAGAAATCAGTGGAGGATCACTCTCCTCTGATGCCAAGGTCGCTGAACTTCGACACTCCAGTCATAACTTCCCAGCACTCAGCAGCTCTGGATGTGCAACACTTGGGTGAATTACCAAGAAGACGTCACGGAACAACAACAATGAGTCAGGCATTTGGCTCTCACTACCAGCCTCAGGGATCCTATTTTCAGCCATAGGGATCCTCTGTTCAGCTTCAAGGATCCTTCAGCTCAGGAGCATATTTGGGAATGCACACGATCCAAGGATCCTCCCAGGTCCAAGGATCCTCCCAGGTCCAAGGATTCTCTATTGTCCCAGGATCCTTTCAGGTTCAAGGATCCTCTCAACCTCAAGGATCCAACGTCTTTCAGGATCAAGGATTCTTGAGAAGGATGCAGCCTCAGAGCTCGGACGTTCATCAAGGAGACTTCATACCAATGCAGACCATTGCTTCATCTGGTCCTTCGATCATACCAGAATCCCGTCAATATGGATACACATCTGGAATTCCAAACACGAATCCTGTGGGAGGTAACACTTTCAATAATTCATACAACACTAACCATGGCTTAATGCAGGATACAGGTATCAATCAGGCTATGGGAAGGGAGTTACAGAAGATCAAGGATATGATATCCAATGTTCCGGGAGTGGTTAAACCCATTCCTGAAATTGCAGACGGAAGCCATAGGATATCTCGTTTTGCACCACCCTTATGTGATGCTGAGATACCCAAAAGATTCCAGATACCATCCATGAAACTGTATGATGGTTCAACGGATCCAGAGGAGCATGTAGCTCAATACAGGGAGAGGATGGAGATCAATCCAATTCCTGAAAGGTTAAAAGAAGCATGTCTATGCAAGGGATTTGGATCCACACTCACAGGATCTGCTCTTAAATGGCTGCTAAGTCTTCCCCTTACTCTATTACATCATTTGCTAATCTAGTTAAGTTGTTTAATAGTTAATTCTCTTGTAGTAGAAAGTTTGAACGATCAAATAGTGATTTATATAGGGTAACTCAAGGTCAAAATGAATCACTTAGAGATTACATCACTAAGTTTAGTAAAGAATCCTTAGATATCCCTAACTTGGATATTGCTACGGCTGTAGAAGCCTTTAAAATGGGATTGCTTAGGGATTCATTATTCTATGATGATCTTGTGATGACACCTTGCAGGAATCTTGATGAAGTAAGAACCAGGGCCCTTAGGTTCATCCGCCTAGAGGATGACAAAAGGATCCAGGATAGATTGACAGGATCCTCAAAACAGGAGAAGCAAGGATCCTACTTCAGGAACAACAAATCAAAGTCTTACAACAGATCTGATAACCAGAACGTGCATGCAGTGGAACAAGAAGAGGATGATGAGGATTATCCTCCTGTTTCTGAATACTGTTTCTCTGTTGATAACAATGAACTAATCCTTGCAATGCAGAATATAGGTGAGAAAGCTAAGTGGCCGAGAAAAAGTGATAAACCAGCTGCTACAAAGGATAAGTCCAAGTGGTGTGCATATCATGAGGATTTCGGGCATCTCACTGAAGAGTGTATTGCACTAAGAAAGGAAATTGGTTACTTGTTGAGCAAGGGGCATTTGAAGGAACTCTTGGGACGAAAGAAGTCAAGGATCCAGGATCCTGAAAGGATCCCAGAAAAGGCTCCTGCTCCTCCAGCAGATGCACAAGTTATAAACTTCATATCCGGTGGATCAGACATTTGTGGTACCTCCTTTTCAGTAGCAAAAAGACATGCTAAGGAAACCAAGATGGAGAATGGAGAGAGACCCGTTCGGACTTCCGTTGTTACCCAGGATAAAGTCATAACCTTTGATGAGGATGATCGCGTTGATGTCCAGGATCCTCATCATGATGGTCTTGTAATTACATTGTTTATTTCTAACCACTTTGTTCGCAGGATCCTTATAGATGGAGGAAGCTCTGTGAACATCATTCAGCTTGATGTCCTCAAGAAGATGAATATACCGGAGTCTGATATTGTCCCAAGATCCTCAGTACTTGTGGGATTTAGTGGGGAAACCAAAAACACATTGGGGGATATCAAACTCCCAATCTATATTGAAGGATTGCATTCTTATCAAATTTTTTGTGTTATAGATTGCTTATCTTGTTGCAATGTAATCCTTGGTAGGCCATGGATACATGATATGAAGGCAGTTCCATCCACCTATCATCAATGTGTAAAGATTCCAAGTCCTTGGGGAGTGGTGAAAATTGAGAGTGATCAACAAGAAGCTAAGAATTGCTATACCTCATCAATGAAGCCAGCCTCGAGACCAAGGGAGCAATAGCAATTAAAGCATCCTTCAAGAGATGTCTTGGAGGCAAGAGAGCAGGATGTGAAAGAAATCCTCATGGATCCTGATGATCCTGAATCTAGGATCTTCATAGGGTCAGGGATCCTTAGCGAAATCGAGCAGAATCTAGTATCCTTCCTTAAGAGGAGGAAATCCACCTTTGCCTGGAAACATGAAGACATGACAGGTATATCTAAGGATATAATTACTCATAAACTTGGCATTGACAGGTCATTCAAGCCTATACATCAAAAGAGGAGGAAGTTTGCACCTGAAAGGAATGCTATTATCCCGGAAGAGGTAGATAAGTTACTTCGGGCAGGTATGATAAGAGAGGTTAAGTATCCAAGATGGTTAGCCAATGTGGTTGTTGTTCAAAAGAAAAATGGAAAGTGTAGGGTATGTGTCGATTTTACTGATTTAAACAAGGCATGTCCCAAGGATCCTTTCCCATTACCCCACATTGACTCCATGGTGGATGCTACCGCGGGTCATGTGTTGTTGACTTTTATGGATGCTTCATCTGGATTTCAACAAATTCAGATGGAACCATCTGATCAAGAGGATACAGCCTTTATGACCCCAACTGGTATATATTGTTATATTGCTATGCCATTTGGACTAAGGAATGCAGGTGCTACTTACCAAAGGCTTGTCAATATGATGTTCAAGGAACAAATTGGACACACTAAGGAAGTCTATATTGATGACATGGTAGTTAAGTCCAAGAAAGCTAAGGATCACCTTAAAGACTTGGAGGAAGCATTCAATATCCTTGATAAATTTAATATGAAACTTAATCCTTCCAAGTGTCATTTTGGTGTTAAGGCAGGTAAATTCTTAGGCTATATGGTGACAAAGAGGGGCATTGAAGCAAGTCCAGAGCAAATCAAGGCTATTGTGAATATCAAATCTCCTGCCAACGCTAAGGATGTGCAAAGATTGACAGGCAGGATCGCAGCCTTGAACAGGTTCATATCCAAATCCTCAGAAAAGTGCAAGGAATTCTATGACATCCTGAGGAAGAACAAGAAATTTGAATGGACTGAGAAGCATGAAAGTGCCCTCAAAGCTCTTAAGGATTACCTATCCTCAGCCCCTGCCTTGATGAAACCAGAAAAGGGGGATGTGTTATCCTTATACTTAGCAGTATCCTCAAAAGCAGTAAGTGCGGTCCTTGTTAAGGATCACCAAGGTATACAACATCCTGTTTATTATGTAAGTAAGAGTTTACTTGATGCTGAATCCAGGTATTCACACTTAGAAAAACTTATCCTTGCATTAATTATGGCATCTACTAAATTAAGACATTATTTTGAGACTCATGTCATTATTGTTAAAACTAATTTTCCAATTAAGAATGTTCTCAGGAAACCTGAAATGTCAGGAAGGATGGCTAAGTGGGCAGTGAAGCTAAGTGCATATGATATAAGATATGAACCAAGGACTGCCATCAAATCCCAAGCCTTAGCTGACTTTGTGGCAGATTTTAGTAGTGATTTGCAAAAGGAGGCTGAGTTAGAAGTCCAACAGCTTGAAGAAACCAAAGATCCTTGGATACTATTCACTGATGGAGCCTCCAATGTAAAAGGAATAGGACTTGGAATACTACTAAAATCGCCACAGGGGGACATAATACCCCACTCCATAGCTTGTGAATTTCAAACTACCAACAATGAGGCTTAGTATGAAGCCTTGATAGCTGGTTTGCAAATTGCTAAGCATATGAGGATCAGGTATCTTGAGGTACATGTAGATTCATTACTAATCACTAATCACTTTAATGGATCCTATGCTATTAAAGGTGAGAAGCTAATCAAATATTTAGAGATAGTCAAAGAATTGGCACTCTCTTTTGTATCCTTTAGTTTGACACAGGTACCAAGGGAAGAGAATGCAGAAGCTGATGCAATAGCCAATCTAGGATCATCCTTGAAGATCCCGGAGGATATAAGGATCCCTATTATCCATATCCTGACCCCTGCTATTGAGGATCATATAACTATGGAGATAGGAGAAGATTCTGCAATCATCCCTAGTGGTGATACTCAACCTCATTCAGGATCATGGATCCTCCCAATCATGAGATACATACAACATGGAGAGATTCCTACAGGAGAAAACCCAAGGGCTTTCAAAATTAAGGTATCTCGATTTACAATATTAGATAATATGTTGTATAAACGATCTCTTGCAGGACCATATCTAAGATGCATTGAGGATCCTGAAATCCAAGAAGTCCTAAAGGATTTCCATGAAGGAGATTGTGGAAACCACACTGGGGGCAGGGCATTATTCTCAAGGATCCTAAGGACAAGATACTATTGTCCCACTATGAAGAAGGATGCTGTGGAGTATGCCAAGAAGTGTGATCCTTGTCAGAGGCATAGTAATATCCTTCACCAACCAGCAGAGCTCTTGCATCCTATATCCTCTTCCTGGCCATTCATGAGATGGGGAATGGATATAGTTGGAAAGCTTTCTAACGCACCTGGTGGAAAAGTATTCATGCTTGCTATGACTGATTACTTCTCTAAGTGGATAGAGGCTGAAGCCTTTGCTCAAGTCAGAGAAAAGGAAGTTATATCCTTTATTAAAAGAAACATTATTACTAGATTTGGTATCCCTTCTGAAATTGTTTGTGATAATGGATCCCAATTTATTGGGAATAGAACCACTAACTTTTGTGACAGCTGGGGGATTAAGATGATAACATCAACACCAGTCCACCCACAAGCTAATGGTCAGGCAGAATCATCCAACAAGATCATCATCAACAATTTGAAGAAGAAGCTTGGATCCAAAAAAGGAAAATGGGCAGAAGAATTACCTTATGTGCTTTGGGCTGATAGGACAACTCCCAAGAATGCTACTGGCCAAACTCCATTTTCTTTGGTGTTTGGGGTAGAATCGGTGATCCCTACAGAGATGGTGGTTCCAACTGCAAGAACAAGCATTCATGATCCTGAAGAAAATGCTGAAAACTTGGTTCAAGACTTGGATACTATAGAAGAAATCAGGGATTTGGCAAGGATAAGGATGGCAAGTTATCAACAAAGGATGGCTGGAGCCTACAACAAAAATGTCAGGATCAGGAAATTCCAAGTTGGGGATATGGTATTAAGGAAAGCATTTCAGAATACTACCAATCCTGCTGATGGAAAGTTGGCACCAAAATGGGAAGGCCCCTATTTGATTGAAGCTGAGGCAGGAAAGGGGGCATATCGATTGCTAACAATGGAAGGTGATTTGCTACCAAGAGCTTGGAATGCTGTCCATTTGAAGAAATATTTCATGTGATAAGGATCCATGATCCTAACATGACAAGTATCCTTGAAGGATCCTTATAAGACAGATGATCCTCTTTCTGGTAATATTCTGATCTCTAACTATTTCATTCTTTAATTATCTCATATAAGGGTAAGGATCCCGCATCCTTTATCCTCCTTTTACATGATTCTGAGTTTTGAAGGTTCAGGTATCCTTAACTAAGGATTGAGTATCCATAGAAGTATCCAGTTATTTGGGTTTGACCCCAGTTATTTGGGCTAGTCCCCAGTTTGGGCCTGTCCCCAGTTTCGCCAGTAGCGCACGATGATCCTGGTATAGTTCATGGCAATGGGACTGTTTTGGTCAAAAAATCTGATGAGGATAATGCAACCAAACTCTCTGTTATGGGGTATGATGCTTGAAATGTATAACAATGATGAGGATCACTTCAATGTAAATTGCACAAACAACACAAGGATTTATACGGGGAAAAAGCCCTTGATCAAGAGTTGATCTCCGGCACAAAAAACCCCGGGTGATGGAAATTACCGATCACCAAGCTTAAATAAATCAATAAATGTTTACAACTTCGGATAGTAACGAGCTAGGTACAAGGATCACTATGGTGAAATGTGTAAAAGTGAATGGAAATTGTTAAGTGTTTGTCGAGAGCCTCAAGAGTGCAATTGTACGAGTGTGTGTGTAGCTGAAAATGGCTAAGTGTTCTAATTCTAGCTCGTCACCCCTTTAAAAATAGAAGTTAACTACGCTAACAAACTATCCGACTTTTGTGCCAAGCTCCCACGTTCTCCACAACGTCCATTTCCAGTCAAACGTGTGCGAAATACCCGTGGAATATTCCATAGTAACGTTGCCAAGACCAAGTCAAGCTTGTTACTCCTGCGAAATAATACGAAACATAAACAAACAATCGTTAGTATGAGGATCCTTAAGGTGATCCATGATCCTGATCCTGAAGCTCTTCTAAGGATCATTATCTGTCACAGAAGTAAGGATCATTAATTAGGATAACAAGTAAGGATCACTAATTGTTAGAAAATCCTCCCCTAACAATTGCCCCCAAAATATAAGGAGTGATATGTTAAATGAGCGAATTATATTTTCTTGATCTTATCCGCAACTAACTATCGTAAATATAGCCGTTATTGTAGAACTATCCGTTGCAACCATGACGTCACAGAAGTGACAACCCTGCACAATCATGATTATAAATAGGAGATATAGATAGGATCAATTGCATTTAAAATTTCAGAGATACTCCCTTTATAACTGCATTCCGAAGATAAACATGTATTCTCTCTTCATCTTCTTCCTTCTTTTGCTCTGTTTTCCGTTTCTTTCCACCAATCTATCAAAGATGTTGCTCCGGAACTCCCCAGCAAAGGATCACCCGAAAAACAGCCCACCGAAAAGCCAGGGGATCATCGAAGATTCCATAAAAGAAAGCTGCTGTTTCAACGATGCACAGATTGATAGGATCCGCCACTGCTTCCCGGCGAACACCGAGTTTAGACCTTTTGATCCCAATGCCCTGAATGATCATATTTCCGACAAGTGGGTTGCTTTTCCTGTCACTCCGTTCACCATAGGCTATACATATCCTTTCCCAGCCTTCACCCAATCTTTCTTTTCCCTAACCGGCATCTTTTATATCCAAGCCATGCCGATGATCTGGAGGGTTTTGTATACCCTTGAAAGGATCATCGAGCAGGAAGGGATAGACCTAGGAATGTCAGAGCTGGGAGAGCTGTATGATCTTACTACCTTTGGCTCTCATCACTATTTGTTCAAACGTAAACCTGGTGAGGAACACCCGATCTTCAAAGCTACCAAGAATGACGCTAACTGGAAGCTGCGTTTCTTTTTCGTCAAGAGAGATTCTATTGATGATGGAAAGGATCTACCCAAGAAATGGGCTACCCATGGTAGGGTGGAGGATCCTGAGAAGGATCACCAGAAAACTTTCTTTTGATATAAGGATCACTTATATATTTTTGCTTTCTTGTTATGCAGCTATCACCGTCTCACATCTCAGACTGTCTCCTGCTGCCAAAGAGAGACTCATCGCTTTCAAGAAACTTGATCCTGAAACAAGATCTTTCAAGACAACCACCCAGGATTCTCAGGAGGTATCCTCAGGCTCTGTCACGATGTCAAGTAAGTATCTTTATTTAAAAATGTAAATAAATAGTGAAACATAAATGTAGTGAAGATACTTATCTTGTTTTGGTTGTGTAGGTGCTGGAAAATCCACCAAGTCTGCTTCAAAGTTCAATGTCACCGATCTCACCACCGTCAGATCCTCCAAAAGAAAGGCTCCTACCAGTCCGACAGCTTCAGTCCCCAAGGCACCCCTCAAAGGAAAGGGAATCAAGAAGAGAAAGGCCTCTGAAGCTGAGGATCTGCAGGGTCTGCCTCTGATCCGCCACCAATTCCTTGAGTACTTCAACGACGTAAGGATCACTGTCTCTGCTTGTATATCCTGTTGACATATCCTGCTGATATATATTGCTGATATATCCTGCTGATTTGAGGATCACTTGGTCCTAACCTTATCTTTTATCCCCTTTGCAGAAATTCTCTGAGATTGAGGATTATGTTGGCCACGTTGAGGATCAGGATAGGAAGATTGCCGACCTTCAGCAGGTTGCATTGCTAAAGGACCTCAAAATTGCTGATCTTCAGAAGGAGCTCCAGGATGCCAAGACTAAGATGGCTAAACTTCTGATTGACCTTGACTATGAAAAGCATGATCTCATAGAAGGTGCCAAGGTCTCTGCTGCCATCACAATGTATCAGACAAAACTAAAGATGGCCCAGGAAGCTCAAGATCCTAACTTCGACAGAAGCAGCTGGGAGATTGAGGACTGGAAAGCAAGGTTGGCTGATCTTGAAGATGATGAAGAGGCTGAGGAGGTTTTGGCGATCGAGGCTGAAGGCAAGGGTGAAGGTGGTGAAGCAAGTGGAGCAGGAGGTGGTGATGCAGGGAAGGTTTAGGATGCATGATTGGGCGATGATGGAAACTTCTAGACATAGCCGGAGCCCAATCTTTTTAGTTTAATGGTTGTTTTGTTGAACAATTTGATGGTTTATACTGAACAATAGTTTTTAGGATTAAGGATCATGTATGATCCTTTGGACAATAGGCAGGATTGCTAATGGTGGAGGGATCCTCTGTTTGGGGGATGAAGCCATTGTGATCCTGCCGCCTTTATATTCCTGCACTACTTTTGAACCTATTATCATGGACACCCTTTACCTACCCCAGCGGACGGGCCACGTATTGCTGGTAGATGCTCGGGGTAGGTAATTTTGACAACCTTTTAAGGGTTAGTCTTTTGTTAATAAATAAAACCTTAATCTTTTTTCGCTTATCTTGTGTTGTTATCCTTTTTGTCTCTTTAATTCTCAATTGTTTTGATGTACATTTATTGAATAAACAATTTTGAACAAGTCAGATTAAAAATGTTTAGGACTTGATCCATGATCAAATATCCTGTAGCAACATATTTTAAGGATCACAAGTTTAGTTGTCAAATTTTAAGGGTTATTCAAATAAATAATGAATAGAATTAAAAATATTTAAGGATCATACCTGAGGATCCAAGTTAGGATCCTAACCATAATCAGGATAACTATAAAATAAACCTTAGAGAGAAGTAAGGATCAAGGATCCTTAGTTGCTTATCTTCAAGGACCTGAAATAGAGCATAACTTGGGACTAAGCCAATATAAGATAAGAGTTAGCAACTGGGGACAAGCCCAAGGATAACTGGGGACAAGCCCAAGGATCGTATGTAAACTGGAGTATGGCCCTAACTGGCGACTATCCAAACTTAGTGACATGAAAATGCCAAAACCTTGGCTAACGTGAAAACGTTAGAAACCTTAGGAACGGATGTATGGTACGTCTACCATTATACGTAGGATCCTAGGTATAGCCAGTACAATGGAATTATCAGCCCCTAAAGCGAGTACTGGTCCCACTGCCTTGAACTATACCAGGATCATCATGCGCTACAGGCGGAACTGGGGTCAAGCCCTAATAACTGGGGTTAAACCCAAGGAACGGATTGCTTCTGCAGATAACCAATATTTTGCTAAGGATACCTGAACTTTCAAAACTTAAAATCACGTGAGAGATGGATAAAGGACACATGATCCTTATCCTTATATGAGAAAATAAAGAAATGAAGTAGTTCAAGATTAGGATATTACCAAAGTAAGGATCACCGATACTTTAAGGATCCTTCAAGGATACCCCTGACGTAAGGATCATCTTCCATGAGGATCATGATCACATGAAATATTTCTTCAAGTGGACAGCATTCCAAGCTCTTAGTAGCAAATCACCTTCCATGGTTAGCAATCTATATGCCCCCTTTCCTGCTTCAGCTTCAATCAAATAAGGGCCTTCCCATTTTGGAGCCAATTTTCCATCAGCAGGATTGGTGGTATTCTGAAATGCTTTCCTTAATACCATATCTCCAACTTGAAACTTCCTGATCCTGACATTTTTGTTGTAAGCACCAACCATTCTTTGTTGATAACTGGCCATCCTTATTCTAGCCAGATCCCTGATTTCTTCAATAGTATCCAGGTCTTGAGCCAAGTTCTCATCATTTTCCTCAGGATCACGAGTACTTGTTCTAGCAGTTGGAACCACCATTTCTGTTGGGATCACTGATTCTGTCCCAAATACCAAAGAGAATGGTGTTTGACCAGTAGCATTCTTAGGGGTTGTCCTATCAGCCCAAAGCACATAAGGTAGTTCTTCTGCCCATTTCCCTTTCTTGGATCCAAGCTTCTTCTTCAAATTGTTGATGATGATCTTGTTGGATGATTCTGCTTGACCATTAGCTTGTGGGTGGACTGGTGTTGATGTTATCATCTTAATCCCCCAGCTGTCACAAAAGTTAGTGGTTCTGCCCCCAATGAATTGGGAACCATTATCACATATAATTTCAGAAGGAATTCCAAATCTAGTTATAATATTTCTTTTAATGAAGGATATAACTTCCTTTTCACTGATTTGGGCAAAAGCTTCAGCCTCTATCCACTTGGAGAAGTAATCAGTCATAGCAAGCATGAATACTTTTCCACCAGGTGCCTTAGGGAGCTTACCAATTATATCCATACCCCATCTCATAAATGGCCAAGAGGAGGATATAGGATGTAAAAATTCAGCTGGTTGATGAAGGATATTGCTGTGTCTCTGACAAGGATCACATCTCTTAGCATATTCCACAGCATCTCTCTTCATGGTTGGCCAGTAGTATCCTGTCCTCAGGATCCTTGAGAATAATGCCCTGCCCCCGGTGTGGTTTCCACAATCTCCTTCATGGAAGTCTTTTCAAACTTCTTGGGTTTCAGGATCCTCAATGCATCTCAAGTATGGTCCTGCAAGAGATCGTCTATACAACATATTATTTAAAATTGTGAATTGAGATACCTTAATTTTGAAAGCCCTAGGGTTTTCTCCTGTAGGGATCTCTCCATGTTGTAAGTATCTCATGATTGGTGAAATCCATGATCTTGATCCTGAATGGGATTGAGTATCCTCACTAGGGATAATTGCAGAATCTTGCCCTATCTCCATGGCCGCATGATCCTCGATGGCCGGGGTCAGGATATGGATAATAGGGATCTTGATATCCTCCGGGATCTTCAAAGATGATCCTAAGTTAGCCAATGCATCAGCTTCTGTATTTTCTTCCCTTGGTACCTGTGTCAAACTAAAGGAAACAAAGGAGAGTGCCAATTCTTTGACTATCTCTAAATATTTGGTTAGCTTTTCACCTTTAACAGCATAGGATCCATTAAAGTGGTTTGTAATTAATAATGAATCTACATGTACCTCAAGATACCTGATCCCCATATGCTTAGCAATTTGCAAACCAGCAATTAAGGCTTCATATTCAGCCTCATTGTTAGTGGTTTTGAACTCACAAGCTATAGAGTGGGGTATTATGTCCCCCTGTGGCGATTTTAGTAGTATTCCAAGCCCTGTGCCTTTGACATTTGAGGATCCATCAGTATAAAGTATCCAAGGATCCTTGGTCTCCTCTAGCTGCTGGACTTCTAACTCAGCTTCTTTTTGTAAATCACTACTGAAATCAGCCACAAAGTCAGCTAATGCTTGGGATTTGATGGCTGTCCTAGGCTCATATCTTATATCATATGCACTTAGCTTCACTGCCCACTTAGCCATCCTTCCTGACATCTCTGGTTTCCTGAGGACATTCTTAATTGGGAAATTAGTTTTAACAACAATAACATGAGTTTCAAAATAATGTCTCAACTTAGTGGATGCCATAATTAACGCAAGAATAAGCTTTTCAAGGTGTGAATACCTGGATTCGGCGTCAAGTAAACTTTTACTTACATAATAGACAGGATGTTGTGTACCTTCATGATCCTTAACAAGGACCACACTTACTGCTTTTGAGGATACTGCCAGATACAAGGATAGCACATCACCTTTTTCTGGTTTCATCAAGGCCGGGGCTGAGGATAGGTAATCTTTAAGAGCTCTTAAGGCATTCTCATGCTTCTCAGTCCACTCAAATTTCTTGTTCTTCCTTAGGATATCATAGAATTCTTTGCACTTCTCTGAGGATTTGGATATAAATCTGTTCAAAGCTGCTATCCTGCCTGTTAGCCTTTGAACATCCTTAGCATTGGCCGGAGATTTGATGTTCACTATTGCTTTGATTTGTTCCGGGCTAGCTTCAATGCCTCTCTTTGTCACCATATATCCTAAGAATTTACCTGTTTTAACACCAAAGTGACATTTTGAAGGATTAAGTTTCATGTTATATTTGTCAAGGATATTGAATGATTCCTCCAAGTCTCTTAGGTGATCCTCAGCCTTTATTGATTTTACCACCATATCGTCTATGTAAACCTCCATAGTTTGTCCAATCTGATCCTTGAACATCATATTCACCAGCCTTTGATATGTTGCACCTGCATTTCTTAGTCCGAACGGCATAGCAATATAGCAATATATACCAGTTGGAGTCATGAAGGCTGTATCCTCTTGATCGGATGGTTCCATTTGGATTTGTTGAAATCCAGATGAAGCATCCATAAAAGTTAACAGTTCATGACCCGCAGTTGCATCCACCATGGAGTCAATGTGGGGTAATGGGAAAGGATCCTTGGGACATGCCTTATTTAAATCTGTAAAATTGACACATACCCTCCACTTTCCATTTTTCTTTTGAACAACAACCACATTGGCCAACCATCTTGGATACTTGACCTCTCTAATCATACCTGCCCGGAGCAATTTCTCTACCTCTTCCTGGATAATGGCATTTCTTTCCGGTGCAAACTTTCTTCTCCTTTGATGGATTGGTTTGAAGGACCTATCAATGCCAAGTTTGTGAGTGATTACATCTTTAGATATGCCTGTCATGTCTTCATGTTTCCATGCAAAGGTAGTCTTTCTCCTTTTGAGGAAGGATATGAGGTCTTCCCTCATATCGCCAAGGATCCCTGATCCGATATAGATTTTGGATTCAGGATCATGAGGATCCATGAGGATTTCTACCACATCCTGCTCTCTTGCCTCCAAGACATCCCTTGGAGGATACTTTGATTGCTATTGCTCCCTTGACTTCGAGGCTGGTTTCATCGATGAAGTATAGCAATTCTTAGCCTCCTGCTGATCACTATCAATCTTGACTATTCCCCAAGGACTAGGGAGCTTCACACATTGATGGTAAGTTGATGGGACTGCCTTCATATCGTGTATCCAGGGCCTGCCAAGGATAACATTACAACAAGATAAACAGTCAATAACACAAAACTTTTGATAAGAATGTAGGCCTTCGATGTATATTGGGAGCTTAATGTCCCCCAGGGTATTCTTAGTTTCGCCACTAAATCCCACGAGCACGAAGGATCTTGGTATGATATCTGTTTCAGGGATACTCATCTTCTTTAGAACATCAAGCTGGATAATGTTCACTGAGCTTCCTCCGTCTATAAGGATCCTGCGGACAAAATGGTTAGAAATGAAAAGAGTAATAACTAAACCATCGTGATGAGGATCCTAGATATCAACACGATCATCCTCATCAAAGGTTATGACTTTTCCTTCGGAGACACTTGATGTTCGAACGGGTCTTTCTCCATTATCCATTTTAGTTTCCTTTGCATGCCTTTTAGCTGCTGAGAAGGATGTGCCACAAATGTCTGATCCTCCAGAAATAAAGTTTATTACTTGTGCATCTGCTGGAGGGGCTGGAGCCTTCTCAGGAATCCTTTCAGGATCCTGAGTCCTTGACTTTTTTCTACCCAACAATTCTTTTAGATGCCCCTTGCTCAACAAGTATCCAATTTCCTTTCTTAGTGCAATGCATTCTTCTGTAAGATGCCCAAAATCTTCATGGTATGCACACCACTTTGATTTATCTTTGGTTGCAGCTGGTCTGTCACTTTTTCTGGGCCATCTGGCTTTATCACCTAGATTCTGCATCGCAAGGATTAGTTCATTGTTATCAACAGAAAAACAATATTCAGAAATTGGAGGATAATCTTCATCATCCTCTTCCTGATCAACAGCATGCACGTTCTGGTTATCAGATCTGTTATAGGATCTGAACTTGTTGTTCTTGTACGAGGATCCTTGCTTATCTTGCTTTGAGGATCCTGCTAACCTCTCCTGGATCCTTTTGTCATCCTCTAGCCGGATGAACCTAAGTGCCCGGGTTCTTACCTCATCTAGGTTCCTGCATGGTGTCATAACAAGATCATCATAGAACAATGAATCCCTAAGCAATCCCATTTTAAAGGCCTCAACAGCCGTGGCTATATCCAAGTTGGGAATGTCTAATGATTCTTTACTGAATTTGGTAATGTAATCTCTTAATGATTCATTATGACCCTGGGTTATCCTATATAGATCACTAGTTAATCGTTCAAATTTCCTACTACAAGAAAACTGATTATTAAATAGGTTAACTAGATTAGCAAATGAGGTAATAGAGTAGGGGGGAAGACTTAGCAGCCATTTGAGAGCTGATCCAGTAAGAGTGGATCCGAATCCCTTGCACAGGCATGCTTTCTTTAACCTTTCTGGGATTGGATTGATCTCCATCCTCTCCCTGTATTGTGCTATGTGTTCTTCAGGATCCGTCGAACCATCATACAGCTTCATGGTTGGCACATGGAACCTCTTGGGTATCTCAGCATCACAGATTGGTGGTGCAAAACGAGATATCTTGTGGCTCCCATCTGCAATCTCTGGGATAGGTTTGACCACTCCTGGAACACTTGATATCATATCCTTCAACTTTTGCAATTCTCTGGCCATGGCATGATTGATACCTGGATCCTGCATAAGGCCATGGTTAGTAGTATAAGAATTATTAAAAGTGTTACCTCCCATTGGATTCAAATTAGGAAGAATGGATGTTAATCCATATTGTTGGGGCTCTGGAATGATCGAAGGACCAGTAGAAGCATTGGTCTGCATTGGAATAAAATCTCCCTGATGGACATCTGAACTTCCTGTTTGCAAACTCCTCAAGGATCCTGGCATCTGGAAGGATCCCTGAAACTGGGAGGATCCTGGAACAAAGGAGGATCCTTGAACCTGGGATGATCCTGGAACAATGGAGGATCCTTGAACCTGGGATGATCCTGGAACAATGGAGGATCCTTGGACCTGGGATGATCCTGGAACAAAGGAGGATCCTTGAACCTGGGATGATCCTGGAACAATGGAGGATCCTTGAACCTGGAATGATCCCGGAACAAAGGAAGATCCTTGAATCTGCTGTGCTCCTGAGTATCCTCCTGAATTCATGAAGGATCCCATATGCTGAGGATAGGATCTTGCTGGCTGGAAATATGGACCTAATGCCTGGGTCACTGTTGTTGTTCCGTAGTGCACTCCTTTTGGTCTGCCCACATATTGAACATCTGGAACCACTGATGGCTGAGAAGTAATCACCGGAGTATCAAAATTCAAAGATCTGGGCATCAGTGGAGAATGATCCTCTGCCGTTTTCTTTTGTTTCTTGAGATCTCCAATTTCTTTGAGAATCCTTTCATTAGTCTTGTCCTGTTGCTGTTTATGATCCTTCATCTGCAAAATCAAAGTAAACGTGTCACTAGTAGTGGGAGTGTAAGAAGCAGAAGAAGTTGGCGGTTTGGAGAAAATGGGAGTTGGTTTCTTCTCGGCATTTTTCTGAGGTCCAGAAGGTGGTGGAGGCAAAGGTGGAATGCCCTGAGATGAATTGACCTCAGACATTGCAGTAGAGGTATTCTTCAATGATGAAGCCATGTATTCGTATGCAATGAACCGGAATGATCACCAACAGAAAAACTTCTTAGGAATGAAGCACCAATTGCCCCATGGTGGGGGCCAAACTGTTTTGGTCAAAAAATATGATGAGGATAATGCAACCAAACTCTCTGTTACGGGGTATGATGCTTGAAATGTATAACAATGATGAGGATCACTTCAATGTAAATTGCACAAACAACACAAGGATTTATACGGGGAAAAAGCCCTTGATCAAGAGTTGATCTCCGGCACAAAAAACCCCGGGTGATGGAAATTACCAATCACCAAGCTTAAATAAATCAATAAATGTTTACAACTTCAGATAGTAACGAGCTAGGTACAAGGATCAATATGGTGAAATGTGTAAAAGTGAATGGAAATTGTTAAGTGTTTGTCGAGAGCCTCAAGAGTGCAATTGTACGAGTGTGTGTGTAGCTGAAAATGGCTAAGTGTTCTAATTCTAGCTCGTCACCCCTTTAAAAATAGAAGTTAACTACGCTAACAAACTATCCGACTTTTGTGCCAAGCTCCCACGTTCTCCACAACGTCCATTTCCAGTCAAACGTGTGCGAAATACCCGTGGAATATTCCATAGTAACGTTGCCAAGACCAAGTCAAGCTTGTTACTCCTGCGAAATAATACGAAACACAAACAAACAATCGTTAGTATGAGGATCCTTAAGGTGATCCATGATCCTGATCCTGATCCTGAAGCTCTTCTAAGGATCGTTATCTGTCACAGAAGTAAGGATCATTAATTAGGATAACAAGTAAGGATCACTAATTGTTAGAAAATCCTCCCCTAACAGGGACCAGTACTCGCTTTAGGGGCTGACAATTTCATTGTACTGGCTATATTCAGGATCATACGTATAATGGTAGACGTACCATACATCCGTCCCTAAGGTTTCTAACGTTTTCACGTTAGCTAAGGTTTTGGCATTTTCATATCACTAAGTTTGGATAGTCGCCAGTGAGGGCCATACTCCAGTTTACACACGATCCTTTGGGCTTGTCCCCAGTTATCCTTTGGGCTTGTCCCCAGTTACTAACTCTTATCTTATATTGGCTTAGTCCCAAGTTGTATCCTATTTCAGGTTTTTGGAGATAAACGACCAAGGATCCTTGATCCTTACTTTCTACTAAGGTTTGTCTTTTGTGTTATCCTGATTATAAGTGTTGAAGGATAGGATCCTAACTTGGATTCTCAGGTATGATCCTTAACTATTTTGATTTTATTCATTATTCATTTGAGTAACCCTTATCCTTTGACAACTGAACTTATGATCCTTAAAATATGTTACTTTTCAGAAATTGTCGACTATAGGATATGTGATCCTTAATCATATCCTAAACTTTTTGGGGATATTTGTTAAATATTTCTTTATTTGATAAATTTAAACAAAATGAACATCACAATGATTGAAAAGTAAAGTACTAACAAGGATAGTAACACGGGAGATAGCCAAAAAGTTAAAGTTATTTTATTCACAAAAGATTAAACCCTTTAAGGTTGTCAAAATTGCCAACCCACGTTTCTACCAGCAAAACGTGGCCCATCCACGTGGGTTGGCAAAGGGTGTCCGTTGTTCATAGGTCTAGAAAGTGCAGGAATCAAAAGATGACAGGATCACAATGGCTTCATCCCCCAAACAGAGGATCCCTCCACCATTTGTAATCCTACCTATTGTTCAAAGGATCCATGATCCTTAGCCCTAATTACTATTGTTCAAGATACAACCCATCATTGTTCAACGAAAACATCATAACCAAAATAAACTACCAAATTCTAAAAAAATGGGCTCCGGCTACGTCTAGAAATGTCCTTCATCGCCCATTCATGCAGCCTACACCTTCACTGCATCACCATCTCCTCCAGCTCCAGTATCCTTCACATGATCCTTGCCACTGCCACTAGCCTCGATTGCCAGAACCTCTTCAACCTCTTCTTCATCCTCCAACTCAGCCAGCCTAGCCTTCCAGCCCTCCATGTCCCAATTGCTCCTGTCAAAGGCAGGATCCTGAGCTTCTTGGGCCATCTGCAGCTTGGTCTTGTACATGGCAATGGCAGCGGAGACTTTAGCATCCTCCGTGATCTCATGCTTCTCATAGTCAGCATTGATATGGGCTGCAACCATCTGAGTTTTGGCATCATTGAGATCCTTTTCGAGGGAAACAATCTTGTGATCCTTGAGCACCGCCACTTTTTGGAGGTCAGAGTATTTCTCCTCAAGCTCTTCAACATTCCCAACATAGTCCTCTATTTCGGTAAATTTCTACAAGGAAGACAATGTAAAGTTAGGATCACATGATCCTCAAGTGGATAGGATAACTAAGCTAAGTCAGTGATCCTTATGTCTGCAAAGTACTCGAGGAACTGATGGCGGATCAGAGGCAAGCCTTCTAGGTTGTCAGCTTCAGAGGTCTTCCTTTTCTTTCCACCTCTTCCCTTTGAAGTGGTTGCCTTGGGGATTATGACGGAGGGGCTAGCAGCAGATTTTTTCTTTGAGGATCGGACAGTGTCAAGATCAGTGACACTGAATTTGGAGGCAGATCTTGAAGCTTTTCCAGCGCCTACACACCCAAAACAGATAAGTATCCTTATCCTATTTCTATTTAACTATTTATTTAAACATTTAATTTTGCAAAAAACAGGATACTTACTCGACATAGTGACAGAACCTGAGGATACTTCTTGAGAATCCTGGGTGTTTGCTTTAAATGATCTTCTTGCAGGATCAAGTCTCTGGAAAGCGGCAAGCCTTTCCTTTTTTGCAGGTGTTGTGATAAGGTGTGCGACAGTAATAGCTGCAAAAAAGAAACAGAAGGACGTTAGTGATCCTAAGACGAAAACAAGGTCATCTGGTGATCCTTCTCAGGATCCTCTATCCTACCATGGGTGCTCCACTTCCTTGGCGTATCCTTTCCATCAGGGATAGAATCCCTTCTGACAAAGAAGAATCGCCGTTTCCAGTTGGTGTCATTCTTAGTGGCTTTGAAGATGGGATGTTCTTCACCAGGTTTATGTTTGAGTAGGTATCGGTGGGATCCAAATGTTACGAGGTCATACATCTCTGCCAACTCCGACATTCCCAGAGCAATTCCTTCTTGCTCAATGATCCTTTCAAGGGTATATAAGACCCTCCAGATCATTGGCATAGCTTGAATGTAGGAGATACCGGTGAGGGAGAAGAAAGACTGGGTGAATTCAGGGAAAGGATACGAGTATCCTATTGTGAAAGGAGTGACCGGGAAAGCTACCCATGTCTCAGAAATATAATCACTTAGGACGGTGGGATCAAATGGTTTGAAATCGGTGTTTGCCGAAAAACAGTGGCGGATTCTGTCTATTTGTGGATCAGTGAAGCAGCATCTTTCTTTCGCTGAATCTTTAATGATCCCCTGGCTTTTAAGAGGACTGTCTTTTGTGTGATCCTTAGCCGGAGAGGATCTTAGCATCATCTTGGTCATGAGGGTAGAGAAGAAGATGAACAGAGAAAGAAATCGTAAAGGGAGAAGAGGAAGAGAGATACCTGTTTGATCTTCGGATGTGGATTTAAAGGGACTTTCTCTTGAATTTAAATGCGAATTGATCCCTATCTCTAACCTCAATTTATAATGATGGTCTTGCAGGATAGTCACTTCAGTGACGTCAGGATGGTAACGGCTAGTCCGATTACAACGGCTAGTTATCCGTTGATTCATTACGAATAAGAACAAAAAATATAACTCGTTTATTTACATAATTACTCCTTATATTTTGGGGGCAATTGTTAGGGGAGGATTTTTTAATGATCGGTGATCCTCAATTACTGTTGGGTTTAGTGATCCTCACTTCTGTTTGAATTAGTGATCCTCAGAAGTGTTGTAGGATCAGGATCAGGATCATGGATCATCTTAAGGATCCTTATACTAACGATTGTCTACTTTGAATATGATGATGTTTTGCAAGAACACGAGCTTGGACTTGGTCTTGGCGATATTCCTGGAGCATATTCCATATTTATTCCGCACGTGCATGGCAGAAATGGACGTTATGGAGGTCGTGGAAGACTTGCACCAAATGCGGAATGTTTGTTAGTTTAGATATTTTCCATTTTTAAAGGGGTAGCGAGCTAGATAGAAAACACTTGGCTATTTTTGGCTAAACACACACTATTTCAACTGCTCTCACCAGCTCTCGATAATTCACTTGGCGATTACACACTTTTTTTACACAATACACTATAGTGATCCTTGTAATTAGCTCGTTATCATCCGAAGTTGTAATACATTTCTTGTTTAATCTGAGTTGGTGATCGGTAGTTTCCATCACCCGAGGCTTTTTATGCCAGAGATCATTCATTGATCAAGGGCTTTTTCCTCGTATAAATCTTTGTGTCACTTGTTCATTACATTTCAGAGTGATCCTTAGTGTTGTTCATTCATTCAAGCATCATACCTCACAACAGAAAGTTTGGTTGCATTATCATTGCTTGATTTTTGACCAAAACAATGATGAGCCCAGTTTCACTGATTCATTGGAACCGATGACATCCTTCCTTAATAAGGTAATATCCTGACCCTATATCCTGCACATATATCCTGATAGAATATCCTGACAGGATATCCAGGTTAGCGAATATTGATTTATTCCTGAATTTTGACTTACAGGGCCTCCAACATCTGCTCCACCTTTACAACGATGCCTGTGGTACTGCTGCACTCTATGAAGCCAGGATTAAACACCTAGAAACTACTGTTGCCGACCAAGGTGCCATTGCTGAAGTGAAGACTCGGCACTACGAGGACAAGCTGAAGAAAGTGACCCAGGATGCTGAGATCAAGCTGGCCACTGTCCAAATGGAACATGAACAGGCCATGGTTTCTTTCAGGGAAGGAATCAAAGCTTCTGCCATCGTCTCCCTGCTACAAGCTTGTATTAAGATGGCCTACGAGGCCAAGGAGACAGGTCTTGAGTGCCCATCCTGGCCGGTCGAAGCCTGGGTGGCAAAGCTGAAGGAGCTTGGAGGCAAGGCTGTGCCCCTTCCTGCTGAAGCTGGTGAATCCTCTAAGTCGGCAGAGGTTGCAGACAAGGCTGTAGACAAGAAAGATGCTGGAGCGGATGCTGGTGAGGATGCTGCTTGGGATGCTGAGAAGGCAGAGAAGGTTGAAGAAGATGCCGCTGTGTGAGGGCATTCAGGTGGGCGATGATGGATGTATGTGCCAAGGCCGGAGCCCACTTTTTTTAAATTTGATCGTTGGCTTGTAACTCAAAACAATTTACTTTTCCTGCATTTTACTTTTCTGCACTTGAACAATATGATGACCAAAGGTGGAGGGATCCTGAGTTTTAGGACGAAGCCCTTGGTCATCACCGTTAGTATGTTTTTTCTTTTGAACAATATAACAGTTGGAGGTGGAATGGTCTCGGTTTGAGACAAAGCCTTCAACTGTTAAGTAAATACGATAAGGAACTGTTAGTGCTCTTAGTGGATGGGCCTTGGTTTGAAGTGAAACTAAGAGCACATCTTTTGGTATGTTAATAATATAACTTCCTTTTGCCTTTATTTCTGTTGTTACTACTTTGTTGTTTAAACTTTACTTATAAAAACAGTTAAATTTGGACAATATAGGGAACATATTGCAAGAATATCCTGAGAGATATCCTACTCAGGATACTGCCTCGCAACTTATAAAACTTAGGCTATAAAAAGGAGAGATCATACCGAATACTCCCGGAGAGTCAATTCCATCCTCCAATCACAGGAATGTCCCCAGTGCATAAATTTAAATCGATCTTTCAAATTGTATGATGTATGTCCCCTGTGTTCAACATGGTCATATTTTAGTTTGACTGCATAAACCTCAAATATCCTGGGGATAAACCCTGATATCCTGGGGATAAACCCTAATATCCTGGGGATAAACCCTTAACATCCTGGGGATAAACCCTTAACATGCTGGGGATAAACCCTGATTTTCATGCGCTACAGGCGAGAGTGTATAAACTCCAAGTCTTAGAAAGGTGAAAACCTTTAAACCTTAGAGGGTATGAAAATACCCTTTCGTGAGAGAGGGTGATCAATCCTCATATACCTTTAGGATCCAGGACATAGCCAATAGTAACGAAATTGTCAGCTACTTTTACATGAACTGGTCCTGTTACCTTGAACTATCCCCATATGACTTGCGCTCCAGGCGAGGTGTTCAAACCCAATTCGAGAGAAAGGTGAATATCTTTAAACCTTTGAAGGGATCAGGATCCCTTAAGCATGAGAGAGGGGGCCAATCCTCTAATCTTTTGAAATATCCTGAGCGTATATCCTGGAGCTATATCCTGATTCATATTCTTCAAAACAATCTTAAACTAAGGTGGGTGTTAGCTTGGCTAACACCCCTCCGATGCCTAAGTCAGTATTGGGTTCAAGATAATAAACGAATTCAAATATATTTAAGAGAGATAGAATACATACCATTCTGAGATAAAAGCTAAATTCTATTCTTACTTGAAATAGAGCTTTAGGTGTATGGCATTCCAGGATCTTGGTAGCATATCCCCCTCCATATTCCTGAGCCGGTATGCTCCTTTTCCTGATTCTGATTCAACCTCATATGGTCCTTCCCACTTTGGAGCCAGCTTTCCATCGGCAGGATTAGTGGTATTTTGAAAAGCCTTTCTTAACACCCAATCTCCAACTTTGAACCTTCTAGTCCTTATATTCTTGTTGTATGCTCCGAATACCAAGGAAAATGGTGTCTGGCCAGTTGCATTCTTTACCATTGTTCTATCAGCAGCAAACTTTTTCTTTGAGGATCGGACAGTGTCAAGATCAGTGACACTGAATTTGGAGGCAGATCTTGAAGGTTTTCCAGCGCCTACACACCCAAAACAGATAAGTATCCTTATCCTATTTCTATTTAACTATTTATTTAAACATTTAATTTTGCAAAAAACAGGATACTTACTCGACATAGTGACAGAACCTGAGGATACTTCTTGAGAATCCTGGGTGTTTGCTTTAAATGATCTTCTTGCAGGATCAAGTCTCTGGAAAGCGGCAAGCCTTTCCTTTTTTGCAGGTGTTGTGATAAGGTGTGCGATAGTAATAGCTGCAAAAAAGAAACAGAAGGACGTTAGTGATCCTAAGACGAAAACAAGGTCATCTGGTGATCCTTCTCAGGATCCTCTATCCTACCATGGGTGCTCCACTTCCTTGGCGTATCCTTTCCATCAGGGATATAATCCCTTCTGACAAAGAAGAATCGCCGTTTCCAGTTGGTGTCATTCTTAGTGGCTTTGAAGATGGGATGTTCTTCACCAGGTTTATGTTTGAGTAGGTATCGGTGGGATCCATGGCTAACGAGGTCATACATCTCTGCGAACTCCGACATTCCCAAATCAATGCCTTCTTGCTCAATGATCCTTTCAAGGGTATATAAGACCCTCCAGATCATTGGCATAGCTTGAATATAGGAGATGCCGGTGAGGGAGAAGAAAGACTGGGTGAATTCAGGGAAAGGATATGAGTATCCTATTGTGAATGGAGTGACCGGAAAGGCTACCCAGGTTTCAGAAATATAATCACTTAGAACGGTGGGATCAAATGGTTTGAAATCAGTGTTTGCTGGAAAGCAAT
Source organism: Helianthus tuberosus (assembly GCA_030545235.1). Classification (NCBI taxonomy): domain Eukaryota; kingdom Viridiplantae; phylum Streptophyta; class Magnoliopsida; order Asterales; family Asteraceae; genus Helianthus; species Helianthus tuberosus. Next base: position 50,401,431 of record CM060410.1, on the reverse strand, counting down.
GTCGGATCCTATCTATCTGTGGATCAGTGAAGCAACATCGTTCTTTTGCCGAATCTTTGATGATTCCCTGGCTCTTAAGAGGACTGTCTTTCGTGTGAGCCTTAGCCGGAGAGGATCTTAGCATCATCTTGGTCCTTTTACTTATGAACTGGGATCCATTGTCACAAATGATTTCAGCTGGCACTCCAAACCTGGTCAGGATATTCCTCTTTATAAAGGATACTACTTCTTGGTCTCTGACTTGAACAAATGCTTCAGCCTCCACCCACTTAGAGAAATAATCATTCATTGCCAGCATAAAGACTTTTCCTCCTGGAGCTTTTGGTAATTTCCCTACTATGTCCATTCCCCATTTCATGAATGGCCAAGGGGAAACTATAGGATATAGTGGTTCGGCTGGTTGATGTAGTATGTTACTGTGCCTTTGGCATGCATCGCATCTTCGAGCATATTCTGTAGCATCTTTCCTCATCGTTGGCCAAAAGTATCCTGTTCTCAATATTTTTGAGAATAATGACCTGCCCCCAGTATGGTTACCACAATCCCCTTCATGTATATCCTGAAGCACTTCTTTAATTTCGGGATCCTCCAAGCACCTTAAATATGGTCCTGCAAGATATTTCTTATACAAAATATTATTTATAATGGTGAATCGTGATACCTTCATCCTAAATGCCTTAGGATTTTCGTCTATAGGGATGTGCCCTTCCTTGAGATATCTTATGATTGGAGCCGTCCAGGATTTAGGATCCTCCTCAGGATATTCAGCAACAGGATCCTGGATACTTATTACTTTTTCACCCTGAGGATTCGTTGCAGGATACAAGATATGCAATATTGGTATTTGGGTCCCTTCTGGTATCCTGACCGATGATCCCAGATTTGCTAAGGCATCCGCTTCAGCATTATCTTCCCTTGGTACCTGTTGAAGTGTAAAAACATCGAAATATCCTGCTAATTTCTTGAGAATATCGAGGTATTCGATTAATTTCTCACCCTTAACTGCATAGGTTCCATTAAAATGATTAGTGATTAACAAGGAGTCAACATATACTTGCAAATTCTTGATATTCATATTTTTAGCTAGTTCTAATCCTGCAATTAAAGCCTCATACTCTGCTTCATTATTAGTAGCAGAGAATTCACACATAATAGCCTGGGGTAATATGTCCCCCTGTGGCGATTTTAGTAGTATTCCCAATCCTACTCCTCTAACATTAGATGCTCCATCAGTATATAATGTCCAGGATCTTGAGGATTCTCCTAATTGTTGTACTTCTAGGTCTACCTCATCCTGAATGTCACTACTGAAATCAACCACAAAGTCAGCTAAAGCCTGCGATTTTATGGCATTTCTAGGTTCGTACACTAACTCATAAGCACTTAACTTTACTGACCACTTGGCCATCCTGCCTGACATCTGGGGTTTCCTAAGCACATTTCTAACAGGATAATTGGTCTTGACATGAATTCTATGTGTCTCAAAGTAGTGTCTAAGCTTTGTTGATGCCATAACTAGTGCCAGTTGTTAGGGGAGGATTTTCCAATGATCAGTGATCCTCAATTACTGTTGAGCTTAGTGATCCTCACTTCTGTTTGAATTGGTGATCCTCAGAAGTACTACAGGATCAGGATCATGGATCATCTTAAGGATCCTTATACTAACGATTGTCTACTTTGAATATGAAGTTGTTTTGCAGGAGTACGAGTTTGGACTTGGTCTTGGCGATATTCCTGGAGCATATTCCATCTTTATTCCGCACGTGCATGGCTGAAATGGACGTTGTGGAGGTCGTGGAGGACTTGCATGAAATGCGGAATGTTTGTTAGCTTAGATATTTTCCATTTTTAAACGGGATAGCGAGCTAAATAGAAACACTTGGATATTTTTAGCTTAACACACACACTCGCAACTGCTACCACCAGCTCTTGACAATTCACTTGGCGATTACACACCTTTTTGCACATTATACTATAGTGATCCTTGTAACTAGCTCGCTATCATCCGAAGTTGTAATACATTTCTTATTTAATTTGAGTTGGTGATCGGTAGTTTCCATCACCCGAGGTTTTTTATGCCGGAGATCATTCATTGATCAAGGGCTTTTTCCTCGTATAAATCTTTGTGTCACTTATTCATTTCATTTCTGAGTGATCCTTAGTGTTGTTCATTGATTCAAGCATCATACCTCACAACAGAAAGTTTGGTTGCATCATCATTGCTTGATTTTTGACCAAAATAGTTTGGAGCCCACCGTGGGGCAATTGGTGCTTCATTCCTAAGAAGATTCGTATTTTCGTGGTCATTTCGGTTCGTTACAACCAAGCAGATGGCTTCCTCCGCGAAGAACACTTCAAGTTTAATGCCATCATTCAGTTCTTCACAAGCCGTTCCTCCTTTGCCTCCACCACCTTCTGGATCCCAGAAGAATGCTGAGAATGCTGCGAAGAGACAAACCCCCATTTTCCAAAAACCACCAACTTCTTCTGTTTCCACTAATCCCACTACTAATGATCTTTTTAATCTGATTTTGCAGATGAGGGATCGTATGCAAGAGCAGGATAAAACCAATGAAATGATCCTCAGGGAGATAGGTGATATCAAAAAACAGAAGAAATCGGTGGAGGATCATTCCCCATTGATGCCCAGGTCGCTGAACTTCGACACTCCAGTCATAACTTCCCAGCACTCAGAAGCTCCAGACGTGCAATACTTGGGTGAATTACCAGGAAGGCGTTATGGAACAACAACAATGACTCAGGCTCCAGGATCTTACCTTCAACCTTCCGGAGCCCCTGTCCAGCATCAGGGATCCTTCGTCAGCTCAGGAGGATATTTGGGAATGCACTCGGTTCAAGGATCCTCCATGGTCCAAGGATCCTCCCAGGTCCAAGGATCCTCCCAGGTCCAAGGATCCTCCCAGGTCCAAGGATCCTCCCAGGTCCAAGGATCCTTCCCGGTCCAAGGATCCTCCTGGTTCCAGGATCCTTTCAGGTTCAAGGATCCAACATCTTTCAGGATCGAGGATCCTTAAGGAGTATGCAGCCTCCAAGTTCGGATGTTCATCAAGGAGACTTCATACCAATGCAGACCATTGCTTCATCTGGTCCTTCGATCATACCGGAATCCCATCAATATGGATTCACATCTGGAATTCCACACATGAATCCTCTGGGAGGTAATACTTTCAATAATTCTTATAACACTAACCATGGCTCCATGCAGGATACAGGAATCAATCAAGCTATGGCTAGGGAACTGCAGAAGCTTAAGGATATGATATCCAGTGTACCAGGAGTGGTTAAACCAATTCCTGAAATCGCAGATGGTAGCCATAGGATATCTCATTTTGCACCACCCTTATGTGATGCTGAGATACCCAAAAGATTCCAGATACCATCCATGAAGCTCTATGCTGGTTCAACGGATCCAGAGGAGCATGTAGCTCAATACAGGGAGAGGATGGAGATCAATCCAATTCCTGAGAGGTTAAAAGAAGCATGTCTATGCAAGGGATTTGGATCCACACTCACAAGATCTGCTCTTAAATGGCTGCTAAGTCTTCCCCCTTACTCTATTACTTCATTTGCTAATCTAGTTAACTTGTTTAATAGTCAATTCTCTTGTAGTAGAAAGTTTGAACGATTAACTAGTGATCTATATAGGGTAACACAAGGTCAAAATGAATCACTTAGAGATTACATCACTAAGTTTAGTAAAGAATCCTTAGATATTCCCAACTTGGATATTGCTACGGCTGTAGAAGCCTTTAAAATGGGATTGCTTAGGGATTCATTATTCTATAATGATCTTGTTATGACACCTTGCAGAAATCTTGATGAAGTAAGAACCAGGGCCCTTAGGTTCATCCGCCTAGAGGATGACAAAAGGATCTAGGATAGATTGACAGGATCCTCAAAACAGGAGAAACAAGGATCCTACTTCAGGAACAACAAATCAAAATCCTACAACAGATCTGATAACCAGAACGTGCATGCAGTGGAACAAGAAGAGGATGATGAGGATTATCCTCCTATTTCTGAATATTGTTTTTCTGTTGATAACAATGAATTAATCCTTGCAATGCAGAATCTAGGTGAGAAAGCTAGGTGGCCGAGAAAGAATGATAAGCCAGCTGCTACAAAGGATAAGTCCAAATGGTGTGCATACCATGAGGATTTCGGACATCTCACTGAAGAGTGTATTGCACTAAGAAAGGAAATTGGTTACTTGTTGAGCAAGGGGCATTTGAAGGAACTTTTGGGACAAAAAAAGTCAAGGATCCCGGAAAGGGCTCCTGCTCCTCCAGCAGATGCACAAGTTATAAACTTCATATCCGGTGGATCAGACATTTGTGGTACCTCCTTTTCAGCAGCAAAAAGACATGCTAAGGAAACCAAGATGGATAATGGAGACAGACTTGTCCGGACCTCCGTTGTTACCCAGGATAAAGTCATAACCTTTGATGAGGATGATCGTGTTGATGTCCAGGATCCTCATCATGATGGTCTTGTAATTACATTGTTTATTTCTAACCACTTTGTTCGCAGGATCCTTATAGATGGTGGAAGCTCTGTGAACATCATTCAACTTGATGTCCTCAAGAAGATGAACATACCGGAGTCTGATATTGTCCCAAGATCCTCAGTACTTGTGGGATTCAGTGGGGAGACCAAGAACACATTGGGGGACATAAAACTCCCAATCTATATTGAACGACTGCATTCTTATAAAAAATTTTGTGTTATAGATTGCTTATCTTGTTGCAATGTTATCCTTGGCCGGATCATGGATACATGATATGAAGGCAGTCCCATCTACCTATCATCAGTGTGTAAAGCTTCCAAGTCCATGGGGAGTGGTGAAAATTGAGAGTGATCAACAAGAGGCTAAGAACTGTTATACATCATCAATGAAGCCAGCCTCAAGACCAAGGGAGCAATAGCAATTAAAGTATCCTTCAAGAGATGTCTTGGAGGCAAGAGAACAGGATTTGAAAGAAATCCTCATGGATCCTAATGATCCTGAATCCAAGATCTTCATAGGATCAGGGATCCTTAGCGATATTGAACAGGAGCTAGTATCCTTCCTTAAAAGAAGGAAAACTACCTTTGCCTGGAAACATGAGGACATGACAGGTATATCCAAAGATATAATTACTCATAAACTTGGCATTGACAGGTCATTCAAGCCTATACATCAAAAGAGGAGGAAGTTTGCACCTGAAAGGAATGCTATTATCCAGGAAGAAGTAGATAAACTACTTCGGGCAGGTATGATTAGAGAGGTTAAGTATCCAAGATGGTTAGCCAATGTGGTTGTTGTTCAAAAGAAAAATGGAAAGTGGAGGGTATGTGTCGATTTTACTGATTTAAACAAGGCATATCCCAAGGATCCTTTCCCATTACCCCACATTGACTCCATGGTGGATGCTACAGTGGGTCATGAGTTGTTGACTTTTATGGATGCTTCATCTGGATTTCAACAAATTCAGATGGAACCATCTGATCAAGAGGATACAGCCTTTATGACCCCAACTGGTATATATTGTTATATTGCTATGCCATTTGGACTAAGGAATGCAGGTGCTACTTATCAAAGGCTAGTCAATATGATGTTCAAGGAACAAATTGGACACACTATGGAAGTCTATATAGATGACATGGTGGTTAAGTCCAAGAAAGCTGAGGATCACCTTAGAGACTTGGAGGAAGCATTCAATATCCTTGATAAATTTAATATGAAACTAAATCCATCCAAGTGTCATTTTGGTGTTAAGGCAGGTAAATTCTTAGGCTACATGGTGACAAAGAGGGGCATTGAAGCAAGTCCAGAACAGATTAAGGCTATTGTGAATATCAAATCTCCTGTCAATGCTAAGAATGTGCAAATATTGACAGGCAGGATCGCAGCCTTAAATAGATTCATATCCAAATCCTCAGAAAAGTGCAAGGAATTCTATGACATCCTGAGGAAGAATAAGAAATTTGAATGGACTGAGAAGCATGAAAGTGCCCTCAAAGCTCTTAAGGATTACCTATCCTCAGCCCCGGCCCTGATGAAACCAGAAAAAGGGGATATATTATCCTTATACTTAGCAGTATCCTCAAAAGCAGTAAGTGCGGTCCTTGTTAAGGATCACCAAGGTACACAACATCCTGTTTATTATGTAAGTAAGAGTTTACTTGAAGCTGAATCCAGGTATTCACACTTAGAGAAACTTGTCCTTGCATTAATAATGGCATCTACTAAATTAAGACATTATTTTGAGACACATGCCATTATTGATAAGACTAATTTTCCAATTAAGAATGTTCTCAGGAAACCTGAAATGTCAGGAAGGATGGCTAAGTGGGCAGTGAAGCTTAGTGCATATGATATAAGATATGAACCAAGGACTGCCATCAAATCCCAAGCTTTAGCTGACTTTGTGGCAGATTTTAGTAGTGACTTGGAAAAGGAATCTGAGTTAGAGGTCCAACAGCTAGAAGAAACTAAGGATCCTTGGATACTCTTCACTGATGGTGCTTCTAATGTTAAAGGAAAAGGGCTTGGAATACTACTAAAATCACCACAGGGGGGGACATAATACCCCATTCCATAGCTTGTGAATTTCAAACTACCAACAATGAGGCTGAATATGAAGCCTTGATAGCTGGTTTGCAAATTGCCAAGCATATGAGGATCAGGTATCTTGAGGTACACGTAGATTCTTTATTGATCACTAATCACTTTAATGGATCCTATGCTGTTAAAGGTGAAAAGCTAATCAAATATTTAGAGATAGTCAAAGAATTGGCACTCTCTTTTGTTTCTTTTAGTTTGACACAGATACCAAGGGAAGAGAATGCAGAGGCTGATGCATTAGCCAATTTAGGGTCATCCTTGAAGATCCCGGAGGATATCAAGATCCCTATTATCCATATCCTGACCCCGGCTATCGAGGATCATGTAGCTATGGAGATAGGAGAGGATTCTGCAATCATCCCTAGTGATGATACTCAATCTCATTCAGGATCATGGATCCTCCCAATCATGAGATACATACAACATGGAGAGATTCCTACAGGAGAAAACCCTAGGGTTTTCAAAATTAAGGTATCTCAATTTACAATATTGAGTAATATGTTGTATAAACGATCTCTTGTAGGACCATATCTAAGATGCATTGAGGATCCTGAAATCCAAGAAGTCCTAAAGGATTTCCATGAAGGAGATTGTGGAAACCACACTGGGGGCAGGGCATTATTCTCAAGGATCCTGAGGATAGGATACTATTGGCCCACCATGAAGAAGGATGCTGTGGAGTATGCCAAGAAATGTGATCCTTGTCAGAGACACAGTAATATCCTTCACCAACCAGCAGAGCTTTTGCATCCTATATCCTCTTCTTGGCCATTTATGAGATGGGGAATGGATATAGTTGGTAAGCTTCCTAAGGCACCTGGTGGAAAAGTATTCATGCTTGCTATGACTGATTACTTCTCCAAGTGGATAGAGGTTGAAGCCTTTGCTCAAGTCAGAGAAAAGGAAGTTATATCCTTTATTAAAAGAAACATTATTACTAGATTTGGTATCCCTTCTGAAATTGTTTGTGATAATGGATCCCAATTTATTGGGAATAGAACTACTAACTTTTGTGACAGCTGGGGGATTAAGATGATAACATCAACACCAGTCCACCCACAAGCTAATGGTCAGGCATAATCATCCAACAAGATCATCATCAACAATTTGAAGAAGAAGCTTGGATCCAAGAAAGGAAAATGGGCAGAAGAACTACCTTATGTGCTTTGGGCTGATAGAACAACTCCCAAAAATGCTACTGGCCAAACTCCATTTTCTTTGGTATTTGGGGCAGAATCAGTGATCCCTACAGAGATGGTGGTTCCAACTGCAAGAACAAGCGTTCGTGATCCTGAAGAAAATGCTGAAAACTTGGTTCAAGACTTGGATACTATAGAAGAACTCAGGGATTTGGCAAGGATAAGGATGGCCAGTTATCAACAAAGGATGGCTGGAGCTTACAACAAAAACGTCAGGATCAGGAAATTTCAAGTTGGTGATATGGTGTTAAGGAAAGCATTTCAAAATACCATCAATCCTGCTGATGGAAAGCTAGCACCAAAGTGGGAAGGCCCTTACTTGATTGATGCTGAGGCAGGAAAGGGGGCATATCGATTGCTAACAATGGAAGGTGATTTGCTACCAAGAGCTTGGAATGCTGTTCACTTAAAGAAATACTTCATGTAACAAGGATCCATGATCCTTACCTGACTAGTATCCTTGAAGGATCCTTACAAGACAGATGATCCTCATTCTGGTAATATTCTGATCTCTAACTATTTCATTTTTTAATTATCCTATATAAGGATAAGGATCTTGCATCCTTTATCCTCTTTTCACTTGATTCTGAGTTTTGAAGGTTCAGGTATCCTTAACTAAGGATTGAGTATCCACAGAAGTATCCAGTTATTTGGGCTTGACCCCAGTTATTTGGGCTTGACCCCAGTTATTTGGGCCTGTCCCCAGTTTCGCCAGTAGCGCACGATGATCCTGGTATAGTTCATGGCAATGGGACCAGTACTCGCTTTAGGGGCTGACAATTTCATTGTACTGGCTATATTCAGGATCCTACGTATAATGTAGACGTACCATACATCCGTTCCTAAGGTTTCTAACATTTTCACGTTAGCTAAGGTTTTGGCATTTTCATGTCACTAAGTTTGGATAGTCGCCAGTGAGGGCCATACTCCAGTATACACACGATCCTTTGAGCTTGTCCCCAGTTATCCTTTGGGCTTGTCCCCAGTTTTCCTTTGGGCTTGTCCCCAGTTATCCTTTGGGCTTGTCCCTAGTATATTGGGCTTGTCCCCAGAATTGTTGGGCGTGTCCCTAGTTACTAACTCTTATCTTATATTGGCTTAGTTCCAAGTTATATCCTATTTCAGGTTTTTGGAGACAACCGACCAAGGATCCTTGATCCTTACCTTCTACTAAGGTTTGTCTTTTGGTTATCCTGATTATGAGTGTTAAAAGTTAGGATCCTAACTTGGGTTCTCAGGTATGATCCTTAACTATTTTGATTTTATTCATTATTCATTATTCATTTGAGTGACCCTTATCCTTTGACAACTGAACTTATGATCCTTAAAATATACTACTTTTTGGAACTTGTCAACTATAGGATATGTGATCCTTGATCATATCCTAAACTTTTTGAGGATATTTATTAAGTTTTTTCTTTACTTGATAAGTTTAGACAAAATGTATATCACAACGATTGAAAAGTAAAGTTCTAACAAGGATAACAACTCGGGAGATAGCCAAAAAGTTAGAGTTATTTTATTCACAAAACATTAAACCCTTTAAGGTTGTCAAAATTGCCAACCCACGTTTCTACCAGCAAAACGTGGCCCGTCCACATGGGTTGGCAAAGGGTGTCCATTGTTTACGGGTCTTTGTAGTGCAGGAAATAAAAGACGGAAGGATAACGAGTGGCTTCATCCCCCAAACAGAGGATCCATACACCACCCATTATCCTGCCTATTGTTCAAGGATCCATGATCCTTTAACCTAGTAACTATTGTTCAAGATACAGCCCATCATTGTTCAACAAAAACACCATAACCAAAATAAACTACCAAATTCTAAAAAAAAAATGGGCTCCGGCTACGTCTAGAAATGTCCTTCATCGCCCATTCATGCAGCCTACACCTTCGCTGCATCACCATCTCCTCCAGCTCCAGTATCCTTCACATGATCCTTGCCACTGCCACCGGCCTCGATTGCCAGAACCTCTTCAGCCTCTTCTTCATCCTCCAACTCAGCCAGCCTAGCCTTCCAGCCCTCCATGTCCCAGTTGCTCCTGTCAAAGGCAGGATCCTGAGCTTCTTGGGCCATCTGCAACTTGGTCTTGTACATGGCAATGGCAGCGGAGACTTTAGCATCCTCCGTGATCTCGTGCTTCTCATAGTCAGCATTGATCTGAGCTGCAACCATCTGAGTTTTGATATCATTGAGGTCCTTTTCGAGGGAAGCAATCTTGTGATCCTTGAGCACCGCCACTTTTTGGAGATCAGAGTATTTCTCCTCAAGTTCTTCGACGTTCCCAACATAGTCCTTGATTTCAGCAAATTTTTGCAAAGAAGACAATGTAAAGTTCAGGATCACGTGATCCTCAAATGGGCAGGATAATCAAGTTAAGTCAGTAATCCTTACATCAGCAAAGTACTCTAGGAACTAATGGCGGATCAGAGGCAAGCCTTCTAGGTTGTCAGCTTCAGAGGTCTTCCTTTTCTTTCCACCTCTTCCCTTTGAAGTGGTTGCCTTGGGGACTATGACGGAGGGGCTAGCAGCAAACTTTTTCCTTGAGGATCAGACAGTGTCAAGATCAGTGACACTGAATTTGGAGGCAGATCTTGAAGGTTTTCCAGCGCCTACACACCCAAAACAGATAAGTATCCTTATCCTATTTCTATTTAACTATTTATTTAAACATTTAATTTTGCAAAAAACAGGATACTTACTCGACATAGTGACAGAACCTGAGGATACTTCTTGAGAATCCTGGGTGTTTGCTTTAAATGATCTTCTTGCAGGATCAAGTCTCTGGAAAGCGGCAAGCCTTTCCTTTTTTGCAGGTGTTGTGATAAGGTGTGCGACAGTAATAGCTGCAAAAAAGAAACAGAAGGACGTTAGTGATCCTAAGACGAAAACAAGGTCATCTGGTGATCCTTCTCAGGATCCTCTATCCTACCATGGGTGCTCCACTTCCTTGGCGTATCCTTTCCATCAGGGATAGAATCCCTTCTGACAAAGAAGAATCGCCGTTTCCAGTTGGTGTCATTCTTAGTGGCTTTGAAGATGGGATGTTCTTCACCAGGTTTATGTTTGAGTAGGTATCGGTGGGATCCATGGCTAACGAGGTCATACATCTCTGCGAACTCCGACATTCCCAAATCAATGCCTTCTTGCTCAATGATCCTTTCAAGGGTATATAAGACCCTCCAGATCATTGGCATAGCTTGAATATAGGAGATGCCGGTGAGGGAGAAGAAAGACTGGGTGAATTCAGGGAAAGGATATGAGTATCCTATTGTGAATGGAGTGACCGGAAAGGCTACCCAGGTTTCAGAAATATAATCACTTAGAACGGTGGGATCAAATGGTTTGAAATCAGTGTTTGCTGGAAAGCAATGTCGGATCCTATCTATCTGTGGATCAGTGAAGCAACATCGTTCTTTTGCCGAATCTTTGATGATTCCCTGGCTCTTAAGAGGACTGTCTTTCATGTGAGCCTTAGCCGGAGAGGATCTTAGCATCATCTTGGTCCTTTTACTTATGAACTGGGACCCATTGTCACAAATGATTTCAGCTGGCACTCCAAACCTGGTCAGGATATTCCTCTTTATAAATGATACTACTTCTTGGTCTCTGACTTGAACAAATGCTTCAGCCTCCACCCACTTAGAGAAATAATCATTCATTGCCAGCATAAAGACTTTTCCTCCTGGAGCTTTTGGTAATTTCCCTACTATGTTCATTCCCCATTTCATGAATGGCCAAGGGGAAACTATAGGATATAGTGGTTCGGCTGGTTGATGTAGTATGTTACTGTGCCTTTGGCATGCATCGCATCTTCGAGCATATTCTGTAGCATCTTTCCTCATCGTTGGCCAAAAGTATCCTGTTCTCAATATTTTTGAGAATAATGACCTGCCCCCAGTATGGTTACCACAATCCCCTTCATGTATATCCTGAAGCACTTCTTTAATTTCGGGATCCTCCAAGCACCTTAAATATGGTCCTGCAAGATATTTCTTATACAAAATATTATTTATAATGGTGAATCGTGATACCTTCATCCTAAATGCCTTAGGATTTTCGTCTATAGGGATGTGCCCTTCCTTGAGATATCTTATGATTGGAGCCGTCCAGGATTTAGGATCCTCCTCAGGATATTCAGCAACAAGATCCTGGATACTTATTACTTTTTCATCCTGAGGATTCGTTGCAGGATACAAGATATGCAATATTGGTATTTGGGTCCCTTCTGGTATCCTGACCGATGATCCCAGATTTGCTAAGGCATCCGCTTCAGCATTATCTTCCCTTGGTACCTGTTAAAGTGTAAAAACATCGAAATATCCTGCTAATTTCTTGAGAATATCGAGGTATTCGATTAATTTCTCACCCTTAACTGCATAGGTTCCATTAAAATGATTAGTGATTAACAAGGAGTCAACATATACTTGCAAATTCTTGATATTCATATTTTTAGCTAGTTCTAATCCTGCAATTAAAGCCTCATACTCTGCTTCATTATTAGTAGCAGAGAATTCACACATAATAGCCTGGGGTAATATGTCCCCCTGTGGCGATTTTAGTAGTATTCCCAATCCTACTCCTCTAACATTAGATGCTCCATCGGTATATATTGTCCAGGATCCTGAGGATTCTCCTAATTGTTGTACTTCTAGGTCTACCTCATCCTGAATGTCACTACTGAAATCAACCACAAAGTCAGCTAAAGCCTGCGATTTTATGGCATTTCTAGGTTCGTACACTAAGTCATAAGCACTTAACTTTACTGACCACTTGGCCATCCTGCCTGACATCTGGGGTTTCCTAAGCACATTTCTAACAGGATAATTGGTCTTGACATGAATTCTATGTGTCTCAAAGTAGTGTCTAAGCTTTGTTGATGCCATAACTAGTGCCAGTTGTTAGGGGAGGATTTTCCAATGATCAGTGATCCTCAATTACTGTTGAGCTTAGTGATCCTCACTTCTGTTTGAATTGGTGATCCTCAGAAGTACTACAGGATCAGGATCATGGATCATCTTAAGGATCCTTATACTAACGATTGTCTACTTTGAATATGAAGTTGTTTTGCAGGAGTACGAGTTTGGACTTGGTCTTGGCGATATTCCTGGAGCATATTCCATCTTTATTCCGCACGTGCATGGCTGAAATGGACGTTGTGGAGGTCGTGGAGGACTTGCATGAAATGCGGAATGTTTGTTAGCTTAGATATTTTCCATTTTTAAACGGGATAGCGAGCTAAATAGAAACACTTGGCTATTTTTAGCTTAACACACACACTCGCAACTGCTACCACCAGCTCTTGACAATTCACTTGGCGATTACACACCTTTTTGCACATTATACTATAGTGATCCTTGTAACTAGCTCGCTATCATCCGAAGTTGTAATACATTTCTTATTTAATTTGAGTTGGTGATCGGTAGTTTCCATCACCCGAGGTTTTTTATGCCAGAGATCATTCATTGATCAAGGGCTTTTTCCTCGTATAAATCTTTATGTCACTTATTCATTTCATTTCTGAGTGATCCTTAGTGTTGTTCATTGATTCAAGCATCATACCTCACAACAGAAAGTTTGGTTGCATCATCATTGCTTGATTTTTGACCAAAACACCAGTATCAACTTTTCTAAATGAGAATATCTAGTTTCAGCATCTAACAAACTTTTACTAACATAATAAACAGGATATTGCTGACCTTCATGATCCTTTATAAGGACGACACTTACAGCATTCCCTGATACTGCGAGGTATAGGGACAGTGGTTCACCATTCTCAGGCTTCATCAGTAGAGGTGCAGTTGAAAGATACTGCTTCAAATCCTGCAGGGCTGCTTCATGCTTCTCACCCCTTTCGAACTTCTTGTTCTTCTTCAGGATATCATAAAACTCTTTGCATTTCTCGGAGGATCTTGAAATAAATCTGTTCAATGCTGCGACTCGCCCTGTTAATCGTTGAACATCCTTCATATTTGAGGGTGATTTAATATCCAAGATGGCTTTAATCTGCTCCGGGATCGCCTCTATTCCTCTTTTGGTCAGCATATATCCTAGAAACTTTCCTGCCCCCACTCTGAAATGACACTTAGCAGGATTTAGCTTCATGTTATATTGATCCAGGATATCAAATGCTCCTTTAATATCCTGGAGGTGATCCTCAGCCTTTTTAGATTTTACCACCATATCATCAATGTATACCTCCATTGTGTCCCCCAGCTTATCTTTGAACATCATGTTCACCAATCTCTGGTATGTGGCACCTGCATTTTTCAAACCGAAAGGCATAGCGGTATAAAAATAAATACCTGTTGGTGTTATGAAGGCAGTATCCTCCTGGTCCGAAGGCTCCATTTGAATCTGTTGAAATCCTGAGGATGCATCCATGAAGGTTAACATCTCATGCCCGACAGTAGCATCTACCATTGCGTCAATATGAGGAAGAGGAAATGGGACTTTGGGACAAGCCTTATTCAAGTCTGTGTAATCTACATAAACTCTCCATTTCCCATTCTTCTTTTGAACCACGACCACATTTGCTAGCCACTTGGGAAATTTGACTTCCCTGATCATCTTGGACTTCAATAATCTTTCAACTTCCTCTTGGATAATTGTATTTCGTTCAGGAGCGAACTTCCTTCTCTGTTGTTGCACAGGCTTGAATGACCTGTCAATTCGAAGATTGTGAGTGATAATATCTTTGGATATACCTGTCATATCCTCATGCTTCCATGCAAATGTTGACATCCTGCACTTCAAAAAGTTAGTTAATTGTTCTTCAATATCCTGAGGGATATTGGTTCCTACGAGCACCGAGATATCAGGATTATCCTGATCTAGGATAACTTTCTTCATATCCTGCTCTGAAGCCTCCACGATATCCTGGGCCCGCAACTTTAATTGCTATGCTGTACTAGGCTTGGTTGAGGATTTCATTGAGGATGAGTAACATTCTTTTGCCTCCTGCTGATCACTGTCAATCTTGACAACCCCCCAATGGGTAGGGATCTTGATGCATTGATGATAAGTTGATGGCACAGCCTTCATATCATGGATCCATGGCCTGCCCAGTATGATGTTATAGCAGGATAGGGAGTCCATCACATAGAAACGTTGTATCGAGTTGACCCCTTCAACATATACAGGTAACTTTATTTCTCCCACTGTGTTCCTAGCCTCCACATTGAACCCAACAAGCACGGTGGATTTCGATGTGATATCCATTGGGGATACATTCATTCTTTTCAATGTCTCTAGTTGGATTATGTTGATGGAGCTGCCATTATCCACCAATATCCTGCGTACAAAATGGTTAGCCACATATAATGTTATTACAAGAGCATCATGGTGAGGATCCTGGACAGTATCCCTGTCATTACTATCGAAAGTGATCACTTTATCAGTTGTCAGGGTGGTCATCCTGGCTGGTTTGTCTCCCCTTTCGGTCTTAGCCTCTTTTGCTTGCCTCTTGGCCGCAGAATACGAAGTCCCGCAAATGTCGGATCCTCCTGAAATAAAGTTGATTATCTTGGCATCCGCAGGAGGTGATGCCGCTCGTTCAGGATCCTTCTCAGTATCCTGACCCTTATTCTTCTTTCTTCCTAGGAGATCCTTCAGATATCCTTTGCTCAGAAGATAACTTATTTCTTTTCTTAGAGCGATGCAATCTTCAGTCACATGTCCGAAATCTTCGTGGAAGGCACACCATTTGGATTTATCCTTCCAATCAGCTTTTTGTTGATTCTTCCGAGGCCACCTAGCTTTGTCTCCTAAACCCTGCATAGCATACATTAATTCAGGAATGTTAACAGAAAAACAATATTCAGATAATTCAGGATACTCTTCAGGATCCTCGTCTTCAACAGCATTCACTTTCTTGTTGTCATTTCTACCATACGGCTTAGAGCGATATGGTTTAAACGAGGATTCTGACATCCTATTAGTTGACTCATATGTAGTGGATGAGTTCATCCTTTCTTGCATTTTCCTATCATCCTCCAGCCTGATATATCTCAAGGCTCTATTTCGAGCTTCGTCCAAGTTCCTGCAAGGATTCATCACAAGATCCTGATAAAACTGGGAATCCTTTTGTAGTCCCATCTTGAAAGCCTGCACAGCTGTTGCAACATCCAGGTGTGGGATATCCAAGGATTCCCTGCTGAATTTGTTCACGTAATCCCTTAGGGACTCCTGAGGTCCTTGAGTTATCCTGTAAAGATCACTTGTCAATTTTTCAAAACTCCGACTACAAGAAAATTGACTATTAAATAAATTCACTAAATGAGCAAAAGATGTAATCGAATGCGGATGAACATTTAAGAGCCATTTCAAGGCTGGTCCTGTTAAGGTAGAACCAAAGCCCTTGCATAAGCATGCTTCCTTGAGCTCCGGAATTATAGGATTAATCTCCATTCTTTCCCTATACTGGGCAATATGCTCTTCAGGATCCGTAGTCCCATCGTAGAGCTTCATGTTGGGGGTTTGAAATCTTTTCGGAATCTCATCATCACAGATAGGATATACGAAACGAGATATCCTGTGGCTGTCTTGGGACACTTCCGGAATTGGCTGGACCACTCCAGGTACACTGGATATCATGTCCTTCAATTTCTGAAGCTCCCTAGTAAATGTTGACGTCATACCTGCATCCTGCAGAGATCCACTATTGTTAGTAGCATGAATATTATTATTTGACACGTTACCAGTCTGAGGGTTCTGGCCATATCCTGAAACATATCCTGAGCTCCTCACAGTTGACATCCTGATCGAGGAGGGTATTTCACGAGTATGATTCTGGGAATGACTAGGCACAATATTCCCCCTATTATCCTCAGTATACACAGCCGAACTGAAGTTCAAAGTTCTGGGTTGTAAAGGAGTAACAATATCCTCAGCGGATCTGCTCGAGCTAGCTTTTAAGAGTTGTATTTCTCTTAACAGCATTTGGTTAGTTTCCTGTTGCTGCCTCATTTGTTCCTGCACACTTCCAAATAAAGTTAGAATTTCATCATTAGAGGCTAAAACGGGAGCAGATCCCTGAACACTCCGAGTAGGGATAATATACTGAGGTTGTGGAGAAGCTGGCATCCTTGGAGGAGGTGGTGGAAGCACCGAACTGGTAGTAGCAGAAGTCGTAGCAGACACAGTGGAGGAGCTCATGTTTGATCTTGAGGCCATTGTAAACAATGTGGCAAAAAGTTTTGAAAACAGAAAACCGATTAATGATTTCACAAAGATTTTTAGTAAAGGTGGCACCACTTGCCCCACGGTGGGCACCAAATTGTTTTGGTCAAAAATTACCGAAGCAATTAAGTGATCAAATTAGTTAAGTGAGGTAGTGTGCTAAAAAGTGCGTTGGAAATATGCTGGTTAAGTTGTTTATAAAAACAGTTTTCAGGATACGGCTCAGGATATTGAGCTGTATCTACGATCAAACTATGAGCAAAAAATAAAGGAAATGACACGAGATGTACGAGGAAAGCCCTTGATCAATCTAGATCGCCGGCATAAAACCTCGGGAGCTGTCAATCGCAGCTGCCTAGTTCTTCTTATTACTTCAAACGTCAGGATACAGTGCAGGATATCGACCAGATCGCTAAGTGTTACAATGCTTTTTGTGAAAGAGAAAATTGCGAGAGAACGAGTGTAAGAGTGTAGTGAGTGTGATTGTGATGTCCTATTTGATCTGATATACCCACCTATTTATAGTAACGAAATACAAACTAAAATTCCTATAAATATGGGATGCTCCCGAATATTCCATTGTTAACGTTATAGACCGAGTAATGCGGCTTCAACGTCTTCATTTGAACAACTTGGACCGAGTCTCCTGGAGAAAGGGTCTTCGTGAACGTTGGGCACCTGGACGCGTCCTCCTGCACACAACCCGTTAGTAATCCTGAGGATACCATTCAGGATGTTACCAATATCCTGAATGAGCATCCCGGATATGAACAGATATCATACAACCAAGATATAAGTCAAGATATTTCCCAGGATATGAGCTCAGAATTTCACCCATAACAATTGTCATGAAGGTCCATACGGAGGACATCATGGTGCCGCTAGTACCGCACGAAAGGTATTTGATTCAGGGTTTTATTGGCCAACCATTTACGAAGTGTAACACCTCGTAAAATCATACCCAATAGAATAAAGACACGTGTCATGTAAGATAAACGTGTCAGGAACCCGGATCGAATAAAAGATGTATGGTAGGATTTAAAAAGGGTGACATGTTATTAAAACACCTCTGAGCGACCAAGATTATAAATCCCAAGACCTTAAATCATTATGATAAACATCTGATATATTTAACCGGTTATTCCTAAAAGAAATAAATTCAGTTTATAAAGAATTGGGTTTAGAATTAATGTTACGATAAAGTTTATGGCCATTTCTTTTCAAAAGAATCCATGTCCCTTAAAAGCATGCATTAATAAGTCCAAAAGAAACTCATGCGCTTAGCAACACATGCAAGGACATGCAAAACCTGTCCCTATGGTCCCCTCCTGCTAATTATGACTAAAGATTCGAGCTCTAAGAGAATGCATGGTCAAACCTAGAAGTTAAACAAATTCTGTCTTCTGATGGAGGCTTACGGACCGCAAAGGTGATCCCTTACGGTCCGTAAGGTGGCGGAGCTGGACGGAGAAAATAAATAAAAAGCGGATATGGACGGCAAAGCCAAAGTCTTACGGTCCGTAAGATCGTAACTGGGAATTTTAATCCAGGTCAGTTACGGACCGCAATACCTAGAGGTTACGGTCCGTAAGACATGCTTACCGTCCGGTCCGTAAGGCACGTATCTGGGCAATTTTTGGACAGATGCCTGTTAAACAAGTTACACCGCCTTATAAGAGTGGTATTTGAAAATCAGGGGCCCTATAACTGGTTTTTAGCAACATAGGGACACCTGGGATCATCCCATAACATTTGTAGAGTGGCTTGGCATGATCTTATGCATTTGGGTTCACTATATAAGAAGAATAAGTTGCAACATTCTCACTTGCTCACTTGGAAAATTTTTCAAGACTTCTCTGGAGCTCCTCTGATCAGCAACAAGTCTTCTTAAGATCCCTAATCATACTTAGGACCTTTGTAAGTGTCCTTAACCCTTCCCAATTTAGTTTAGCTTGGTTATTTAGCTAAAAGTCAAACCGTCGTAATTAAGGTTTGACTTCGAGATTAATTAAAATTTGTTCTGTCAAATCTCGAATTAAAAGTACCTATAAGTAGGTAATTATGTGGGTAATAAACCCTCAAAAGGGTACTCTCTGATTCCCACTCTAACTAGGTCAATTGTCGGGTCAAACTAAATCATAAAAAGTCAACAGAATACTTATTCTCAAATTAATACATAATTAGCAATGTAGGATCCATGTAACCTGTTTTATCATTAATGTAACTTGGTAATTAATGTAAGAACATGTCTAAACATGTTCACCCCGACAATTTTCAGTTTAGGCTAGGTTCGGAACCGAAAGTCGCATAGTTTGACTTTCGCTTTGACTTTCGATTCTGACCCCATGTAGCATGTTTTAGAAATGCCTTAGAGCCTTATTTGGACCATGTTTTATGTTAGTATAACCCTCTGTGATTATACACCTTGGTTCAATAGTTACCCGATTCGTATGCATGTTTCCGTTAATTGCTATATGTTGACTAATATGCCCATATAACCTTAAAATGTGATTTTTGAAAATGTAAAATAGTAGAAACCTTAGTTACTGATTTATAAACTTGCACCTAAAATTTGAAATCAGTTTGAGGACTAGATTAGGAGTTGTGCTCATTAGCGTAATTGGAAGGCTTTTTATTAAAAAACGGCATAATTAGCATATAGCCTATCTAAACCCGATTTTTAATACCAAAATTTTTACCTACTGATATAAAATAATATTTTGGGATTTTTGAAGCTTTTTATTTAATTTTAGGCTGAGCATAACATAGAATTCTAAGCTTAATTCGGTAATTGCCGGTTTTGCCCTTTTGGGCTATAAAATGAGTTTTACAAATCGTTTTGACCCCAAACCTTTTGCTACTGATTTTATATGATAAATAAGTTATTTTAAACCTTCTGGAATATTCAAAATATTAGCTTTCCTTTGGAAACCCGGAAATGGCTCCAAACCGCCTTTTTAAGCGTTTTTAACGCATAGTATGTATTAAAACTATTTTGAACATATAAGGTTGGATGCCTACTGATATTTTAAGTAAATTATTATATTATAACAGTGAGCAAAATTTTTAAACTCAGGTTTCCAGTTTTGACCTTTTAGGCCTATGTGAAATTACCAAAATGCCCCTTCGGTGCATAGTATGGTTAGAAATGATAAATTTCACACATAGGTTATACCCTACTGATATAACTTAGTAAATTAAGTATTTTTACTGATTACATCAGACCCGAAACTCAAATTTATATTTAAACTCTTTTATAACCTTTTAAATGACCAAAATGCCCTTACGGGGCATAATTTGAGTTTAAATTCATATGGGGCATAATAGAAGATATCTTACTGATGTCACGACATATTTAAAGCATATTAACTTAGGAAACTTGTATACGACTCACTTGGTTACCCGTTACGCATTTTCGCGTTCGGATCGGCTTATGTGACTAGTTTGCATAAATTAGCCGAAACGGGTCAAACCTTATCATTTTTGTCTCAAAATCCAGAATGTGTTTAAGTTACCCATATTAAACAAGCATACAAGCTTGTCGGGTCAAAACCACATTCTAAACCGGTCTTCGCTTTATCATGCGTTTGAACCGTGTACTCATTTTTAAAAACTAACCGGTCTAAGTCAAAGCTTAATTAAAGACCCGTTAGGATTCTAATAGGTTATTAAAACCTTCGTTCCAGATTAGGAGCCCAGCAAAAGCTACGTGCACTTGCTGTATTTGATTTATACCTTGCTCACGTAAATACTCTTAACTTATTTTCCCTATACGGGCTTGGGATACGGTACTATAAAAGTACCGCTTGGTCGGGTGTATGTAGTCACTTAAATCGGATTGTGATTAATGTATTTGCATGACCCGTTTAATAAGTATTATTTGGTGTATGGCCTTTGGGGGTTAAATGACCATGTCCCGGATATCCTTGGCATCATTCAAAGAAATGGCCACGACCTAAGCACGGGGTGTAGGCGTACACCTGACAGATGCATATGTAAAAACTGGTAGCCCACTTAAAGGAAATAACCTTGTGGGTATTATACCTGTGGCGTGTCAGTTAATCTTGACCGGCCCTACAAATCGGCCCTAATGGACGACAAATAAGTAAAACTGTATACAAGATTATATATAAATGCTTGTCCCAAGTTATAAAGATATTTTTGCCAAAGTGCATTCAAATCAATTTTCAAACACTTTTCAAAATGAGTCAGTTAAGTTGTATTTACCAGTGTAAACTGACGTATTTTCCAAAAAGGCTAAGTGCAGGTACTATACGTAATAGGCTGGCTACTCTAGACATCAATAATCAAGTCTCGCAAGCTCTAGATGTCAAAGTCTGCTGAACAGTTTTCCTTTTTATTTGATCCGCCTGTGGATTTGTTTAAACTATTTTGTGATACTTAATATTACAATTTTAATCAGTTGAAATAAATCTATCTTTTGCTTCCGCTGTGCATTTATATATTGTGTTGTTTGACTATGATGATATCAACTACGTCACGATACTCCCCACCGGTAATACGTGGAAATATCGGGGTGTGACAGGTTGGTATCAGAGCCAACACTGAGTGAATTAAACACTAGCCTTTTGTGTTTTAATCTCAGTTACACAATTGCACATTCCTCAAATTTTCGAGTCTAGACAAAGAACATAGGACAAATCCTGATTTTTGTTTTATTTTATCTTTTATATTATTCTTTGTTGTTATCTTTGTTTATATTGACAGGTCTAAATATGCCGCCAAGATTCCTTAGGAGAAAAGGAAAGTTACCTGTAGCAGGCCATGACCAGGAGGCCGGGCCTTCTCAAAGAGGAACCTCACCTATCCCTATTAGCACCAGTCCACAGGGAGACTGGAGGACGCATCTGCAGCCAGCGAGGCGGTCTGTCTCGTTAGCTTCGTCACCATCTTACCTTCATTCTTTTGGACCCCATTCAGAAAATGAGCCAGAAAACCCACATCCTTCATTTATCCCTCTCCAGAGGTCCAACTCTCGACACTCCTTTGATAACCCATCCCATATCTTCCGAAGCCGGTTCAACCCGGCAAACTACCTCGAGGAACCAGTGGGTGTTAACCCATTGGGACCTGAAGATCATTTTTCTGGAGATCACGCCATGGATATGGATGAGGATACTGACCCTGCCGAACCACCGACCGGTACCCCCACACATCCCATAGAAATTTCTGATGGGTCATCTTTTCATGGATCACCCTACCGTGGTCCTGACAGTTACCAAGCAAAATTCAACCAGTATGAATGGTATTTCACACCCTCTTATCATTCAACGCCTCAGCAGCAGCAGCATGATCCTTCCGGGGATTCACGATTCGTGGCAGTTACACCGCCACCACCGCCACCTCAGTAGCAGCCTCCTGAGCCACCAAGGCGAAGGAGATCAAACACACGGATGTCCGTGCGAGGAGGAGTGCATATCAGCACCCCTCAACCATCGAGTGGCAGCCACTACCCGCCGCTCCGAGAAGACCAGCAGATGGGGGGACCTTCAAACCCCATCCCGGAAGTGAACTCTGCACATGCCATGCCACCACCGTTGGGCTTTGACAACCCAATCCCCACTTACACTGGCCCAGCAACTTATAATCCCTTTGAGCAACCGGCTCACACCAGCTTTAATTATGCTGAGATCGACCCATACCTGGCGGCGTGGAACTACAATGCTCTTAACCCCGAAGGGCCCTACGGAGCTCCTTGGGGAGTTGGATACCCAGCTTATGGATACCAACAACAACCGCCTCTTCGACCTCCATATCAGGCGCAGCCGCAGGTACCACGGTTTTCCCCGCCAGAACGGGAGGAAATTCTCCAGAGACTGGACCAGGTTGAGCAAGAAGTTCACAGAGATCGCAGGGAACGACATGGTTTCTTCAAAGGATTGGCAAGTTTAATAAAAGGAAAAAGCAAGAAGGACCATTAAATCCTTCAAATTGTTGGTTGTATTTCCTTATTTTCAATCCAGCCCCTGCGTGGGCATGTCTTTTGTTTAACCCCTGCGTGGGTATATCTTTTTGTATTCTGCCCCTGCGTGGGCATGTTTTTCTGTTGACCCCTGCATGGGTATGTGATGTTTGTTGTTTAAGCCCCTACGTGGGCGTGTTATTTTGTAGAAGTCCCGTGTAGGGCAAAATCGTACTTGTTAATTTTTTCTCATTTGAATGGTTAGTTTAAATTTTCATTTTATTAATTATATGCATAAACATAAAATATGAAATAAATAAAATAAAATAACATTCCCACTAATAGATCTACCATTATAATAAAGTGGCAAAATCTAAAAAGGACAAGACCTAGTCATATGTCACCTTAAGACTGGGCCAAGATGGTAGTTCCTCAATTAGGTTCAGATCCATATTAATATCCCAATTTAGGATTGTTCTGCGTTAATTATTAAAAAGAATCTTAAAATCTAGGCTAAATGTCGTTGCAGACATGGCCAAGATGGTAAAAACCTATTCAAAAGATTCAAAACCTTAACATCTGAAAGCATATTAACATACTTGACAAATGTGATTCGATAAAATCACATAAGTCATTCTTAAACAGGGTTATATTAAATTCCCTTATTTATATAATCATCCCTTAAGGATGAAGTGCCCACGGGCTATGATTAACGTCCTCTGGGACTAAAGACAGTGGTGGCCTACAACTCACTGTCAAGAAAAGGTAATGAACTTGGATTCAAACCTTAATGCCTCGGTTTCATAAAACCTGGGCTTATAAACTAAACTCGTCTGCGTGATTAGGCATTTTGTGCTATTACTAACTTATAATTTAGGATTATGATAAAGATCCTGAATGGTTATATATTTAGCAAATTAACTAAAATGGCTAACTATCCTGATGAAAAGCTAGGAGTAACTGAAGAACAGTTATCCTATGGCAAGGACGGAATCCTGAGATTAAATGGACGAATTTGGGTTCCAGTTTATGGAGGACTACGGGATGTTATCCTCCAGGAAGCCCACAGTTCCAAATATTCCGTTCATCCTGGAGCTGATAAGATGTATCAGGATCTAAAGGCAAACTATTGGTGGATAGGCTTGAAGAAGTCTATAGCTGCCTATGTAGCTAAATGTTTGACGTGTGCACAAGTCAAAGCTGAACATCAGAAGCCGTCAGGTTTGCTACAACAGCCTGAACTTCCCACATGGAAGTGGGAGATGGTGACAATGGATTTCATCACCAAGTTGCCAAAGACGAGGAAAGGAAATGATACTATATGGGTGATAGTAGATAGACTGACTAAGTCAGCACATTTCCCACCCATTAAGGAGACTTATAGCTCCGACGTGTTAGCCCAATTGTACGTTGATAAGATTGTGTCTCTGCATGGCGTACCAGTGTCAATTATCTCTGACAGAGATACCAGATACACATCACATTTTTGGAAAAGTTTCCAACAATCTTTGGGCACGCGCTTAAATTTTAGTTCGGCTTACCATCCCCAGACGGACGGGCAGAGTGAGCGTACCATCCAAACTTTGGAAGACATGCTTCGTGCATGTGTGATCGATTTAGGTGGTAGTTGGGATAGCCACCTACCATTGATCGAATTCTCCAATAACAATAGCTACCATACTAGCATTCAGGATGCGCCTTTTGAGGCATTATATGGTAGAAAATGCAGAATGCCTATTTGCTGGGCAGAAGTAGGAGAAGTTCAGTTATCAGGACCTGACATAGTCTTTGAAACGACGGACAAGATTGTCCAGATTCGTGACCGCCTGAAAGCTGCCAGGGATAGGCAGAAAAGTTATGCTAATAAAAGGCGAAAACCTCTAAAGTTTGAGGTTGGTGATAAAGTTTTGCTTAAGGTATCACCCTGGAAGGGGGTGATGAGATTTGGTAAGAAAGGTAAGTTAAGCCCGAGGTATATAGGACCATTCGAGATTATCAAATGTGTTGGGTCAGTGGCTTATAAGTTGAACTTGCCTGAGGAGCTCAGTGGTATTCACAATGTATTCCACATCTGCAATCTGAAGAAATGTCTAGCGGATGAATCGCTAGTCATACCACATACAGATGTGCATATAGATGAGAGCTTGAAATTTGTGGAAAAACCTTTGTCGATTGAGGATCGACGAGTTAAAAAGCTTCGGAGGAAGCATGTACCTATCGTAAAGGTTAAATGGGATGCCCGCAGAGGTCCCGAATATACGTGGGAGGTAGAGTCTACCATGAAAGAAAAATACCCTCATTTGTTTCAGTAAATCTCGAGGTCGAGATTTCTTTTAAGGGGGTGAGGATGTAACACCTCGTAAAATCATACCCAATACAATAAAGACACGTGTCATGTAAGATAAACGTGTCAGGAACCCGGATCGAATAAAAGATGTATGGTAGGATTTAAAAAGGGAGACATGTTATTAAAACACCTCTGAGCGACCAAGATTATAAATCCCAAGACCTTAAATCATTATGATAAACATCTGATATATTTAACCGGTTATTCCTAAAAGAAATAAATTCAGTTTATAAAGAATTGGGTTTAGAATTAATGTTACGATAAAGTTTATGGCCATTTCTTTTCAAAAGAATCCATGTCCCTTAAAAGCATGCATTAATAAGTCCAAAAGAAACTCATGTGCTTAGCAACACATGCAAGGACATGCAAAACCTATCCCTATGGTCCCCTCCTGCTAATTATAACAGAAGATTCGAGCTCTAAGAGAATGCATGGTCAAGCCTAGAAGTTAAACAAATTTTGTCTTCTGATGGAGGCTTACGGACCGCAAAGGTGATCCCTTACGGTCCGTAAGGTGGCGGAGCTGGACGGAGAAAATAAATAAAAAGCGGATACGGACCGCAAAGCCAAAGGCTTACGGTCCGTAAGATCGTAACTGGGCATTTTAATCCAGGTTGGTTACGGACCGCAAGACCTAGAGGTTACGGTCCGTAAGACATGCTTACGGTTCGCAAGGGTTTATCCTTACGGTCCGTAAGGCACGTATCTGGGCAATTTTTGGACAGATGCCTGTTAAACAAGTTACACCGCCTTATAAGAGTGGTATTAAAAAATCAGGGGCCCTATAACTGGTTTTTAGCAACATAGGGACACCTGGGATCATCCCATAACATTTGTAGAGTGGCTTAGCATGATCTTATGCACTTGGGTTCACTATATAAGAAAAACAAGTTGCAACATTCTCACTTGCTCACTTGGAAAAATTTTCAAGACTTCTCTGGAGCTCCTCTGATCAGCAACAAGTCTTCTTAAGATCCCTAATCATACTTAGGACCTTTGTAAGTGTCCTTAACCCTTCCCAATTCAGTTTAGCTTGGTTATTTAGCTAAAAGTCAAACCGTCGTAATTAAGGTTTAACTTCGAGATTAATTAAAATTTGTTCAGTCAAATCTCGAATTAAAAGTACCTATAAGTAGGTAATTATGTGGCTAATAAACCCTTAAAATGGTACTCTCTGATTCCCACTCTAACTAGGTCAATTGTCGGGTCAAACTAAATCATAAAAAGTCAACAGAATACTTATTCTCAAATTAATACATAATTAGCAATGTAGGATCCATGTAACCTGTTTTATCATTAATGTAACTTGGTAATTAATGTAAGAACATGTCTAAACATGTTCACCCCGACAATTTTCAGTTTAGGCTAGGTTCGGAACCAAAAGTCGCATAGTTTGACCTTCGCTTTGACTTTCGATTCTGACCCCATGTAGCATGTTTTAGAAATGCCTTAGAGCCTTATTTGGACCATGTTTTATGTTAGTATAACCCTCTGTGATTATACACCTTGGTTCAATAGTTACCCGATTCGTATGCATGTTTCCGTTAATTGCTATATGTTGACTAATATGCCCATATAACCTTAAAATGTGATTTTTGAAAATGTAAAAGAGTAGAAACCTTAGTTACTGATTTATAAACTTGCACCTAAAATTTGACATCAGTTTGAGGTGTAGATTAGGAGTTATGCTCATTAGCGTAATTGGAAGGTTTTTTATTAAAAAAACGGCATAATTAGCATATAGCCTATCTAAACCCGATTTTTAATACCAAACTTTTTATCTACTGATATAAAATAATATTTTGGGATTTTTGAAGCTTTTTATTTAATTTTAGGCTGAGCATAACATAGAATTCTAAGATTAATTAGGTAATTGCCGGTTTTGCCCTTTTAGGCTATAAAATGAGTTTTACAAATCTTTTTGACCCCAAACCTTTTGCTACTGATTTTATATGATAAATAAGTTATTTTAAACCTTCTGGAATAATCAAAATATCAGCTTTCCTTTGGAAACCCGGAAATGGCTCTAAACCGCCTTTTTAAGCGTTTTTAACGCATAGTATGTATTAAAACTAGGGGTGCAAATGAGCCGAGCCAGCTCGCGAGCTACTCGAGCTCGGCTCGAAGAAAAACACGAAACGAGCCGAGCTTTATCGAGCTCGAGCCGAGCCTGAGCTTAAAAAAAGAGCTCGTTTAGTTTTCGAGCCCGAGCTCGAGCCCGGATTATGAAGCTCGGTTTGGCTCGTCGAGCCTTATCGAGCTTTAGGTTTAATATACTAGTAGTGTTGTACTGGTGTTAGTTAGTAATATAATTTACCCATTTACAGCCCAAAGCTCGTTTTTATAGCCCAAGTCTTTAGCCCATTATGATAAAAAGGTAAAAAGTAAAAACCCTACTTAGTTAACACCGGTGTTTCTACTTTCTAGAATTCCAAATCCCAATTCCTCTTTGGCGCCCTAGGTACTCAATCGACAGTCAATAGAGGCATTCTTATGCACAGGAATATTATCGCTACATCTTCTTATGTAGAATGCTTTAATCTTTCGATCTATATTTTTTATCTCTTACTTCATATGTAAACTTATGAAATCAGTCAAGTAGTACAATTACTTGTTGCTTCATTTATTTTGTTGTTGATTCTAGGGTTTATTTGAAATTTTAAAATAGTGCTTTTAATGCTTTTAGACACTTTTAAAACAGTGCTTTTAATGCTTTTAATTTGAAGCAATATTTTAGATCTTTGAGATATCATGATTCACGAACTATATGTTTGTTGTTCATTTGTATATCATATCTTTCTTTTAATTTCTTTAAATTAGTGCTTTTAATGCTTTTTAGACATCTCTAAATTAATGATTTTTTTTCCTTTGAAGAACAGATCTTTATATCAATGAAAAAAGGAACTGAAACAAATCCAAGTAGGCCCAATGCAAGGCTCAACATCGACCATATGGCAACAAGGAGGTCAAAATCAGCCTCCACAGGACTACATTAACATTGATGGAGATGAGAACCAAGATGTACCTCCCGATCAAAGTGTTGAAGAAGATAATCCTGGTGTTGAAGAAGAAAATACTGATGGCGAAGAAGATGTGAAACCGAAGGCTAAACGTCAAAGGAAATCAAAGGTATGGCAGGAATTTATTGAGGTGACTGAGAAGGATGGGACACTAAAGGTCGGATGCATTCATTGCAAGCATCGTTTGGCAGTAAGTAAAGGCAAGCCTACATCAACAATGAAAAGACACATGGATATTTGTTTCCAGCGTAAAGAATACGTAAGAACTCAGCAATTACTAAACTTTCAACCAGTTGATGCTGACATTGCATATAATAAGTATCCAATATTGGTTGGACCTGATGCAAAGTATGATGCTAACAAGATGAGGGAATCAATTGCACACTGGTTGATGGCAACTGAGCAACCATTTACCACTGTTGAAGATAAGATGTTTGTATACATGATGAAGATGGCAAATCCAATGTTTGAGAGGATAAGTAGGACTACAATAAAGGCAGATTGCTTTAAGGTATATGATCACGAGAAAAAAAAACTGAAAGACCTTGTAAAAGAAGCCTCTAATATTTGTTTAACAACTGATTGCTGGAAGTCATCTCATCAGAAAATCGAGTATATGGTTATCACGGGGCATTTCATTGATAAGAATTGGAGGTTTGATTAAAATCCTCATACTTTTATTTCTTTATTTTATCATGTTATATGTTTCTATATAATATATTTCTATTATTATATTTGAATTTGGCCATAATACTTTACAGATTGCAGAAACGTGTGTTAAGTTTTGTGCATGTTCCTCCTCCTCGTACTGGTCTTGATATTGCCCATGGCATCTACAAATGTTTAAAGGAGTGGGAAATTGAGGGGAAGATCTTCTCCATTTCTGTGGATAATGCCTCGTACAATGATAGGGTAGTTAGTACGTTGAAGACCAACTTCTCTAAAGTGAAGAAACTTCCCTGCGGTGGAAGATTATTTCATATCAGATGTTGCGCACATATCCTAAATTTGTTAGTCAAAGATGGTCTTTCAAAGATTGATTTCGTAATTGAAGAAGTTCATGAAGCAGTAAAATATATCAATCATTCAGAGGCAAGGCGTCAAACGTTTTCGACTGTTGCACATCAACTTCAAGTGCGTGATAGAAAGTTGATGATTGATGTTCCAACAAGATGGAATTCCACATACGATATGTTATCACTTGCTATCAAGTTTAAAGACGTTTTCCCAAGGTATGTTTATAAGATGAATATAAATGTCTTTTATTTTATATAATTGAAGATGTGTTTTATTAACTTTTAATTGTTTTCTAGATACACAGAATACGAACCTCATTTTAAACATTTGCCTACCGAGGAAGATTGGAAAAATGTGAAAGATATGTGTGAAGTTTTGGAGGTTTTTAAGGCGTGCACAAACATTATATCAGGTAGTGAGTATCCCACTGCAAATTTATACCTTAGGGAGGTATACAAGGTCAAACAAGCATTGGATGAAGGTGTATTATCCGAGATCGAATTTATTAGGGATATGACCAAAAAGATGAAGGATAAGTTTGACAAGTATTGGGGGGGAATGCCACTTATTGATGGCCATTGCTGCAGTGCTAGATCCCAGATTAAAAATGTGGTTTATAGAATTTTGTTATCCAAAGATATACTCACCAACGGAAGCTGCAGAAAATATTGTAGAAGTGAAGAATGCACTTGATGAAATGTTTAATGAGTATTTGGAGAGGCATGATGCATCAGTCAAGGAGGCTTTAAGCCATAAAAGTGGATCCTCTGCAGGAAACACTACTTCAAGGCCTAATGAATCGAGTTCAGATTGGGAGGCATTTGAAGGGTTTCTTAATGATGTTGAAGTGGAGAGACCACAAAAATCTGAACTTAAAATGTATTTGGAAGAAGGTGTACTTAAAGGAATTGACAGAATTAATTTCAATGTGTTAGATTGGTGGAACACTCATAAGCTGAGATATCGTGTTTTGTCAAAGATGGCATCAGATATTCTTGCTGTTCCAGTTTCAATCGTTGCATCCGAGTCAACGTTTAGTGCCGGGGGAAGAGTTATTGATCCTTATCGATCTACATTGGCGCCTACTACCGTTGAAATGTTGATTTGTGGTGGGGATTGGGTTAGGCAAATGTATGGATTAAAGAAGAAGCTAAAGGTATATTTGACAACTTTATAATATATATGACTATATATTTCATGATTTATAACAACTGACTTTGTTTTTGTAGAAGGAGGAGATACCATGCGAGGTTTTACTACCTAGTGGAAAAAAAAACTAAATTAAGGTGCATGTATAACATATTCTTTAGTTTTTATGGTGTTGATGATTGATTTTAAAGTGAACTGATGAAATTCTTTTAGGAGTTCATATCATGTTTAGAACAACTTAATTGACCTTGACTTTTTTTAAAGTGCTTACATTATTATTTGGTTTGGTTTGGTGTTGTGTTTGATTGAATTGGTACAGGTTTGTGTTGGTGACTTTTTGTTAGTAAAGGGTATGTTGCAACTCTATTACTTTTTGTTAGTAAAGGGTATGTTGCAATTAATATTTTTGTTTCATGTTTCTACATGTTAGTGTTATAACAGTTGATGATTTTAATTTTAATGTCTAGGTTTGGTGATATAATGGCTCTGGCTCAGTAACTTTTGGAGGAACATTGGCTATGGAAATTTGAGAAGACCAGATTTTGTTTATTGACATTGGATATGTGATTTTTGTATAGAATATTAACTTGGTCTCGTAACATGTATATGGTTATTTTTGTTGGTCTAGATGGATGGTTATTCGGATTTTAATGCACGATGATGTTAGTTCTTCCCATTACATTTTTTTTTAATTTGTGGCAAAAACGAGCCCGAGCCGAGCTTTGGCTCGTTAAGGTCATTGAAAACGAGCTTGGGCCGAGCTTTGGCTCGTTTAAGATTTTTCTTCAATTAGCCCGAGCCGAGCCGAGCCGAGCTCGATCTTTACATTTTCTCCACGAGCCGAGCTCGAGCCAGAAAACATAGGCTCGAATCGAGCCGAGCTCGAGCTCGAGCTATCAGCAAAATATAACGAGCCGAGCTTGAGTAGTGTTAGGCTCGGGCTCGGCTCGGCTCATTTGCACCCCTAATTAAAACTATTTTGAACATATAAGGTTGGATGCCTACTGATATTTTAAGTAAATTATTATATTATAACAGTGAGCAAAATTTTTAAACTCAGGTTTCCAGTTTTGACCTTTTAGGCCTATGTGAAATTACCAAAATGCCCCTTCGGTGCATAGTATGGTTAGAAATGATAAATTTCACACATAGGTTATACCCTACTGATATAACTTAGTAAATTAAGTATTTTTACTGATTACATCAGACCCGAAACTCAAATTTATATTTAAACTCTTTTATAACCTTTTAAATGACCAAAATGCCCTTACGGGGCATAATTTGAGTTTAAATTCATATGGGGCATAATAGAAGATATCTTACTGATGTCACGACATATTTAAAGCATATTAACTTAGGAAACTTGTATACGACTCACTTGGTTACCCGTTACGCATTTTCGCGTTCGGATCGGCTTATGTGACTAGTTTGCATAAATTAGCCGAAACGGGTCAAACCTTATCATTTTTGTCTCAAAATCCAGAATGTGATTAAGTTACCCAAATTAAACAAGCATACAAGCTTGTCGGGTCAAAACCACATTCTGAACCGGTCTTCGCTTTATCATGCGTTTGAACCGTGTACTCCTTTTTAAAAACTAACCGATCTAAGTCAAAGCTTAATTAAAGACCCGTTAGGATTCTAATAGGTTATTAAAACCTTCGTTCCAGATTAGGAGCCCAAGAAAAGCTACATGCACTTGCTGTATTTGATTTATACCTTGCTCAAGTAAATACTCTTAACTTATTTTCCCTATACGGGCTTGGGATACGGTACTATAAAAGTACCGCTTGGTCGGGTGTATGTAGTCACTTAAATCGGATTGTGATTAATGTATTTGCATGACCCGTTTAATAAGTATTATTTGGTGTATGGCCTTTGGGGGTTAAATGACCATGTCCCGAATATCCTTGGCATCATTCAAAGAAATGGCCACGACCTAAGCACGGGGTGTAGGCGTACACCTGACAGATGCATATGTAAAATCTGGTAGCCCACTTAAAGGAAATAACCTTGTGGGTATTATACATGTGGCGTTTCAGTTAATCTAGACCGGCCCTACAAACCGGCCCTAATGGACGTGAAATAAGTAAAACTGTATACAAGATTATATATAAATGATTGTCCCAAGTTATAAAGATATTTTTGCCAAAGTGCATTCAAATCAATTTTCAAACTCTTTTCAAAATGAGTCAGTTAAGTTGTATTTACCAGTGTAAACTGACGTATTTTCCAAAAAGGCTAAGTGCAGGTACTATACGTAATAGGCTGGCTACTCCAAACATCAATAATCAAGTCTCGCAAGCTCTAGATGTCAAAGTCTGCTGAACAGTTTTCCTTTTTATTTGATCCGCCTGTGGATTTGTTTCAACTATTTTGTGATACTTAATATTACAATTTTATTCAGTTGAAATAAATCTATCTTTTGCTTCCGCTGTGCATTTATATATTGTGTTGTTTGACTATGATGATATCAACGTCACGATACTCCCCACCGGGCACACCGGTAATACGTGGAAATATCGGGGTGTAACACAAAGACGCCCAAAGTCTTGTCAAGACATGTGATGCTTGCCAAAGAACAGGTAATATTTCTTCCAAAAACGAAATTCCCCAAAATGGCATTCTTGTTTGTGAAATTTTTGATGCGTGGGGACTCAACTTTATGGGACCTTTCCCACCGTCCAAAGGAAACAAATATATACTTGTGGCAGTAGATTACTTGTCTAAATGGGCTGAGTCCAAGGCACTTCCAACAAATGATGGAAGAGTCGTGGTAAGATTTCTGAAAAGATTATTCTCTCGTTTTGGAACACCTAAAGCATTAATAAGTGATAGAGGTACACATTTTTGCAAGCATCAACTTGAGAAAATTTTAACAAGATATGGGGTCTATCACCGGGTCTCAACAGCATATCATCCTCAAACAAACGGACAAGCCGAAGTGACTAATAGAGGTTTAAAACGAATACTTGAAAAAACCGTAGGGTTAAATAAAAAGGAATGGGCCGATAAATTAGATGATGCTTTATGGGCATTTCGAACTGCTTATAAAACAACAATAGGTACAACCCCGTATAAGCTAGTCTATGGAAAAAAGCTGTCATTTGCCAGTAGAAATTGCACACAAAGCCTACTGGGCAATTAAAAATGTCAACTTAGATTTAGAATTTGCCGGTAGAAATCGATTTTGTCAGTTAAATGAATTAGACGAACTTAGGAATTATGTATACTCAAACTCTGAAATTTATAAGGAAAGAATGAAAAACTTACATGATAAACACATTAAGCCTAATGAATTTCAAGTAGGAGATCAAGTTCTTTTGTTTAATTCACGACTTCGACTATTTCCTGGTAAATTAAAGTCTAGGTGGTCAGGACCTTTCTCCATCACCCATATTTTCCCTCACGGTGCAGTCGAAATTAAATCTCGGAATGGAATTCCATTCAAAGTCAATGGCCAACGGCTGAAGCTCTATTAAGGATTCATTGAGGATGAAGAGGAAGAAATCTCGCTTCAAACGGTCGAAGAGTGAAAGCATCAACATCATACCTGGTAAGTTACGAACAAACGGGCTGACATCTAAATCGGTAAGTCTTCTAACCAAGTTTTTGGGAAACAAGGGCACTCACACGAGCACTAAAGAAAAAAAATTCTAAACTGTTGCTTGGCACGAGGCCGTGTCCGCTGGACACGGGGCCGTGTCCGCGCAACTATCGGGATAAAACCCTTTTTCAAAACAGTTTCTTCATTTCCACACGCCCCGTTTCCCCGAAAACGCTCTGGTTCAAGGCGATTTTCCGCAGATTTTTTACCTCTCCTCTACTTCTAACAACACCAAGGTATGATTCTATCATCATTAGTAGTTAGATTAGGCATTTTCATGTAGTTAAAACATCAAAAATTTGGGGAAAAATCTAGGGTTCTTGAAGTTCATCCGGATCGAACCTCAAATTTTTGCATAAAATTGTTAGCATTAGTTTAAATTAATGTTATAGGAAGTAAATCCACTTGTATTGTTCAAAGATTCGCCTGATTTCTCACAAAAACCCCAAACCCTTGTTTTTGAACCGAAAAAGATAAAATTGGAAGGGTAAACGGTTTGTTTTGGGAAAAACGGCACTTGGGGTTTCATTTTCGGGGGAAACCGCACCTATTGGACCAAAAATTTTCAAGTTTTCGAAACCGGGTCGAAAAAATGAAGTTTTTGAGTAACAGACGCCTAGACACGGGGTCGTGTCCGCTGGACACGGGGCCGTGTCCAGCTCGCTGTTTTCAGTTTCGTCCGAAAATTTCACTGTTCCGTGCTAACTTTTGGTGTATTCTTTCAGATGTCGAAGAAATTCACGAGGTTCAATGCAAATGAGCAGGACGCTAAGGCAAGATACGATGTGCTTCGAACCAGACCGGAAGAATACCCAAGACAAGTGTGCACGGATCTTTTGGGATTGGTGAACTAATGGGACCGCTTCAACAACCTAGTTACTGGGCCGCTGAGAGTCGCTCTTACTACTCGCCTTCGCTTGGTTCCCGAATATACTTTGGAATTCTATAGCACATTCGTGTTCAATTCAAGGTGCGACCCATTTGACAATGATGGGGTAGAATTCAGATGTGGAGGGACTACGTACTCTATCTCGATGGCACAGTTTGGGTCGATAATTGGGTTGTATGCGGAGGAAGATGCGGGTAATGAAGAAAACACCGGAGGGTTACGAGAACTATCAGAAAACGAACGCCAAGCTGCTTGGGCTCAAATAGGAGAAGGGCACTACAACCCAAGCAGCACTAAGAGCACTAGGTTGAGGGACCCTCTTTACCGTTACATTCACCGGGTCCTCACCTACTCTCTTAGTCAAAGGCACGATAGCAGTGGCGTCGATGGGTTAAGAGATTTGGTGGTCCTTCATTGCATTCACAACCGCATAAACCTCGATGTTCCGTACCTCCTGCTCCGAAACATGCATTGGAACCGGCTTGCTTCTCCACCAACCCCTATCTTATTCGGGGGGTGGGTATACCGTCTCTTCAAGAACTTCGTGAACATGCCCAGGTCTTTCCGAAAAAGCCCATGGTCGGGAAGAGTGGACTTACACATTTGCCGCTCCATGAACTTGATCTATGAAGCCGAAGACGGGTCGGTAAGCTGCCAATGAGTCCAAGGGCATGCATGGAACCCGCAAGAGGCACTCGTCCTTCACAGTCCATAGCATCATCAGTACCAGTACCAGCCCCATGGTGATCCGGGCCAATCCTCCTCACAAGGAGGCGGTTTTCCTAACTTCCAAAGTTTACATGATTTGTTGCAGGAAAACCTCATGTGCACCAGGAACACCTATAACATGGCGAGCAACACGTACAACCGGGTCGGAGCAATCGAGAGAAACATATCCGATATCCAAGATGATATTGGGAGCATCCGGGAGTACATAGTCGGGCATGGAGGAGGAGATGATGATGAGGATGAGGACATGGACTAGGCGGGTGGAGTAGAGGCATGAGCAGCTGGTAGGAGGTCCCACAGGTTAACCCCTTTTATCTTGAACAATTTCCGGCCTGCGTGCCGTGTGTTGAACAATTTACTTTCCTTTAACTCTTTTTATTTTCTGCATTTATTTTTCTTTTTAACTCTGTGGTTTGGATGTTTGAACGATGGTAATTTAGGATGCTTGTTACGGTTTGGTGTAGTGTTTATTAATAAAACAGGTACATACGAGGCTTAGAGTGCTAAATATTAGTACTGCTAAAGCCGGGATAGGAAAACCGAAGCCAGAAACCTGTTTTTCACCTTTGCAGATTGTCTACACGGGGTCGTGTCCATCCGACACGCCCCCGTGCCCACTCCCCCAGACCTGCTATTTGTCTAAATCTGCAGACTTTCGCCAGACACGGGGTCGTGCCGAGTGAACACGCCCCCGTGTCCACCTTCTGTAAGTTTTCGTTACTGGCACCTGAACACGAGGTCGTGTCCATCGGACACGGGGTCGTGTCCAGACGCCCAGTAACATAAAATTTTGCTTTTTACACCTTTTTACACATTCAATCAACCTAAAAACTTATTTTTGGGACATATTGAGGACAATGTGTAATTTAAGTGTGGGGGGATGCTAAAACCTTGAATCTTGCAAGTCCTAAATACAAGCCTTACACAAAACTCTATTGGAACCGCTAATCACCCTAAATTTTTTCAAAAATTTTTCATTTTTCTTACTTGTCTTGGTTTAACTTGGGAATTTCAAATTCTAAAAAGGTTATATTTTTACAAATTTACAACCGATAGCGTCGTGATAAAAAGAACCAACATAAGAAAATTATGAAACGGCATGACAAGCTTAGTTAAAATTTGATTAATATATACTTGATCATATAAAAACCCATTCCCACAAAAGTGAGTTTTGAGCCTTTATTGAGCATACAAATACATATCTTTAAACTAAATGCTCATTTTTCGTTTCTTGTGTGAATAGCCGTTTGGTTCTTACGACTCTAGAACTTGCCACGACGATACATTCCCGGTCCTTACCAACTTAAACCCGAGTAAGTAAATGATTGAGGCATTAGGACTAACCCTTTTTCATTTCTACACCATTATTTTTCTTTTTTTTACCACCTACCCAAAATCCCCCTAGTTAACCCCTTTGAGGCTAAACCTTTTCATTTCTTAACCCAAAAACAAACACCCTTTCACCCACCAAAAACCTTTTTATTTTTAACTCTTTGTTTTAGTAACAAGCTCGGTTTTTCGTATGACTTTTCAAAAAAAAATGTGTTGATGATGAAGCAAAAGAAATAAACAAGCAAGTTCATCAAAAATAACTTTGTTTGAATAATAGCTTCATCAAAATAAAAATTGCAAAAAAATAAAAAGTCTTACGAAAACCGATGCTTTTTACGTTTTTCGCCCTTTTCTACTAACCACTAACCCAACCACCTACCTTTAACCCAAGCCTAACCCTTCACCCAAAAGTCCTCTTGATATTTACAAAGGTATATAGTTAAAAAGGAGGAGGATTGATTGCTTGGCAAGTCTATGGCAGGAGTAAGTTTCATGCCGCTCTCGAGTGATTCACTAAAATACATCTTCGGCCGAGTGTTGAGTGATCCCCCGTGAGGTATGTGAACTTGTATATAAGTGAAATTTTAAAAAGGCATGTTATGCCCTAATAAGTAATTTATCTTATGAAATGTTTTAAATAAATCATGACGAATAGGATTGTAAACAAATAAAAATAAAACATAATAGAGAATCTTGGAAATCCCAACACTCTATGACAAGCCCAAAAACCTTCTCTTCTACCCATTCCATTTGGGAGTGTAAAGCCACATTATAAAGAGTTTTGCTTGAGGATAAGCAAAGATTCAAGTGTGGGGGTATTTGATGTGCACAAAATGCAACATATAAATTACATCAATTGTGGCATAAAACTAACCCTTTTTTAGTACTAATGTTGGAAAAAGTGTGTTTTTGTCTTCCTTTTGTATTTTCAGGATTAAATGAGCTCAAATTAACAAAAGAAGCAAAAAAGACAGCTAAATCTAACATAAATACAAGAAAAGGAACAAACGTGGCATGCCCGACCCCCCGACAGCATCTTCCCAAGCAAAATCAAGAAGACAGAAGACTGAACACGCCCCGTGCTCAGTGAACACGGGGGCGTGCCCAAGTGCCAGCATAAAAGACAAAGCTATAGAAGCTTATCACCCACCACGGGGGCGTGCCCAGCGGACACGGGGCCGTAGTCAACTCTAAGATTCGCAGAATCTGAGGAAATCTTGATAGTACAGATATGCTTCTACACACGGGGGCGTGCCCAGTGAACACGGGGGCGTAGTCAACTAATGCAGATAAACTGCAATTAATGAAGGGAAAGAAGAGGATGGACACGGGGCCGTGCCCAATGGACACGGGGCCGTGCCCGAGCTGCTGTTCAGGCTATAAATAAGGGTGCTTGGCTCATTTGCAAACCATCCATTGGCACACCACCTCTCTCACACTTCACCCACCACCCACCACCATCACAACACCATCATCCATTGTCCATCGTAGAGTGTGTGAGTCGTCTCGGGATCCAAGATTGATCGTAAGAGTTCTTGACAATCAAGGCCATGTTTGCGTAAGTCTCTTACATCACTTGGTGAAGACAAGTGTCTAGTGTAATACTTTTTATTTTTAATCTTTTCGCACTTTTTACTTGGTTATGTATTAATGACTTTAATAACTAGTTTCTTATGTTGAAGGTGATTCTTCCTTATCGTTTGTCCGTGGTGTCTTGGCATTATTTTACTGTCTATATAAAATAAAAGATTTTCACCATTCATATCTCCAAGGTCTATATGGAGATATGTTGGCTACCTGGTCGGGGTTTAAGGGAACGGTTTGGTAAGAGTCTTGCCTTGTTCAGTGTATAGATCCTGCAAGGACCTGGGTCAAATTTAGTAGGACCTCCTTCAATACCCACCGGTATTGGATGGCGGGGGTCCACACTCTTTGATCCCCTCATATGTAAGCTACTATTAATACTTTAATCCGGCTAGTTAGGACTGTATCCCTGCTGACTCAGACTACTTAGCCGAGGGTAACGTCACCTTCAAAAGAGGGGCCTACCATAATATGCATTAATAACTTAATTAATTATCTTTCAATAATCCGACCCTTTAGGATTGTATCCTTGCTGACTCAAACTACTGGGTTGAGGGTAACGTCACCTTCAAAAGAGGGGCCTACTACAATAACTAAGATAATCTCTTAAAAAGTGCAAAAGTGCGGAAATAATCGAATGTTACACTAAACACGAGTCGGAGCCAAGTGATTCATCTTGTCTATCTGTTTTTCGTTTTATTTTATTTTTTAGCATTTTAGTTAGTTTTTATTTTTCTAATTTAAAACATTTTTCTAACTTTTGATTTGATTAGACGTTGAGGATAAACCGGTACTAAAAGCTCTTGTGTCCTTGGACGACCTCGGTATCTTACCAACACTATACTACGCTCACGATGGGTGCACTTGCCCATATGTGTGTTTAGTGTTAGTAAATATCGTGTTTTATAAATTTAAAACTTGACTAAAAAAGTGTAAAAGGGCTTAAAATATACTTAAACTTACATATACACTCGCACACATCAAATACATACTCATAACATCAAAGAATGATAATCTAACATTTATAATACAACAATAACATTAAAGAAACAATACTTGGTTTTATAGTGTCTAATCTATATTATACAATAGACCCTTTCCAATTTTGATAAGAAGCTTATGTGATAAAACTTCCGAAGGTATTTTGTAATGCTTATGTTCAATAATGGAGTTGAAAAGAATATTAAATGGAGTTAATACAGATGCTCCATTTACACTGGTTGGGTGCATTTAAGTGTTGTAAAATTTATACTTTACCCCCTCTTTCTTTAAAATATTGTAATTTTAGCACATTTTACCACTACTTCAATATAAATTTAATGTTAAATAAGAAAAGCTTATGTATTAATTAATTATTTACATAATTAAAAATAGGGTTTTAAAATCCCGATATTAAAGATTATTTTAAATCAAATAAATAAACAATTACATAATGGATAAGAATCTTACTTTTAACAATCCCAATACAATCTTTTCTCTTCTTCTTCTCCGGCGAAAAAACTATTCAGTTTCTTCTTCTTCAGACTTGACGATCAAAAGTTTAAAGTTTTGGATCAGGTATTTTTTTTTTGTTTTCTTGTGTATTTTACAGTGATGTTTTGACATGTTCGTTTCGGTTTCTTCATTTCAAATTATATAAACATCAAAATCATAATCTGCTGATGTTAAAATAGATAAATTTATATGAACTTGTTTTCTTTGTTTTATAATAAGATTTATATGAACTTATTTAGTTAATTTCGATACATTCCATCTAAATAAGAATCTGAGATAATGTTGTTTCATAAATATTTGGTTGTATATTTTCCGAATGGTTTTAGAATTATTGTATGAACTACGATGAAGTATTGATATATTTCCTCTATCAAACTTAATTTTGGTAAAATATTCTTCAATCGGTTTGTAGTACTCATATGTCTAATTTATCAGCGAATATAGTGTTGGTTGCTGAAAAAAATTGAAGTTTGAAGTTGACACCAACATGGATCTTTGGAAAATTTAATGTCATATAATATTTTTTTATTATACAACAATATAAATTTGGTCCTACAGGGTGTTAGACTTATATTATTGGTTGTACAGACCAAATTGAAGTACACAACATATAACTTTGGTCCTATAGGGTGTTGGATATTTTTTTATGCCTTAAATAACATGCTTTTTAGATACGATTGATTTTATGTTTAAGTATTTAATTGTTATTGTATTTTTTTACTTTCAGATGGAGTTTATGATAATTATCAATGTCTCTGAATTGACAGAGCTAAGTAAGGGATTGGTAAGCTATATTCTTAGAACAACTTAACTCAAATCATGATTGTATGCTAAAAAGTGTGTTTATAATGAAAATATAAAATTAAATGTCAATAATATTTTATATACATAGGTACTTCCGAGGATAATGAGTAACTAATTACCAAGAGAGTGTCAAGTAATAAAGCTTGTTGATTATATAGGATATAAGTATAAGGTTGCGGTACAGAGCATGGTCGTAAAAGTAAAAGGATAAATAAGCCAGAATGGATTCGGTTTGTTAAATCTTACAAAAATAAGAATATAGAGAAGCTGTGTTTAAAAAATTGAAAGAAGTAAATTTGAGATAAGTGTTTTGAACAATGAGGGTTTGGAGGTTAGAAAGGATGCCACGAGGAGAGATTATGTTCATGGTTGCTTGATACAGGCAGAAGAAGAAACATACTACAAGCAGGTTAAAAATTGCTACCTTGTTTTTATTTATTGTCAGTGTCTATTTTCTGGAAGAAAACTTCTAATTTATATTTTGTATAAAGTCTAATATGACATTTCTGAAATGTATGAAAATTATAGGATTTATCGCACGATTTGTAGTGGCTGTTGTCAGAGAGGAGGTTAAAAATTGATAACTTGGTTGCAAAAGTACACGGACCAAAGCAGAGTTGTAAATTCGATGTGTGTTCTGTTTTCCCTCCTGAAAATGAAAAGGGATTGACTGCTAGTTTTATGGGGTCAGGATGGACAACTTTTTGCTTTGAAAATGACATTGAGGAAAGCTGCCAACTGTTGTTTCAATGGATGGGAAGTACTCCTGAAGACCACTTTAACTTCACTGTTAAGATTTTTAACAAAAACGGGATTGGGCTTCACGTGGGGACTACACATCACTGCAACCGTAACAACCACCGACACCGCAAAAGGCGTCCACATTATATGAAACAGTTTGAATACCATGTCATAAGGACACACTATAACAACTCTCCTAAAAATTCTTAAGACACCCCTATATATATATATGTGTGTGTGTGTGTGTGCGATGATAGCTAAACATAGGTAGGCAAATAGAGATGACAACAAATCTAATCAAAGCCACGTACTTCCTTCAGTTACCACCACAGAGGTAACAGCTCTCCTAGAACCCTTAACGTGACCCTAAACGCTCCCAAATACATTCCGTACATGAGAAACGGACACGAGATACCTTCGTACTTGCAAAAATCAAGAAAAACAAAGAATAACAGTCTGTCGCGGGGCGCGACAGACCCTCCTTTAGCCGTCGCGGGGTGGCGACCGAGCAACAAGTGGCGGAGCCACAGCCCGCCACGTGGCATGACACGCGTCGACACCCTTGGTGACTCAACAACAACTGTCGCTGCCTTTATGGCCCTCGTGGGGCGCGAAGGCTGAGCCTTCATCTGTCGCGGGGAGTGAGAGCCCTCTATTTCAGCTATAAAAGGGCCGAGATGCAGCACTTCCAAACCGTTCATTTTCTTTATTTCTCTCTCAATTTCTCAAGGCGAAAGCTATAGCCAAATACCCTCTAAGAAGCGAAGCTCTGCCTTGTTGTAAGTATTATAACTCTGCTATTACCCTACACGATCGATCTAGAATTCTGTAATGCATGACGGCTCTGCCCGACTCAGTCATTGGAATTCTGTCTTGTGGGTACACCCGATTGATTTAGGACTCCGTAATGCATGTCAAGGCCTTTGCCTGACTCAGTCATTGGAGTTCTGTCTCGAGTTGTACGGTTAATACAGTTGGGTTATTTTACTAACACATGTACATTGTTTAAATTGATCAGGAAACTATAATATTACTAGGAAGCCTGTAGAAATATCTAAATCTACAAAAGTGAGTAATCCTTCTTTTTGTAAAACCTTTTGCAAACTGTTTTTACAAAACCTCAAGTGTTTTAAATTATATTCAACAGTGATTGAGTATTTGTATTCTACAATTATCGTCGGTATGTTGGGGTTTTGTATACAAAATTTGTTACTACACCGTGAGTAGTAACATTACCACCAGTTATGGATTGACAGTACCGTGGGTGGTAATTAAAGTAGAAATATAAACAAATATAATTGCAAGATCGCCCTCAATGCTGTAAAATGATAAAACTTGTTTTGATTAAACTGGGATTCACTCACCAATATTTCCTGCTGATAAAATCTTTTAAACACGTGTTTCAGGTAACTTAGTATGAAGCATATAAAAGCCAGCTGGAGAGCACTGAAGACTTAGAAAAGTGGCAATAAAAGTTACCTAAATAAAAAGGAGAATTGTTTTCAATAATTGGGATTTATCCCTATAAATATATTACAAATGAAAATCGGGTTTTATCCCATTTAATTATTTTAAACATGTTGGTGTTTAACTCTGGTAAAAATATTTCCTAACTACGGTCCTGATGAAAA
Organism: Helianthus tuberosus; assembly: GCA_030545235.1. Classification (NCBI taxonomy): domain Eukaryota; kingdom Viridiplantae; phylum Streptophyta; class Magnoliopsida; order Asterales; family Asteraceae; genus Helianthus; species Helianthus tuberosus. The sequence continues at coordinate 50,358,156 of CM060410.1, read as the reverse complement.
TTTCCGCTGCCAAATTAATAAACACCGATACCATCTGACTGGCTCGTGGCTCCCGCTCCCATGGTGGGGTCGGGGGTTGTGACAGAAGATAGTATCAGAGCTATGCCACTGGTTTAAGCCCTTTAGGTGTTCTTCCAATACCTAAAACCTTGAATATTTTTGTTAGGAAATTTATCTCTTATGTATTATTCTGTAAACATAAAATCTTAATATGTCTATTATGATTTTTGTATCATTCAACGAATTTTGAATTCCCAATGTGTGTTACTCATATTTGTATCATACAGTTATGCTATATTATATGTATATATGATATATATATTAATAATATTATGTCTTAGTAAATTTTTTTGTGACAATCCGTACTTCCAAGGTTAGCCTCGTCAAATCTCGTAACACTTAACCTGTATCGCTACTCTTCATGTTCCACTATACGTTGTCATTGTGTGTACTATTTTGTAAGTTGTGAAACTTGTGTAAATTACTTTGGATTATTATGATGGGATGGTTGTGCGTTCGTTGCATATTAATTAGTAAATGCCTAGATTATATGAACACACATTCTAGTCGCACATTGGTGCTTGGAGCCGCACAGCCCGTTTGATAGCACACCCCATTCTACTTTACATCCTCAGCCCATTCTATATCCGAACCAAGCCCGACCCATCCCACTTGATTGTGCCTATGCGTAATATGTAAGGGAGTATAGAACTCCTTTCACAAAAATCGCAAACCCTAGACCCTTTCAAGGAGGCGATGGCAGCAAGGCAAATCGAAGAACAAACCCCCACTCGCTCCAATGCACTCTTCGCAATCCATTGGTTAGTATAATCATACTTGTTTAATCTTAATTGGTTAGTTCTGATTATGTGTGAATCATTGTGAAGTGTGATATGTGAATTGTGATTATGTGCATGTGAGTCAGTATGATCTAAAGTAGTTACGGGCCATGTTTGGAGTGTATTAATTGTGATCAAGAACTGAGGTGAATAACTGGGTCATCTATCGATATCAAACGACTAGACAATACGAAATGTGTGCATACTGATGAATCAATGACTTAGGGTTGTATATGTGCATGATTGTATGCTGAATCGGTCATAATACTAACGGTTTCATGAGCATATTATGAATACGGGATTGATTTTGTGACTTTATTGCATGATTAGGAATTGATTATTTTCTTGTATCCACAAACTGTTAATACGAAACCTAGAGGTTATCCATGACATGGAATCGATGACATAGGGTGTTTGTGCAATAGGAAATTGATGATCGATGATGTTGATGATTAAACTGTTTACTGTATCTGTATGTTTGCTGTCATGCAGCCTTCCCACGAAGAATAGTTCTTCGTGGGAATGAACAGTCACGAAAGACCTCATGACGAAGGACCTTCTTCGTCATATATGATAGTCACGAAGAAGCATGGTTGTTCACAGAAGACTAGTCAACGAAGAACTAGGTTCTTCGTGGACTATGGTTCTTCGTGGGGGATCTTTCGTAGGCTAAAGGTTCTTCGTGGACCTGCAGTATATATCTACTTAGCAGACAGAAAGCAAACATAAGAGAGTCTGTATAGATTCAGAGAGAACACAGATTTTATTGGACTGTACACTATGTGCTTGGTCGCACAGGTAGATCGCACACCTTACGAGTGGGCTCATAAGCCTAACATAAAGGACCTGAACCACACATTTAACTGGACTCGCACACTCTTAACAGACCCTACGTTGGGCCGCACATTTGAGCATGCCCACTGTTAGATCTTAAAAGTGCTAATATGTGTCAATTATCATGTTACATGCTTGAGTGCAACTTCCTAATATACGTGTACTGCTATGTGATTGATTTGCATATGAAACCCATACACTTGTTATGTGACTTTATGATAAACGTTATGGATCAATGGGTTGCATGATTAACGGTTACGACTTGTATAAGGACGTGTGTTTTACTTGTTTGCTACTTGTGTAACGTGTACGATGGATACGTGATATATGTGAACATTATACTGACTATTCTTGGTAACCACGGTAGGGTATGGTTGACCAACTTGGAATGGGTAATATAACATACCAAGCAATCTAAGGTGAGTTCATTTCTCTTGAGCATGCGTCCCGGTGGGTGGGACAATCAAACGGGTATTCCTGAGAGGAATAAGTCTTTTCCGGGTAAAAACTGGGATGTTAGATAATACACTCATTTCCTATCACCTTAAGTCCCATCTTATACCGAATTAGTTACCTAAGAGGTAATGGGGTACTAGTTGATAGCGCTTTTAGGCTTGGAAACCTCACACCGTACCTGAGAGGACGGGCGTGAACTAATGACCTTAATCACGACCAATGCTTAGATAGGGGGCATTGGGGACGGGCAAAACAATCTGGAGCCATCTTGTACGGTACACGAGTTATTATCAACATTACTTTCAGAATTGTTATTAAGCTGGATTAAACACTTGGTAACCAAACGTTTTCATAAAACTGTGAATTCACCAGCGTTGTCTGATACACTTGTTTGCATGCTCGCAGGTTATAGATATGTGCGGATGTGGAACTTGTGTCTGGGAAGCTGGAGTGGTCATGGGTCGTGAAACATGGAAACACGAGACGAGTTTAATAAATGTCAAACACTAGGTTTACGAAATACGTAACTGATAATTTATGCTTCCGCTGAACACGTTGAGTTATTCTTTATGTAATGTAACACTTTGTTTTAGTGAATGAAAGTTTCTAATTAAAATATTACATGATTTCAATATGATTGGTGGCTAGATCCTGGTACGTCACACGCCTCGCGGGGGTTTCCGCTTGGGGTATTTTTGGGGGTGTGACATCTGTGATACCTTATATATCTATCATACCCATATATATATATATATATATATATATATAGGAATATAATGAAATCTAAATTTTTATATACTATGTTAATATTAATATTTTAATATTAATATAAGATAAATGCAATTTAAATATGATACTTTGAAAATAACATAATATAAATATTAAGATAATATGTAGTATACCTAAATGATTTTTTGTCATTTAAATTCTCAGGAAATGTAACCCTTATTTATATTTTACCTTATGTTAGGCTATAAATAAATAAAAAGGTGATATATTCATAATATAATATTCAATTTTTATATATCATATCCACATATTTATGTGAATACAATTCAAAATAAACTATAATAATATTACGATATTGATATTAATCAAAGATATAAGATAACACCCTTAGGTATAATATCACTACAATATTATAATATAAAATATTATTCAATAAAAGCGGTATATTTTATGATTTAGGATATAATCCAAAAGTTTTACTCAATTAAAAGATATGTATTTGTCAAAGTTCTAATAAAACATATAATTATACTAATTTTGTTAAAAAGATATAATGTTTCAGCATTGTTTAGATACAATAATTAAATTACTTTGTAAAAAATACTTCCTTACTTAATATATTAAGAATCAAATTTAAAAACGCTAGACTTTGTATTATCTATTATGATTCTTTAATAAATAAATATGGTAAATTATGTCACACTCTGACTTTTGCGGAAGCGTGATTATGTATGACTTGCTTAATATCATTGCATTCAACCATAATAAACAATTAAATGATAAAACCAAGATGTTCATCCATAGATAGTTTTATAACATTACAAACGACATTGTTTCAAAATCCCAAACACAGACTTCATGTTCAAAATACAACACCAACAAAGTTTTAAGTTCCAAACAGGACTTCATCAAAAGACACTAATAAACTAGGCTTCGAGCCATGTATCATATCCAAGATAAAATACATAACCCAAACCCTTTGACTTAGGACGACATCTTTTATTAGATACATGACTTGAAAACTTCAGCGCCCGCCAGATCCACATTTAGTTTCCTGAAATACATGTAGTTTGAAAACATCAACAAAAGTTGAGCGAGTTCATGTGTTTTGTATGTGTGCACGATTAAACCTTGTAATCAGTATTTGTAAAACCCCGGTATGAAAGCAACAAGGAAACAGATCAATTAATGGTTTGCAAGGCCATTAACATGTGTGCAAGGGCATAGGAAGGCTCAAACCTAGCAGATTTCGTACCGGGCTTCCGGCTGGAAGACATAGTCACCTCATGGGCCAAATCCCGGTTTTCATGGGTGGGGCTCGCTACACCCAAATAGATCTATCGCTCATGTCCCTGGGTCCTTATAAGAGGATTAAAAGTCTTAAGTGTGCGCCTACCCATTCACATGATCTAACAGTTCATTCCTTAGCTAACCATACCATATGTAAACGTTTGTAAACATTTTGTAACATGTACTTCACCCCCGAAGTTATAAAACCGAAAACAGTTAAGAGAAAAGGGGGACATGAACTCACAATCTTGCGTTCTTCGAATCCAATGTAACTCAAAGCTTCTTCTAGTGTGCACGACTACCTACAAACGTACTTCGGTTTATTAGACGGGCGGGTCGTGCCTTGACTTAGTCTTAATTAGTATCTTTGAGTTACGTTGCCTTATGTCATCAATATTATTCTAAGTTATATAATTATTTGTTAAAATAATAAATATTTTAACTTAAATTAAATTTATTCACTTTTGGAAAATTAGTTAAAATAACATATTTTAACTTGACACATTTAGGTATTTGTACATCCATAACTTCCCAAGGATGGGTGTATTCATACTCATATTCTAAAACTTGTATTTTTTGCCAAGTATCGGTGGCGTATTCCTGTGTATATATACGTACGAGAATATGTATTCTTATAGGGTTTATTAAGAATTCTTATACTTAATTTTTGTATTAATTTTCCCGGAATAATATTTCTAATAAAGATTTATCAATATATATCCACAAAATATATATTTTAAGAAAACTCACATAGAAAAATTATTCATAATTTTTCCCTTGGCAAAAATAATTGTATTTTCATTTAAACCTTAAAAATAATATATTTTCAAGTTTAACTTAGAAAATATATATATAAATATATTTTTCACCCAAAAATAATGTATTTTATGTTTATTTAAGAAAATATACATTTTCTCCCAAAAATAATATATCTTCTAATAATTTCAAGAAAACATATATATTTTTATTTACCCAAAAGTAATATATTTTCTTCTTGTAAAAAATATGATATTTATTTGTAATAGTTGTAAGAATCATATTTTTGTTCTCTTAGTGTCCAAAATACCATTTACCAAAATATACTTATGAATTAAATTCCGGAATATTTATATAAGTTATATTCCTTGTTGGTTTCTCCAATATTTTGGGTATAAATTATATATTCATTTCTTGGAATTTTGGTAATATTTGTATTGTAATTTCTTGGTATTTTGGTGAGTTATATTATTTCAAATCCTAAAATAATATAACTAATACACATAATATACAAATAATCACACACATGGTGACATCTAAATATATATTATCATAAATACATATTTAGTCACTTTTAATTACAAAAACCAACGTCCAATACTTTGTAATTTTTGTAACAAATATTATGGCAAACTTTATATGAAAAATCATGGTTAAAATATACTTGTAAATATTTGTTTAAAAATATTTTTCTAAGTGTTTAATGTCTAGAAAATTTTTGCTATAGTTTCCCCTTAAAAATGGAGGTTTCCATGCTTTCAAAGCATATCATTTTCTTTTATAAATCATCACAATCAACAACAAATCAAATAATACTTACCAATTTGCCAAAATCTAGCCATAATCACTACTTCATGAACTTGAAAATTTATAAAAATTTGTAGTAACTTACTAGTGTATTTAGTAAGCTTAGTTACCCTTTAAAGTGTGGTTGTTTATTTAAAAACATCAACCTTGAAGAATATAGATCTTCACAACTTGTAAAATATTTTTCTTGTTAAATATATATTTCTACACTTGATTAACCACTAAAAATGTGGTTAGTTTCTTTAAGAACCAAGTTTATATAAATCTTGTATTTTAACTTGGTTTCTTGAGAAATTAGTTTTTGAAATCATCCATTTATATGATCTACATCACACTTTGATCATTATTTTTCAAGTAAACAATTTATACTTCCAAGTTCATGTTTCACATAAGGATGATCTCTTGATCTTTAACATAACCATCCTCTCATCTTGCTAGATTATGTCTTTAATCACTATCTAGCAAGATCATATGATGTTTAACATCATCAACATAAACAATCAAGTAGCATAACAACACATAAACAACATGTATTCTTTTGATTTTAGTCTTATGTTTAAGATTTATGTTCTTGATTCATTAGTGTTCTTCATGTTAAGTTACTTGTATCATTCTTTAACCAACTAAACAAGATGTAAAATGAGATGTAGATGATCTTACTACTAGCTCAAGGCTAGGGATGAACACAAGAAGATGAAGATGATGAATGAGGTGGTTAAAAGCTTGTATGAGAGGTCCTTCCACTTCCAAGAGCTCCTAGCTTCCTTGTGATGCTTCTTACACCTTTGAGTAACAAGAGAATGGATGATAGTTGAATGAAAAATGGTGGTGGTGTGTGGTGTGGTTTCGGCTGAAGACAAGGGAGAGGGAAGAGAGAAGAGTGAAGTGTTGGTTTGTGAAAGAATGAGAAGTTTATGTCTTGAGGTTAAACTTTATAAACTCCAACAACAAATAATCTAGTGGTTCTTATGTCTTCTAAAGTTGTAGACATGATCTAATTTAATAAACAAAGAAAAACAATAGTGGGGGCCACCATGTAACCGTAAATAGGAGGGGGGTGTAGAGTTAGTTTGTAAAGATAAGTTGGTTATTTAGTTGGAATCTAAGTTGTAGGATCGTTTTGTGACCCAAACGAGTCGATCAGAAGAGATCTTCACCAATACAAAAGGCGGAAACAGATGTATCAGTGTTATTTCAGCTGTAATGCACAAGAAATCACTTTAAACTGTCTTTTGATTGATATTAGATCGATTACAATGCTGTAGACACTTCGGCAGAGCTTCGCTACCGGAATCAGAATCGTTACAAATGTCAAAGCACAACAAGTATTTATAGGTGATGTGATTTCATTTGAAATGGTTCAAACGGAATCTAATTCCGCGCGGAATCACTTCAAACGGAATTAACATGTTTAATTTCGTTTGAAATGACCTTGTGTCATTTCAAGCGAAATTACCCATAAACATATTTTCTCGTTTTCCGTGCCCTGATCTAACTAATACAATACAAGACTCGATACAAGACGAAGTCGACAGACGTATGCACCAACAGACTCCCCCTCGGATGTTGACGAGTCTTCAGTGTTGAGTCTTCGGTTGTCAAACCTTCAACCTTTATCAGTCTTTTCGCTCTCTCCAAAGATTCTTCATTGTAAGCATTCTCAATCAATCTCTTTCTTTTCTTCTTCTTCAGGATCTCGATCTGGCCCTAACTTCTCTTGATCAGATCTCTTGATTGTCTTCAGACTCCCCCTATCTATAAGCTGGGATCGCAGTCTGGAATTTTTGAATTTACAGGATCTGAAACCTGGCTTAAATCAAAACATGGCTTTCTCCAATCTTTAATCCTGCACAAGCTCTACCTCAAACATAAGTTTCACAAATATAAGATTTTGATAAAATTATATCATTTGCAGATGGTTTTCTTGAATGATTTATCATTTAAAAACTTCTGATGACCACTTGTAAAAATAATTTCTTCAAAATTCACTCTCCCAAACCTTATATTCATCCTTCTTAGCACTTGGAATTTTGAAAATCAGCTCTCCAACATTAGTTGTCGAAAATCTTTTTTGTATTTTTCAAAATTTATGCTAAAACACACTAAAATCTTTTTGGATTTTTCAAATTAAAAGAAATGCAGTAAAGAACTATTTACAGACAATATTTTTGTGAGTTTGTGTAAGAGGATCATATCAGTTTTTGAGACAAATCACCAACACCGTTAAGCTATAAACATTTTCAGTTCTAAACGATTCACTTAGATTGTCAGTAAACTGATCCACTTAAATTTTCACACAAAGTTCAACTGTTTCAAGATACGAGATTAATGTTTTAAGCACTTAAACTTATTCGCGTGTCCCACCTCAGAATATACTCCCGTATCCAGATCCCAATATTCAGTCTTACAGGTGAATATACCTAGATGATATCTATAAAGGGTTAAATGCGAGGGCCGTGAGAGATTAGGTCAGAACTTCCGTTCAGCAGAGAGATGACGGCTTCGACTTTTGGTGGGTTCCCTTTAGAGAATCTTTTCTTCAACAACACATGATTAGCATTTTGCAATGATTCATCATTTTTTATGCTGAGGGTGAGCCATATTTCAAGCAAGCGTAAAGTATTCTCCGGGGACTAGGCCATTGCTTCCGCAAAATCAGAAGTCCCGGGATAATACCCCAGATATCACTAAGCATAAAGACCTAGTATCTCAGAAAAAGGGACCTTTCAAACAAGATTTCGGGGGCTACCCATATATCCGAGAGATGTTCCCCACGATATAAGTAAGTTTGAAATTTAGATTTATATCTCGTCACAATCTACTAAATGTGTAAAAATCTACTGACACATCATCAGTGAGACCGTTTATCACATTTTGACTTTCCAATTCTTTAGCATGCTGTGATAGTCCACTCATGTACTATCATTTCCTCTTTTTCGCAACAAAACTCATTTTTGATTTTATCATGTTTTTGGCTTTTTCAAATTTTCAAATCTTTTTGGATTTTCTGAAATTTCTTACTCCCCCTAAAATTCAAAATCATTTAAAGAAACTTTGAAAACAAACTATACAAGAAAAATGACAACTGATATCGAATCACTTCAATTCGCCATCCACTTGGCATAAACAATCAGAATTCCCCCTCACAACAAACTATTTTCCCATTGTGATTTCAAAACACTTAAGTTTGTTTTAATCAAATGGTTTTTTCGGAAAATTTGTTTTGTTGATTCCATAAAACCTCTTGTAGGATAGGGGACCAAATCATCATCTTGTTTTTCAAAATACAACTTGTAGGAAAGATAAATCAAGTACAACTTAATGTCCCTGATTAATCTTAAATATAAAACCTCTTTTTCAACCACTTGTAGGTTTGCGTACCAACTATTACCACTTGTAGGTTGAAATCTCAAGATGCCGATTCCTACTCCACACTTACCAACCTGGGAGTTCCGGCAAGTCATACTTCTTCAAAAACAATTTTTTAATAATGATGCTGATTCATGCTCCGCGATTACCAACTTGGGAGCTCCGGCAAGTCAGGTTTTTTTTTCAGTTAGAGAGATTCTCCCAAGCCTGGCGGTCCTTGGGAGATTTCGAGTTACCAACACTCGGTTGCTTACCTGCCATCTTTTTCTCATATAATTCTTTAACCCCCTTTACCTTCCCATCAATCATTTTACCAAAAATGTTTTGCACTGTGGGGTTAAAAGCTTTTTCAACATCAAATTCTTTCTTTTCAGGAAAAAATTGATTTGAAATTTCAATTTTACCAATTTAAAATTTAAAATTTTCAGCCCGCAATGGTGGAAAATTTGCATCATCCAAAGGCGGAACTGATTTCTCATCACTTACCTCAACTTTTGGCTCCTCTGATTTTGTGGAATCAGATTCATCACTAGAACCATCACTTGATTTCTTAACAACCCATTTTTTATTGTTAAGAATTTCTTTTCTTTTGTAAACAGCTTTCGAACATTCACCAACTTCAAAAATTGAATTTTCAAAAAATTTAAATCTGTTTGTTGGTGGTTCGGTTTTCTCAACAATCTTCTCTTTCAGTTTACCAGAGACTCCCTGTTTTGTTTGAATTGCCTTTGGACAATTCCTGGCAATGTTACCAACTGTTTTACATTGAAAATAGGTTCTCGTCTCTATCTTCTTCTGAGCAATGTTTTTCTTCATTTCTTCTTGCTTCTTGGCAAAGAATTCTTTGTTGGATTGCTTTCTGAACACTTGCTCTTTTTCTTCTTCAGATGTTTTTCCTGTAACAAAAACAGTTATTGGTTTATAAGTTTTCTCATTTTTATAGTTTTTCGGTGGAATAAAACCTAATCCCTGTCTTTTGAAATTACCGTTATGGTTTGGTTTCTTTCGATAACCTGAACCAGAACTGTAACCCTTTTTCTTGTTTTCTCTTTGTTTAAATCTTGAGGTGTAAGGTCTTGGATTTTCAAAAAGATTTACATCTTTTATTTATGAAATATTAATTTCTGTTAGTTTGAAAACCTTTTTTTATCATTTCTGGTTTAACACCTCTTATTGGAAAAATCTCATCAGAATATAATTTGTCAGAATCTTTCAAAGTATATGCTACTTTGATCGGTTCATCATTCAAATTAGATTTTGATAATAAAAATTCTTTATTATAAACCCGTTTATCCTTTTTTACTGTTGATTTTGACGTATTGGACTCTGACTTTGACTCAGATTTGGACTCCGACTTTGACTCCTCTGTTTCATCTTTATCCAACACCTGATCGACCACTTTCTTTATTAACTCGGACTCATGATCAGTGTCAGACGATGTGAACGTGACATCAATATTTTCTGGCAAGTTATCTGAAGACTCAGACTCCCACTGTAAGTTTGTTGCCTTTTTGACTCTTTCTGAATTTGGATTTCGAGGAGAATATCCATTTTCAACCGGGGGTGGACATTTGTTATAGACAACACTTGGTTTCTTACCAGAAATCTTCACTTCATCATCTTCTTTTGTTTCAGAATTCATTTCTTCGGAGGTCTTTTCTTCTTTAAATGTCTTCAATTCTTCCACTATGGGATAAATCCTGTCAACCACAAAAGTAGAACATGAGTAACTTTTTAACAATCTATTTACTCTCTCAGTTTCAATTCTTTGTGTTTCTAGCTTCAATTCAAGTTCAACACATTTTTCAGTAAAATAATTGACATCGTTAAGCTGTCTCATATATGCTCCTTTAAGTGTATTCATTGCTATGGCTTGTTCACTGCTTGTCTCGTTGTATTGATTCATGGATTTGTTCAAGACATCATATGATTCTTTCAGCCTTTTTATGTTGTGTAGCAATTCGTTGTTGTGCTTTATCAGAGAATCACAATTCATACACTTCTCAGAAACTTTGACTGCATCATCATCTGTTTTAATTTCAAATGCTGGAACTTCTGTAACTTTTCTCACTTGAATCTCTTCTTCACCTTTTTTCTTTTTCTCGGCTTCAGCTTGTTTCATTTGCCTTTCTTCTTCATATCTCTTCTTTTTATTAGCTTCAGCTTGTAAATGTTTTCTGATTTTTTCTGCCCAATAATCATCAGTATAATCATTAATAACCTGAGCAACAAAACCTTTAGCTTTTAATATCTCTTTGTCTGGACAATAATTATCCCAGCTAAAGTTTTTCCAGCTAAATCCTTCTGGTAATCTTTCATCATCTTGATTTATCAGACATGCTTTATTATCAGCTGGAATATATTTATCCCAACTGAAATCTTTTGATAAACTTCCATCATTTTGATTGAGCAGGCACGCTTTCTTTGAATCTTCAATCACCTTCCTAGCATGTGCAGTTTGTGGTTGTTCTTGTTGATATGGCTGTTGAGCAACTTGATGATAAATCGCCTTTCGATAGTAGTCGTTGTTTCCAAATGGATTTTGAGCTCCACTTGCTTCGCGATTTGTGCACTCTCTTTTGAAATGCCCCTTTTCCCTGCAACGAAAACAAGTGACTTTAGATTTATCAAAACCTAAAGTAGAAACATTTGCATCGCGTAAATCATCTCTGCCTGTGATTTGTTTAAACTTTTCAGCTCGTCTCAACACACTCGCCAGGCACCACTTTATATCCATTAATTCCATCTCTTCAGCATCAACTTGATCGTAATCCTCTTTTGTAAGCATTGGATTCCCGGTTTTCCCTGCAACCAAACTACCATAAGATTCAAGTAAAGTTACCAACAAAGACATATGACTTTTAGCAACTTCCTCTGAGTAGTTCTGATCATTTTCAAGATTTAAAGCAATGTTGCATTGAAGAACTTTGCCACTCTTTGTTGTAGAAAAATGTGGATCAAATGTTGGAAATGAAGTAAATCCAGTTTTGCTGCTTGATCCCTGAGATGAACTTTCAGAAGAACTTTTTGCATTGAAAGCCGTTTCAATCTTTGGTGAAATGTTGGATTTCTCACTAACTCCAGCTTTGTAATACAATCCAATGTCTTGTCCTCCATCATAGTTCTTCATTCTAGCAATTTTCCTTTGTTCCATCTCTTATGCTTCAAGATGTTTAATAAACTCGCTTAGCGTGATATTGTTAAAATCTGGTTTATTTTTCAACATCATCAAATACGTTCCCCAAATATCATGTGGCAACGCATCAGCTAGCTTCTCAATCAACTCATCTTTATCTTTGTTGATACCCAATCTGTTCATGTTTTTCACCAAGTTACAATATCTTTCGATAATCTGCTTGGTGTTCTCCGTTCTCAACCCACGAAATAGATCAAATTCTTTTTTCAGAAGCGACTTTTTGTTCTTGAGCATATCATCACTTCCAAGAAACTTAGCTTCTAATTCTGTCCAAATCGAATATGCACTTCCATTGTGTTGAAGTAAGATCAAGATGTCTTCCTTAATTGCTTGCTGCAACAAACTAACCATCAATTTCTCATTTTTTGTATTTCTTTTTCTTATCAGCACTTAATTCTCTAATCGGTGTTTTCACATTATTTTTCCCGACTGGTCTAGCATATTGAACTTCAGTATGTTCCCATGCATCTAAGTGATATGCCTCAACCCAATTAGCAAAACGTTCGGACCATCCACTAAAATCATCAATGTCCATAAGCTTCGGTGGTTTTTGTGTTGTTCCTGTCTCATTTTCAAGTAACGTACTCTGAGCAATAGTCATCGGACTAGCAAAGGCATTATAAAACTCGTTCTCCATATTTCGATTTTCAAACATTCACAAACTGTCAGATTCAAACGAAATCAAGTCTCACACGGAATCAGTTTTCAAACGGAATTACGTTTCAAACGAAATTAATCCTCTTTCAAGCGAAATCAGTATGTCTTTCACGCGGAATTAACTTTCATACGAAATAACCCTTTGGAACGGAATCACTTTCAAACGGAATAGCTAATTTCGTGTGAAATCAACTGCTATTTCGAGCGGAATTACACTTTGATGTACACTCTCAAACGAAATCACCTTTGAAGCGTAATTACAATTCGAGCGGAATTAAACTTTCGAACTGTTTTTAGGCCGAATTTCTGTCTAAAACTTTCAAGGGTTTGTTAAAACACTGTTACGCACATTATATTTGAAAATCAAGCCATTTTGACCGTGAAATTGCGTTTAATTTTGAAAATAAGGTGTAGAAATCAGATTTTGCAGCTGAATTGGTAAGAACTCTTCTTCCTGAGCTCTGATACCACTTGTAGGATCGTTTTGTGACCCAAACGAATCGACCAGAAGAGATCTTCACCATTACAAAAGGCGGAAACAAATGTATCAGTGTTATTTCAGTTGTAATGCACAAGAAATCACTTTAAACTGTCTTTTGATTGATATTAGATCGATTACAATGTTGTAGACACTTCGGCAGAGCTTCGCTACCGGAATCAGAATCGTTACAAATGTTAAAACACAACAAGTATTTATAGGTGATGTGATTTCGTTTGAAATGGTTCAAACGGAATCTAATTCCGTGTGGAATCACTTCAAACGGAATTAACATGTTTAATTTCGTTTGAAATGACCTTGTGTCATTTCAAGCGAAATTACCCATAAACATATTTTATCGTTTTCCGTGCCCTGATCTAACTAATACAATACAATACAAGACTCGATACAAGACGAAGTCGACAGACGTATGCACCAACATAAGTGTTATAGTTAGGGTACTAGTTGTTATAATGTTATATATGGTGTTATGATGTTCGGGGACAGGGCTGTAAACGAACCGAACAAACACGAACAAGACCTTGTTCGTGTTCGTTCGTTAAGGAAATAAATGTGTTCACGAACGGTTCATGAACACTTACCGAACGAGATTTTATGTTCGTGTTCGTTCATTAAGGAAATGAGCGTGTTCACGAACGGTTCATGAACACAAGCGAACACAAATAAATTTGGCGAACGCGATGAAGGATAAAGGTGGATGGCCCAGAGAGTAGCACAAGAACTTGAATCCCTTATTGTGGAACGAAGGTAGATCATATTCCTCGATGTAAATAATGAGAAAAGAAAGGGAAATGGTGCATAAACAAGGTGAAAGAGGGTTTCCTAGTTTAATTGTTAGGGTAATGATATAAATAAAAGTTTAATGGTATAAAAAGTATAGATAAAATATATGAAAGTATAAAAATCTTTAATTAAAACACGAACATACGAACATAAACGAACGCAAATGAACAAATGTTCACAAACACCTTACCGAACGTTCACGAACACAATTGAACGAACAAAACCTTTGTTCATGTTCGTTCATTTAACTAATCGAACGGAATTTGTTGTTCATGTTCGTTCGTTTATTAAACGAACGAACATAAACGAACTTCCCGTCGAACGGTTCACGAACTGTTCGCTGAATGTTCGGTTCGTTTACAGCCCTAGGGACCATAACTAGCTCAGAAATGGTAAAACAATGCTTCTAGTGAAAATTTGGTGTTTCGGGTAGTGTTCGGTTGTTCGGTTGGTTACTGGTTCGTTAAAGTGCTAAATTATGCAGCTTAGTGTGCTTTATGTTACCTTTTGTGACAGTTTTGATTCCCGACACTTAGGAAAGCATTCTGGATCATTTAACCATATTTCTGCATGATATTAAGTTGTTTAAATGCTGAATTTTGCTAAATTCTGCAGTTTGTGAGAGTTTTAGGCATTTTCCGGCACTTAAACTATCACTAGGAAGACAGTTTTATGATTCTTACTTTCCTACACACTATACTAGTGTAACTCTTGGTTTCTGGCTCATTCTGTGTCTCAATGCCATGTCTGTCTATGTACTGAACTCCGTCAACATTTTTTCTGATTTGTCTGATAACTGTGCTAACTTTGTTTTGTGCATCATTTAAATCAATAAAGTGTTGCATGCAATAATGATATGACAGTATGCAATATATGATGCACATGTATGTATGATATCAATAGTCAGAAAGCAATTCATGTCATTAATTGTAAATCAGCACAGTCATTAAGTCGTAATTACTGTTTAATAATTGTACGGATACATGCAAATTTGACAATTGTCACATTCTCCCCCTGTTAAGAAAATTTCGTCCTGAAATTTTAAGCTTTACTATTAGCTGAAGGGGAGTTGGGGAATAAATGTGGGTATTTTGCTTTCATACAGTCTTCACGTTCCCATGTAAACTCTGGACCGTGACGTGCATTCCATCGAACCTTGACAAGCTTAACACTATTCATCTGAGTCTTGTTAACCTTCCAATCTGTAACCTCAACGGGTTCTTCAGTAAAGTGGAGTGTGTCGTAGATGTGTACTTCATCCGCCGGAATGACAACTGTCTCTTATGTTGGACTTTTCTTCAGATTAGATACATGAAATGTATCATGAACACCATTTAGTTCTGCTGGCAACTCCAACTTGTATGCTACTGAACCAACCCTTTCCAAAATTCTGAATGGCCCAATATATCGTGGGTTTAACTTACCACGCTTCCCAAAGCGTGCCACACCTTTCCAAGGTGAAACTTTTAACCAAACCATATCGCCCACTTCAAATTCCAAGGGTTTTCGTCTCTGATCCGCGTAACTCTTCTATCGATCACGAGCCGCCTTGATGCGCTCTCCAATCTGTGTGATCTTATCAGTCGTTTCTTGGACCAGTTCGGGACCAACCATCTGTCTGTCGCCTGCATCTGCCCAGCATAACGGTGATCGGCACTTGCGTCCATAAAGAGCCTCGAACGGTGCAGCTTGGATGCTTGTATGGTAGCTGTTGTTATAGGAGAACTCATCTAAAGGCAGATGAGTATCCCAACTGCCACCCATATCCATTACACAAGCACTTAGCATATCTTCCAACGTTTGAATCGTTCTCTGCTTTGTCCGTCCGTCTGCGGGTGAAAAGCTGTACTCGGATTCAACTGAGAACCAAAAGCTTCTTGAAAGGATTGCCAAATCCTTGACACAAACCGTCCATCTCTATCTAATATAATCGAGATAGGCACTCCATAACGTGCAACTATCTCCCTTAGGTAAAGCTCAGCTAGTTTACCAGTGTTATCCTTTTCTCTAATCGGCAAGAAGTGTGCAGACTTTGTCAATCGGTCCACGATTACCCAAATCGTATAATGACCTCTGGGAGTCCTGGGTAACTTGGTTATGAAGTCCATAGAAATCTGCTCCCACTTCCACATGGGTATTTCTGGCTGTTGCAGAAGACCAGAAGGCTTCTGATACTCGGCCTTCACTTTGGAACAAGTTAAGCACTTTCCAACATATGTAGCAGCATCACCTTTAAGTCTTGGCCACCAATAGTAATCCTTTAAATCTTGGTACATCTTGTCCGACCCTGGATGGATTGAGTACCTCGATTTATGAGCTTCATAAAAAAAACCTCTCTAAGACCACCAAAAAGCGGAACCCAAATACGTCCCATAAAATACAAGGTTCCTTCCTCGTTGGGTACCAGCTTTTGCTCCATTCCTCAGAGATATTCATCCTTAATGTTCTCTTTCTTAAGAGCTTCCCTTTTTGCAGCACGAATACGCAACGTGAGGTCCGACTGAATAATCATCTCTAAAGCCCTAACCCTTATGGGCTTGATCCTTTCTTTTCGACTTAAGGCGTCTGCCACCACATTCGCCTTTCCTGGATGATATTTGATTTCGCAATCATAATCATTTAACAACTCAACCCAACGTCGCTGTCTCATATTAAGCTTTTTCTGATCGAATATGTGCTGAAGGCTCTTGTGACCCGTAAAAATAGTACATCGAGTATCATACAGATAATGTCGCCAGATCTTCAATGCGAGCACCACTGCGCCTAACTCCAAATCATGCGTGGTGTAGTTCTTCTCATGGACCTTTAGTTGGCGTGAAGCATAAGCGATAACCTTCTGGCGTTGCATTAACACACATCCCAAACCCTGACGCGAGGCGTCATAATATACCACGAAGTCGTCGGTGCCTTCGGGTAGGGGTAATATAGGTGCATCGCAAAGCTTATTCTTAAGCAGCTGAAAAGCTTCTTCTTGTCTGTCTCCCCATTCATACTTCTTGTCCTTTTGAGTAAGGGAGGTCAGCGGTTGAGCTATCTTGGAAAAATCCTCAATGAACCTGCGATAGTAGCCTGCTAAACCCAGAAACTGTCGGATCTTGGTTGGCGTCTTCGGAGTTTCCCAATTCTTGAATGCCTCGATCTTGGTGGGATCCACATGAATACCATTTTCATTCACCACATGACCGAGGAACTGTACTTCACGTATCCAAAACTCGCACTTCGAGAACTTGGCGTAGAGCTTCTCCTTCTTTAGCAGCTCTAAAATGGCTCTGAGGTGTTACTCATGGTCTTCCTTTGTCCGCGAATAGATCAAAATATCATCGATAAATACGATCACGAATTTATTAAGATATAGCTTGCAAACCCGGTTCATCAAATCCATAAATACTGCCGGCGCATTTGTCAACCCAAACGGCATCACAAGAAACTCGTAATGTCCATAACGAGTTCTGAAGGCAGTCTTCGGTATACTTTCATCTTGAATCCGCAGTTGGTGATATCCCGATCGAAGATCAATCTTGGAATAGTAACTTGATCCCTGAAGTTGGTCGAATAAATCATCAATCCTCGGCAAGGGATACCGATTCTTGATGGTTAACTTGTTCAGCTCCCAGTACTCGATACACATACGAAAACTACCGTTCTTCTTCTTGACAAACAGCACTGGAGCTCCCCAAGGCGAGAAGCTTGGCCTTATAAATCGCTTGTCCAGTAGCTCCTGAAGCTGCGCTGATAACTCTTGCATCTCTGAAGGCGCAAGTCGATAAGGTGCCTTGGCTACAGGCGCGGCGCCTGGAACCAAGTCAATGTGAAATTCGACTTGTCATTGAGGAGGTAACCCTGGCAAGTCTCCGGGGAAGACTTCAGGATCTTCCCTTACCACAAGGATATCTTCGAGCTTCGGTTCTTCGGCCTCTTTGTCCACGACATGAGCTAAGAAGGCAACACATCCTTTACGCAAAAACTTTCGTGCCTTCAAACAACTGATAATCCGTAGAGGCGTATCATGCTTCTCCCCATGAATCACGGTCGTCTCTTCATTCGCCATCAGGATGCGGATAATCTTCTCACGTCATATAATCTCAGCTCGATTACTTGACAACCAATCCATCCCAACTACGACGTCGAAGCTTCCCAATTCTACTGGCAGAAGATCTATCGAAAACTAACGCTCTCCAAGCTCTATAACACAGCCTCTAATCACTTCATTGGCTTCTACTATCTTCCCATTAGCTAGTTCTATTGAGTACGGGATGTCTAACTTACTTTCTACTAAACCAAGTATATTCTTAAACTCTAGAGATACGAAGCTATAGTCAGCACCGGTATCAAATTGCACAGATGCGAAATGTTGATTAATAGGGAACGTACCAGTGACTAAGTTCGGATCCTGGCGAGCTTCCCTAGCTCCAATGTTGAACACTCTTCCACGAGCTTGGTTATTCTTTGGGCAATCCCGCTTAAAGTGCCCTATTTCTCCGTGTCCATTCCCATTTCCACCTTGATTGTTGTTATTATTTCCCCCGCGGTTTCCATTTCCCGCCTGGTTTCCATTTCCATTCCGGTTTCTATTTCCTCCCTGAGTGTTGTTTCCTCCTTGATTTCTATTCCTATAACCGTTTCCACCACGGTTGCCATTACCATTTCCATTTCTTCCTTGCACACCATTTCCACGTCGTTTCCATACCAGCATGTCTCCTTAGAATGACCAACTTTTCCACAAGTTTCACATTTCCCAATTCTGCATCGACCAACATGATGAAACTGAAAAACGTCACACTTTGGTAGGGTACCCATGTACCCTTTTCCCCTATTCTCAGTACTTGCAGCACCAGCTTGTGCCTCAGCTGGTGGGTTAGCATCCCTACGCTTGTTGGCATTGTTGTTTTTCGCACGAGTACCTTTCTTGAAATTCAAAAACTTCCTTTTGTTTTCTCCAGACAACTCTACATGAGTCTCTTTCTTCTTGGTCTCAGAAATTGAGAACTTTCCCAATCTAATGGCTTCCTCTGTCATGCCACGCTCAAGTCGATCGCTTCAGTAATTGTTGGTGGCTTGGAAGCAGTGACCATGCTGAGAATCTGGGGTGCCAATCCCCAGATGAAACGTTCAACCCGCTTGAACTCTGGTTCTACCAAATAGGGGACAACACGAGACAAATCATGAAATCTCTGAATATATTCTGCTACTTTGGGACCTTCCATTTTTAGATTCCAAAATTTAGTTTCCAACTTCTAGATTCTGGCTCGGGAACAGTACTTCTTTCGCATCAGTTCTTTCAATTCATCCCATGTCAGGGCATACGCCGCGGCCTCACCCAAAGTTTGAACCAAAAGGTTCCACAATGACAGAGCCCCATCAAGAAACAATCCAGAAATGTACATGACTTGATGCTCTGGTGCACATTTACTCATCCGCATAACAGAATCCGTCTTCTCAACCCATCTCACAAAAGCTACGGCACCTCCAGTACCGTCGAAGTTCAGAGGCTTACAGTCCAAAAACTGCTTGTAAGTACAGCCTGGACAAAGCAACATCATTCATAGAAAGCATTAGCAAAGCGCACTTGGAAATGTCTAAACGTATTGTAATGTGTCTTAGGTGACTTAAACATTACAGTTAGGTGGGTTATTCCCTGAGGTACCCCCGCTGTGTTCGGAGCGTAGGGCCTCGTGGTGTGCGATGGCCTGTGAGATGCGTTCCTGTAATTCTGCCTCGGTCGTTGGCAGAGGATTGTTGGTATCAGTGTTCCTTCGCGGCGGAATCTTTCTTCTAGGAAGAAGATCGGATGGGTCAGGTCTTATTTGTTATATAAATAAGTAGTACGTATATAATAGCATTCATCGTCGCAAGTAATCATACAACAACAAAATCATAGCATAAACATGTAAATCAACAATGTGTTTATTGAGAACATGACTATTGAGCTTTCATTAATCATCGACCACAGTTACATTGTTTACAAGTGTATCACATCAAAAGGGACACAGGGTCACACTACCCTTTCCCAATAAGTCTGTCAATGTACACAATCACATGATCAAAATGGTCTTCAAAAGTCTTCACAATCTCGGCTCAATAGTGGTGCTCTTACCAAAAGTAATGCAATTTGCATAAAACCAAAAACCAACTATGCTGATGGTGGAGGAGGAGGAGGGAAGAAAAGCAAGCTGCGAACATGCGCAAGCTCCCCCTCGAGCTCGTAGACATGGCGAAGTAGATAACTGATCTGCTGCTCGATAGTAAAGAAACGAACATCAAAACCTGGAAAAGGAGTAAGAGGAGCAGATGGATGTGCAAAAAGAGACGGTGATGAATGTGGAGGAACAAATGTAGACTGACAGGGACACGGTGGGGGACGCGGAGTCAGCTTAAGCTCCAAGACTCTACGACTCATAATCTCAAACTGAAGCTGAAGCGATAAAAGTAACTCATCTCGTGTATAGCCAACAAAATGGGAGGGATGATAGAGATCTGAAATCGGCATAGAGTACGGTGGGAACCATCGAAATGGCTCGTCAAGCGGTGAAGAAGTGAAGGGAGCAAACGGTGCAGACTGAGGGATCTGTGAAAAAGCTGCTGAAACATAAGGATCGTCACGCGGGTGCTGACCTAAAGTACCTTCCCCTGGACGGGGTGCAGGGATGTCCTGTAAGAAAACGATAGGTAAGTCGGTGCGATGGACATCGGACACTACAGGAGGGAGAGGAGCAACATCAGCGGTTGCGGGTGGAGGAATAAACGGCTCAACAAAAGGAGGGTCAACAGGTGCAGGAACTGGGTCAGGAATAAGAGGTGCAATGTCTGGTAAACCAAAAGGGATATGGTCATGATCGGGAATTGGCTCGTCAACCGGTGCAACATCAGGCTGATCAAGTGGAACAAGATCTGGCTCAGGACCAGGCTCGAGGTCGTGTGGAGGAGATTGTGCAGCTGACATAGCTATGTCATCGTCAGAATCAGTAGCGTAACGCTGTAATCCGACTGCCTGTAAAGTTGAAGACATCACAGACTCAAAGGAGTCTGAGACCGAGTGTAAGCTGGAATCAGAGGATATCTCAACAACAGGAATCTCAGGAGGTGGGATAGCAACAACATCCTCATCTATCTCTCCATCACCCTGGGGATCAACAGGAGGACCATCAACAAACAAATCAACGTCATCATCAAACAAATCGTTGAATGGCCAATCCTCAGGAGGAATGACCACGAGAGGGACATGATCGAGGATCGGAGCCACGATGTGCTCACCATCGGGATGACCAATGATGAGGTGATCATGGACTGGAACGGGAATGACAAAAGGATCCTCGTCAGGAAAACCATCAGCATGGGGTAAATCATCGCCAAAGTCGGGCAACACAAACGGCTGAAAGTCATCCTCGTCATCGGATTGCATGTCAGGATCACTCTCAGTGTCTGACGTAAGTATCTCTGGCTCAGGTGCAATCTCATCATCTGAGACGATAGCCATAGGGTCATCAACGTCTGATAATCTTCTCTCTGAAGAAGACATGATGCCTGTAACATAACAATCATAACATGTGCACATATATTAACTACTATCACTTAGTATGCAATCAAGACAGTTATCGCTCAATCATGTATTCACATTATCTTTCATGAAATCTTTCTATCTTTCCTAGTCTACCCCGGACTAAACCACCAATGTGACCTTCCAATCGTGTTTCTTGTCTTTCCTTTTGTAAAACGTTTGTTCCATGGATCTGGGCGTCCTGTGTATGCATTGAAAACATGTTGTAAAAATATTTTCGTGAGAGCCCTAATGATTGTAGTCTAGACTCGAGAAAGAATCCTAGTTCGCTACAATCGAAGCTCTGATACCAAACTGTCACACCCTGACTTTTGCGGAAGCGTGATTATGTGTGACTTGCTTAATATCATTGCATTCAACCATAACAAACAACTAAATGATAAAACCAAGATGTTCATCCATAGATAGTTTTATAACATTACAAACGACATTGTTTCATAATCCCAAACATAGACTTCATGTTCAAAATACAACACCAACAAAGTTTTAAGTTCCAAACAGGACTTCATCAAAAGACACTAATAAACTAGGCTTCGAGCCATGTATCATATCCAAGATAAAATACATAACCCAAACCCTTTGACTTAGGATGACATCTTTTATTAGAGACATGACTTGAAAAATTCAGCGCCTGCCAGATCCACATTTAGTTTCCTAAAATACATGTAGTTTGAAAACATCAACAAAAGTTGAGCGAGTTCATGTCTTTTGTATGTGTGCACGATTAAACCTTGTAATCATTGTGAGTATGTATGTATTTGTAAAACCCCGGTATGAAAGAAACAAGGAAACATAACAATTAATGGTTTGCAAGGCCAGTAACATATGTACAACGGCTTAGGAAGGCTCAAACCTAGCAGATTTTGTACCGGGCTTCCGGCTGGAAGACATAGTCACCTCATGGGCCAAATCCCGGTCCTCATGGGTGGGGCTCGCTACACCCAAATAGATCTATCACTCATGTCCTTGGGTCCTTATACGAGGATTAATGGTCTTAAGTGTGCGCCTACCCATTCACATGATCTAACAGTTCATTCCTTAGCTAACCATACCATATGTAAACGTTTGTAAACATTTCACCCCCGAAGTTATAAAACCGAAAACAGTTAAAAGAAAAGGGGGACATGAACTCACAATCTTGCGTTCTTCGAATCCAATGTAACTCAAAGCTTCTTCTAGTGTGCAAGACTACCTACAAACGTACTTCGGTTTATTAGACGGGCGGGTCGTGCCTTGACTTAGTCTTAATTAGTATCTTTGAGTTATGTTGCCTTGTGTCATCAATATTATTCCAAGTTATATAATTATTTGTTAAAATAATAAATATTTTAACTTAAATTATATTTATTCACTTTTGGAAAATTAGTTAAAATAATATATTTTAACTTGACACATTTAGGTATTTGTACATGCATAACTTCCCAAGGATGGGTGTATTCATACTCATATTCTAAAACTTGTATTTTTTTTGCCAAGTATCGGTGGCGTATTCCGGTGTATATATACGTACGAGATTATGTATTCTTATTGGGTTTATTAAGTATTCTTATACTTAATTTTTGTATTAATTTTCCCGGAATAATATTTCTAATAAAGATTTATCAATATATATATCCTCAAAATATATATTTTAAGAAAACTCACATAGAAAAATTATTCATAATTTTTCCCTTGGCAAAAATAATTGTATTTTCATTTAAACCTTAAAAATAATATATTTTCAAGTTTAACTTAGAAAATATATATAAATCTATTTTTCACCCAAAAGTAATATATTTTATGTTTATTTAAGAAAATATATATTTTCTCCCAAAAATAATATATCTTCTAATAATTTCAAGAAAACATATATATTTTTATTTACCCAAAAATAATATATTTTCTCCTTGTCAAAAATATGATATTTATTTATAATAATTGTAAGAATCATATTTTTGTTCTCTTGGTGTCCAAAATACCATTACCAAAATATACTTATGAATTAAATTCCGGAATATTTATATAAGTTATATTCCTTGTTGGTTTCTCCAATATTTTGGGTATAAATTATATATTCATTTCTTTGAATTTTGGTAAATATTATATTATTTCAAGTCCTAAAATAATATAACTAATACACATAATATACAAATAATCACACACATGGTGACATCTAAATATATATTCTCCTAAATACATATTTAGTCACTTTTAATTACAAAAACAGACCTCCAATATTTTGTAATTTTTGTAACAAATATTATGGCAAACTTTATGTGAAAAATCATGGTTAAAATATACTTGTAAATATTTGTTTAAAAATATTTTTCTAAGTGTTTAATTTCTAGAAAATTTTTACCATAGTTTCCCCTTAAAAATGGAGGTTTCCATGCTTTCAAAGCATATCATTTTCTTTTATAAATAATCACAATCAACAACAAATCAAATAATACTTACCAATTTGCCAAAATCTAGCCATAATCACTACTTCATGAACTTGAAAATTTATAAAAAATTGTAGTTACTTACTAGTGTATTTAGTAAGCTTAGTTACCCTTTAAAGTGTGGTTGTTTATTTAAAAACATCAACCTTGAAGAATTTAGATCTTCACAACTGTAAAATATTTTTCTAAAAAATATTTTTCTTGATTTTTTTTGTTAAATATATATTTCTACACTTGATTAACCACTAAAAATGTGGTTAGTTTCTTTAAGAACCAAGTTTATGTAAATCTTGTATTTTAACTTGGTTTCTTGAGAAACTAGTTTTTGAAATCATCCATTTATATGATCTACATCACACTTTGATCATTATTTTTCAAGAAAACAATTTATACTTCCAAGTTCATGTTTCACATAAGGATGATCTCTTGATCTTTAACAGAATCATCTTGCTAGATTATGTCTTTAATCACTATCTAGCAAGATCATATGATGTTTAACATCATCAACATAAACAATCAACAATCAAGTAGCATAACAACACATAAACAACATGTATTCTTTTGATTTTAGTCTTATGTTTAAGATTTATGTTGTTGATTCATTAGTGTTCTTCATGTTAAGTTACTTGTATCATTATTTAACCAACTAAACAAGATGTAAAATGAGATGTAGATGATCTTACTACTAGCTCAAGGCTAGGGATGAACACAAGAAGATGAAGATGAAGATGATGAATGAGGTGGTTAAAAGCTTGTATGAGAGGTCCTTCCACTTCCAAGAGCTCCTAGCTTCCTTGTGATGCTTCTTACACCTTTGAGTAACAAGAGAATGGATTATAGTTGAATGAAAAATGGTGGTGGTGTGTGGTGTGGTTTCGGCCGAAGACAAGGGAGAGGGAAGAGTGAAGTGTTGGTTTGTGAAAGAATGAGAAGTTTATGTCTTGAGGTTAAACTTTATAAACTCCAACAAAAAATAATCTAGTGGTTCTTATGTCTTCTAAAGTTGTAGACATGATCTAATTTTATAAACAAAGAAAAACAATAGTGGGGGCTACCATGTGACCGTAAATAGGAGGGGGTGTAGAGTTAGTTTGTAAAGATAAGTTGGTTACTTAGTTGGAATCTAAGTGTTATAGTTAGGGTACTAGTTGTTATAATGTTATATAGGGTGTTATGATGTTCGGGGACCATAACTAGCTCAGAAATGGTAAAACAATGCTTCTAGTGAAAATTTGGGGTTTCGGGTAGTGTCCGGTTGTTCAGTTGGTTACCGGTTCGTTAAGGTGCTAAATTATGAAGCTTAGTGTGCTTTATGTTACCTTTTGACACAGTTTTGATTCCCGACACTTAGAAAAGCATTCTAGATCATTTAACATATTTCTGCATGATATTAAGTTGTTTAAATGCTAATTTTTGCTGAATTCTGCAGTTTGTGTGAGTTTTAGGCAGTTTCCGGCACTTAAACTATCACTAGGAAGGCAGTTTTATGATCCTTACTTTCCTACACACTATACTAGTGTAACTCTTGGTTTCTGGCTCATTCTGTGTCTCAATGCCATGTCTGTCTATGTACTGAACTCCGTCAACATTTTTTTCTGATTTGTCTGATAACTGTGCTAACTTTGTTTCGTGCATCATTTAAATCAATAAAGTGTTGCATGCAATAATGATATGACAGTATGCAATATATGATGCACATGTATGTATGATATCAATAGTCAGAAAGCAATTCATGTCATTAATTGTAAATCAGCACAGTCATTAAGTCATAATTACTGTTTAATAATTGTACGTGTTAGGGCATGGATTTTATGCTAAGGATCATCTATCCTGAGACTGGACATGGATCACGGATCCTTAACGGATTATGCAGGGAGTCTGAGGATCCAGAGTCTGAGGATCCAGGATCCTTAACAGAACTTATGATTTCTAACAATTTTCACGTTTTTAATGCTTATACACAGGTAATGGACGTTGTGGACTAAATTTCAGCTAGAATCTCGGGAATATTCCTTCAAGATGCCACACATGTGCTATTTTCGCAACGATTATGGGAAAAGGACGTGGTCTTCCTTAATTTTCGGACTTGTTTGTTATTTCTAATTAAAGGGGCTGATCAAGTTTAGAGAACACATTATGCAATAATCAGAAAACACACACACTCTCTCGTGAATATCAGCTCTCAAACCCACTCACACTTTAGAAAATATTGTACAACACTTGATCTGCTTCCGAAGTTGTAAACCTTTACTCGTTTAATGCACTTGGTGATCGGTAGTTTCCATCACCCGAGGTTTTTTATGCCGGAGATCATTCATTGATCAAGGGCTTTTACCTCGTATAAATCTCGGTGTTCATCGTTGATTTCATTTGTTACTTGTTCACACATTTTTTCAATTATCCAAGCATCTAACCTCACAAAATCAGATTTGGTTGCATTATTCTTGTGTGATTTTTTACCAAAACAGTACGGATACATGCAAATTTGACAATTGTCACAAATTAAGACTCAAGTTCTAAATATGTTATAACCAAAATTGAGTCAACCTGTCAAGATCAAATTGTTCTAAAAGAATTCAAAAGATTTATATCTTTATTAAATTTATTTCTTTTTGATGAATTTCCTTTTTTCCAAAATAAAATGTTCAATAAATCTAATAGAAATTTATTTTGTTAATGTAAAGGAATAGACAAAGTTATGGGAATAAATAGGATAACTAATACAATTAGTTATGTAATTGGCTTTTTATGAATTGGTATTATATATATACACATATTACAGAAAATTTTACACTTTATATTTGTACGTACATATATGCAAGACACAATTTTCTCGATAATATATATAATATAATAATCAAATGTCTTATGTAGAAGGACAAGCTTTTATATAACAGGAGAAACAAACTTACATGTTTACTCAAAATCTATTCTGATACACAACTTTAATTTAAAAGATACCTTAAGGATATCTGTACTAGCACCACCTCTTAAAGAATAATAATGGGTCAATGACGTAGAATCTCAGAATTTCATATAAAGCCCTCACCTTTATTTTTGTAATACCTATCCAGTCATAAGCTCTGGAAATATAGTTGAATTAAGACAATATAGAGAAAAGCTATTACACCAAAGGAAGAAACAACACATAAAATATAGATTTTTCTCATATTTTGATAAAATATATAGTAAAAGAAAATGTTAAAATATAACATGTATATATACTTATATCTATCAACGCATAATACTGATAGCTATGACTATAATTGTGCTAAACAAAATGTGCCTGTATAATTGCTTAGTTCTGTGATAATTATATCTGGTCGTACGGTTGCGTTATTCAGTTAATTACGACGAAAACTCGAACGGACGCGAAAACGATCCAAATTACGTGACGAGTGGCATTTTTGCATTCCAATCACTAAAATAAAATATTTTAATGATTACAAAAATTTTTGGATGTCCGGATATGTTCTGAACGTAAGATATGCGCGTAAATGCAAACTTATGCACTTTTTGACGTTTTTAGTCCCTGATTGACCAAATAAGTTTATTTTTGCACACTGAACCCCTCAAACCCTATTTCTAAGCTATGTAAAGGATATTTATGGTATGTTTAACTTATGATCATGTTCCAGAATGTTCGTTACTAAATGAATCGGCATAGTTTCATAGTTTGACATAAATAGTCCCTGCGATCGAATAAACTTGTTTTCGACACACCAAACCCTCCAAAACTTATTTCTAAGTTATGTAAAGGTTATTTAAGGTATGTTAAGCCTATGTCACTGTTCCGAAGTGTTTGTCACATTAAACTGATTACGTTTACGCATCAGTTCGCGTAAAACTTTTTAGAAAGCGATTTAAAGCTCGAAATTGAATAAGAATTGATGTGTGCAATTGATATACATATTTATACAAATACCAAGTATGAAACACAAGATTTCATTGGTTTTGTATTCGTATAATGCTCGTAGAGGCACAGATGTCACTTAAAAGCACTATAGAAAATATAATAGCTCAAGGAATATCGAATGCCATACCTTTGATCATTGAAGCTATTAAAATTTATGTGCCTATAAATGAGAATCCTACTACCCACTGTAGGCATACTCATCACTTCAAACCTAACCCTAGTATCAATGGAGGTCATGATATTCGTATCAAAACTCCATCTTCCAAACGAAAGAAAACCACTACCTATAGTTACTCTTATAAGGAATAGCGCTTTGACAAATCATATAAGGGCAAAGAAATGGAACCAGCAATAACGCAACCTACCTGCAACGACCATAACAAGAAGCACGCAAGAAAACTCCATTTTAAGAAAACACTTCGATGTAACTTCTGCAAGAAGACTGGACATGCAGAGGAAGAATGTAGAAGGAAAACTAATGTATGTTACAAATGCGGAGACCCAGGACACATTCGTCTCTACTGCCCGAAACTATCTAAGGCACCCGACAACGAGGATCGAAACCCCGATGAAGCTAAGGAGAACGTATAGATATTTACAACGCCGGAGGCAACAACAACTTTTAAAATAAGCACCCTTATGTTTCGACTATAATTAAGCTAGTTGACTTTGGATTCCGATAAAAAAACTTCATCAATAAAAGATCTTTATTTTTCTTTTATAGTGCCAACTCTCATCTGTCTCATCTCTTGACAAACTCCTATGTTATACATGCATTGCTTGTCATGCATGTGAATTCACTTCAAAAGATTATTTATTCTTGAATTCTAATAAATATTTCGTTATACTCACTCTGATAATCTATATGATTACATAATGTTGACTTTTGATAATCAAGTCAACAGATTTTTTGGAAAACTCCTTTTCTTTTCAAAGTTACTTACCGGATTTTTCACTATAACCATTTCTTGCCAAAAACGTATATCCATTGTTGGAATATGTCTAAAACAAGCTCAATTGATTGAATCATAGTAGACCTGTTTCAAGTCTACATCAATCAACTTGTTAAAAACACGACACCTTGCGGTGGCGTTTCCCTTTAGAACTTGGACTCATTTCATTTTCACACTTGAGGTACGAATTTATCTATTTATTGATTCGTTATCCTAAACCAGTCTTAATACAATTTTGTGTTAAGATAAAGGTGCCTAAATTCTTGTTCCAACGTACATCCAAAATTTCTTTCATCTTTAAATTGATCCTACAATATTCATTTCTTTCTTCATTTTGAACATCCTTTCTTTTGAATATCCAGATTCATTTCATTTGAAACTTTCAGTTAATTTCAAGAACGGTGAATTCATTCGGTCACTACAATCATTGAATTCTTTCGGTCATTACAACACCTTGCGGTGTTTGTATAAATTTGTAGCCTGTGCTAATAGTAAACCCTAATCATACGTTATTCGTTTGACTCATCATTCAAATAGTCTTGATACAATTATGTATTAAGACCATGATACACTACATTCTATTGTATTGTCCGGTGTATCCTTGCCATTTAAATAAACGTCACTGATTTCTGGTTTGATTATTGACAAATCACTTTTCATACTTCTATCTTCAATTGAGATTATTGATTCAGAGTTCTTTTTCAACAAACAAAGTACGTTCTCTTTTGACATTGAATCCTATTGTCCCTAAAAGACGTTTACATTTAATTCATGTGTCTCTATTGATCTTGTGAAACTTAACTGTGTCACGTTCAGTTGATAATTCCTGGAACTAATCGAAACCTTTATGTTTCTCATTTTCTTTGATGTCCTTAGAAAAATCTCACTAAGGATTCGTCTGCTAAGCGTTTTTGTAAGATTTCATACAGTTGTAGCTGATAAGTTACGGATCCTATTCGTTTAATAAATGGTCCAACCTACCTGGAACTTGACTTCCCTCTTTAATAAATCTGACTACCCCTTTCATAAAGAAACTTTTAACAAAACCTCTTGAAAGGTTTTCAAATGTTATCTACGTAACTCTTTTGATTACCTCGTATTGCTTTAACTTAAATTATCTTGTCTATTGTTTCGTACATTATCTCGAGTTTAGATAAGTTGCTTTTCTCCAAAATTTCTGCCCAACAGACAGAAGCTCGAAACTTCCGTCCATTAAAAAGCTTCCAAAGACGCTTTGACACAATTTTTACTAGCTACAAGACTTGATATACCTCCGAGGAAATATAGTAGCCCAAATCTCGAGGACAAGATTTAAAACAAGGTGGGGAGGATATAACAACTCTCCTAAAAATTCTTATGACACCCCTATATATATATGTGCGATGATAGCTAAACATAGGTAGGCAAATAGAGATGACAACAAATCTAATCAAAGCCACGTACTTCCTTCAGTTACCACCACAGAGGTAACACATCTCCTAGAACCCTTAACGTGATCCTAAATGCTCCCAAATACATTCCGTACATGAGAAACGGACCCGAGATACCTTCGTACTTGCAAAAATCAAGAAAAAACAAAGAATAACAGTCTGTCGCGGGTTGCGACAGACCCTCCTTTAGCCGTCGCGGGGCGCGACCAAGCAACAAGTGGCGGAGCCACAGCCCGCCACGTGGCATGACACGCGTCGACACCCTTGGTGACTCAGTAACAACTCCCGCCACCTTTATGGCCCTCGTGGGGCGTGAAGGCTGAGCCTTCATCTGTCGCGGGGCACGAGAGCCCTCTATTTCAGCTATAAAAGGGCCGGGATGCAGCACTTCCAAACCATTCATTTTCTTTATTTTCTCTCAATTTCTCAAGGCGAAAGCTATAGCGAAATACCCTCTAAGAAGCAAAGCTCTGCCTCGTTTTAAGAATTCTATAATGCATGTCGGCTCTGCCCGACTCAGTCATTCGAATTCTATCTCGTGGGTACACCCGATTGATTTAGGACTCCGTAATGCATGTCAAGGCCTTGCATGACTCAGTCATTGGAGTTCTGTCTCAAGTTATACGGTTAATGCAGTTGGGTTATTTTACTAACACATGTGCATTGTTTAAATTGACCAGGAAACTATAATATTACCAGGAAGCCTGTAATATCTAAATCTACACAAGTGAGTAATCCTTCTTTTTGTAAAACCTTTTGCAAACTGTTTTTACAAAACCTCAAATGTTTTAAATTATATTCAACAGTGATTGAGTATTTGTATTCTACAATTATCGTCGGTATGTTGGGGTTTTGTATACAAAATTTGTTACTACACTGTTGTTATGGGTGAAATTCTAAGCCCATATCCTGGATAGTATCTTGAATTATATCTTGGTTATATGATAGATGTTCACAACCAGGATGCTGAATCAGGATATTGGTAACATCCTGATACTGTATCCAGAGGATTACTAACGTATTACGTGCAGGAGTATGAGTACAAGTTCACAACGTTCATGAAGACTTCTTCCCCTGAAGACTCGGTCCAATTTGTTCGAAGAAGAACGTTGAAGCCGCATTACTTGGTCTTCAACATTCATGTGGGAATATTCGCTGGCATCCCCCTATTTTAGGAGATTTAGTTTCCATTTTGTAACTATAAATATAAGGATAAACCAGATCATCTAGGACATCACATTAACTACTCTCGAGCTTTCATACTTTCTCTCGCAATTTACACACTTTCTGAAAAACATTGTAACACTTAGCAACGATCTGGTCAATATCCTGCACTGTATCCTGATATTTGAAGTAATAAGAAGAGCTAGGCAGCTGCGATTGTCAGCTCCCGAGGTTTTGTGCCGGCGATCTAGATAGATCAAGGGCTTTCCTCGTACATCTTGTGTCACCCTTTACATTTTAGCTCATTGTTTGATTGTTGATATAGCTCGATATCCTGAGCTATATCCTGAAAACTGTTTTTGCAAACACTATATTCAGATTATTCTCAACACATCAAGTTAGCACACTACCTCACTTAAGTAATTTGATCACTAAATTTCTTAGGTAATTTTTTACCAAAACAATTTGGCGTCCACCGTGGGGCAAGTGGTGCTATTTCTACTAAAAGCTTTCTTAAAATCACTACTTGGTTTCCTATTTTCGAAACTTTTTGCCACACTATTTTCAATGGCCTCAAAATCAAACATGAGCTCTTCTACCGTGTCTGCTACAACCTCTGCAATAATTGGTTCGGGGCTTCCACCACCTCCAAGGACACAAGCATCTTCACAGCCTCAGGCTCCTCCAAGAAGGACCGAAACTCATGCGGCGCGGGTTATTATCCCCACTCAGAATGTTCAAGGATCTGCTGCATCAGGGAGAACCCCTATTATGACTTCTAATGATGAAATTTTAACTTTGTTTGGTAGTATACAGGATCAGATGAAGCAACAGCAGGAAACAAATCAAATGCTGATAAGAGAAATACAGCTTTTGAAGTCCAGCTCAAGTAAGCCTGCTGAGGATACTGTCACTCCCCTGCAGCCAAGAGCATTGAACTTCAGTTCGGCAGTATATACCGAGGATAACAGGGGAAATATGTCGCAACCCCCGTCCCCTATCTGTCCCGGGAACGGGCGGCCGCGAGACCAGTTTTGGTGGTATCGGTGTTTATCATTTTGGCAGCCGAAATTACATCAGGACCGTAGTTAGGAAATATTTTATCAGAGTAAATACCACACTTTATATAAATATATTGGGATAAAACCCAAGTTTCATTACAAACTGTTTTATAGGGATAAACCCCATTTTATTGAAATAAAACATCTTCTTTTATTTAGGTAACTTTTATAGCCAATTTTTCCAAGCCTTCAGTGCTGTCCAGCTGGCTTCTAGTTGGCTTTCACATTTTGTTACCTGAAATGCGTTTAAAAACATTTTTTCAGTGGGAAATACTGGTGAGTGAATCCTAGTTTAATCAAGAAGAGTTTTATCTTTTAACAGTATTGAGAGCTATTACAATGTTTATTTCTACACAATTACTCATTCAGTACTGTCAATCCTGACTGGTGGGTCATATTACACATTGGCTAACTCTTTGTCCAATGGTAACGTGTTCCACATTTTGTATACCAAACCCCAACATACCGGCAGTAATTGAAGAACTACAAAGACTCAATCACTGCTTAATCGCATTGTAAAATATTTAAGGTTTTGTAAAAACAGTTTACAAAAAGGAGATTACTCACATTGCTGTCTTAGATTTTCTTTAGGGATTTCCTGGTGATTATCTATTAAATACACAAATGCACATGCGTTAGTATAATAACCCAATATTTACATTAGCAATACCCTCCCCGAGACGGCATTCCAACGACTACGTCGGGCAGAACCACGATAGCCGTTACGGAACCCTGGATCAATCGGGCAGCGTATCTAATACGTAACTGGGGTTATGATACTTACAACGGGGCAGAACTTCGTTAATTTGGGGGGTATTATACCCGAGAATAGCTTTAGCTATATGGAAATTCGAGAGAGAAAAGAAATTTGAACGGTTTGAATGAACTACCGAACGCACCTATTTATAGTTGTGATTTCGGACTTCCTCGCGGCCCGCGTAAGCCGAAGGATAGTCCTTCGCGGCCCGCGTAGTAGGGTTGTAGGGCCTAGCTATGATGATTCGTCGAGTTTAGCTTTGACACGATCATGACATGTGGCACGCTAGGGTGTTGCCCTGACTTTGGGCTGTCGCGCCCCGCGTAGACCCTGGGGTGGTCTTACACGGCCTGCCAGAGACCCATTTTTCTTGTTTTCATTTAATTTTAATAAAAATAATGGTATTCGGGGCCCGTTTACGTATATGGGGTGTATTTTAGGACATATTGGGACATTTTAAATATTATCAGGGTGTCGAAAATATTTAGGAGGGTTGTTATATCCTCCCCACCTTGTTTTAGAGCTCGTCCTCGAGATCTACTGGAATAGGTGCGGGTATTTCCTTTGCATTTCTGATTCAAGCTCCCATGTATATTCTGGTCCTCTTTTGGAGTCCCATTTCACTTTGACCAGAACTAATCTCTTGTGCTTGAGATTCTTGACTTTCATGTCTTCAATCTGTAGAGGCCTTTCTACAAATTTTAAGTGCTCATTTACCTTTATATCCTTAAGAGGTACTATCAGTGATTCATCAGCTAAGCATTTCTTGAGATTAGATACATGAAATACATCATGTATTCCTGCCATTTCCTCTGGCAGTTGTAGCTGATAGGCTACAGGTCCAATTCTTTTAATAATTTCAAAAGGTCCAACATACCTGGGGCTTAGCTTTCCCCGTTTGATGAATCTTACCACTCCTTTCAAAGGAGAGACTTTCAATAATACTTTATCTCCTACCTGAAATTCCAACGGCTTTCGTCTGTTATCTGCATAACTCTTTTGTCAATCACGTGCTGTTTTTAGTCATTCCTTAACTTGAATGATCTTGTCTGTTGTTTCTTGTACTATCTCAGGTCCAGATAGTTGCTTTTCTCCAATTTCTGCCCAACAGACTGGAGTTCGGCACTTTCGTCCATAAAGTGCTTCGAATGGTGCAGCATTGATACTTGTGTGATAACTGTTATTATAAGAAAATTCTATTAACGGTAAGTGATCGTCCCAATTACCTCCGAAATCAATTACACAAGCTCTAAGCATATCCTCCATTGTCTGAATTGTCCTTTCACTTTGTCCGCCCGTTTGAGGATGATAAGCGGTGCTTAGATTCAACTTGGTTCCCATTGCTTTTTGGAAACTTGTCAAAAAATGAGAGGTAAAACGACTATCTCTGTCAGAAACAATTGGTAAAGGAATTCCATGTAAAGAAACTATTTCATTTACATATAATTTAGCTAATTGTTCCATACTGAAAGTTTCCTTCATGGGTAGGAAATGAGCTGACTTAGTTAGCCTGTCTACAATTACCCAGATTGTATCATTACCTTTTCTTGTTTTGGGTAATTTAGTAACAAAATCCATTGTTATCAATTCCCATTTCCATACAGGCATTTTTAACTGCTGCAATAAACCTGAGGGTTTCTGATGTTCAGCTTTGACTTGTGAATAGGTTAAACACTTCGCAACATATGCTGCTATATCCTTTTTCATTCCTATCGACCAAAAATTCTTTCTTAAGTCCTGATACATTTTATCACTTCCAGGATGCATCGTATACTTAGACTTATAGGCTTCTTCTAATATACGGTGGCGTAGGTTTCCTAATTTAGGTATCCACATCCTTTTCTTATGGAATCTCCAAATTCCATCTGTTCCTTGTTCTAATTCCTTAATCATTCCTTTCAATTTCTCAGTATCATCCTTGATTACTGATATTTGTGCCTTTTTAATCTGTTCATTTAAATCTACTTGCAGATTTAGGTTGAGTGAACGTACTCTTTTTGGTTTTTCATGATACTTTCGACTTAAAGCATCAGCTACTACATTTGCCTTTCCTACATGGTACTGAATATTACAATCATAATCACTAAGTATTTCCATCCAACGTCTTTGTCTCATATTTAATTCCTTTTGTCCGAAGACATACCTTAAACTCTTATGGTCGGTGAAAATGGTAAACTTACTACCGTAAAGGTAATGTCTCCAAATTTTAAGGGCAAAAATTATGGCTCCTAATTCTAGATCATGGGTTGAATAATTCTCTTCATGATTTTTAAGTTGTCTAGAGGCGTAAGCTATAACCTTTTGACGTTGCATTAACACACATCCATAACCTAACTTAGAAGCGTCACAATAGATTACAAAGTCTTCAGTTCCTTCTGGTAACGCTAGTATGGGTGCATGGGTTAATCTTTGCTTAAGAATTCTAAAGGCTTCTTCTTGTTTTGTTCCGCATTCAAACTTAACAGATTTACAGGTTAGCTTAGTTAAGGGAATGGCTATTCTAGAAAAATCTCGAATAAATCTTCTATAATAACCGGTCAATCCTAAGAAACTTCTAACCTCGGTTGGTGATTCAGGGGTTTTCCATTTGGTAATTGCCTCGATCTTGGTGGGATCCACATGAATTCCTTCATGATTAACTAAATGTCCAAGAAATTGTACCTGTTCTAACCAAAACTCACACTTCGAAAACTTAGCATAAAGCTTTTCTTTTCTTAATAAACTTAGAAGTATGTGCAAATGCTTTGCATGTTCCTCTTTGCTCTTAGAATAAATAAGAATATCATCTATAAAGACAATTATGAATTTATCCAAATATGGCTTACATATTCGGTTCATCATGTCCATAAATGCAGCTGGGGCATTGGTTAAACCAAATGGCATGACAGTAAATTCATAATGGCCATACCTTGTTCTAAAAGCGGTATTAGGAATGTCCTATTCCTGTACCTTTAATTGATGATATCCTGATCGTATATCGATTTTAGAGAAAAATCGAGCTCCTTGCAACTGGTCGAACAGATCATCGATTCTTAGTAATGGATACCGATTCTTAATCGTGACTTTGTTCAATTCACGGTAGTCAATGCACATACGCATTGATCCGTCTTTCTTCTTAACGAATAAGATCGGTGCTCCCCATGGCGATGAGCTTGGTTGTCTGAATCCTTTCTCCAACAATTCATCTAACTGTTTCTTCAGTTCCTGCATTTCTGCGGGTGCCAAACGATAAGGTGCTTTGGCAATTGGTGTTGTCCCTTGTAGCAAGTTGATTCTAAATTCAACTTCTCTGTCTGGAGGTTGCCCTGGTAACTCTTCTGGAAATACATCTGAAAATTGGGATACTACTGGAATATCCTTTAATTATTTTCCTTTAGTGTTAATGATTATGGAAATCAAATACACTAATGATCCTTTTCTTATATAACTTGCGGTTTTCATTACAGAGATGAATTTTGTGGATCTAGAGGGTTTATTTCCTTTAGTTGTGATCTTTTCACCCCTTGGTGAATTTACTTGGATTAACTTTTGATCACATAAAATACTGGCTTTATTGGCTATTAACCAATCCATTCCTAACACGACATCAAATCCTGCCAGATTCATTGGGTAAAGGTTTGCAATAAATTTTTGATTTAGAATTTCTATTCTTGCTCCATGCAAGATTTCAGAAATCTTAATGGTTTCCCCATTTGCTGTCTATACTAGACATTCTTGTGGTAGTTTAGTTAATGGTTGATTGAGAAGTTTGCAAAATGAAGTATTAATAAAACTTTGGTTCGCACCAGAGTCAAATAATACTTTAGCAAAAACATCATTAACTAAAAACGTACCGGCTATCACATCTGGGATCATCTTTGCTTCTTCTGCAGTCAGAACAAATGCCCTAGCATTTTTAGTATTCTTGGTGTTCGTGGCTGGAGCTAGTTTTGGACAGTTTGGCTTGATATGACCTTGTTCTCCACAGTTGTAGCATATCCTGTTATTAGACTTCTTCCTGCAGTCTTCCTCCTTGTGTCCAGATATTTTGCAGAAGTTACAGTATATGGAGCATCTTCCAGAATGCTTCCTTTTACAATACTTGCAATATGGTGCAGAAGTAGAACCTACATTTTTCCTACGGTTAGAATTTCCAGAACGAAATTCTTGGGTAAGCTTCTGGGTTAGGTTCCTCCTCTGATCCTCTTCTCGTGTACGGACTAACTCATCTGTCAAGGTATTTGCTAGTTCTACAGCTTCTTCTATGGTTTGAGGTCTAACTGCCTTGACTACATGCCTAATTTCGCTGATTAATCCCCAAATGTAACGGGAGATTAATACTGGTTCAGGTGATGCAAGGGTTAGCACTATTCTAGCATATTCAAAGAATAATGTAGTATAACCCTTACTATTTACCCCAGTCATCCTAAGGTTTAGGAATTTATTTGCTATCTGTTCCTTTTCATTGGGAGGGCAGAATTTTCTTTCTACCATGTTTTTAAATTCCTCCCATTCCATATTGTAAGTTCTATCACTTCCCCTAGACTGGAGGATAGTGTTCCACCGTTCTAGTGCTGAATTCTTAAACAGATTGGAAGCAAACATTATCTTATCCTCTTCCGCGCATTTGCTTATTCTTAAGATTGCCTTAGTCTTTTCTATCCAGCGTAGATATGCAACGGCCCCTTCATTGCCTAAGAATTCCATTGGTTTACAAGACCAGAATTCTTTATAAGAACAACCATAAGACATGGTTCTTCTTCTTTTGGGAATGGGCACTTGAAGTATGGGTCCATTGTTTACGCTGTGTTCAGGTTCAGTGGATCGTTTACTATCACGTTTACTTTTATTTTCTGCTTCCTTAACCATTTTGATAATATATGGCATCGCATCTATTATCCCTTGTGCCACTATGTGTTGCATGGCACTGTTATCCACTTGGTTTCCATTATTGTTGTTGTTCGGGTTTTCGTTATCCGGGTTATTGTTACTCTGGTTATCATTATTCTGGTTTTCCTGGTTCACTTCGTTGTCCATCTGAATTTTAAACATTTGCCAATTATTAATATCATAAAATAATATTTTAAGGCAACCAATCACACAACACACATATTGGTCAAAAGCGTCGGGCATTGCGACTTACTCCTTCTTATAATATGCATCTAATACAAACCGATACTGGAATTTAAAATTACAATACTACTATGCATCATTAACCACGAGGTGGTCTAGACTACAATATATTATTATTATTACACATATTTATATATATTTTTTTCATACACACGTATTATATATATATATATATATTATTAATATTACTATCTCCACCATCACCTTCACTGATATGGGTTCATCCAGAACTCCATATTACGCTCGTCGTACTTCCAGACGATTCGTTCTCCAACCTGTCTCATTCTCTCGCTACTTTCTAAAATCTCTTCTCCGAAAGTTCGGAGCTCTTGCACATTTTCTGCACTCATTGGGGGTGTAGGTGCTGGTACTGGATCTGGGTACTGTGGCATGGGATCTTCCTGAGGGTACGGATTCTCTTGGATTTCCCTAATGTATTCATCATTATCGTAGTTGGGATCTAGACCTGGGTAAGCTGCTAGGTTTGGCATGAGTTCGTCTGTTAGGTGGTAGCGTTGCAAATAATCCCTATGATCATCGAACCACGGGTCGTAGTCTGGGTCTAAGGGATTGGGTGCTGGTACCCTAGGTATCTCCTCTGGGTTGAAATCATGCATTTGGATGGTTTTCTGGGTTGTTTTCAATTTCCATTGGCTGCGTGGGAAACAAGGGTAATGGTTGAGGGGCTACTAGTTGCTCCAAGTTTGGGTCGGCAGCTATGGATGCTAAAATATGGAAGTTTGCTAAACTCCTATTAAGCATGTCTTGGGTGTGGGCATCTCTTTCTCTTTTAGCGGCTGCTAGCACTCGTTGTTGTTGTAACTTTTTCATTCTCTTCCTACGCTAATGTGCTTCCCCACTGAACCATCCTCTCTTTTTCTAAGGGAATGGCTCTTCAGACTGAGCCTTAAACACGAATGTCCCATCTTCATTGTCAGCTGAATACCCTGAGAGGGCAGGCTGTGAAGAGGTGCCTTCGCTCCTAGGTGAGCCGGACAACTGACGATAGGCGTCGGAGGGTCCTTGATCACTCATACTGTAAACCAACAAATAGTCAAATAACACACAACAATAAAATACAGATATGCAAGTATTTCCGTAATTAATTTCCTAACAATTTGAATAATATATTGGTGTCAGCAGAACACTTCTGTGGCTGAATCAGTGGCTTAGCTCTGATACCACCTTCTTTCCCAACCCCCGTCCCCTATCTGTCCCGGAAACGGGCGGCCGTGAGACCAGTATCGGTGTTTATCATTTTGGCAGCGGAAATTATATCAGGACCGTAGTTAGGAAATATTTTATCAGAGTAAATACCACACTTTATATAAATATATTGGGATAAAACCTAAGTTTCATTACAAACTGTTTTATAGGGATAAACCCCATTTTATTGAAATAAAACATCTTCTTTTATTTAGGTAACTTTTATAGCTACTTTTTCGAAGCCTTCAGTGCTGTCCAGCTGGCTTCTAGTTGGCTTTCACATTTTGTTACCTAAAACGCGTTTAAAAACATTTTGTCAGTGGGAAATAATGGTGAGTGAATCCCAGTTTAATCAAGAAGAGTTTTATCTTTTAACAGTATTGAGAGCTATTACAATGTTCATTTCTACACAATTACTCATTCAGTACTGTCAATCCTGACTGGTGGGTCATATTACACATTGGCTAACTCTCTGTCCAATGGTAACGTGTTCCACATTTTGTATACAAAACCCCAAAATACCGACAGTAATTGAAGAACTACAAAGACTCAATCACTGCTTAATCGCATTGTAAAATATTTAAGGTTTTGTAAAAACAGTTTACAAAAAGGAGATTACTCACATTGCTGTCTTAGATTTTCTTTAGGGATTTCCTGGTGATTATCTATTAAATACACAAATGCACACGTGTTAGTATAATAACCAAATATAATAACCAAATATTTACATTAGCAATACCCTCCCCGAGACGACATTCCAATGACTACGTCGGGCAGAACCACGACAGCCGTTACGAAAACCTGGATCAATCGGGAAGCGTATCTAATACGTAACCTGGGTTATGATACTTACAACAGGGCAGAACTTCGTTAATTAGGGGGTATTATACCCGAGAATAGCTTTAGCTATGTGGAAATTCGAGAGAGAAAAGAAATTTGAACGGTTTGAATGAACTGCCAAACGCACCTATTTATAGTTGTG
This sequence comes from Helianthus tuberosus, assembly GCA_030545235.1. NCBI lineage: Eukaryota > Viridiplantae > Streptophyta > Magnoliopsida > Asterales > Asteraceae > Helianthus > Helianthus tuberosus. The sequence continues at coordinate 50,317,382 of CM060410.1, read as the reverse complement.
ATTTCGAACTTCCTCGCGGCCCGCGTAAGCCGAAGGATAGTCCTTTGTGGCCCGCGTAGTAGGGTTGTAGGGCCTAGCTATGCTGATTCGTCGAGTTTAGCTTTGACACGATCATGACATGTGGCACGCTAGGGTGTCGCCCTGACTTTGGGCTGGCGCTCCCCGCGTAGACCCTGGTGTGGTCTTACGCGGCCCGCCAGAGACCCATTTTTCTTGTTTTTAATTAATTTTAATAAAAATAAAGGTATTCGGGGCCCGTTTATGTATACGGGGTGTATTTTAGGACATATTGGGACATTTTAAATATTATCAGGGTGTCGGAAATATTTAGGAGGGTTGTTATAGAAACTCCTTCGAAAGGCCACAAACTTATGTCATGTGTCCAGGCTAGCAAGTATCTCCGCAAGGAATACCAAGCTTTCTTGGCACACATTGTAGTAGCAGAGAAAAAGGAAGTTAAGGAGGTAGACTAGGTGCCTGTAGTTCGTTAATTTCCCAACGTATTTCCTGAAGATCTTCCTGGATTACCTCCCGCTCGTGATATCGATTTCCGAATCGACCTCATTCCTGGAGCAAATCTTGTTGCTAAAGCGCCCTATTGTCTCGCTCCTTCTGAAATGCGCGAACTCTCGAGCAAGCTCCAGGAACTACTCGATAAAGGCTTCATTCGCCCTAGCACCTCTCCATGGGGCGCGCCTGTCCTTTTCGTCAAAAAGAAGGATGGTTCGTTCCGGATGTGCATCAACTACAGGGAATTGAATAAGCTAACTATCAAGAATCTCTATCCCTTGCCTCGAATCCATGATTTGTTTGATCAGTTACAAGGTGTTACGTGTTTTTCAAAGATCGATCTACGCTCAGGCTTTCACCAGTTACGCATTCAAGAGGATGATATTCCCAAAACTGCTTTTCGAACCCGCTATGGCCATTACGAGTTTGTTGTCATGCCTTTTGGTTTGACCAACGCTCCCGCCGTTTTCATGGATCTAATGAATCAAGTGTGCAAACCCTTTCTTGACCGCTTCGTAATCGTGTTCATCGACGATATCCTGATCTATTCCAAGTCAAAAGCCGAACATTCGCAACATCTACGTTTGGTTCTTGAGTTGCTCCAGGGAAACCGTCTCTATGCCAAGTTCTCCAAGTGTGAATTTTGGCTAGAGGAGGTCCAATTCTTGGGTCACATTGTCAATAGTCAAGGTATTCACGTCGATCCTGCGAAGATTGAAGCAGTTAAAAGTTGGGTTACACCCAAGAACCCGTCTGAAGTCCGCTCTTTTCTCGGACTGGCAAGCTATTATCGCCGTTTTATCGAAGGTTTCTCTAAAATCGCCGTGCCGCTTACTTCCCTTACGCATAAGGACAAACCTTTTGTTTGGGGAACTAAACAAGAGGAAGCCTTTCAAACCCTCAAATCTATGCTTTGCAATGCTCCCGTGCTCTCATTACCCGACGGAAATAACGACTTCTTAGTTTACTGCGATACCTCAAACCTTGGTCTTGGTTGTGTTCTCATGCAATGGGATAAGGTTATCGCGTACGCTTCTCAACAGCTCAAGATCCACGAGAAGAACTACACCACAAACGACCTCGAGCTTGGCGTAGTTGTTTTTGCGTTAAAGATTTGGCGACACTACCTTTACGGTACCAAGTGTACGATCTTCGCCGATCATAGGAGCCTACAACATATCTTTGACCAGAAGGAACTAAATATGCGTCAACGCCGGTGGGTAGAACTGCTCAACGATTACGACTGTGAGATCCATTACCATCCAGGCAAAGCAAATGTCGTTGTCGATGCTCTCAGTCGATGAAGCTATTTGCATAGCGTTCGTGATATCCCAGCCCAACATCATCTCGAAACTCTTATACGCGACGCTCAACATACTTGCTTTACCAAACGAACTTTGAAGAAGGAAAGGATTCTAAACGATGGCGCCCAACTCGAGAATAAGTCGAATGGTATCTTTCATTATTTGGACCGAATTTGGATTCCCAAGCGTACGGATTTACGACAACTTCTGATGGACGACGGTATTCTATTCATCCCGGTGCTGACAAGATGTACCAGGACATGCGCTACAAGTACTGGTGGTCGGGTATGAAGAAGGATATCGCTATCTATGTTTCAAAGTGCCTGACTTGTTCCAAGGTCAAGGCTGAGCAACAAAGACCCTCTGGCTTACTCGTACAACCCGAGGTCCTGATGTGGAAATGGGAGAGTATAGCTATGGACTTTATAACGAAACTTCCACGCACGACGATAGGCCACGATAGCATCTGGGTTGTCGTTGACTGTTTGACTAAATCAGCTCATTTCCTACCGATACGAGAAGACTTTAAGGTAGAAAAATTAGCCCGAATCTACACCAATGAGATCATTTGTCGACACGGGACGCCTCATGACATCATCTCTGACCGCGATGGTCGGTTTACCTCGCGTCTTTGGGAAACGTTTCAATCTGCTCTCGGTACTACGCTTAATCTAAGTACCGCTTTCCATCCCCAAACTGATGGTCATACTGAAAGAACAATTCGCACCCTTGAAGACATGCTTCGCTCGTGTGTCATAGATTTCGGTGGTAATTGGGACGCGCACTTACCTTTAGTCGAATTCTCGTACAATAACAGTTATCATTCTAGCATACAAATGGCACCATTTGAGGAATTATAAGGAAGGAAATGTCGATCGCCTATTGTGTGGTACGAGATCGAAGATGCACAAATTACTAGTCCTGAGCTATTGCAAGAAACGACTGACAAAATCCTCCCCGAGACGGCATTCCAACGACTAAGTCGGGCAGAACCACGACAGCCGTTACGGAACCCTAGATCAATCGGGCAACGTATCTAATACGTAACTGTGGTTATGATACTTACAACGGGGCAGAACTTCGTTAATTAGGGGGTATTATACCCGAGAATAGCTTTAGCTATATGGAAATTTGAGAGAGAAAAGAAATCTGAACGGTTTGAATGAACTGCCGAATGCACCTATTTATAGTTGTGATTTCGGACTTCCTCGCGGACCGCGTAAGCCGAAGGATAGTCCTTTGCGGCCCGCGTAGTAGGGTTGTAGGGCCTAGCTATGCTAATTCATCGAGTTTAGCTTTGATACGATCATGACACGTGGCACGCTAGGGTGTCGCCCTGACTTTGGGCTGTCGCGCCCCACGTAGACCCTGGGGTGGTCTTACGCGGCTCGCCAGAGACCCATTTTTCTTGTTTTTATTTAATTTTAATAAAAATAAAGGTATTCGGGGCCCGTTTACGTATACGGGGTGTATTTTAGGACATATTGGGACATTTTAAATATTATCAGGGTGTCGGAAATATTTAGGAGGGTTGTTATACAATATTGTACCTAGTCATCTCCGGAGTGATACTCCTGAGATACCCTCATCGGTCAGGGTATCAACCATGAAAAGCTCAGGATGTGCTCCAGGATATGGCCAGAATTCTCAGGCTGGTAATGTGTCTAATAACACTAATATTCTTGCTACTAACAGTGTTGGATCTTTGCAGGATGCAGGTGTGACCTCAGCGCTCTCTAAGGAGCTTCAGAAGTTGAAGGATATGATATCCAGTGTACTAGGGGTTGTTCAGCCCATTCCAGAAGTGTCCCAGGATAGTCACAGGATATCTCGGTTTGCATATCCTATTTGTGATGCTGAAATTCCAAAATGATTTCAAACTCCCAACATGAAGCTCTATGATGGGACCATAGATCCTGAGGAGCATATTGCTCAGTATAGGGAAATGATGGAAATTAACCCTATCCCTCCGGATCTCAAGGAAGCATGCCTTTGCAAGGGTTTTGGTTCTACTCTAACAGGATCAGCCTTAAAATGGCTCCTAAACGTTCCACCTCATTCAATTACATCATTTGCTCACTTAGTTAACTTATTTAATAGTCAGTTTTCTTACAGTCAAAGTTTTGAAAAACTAACTAGAGACCTCTACAGGATAACTCAAGGTCCCCAAGAATCCTTGAGGGATTACTTGAACAAGTTTAGCAGGGAGACCTTAGATATCCCACATCTTGACGTTGCTACGGCTGTGCAGGCTTTCAAGATGGGATTGCACAAAGATTGTCAATTTTACCAGGATCTTGTAATGAATCCTCGTAGGAAACTGGATGAAGCTCGAAACAGGGCTTTAAGATATATTCGACTGGAGGATGATAAAAAGATGCAAGAAAGGATGAATTCATCCTCAACCTATGAATCAACTAACAGGAAGTCAGAATCCTCGTATAAACCATATCGCTCTAAGCCATATGGCAGGAATGACAGCAAAAAAGTGAACACTGTTGAAGATGAGGATCCTGAGGAGTATCCTGAATTGTCATAATACTGTTTTTCTGTTAATATACCTGAACTAATGTATGCCATGCAGGGTTTAGGAGATAAAGCCAGGTAGCCCAGAAAGAACCAGCAAAAGGCTGATTGGAAAGATAAATCCAAATGGTGTGCCTTCCATGAGGATTTTGGACATGTTACGGAGGATTGCATAGCCTTGAGGAAGGAAATAAGTTATCTGCTAAGCAAAGGGCATCTGAAGGATCTCCTGGGAAGGAAGAAGAATAAGGGTCAGGATACTGAGAAGGATCCTGAATGAGCAGCATCACCTCCCGCCGACGCCAAGATAATTAACTTTATCTCAGGAGGATCCGACATTTGTGGGACCTCTTATTCTGCAGCAAAAAGACATGCAAAAGAGGCTAAGGCGGAACGAGGAGACAAGCCAACCAGGATGACAACCCTTACAACGGATAAAGTGATCACGGTCGACAGTGATGACAGGGATACCGTCCAGGATCCCCATCATGATGGTTTGGTAATAACTCTGTATATTGCTAATCATTTTGTGCATAGGATACTGGTGGATAATGGCAGCTCCGTCAACATTATTCAACTGGAAACATTGAAGAGGATGAATATTTCCCCGATGGAGATCACTTCAAAATCCACTGTGCTTGTTGGGTTCAGTGGAGAGGCCAAGAATACTGTGGGAGAAATAAAGCTGCCAGTATATGTTGAAGGAGTCAACTCAATGCAACGTTTATGTGTTATGGACTCCTTATCCTGCTACAATATTATATTGGGCAGGCCATGGATCCATGATATGAAAGCTATGCCATCGACCTATCATTAGTGTATCAAGATCCCTACCCCTTGGGGGGTTGTCAAGGTGGAAAGTGTTCAACAAGAAGCGAAGGAATGTTATTATTCCTCGATGAAATCCTCAACAAAGCCCAAGGCAGGATAGCAATTAAAGATGTGAGCCCAGGATATCGTGGAGGCTTCAGAGCAGGATGTTAAGAAAATTATCCTGAACCAGGATAATCCAGATATCTCGGTGCTCGTAGGAACCAATATCCCTCAGGATATTGAAGATCGGTTAACTAACTTTTTGAAATGCAGGATGTCAACATTCGCATGGAAGCATGAGGATATGACGGGTATTTCTAAGGATATTATCACTCACAAGCTTGGAATTGACAAGTCTTTCAAGCCTGTTCAACAAAAGAGAAGGAAGTTTGCTTCAGAGCGGAATGTAATTATTCAAGAAGAGGTTGAAAGATTATTGAAGTCCAAAATGATTAGGGAAGTTAAATTTCCCAAGTGGCTAGCAAATGGAGTCGTAGTTCAAAAGAAGAATGGGAAATGGAGAGTTTGTGTAGATTACACAGACTTGAACAAAGCATGTCCTAAAGACCCATTTCCTCTGCCTCATATAGACTCGATGGTGGATGCAACTGCCGGTCATGAGATGTTAACCTTCATGGATGCATCCTCAGGATTTCAGCAGATCCAAATGGAACCTTCAGACCAGGAGGATACTGCTTTCATGACACCAACATGTATTTATTGTTATACTGCTATGCCTTTTGGTTTGAAAAATACAGGTGCAACGTACCAGAGATTGGTGAACATGATGTTTAAAGACAAACTGGGGGACACCATGGAGGTGTATATTGATGGTATGGTCATAAAATCCAAAAGGGCTGAGGATCATCTTCAGGATATTGAAGGAGCATTTGATATCCTGGATCAGTATAACATGAAGCTAAATCCTGCCAAGTGCCATTTTGGAGTGGGAGCAGGAAAGTTCTTAGGATATATGGTAACTAAAAGAGGTATAGAGGCGAGCCCAGAACAGATCAAAGCTATCCTGGATATCAAGTCACCTTCCAACATGAAAGATGTACAAAGATTAACAGGACGAGTAGCAGCCCTGAACAGATTTATATCAAGGTCCTCAGAGAAATGTAAAGAATTTTACGATATCCTGAAGAAAAAAAAGAAATTCGAGTAGGGACAAAAGCATGAAGCAGCCTTGCAGGAGTTAAAGCAATATCTTTCAACTGCGCCTTTATTAATGAAACCCGAAGATGGTGAACCATGATCCCTGTATCTTGCAGTATCAGGGAATGCAGTAAGTGTTGTTTTGGTCAAGGATCATGAACGTCAGCAGTATCCTGTTTATTATGTTAGCAAAAGTTTATTAGATGCTGAAACTAGATATTCACACTTAGAAAAATTGATATTAGCCCTAGTTATGGCATCAACTAAACTTAGACATTATTTTGAAACACATAGGATTCATGTTAAAACTAATTATCATGTTAAGAATGTACTTAGAAAACCTGAAATGTCAAGTAGAATAGCTAAGTGGTCAGTAAAATTAAGTGCTTATGATCTAGTATATGAACCTAGAAATGCTATAAAGTCTCAGGCTCTAACAGACTTTGTGGCTGATTTCAGTAGTGATATTCAAAATGAGGCAGACCTAGAAGTACAACAACTAGGAGAAACCTTAGAATCCTGGACATTATACACTGATGGTGCATCAAATGTGAGAGGTGTAGGATTAGGTACACTACTAAAATCGCCACAGGGGGACATATTACCCCAGGCTATTAGATGTGAATTTCCTGCCACTAATAATGAAGCAGAATATGAAGCTTTGATTGCAGGATTAGAGTTGGCCAAAAATATGAATGTTAAAAATTTCCAAGTATATGTTGATTCCTTATTAATTACTAACCATTTCAATGGATCCTATGCAGTCAAAGGTGAAAGATTAATCGAATATCTTGAAATTGTCAAAAAATTAGCAGGATATTTCAAAGTTTTTACACTTGAACAGGTACCAAGAGAGGATAATGCTGAAGCAAATGCTTTGGAAAACATGGGATCTACAGTCAGGATACCGGAAGGAACTTAAATACCGACACTACATATCCTGTATCCTGCGATGGAACACTTCAAGCCCCAGGATAAGGAAGTGTCAAGTATCCAGGATCCTGACGATGAGTATCCTGAAAAGAATCCTGAGTCATGGACAGCTCCAATCATAAAATACCTTAAAGAAGGAGACATTCCTAAAGATGAGAATCCTAAGGATTTCAGGATGAAGGTATCTCGTTTTACTATTATAGATAGTATTTTATATAAAAAGTTTCTTGCAGGACCATACTTGAGATGCTTGGAGGATCTTGAGACCAAGGAGGTACTTAAGGATATCCATGAAGGAGACTGTGGCAACCATACTGGGGGCAGATCACTATTCTCGAAGGTGCTAAGAAAAGGATACTATTGGCCGACAATGATGAAAGATTCAACAGAATATGCTCGAAGATGTGATGCATGTCAAAGGCACGGCAACATACTACATCAGCCTGCTGAGCCATTATATCTTTTTGCTTCCCCTTGGCCATTCATGAAATGGGGAATGGACATAGTGGGGAAGTTGCCCAAGGCTCCAGGAGGAAAAGTTTTTATGCTAGCAATGACAGACTATTTTTCCAAATGGGTTGAAGCTGAGGCATTTGTCCAAGTCAAAGACCAAGAAGTAGTATCCTTCATAAAAATGAATATCCTGACTAGATTCGGGATACCAGCTGAGATAATATGTGACAATGGCTCTCAGTTCATTAGCAAGAGAACCACTGATTTCTGCAAAAGTTGGGCAATCAAGATGATCACATCCACACTGGTACATCCTCAAGCAAATGGGCAGGCAGAATCCTCGAACAAGATAATTGTCAATAATTTGAAGAAAAGACTAGGGGCTAAGAAAGGAAGATGGGCAGAAGAATTACCCTTTGTCCTATGGGCTGATATAACGACAGTAAAGAGTGCAACTGGGCAAACCCCGTTTTCCTTGGTGTTTGGAGCAGAAGCGGTGATCCCGACAGAAATGGTGATACCTACAGCAAGATCGAGCCTCCGGGATTCTGAGGCAAATCTTGAAGCTTTGTGCCAAGAATTAAATATTGTGGAAGAAACAAGAGATGCGGCAAAGCTAAGGATGGCAACGTATCAACAGAGGATATCCAGAGCATATAACAAGAATCTGAGGAATAGAAGGTTTCAAGTTGGAGATTGGGTCTTAAGAAAGGATTTTCAAAATACTACTAATCCTGCTGATGGGAAGCTTGCCCCAAAATGGGAAGGACCTTATGAAGTTGAATCAGAATCTAGGAAAGGAGCATACCGACTCAAGAACATGGAAGGAGATATGCTACCAAGATCCTGGAATGCCATACACCTCAAGCTCTATTTCAAGTGAGTTTAGAATTTGATTTCTAACTCAGGATGGTATGAATTCTATCTCTTTTAAATATGTTTGAATTTATTTATTCTTTTGAACCCAATACTAACTTAAGCATCGGAGGGGTGTTAGCCAAGCTAACACCCACCTTAGTTTAAGGTGTTTTGTAGGATATGCTTCAGGATATTACTCCAGGATATATGCTCAAGATAAACCGAAAGATTAGAGGATTGGCCCCCTCTCTCACGTTTAAGGGATCCTTATCCCTTCAAAGGTTTAAAGGTAATCACCTTTCTCTCGAATTGGGTTTAAACACCCCGCCTGGAGCGCAAGATATTCAGGGATAGTTCAAGATAGCGGGACCAGTTCATGTAAAAGTGTCAGACAATTTCGTTATTATTGGCTGTATCCTGAATCCTTAAGGTATATAAGGATTGATCACCCTCTCTCACGAAAGAGTATTTTCATACTCCCTAAGGTTTAAAGGTTTTCACCTTTCTAAGTCTTGGAGTTTATACACTCCTACCTGTAGCGCATGAAAATAAAGGTTTATCCCCAGGATATTAAGGGTTTATCCCCAAAAGAGCTAAAGTCTAAGGACAGGTTTCGAAAAAAATATGATTGTATTTACATCGAGAAATTCCTAAGTATTCAAATATGCTGAATACAAGGGACATACACCTTGATACAATTCAAAGGATGGACTTAGTTTCCTGAATGTGCACAGGGGACATCCATGTGATGGAAGATTCGAATCAACTCTCTAAGAGTCTTTGGTATGATCTCTCCTTTTTTATCTTTGAATCTGAGTAACTTAAGTTTTTGAGTTATGAGTATCCTGATCAGGATATTGTTCAGAATACTTTCCAGGATATTTTCCCAAAATGTTTCCTAGCATATTTAAGGAGAAATGCTTTTGAAATCAAACACATGCTACAAAAATACAACAATAAAGATAAGGCTGAAAAGTTAGTTAATTATTATCCACAAGAAAAAGGTTGCACTATTGGTTTCATCTCAAAACGAGACCCATCCACCAACAGTGCAAATAGTTCCAAAATATATTTACCTAAACAGTTGAAGGTTTCGTCTTGGAACCCAAGATCCCTCCACTTTCAACTGTTGATTGTTCAAAAGCATGCAGGAAATATAAATTGTTCAACTGCAGGAAAAGTAAAATGCAGGAAAAGTAAATTTTTTTGGGGATTACAGACCAACATTCAAATTTAAAAAAGTGGGCTCCAGCCTAGGCATCAATATCCATCATCGCCCACTTGAATGCCCTCACACAGCGGCATCACCACCAGCCTTCTCCGTCTTCTCAGCTTCAGCATCCTGAGCAGCATCCTCTCCAGCATCCTCACCAGCATCCTTTCCAGCGTCCTTCTTCTCTCCAGCCTTGTCCACCACCTCGGCTGCCTTAGAGGTCTCTCCAGCCCCAGCTTTGGCAGGATGTGGCACAGGATTGCCTCCAAGCTTCTTAAGCTTTGCCACCCAGGAGTCAACCGGCTAGGATGGGCACTCAAGACCTATCTCCTTGGCCTCATAAGCCATCTTAATACGAGCTTGCAACAGGGAGACAACGGCAGAATTTTTGATTCCTTCCAGGAAGGAGATCATGGCCTGTTCGTGCTCAACATGGACGGCTGCTAGCTTCACTTCGGCGTCCTAGGTGACCTTCTTCAGCTTATCCTCGTAATGCCGGGTTTGGGCTGCAGTAATAGTGCCTTGGTTAGCTATGGTGGTCTCAAGTTGTTTGATCTTGGCCTCATAGAGCTTGGCTGTACCACAGGCATTGGTATAAAGATGGAGCAAATGCTGGAGACCCTACAAGTCAAAATTCAGGTATGAATTAAAATTTACTAACCAGGATATTCCATCAAGATATAAGAGCAGGATATAGCGTCAGGATATTACCTTGTTGAGGAAAGAGGTCATAGGCTCTAAAGACTCGGTGAAGCTGAGTTCTTCATAAGAGAACCCTTCAGAACCTAGAGTGATGGTCTCAGAACCCTTTCTCTTCTTGGCGGTGGACGCATGGGTTCTTGGATTAGGCTTAGGAGCCAGGATCGGTTTGGAGCTGGTGGTGGCAGGAGTTTCTTTCTTGACATTGACAGGAGTGGGATAGCTGTCAAGTTCATCAAGGTCCAGAAGAATTGGAACTTTGCTGGAGTCTGCATGCGGGGAGTAACTTTAAAACTCTTTTTAAAAACAATATCAAATAAGAACATGTATGCAGGATATTGAGCAGGATTCTTACCAGACATGTTTGAGCTAGAGAGTTGACTTGAAGATGCTGGGTACGGATTGAAACTTCTTTCAACTTCTGGAAGAAGTCAGATGGTGTCGATTCTCTTCTGTGAGTCGGCAAGAGGAGGTGCAAGCTTTCTGAAATCAGCTGTATACAAGGAAATAAAGAAATTAGTTCAGGATATAAGACAGGATCATCCTAAAACCCTGAGTCCTACCCTTTCTCAACCACTTCACCGGATATTCCGCTCCACCAGGGATCGAATCTCTTTTTACAAAGAAAAATTTAGATTTCCATTCTTCCTCGTTCCTTGTGGCACGGAGTATTGTTGGTGCATATGTCTGTCGACTACGTCTTGTATCGAGTCTTGTAGTAGAATAGAAAGATCAGGGCACGATATACGAGAAAAATGTCAAACATGTTTGAAGAGGCCATTTCGCACGAAATGGAATATCCATTTCGTACGAAATGATCATTTCGCATGAACTGTTTCGTGCTAAATGAGATGCCTATATATATGTGCCTTGACCATTTCATTTGTAACTTTCCGATTCCAGAGCCGAAGTGCTGCTGAAGTGTCTACTCGCTGTAAAAAGCTGTTATATAAATCAAAAAGACAATTAGAGTGAATTTTAAGATGTTTCTAAGTCGATACATTAGTTTCCGCCTCTCGTATTGACAAGAACTCTTCTGAACGACTCGTTTTGGTCGTGCAAACGATCCTACAAGTGGTATCAGAGCTCAGGAGGAAGAGTTCTGACCATTTCAGCTGAAAATTCTGATTTCTACACCTTCTTTTTCAAAATTAACAAGTTTTTTACGGTTAAAATAGGCTAATGTTCATACATAACATGAGAAATACTGTTTTAACAAATCCTTGAAAGAATTGGACCTAAAATCGACTTAAAACCTAATCAATTTGACAATATTTCGGCCGATAAGATGACGTCAGCAGCATTTCGCACGGATTGAGCCTCCATTTCGTTTGAAATTAGCATTTCGCGTGAAAAAGTCTTTCCATTTCGCACGAAATCATCATTTTGCTTGAAAATTTGTTTCATTTCGCACGAAATCATCATTGCGTTTGAGATTAGACTCATTTTGCACGAAATCATCCATTTCGTGTGAAAAATTCCATTTCGTGTGAAATCATTTCGTACGAAATTGTTCAGCAGGTCATTTCGTTTGAAGAGGGTTCATTTCGTGTGAAGAGGTCCATTTCGCATCAAATCTATTTCGCGTGAAAGCCATTTCGTTTGAACAGTCTGTTTTTGTGAAATTTTAATACCGAATCATGGAAGAAGAATTTTACAACGCGTTTGGTACTCCGATTACTATTGCTCAGAACACAATGTTAGAAAATGAAACGAGCACCATGCAAAAACCGCCAAAGCTCATGAATATTGAGGAGTATAAAGGATGGGAGGAGCGATTCGAAAATTGGGTTCAAGCAAATTACTTGGATGCTTGGGAATGTGTTGAAACAAAATATGTTAGACCGGTGAAAGATGAGGAAGAGGTTATTGCTATTAAAGATCTAAGTGTTGAGGAGAAAAAGAAATACAAAGATGAAAAGATGATGACTAGTCTATTGCATCAAGCTGTTAAAGAAGATATCTTGGTTTTACTGCAACACAATGGAAGTGCATATTCAATTTGGAAAGCATTAAATCAAAGTTTGTTGGAAGTAAAGAAATGATCAAGAACAAAAATTCACTTTTGAAAAAAGAGTTTGATCTATTTCGTGGTTTAAGAACTGAAAGCACCAAGCAGATCATAGAAAGATATTGTAATCTGATAGTTAACATGAAGAGGTTGAGCATTACAAAAGATAATGAAGAATTGATTGAAAAGTTGGTTGATGCGTTGCCACATGATGTTTGGGGCACGTACCTTATGATGTTGAGAAATAAGAAAGATTTTGGCAGTTTAACACTGGGAAAATTTATTGAAAAACTTGAAGCTCAAGAGATGGAACAACGGAAGATCTCAAGAATGAAAGATTTTGATGGTGAACAAGATATTGGTTTATATTACAAAGGAAGTATCAGTGATAAGACCAACATGTCACCAAAGATCGAAACTGCATTCAATGCTAAAAGTTCTTCTGGAGGGTCATCTCAAAGATCAAACAACAAAACAGGATTTTCTTCATATCCATCAGTTGATCCAAATGTTTCAGCAACTAAGAATGGCAAGATGTTACAATGCAACATTGCATTAAACCTTGAGAATGGTGATAATTTCTCGGAAGAGGTTGCAAAAAGTCACATGTCTTTGTTGGTGACTGTGTTAGAGTCATATGGAAGTTTAGTTGCGGGAAGGATTGGAAATCCAATGTTGACAAACGAGGATTACGATCAGATTGATGCTGAGGAGATGGAATTGATGGACATAAAGTGGTGTTTGGCTAGTGTGTTGAGAAGAGCTGAGAAATTCAAGCAGATCACAGGAAGAGATGATTTCCGTGATGCAAATGTTTCTACTTTAGGTTTTGATACATCTAAAGTTACTTGTTTTCGTTGCAGGGAAAAAGGGCATTTCAAGCGAGAATGCACAAATCGCGAAGCAAGTGGAGCTCAAAATCCTTTCAACAACAATGATTATTGTCGAAAAGCGATTTATCATCAAGTTGCTCAACAGCCGTATCAACAACAAACACAAACTGCACATGCTAGGAAGGAAATTGAAGAATCAAAGAAAGCTTATGTTGTTAATCAAGATGAAGAAAGATCGTCAAAAGGTTTTAGCTGGGACAAATACATTTCAGCTGAGAGTAAAGCATGTTTGATAAATCAAGATGATGAAAGGCTACCAAAAGGTTTTAGTTGGGATGACTATGATCCTAACAAAACTTCAGATCATAAAGCTTTTGTTGCTCGAGTTGTTGAAGATAGTGATAATGATGATTATTATGCAAACAGAATGAAAGAGCACTTAAGAATGCTAGAAGAGAGTGATGACAGTGATGATGGAAAAGTTCGAGTCAAAAAGAAGAGAGTTAAAAAATAGGTTTACAGTGATGATGAAGAAGTTCGTGTGATAAAGAAAAAAGGTAAAAGAAATTCCAGCTTTCAAGGTTGAAGTAGAAGCTGATGCACAAAAGATTCATGTGAAATGTGAAACCTGTGAAACAGTGAAGAAGCAAAACAGTACTTTGATTCAGAACATGAACAGATTGAAAGAATCCTATGATGTTCTAAACAAAGCCATGAATCAATACAATCAATCAAGCAGTGAACAGGCAACAGCTATGAAGACACTTCAAGGAGCTTTCATGACAAAGCAGAAAATCGTCAATAATTACATTGAAAAATGTACTGTGCTGGAACAGAAACTGGAAACCCAGAGGATAGAAACAGAAAGGGTAAACAGGTTGTTAAAAAGTTACTCATGTACCTCTTATGTTATTGACAGGATTTATCCAACAGTTGAAGGCATGAAGGCGTTTGAAGAAGAAGATACTGAAGAGAAGAATTCTGGTAAGAAACATAGTGCCGGTTATACAAAGTGTCCGCCTCCGCTTGAAAATGGATATTCTCCACGAAATCCTAATCTGGAGAGAGTCAAAAAGGCAACAAATTTACAATGGGAATCTGAGTCTTCAGATAATTTGCCAGATAATATTGGTGTCACTTTCACTTCATCTGATACTGATCATGAGTCCGAGTTAATAAAGAAAGCGGTCGATCAGGTGTTGGATAAAGATGAAAAGGAGGAGTCAAAGTCGAAGTCGGAGTCAAACTCAGAGTCAAAGTCTGAAACGTCAAGTCAAGCAATCAAAAAGGACAAACGGGTTTATAATAAAGAATTTCTGCTATCAAAAATTAATTTGAATGATGAAACATTCAAAGTGGCTTATACTTTGAATGATTCTGACAAATTATTTTCTGATGAAGAATTTCCAATAAGAGGTGTCAAAACTGAAATGATAAAAAAGGTTTTCAAACTAACAGAAATTAACATTTCTGAAATAAAAGATGTAAATCTTACTGAAAACCCTAAAAAGTACACCTCAAGAGATAAACAAAGGTTAAACAAGAGAAAAGGTTACAGTTCTGGTTCTGGTTTTCAAAAGAAACCAAACCATAACGGTAATTTCAAAAGGAAAGGTCTTGGATTTATTCCACTAAAAAATCATAAAATGAGAAAACTTATAAACCAAAAATTGTATTTGTTTCAGGGACATCATCAGAAGAAGAAAAAGAGCAATTGTTCAGGAAACAGACAAACAAAGAATTCCTTGCGAAGAAGCAAGAGGAAACGAAGAAGGTGGTTACTCAAAAGAAATAGACGAGAACCTGTTATAACTGTGGAAAGATTGGGCATATTGCAATGAATTGCTCACAAGCAAATCAATCAAAACAGGGAGTGTCTAAACTCAAAAAGAAAGTGGTTGTTAATGAACCACCAACCGAGCAATTTAAAGTGTTCAAAAACTCAAAATGTGAGGTTGGTGAATGTTCAAAGAATGTTTTGAAAAGAAAAGTGAATCTGAACAACTATAAGTGGGTTGTTAAGACTTCTAGCAGTGATTCTGATTCGTCAAAATCAGAAGAGCTACTTTCTGGCGATGAATCTGATTCCACAAAGTTGGAGGAGCCACAAGTTGAAATAAAAGGTGAAAAATCGGTACCACCTATGGATGATGAAAATTTTCCACCATTGCGGGCTGATAATTTTAAACAAAAAGTTGGAAAAAGTTGAGATTTCAAATCAATTTTTTTCTGAAAAGAAAGATTTTGATGTTGAAAAAGCCTTTAACCCCAAAGTGAAACATATTTTTGAAAAAATGATTGACGGGAAGGTCAAAGGGGTTAAAGAATTCTATGAGAAGAAGATGAAAGGAAAGAAACCGAGTGTTGATAACTCGGAATCTCCCAAGGACTGTCAGGCTTGGGAGAATCTCTCTAACTGAAAAACCTGACTTGCCGGAGCTCCCAAGTTGGTAATCATGGAGCAGGAATCGGCATCTTTCTTGAGAAATTCACTTCGGTGATATTTCTACTTACAAGAAGTTAATCAAGGACATTAAGTTGTACTTGGATTAACTGTCTTACAAATGTTTGATTGATAGAACCTACATGTGTTAAATTTTTCAAAGTGGTTAAAAGAACAAAATGATGAAACCCCAAGTTTGTGAAGTGACACACAAAACTAATTTTCTGGAAAAACCATTTTGATTAAAACAAACTTAAGTGTTTTGAAATCATAATGGGAAAATAGTTTGTTGTCAGGGGGAGTTCTGATTGTTTATGCCAAGTGGATGGCGAATTGAAGCAATTCACAACAGTTGTCACTTTATTTGTACAGATTGTTTTCAAATTTTCCCAGAAAATCAAAATTGAAACATATTTTGATTTTAGGGGGAGTAAAAATTAAAAAAAAATTAGAAAATTTGAAAATGCCAAAAACATTAGAAAAAGCAAAAATGAGTTTTGTTGTGAAAAAGAGGAAATGATAGTAAATCAGTGGACTATTACAGCATGCTAAAGAAATGGAAAGTTAAAATGTGATAAACGGTCTCACTAAAGATGTGACGATAGGCTCAGCTAGATTAGTAGATTTGCAATAACGATACAAACTTAAATGAAAAAGCCTATTTCTAGTGGGAAACGCGGTTGAAAGCATAGTACTTAGTTTTATCCTTCGTGATTGTGTGCCTGCTCGGTAATCGCTGATTGTCGAAAGACATAAAACCGGTTAAGTCTGTGAGCTTTCACAACTTTGCTAAAAAGTCACTGTGTTTGTGCATTTCATTTTGCAAAGATTTAAACTTGTTTTATTTCTTTATTTTGTTTAAGCATTGGATATCCTCTGCGTATACGTGAGTATCGAACTGGATGTTATTGCCTAAACGTTCTGCTTTATTTTTCTTGGTGTTTCGTTTAAGCTTTGGATCACCTCTGCGTATACGGGAGTATCGAACTGGTGGTTAAAGCCTAAACAATTTTAACTTGTTTTTATTTCTTATTTTGTTTAAACATTGGACTTTCTCTGCGTATCGAAAGATCGACCTGATTGTTAATGATTAAACATTCTGCGTTATTTTTGCACATATCACAGTTGATGAAAGTTTAAAGGCATTACTTGAGTCAGTGTATTACATGATGAGGGGATATGCTGAGATCGTGGGGTCCATAAGAATTTAGTGCAAATATAAATATACCTTAACGTATCGGTAAGCATTTCGAAAGTTTTTAGATTGAGCTTAAGAGGGTAACTATAGCGTCAATCAATGTGAATCGTTTAGAACTTAAAATGTTGGAAAGCTTATCGATGCTAGTGATTTGTCTCAAAAACTGATATGATCCTCTTACACGTACTCACAAAAATATTGTTTGTAAATATTTCTTTACTGCATTTCAATATTTTTCTTACTAGTGGTTTTAGCATAATATTTTGAAAATACAAAAAGATTTTAGACAATTGATTGGAAAGCTGAGTTTCAAAATTCCGAGTGCTAAACATGATTAACAGGTTTGGGAGAGTTAGAGTTGAAATGAAAAATAATATTTTTTACAAGTGGTCATCAGAGATTAAAATTGTTATATTATTCTTGATGTAATATCTGCGAGTAATCTCTAAATTTGTCAAATGTTAAATTTGTGAAATTTATTGTGAGGTAGAGAATGTGCAGGGTTAGCCAGGTTCCAGATCCTGTTGCTTCAGTAAGCCAGGTATCGGTCCTGAATCTGTGAAAGCCAGACTACGATCCCAGAATGGTTTAAGGGGGAGTCTGCGTCATTCTGAGGAGTTTGAAGAATATATCAACATTCAAGGGGGAGATTTGATGTTGATGAACTTAAGGAATCAAGAGACCTGATCAAGAGTGGATAAAACCAGGTTGCGATTCAAGAAGAGAAAGAGAGAGAGAGAGAAAAAAAGATTGAGGATGCTTACAATGTTATATACTTTAGAAGAGCACGAAGACTGATAAAGACTGAAGACTCGACATTCTAAAGACGTGTACTGAAGACTCGTCGACATCCAAGGGGGAGTCTGTTGGTGCATATGTCTGTCGACTACGTCTTGTATCGAGTCTTGTAGTAGAATAGAAAGATCAGGGCACGATATACGAGAAAAATGTCAAACATGTTTGAAGAGGCCATTTCGCATGAAATGGAATATCCATTTCGTACGAAATGATAACTTGCCATTTCGCATGAAATGGTGAAGCCATTTCGTACGAAATGATCATTTCACATGAACTGTTTCGTGCGAAATGAGATGCCTATATATATGTGCCTTGACCTTTTCATTTGTAACTTTCCGATTCCAGAGCCGAAGTGCTGCTGAAGTGTCTACTCGCTGTAAAAAGTTGTTATATAAATCAAAAAGACAATTAGAGTGAATTTCAAGCTGTTTCTAAGTCGATGCGTTAGTTTCCGCCTCTCGTATTGACAAGAACTCTTCTGAACGACTCGTTTTGGTCGTGCAAACGATCCTACAAGTATCAGTGGATCACTGGAGGTAGAGTAAAACAAGAATCGGCAAGAGCTGTGGCATCTAAGCCGGTATGCTAAAGGGAGATCATGAACAGAAAGATCAGGAATGTGGGTGTTCTTGATTCGATCAAGAACAAGCAACACCCGCCAAAGCATTGCATCGTTTAACTGAAGCTAATTTTTGTGATGTGGAAACACTCAGTAATGAAGTCAGAAAAAAGAAATCGAAGCCATAAAGTGAATGGAAAGGCGTTGAAACACAGCCATTCATTAGAAACCATGTCCGATAGGATTTCCCGATCAAACGGCCGGAATATTGTCCCCTCCGGGAAGATGCCGGAGGTTTTGAGGGCCGACAGGTGAGCACTGTCAAAGGAACATATTTCCTTCTCCGGATCTTGGAGAATATTCTGGTGAATGAATGAAGGGGCAGAATCACCGGAGCTGGATCTCGTTTGCCTCGCCATATTTTCACCGGAATAATGTGCAGAAAAGAGGAGAAGAGAGGTGAAAATGGAGAGAGGATTTTTACCTTTTTCCTTCGTGATGGAGGTTAAATGGAGATTAGGATGAGAAGATATAGGGAAGCAATGAGTAATTTCAGACTGAGCGGTTACAAGCGGTCACATCAAGTCTTATCTATTAATTACCTTGGTTATCGTGAAAAATGTAACCATTAGCTTCAAGATCCCTAACGGTAATATTTTTGGGGACAATTGTTATGGGTGAAATTCTGAGCCCATATCCTGGATAGTATCTTGAATTATATCTTGGTTATATGATAGATGTTCACAACCAGGATGCTGATACTGTATCCTGAGGATTACTAACGAATTACGTGCAGGAGTATGAGTACAAGTTCACAACGTTCATGAAGACTTCTTCCCCTGAAGACTCGGTCCAAGTTGTTCGAAGAAGAACGTTGAAGCCGCATTACTTGGTCTTCAACTTTCATGTGGGAATATTCGTTGGCATCCCCCTATTTTAGGAGATTTAGTTTCCATTTTGTAACTATAAATATATGGATAAACCAGATCATCTAGGACATCACATTCACTACTCTCGAGCTTTCATACTTTCTCTCGTAATTTACACACTTTCTGAAAAACATTGTAACACTTAGCAACGATCTGGTCAATATCCTGCACTGTATCCTGATATTTGAAGTAATAAGAAGAACTAGGCATCTGCGATTGTCAGCTCTCGAGGTTTTGTGCCGGCGATCTAGATAGATCAAGGGCTTTCCTCGTACATCTCGTGTCACCCTTTACTTTTTAGCTCATTGTTTGATTGTTGATATAGCTCGATATCCTGAGCTATATCCTGAAAACTGTTTTTGCAAACACTATATCAGATTATTTTCAACACATTAAGTTAGCACACTACCTCAGTTAACTAATTTGATCACTAAATTGCTTAGGCAATTTTTGACCAAAACAATTGTGAGTAGTAACATTACCACCAGTCATGGATTGACAGTACCGTGGGTGGTAATTAAAGTAGAAATATAAACAAATATAATTGCGAGATCGCCCTCAACGCTGTAAAATGATAAAACTTGTTTTGATTAAATTGGGATTCACTCACCAGTATTTCCTGCTGATAAAATATTTTAAACACGTGTTTCAGGTAACTTAGTATGAAGCCTATAAAAGCCAGCTAGAGAGCACTGAAGGCTTAGAAAAGTGGCTATGAAAGTTACCTAAATAAAAAGAAGAATTGTTTTCAATAATTGGGATTTATCCCTATAAATATATTACAAATGAAAATCGGGTTTTATCCCATTTAATTATTTTAAACATGTTGGTGTTTAAGTCTGGTAAAAATATTTCCTAACTACGGTCCTGATGAAAATTTCCGCTGCCAAATTAATAAACACCGATACCATCTGACTAGCCCGCGGCTCCCGCTCCCAGGGTGGGGTCAGGGGTTGTGACACACACAGCTGGTATTTACATATCTACTTTTAATATGGTTTATTTTACTTATAATTTTGGATTTGTCTGTTACTTAAAGTATATGTTATGGAGAATGAATAACCAAACAAAGAATTTACTTTTACAGACGATACCGAAGAAGTTTGTTCGAGAACACCAACTAAATAAGTACTACAGTGTTGTATTGTCATTTGGTTATGTGAAGTTTCTGGTACAGCTGCTTGTAAGGAGAGATCCTAGAAAAGCTGATGATAACACCCATCTAATAATGTATTCGAACTGGCAGCGTATCATGGATGAAGCGGGAATGTCTATGGGCAAAGTGTTGAGGTTTGAGATGGTTAAAGAAAAAAGTGTGCCAGGAGATAAAGTACACTTTGAAGTTTGTTGATATGGTTTCTGAACATATTTTCAGGGTTTAATGGTTTATGTTTTTGTTGGTATGTTTGATGGACAAATTTCCTCTTCTAAAATTAACTGCATGTAGGATGAAGTTATGTGGTGGTGGTGTGTGAAAGTTATATATTTTCCAAAGTTTGTGGATTTAGCTTTTTATGTTTTGCATCTAAACATTACTATATGGGTATCTTGTAGTTGGTATGTGCTGCATCACGTTTTCTGGCCGCTCAAGGAAAGAGATATACGATTTAAAATTAACAAAATACTCTACAACCTCTAATTACATATAACAGTCTTTTGAACATCTGCTCCTACCAAAGGGATAGACTCAACATCCGTTTCGCTAAACTCTGCCAAAACAAAAGGTCTGTTGAAGCAAAGTCTGTTGAAGCAAACAACCTCTACTGATGAACACAAAGACTATTGAAGTAAAGGTCTACCAAAGAGAACCTCTGCTGATGAAGCCAAATGTATGATGAATCTAAGTTCTGCTATGCATCAACATATGATGCAATTCAACAGAGGATCTTTAACAAAATATCTTTAGATGATGATTAACAAATGATGAGGTCTGTTGAAGCAAAGTCTGTTCAACAGATACTAATGTAACTCAGATCCTAACAGTGCTTAGGCCCTATCAGATGTTAGGAATCTGTAACAGTGCTTAGTCTCTAACAGATGTTAATGTATCTCAGACCCTAACGGTTTTCCCACTAACCAATTGATTAAATTTACATTCATTCACTAACAATAATATACAACCCTACTACTTGTGCAATACATGAATATCAACAGTAATTTATAATAACAATAATATATAACAAAGAATTGTCAAACTTTTAATTATATACATTACATACCAAATCCATCAGTTTAGATGTTTCAATTGTAGCCATTACATACTAAACTTTTAACCACAGTAGGTTAAAACAACAGTTAACAGACATAAATAAAAACCACAAGGAGTCTTCAAAATAAGTGGTTTCTACTTATCTCTCATAAGAAATGTTTTTTTCATAAGCATCTAATTGTTAACCTTAGTTAGCTTCTTCCGGGTTCTTCTCACATTAGTGGATAGCTCACCAACCTTTACAACATCAACATCTTAGACTGTTCGCTTTCCATTCGGACTTGGAACAAAATCCTTTTCGATTTCAACGGCTGAAGAGTCGGCCGTAACAGAGACAACATCCTTGCAACAGATCACAAAACAACTATTGATCTCATTTAATAAAATAATGAACTCTAAAAACATATTAAACGTACTTTCAAAAATAAATACTCACCTTTGAAATTCATTCAGCAGACACCTGGGAACATTCTGAAAGCTTAACATCTTTGACTATAGCTACTTCTTGAGTAACCTAAAGGATCGTATATATGATTATATAAAAAAGTGCAGAATCCAGTTTTTGAACATCAAAACAAAAATAAATAGATTGAAAAAGTAATTTTATATACTACCTCATCAACATTTTCATCACCATTATCGTATCCACCAACCAGCTCAGCAATTATTACTGGATCATCACACGTTTTTTTCACAATATAAACAGGATAGTCATTTTTAAGATTGAATTCTGAAACATCAATCTTAAAAGCGACCTTCTTATCAACCAATCGATATATCTCATGCGGGAAAGATTCAGTATCATTCGCCTTCACCTTCCTTTCTCTTATATCACTCGCCGCTAATCCAAGAATCTTCTGAACATCTCTATCAAACATAACAAAAGAAACACTACCACTCTCATCTTGCACCCGGACTTGCACCTTGAACCTGAAATATATATAAATGCCTAAATAAGCTCCCAAATTATATTGAAATATCAGTCTTAAACTGTTATTTATATAAATAAAATGTTAAATGATCATCATTGCGTACTTTATGGTGATGGATGTACATTCACTACGACATTTGGGAAAAATCAAAGAAGTCGCAAGCATTTGAAGAATATCATTCGAAAAATTTTCAACATTCTGTAAGTATTCACTTTTAGCTATGACCTTTTTGAAACACTTACGACAGGCAGGATAAAACCAACCATACTCTTCTTGCACAATCTTAATTGTCGCAACGACAACACAAGACATATCCTGTAAAAACAATATATACACTTGTAATCTATAGTTTGACAAACATGTAGGTGATAAACCAAACAAATAACCAAACTATATAAAAACCTGTGAAACCTTTTCTATCTCACTAATCTCATCAACATGTTTCTTCACACCATCTGTTACAAATTTTTATGCAATGGAAAAACAATCTGAGACGAAAGTATTGTTTGAGAAGTAGAACCACACCATTGTCCTTGTTTCAGTATAAGACTATTTGATACCACAAATGATTAGAATTAGTATACATATAACATGAAACAAAGTATTTGACTTCAAAAATATATACAATGCAAATTATGTTGACAAATTACCTCCTCCTTAGCTGATTAACTTCATGGATTTCTTCATTTAGAAACAGTTGCGTTGCAAACTTATGACTTTGAACTGTAAATTGATCTACATGCAAAAATATATAAATATTTAGTCAACTTGTTATTATATTGCCAGAAATAAAGAATATAGTTATGATTTGCAGAAAGTAACAAAAATTACCTCTCCATTCCTTATACTTTCCATGCTGTATAACAGTCATCACATGCTCATGAGCTGGAGTTTTAGAGATGAACTTGTTAAAGTGCAGAGCATAATCATTCCACATGGTACATCGCAACACCGTACCCCTACATGAAAACAATATTCGTATGACCATAAACTAAACACTAATTTATGACCATTTTTTTTACAATCTATAAAATCAAAACTAAGTTGAATGAATAACAACATAAAATCAAAGGAAATTTATGACCATTTATTAAAGTAGTGAATGAGCCACAAATTAACTACCATATTCACTTGAAGAATAAATTGTTGATCTCATTTATTACCATCACATTAGATACAAACACTATTGATCTCATTTATTACCATTACAATGATTCCACATTAAATACCAATATTCTTGATCTCATTTATTTACATCATTCCACATTAAATACAAACAATGATTTGTACATGACTGAACATGTAAACGACCACTTACTCCAAGTCTTGAATATCGAAATTCATCCTCTTAGTTTCTTTTGGAGGTCGGCCAAAGAATTCAAGATCTCCACACCAAACCACAGATCTAGCAACATCTATATGATCACATTATACAACAGGGTAAATAAAAATTTCTAATTTTATACAGAAAAGACATGATTACAAAAATATACACTACCAACACTCAAAGATTTTACTGTCTATCCTTGAAGAATATCTTGATAAGCTCTGAAGTTGAAACCATACTCAACACCTTGCCAATCTCTCACAGGTGTAACAGTTGTGCATCGATAAAAGTTGATTTTATATTCATGTGCTACAACTTTATATAAATCTTTATTTTCACCCACACCAAATTTCGACAGAATAACAACAACATCATCTTGAAGTTGTCCATCAAAAACAGGTATCAAATGACTTTTAATGCCTCCTTGAATCTTAGCACCCTGAGCAACATTTAAACAAAGTATTTCTTAGCATACAAACCTACAGTCTCAGATACAATGGAAAAACACAAATACAAATTACCTTTTCATCAATGAAGATGAGATCCATTTTATAACCTTGATTCCATTTTCGGATGATCCTCGCTTTCATGTGCCACATATCTTTCCCAGGATTCAAATTGTTAACAAAACTAAGATTGTTACTCTCAATTGATGTTGACATGCTTCTAATTCGAAATTCGAAATGAATTCAATTTTCAAAATCCAAAATCAGAGAAGTCGGGAGTGTGATCAAATATGAGGAGGGAAATGAGAAGAAAAACCTTATATAAGAATATGATTGACAAGAGTGAGTGAGTGACATGCATTAATTGCAAATTACATATTCCCATGCATTTTGAATTTGAAATTGCCGGCAATTGACCTCTGCTGATATAATGGCATTGTATCAACCTTCAACCGCTATTAAAGTACAGATGGATATGGGCAGTGGTTTTCTTGGCAGAGGTTCAAATGTATTTTAATGTGATTTTATAGGTTAAGACTTATGATGCAATAATAACATAAGAAAGAAATTGTTAGACAACCTCTATGGCTGGCTGCCACATCAGCTTTTCTTATGTCATCGTGTTTTCTCCCGTTAGAAAGTATAGATAAGATGTAACTTTAAACTTGAGGGACGAAAACTGAAACCGGGCATATTTCATAATTGGCTGGTGATTGTTTGATCGTTGATTCATTTCTGCAAGGTTTATCCAATCTTAATTGAATATGTTCACTTTCAAAGGAGTAGCTTGCTCTAACGTGGACTATACTCGTTCGCATCCTTACATCCTTAACGATCAAGTTACAATCTTGAACATATTCTTCTGTAACTGAAAGCATTCTTGAATCCTGAACAATGGTTGTGATTCAAGTTCAACTTCAGCCACACTTATCGAAATTCAATGGCTATTCTAAACACCCTTTTGTTTACAATATCCAAAAACCTAAGAAACTGTATTTGCAGCCCAAAGCAATGTCTTCACGCACTCAGGTAACCATTTCTTCAAGAATATTTTTTGTGCACACCAAGTGTTTGATATTAATTCTAGCTGACCAAAGTGTTTTTTTTTTTCTCTTTTTTTAAATGTTTTGGTGATTTGTAGAGGATAATGGAGAGCATTTCAGTAGGCGGGGAAGTCGGTGGTGCAGGCGGAGCGTACTCGTATGAAGCTTTGAAGAGATTGGATAATTTGTGGTCTAGCATTTGTTCTGCTCAAACAGGTCAATTTCAAATTTCAAATTTTGGATATCATCAATGTTTTTATACAATTTAGTCAGGTGGAACAATGTAATGATTTAATATGTATTAGAAATTGCAGTAGTTCAAGAACCTAGACAAGTTGTCACCAATACCCCTGGTTTGTTTAGTCAATCTGATATAGCAAACAAAGAAGTGGACAAATTCGATGTGTTGGTCTGCGGGGGTACTTTAGGGATCTTTGTTGCCACCGCGTTAAGTTTGAAAGGCCTGCGAGTAGGAGTCGTGGAAAGGAACTTACTAAAAGGGGTATATACGTAGTTACTAGTTACGTACGGGTGTGCAATATTTCTATATAGCATGTAGTTTCTTTGTGTGACTGGTAGCTATGTGAATCGATATTTTGACATTTTGGTTCGTTTAATACCAGAGAGAACAAGAGTGGAATATATCAAGGAAAGAGCTCCTGGAACTTGTTGAAGTTGGTGTCTTGACGGAAGATGACATTGAGCAGGCCACAACTTCAGTGTTTAATCCGGTAACAAAATGCGTCTTCTAGTTAACCTTAAACAAAAGTTTAAATGATGATTGGTTTGTATTACTTAACTTAAAATGTCATTAATTTCAAATTTGCAGAACAGATGTGGGTTTGAGAGTAAAGGAGAGATATGGGTTTCAAACATTCTTAACCTTGGTGTTTCGTAAGATCTCCTATCCGTTATTTAATATTTTCATTCTAGATCTACTTACCTTAAGATTTTTTTTGGAGTGAATTACGGTTTTTGTCCCTGTGGTTTGTTGTAAATAACCATTATAGTCCATTAGTTTAAAAATTGCCAAAACAGTACCAGTACTTTCACTTTTGTAACAATTACAGTCCACCTCATTTAGCACCATCCATTTAACCCGTTAGTCAAACCACGTGCTTGGCACGTCCAAGGGCATTTTCGTTCGGTCCTTTTTGAAAGAAAGTTAATTACATTTTTCTTCCCCTTGGTTTGTTGAAAATAATCATTACAGTCCATTATTTTAAAATTGCTAAAACAATACCTATACTCTCACTTTTGTTACAATTACAGTCCACCTCACTTAACACCATCCATTTGACCCGTTAGTCAGACCACATCCTTGGCGAGGGCATTTTCGTCCATTCCTTTAAAAAGACCCCTTTGAATATAAAAATTCCAACCCTCTTTATGCTTAAAACCCTATTCACCAATCCACAGGTCAACACATCCATTTGGCACGTACTGTTTTCGCAATTTTTAAACTAATGGACTGTTATGGTTATTTTCAACAAATCAAAGAGACGAAAAATATAATTAACTTTTCTTTTATTTATTTATTTGTAGGCCTGCAAAACTTATAGATATTGTTAGGGAAAGATTCACTTCACTTGGTGGAGTAATCTTTGAAGGTTGCAGTGTGTCTAGCATAAATGTTTATCAGGATATTGCGGTAAGATCTCTAAAGCTAATATAGTTTTGTTAGTTGATTCCAATGGAACAAAACATGTACGTATAAAAATCGGTTTTGAAGGTATTGCAACTAATGGAGGGGAAGATTCTGTCAGCTTGTCTCATAATCGATGCTATGGGCAACTTTTCACCTGTGCTAAAACAGGTTATAACATAAACATTCTCTAGCTTATAATAATAAGAAAGTAGTCTGATCATGAATTGTTAAATCATAATCAATCTTTAACAGATTAGAGGAAACAGAAAGCCTGATGGAGTATGCCTAGTGGTCGGTTCTTGTTGTCGTGGTTTCAAGGAAAATTTTAAAAGCGATGTGATATTTAGTAGTGCTGAGGTGAAGCCGGTTGGAAACTCAGAAGCGCAATACTTTTGGGAGGTATTATCTATTTATCTTAATATCTTGTTTAAAAATGCCATTGATGATATGATTTTAGTATCTAAAAGTCTTTTATTTTTTGGTAAATAAAAAGGCATTCCCTGCTGGTTCTGGACCGTTGGATCGTACTACTTATATGTTTACTTACGTTGATCCACAACCTAATAGCCCAAAATTGGAAGAGTTGCTAGAAGATTACTGGGATCTGATGCCTAAGTATCAGGTGATCTACAAATTTATTCTTAGTCTGTTTGGATGTTTTAGACGTCCTTTGTATGACATATTTTCATATCAATATACTGAGGGCAAGATTTTGTATTTCATTCAGGAAGTATCTTTGGATGATTTAGAGATTTTGAGAGTTATTTATGGCATTTTCCCTACCTTTCGTGACAGGTGAAAAATGCTTGTTGATAATAGTTGATGTTATTGTTGATTTAGAATTGAGAAAAATGCCAGTATAGTCCCCGTAGTTTTCCCAAATTTCACCTTTAGTCCCGAACTTTCTAAAACTACACGTACGTTCCCTATGGTTTGCTTGGTTGTTACTCGGATAATCCCCTGACTGGATGGTCGTTAGTTTGTCCAATTAGGTCTATGTCAAATGACTAAATTACCCTTAATGATAAAGACAAAAATTAAAAAAGAAAAGATAAACACATATAAGTAGTACGATGAAGTCAAAAGAGATGGTGGGTCCCATTAGTTTATGTGTTTATCTTTTCTTTTCTTTTTTTAATTTTGCCTTTATCATTAAGGGCAATTTAGCCATTTCACATAGACTTAACTGGACAAACTAACGGCCATCCAGTCAGAGGACTATCCGAGTAACAACTGAGCAAACCATAGGGAACATACGTGTAATTTTAAAAAGTCGGGGACTAAAAGTGAAATTTGGGCAAACCACAGGGACTATCCAGGCATTTTTCTCTTTAGAATTTTAGATCTTCATATCCATCTTTGATGGCATTCAGGCATATAAATCATTAAAAAACTGACTCGTTTTTCTCATTTGGGAGTGAATCTGCAGTCCATTGCCAGCGGCTTTCAATCGCATTCTACAGGTGTAATGCTCAAATCTTTTAAAGATTCTCTACTTCACATTTAAATCGCATTTATAAATTCCCATTGTAACATTATTAATAATTGATTAATTATTATTGAATGCAGTTTGGTGATGCTAGTGGCATACAGTCTCCGGTTTCCTTTGGTGGTTTCGGGAGTTTGACCAGGCATCTCGGAAGACTATCAAATGGTGATTAAAATATGGAAATAGTTCAAGTCAACTAAAAAGTCAAAATGTTATTTTTTTCATGCTCGGGGATTCATCTTATTTGTATAAAATTTCAGGAATACATGAAGCAATCAGTGGAAATCTCCTGGACGCTGATAATCTGTCATTGTTAAATCCATACATGGTCAGCATCTACTCCTAACTCAATTATATATTTATATTAATGCTAGTATTTTGTTTTAATGAAATTTATTTTCAGCCAAATTTAAGTGCTTCTTGGTTATTCCAAAGAGCCATGTCTGCAAGAAAACAGGCTGGCGTCCCACCAGATTTCATCAACGACCTTCTCTACGCCAATTTCCAGAGCATGCAGGCATATTTTTTGTATTTTTTTTTTTAATTTTATGTACTTATAATCATGATTAATCGTTTACAGTATTTCAACAGAGGCTAGGGGATCCAGTGCTAAGACCATTTCTTCAGGTATCTTATTAGGTCTTGCTCTCATTTGAAACCCGACTCTGGCTCTGACTTTGAACACTGTATAACGGTTACAGGACGTCATACAATTTGGTCCTCTTGTGAAGACACTAGGCCTAGTTATGTTAACAAAACCTCAAATTCTTCCTTCTATATTTAAGCAGGTAAATAACAGACTAAAGTAGTTACATTTACCGAAGATCTTAAAGATTTAATTAAAGTTTGGTTTAACAGGTTGGGTTCCCAGTGTTGATTGACTGGCTAGGACATTTTTCACTGTTGGGTTCTTATACATTTCTTTCCATATATATTGACCCATTAATAAGGTATTATCTTTTATGACGATTAAAATGTTATACCGTAAGTTTTTTATAGATTGTAAAGCGATCAAATTTACGTTTTCTTATCGTTCTGTTAGGCCTCTGATTGATACTTTTTCGACGGAGGAGAAGTACAAATGGAAAAGGCAACTTGAGGCGTGGAAATATGGAGCTGGTTTAGACTACAAGTTTAACCATGAAGACATAACCAAGAGATAAGTGTAAAAATGTGTATTTATAAACAAGATTGACTAAATTATTTAATCATTTGACCTTTTTATAACAATGATCATAGAGTTATTATATATACCGTATTACCGTCATAATACTATGGTATGGATTTGTAGTAAAACTGTTTGGTTTATAGTTGGATTCAGGTATCAAAATTATAAACTAGGTTCATTATGGTGTTCTTCATCAAAGTTTCATCCAGAACTTGAACATAAATGCAACAAGATTTTAAATCTGATGTTTGGATTGTTGAGTTTGATAACATAGAACATAGGGATTATTTAATTAGCCTTATTTACACATAATTTCAACTTATACAGGCCTTAAATCAAAGTTGAAAATTATAGGTAGTGTTGGTGTTTAGAGATCTAAAATAAATGGTTAGGTATATATAATACAACCTGAGTCTACTCAAGGCCGGTTTTGGGCCTGTGCGAAAGGTGCCGACGCACAGAGCCCAAAACATCTAGGGGCCCAAAGTTGTTTAAAAACAAGTATTATAAAACATATATATAGAATTTTTGTAGTTTAAAATAAACAAAGTCAAATTTAGCTCAGTGGATACGGAAATAGCTTGAGAGTTGGCAATTCTAGGTTCGAATCCTGCTTCTTTTATTTTGACAACTTCATATTCTGTTTTTGTTTGGGGCTTTAGGCCTCAAGGGGCTAATTTCAGCCTTCTCCACTTACACCAATTGGAGCAACTTTTGCTAGCTTATTTTTTAGTTTAATTTTTTATGCTAATTTTTTAGTTTAATTTTTTATATTAACATCTAAATTTGGGTGTCCATAAATTTGCAAGTTCTTTTATTTTTCTTCTCATTTAACTATTTACATAATAAACTTTACATGTTTTCTTGTTTAAATATTTAGGTTTTTTATTTCGCATATAACCATTTACCAAATAAACTTAGAAGAACTCAATATTTAGTTCTATTAATTTTATTTGTATAAAAATGTTCGTATTTTCAAACTAATTTGGATATGTTTACACATATTACACTTGTTTTTACTACACTACTTTTGTTTTGTTTATTTTTCTTTAACAATTATCGTCGTATTGTGATTTTTTTGATATATGATTGATGAGTTTATATAATAAGGAGAGGGCCCAATTTTTTTTGTCTCGCACGAGGCCCAAAAGTTTTTTATCATTTTCGGGGACTGCCCTGAGTCTACTATCATTGTCAGGGCCGGCCCTGAGAATTCATGTACCATGTTCGAGCTCGAAAAAGCGTACCCTTAGGCCTTAACGAAATTGGGTATTGGGCTCACTAAAGGTTTAAACCTAATGCCAATGGGCTAATAACTAATCTAAACCATAAAAATCGTTTTGTAAGTGGGCCTATGTTGGTGTTTGTATAGGTATACCCTATTAATTAATTTATTTTTACATATACATATCGAAGTTTTTTTTAAAAATAATGTGCCCTTCGAAATATCGGGTCCTGGCCGGTGGTCCTCCTCGCCCACCTTCAGGGCCGGCCATGATCATTGCATTTGCCCAATCAAAAATTCGAAACCTAAAGGGTTGCATCTGACCCTTTTGAATGACCGGCCCATTAGACCGTGTGAAATGGTCTCACGCCCACGCATATGTGGACATTTTTGGTGCGTGATGGGTGCGGTACACCGCTCCATCCCAAGGCGCCTTTAGGAGTTTAGGGCGTGTGGGAAGTAACGATGGAGAGCTCTGCAACTCACAAACCAAATTCTCTACTACCCAATGATCGCATGCCAACTCATTGGTTTTTTCAATTGTTTCTAATTTATTTTGTTTAAACAATATTTTAATTGGTGATTGATAGTGAAACCATTACACACAAAAGTGAAGAAAAGGTGAGTGAGAGCTCATGTTTACGTGTCAGTGATGTACAAGTATCGTTTTGATGTGACAATAAAAAAATGAAAACATTACACGTAGCCTTAAACAATTGGCCGTTCGTCAAGACTGAATCGTCGTTACTCTTGGACTGGACGTATGCAATCAGCTTGGGTTAAACACTTTAAGAACAGTTTTTGGACACTAATTTTTTTTTTTTTTTTTTTTGTAAATTGGCCAACCGACCCCTATCGATCCCCAAACCGAATTACCGCCTCGCAAGTCTAAACACATACGATACCTTCTTGAACCGATGCCTTAGAAATTCAAACAAAGATGACGCTTTTAGCCGACCAATGTGAATCTTATCGTATTGAACCATGAATTATATTTGACACTTACCGTTATAATATAAAGACGACTCTCAAACAGGCTATGATAATATAAAGTATATTTGAACCATGAATTTATAAACGTCAGTACGTCACATTGTGTCCATCTCTCACAGTCGCCACATATGCGTTTAAGAGTGCTTGACACCAATAGAGCCTCACGCAGTCGTGACGTGACACATTGCTTCATCAAATGATATTGTGATTTTGTATAGATTGTGGATTCTTTCACTTGAATTGTTTGTCCTTTTTAGGTGCTGTTTTGTTCGTTGGTTGGTTTTTTAGGACACAATCTTATAACTTTTCAAGCAGTGTTTTATTATTCCATTTCTGGCGTGCCAGCTTTAATCTAAGTACTGTCGGGGTCGAAGGTGGTTATGTTTTGAGTCTTCTGTTAGGTTTTGATGTGTTTGGTGTTTAACATCCTACTGGGAATTTAATTTATTTGTCGTTTAAAACTATGTAAATGTTTAAATAGTTATTTTATATTAAAGGTTGAAATGCTCGCATGCATAATCATTTACAACAGCACGCACACGCCTAAGGTCAAGTTAAAGTGGAGCTAGCTATGTGTTACTATGTATGGGCACTACATAGGGCCGTTCAAACCGCTCGGCGCTCGTCGCTCGCTCGACGCTCGTTCGAAAATTGCTCGGAAAATGCTCGTTCGATTTGACGCTCGGTTGTAAACGAGCCGCTCTGCTCGGTTCGGTTTGTAAACGAGCCAAGCATGAGCAAAGGTCCGCTCGGCTCGGTTCGGCTCGAATTATTATTTTTAGTTAGTATATATATACATATACACATACATATATAAACATGTATATACACAAATATAATTATACATATACACACACACCTATATTTATACACACTTACATATATACTTAAATATAAATTAAATTTATAGTTTTATATATACTACTCTATTAGATTTTGGTCAACTACACACAAATTTAGAACTATATCTATACGTACTAACCCGATCACGCCAATAAAAAATTAATATATCAAATCTAAAAGTTAAACCCTAAACAGATAAACGACAATCTGTTCATCGCCTCAATGTTTCATGTCGTTACCGTAAGTCAATCGTCTCTTGCTTTCAACATCATTGTTCTTGCAACATGATCATCGCCTCATCAGCCACAACATTGTTATTCATAAGAAAAATATTCTGCCATGAAATGTGTTTGTTTATTAAGAAATAAAAACTTGAGACCATACATTGTCACTATCTCTCTCAGCAAATTTAAATCGGGTGACACGGTTGTTTAAATCGCTCGAACTTCGCTCGCCGCTCGCTCGAACTTCGCTCGCCGCTCGCTCGAAATATTTATTGCTCGGAAAATGCTCGCTTGATTTGTGGCTCGGTTTTAAATGAGTCGCTCCGCTCGGTTCGATTTGTAAACGAGCAAAGGTCCGCTCGGTTCGGCTCGGCTCGTGAACAGCCCTAGCACTACAACTCCACTTAAATGTTATGGACTATGGAGGATTTCTTTAATAGTAAAAACTTAAATAACGCATTATAGTCTCATGACATTTTAGGGGTGTGATAAGATTTTTCATATTTATTGGGTTTCCTCCCGAATTGATGTACATGCATTATTATCTACTGGAGATGAATATGATCGGGTGGTTCTGCTGGTTGTACGATGATACTGGTGTATTGTCATTATTGTCTATTGTCTACTGGAGATGGATAGATCGGGTGATTTTGCTGGTGACAAGATAATACTCCAGTGGTCCGTCAGTGATCCAGTTTGCTGTTAAAAAACTTAAATAATAAAAACTTGAGTAAACTGCCATTTTGGTCCTTGTGGTTTGGGCACTTTTGTCATTTTAGTCCAAATCTCAAACTTTTTAAATCTGAGTCCCTGTGGTTTCGTTTTTGTTGCCATTTTGGTCCAAAACTAAAAAAAAAAACCTTTTTTGACTGTTGCAACCTGCCTATTTTGTCTTTTAGTTCAAAAGCATTTTGGTCATTTTAATTTTATTATAACATATTAATATCTAAAACACATCATCTTCTTCAAAGTTCAGACCCAAACCCTCCCAAACCACAAACCCTCGTCACCGACGTCATCATCTTCATCATCGCCACTACCACCACCACCACCGGCCACCCAACCATGTCAAACAGTCGCCGTCACCACCTTCACCAAACCCAAAGCAAACCCAAACCCAAACCCGAGCCACACCATAACCACCTCCACTGCCGTCGTCAACCACCCCCTTACATCATCATCATAATCACCGTCCATCATCATCAACAACATCTCGTTGCTATAACCTGCCGGAAATAACGTCGATCTTTACAGATCTGAAAAGAAAGAAGGATAGAGAAGAGACACGGTCGCTTACCGGAGCTTGTCGTTGGTCGTCGGGTCAACCACGCACCATCGTGCCTCAGCCGCTGTGTCGCCGGGGTTCCACCGGAACCATCGTGCACCAGAATCTGACGCAAAACCCCCCACACCCCAGCCGTCGGTTGTCGCAGGAGGGGCAGCTTTGCCGTCCGTCCACCACCGCTGTCACCTGCGGTGCTTCTCGCACCTTTTCCGCCTTGAGCCATCACCCAAGCCCCACAATGACCCCTGTCACAAGTCTTGCCATTTGGTTTTGAAGTTGTGTAAAACAGAGGCTTGAATGAGGTTATAGGTTGAGCCATTTAATTGTAATCATCGTCGGAGATCTGTCTCGATTGCATCTGTCGTCGTAGGTGGTGGCCAGTCGTTCAATCGGGCCAAAATAGATAGGTGTGGGTGATCGGTGAGATGAGGGATTTGGGGTGTGTGCTTTCCGGTGAACAGGATGGTGGTTGAGTGGGTGCGTGCTTGACTGAAGAGGCTCGCCGGAGTAGCTCAGGTTGCCGGAGCCGGAGGAGAGACAGGTCTGAGCTGTAGATAGAGTGAGAGAGAAGAGAGAGAGAGAGACAGGTTTTTTTTTGTGATGGTGGTGATGATCTGTAGAGAGAGAGAGAGAGAAGGGATTTATAAAGTATAAGGTGGTTGGGGCAGGCAAAATGACCATAATGCCCTTCAGAAAAGGACAAAATAGTTTTTTTTTTAAATCTGACCTGATTTGAGTTTTGGACTAAAATGGCAACAAAAACGAAACCACAGGGACCCAGATTTAAAAAGTTTGAGATTTGGACAAAAATGGTAAAAGTGCCCAAACCACAGGGATTAAAATGGCAGTTTACTCTAAAAACTTATAAAAAATTTAAATGATTAATATATATATATATAGGGTAAGGTTCATGCGAGAACCACCCTTATTGCGAGAACCGCGAGAACCAATGTGAACACAAAATAAAATCTAAAAAAAAAAATCAAAAAAGCACTCAAATTTTTTTTAATATATCTTTTTTAAAAAATCGCTATATTTCGTTACCATAAAAAACTTTTTTTTTTCGAGTAACAGATATCGCATACATGTGCATATGTATCATTACTTCGACAAATTCGATAATACGTTATCAGGAATAGACAATTGCACTTTAATTTACAATACTATTCGTAATACACTACTTTTTACATTACCAATATTCAAAATGCACATGTGCATCATTAGGTATAACTATGATATAATGTGTTTTGGTACAAAAAGTTTGTGATTTTGAATGGAGAAGTAGGCCCATATACATGTTTTTTGGTTAGTTATATCTAGTGGTTGATGGTTTGGTTATAGTTGTCAATTTATGATGTAATATGTTGATTGGATGGTATAAATGGTGTTTACATACATGTAATAAAGTGAAAATATTGGTAATGGTATTGTATTATGGATGGTAGGAGGTAATGGTATTGTATTATGGATAGTAGGAGGTAATGGTAGTGTATTATGGATGGTATGATAGATGAAAAGGAAAGTGTATTCAAAGTAGTGTACCAAAAAACCTTATTTCATGTTGATACATATAGATGCACATGTGCATTTCTAATATTGGTAATGTAAAAAGTAGTGTATTACATATGGTAGTGTAAATGAAAGTGCAATTGTCTAATATTTGTAATGAATTACGGAATTTGTCAAAGAAATGACAAAAATGCACATGTGCATGTTTGTGTATTATGGATGGAATGATAGATGAAAGAGAAAGTAGTGTACCAATACACCTTATTTCATGTTGATACATATAGATGCACATGTGCATTTCTAATATTGTTAACGTAAAAAGTAGTATATTACACGTGTAGTGTAAATGAAAGTGCAATTGTCTAATATTTGTAATGAATTACGGAATTTGTCAAAGAAATGATACAAATGCACATGTGCATAGATAACTGTGACTCGGTTTTTTTTTAATGTAAACGAAATATAGCAATATTTACAAAAAAAAAAATAGTAAAAAAAATTTGGTGTTTTTTAGATTTTTTTTATGTATTACTGTTTGTGTTCACACTGGTTCTCGCAATAAAGGGTGGTTCCTAACGGATCATTCTCCTATATACATACATATATATATATGTGTATATATATGTATATATAGATATATATGTATAGGGGGCGCTAAAATGAAAACCACCTCCAGTTGCGAGAACCACTCTCGACCAATCAGATAATGACAACCAAAGTGGTAATATATTTATTTAATCAAAACCATCAAATCATTTATCTCTCCTCATTAAAGTCTCTTTTTAAAGTCTTTTAAATTTCTCTCTCTTCATATTTCTCTCTCATCTTTTTGTTATTTTGTAAAAATAGTTTTTGTTAAAAAAATTTTTTTAAGTTTATGTAAAAAAAAGTTTAAAACCATAAAAAAAACTTTCGTAAAAAATGTAAAAAAGTTTAAAAACGTGTGTAAAAAAAAGGTTGAAACCGTAAAAAAGCTTTCGTATAAAATTTTGTCTTTTGTAAAAAAAGTTTTTATGAAAAAAAAAAATTTGTAAAATTTTTTGGTAAAAATGTTTTTGTAAAAAAAAGTTTTAAACCATAAAAAACGTTTTCGAAAAAAAAAAGCAAAAAAATTTAAAAAACGTGCGTGAAAAAAAAAGTTTTTGTAAGAAAAGGTTAAAACCGTAAAAAAAATTTCGTATAAATTTTTGTTCTTTGTTAAAAAGTTTTTGTAAAAAAAATTATAAAAAAGTTTTTTTTTGTAAAAAAAGTTTTTTTTAAAGAAAGTTTAAAACCGTAAAAAAAGTTTTCGTAAAAAAAGTTTAAAACCGTAAAAAAGTTTAAAAACGTGTGTGTAAAAAAACGATGCGTAAATAGGGGGCGAAAAAACGGGGTGTAAAAAACGGCGCGTAAAAAAAACAGCACGTAAAAAACGGGGTGTAAAAAACGGCTCGTAAAAAACGGGGGGTAAAAAACGGCTCGTAAAAACGTTTTTTGTAAAAAAAAAAAATCCTGAAAAAATTGTTTTTTGTAAAAAAATCAGATTTTAAAATGTTTTTTAAATAAAAAAACTGATTTTAATAAAAACAATTAATTTAATAAGACAAAAAAGTAATAAAAAACAATATATACAATAAGACAAAACAATCAAATTTACTAAACTGCCATTTTGAAATTAAAATATTAAAACATAATAATTCAAAAAGAATTTAATATTGTTTTTATAAATTTTAATCTCATTCATCCATCTTCAAAGATCAATGGTTGGAAAGTGATTCTCGTGGTTCTATTAACTGGGGGTGGTTTTCATTTTAGCGGCCCTCTATATATATACACTTTTCATCCTTTATGTTTGTAGCGAGTTGCAATAGATAGCCTTTAAC
Organism: Helianthus tuberosus; assembly: GCA_030545235.1. Lineage (NCBI taxonomy): Eukaryota > Viridiplantae > Streptophyta > Magnoliopsida > Asterales > Asteraceae > Helianthus > Helianthus tuberosus. The sequence continues at coordinate 50,279,941 of CM060410.1, read as the reverse complement.
TTCAATAATTACAGTCACAATCATTTATTTGGAAACTCATTACATATTTCGTCATTTAGCAATAACCAGGTTAAAAATTTAAGTTAAGTCTATTCACTTAAGGGTATTTTGGTCATTTCATGCTTTTATTTAAAATGTATCTAAAGTAAAACAACCACCACCACCGCCAGTTACTATCACCACCCCGCCGTCAACCACCACCATCTGTAAAACAACCACCACCACTGCCCCACCGTTAACCACCACCAACCATCACCACGACTCCCTTCCCTTTTACCGGCTAAAACACTTAATCTCTAAGTCTTCTAGAATCTGCACATCTTTCCATTTTGAACAATTATTAAACGAAATTGTGGAGGTGCAAAAGTAAAAAAATTACTGGTTCTCATGCCCAATTCAAAATTCACGTTTGTTCATTCAGAAGAAATCAAGATTTAAGTTATCGAATAGAAAGGTAAATAATAATTCAGATAAAATAAGGAAGTGAATCAGCAGATAGAAGAAGAGGGGCTTACTGTTAAAACAGAGGGCGATTATACCAGGTATTTCATTTCATTATATTTTATATTTATTTGTCGAGTAGAAAACAACCGGAAAAAATGAGAGCTGCGTCGGACGACAACTATGGAGTCTTCATCATTGGCGGCGGCGGCTGAGTGGGAACTGACAGTAAGCCAGAAAGAGCAGTGAGCACTTGAAAGTCAAGTATTTCACATATATCAGTTACTGTATAATATTCCTCCCAATTCACAAGCAGCTATGCAACCCCACTCAAAACCCTAACACTCTTTGCATTTGACAACCACTCTCAGATCACTACCACCGGCGACCAGTGGCAGTAGGTGACGGTGGCGACGGCGGCTGGTGGTAGCAGGAGGTGATGGCGGCGACGGTAGTTATAACACAGACAAGCTTCAGATCTGGTGGTGGGTTATTGGTGACAGGATCAGATCTAGTGATGGTGGTGGGTTTGATGGTTGTGGCTGCTGTTTGCTTAGAGAGAGAGAGAGTTCAAAGTGTGTGTGAGAGAGAGTGTGAAAGAGAAAAGAGTATTTATATTTGATTTTATTTTCTTTTATTTATACTATAAATAATTAAGTAGAAAGACTAAATTACCCTTAAGTGAATAAATTTAACTGAAAATTTTAACCTTCTTAGTGCTAAAGGATGAAAGATGTACTGAGTTTTCCAAATAAAGGATTGTGACTGTAATTATTGAAGTTAAATGTTATCCAATGCAATCCGATACAAACATAAATGACGAAAAGTGTAATTTAACCTTTATATTATATAAAAATTTAAATGGTACAACCAAAACACATAAAATCATGACATTTTTTATATGATTTTCATTGATTGATGATATTGGCACCACCAAGGTAATTTTGGATTATATCCAACATGCGTAATTAAACAAACAATGCACAAAGTACTAGCTAGAGAAGCATGATAGTTGGGGAAAAAAGGAAAGAAAAAAAATAAGTAGTTGAAATATATTTGGATAGTTGAAAGTATGGATAAGACAGGGAAACACATGCATGCACTTTATTTGTGCAAGGCTGTAACACGGAGTCTCTTATTAAGTGCATGGTGGATGTGTGCTACTATTATGAAGTGAAAGAGATGTAATAGAGGGAGCTCATAGTCATCAATCGAAACATAGTGTAATTTAATCATACCTAATGTATATGTGATAAGATTCGACCCATATTTTCTAGGATATTCTAAGAGTTTAAAGAGTAATTAATAAAAAAAAAAAAGACTACTATATCTTTTATTACCTAGATATCTTTGCATTATAAAACCGACTAGTATCATCATGGTATTTATGACTTCATATAAGTGTGTCTCAAGTGGCCTCGTATGAATTTGTAAATACTAGTGTAAATTTGTACATAACTGAAAATTAATCCTGCAAACAACTACAATTAACCAAAATTGAAATAAACCCTTAGCATCAACCACTCTTAGAGCAATAAACGAATCAAACACTCAATAAATTGTTCATGAACTATTTGATGATGGGAATCTCGTTTATGTATGTTCTTTAAGTTAAATGAATAGACATAAACACTCAATAAATTGTTCATGAATGAGAATCTTGTTTGTATATGTTCTTTAAGTTAAACTAACAAATACGACTAAATGTGGCATTTATGTTCATGAAGATTCAATAATTTATTCCTAAAAAATTCCTTTGACATTTGTTCATATCGAAATTAATATCATATATACAAATGTATATTCATATAATATGAGTATATTCAATATTATTACACAAAAATTTAAACATATGAATACAAATAAATTAAATACAGGAAAATGAATACTATACATGTGTTAAATACTCGATCTACATATGTATATCAAATTTAAATCGTTTCTTGATAAAGTATATCTTAAAATTTATTTGTGCCTATTTAAACACGAACAAACATTGAATAAAATTATATTCTTAAAGAATAAATACAAATAAAAAAAACTATATAATTTATTACCATCACTAATCAATCGTGTAACTACAAATTTTATTATTACAACTATAATCTTATAAACATTATATGTCTAGCTAAAATAAAATAAATAAGAGTTGGTAAAATTTAAGCTGTATATAAATCTATACACTATATCTGATCTGATACATGAAAACATGAGCTAGCTAGCTAGCTAGACCTTTCGTTTGTTGTGCAGTGGATTTGATCCTGTGGGGACTCTCCTCTTCTCGGATTGAAGTTGATCAGTAGCTGCCGGAGACAAAGTTGTTGAAGGTACAAAAAGCTGTTCCATTTGGCCGGAGAAAGCTGCCGGCGGTACGGCGGTCAACCGGGAAGTTGAAGTGGTGGTGGTGGCGACGAGGAGGAGGAGGAAGATGAGAGAGAGAATGATGTGAAAACGTATCATGGTTTTGGAGAATTATTTAGAAAGACAAAAGGTAGGTGTGTTGTAATCTATGGTTTTATACATGCAAATTGCAAAAACGACGTCGGATGGAGAGGGAGATAGATAGGGTAGAGACTAGAGGGGGAGGTGTGAGAGGGATGTAGATATAAAAATATGTATTACATATAAAATGTTAATTTAACAAGTGGTCATTTAGTCATCGTTAACTGTCGTTTTTAGTATGATGGTTTTTAATTTCATCCACCTATTTAAAAATTAAAACTTTGTCAACAAGTTTAGTGATTTTGACTGGTGACACCTATTTTTCCTTTTTATAAAAGAATACACGGTATTTTGTAACTTTTTAATTGCATGTTTGACAAGGAATTATGTTTGATGGTATATAATATTAGGGGTGTGTTTAATGCTAAATCAATTTTATTATATAGAGAAACCCAAGATTCAAACAATCTAGAATTATTTTGTTTAGCAAATATAACAGGATTATTAACTGGTCGATACAACTTCCAACTTACGAACTGTATCATGTCACTCTAAATTGTCAATTTATTTTTCTATAACACTCCCAAACTAACTGAACTCAACTTAGTTAATTTTTTTTTTCTTTTCTGAAGTGACACTTATGTAGTGATGTGGCATTTGATGTGGCATTTTTAATAGTGTGACATCTGACGTGTAACTTATTTAGTGACATGACATCTGATGTGACATTTGTTTATTGACGTGGCATCTGATGTCAGCTAACTGGGTTAGAATTTAGTTTGTTTGAGAGTGCTAGAGGAAAATGAGTTGAAAGTTGGGAGTGACAAAGTACAATTCATAAATTGAGTTTGTTATCAGTCAAGTGGTGAAAGTTAGAGTTATTTAAATCGAATATTCCAATATAATGGAACAAAGAAAATGACATGCAATATTGCTATTTTTAACAGATGTGCCATCTCGGTGCTATCCAACAAACTTCACCCTTTCTCATTTCCCACATAACACCTTGTAGCTTTCTCTCACTCTCCCGTCTCACAAAACCTTCAAACGACTCCCATGAATTGTATGTGGCCAAGGCGCCGGCTTCTCTCTCCCGCACCCCCTCCTACACGTCGACCGCATTTCCTCCGTCTATCTTCAATCATCATTTACATTTATAGGTTTCAACGGACCCCGTTGTAAATGCTATTAAAGCATATATACACATGTGATTTTATGGTCTTAATCAACCTATAAGTGTATGTGTAGTGGGGCGCTATGCACCCACATAAAGCCCCTATAAAGCCCCAAACACCACTATGGAGGGCTTTATGAGACAAAAAAATGGGGGAGGCGCCATGCATATAGCGCCGGGTATGGGGGATGTTTTCAAAGATTGGACCAATCACAAACAAGCAAGGTTTTTATAATTAATTGAGTAAACTGCCATTTTGGTCCCTGTGGTTTGGGCACTTTTGCCATTTTAGTCCAAATCTCAAACTTTTTACATCTGGGTCCCTGTGGTTTGCATTTTGTTGCCATTTTAGTCCAAAATCCAAAAACCCTCTTTTTTTACTGTTGAAAACTGATTATTTTGTCCTTTAGTGCAGGGGCATTTTGGTCATTTTGCTTTTCATTTAACATTTTCTTAATTCAAAAATTAATATATATATATATATATATTAATATACACACATTATATATAACAAATACCAATATGTGTGTATGTACAGAAGGCATACATACAACCCATATCAACACACAATAAATCATCTCAGATCAAAATACAATAAATCATCCCAAATCAAACAACCCATATCAATAATCATCATCTTCATCGGTTCTTCATCTTCAACCCCTTATCAACATACAAAATCAAATCATCATCATTTTCATCGATTCTTCATCTTTAACAGTTCATCATCATCTTCTCAAACACCACATAACAACACCTAACATCATCCCAAATCAAATAACCCTTTATCATTATACAAAATCAAATGGCTTCTTTTTAACCTAAAACCTAACAACAAACACCCACAACTTCAATTCCTGTTACAGATCGAATGCCACCGCCGCCGCCGACGTTGCTAGCACCCGGGTTCCAACTTCAGCTCTATCTCTCTTCTCTGAACTACCACCACACCACCACCCCCACCCCCACCACCATCCCACTGTGGTGACAAAACAACCCAAAAAAAACAACCCGGAGACTCTCTCTCTCTTCCGATCACTCTCTCTCTCTCTCTCTCTCTCTCTGTCAAATGGTAGATCTAGATGAAATATGCAATAACCCCAAATCAATATATGTTGCTAAAAATGACGGTTTGGTTGATTTTGGGGAACAGTTTTGAAAGTCTAGGGCTTTTTTGTAGAGTTGTTCAAGAGGACAGATGAATGGAGGAACCAATTGCAATTTCATGGGTCTGATTTCGAACGAGAATGGGGGTTCATGTGTGTACTCATCTTGATAAAATTGTGAATCCGAACAAGGGTTTATGGTTGACGATGAATATTTCAGGTAAAATCACTTTCTAATTTATTGCAGGTGGTCGTGACAGGGGGTCGGTGGCGGAGGTGTGGTGGTGGCGGAGGTATGGAGTTGACACAGGTGTGGTGGTGGCTGAGGTGTGGCGGTGGTGTAGAGAGAGAGAGAAAGAGAGAGAGAGAGAGGTTGGTGATGGTGGCGGTGGTGAGAAGGGGGAGGAGGTGGCGGTGGTGGTGGTGCATGTGGCGGCAGAGTGGTGGTGGTGGCGGCGGGCTGCAGATCCGGTGGTGGGGGTGGTGATGGTGTGGTGGTGGTAGTTCAGAGAGAGAGAGAAAGAGAGAGAGAGCAGAGTCTCTGTATGTGTGTATATATATATATATATATTAATGGTTTTAGGGTATTATATATATATATATATATATATTTATTTATTTATTTATTTATTATAATTGAGTTATAATAATTTCAAAATGACTAAAATACCCCTGAGGGTAAAGACAAAATATCATGGTCATTAGTGGGGAATCTGACCAAAATTGAAATTTGGACTAAAATGACAACAAAATGCAAACCACAGGGACCCAGATGTAAAAAGTTTGAGATTTGGACTAAAATGGCAAAAGTGCCCAAACCACAGGGACCAAAATGGCAGTTTACTCTAATTAATTAATAAAGTTGAAAATTAATAATGAGGTAATGATGGGTAGGGGCTTTATGACTACGGGCTCTAGTGATATAGCGCCCCCGTGTGACGTGGCATGACACGTGTCGTATAACGCCCTACAAGGGTCTTTATGACTACGGATGGCCTAATATGAGGGGACATGATGGGATTATTTTTAGTCAAACTGATGGCACCAAAATGACAGTTTACTCTAATTAATTAATAAAGTTGAAAATTAATAATGAGGTAATGATGGGTAGGGGCTTTATGACTACGGGCTCTAGTGATATAACGCCCCCGTGTGACGTGGCATAACACGTGTCGTATAACGCCCTACAAGGGTCTTTATGACTACAGATGGCCTAAGGCCATGTCTAGTCATAACGCCCCTTTGTGGGCGTTATGCGGCACGTGGCGCGCCACGTCAGCGTGTGGGCGTTATGGGGCGTTATGCATTTTAAGCCCGTAGTCATAAAGCCCCCGCCTAATCATTACTCAATTGTTAATTTCTACTTTTTAATAATTATTTTCTAACTTTATAAAATTAAAATTCATTTCATTAAATTAAAAAGCAATTACACTTAAAAACAAATTACAGTAACAAAAAAAATGCAGGGACCAAAGTGTAAAACTTTAAAACAAAATAAAAGAAAAAAAAATGCAGGGACCAAACTTTAAAAAAAAATTACAGTAACAAAAAAAAAAATGCAGGGACCAAACTGTAAATTCTTTTCTTCCTTGTCTTCCTCCTTCTTCTTCGATATATACCTGCAAAAAAAAAAACACAAACACAAAAACAGAGCAGAAAAAAAAAAAAATCAAACAAACCACACATCACGCCGCTATAGACATCGCGCCACCCCCAAATTTTCGATTCATAGCGCCCTTCGTGGCGGTGTTCTTGGGCGCTTTCCGGCGCTATGTGGGGTTATACCGCCCCACTACACATACCCTAATATGAGGGGACATGATGGGATTATTTTTAGTCAAACTGATGGCAACACAGGATGGTTGAGTGTGGTGGTGGGAGGGGCCGATTTTGGTGTAGAAAATTTGTGGTTCCCTTGTGTGAAAGGTGTTGTGAAATATTTTATTATTTTCACTTTGAAACTTGTCATGGAAAATGGCAGTGGGTCCCTCACTCACTTAGGGTGATATGATCATTAGTATTACAAATATAAATAGGCAAACGCCGACGTACTCGATTAGATGGTTGAAAGTTGAAGCTTGTCTTGTAGACTTGAAGCAACACGCATGGCGCTCCTCGCATCACATTGTTGTTTGAATGGGATTGTTTGACTTTCATCAATGGAAAGTGGTTCGAATTTGACTTTTCATATTTCTTTTTTATTTTATACATTTTTAAATTGTTAGTTTTGTTTATTTTAGACTGCCTCCGACGCGCATTTGAAGGGGATGCATTTAATGATGTAGAGGATGCATTTGTAAATGAAGCACTGGAGTGGGGTGCACTTAATGGGTCTTGCACGTAGGGAAGTGCACATATATGCAGGAGAGAAAAGGTAAAGGTGGGCCCTGTATTATTAATATATGTTTTGTATAATTAATAAAGTGGAACACTTCTGGACGAAACACCCTCCCCACCCCAAACACCATCCCACCCGAAATACCCCTACCCACCCTCCCACCCCAAACACCCTCCCACCCGAAATACCCCTACCACACGAAATGGAATGGGCCTTTTCAATTATATGTTTATTTTTAGCTTCTTTTTTTATTTTATATTATTTAAATATATTTTTACAATTATTTATTAAATATCTTTTAAGATTACAAATTAAATGTTTTTAAAGAAAAATAGAAAAAGAAATGGTGATGTGGAAGAAAGAGGATGCATGTGGCAAGGATGGGTTAGAGTTAAAAAGAGGAGAAAGAATGCATGTGGGAAGAATGGGTTAAAAATGATGTGGCAGTGATGACTAGGATGCATGTAGTAAATGCAGCCTGTTGCATTGCGGACAGTCTTAGACATCATAAAATAAATACGAACAATGCATATTACCAAGCTTGGAGAACTCGCTAGTCGCTAATCAGCTGGTGAGGTGGGGACTAGCGACTACTCGGGATTAATCGGATCGAACTTTATATGTAAATTTTATTATTTTTATAAATATGTATATATATACTCACACATCCATATCAATATAATACTTAAAAAGATAAAAGTAGTTCAAAATACTAACTAAACTTACATATAAGTCATAACATAATAAGTCTCGGTACTTAAAATTCAAACATTAACAAATAGCTCAAATATAATCATCATCCCCGTAGTGTTAAATGATTTCGACATTATCCGACTCGTATTCAATCTCCTCGTCTACTTCATCATCTTTCTCCGACTCAAATTCTTTGTCATATTAGGGTAAGGGATAAGGAAAATGGGCTAAAGTTGTAATCTTAGGCCTATTTTGTAAGGATTTCAAATGGGTCGACTAGGGCGACTTGGGCCAACTGGGGCCGACTAGGGCAATTAATATCCAAGTCTGGATATTAAGCGGAAGTATCTAACTCCGGATTCTTATCCTTTGTTTTGTGTAGGAAAGGCGCAAGGTTTTATGGTTCCCTTTGGGCGCAAGTGTTGACTGTTGTAGGTCTTTTAAGCCTTTCTTTTTGTGAGACCAGTGCGCGGCCGCGCAAGGTGCTAGGCTGAAAGTTAAGGTTGTGGTATGGTCTCAAGTATTTATTATGGGGTTTTTGGGACCTTACCCCTTCAGTTTGTTTAACTCCCGGTAATCGATACACATGCGCATGCTCCCGTCTTTCTTTCTTACAAACAATACCGGTGCGCCTCAAGGAGACACACTCGGCCTTATGAATCCCTTGTCAAGCAGGTCTTGAATTTGGGACATCAACTCTTGTAATTCCGACGGTGCGAGTCGGTACGGGGCCTTTGCTACGGGTTTTGCGCCAGGAATCAATTCGATCCCGAACTCTACTTCCCGTTCAGGCGGTACCCCCGGTAAATCCTCCGGAAACACATCTCCATAATCTCGTACTACCGGTACATCTTCAATCTTCCGTGACTCTTTCTCGGGCTCATTTGCGTATATCATGAACGCCTTGCATCCTCACTTCATAAGCTTGTGAGCTTTCAACATTGAACACACTATGGGGTTACCTCCCTTTTCGCCATAAATGGTGACGTGTTTTCTGCTCGGAGATGTTAGTTTTATCTCTTTACGGAAACACACGACTTTTGCATGGTGTTGGGCTAGCCAATCCATCCCAACGACTACTTGAAATTCTCCCATTGACATCGGGATTAGGTCTATCAAGTATTCCTCATCGTCGATGCTAAATTTGCAGCTTCGACAAACATCACATACTATAAAACTTTTGTTGTCCCATATTTCAACTTCTAAGGGCACAGGTAATTTCGTCAATACAAATGAAGGATGTCGAATAAATCCATGCGAAATGAAGGATTTATTCGCACCCGTATCAAACAATACACGTGCTGGAATCGAGTTAATTGTGAATATACCTGAAACCACATCGGGTTCTGTCTTTGCTTCAGCCGCGGTAAGTTGGAAGGACCTCGCCTTCGCTTTGGGAGCTTCTGTTAGAGATTCTTTAACATCTCTCTTTCCAACTAAGTCCGGACATTCGGACTTTTTGTGGCCGGGTTGATAACATTTGTAGCAAACAGAAACTTTTCCCGGGCATAATGAGGCCGTGTGCCCCGTCTTGTTACATATAGGGCTTGGCTTGTCTTTGAACCGACATTCCCCTTTGTGTCCCTTCCCGCACACCTTACAACTTGGCGACCCGCCTTTAGTATCTACCTTCTTCCCCGATTCTCCAGTTCGGGCTTTCTTTGTCGGGCTTGGATTCACATCATGTGCCCTTCGTTCACCTCTTTCGACTTGCTTCTTCAACTCTATTTCCCGTTCCCGAGCAACATTAATGATTTCGGTAAGGGTCTCGTATTTTGAAGGAGTCATAAACTCCCTATATTCAGCGCTCAACATATTGTAGTAGTAGTAGTAGTATATTTTCTGTTCTTCGTTCGTCACCAACTCACTACTAAACTTCATCTTATCCATAAACATTGCCGTGATCTTGTCTATGGTTTCACCCTTGTGCCTAAGTTGCATGAACTCTTCCTTGATTTTGTTGATGACCGCTTTGGGACTATGATGTTTAAGAAATGGTGTCTTAAACTCTTCCCATGTCATGGGCCTTGCCGCTTCGGCCCCTATTTCATTCTTCTTGTTATCCCACCAATCCTTGGCTTGTCCTCTTAACTGACCCGTTCCGTAAGCAACGAAATCGCTTTCGTCGCAATGGGTCCTTTCAAACACCCCTTCTATGTCGCCCAACCATCTTTGGCAAATTATCGGATCGACTTCCCCGTTATAGATTGGCGGTTTACACGCCATGAATTATTTATATGAGCATCCTTTACGTTCTCCCATTTTGTCTTTCGTAAGGTTGACAGTATCCTCCAACCTTTTAACTCGCTCTTCTACAAGCGACAACACTGTGCTTTGGATCTTGTCTATAAACCCGGATAGACTGCCCTCAATTGCCTTTCCTACCTCCTCGGCAATCATTTCTTTCAATTGTTCGGTGTTTGTCGGCACCGGATCATTATTGCTCTCTTTCGACATCTTGAAACTGAAATGTTTACATCAAACGTTAAACATTTCATTCATGGCATTGTTTCATTTGTTTCGGTTTAGCCAAGTTCCTAACTTGCTTTAACCGTTCACATTTAGTGCACTTTCCGGGTTTGAGTGTGTTAACACGCTCTTCCCATGCATAACAATTTGTTTCTTATTCCTTACACAAGACATAATCTACTTAACATAATGAGTTAATTCTTACCGGACGATCGATCAAGCTTGAACCGAACACTTTGTTGACAACCTTAAGCTCTGATTACCAACTTGTAACACCCTTAAATTTTCACTTGATTTTAATAATAGATTATACCGTTTTGTTAATAAAACGTTCCTTACTTAACATAAATATCATACAAAAAGTTCACATGTAGCATGACCATAGTCCACTACACTAAGTTAAAACATTTCAAAAGTTACTTAACAATTGTTTACAACCCATAAACCAAGTCTAGTAAAGATTTAAAAACAACGCGGAAGCTTCAAAAGTAGTGTTCGGTTCTTCTTCATTCGTTTGATCGCCATTCGTAAGATCCACTTAGTCACCTATGGTCAAAAACCGTTAAAACATTAGTTTTGACATTGTTATATGATATAGAAACACAAGATCCAACATCAAATTGAAAATAATAAAATATAAATGTTCTGGTTCCACCGTAACTTACGGTGTCACCGTAAGTTACGGTGGGTTTTGAAATCTCCTAGTCCACCGTAAAACAGGAGTGATCCACCGTAATCACATGACCTCTACCGTAAGTTACGGTACCACCGTAACTTACGGTAGTCCCTGGAGATCCATGTTTTGTTTGATTATTTCATTACACTCAATCCCAAGTTTCGGATTTCGCTTTCCTAGCATACCCTTACATTAAATCCTCGTGTTTCTAATATGTTATTTATATATACCAATATCAAAGATCAATACATCATATTCCGGAGCACTAACCATGCTTTACTTGATTATTCGACCCGTTTGGCTCGTCTAAGGACTCCTCCTTTGTGACGACTACCAACGAGTTCCAACCATATTTGACCTATTATTCCATATAGCGACATCACCGCTTAAATTCAAAACAACCCTTATTCTAAAATTCATTTACGCATTATATATTTATCAAAATCTACTTAATGTAACGGGTCAAGTTACATACCTTTATAGCACACCCTTCAAGCGAGTATCTCCCCCGGCGTGTCCGCTGGACGTTCCGGATTCTTTACCTAAAGAGTTCAATTTCACAACAAGTTTAGAACTCTTTCGTAAGTTTTAACGCATAATTCTCTATAATAATCAAATCTGCGTTTTTGCCCAACTTTCAACATTTTAATTCTCACTCAGGCATTTCCACAAACACTTATCGGGTCAGATAATCACATAATCATCACCAAGTTTATGACTTGCAATTATTATCAAATTTCACTTCAATTAGTCAACTTTATACCTTTCTTAATTTCATTACTTCTGAAATTACTTCTTAAATTCAGATTGTGCTAGAACAAAATTATAATTTTAGCATTTATCAAGTTCTCTTCTAGCTCATCAATCACCCTAAATGGTGATTATGAAGCTCTACAGTCATCATGCAATGTTTTTCACAAGAATTCTCTAGGGTTTAACTCTAGACATTATATAACTTCAAGATTCAACCATGCAACACATATTCAAGCTAAATTCTTGATTTTCTCATTTAACCTAAAACTGAACTCGAATCAAAGTACTAAAATTTTACATACCTTTTGATCCCTACATCAAGGTGATCTCGAATTCGTGTTCAGAACTTGATTTAGAGTGGATTGAGGGCCTTGATTTGTGAATTTTATGTGAAGTTAGGGTTTGGAGAGTTCTCCTGGTCGCCCTCTCACTCCTGTTCGATCGATGCCCACCCACATTGAGTGGTTTTTGTGTTTTGTTTATTATTTTAGTACTAAACTTTCAGTTTTGACTAGTTTATTCCCTCAACTTATCATTTAACTTTAAGTTTAAGTGTTTTAACTTTAGAGTAAGTTATTTCAAGACTATCAACTAACTGGGTTATAGTTTCCAAGTTAGTTGATTCTTGTTAATTTAACATTACATATTAAACGCAAAGTTTCATATTTTTGGGGTGTTACAAGTCCACCCCCCTTAAATAGGGTTTCGTCCCCGAAACTGAAGTACGTACCAAATAACGTAGGGTGGAGACGTCGCATCTCCTCTTCGGACTCCCACGTAGTGTCCGAACCTTTTCTATGCTCCCTTTTAACCTTGACTTGATTAATCACTTTGTTTCTCAAACTCTTCTGTTTACGATCTAAAATCGTAATTGGTTTCACTGCATAGTTGAGGCTGTTATCTACCTCGATATCATCGTAGTGGATACGAGCAGTTTCGTCTGCCAGACATTTTCGGAGATGTGACACGTGGAATGTGCTATGAATCCCACTCAACTCCTCGGGTAATTCGAGACGATAAGCTACTTTACCAACCCGTTCTGTGATTCTGAATGGCCCAATAAATCTCGGGCTTAGTTTCCCCCTTTTTCTGAATCTAATAATGCCCTTCCATGGGGAAACTTTTAACATAACCATGTCGCCAACCTGAAATTCAATTGGCCTATTCCTTTTATCCGCATACGTCTTTTGCCTGTCTTGAGCCGCTTTCAAGTGTGCCCGAACTATGTCGATTTTCTCATTTGTAGTTCGAATTATATCAGTAGGTGCTAGCCCTCGTGGACCCACTTCTCCCCAACATACCGGAGTTTGACATTTTCTGCCATATAACAGTTCATACGGGGCCATCTTAATGCTCGCGTGATAGCTATTGTTATATGCAAATTTGACCAAAGGTAGATGGACATCCCAACTACCCCCGAAGTCAATAATGCAAGCCCGCAGCATATCTCCTAACGTTTGTATTGTTCTTTCACTCTGCCCATCCGTTTGTGGGTGGTAAGCAGTGCTAATGAACAATTTAGTTCCCATTTGTTCTTGGAATTCACGCCAAAATTTTGAAGTAAACCGAGTATCTCTGTCTGACACAATGGATATCGGTACCCCATGCCGTGCTATGATTTCATTGGTGTACACTTCCGACATCTTCTCGGATGTATAAGTCTCACGAATTGGAATGAAGTGAGCGCTCTTCGTCAATCTATCTACAACTACCCATATAGCATCAAACCCGCGGTTAGTTTTGGGCAATTTGGTCAACAAATCCATGGTGATTTGTTCCCATTTCCAAACCGGAATTTCCAACGGTTGAAGTCTACCGTATGGTTTTTGGTGCTCCGCCTTGACTTGTAAACATGTCAAGCATTTTTCTACGTTCTTCACCACATCTCTTTTCATCCCGGGCCACCAATAGTTTTGTTTTAAATCATTGTACATTTTGGTCGCTCCCGGATGAATTGAATATCGGGATTTATGAGCTTCATCAAGTAGAAGCGCCTTCACCCCACAAGTATTTGGAACCCATATCCTTCTGAATCGAGTCTTCAATCCGTTATTCCCATCCGTCAAATCTTTCAACTGACCGATTATTCTTTCCTTCTTCCAATTCTCCTCTTTTATTGCTTCTAATTGCGCCTCTCGAATACGTTCAAGTATACTCGAGGTCACCACCAGCTGCATCGACCTTACTCGTATTGGGACATAGTCCGCTTTTCTGCTCAGAGCATCCGCTACCACATTTGCCTTTCCGGGGTGGTAATGTATTTCACAGTCAAAATCTTTCACCGTTTCTAACCATCGCCTTTGTCGCATATTTAACTCCTTCTGATCGAAGAAGTATTTCAAGCTCTTATGATCTGTGAATATGGTGCACTTTACCCCATATAGGTAGTGCCTCCATATTTTTAAGGCAAATACCACCGCCGCCAATTCAAGATCGTGCGTGGGATATTTCTTCTCGTGTATCTTCAATTGCCTCGAGGCATAAGCGATAACTTTGCCCCGTTGCATCAAAACGCATCCGAGCCCCGATAGTGAAGCATCCGAATAGACCACCATATCTTCGACTCCGTCCGGCAATGTCAGTACTGGAGCTTGAGTTAACTTTTCTTTTAGCGTTTGAAACGCTTTTTCTTGATCGACACCCCAAATAAACTTTTCTTTCTTTTGGGTTAGCTTTGTTAGCGGTGACGCAATCTTGGAGAAATCTTGAATGAATCTCCTATAGTATCCCGCAAGCCCCAAAAAGCTTCTAATTTCCGAGGGGTTCTTCGGGGGATTCCATTTTGACACAACCTCTATCTTTGACGGATCCACCAAAACTCCGTCGGCACTTATGACGTGGCCAAGAAATTGTACCTCTCGTAACCAAAAGGCACATTTAGAGAATTTTGCATATAACCTCTCTCGTCTAAGTGTCTCTAACACTTCTTGTAAGTGGTATGCGTGTTCAGCTTCACTTTTCGAATACACCAAGATATCATCGATAAACACGATGACCGACTTATCCAACATTGGTTTGCAAACCCGGTTCATGAGGTCCATGAAAGCCGCGGGTGCGTTTGTTAGCCCAAATGACATCACGAGGAATTTGTAATGTCCGTATCTCGTGCGGAAAGCCGTCTTCGGCACATCTTCTTCTTTGACCTTTAGTTGGTGATACCCAGATCTAAGGTCAATTTTTGAAAACCAGTTCGCACCTTGTAATTGGTCGAATAAATCATCTATCCTCGGGAGCGGGTATCGGTTCTTTACCGTGAGTTTGTGAAGAAACACTAGATAAATGGTCGGAACCGAGATATCTAGGGGGTTTGAATCCGCATAAAAGGGTTGGTTTCCACTCGATCGATTTAGGTCTAACTGACCTTCTTCTCCGATAACTCTGCAAAAAAGAGCACCGTTAGCCTCGCCAAGGGGAGAAGGGGGTTCTCTCCTTGACCCGACTCCGGTGTGAGAATAAGTATCGGTAATGAAGAAGAAGATGTATTTGAGAAGTGTGTGTAACTTAAATTCATACCTGAGTTTTCTCATATTTATAGCCGGGAGTCGTTTAAAGGCGGGAAAACCCGTTAGTGAAAAGAAGACGGAAGATGCTAACCCCGTAAGCGGTTATATTTCCTTCCGTTAATACTCTTTGATCCGACGTGATAGCACACGGATCGTGGTTTAGATCAAAGGCTAGGGATTGGCCACGTGTAAAGTGACTAAGTGGAGATTACTCTTCAGTTGCATGCATTCGTTGTGAATTTAGGGATGACTGATATAGTGACACGTGTCCAGACGGTTGTAACCGTCTTGGTGGTGCACGATTGTATTTTTTCTAGAAGATTACTGCTGTAATCTGGTGTGGCACCTTATCGTATGGAAATAAATCCCAAGTCTGGGCAATTAATATCCAAGTCTGGATATTAAGCGGAAGTATCTAACTCCGGATTCTTATCCTTTGTTTTGTGTAGGAAAGGCGCAAGGTTTTATGGTTCCCTTTGGGCGCAAGTGTTGACTGTTGTAGGTCTTTTAAGCCTTTCTTTTTGTGAGACCAGTGCGCGGCCGCGCAAGGTGCTAGGCTGAAAGTTAAGGTTGTGGTATGGTCCCAAGTATTTATTATGGGGTTTTTGGGACCTTACCCCTTCAAGTCCCCCCAGTCTAGTGTTGTACTTATGCGAATAAGTGGAGCACTGGACTTGTGAGAGGGAAATGCTTTTTGGGCGAGAAAAATAATAAAACTTCTGAACAAAGTTTCATTTCGATTTTTGTAAAGATTTTTGAAAATTTTTGACTGGTTCAGTAAATTGAGTGACAATCTGTCATTGTCAGTTGTTTTTACTGTCCGTGTCTTACACGCGCGCGTGCAAACGCGTGTGTATCTGACATTCACTTTTCCTGCTGCTTGGAGAACTGTGATATCCAGAAAAGTCGCTGTGACGGTTACCGATGCCATTTATTGCGATAAGTATATATAACGTTTGGGTAACCTCTTTTGTTCAATCATTGTTTCGTTGAAAAACTTTCCCCATTCATTTTTTCTAAGAAAAAATTCCATCATTCTCCCTCTTATGTCAACCGGAGAACATCAAGAAGACCTTGCTGAAGAAATGTCGGCTGAACTTCCATCGTTGAATTGGCCTAGAGCGTCCTTTGATGGTTTAATTCAGAATCTCAAATTCCCGGAAAACTGGGGTGCTCTGTACCCTGAAGAGGGCCAGACGGCGGCGGATGCTCCGGCTGGGTATATTACTCTCTTTTGGGATTTTTTCTGTGATGGTAACTTTCGCTTGCCTGTTACTAGATTTTTTCTTGAAATCCTTGGGTTTTACAACCTGCATATCTCCCAACTTCACCCTATTGGCATGGTTAGGATTCGACATTTCGAATTCGTGTGTCGGACAATGCATGTTGAACCAACCGTTCCCCGATTTTGGGTTTTTCATCAGATGCATTGTACCCAAGGGTTCTATTCGTTCGTTCAGAGGGCTTCTGCAAAGAAGATTTTACTGCAACCCCCAAAATCCTTCCACGATTGGAAGCAAAAATTTTTCTTTATCAAGGCCGGAGTGATTCCGGTGAAGATGGTTCTAAGGGGGAAGGACGATGTTCCGATTGAATCGCTTCAGACCCCTGTTGATGAGAATTGGTATCAAGATCTAAAAGATGTGCCCAATATTGCGTTGCCGGAGAAAGCTCTTGTCGGAGCTGGCATGAGTTTGAACTGGAAGATGGAGCGTGATGACAAACCCGTATACACGGAGGATGGTCATAGTAAGTTTGGGGTTCTCCCCCCCCCTTTTTTTTGACCTGCTTTTTCTTTGAATGTAGTTGTTTCTCTGTATGTTGTTGCCTTCAAGAGGGAAGGTGGAAGAATGGGTACTATCAAGAAGAAACCTGAAGAGGAGCTTTGGTACCACCGCATCGTAAGAAATTTTGTTCTTCCGCGGGATGTGGATCTATCTGCTCAACCAGCTGCTGGTGCTGGTAAGTTATATCTGTTTATTTTTTCCTTCTTGCGCTTTGTGGGTAAATTTTTATTTCGCGCCTTTGTAGGTGAGTTGTTGAATTTGGGCATAGGCCCAGAGAAGAAAAAACGCGCAACGACTTCTACTTCTGCGCCGAAGAGAAGTGAGGCTGTTAAGGTTCAACCTTTGAAGGCGAAGAACGTTGGAGAGAAGAAAGGTACGCGCCGTTCCTCTGACTCCAGGTGTGATTATGTGGTGGTTTCTGACTCTTTGGAGGGTCTTACCCCTACAGTAACTGTACGAGAACCGAAGCCTGAACCACGGGATTCTGCTGATATTCCCCCTTCCAATCCAAACGAGCCTATTGATTTGGGTCTTACCCCTACAGTAACTCTTGTAATTCCGACGGTGCGAGTCGGTACGGGGCCTTTGCTACGGGTTTTGCGTCAGGAATCAATTCGATCACGAACTCTACTTCCCGTTCAGACGGTACCCCCGGTAAATCCTCCGGAAACACATCTCCATAATCTCGTACTACCGGTACATCTTCAATCTTCCGTGACTCTTTCTCGGGCTCATTTGCGTATATCATGAACGCCTTGCATCCTCGCTTCATAAGCTTGTGAGCTTTCAACATTGAACACACTATGGGGTTACCTCCCTTTTCGCCATAAATGGTGACGTGTTTTCCGCTCGGAGATGTTAGTTTTATCTCTTTACGGAAACACACGACTTTTGCATGGTGTTGGCCTAGCCAATCCATCCCAACGACTACTTGAAATTCTCCCATTGACATCGGGATTAGGTCTATCAAGTATTCCTCATCGTCGATGCTAAATTTGCAGCTTCGACAAACATCACATACTATAAAACTTTTGTTGTCCCCTATTTCAACTTCTAAGGGCACAGGTAATTTCGTCAATACAAATGAAGGATGTCGAATAAATCCATGCGAAATGAAGGATTTATTCGCACCCGTATCAAACAATACACGTGCTGGAATCGAGTTAATTGTGAATATACCTGAAACCACATCGGGTTCTGTCTTTGCTTCAGCCGCGGTAAGTTGGAAGGACCTCGCCTTCGCTTTGGGAGCTTCTGTTAGAGATTCTTTAACATCTCTCTTTCCAACTAAGTCCGGACATTCGGACTTTTTGTGGCCGGGTTGATAACATTTGTAGCAAACAGAAACTTTTCCCGGGCATAACGAGGCCGTGTGCCCCGTCTTGTTACATATAGGGCATGGCTTGTCTTTGAACCGACATTCCCCTTTGTGTCCCTTCCCGCACACCTTACAACTTGGCGACCCGCCTTTAGTATCTACCTTCTTCCCCGATTCTCCAGTTCGGGCTTTCTTTGTCGGGCTTGGATTCACATCATGTGCCCTTCGTTCACCTCTTTCGACTTGCTTCTTCAACTCTATTTCCCGTTCCCGAGCAACATTAATGATTTCGGTAAGGGTCTCGTATTTTGAAGGAGTCATAAACTCCCTATATTCAGCGCTCAACATATTGTAGTAGTAGTATATTTTCTGTTCTTCGTTCGTCACCAACTCACTACTAAACTTCATCTTATCCATAAACATTGCCGTGATCTTGTCTATGGTTTCACCCTTGTGCCTAAGTTGCATGAACTCTTCCTTGATTTTGTTGATGACCGCTTTGGGACTATGATGTTTAAGAAATGGTGTCTTAAACTCTTCCCATGTCATGGCCCTTGCCGCTTCGGCCCCTATTTCATTCTTCTTGTTATCCCACCAATCCTTGGCTTGTCCTCTTAACTGACCCGTTCCGTAAGCAACGAAATCGCTTTCGTCGCAATGGGTCCTTTCAAACACCCCTTCTATGTCGCCCAACCATCTTTGGCAAATTATCGGATCGACTTCCCCGTTATAGATTGGCGGTTTACACGCCATGAATTCTTTATATGAGCATCCTTTACGTTCTCCCATTTTGTCTTTCGTAAGGTTGACAGTATCCTCCAACCTTTTAACTCGCTCTTCTACAAGCGACAACACTGTGCTTTGGATCTTGTCTATAAACCCGGATAGACTGCCCTCAATTGCCTTTCCTACCTCCTCGGCAATCATTTCTTTCAATTGTTCGGTGCTTGTCAGCACCGGATCATTATTGCTCTCTTTCGACATTTTGAAACTGAAATGTTTACATCAAACGTCAAACATTTCATTCATGGCATTGTTTCATTTGTTTCGGTTTAGCCAAGTTCCTAACTTGCTTTAACCGTTCACATTTAGTGCACTTTCCGGGTTTGAGTGTGTTAACACGCTCTTCCCATGCATAACAATTTGTTTCTTATTCCTTACACAAGACATAATCTACTTAACATAATGAGTTAATTCTTACCGGACGATCGATCAAGCTTGAACCGAACACTTTGTTGACAACCTTAAGCTCTGATTACCAACTTGTAACACCCTTAAATTTTCACTTGATTTTAATAATAGATGATGTGTGTAAAATACAACATATAAATTACATCAAATGAGGCATAAAACTAACCCTTTTTAAGTACTAATATTGGAAAAAGAGTGTTTTTGTCTTTCTTTTGTATTTTCAGGATTAAATGAGCTCAAAAACACAAAAGAAGCAAAAAGACAGCTAAATCCAACATAAATACAAGAAAAGGAACATAAGTGGACTGCCCGACCCCTCAACGGCATCTTCCCAAGCAAAATAGAGAAGGCAGAAGACTGAACACGCCCCGTGCTCAGCCAGCACGGGGCCGTGCCCAAGAAGCAGCAGAAAAGACAAACCTATAGAAGCTTCTATTGCCCACCACGGGGCCGTGCCCAGTGAGCACGGGGGCGTGGCGAAAGTACAGCAGCCGCATTAATTGTAATTGCGAATTACAATTAATGAAGAGAGAGAGTGTCAGACAGGCACGGGGCCGTGTCCAGCGGACACGGGGGCGTGCCCAGCCTTCTGTTCAGCCTATAAATAGGAGTGCTTAGTTTCATTTCAACTCATCCCTTGGCACACCACCTCTCTCACACTTCATCCACCACCCACCACCATCACAACACCATCATCCATTGTCCATCGTAGAGTGTGTGAGTCGTCTCGGGATCCAAGATTGATCGTAAGAGTTCTTGACAATCAAGGCCATGTTTGCCTAAGTCTCTTACATCACTTGGTGAAGACAAAGTGTCTAGTATAATACTTTTTATTTCTAATCTTTTGCACTTTTTATTTGGTTTTGTATTAATGACTTTAATAACTAGTTACTTATGTTGAAGGTGATCTTTCCTTATCGTTTGTCCGTGGTGTCTTGGCATTATTTTACTGTCTATATAAAATAAAGGATTTTCACCATTCATATCTCCACGGTCTATATGGAGGTATGTTGGCTACCTGGTCGGGGGTTAAGGGAACGGTTTGGTAAAGGTCTTGCCATTGTTCAGCGTTTAGAGGTCCTGCAATGGACCTGGGTCAAATTTAGTAGGACCTCCTTCAATGCTTCACGGTATTGGATGGCGGGGGTCCAAACTCTTTGATCCCCTCATAAGTTAACTACTATTAATACCATAACCCGGCTATTTAGGACTGTATCCCTGCTGACTCAGACTACTTAGCCGAGGGTAACGTCACCGCCAAAAGCGGGGCCTACCATAATATTGCATTAATAACTTAATTCATTATCTTCCAATAATCCACCCTTTTAGGATTGTATCCTTGCTGACTCAAACTACTGGGGTGAGGGTAACGTCACCTTCAAAAGAGGGGCCTACTACAATAACTAAGATAATCTCTTAATTATGTGCAAAAGTGCGGAAATAATCAAAGGTTATACTAGATACGAGTCGGAACCAAGTGATTCATCTTGTCTATCTGTTTTTATTTTATTTTTATTTTCAGCATTTTAGTTAGTTTTTATTTTTCTTAGCTTAAAACATTTTTCTAAAATTTTTATTTTGATTAGACGTTGAGGATAAACCGGTACTAAAAGCTCTTGTGTCCTTGGACAACCTCGGTATCTTACCAACGCTATACTACGCTCACGATGGGTGCACTTGCCCATATGTGTGTTTAGTGTTAGTAAAATATCGTGTTTTATAAATTTAAAACTTGGCTAAAATAAGTGTTAAAGGGGCTTAAAATATACACCTAATATATATAACACTTCGCACGCATCAAGTTTTTGGCGCCGCTGCCGGGGACACAAGGATTTTAAGAACGCTTAAAATCGACGGCCTAATCAGTTTTTTTTTTTAAAATTTTTTTTAAAACCGCGCGCACATTTTTCTGCATTTTAGTTTTGCATTTACAGTAGCCTGTATACGGGGCCGTGTTCGCTGAACACGGGGCCGTGCTGCAGATTTTTTTATAAACACCCAGTAACAGTAGCTTGAACACGGGCCGTGCTCACTGAACACGCCCCGTGCTCAACGAAATCAGTAAATTTAATTAAAACGCCCAGATACAGATCCTGAACACGGGGCCGTGTCCACTGAACACGGGGCCGTGTCCAGCCTCTGTTTCCGTTTTTATTTTTGTTTTCTGATCTCGAGACTTGGTTGTGGTCTGCTGAGTGATTCTTATGGATCAATACTGAGGAGGTTACAACTACACCTATGATGAGGATGATTATAGGGGTAATTATTGCACTAATTGTCGTAACTCATGCTCGGTTCGATACAATCACTCATATCAACCATCCAATTCATACACCTACTATGAGGAGCCCAGGTACGAGCCATCAACTTCATACACATCCTATGAAGACCAAAGGTATGAACCTCCTCCCTTATACTCATATTTTGATGAACCAAGGTATGAGCCTTCATACTCATACTTTGAGGAACCAAGATATGAGCCACCACCTTCGTATGCTTATTATGAGGAACCATGGCGTGAACAACCCACCTCATATGATTATTATGAAGAACAAAATTACGAACCGTATCCTCCAACCTTTTAACTCGCTCTTCTACAAGCGACAACACTGTGCTTTGGATATTGTCTATAAACCCGGATAGACTGCCCTCAATTGCCTTTCCTACCTCCTCGGTAATCATTTCTTTCAATTGTTCGGTGTTTGTCGGCACCGGATCATTATTGCTCTCTTTCGACATCTTGAAACTGAAATGTTTACATCAAACGTTAAACATTTCATTCATGGCATTGTTTCATTTGTTTCGGTTTAGCCAAGTTCCTAACTTGCTTTAACCGTTCACATTTAGTGCACTTTCCGGGTTTGAGTGTGTTAACACGCTCTTCCCATGCATAACAATTTGTTTCTTATTCCTTACACAAGACATAATCTACTTAACATAATGAGTTAATTCTTACCGGACGATCGATCAAGCTTGAACCGAACACTTTGTTGACAACCTTAAGCTCTGATTACCAACTTGTAACACCCTTAAATTTTCACTTGATTTTAATAATAGATTATACCGTTTTGTTAATAAAACGTTCCTTACTTAACATAAATATCATACAAAAAGTTCACATGTAGCATGACCATAGTCCACTACACTAAGTTAAAACATTTCAAAAGTTACTTAACAATTGTTTACAACCCATAAACCAAGTCTAGTAAAGATTTAAAAACAACGCGGAAGCTTCAAAAGTAGTGTTCGGTTCTTCTTCATTCGTTTGATCGCCATCCGTAAGATCCACTTAGTCACCTATGGTCAAAAACCGTTAAAACATTAGTTTTGACATTGTTATATGATATAGAAACACAAGATCCAACATCAAATTGAAAATAATAAAATATAAATGTTCTGGTTCCACCGTAACTTACGGTGTCACCGTAAGTTACGGTGGGTTTTGAAATCTCCTAGTCCACCGTAAAACAGGAGTGATCCACCGTAATCACATGACCTCTACCGTAAGTTACGGTACCACCGTAACTTACGGTAGTCCCTGGAGATCCATGTTTTGTTTGATTATTTCATTACACTCAATCCCAAGTTTCGGATTTCGCTTTCCTAGCATACCCTTACATTAAATCCTCGTGTTTCTAATATGTTATTTATATATACCAATATCAAAGATCAATACATCATATTCCGGAGCACTAACCATGCTTTACTTGATTATTCGACCCGTTTGGCTCGTCTAAGGACTCCTCCTTTGTGACGACTACCAACGAGTTCCAACCATATTTGACCTATTATTCCATATAGCGACATCACCGCTTAAATTCAAAACAACCCTTATTCTAAAATTCATTTACGCATTATATATTTATCAAAATCTACTTAATGTAACGGGTCAAGTTACATACCTTTATAGCACACCCTTCAAGCGAGTATCTCCCCCGGCGTGTCCGCTGGACGTTCCGGATTCTTTACCTAAAGAGTTCAATTTCACAACAAGTTTAGAACTCTTTCGTAAGTTTTAACGCATAATTCTCTATAATAATCAAATCTGCGTTTTTGCCCAACTTTCAACATTTTAATTCTCACTCAGGCATTTCCACAAACACTTATCGGGTCAGATAATCACATAATCATCACCAAGTTTATGACTTGCAATTATTATCAAATTTCACTTCAATTAGTCAACTTTATACCTTTCTTAATTTCATTACTTCTGAAATTACTTCTTAAATTCAGATTGTGCTAGAACAAAATTATAATTTTAGCATTTATCAAGTTCTCTTCTAGCTCATCAATCACCCTAAATGGTGATTATGAAGCTCTACAATCATCATGCAATGTTTTTCACAAGAATTATCTAGGGTTTAACTCTAGACATTATATAACTTCAAGATTCAACCATGCAACACATATTCAAGCTAAATTCTTGATTTTCTCATTTAACCTAAAACTGAACTCGAATCAAAGTACTAAAATTTTACATACCTTTTGATCCCTACATCAAGGTGATCTCGAATTCGTGTTCAGAACTTGATTTAGAGTGGATTGAGGGCCTTGATTTGTGAATTTTATGTGAAGTTAGGGTTTGGAGAGTTCTCCTGGTCGCCCTCTCACTCCTGTTCGATCGATGCCCACCCACATTGAGTGGTTTTTGTGTTTTGTTTATTATTTTAGTACTAAACTTTCAGTTTTGACTAGTTTAGTCCCTCAACTTATCATTTAACTTTAAGTTTAAGTGTTTTAACTTTAGAGTAAGTTATTTCAAGACTATCAACTAACTGGGTTATAGTTTCCAAGTTAGTTGATTCTTGTTAATTTAACATTACATATTAAACGCAAAGTTTCATATTTTTGGGGTGTTACAGGTAGTGGTCACTGAGTGGTGGCGATGGTGGTGTTTAGGGAAAGAGAAGAGAAACTCTAGGGTTTGTGCGTTAATAAATTGTGTCATGAAAAACCATTACCCAAAGCAATTTTACTGTGTGCCGGTTTTGCTGGGTTTGGGGTGAGATCTTCGACTTTATAATGTAACTAGTTGATGCTCCGCCCGCGTTGCGGGGCGATGGCCGAATAATGAGCGAGTGTTAGTCAGATCATTGACACGAAAAACAATTAAATCGAGTCAACCAATTAAAACAAAACACTTTTATAGTTTTGATAAAAAAAACTAAAACAATGGCAATATTGTAATTTTTAACTGAGGGAAAGTTGTATTTTTTAACTGGGGTAAAATCGTAATTTGGCAAAAGCTAAAGTAATGGCAGTACTGTAAATTTGAACCTAGTGCAAAATTGTAAATTTTCGCAGGGGCAAATTCGTAATTTTTAACTTGGGGTAACCACGTAATATAAATTTGAACCAAGTGCACAATCATAATTTTAAGCTTGAGGCAAAATCACAATTTTATTTTAAACCGAGGGCAAAATCGTGATTTTGAGTTGGGGGCAAAAACATAATTTTATTTTGAACTGGGGAAAAACGTAATTTTGAATTGAGGGCGAAATCACAATTTTTAAACGGGAAAAAAATCACATTTTTGAACAGAGGGCAAAATCGTAATTTTTAAGTGGGGGCAAAAACAAAATTTTATTTTGAACTGGGGGCGAAAAGGTAATTCTGACCTGAGGGCAAAACCACAATTTTATTTTGAATGGAGCGAAAAATCTTAATTTTGAGCTAGGGACAAAAGCGTAATTTTATTTTGAGCTGTGGGCAAAACCGTAATTTTAAAGAGGGACAAAAACGTGATTTTAGAATGGATATAAAATAATAAACTGGTTGGTCCAATGGGAGAGTGCCAGGCAAAGTCGTAATTTTGAATTGAGGGCAATATCGTAATTTTGAGATGGGGACAGAAAGCGTAATTTTATTTTGAGCTGGGGGCAAAAACGTAATTTTAAATTGGATATAAAACAATAAACGTGTTGGTCCAATGGGGGAGTGCCAGGCAGCTGCCTGGCACTATTCCCCTCACTTGTATTTGTATAGGTAGGAAATATATCCAAACAAATAAAAACTTCTATTTTTTATACAAAAATAAATAGCTTTTGATTGAATAATTTGTAAATAGTCATTCCTTTTCTTTTTCGTATACATGAATCCATATTATGTTTTTGAAGAATCCAAATTAACTCACAAAAATCCATATTTTTTTTTTGAAGTATCCAGATTCAGTGGCGGAACTAGAACTTTTTAACTGGGGGGTCATAATAAAAAAAAAGTTTTACATTGGTTAGTGTACATCAATCACATTTTATTCCTAACCGACGTATCTTTTTGTAGTTGTAACCTTCGGGGTCCCATTGCTTGAAATCGTTGTAAAACTGCTTCATTTTCGACACTTGCAAAAATATCTTTCTCAACATAACATAACAATGAATCCGTAAGAAAAACATCACCCATCTTGTTGCGTAAATCAGTCTTGATAAACTTCATCGCGGAGAACGATCTTTCTACAGTAGCTGTTGCAACGGGCAAGACCAAAGCCAATTCAAGTAGTCGATAGACCAATGCATATGTGATACCACGAAGACCATAAAAGACTTCATTATTTTTCACATTTGAAATGTATCGGTCAAGTTGTATCTTAAGTAGACCTCGATCCGAAGCACTAAAATCTTCTGAATATAGCTCGGCTAGACGTAATAACCTCTCACGATCAAAATTTTGAAATGAATCTCTTGGATCAAGGGACGCTATACACATAAGCAACTCGGAGTTTGACTTGGTAAAACGCTCATTCATCTCATTTAGAAGAAGATCAACAACCTACAATTGTGTGAAGAAAAATGAAATTCTTATTAAAATAAAAGGTAATAAGTTAAACATTGTTAACTAAATAAATAAAAATAAGATACCTGATAAAAGATATCGGCACGAAAACGATGGAGATATGTTTGTGGCTCATCATCAATTGTTCGTCTAACGCGGCCAGGAATGACATCTTCCATATTAGGCATATGAATTTCATTTTGAGAACAAAATGTAGTGACTTCTTTCATTAATTCCTCCCACCCATCATCCCTATATTTCTTTAGATCATATTCATATCTTCAATCAAGCGAAGTGCATTGCCTATATTTTGATTCTTTAATTGTAGCGCTTGTGACAAGTCATTTGTCATTCTTAATAAGTTCAACATTAAATGACCAATAAACACAAATTCAAAATTTTCCATTTTCTCAGCCAAACTTAGCGCATTACCTCGAATTTTTCCATCAGCACCCTCTCTAGACAAAGTAATAAGCACTTCTCTCACTGGCTTCCACAAGTCTAAAAGTCGATGTATAGTTTTAAGATGAGAACCCCAACGAGTGTCACCAGCTCGGGCTAAGCTCATTTCTTGGTTTTTTTCCTTTTCCTGTGCAAATTTCGCCCATCTCTATACGTTTCACAAAATCATCATACTGTTTTTGCCGAATAGAATCTTTCCTTTTACATGAAGCTCCAACAATATTCACAATTTTCGCAAGGTAATTGAAAAAACCACTCACAGATGCATATTCAGATGATACACTATATTCTAACCAACAAAAGTGGTTAAACCATGTTTCATGAAATTTCCTCATACGTCCATAAACTTCTGTTTCAGGGAAAATTTGACCTTTTGGTTGGCAAGGCCCTTTCGCTATATACCGTCTCCTTACTTCTTCCCGAATATTAGCCGAATAATCATTAATTGGTTTACGGAAGGCCGGGTCACCAACAATTTCATCTTCCGATAATTCAATTTCTTCTCGACTTCTCTTATTATTATTTTCATCGGTGACAAACGGATTTGATGAAGTCCCTGTGCTTGGTTTAGGAATTTTACCAAAAATTTTGTCTATACGAGCGTTTCTACATATAAAAATATGATAAAAAATCATGGTAAATAATCATTTAAAATGTTAATTCACAAACAAGACCAAAAGAAAAAGGTAAAAAAGCATCCAAACGTACAGTAGTTTTAAAGTAATTAATAAAATTCTATAATATGAAAACAATAATAGTCAACAAATAGAAAAACAAAAATAAAAATTAATGCTTACTTCATATTGATTAGTTGATGGCAGGTGTAGACTTTTATGGAGAAACGATAAAGCTGAGTATGTGCAGAAAGTAGGTTAGGTTTTGACGTTTTGTTGAATTGCATCTAGAGGGTTAACTTAAACCATCATAGTGCTCTAGTGGTGGCCACGGGTATTTAAGTTCCACTTATGGTGGGTCCGGGTGAGTTTTCCCCTCAAGGTCTCAAGTTCGAGTCTTTGTGATAAGGGTTTCTCATTGAGGGGTTTAAATTGGGGATCTATTGTGCGAGGGGCCTCTCTAGCGCGGACCCGGTTAAGACAACGTATGCTAGACCTCCCGACATTCGCGAATAATTCACACCTTCAAAAAAAAAAAAAAAAAGAGGGTTAACTTAAAGTATTAGGTTTTTGTATTGGGCCAGAAAATTAGATAGTAAAAAAGCCCATATTTAAATATTTTTATTTGAATATATAGATGGATTATTCAGCTTTTGACTTTCGTTGTTTTCTTTCATCTTCCTCTTTCAACTTACAGCAGGAAGCACCTCCACCGGAGTAAGGAGCCTCGTCGCCGGACCGCCGGCCGGAAAATTCTGAACATATTTTATCTTTTTCTTTTAACTTTAAACACCTTTCAGAGACAAACGAGAGGGTCACGCTATGTAAAACAACCTCAGTCAAGTACTCCGTCTAATAGAAAATTTGGTCGGCCGGAGGGTCACCGGACCCCCCGGACCCTCCTGTAGATCCGCCAATGTCCAGATTAACTCACGAGAGATTCACATCGGGTTTTGTGGGAACTCCATATTTTTTTATTAATATTCTTATTTTTGTCATAAAAAACCCAATAACAAAGGAAAGACTAGGAATTCACATAATCAAACTCGGAATACATAAAACAAAGAGTAAACTGCTAAAATCGTCCCTAAGGTTTGACTCAAAATGCTAGATCAGTCCAAAATTAACTTTTTTTGCTAAAACAGTCACTGAGCCTAAGTTCTGTTGCTAGATCAGTCCAATTAGTTAACTGAAGTTAGTTTTTAACTTTTATTTATTACACAAACAGTCCCTGTAGTTATAATTTACTAGTTTTAACTATGAGTTAATAGCCAAAATGGTCCCTGAGGTTTGCACCACCACCACACCGCCACCACTGCCACCACAGCACCGCCGCCACCACCACCACCACCATCGCCACCACAGCACCGCCGCCGCCACCACCACCACCACAGCACCGCCGCCACCACCGCCACCACCACCACCACCGCCGCACCGCCACCGCCACCACCATCGTCTGGTCACCATCACCATCGCCACAGTGGGTTGCAGGTTTGACCGGAAAACTCGAAACAGTGGGTTGCAGGTTTGACCGGAAAACTCGAAACAGATTATATCACGCGTGGAACTTTGTTGTGGGGGTGGATATCACGCGTTATCTTTTGTTTTCGTGATAAAATAACGCACCACCCCGGGCGGCCTTACTATTTTTTTTTTTTACAGATACAGAATATTTCGAATTTTCCGGTCAAACCTGCAACCCACTGTGGCGATGGTGGTGGTGGCGGTGGCGGCGGTGCTGTGGTGGTGGTGGTGGTCGCGGCGGTGCTGTGGTGGCGGTGGCGGTGGTGGCGGCGGCGGTGCTGTGGTGTGGTGGTGGTGGTGGTGGCGGTGCGGTGGTGGTGGTGCAAACCTCAGGGACCATTTTGGCTATTAACTCATAGTTAAAACTAGTAAATTATAACTACAGGGACTGTTTGTGTAATAAATAAAAGTTAAAAACTAACTTCAGTTAACTAATTGGACTGATCTAGTAACAGAACTTAGGCTCAGTGACTGTTTTAGCAACAAAAGTTGATTTTGGACTGATCTAGCATTTTGAGTCAAACCTCAGGGACGATTTTAGCAGTTTACTCTAAAACAAATAAGACCATATTTTTTCAATTAATAGTCTTATTTTATCATAATTGCTTTATTTTTCTTAATTGTGACACTTCATGTTTACAATTTCTTTTATTTTATATGTTATGAAATTTGATTAGGCACTTATTTTATACACATGTTTTATAATACTTTTTCTGGAATTTTAATAATCGTGTTAAGCTTAACCAGTTATATCTGGAATTTTAAGAATCATGTTAAGTTTAGGGTGATAATATTCACACCCCTCCCCTATATCTATCTCTATATATACAGATATATATAGAGAAAGATAGAGTGAAAATCGTGTGAGAATAAGGTTTTAGGGTTGTGGAAACAAATAGAGCCTAAGTTTAACTTTTTATGTCAATTAAAAGACCTCTAACCACGTATGTCAATTAAAAGAACTATAGAGATCAATTGTGATTGCAATGTTTTAAAAAATGTTTGTTGATGTGAGCGCTAGATTTTCAAAAATGAAAATCAGTAGAGAACAACCATAAAGATATTGTAATTCTATTGGGCATATGAGGAATGACACTTTTTTGTTATGTATTTAAAAGCAAAGACGGCTTTATTTTTTTGTTAGACCTTGGGGTTTACTCTAACGCCCCGATGCATAAGTAGTTAAGGGCGCTAAATACCACTCCCCCTAGGTGTTAAGAGCGTTAAAAGAGCCATTTGTTAACGTGTTAACATGTGTGAAAGAAACTTGGATGAGAGTATTAAAGATATATATTATTTTACGGGCGTTAATAGAGGGGGAACCATTTCTTGGAGGGGAGTGAAGGAAACTACAAGTGATGTGGGTATTAAAGATGCCTATGTGGAATAAAGGGGCATGAGAGTATACCCCATGGTCTTATGTGATCTGACCTGCCCGGGACGACAAAAATTATATAGTGAAACCAAATACATTAATAATCAATATCCCGCCGCAACGCGCGGGTTGACGTTAACTCGTATTATTATATTATGCAACATGTGACCGGAACAAACATTAACAAAGGAATTTTGTCAAGAACCATGGATCAAACACTTGTAAATAAAAAAATATCCAAACAACAAATTTATTAACCTAGTATTTTAGATGATTACAGACCTGAGAAAGCTACAATGATTAACAACTATACAAAAAAATGAACAAATATATTCTCACAAACCCTAATACAAAGACGAAGATGAAATACAGACGATGACATGCTTAGCCCTTCAACTAATAAGAACCTATAAAAACAACTCAATATAAATAAACAAATGAAGTGAATAAAGATATTTTTTAAAAGCAACAAACAATTTATCTTTTTAACAAATTTGTTAGTTGTTTATGTGTCTTAAGTATGTATCTCATGACTGGTTTCTTAGTTGCTTATGTGTTTTAACACGTTTCAAATTCATCCTACTTTAGCCTTCCCCAATTGTTAAGAACCGAAGGCGGCAAAGGTCCTATTATTCTATAAAGCAAAACTCTTGACAATTTCTCTTAAAAGCTACTTCAAGTTATGTTCTGATGTTTATTTTCCTACGTTGTGTCTTTATGGTATGTGATTTTGTGTATTTGACCATTGTGTATGAATAGATGAGTTGTTTTTTCATATTCGAGTTCGATGGTTTTGAGATGTGAAATTTCTTGTTTATATAGCTCCAACTCCAAGCCTCGGTAAAGGTATATGTTGTTAGAAAATAAAGTATATTTGGAAAATATTGGGATCAGTCAAACATCATCTCCCATTTTACAGCTCACAATTACAACTCATGATCCGGATGTCCAGCCTTTGTTTATTCCCTTTGATTATTCTTGTATCCAAATTTAATTTGTATCTTGGCCTATAAGATGAAGAGGCAGACGAGTATTGTAAGTATTCAGAAATAAAAAAACAATCAATTTCCTTCTTTTCAATTCACACAAACCCACATGGTATCAGAGCAGGTTCTCTGGTTCTAGGACCGTGCTCATCATATACCCTTCCTTCTTCAGAAACCCATCGCTGCCATGTCCGGAGACGGTAACGTGGGCTCTGATTTATCAATACAATTAGCCAATCTACTCAAGAATGGCCTCAATCTTCAACCCCAAAACACCAAACTATCCAATAACCTGCAAATCAATCTCAAACGCAATAGCAAAAACTATGCCTTATGGACTCGAATGAGTCGAGTTGCTATAGGCGGAAAGTCAAGAAACTTGTTAAAACACCTAACCTCAGATCCATCAGATGAATCATCAAGGGTGGCAGCCGGACTTATCGCCACCAACACACAAAACCCTAACGGCTCAGGCCCCGAATGGTGGAACAATGGTCACAAGAAAGGAATCAAGAACACCGGACAGGAGAAAGGAAGAGCCGCCGTCGCCACGGGCAGCAAGAAAGAACCTACCGGCGTGACGGACGGCACCGAAGGAGTTTTTGCAGGTATGTTGGCGGTTGGCTGGGGTGAAAAAGAAGAAGAAGAAGCTGTAATGACAGGCTCCTCAAACCCTTCCAGACTTATCCCCTTATTTTTTTCACCTCTGGCCCCTGTGAAAACAGAAAAGAACCACACAAACCCTAAAAGGGATGGAATTGCTAATATGGCCCTTAACAACCATGAAAAACAAGTTAAGCCTTGGATCTTCGATTGTGGTGCAACTGATACGATGACGTATGAGTTATCTGATTTTATCTCTTCGACTAAAACTGAAAAGTCATACATTCAAACAGCGAACGGGGAAAAGATGGACGTAAAGACAGGGGGAACCATTGAAATTTCACCAACGTTAAAACTTTCAAATTGTCTTTATGTTCCAGCTTTATCACATAAGCTTCTCTCAATAAGCCACGTGACGAAGGAACTTAACTGTACTATTCTAATGCACCCAACCTTTTGTATCTTACAGGATATCAGGACGGGAGTGATCATTGGGTGTGGCACTGAGCGGCAAGGGTTATACTATGTGGATGAGTTGACACAATCGGGTACTGTGATGCTTGCTCACGGATCTTCAGACCGCGAAGCCTGGTTATGGCACCGAAGGTTAGGACACCCGTCCATAGGATATTTTCACATTTTATTTCCTAAATTGCCTCTTCCCAATAATGTTTCAAACTGTGAGACTTGTAAGTTTGCTAAGAGTCATAGAAAAACGTACAAACCAACCAACACAAGGGTGGATGTATCTTTTTCGTTGATTCACTCCGATGTTTGGGGACCCGCCCCAGTTATTAGTGGACAAAATTACCGTTTTTTTCTTCTCTTTGTGGATGATTGCACTCGAATGACTTAGGTCTATTTTTTAAAACACAAATATGAAGTTATTGACAAGTTTACCATTTTTAATAACATGATTGAAACCCAATTCCAAAAGAAAATCCAAACCCTTCGATCAGACAATGGTGGTGAATTTGTCAATGCTCATATGAAACAGTTCCTTGAAACAAAAGGAATAATCCACCAAACCTCGTGTGCACACACTCTAGAACAAAATGGAGTCGTAGAACGGAAAAATAGAATCATTCTAGAAATTACTCGGGCACTCCAAATTGAATCACAAGTTCCGAAGAGTTTCTGGTCCGAAGCCGTTGCCACCGCGACCTACCTAATCAACCACCTTCCAACCAAAATCCTTAAACTAAAAATACCATTAGAGACCCTATCCAAGCTCACAAAAGTCCCTCCAGCCCTCACTCTTCCACCACGAGTTTTTGGCTGCTCTGCCTTTGTTCACATACCAAAAACTGATAGGACCAAAATTGACCCATGCGCTGAGAAATGTGTGTTCATTGGTTACGGGATAAATAAAAAAGGATACAGGTGTTATAATCCTAAAACAAAGCATATGCACACAACTATGGATTGTGATTTCCTCGAAACACAGTATTACTATTCACCACAACACAGTGGTCAGGGGGAAAAGGCATATTCAGACACACTGAGTTGGTTGCAACCTGTTCCTTTTCAAGAAAAAGAAATCACTCACAGTACCCTAGATGAGTCATTCTCATCTCCTAGTGCACCCGAAGATCCAGTCACCAGTGCCCCTGTCTTCATGAACAATCCTCCCAACCTGATATCAGAGGTAAGTAACTCTACTAATACTTCTAATGAAA
The DNA here is from genome assembly GCA_030545235.1 of Helianthus tuberosus. Lineage (NCBI taxonomy): Eukaryota > Viridiplantae > Streptophyta > Magnoliopsida > Asterales > Asteraceae > Helianthus > Helianthus tuberosus. Next base: position 50,246,039 of record CM060410.1, on the reverse strand, counting down.
CTATTAATGTTTCTAATGCTTCTGATGCTGTTGATGAGCCTGTATTGTATAGCAATGAAACTATTAATGTTTCTAATGCTTCTGATGCTGTTGATGAGCCTATACTGTCTAGCAATGATGTAACCGAAGATGGTCAGACAGAAGCTCCTGAGATCTATGAAGAAGCCACAGATGAATGCACGGAAAGGTATGTATTACCTCCCAGGACAAACAGAGGGGTTCCTCCAAAAAGATACACTCCCGAGAAAGAAGCTCGGAGTTCAAGATATCCTATGGCGAATATTGCCAAAGGAAATCTATCACAAGAAGCCAAAGCATTCATTACCTCCCTATATTCTGAAGAAGTCCCAACCACTGTTGAGCAAGCACTCAAATCAAAGAACTGGAAAGAAGCCATGAAAACGGAAATGGATGCCCTCATGAAAAATTCCACATGGGAAAAATGTATCATTTCAAAAGGCAAGAAACCCGTTGGATGTCGGTGGGTGTTCACGATAAAATACAACCCAGATGGAACCATTGAAAGGTATAAAGCCCGGTTGGTAGCCAAAGGGTATACGCAAACAAACGGAATTGATTATTCCGAAACCTTATCCCCAGTTGCCAAAATCAACACAATCAGGGTACTCTTCTCTATAGCCGCGAACAAACAATGGCCACTCCACCAGTTTGACGTTAAAAACGCCTTCCTACATGGAGAGCTTGAAGAGGAAGTATATATGGAAGCACCACCGGGATTTACCGAAGGCTTTAAACCGGGAGAAGTTTGTCGTCTGAAGAAATCCCTGTATGGTTTAAAACAATCCCCTAGAGCTTGGTTTGGGAGATTCACCATAGCTATGAAGAAATATGGATACAAACAGAGCAATTCAGATCATACTTTGTTCCTTAAACAAAGAGGCAAACTTATTACCTGCCTAATTATCTATGTTGATATAATGATTGTGACAGGGAATGATGAGGAAGAGATAAAAAGATTGAAGGTGAATTTGTTTTCAGAATTCGAAATGAAGGATTTAGGAAGACTCAAATACTTTCTTGGGATTGAAGTGCTAAGATCGAATCAAGGGATCTTCATTTGCCAGAAAAAATATGTTCTGGACCTGTTAGCAGAGACAGGGATGATTGACTGCAAACCTTCAGACACTCATATGATCATGAATCAGAAACTTTTTATGGAGGAAGGAGCACAGTTAACTGACAAAGGTAGATACCAACGGATCGTAGGGAAATTGATATATTTGTCACACACTCGGCCAGACATAGCCTATGCAGTGGGAGTTGTAAGTCAATTCATGCATCAACCCCAAGAACCTCATATGGAAGCAGTAATGAGAATCATTAGGTGTCTTAAGGGAACAACGAGCCACGGTGTTTTATTCAAACCAAATGGTCATTTGGACACTCAAGTCTATACCGATGCAGATTGGGCGGGAGATAAAAGCGACCGAAGGCCAACCTCAGGATACTTTACCCTAGTTGGGGGAAACCTTGTCACCTGGAGAAGCAAGAAACAAAAGGTAGTGCCTCTTTCTAGTGCAGAGGCAGAATTCAGAGGAATAACACGAGGCTTAACTGAACTTTTGTGGGTTAAAAAGCTTCTTACTGAAATCGGTTTCCCTCCAAGTAAACCTAACCAAATTCTATGTGACAACAAAGCTGCCATTCAAATCTCGGAGAATCCGGTACAACACGACCGAACAAAACACATAGAGGTGGATCGGAATTTCATTAAAGAAAAAATAGAAACAGGGGTCGTTGAATTGCCATTCGTTCGATCCGAAGATCAGCTAGCTGATATCTTAACAAAAGCCGTTAATGGAAGAATTTTTGAAAAATGTTTGGGCAAGTTAAACGTTGGAGATCCCACCGTTCAACTTGAGGGGTAATGTTAGAAAATAAAGTATATTTGGAAAATATTGGGATCAGTCAAACATCATCTCCCATTTTACAGCTCACAATTACAGCTCACGATCCGGATGTCCAGCCTTTGTTTATTCCCTTTGATTATTCTTGTATCCAAATTTAATTTGTATCTTGGCCTATAAGATGAAGAGGCAGACGAGTATTGTAAGTATTCAGAAATAAAAAACCAATCAATTTCCTTCTTTTCAATTCACACAAACCCACATATGTTACTTGATATGTGTTATATTTTAGGTTTATTTGACGTAAATGTACACATATACATAGGGTTTTTTTTTCCGGTCATTATTGTGGTATTGTGATCAATATGAGATGTCCATGGTTTTTTAGTAAATACTAAGAGGCAAACCAGTGGCGGATCTAGGATTTCGACCAAGCGGTAACGTTTTATAAATAAGCGGTAACGAAATCGAAAAAAACGTCAATTTTTTCCAAAATTTACACTAATTTTTCCAAATTTTTTCCGACCAAGGGGTAGCGGACGCCACTCCTTAACTACCTATAGGTCCGCCCCTGAGGCAAACGATAGTCATATCTACTTTTTGTGTTGTGATTGTTCTTCAGAAAAAGGATTTAGAAAAAAACTCAGGAGTTTACAACAATTGAAGGTCTTGAAAAGCAACAAACACCATTGTAAATGTCATTCTTCTTATTATTGACAAAAATGGGGGTAAAAACCCATGAATAGTGAAAATGATTCCCACCTAAGGGAGTACGGTGTGGCATGCGGCAAGGGGCGGCAAAGTAGTTTGCCGATCGGCAAACACCGGCGCCGACTATTTGGCGAGGCGGCAAACCAAAGCTTTCGGTGACAGGTTACTGAGTCGGGAAACAAACTTTTTGACCGTTTTTTTGTCCTCCAACGGTAATAATTCAAAGAAAACAAAATTATTTTTTGTTTTAAAAATTTACACCATAAATACTACCCCCAAATACACTTGAACTTTCATTCTGATCCTATTTTACATTTCAATATACAACACTCTCAAATATTTTGAAAAAAATGGAAGGCTCAAAGAAGGGTGAAGGCAAGAAGAAAATGGTAGGGTCCGGTTCAAAGTCGAGGGCTCAAGATAAACGTGGTTCGAGTGGTACTAGTGTCCCGTTTAATCCGCAACTTGGGTTTGCGAATCAAACCCAACCTCCATTTTATTTTAACCAACCCATGCATCAACCTTTCGGTTATGATACCCAACCCACCCAAAATTGGATGCAATACGGTCCGAGGATGACTCAACCCGGTTATTATGATTACTCCCCAGAAGCGCAAAATGCTTTTGACCCGTTTGCTTTTCAAAACCCAATGTCACAATCACCGAGAGACGTACAACATGGCGCCGATGAGGAGTTCGTGCCCGAAACCCAAGAAGTGGCGTTAGATGATGATGATGATGATGAAGATGTTGCGGATGAATCGGAAAGAAAAGGAAAAGCCAAACGGGAAAATTGGTCGCCTAGACAAGAAGAGGCGTTGGCAAAGGCTTTTGTTCATTGCACTTTGAATAAAAAGAAAGGCAATCAACAAAAGAAGGATGGGTTTTGGAAGAAAGTTCTAAACCACTACAATGAAACGATCGGAGGAAGTAACCGAACCCACCACCAAGTTCGCTCAAAATGGATGACGATGCAAACAAAAATTAACACATTCAACGGGGGATATCATCAAGCGGTATTTTTTATACGGTTTATTTTTAACGAAATATTATTTTTTTTAACGAAATATTATTTTAGGATCGTTTACGTCCTAGCGGGAGTGACGATGCTTATGTAATGAAGCAAGCGCTAAAGGATTACAAAAGCAAAGAACATATTGATTTCGCACATGTTGCGGCTTGGGAGGTTCTTAGAACAAATCAAAAGTGGTCTCCGGTACCTTTGATGAATGAAGAAAGCTCCGGCTCGGGTCGAAAAAGAAAGTCTTCGGATTCGGGAAATTATACACGAGGATCACCGAATGTCGAAATCTCGAGCGGATTCGAAAAACAAAGTCTTCCCGACATAAACGAGGATTCTTCACCACCACCAAGACGACAAACGAGGAAGGAGAAAAAGGACAAAGGGCCGTCTTCAAGAACCGAAGATCCAAGAGATATAACACACAAATTCGAAGAGTACAAGGCCATGAAAAAAGAGATAATGGAAATTAAACGTGTACGAGAGGAAAAATACTTGACCTTGGCGGATGAGCAACGAGAGGTGTTGCGAGCTACAATGTTCGACAAGGACTTGGAGACGTATAATCGGCCTACCGACAATGTTCACCCTGCTATGTTGGCAATCACACTGGCTAGAAAACGTGAGATCGCAAAAAAATATGGATGGCCTTGTGATTTTTAGTTATTTTTTAAAGTTAGATTTTATTTAAAATGTAATGTTTTATTTTTATTTAAGATGTAATGCTTTATTTTTATTTAAAATGTAATGCTTTATTTTTTTTTTATAAAAAGTCTATGATTTTTCCATTTTATCTTAAATTTAAAAAAAAAAACAGAAAATAAAAAAAAAGTTTGCCACTCAGCAAGTGTTTAAACCATTGCCAACACTTTTCAGCAAAGTTTAAACACTTTTGACTGATTGACATGGCGTGCTCTGATTGGTCAGTTTTTTAGTTTGCCACTCCAAAGTGTTTAACCACTCCCTACACCCTAAGTAGATAATAGTATAACACTACTATAACTACAAACAAAACAAAGCTACTTCAAGTATTATTCTGATGTTTAATTTCTAGAATGCCCCGTACGACTAATAAAAAATACCCATTATATAGAAAACTATATGTATAAACAAAATTTTATTAGTTCAAGCTTAGCTCGAGGTCTAACCAATTCGAACCTTGAACCGACCCGCTTACTTAAAACTTAATAAATATATTATATATATTTATAAAGGGGGCCCTACAAAGTGGGAGGAGAAGTGAGCCTAAAGTTTTTAAAATCATCTCTTCTATCACTACTTCTGTATCAAAATCTTGGATATTATAATTAAAAAAAATTATATATGTAAAACAAAAAATATTTAGTTTGGGCGGCTAAAAATTTTAGGTCATATGCGGTCGCACACCCTACGAGCCGGCTCTGCTTCCTATTTGTGATGTTACAAAGTGAATTGGTGTGATTTTAGTTGTGGATTTTTTTGGTTACATCTAAGTTGAGTGTAATATATTTTAGTGGTCTTTGGGATGTTACAATGAACTCTTTGATATTGTTGGAACTTGGGTGTGATTTACTTTAGTTAGTGTTTGGTGTCTGATTTGCTTATTATATTGTTGTTTGATTCAATTATAGCATCTGAGTTAGTTTAGCTTGTTGGTGTCTGTTTTAAGACCGGAGGGTGTGGGGGCGTCATCCCCACCAACTCATCATCTATAGCGTCCCGGGGCACTATACCTCCACACCATTGGATTTAAAGGGGGCGCTATAGGAGGGGCTTCATCATGGTAACGGTGGAGAAGGGGTGCTATAGGAGGGGCCCACTTGATTTAAACTAATGAAATCTTTTTTTTTTTTTTTATTTTGTTTAATAGGGGGCTCCATCCACACCAAGTAAATTAAAGGGGGCTCCATAGCTGAGGTGGATCCTATGTGGCGCTGACGTGGCCTGATAAAGCCCCTAGGGGGCTCCAACCACACCCTCCAGCCTAATAAATGCGGTGTTTGGTATTAGACCGTGGGGTGTGGCATGTGGGGGGTTTAGGTTGGAGACATTGCTCGACACGTGGCGAGTGTGGGCTCCACCAGACCACCCCAAAAAAGTGGGGTGTGGAAACGGCGTGGGGTGACATGTGGATTTTTTTATATTTTTTTATATAGTTCACATTTATATAATAAAACACAAACTTATATTAATTTAAATAAAAAGTTACATAAAATCCTAAAAAATTAAAAAAATCCTACTTTTTATATAGTTGACATTTATATAATAAAACAAAAACTTATGTTTGGTTTTTTGGTGTGGGTTTGGTTGAAGGTATGTTTTTTGGTGTGGGTTTGGTTGAAGAAGATTTGTTATTTGGTGTGGAAAAAATGAAGTTTAGGATGGGTATTTATAAGTAAAAAATTGTAATTTTTAAAAAAAATTTGATTTTTACTTAACAAAACCGCTATCCCCAACGGCTAGCCCAAACGGTAATCTATCACCAGCCAATCAAAGCTAGCCACCTCACCTCTCCCTCCCCGCCCAACGCCAGACTTCAAAGCCACGCCAGCGGGGCAACGCCATGGCCAACGCTGGCCCGGTGTGGTTTAGCCAGCGTTGCCTGGCATCCCCCGCCCCAACCAATGCCCACACCCTGTGGTCTTATAATATGCTTAATTCACTTTTGTGCTGCAGAAATCTGGTTTTATTGTTCGCAATCTAACCAGATTTAAATTCGGTTTTGAGTTTGGTAATGGCAACTTTGAATTTGGTTCAATGTTTCAGTTTTTGCCGAAAAAATGTTAGGGTGAAGGGAGTGGTTACCTATTTGAAATAGGTAAACTCCTCATTCACCCAATCAGACAGTCCATGTCAATTCACCTAAATTGTTTACCTAATGCTCAAAAACGTTGGCGGTGGTTTATCTAATGGGGTTTAGGTAAACTATTTAAAAAAAAGGAAAAATATGTGATTGGTTGAGAAGGAATGAACCCCACCACACACTCATCTCTCTCCCCCTTCCCTCCCTCTCACCGAATCGGTGACCACTCACCGAAAATGCCCCCTTTCCTCCCTCTCACCGAATCGGTAAAAAGGTTGGCGATGGATTTGGGTTTGGTACCGAGTGGGTTACCGCCCGCACTCCGTTCACCCTTAAATAATCAAGGAAACTGAAACATTAGCCGATGAACGCCCGAACTCCGTTCACCCTTAGTTCGCTTTTTTTTTTTTTTTTTTTTTCTTTTGCTCTTTTATGCCTAGTTGATTACTAATAACTTGTAAGTTAAACACGATATCAAGATCAATGTTGTATTAAATAAAAATGAAATAATGTCAAATTAAACTTCCATTGTGTATCAATCTTAAAAAAACGCACTATAAAAAGGAATCATATGCCTTAAAAGATAAATCACTACACAGCAGAATTTGAAAGCTTTTGAACAATCATGTTGACCTTTAAACAAGCACCTGCTATCATCTGTAATTTAACCCTTTTATAACCTAATTTTTGTTTATATGATCATTTAACTTGGCATCTTAATTAAACGTATTACTACCATCAACTTGGCATTGTAATGAAACATATTTCTATCATCAAATTAATATGTTTTGTAAATTCTTTGTACCCAAAACAACTACACAATAGTCATTAGTAACCGCACGTCAGCAAGTTTCTTAAATTTCATGGATGCACCCACATCAGTTTGGTTTGCTTATGGTGGTTGATAATTGTGTGGCTAACCAAAACTGAACCATGGGTTAATCCCAGACCTCAAAACCGATACATCGGTTAGGTCCGTCATCGGTTAAGTCGGTTATGCTAGCTCCCCAATCTGACAATTGGGGATTAACGAACAAACTAACTATTTACAACGCATTGACCGTACTATAAGCTGGAGGTTTCTGAAAACCAGCATCAACCATGACATTTCTCAAAGAGGTAGCATGCTCCCAATTATCTACTCCAGCATATATACTTGACAAAAGTATATATTGCCCACATTGTTGTGGTTCTAATCTATATAACCGTTTCGCCACCTCACTTCCTATATCAACGGCACCATGAAGTTTACAAGCACCCAAAAGCGCCCCCAAAACAGATGCATCGGGCTCAAACGGCATCCTTCTCATAAACTCTTCTGCTTCTGCCAAAAGCCCCGCTCTACCCAACAAATCGACCACACAACCGTGATGCTCCATTTTTGGAACAATGCTGAATCGAGGCAACATGGAGTTGAAAACTTGTAAACCCGGTTTCACGAGCTCTGCACGAGCACAAGCAGCGAGAACCGCGACAAAAGTAACATCGTTTGGAACCCGACCTTCTACTTTCATCTTATTAAACATCTCTAAAGCCTGCTTCTCTTTTCCGTTTGACGCGAGAGTACTGATCATTGCGTTCCATGTACATACTTGCTTGTTTACCATGCTTCCAAACACTTTCATTGCGTACTCCAAACCGTCTGTTTTCCCGTACATGTTTATCAGGGCGGTCCCTACGAAAGCACTGATTCGATCCTCGTTCTTGACGATGTAACCGTGTATCTGCTTTCCATATGACAGCCCTGTGACCCTATTAGAATTAGCACAGGCGGAAAGAACACTAACGAATGTAGCTTCATTCGGTTTCACAGCACAACCACCCGAAACCCTTTGCATGATCATCCGTTTGAAACTTCGAAAGGCACTATCATAACACTCTTTCTTGACATACCCATTAACAACACTGGTCCACGAATAAACATCCTTCACCGGCATCGATTCAAAGAACAAAACCGCAGAACCCATATCCCCGTTTTTACAAAACCCATCAAGCATAGCATTATATGAAACAACACACGGTTCAGGCATTTCATCAAACACCTTACGTGCACAACAAACGTTACCACTTTCTGCATACAAACAAATAAACGATGTTTGTACGAACGGATCGGCTAACACTCCTCGCTTCAGAGCTTGAGAGTAAAGGGGTTTATCAATGAAAGAAGGGGTTTTGTTACAAGCAGCAGCTTTGGCAATTGAAGGGAAAGTGTGTGCGTTTGGGGGGATATTGTGGGAAAGCATGTGGGTGAAAAGGAGTAATGTAGTGTGAGGAAGATTGATATTTAGGTAGGCTCTGATGAGTGTATTGTAGAATAAGGTGGTAGTCCATCGAAAGGAAGATGGGTTGGGGATAGAGAGGTTGCGATTGGTGATGAGGACCGAATGGATTTGCTTGATTTGGGTGGAGCTTTTGATGAAACGTTGAAGGAGTTGCAGGAGAGATTCCGGTGAGGGAAGCATCCTGGAGACAACTCATAGGATGAGATCGGTATTGTGTTCGGGCAATCGACTCAACAATAGTAGTACTGTGTTTTACACTTCGTGTCTTACTACACGTTTTCACCCACCGCAACGTGCAGTGACAAAATACTAGTGTAAACGAATCCCCTGTTCTAAATTTACAGAAAGATTATTGAGTACAAACTTAATAAATAGTGTTGAACTAATAGTGTGATAAAACATCACTCTGAAAAAGTTATAAATATAATTAGTAAATAGTCACTAGATTAGATTAGTAGATTATGTATGCATGTTTCGGGTAAATGATAAGGTATCACCTAATATCATACCTGTCCCTACCCGCAAATTTATTTTTAAGTAATTTTATATCTGGTTTCCTCCTCTACTACTCGTCACCGAATATTACATGAATATTACTGGTTTACCTTTTGAGGCCCCTCCGGTGAGGGAAGCATCCTGGAGACAACTCATAGGATGAGATCGGTATTGTGTTCGGGCAATCGACTCAACAATAGTAGTACTGTGTTTTACACTTCGTGTCTTACTACACGTTTTCACCCACCGCAACGTGCAGTGACAAAATACTAGTGTAAACGAATCCCCTGTTCTAAATTTACAGAAAGATTATTGAGTACAAACTTAATAAATAGTGTTGAACTAATAGTGTGATAAAACATCACTCTGAAAAAGTTATAAATATAATTAGTAAATAGTCACTAGATTAGATTAGTAGATTATGTATGCATGTTTCGGGTAAATGATAAGGTATCACCTAATATCATACCTGTCCCTACCCGCAAATTTATTTTTAAGTAATTTTATATCTGGTTTCCTCCTCTACTACTCGTCACCGAATATTACATGAATATTACTGGTTTACCTTTTGAGGCCCCATGTAATCTCTTAGTCAAATGGCCCAAATGTTCCTTACTTGCATGTTGCATCCGGTTGACATTTTTAAAACTAATATATTTAGCCCACCATGGAACCCCAACCCAAGAACTTGGCTATCCCATTGTTTTTACAACGGAGAATGTAAATATTTATAAAATTAATAAAAGAAGTAAATCAACTTAATAAAACGAAACTTTCAAACATATTTTTTTTTCTGGTTTTTATTAACTTGGTAACCTGTATAATTTGGTTATAATTTTTGTAATAAAGTTCATTTTTAAAGCTATAAAATATTATTATTAATATTATATTGAAGGGTTTAAAATATATATAAACACAGATAAATTTTAAAAGGTTACATTAAGTTATCTGAATACCTTGTATAAATGGTGAATATGATTATAGTTATAAATAGATAGGTCGGTCGGTAAATACTTAAAAGTAATAAGTCAAATATATAATGTAGGCTTCAAGAGTCACAAGTGTTATCTTTTAAAATTTACATAAACGGCCAAATACTTTAGAGGATAAAAAATACGAAAATATACGATTTATTAATCTTTGAAAACGAAATAAAGTTTGCATTCAAGCAACAACAATTACAAAGCAAATCTTGTAAATGTAAAACACATTAGACACAACTTCATGGTAGAAAATTAGAAATCAAATAAATCCTATATCAGTAGCCCACCAAAGAAACAAACTGTATTTACTTCAGAAGTGCTGGACTCTAAATTTCCATTCTCCTTCAACCGGATCATACGACATAAACTCAGCTCCTTGCGCCGTCGCCTTCTTCTTTAGCATCTCTGTGTATTTACTGATCTTTGACCCATCCATGTGCTGCATTCCAGTCTTTTTATCGAAGCATTTGATGTTAAGAAGCGTAATCTCAGCTGCTTTGTTAAGGCCTTCACCAACCGGGGGTTTGTTGCGGTCATCCATATACACAATCACCTCTCGGTTATTAAACTGGACAACAGTTTCAATATCAACCTTTCTCACGTCCGTTTCCCCTAAGAACTTGATACTGCCATATCCATAACGTCCAACCACAAAGTCCTTCACATGCCTGCAAAATCCTGGATCGGCCCTTTCTTTAGCTTCTAACTCGGAAATTTGAGGGTGTGTGTAGTAGTCAGGTTGTTGAAGTTTTGCTGGTACATCAAGGATTGTTGTGTATAATTGTTTCTCTTCAGTTATATCATCTGAAAAAAAAAAGTTATATAGGATTACAAAAGTTAATATTATTTCAATAATCATCAAATTGTATTTAATATAACAGCTAAAGTTCTTAAACTGGAAGGCCAGGTTGGTGTTGGAACATTTTCCTAATTTTTTAGCTTAATAAATAATGTGTATTATAAAAACTATATTATCAATATATATTTAATTTAAAAAAGCCATTAAAAGGTATTAAGCATTTGAAAACCCTTTGGGTGGCTTTCAACCCTGTCGACCCACTTCCATTTTAGCTACTTTGACCCGTTGGAGATAAAACACAACCCATTTTAGAAAAATGATTCTAAAATGCTACGTCTAAAGTCTACTTCAGTTGAGTAAACAAACAAAAAATAAGCAGGTGAAGTATACGAAACGTGTTTAAGGAAGTTACCTCTTTCATTCTCATATGCGCCACCAGAAATTTTTTCTTCATGAATGTTCTCCATCATAGCGGTCTGTTGCCACTTTTCAGGACAGACCACCAATGCCCTTGGATTCTCTCTTGGAACATATGCAGCAATCAGTATCTCCTCGGTGTCACTAAAATATGGTACCTGAATAAACAATGAAAATAAGCAATCGTGTGCAATGTTTATCATGTTTAAAGGGAAAATTCCAGTTTTGCAACATTCTCACCTTTGGAGCATTTGATTTCGGGTCATACTTCCGAACAGGCAGCTTGATTCTTCCAGACAAATGCCTAGTAGTCAACATGGAATATTTGACTGGAGCAGGCTTGTCTTTAACCTGTGAGAAGACATTGTTCAGATATTGATCTTGGGAACTTATGATAACATGATATACAATAGAGAAATACCAATACATGCTATACTTACACGCAAGCTGGATATCCCATATTGAATTGGTTGTTTACATTGAGAACCATCAACGAACATATGTGGTCTTGGAGGAAGTGTTCCAAATGGAGTTGCGGCAGGTGACGGATTTTCCATGCTTGTAACCCGAGACGAAGACCTGTAAACGAAGAACCATAAGCTGAACATGTCAACAACATAAACAATGAAACAACACGATGTAGCTTGTTTAGATTGAGGAAGAGCAGCTTACATTTGAGAAACCGAGCTTTGACCAACAATTACTGTTGTCCCATTACAATTCAGAGCTGGACTCAATCCAGAGCTCACAGGTGAAACCGAAATAGAGTTAGCAGCTGGAGTTGGCCAGAAAGTATTTATAGAAGATGGTGTGCTATCTACAACTCGAGTGAATGCAGGAAATGTGGGACTCGAGGAAGATGTATGAGTGGATAGTGAAGTGAAGGGGTTTGGAAAGGGATTATGATTCAAAGGTGGAAATGAGACTGATGATGCAGAGGTAAGGACAGTTCCCGGAGAAAATGGGTTAAAAGTGGCTTCACGAAAAGTGGTAGAGGCTGGAGACTGAACATTTGTTCTGGAAACAGTGGTCAAACAAGTGGTTGCAGAAGGTGAAAATTGAAGGGACAGTGGTGAAGTGAGTACTGAAGAAGGTGAAATTTGAAGTGGCTGTGAAGTGAATGCGGGGCCTGGATACTTCCAGGTGGCCATCCCCGTGCATACTGGAGGGCTTTGTTTTTCAAACGGGTTACGTTTCGTTGGTGTAGAAAAGATTGAAGAGGTTCCCGGTGATGCTGTAGGAAAACTAGCAGCGGGTGATGTCCACTTTAACGCGGACGAACTTAAGCCAAACCCACCTGCGTTAACACATAAAAATTAGATAAACAATATATGGAACATGAGATAGTAAATGAATCACTAATCGAGATTCAGTCATACCTTTTCCAGAGAAGTTGTAATCTTCACACCTTAGTTCTTCATGACTTTTAGCTTCGTAAGCAGGCATGGCAGAAATTGATACAAGTTTCTCGGGGCTAAATGTAGCGTCAGCAGTTGCTTTGTAAGCTGCTTTTCTGCTTCCTCTTTCTTGGCCACTGAGATGTGACTGTTCACATTTAAATGTTAATCCTGTAGTGTGAGGTCCTGCAAAACCGTATCAATACAGCAAAACACCACAACCAGTATAAACGTCAATGGAAGTTGAACTAAATCATGAGATCTGAACCGACTCGCGCTCTGTAGGATTTGAACCTACGGAATTGGGCTTTAAAGACCCACATTCTACCAGGCTAAATTAAGAGCGCTTTTGAATTATATATACACATTTTGTTATAGGAATGAGAGATAAAGAATAAAAACAATTAAAAAGATACCAGTTGCAAAAAAATGTTACTAAATACTAAGTCACAAGATAATATTCATATATGCAAATGAACATTAAACAGCGTGTGTAGGCTAAGGATGATGTTTTCGACATGAGTATTCATATATGGGTCGCGTTTGAATTCGTATATTCAGCGTGGCAACCCGTAATCCTCCAACCGAACATGATTGGCGTCTATCATGTAGAGATGCAACTAGTAACATCTAAACATCCAGCTCATATAGCACAATGATCAACTTTATGCAGATGAAAGCAACGATTATGAGACACGTAAGCAGAGCACTGCAACTTCACATCACACATCAAATATGGAATCACAGAGAGATATAAAATGTATAAGAATATACAAAATCTATGAAATCTTTAAGTTCCTTAAAAAAATACCATTCACCAAATTCGAAAATGAGGGCCCAAGAGTGTTGAATGAAGAAAATCCTAAAGCAGTCGTTCCGAAAGCACCAAATGTCGGCACTGATGAAGGCAAAGTGCAGTCGAATGTTGAAGTTGATATTCCACCACTGCTTGAATATGAGGCTGTTGCAAGAAAAGGAAAGGGATATTATTACAAGATACCTAATAATATAGCAGTAAGAAAAAAATCACAAGAGATCAGATACGGTTCATATGGTCCAATTTTGATGAGCCCAATTTTCGTAACTGTGATTTATTTCCTTATTATATATATGTAACAATTCATGAATCTTTGATTTGATTTAATTACCGATCAATTTCAGTTTTCCAATATAGCATATAGTCACGATGAAATATTAAAAGATTATCAAGAAATACTAAAAGCAAAGGCCAATTTTGTATTTGTTCAAAACAAACGATACAGTTAACCGATAATGTTGAAAAAGAAACTTGGATTTGGTTGAAAATTATAAGCAATTGGGGCAAAATTCATTGGAAAATTGGGGAAAACAACTTACCTGCTGCTATTGTTGAGGGAAACATCATCGAATCAAATGTGATTTTTATGTGTAAATTATTGGATTGGTATTGATATTGATATTGATAAACACATGGAATGTTCGTATGTGTTTATATATGTTTTTTTTCCCGCGTTAATGGACGAGTAGCTTGAAAATCAGGCTATGCCGTTAGTTATGTCATACATAGCTTACGGTTAAAGCTACGCTTCTTTCTTTATTTGTTTTTGAGTAAATTACCATTTTGATCCATGTGGTTGTTTTAGTTTAACCCTATCGGTTCAGAAAAAGAAGTTTTTTTTGATATCTAATCTCTCAATGTCTTTTTTTCTAACTCTTTTGACTCGCATTACTAACCACATCTATTTACTTAGTTAAAACTAGTCATGCGCCCTCTCATGAGGGGCATTAATGCCAATTCACCAATGACCAACCCACTTATAAACCCGTAAATAAAAAAACATTGTATCCATCCTATCTCCAAGTTCTTCAAATTATAACTGAAACAGCCACAGGGTTATAAGTGGAGGAAAAAGAAATGATAATGATAAAATTATAAAAAAATTTATTTAATTAAAAAAGAGAAAAAAAATTAGTAATTTTTAGTATAACTATAGAGATGAAGAAGAAATGCTTAAGTGAGAATGCTCTTGTGCGTTTGGTTCGTATGAGTTCAATGGAATTGGAATCCTATTTCCCTCTCTTAAAATGTTTGTTTCACAGAATTTTATGGAATTGAAATCTCAATTCCAATATTTATGTTTTTGGTTGACAATGAAATTGGAATTGGATTTTGGCATGAATTCCTTCAAATTCCTTTGACTAGAGGAATTCAAAATCATTCCTATATGTGAAGGAATTAAAGTAGATTTATCGGAATTTTCGACTGTTTTGACCCGTATCAATTTGATCCGAACCGTTTCATTCGACCAAACTGTTTCGACTCGTACCTTTTCGACCCGTACACCGTTCCGACACGAATCGTCTCGGCCCCAAGTGTTTAAACGTGAACCGTTCGACCCGTACCGTTTCGACAAAACTCATTTCGACCTGAATTGTTTAGACACGAACCGTTACAACCCATATCGTTTCTACACGAACCATTTCGACTTGAACTGTTTAGACGTGAACCGTTTCGACTGGAACTGTTTAGACGTGAACCGTTTCGACTCGAACCATTTTGACACGAACCGTTTCCACCTGTACTGTTTCCACTCTTACCGTTTCGACCCAAACCGAGGTTTATGAGTGCCGAGGTGATGGATTCCAATTCATTTAACAACCAAACATATCAAAAAATGGAATTAAGATTCCAATTCTTATATATTTCTCGAAATTGCAAATCCAATTCGTTCTTTATTTATTGTTATTTTATTTACAAATCTCGTCATTTTTATTTTTATTATACAATTGATTTTATATTACTTATTAATCAATCTATCTACTATACTAAAAGAATTCCCCTTAGCCACATTGCCTACTCTTAGCCAATCATTTTGTTAATGTGGATAGTCTCTTAGACTGTGGGGTATGGGGCTGGGGTTGGGGCGTGGGTTGGCTGAAAACGCCCAAGCCACCACCCCGGGTGGGCTTGGGTTTGGGCGTGTTCCAAGGGGCGGGAGTTTAAAGCCAGGCACGGGGCAGGCTAGCGATCCTATGTGGCCGGCTCCTATTCGCTTGTTGGCTAGGTGATAGCGGGACATTTAAATTTCAAAATCTAACCGTTTGGCCAAGATTCCAATTCTTATATATTTCTCGAAATTGCAAATCCTATTCGTTCTTTATTTATTGTTATTTTATTTACAAATCTCGTCATTTTTTTTTATTTTTTATTATACAATTGATTTTATATTACTTATTAATCAAAATATCTACTATACTAAAAGAATTCCCCTTAGGGTATACGGGGCACTCTCGGTGACCCCATGCGGTGAGCGAAGTCTCCGCTCGGGAACACCGCCGCCGTCACCGCGGTGACCGAATTCGGCGAGGTGGGTCGGGGCATATTCACCGATGATGGGTTGGATGTTTAAACGGCTATATAGCCGTTATACATTATAAAAAAAAATTTCCTAACCCCTATAAATACTACCTCTTTAACTTTTTTATTTTTCAAACCCAAAACCATGGTTGTAAAAATCCCGACTAGTCTCCGATTAGTCGCCGATTAATCACTAATCGAAGATTCACCGATTAATGGTCGATTAATCACTAGGCGGTCAATGGCGGTCCTATTTTGGCCAGACGCCGGCCAAATTTCGACCAAACCTTATACATTCCTTCCAATTACTTAAATAAATGTTTCAATGAGTGGTTAAAACATATCTGCTTTAGAAAACTACATATAAAATGTGTGTGTATATATAACTAAAAATTACATATAAAAATCTCGATCCGATTAATTCCGATTAATCCCTATTAATCACGATTAATCGATAGTCGGTACCCCACCGCTCGACTAGCGCCTAGCGATTCTCACAACACTGCCCAAAACAACTCTCACTCATTCAACTCATCTAATTTTTTTAACCGATATTTAAAAAAAATGGATTCCAAGTTCCCGTTTTTTTCTCCCCTGCCCGACTTTCCCGACGATGAAGATTCATCGTCAAGCGATGGTAGTTTAATTTTCTTCCAAACTCTCATCCAACAAGCGGAGCTACTAGACACGGCATCGTCTAGTAAAAAAAAATTGTCCGTCGAGATCCTGTGGGTGGCCACGAAACACTCATGGCCGATTATTTTGTAGAAAATCCAAAATTTAATGCCGATATTTTTCGTCAGAGGTTTCGTATGTCCAAGTCTTTGTTCCTAAAAATTTTTAGTGACGTGGAAGCGAATAACGAGTGGTTTCAAGAGGGCTTGGACGGGAGAATGAAGAAAAGTTTCACGCCGTTGCAAAAGGTTACTTCTGCGATTAAACAACTTGCAACCGGTAACCCACCAGACGAAAACGACGAGTATTTAAATATGGCTGAAAGGACCTCTCGTGAGTGCCTTGAATATTTCTGCGAGACGGTCTGTACAATGTATGCCGGTGAATTCTTACGTAGACCAACGAGCCACGACGTTGCGCTATTGTATCAGGCTCATGAGGAACCCGTCTTCGATGATACAGCTTATAGCGAGCTCATTGACGAAGAAACGCATTGGAGACTAAAACACGATCTCGTTGAGCATCTCGGACGTTTAAATCTACCTCACCTTGAAGTGAGTTCCGACGACGAGTAGTTTGTTTTTATATTTTTCTAGTTTGAATGTAATTTTTATTTTTCTAGTTTGAATGTAATTTTTAGTTTTAATTTAATGAAATGTCTTTTATTAAATTTTATTTAATTTTTATTAATATTTTTTTAATTTATAAACATGCATAATTACAACAAATAAAAAAACAAAAAATAAAAAAAGCAAGTCCCCTAAGAGAGGAGTGCCGCCATCAAATTGGGGTGTAAGGGGAGTTTAAAAGGGGAGTTGACGTGGCATAACCTGATTGGGTGTGCGTAAGAGAGGGGACTCCCCTAAGAGGGGAGTGCCCCTCTCACCCTTAGCCACATTGCCTACTCTTAGCCAATAATTTTATTAATGTGGACAATCTCTTAGACTGTGGGGTATGGGGCTGGGGTTGGGGCGTGGGTTAGCTGAAAACGCACAAGCCACCATCCCGGGTGGGCTTGGGTTTGGGCGTGGCCCAAGGGGCCGTAGTTTAAAGCCGGGCGCGGGGCGGGCTAGCGATCCTATGTGGCCGGCTCCTATACGCTTATTGGCTAAGTGATAGCGGGACATTTAAATTTCAAAATCTAACCGTTTGGCCAAGCCAAGCGGTTCACCCAACCCAACAGTCAACCACCCGGCTATATATATAACCCCAACCCCACCGGCTACCCCAACCCAAACAAGCTTGTTGGCTGTCCACCGCTACCCCAACCCACTTGATCGAACCCGCTACCCAAACACACTTGATCGATGGCCTCTTGGACACACGAAGAAGAGCTAGCTCTGGTCACGAGCGTCGTTGACGCAATGAAGGGCCGACAACCCAGTGAAACGCGTTATTGGCCGGAAGCTTTTGCTAGCTACCGACATAACGTCGGAAACGACCGGCACAACTTAAACGCGTGCCAACATAAATGGCGCGTGCTACGGCCAAAGCTTGATCATTTCAAAGCCTACTACGAAGCCGTTCCGAGCGGTGAGTTAAGCCACGCGGTTCACCCACGCCCCGCCATACCCCACGGACATGTTACTCACCGGGGGGGGGGGGGCGAACTCCACGTGTCAACTCATGCCCTTAACCCCCGCCCCACCATACCCCATGGTCTTAGGCCAGGGAATTAACTTTGGGCGGCAATCTCTTTTTCTCTATTCTCCTTCTCACGTACGTTTCTTCGCACGACCATCTCTCTCCTCAACCTTTCCTTTATATCTTATATTAGGTTAATGCCCGCGTAATACGCGGGTTTCAACCAAAAACTGATTATTTATGTTTAAAATATCTACGTTTTTACAGATGTGTTTATAATACAACTATTTAATATGGAACATAATCAAAAGATAACGCCACAAATACAAACAAATTCGATTGCCGAGCGGTAATCTCTCAAGTTTATTCACATGGAGGCTTGTTTCCAGAACTCTATGGGCTTTCGGTGCTAGAAGGAAAAGGCCAATATGAATCCTTAGCATAAAGCATCTTTCATATATCAAAATAAATGTGTATCATACTATCATGTGCCAATATTGATCTGTTTACATATGAATGATTTACTCGGATTGTATTATATCTTAAACGGGTCAACCCAAAACATTTATTTAAGGTAATAGGTCAAAAGATTGAAAGTTGACCATGTCTATTGTTAATACATAAAACCTCCTAAACCGTTTGTTATTAAAGATTTAAATTATCAATGTAAGAATATTCATTTTGTAATGACAATTATTAAATTTATCAATAAAAATAGAACAGACAAAAAAAGTGTTTGCAGGTCGACATGTGCTAAAAGATGACTCGTTCAAAACCCAACCCAGTTAAAAATAGTTGCCCAACCAGCCTATGTTGCCACAACTAAGATCAAAATGACGTAAAAATGGAACTTAGATGCATTAATAAAAAATATTTTACCTGGGATATTGGCATCTTCGTTCTCACTGATTGGATCAATGAGAAATCTATATCTGCAACAACAATCCCAGTTGAAGCTCTATCTGAAACACATAGTTTGAATATGTGAATTCGTGCTAATGAAGTTGCATAATTAAGATAATTAATATCTTAACCCAATAATTTAAATTGAGACATAGTTCATACCTGGTAAACGACCAATTACTGTCCCCCAGGGATCAATGATCAGTGTATCACCAAAGCTCTCTCTTTTTTTCACTATGTTTCCCGCCTTGTGCATCGGCTATACACACAGAACAGTCATTAACATTTATCACTAAAAGGATCCACATAACATGATAATATCCACACACACACACACACACACACACATATATATATATATTAGATGGGATATTTCAGTAGCATACATACATAACACTGAGTCTCTATGGCACAGGCATGAAGAAGAACCTCCCAATGTGCCTCACCAGTTACTTTTGTAAAGGCAGCAGGAGCTAACAAAACCTGCATATCAATTGAAAGGTAAATATGATAAAATTACTGATCCAAATGTAAATGATAAAAAATAAAGGTGGTAATCTAAACCCAATTACAGATAAAATAGAAGTCAGTTAAAAACGGAATCAGGTCAAACGTTGTTTTTAAAGGATACTAAACAATATTATTTTAGAGATCATATTCGACATATTAAATTATTAAAAAATGGACAAATAAGATTCCGGGTCAACCTGAACTGACCCGAACTGACATGACATGCACCAGCTTTACTCCTTTAGACCAGTTGTCCAACCAGTCCAATCTATATATTTTGCCACCACTGGCTAAAAGCTATACAGAGTGAGAATTGCTTAACATGTGCTCCATGGTGGAACCGTAGTTGTTGATAAACCTCAGGGAACCGCAAATTATAACATACAGTTAGGCCCAAACGTCCAAAGGGGCTATCCACATCAACTATCTCCTTACCTGCAAAACTTTGAATTTCAACTGTTAAGCATGTGTTGTATTATATATCCATATCCAACGGGGACAAATGGTTAAATAACAAACCTTACCAAAAAAATAAGTAATGGGTCAAACTGATCGACCATGTCAAACAGGTTAAAGAACACCCAACGTGTTAGATGTTTAAAGGCACTAGATTGCTTTTATAAAAGAATTAGACTACTATTCTTGAAATGGTTTCTATAATCTTATATAAAACAATACTAACTTTTACAATTAACGGTGCAGATTATGTAAGAGTGTTGACAGGTCAGACCAACCCGACTCAACTTGTCTAGACCCATACTAAAAATAAGCCACTTTAATTCGTTAACCACCTGACCAGCCCAAACTGTCACCTCTAATTTAAATTCAAAACTTTTATATAGTGTATTAGTTTTTACATACAATAGTGTATTAGTTTTTACATACTATAACAAATTATAATGTAAGATGAATATAATGTGAGCACAAAAGAAAACATTGATACTTACCATTAAATGTTAAAACTTCTATGCTGCTTCTTCCCATGGATTTTAACATAAGATGATCTCAAAACATCTTTTTCTTATTGGCATGTTCTCAGATGACATGGCATTCAATCATTGATGTACCACAACTGGTGGATAGTGTTTTCTCTTTCTTTGGACATTGTGTTCATCTTGTCTCATCAGAAAGCCCCTGATAAAAAAACACATCTTCTTCTCATCATAGAGCCCCTCACCTAAAAAAAAAAAAAAAAAAAACGTTGATAAAATCAATGATCTTTAAGACAAAGTTGAAGCTGCTGAATGAAATATGGATTTTGTAGTCTTTCATGAGTGGATGAACAAAAGTTGACTGGTTAAATATGTGTACATATCCACATCTAGGGTTTGTTCAAAACTTCAAATCATGGTAATAATCATTAACTATATTGTTTGTTAGCTCCAAAATGCATATTATATCTCTGAAAGTAGATAATAAGAAAAGACTACCATTTTACTATATTGTTTGTTAGCTCCAAAATGCATATTATATCTCTAAAAGTAGCCAATACGAAAGAGACTACCCTTTTTGCTTCAACTAATAAGAACCCTCAAAATATAACATGAACGAAGCTTCCTCCGCATCATGCGAAAAATCTCTGGAAATAATTGAAAGTTTATAATGAATGTATGATGGAGTTCACTTATTTAAATTTGATGTTTAATACTTTATTTGCTATTTTTTTCTAAGTCGGGTAAAAAAATTCTTCAATTTTGGGGCAAAAAAAAACCCATCATAGAAATTCACTACAAACACAATATTCAAGATGCAACTTAGTAATTTTGGGAATCCCTTACCTGAAGGAACACCTTTATAATTCAAGAAAATGATAGAATCCTACTCGATTAACAGAGAATCCAACATGTAACATAAAATAAGTTAAGTTAATGTCAATCTTAGACCAAGAGTCAACAATAAGAAAGTATCTATACAATTTTCATCACTATAAGAAAGTTACCTGAAGGAACGCCTTTCTAACAAAAAGAACATCAAGACAGACAACATAAAAAAATATCCATGTCTTTTAGAAACTTTACTTTGTTATTCTCTAAAATAGAACGTGGTAATCTCTAAGAATGTATAACCATTAAAACATGATAAAAGTATCCATTTTCTGTAGGGCAGCTTCATTTGAATGTTTATTTCCACTTTAAACCTATTAACTTTTTTCAAAACAATAGTAGCCAACTCACATTCTTCTTGCTTGGGATCTAAGAGTTCTACATAACCATCACCGACATCGGCAACATCACCATCAAGTAACTATAAATATAAAGAAATACATGTTAGTCTACATACAAAGTATAAATGAATGGAGAGTTCTTACTGGAAACCCAACACAAAAACTGCGTAACGCACAGAAAAACTCTGTAAAAAACTACTAAACTTTAGTTTGAAATCAGGCTGTCTTTAATCGCATAGAAAAACTCGAGTTTCTTCGATTTGGTTTTTATTTATTGTTTATTACGGTTTCAATATTCACCGAAACTTAATTAAAAATTGACTTATATATGGTCCGGATTTTTTTTTGAATGGCGAAACGGAATCTTATTAACTCAACTAACAGGAAACCATCCCTCATGAACGTATTACAGAAAATCTAAAAATTTGAAATAAAAACAAAGCTGAAACAAAGACTCATATTGAACCAATACTGTTACAACACCACTACCTTCCTTTTTCTATTTCAAGTGGAATGCCATTCAGCTCCTCCTGCAGCAAATCTGTCGCAACCCCCGCCCCCAATCTATCCCGGGAACGGGCGGCCGCAAAACCAGTTTTGGTGGTATCATTTGTTTATCAATTTGGCAGCGGAAATTTCATCAGGACCGTAGTTAGGAAATATTTATCAGAGTAAATACAACACTTTTATAATATTAAACATATTGGGATAAAACCCAAGTTTTCATTACAAACATTTTTCATAGGGAAAATCCCTATTTTATTGAATAAAACATCTTCTTTTATTTAGGTAACTTTTATAGCCACTTTTTCCATGCCTTCAGTGCTGTCCAGCTGGCTTCTAGTTGGCTTTCACATTTTGTTACCTGAAACGCGTTTAAAAACATTTTGTCAGTGGGAAATACTGGTGAGTGAATCCCAGTTTAATAAAGAAGAGTTTTATCAATTAACACAGTATTGAGAGCTATTACAATGTTTATGTCTACACAATTACTCATTCAGTACTGTCAATCCTGACTGGTGGGTCATATTACACATTGGTCAACTCTTTGTCCAATGGTAACGTTTTCCACATTTTGTATACAAAACCCCAACATACCTACAATAATTGAAGAATTACAAAGACTCAATCACTGCTTAATCACATTGTAAAACATTTAAGGTTTCGTAAAAACAGTTTACAAAATGGAGATTACTCACATTGCTGTCTTAGACTTCTTTTAAGGGTTTCCTGGTGTTTATCTATAATTTACACAATTGCACACGTGTTAGTATATATTTACATTAGTAACACCCTCCCCGAGACGACATTCCAACGACTACGTCGAGCAGAACCACGACAGTCGTTACGGAACCCTGGATCAATCGGGCAGCGTATCTAATACATAACCGGGGTTATAATACTTACAACGGAGAAGAACTTCGTTAATTAGGGGGTATTATGCCCGGAAATTATGTTATCTATGCAGAAATTGAGAGAGAGATCGAATAATTGAGCGACGGAAACTGAAGGCCCGCGCTCCCATTATATAGGAGTTGATTTCGGGTTTTACGCGGCCCGCGTAAGACGTAGCAAGGGGCTACGCGGCCCGCGAGAGCAGCTGGGGTTGGCCTTAGCTTGTCTGACTCAGCCCTAGCTTCGACACGATGATGACACGTGGCAGCACCGGGTGTCGCCCCGTTTTGGGGCTGTCGCGCCTCGCGTAAGATCCCTAAGGGGTCTACGCGGCCCGCAAGCGACATAAAAACTTGATTTTATTTTATTTTTAATGATATATCGTATTTTGGGCTCGGTTTTCACATACGGGGTATATTTTAATATATATTGGGATATTCTAATATATATTAGGGTGTCAAAAATATTCAGGAGGGTTGTTATAAAATCTTTTAGTGTACTCATGTTACTCCTCACCGGATGATTGAGCCAGCCAAGGATTTATGACCAAACTGCGCTGGCAAAGTTGTAGTTTAATAACACCAATCAACTGATGTGACTGTTTTAAACAAAATTAAAGCCCACCAATCAAACCGACTAATTTATCACAATCATTACACTTCAAAGTCACAGCTAATACAAAAATAACATTAATGAAAATTAGTTTAAATACATTAAGTAAATAAAGATCTAAACGATTTAATGTTGTAATTTAATAAAAGATCCCATATGAGATCTTGTCGAGATATATTAGACATGGTGAAAACTTTGTGGCATTTGTACCTGTAATACGTCGATCCTATTTGTAATTTCAAAATAAAAAAAATGCAAACATGCAATCAATCGAAAATGGTAGTGGAAATTGGCCCGAGTCAGCGCAAACGAACCAATCTTGATTCACCTACTGGTATCACTGATCCCCAAAATCCATTGTATTGTAATAAAAAATCTGACTTAAGAATCTATATTCTCAACAAAAAAAAAAAGATGGAGAGGAAGATAATTCTAAGATAAACATCAAATCAAATCGGTGAAACAAATCGATGTAAGATAAAATCACCTTGGAGAGAGAGTTGTAAACCCTAACGACGTTCAGGAAGATGGATCGGCTTAGAATTGCTTCACGATGATGTGTGAGTCATCTTTGAGAGAAAGATTTTAAAACCCTTGTGTCTTGAAGATCGATTGAAGGTTGTCCCAGAGGATTGAAGGAATCGTCGATTAGGGTTTCAGGGGAGAGGAATAGCCGTTTGATAGATTTTGAGAGAATGAGAGAGAGTACATAAGAAGCGTATCAAAGAAGCCAAACTCAATCCAGCCCTTAGAGTTATGCCACATGTACTCCTTTATGAGATATGCCACATGTATGCTTATGTGGCTGCGTATTTGGCATCAACCATAGGGTGACATTTTGTCGCAACCCCCGCCCCCTATCTGTCCCGGGAACGGGCGGCCGCGAGGCTCAGTTTTGGTGGTATCAGTGTTTATCAATTTGGCAGCGGAAATTACATCAGGATAGTAGTTAGGAAATATTTTATCAGAGTAAAACACCACATTTTATATAAATAAGTATCTTGGGATAAAACCCAAGTATTCATTACAAACTGGATTATAGGAGTAAATCCCATTTTATTGAAATAAAACATCTTCTTTTATTTAGGTAACTTTTATAGCCACTTTTTCCAAGCCTTCAGTGCTGTCCAGCTGGCTTCTAGTTGGCTTTCACATTTTGTTACCTGAAACGCGTTTAAAATATTTTGTCAGTGGGAAATACTGGTGAGTGAATCCCAGTTTAATCAAGAAGAGTTTTATCTCTTAACAGTATTGAGAGCGATTGCAATGTTTATATCTACACAATTACTCATTCAGTATTGTCAATCCTGACTGGTGGGTCATATTACACATTGGCTAACTCTTTGTCCAATGGTAACGTGTTCCACATTTTGTATACGAAGCCCCAACATACCGGCAGTAATTGAAGAATTACAAAGACTCAATCACTGCTAAACACATTGTAAAATATTTAAGGTTTTGTAAAAACACTTTACAAAAAGGAGATTACTCACATTGCTATCTTAGTTTTTCTTTAGGGCTTTCCTGGTGATTATCTATTAATACACAAATGTACACGCGTTAGTATAATAACCCAATATTTACATTAGGAATACCCTCCTCGAGACGGTATTCCAACGACTACGTCAGGCAGAACCACGACAGCCGTTACGGAACCCTGGATCAATCGGACTGCGTATCTAATATGTAACCGGGGTTATGATACTTACAACGAGGCAGAACTTCGTTATTTAGGGGGTATTTTGCTCGCTATTATAATTGCTATTCAGAATATAGAGAGAGAGATCGAAAGATGAACGAATTCGATTGAAGGCTGAAGGTCTCTATTTATAGGTGACCTTTCGACTTCCCTCGCGGCCCGCGTAAATGATAGCCAAGGGCTACGCGGCCCGCGTAGTAGGCTGGGTAGGCCCTATAGGGACATTTTAAATATTATCAGGGTGTCGGAATTATTTAGGAGGGTTGTTATATCCTCCACACCTTGTTTTAGAGCTCGTCCTCGAGATCTACTAGAATAGGTGTGGATATTTCCTTTGCATTTCTGATTCAAGTTCCCATGTGTATTCTGGCCCTCTTTTGGAGTCCCATTTCGCTTTGACCAGAACTAATCTTTTGTGCTTGAGGTTCTTGACTTTCCTGTCTTCGATCTGTAGAAGCTTCTCTACAAATTTAAGTTGTTCATTTACCTCTATATCCTTAAGAGGTACTACCAGTGATTCATCAGCTAAGCATTTCTTGAGATTAGATACATGAAATACATCATGTATTCCTGCCATTTACTTTGGCAGTTGTAGTTGATAAGCTACAGGTCCTATTCTTTTAATAATCTCAAAAGGTCCAACATACCTGGGACTTAGCTTTCCCCTTTTGATGAATCTTACCACTCCTTTCCAAGGAGAGACTTTCAATAACACTTTGTCTCCTACCTGAAATTCCAATGGCTTTCGCCTGTTATCTGCATAACTATTTTGTCGATCACGTGCTGCTTTCAGTCGTTCCTTGACTTGAATGATCTTGTTTGTTGTTTCTTGTATTATCTCGGGTCCAGATAGTTGCTTTTCTCCAATTTCTGCCCAACAGACTGGGGTTCGGCACTTGCGTCCATAAAGTGCTTCGAAGGCTGCAGCATTGATACTTGTGTGATAACTGTTATTATAAGAAAATTCTATTAACTGTAAGTGATCGTCCCAATTACCTCTGAAATCAATTACACAAGCTCTAAGCATGTCTTCCATTGTCTGAATTGTGCTTTCGCTTTGATCGTCCGTTTGAGGATGATAAGCTGTGCTTAGATTCAACTTGGTTCCCATGGCTTTTTGGAAACTTGTCCAAAAATGAGAGGTAAAATGACTATCTCTGTCAGAAACAATTGATAAGGGAATTCCATCTAGTGAAACTATTTCATTTACATATAATTTAGCTAATTGTTCCATACTGAAAGTTTCCTTCATTGGTAGAAAATGAGCTGACTTAGTTAGCCTGTCTACAATCACCCAGATTGTATCATTACCTTTCCTTGTTTTGGGTAATTTGGCAACAAAATCCATTGTTATCAATTCTCATTTCCATACTGGCATTTCTAGCTGTTGTAATAATCCTGAGGGTTTCTGATGTTCAACTTTAACTTGTGAATAGGTTAAACACTTACATAAGATGCTATATCCTTTTTCATTCCTATCCACCAAAAATTCTTTCTTAAGTCTTGATACATCTTATCACTTCCAGGATGCATCGTATATTTAGACTTATGGGCTTCTTCTAATATAGGATGGCGTAGGTTTCCTAATTTAGGTATCCACATTCTTTTCTTATGGAATCTCCAAATTCCATCTGTTCCTTGTTCTAATTCCTTAATCATTCCTTTCAATTTTTCAATATCATCCTTGATTACTGATTCTTATGCTTCTCTAATCTGTTCATTTAAATCTACTTGCAGATTTAGTTTAAGTGAACGTACCCTTTTTGGCTTTTCATGATACTTTCGACTTAAAGCATCAGCTACTACGTTAGCCTTTCCTACATGATACTGGATATTACAATCATAATCACTAAGTATCTCCATCCAGCATCTTTGTCTCATATTCAATTCTTTTTGCCCGAAGACATACCTTAAACTCTTACGATCGGTGAAAATGGTAAACTTACTACCGTAAAGGTAATGTCTCCAAATTTTAAGGGCAAAAATTATGGCTCCTAATTCTAGATCATGAGTTGAACAATTTTCTTCATGATTCTTAAGTTGTCTAGATGCATAGGCTATAACCTTTTGACGTTACATCAACACACATCCATAACCTAACTTAGAGGCGTCACAATAGACTATAAAGTCTTCAGTTCCTTCTAGTAACACTAGTATGGGTGCATGGGTTAATCTTTGCTTAAGAATTCTAAAGGCTTCTTCTTGTTTTGGTCCCCATTCAAACTTAACAGATTTACAGGTTAGCTTAGTTAAGGGAATGGCTATTCTAGAAAAATCTCGAATAAATCTTCTATAATAACCGGCCAATCATAAGAAACTTCTAACCTCGATTGGTGACTCAGGGGTTTTCCATTTGGTAGTCGCCTCGATCTTGGTGGTATCCACATGAATTCCTTCATGGTTAACTAGATGTCCAAGAAACTGTACATGTTCTAACCAAAACTCGCACTTTGAAAACTTAGCATAAAGCTTTTCTTTTCTCAATAAACTTAGAAGTGCGTGCAAATGATTTGCATGTTCTTCTTTGCTTTTAGAATAAATAAGAATATCATCTATAAAGACAATTATGAATTTATCCAAATATGGCTTACATATTCGGTTCATCATGTCCATAAATGCAGCTGGGGCATTGGTTAAACCAAATGGCATGACAGTAAATTCATAATGACCATACCTTGTCCTGAAAGCGGTTTTAGGAATGTCCTCTTCCTGTACCTTTAATTGATGATATCCTGACCGTAAATCGATTTTATAGAAAAATCGAGCTCCTTGCAATTGATCAAACAGATCATCGATTCTCGGTAATGGATACCGATTCTTAATCGTGACTTTGTTCAATTCACGGTAGTCAATGCACATACGCATAGATCCGTCTTTCTTCTTAATGAATAAGATTTGTGCTCCCCATGGTGATGCACTTGGCTGTATGAATCCTTTCTCCAATAATTCGTCTAACTGTTTCTTCAGTTCTTGCATTTCTGCAGGTGACAAACGGTAAGGTGCTTTGGCAATTGGCGTTGTCCCTGGTATCAAGTGGATTCTGAATTCGACTTCTTGGTCTGGCGGTTGCCCTGGTAATTCTTCTGGAAATACATCAGAAAATTGAGATACTACTGGAATATCTTTTAGTTCTTTTCCTTTAGTGTTAGTGATTATGGAAATCAAATACACTAATGATCCTTTTCTTATATAACTTGTTGTTTTCATCATAGAGATGAATTTTGTGGATCTAGATGGCTTATCTCCTTTAATTGTGATCTTTTCACCACTTGGTGAATTTACTTGAATTGACTTTTGATCATATAAAATACTGGCTTTATTGGCTATTAACCAATCCATTCCTAATACAACATCAAATCCTGCCAGATTCATTGGATAAAGGTTTGCAATAAACTTTTGATTTAGAAATTCTATTCTTGCTTCCTGCAAGATTTCAGAAATCTTAATGGTTTCCCCATTTGCTGTCTCTACTAGACATTCTTGTGGGAGTTTAGTTAATGGTCGATTGAGAAGTTTGCAAAATGAAGTATTAATAAAACTTTGGTTTGCACCAGAGTCAAATAATACTTTAGCAAAAACATCATTAACTAAAAACGTACCGGCGATCACATCCGGGATCATCTTTGCTTCTTCTGTAGTCAGAACAAATGCCCTAGCATTTTTAGTATTCTTGGTGTTCGTGGCTGGAGCTAGTTTTGGACAGTTTGGCTTGATATGGCCTTGTTCTCCGCAGTTGTAATATATTCTGTTGTTAGGCTTTTTCCTGCAGTCTTCCTCCTTGTGTCCAGATATTTTGCAGAAATTGCAGTATATGGAGCATCTTCCAGAATGATTCCTTTTGCAATACTTGCAGTAGGGTGCAGAAGTAGATCCTACATATTTCCCACGGTTGGAATTTCCAGAACGAAATTCTTGGGTAAGCTTCTAGGCTAGGTTCCTTCTCTGATCCTCTTCTCATGTACGCAGTAACTCATCTGTCAAGGTGTTTGCTAGTTCTACAGCTTCTTCTATGGTTTGAGGTCTAGATTCCTTGACTACATGCCTTATCTCACTGATTAATCCCCAAATATAGCGGGAGATTAATACTGGTTCGGGTGATGCAAGGGTTGGCACTATCCTAGCATATTCAAAGAATAACGTAGTATAACCCTTACTATCCACTCCAGTCATTCTAAGGTTTAGGAACTTATTTGCTATCTGTTCCTTTTCATTGGGAGGGCAGAATTTCCTTTCTAGCATGTTTTTAAATTCCTCCCATTCCATATTGTAAATCCTATCACTTCCCCTAGACTGGAGGATAGTGTTCCACCATTCTAAGGCTGAGTTCTTAAACAGATTGGAAGCAAACATTATCTTATCCTCTTCCGCACACTTGCTTATTTTTAAGACAGCCTCAATCTTTTCTATCCAGCGTAGAGATGCAACGGCCCCTTCATTGCCTGAGAATTCCATTGGTTTACAAGACCATAATTCCTTATAAGAACAACCATAGGACATGGTTCTTCTTCTTTTGGGAATGGGGGCCTGAAGTATGGGTCCATTGTTTACGCTGTGTTCAGGTTCAATTGGTCGCTTACTGCCATTGTTACTTTTATTATCGGCTTCCCTAACTGTTTTGATAATATATGGCATTGCATCTATTATCCCTTGTGCCACTATGTGTTGGATGACACTGTTATCCACTTGGTTTCCATTATGGTTGTTGTTCTGGTTATCATTATCTAGGTTATTGTCATTCTGGTTATCGTTATTCTGGTTTTCCTGGTTCACTTCGTTGTCCATCTGAATTTTAAACATTTGCCACTTATTAATATCACAAAATAATATTCAATCACACAACACGCGTATTGATAAAAAACCTCGAACATTGCGACTTACTCTTTCTTATATTATGTATCTAATACAAGCTAGAACAATACTGCATAGCATCACTAACCACAAAGTGGTCTATACTACGATAGATATATTATTATTATTATATATATTTTTTTCATACACACATATTATATATATATATATATATATATATATATATATATTATTACTATCACCATCACAGATATGGGTTCATTCAGGACTCCATATTATGCTCGTCGTATTTCCAGACGAGTCGTTCTCCGATCTGCCTCTCTTCTCTGAAAGTTCGACGCTCTTGCACATTTTCTGCACTCATTGGGGGTGCAGGTGCTGGTACTGGATCTGGGTACTGTAGCATGGGTTCTTCCTGGGGGTATGGATTCTCTAAAATTTCCCTAATGTATTCATCATTATCATAATAGGGATCTAGAGGGTCCAGACCTGGGTAAGCTGCTAGGTTTGGCATGGGTTCGTCTGTTAAGTGGTAGCGTTGCACATAATCCCTATGATCATCGAACCACATGTCGTAGTCTGGGTCTAAAGGGATCTAGAGGGTCCAAACCTGGGTAAGCTGCTAGGTTTGGCATGGGTTCGTCTGTTAAGTGGTAGCGTTGCACATAATCCCTATGATCATCGAACCACATGTCGTAGTCTGGGTCTAAAGGATTGGGTACTGGTATCCTAGGTATCTCTTCTAGGTTAAAATCATGCATTTGGATTTGGTTTTCTGGGTTGTTCTCTATTTCCATTGGCTGAGTGGGGAACAAGGGTAATGGTTGAGGGGCTATGAGTTGCTCCAGGTTTAGGTCGCCAGCTGTGGTTGCTAAGATATGGAAGTTTGCTAAACCCCTATTGAGCGTTGGGTGTGGGCATTTGGTTCTCTTTTAGCGGCTGCTAGAACTCGCTTCTGTTGCAACTTTTTCATTCTCTTCCTACGCTCATGTGCTACCCTACTGAACCATCCTCTATTTTTAAGAGGGAATGGCTTTTCAGACTGAGCCTTAAACACGAATATCCCATCTTCATTGTCCGCTGAATACCCTGAGAGGGCAGGCTGTGAAGAGCTGCCTTCGCTTCTAGGTGAGTCGGACAACTGACGATAAGCGTCGGAGGGTCCTTGATCGCTCATACTGTAAACTAACAAATAGTCAAATAACACACAACAATAAAATACAGATATGCACGTATTTCCGTAATTAATTTCCTAACATTTTGAATAATATCTAGGTGTCAGCAGAACACTTCTGTGGCTGAATTAGTGGCTTAGCTCTGACACCACCTTATGTCGCAACCCCCGTCCCCTATCTGTCCCGGGAACGGGCGGCTGTGAGACTCAGTTTTGGTGGTATCGGTGTTTATCAATTTGGAAGTAGAAATTACATCAGGACCGTAGTTAGGAAATATTTTATCAGAGTAAAACACCACATTTTATATAAATAAGTATCTTGGGATAAAACCCAAGTTTTCACTACAAACTGGATTATAGGAGTAAATCCCATTTTATTGAAATAAAACATCTTCTTTTATTTAGGTAACTTTTATAGCCACTTTTTCCAAGCCTTCAGTGCTGTCCAGCTGGCTCTCACATTTTGTTACCTAAAACGCGTTTAAAACATTTTGTCAGTGGGAAATACTGGTGAGTGAATCCCAGTTTAATCAAGAAGAGTTTTATATCTTAACAGTATTGAGAGCGATTACAATGTTTATATCTACACAATTAATCATTCAGTATTGTCAATCCTGACTGGTGGGTCATATTACACATTGGCTAACTCTTTATCCAATGGTAACGTGTTCCACATTTTGTATACAAAACCCCAACATACCGACAGTAATTGAAGAATTACAAAGACTCAATCCCTGCTAATCACATTGTAAAATATTTAAGGTTTTGTAAAAACTGTTTACAAAAAGGGGATTACTCACATTGCTATCTTAGATTTTCTTTAGGGATTTCCTGGTGATTATCTATTAAATACACAAATGTACACGCGTTAGTATAATAACCCAATATTTACATTAGGAATACCCTCCCCGAAACGGTATTCCAACGACTACGTTGGGCAGAAGCACGACAGCCGTTACGAAACCCTGGATCAATCGGGCAGCGTATCTAATACGTAACCGGGGTTATGATATTACAACGAGGCAGAACTTCGTTATTTAGGGGGTATTTTGCCCGCTATTATAATTGCTATTCAGAATATAGAGAGAGAGATCGAGAGATGAACGAATTCGACTGAAGGCTGAAGGTCTCTACTTATAGGTGACCTTTTGACTTCTCCCGCGGCCCGCGTAAATGATAGCCAAGGGCTACGCATCCCACGTAGTAGGCTGGGTAGGCCCTAGCCTGGCCCAGTCATCGAACTAGCTTCGCCATGAGCCCGACACGTGGCGGCATCAGGTTAAGCCTGGTGGCCTATCTGTCGCGGCCGGCGTAAGTGGTAGCCAAGGGCTACGCACCCCGCGACCGCCCCTTAAATTTTGTTTTTATTTTTATTTTATTAAATTAAAGGTATTTAGGGCTATTATACATATACGGGTTGTATTCCTATAAGGACATTTTAAATATTATCAGGGTGTCGGAATTATTTAGGAGGGTTGTTATACATGTGTCCCCCAATATGGTTTGCTTTATTAGAGATATAGATTTGCAAATTACAAACCTAGATCTCTAAAGCAAGGATTCAAATCATTGATTGAAGGCAACACAGTAAGTTATTTTCGATCCTTAATCTGATCCACATATGTTTTTTTTCATTGATTCGTGTTTCATTTTTGTTTAATCTTGAGTTATATTTCACGAACCCTAATTTGCAGGGAAGCAATTCTCATGTATCTCTGATTCATCCTAATCGTTACCCTCTTGGTATGCTAAGTTTTAATCTTATAATCTTACGTTTATACAAAACCCTAATTATGATATGTTTGATTTTCAGACCTTCAAACTTCTACAAAACCCTGCTATGAACCGAATTCCCTTGATGATTCGACTGATTGGATTCTATATAACATTTGGCTTCTAATTATTTCAATTTTCTAAGATTTTTCTTCAATGGTAGCAGATCTCTGTTAATTTTCAAGTTATGGTTTTTGCTCAGGTAAATGTTCTATTGGTTTTTTTGGATTATATAATAGTTTATTATTGGCTTATTTTTTTTGTTAATCATATGTATATGTTATTGATTTAATTGGAATTAGATTTATATGATATAGTTTGAAACATGTGACTGTATTGTGATTTTTTGGGGTAAATTTGGTTACATTCACCAAGTGTAGATTGGATTTTGGAGTTTGTAAATTGTGAAATTAGAGATCAGTGTAGAAAGATACTCTTACAACTCTTTTGATTCTACAATACTTTGTTTGTTTGGTTTTTGATTTTGTTCCTGTTTGTTCAAAGATATTCAGTTTTCAACACGGGTCGGGCAGGGGGTTGTCTAAAGTGTTTAATAATCCATAAAAGATTCTTAGTAAGGTAATTAATTTTAGGTATTATGTCGTTTTTTAGGGTTTTGAAAGGGTAGAGAGGTTTAAGATATTTGGATTGTGGTTAGGATTCTATTATAAATTTGTTGTTGAATTGAGTTCGGAATTAGTTAGAGCTGAAATTTAAGCAAGTTTAAAGTGGGAAAAATTATCTCTTGTGTTGCTAATTAAGCAAAATGAAGACATATTGATGATAATTTAGGGGAGTTCGTAGGGTTGTGAATTTCTGACACGAACCGAAAACGAGACATGAAATTTCGCGGGTTTAGGTTTAGTCTAAATGGGTTCGGGTCAAATTTTGGTTAAACTCGCTAACCCGTTTAGGTTAACGTGTTGGGTTAGGGTCAACCCGGTCGGGCTAACCCGTTTACACATTTTTATTATATTATATATTTTTTACAATATATTTTATGTCATAAATTAAATGAGATGTGTATTTTATGCCATAATTATAATATAAAAAGAGAAATTAACATAAGATTTTATAATTTAAATCTAATTGTGTTATATACATTTGTGTTTTTTAAGCAAATTTTAGTTTAAATTATCATTATCCTGTTGCGTTTATGACACAGAACGATTTGGTATCCAAAATGAATGCTTCAACTTCACTTCGGGAACAAGGTATTGTGGTTTATTGTGTTGCGTTACCATACACCATTAACTGTGCATCTTCTTTTAGGGAAACTATTTTATACAACTTATGAATTAATATAATTTATTCAGCGTCAAGCTACATGTTGGGCAGTGATATCCATGCAAGGGATTTTGTGCAACCTGCTGCAGTTACGGAAAACGGTACCACGAACAATTACGGTTTTCAAGAGCAACATTTGCAAGCCCCTGTGGCTGAAAGTATTCTTGAAGACGGTTACGCTGTGCAGACAAATAGTTCAGTTCAAAACTCAGTTAACGCACTTCAAAATCATATGACTCCTGTCGAGGAAGTTGTTGAAGAGCCCTAAAAGCATACTTATGCTTCCATCGTATGCATTTCATTTTTCGCAAGCTATAATTAATACGTCTTACATTTTTCCATGTGTGGTTATTCCTTAAGTGACTTTTCACTGTTTTTGTTTCTGGAAGATGCAAGTAGCCAAAGGGCATTCGGCACCATCGGCACCTAGAGACCAATCGTTCAAGAAGAGTACATCCGTTTCAGAGTTAAACTATGTGTCGGAGTCACCTGCGCAAGCGCAACAGCCAGCTGCAAATTAACGGAGGCACTGCAACATTAACTTTATCTTCTCTTTAATGGGGTGTTTAATGTGTTTTAAAGTCAATTTTCTTATTAGTTGTGTATATTGAATTCTGTAGTTGAGGTGAAGCCTGTTTATGTGAAAAACGTGCCATCCATTGCAACTGCATCTGATATCGAGGAAGTGTTTAAGAAATTTGGTAATATCAGGCAAGATGGTGTTGCAATCAGAACCCGAAAGGTTAGTTCTTCTGACATCTTGATTGGCAACTTGCCTTTTTAGCCTTAAAAGACTACGATGAGTAATTATCTTTTAAAAAGCATGTATCTTATTAGTTACTACATATGGGGGGGGGGCAATTCTGACCCAAAGTCTTTGATATGGGTGATTTTGGGTTATTTATAAGATACTATGGGTGGGTTTGGGTAAAGTAATTAAAGTCAAAGGGTTGAAATGGGTTAATTAAAAAAACAAAAAAAGATATCTGCGAGTCGAAACGGGTTGAGAATTTTAGTGGAACGGTTCTTTTAGGGTTCTTTAGGTATCACCATGGGTTAAGTGAACATCATCATCAGCGATTGATGTCAATTTTGTTTGTGCTTTTATAAGTTTTAATTTTTAAGCACATTGATATCAGTTATTAGTTGAAGTTAAATCTCTTACGCTAGGTGCATTTTATTTATATCAATTACTAACTTGGGTTTTAAACTATATATGATTTAAATGGCTGATTGTTTTATCTTTCTTTCTAATCTGCTCATGTAATCTGATTTTCAGTGGTGATATGATTTGCATTCTTAGATTACAAAGATGAATTCATTTCTATGTTTTTTTATAAAAGCATTGTGGTCTGAGGTTAGTGTGTGGTTAGATCTCCCCATGGTGAACTCATGCTTATCAGTTAATGGCGAAAATATGGGATGTACTAGCACCTAAGATAAGAAGAAAGGCACTGTCTTGTGTTATTATGGCGAGGCTATGGCTGAAAAGAAATGATAAAGTATTTAGAGGTGGAAACTGCACAACAGGGAGGATGCTTCAAGACATAAAATAAACTAGATATCTGTGGTTAAGGAGCAGACCAAAAATTGAGAATATAACTTTATTGGGTTGGATTATTGGTGGAACAAATGTAATATGTGACTGAATTCTTTTATGTACTACTCTCCCAGTATCTTGCTGGTAGGGTCCTTTGGTTTTGTTGAATAAAAGGCACCATATTTGTGTGGAGGGGGGTCCGTCTTCATTAGTATGCAAGATATGTGAAGCGGAGGACGAATCTGCTGCACATGTTCTGCTGAAATGCTGGTTTGCTGGTGCAGTATGGACACACACAGGTACTCGGGTGGATGAAAGGAAACATGGGTCAAAAGGAGTAATTTTTCGGTACAAGTTACAACAGATGGGGTCGGCTCGACTCACTTTTAGTTCAAAAGTTTTAGTTTTTTTTAATAATAGTTAATATGTCAAGTATGATCACCAAAGTTGTTGGTGCACAAATGTCTGTTAACTTCGTCTTTATCAAGTCTTATGTCTAGATAGGTTAAACCAGTACTCAGCAGATCAGAACTAGGGTTTGTGTTAGATTGTGTGATTTCGCATGAAAGTGGAATTGGCCATTTCAAGCGAAATTAAACATTCTAATTTCGTGTGAAATGGTCATTGACACTTTCAAACGGAATTAGCACAACTATAAATAGCTGAGGTGCTTGGTCATTTGTAATTTTTTCCGATTCAGAGCCGAGGTGCTGCCAGTTTGTCAAACGATCAGTAAAAGCTTTGAAATCAATAAAAGAAAGATAATTAAGGGGAATCAAGCTGTTACACGTCTATTTCTCTGATTCCGCCTTTGAAATAGATGCTAAACTCTTCCGATTGACTCGTTAGGGTCACACATCGATCCAACAAGTGGTATCAGAGCTAAGGAAGAAGAGTTTATACCAATTCAGCTTGTTTTCATCACTTCTACTCCTTATTATCAAAATTAAACGATATTTAACGGATAAAATGGCTTAATTGTCTCACATTACACGCGAAACACTGTTTTAAAGAATCCTTGAAAGAATTGGACCAAAATTCGAATTAAATCTGGATCAATTTGACAAAATGGTGGCCAAAATGATGATGTCATCATAATTCCGCTCGAAATAGCACTTGTGATTTCGCACGGAATTAACTTTTGTGGTTAATTTCGATTGAGATTGTTGTTTGTTTCACACGAAATCACTAATTCCGTTTGAAAGTATTGCTGTTTCACACGGAATCACTAATTCTATTTGAAACTACCACTGATTTCACACGAAATCAGATTCCGTTTGAGTATTTCACACGAAATCACTAATTTCGTTTGAAATTGACTCTAATTCCGCACGAAATTAGATTTCGCTTGGTGATTTTGTTTGAAAACACTATCTCGTGTGAAAATCCTGATTTCGTTTGAATTGGGTATTTCGCGTGAATACTAATTTCGCTTGAAAGGCTTATTTCGTGTGAAAAGCTGATTCCGTTTGAACTAATTTCATTTGAAATTGCTTTTGTCAAAATCCAAAAATTTTCTAAGTGTTTGTTGATTGCTTCAGATACTTGAAGATGGATGAGTTTATGAATCCTTTCAGTGACATGTTTGCTTTCACGGGAAACACCGGAGATGATACATCAAACAACACAAATGAAAACGTTTCAAATCCGAGTGCGAAGAAAACTCTTTCTAATGCTTTGAGTGTGGAGAGTGCTTATGGTACATACAACAAACCTCCCAAACTACTGGCGATTGAAGAATACAATAGTTGGGCTAAAAGGTTTGAAGAGTGGCTAAAAGCGTTTGCGTACCCAAGCTGGAAGAGTTTGAAGAATGGTTTTAATATCGGAAGATCAGATTATGAAAACTTAGAAGGCAATGATCATGTAGAAAGTTTTGTTGCTGAACAAAAGTGCATTGCATTGCTTCATCAGTCTGTGAGAGACGACATAATATCGTTGATTGAGTACACAAATGCAAAAGATCTATGGGAGAAACTTAGAGTGAAATGTGTGGGTAGTGCTGAAATAGTCAAAAACAAAAAGAAGTTGTTAAGAAAAGAGTTTGATTTGTTTGGGTGTTTGAAAAACGAATATGTTCCAAAGATGATTGAAAGATTCGGGCATTTGAAGCTGGAACTTGCAAGATACGAAATAGTGTACACTCAAGAAGAACTGGTTGACAAACTGTTTGACTCACTGCCAGATGATAAAGACTGACAATACTTTGCTTTGATGTTGAAGAATACAATCAAGTCGGAGGATCTGACGGTTGATTTGTTAATTAAAAGACTGGAAAGTCATGAGCTGGAGATCAAGAAATCAAACAAAGTAAATCATTCCTCATACTAGCAGAATGTGGAGCTGTATTATCGAGGAAGTGTGATCCCGAAGAATGTGTCTCCTAAGATAGCTTTCTCAGCAGAGAATTCTAACACATCAAATCAAGAGAGTTCAAGCAGTGGTTTTCATAGTGGTTCATCGTCAACAACTTCAAACCAATCTGCTTCAAAGAATTTGTTTCAATGTAACATTGCTGTGGATCTAAAGAATGCTCAAAATTTTAGTGAAGAATCCGCAAAGCAGTAAATGGTGTTTTTAGCGTCTGTGCTAGAGTCTTATGAGAGCCTTGTTGCAGGCAAGATTGGAAACACTAACCTCACCAAGGAGGATTATGATCAGATCGAGCCCGAGGAGATGGAGTTGATTGATATCAGGTGGTGTATGGCTAGTGCAGTCAGACGAGCACAAAGATTCATGGAGATTACCGGTAGACATTCGATAGGTGGACCTTCCACAAAACTTGGTTTTGATAAATCAAAGGTCACGTGCTTCAGATGTAAACAAAAGGGACATTTTAAACGTGAATGTCGTAACGCACCTGCTGATGACACTGCAAATCCATTTTGTGAAGATTACTACAAAAGAGCAATCTATCATCAGAACAAATCTGAACCTCCCAGAATGAAGCAGATAGAAGAAAATCCCAAAGAAAAATCCAGAGCACTTGCTGTTATCCAGGACGATGAGGGATATGATTGGAGTCAAGTGTTACCAGAAGAAGACGCAGTGGGCTATGCTTTTGTGACAAAGATTGTTCCTTTCAAAGACTCCAGAACAGAAGAAGTGAAATACATCAACAGAAAGATGATAGACCAGAACAGGATTAATAGAATCTATCGTACATATAAAGAAGCTAAACAAGCGAAGAGATGGGATGCTGATAGAGAATGTTATCTTGATCCCAACGGAAACATTGCTGTTGATCCAAATACTGTTGATGTTGAAACTATCACCAAACAAATTGCTGAAGAAGAAGAAGAAGCTAGACAGAGAGAGTGGTGGGGATGAGGAGAAGCTGAGGAAAAAGAAAAAGAGAAGGAGCTGCAGTTAAAGAAAATTGATGACGGGATTATTGACACGTCACAAGAATTCACGGCTGAGAATTTGAAGAAGATGGCTGACAAAGTGCTTGCTGCAAAAGAGCTAGAGGTAGTTTCTGGTTCTGGAAATGAGTCTAAAAGCAAGGTCAGTCAGAATGATGCAATCAATGAGTCAGGTAAGAAAGCTAAAAATGAGAGTGACTGCAAAAATTGCATGAAAGACTGCAAGGTTTGTAGTACAGTTGCTTACCTCAACGTTAAAAAGGTTGAAGAACTGACAGGAAGAGTCAGAGACGTTGAAAATCAGATCTTAAACCGTGACAAAATGTTAAAAGCTTCAAATGAACGAGTAAAAGATTTAACTGAGAAAATTGAAAATGATAAAAGTGACGTAGAAAGAATTAGGAAAGAAAACGAAAAGCTAATTCATGAAAATCGTCAACTTTCAGAAAATTTTGAGAAG
This sequence comes from Helianthus tuberosus, assembly GCA_030545235.1. NCBI lineage: Eukaryota > Viridiplantae > Streptophyta > Magnoliopsida > Asterales > Asteraceae > Helianthus > Helianthus tuberosus. The sequence goes on along the minus strand of CM060410.1, from coordinate 50,205,997 downwards.
CTAAAACGAACGGTAAAAGATTCTGATGAGAGAAATGGTAAGACATACAAAGAAAATGTTCAACTGTCAGGAGTTCTTAGAGTAAAAGAAGAGCTGATCAATCAACAACTGGATGAAATTGCTAAGTTGAAGCTTCAGTTTCAAGAAGCTAAAATTGAAAATGAACGCTTACAGTTGAAACTGAACAGTTACAACTCCGCAAGTTTTGTTCTTCAACATATAGTTCCCAAACCAATTGGAAAGAACAAAGCAGGAGAAGATGTATACTTTCATGGAACCGGGGTTGGGTTTCATCAGGTTCCACCGCCAGTTTTAAACAATTTTTCAAAGAAAAAATCAGGGTTGGTTAATGATGAAGAAATTAATGAAGTTAAGCTTCCAGACACGATTGATGTCACATTTACCACATCATCTGATGAAGATAGTGTCCAATCTGAAGTTGTGAAAAGCATGATTGAAAATGTTTTAAAGTCTGAAAGTGACACTACTGAGGATGATGAATGCTTTTTGGATAAATACATTCCGATATCAAAATCCAAAAACAACTTAAGTGAAGAACCTAATCTTGTGATGTACAAGATGGCAGGATCTGATAAGTTGTATTCGGATCGTGATTTTCCTTTGGAGAATGTGAATGTCGACAAATTGAAAAATGTGTTCAAGTTGATTGAGATTGATGTGTCTGAGATTGAAGGTTTGAAACGTTCCAAATGGCAATTCAACTTTGAAAAAGATAAAGCTTACTATAAGAAACCTGTTGTACCGCCGCATTTTTCTAACAACTATCAAAACAGATGGTCGGGTGGTTATCAGGGGGGTAAGAATTATCATAGAAGGAACTTTCAAAATAAGAAGTTTGTTGAGAAAAAGGTGTTTGTAAAAAGCTCGAGTTCTCATTCCGAGCAGGAATCTGAGATTTTTTCAAAAACAAATGAAGAATTTTTTGAGGAAAAGGCCTTACAGCCTCAGACCGAAGGCACAAGTCAAGTAGTTGATACTCGAATATGCTTTAAGTGCAACAAAGTTGGACACATTGCACGAAAGTGCACCAACTTAAAGCCTAAGTCTGAAGTTGTTGAGAGTCAGAAAAGGAAAGCTGATACAAAAGGCAAAGCTCCGATGGTTGATGAGAAGAAAGTTTTGAAAAATGAAAACACCAAAATCAAAACTGAATCCGTAAAGAATGTGGTAACTAAAATTGACAAATTTTACAAACGGGTTGCTTCACCTCAACAAACATGGAAGCCAAAATCAGTTGACAAGAAGTCAAGTTCCCCAAAACCAAAGGTTTCTGAGACTGCAAAATCATCATCTTCAACTAAGAAGATGTATGTACCTTTGGATTATTATGAGAAACTTGAATCACAAGAGGCTACTACTTCTGAAAAGAAGAATGTACTAAAGAAAGACCAATCATCTGGTCAACCTTCTCAAAATGATTTCTTTTTATACAAAGAGGTTGAGATTGGGTCTGAGGAGAGCTTAAAGATGAATGACAAGAATTTTCCGTCACTATACACTGCAACAACTCACTTAAATGTCAAGTTACCCGAGTCGAAAGAGGCTTGGGTGGCATCAACATCTAACTAAGTGTTTGTGATATGTGCAGGAGCTTCCAAGATCCGTTTCACGTTGGATTATGGATAGTGGAGCTTCTCGGCACATGACGGGGAAGAAGACCCTATTGTATGATGTTCGAGGGTTTAATGGAGGTTATGTGGGATTTGCAGGGAATCAAGGTGATCGAATAGTTGGTGAAGGAACTTTATCGAATGGTATTGTAACGTTTGAAAGAGTAAACTACATCGCCGAGCTTGAAAACAATCTTCTGAGCATCTCTCAGATTTGTGATCATATGTATACAACGCACTTTACAGACAAAGAATGTTTGATCTTGAAACCAGGATTTGTTGTTCCCGAAGAGTGGGTTATCATGAGAGCACCCAGAGTCAATGATCTGTACGTGTTGGACATGAGTGTAGCAGCTACTACCACGGGTCAGGCACACTGTTTTATGTCAAGAGCAACGGAAAAAGAATCACAATTATGGCATCGAAAGATGTGCCATATTCATCTGTGAAAAATGAATCACCTGGTGCATAATGACTTAGTAATTGGTGTTCATGTGAAAGGTTTTCATCTTGAGGGGGAGTGCATTAGCTGTGTCAAAGGCAAGCAAAAGAAGAAATCTCACCCTGGAAAGAAAGTCAACTCAGTCTCAACACCGTTAGAGAGACTTCATATGGATCTGTTTGGTCCAGTAAACGTCAAAAGCATAACTGGAGATCTCTACTGTCTAGTAGTAACAGATGACTACTCAAGATTTTCATGGGTATCATTTCTGAAAACAAAAGATGAGACATTTGAAAGTTTGATGACGTTGTTCAGGAAAATTGAAAACTTGTACCAAACTCGAATCAGAAGAATCAGGAGTGACAACGGTACTGAGTTCAAGAACAACAAGATGGAAGAGTATTGCGATGAGAGAGGTATATTGCAAGAATTTAGTGCTCCTTACACTCCACAGCAAAATGGAGTAGCAGAAAGAAAGAACATGACGCTAATTGAAACGGCTAGGACGATGCTTGCTGATTCGAAACTACCAGTAAATTTTTGGGCAGAAGCAGTATCAGCCGCTTGCTATACACTCAACCGGGTTCTCACAGTGAAGAAATTCAACAAGACGTGTTTTGAGTTAATCAACAACCGTAAACCAAACTTGAAGTATTTAGAACCGTTTAGGTCTCCCTGCACTGTTCTAGAGCCTTTTGGAAAGTTTGGTGCAAAGAGCATTGAAGGAATATTTGTGGGATACTCAAGTCCATTAAAGCGAGTCTTTGTTCCAAGCTTGAAGCAGATTATTGAAGCACACAATGTTGAATGCCAAGGTTACACAATGCCACTGCAGAATCCAGGCGACTCATGGCATTTTAATTACGATAAATTGTGGGATTCGTTTGACATGGAAGAAGAAACAGATGATTTATTTGACGAGTTAGATATTCCGAGAGAGTATGAAGAATCACAAGAAAGGTTTCCAGCAGAATATACTACAAGTCAATGGCAAATTTCAAATGATGATGAAGCCGGTCCAAGCAATGCTGGTGAACATGATGATATTCAAAAATCTTCAGATCATGCTTATGACAATTAAACGGTAGTCAATGATAATCAAGAATCTGATAATATGCCTGTATTTGATCATGGTGATTCAGATTTTGAGGGGGAGGAGATCCAGATTTCAAGTCAAACAATTCCAGTCAGTGAACAAGGTGCAAATCAGAATGTTACAAATTTGGAAGGCGAGGTAGATGTTCCAGGCGAGGTGATGCCGAGAACTCTTTCATACCATCCAGAAGAGCTGATAATTGGAGAATTACAATCAGACGTTCGCACTAGACGTCAAATTGACCAAGGCCTTACTTGTTTTTATTCTACAATTGCTCCGTTACAAACTGAGTTTTCACTTAGTTGTTTTATTTCGCAGATTGAACCGCGAACATATAAGGAAGCACTAACTGAAGATTCTTGGGTCAACGCGATGCAAGAGGAGCTGAGTCAGTTTGAGAAGTTAGGAGTGTGGAAATTGGTAGACTTGCCTGATGGTCAAAGGAAGATAAACACCAAGTGGGTGTTCAAGTGTAAGAGAGACGATCGAGGGGTTATTATTCGTAACAAAGCTCGACTCGTAGTCCAAGGTTTCAGTCAGCAGGAGGGTATAGATTTCACTGAAGTATATGCTCCAGTTGCTAGACTTGAAGCAATCAGAATCTTCCTAGCATTTGCATCTTGGAAAGGATTTAAAGTTTATCAGCTAGATGTTAAATCGGCGTTTCCCTATGGGAAGGTAAAAGAGGAGGTATATGTCAGACAGCCACCGGGCTTCACCGATCCAATCCACAAAGACAAGGTCTATTTACTGGATAAAGCGTTGTATGGTTTACACAAGGCCCTGAGAGCTTGGTACGAGACATTGTCTCAACACCTGCTAGCCAACAGCTTCATCCGTGGAAAAGTGGATGCCACTCTCTTCACCAAAGAGGTCAATGGACATCTTCTGATAGTTCAGATATACGTGGACGACATCATATTTGGGTCTACAAATGAAAATCTGTGCAAAGATTTTGAAAGAGTTATGAAGCAGAAATTTGAAATGTCATCAATAGGTGAGATGAAATTCTTCTTGAGACTTCAGGTTGATCAACTGCCTAAGGGAATTTTCATACATCAGACGAAGTATGTTCATGATATCTTAGAGAAATTTGGGATGTCAGGTTCTACTCCAGCTTCCACCCCATTAGCAACGAACCATGGGATAAACCCTGATCTCACCGGAGAGAAGGTAGATGAAACGTTGTATCGTTCCATGATCGGATCGCTGATGTATTTGACAGCTTCTAGACCCGATATCATGTATCCAACCTGCCTCGCAGCAAGATTTCAATCTAACCCAAGAGCTTCGCATATGGTGATTGTGAAAAGGATATTACGCTACCTGAAAGGAACTCCATCATTGGGGTTGTGGTATCCAAAAGAAGGCGATTTCACGCTTGAAGGGTATTCTGATTCCAATTTCGGATGCTGCAAAGTTAACGCTAAATCAACAACAGCGGGGTGCCAGTTTTTCGGACCACGATTGGTCACCTGGCAATGCAAGAAGCAGACCTCCGTAGCTTTGTCCACATGTGAAGCCGAGTATGTATCTGCTAGCAGTTGCTGCTCTCAGATCTTGTGGATCTAGCAACAGATGCGCGACTACGGTTTGCAATTTCTTAACACCCCTATCTTTGTTGATAATGAGGCAGCGATAAACATCACTAAAAATCCTGTTCATCACGCTAAAACAAAACACATTGAAATTCGTCATCACTTCATTCGAGATTGTTTCGAGAAGAAGTTGATACGAATTGAGAAAATCCACACTGACGAACAAAAAGCTGATTTACATACCAAAGCGTTTGATAAAACTCGTTTTCAATATTTGTTAAAACTAAACGGTATGAAGCTTTTATCGGTGTTGGAGGAGATTCTTGGCGTAGATGAAGGTACCACTGTAGATGATGTTGAGAAGCAATCTGCAATGGTTTGTCGATTTTTTACTTGTTTTGGTATTTAGGGGGAGTATAGGGTAATATTTTCAGAAAATACAAAAACAATAGAAAACCAGAAAGAGCTTGTGTAAAAAGGGAAAATGATAGTACATTGGCTTGACAGTTACAGTATGCTAAAGATATGTAAAGTTTAAAAGAGTTAATCAGTCTCGCTGATGATATGCCGATAGGTTTTTACACATTTAGTAGGTTTGTTCGGGATATAAACCTAAATTCAAACTTGCTTATTTCGTGGGGAACACTACTTGGATATATAGTTAACCCCTGAAATTTCGTTTGAAAGATCCCTCTTTCTGAGATACTAGGTCTTTATACTCAGTGATATCTGGGGTATTATCCCGGGACTCCTGATTTTGCAGAAGCAATGGCCTAGTCCCCATATAATACTTTACCGCTTGCTTGTAATATAGCATCACCCTCAGCACAAAAATGATGAAACATTAAAAATGCTAATCATTGCTGTTGTAAAAAAGATCCTCTAAAGGGGACACACCAAAAGTCGAAGCCGTCATCTCTCTGATTTTGCGAAAGCAATAGCCTGAGCTCTCATGGCCCTCGCATTTAACCCCTTACAGATATCATCTATGGTATATTCACCTGTAAGACTGAATATTGGGATCTGGATACGGGAGTATATTCAAGAGGTGGGACACATGAATAAGTTTAAGTTCTTAATTCACCTAATCCGTATCCTGGACAGATTAAAATTTGTGTGAGAATTTAAGTGGATCAGTATATCGACAATCTAAGCGAATTGTTTAATTCTAAGTATGAAATTAAAGCTTAACGGTACTTGTGACTTGTCAGATAGCTGATATGATTCCCTAACACGCTCACCAAAAATATGTTTGTAAATAGTTTACATTTACTGCATTTTATTTCTGTATTTCATTTCTAGTTTAGAAACTTTATTAAAAATCCAAAAAGATTTTATATTTCTGCTATATTTTCCGACAAACCAAAGTGGAAGGCTGATCTTCAGATTCTCATTTTGAGGCAGATGCAGGAAGTTTCTGAGCTGGAAGATGGGTTGTGAGCTTATCTTGTTATAATCTGTTATTGAAAAGTCAAAACAAGTTCATTAAATTGAGACTTGTAAATTTCAGAAAATTGTTTGATCTAGTTTGTACAAATTGTCAGTGTGATTTGTCTCATGTCAACCAAGGTCATTAAATTGGACTTGGTAGACAAATTAAGTACTCAGTGTCATTAATTTGGACCTGGATACTTAAGTGGATTTATAAATTCTGACAAAACCAACAAATGAAGTCAAATGGTAAGTTTGAGTTGAAATTGTCATAATCATAAATCTTATATTTAAGTAGAGATTGTGCAGGTAACAGGTTTGTTATTGAAAGCAGCATAGCAAATCCCAGCTAACTGATAGGGGGAGTCTTAAGACTTAAAAGTCAGATACAGTTTCTGGATCAACATTCAAGGGGGAGTTTGAAGGTTGTTAAAGATTCAGATTATGTGATTCATGCTAGCTGTTGATAGAAGAAGAGAAGAATTGAAGGATGCTTACAGTGTCAGACAAATTGGACAGAGCAAGAAGATAGACAAAGCCTAAAGACTGAAGATTTGATGCTAAAGACTTCGTCAACATCCAAGGGGGAGTCTGTTGGTGCACAAATGTCTGTTAACTTCGTCTTTATCAAGTGTTATGTCTAGATAGGTTAAACCAGTACTCAGTAGATCAGAACTAGGGTTTGTGTTAGATTGTGTGATTTCGCATGAAAGTGGCATTGGCCATTTCAAGCGAAATTAAACATTCTAATTTCGTGTGAAATGGTCATTGACACTTTCAAACGGAATTAGCACAACTATAAATAGCTGAGGTGCTTGGTCATTTGTAATTTTTCCGATTCAGAGCCGAGGTGCTGCCAGTTTGTCAAACGATCAGTAAAAGCTTTGAAATCAATAAAAGAAAGATAATTAAGGAGAATCAAGCTGTTACACGTCTATTTCTCTGATTCCGCCTTTGAAATAGATGCTAAACTCTTCTGATTGACTCGTTAGGGTCACACATTGATCCAACAAAAGTTATATTCTTAAAAAAAACTGACCCGACCTGAAACCCGTTCTAACCCGAAACCTGTTCTGACCCGGACCCGTTCTGACCCGGACCCGTTTCGACCCGGACCCGTTTCGACCCGGACCCGTTTAGACCCGAACCAAAACAACCCTTTTTTTATAATTGACCCGTTTTGACCAAAATCCATTTTGACCCATGACCCGATCCAACCCGTTTACCAGGTCTACTACATATGTACATCTGTGGATTATTGAGTTCACACCAGAATATTTACAAATTCAATTCTTGAAACAAAATCTTGAATTTTGATTGTGCTTACATGAAAATGTACTCTATGTGGTGTAATTGACTTTGTTTCAGTAGTTGTTGACCATAATGCATAATTAGGAATAGAACACAATTAGTTTTGGTAAATGTTTTTTTAATAAAAAATGATCCGTAAGGAGAAGTGTGGGGTACTTTTAGAAGAAAGCAAAATGTCCAACGGAAGATGGAATAATTTTTATACTTTACTAAAAAATAATGTCAAGGTAAGGTTTTAACATGGTTCAAAGAATCAAATTATGGAGTCAATTTTATTAATTCTCTTCATATGACCAGTTTATGGATCTGCTTATGGATCTGGTTATAGAAATTTAGGTAAATTGTGTGCAGTGCTCATTCAACTTTAGTTGTGTTTCTTTTTTAGTTGCACACTCAACATAAAAGTTATGAAGTGCATGACTTTAAATCCTTAAAAACATAACTATTACAAACTCCGCCTTGGTGCGTCTCGCGCGTTTTAGAACCAATTTAAAAATTATGTGACTAATGCGTTCTGCTTATGTGATTATAGTAGATGATAATTGTGTTTAGTTTTCCCAAAGTTCTATTGCATGTGGTCTCTATGAGAAATGTAAACAAATAAATATAGTTAAATTGCGCTATGCAAACGAAAAGCAGTTCGTTTTTGCATCAAGCGTCTCGGCTTGGGACCCTATAACCTTGGTGCGTCTCGCGCATTTTAAAACCAATTCAATATTAAGAGCACTTTGTAAACTGTGTGATGTTTTTTATTATTGTCACAGGCACAATAGCCGTGTCATCAACTGCTTAAGCATGTTGACCCATTTAGACATATTTTTATTCATGACATTAGCGAATCCATTTATAATCCGAACTCATTAACCAAACAATAACCAGTTCAAGTTCATGTAATTTTATTGGGCCGAATCTTAAATTATGCCAAAATGCTTTACTAAAAATTACTTTTATTTATAAGTTAATTTTATTTTCATTGTAAAGATCATTTTATTTATTGTAAAGATTATTTGGGTTCACAAGTCCATGGGCCGCCAAATATACCACTACATACACATGAGACATCATGGTTTCATGTTTTTGTAGGTATACGTTTGCAACTAGGGGTAGTTGGTTAAGGTATTTTGTTTGCTTCTATGATCTTTTAGTACTTCAATGCATGCATATGGTTTATTCAGATGCAATTTGAAACACGGAAAGCAGATTACCAATGTGAGTTTTCTATGCAATTTGTCTTAATTTTTTTAAATTTGTAGAACAATTATGGATACACATTCTTATAGACACCACACAGGCAATGACTGTACAAAATTTTGAATAAACTATATTAGTTGAGGTACAGGCTTCTTGGCTGTCTTCAATTAAGGTTTTTTTTTAAAACTTAAGTTTGGCGTTTAATTGCTGTTTGAGTATGGTATAGCCTTTTGGTTGCTATATCGAGTACCATAATGTATTGAACTGAGGCATAATTGGTTGGTTAGACAGGTTAGATAATTGGTCAAAATGAGTAATTTTGGTGACAGTTGGGTTGACCTTGAAAATGTTTAATTTTTTTTATCAACAATATCTATTTTTTATAGGCCAAAGTGCTTGGTTATGCCATGAGTACTGATGAGGAGCTGAAATTTGTCAAGCATATTGTTGAAACCACGGGTGTGATCCCGGACCTTTATAGGTTTGGTTATTTTTATATATGTTTGTCACATTTTACTTTTTTTTCTTTGGGATTGGAGTCTTTTATGTAATAGTTAAGTGTTGTCCCGTATTACTTTCTACTTCTTAATATGGGTGGCAAGGTGGGCAAGTTGGGTGGGTTTGGGAAATGGGTGAAGATGGGTTTGAGTTAGGATGAGTTTGGGTCAGAATGAGTATCTTAAAAAAAGGCTAGGACAGGTAAGGTCAAGATGAGTTTGGGTTAGGATTAGATGATAAAAAAATAAGAAAAAAATAATTTAATAATAAAAAATGGAAAAAATTAAAATTATAAACTAAAAACAAGAAAAAATATAAAATATAAAATATACGTTAGTCATCATGCAATTTTCATTTATATATATATATATATATGTATATATTTCTTTAGAAAGATAGATTCACAACCCGTGAGTATAAAGAGATTTTCAACGAATTGTGATCGTTGCATATTCATGTATTTTAATTTTTCGTTGTACTCTAATATATTCATTTGTGTTTTAACATGTATGAAATCATAATATTTAGAGTAAATTGCCATTTTAGTCCCTGAGGTTTGTCCAAATTTGTCATTTTAGTCCAAATAGTTTTTTTCGCTTCTGGGTCCCTGACTTTTCCCTTTTGTTGCCATTTTGATCACAGACCCTAATTCCATCCAAAAACCTCATTTTTAATCAGGGGTATTTTGAGGATTTTCATTTTAAATATTTTCAATTGCCATTTTGATCCAATTCTAAAAAATCAAAAAAATTCAAAAAAAATCCAAAAAAATAAAATAAAAATATAAATAATCATAAAAATAAAAAATTCTAAAAATCATAAAAAATTTAAAAAATCATAAAAATTTTAAAAAATAAAAAAAAATCTAAAAAATCAAAAATTCTAAAAAATCAAAAAAATTCTAAAAAATTATAAAATAACAAAAAAATTCTAAAAAATCAAAAAAATTCTAAAAAATAAAAAAATCTAAAAACTCAAACAAACATATTTTAAAGTTTCAAATTAAAAAAATGACGATATATTTCTCGTCTAGACGAATATATTTTCAACTTTTATCTATTTTGTTGAGTGAATGAGTGGTAATGATGACATAGATCCATTTATCCATTTAAAAAAACAAATCTCATTTTAAGTTGACATCTTTCACAAACATTCTTACATTTCCACATTAATTATCACCCTTTTGGACTTTTTGTATATGTTTTCATAGCAAAACTATTTATTACAATAATATTTTCATCTTTAGTTTAGTATCCATTAATATAATTTACTAAATATAAATATCATGAAATATAAATTTTATAAACTAAAAAATAACATGCATGTTCGTTAGTTAGTGGTTCTCTCTCATTATGACCAATCATTCACTCAACAAAATAGATAAAACTTGAAAATATATTCGTCTGGACGAGGAATATATCGTCATTTTTTGAATTTGAAACTTTAAAATATGCTTGTTTTGTTATGAATATTATTAAAGTTTTACCAAAAAGTTCAAGATTTACCTCTAGATTTACCAAGCAAGTGGATGAACTCTTTGTCAAATTTAGGGATAGCTTTGTCTACTAAATAGTTAATCTTGTCTACCAAATAGTTAACCTTGTCTACCAAATAGTTAATCTTTTTGTAGTATAAATACTAGCTCAAGGTAGAAGGAAAAATGCACCTCATGTACACACTTTCATAAGTTATACAATTCACTTCTTCTTTCTCTTGTAACACTTCTAAAGTTCTTAAAGTTTTAGCACTAATCTTGTGTTAATTCTTGTTATATTATAACACGTTGTCTCATCTTGATCCAAGAACAAAACAATGTGAGACAGAGGTTCAAAAGATAATACACTTGCAAGACATTGCAAATCAATTGCCTGATGCTTTTACTGATACAAACAGAGTTACAAAATCTCATATACCAGCTGCTAATGCTCCAGCTCGAGTTGAGATCCCAAGTAAGGCAATAGATAATAAGATAGCTCATGAATCTCAAAAACGTTTGAAACGTGGAAGGCCAATCGGTTCAAAGGATAAGAATCCACGAAAAAGAAAAGCACTTGTAAAAGAAATTGACCACAAAGAGAACGATCTTGATAAAATAGTAAATACCGAAACCTCTCATGAGAAAGATGTTGATGATACTAACAAAGAGATATCAATCAACTATGGTCATACACATATCATATGGAACCGATATGAAATGGAAAATATTGATGAGATATTTTCTTATTCTATAGCAAGTGACATCATGGGTGGAAATGATGATCCTGAACCAAAATCTGTCAATGATTGTCAAAATAGACATGATTGGAATAAATGGAAAGGCGCTATGCAAGCTGAATTAGATTCACTCAACAAACGAAAGGTTTTTGGGTCTGTTGTTGTTACACCTAAGGCTGTAAAGCCCGTAGGATATAAATGGGTTTTTGTACGAAAACGAAATGAGAAAAATAAGGTAACAAGATATAAAGCGAGACTTGTAGCTCAAGGTTTTTCACAAAGGCCAGGGATCGACTATGAAGAAACATATTCTCCCATTATGGATGCAATAACCTTTAGATACTTAATCAACTTAGCAGTTTCTAAAAAGTTAGAAATGCGTCTTATGGATGTCGTTACAGCTTACTTGTATGGATCACTTGATAGTGACATCTATATGAAAGTTCCTGAAGGATTTAAACTTCCTGAAGCGTTAAGTTCAAAACCCAAAGAAATGTGTTCGATCAAATTACAAAGATCTTTATATGGGTTGAAACAATCTGGAAGGATGTGGTACAATTGTTTGAGCGACTATTTGACCAGTAAAGGTTATACAAATAATCTTATCTGTCCATGTGTCTTTATTAAGAAGACAACATCAGGATATGTGATCATAGCTGTATATGTTGATGACCTAAATATAATTGGGATGCAAAAAGAAATTCATGAAGCAATTATTCTTTTAAAGAAAGAATTTGAAATGAAAGACCTTGGAAAAACCAAATATTGTCTCGGTTTACAAATTGAACATATGAGCAATGGAATACTTGTGCATCAAACAAATTATACTAAAAAGCTGTTGATGTGCGGTAAAGTGTTATATTTATTAGGTGTATATTTTAAGCCCCTTTAACACTTATTTTTAGCCAAGTTTTAAATTTATAAAACACGATATTTCACTAACACTAAACACACATATGGGCAAGTGCACCCATCGTGAGCGTAGTATAGTGTTGGTAAGATACCGAGGTCGTCCAAGGACACAAGAGCTTTTAGTACCGGTTTATCCTCAACGTCTAATAAAAAATAAAAAGTTTAGAAAAATGTTTTAAACTAAGAAAAATAAAAACTAACTAAAATGCTGAAAATAAAAATAAAAGAAAAACAGATAGACAAGATGAATCACTTGGTTCCGACTCGTATCTAGTATAACCTTTGATTATTTCCGCACTTTTGCACATAATTAAGAGATTATCTTAGTTATTGTAGTAGGCCCCTCTTTTGAAGGTGACGTTACCCTCACCCCAGTAGTTTGAGTCAACAAGGATACAATCCTAAAATGGTGGATTATTGGAAGATAATTAATTAAGTTATTAATGCAAATTATGGTAGGCCCCGCTTTTGGCGGTGACGTTACCCTCGACTAAGTAGTCTGAGTCAGCAGGGATACAGTCCTAAATAGCCGGGTTATAGTATTAATAGTAGTTAACTTATGAGGGGATCAAAGAGTTTGGACCCCCGCCATCCAATACCGTTAAGTATTGAAGGAGGTCCTACTAAATTTGACCCAGGTCCATTGCAGGACCTCTAAACGCTGAACAATGGCAAGACCTTTACCAAACCGTTCCCTTAACCCCCGACCAGGTAGCCAACATACCTCCATATAGACCGTGGAGATATGAATGGTGAAAATCTTTTATTTTATATAGACAGTAAAATAATGCCAAGACACCACGGACAAACGATAAGGAAAGATCACCTTCAACATAAGTAACTAGTTATTAAAGTCATTAATACAAAACCAAATAAAAAGTGCAAAAGATTAGAAATAAAAAGTATTATACTAGACACTTTGTCTTCACCAAGTGATGTAAGAGACTTAGGCAAACATGGCCTTGATTGTCAAGAACTCTTACGATCAATCTTGGATCCCGAGACGACTCACACACTCTACGATGGACAGTGGATGATGGTGGTGGATGATGGTGTTATGGTGGTGGTGGGTGGTGGATGAAGTGTGAGAGAGGTGGTGTGCCAAGGGATGAGTTGAAATGAAACCAAGCACTCCTATTTATAGGCTGAACAGAAGGCTGGGCACGGCCCCGTGTCCGCTGGACACGTCCCCGTGCCTGTCTGACACTCTCTCTCTTCATTAATTGTAATTCGCAATTACAATTAATGCGCGTGCTGTACTTTCGCCACGCCCCCGTGTTCACTGGACACGCCCCGTGCTCAGCTGGGCACAGCCCCATGCTCAGCTTTCTTCTTGTTTTTGCTTTGGGAGATGCTATCGAGGAGTCAGGCATGCCACGTTTCTTCCTTTTCTTTGTATTTATGTTGGTTTTGGCTGTGTATTTGTTCCTTTTGTTCGTTTAAGCTCATTTGATCCTGAAAATACAAAAGGAAGACAAAAGCACACTTTTTCCAACATTAGTACTAAAAAGGGGTTAGTTTTATGCCTCATTTGATGTAATTTATATGTTGCATTTTACGCACATCAGCTGTTGAAACGTTTCAATATGGACAAGTGAAATCATTTAAGCACTCCAATGGTCGTTAGGTCACTTAATGTCGAAAATGATCCATTTCGTCCTTGTGAGGACAACGAAGAAGTTCTTGGTCCAGAAGTACCATACCTCAGTGCAATTGGAGCACTTATGTATCTTACGAATTGTACGAGACCTGACATTTCTTTTGCAGTGAACTTGTTAGCAAGATTTAGTTCAGCTCCAACTAAAAGGCACTGGAATGGGATTAAACATATTTTTCGATATCTTCGAGGCACTGTTGATTTAGGCTTGTTTTATCCTAACGATTCAAAAGAAGGGTTAGTTGGTTATGCAGATGCAGGTTATTTATCTGATCCTCATAAAACAAAATCTCAATCTGGATATGTATTTATGAACGGAGGAACTGCGATTTCATGGCGTTCTCAGAAACAAACACTTGTCGCAACATCCTCAAATCATGCTGAAGTCATTGCACTACATGAAGCTTCAAGAGAATGTGTATGGCTAAGATCTATGTCACAACACATAGTGACTTCTTGTGGGCTAGAGAAAGATCGAAGTCCAACTTCTATCCATGAAGATAATGCCGCCTGTGTCTCTCAAATGAAAGAAGGGTATATCAAAAGTGACAGAACAAAACATATACCACCAAGATTCTTTGCATATACTCGGGACCTTATTAAAGACAATCAGGTCGAGATGAGATATGTCCAATCAAGCAATAATTCAGCCGATCTTTTCACAAAAGCACTACCTACAGCAACTTTCAGGAAACATGTTCATGACATTGGCATGCGTCATGTACGACGAATGTGATTCCTTACAAATTGCAAACTTGAGGGGGAGTTATAGACTACACTCTTTTTCCATTAGCTAAGGTTTTTTCCCATTGGGTTTTTCTTTAGCAATGTTTTTAATGAGGCAGTACTTAAAGACACCGAAGTTTGCAAAGTGTCATCCAAGGGGGAGTGTTATGAATATTATTAAAGTTTTACCAAAAAGATCAAGATTTACCGCTAGATTTACCAAGCAAGTGGATGAACTCTTTGTCAAACTTAGGGATAGCTTTGTCTACTAAATAGTTAATCTTGTCTACCAAATAGTTAACCTTGTCTACCAAATAGTTAATCTTTTTGTAGTATAAATACTAGCTCAAGGTAGAAGGAAAAATGCACCTCATGTACACACTTTCATAAGTTATACAATTCTCTTCATCTTTCTCTTGTAACACTTCTAAAGTTCTTAAAGTTTTAGCACTAATCTTGTATTAATTCTTGTTATATTATAACATGTTTGAGTTTTTAGATTTTTTTTTTATTTTTTGGAATTTTTATGATTTTTTAGAATTTTTTTGATTTTTTATAATATTTTTTATTTATACGATTTTAGAGTTTTTTTTTGATTTTTTATAATTTTTATGATTTTTTATAATTTTTTGATTTTTTATAATTTTTATGATTTTTAGATTTTTTTTTTATTTTTATGATTTTTTTATTTTTTAGATTTTTTATAATTTTTTGGATTTTTTAGATTTTTTTTATTTTTTAGAATTGAATCAAAATGACAATTGAAAAGATTTAAAATGAAAATCCCTAAAATACCCCTGGTTAAAAATGAGGTTTTTGGATGAAGTTAGAGTATGTGATCAAAATGGCAACAAAAGGGAAAAGTCAGGGACCCAGAGGCGAAAAAAACTATTTGGACTAAAATGGCAATTTACTCTAATATTTATGTCAATGGTGATAATGAAAATATTTTATTTTAGCAACCCGTGTAATACACAGGATCTTAAGCTAGTTAACTATATATAATATAATTTAGGGTCCTATTAAATCCACATGGTATCATCTTATTCTCACATGGTTGATACGGGCCGTATAAGGTTATACGGCCCGTATAGAATAAAGTGAACCGACAAAGGCTGTGGTGGCACAGCCTTTGTCGGTTCACTATATTCTATACGGGCCGTATAACCTTATACGGCCCGTATCAACCATGTGAGAATAAGATGATATTGTGGTCGTATATATATTATACGACGATGATATACGGCTCGTATATATGTATACGACCCGTATACAATGATTTTCGTTTTTTTATTATTTTATTACTATTTGACGCGACGTATTATTACTCGATTCACGTGTGATTAGACGTAAGATTCTCCGATTCGATGTTATATTCCTCGAATCTCGTGCGAGTTATGTGATTAGACGTTAGATTCCTCGATTCGCGTGTTAATCATTTGAAACGATGTAATATTCCGTAAAATTCTCTATATAAACGACACTAATTTCATTCATTTTCATTCAACTTCTATTCGTTTCTTCCATTTTTCTCTGTATTCAAATTATTTACGTTATAATGTCGGGTTGGGGTGACATTTTTAATGTGTTTGGTAACGAGGCGAATCAGGGGAATGAAGATAACAAAGCGGGCATGTTTGATCTGAATGCTCCGTTCGATCCCATTTTTGCGTCTGGTTCAGGTCAGGATACTTGGGGTTTGGATGCCATTCAGCCTAATTATGCTGGTTATTATCCATCGCAACACCCGGTTAATTTTGAAGCCCCTCCTGTTAGTGTTGGACCGCCGACTGATAGTTCTCATTCTTCTCCCATAAGTTGTGGACCGCCCGAGGGTCCAAATGCTGAAGAGGAACGTACTGAGTTTCAAAACAAGGAGGTATAACATTTAATTATACGTTTATTTGTTGTATGTTAACTATTTTAGTGTTTTTACGTTTGATGTTGTTTTTATTAAAATCTTAGATTAGGGTTGCTCAACGGGTTGTGTTCGCGGGTTGGTGGGTTCAACCCAACCTGAACCTGAAAATTTTACACAAACCCGAACCCGACCCGAACTCGAAAATCGTATCATATATAAGAACCCGAACACGACCCGAAGTTTCATGGGTTGACCCGAACACGACCCATTAAAGCCGAATTTTTTTATTTTTTTTTTCTAAAATTAATATATTAAAGTTAAAATTTACTTAAAAAACACAAATATATATACATATATATATATATAGGGGACCGCTAGAATGAGAACCACCCCGAGTTATGAGAACCGCGAGAACCACACCATCCGGGCCGCGGTTGACCAAATTTTTTTTTTACAACTAGATGTGTGTATTATAAACACATTCGTAAATTTTTTTTTTTAAAAAAGGCCGAGGGGGTAGTTTTTTACACCACAAGTTTGGTGTAAAAAAAAACAAAAAAATAAAAATAAAAACACCAACCCGTTAATTTATATATATTGTAAAAAATATAGAATATAGTATAAATGTGTAACGGGTCAACCCGCCATCCCGACCAATGTTGACCCGAACCCGACCCGTTAATCCAAACGAGTTCGCAGGTTCAAGCTGAAACTGACCCGAACCCGTTTATACTAAAACTAAACCTGGGTTAATCATTTGAGTTAATCATTAATTGACACATATAAGTGTTTCCGTTAGAAATTCGCTAGAATGGATGAATTGATAGACTGGTGTAGAGACGTCGGACGCGTAAATGGCTACGCCCTCGTCACCAAACGCACCATCTACGATAAACCCCATAGTTGTCAGCCGGTAAAAATTTGGCTTACGTGCGATTGTGCCGGCAATTACAAATCAACAGCGACGGTCAGACGCAGTGGGACTAGGAAAACCGGTTGCAAGTTCCAACTGGTCGGGACATACAGAAAGAGGTTAGGTTACTGGGATCTAAGGGTTGAGGAAGGTAAACATAACCACGAACCATTTCTGTATCCAGAGGGTCATCCGTCCCTAATGAGGCTGACTCCATCGGAAGAGAGGACGGTGGAGCAAATGACGCATCAGAACATCAAACCACAAGACATTCTTGTTGCCATTAAAGAACAGAACCCCCATAATGTCTCAACAAGAAACACCATATACAACGCTCGAGCCAAATTGGGTCGAATGGAACAAGTCGGCGAGACTCCAATGCAGATACTTTTTGACTGGTTGGACAAGGTTGGGTTTGTTTTTTACCATAGAACATCTCAAAACGGCGAATGGGTCGAGGATGTTTTCTTCATCCACCCGGAGTCAAACATGTTGTGGCGCGCTTTCCCGCATGTGTTGCTTATAGACGCCACCTACAAGACGAATCGGTACAAAATGCCTCTAGTCCAGATTATCGGTGTTACATCAACGTTGATGTCGTTTTGCATTGCTCATGCGTTCGTAAGCCACGAGAAACAGGAAAACTTCACATGGGTTCTACAGAGGTTGAAACACTCATTAGACAGTGTTATGGAACCCCGTGTAGTAGTAACGGATAGAGATCGCGCCCTAATGAACGCATGTGCAACCGTGTTTCCCAGGGCTAGACATTCATTGTGTAGGTGGCACATACAGCAAAACATCTTCAAACATTGCAGGAAAAGCTTTAAAACAGAGGAGAAATGGGATAGGTTCCTTTCCAAGTGGAGCGAGCTAATTAAATCAACGACCGATCATGACTACAACTACTGGTACGAGCGAATACGATCAAACTTGCCACGCAAAAAAACCGACGGTAAGTTTTATATAATTTTTGTTTAATAATCGTATTTATTTGACTTGTCTTAACTGCACTTGACTTTGATTACAGAGATTATGAACTATTTGGATTCAATCTGGTTACAACCATATAGAGACCGGTTTGTTTCGTTCTGGAGCGACCAACATTTGAACTTCGGTCAACGTACAACGAACAGGGCAGAGGGTCAACATGCCCTTTTGAAGCAGTACCTAGGCGACTCTAATTACACCCTGGAGAAAGTGGTACCACTTATCGATAAGCTCATAAGAAACCAGGTGACAGAAATCAAAGGCAGCATTGAAACAAGCAGGAGCCGAACATTGGGTCATCATAACAAACCAATATTTAATCTCCTACTAAAGAAGGTTTCACATGCCTGCCTAGAGGTGATATCAGACGAAGAAAATGAAATAGAAAAATTAAAGTTATATAACCGTACATGCGCATGTCGTTTGTATACAAGCAGTGGGTTGCCGTGCGCGTGTCGGTTGGAAGCGTATATAACGAATGGTAATACATTATTCGACCAACCACATTTTATAATCATACCCTTTCATCACGCAAAATCTTATTGACGTTTTATGTTGTTTGTTGATATGTTCCTTAGGTCAAATGATCCCGTTGGAGATGATAGACCCTTTTTGGAGAAAGTTAAATTTGGACTCCATAGTGGAACCGAGCAAGGTGGACTCTTTCGACTTAGACGGCGAATTTGCGCTTCTCAAACAACATTTAAGTGCTCAGCCGAGAGAACTCAGGAAAAACTTTATTCAAAAGATGAAGGAGTTGGTACAACTCAATAAGACAAAGCTTAAACAACCAGTTGTGCAAAAAAACACACGGGGTCGTCCAACTTTAAAAGCTCAGCAACAAAGGAAGGATGATTCGTTTACGGAGCCTTCAAGACACAGCTTTTTAACAACGCAGGACCAGTATAGTGATTCAAAAGATGGGTTTCGCACACAAGATGAGTTTGGCACACAAGATTCAAATATCGAACCTACCAGGCACAGCTCGTTTGTCGAGTCACAAAGTTATTGTACTGAAACACCTATGTTCTTCGGCGAGATTGCGAAAGGCGCTAAGAATTCGAAAACGAAAAAGAAGGTCGCAAAATCAAAGGAAGAGCCACCAGACTTACCTTTGCTGCCTGTCGGACAAGTTAATATGTTCACGCACTTCAAAAAGTTCATTCCACCGTGCTTCTATCCACAACTCAGTCACATACAAAATGTGCAGGGTGATGGTAATTGTGGGTTTCGATCTATAGCGGTCGGCTTATCGCTTAAAGAGTATCAGTGGCCGTTCATACGGGAGCAACTTCATGATGAGTGCAACCGGTTCCACGAATTATGGAAAAATATAAATGGACCTCAGTATCAAGAAGTTCTGGAGTCATTAGTTTGGTCAAAAGACCATATAGACGGAGCACCTCAACATAAGTGGCTACAAATGCCATTCACGGGGCTTCTGATAGCAAACCGGTGGAATGTCATTTGTCTCTTATTAAGTGACATTAGTTGTGCTTCATTTTTTCCCATGTTCAGAACAGCCGAAGAAAGTATTCCGCATCGAACAGTCGCGCTTGTACATGTACACATGAACCATTTTATTCACGTCAGATTAGAAGGGGAATATCCAATGCCAACCCCATCAGGATACTGGCGACAACCGACACGGAATACGCCAGCAGAAAGTTGGTATCACTATTACAAGGAACGTATTGACCAATATAATACGATCGTTGATGAATATAGGACCAGGGATTACATAGATTTAGGTGGCCTATGAATATAAAATGTTATTTGCATGTTTTGACAATTTGTAATGATCAACATACACGTTATATAAATGTTTTGGCAACTTTTTGAGATTGAACTTGAAAAAATGTTTAAACGAATCAATTTGCATGTTTTGACTATTTGTAATGATAAACATACACGTTATATAAATGTTTTGGCAACTTGTTGAAATTGAATTTGAAAAAACGTTTAAACGAATCAACGTTAACGCATAACGACCGTATTTTCGTCAGTTCCGCATATAGTAATTGAAAAAAATGAAAAAAACTAAATTGTATACGGGCCGTATAAAAATATACGCCTCGTATACTGTGATCGTATATTAAGTATACGACAGAATTAAAATAAATTAAATCACTGTATACGGGTCGTATACTTTTATACGGCCCGTATACAAAAAAAAGGTCGTATAAGTTTTATACGACCTCATTTCCACCATATGGCCTCAACTTTCCACCAAAAATTCTCTCGGATCGTTCTTGGACAGCGTTCTTCGGCGTTTTTGGCATTTTCTTCTCGTTCTTCCTATACGGTACGTTTTCGTATAGTGAACTTTTAAATTACGTAACATGTTAGATTATGGTCTTGTATAGTAAAGCGTAGATAGGCGTAACGATTACGATTGCATAATTCAATTTGAAAAAAAAATTTGAAACAGGAAATTGTAAATGATTATTATGTGTATACGGTCGTATAAATTGT
This sequence comes from Helianthus tuberosus, assembly GCA_030545235.1. Classification (NCBI taxonomy): domain Eukaryota; kingdom Viridiplantae; phylum Streptophyta; class Magnoliopsida; order Asterales; family Asteraceae; genus Helianthus; species Helianthus tuberosus. Next base: position 50,185,111 of record CM060410.1, on the reverse strand, counting down.
ATACGATCGTATAATGTTTGAATATTCAAAAAATATACGATCGTATAAAATTTATACGACCGTATACACTTGAATAATCAAAGGTTATACGATCGTATACATTATATACGCTCGTATAATGTTTGAATATTCAAACATTATACGCTCGTATATTTATATACGGTCGTATAACGTTTGAATATTCAAACATTATACGCTCGTATATAATGTATACGGTCGTATCCTTGTTGAATCTTCAAACATTGTACGAGCGTATATCATATGTACAGTACGTTCGTATACAAGAACAGTATTCGTATAATACGTTAACGATAATCGTATAGTGATTGCTAAGTTGTAATTGTTATTTGTTACAGACGATATGGCTGAGTCATCAGCAGCTGCTGCGGCCCGTAGAGGTCGAGGTCAGGGTCAGGGTCGGGACCGTGGACGTGGACGCGGACGGGGACGTGGACGTGGACAGGAGGAGGAGATTGTGCCCGATTTTACTGAGACGGGGCAGTTTGTTAGAGATATCCCCCGAGGTACGGTTGCCTATAGGGTTTTGGGCAAATTACAGGAGATGGTGCTGGATGCGCCTCGGACCATAGATTTTCAGTTTTTGACAGATATTGGAGCGATTGGTCGGGTCCGGGAGCTCATGCCAGCTAACTCCCCGTGGGACCGCTTATTTGATGCCGCCGCAGAGCGGGCCCACAGGGAGATTACTTTAGAGTTTTTATCTACCTTTACATTTACGGACACCCGGGGTGGGGGTTTTCAGCATTTTTTGACGACAGACGCCGTAACTTTTACTATTTGCGGCAAGCCTCAGAGGATGACACTTCCTCAGTTCGCTGTTGCCTTGGGTCTGTACTCACAGGATGACTCAAGGTCATGAGCATTTTTTGATGCGCCAGTCAGCACGTCCACTGAGGTGTTGTGGCCGTATTGGAAGAGTATTGGGTTCGGGGAGTTCGCGAAACCGAATCAGCGATCCCCGAAGGCACGGGCGACTGATCTTTACGACCCGTTACACCGATACCTACATCGGTGTATCGCCGTGACGAT